>OX387242.1:68408377-70908377 GCA_947561735.1 Cenchrus americanus
AATTCTCTGAACTCCAGGGACACGAATTGAGCCCCTTGATCAGTTGTGATGGTCTGAGGGATTCCAAATCGATAGATGATGTGCTCCTTGACAAATTCAACCATGTTTTCCGACGTCACCTTCTTCAGTGGGATCGCCTCAACCCATTTAGTAAAATAATCTGTAGCCAAAAGCACAAACTTATGCCCCTTGCTAGATGGTGGATTAATCTGGCCAATCAAGTCTATACCCCAACCCCTGAATGGCCATGGCTTGATGATGGGATTCAATGCTGACGCAGGGACCCTTTGAATATTTCCAAACCTCTGGCAGTCTTGACATCCCTTGTAATACTCAAAGCAATCCTCTAATATCGTCGGCCAAAAGCATCCAGTTTGCCTGACAACCCATTTCATGCGGTAGGCCGATTGGTGTGCTCCACATATCCCATCATGCACCTCACTCATCATCTTCTTGGCTTCTTCTGGACCCAGGCATCGTAACAATACCCCATCTAATGATTTATAAAACAAATTGTCATCCAGAAGAACGAATTTTATGGCCTTGTACCTGAGCTTCCTAGAGACCTTTCGGGATGGATCCTTCAAATAGTCAATGATCTCTTTTCTCCAATCATCCTCCGCAAGGTCCGTCCCTAGTGCACACATATCTGCAGCAAACGCTTCTTGGTTCTCTTTGTAACCAGAGGCGCTCTGAGCCAACCTGTTCGCTTCTTCGTTATGTTCCCTAGGAATATGCTGTAGAGTTACCAACGGAAAGCTCTTCAAGATTTCCCTGCAATCTTCGTAGTAACTCCTCAATGCTTCACTTTTGCATTCGTATTGGCCGTTCAATTGCTTGATCACCAGCTTTGAATCTCCATAAACCTCAACTGAAACGGCCCCGGCTTCTCTCAAATATTGAAGCCCCCGAAGCAGTGCTTCGTATTCAGCCTGATTGTTTGTAACAGTGGACTGTATAGGGATGGCAAATTCAAACATCTCACCTCTAGGCGAAATCAGTAGGATCCCTACTCCCCCACCTTTACCACATGATGATCCATCAAAAAATAAAGCCCAAGGAGTAATTTCAAGCAAATCAATTGACGGATCGTGATGTTCAGTTATAAAATCGGCAATGATCTGACCTTTGATAGCTTTTGCCGACTCGAACTTCAACTCAAACTCTGATAAAGCCAAGATCCATTTGCCAATCCTGCCATTCAAAATTGGCATAGATAACATATGTTTTATTACATCAAACTTGGAATACACAGTGCATTCGGCATTCAACAAGTAGTGCCGAAACTTTGTACACGAGTAGTACACGCACAAGCACAGCTTCTCTGCAGCCGAATACCTGGTCTTTGGATCAAGTAATTTTCGGCTAAGATATGCTACTACCCGCTCCTTTCCTTCGAATTCTTGAATAAGGGCCGATCCAATGGTTTGGGTATCGGCCGCCACGTACAACTTGAAAGGCTTATCTAGCTGAGGAGGGACCAGCACTGGTGGCTCCTTCATGTATTGCTTGATCTCATCAAAAGCCTTTTGTTGTTCGTCGCCCCATGTGAACTTCTGATCTTTCTTTAGCTTCAGCAATGGAGAGAATGGCAAAACCTTCTGTGACAAATTTGAAATAAACCTCCTTACAAAATTAATTTTGCCGAGCAGTGATTGCAATTCCTTGAGATTAGTTGGAGGGACAACTTCATCAATGGCCTTCATGCTCTTCTTGCCAACCTCAATCCCCCCTTCGTGGACTAAAAATCCCAAGAATTCTCCAGCTGATACCCCAAAAGCGCATTTGTTCGGATTCATCTTTAAACCATGCTTTCGGGTGCACTCCAAGGTCCTTTTCACATCTTCTAAATGTGTGTCATGACTTAGGGACTTGATCACGACATCATCGATGTAAATTTCAACAACTTTGCCGATCAACTCGTGAAAGATGTAATTCATGTCTCGTTGATAAGTTGCACCGGCATTCTTCAACCCAAAGGTCATGACCATCCATTCAAACAGGCCTATATGACCAGGACATCTGAAGGCCGTCTTTGATATATCCTCTACTGCAATGAAAATTTGGTTGTATCCCGCATTGCCGTCCATGAAACTGATAACCTTGTGCCCGGCGGCGGCGTCAACCAACAAATCAGCAATGGGCATGGGGTAACCATCCATCGGAGTAGCTCTGTTCAAGTCACTAAAATCTATGCAGACCCTCATCTTTCCATTCTTCTTGTAAACAGGGACAATGTTAGAAATCCACTCCGCGTATCTGCATGGCCGAACGAAATTTGCATCAAGTAATCTTTCAACTTCTTTCTTCACATCGGCCAATACCTCATCCTTGTAGATTTTCCGGGGTGGTTGCTTGTACGGTTTGAAACCAGATTTGATGGGCAACCTATGCTCAATGACGGAATGATCCAGTCCAGGCATCTCCGAATAATCCCAGGCGAAGCAATCTTTATATTCCTTGAGTAGCTTGATTAATTCCTCCCTGAAGTCTGATTGCAAGTTTGCGCTGATGAACGTCGGCCTTGGCTTATCACCGCTTCCAATGTCAACTTCTTCTAATTTATCGGCCGACATAAATCCTCGCCCCAGCTTGCCATCAGTGCCGTCGACGGGGTTCTCCATTAAAAATTGCTATAAGAGCCGACTGCTTGAATCGGCTGTTGATCGCTGCTGACAGGTTCAACAGGACCTTCTCCCCAGTCTTTCCCTGAGAAACAATCAATGCCTTGATACCCCCAGAAAGCTGGTTCCATGTTTGCAACGCTCACAGAGTCATCTGCTTGGACCACCTCAATATCATCATCCACCCATTGGATGAGCTGTTGATGCATGGTGGATGGGACGCAGCAATTGGCATGAATCCAATCCCGTCCAAGCAGTAGGCTGTAGGCTTCTTTACCTTCGATGACAAAGAAGGTCGTGAGCAGCGTCTTGGACCCGATCATCAGATCCACGTGAGCGCATCCCTTGGTATCTGAAGGATTCCCAGCGAAATCATTCAGTATTATGCTTGTAGGCGTCAGATCGCTAGGGCCCATGCCAAGCTTCCTGAAGGTGGTGTACGGCATAACGTTGACCGCCGCCCCACCGTCGACAAACATCTTGGTCAATGGCTTGCCATTGACATACCCCTTTAAGTACAGTGGCCTCATGTGTCGATTTTTGGCCGGTTTGTCAAAGACGGCTTGCTTGGCTAATACCAGCTGCGCCATTAGCCCCTCAACCTGCTCATCATCCAGAGACGCCTCTTCCTGCACAACCTGATTAGCAGGAGCCATGAATTCATTCGGCAGAAAATATACCATGCATGTTGGAGCCGAACGCTTTGACCCTTCAGGTTGATCCTTTGGACGCCACACCTGCCTTGTCTGGATCCCAGCCTGCCTTAATTCGCGGTTCCTCAAGCGTTGGACCCGTCTCTTCTGACTTTTCCTCAGGCCAGGCGGGCACCATTGCCCCTTCTGCCAGATGTATGCGTCCTCGTCTTCTTCTTGATCAGCCCACCTTAAATCAGCCTGCCTTTTTCTGGGATGATCAATGATTTCAATTTTTTGGCGCCGATCCTCGCTAGGATGCATCCTTCCAATTCTTTCGTGGACGGATCGGCGATTGGCAGTCTCCTGCCTGTACTCAAAATACCTGTCACTGCACTCAGGGCAGTTCCTCAGTGTGGGCAGCTTCAAACCTTCATTCCAACAGTGCCTGAAGAACGCACATCCCCAGTGCACGCGCTCCTGCTCGCGCGTGTATTGCTCCAAGTCCCTTCTGTGTGCTTCCTCTTCGGCTTTGCGCCTCTCCTCCTCGTACTTTCGCTTCTGGTAGCGCTCCTTTTCCATCTGGCGCTGCCACTTGTTGAGGAGTATACGCGTGGTCACCCTGGGCTTGGCTCTGGATGATTCCCCGATCTCGACATGGCTCTTGAGAACGCGTGGGGCTTCACCATGCACCTGCTCCAAAGTTACTTGACGTTCCGGGTCCACTGCTCCATCTCCGCCTAGCCCCGGGCCGAGGTCAAGACTTTGACCTTGCCCTTCTCCTCAGCCGTCACCATGTTGACGGAAAAGCCCACCATGTTCTGAGGGAAGGGATGGCCATCCAGCTTCATCTTGTTATCAAATTTGAGGTGTCCCTCCTGGATGGCTTTTTGGATCCTCATCCTGAAGACCCTGCAGTCGTTGATGGAGTGCGAGTTCCTGTCGTGGAAGCCACATTAACGTTTCTCCTTTACTCCATCGGGCCGAAGCATGGAATGCCCTTCAGGCAATCTGATTCGGCCTTCCTTAATCAGGAGCTCAAACAGCTTGTCAGCCTTTATGATGTCGAAATCGTAGGTGCCTTTGGTCTGTTTGACCCAGTGCTGATTCATCGTCAATGGCTCTTTTCCCCACGTGATTTCGGCCGCAACCACGTCCTGCTCATCATCAGAATCTTCCAATAGGTCGGCCTTGTCCAGGAACTGGTTGTAGATATCTGCGACGTCATGCTGTTTCCCGAACCTGGCGTCCTTCTTGAAACCATATGCTTGGTTGCTCATTAACGATAGCTTTTGGGACAGCTGACCTAGGTTTTCGAACTCCATGCCAAACAGCTTCTCACGCACGGCCGGCAGCATCCCGGCAACGGCCATATCGGCCAACTGATCATCTGGCAGGTTGAGCGAAAAGCACATGCCCTTAACTTCCCTGAACCTCCTGAGAAACTCCAAGGGTGTTTCACTGTGCCTCTGCTTCAGGGTGGCAAGGTCAATCAGCTTCTTTTCTGAGCTGCCGCTGAAATAGTGGGCGTGGAATTTCCGTTCCAGCTCCTTCCATGTGCTAACTGACTTAGGGGCAAAGATGAAAACCACTGGAACGCCGGGCCCGTCAGTGACGCGGGGAAGTATCTGACCCTGAACGCCTCCTCAGCCGAGCATTCTCCGAGCTGCATCAGGTAGCGAGCAATGTGCTCACCGTGCTCGTGTCGTCCTGCCCGGAAAATTTTGTGAACTCCGTCGGAGGTTTTACCCTTGGCGGAAGGAGCACGTTGAAGTACCACTTCGGGAACGGCGGCGTGTAGGCTGGTCCCTGCATTTTCGGTTTGAGGCCGAACTGATTCTGCATCAACTCGGCCATCTTCTGCGTCAGGGCGTCGTCCTCCTGTGCGCCTGCAGCTGGTGCGTAACCCGGATGCGGGAAGGCGTCTATGGCACCGTAGTTCCCCACCTCGTGGTAGCCTCCGCCGTAGAGATTCCTCTCGCAGCCGCTTGCTCGGCGGAGCAATCCCGTGGCCGGAAGCAAGCGGGGCCCCGTGCGAGCCGAATGCCAAGTCCCCCGTACGTGGGTTGGTACGGGTTCGGGCGTTGCACGGTGCTGACCCGTGCCGCCCCGTGGTGGTTGCTGAACCGGTCGTCCTCCCCGCCGCCCGCGGCGGGGGCCGAGATGGCCGACCCCCCGCACCTTGTGGAGGAGGCCGGAAAGCTTGACTCCCGGCCGCCTCCGAGGAGGAGGCCGGGTTGGTCGGCTCGCATTGGCGGCTGAGAACTGGATTCGCCCAACTCCACGGTGCCCCCTTGGATGGGTGCCTTGCTGAACGCCTGCTCCATGCCTGGACCGAAGACAGCTACCATCATCTGTTTGAACGCACCAAGGAAAGCTTTGTGGTGCCTGCTCAAGATGTGGTCCGCGGCATCCCGGAACGCCTGTATGCATTCCTCCTTCTCCTGTTGGGTCGTGGCGTCGCTCTCCCCCGGCAACAATACCCTGGGCATCTCGTTTTTCAGGTACGGGACGCCACTCCTGTTCTTCTTGAAGGACAGCATATACTTATGCTGGAATTGGTCCACGACGTCCTGGAGCTGCTGCCGCTATTCAGGGGAGAGATCTTCAATGTTGACATCCATGACATCTGCGATCTCAGGCATCTTGATTTTTTCGGCTGTTGTCCCACTGGACGTGCCAAAAAGTGTGTTGACGCAAAATGTGCACCTAGCGCCAAACACACAGCAAGCCGAACAAGCTGGCTTCACACGCGCAAAGAATCACGAGACGTGCCAGTCAATTTTCCCTGAAAATTAACAAAAGAGAAAGTAGTTAGATACCAAAGCTTGGAACTTGCCGGGTGGTACCAGACAGTTCCATATTTACGGCCACGAAGCCAGGTAAGATGACATATAGCTATAGAAAGCTATCTGCCAATAAACTGAAACCATTTGGGAGGTTGAAGAAGGAAAAGGTAACATAGCCGAATGGATGACGCAAGCATGACGACGATCGGTCTTCGTTTGGGCAAAGATACACGTGCGCAAGATCGCGACCGATTCCCGTGATGATCAGCGTTAAATAAATAAATAAAGTAAAGCACGAGCATAAACATGTAATAAACAAGCATGCATAGATCCAATGCACTAGTCTACCGCATGTCTAGGTACTTTAAAACCCGTCGGGTACGATGCCAAACAAATCTATCCACCGCATGATACAACTTGCATGGGGATCGCACCACTTTGCATAAATAGATCTATCCACCGCATGATACAATCTAAATATGGAAAGCTAAAAGCATACATTATTTAAAGCATGAATTACGCACGTGTTATACTCGTGAGAAACATAACCGAATGCGGCTGAACAGCCGATTCGGGGTCCATGAAGAAGGAACGAACATTACCAAGTGAAATAAATCTATCAGATTGATTCGAAATCTAATCCACCGGATGACTAGCTCCAAAGCAACCCCAAAACCTGCATCTACCGCGTGATACTCAGTTCTTTCAAGATTTATACAAACATTGTTAAGCTTGAACCCACAACACGTAACAACCTAGATCGATTTGGTTTCGGCTATCAAAGAGCACGTGATACACGTGTTGAATCAACCCAAATCACGAACTTGACTCGCATAAGGATCACCAAAGGGTATAAAGCCGATCCAAACCCATCTAGATTGGGCAAAGAGGTGTTACATGAATTTAAACGTAAAGCAAAAACTCGATGCAACACGGGGTAACTTAATGAATCTATTGGATCTTGCCAAAATCCAATAGAGCCGATAACTAGCTTCAAGCCAGATCTTAGCCTAACGCATGGCTCATGACCTAACAAGAAACCCTCTTGAACCAAGCTTGAATCTACCGCATGACACTAAGCATGGTAACAAGACTACTTGCATCAGATCTAAATCCACCGCATGATACTAGATATGATACAAGGTTGCCGGTACTCACGGAGGTCGACGGATCGATGAACCCTCTCGAAGAACTCGACGACACGACAAATGGACTCTAGGGTTTGGCGTAAAGCCGGTTTATATTGAGAATGATTGTGTCTATCTGTTACATACAACCAGGGCTCATATTTATACCATGTCAAGCACATCCTCGAATGGATTCGATACCTAATTTATCTCTAAGCTTGATCGCTTATCCATCCATTCGTCCTTCCTGCTTGAGCCACGTCACCATGCAATCCCGCGAAATCAGCTCAACTGTTCTTTTGCCGAACGGAAGCAAATAGCCGACCGCGGATCCTTCTGCCGAACGCATCTGAGGAAACCTTCCTTCCGCCAGACGGACTCCTCACCGAGCTGGACCCACAAGTCAGACTCCCTACCAAATTTTGGTGTTAACACAAACCACTCCCCCACAAACACCTCTAGCTGCCCACACGAGCGATCCACAGCTACCTTTGCCATGGTGTACATCACATCTCGTTCTTGTTCTTTACGTCTGAACTTCCCCTTGATGGCCATGTTCTGCACCATGTCCACGAAATGCCACAGATCAGGCAACTTAGCTGCTTGGAGCCATGAGCGGCACACAAGGCCTGCACCCATCAGGATATCGAAGGCATCAAGCTTGGCGAAGATCAATGAAAGGGCATCAAGGGATACCAACATCCAGTCCCTAGTGGAGCATGCAGGAAATTCAGGGTGTTAGTCCCTGCCATCTTGGCAACACCTGAAAAGGTGAAATGCAAAGATTGCTTAGAAGCCAGTAGGGGCAATTGGTTCACATGACAATTACAAGAAGTGAATTTGTCTGCAGAACACATTTAGCAAAAACTTTTTCTGGGGTACAAACAAAAATCAAGTGTCTAGCAGACAAGAAAATTCCACAGGAGAAGTCACAAAAATTCAGTGTCCTACAAACAAAAAAAATCCTAGATATATTACTAATATGTCAGACTCTGTGGTTTGATTCTGGTAAGATCCTGTATGATCCACACCTATGGTGGTGAGCCGACCGAATCTTCTTCCACCAGCTAGCTGCCAAGGAAATTGAGCACTCTGCTGTTCGATCTGAAAATAAAAGGAGATTAGCAACTGATAGCAAATAGCAATTGTGAACAAGGAGTCAAGGACACACGTTTTCTTAAAAAAACAAGGACACACATGGAGGCTGTATGTGAGTCTAATGAGTAAAATTTTGGGGGTTTATACCAAATTGTGGGCATGCAAGTATGCAACCTTCATTCGCAAAAAATTACAACTTTGACGATCTCCATAAACCCGAATGGCCATGGCTGCAAAACACGCTGAGTACAAGTGGCCTAAATTGAATCATCAAAATTCACGCCCCAAACCTCAGGGTCATACTGCAGGAAAACAATCATAATTACGCTTACGCACGCCGGCACGCGGCGGCCACTGTTCGACATATCACTGTCAGGAACTCTGGAGTCTGGAGTAGCAAGAAAACCCCAAAATCCGACGCGGCGACGCCCCAAACCTCCAATGTCGCAACCAAACAGAAAAGTCGTAACAAAAATCTAATGCGAAGAGGGAAAGCATAAACGAACGGAAGGGCACCCAAAGAAACGAGGAACTGCCGCCGCCATGATAACCCAGACCCCAGAGCGGAGAGGAAACGGCTGCGCCGCAGCGGTGTGGAGGATGGGTCTCGCTAGCGGCGGTTCGCTGTACCTCGGAGCATGCGGCGATAGTGATGATTGGGGCGACAACCACCGTCTAATCGCCGGTGATGACCCCGGCGGAGAAGACGAACCGAGTGGGGTGGGTGGAGGGTCGGTGGGGATTAAGTATTACTCTGCTATTTATTTTTAGTTTAAAAATAATTAGGAAATATTCCGCCACCACGTACTCATGAAATCTCTGCTATTTGTTAATCATTAAAAAAACATTTGACACTGAAAACACTAAGGGCACTCCCAACCCAGAATCTACCCATGGAGTCTATACCTCGAAGACTCTATCACAAGAAACTACATTCTCCGATGCAGATTTTCTACCATGGAGTCTATCTAATATTCATCTCGGATCTTCTACTCCCGTTTTATTAAATAAGAGGACACATCGCGCATGTGGGCAGCCACACGGGATCCGCACGGATTTCGTTTTGCGTGTAAACTTGAAGTCTAACTTAGACTTGGTTTCTAAGTTTTCACTCGTCTCTCATCATTAAATTGCTTATGACATCAGCAATTTGCCTAGATGACAGTGTATTTAATGACTCCATCCTAGAGTCTGGGTTGGGAGTGCCCTAATGGAATCTGCCGTACTCAGGGCACTCCCAATGGAGCATTAATTGTAGTTTCTATACATATTAAATAGCTTGCCAACTAAGCAAAACGATGATGTGGCACCCTAATTAATGAGGAAAGAGAGCACAAATCATAGAAATGGTTTTTTCATGAAGAAACCATGTCTACTCTTGAACCAATGCACAAGAAACTATGAATTTGCCATTGGGAAGAAACCACTGGTTCCTATGGGGTTAATGCAATGCTCATCATTGGCCAAATTAGGAGAGAGAAAGAGAAAATAATTATTGCTCGAAGACACTACCACTGTGGAGAGTAGTTTCTATAGATGATTTCTTGTGATATGGAAGCCGTGTTAGTTTCCACCATTGGGACTGCCCTCGTTACTACTATGAGCCATAGGAAAATATACTCTCTCCGTTTGATAATACATGTCGTTTTGATTTTTTAGATACTTTTTTTTGTTTTGCATGAGTAAGAGTACTAAGTAAAATCATTTATATAGAATGGATATCTAGTAGCAAATACATTATTTTTTTGTCAAAATGGTATTGGATTTATATTTTTAGGCAAACCTACGAGATTTAATTGTTTTACAGCTAAAACTTTACAAAGATTGGCCAGGATGTTTGCTCGAGTCTTGGTCTCTTGGAAAAGGTGAATCATGATTCTTATTTTTCAATATCAATGAACTCTTTTAAAAAAGAAAAAAAATGTATTACATAACCCTCAAACCATCAATGTTGTCCGAGTTTTAATCCTCAACCTCCCAGATATTCGGCACGGCACCAACAAATTATAAAAACCGCCCAATTTATATCCTAGGTGATTTCTGAGGTGGTTTTGTGCATACATGGCGTAACGTTACCTATCTTGCTATCGCTCCTTCAGTGGGACACACATGTTACAACGCCAAGTAACCCTACCATGTTGGCCCCATTGGCGTGCCGCCTAAAATAATTCCGTATTATCGCATAAGCCGATCCACGTGGCCATTAAGCAATAATAAAGAAGTATTTTGTCGCCTCTGACGGGTCATGCCCGGTAAATCACTAAAAACAGGATCGCTGATATGCGCAAAGTTCACACGAAGGCGGGACCAGAGTACAAGTTCAATATTACATAAAAGTTCACAAGTTCACATTATTACAAACCAGGTTTTCGTACATAAAAGTAAAGTGTTTCAGAGTTTAAACAGCGGAAATAAAACTTGTCGGTGCGGAAAGAAGTCCCGACACTAACTATACGAGCGCTGAGATCTATCTCTCGATGGTCGGTGCTAAGCAACTAAGTGACACGAGTTTTATCCTGGTTTCGGCCGGGCCGTACGTCCACTGGGGTGTGCTCGAGGCACTGTATTGCGTTGCAGCGTGGTGCTTGCAGAGGGGAGCTACAAGCAAGGCGGGAGAGGAGGAGAGGCCTCCAGGTCCCTGAGGTTTAATTGAAGCGTATAAGTGCGCGCTATCCGTCGTCCCCCCCCCCCCCCCCAGGGGACCGCCCCCCTTTTATAGGCCAAGGGGAGGCGGTTTACAATCGTGCTGCACTGTTCTAATTATTCGTGGTGGTGTGGTGTACAACGCTGTGGAGTTGATGGCGGTCCTAGCGAATATTGCTCCCGTCGGGCGTCAAGGTAGGTCCTGTCCCACCCAGGAGCGGCTTCGAGGGTGGTTGTATCGGGACTTCCGTTTGGTCGTCGACTGTACGCAGACTCGAGGGTGCGGCTGATGGGAGGCCGTAAGGTGCACAGCAGCGGGCGTGGTGGTGTCTTGTCATCCCGGGTTCCCACAGCATCGGGGATGGCGCTGCAGTGCCCGGGATGGTTGCACAGCGGCGGGGATGGCTGCACAGGGCCAGAGGTGACGGGGGAGACGCGCTCCGCTGGTCTGATGTCACGGCGCAATCCTGCGTGGGCGCGGGGTAGATGTCCGTACCCTTTTCGAGGGTTCCGCCGTCCTCTTTCGAGGGTGCAATGTGCCGACCGTATGGGAGTGGGTGGCACAGTGTCACGGAGTTGACACTGGCCTTACTGCACAACACCATACAGTGGCGGGGATGGCCTCACGAGGCGGAACAACGTCGGGATACGATTCCTAAGAGGCGTCAAAGGGCCGGCGTGGCGGGGATTCTCCTTTCACCCGGACACCTGTGGCATGTCAGAGCATTCAATGCCCCGGTCTGCGGAGTGGGCGCGGCGTCACGGGCCTGTGGTGGTGGACCCACGCGAGCCTCGAGCGAGGCGGAGTCCTGCCTGAGGGTGCGCACAACCCTCGAGCGAGGCGGAGTTTCGTCCGAGGGGGCGTCTAGCCCTCGAGCGAGGCAGAGTTTTGGTGTTACAGCGCCGGGCCCCTCAAGCGAGGCGGAGTTTTGCCCGAAGGGTGTCGGGGCCGGTTGCTTGTTGGGCCACTAGTGTCATCCGGGTCGTAGCTGCATGAGGGGTAGTTTACCGTTGGTGAGTTCGTTTGCGTTTTTATTATTTTGTGAAGAAATGGGTTTTTCCCTAGTTATTAGGGGGCCCTTATGGCTGTCCCCGATAGTAGCCCCCGAGCCTCTGCAGTGGTATCCGTTAGGAGCCCGCAAAGGCTGACGCTTGCTGATAGGACTTTCTTCCCTCGTGGTTGCTGTGCCGTTCCGTGGGGTCGCGCTAGCGAACCCGCGGGTCTAGCCCCCGAAGCCTTGGAGGAGTGTGTATACTCCTTCAAGGTTTTTCCGCAGCATTGCCACTGTGCGAGGTGTTGGTTTCAGCCGGCATCGGCGATGTTTCAGCCGGCCTCGGCAGTGCCATTCACACGTGTCGACATCTGTTTGCGTTAGGCGCATATCCAGGAGGTGTAGCCGTGCGTCGAGCCCCCGAGCCTGGGCCCATTCGGGTCGTGCTCTCCGTCTTGTTCATTCGCCCCCTCGCCGTCCTTCCGCAGGACAGGGGGGTGAGGCGTCCACGACTCCCATCGAGCGGTCGCGAATCGTGGGTTTCTCATTGAGCTATTATCGGGTGATTCAAGTGGACGCCCATGCCCCATTCGATAAGGGTCGGCTCGTGGTCCGGAGATGCGTCCATGAAAGCACTCATGTGGGTGTGCTAGGCAGGGCTCAGTCCCGTTCGCTGGGGACCGCGGGCGCGGAAGCTCTCCCTCGATGGGATCCCTCGACTAGCTGCCCTTGTTGGCTCTTGAATACGACGTGTGGGCGCCCTCGAGCCGGTTGGCTTGAGGATAGGCTCGAATGCGCGCACCCTGGTTGTCCCTGACTCAGTCGATCTAGGGCGCCTGTTCGAACCCTTCGAGGGTCAGGCTTCGAACCCTTGATCAGTAGGGCCGTCGCGGGGTGGCGGTTAGACGCCCCCGTCTTGGTTGCATCTGCAGGATTCGTGGGTTCGCGGTCGAGCCGACCCTCGAGCTGCTGATCAGTAATCCTCCAGATTCGAGGGTACCTGTGGCGCCCGCTCTCACCGAGCGGGACTCGAGACCACTGGTTAGAAATCGCACCCTTCAAGGGTCTGGTTTCTCGAGCCCTTGGCTCGGGCCGCGTGGCGGTTACACTTACTCGGTAAGGAACCGGGCCATTAAATGGCAGCAATCGTGACTGCGATCGTGCGCGGCGGGCACGCCTTTTCAGGTGGCGCTGCCGCGCGCGTAGTGGACGACGTGGGGGGCGGACGTGACGGGGCGCTGTAGCCCTTTGGTTATCACACCGTAATGATCGCGCACGCGCACACGTCCGGCTATTTTGGCGCGGTGGGGCCCGCCTATCAGTGGCAGATGTGGCGCGGCTTCCCTAGATCTATACATCGCAAGAGAGGGGGTGCGAATCCTT
Organism: Cenchrus americanus; assembly: GCA_947561735.1. Lineage (NCBI taxonomy): Eukaryota > Viridiplantae > Streptophyta > Magnoliopsida > Poales > Poaceae > Cenchrus > Cenchrus americanus. The sequence goes on from OX387242.1 coordinate 68,421,666, forward strand.
TACCTCGCCACTTAGCGTCTGCTGCCCCTGCTTCTCGCTTTCCTTTCTTGGTTGCGTGCCTCCTTGTATTCGCCGAAGCTCGCTTCGTTCTCGCGCCGTCGCCGCCCCGACTTCACCTCTCGCCTGCAATGGCTCCACCCCAGCCAATCGTAGTGTTGGACCCCTGTCATGGACCCGGTCCACAGCAACGGAGTTCGCTCTACATGAGCTTGTGAACGGCGGGCAGCTGGCGGTGAATGTGGAGGGGGCACCCCCGGCGTGGATTGTTCCGCCGGTGACGGACCGGGAGCCCAACCCGCCGCTTGGCTACATCGTTAGCTTCATCAGGCTTCACGAGTGTGGCTTCACCACGCCAGTGAGCCGCTTTATGTGGGGGCTATGTTACCACTACAGGGTGGAACTTCACAACTTCGCCCCCAATGTGATCTCGCAGGTGGCCACCTTCGTCAGCATCTGCGAGGGGATCCTGGGGATCCCCGTGAATTGGGACCTCTGGATCCACTTGTTCCGCGCGGAGCTGCACACCATCGCCACGAACGAGACGTGAGTGCGTCGGGCGGTGCACGCCGGAGGCCTGACGTTCGTCGTGCGAGATTCACGCTGGGAGTTGTATCCCCCGTGCACGATGACGAGCAACAACGCGGAGTGGGAGAGGGGGTGGTTCTACCTTCGCAACGAAGGCGCCGACCTCCCCCGTACACTGGTAAGGTGTTGAAGGCGAAGACCGACACCTGGCATCATGGCGTGTCTCCTTCCTCGCGTCAGGAGCGGCTAGAGTTGCTCACCAGCGCACTGAAGAGTCTGGCGGACGTCGGACTAGGGGCGGCCTCGGTCCTCGCCAACCTCCATCACCGGCGGATCGTCCCCCTCATGGAGAGGGAGCTTCGCATCTTCAAGATGACCAAGGAGGCCGACCCTACGGCATTGGAGGGCTCGTGGCTGCTACACGAGCGTCTTCCTTAGGAGTACGCGGCGACGAGAGCGAGGTTCATCATGCTCCCCGACGCCCTGGCGGTGAGTGGGCTTCCCCTTCTCCTTCGTTCTCTTGCAATGCATTGGTGTGGTCTTAATAGGTGCTTTTAGCAGAGAGTGATCGTGGATGCCGCGCGATCGGATCCACCAACGCCCCGGGACCGGGCGTCCGCCCACGCCACGCAGCGACGGGAGCAGGCGCGGGCGTTGTACAGGAAGGAGAGGAGAATCCAGCGGCGGGAGCGTTGGGAGCAGGAGAGTGAGGAATATCAACTGCGTGAGCAGCAAGGGCTCTCCCCCCGGCGACGCTAGAGAACTCGTTGTCGGAGGAGGAGGAAGAAGAAAGCGACGGGGGGCGGGCCAAGAGGTGGAATCCACCGCCCCCGTTACCACGGGTCGCGGAGGCGGCGGTGGGTGCGGGTGCCGCGGCGGCGGCGCGGAGGCGCCCGCCGCCGAGCGGTCGGTGGAGGAGGCCGCTCGCGCCGCGAGGGCGCCGGCAAGCGCCGCGGGGGCACCGGCGAGCGCTACGGCGGTGACGACGGGCGCCACAGCGGCGCCTCCCGAACCCTCGAGGAAGAGGAAGTGGGGCTTCTCCAATTTGAGGTAAGCAGCAGTCTCCTCAGGTGCTCCTGATTTCGAGGGGCTGGTGCTCAGTCTTGTGTTTCTTCGTTCGCAGGGTGACTCTGACTGTCCCCGCCCTTGCGCCTGCTAAGGTGCTCAGGTCAGACACGTCCGTGCCGATGAGGCGGCATTCACCGAGAGCGCCACGGGCGGCGGGAAGCGCTGCGGCAACGGGTTAGCCACCGCGTGGCACGGCCGTGGCCACGAGGCTGCTGTCGGTGTTTAAACCTCTCGACCTCCATGGGAGGTACCCGCAACAAGGTAGAAGGTGGGTATCGCCATGATCTGGAACCAGAAGGTACGCGCGAGGACACAAGCTAGACACAAGATTTATACAGGTTCGGGTGGCCAGAGTAGCTACCCTACGACCTGTTTAGAGTATTGCGCCCTGCGCGTAGATGTTGATCCCCGGAGGGATTGTGGATGTCCTCCTAGGTACCCGGCCCTCCTTTATATAGTCCAGGGGGCGGGTTCCTAGTGGGTTACAAGGCAGGAGTCCTAGTAGGAGTACCAGAGCGAGTCCTAGTAGGAGTACAGGGGAATTCTAGTAGGAGTCCGTCTTCTACTCTTCCCCCTTCCTTGCATGAGTACCCAAGGTGTATGCCCGACAAGCCCCCGAGCACGTTGGAGTCGAGAGTAGTAGTTCGAGTAGTCTTGAAGCCTCTTCGAGTAGTTCTTGAGCGTCCTCGAGTACTGCTTGGAGAAGTCTTCAATAGTACTTGAACTGCCGCGAGGCTGGAAGGTGGTCCAGCTCATTAGTCTTGAAGTCGAGATTACATGGAAGTGCGATTGCAAAATCGCACTCCATATGGAGTAGCCCCCGAGCCTTAGGTTGAGTTGCAGACTCTAGCTGAGGGTCAATCTTGATTCTGAATCTTCTGTCTTGAAAAATTGAACGATGGGTGTAGCATAGCAGCCCCCGAGCCTTGAAATGATTAGTTAATCAATCCAAGGGTCTTCAGTGTTCGCGAAAGCCATCATCCGAGTACTCTTGCAGCGTGTAGCCACCAAGATAAGAGAGCCATATGAGCCACGTCGAGTAGTTGTTGGTAAGGAGCCCCCGAGCTTAAGAGATTCCGGGTAGTAATTTCGGCATCGAGTCGTGGAGCTTGAAAAGTAGCCATGCCGTCAGAGCGGACTTTAGATGCGACCGAAGTCGACTTTAGATGCCGGCAGAGCGGACTTTAGAATGCGACTTAAAAACCGAAGTCAACTTTGTGCCGCGCGGAGCGGACTTTGAGATGCGACTTAAAAACTGAAGTCGACTTTGCGATTCCGCGTGGAGCGGACTTTTGAGTTGCGACTTAAAAACCGAAGTCGACTTTGTGATGCCGCGTGGAGCAGACTTTTGAGTTGTGACTGAAGAAGTCGACTTTAGATTGTCGCGTAAAGAGGACTTTTGAGTTGTGACTGAAGAAGTCGACTTTAGATTGCCGCGTAAAGCGGACTTTAGATGCGACTACAGTAGTCGACTTTGCGCCACACGGGGTGGACTTAAGATGCAAAAAACGAAAAGCACTTTCCGGAAAGCCAAAGCGAATGAAAAATCAGAGAAAACGAATAGTTTTGCCGCCGGAGCGGGCTTAGGATTGCGACCGAAGTCCGCTTGTGCCACCGGAGTGGGCTTGGATGCGACTGTTAGCGTCGACTTGTGCCACCGGAGTGGGCTTAAGTACTTGAGCCATGGATTTCAGACCCAAAGTACAGTTATCTCCAGAGCGGGCTTGAGGGTGCGACCGGAGTCGGCTTGTGTACCTAGGCCGCGGATTTCAGACCCAAGGTATGGTTGCCACCGTAGTGGACTTGAAGGTGCGACCGGAGTCGACTTGTGTACCTGGGCCATGGATTTCAGACCCAAGGTACGGTTGCCGCCGGAGCGGGCTTGAAGGTGCGACTGGAGTCGACTTGTGTACCTGGGCCATGGATTTCAGACCCAAGGTACGGAGTGCGAGTACTTAGGGTACTTGGACCCATGGTACAGAGCGTGAAGACCACGTGCAGCTAGGTTCCATCGTCGCCAGGACTCGAGGGCCACTTACAGCTAGGTTCCATCGAAGCTTACACACGTAGTATGCCACCGAAGCAGGTGAAGATGCGACCGGAGTCAACTTTAAGTTGCCGCACGGAGCGGACTTTAGAATGCGACTTTAGAAGTCGACTTTAGATTGCCGCGCGTAGCGGACTTTAGAAGCTGCCTCCTAGGGATAGCCCCCGAGTTGATGAAGTAGACTCGTGGCGACTTGATTGATATACCCCAAGAGTAGTCAGCAGAGTGTAGCTCCCGTGAAAACCCGCCGAGAAGCATACACAAATGAGTAGTCGGCAAGTAGTCCTACATGATGAGGAGAACAAGCCAAGAAAACAGTAATCATTTTAATAAATGACATAGTCCGTTGGCGCTCTGCGACCGATGAGGAAGCCGTGGCGATCGGCGATGGAGCCGCGACGGTTGTTGTTGAAGTTGACTAGTCAGAGTTGATTCCAACTAGTTGTTGGGGGCGTGACTGCCGTTCTTGACTAGTTTGGAAAACTAGTCGAGATGAATGGTTGACACGATGCGACCAGAAGACGATGTCATGCCGGCGTGCGACGTGCTCGAAGTAGAGCTAGTGTTGCCGCGAGACAAGTAGTCATGACGCACGACGTGGATGAAAGACGAAGTCGCGGCGCACGGAGTAGTCGACGACGAGCCGTGTGACAAGCCGCTCGATGTGCCGAGGCATCCGGACGCGCGGCGTAGGCGAAGTAGTCGACGACGAGCCTGCGCGAGGCGGAGTAGTCGACGACGAGCGGCGCGACGAGCCATGTGACGAGCCGCGCGACGTGCCGAGGCACCCGGACGTGTGACGGAGGCAAAGTAGTCGACGACGAGCCCGCGCGAGGCAGAGTAGTCGACGACGAGTGGCGCGACGAGCCGCATGACGAGCCGCGCGATGTACCGAGGCACCCCGGACGCGCGGCGGAGGCGAAGTAGTCGACGATGAGCCCGCGCGAGGCGGAGACGACGAGCGGCGCGATGAGCCGCGTGACGAGGCACCCGACGCGAGGCGGAGGCGAAGCAGTCGACGACGAGCTCCGCGCGAGGCGCAGTAGTCGACGACGAGCGGCGCGACGAGCCGCGTGACGAGCCGCGTGACGTGCCGAGGCACCCCGGACGCGCGCGGCGGAGGCGAAGTAGTCGACGACGAGCCCGCGCGAGGCGCAGTAGTCGACGACGAGCGCGCGACGAGCCGCGTGACGAGCCGCACGACGTGCCGAGGCACCCGGACGCGCGGTGGAGGTGAAGTAGTCGACGACGAGCCTGCGCGAGGCGGAGTAGTCGACGACGAGCGGCGTGACGATCCATGTGAGGAGCCGCGCGACGTGCCGAGGCACCCGCACGCGCGGCGAGGCGAAGTAGTCGACGACGAGCCTGCGCGAGGCGGAGTAGTCGACGACGAGCGGCGCGACGAGCCTTTGCGAGGCGGAGTAGTCGACGACGAGCGGCGCGACGAGCCGCGTGATGAGCCGCGCGACGTGACGAGGCACCGGACGCGTGGCGGAGGTGAAGTAGTCGACGACGAGCCTACGCGAGGCGGAGTTGTCGACGACGAGCAGCGCGACGAGCTGCATGATGAGCCACGTGACGTGCAGAGGCACCCGGACGCGCGGCGGAGGCGAAGTAGTCGACGACGAGCCCGCGCGAGGGCGGAGTAGTCGACGACGAGCCTGCGCGACGCGGAGTTGTTGACGACGAGCGGCGCGACGAGCCGCGTGACGAGCCGCGCGACCTGCCGAGGCACCTGGACGCGCGGCGTAGTCGAAGTATATCCGTTGCGGCCGCGAGACGGGTAGTCACAACGCACAACGGAATGACCGGGCTCATGACGAGAGCCGGTGCGACCGACTGACAAGAAGTCGAGTGTCGAGACGGCGCGTCCAGGTGCACGGTATAGGCGCAGTAGATCCGGTGCAATCCGGACGATGAGTAGTCACGAGACGCAGTGACCGGACGCACGGCGAGAGCCAGTGCGACCGACCGACGAGAAGTCGAGTGTCGAGACGACGCTTGACAAGGTTGAGGTAGAGCTCGTGCAACCAGGTGACAAGTACCTGCGGTGCACGGCAAGGTTGAAGTAGAGCCAGCGCAGCCAGAATTGGTGTAGTCGTACTCGTGTACGTTGCTTGTGTGAGCCAAGCAGAGATCTTGAAACTTCTTGGTAGCTCGTTTGTGTGCGTGTAGCACAATTTGGAAAATTGCATTGCTTTTGACGGAGTGTAGAAAAAATTTGTTGTTGCGTGCCGCCTTGATCCGCGTGGAGTACTAATCCAACTTCCATGATCTTCACGTATGTCCACATGAGAAATCAGATAATCAATTGATTTTTTCTCTCACATAAGACAGCAGCTTGACTTCCTTTTTGGGTGTGTCCTGGACGGCCACGTTGGCTTGACTAGCAAGTGGACTCGATGACTTGGATTTGAAGGGCCAATGCGTGACGAGCTCTGGCAGGTGATGCGAGATGCGGTCTTCGATTCCGAGATGGAGTTGCATGTCGTCGAATAGGAATTTGACGCGGAAACTCAGGAGCCACACATAGTCTCTGGCTTGTCGCTTAACCACAGCTTGCGTACCGCCATTGAGTTGCTTTGATGTTGATGATTGTGGTCCTTCGAATTTTACCCGGTGATCATGGCAATGTCCCCACGGTGGGCGCCAGCTGTCGGTGTTTAAACCTCTCGACCTCCATGGGAGGTACCCGCAGCAAGGTAGAAGGTGGGGATCGCCATGATCTGGAACCCGAAGGTACGCGCGAGGACACAAGACACAAGATTTATACAGGTTCAGGTAGCCAGAGTAGCTACCCTACGTCCTGTTTAGAGTATTGCGCCCTGCGGTTGGATGTTGATCCCCGGAGGGATTGTGGATGTCCTCCTAGGTACCCGGCCCTCCTTTATATAGTCCAGGGGGCGGGTTCCTAGTCGGTTACAAGGCAGGAGTCCTAGTAGGAGTACACAGAGCGAGTCCTAGTAGGAGTACAGGGGAATTCTAGTAGGAGTCCGTCTTCTACTCTTCCTCCTTCCTTGCATGAGTACCCGTGGTGTATGCCCGACAGCTGCAGCAGGAAGCGGCGGCTGCGGCAGCAGCCACAGCAGCGGCCACCGCGGCAACGACGGTTCCACCAGCGCTTGCCCTCACTGTTGACGGTGAAAATCCGTCAACCTAGTCATGAGTTTACCTTCGGTGTTGGTATAAGTTTTATACCTTATCCATTGGTATTAACCCCCGTGGTATAACAAGTTCACGTGTGCATGTCGGTTTTGGAGTTTAGTGTTTATGCAGGGTTTTAGCGTTGAAAGCAAGACTTTCGGGATAAGTTCATCAAGCACCTTATGACAAGACCTTGAAGCCCCGTACAAGTCATGCAATGAAGCAAACTTAACTCCAAGAAGTTAGGGACTTGATCCGAGAAGATGATAAACTCCGAGGACCTAACCAGAAAAGTGCTGAATCTTGCAAGACAAGGAGTTAGGTCCAATTTGGAGAGAAACTGATGACATGGACCTACATGCAGAAGGGGGAACATCTAGAAGACACGGGAACCGACGCAGAGCAAAGGAGGCCGCAGGTTGGGCCTGGATGGGCCCAGGCCGGCCGGCCCAGCCCTGTCCAGTGGCCGTTCATCCCCTCCTTTGCCTTAGCCGCCATTCGGGCTATTTATAGCCCCGGGGTCGAGAGCCACACAGGATCCAATTCGTCATCGGCCGCCGAGGAGCAGAGAAGAGAGGGACACCATCCCGGAGAGGAGAGGGTCGAGCTAGTTGACTAGGGTCTCCCTAGCCGACGTGGGAACCTTGCACGGAAGACCACGTCGGAGTTCCCGGAGCTAGAAGCAAGATCAAGGAAGGATCCCGGTGGTGATCTTGTGTATGTATCATTGTCATAGTTGAATTATCAAGTTGAATCTATTCCTAGCGATCAAGTGTTTCCTCGAAGATTTCGTTTTTTGATCGGCTTTGCTTATTCCAATTCTATTCTTGAGATAGATTACATAGGGTGTTCTTGTAGCCGCGGTGGCTAGAGGTACACGCCGGATCTTCCGAAAGAATCTCGACTTGTCTTTTGACTCGCCCTAGACTCCCCGCATGAGTAGGGATACGTTGTGACAGAACGGGGGTTCCGAAAGGCGGATGTTTTCGGATTTGGACGGGAAACCACGATTTAAAGAGGCTTCTAATAAGATTTGATTTGCTACTTCTTCTCTTGCTTGGAACTTCAACAAAAGGCTTAGCCCGATCTCTCTAGATCGGTTTATCTACCCTATCTATCTTTGTTATCTCCGGTCTTTAGTAGATTAGATTAGTTTCGTGTCTTTTACCTAGATGCATTAGGGTTTCTCTTTTATCGAAGTTACTTGGCTTTACTAGATCAACTTTTGCGTCACACATTTGTTCCACGGATTCGATACCTTGGGTTCATCACTCGAGGGAAGAAGGGTCCCTTGACTACAACGGGAGACTTGTCTGCTTGCAAGTCTAAACGAACTTAGATACAACTATTAACCGTCAACAAGCCCCTTTTTCTGGCGCCGTTGCCGGGGAACAAGTGATCAAGATTTGATTTTTTTATTGCCTTTTTGTAATTTTCAGTTTTCGTTTTGTTTTTCTTTTTGCATCTACTAAACTTTGATCATCCTCAAAATAAATCTAATCTAGTTTGTCTAATCCTAGTTTTCATAGATTTATTTTTACTTTCTAGTTTTTGCATACTTTGTTTATTGCTAACCCTAACAGGAGATGGACGGCTACCTCTTCAACAAACCCGATAATTTTGTGGATGATCCAGAAAAACTTTACAGGCTAAGGAGACGTGAAGCACATCAAGCTAAAAAGCTGGATTTTGTAGATTCGGAGTAGGAAGACAAAGGATCGAAGGAGAATCGACTTCCACAGATGGGTGACCAACCGCAAGAGCGCAAGATTGGGGAGCTATGCACCCCGGATATCAACAACCTACCAATCTTGAACCTTGAGGAGATCGGAAGACCGTTCGAGATCAAGACCTCAACAATCCGCATGGTGCAACATTCACCCTTCACCGGTAAAGAGGATCCGAACCTTCACCTCCAAGCATTCATTCAACTATGTCAGACTTTCAACATGGATGGGGTGACTCAAGATCAAATGAGGGCAAGGCTTTTTCCATTCTCACTACTCGGGAAGGCTTTGCAATGGTTCCACTCTCAACCGGCGGAGACGGTGCAAAATTGGTACATGTTGATGAAGGCTTTCATGAAGGAATACTACTCGCCGGGTAAAACTCAAAGCTTGCGTAATATGATTGCCACCTTTGTTCAATATCCTACGGAAACTATCTCGGAGGCATTCGAGCGCTTCAACGAGTACACCCGGGCGGTTCCACATCACAAGTTCTCGAAGGAAGACCTCGTGCAAAAGTTCTATCAAGGACTCACTATGGCGTCAAGGACGATCATCGATGCATCGGCGGGAGGATCCATCATCGAACTTACGCCTACGGAAGCTTTCACTCTATTCAAGAAGTTCACGGATAATGACACGTGGGCATCATCCGGGCGCCTACATCCAGTGCAACCCACGGGGAATGTTAAAGGAGTCTTGCAAGTGGAGAAAGAGAACATACTTGAAGGCAAGATCGACTCGCTCATGAGGAGGTTGGAGAAGATGGAGATGGAAAAGAAAGAGGCTCAAGACTTGAAGGCCGCCGAAGCAAGATCCACATGCGAAGAATGTGGAGAGTATGGCCATGTCCGCAAAGATTGTCCGGAGGAAGCCAAAACGCTCGACTACATGAGGAAGGGAGAATTGCCGAACTTCCACTACGGGCAAGGTAGACTTCAATTTAATGCAAGCTCATCTATTCCGAATTCGGTTCCGCTTCGTATACAATTGAAGGAATTCATGGACGAGCAAGCCAAGATCAACAAGGACACCGTCACCAAGTTCAAGACCATAGAAAAGGTGTTGGAGAACATCGATAGCAAAGAGATGGAGGTCGGAAGTTCCAATCATCAAGTGCTCAACATGATGAAGATGCTCGAGACGCAAGTTGGACAACTTGTGGGGCGCCTCACTAATGATGAAGGGAAGCTTCCGGGACAACCTAAAAGTCCTGAATCGGCGAAGGCCATTCAAACACGTTCGGGAAAGGAGACCGAAGATCCGGAATGTTCCGCGGGAGCAAGGAAGCCTAAACCATCCGCCGAGATGGAAGGAATTGCTAAAGACAAGGTTAAGGGGATCGTCACTGAAGAGCCCGAATTCGAGATGCCGGAAGAAGACACGAGAATACCACAACTCAAGCCACGCTACTTCCGAGGTAAACTTGACAACCACTTTGAGAAGTTTGTGGAGGTGGTGCGTAGACTTAGCATCAACATGCCATTACTAGATGCCCTACAAGTACCTACATATTCTCATTACTTTAAAGACATACTTGCAAATAAATATGAGATAGCAACACTCGGGGTAGATCATGTCAAGATGCCCGAGGAGTGTAGTGCCGCTATTGCTAATGGGCTAGAGAAGCAAAAGGACCCCGGGTGCCCTACTATTCCTTGTTTCGTTGGTTCTTTCAACTTCGAGAAGGCGTTGTGCGACCTTGGAGCAAGTGTGAGCGTCATGCCAAGGGATGTGTTCGAGAAGCTACACCTACCAATGGAGCCTACGGGTATATGTTTCGAGTTGGGAGATAACTCCATTCTCTATCCTTTGGGCATTGCCGAAGATGTACCCATGAAGGTCGGACACCACTTCATCCCCGTCAACTTCTTGGTGCTCGAGATGGGAGAGAGGGAGAAGCCGCCGCTCATCCTTGGGAGGCCTTTCCTCAGGGCCGTGGGAGCTACTATTAATGTTGGCAAGGGGGAGATCATGTTCGATATCAACGGAGAAAGGAGTTCCTTCAAGTTCCGACCACGAATCGAGGCATGCAACATGATTGGAGTGAAGGAAGAACCAAAGAAGAAGCAGGGGCTGAAAAAGAAGAAAGAGCCGAAAAATGAACGTAAAGAAAATCAAGGAAGGTGTTGCATCCGTCAAGACAAAGGAAGAAAAGCCGCCTGTGAAGACCAAAAAAATGACTAAGCCGGAAGACAAGCCCGTGCCCAAGATGGTGCGGAAGTGGGTACCCAAGATTGCAACGCCCGCAAAGAGTGTTGATCCGAAGTAATCAAGTGAAGAAGTCTAGCTATGGACTATAAACGAAGCGTTAGGCGGGAGGCAACCCGTTTCGTCGAGTCAAGAATAAGCTACCGGGAGGACAACCCAATTCCAGGTTTTTCGAGTCTTTTTAATAATTTAGTGTTGAATTTTATTATGCAAAGACATAGACTTAGAAGTGGTTGAACAATATTAGAGACATAATTCTTGGTTGAATATTTTGCTTTACCATAAACCCTTTGCATGAACGCTCCTATGTGTTTGTTTGTTCTTTTTCGAGAAACCACAACCAAATAATTTCAGAACCTAACTCAACCTTTCACCCCTATTATGGTGTTGTGGTTGACTTATTTTTCATGCTAAAAACACACGAGTAGAGCCACGACTTATACCTAGGTGTTAACTAAATTTCAGCACGTGGTAGGACTCGCGTGAACCTAAAAATTAAACTTTTGGTTGGTTTAAAAAATCTATATCCTTGGTTTCTCTAAGATTAGAAATTTTCTAAGCCTCATTTAATTTTGTTTTATTCAAAATCTCTCTCATTTAGCCAAAATTAGAACCTAAACCTATGCCCCCATGATCAAGCCGGGAAAAGTTTGCTCTCAACCAATGAAGGCAAACTATACCGGTGAGACCGATATCAACGTAGTCGGAAAATATTTTCGACTTACATTTGTTTTTAATGGTTTAAAAACTTCTCTAAGTTTATGCTTGAGCTCTTCCATAGCTCTTAAAATATTTTTTTAAATTTCGAAATTAGAGTAGTGCTTAACCTTAAACATACTTAAAGGGAGGCAATCTAGTTTAAATTAATCATGCATGCACCATTGGATACCCTTTCATCAACTTTCATAAAGACCACATGCAAAGGAAAAGCATGGTGGGCAGAAAGCATAAACTTTTCAGGAATTTCATGGTGGCATGTGAAGCAAGTGGAGCAAGGGAGCATGGACATGACTCAAAGCATGAAGCATCAAGTGGAAGGACCAATAATGCAAGAAAAGGAGTGGACGAGAGCGTTTGGGCGGTGCAACTCGTGGAGCACGCGGGCAAGGAAGTCATGAAGGGGAAATGATCATGCTGGAATAAAGCCAAGGCGGGGAGGAGCACCAGGCCACCTAGGCCGGTCAGCCCAGGCCGGCCGGCCTCCCCTACTTAAGGAGCCCCCCGGCTCCCGTTTTCTACAGGCAAGCTTCCCTCTCCTTCCTCAGTTTGTGTGTTCAAGTTTGTGTGCCCAGAACCTCCGTAGACATAGCCAACCTTCCCAAGCTTGATAGATCAAAAAAATCCACCACCTTAATCCACTCAAAGTCCACATCCCGAAGTAAGTTTTTAAGTGCCTAGTTACCGGTTGCAACCCGGAGTTTTAGTGGAGAGAAGAGTGCAGCAACCATGTGGAAGAAAACCACAAGTCTCTTCTCCAAGAAGAAGGGTTCATCGTCATCCAAGCCGTCGTCGGCGACGTCTTCGAGGAGGCACTTGGTTTCCGAGTCTCCTCAGAGCATGGAGACGGATACGACACCACCACCAAGGAGGAACGACGCTCTCCTCCTCGGTGGCATGAGGGCAACAAGGAGCACGTCCATGAGGTTTACCGAACCTCAAGGGCACATGGAGGAGCCGCCCGTTCCACCACAATGATCGACCCGTTCGACCGCGCCACCTCTATACACTCCGATATATTCCTCATAGGGCTTCGTCATATTGTCGGAGGAGGAGGAGGAGAAGAGGCTCTCTCGTCTTGAGAAGAGGCTTGTGCCCAACGTCAACTTCGACGACCAAGCAATCAGCTACTTGGGTTTTGGCACTGACATATATTACATGTTGGGGCACCTTGCAATTCTCCAATGGAGTATCGGCGGACACCCACAAGGAGTCCGCCTTGGAAATCTTGATGACTATTGCACCTATCCTTGATGACGGGGTGCAAAGTTTATCATTCCGTTTGGAGGGAGTCCAACAAGTAGTTCCCTACGAGCATGTTATGGAGCTACTTGGGTTCCATAAGGGAGCTCCGGAGAGAGTTGACGTGCCACCCGGCATGTTAGATGGATTTTGGAATTTGATCTCCGGAGAAGCCCATCAACAACGCAATTGCATCCGCAACCCCATTATCTGAGTATTCCACTCTTGGATGTGCAAGAGGGTATTGGGGAGGATGAGGGAGACGAAGGTGACCGAAATGGAGTTGAATTGGCTCTACTTGGCTTTAATTGCCAGGCAGCCAATAGACCCCTCATACCTTATGATCAACCGTTGGTGCTGCGAGGCAACATCGGGAGCGGGAGATATTGGTTCGGGGTGCTACCTCTCTATGTTGGCCATCTCCCTACGGTCGGGGATCACAAGAACCCCGAACATCTTTTGCGTGGGACCTCTCTCGGCATTGAGTATTTGCGGCAAGGCAAATATATTAGTGGAGATGAGAGAGGAGTTTTTCGTTTGGCCACAGTGAACCTACCCCTTCCGGACGCAAGGCTTAGGCTTTTCACCCGAGGGAAGATTGGTTGGAAGAGGGACTCCTTTTCCCGGTGAAGAAAAATAAAAGAGGAAGAATCGTAGAGGAGGGATCCACCTCTGCTCAAGCGGGTAGTGCACAACCCAATGTTGCACCACCTTTCGGTGGGATCCCTCCTCCGCCAAGTTACTACGGAGGGCCACAAGAGCAAACATGGGGGGGGTGCACCGGTACCCCCACCAAATTATGTGGCGCCCAACGTAAACTTCGCGGAGCCCTACGCATAATATCCCCAACCGCAACAAAGCGTGGCCATAATTGGAGGGTATGTTGCGAGAAATGCACAAAACGTCGCAGCCATCCAAGCCAACGCGGCTCAACTTGGTGAGGGAATGCAAATATTGCCTATGAGCTTGGACGCCTTCACCTAGTGGAGCCTGATCAATTCGTTGGAGGGGATGTCCAACCTTACTACGAGCAAGGGTACTACTATCAAGATTATCAACACCAACCACCGGCGGAAGACTAGGAAGATTAAGGAACTTTAGTTTTCTTTTCTTTTACCTTTCTCTGTAATTTTCAGCTTTTGTTTGCGTGTGTTTGCGTAATATTTTCTGTTTTTATTTAAATTTCAGCAAGTGTGTTTGTTTATTTTCAGTTTGTATTTCATCTTGATTTCATCATTAATAAAGATACCACCTTCATTATATCATTGGAAAAGTTACAAAAAATTGTGCCATGATGATATATGATTATAATTGCCGCTTTGTATATCTTTGTAATTGATTTATGCATGTTAAAGCTAGTGCTCTCTTAAAATACGAATCTGAATTTATTTAAATGCTAGCTTAATCTTTAGCGGAGATTATGATTAAAATAAAGACCCATAGTGTTTTATGTGCTCTCAAGTAATGAATAGATTGAAGATGGTTTTTATGCTCAAAAATATCGCTAACCTTGTCATAAATATCACTTGTGTGTTGCTCAAGCTATCCAGAGCCTAATATATATTTGAGTGCATAAACCTTAGTGTACAAGATTTATTTTTGAGTGAGTTGTTGCAGACCATGTTTTCTCTGGCCCGAGACTAAGAAGCTGGTCATTCCATTTTTGCGTATCTATCTTTTTGCTAGCCTTTTATCCGCGCATTGTGCATCCCCGCATCGGAGATCTCACAAACCTTGCCGGATATCCACCCTTAAAACCAAATATCATCTTTTGTGATTACCTCCTTGACCACAACCTATCGTTGAGACTGGATCATCAATTGAAGGAAGATCGCAAGACGGTGCCAACATTGAAGAATTCAAGTATCTCTCCAAGAAAAAATATTTCCGGTACCTACCTTATTTATCGCCTCTTTGCTCGAGGACGAGCAACGCCTAAGCATGGGGGAGGAGGTAGGTACGATGCAATTTTAGAGTTCAAAGGGGAGCAAATAAAAAAGTTCAAAGGGGAGCAATTAAAAAATAAAAACTCCGATGTGAAAGTCACGTTACCGAATGTATGACAGAAAAAAATGATGAGAAAAAAGAATGAAAAGAAGGAGATATATGAGAAAAAGAGAAAAATATGAGTATGTGCAAAAATAAAAATAAAGTGAACTCCCCGATTCTCTAAAGTGCATTAGGAAATTCAAGGCTTCAAGATTAAAAGATCCATACTCATTTTCAAACCATGTGCAATCGGATAAGGAGAACTTCCTTTGCGCCTCGGGATCACTCTTTGCCATTTGCACATGTCCACCCATCTCAAGGGTGTGTATTTTTCTCTTTCCCCTCCTTGATATAACATCATTTTCCAATGACCTTTTCGACGAGTCTCGGTAAGACCATGAGAAGCTTGTCTTGTTTTGACAATTTCTCATTTATAATATCTTGGTAGGACTAAACTTTCCCAAAAGCTCCATATAAAGCCTATCACACATATATGTTATGAGAGGGAAAGGAGTAGAATATATAGGCTTGAGAGACAAGATGAGATGAGAGTTTATGAGCAATATGCAAGATGATTCAAATTTTGAACTTGGTTTAGCCTTTCTTCATCTCGTTCTTTATTTCAAAAATTCTGAGATCTATTTAAACTTTGGGAGCATGTTAATACTTGTGGGATAGGCTTAATTAAGAATCTACCCTCCGTGGAGATGAAGGCTAGTACATTATGGAACTTTAACGAATTAAAATTTTGAGAGCATTATGTTTTCTCATGTATGATCAAGTGCAAGGTTTAAACATTGTTTGGCAACGATGATATCCATCGAAGGCTTACTCGAGGACGAGCAAGGTTAAGCATGGGGGAGATGTTGACGGTGAAAATCCGTCAACCTAGCCATGAGTTTACATTCAGTGTTGGCATAAGTTTTATACCTTATCCATTGGTACTAACCCCCGTGGTATAACAAGTTCACGTGTGCATGTCGGTTTTGGAGTTTAGTGTTTATGCAGGGTTTTAGCGTTGAAAGCAGGACTTTCGAGATAAGTTCATCAAGCACCTTATGACAAGACCTTGAAGCCCCGTACAAGTCATGCAATTAAGCAAACTTAACTCCAAGAAGTCAGGGACTTGATCCGAGAAGATGATAAACTCTGAGGACCTAACCAGAAAAGTGCCGAATCTTGCAAGACAAGGAGTTAGGTCCAATTCGGAGAGAAACTGAAGACATGGACCTACATGTAGAAGGGGGAAACATCTAGAAGACATGGGAACCAACATAGAGCAAAGGAGGCCACGGGCTGGGCCTGGATAGGCCCAAGCCGGCCGGCCCAGGCCGGCCGGCCCATCCCTGTCCAGTGCCCGTTCGTCCCCTCCTTTGCCCTAGCCGCCATTCGGGCTATTTATAGCCCCGGGGTCGAGAGCCACACAGGATACAATTCGTCATCGGCCGCCGAGGAGCAGAGAAGAGAGGGACACCATCCCGGAGAGGAGAGGGTCGAGCTAGTTGACTAGGGTCTCCCTAGCCGACGTGGGAACCTTGCACGGAAGACCACGTCAGAGTTCCCGGAGCTAGAAGCAAGATCAAGGAAGGATCCCGGTGGTGATCTTGTGTATGTATCATTGTCATAGTTGAATTATTAAGTTGAATCTATTCCTAGCGATCAAGTGTTTCCTCGAAGATTTCATTTTTCGATCGGCTTTGCTTATTCCAATTCTATTCTTGAGATAGATTACATAGGGTGTTCTTGTAGCCGCGGTGGCTAGAGGTACACGCCGGATCTTCCGAAAGAATCTCGACTTGTCTTTTGACTCGCCCTAGACTCCCCGCATGAGTAGGGATACGTTGTGACAGAACGGGGGTTCCGAAAGGTGGATGTTTTCGGATTTCGACAGGAAACCACGATTTAAAGAGGCTTCTAATAAGATTCGATTTGCTACTTTTCTCTTGCTTGGAAATTCAACAAAAGGCTTAGCCCGATCTCTCTAGATCGGTTTATCTACCCTATCTATCTTTGTTATCTCCGGTCTTTAGTAGATTAGATTAGTTTCGTGTCTTTTACCTAGATGCATTAGGGTTTCTCTTTTATCGAAGTTACATGGCTTTACTAGATCAACTTTTGAGTCACACATTTGTTCCACGGATTCGGTACCTTGGGTTCACCACTCGAGGGAAGAAGGGTCCCTTGACTACGACAGGAGACTTGTCCGCTTGCAAGTCTAAACGAACTTTGATACAACTATTAATCGTCAACACTCACCGCGGGCGGCCGCTCGGCCGTGCTGGACATTCCCGACGATGACGCCCCGCCCCCCGGGTGGGGCCAATTGGAGAACTGGCCCGCACCAGCCCCCGAGCCTGCGGTGGGGGTGTTGGTGATGCGGGAGGATGGCTGCATGATGCCGCGGCGCCCCGACGCACGACGCCGAGGCCTCGTCGTCACGCGCTGTACTTGCCCGCCCTTGACGCCGTCGTCAGGCACCCGAAGCAGGAGCGGGGTCTCGCCAGCGTGCCGCTAGCCCACTTCGACGAGGCCCAGGCCGAGCAGGTGTTGTGGCAAGAACTTTGAAACCACAACACTTTGCTCAACAACGCGCTGAACGAGGCGCTGCGGATCCACGGGGGTCCCGCGTGGCGGATTTTCCTGGTGCGTATTTTTTGTTGAATTTTGGAGTTTTCTCCCTCGTCTCTTATGTGTTCGCGTGTCTCCTGACTTCGTTTTCTCCCGCGCCTTGTCCACCGGTGACAGGAGCTGAGGGTCAAGCTCGAGAGAGGTACGGCGCCTCGCCCGATTGAGCTTTGAGCACGACTGGTACCGGGACCAGTATGACGCCCTTGACGGCCTCGTGGAGGCCCTGCGGACCGACAATGGGTGGCTGGAGTACCGACTGCAAGTTGTGCGGGACGCGTTCCAGGATCAGGGTGCCTAGGCTGCGGAGGACGCCTCCGCGGTCGAAAGGGTGACAACGACGCTTCTGGAGCGGGATGAGGCGCTGTGAAAGGCGCACGAGGACCTGGTCGCGGTGCGGGCTGCAGCGGCGGAGTTTGAAACGGTGCTGTGATGCCCCAAGTTTTTAATTAGCGTCATTAACGCTAATGGCCGAATCAGCTGAGTCAAACCGGCTGACGCTGGTCAAACCTAGGTCAACCTGGGTCATCACCTCGCAAACCCCGCCGACAACCCCTAGTGACCCCCTTGACCAAGTCAACACACCCTTGAGGTCAACCCTTAGTCAAAGACACGGTCCAACCCCGTTTAAGCACTGACGTCGATGAATGTCTTCCAGAACTTTTGCCGCGTTCTCCAAATTTCACCTAAACACTTCAAAATCTACCAATACGAAAGTTGTCCACTTTGTCGAGGGACACAACTTTCTTGTAGATTGGCATTTCAAATTTTAAGAGGAAATTGGTGAAAAACTTGGTCAACTGTCAGCATCTCCTATTCACCGAAACAGAGCGACATTCGAAGTTTGACTGCAATTTGTGCAAAATCCGTTGAGAAAAACACTATAGAGCCTTTGTAAAAGTTGTAGAGGGTAGTGAGATCTACAACTTTCCTATTCATCACTTAGTGCACTTTACTTGAGAAATTTTGAGATAAACTCAGTCAAACAGGGGTAACCGGAATTGATCGGCGACGGAACGCGAGCGCGCGCGCCGTGACGTCACCCGCGCGCGCGCCCGCGCGCCCTACGCCGCGCCGGCCCTCGGCATTCGAGCCCCCGGCCGCCTCCCGAGGCCGCGTCATCCTGAGACCGCGCCTTCCCAAGGCTCCATGCCTTCCCAAGCCGCACCCGCACCGAGGTGCATCGAAGTTATCCCGCCACGTGCCGTGGTCGGCCGCACGCGTGCTGTTGACGGTTAAAAATTGTATCAAAGTTCGTTCGTGACTCGCAAGCGTACAAGTCTCCCGTCGTAGTCAAGGGACCCTTCTTCCCTCGAGTGGTGAACCCAAGGTATCGAATCCGTGGAACAAATGTGTGACGCAAGACTTAATCTATTAAAGCCAAATAACTTCAATCTTCAATAAAGAACCTAATGCATCTAAGTAAAAGACACAAAACGAATCTAATCTACTAAAAACCGGAGAAAACAAAGTAAGATTGGGTAGATAAACCGATCTAGAGGGATCGGGATAAGCCTTTCGTTGAAGTTCCAAGCAAGAGAAGAAGTAGCAAATCGAATCTTAATAAAAGCCTCTTTAAATCGTGGTTTCCCGTCCAAATCCGAAAACATCCGCCTTTCGAGACCCCCGTTCTGTCACAACGTATCCCTATTCATGCGGGGAGCTTAGGGCGAGTCAAAAGACAAGTCGAGATTCTTTCGGAAGATCCGGCGTGTACCTCTAGCCACCGCGGCTACAAGAACACCCTATGTAATCTATCGCGCGAATAGAATTGGAATAAGCAAAGCCGATCGAAAAACAAAATCTTCGAGGAAACACTTGATCGCTGGGAAAAGATTCAACTTGATAATTCAACTATAACAATGATACATACACAAGATCACCACCGGGATCCTTCCTTGATCTTGCTTCTAGCTCCGGGAACTCCGACGTGGTCTTCCGTGCAAGGTTCCCACGTCGGCTAGGGGAACCCTAGTCAACTAGCTCGACCCTCTCCTCTCCGAGATGGTGTCCCTCTCTTCTCTGCTTCTCGGCGGCCGAAGACGAAATCTCCTCTCCGTGGCTCTCGGTCAGGGGACTATAAATAGCCCGATTGGCGGCTAGGGCAAAGGAGAGCGAATTTGGGCCCAAAATGGGCACCGGGCCGACCGGGCCGGGCCGGCCGGCCCGGGCCCATTTAGGCCCGGCCCGTGGGCTCCTTTGCCCCACGTCGGTTCCCTTGCTTCTCGGATGTTTCCCCCTTCGCATGTAGGTCCATGTCGTCGGTTTCTCTCCGAATTGGACTCAACTCCTTGTCTTGCAAGATTCGGCACTTTTACGGTCGGGTCCCCGGAGTCCGTCGTCTTCTCGGATCAAGTCCCCGGCTTATTGGAGTTAAGTTTGCTTCATTGCATGACTTGTTCAGGGCTTCAAGGTCTTGTCATGAGGTGCTTGATGAACTTATCCCGAAAGTCTTTCATTCAACACTAAAACCCTGCATAAACATTAAACTCCAAAACCGACATGCACACGTGAACTTGTTATACCACGGGGGTTAGTACCAATGGATAAGGTATACAACTCATGCCAACACCGAAGGTAAACTCATGGCTAGGTTGACGGATTTTCACCGTCAACATCTCCCCCATGCTTAAACCTTGCTCGTCCTCGAGTAAGCCTTCGATGGATATCATCATTGCTAAACAATGTTTAAACTTTGCACTTGATTACACATGAGAAAACATAATGCTCTCAAAATTTTAATTCATTAAAGTTCCATAATGTACTAGCCTTCATCTCTACGGAGGGTAGATTCTTATTAAGCTTATCCCACAAGTATTAACATGCTCACAAAGTTTTAAATAGATCTCAGAATTTTTGAAATAAAGAACGAGATAGAAAAGCTAAACCAAATTCACAAATTTAAATCATCTCGTATATTGCTCATGAACTCTCATCTCACTTGTCTCAAGCCTATATATTCTACACCTTTCCCTCTCATATATATGTGGTAGGCTTTATATGGAGCTTTGGGAAAGTTTAGTCCTAACAAGATTTTATAAATGAGGTGTTGTCAAAACAAGACAAGCTTCTCATGGTCTTACCGAGACTCGTCAAAAAGGTCATTGGAAAATAATGTTAAATCAAGGAGGGGAAAGAGAAAAATACACACACTTTTAGATAAGTGGACATGTGCAAATGGCAAAGAGTGATCCCAAGGCACAAAGGAAGTCCTCGTTATCGGATTGCACATGGTTGGAAAAATGAGAATGGATCTTTTTAACTTGAAGCCTTGAATGCACTTTTAGAGAGCCGGGGAGTTCACTTTACGCACATTTTTTTTTCTTTCTCATAGTTCTCATTCTTTTCTTTCTTTCTTTCTTTCTTTCTTTCATATATATATTTATTTATTTTTTTACCTTGAAAGTCATGAGTATCGCTGGATTTTTTTCTTTCATCATCATTTTTTTTTAAAATATTCCCCTTTGAACTCTAAAACTGCACCGTACCTACCTCCTCCCCCATGCTTAGACGTTGCTCGTCCTCGAGCAAAGAGGCGAAAAATAAGGTAGGTACCGGAGATATTTTTCCTTGGAGAGATACTTGAAATCTTCAATGTTGGCACCGTCTTGCGATCTTCCTTGAATTGATGATCCATTCTCAACAATAGGTTGTGGTCAAGGAGGTAATCACAAAAGATGATATTTGGTTTAAGGGTGGATATCCGGCGAAGTTTGTGAGATCACCGATGCGGGGATACACAATGCACGGATAAAAGGCTAGCAAAAAGATAGATACGCAAAAATGGAATGACCAGCTTCTTAGTCTCGGGCCAGAGAAATCATGGCCTGCAATAACTCACTCAAAAATAAATCTTGTACACTAAGGTTTATGCACTCAAATATATATAAGGCTTTGAATAGGTTGAGCAACACACAAGTGATATTTGTGACAAGGTTAGCAATATTTTTGAGCATAAAAGACATCTTTAATCTATTCATAACTTGAGAGCACATAAAACACTATGGGTCTTTATTTTAATCATGACCTCCGCTGAAAATTAAGCTAGCATTTAAATAAATTCAGATCTGTATTTTTAAGAGAGCACTAGCTTAAACATGCATAAATCAATTACAAAGATGAACAAAGCTGCAATTTTAATCATATATCATCATGGCACGAATTTTGTAACTTTTCCAATGATATAATCAAGGTGGTGTCTTTATTAATGGTGACATCAAGTTGAAATACAAACTGAAAATAAACAAACATGCTTGCTGAAATTGAAATAAAAACAGAAAATACTACGCAAACACACATAAGCAAAAGCTGAAAATTACAGAGAAAAAGAAAAGAAAAGAAAACTAAAGTTCCTAAATCTTCTAGTCCTCCGCCGGTGGTTGATGTTGATAATCTTGATAATAATACCCTTGCTCATAATACGATTGGACGCTTCCTCCGACGAATTGATTTGGCTCCACAAGGTGAAGGCGTCCAAGTTCAAAGGCAATATTTGCGTTGCCTTCACCGAGTTGAGCTGCGTTAGCTTGGATGGCTGCGATGTTTTGAGCATTTCTTGCAGCATACCCTCCAATAATGGCCATGCTTTGTTGTGGTTTGGGATGATGAGCGTAGGACTCCGCGAAGTTAGCGTTGGGCACAACATAATTTTGTGGGGGTACCGGTGCACCACCCCCCCATGCTTGTCCTTGTGACCCTCCGTAATAACTTGGCGGAGGAGGGACCCCGCCGAATGGTTGCACATTGGGTTGTGCTCCACTCGCTTGTGCGGAGGATGTTCCCTCCTCTACGATTCTTCCTCTTTTGTTCTTCCTTGCGGGGACAAGTAGTCCCTCTTCCAACCAATCTTCCCTTCCTTCGGTGAAAAGCCTAAGCCTCTCATTCGGAAGGGGTAGGTTCACTATGGCCAACCGATAACCTCCTCTCTCATCTCCACTAATGTATTTGCCTTGCCGCAAATACTCAAAACCGAGAGAGGTACCACGCAAAAGGTGAGCGGGGATTCTTGCGATCCCCGGCCGCAAGGAAAAGACCAACATGGAGAGGTAACACCCCGAACCAATATTACCCGCCCCCGATGTTGCTTCACAACACCAACGGTTGATCATGAGGTAAGAGGGGTCTGCGGCTGCCCGGCAATTAAAGCCGAGTATAGCCAATTCAACTCCGTGTCGGTCACCTTTGTTTCCTTCATCCTCCCCAATACCCTCTTGCACATCCAAGAGTGAAATATCCGGATAATGGGGTTGCGGATGCAATTGCGTTGTTGATGGGCTTCTCCGGAGATCATGTTCCAAAATCCCGCCAACATGCCGGGTGGCACGTCAACTTTCTCCGGAGCTCCCTTGTAGAATCCAAGCAGCTCCCTAACGTGCTCGTAGGGAACCACTTGTTCGATTCCTTCCAAACGGAATGACAAGCTTTGCACCCCATCATCATCAACGATGGGTGCAATAGTCATCAAAATTTCCAAGGCGTAACCCAAATGGGTGTCCACCGATATTCCGTTGGAGAACTGCACCCATCCGAGGTGCCCCAACATAAAGTATATGTCGGTGCAAAAACCCAAGGTGTAGAGTGCTTGGTCGTCGAACTCGACGTTCGGCACAAGCCTCTTCTCAAGATTGGCGAGCCTCTCCTCCTCCTCCGCCGACAAGATGATGAAGCCGTACGAAGAGTGTGTCGGGGTGTAAGGAGGTGGTGCGGTTGAGCGAGTCGATCGTCGTGGTGGCGCGGGCTGCTCCTCCGTGTGCCCACGAGGTTCGGTGAACCTCATGGAAGTGCTTCTCGCAGCCCTCATACCACCAAGGAGGAGAGCGTCGTTCCTCCTCGGTGGTGCCGTGTCCGTCTTCATGCTCCGGGGAGACTCGGAAACCGAGTGCCTCCTCGAAGACGTGGTTGATGACGGCTTGGACGACGACGAACTCTTCTTCTTGGAGAAGAGACTTGTGGTCTTCTTCCACATGGTTGCTTGCACTCTTTCTTCAACTAAAATTCCGGGTTGCAACCGGTAAACTAGGCACTTAAACTCTTTGCTTCGGATGTGGACTTTGAGTGGATTAAGGATGTGGATTTTTTTCTTGAGCTATCAAGCTTGGGATGGTTGGCTAAGTCTACGGAGGTTCTGAGCACACAAACTTGAACACACAAACAAGGGAAGGAGAGGGAAGCTTGCTGCGGAAAACGGGAGCCGGGGGGCTCCTTAAATAGGTCAGGCCGGCCGGCCTGGGCCGGCCGGCCCGGGGGTCCTCTGGTTCCTCCCCGCCGCGTCTTTCTCCCAAAGCCACGATCATTTCGCCTCCGCAACTTTCCCGCCCGCATGCTCCACGAGTTGCACCGCCCAAACGCTCTCGTCCACTCCTTTTCTTGAATTATTGGTCCTCCCACTTGATGCTCCATGCTTTGGGTCATGTCCATGCTCCCTAGCTCCACTTGCTTCACATGCCACCATGAAAATCCTGCAAAGTTGATGCTTGCTGCCCACCATGCTTGTCCTTTGCATGTGGAATTGGTGAAAGTTGATAAAAGGGAATCCAATGGTGCATGCATGATTAATTCAAACTAGATTGCCTCCATTTATGTGTGTTTAAGGTTAAGCACTCCTCTAATTCGAAATTTAAAATATTTTTCAGAGCCATGCAAGAGCTCAAGCATAATTTTAGAGAAGTTTTTAACCCATTAAAAACAAATGTAAGTCGAAAATATTTTTCGACTACGTCGATTTCGGTCTCACCGGTATAGTTTGCTTTCATCGGTTGAGAGCGAACGTTTTCCCGGCTTGATCATGGGGGCATAGGTTTAGGTTCTAATTTTGGCTAAACAAGAAAGATTTTGAATAAAAAAAATTAGAATAGGCTTAGAAAAATTCTAATCCTAGAGAAACCAAGGATAAAGATTTTTAAAACCAACCAAAAGCTTTGATTTCTAGGTTCACGCGAGTCCTACCACGTGCTGAATTTTATTAACACTTAAACATAAATCGTGGCTCTACTCGTGTGGTTTTAGCATGAAAAATAAGTCAACCTCAGCACCATAATGAGGGTGAAAGGTTGAGTTAAGGTTCTGAAATTATTTGGTTGAGGGTTTCTCGAAAAGAAAAGAATCAAACAAGCACATAGGAGGGTTCATGCAAAGGGTTTATGATAAAGCAAACATTCAATCAAGAATTATGTCTCTAATATTGTTCAACCACTTCTAAGTCTAATGTCTTTGCGTAATAAAACTCAAAAACTAAATTATTAAAAATACTCGAAAAACCTGTAATCGGGTTGTCCTCCCGGTAGCTTATTCTTGACTCGACGAAACGGGTTGCCTCCCGCCTAGCGCTTCGTTTATAGTCTATAGCTAGACTTTTTCACTTGATTACTCCGGATCAACGCTCTTTGCGGGCGTTGCAATCTTGGGTACCCACTTCCGCACCATCTTGGGCGCGGGCTTGACTTCCGGCTTAGTTGGCTTAGTCATTTTTTTGGTCTTCACAGGCGGCTTTTCTTCCTTTGTCTTGACGGATGCAACACCTTCTTTGATTTTCGTTACGTTCATTTTTTTCGGCTCCTTCTTCTTTTTCAGCCCCTCCGTTTGTTTTGGTTCTCCCTTCACTCCAATCATGTTGCATGCCTCGATCCTTGGACGGAACTTGAAGGAACTCTTTTCTCCGTTGATATCGAACATGATCTCCCCCTTGCCAACATCAATAGTAGCTCCCACGGTCTTGAGGAACGGCCTCCCTAGGATGAGCGGCGGCTTCTCCCTCTCTCCCATCTCGAGCACAACGAAGTCGACGGGGATGAAGTGGTGTCCAATCTTCACGGGTACATCTTCAGCAATGCCCAAGGGATAGCGAATGGAGTTGTCTCCCAACTCCAAACATATTCCCGTAGGCTCCATCGGTAGGCGTAGCTTCTCGAACACATCCCTCGGCATGACACTCACACTAGCTCCAAGGTCGCATAACGCCTTCTCGAAGTTGAAAGAACCAACTGAACATGGAATTGTGGGGCACCCGGGGTCTTTTTTGCTTCTCTAGCCCACAAGCAATAGCTGCACTACACTCCTCGGACATTTTGACATGATCTACCCCGAGTGTTGCTATCTCATATTTATTTGCAAGTATGTCTTTAAAGTAACGAGAATATGTAGGCACTTGTAGGGCATCTAGTAATGGCATGTTGATGCTAAGTCTACGCACAACTTCCACAAACTTCTCGAAGTGGTTTTCAAGTTTACCTCGGAAGTAGCGTGGCTTGAGTTGCGGTATCCTCGTGTCTTCCTCCGGCATCTCGAATTCGGGTTCCTCGGTGACGATCCCCGTAACCTTCTCTTTAGCAATTCCTTCCACCTCGGTGGACGGTTTAAGCTTCCTTGCTCCCGCGGAACGTTCCGGATCTTCGGTCTCCTTCCCCGAACGTGTTTGAATGGCCTTCGCCGATTCGGGACATTTGGGTTGTCTGGAAGCTTCCCTTCATCATTAGTGAGGCGCCCCGCAAGTTGTCCAACTTGCGTCTCGAGCATCTTCATCATGTTGAGCACTTGATGATTGGAACTTCCGACCTCCGTCACTTTGCTATCGATGTTCTCCAACACCTTGTCTATGGTCTTGAACTTGGTGACGGTGTCCTTGTTGATCTTAGCTTGCTCATCCATGAACTCCTTCAATTGTATACGAAGCGGAACCGCGTTAGGAATAGATGAGCTTGCATTAAATTGAGGCCTACCTTGCCCGTAGCGGAAGTTCGGCAATTCTCCCTTCCTCATGTAGTCGAGCACTTTGGCTTCCTCCGGACAATCTTTGCGGACATGGCCATACTCTCCACATTCTTCGCATGTGGACCTTGCTTCGGCGGCCTTCAAGTCTTGAGCCTCTTTCTTTTCCATCTCCATCTTCTCCAACCTCCTCATGAGCGAGTCGATCTTGCCCTCAAGTATGTCTTCCTTCTCCACTTGCAAGACTCCTTTGACGTTCCCCATGGGTTGAGCCGGATGTAGGCGCCGGACGACGCCCACGTGTCATTATCTCGCGACCTTCTTGAATAGCGTGAAAGCTTCCGTCGGTGTAAGCTCGATGATAGATCCTCCCGCCGATGCATCGATGATCGTCCTTGACGCCATGGTGAGTCCTTGATAGAACTTTTGCACGAGGTCTTCTTTCGGGAACTTGTGATGTGGAACCGCCCGGTGTACTCGTTGAAGCGCTCGAATGCCTCCGAGATAGTTTCTGTAGGATATTGAACAAAGGTGGCAATCTTATTACGCAAGCTTTGAGTTTTACCCGGTGAGTAGTATTCCTTCATGAAATCCTTCATCAACGTGTTCCAATTTTGCACCGTCTCCGCCTGTTGAGAGTGGAACCATTGCAAAGCCTTCCCGAGTAGTGAGAACGGAAAAAGCCTCACCCTCATTTGGTCTTGAGTCACCCCATCCATGTTGAAAGTCTGACATAGTTGAATGAATGCTTGGAGGTGAAGGTTCGGATCCTCTTTGCCGGTGAAGGGTGAATGTTGCACCATGCGGATTGCCTTGAGGTCTTGATCTCGAACGGTCTTCCGATCTCCTCGAGGTTCAAGATTGGTAGGTCGATGATGTCTGGGGTGCATAGCTCCCCAATCTTGCGTTCTTCCGGTGGTTGGTCACCCATTGGTGGAGGTCGATTCTCCCGCGGACTTTGAGGTGGTGAATTCTTCGGAGATTCCTTCGATCCTTTGTCTTCCGACTCCGAATCTACAAAATCCGGCTTTTTAGCTTGATGTGCTTCGCGTCTCCTTAGCTCTGTAAAGTTTTTCCGGATCATCCACAAAATTATTGGGTTTGTTGGAGAGGTAGCCGTCCATCTCTCGTTAGGGTTAGCAATAAACAAAGTATGCAAAAACTAGAAAACAAAACAAATCTATAAAGACTAGAGTTAGACAAACTAGATTAGATGTATTTTGAGGATGATCAAAATTTAGTAGATGCAAAAATAAAAACAAAAAGAATACTGAAAATTACAAAAAAAAGCAATAAAAAATCAAATCTTGATCACTCGTTCCCCGGCAACGGCGCCAGAAAAAAGGGGCTTGTTGACGGTTAAAAATTGTATCAAAGTTCGTTCGTGACTCGCAAGCGTACAAGTCTCCCGTCGTAGTCAAGGGACCCTTCTTCCCTCGAGTGGTGAACCCAAGGTATCGAATCCGTGGAACAAATGTGTGACGCAAGACTTAATCTATTAAAGCCAAATAACTTCAATCTTCAATAAAGAACCTAATGCATCTAAGTAAAAGACACAAAACGAATCTAATCTACTAAAAACCGGAGAAAACAAAGTAAGATTGGGTAGATAAACCGATCTAGAGGGATCGGGATAAGCCTTTTGTCGAAGTTCCAAGCAAGAGAAGAAGTAGCAAATCGAATCTTAATAAAAGCCTCTTTAAATCGTGGTTTCCCGTCCAAATCCGAAAACATCCGCCTTTCGAGACACCCGTTCTGTCACAACGTATCCCTATTCATGCGGGGAGCTTAGGGCGAGTCAAAAGACAAGTCGAGATTCTTTCGGAAGATCCGGCGTGTACCTCTAGCCACCACGGCTACAAGAACACCCTATGTAATCTATCGCGCGAATAGAATTGGAATAAGCAAAGCCGATCGAAAAACGAAATCTTCGAGGAAACACTTGATCGCCGGGAAAAGATTCAACTTGATAATTCAACTATAACAATGATACATACACAAGATCACCACCGGGATCCTTCCTTGATCTTGCTTCTAGCTCCGGAACTCCGACGTGGTCTTCCGTGCAAGGTTCCCACGTCGGCTAGGGGAACCCTAGTCAACTAGCTCGACCCTCTCCTCTCCGAGATGGTGTCCCTCTCTTCTCTGCTTCTCGGCGGCCGAAGACGAAATCTCCTCTCCGTGGCTCTCGGTCAGGGGACTATAAATAGCCCGATTGGCGGCTAGGGCAAAGGAGAGCGAATTTGGGCCCAAAATGGGCCTGGGCCGACCGGACCCGGGCCGGCGGCTCGGGCCCATTTAGGCCCGGCCCGTGGGCTCCTTTGCCCCACGTCGGTTCCCTTGCTTCCCGGATGTTTCCCCCCTTCGCATGTAGGTCCATGTCGTCGGTTTCTCTCCGAATTGGACTCAACTCCTTGTCTTGCAAGATTCGAGCACTTTTACGGTCGGGTCCCCGGAGTCCGTCGTCTTCTCGGATCAAGTCCCCGGCTTCTTGGAGTTAAGTTTGCTTCATTGCATGACTTGTTCGGGGCTTCAAGGTCTTGTCATGAGGTGCTTGATGAACTTATCCCGAAAGTCTTGCATTCAACACTAAAACCCTGCATAAACATTAAACTCCAAAACCGACATGCACACGTGAACTTGTTATACCACGGGGGTTAGTACCAATGGATAAGGTTTAAAACTCATGCCAACACCGAAGGTAAACTCATGGCTAGGTTGACGGATTTTCACCGTCAACACGTGCGCCCGCCGGTCCGTCCGATGCTCGTCCGGCGCGCGACGCCTACATAAGGGGGAGGTCAGCCACCCCGCGCACAGGCCACTCCTTTGCCACACCGGGCCGCTCCGCCCCGTCACCCTTGGCCCAGTCGCGTCGAGCTCCACACAGTGCCCCTACCGTCGCGAGATAGCCCCTCCAACCTGCTCCCTAGACCACCGGAGAGCTCCCCGCGCCGCTCATTCCTTTGCCCCGACCGCGACCTCACCGGAGCAGGGCGCACCACGGCCGGCAACGGCGGTCGCCGCCGCAAGACCCCACCGGCGCCACCACCGCCCCAAACTCCGATCGAAATCGAGTCTAGGGACCCTTCTAGTCGCCCTCCGCTTTGTGCCCGGCCGGTCCCGGCCGCCGGTTCGCCGAATTTGACCGGACCGCCGCCGGCCGGTGCCCGAGGACTACATTGCAAAGTTCCGAGTCTTTCTGAGGGCCTAAGCGCAAACCGAGGGTGCTTCTGTAAGGATCTTAAACTTCTAGGGACCCTGTTGCAAAAGGGTAACTTCAATAGTATCTGTGCTTTGCTGAATCTTGTAAATTTCGTAGAAAATCGTAGGAAAATCAGAAAAATTCAAACCCAATTTTGTTGGATTTCTGGTAAAAAGTAATACAACTTTTGTTATTCTTGCCTGAGCTGTTTCATGATAGTTTTTGCATGAAAAATAGAAATGTGAAAAACCTAGATCTGAGATATCTCCAACTATACAAGTGCTCTATGGCTAATTTTTGGATATGTTGTGTGTTAGATTATGAATAGCTCCGTTACCAAAAATTGCACAAAGTTATTTTGTAAATCGTTTTATATAAATTGTTTTCTTTTTATGCAGAATATGTCCAAATGATTTTTGTAGATAAAAATAATGATTTTTATGCGCAACTTCTGCATGTTGTCTTTTTATGCCAAAATGCACCTCTGGTGAGTTAATCACAATTTTATAAATGCCAGAAATATTTATTCTTGAATTATGCTTGTTTTTCTTGGTAATTGCATAAGTTAAGTTTCATAATAGTTCTAGGTGTATATGTTGCATTCATCAGGTTAGTTTTGGACCATATAACATGTGTGAGAAAGTTTGGATCATTTTGATGCTTATTTATTTTTGTATGCATTTACCTTGTTTTGCTAGCTAGCTTTGTCATTTTCAAAATAATTAAATTAGTAGCTTTCCTAAGCATGCATGTGTGTTCAATGGCTTATTATAGGTGATTAGTGCTTAATACACCCTTCCACTGAATTTTTATTAACTAATTTGTGAATAAAAGCTATGGAAGCAAGTTAAGAGTTAATAGTCAATTAAATGGGAAATCATCAACCTACTTTGAATGACCTTGTGTGTGTGCGGGTGAATCCTAATAAAAAGATAAATGTTACTAACCCATGTTTGTTTGCGAATTAAATTTAAGTTATTTCCATATATATGTACACAGTCACTATCAAAAAGAATAATTAATAAAGAGCTGCATATTGTTCCTTTTTGGAAGAGTATGCTGAATGTATTCTTATCTAGGTGAATGTGGTCAACCATGCACCCCATGGTTTTCCTTTGTTGATTGTAATTTATTAAATCAAAAATCGTTAAATAAATCTTGCATTTGCATCTTCGTGTAGATCCTCCCGACGGTAGATATACGCTCGTGCCGGAAGGAAGAGACGACGGTGCTGACGGAGAGCTACAGCACGTGTTCATAGCTCAAGACCTGGATCAAAGTCCAGAATGGCCCAAGGCTAACCTTGCCAGCGAAGGCAAGCCCCAGATCATTAACCCGTCTTTTAAAACTATGCCATTATGTTTTGCTTTGATTGGTGCATTTACGTTTCAGGAATTGGATTGAAACCCTAGATGCATGATCCATAGGCACCTATGCTCTATCACTAGTATGGTAGGTCAATAGCTGCTCTGTTATAGGACCCGTTTGAAGTCGAGTGATGATCGTCACTCACGAGAATAGGTTCTTATGTTGGAATCCTAAGATCTTTATAAATGGATTGCTCATGTGGTAAGAGCATGAGATTTGGGCTCCGGTCCAGTGGCTTTTGTGGGCTAAGCTTTTGAATGTACTAAGCACTTATCGGGAATGGGACCGGTAAGTCTAGTACCTTAATGAGACGGTGCAGGAACTTACTATTACTACTCCTGAGGAATCACCTAACCGGCTAGCTACTGGGAAGGGGGTGCATGTGTGAGACTGGATTCCTCGCAGGGTGTGCCAGTTAGCCTTGTACCCAGGACTGTAAGATTTGATCCCAACCCGAGGATTTTTGGGAACTGCCTGGATGGTTGTCCTCGTGAGGGCACCCTACCGTGTGCCTAGGTTTACCTTGAAAGGTTTAAATCAATCAATTGTCGGCCTCTCACCGTTATCCGAGACTACTTAATCAACTAGCCATGATATCCCGTAATGATGGAACTTGGTGAATGTTGTTGTATGGATTAATTGCTTGTACAATCCTTGATTGAATTGGCTGGCATACTTAGAAATGGCAATCCACTAGAACTTGTGCTAAAATATTGAAAGTAAGGACATACTCTTTGTTGCTTTTCAGCAAAAGAACTTCATCGGCCAAAAGCCTTCCATGTCTAGAGTTTGGTGGTGTAGTTATCCCCCGACGGTTAAGTCTTGATGAGTATTAGCATACTCAGCCTTGTTTTAAAACTGTTGTGCAGGTGCTGTTGATCGGGTGGATGACGACAAGTGATGGCATCACGGATGGCCTCCTGTGATGTTTATCATTGCGCTAGTTTATTTTATTTCCGCTGTTTTCCGAACTCTGAACCTTTACTTCCTGTCTTGAACAATGGTTTGTAATAAATTGGATTTAACTCGTGTTGTACTCTGGACTCGCCTTCGCGTGAGTTTTAATTCATATGTCGATCCTATGTAAGAATTCCAAGTGATTTACCGGGTGTTAACCTGGCAACTATCGACAGGATGATACTTTACTATTGCTTAATGACCAGAGTGGATTGGTTTTAGGTGATAGTATGGTATTTTCCTGGGCGGGTTGTCACAGGTGCTTGCTTCCACTCGAGCCTAGCTCCAGCAGGACCGCGTGACCCTCAAGGGGGCACGGTCCTGGCAGAGCCAGGCTGAGGGGAAAGCCAAGGAGGCCGAGCAGCTGAGAGCCGACCTGGCGGACAGGGTTACCGCGCTTGCCGCGGCGGAGGAGCAGCTCCAGCAGGAGTAGGACGCGCGCCAGCAGGCGGAAGCTCGGCTTCAGCAGGAGCGGTCCGCCCTCGAGGAGGCCCGAGCTGCTCTCGAGCACGAATGCGTGGCGCGGGAGGAAGCACAGGGCCTAGTCCAGCGGGAGCGTGTCGCGTTGGAGGAGGCGCACGCTACCCTGAAGCTCCGAGATCTGGAGATCACGCGGCTCTCGGGCGAGCTGGTCTAAGGGGGCGTGTCCTACGAGGAGCCGCGGTAGGCCGGCGAAGAGAAAGACGCCTCCGTTCTCGAGCTACAGTAGACAGCTGAGGCCGTGCTCGCAGCCCTCGAGACGGAGAAGAAACAGCTTCAAGGTGAGTTGCCTTCCTACCTTTCACCCGCTGGCTTGATTCGTTTGGGATCCGCTCCCAATTGGATCTATATCTTGGTTTTCAGGCCTGCGGACGGCTCTCGGGAACTCCACGACCCAGGCACAGGTCATACAGACGGCTTACAACTCTTCCCAATAGGAGCTGGAGGAGCTGCAGGCCGCTGCCCTCGAGACGTGCCAGGGGATTGAAGAAGGCGAGGCGCAGGTCGGGAGCTCCATGGCGAGTCATCTCTGTGCCCTCAGCGGGCACGTCGTCCAGCGCATGTGCCGCACCCTTCACCTGGGGGTCCAAAAAGCCCTTGGCGTGGTGGCTTCTCACTACCGAGTCGATCTCAAGGCCATCTCCATAGGCTATGTCGTCCCTGTCGACGTCGACGACGAGGTGGAGATGAACCGCGTGGACACGCTCACCGCTCCTGCTGCCAACATCCTCGTTGAAGACTACATGGAGTTCCTCTTCCCGGATGCTCCCCCGGCTGGTGGCCCTGAGGCCTTAAAGTAGTTAGGCGTTCGAGCCCTTTAAAAATTTTTGTGTTAGAATTCGAGCCACACGGCTATATGTAATAAACATTTGCTGCTTGAAACATTTGAATGTTTGTAAGTTTTGCGTGTTTATTTTTGTTTCGCCTATTATGTTGTTCCATCTCTTTTTCCTTTGCTTGGGCGAATTTGAGCTGGGAAAGTTCGATTCCACAAGTAGCTTGTTGGTTAAGAGGCAAGGGAGAAGGGTCATATCCTTCAAAAGGCGTAGGCTATCTCCGACTTGCGCGTCTTTCCCATCTGGCCGCTCGCACCCCACATGAATTCGCTCGAGGCTCGGGTTGAGTTGTACTTAGCGTATTTGAGGCGCAATTTTTTGCAAAAAAATGGGACTATTTGGGGGGGGGGGGGCGTAGTAGCCCCCGAGGGGGACTGTTGACGGATAAAAGACGTATCTGCCTACGATCCGCAAGCGTACGGACCTACACCTTTTCACCACGGGATTCCCAAGGTTCTTGTCAATCCGCGGAGCAAGGGGATTACAAGCGTTTGATCTACTTCTACTCACTAACTACTCAAACCCTAACTATGATTAGACTAGAAAATGACTACACTACACTAGAGAGAACGATTAAGCTAACAAGATAAGAGACACTCGCCCATGGGTCTACGATACTTGAATATGCAACCGCTTCAAACATGAAAACTGATCTAATCTATCGGGGGTTGTGACCACAGTTTCGCCCTTTCCCTCTGTAACACCCCTTGTTTTTGCTCAGTGGTGATTTGTGCTGATGACCCTCTTAACATCTCCTCTAACTACTCTTGAGAACCCTAGGTTAACCCATGGTCAAAACCCTAGCTTAAAACCCTAGTATCCCCTTTGACCCCTTGTGCCATTCTAGAACTTTCGCACGTTCTCCAAAATTTCACTAAACACTTCAAAATCAAATGTGCAGTTTGTCAAGGCACACAATTTCTCTGTTGAGTGGCATTGCTAGTTTGGAGTGTAGGGTGGTGAAAATTGCAAATCAAGGTACAGGATCACTGTTTATCGACACCGAGATTTTGGCCATGTTGCACTGACGTTCCTGCTCAAACCAGTGAGCAAAACCCTATCGAGCCTTTGGAATTTTTGAAGAGGGAAACTTGCTTGACAACCTTGGTATTCAAAGATTAGAGCACTTCTATTTGCAAATCGTGAGAAAACTCATTTTGAAACAGGCTATGTGAAACTGTTTTTGGGCTAGACGCGCTGGCGCGCGACGTCGTGCGCGACTTGCCACGTCGGCTCGCCGCCGTACCGCCGGCGCGCACGCCGGAGCGAGCCGGCCGACCGCCGGTCCATGGCCGGCTTCCGCGAGCACCGTGTGCCTACGGGCGTGACACGCCACCTACCCCTAGGCCGGCGACGCGCGGGCGCACCGCCATCCACCACCGGCCGGAGCCCCGCCGCACGTCGCCAACCGCCTTGGCGCCCATGCCGTGGTTCCTGCAGGCCACGACGATGAGGCGGGACTGCCTCTACGCGCCTATAAAACTCCCCTTTCCTTTTCCCTCGCGCGCCCGAGCAACCGAGCTGTCTGCTGCCGCCCGCCATTAGTGTCGTCAGCGACATTGCTACTCCGCTTGCTGCCGTGTTAAACCGGTGACCCCTAGCTCTCCTCTAGTACCCACTCGAGCTCCCAAGCACACGTGATGGCCTAGCCTCACCGGCAGTTGCCCGGAATCCGAGTTCCCGCGGCCGCCGCCGGGCGGTCATCGTCGAGCTCGCCTCTCCGCCGGTTCTCCAAGCCCAGCGACCCATCTAGCACCACCCCTAGGACACCTAGGAGGTACCAGGGCAACACATTGTCGAGCTCCGTCCCTATCCTCACCGCCGTCCGAGCTTCCGCGGCCGTGCCGCCTCTGCTGCGCCGCCGCCGCTCGCCGTTGACCTCCTCGGCCGAACCTCCACCACCAATCGATCGAGGGTAAGGCCAATCGCAGCCCCATGCCATTTGTTTTCCTGCGCCGGACCCACATCGCTGGCGGCGGCCTCCCCTTCGCCGTCGAGGTCCTGGATGTGGGGGAATTTGGGACTCGGGGGTCTAGCTGTAAAAGAGAAGGGTAGAGTTGTGAAGGTTTAAAAATTCCAGGGGCCTGCGTGCATAAAGATTCTACCCCTTCTTTATGTGTCAGCTGAAACTTGTAAAATCGATGTAAAATTGTAGAAAAATCCAAAAATGGCAAACTCAATTTTGTGGTGCTCTGTATAACAAGAACTACAAATTTCTCCACACATGTATATACTTTTGAGCTATAGTTTTTTCTTGAAAAATTGAAAAGTAAAACCCCTAGATCTATGTTTCTGCAAAATCCATACAAGATCTTGAGCTGGATTTTGGATATGTTGTGAGAACTAGCATGGTAGGGTTCGGTGCCAAAAATTTCACAAAGTTACTGAAGGAATCTTTTTATATAAATTATCTTGTGATATTGATAAATCTGCCTAGATGATTTTTGTAGCTTAAAATATAATTATTCTTCAGCCCAACTTCTGGCTATTGTCATGTTATACCAAAATGCACCTCTGGTGAATTTATGCTGATTTTATACCTGTTAGAAATATTATTTTATAATTTATGCTTGTTTTTAATCATAAATATGTATAGCAAGATCCATAAGGGCTATAGGTGTGTGTGTGTGTGTGTTGGTTCTTTAGGCTTGTTTTAGGCCAGAGCATGTGTAGGATAAAGTTTGACTACATTTCTATTATATTTATTTTTATATGCATTAATCCCTTAAATACTAGCTAGAAATGCTTTTATTTATGTGCATTTAAATTCAATGGTGCAAACTAGTTGCTTGCTGTCCAGAGAGTATCTCCTGGTCATTAGGACCAGTGGGCACTGTTGGGCAAGTTTGAAGTGTGATTGGTTGTTTAAAAGAGTGCAAACTAGATTAATCTAGTAAAGGAAAAATAGGAAAAATACATCCTTTTGTGCATAAGTTAAATAAATGAGTTAGGAAAGTAAATTTGTGGCACAAAAGTAATTTTCCTTGCTGTTTGTATTTAAATAAAATATTCTTTTATAGATGTGTACACAATCACCATCATGAAAGTGTTGTATAGTCTTTTGTGTTTACTTTAAATGAGTAAATGGTTAAATGCTTTCTTTAAAGTGAATATGGCCAACCCTGTACATCTTGTGGCTGTTGCTACTGTTTTATTATGTGAATTAAATTAATTCATTTGTATATATATGTACACAGCCACCGTTAAAAAGTCTAGCTAATAAAGCACCACACAATGCTCCTTTATAGGAATAGTATGCTGAATGTATCTTTATCTAGGTGAATGTGGTCAACCATGCACCCCATGGTTGCCAAAAGTGGTTTTGTGATGAATTAACTCAATCTGCCAATTAAGTCTTGCATTTGCATTGTCCATGTAGAAGTCCCCGACGGTAGCTATACACTCGTGCCGGCTGACGAGGAAGAGGGAGCAGGAGGAGACATGCACTACGTGACCGTAGAGCAAGACCCGGGCCAAAGTTCGGAAGTTTGTGTGTCTGCTTGTGCTGACGAAGGCAAGCCCCGGTTTATTCGTTAACCTATGTGTTTCTTTACACTTCTGAATTTACTTATTGTTATTGTATGTGCATTTACATTCAGGAGTTGAATTGAAACCCTAGTTGCATGATCCACAAGTACCTATGATCTTTTACTAGCATGTTAGGTCACTAATTGCTATGCTTTAAGGATCCGGTACAAGTCGAGTGATGTTCGTCACTTGCGAGAATAGGATCTTCTTTATGGAATCACCATATGAATTAATGGATTGCTCACGTGGTAAGAGCATGGGATTTGGGCTCCGGTCCAATGGCTTCGTTGGTTAAGTGTTTGAAAGTACTAAACACTTGTCGGAAATGGGCACGGTAAGCCTAGTACCTAAATGAGGCGGTACGGGGTTTTACTATCACTACTCTTAGGGTTGCGGCCCCGGGCTCACCACCCGAGTGCATGCGTGAGGCTGGGTGACCTTAGTGACGTAGCCCAGATAAACCTTGTACTTAAGATTGTGAGCTATTATCCCCAAACCGAAGAATGACGGGAACCGCCTGGTTGGTGAACTCTTAGTGAGGACACCTCCCGTGTGTTTAGGTCCACCTTGCAAGGTTATGAATCAATCGATTGTCGACCTCTCACCGTCATCGGAGTCTACTTACCCGACTGGCCATGATATCCCTTTATGATGGAACTTTGTGAAGATTATTACTTTGATTAATTGTTTGTACAACTTAATTGTAATAGTTGCTTATCTAGTAATGGTTACTTCTACTAGAACATGAGCTAAAATATTGAAAGTGAGGATTCACTACTTAGCAGCTTTTTGGCAAACAAACCCACTAGCCAAAAGCCTTGCATGATTAGAGGTAAAGTCTTTCCTTTAGACGGGTAAGTCTTGCTGAGTATTAGTATACTCAGCCTTGCTTTATAAATGTTGTTTCCAGGTAATGCATGTGATGTGTGGCCCGGAGAACTTCCACCTGGCTGGGAGCTGGAATGGGTGGATGACGAAGAGTGATTGCATCACCTGGAAGTATTTTTTACTTTCAGAGATTATCCTCCTTTGAGAGTTTCTATCTAGATGGTCAAGAGGCATCTTCCGAATCGCTCGAATGATATCAATCATCCAAGTGTCTTTATCGAGTACTCGATAGAGGTGGCCATCTCTCATCTTGTCTTCTATGGGCTCTTTATCATCTTGTCCACGATTCATCCTAGACAAATGATCAGCCACAACATTCCCCACCCCTTTCTTATCACGAATTTCAACATCGAACTCTTGGAGAAGAAGGATCCAACGGATCAATCGTGGTTTAGCATCCTTCTTAGCCAAGAGATACTTGATGGCCGCGTGATCGGTGTAAACGATGACCTTCGAGTTCATGATGTAAGATCTGAATTTTTCAAAGGCAAATACCACCGCTAGCAACTCTTTCTCCGTAGTGGCATAATTCAATTGTGCCTCATTAAGAGTTTTACTAGCGTAGTAAACGGCATGAACTCGGCCTTCCTTTCTTTGACCCAAAACCGCTCCTATGACGTAGTCACTTGCATCACACAAGATCTCGAAAAGTTGGCTCCAATCCAGAGGTTGGATGATGGGAGCACTCACCAAAGCACTTTTCAAGGTCCGGAATGCCGCTAGGCACTTCTCATCGAAGTCAAAAGCCACATCCTTTTGAAGAAGATGCGTCAAAGGCTTAGTGATCTTCGAGAAGTCCTTAATAAATCTTCTATAAAATCTGGCATGGCCAAGAAAGCACCTCAAGGACTTAACATCTGTCAGAGGTGGGAGTTGCTCAACCGTCTCTACCTTAGCCTTGTCCACTTCAATGCCTCTCTCGGATATAACATGTCCAAGCACTGTGCCTTGCTTAACCATGAAGTGGCACTTTTCCCAATTTAACACCAAGTCTACCTCCGCACACCTCGTGAGGACCTTATCCAAGTTTGTTAAGCAATCCACGAATGTCTTTCCATAAACGGAAAAGTCATCCATGAACACCTCGACAATTTCTTCGATGAATTCCGAGAATACAGCCATCATGCAACGTTGAAAAGAGGCCGGAGCGTTGCATAGACCGAAGGGCATCCTTCTATATGCAAACGTTCCATAAGGGCATGTGAACGTTTTTTTGAGTTGATCATCTGGGTGAATGGGAATTTGCATGAACCCCGAGTACCCATCGAGAAAGAAAAAATGAGCGTGGTTCGCTAATCTCTCAAGCATCTCGTCAATGAACGGTGGGGGGAATTGATCTTTCTTCGTTGCTTTGTTTAGCTTTCGATAATCGATACACATCCGCCACCCGGTCACGGTTCTTTGCGGTATCAACTCATTCTTTTCATTCTTCACCACGGTTAAACCTCCTTTCTTCGTACACAATGTACCGGGCTCACCCATTCGCTATGCGGAACCGGGTAGATGATTCTCACTAGTAGAAATACTCTAATCCATGACGTTTTGCTTGTGACGATGCAAAACTTCGTCACAGAATAATACCTTTCTGTGACGAAATTTTCATTTCCGTCATAAGGTACAAGTGACGAAGTTTTTTCTTAATTATTAATGACGAAAATAAAAAAATCGTCACAGAACTCTAACTGCAAATGGTCATAGATTATGTTTTTATTTTGTGACGAAATATAATCGTCACCGATTAGATTTGACATCGTCATCGTTTATTTGCCTCATTCGGTACATTTAATGATGAAGCAAATTGGTCACAGATGAGTTTTAGAATTTGTTATAGATAATGTGCCTGGTTTCCCTCACGTCTACCACTTGACGCCGTGCGATGCATAAACAATTTGGTCACATATAAGTTTTAGGAATCGTCATAGATAACATGTCTGGTTCCACCTTGACAGCATGCGATGCGTGGGCCACATTAAATGTGCTTAAATTGCAAAAAAGTTGCCCACTCAGGGATTTGAACCTGAGACCTTTGGAACAAAATTGAAGTGCGCTGACCACTAAGACGAGAATCAATTTATGTTATACTGGGTTTTTTCTTTTTATTAATGAAACACAACAAATTATGTAAATAAACCTAAATTGCAAAAAAAAGTTGCTCGCTCAAGGATTTAAACCACCAGAGACCTTTGGAACAAAATTAAAGTGTGCTGACCACTAGGACAAGCATTAGTTTTTGTTGTATTAGGGTGTTTAATTCCTTTTTACTAATTGAATGCAATAAATCTTATAAATCAAACTTGAAAAAAAATGTGGAACATGGGATTCGAAGATGAGATCTCTTGCAATAGAATACTAAATCATACCACTACACCATTCTTCCTTTTGTGATAGAAGGGGCAAATATTGCCCTTATTAAGTACATGCATGTTTATGGAATTGAGGCACACAGAAACATCAAGAACATGAACAAGAACGATTTCTCTTTTTAATCTTTAGTTAAAACTTGTGAGTAGTCTTTCTCCCTCGTACTAACTCTGAATTTGATAGTTTTTTCCTAAATGCTTCTAAAATCATGTTCTATCAATTCATGATATTGACTTTGGTCATCTCTTCATGTGTAAAAATTTGAGCAATTCAAATTTTGAATTCTAAAAAATAAGAACTAAAAGCAAGATTCTTTTAACACTAAATGATGTAAATGTAAAAATGACCTAAATGAACTTTGTATATCTTGATGAGTTGTGAATTTTTTGGTATTCATGACTTTTCAATTCGAGATAGTTTAGGGTTAAAAAATAGAAAATTATATAAAATTTAGTAAAATTCAAAATTTGAATGGTTCAAAAATTTCCAAATCCAAAAATGTCCATTATATAGTGTGTCCAACTTTCTGAGAATCACTTAAAACTTTTTGACAACATGATACACCAAAAGGCGGATCTCTTGCAAGTTTTCAGATTTTTTGAGCAAGATTTGATGATTTTAACATTTATTATTTATTAAATCAATAAATAATTACAATAATAGGTAAACTTGGTGAGAAAATACCAAAACTTCACACAACATCATGATTTGGATCCATAAGAATCGCAAAAAAGTTTCAAATGATTTCGAGCAACTAGTACTACGCATCCCACATAGGGATGAAGATCTCTCACTTAGTGACAATGACATGTGTGTGACAGTTATGCTTTAGTTAGATCTGATGACAATGACATGTGTGAGATAGTTATCTGATATGAGTTATGAAACAGGGTCCCACATGTGGGCCCCACTTGGTCCCACATATGGACCAAGATTTTCCAAAAAAATGTTGTGGAACTAGGATTCGAACCTGGGTTGCTGGGACTCCAACAAACTACCCAAACCACTACACCACAAGTCATTATGTGTTTTTGCTTTTAAGTATTTTGTGTTACCCTCTTTCTAACACATGGGCCCAAATAAGCGGCGGCCCACGTTAGCGGCCTCAGCAGGCCACGTCGTCTCGGCCCACAGTAGGGTGGCGACCGGAATTTAATCAGAACGGAAAAAAAGAAGTAGACGCGGGGATTCGAACCATGGTCTCCTCGATGGAAAGGGACATACTTACCACTGAGGTATAACATGTTTTGTGTCCTTTTGGTGTATGTGGTTCTTTTTAAACATGTGGCTTGTTCGAAGAGCACGAAACAGTTCGGGCATTTCTCCTTCATACAAACTCTAGACTTGATGATTCTGTTTTTTCAAATTTTTCTAAAACCAAACCTTTTCCTTTGATTGCAGATTTTTATATGTTAATTGAATCTTTTTAAAATTTTTAAAATTCAAAATTACTCTAAATTTTATGAAAATTTTGAAAACTGAAAAAATACTAATATTGTCCATCATGAAAAGTTCCACAATATTGCTTTTGTAACCAACATCAAAAGTCTTTTTATATTTTGAATTGAAACATGAGTAAAATTTGACACATCTATCTCAAAACTATGGATGAACTGGGATGAACAAGCATGGTTTCTCTTTTTAATCTTTGACTAAAACTTGTAACTAGTTTTTCTCCCTCATACTAACTCCAAATCGGATGATTCTTTTTTCTAAAATTTTCTATAATCATGATCTATCAAAATAATGTGTTCAGTTTAGTGTTTTTTCTTGTGATCAAGGTTGAGAATTCAAAAAATTGAATTATTTTTAAATGTGACAATTTTAGACCAGATTTTGAAACCCGAAATGATTTCAGCTAAAGAAGTGATGAATACCAAAGTTTCATAGCTCGTTAAGCTCTACAAACTTTATTTAGGTCATTTTTTGATTTGATAAAGTGATAGTGTACATCACTCATTAATCCTATGTTCACTCACATAGTTTAAGAAACTATGTGAGGGGTTTGTCAAATATGAACTATGTATTGTAACCACTTTCTCAAATGATAAAGTGGTCTAAATAAAGTTTGTACATCTTGATGAGTTATGAAATTTTGGTATTCAACACGTTTTGATTTAGCATCATTTAGTCTTCGAAAAACTTGCATCTAGTTATCATTTTTTGAAATTCAAAATATGAATTGTTCAAACAGAGTCGGATGAAGAAGTGACAAAAATAAAGTTTGTACATCTTGATGAGTTATGAAATTTTGATATTCATCAATTTTTTATTTGACATCATTTAGTGTTTGAAAACCTTGCATCTAGTTATCATTTTTTTGAAATTCAAAATTTTGATTGTTCAAATAGAGTCGAATGGGGAAATGACCAAACTAATAGTTGTAGATCTCGATAAGTTCTATAACTTTTGTATTGACAACTTTTTCAATTGAAATTATTTTTTAAATCTTAAACATTGATATAATTCTATCATCAAAAGAAAATAAATGTTAAATTTGCTTAAATGGGCTTAAAGTCCTATTTTTGGGCTGTTTTTGGGCTCACTTTACATTGACCAATCATTTTTGACCGTCCATCTGATACTGACGGTTGAGATGATCTGCGCTCCAAATAAATACCATCCACTCTTGCAGACCAAAACCTACCCCCTCCTCACCTGCCCTATGTCGCCGCCTCCCCTCTCTCCTTCCCCTCGTGCCGTCCCCTCCCAACCGTCCGCCGCCTCTCCTCCACAGATCCGGCCCCGTCCATGCCTTCCCTCCCACCCTCCATCTCCTCCGCCAGCCTCCAATCCGAAGGCACCATGACCAGCCATGACTGCGCACGCGGGAAAGTGAGGCACCAGAAGCCATGTGCAGCCACGGGCTGTTCATGATGGCGCCCAACCGGTGGGACCCCGCCGCCCACGCGCTCGTGCGCCCGCTCCGTCTCGCCTCCGACCGCTCCGCGTCCGTCCTCGCCCGCGTCTCCGCCCACCCGGCGGCACGCCCCCCAGGCACCGCGCTCCTCGTCGCTGTCGAGGGCGGCGCGGGTGCTCTATCCTCGCTCGACCAGGCCCACATCCTCGTAAGAAGCAACTAACAGTTGGAAGCTTTCTCAAGGTTTTGTCGCCGAAGTGATGTGGTTCCTCCCCGGCCGCAAGAGCAAGTGCGGCGGATGCTGCGGCTGTCGGAGGAGGACGGGCCGGCGGTGGCGGGGTTCCAGGCGATGCACGCGGCAACGCGGGAGGTGGGGTTCGGGCGCATCTTCCGCTCACCCACTCTATTCGAGGACATGGTCAAGTGCATCCTCCTCTGCAATTGCCAGTTGAGTCTTTGTCTTGGCCTGCTCTTCCTTTTCATACTACCACTAGTCTATGTCTGTGATGACTATAAACAAGTTGGGTTTTCAGATTCAGACTACTGCTCATTAGAGGTAGACGATTTCATGTGTCAATTTCTATCATACGTATGCAGCTAGTAGGCCTGAATAGGTTGAAAGCTTTCATGGCCAACTCTCTCGTTAAGATTCCCCAATTCTCCTTTGCTTATTCCAGAGCACCATGACTGCTTGTGACTTTGCAGATGCTACAAGAAAGAAGAATCATTTTGGCGCTAAGTAGGGTGGGCTAGCTCCTACTGCATAATTGTATCGCCCATGAACATTGAACAATTCCTAGAGAGGAATCATTTTGTAAGAAACATTATGTACATGTTTGCTACTGGATATCTATAAATATTTTCTCGTTCGGTTCGAAAGTTATCGAATATCGCTTGCGGCATTTGTTTTCTACGCGTATTGGTTCCAGTATCATGTTTTGATGAATAATGAGTGTCTGCTGCATTTCTTTGTTAGTAGAATGCATTTTCTTAGTGGTTGATGGCCGCCAAGTAAAGTCATTTACTTGGCTGCTCATGGCTGCTAAGTAAATAGCTTTACTTGGCGGTTGTCGACAACCAAGGAAAGTGGTTTGCAGTAATAACCATTGCAGGAAAGGTATTGTTTTCAGTATTGTGATTTCAGTTTTTTAACACAATTGATTTTTAATCTAAAGCTCTTTAACAATGCGCTATTTAATTTTTCTTTATAGCTCATTGCTAGGTTATGGTGTGTCGTGGTGATCTTCAGTGACGTGTGGTTCTGCTTGTCCTCGTAAATTACAAACCCTTTATGTAGAATAAGATGTAACTTGTAGTTAGAATCTGCTGTAATTTGTAGTTCGAATTTGTTGTAATGTGAGTAATAATGTGAATTGAGTTGAGTTATGGAGTTGTATGGTCATTGGAACACTGGATCTGTTCATTTATCCAAGTTTTTTGTCATTTCAGTATTATTTGTAAATTGTATTGATAATTACCATTTGCACTTTTGTGACGAAATAAAACTGATCAGATCAAGCCATGTGGCTCAATAAAGGACAATCTGTGACCAAAATTAGAGAAAAACTGTGACCAAAATAATGAAAAATATGTGACCATTTTATATAAAAAGGTGGCGATGGCAAATATCATTATGTGACGATATAAACTTGTCTTCTATGACGATTCCAAAAAGATGACGCCAGCTGCCACATCATTGATGACGTCACCGCCACGTCAGCTGCCATGTCATTGTTGATGTCAGCGCCACGTCAGATGCAAATGCCGTTAACGGGAGATTATGACGAAAAAGGATCGTCACAAAATCACTAACGGTGTTAACGGCGACGTCAGTTAGCCGGCGGACGTGAAATTATGACGAAAATAGGTGTTGACGGTTAATAGTTATATCAAAGTTCGTTTATGACTTGCAAGCGGACAAGTCTCCCGTCGTAGTCAAGGGACCCTTCTTCCCTCGAGTGGTGAACCCAAGGTATCGAATCCGTGGAACAAATGTGTGACGCAAAACTTGATCTAGTAAAGCCAAGTATGAAACGACCCGGATTTCCGCGAACGGAATCCCGAATCTTAGCACCTCGGTGGTAGTCCCAGGAGGGCTACCACGTGCAATCCCTGTCTCAGCGATTCCAAAATCCATACAGAAAGGTAAAAACATTAAAGTAGAGTACAACATTTATTTTATTACAATAATCAGAGTACATCTCTTCGGCACATGCCGGGTACAAGTCCATCAGGACTAAATCAAACAGAAATAAAACGTCTAGCAGCGGCTTCATGAAAGCGCGGGAACTCCATCTCCGCAGGCAGCTCAAGTGTAGGAAGAGCTCTAGTCCACCCAGCCATCGTTGTCGAAGTCGTAGTCCGGCTCTGCGTCAGAGTCACCAGGGTCTACCCGATAAGCGGGTAGGTCATGTC
The DNA here is from genome assembly GCA_947561735.1 of Cenchrus americanus. NCBI lineage: Eukaryota > Viridiplantae > Streptophyta > Magnoliopsida > Poales > Poaceae > Cenchrus > Cenchrus americanus. The sequence goes on from OX387242.1 coordinate 68,466,562, forward strand.
AGCTTCCCAACAAAGAGGCAAAAGCAGTGTATATTCTACTATGCATGAGATATCCCTAATCTGGCTGTAGAAAGCTTAAGCAAAGCAGCATTGCAACATACAAGGTAAGCAGAATATAGCGAGGAGGTCCACACCTCGGGGAAGCTTCCGCTTCCGAGGTCCACACCTCAGGGGTCCACACCCCGCTCAAGGAATACCACACCAAAACACCGGATCTCAACCACGATCCAGAACCCAACTCTCATCTGCGATGTGGGGCCCACCGGCTCCTATCCCCACATCTCAACGGCCGAAGCCGGGCTCACACACTCGGGGGAGAGAAGAAGCACAAGAGAAGTGTAGCTAGTCATGGTGAGAGATCGAAAGACCGTCCATAACCAAGGGACACGGACTATAGCTATAGGTTTAACACTCGCGAGAGGTTGTACAACCGTACCCGCCCGAATAGGTCCGAACCGGCCGTCACCGTGTCCGACCCTACCATACGGCCGAAGCTCAAGTAAGTGGATAGTACCCTTCGCATCTCCGAGCCCGGCCCGGCCTCCGCGCAGCTCATACTACCCGCGAGAGGTCCCTCGAAGCTGTGGAACCCTTCCCTGGCCTCGCCAGGGCAAAGTCTACTAAGGAGAGAAAGACCACTCCCGACACGATCACACTGATCCTCCAACAGGAGGGGTGCTATCCACTACAAGTCTCACCCCGCACCCCCGCCCAATACAAGGCGGGCGGTCTGTACGAAAATAGTCATCCGAAACAAGGTCAACTGACGATCGGTCCTTAAGGGGCCGAGAGCGAGCACTCAACATCTCCATCCCACACGACACGACCCTCGGGTAAGAGGCCAGATCGCATCTTCCCTCGGCAGCCGTTCACAAGTAACCAGCGGCTCGCTCCCGCCAAAACACAGCAAGGAGATACACACCCAGAACGCACGCTAGAATCACACCGAGATACCCACATCTCAGTCCAAACCCAGAGCACCATCCATAATCAAGAAACAAAAGTATGGATAGTTGAGGTAAGGGACTAGCTAGGGGTCTGTAGCTAGTCCCGCAGGAAGTAGGGCAAGGAACAGGATATATCAAAACATCAAGGCATGGCTATTAAACGGGTTATGCAATTCAACAGATCAATGCGTTAAAGTAAAGCACTAGCAGCTAAATATCAACATGGGATCTATATGGTTGGGAGTGACATGACACCTTCGTTGCCGTTGAAGCGCCGTCGTCCGGAGCAGTGTACTCGGGATCCTCCACGTCCTCCTGGTCGAAGCTCGGGTCTGCGGCACGAGATTCGACGCGAAATAAGATAACGGTGCACATCTAAGCAATAACTCCAAATAAGAATCAATTTAGAAGATCCAAATGAACCCAAACTACCTACAATCAGCAAGATTTCGCAAATACGGATTTATAGAAATTAGTTTTGTATTTTTCTGAGCTTCCCAGAATTTATTATGAATTTTTAAAGGTTAAATACATTTTCTGGGATTTTTAAACAGAGAAGAAAAGGGTTTTCTCGTTCTATGGGCCGAAGGTGGGCTAAAAGGGGTTACTGGGCTGGAAACGGCTCATTGGGCTCGGTCCATCCGGCCCAGGCGGAAGGAGTCCAGAAATCCACCCTGAACTCGCTAGCTGGAGCCACTCACTCAACGCGCTGGGCTTCAAAAGCGGCCCGACGGGCCGCACGGTTCTTAAGGCCCAGCTCACACTGGAGGCCCAGTGGTCTTTTTCTCTACCGCAGCCAGGGACGGATCCCAGCCCCTCCCTTTGGCGCTCGCCGCGCCGGGCGGCGGCGCAGCCCCGCACGCCGGCTTCGGCGGCGGCAGCCGACCAAGGCCGCGCCGGGGTGCGCTTCGGCCCGGCACGCCTCTCCCTCTCCCCCGCAAGGAAAACTCATGGCCCGAAGGCCATCCGCCACGGGAAGACGCCACGCGCGCGACGCGGCGCGGCGCGCCCGCGTTGGCCTCCACTGGTGGCGAAGGCGTGGCCATGGCGCGCCCTGGGTGCGGCCGGCCAACCCTTGCATTCACCAGCGCCTGCTACACAAGTCCACGGCACCATGGCCGGCTCACAGCACAAGACACGAACTTCCGCGGCGGCTCGCCCAGATACGGCGCGGCGTCGACGGGGTCCCCTGCTCACCGGCCAGGCCGGCTCCCACGCAAGCTCCTGACAACGGCGGTGGGACACGGCCCGGGCTCGGCGCTGGGGTGCGCCGGCTCCGCCACCGTGCTCTCCCTGAGACTCGCACCAGAACGACACCACGGCCAAAACAAGACACCCGAGACACGACACGCGCTCGGCACAGGGCTCGACGGCGCGGCGTGGGAACGTGCTCCCTTTTTCCCCAGCAAGGCAGCCCAAGCTCCCGCCCTTACTGGTTCGCCCGGTGCGCGCGGCTTGGGGTAGCCACGCCCCTGAACTTCACCGGCAGGGCACGACGCGGCGTCGTCCATGGGGAGACGGCGGCGCGCGCGCGCCGGAGCACCGGCGGCTCGAAGGCACGCCCACAGGCAGAGCAGAAAACACGACCGGCGCAAGGAGAAGGGAGAGAAGGCCACGGTGCTCACTGTGGGTCGGCGGTGTAGGCGTCGCAGGCCTGGCGTGGGTGGCGGCGCGGCGTCGGTGTTCACGGCAGCGCTCGATCCTCTGCTCCGGTCCGGCTCCTCTTCGATCACGTGCGGCGCCTCCCCCTCGTCCGGCTCCTCGCGAACTCGTCCCTCCGCGGCGGCGACGCGCCGGCGGCGGCGCGGCTCACCAGCCTTCCCCGCTCCTCCTTCACTCCTCTACCTTTCCCCCCTGCTTCCCCTTCGGCGGCGGCTATGGAAGGGGGCAAAACCCCAATGTGGGTTGGTGGCGAGGCCAACTGCTACTGGCTCTCCTCCCCTTGCTTTTGAATCCGCGGCGCCGCGAGGTCATGGCGAAATTCCGAGGCTGCCCCGGCTCGGTCCGATCGGCGGCTGTGGCGGCGCCACTCGCCTCCCTCTCTCCGCGCCACGGGCAAGGTCACGGCGCGGGGGCAAATGGGACCTTCCCTTCCCCGGCCCGGCTCGATTCGCGCGCCGCGCGCCCGCGCCCTCGGCGTGCGCGCGCGGCCGGCGCGGCTCGGCCGCGCCCCGCGCCGCACGAGCGGGTGCGACGGAACCGCGGCGGCGCGGTTGGGCCGGGCCGGGCCGGCTCGCCGGGTAGGTGAAAAGGGAGGGCCGACGCGTGGGGTCCGCCGGTCGGCGGCTAAAGAGAGAGAGCCGCGTGCGGGTTAGTCGGGCCGGTTGGTGTTGCGGGCTGGGCTGTTTGCATCGCAAGGAAAGTTGAATACGGCCCAATGCACTTGGTTGCCCTTGCCTAATAAAACAAATTAGTTTGACTTAGGATTTGAATTAGAGTTTGAATTTGATTCCCTTTAAAATTCAAACTTCACTCATTTGAACTCCAAATAAACCAAAGAAAAACCAATTCACTAATTATACCATATTTTAAATATATGTTTTATAGATGGGCTAAAGTAGTGGAGAATTTAGAGAGAGGCTAGCAATTTTGGCTCAAAAATTGATAGCACCCAAATGCAAGCAAAAAGTTTTAAATTTTCGCAAAATTTACACACCTAATTTCCTGGGTTGTTACATTCTCCCCCACCACCGAGAATCTCGTCCTCGAGATTTAGTCCTCGACCTCCTCCGTGAACAAGTGAGGGTACTCTTTCCCCGAGATCGGCTTCCTTCTCCCATGTTGCCTCTCGCTCCGTATGGTTGCTCCACAACACTCTACGAAAGGAATGGTAGTTCTCCTTGTTTCCTTGACAGACTCTCCGTCCAAGATTTTCTCGGGATATTCGTATACTCAAGGTTGTCTTGCAAGTCAAGCAACTCCATGGGCACTTGCTTTGCCTCCACCGCCTTCTCGCTCTTCTTCGACTCGTGACACGTGAAACACCGGATGAACTCCTGCCATTGTCTCGGGTAGTGCAAGTTGGTAGGCCAAACTTCCAATCCTTCGGGTGATAGGGTACGGTCCCACGTACCTCGGTGCAAGCTTTCCCTTCACCAAGAACCTCTTGGTCCCTCGAAGCGGTGAGACTTTCAAGTACACTCGGTCGCCAACTGCAAAAGCCAACTCTCTTCTTCTTTTGTCGGCATAGCTCTTCTGACGGCTTTGAGCTATCTTCAGGTTCTCCCGAACCTTCTCAACTTTCTCCTCTGCTTCCTCAATGATTGCTGGCCCAAACAGTGCTCGTTCTCCAACCTCTGACCAAGCTAGCGGGGTCCTGCACTTTCGACCGTAAAGTGCCTCGAAGGGTGCCATCCGGAGACTTGCTTGAAAGCTGTTGTTGTACGAGAACTCGCAAACGGCAAACCGCTCTCCCAATCGCTACCATAGGTGAGTGCACAAGCTCGTAGCATGTCCTCCAGACCTCGGTTGACCCTCTCCGTCCGACCGTCGGTCCGTGGGTGAAAAGCCGTGCCGTAGCCGAGAGTGGTGCCCATAAGCTTGTGGAAGCTCGCCAAAACTTGGAGACAACCGTGGCCCTCGATCGATACGATACTTCTGGGTGCTCCGTGCAGCCTGAGTATGTGCTCTACGTACAGTTCTGCCAACTTCTCGGTAGCATACCGGGTCTTCACCGGCACAAAGTGAGCCACTTTGGTCAGCCTATCCACTATGACCCAAACCGAGTCATTTCCTTTCGGAGTTCGAGGAAGTCCCACCACAAAGTCCATGGAAATGTCCTCCCACTTCCACACTGGAATATCCAACGGCTTCAACAAACCAGCAGGTTTCTGATGTTCAATCTTTACTCTGCTACAGGTGTCGCAACAGGCCACGTAGTGTGCAATATCCTTCTTCATGTCCTTCCACCCGCATACCGATCTTCGGATCTCTCGTACATCTTGGTGTTGCCGGGTGAATCGAGTACCTCGAGTCGTGAGCTTCTCTCATGATCTGATCCCGGAGTGCCTTGTCTTGTGGTACACAGATCCGTTCTTTCAACCACACAGTGCCCTGTTCATCTACCCGGTAGTCCTCTGCTTTGCCCTGCTTCATTAGTTCTCGCAAAGCTTTGATTTCTGCGCATTCCTTCTGGGCTGTACGGATTCGCCCCTCCAGGTCATAGGTCACTTGCATCACGTTGGCTTGTCCCTGGTCTACAATTTCGATTCTCAGCTTCTCTAGCTCTTCATGCAGAGCAGGTTGCTCTTCTTTTACCATGAGGTTGTTGCAATATGTTTTCCGGCTCAGTGCATCTGCCACGACGTTAGCTTTGCCTCGGGTGGTAGTTGATCTCGACGTCTTAGTCCTTGATCGGCTCCAGCCCATCGTCTCGCCTCATGTTCAACTCTCGTCCGGGTAAAGAAGTACTTCGAGCTCTTGTGGTCGGAAAACAGTTCACACTTGTTCCCTATCGGGTAGTGTCTCCGGATCTTGAGCGCATGCACAACAGTACCGGCTCCAAGTCGTGTGTCGGGTAGTTTTCCTCGTGTTTCTTCACTGCTCGGAAGCATAAGCCACAACTTTCCCTTCCCGCATCAAGACACAACCAAGTCCTTGCTTTGAAGCGTCGCAAGAGACCACAAAGTCTTTCTTGATATCCGGCAAGGTAAGCACTCGGGCCGTGGTGAGTCTCTTCTTCGGTTCTCGGAAGCTCTTCTCACACGCTTCTGACCACTCGAACTTTGTGTTGTTCTTGAGCAATTCTGTCATTGGCTTTGCGATCTTGGAAAAGTTCTCAATGAACCTCCGGTAGTAGCCTGCCAACCCAAGGAAGCTCCTGACGTCTGTCACGTTTAACGGCTGCTCCCACTTGGTCACTGACTCAACCTTGGACGCATCCACGGCTATCCCCTCTGCTGACAACACGTGTCCCAAGAACGCGACCTTCTCCATCCAGAACTCGCACTTGCTGAACTTTGCATACGCTTCTCGCTGCCACCTCTCTAGCACGACTCTCAGGTGCTCCTTGTGTTCCTCAGTGGTCTCAAAGTAGATCAAGATATCATCGATAAACACCACCACAAACCTGTCCAACTCTTCCATGAAAACCTTGTTCATCAAGTTCATGAAGTAAGCAGGGGCGTTGGTCAGACCAAAGGAAACCACCACGAACTCGTACAAGCCGTAACGTCTGGTGAAGGCTGTCTTGGGTATGTCCTGCTCTCGGATCTTCATCTGGTGGTAACCTGACCTCAAGTCGATCTTTGAGAAGAACCTTGCCTTTTTGAGCCTATCCAAAGAAATCCTCGATTCGGGTAGCGGGTACTTGTTCTTGATTGTCATCGAGTTGAGCGTGCGGTAGTCAATGCACATCCTCTTTGTGCCGTCTTTCTTCTCCACGAAGAGCACTGGTGAACCCCACGGTGAGGCACTCGGCCGAACAAACCCTTGCTCGAGCAACTTCTTGAGCTGTTTCTTCAACTCGTCCAGCTCGTCGGACGACATCCTGTACGGACTCTTTGCAACGGGCCCCGCCCCTGGCATCAGCTCAATCACGAACTCCACGTCCCGGTCTGGGGGTAACTCCGTAAGCTCCTCTGGGAACACGTCCGGAAACTCACGGACCACTGGGATTTCTTCAATCTCTTTCCCACTCATGTTGCACATCATCGTAGCAACCTTCGGACTCTGTGGCTCGATCCGCACTGTAGTTCCGCTGGGGTGTTCTAGCTGTATCACTCTGGGGTTGCAAGAGACTATCCCGTTGTGCTTTGCCAACCAATCCATCCCTAGGATCACGTCTATCCCGTAGACTCCAAAACTCGTCAAGTCCGCCGTGAACGGTAGCCCCTCAAACACCATCCTCACTCCCCCCGCACTCTAACGTACTCCTCTTCTCTCCTAGCGGAGAGCTAGTCAAGATAGGCCTTGGTCGAGGCTTAGTTGGTAAAGACCTTTCTTTAGCAAACTTGGTAGAAATATACGAAAACCGAGCTCCGCATCGAACAAAACAAATTGCCAAAACAGAGTCAACAAGGAACTCACCAAGTGTGACATCGGGTGCGGCCGCCGCATCCTCGCGGTGAGGTGGTTCGGACGGCCTCGAGTAGGCGGCGGCTAGCGGTCCCTCTGCCGTGTACGGGGTGGCTGTCCTCCCCGGTGCCGGTGGCTTGGCCGGGGTCCGGAACCGAGAGCCGCGGTTCGACTCCCCGGTGGCGCCTCGCCGTGGACACTCAAACGACTTGTGCCCAACCCGACGACGCTGAAGCAAGTCACCTTGGATCTATCTCGCCGACCGCGGTGGTGGCCTCGGTTTCCGAGCCGTTCGACCTCCACTCCCGCCCTCGGGTTGGCTCTCGCTCTCGCGGGGCCGAGACCGAGAGACGTGGTGCCTCTGCTGTGACTGGTGACCCTGGGCGTAGCCTGTCCTCTGCCTCTAAGGTGGTCCTGAGCGGCCTGCCTGATCTGTGCGCTTGGACTTGCTCCCACGAACCTCCATGTACTCAAGCCTTGACCTCTCCACGATCAGTGCCTTGTCGATAATGGAGCGAAGTGTCGGGCAGTCGTGTGCGGACAAGTGGTGTGCCATCCCCTTGTGCAGCCCCTTTCTGAACCAGTAGACCTTCTTCTTCTCTGTGTCGGTGTCGTCTGGCACGTACCTCATCGCCTCCCCGGTAGCGGTTGGCATACTCCCGCACCGACATGTTTCCCATCTTGAGGTGCCCGAACTCGTCGGCCTTCCCCGTCCATCACCGCATCCGGAATGTGGTGACTCCCCGAAGGCCTCCACGAACTCGTCCCATCCGATGTGCAACGGGTCCCGTGCGAGTCACGTAGCCGTCCCACCACGCACCGGGCCGTGCCGATCAGCCGGTGCGCCGCCACGGTCACACACTCCTCCTCGGTAAGCTCGGTCAGCTCCAGCTTCTTCTCGATCTCACGTAGCCAGTTGTCCGCATCCATCGGGTCTGCTGAGTGGTCAAAGGTAGGCGGTCGCAGCTTGTTGAAGTTCTCAACCTTCTTCTGGAAACCCTCCGGCGCGTTGCGGTTCTGACCCCTAGGGTTGTTGTTGTTGTTGTTCTGAGCTAGCATCTAGGTGATCGTCTGCATCAGCTGTGTCTGCACTGCCATCACGTCGGCCAAGTTCGGGGGAGGTGGCGGTGGTGGCACCTCGTGTCCCTGAGCCCCGGCCTCGCTCCTCCCTCGGCCGGGGTACTCGCTCGTGCTCGAGCTCCTCGCTCCCCGAGCTCCCTCGCCGCCGTGCGCGGCTCCTCGACCGCCAACTCGGCCTCCTCGGCCTACGCGGCTCGCCGTGCCTCCGCGGAGCCCGCCTCGTGGCGCGTGACCTCCACGCGCGTCCACGGCCTCTCGCTCCCCGCCGGGTTAGGGGCATCCTCCCCTCCGTCGTCCCCGCCGACCTCCTCGAAACGGCCAAGAGTCGCCCGGACCTCCTTGCTCCGGACATCCGTTCCGCTTTGCAAGAGTTAGTAGCGGTAGGGAGAATGTATCTATTAAGGCTATTAACTATAAAGGAGTAATCCTGCTAACAGTCAAAGAATTTCAGACAGACATAAAGAAGCATGAAATCCGTAAGAAACCATGAAGATCCACTCAATCAATGCCACCATACAAAAGGGGGTGCACCTCGAGGTTTACTCCATCGACCTTCGAGGGTGCACGGCAACACGTCACGCTAACGCATGGTACATCATGGGGTAGCTGCTAAGATCATGACAACATGAGCGACAGCATCACATCTAACTTATTACAACGACTCAGAATCTACAGCTAAGACTCTACTCCCATCACGGAGTACACTGAGGTGCCTCGGGGCTGGCGTCTGGTGGAACTGAGTAGAACGGCGGTGAGTGTGCCCCTGGTTATCCCGGCACCCTGATCGCCGGTCCTCCGTAGTAGTCACAGGTATCCTGGAGAGCACGGTCCATCTCTGCTGTGTCCTGAGAACCACTCGGGTACGGGCGTACTCGTGGTAGGAACGACGGCGGAAGCTCGAAAGTCTCTGTCCTCAGTCGGGGTCTCTTCTTGGGTGGTAGCTGCGCGGAGAGCGCCTCCAGCTCTGTCAGCCTCTGCTGGTCAGAGCGCTCCCAGGCCGCGCGGGTCCTGGCTGCTCGGTCCCTCTCCTCGTAGACCAGTCCTCCAAGGTAACACAAGTGGTGGTATTTGTGTCGACTCGCCTCCTGTAGATCCCACACCTTGACTTGATTGTCGGCTGCTGCGGCTCCGACCGACTCCAACTGATCTCTCGCCTCTGCCAGCCTCACCCTGTCCTCACGCGAGGCCTCCACTGAAGCCCGGTGCAGCTCCCGCTCTGCCCTCAACCGCGCCTCCGCAGTAGCGATCCTCCCGGCGTCCCTCTCGCGTCGGCCACGGCCGCCGCCACCAAGCCGTACTAGCTCTCCGTTCCTCTCGTGCGACGCCTCCAACTCGTCAAGTATATCCTCTCTCTCCAGCTCCAGGTCCCGAACTCGCTGCAGGGACTCGTCACACCTCCACCGAAGGTACGCGATCTCACCGTCTGCCCAGTACAGCGCCTGGTCCTGAGCCAGGATGCACCGCCTGGCTGCGAGCATCATCTTGTCCTCCTCCACTGAGGTCACCTCCAGGTACCGCGCTCGGTCGCTCGAGTCCCAGCGACCCGGGTCGTAGATCACTGTCGGAAGCACGCTGAACGGGGTGTCCTTAAGCTTCTCCCCCGAGCCGGACACAAACCTTCTTGAGAGCTCGCGCGCGCCGCTCCGGTGTGCCTCCGTGGTCGAACTCTCAAAACAAAGGCACCTCAACCTCCTTGAATTCTCGGCACCCGTGGGTCCGCCGGCACCGTGACGGCCGGTAAGTGGGGGTCTCGCTCCATGTGCCCCATGGCTCTCCCCTTGTATCGACTCCGTCGGTCCCCACTCCACCGCCTCCGCACACTCTCTCAGCAAGCGGCAGAAGCCTCCGTAGCTCTTGCCGTCCGACTCCAAAGGAACCCACGTCCTATCCGCCATCTGCACAACGTAGTTAGAGCGTAGTTAGTAAGGTAGTTAGTGAAAGTTAATCAAGGTAATGCACATATATAAGTATAGTTATATACATACGGAAGCCAAGGGGTTTATATAAAGTTTCAAGGTTCAGAAACGGCTTCCTATACTATCGACCATTCCTGGGGCTCGTCCTACAGTCAAGCATGGCTCTGGTACCAACCGAAACGACCCGGATTTCCGCGAACGGAATCCCGAATCTTAGCACCTCGGTGGTAGTCCCGTGAGGGCTACCACGTGCAATCCCCCGTCTCGGCCGATTCCAAAATCCATACGTAAAGGTAAAAACATTAAAGTAGAGTACAACATTTATTTTATTACAATAATCGAGTACATCTCTTCAAAGACATGCCGGTACAAGTCCATCAGGACTAAATCAAACGAAATAAAACGTCTAGCGCGGCTTCATGAAAGCGCGGGAACTCCATCTCCGCGCAGCGGCTCAAGTGTAGGAAGAGCTCTAGTCCACCCGGCCATCGTTGTCGAAGTCGTAGTCCGGCTCGCGTCGAGTCACCGGGGTCTACCCGATAAGCGGGTAGGTCATGTCAGCTTCCCAACAAAGAGGCAAAAGCGGTGTATATTCTACTATGCATGAGATATCCCTAATCCGGGCCGTAGAAAGCTTAAGCAAAGCGACATTGCAACATACAAGGTAAGCGAGAATATAGCGAGGAGGTCCACACCTCGGGGAAGCTTCCGCTTCCGAGGTCCACACCTCGTGGGGTCCACACCCCGCTCAAGGAATACCACACCAAAACACCGGATCTCAACGACGATCCGTAACCCAACTCTCATCCGCGATGTGGGGCCCACCGGCTCCTATCCCCACATCTCAACGGCCGAAGCCGGCTCACACACTCGGGGGAGAGAAGAAGCACAAGAGAAGTGTAGCTAGTCGGGTGAGAGATCGAAAGACCGTCCATAACCGAGTGGACACGGACTATAGCTATAGGTTTAACACTCGCAGGTTGTACAACCGTACCCGCCCGAATAGGTCCGGAACCGGCCGTCACCGGTGTCCGACCCTACCATACGGCCGAAGCTCAAGTAAGTGGATAGTACCCTTCTCGCATCTCCGAGCCTCGGCCCGCCCTCCGCGGCGCAGCTCATACTACCCGCGAGAGGTCCCTCGAAGCTGTGGAACCCTTCCCTGGCCTCGCCAGGGCAAAGTCTACTAAGGAGAAAAAGTCCACTCCCGACACGATCACACCGATCCTCCAACAGGAGGGGTGCTATCCACTACAAGTCTCACCCCGCACCCCCGCCCAATACAAGGCGGGCGGTCTGTACGAAAATAGTCATCCGAAATTAGGTCAACTGACGATCGGTCCTTAAGGGGTCGAGAGCGAGCACTCAACATCTCCATCCCACACGACACGACCCTCGGGTAAGAGGCCAGATCGCATCTTCCCTCGGCAGCCGTTCACAAGTAACCAGCGGCTCGCTCCCGCCAAAACACAGCAAGGAGATACACACCCAGAACGCACGCTAGAATCACACCGAGATACCCACATCTCAGTCCAAACCCAGAGCACCATCCATAATCAAGCAACAAAAGTAGTAGGGCAAGGAACAGGATATATCAAAACATCAAGGCATGGCTATTAAACGGGTTATGCAATTCAACAGATCAATGCGTTAAAGTAAAGCACTAGCAGCTAAATATCAACATGGGATCTATATGGTTGGGAGTGACATGACACCTTCGTTGCCGTTGAAGCAGTCGCTGTCCGGAGCAGTGTACTCGGGATCCTCCACGTCCTCCTGGTCGAAGCTCGGGTCTGCGGCACGAGATTCGACGCGAAATAAGATAACGGTGCACATCTAAGCAATAACTCCAAATAAGAATCAATTTAGAAGATCCAAATGAACCCAAACTACCTACAATCAGCAAGATTTCGCAAATACGGATTTATAGAAATTAGTTTTGTATTTTTTCGAGCTTCCCGTAATTTATTATGAATTTTAAAGGTTAAATACATTTTCTGGGATTTTTAAACGAGAGAAGAAAAGGGTTTTCTCGTTCTATGGGCCGAAGGTGGGCTAAAAGGGGTTACTGGGCTGGAAACGGCTCATTGGGCTCGGTCCATCCGGCCCAGGCGGAAGGAGTCCAGAAATCCACCCTGAACTCGCTAGCTGGAGCCACTCACTCAACGCGCTGGGCTTCAAAAGCGGCCCGACGGGCCGCACGGTTCTTAAGGCCCAGCTCACACTAAAGGCCCAGCGGTCTTTTTCTCTACCGCAGCCAGGGACGGATCCCAGCCCCTCCCTTTGGCGCTCGCCGCGCCGGGCGGCGGCGCGGCCCCGCACGCCGGCTCGGCGGCGACGGCGGCGACCAAGGCCGCGCCGGGGTGCGCTTCGGCCCGGCACGCCTCTCCCTCTCCCCTCGCAAGGAAAACTCATGGCCCGAAGGCCATCCGCGCGAGAAGACGCCACGCGCGCGACGCGGCGCGCGCGCGCGCCCGCGTTGGCCTCCACCGGTGGCGAAGGCGTGGCCATGGCGCGCCCCCCGGGGTGCGGCCGGCCGGCCCCTTGCATTCACCGGCGCCCGCTACACAAGTCCACGGCACCACGGCCGGCTCACGGCACAAGACACGAACTTCCGCGGCGGCTCGCCCGGATACGGCGCGGCGTCGACGGGGTCCCCCGCTCACCGGCCGGGCCGGCTCCCACGCAAGCTCCCGACAACGGCGGTGGGACACGGCCCGGGCTCGGCGGCCCCGGGGTGCGCCGGCTCCGCCACCGTGCTCTCCCCCGAGACTCGCACCGAACGGCACCACGGCCAAAACAAGACACCCGAGACGCGACGCGCGCTCGGCACGGGCTCGACGGCGCGGCGCGGGAACGTGCTCCCTTTTTCCCCGGCAAGGCGGCCCCAAGCTCCCCGCCCTTCGGTTCGCCCGGTGCGCGCGCGGCTTGGGGTAGCCACGCCCCCGAACTTCACCGGCGGGCACGACGCGGCGTCGTCCATGGGGAGACGGCGGCGCGCGCGCGCGCCGTGCACCGCGCGGCTCGAAGGCACGCCCACGGGCGAGCGTAAAACACGACCGGCGCAAGGAGAAGGGAGAGAAGGCCACGGTGCTCACTGTGGGTCGGCGGTGTAGGCGTCGCAAGCCTGGCGTGGGTGGCGGCGCGGCGTCGGTGTTCACGGCGGCGCTCGATCCTCTGCTCCGGTCCGGCTCCTCTTCGATCACGTGCGGCGCCTCCCCCTCGTCCGGCTCCTCGCGGAACTCGTCCCTCCGCGGCGGCGACGCGCCGGCGGCGCGCGGCTCACCAGCCTTCCCCGCTCCTCCTTCACTCCTCTACCTTTCCCCCCCCCCGCTTCCCCTTCGGCGGCGGCTATGGAAGGGGGCAAAACCCCAATGTGGGTTGGTGGCGAGGCCAACTCGCACGGCTCTCCTCCCCTTTCTTTTGAATCCGCGGCGCCGCGAGGTCATGGCGAAATTCCGAGGCTGCCCCGGCTCGGTCCGATCGGCGGCCGTGGCGGCGCCACTCGCCTCCCTCTCTCGCGCCCACGGGCAAGGTCACGGCGCGGGGGCAAATGGGACCTTCCCTTCCCCGACCCGGCTCGATTCGCGCGCCCGCGCGCCCGCGCCCCTCGGCGTGCGCGCCGGCCGAGCGGCTCGGCCGCGCCCCGCGCCGCACGAGCGGGTGCGACGGAACCGGCGGCGGCGCGGTTGGGCTGGCTGGCTGGCTCGCTGGGTAGGTGAAAAGGGAGGGCTGACGCGTGGGGTCCGCCAGTCAGCGGCTAAAGAGAGAGAGCTGCGGTGCGGGTTAGCTGGGCCGGTTGGTGTTGCGGGCTGGGCTGTTTGCATCGCAAGGAAAGTTGAATACGGCCCAATGCACTTGGTTGCCCTTGCCTAATAAAACAAATTAGTTTGACTTAGGATTTGAATTAGAGTTTGAATTTGATTCCCTTTCAAATTCAAACTTCACTCATTTGAACTCCAAATAAACCAAAGAAAAACCAATTCACTAATTATACCATATTTTAAATATATGTTTTATAGATGGGCTAAAGTAGTGGAGAATTTAGAGAGAGGCTAGCAATTTTGGCTCAAAAATTGATAGCACCCAAATGCAAGCAAAAAGTTTTAAATTTTCGCAAAATTTACACACCTAATTTCCTGGGTTGTTACAAAGTAACTCCAATCTTCGATAAAACCCTAATGCATCTAAGTAAAAGACACGAAACTAATCTAATCTACTAAAGACCGGAGATAACAAAGTAAGATTGGGTAGATAAACCGATCTAGAGAGATCGGGGTAAGCCTTTTGTTGAAGTTCCAAGCAAGAGAAGAAGTAGCAAATCGAATCTTATTAGAAGCCTCTTTAAATCGTGGTTTCCCGTCTAAATCCGAAAAATCTGCCTTTTGGAACCCCCGTTCTGTCACAACGTATCCCTACTCATGCGGGGAGTCTAGGGCGAGTCAAAAGACAAGTCGAGATTCTTTCGGAAGATCCGGCGTGTACCTCTAGCCACCGCGGCTACAAGAACACCCTATGTAATCTATCTCGAGAATAGAATTGGAATAAGCAAAGCCGATCGAAAAACGAAATCTTCGAGGAAACACTTGATCGCTAAGAAAAGATTCAACTTGATAATTCAACTATAACAATGATACATACACAAGATCACCACCGGGATCCTTCCTTGATCTTGCTTCTAGCTCCGGGAACTCCGACGAGGTCTTCCGTGCAAGGTTCCCACGTCGGCTAGGGAAACCCTAGTCAACTAGCTCGACCCTCTCCTCTCCGAGATGGTGTCCCTCTCTTCTCTGCTCCTCGTCGGCCGATGACGAATTATCCTCCTCGTGGCTCTCGGTCAGGGGGCTATAAATAGCCTGAATGATGGCTAGGGCAAAGGGGAGCCTCACTGGGCCCTGGACAGGGCTGGGCCGACCGGCCTGGGCCCATCCAGGCCCAGCCCTAGGCCTCCTTTGCTCTACGTCGGTTCCCTTGCTTCCTGGATGTTTCCCCCTTCTTCATGTAGGTCCATGTCGTCAGTTTCTCTCCGAATTGGGCATAACTCCTTGTCTTGCAAGATTCAACACTTTTTTGGTCAGGTCCTCGGAGTTTGTCGTCTTCTCGGATCAAGTCCCTGGCTTCTTGGAGTTAAGTTTGCTTCATTGCATGACTTGTACGGGGCTTCAAGGTCTTGTCATAAAGTGCTTGATGAACTCATCCCGAAAGTCTTGCTTTCAACGCTAAAACCCTACATAAACACTAAACTCCAAAACCGACATGCACACGTGAACTTGTTATACCACGGGGGTTAGTACCAAAGGATGAGGTATAAAACTCATGCCAACACCGAAGGTAAACTCATGGCTAGGTTGACGGATTTTCACCGTCAACATCTCCCCCATGCTTAAACCTTGCTTGTCCTCGAGTAAGCCTTTGATGGATATCATCATTGCCAACAATGTTTAAACCTTGCACTAGATCATACATGAGAAAACATAATGCTCTCAAAATTTTAATTCGTTAAAGTTCCATAATGTACTAGCCTTCATCTCTACGGAGGGTAGATTCTTAATTAAGCTTATCCCACAAGTATTAACATGCTCACAAAGTTTAAATAGATCTCAGAATTTTTGAAATAAAGAACGAGATAAAGAAAAGCTAAACCAAGTTCACAAATTTAAATCATCTTGTATATTGCTCATGAACTCTCATCTCACTTGTCTCTCAAGCCTATATATTCTACTCCTTTCCCTCTCATCACATATATGTGTGGTAGGCTTTATATGGAGCTTTTTGGGAAAGTTTAGTCCTAACAAGATTTTATAAATGAGGTGTTGTGAAAACAAGACAAGCTCAAGTAGTTCATTAAAACGGTCCCATGCTTCATCAATTCCTTCATCCTCTCCTTGCTTGAAAGTGAGCACTTGCCTCCTTAAGTCTTGGACCTTGATTATGGGAAAGAACTTCAAAAGAAATTTCTTCACTAGCTCATCCCAATTTCATTTTGCTTCAACGGACGCAAGTTTGTACCATCTTCGCACTTCATCTTCGAGAGAGAACGGAAAAAGATTCCACTTGAACCAAGCGGCCGGAACTCCTTTTTGTTGCACCGTGTTGCATAACATCGTGAATTCCTTAATGTGTCTATATGGGTTGTCATCCTCCAATCCTCTAAATGGTTTTGTCGCCACTAACTTGATGATTCCAGGCTTCACTTCATAGTGGGTTGTAGCAAACGTCAAATCTGATTTTTGCATCTCAATGTCTTCCATTGACGGCATTGCTAGCTCCCTTAGCGACATCTCTTCGTCTTCCAATGGTGAGGTGAAAAAATCCATCTAGGCACAAGAAAAGTAGAAAAAAAAACAAAAAAGATTTTTTCTTTTTTTAGAAAATAAGGGTTAGGTGTTAGTAATCAAAAAAATTAATACTAGATTAAATGTAGCAAACTGGCTTGCTCCCCGGCAACGGCGCCAGAAAAAGGGGCTTGTTGACGGATAAAACTCGTATCCACCTACGATCCGCAAGCGTACGGACCTACACCTTTTTCACCACGGGATTCCCAAGGTTCTTGTCAATCCGCGGAGCAAGGGGATTACTAGCGCTTAACCACGTACTAATCTAGTTGACTAAGGAAACCTTTAAAGAGAGTATTAATCTAAAAGTAAAGACAATCTAACCTAAGTTAATCTAGGTTAAGTTGATCAAACAAATCTATGGTTAAACTAGATGGTAAAGGGGTGAACACAAGAGAGTGAGTAAGAAAGATAAGCGTTCCCTCCCTAGGATCTAGGATAACATGGTATGCATCTACTACACGAAAGCGGTAAACCAATCTACTGGGGGTTGTGACCACGGTTTCGCCCTTTCCCTCCTCTCGCATCGTCACTACGCGAAGGTATTCGTGACTAGACCTATGATGGACACGGTATGTTGATGGAATCTATGGGAGTAGAGGATATCATACACCCGAAAAACACGGTGGCCTACCTTAATCATCAAAGCATCATCAACATGAAAACAATAGATTGAAACCACGAATCAAGTAGCGATCACATAGCATGTATCCATCTAATCCTAGGGATGAACGGAGACATTACCCCATAATCTTACACGGATTGAAGCACATAGGGGTGATGGAGACTCCGGAGAACGTCGTCGATGAAGATGGCGGTGATGGAGCTTGGGAACTCCCCTAAGCCAGCGGCTTGGAGTCCTCCTCTTGCTTCCTTCTCTCCGCCGGCGTTGATCCTTGCGACGAGCTCATCTAACTCTCTCCCTCATCTTGCGGCGGCGGTTTTCTGGTGATTGGCGTCGGTAGGATGATTTGTTCGATGGGTCGGCCGGGTTGGCCGACGGCGGCGGAGGCAATAAATAGACGAACACCTAGGGCAAAGGGGGACCGAACCGACCCCAGAGTGGGCTGGGCCGGTCGGCCCAGGCCGGCCGGCCCAGGCCCACTTCAGTCCGGTTCGGCCCCGGTTTCCTCCCCGGTTGCTTCTCGCGTGATCCCTTATTCGTGTGCACTTGCATGTGGGCCTTTGACGTCGTTTCCTTCACGGTTAAGGCTTGAATCCTTGCTATGCAAGCTTCGCCGTTTTCCGGTTGAGTCCCCGAAGATTTGCACGTTGACGCTTCGGTCCTCGGGTCATTTGGAGTCATGTTCATCGCGTGTCTTGACTCTTGTCGGGCTTCATGATCTTCTTCCAAAGTGCTTGGTGAACTTATCCCGAAAGTCTCCTCATTAGCGTAGATTTCCTGCGTAAACAACAAACTCCAAAATCGACATGCAAGTGTGAACTTGTTACATCATTAGTATGCCTAGTGGCGGGTTAGTTGCAAATCATAATCGAAACCAATGTATAACAAGTACTCTAGGTTGACGGAAATTCACCGTCAACATCTCCCCCATGCTTAAACCTTGCTCGTCCTCGAGTAAGTGGTCCTCGCTTAAAAGGGAAATCAGCGTTGCCTTCCAATGTTATCCCTGCACTTAGTCATTCATGACGAGACAAATTGCTCTCTCTTAAGAATTTATTTTTAAAGTTCAAGTTGTGACCGGCTTCTTTTTCATTATGGAAGATAGACTAACAATAAAGAACAAGCCACATGTAACATGATGCTCTCAAACTTAAGTGAACTTCAAACCATTACCTTGTCACATGGAAGATTTTCAAAAAGATGCATATCCAACATAAGTGAAAATCTCTTGCAAGAGCTCATGGAACACTCATCTCATCAAGTCACTCAAGCCTATACTAGATTATTTTCAACCTACTCTACTCATATGTGATAGTGAAAGGCTTATGTGGAGCTTGGAAGGTTAAAAACAATCCTAGCAAAACATACATCCGAAATATTGTCAAATTAAGAGAGAGACTCGTCAAAAAGGCCATGGAAAATAAATGTTGGAAAGAGAGAGGGATGAAACACACACATTTAGATAAGTGGACATGTGCAAGTGGAAAATGGATGATCCTGAGGCACGAGTGAAGTCCTCGTTATCGGATTGCACATGGTTGGAAGATTTGAGTATGGATGTGTCATCAAGGCACTTGAGAACTTATGAAGCAAAAAGATCCGAGGAGCATCTTTATTATATTTTTTTACTTTTATTTTATTTCCTTCTCTTTTTTCTCTCTTTCTTTTTTTCACTTTATTCTTCCTATTTTTCTTACTTTTCTTTTCTTCTCATCATAATTTTTTTTCTTTTTTCATTTTTTTCTCTTTTTTTCTTTTTTTCTTTTGCTCCTCAAAACTTTTTGCAACATAATACTTACATAGCATTTGTGTCAGAGAATGACTCCTCCCCCATGCTTGAACGATGCTCGTCCTCGAGCATAAAAGAGAGGGGAAATGACTGCTAAAGTAAGTATAATTTCCATAATCTTGCGGAATATTTGAATCTCCATCGAGAATTTTACTCCATACTCAAATTGGGTTGTGGACAAGGAGGTGATAACAAAAAGATGTTTTTGGTTTAGGGTGGATGCCCAGCAAAGTTTGTGGAATTTTCGATGTGAAAACCCACAATGCATGGACAAAAAGGCTAGCATGAAAAAGTTACACAAAGGAATGACCAGCTTCTTAGTCTCGAACCATAGAAATCAATCCTAATACAACTCATCAAAACATATGTTTGCAATCTACGGGTTTTGTTATCATAAAACCTATATGTATATGGCTTTGGTAGGTAGAACTTCGCAAGAGCATCACAAATATGTAGATAGCATAAAAGTTAAGTTTTCATAAAAACAACAAGTTATCCGGCTATCCATAAACTTAAATCAAAGAGCAAAGATATGTATGTGGGTCTAGAGCATAGTCATTTCACCTCCACAAATAAAAGAGCTGGTATTTAAATTAATTTCTGATCGTATTATAGAGAGCAATTAGCCAAGACATGTATAACTTCATGTAGGTAAAACAAAGCGACAACTTTCATCATCTTTCCGTAAGCATAGGCAATGTAGAACATCGAGGTGAACACATGGTCATGCTTATCTATTGAAAGTAAAAAGAAACCTAGGTTGTCCTCCTAGTAGCCATGTTATTGTTTGAAGAGAAAAACAAAAGGTTGCACCTAGTTGAGGTTGAAGGCATACTTACAAGCATTTGTGTTTGGAAAAGAGAAGGTCCATGGAGATGTTACCATTCTTTGTAATTCTTCATTGCCTTCTTCCGACATCTCCATGTATCGATGTGGCTTTTGCTTTTGTCTTGATTTATTAATGCTCCTAAACTTCTGAATTTGATCTTGTATGCTTAATGGAGTCATTGGTCACCCTTCTCTTCAATGTTGTCATCACCATCTCCTCTTTCTTGTTCTCATCATCTCCTTGCTGTCTCTTTTTCATGGATTTCCCCCTCTGTCCAGAACAGAACATATATCGAAATATAGCTCTATTGAAAATTTTATGAAATTACCTTTCCAACATGTGGTCATTCATTGAAAACGGAGTTCAAACAAGGGAGCTATGTCCGTTTTACTTCAGCGCTGCGTGCTGTCCAAAACTGATTTCAGGACGTGTTGCACTCAGTGATTCGGGCATAACCGCTTGTAGGAACCTCCGATTGTCTTGATTCTTGATTTGTTGGAATCGTAACTTCATGGGGCTTCTAAATATCCAAAAATACCCAGTGTTTTCCCTTCGAGACCATGCAGAATTTTGATGAGATTGGTGGCTTCTTGCGCATTGATCCGGAGATGTTAACGATCTTTATCATTCTATCTTCTAGAGTGTCATGTTGCACTTCCGTGTGGAAGATTCAGGGTCTCCCCCATGCTTAGCATTTTGCTAGTCATGGAAGAAGAAGACAAAGCACTTCTTAGCCATCCTTCAATTTCCTTGTAGTGAGAGTCTTTATCTTGCCTGTAAGACGTTTTAAACGCACATTCTACCCCCAAGGTGACGGTTGGGAGTAGATAGAATTGCCAACAATCCAATAATGTCTCCTAAGATTCTTAACTTGTGGCATAATTAGTCTAATGAGGAATAAAAACCTAATGAGTGTACGTGGTGCAAGGTGTGTATGCACATGAGAGGAAAGCATATAAACAAAGACAATGTTTTCACCTAGTTCTAAACACCATGTTTACAACTAGGTTGCCGAATTTCTCCATAGCCATAAAGGTTTATATATCTAGGGTTAAAACACCATGTCTATCCTTAAATCAATAACTCTTATAGCACAAGAAAAATTAAGCGCACTGCAAAGCTTATAAACTAACCAAAGCAACATGAAAACATATGAAAAGCTAGCTAGGTTTATCGAACTTAACGATGATGGTCCGCAATCATGTTTAAACACCACATTTACACAAGATCACAAAAGGAAAATACCCATAGGGCCCTATGAAGCATTAACATGGAAACTGAAGCATACATCATTAAGTATATAAAACAACCAAGCCAACTATGTGCAAAACATGTATATGCAAAGAAACATCACGAGGACAACAAAATGCAATGCATGCAAATAAATATTATCATGAACATGATGGTGGTTCTAAAAAGGAAAACTGAACTTAGATTAATAACCACAAGTTGATCATCATAAGATAGTGCCATTCTTTATTCTCTCTAAGAAAGTAGTAAAAATATAAAGAAACGGGTTGCCTCCCGAAAAGCGCTTCATTTAAAGTCATAGAGCTGGACTTTCTCACATACCTTCTTTTTGTTGCATAGCCATGGCCCTTCATGCAAGAAGAAAAGGTACCAATGCAGCTTTAATTTACTTCCCATGTTGTGCTTGATCACTTATAGAAGACTTGCCAAAAGCATCCTTTTGTTTCATCATTATCTCCTTCTTTATCATCCTTCGGTGCTGCCTTCACTCCATGAATTTTTTTTATGTCCAGAATAGAAAGTATACTCAAGCTCTACTCCATTGCACAGTGCACAAAATTTCCTTTCCAACGAGTCTTCATTTGCTCAAATCGGACTCCAGACAAGAGAGTTATGTCTGTTTTACTTCGGCGATGAAATCTGTCCTGAAATTTCAGAACGCGCAACGCTCAATGTTTTCTCCATAACTCCTTGCACGGGTCTTCAAACTTGTTGGTTCTTGATGCGTTGGAATGGTAACTTGATGGAGCTTCTGGATATCTCATTTTCTTCATTTGTACACCTCTGAACAAGCTCTCAAATTGATGAAGACAACAGCATCCATTGCGGGATTCGGAGAGGTTGATGATTTATCTTGCAACTCTTTTAGGCATGACTTCTCTTTTCATTATTCAAGCCTTGTCTACATGGTTAGTGAAAATCGGGCCTTCTCCCGACATGTGATTCTTTAAGGTCATTAGCTTGACCAAGCGCAAATCCTGATCGAGATTTACAAAACTTATTGTAAACATACGCGTCCATAATTAACACCACATGTGAATTGTAGCAACAAGTCAAGGTGTAAATAAAAGAAGCATATGTTTCATGCATAGCACTTAGCTCATCATTAGGCAAAGGTTGTTTAGGTGTGAGATTAATTGGATCAAAAATAAATGTTTCCTCTTTTTCATTCTCTAGAAAATCTAGCCTATCAACATGATCACTATTGGAACAAGGCATAGATATTAAACTATCATTCATACTATTGGTTGAGCATGAGTATTTGAATTTATCAACATCAATACCAATAATATCTTGAGATTTCAGCACGTACCTTGGCCTTAAAGATTTTTCAACAAGAGTGATATTTGGTTCATCAAGCGGTGTTGAAGGCGAATCGATCTCAACAAGTGTAGTTGCCTCTTCATCACCATCTTGCAATTTCTTCAACTCATCATGTGGAACATGTAATCCTTCAACTATGTACGCATTCATCTCTTCTTTGAAGTCTTCTTTATCAACCAGATCTTCATCTTCAAAGACTTGTATGTTGCTTTCTTTATCTTCCATGCACCACATGTCATCAAGATCGCTCATTGTTGATTCACTCTTTCCTTCATCCCTGAGTACTTCCATGTCTTGATTTGCTAGTGTGTAGGCTTCAATAGCACACAAGCTATCATCTAGCTTGAGTCCTATCTCCTCCCATTTATCCTTTGAGTCACTAGGCTCATCACGGTTGTACTCTTCTCTTCCTTCATCATAAATCTTTGAGTTGTCAAACCGGTCGATCCATCCTTCATCTCCTTCTTCTCTTTCTTCTTCAAACATCTTTTGGATCGACTCTCCACTCATCTCTTGATCAAATATATCTTCAATTAGTTTGGCAACGTGTCGGCGTTCCTCCTTCCTTCGGTAGTTGATTAGTGGGGCGAAATCAACTTGAACCCAACCGGATTGCTTGAACTCCGCCAATGGTCTAGCATTCCACATACTTCGGCCTACATTCATGTTAGTTTCAACATTTTTAACATCTGAAATGACTTCTCTTACATTGGGAAGTGGATCTTCACTTTCTTGTATGGTCGGTTCATCTTCCTTGACCATCGGTTCATCTTTTTCAGAAATTTCAGCAAGCGCCTTGGGCTTGCTTTTGTCATTTTGCTCCTCTCGACAACATATTTGCCAATCACGTAGTCTTCTTTGTCCATTGCTTATCCTTTGTAAGATTTGTGCAGCTTCACTAATTGTTGTATCCATTATATCACCGCCTGCACACATGCTTACAAAACGAGACGAGTTAGGGGTTAGTGAAAAATAAAAGGTATGCAACATCAAGTCACTGGAAAATCCCAAGTTCGGGCCTCGCTCAAGTAGTTCATTAAAACGGTCCCATGCTTCATCAATTCCTTCATCCTCTCCTTGCTTGAAAGTGAGCACTTGCCTCCTTAAGTCTTGGACCTTGCTTATGGGAAAGAACTTCAAAAGAAATTTCTTCACTAGCTCATCCCAATTTCATTTTGCTTCAACGGACGCAAGTTTGTACCATCTTCGCGCTTCATCTTCGAGAGAGAACGGAAAAAGATTCCACTTGAACCAAGCGGCCGGAACTCCTTTTTGTTGCACCGTGTTGCATAACATCGTGAATTCCTTAATGTGTCTATATGGGTTGTCATCCTCCAATCCTCTAAATGGTTTTGTCGCCACTAACTTGATGATTCCAGGCTTCACTTCATAGTGGGTTGTAGCAAACGTCAAATCTGATTTTTGCATCTCAACGTCTTCCATTGACGGCATTGCTAGCTCCCTTAGCGACATCTCTTCGTCTTCCAATGGTGAGGTGAACAAATCCATCTAGGCACAAGAAAAGTAGAAAGAAAAACAAAAAAGATTTTTTCTTTTTTTTTAGAAAATAAGGGTTAGGTGTTAGTAATCAACAAAATTAATACTAGATTAAACGTAGCAAATCGGCTTGCTCCCCGGCAACGGCGCCAGAAAAAGGGGCTTGTTGACGGATAAAACTCGTATCCACCTACGATCCGCAAGCGTACGGACCTACACCTTTTTCACCACGGGATTCCCAAGGTTCTTGTCAATCCGCGGAGCAAGGGGATTACTAGCGCTTAACCACGTACTAATCTAGTTGACTAAGGAAACCTTTAAAGAGAGTATTAATCTAAAAGTAAAGACAATCTAACCTAAGTTAATCTATGTTAAGTTGATCAAACAAATCTATGGTTAAACTAGATGGTAAAGGGGTGAACACAAGAGAGTCAGTAAGAAAGATAAGCGTTCCCTCCCTAGGATCTAGGATAACATGGTATGCATCTACTACACGAAAGTGGTAAACCAATCTACTGGGGGTTGTGACCACGGTTTCGCCCTTTCCCTCCTCTCGTACTGTCACTACGTGAAGGTATTCGTGACTAGACCTATGATGGACACGGTATGTTGATGGAATCTATGGGAGTAGCGAATATCATACGCCCGAAAAACACGGTGGCCTACCTTAATCATCAAAGCATCATCAACATGAAAACAATAGATTGAAACCACGAATCAAGTAGCGATCACATAGCATGTATCCATCTAATCCTAGGGATGAACAGAGACATTACCCCATCATCTTACACGGATTGAAGCACATAGGGGTGATGGAGACTCCGGAGAACGTCGTCGATGAAGATGGCGGCGATGGAGCTTGGGAACTCCCCTAAGCCAGCGGCTTGGAGTCCTCCTCTTGCTTCCTTCTCTCCGCCGGCGTTGATCCTTGCGACGAGCTCATCTAACTCTCTCCCTCATCTTGCGGCGGCGGTTTTCTGGTGATTGGCATCGGTAGGATGATTTGTTCGATGGGTCGGCCGGGTCGGCCGACGGCGGCGGAGGCAATAAATAGACGAACACCTAGGGCAAAGGGGGGACCGAACCGACCCCAGAGTGGGCTGGGCCGGTCGGCCCGGCCGGCCGGCCCAGTGCCCACTTCGGTCCGGTTCGGCCCCGGTTTCCTCCCCGGTTGCTTCTCGCGTGATCCCTTATTCGTGTGCACTTGCATGTGGGCCTTTGACGTCGTTTCCTTCACGGTTAAGGCTTGAATCCTTGCTATGCAAGCTTCGCTGTTTTCTGGTTGAGTCCCTGAAGATTTGCACGTTGACGCTTCAGTCCTCGGGTCATTTGGAGTCATGTTCATCGCGTGTCTTGACTCTTGTCGGGCTTCATGATCTTCTTCCAAAGTGCTTGGTGAACTTATCCCGAAACTCTCCTCATTAGCGTAGATTTCCTGCGTAAACAACAAACTCCAAAATCGACATGCAAGTGTGAACTTGTTACATCATTAGTATGCCTAGTGGCTGGTTAGTTACAAATCATAATCGAAACCAATGTATAACAAGTACTCTAGGTTGACGGAAATTCACCGTCAACACCTTGCTCGTAGTATGGTTGGAAATTCCCTCCGACGAATTGATTCGGCTCCACTAGGTGAAGGCGTCCAAGCTCATAGGCAATATTTGCATTGCCCTCACCAAGTTGAGCCGCGTTAGCTTGGATGGCTGCAACGTTTTGGGCGTTTCTTGCAACATACCCTCCAATTATGGCCATGCTTTGTTGTGGTTGGGGGTATTGTGTGTAGGGCTCCGCGAAGTTAGCGTTGGGCACCACATAATTTGGTGGGGGTACCGGTGCACCCCCCCCCCATGCTTGCTCTTGTGGCCCTCTGTAATAACTTTGCGGAGGAGGGATCCCGCCGAATGGTGGCACATTGGGTTGTGCTCCACTCGCTTGTGCGGAGGATGTTCCCTCCTCTACGATTCTTCCTCTTTTGTTCTTCCTTGCCGGGACAAGGAGTCCCTCTTCCAACCAATCTTCCCTCCCTTCGATGAAAAGCCTAAGCCTCGCATCCGGGAGGGGTAGGTTCACCATGGCCAAACGAAAACCTCCTCTCTCATCCCCACTAATGTATTTGCCTTGTCGCAAATATTCAATGCCGAGAGAGGTACCACGCAAAAGATGGTCGGGGTTTCTTGCGATCCCCGGCCGTAAGGAGAAGGCCAACATGGAGAGGTAGCACCCAGAACCAATATGTCCCGCCCCCGATGTTGCTTCGCAACACCAACTGTTGATCATAAGGTAAGAGGGGTCTATTGGCTGCCTGGCAATTAAAGCTGAGTAGATCCAATTCAACTTCGTGTCGATCACCTTCGTCTCCTTCATCCTCCCCAATACCCTCTTGCACATCCAAGAGTGAAATATCCGGATAATGGGGTTGCGGATGCAATTGCGTTGTTGATGGGCTTCTCCGGAGATTAAATTCCAAAATCCCGCTAACATGCCAGGCGGCACATCAACTTTCTCTGAAGCTCCCTTGTGGAATCCAAGTAACTCCCTAACATGCTCGTAGGGAACCACTTGTTGGACTCCATCCAAACGGAATGATAAGCTTTGCACCCCATCATCAAGGATAGGTGCAATGGTCATCAAGATTTCCACCAAGGAGGAGAGCATCGTTCCTCCTCGGTGGTGCCGTATCCGTCTCCATGCTCCAGGGAGACTCGGAAACCGAGTGCCTCCTCGAAGACGTCGTCGACGACGGCTTGGATGATGATGAACCCTTCTTCTTGGAGAAGAGACTTGTGGTTTTCTTCCACATGGTTGCTGCACTCTTCTATTCTACTAAAACTCCGGGTTGCAACCGGTAACTAGGCACTTAAACTCTTACTTCGGATGTGGACTTTGAGTGGATTAAGGATGTGGATTTTTTTGAGCTATCAAGCTTGGGAAGGTTGGCTATGTCTACGGAGGTTTTGGGCACACAAACTTGAACACACAAACAAAGGAAGGAGAGGGAAGCTTGCCTGCAGAAAACGGGAGCCGGGGGCTCCTTAAATAGGGTAGGCCGGCCGGCTCGGGCCGACCGGCTCGGGGTGCCCGTGCTCCTCCCCGCCTCGTCTTTCTTCCGAAGATGATCATTTCGCCTCCGCAACTTTCCCCGCCCACGTGCTCCACGAGTTGCACCGCCCAAACGCTCTCGTCCACTCCTTTTCTTGCATTATTGGTCCTTCCACTTGAAGCTTCATGCTTTGGGTCATGTCCATGCTCCCTAGCTCCACTTGCTTCACATGCCACCATGAAATTCCTGCAAAGTTGATGCTTACTGCCCACCATGCTTGTCCTTTGCATGTGGATTTGGTGAAAGTTGATGAAAGGGAATCCAATGCTGCATGCATGATTAATTCAAACTAGATTGCCTCCATTTAGGTATGCTTAAGGTTAAGCACTCCTCTAATTCGAAATTTAAAATATTTTTCAGAGCCATGCAAGAGCTCAAGAATAAATTTAGAGAAGTTTTTAAACCATTAAAAACAAATGTAAGTCGAAAATATTTTCGGACTACGTTGATATCGGTCTCACCGGTACAGTTTGCCTTCATCGGTTGAGAGCAAACTTTTCCCGGCTTGATCATGGGGGCATAGGTTTAGGTTCTAATTTTGGCTAAATAAGAGAGATTTTGAATAAAACAAAATTATATGAGGCTTAGAAAAATTCTAATCCTAGAGAAACCAAGGATATAGATTTTTAAACCAACCAAAAGTTTTGATTTCTAGGTTCACGCGAGTTCTACCACGTGCTGAATTTTATTAACACCTAGATATAAGTCGTGGCTCTACTCGTGTGGTTTTAGCATGAAAAATAAGTCAACCTCAGCACCATAAAGAGGGTGAAAGGTTGAGTTAGGTTCTGAAATTATTTGGTTGAGGTTTCTCGAAAAGAAAAGAACAAACAAGCACATAGGAGGGTTCATGCAAAGGGTTTATGATAAAGCAAAACATTCAATCAAGAATTATGTCTCTAATATTGTTCAACCACTTCTAAGTCTAATGTCTTTGCGTAATAAAACTCAAAACTAAATTATTAAAAAGACTCGAAAAAACCTGGAATCGGGTTGTCCTCCCGGTAGCTTATTCTTGACTCGATGAAACGGGTTGCCTCCCGCCTAGCGCTTCGTTTATAGTCTATAGCTAGACTTCTTCACTTAATTACTTCGGATCAACGCTCTTTGCGGGCATTGCAATCTTGGGTACCCACTTCCGCACCATCTTGGGCACGGGCTTGTCTTCCGGCTTAGTCATTTTTTTGGTCTTCACAGGCGGCTTCTCTTCCTTTGCCTTGACGGATGCAACACCTTCTTTGATTTTCTTTACGTTCATTTTTTCGGATCTTTCTTCTTTTTCAGCCCCTCCTTTTGCTTTAGTTCTCCCTTCACTCCAATCATGTTGCATGCCTCGATTCTTGGACGGAACTTGAAGGAACTCCTTTCTCCGTTGATATCGAACATGATCTCCCCCTTGCCAACATCAATAGTAGATCCCACGGTCTTGAGGAAAGGCCTCCCAAGGATGAGCGGCGGCTTCTCCCTCTCTCCCATCTCGAGCACAACGAAGTCGACGGGGATGAAGTGGTGTCCGACCTTCACGGGTACATCTTCAGCAATGCCCAAGGGATAGCGAATAGAGTTATCTCCCAACTCCAAACATATACCCGTAGGCTCCATTGGTAGGCGTAGCTTCTCGAACACATCCCTCGGCATGACGCTCACACTTGCTCCAAGGTCGCATAACGCCTTCTCGAAGTTGAAAGAACCAACCGAACATGGAATAGTAGGGCACCCGGGGTCCTTTTGCTTCTCTAGCCCATTAGCAATAGCGGCACTACACTCCTCGGACATCTTAACATGATCTACCCCGAGTGTTGCTATCTCATATTTATTTGAAAATATGTCTTTAAAGTAACGAGAATATGTAGGTACTTGTAGGGCATCTAGTAATGGCATGTTGATGCTAAGTCTACGCACAACTTCCACAAACTTCTCAAAGTGGTTGTCAAGTTTACCTCGGAAGTAGCGTGGCTTGAATTGCGGTATCCTCGTGTCTTGCTCCGGTATCTCAAATTCAGGTTCCTCGGTGATGATCCCCGTAACCTTCTCTTTAGCAACTCCTTCCACCTCGGTGGATGGTTTAAGCTTCCTTGCTCCCGCGGAACGTTCCGAATCTTCGGTCTCCTTCCCCGAACGTGTTTGAATGGCCTTCGCCGATTCGGGACTTTTGGGTTGTCCCGGAAGCTTCCCTTCATCATTAGTGAGGCGCCCCGCAAGTTGTCCAACTTGCGTCTCGAGCATCTTCATCATGTTGAGCACTTGATGATTGGAACTTCCGACCTCCGTCACTTTGCTATTGATGTTCTCCAACACCTCGTCTATGGTCTTGAACTTGGTGACGGTGTCCTTGTTGATCTTAGCTTGCTCGTCCATGAATTCCTTCAATTGTATACGAAGTGGAACCGCATTAGGAATAGATGAGCTTGCATTAAATTGAGGTCTACCTTGCCCGTAGCGGAAGTTCGGCAATTCTCCCTTCCTCATGTAGTCGAGCGTTTTGGCTTCCTCCGGACAATCTTTGCGGACATGGCCATACTCTCCACATTCTTCGCATGTGGACCTTGCTTCGGCGGCCTTCAAGTCTTGAGCCTCTTTCTTTTCCATCTCCATCTTCTCCAACCTCCTCATGAGTGAGTCGATCTTGCCGTCAAGTATGTTCTCCTTCTCCACTTGCAAGACTCCTTTGACGTTCCCCGTGGGTTGAACCGGATGTAGGCGCCCGGATGACGCCCATGTGTCGTTATCTGCGACCTTCTTGAATAGCGTGAAAGCTTCCGTCGGTGTAAGTTCGATGATGGATCCTCCCGCCGATGCATCAATGATCGTCCTTGACGCCATGGTGAGTCCTTGACAGAACTTTTGCACGAGGTCTTCCTTCGGGAACTTGTGATGTGGAACCGCCCGGGTGTACTCATTGAAGCGCTCGAATGCCTCCGAGATAGTTTCCGTAGGATATTGAACAAAGGTGGCAATCTTATTACGCAAGCTTTGAGTTTTACCCGGCGAGTAGTATTCCTTCATGAAAGCCTTCATCAACGTGTTCCAATTTTGCACCGTCTCCGCCAGTTGAGAGTGGAACCATTGCAAAGCCTTCCCGAGTAGTGAGAACGGAAAAAGCCTTGCCCTCATTTGGTCTTGAGTCATCCCATCCATGTTGAAAGTCTGATATAGTTGAATGAATGCTTGGAGGTGAAGGTTCGGATCCTCTTTACCGGTGAAGGGTGAATGTTGCACCATGCGGATTGTTGAGGTCTTGATCTCGAACGGTCTTCCGATCTCCTCAAGGTTCAAGATTGGTAGGTCGATGATGTCCGGGGTGCATAGCTCCCCAATCTTGCGTTCTTGCGGTGGTTGGTCACCCATCGGTGGAAGTTGATTCTCCCGAGGACATTGAGGTGGTGAATTCTTCGGAGATTCCTGCGATCCTTTGTCTTCCGACTCCGAATCTACAAAATCCAACTTTTTAGCTTGATGTGCTTCGCGTCTCCTTAGCCTGTAAAGTTTTTCTGGATCATCCACAAAATTATCGGGTTTGTTGGAGAGGTAGCCATCCATCTCCTGTTATGGTTAGCAATAAACAAAGTATGCAAAAACTAGAAAGTAAAAACAAATCTATAAAAACTAGGGTTAGACAAACTAGATTAGATGTATTTGAGGATGATCAAAATTTAGTAGATGCAAAAAGAAAAACTAAAAGAAAACTGAAAATTACAAGAAAAATGTCGGTGCGGAATGTAGTCCCGACACTAACTAGTAGTAAGTGCCAAGGTCTATCCCTCAATGGTCGGTGCTAAGCAACTAAAGACACGGGGTTTATCCTGGTTCCGGCCGGGACTGTACGTCCAGCAGGGGTGTGCTCGAGGCACTGTATTGCTTTGCACCGGGGTGCCTGTAGTGGGGCGGCTACAAGAAAGGCGGGAGAGGAGGCGCGGCCTCCAAGTCCCTGGTGGAGTGATCGAAGTGAGTTCTGATGTTGTGGGAGAATTGAGGAGTGTGTGTGTGTTGTTCTCTATTGTTTCGTGTCCCCTGCGGCGAGGGGGTTCACCTTCCTTTTATAGACCAAGGAGGGGGTGAATTACAGGCATGCCGCACTGTTTAGCTACACGGGGAAGTATGGCGTGCAGCGCCGCGGAGTTGGCGGCCGTCCTGGTGGTCCTTGCCACGGTCTCGTCATCATGGCGTGTCCTGTACCCGAACAGTGGCGGCTTCGAGGGTAAGGGCGTAGTGGTTGGCCGTGGCGTCTTCGGACGGGCTCGAGGAAGCCGTTGATGGTGATCTGTACGGGATACAGTGGCAGGCGTGGCGGTGTCCCATCACCGTGCGCCCTACAGCGATGGAGTTGTTCTAGCAGTGCCCGGCGTGGTGCCGCAGGCACGGGGGCGGTCGCACAGGACCCACAGTGGCGGGGACGGCGTCCCGCCGGCCTAGCGTCATGATTTGGCCCTGCTGATTCACGAGAAAGTGGTTCGAGGGTGTGGCCGGCCCCCCTTCGAGGGCGCGGCGCGTTAGCCGTACGGGAGCAGGCGGCACAGTGCCACGGAGCTGACACTGGCCATGTCGCACAGTCCCCCACAGTGGCGGGGATGGGTTCCCCCCTAGGGAGTTGGCAGAACAGCGCCGGGGCGTGATTCCCAGGCGCATGATGGCACAGCTCTGCTGTGTCAGAGCATTAAATGCCCGTACCCGCGTGCGGGAGCGGGTTTGCTCGTGAGGGGGCCTCGAGCGAGGCGGAGATGAACCCTCGAGCGAGGCGGAGCCCGCTCGAGGGAGATGTGAACCCTCGAGCGAGGCGGAGCCCGCTCGAGGGAGATGTGAACCCTCGAGCGAGGCGGAACCTGCTCGAGGGAGGCGTGAGCCCTCGAGCGAGGCGGAGCCTGCTCGAGGGATCCCTTGACTGGGCCACTCCGGTGGGCCGTGGGGGCCACCGCGGTGTGGGCCGTGCCTTGTGCGTGCGCTTAAGTGAGAGGTGTTTCGTTTTGGTTTTTTGCAGGTTTTAAGCAGGATTCCCCTGGTTGTTTTAGGGGACCCTCAGGGCTGTCCCCGTCAGTAGCCCCCGAGCATCTGCGGGTATGCGGCCGGGCTCCCGCGTGCCGAAGCCTACCGATAGGACATCCTTCCCCCCTGGTTGCTAACGCTTTCCGTGGGGCCGCGTCAGCGGACCCGCGGGTCTAGCCCCCGAAGCCCTGTAGGAGCGTGAGTGCTCCTGCAGGGGTTTTATCGTGGAATCTGGTCAGTGGGTGTGGTACATATTCCAACCGGCGTCGGCAATGTTCCAGCCGGCTTCGGTGACGCACGCGCAACTGGCACTATCTGCGGCCGGTGCAACCCAGAAGGTGTAGCCGCGAGTCGAGCCCCCGAGCCTGGGCCCGTTCAAGGCGATCGGGGCGAGCTCTTCGTCTTTTTTAAATGCGCCCTCGCCGTCCCTCCGCGGGACGGAGGGTGAGGTTTCCGCAACCCCCATCGATCGGGTCGCGGATTGCGGATTCCTCATCGAGCGGTTAGCGGGTGGTTCAAGTGGACGCCCATGCCCCGTTCGATAAGGGTAGGCTGTGTGGTCCAGAGACTCGTCCATTAAAGCGCTTGCATGGGTTTGCTAGGTGGGGCTCGGTCCCATTCGCTAGGGACCAAGGGCGCGAAAGCTCTCCCTCGGTGGGATCCCCCCGGCTTGCTGCCCTCGCTGGCTCTTGAACACGACACGTGGGGCACCCTCGAGCCGGTAGGCTCGAGGAAAGGCTCGAATGCACGCGCCCTCGTCGTCCCTGACTCTGGCAATCTGGGGCGCCTGTTCGAACCCGTCGAGGGTCAGGCTTCGAACCTCTGATCAGTAGGGTCGTGCGGGGTAGCAGCTGGGCGCTCCCCTCTTTCGCATCTGCGTGTTTCGAGGGTCCCTGGCCGTGCCAGTTCTCGAGCCGCTGATCAGTAGTTTTTTGTGAATCGAGGGCACCTGTGGCGCCCGTTTATTTCAAACAGGCTTCGAGGCCACTGGTCGATGTTTGCACCCTTCGAGGGCCGTATTTATTTGAGCCAGGGGCTCGGGCCGCTTCGAGGGTCTTCCTTACTCGGTAAGGGACAAGGCCATTTAATGCCCGCAGTCGCGGCTGTAGTCTCGCGCCGCGGGCACACCTTTTCAGGCGCCGCGGCCGCGTGCGTAGTGGCCGGAGTGGGCAGGCGGACGTGACCGCCCGCCATGGCCCCTCCGGTTACCACGCCGTGATGATGGCGTGCGTGCGGTTGCGTGGCCGCCGCGGTCGTGGTGGGCCCCGTTCGTCGGAGAGGGAATATTTCACCCGCGAAGCACGCGCGCGGGGCGTACGCTCCGGAGAGCACGCCTGCGGTCTATAAATCCGATGGGAGGGGAAGGGGCGGTTTTTACCTTTGCGCTTAGCATTCGCCGTTCTTGCTTCTTGCGCTCTAGCCCCCGAGCCACTCTCGCCATTGCACCTCTGCTCTCAGAGTTCTTCTTGCTTCTTGTCCTCCACTTCTCCGCCTGCTCGCATGGCTCCCCAGCAGCCTCTCATCATCATCGACCCGTTGGCGTGGGAGCGCTCGACGGCGACACCGCTGGCCCTGGGCCAGCTGGTGGTCGGCGGCCAGCTAGCGGCGAACGAGGACGGACAACCGGCCGAGTGGATCGTGCCGTCAGAAAGGGAGCGAGCGCCCAACCCTCCGTACGGCTACGTGGTCAGCTTCATCCGCTTCCATGAGCGCGGCTTCACGGCGCCGGCGAGCCGCTTCATGCGGGCCCTCTGCTACCACTACGGCGTGGAGCTTCACAACTTCACCCCGAATGCGATCTCGCAGGCGGCCACGTTCGTTGGCGTCTACGAGGGCTTCCTGGGGATCCCGGTGAACTGGGATCTCTGGGTTCATCTCTTTCGCGCGGAGTTGTACACGCTTCCAATGACGGAGACGAGGACCCGCCGCGCGGTGCGCGCCGGTGGCATGTCGCTCGCCGTGCGGAGCCAGCGCAAGGACGATTACATCCCCAGCACGATGACGACCAACAACGCGGACTGGGAGCGAGGATGGTTCTACCTCCGCAACACCGAGCCCGGCCTTCCCCCCTACACCGGCAAGGTGCTGCGGGAGAGGGCCCCTTCCTGGTACCACGGGGTGTCCCCGCCCCAGCACCAGGCGAGGCTGGATTCGCTCGTGACCGCGCTGAAGGAGCTGGCGGGCCGCGGGCTGACTGCGGAAGTTGTTCTCGCCCACCTACACCACCGGCGGGTTGTCCCCTTTATGGAGAGGCCGCTCTGCATCTATGAGATGACCGAGGACGCGGATCCCGTCGCGTTGGCGAAATCGCGGCTACTGCCGGGCCCCTTCCCGCGGGAGTACGCGGCCACCCGGGCGTGGCGTGCCATCGACCCCAAGTCCGGGCGCTATGACGACAAGGCCCTGTGGGAGCTTGAGATGCTGCCCACCGGCCCACTGGTGAGCGAAGTTCTTGATTTCCTTTCCAATTTCGCCAGTTTTCCGAGTTGTTGACGCATTTTAATGCTTTGCCTGCAGATGGTGAGGGTGAGCGCCGCGAAGTTCGAGCCGCCCACCCCCCGCTCCTGCGCGCGGTGCAGCAGCGAGAGCGGGAGCGGGTGGCTCGCAGTAGGGAGCGTGCGACGCGGCATAGGGATGAAAGTGCATCTAGGCCCCTAAGTGGATTTTGGTGAATTGAATGACAAGGCGATTAAAGGACTAATGTTTTTGTCTAAGATTGTGAGCAGGTTTTCTCTATATATTCATGAGCAACCATTAATGTACTTAATTATGGATGAATATTTCGGCTCACATTTTCAAAGACAAGTATACGGTGCAAGACTTCATGAGTTTATTGAAAGGGAACAAGATGATGAATGTACACACTATGGTTCTAAAAATGGAAGCTTGCATATCCGTTGTCAATCAAGATCTCGCATTTGAAGCGGTGTTTTCAAATGAAAGGTTAATTGTGTATGAAGCAAAGTGGAACTCAAAGTGGATTGGATAAGTGATGAAGAGACCAACCGAGATGTCTAGGGTGAGGGACTAAGCAATCTTTGGGGTCTTGGCCCGCCGCCATTAGTGTTTTGCTAGGGTGAAGTTCTAGCATCCGTGGGGTCTTCAAGTATCATATCCAAGCCTTAACCGAGGGAAGCGTTGCAACATATCAAAATGTTATGATTGGCAATATGGAGTGACTTAAGGATTAAAGTGTTTACTCTCATGCAAAAAGGGAAAATCCTAAGTCACTAGCTCAAGTATGGAGTTGCTCAAGACATCGGCTATGTTAAAAAGCCCTCACATTGGTTTTACAAAAGTACGATAAGGTTGAAGATCTACAAACTCAAGTGTTCAACCGGATTTATTTTTTATTCTTGAGTTTAGGTATGCCGTACTATCAAGAGGGATGCAACATTAGCTCTAAGACAAAGATCAATAGTGCTCATTAGTTGACCTAAGCGAGAACCAACCTTGAGAGAGTCTCTGAGTAGTCTAACAAACCTCTAACCCAGCCTTTGCCATTTCAACTCGTGTTGAAGTGCTTGTGTGAAGAGAGAAGGGTTTTGGGGCTCTCTCTGCCCAGGGCGGTCTAACCGCCCAAGGGGGGCGGTCTAACCGCCCCTAGCAGCCCAACGGCTAGTTTTTCAAACTGACCGTTGGAGGGCGGTCTAACCGCCCTAACCAGGCGGTCTAATCGCCTTTGTCAGAGAACTAACGGCTAGTTTTCCTTGTGAGAGGTATAAGTACCCCACGAGCTCCACTTGTTGGAGCTGCTGATTCTAGGGTTGCTGAGGTGCTTCCCCTGCTGTTTTTCATAAGCCAAAGCCAAAGAAACCCTCCCCAACTCTCTCTTTGTGAGATTAGCTATTCAAGCCATATCCATGTGTTGGGTTGAGAGTTGAAGCCTTTGTGAGCTTGTGTGAGCTGAGCAAGAGCATCACATAGCTTGAGCACTTGTGATTCACGTCGGAAAGCCTTTGAAGCATTTGTTACTCTTGGAGGTTTGCCTCCTAGACGGCTAGGCATCGCCGGATAGCTCCCAAGGTTGTGGTGAGCAGCGGCAAGTTTGTAAGGGCTGTGATCTTGCCTCTTTGTGGAAAAGATCGCTTTAGTGGAAGTGAGGAAAGCGGTTGAAAGAGACCCGGCTTGTTGTGGGAGAACTCCCTTACAAGCTCCTCAACAGAGACGTAGCCGTTCCTTTGTGGGCGGTGAACTTCGGCAAACAAATCCTCGTCTCTCCTTTGTGATGTGCCTTACTTGTTTTGATCTCTAGCACATTTACTTTGCTTCCGCTCGATCTACTTGGGTGTGCTTGTCTTTGAGTGCAGGGATCATTACCCTGCTCGTGATCATCTACAGGAGCTACTCAAGAATTTCGGTTCGTGCTAGAAGTCAAGAGAAGACTTGAGTTGTTTTGCATGTTTACTGGGCAAGGCGGTCTAACCGCCCCCGGACCCGGTCTAACCGCCCCCTGTGGTTCTGCACATCAGGGGCGGT
The DNA here is from genome assembly GCA_947561735.1 of Cenchrus americanus. NCBI lineage: Eukaryota > Viridiplantae > Streptophyta > Magnoliopsida > Poales > Poaceae > Cenchrus > Cenchrus americanus. Next base: position 68,502,731 of record OX387242.1, read on the forward strand.
CTAACCGCCTGGTACGGGCGGTCTAACCGCCTGTGCCAGTGAAGCTCAAGTTTTTCGGGGGAAAAGGTTTTATTTGGTCGTCCCGCCTATTCACCCCCCTCTATGCGGCATCAAGGTCCTTTCAATTGGTATCAGAGCTTGGTGCTCCGATTCGAGCTTAACCGCTCGGAGTTTTTCGATGTCGATGACTTGTGAGGTACTGTTTGAGCCTCTAGCTTTTGATGGCTCAAACTACTCTTCTTGGCATTCCAATGTTCTCATTGCACTTAAGGTTTTGGGTCCCACCGCTGAGGGCATTATGGTTGCGAGTATCCTTCCGGATGATGAGACTTGTGTCTTACCAACGAAATTGGAGAAGAAGCGACTCAATGCCGTTGTTACTAACCTTTTGTGTAGTTGTGTATGTAGTGAACTAAAGCATCTCATTCTAACAAGTAAAGGAATTAGCAAGGATGCTCATCTCATTTGGAAATTGCTATTTGGGATAGCACACATCAAATGGGATGAGGTTGAGAGTGAGGATGATGATGAACCAGTGGAGATGTGCCCTACAACCTCTACAACAACCACTGAACATCAAACATCAACTTTCAAGCAAGAAGGAGACAAGAGAAGTGAAAGAAGAGTCTCTCTGGAGGAGGCGGTTCAACCACCCCCTAGGGGCGGTCTAACCGCCCCCAATAAAGAAGCCTCAACCTTCTGCAATGAAGGCGCTTGTCTCGTGGCCAAGAAGAAAAACAAGAAGATGAGGCAGGCCAAGGGTGCAAAGAGTCAAAAGATCGAAGATTCAAGATCTCCGTCAAGAGAACTTGATCTTCTCAAATCCGAACTTGCCTCCTTGGTTTGTAAGTATGAATTGTTGGCTAACAAATATGATCATGATATCAAATCTTTCTCGTCTAGAACGAAGATAGAAGAAGAAGTCAATGATGTGCTAGAAGCTCAACTAGCAAAGCTCACTAGTGAGCATATGACTTTGCAAGCAACTCACAAAGAACTTAAGTGTTCACATGAGAATCTTGTGGATTCATATGCCTCACCAGAAATTGCTCATGAGGTTGTCCTCTCATCGGTAAAATACCTACAACCTCTCACACCCATTTGCACATGCTCACTTGTCAATAATGAATTTGCTTGTACTAAACCTTGTTATATCCAAGCAAGCCAATCTAGTATTGAGCATGTATTTGTAGAAACCTGTGATGACCTCATTGCCCAAGAAAATGATGAACTCAAGCAAGAAGTTGAAAAGCTTAAAAGAGACTTGCATGTGTTGAAGGAAGAGAGCCAAGTGCAACCTTCTCAAGATAACCGTGACAACATGGTGAAGAAGCTTGAGAAGGGTTCCACCATCACAAGCTCAACTCCTCAACAACATGTCAAGATCATCAAGGGCAACATTCAAGCAAAGAAAACGGGGCATGACACTCCACATCGCCCCACCAAGCTCAAGGCTCAAGAAACAATCTCCAAGAAGAAAAGAAGATCAACCAGAGGGAGATTGTGCTATATATGTAAAGATAAGGGTCATTTGGCTGCGGATTGCAAACAAGATAGCTGCACAGACCAGTGGCAGTCTAACCGCCCCCAGGGGCGGTTAAACCGGGTCTGGTGCATCAACGCAGCGACGAGAAGAAAGTTCACCCTTCAAGCAAGAAGCTTCTATGCAAGCCAAGACAAGACAGGCAAATGGATCCCAAGCCCAGAAGTGCCAAAGGCCGCATTTGCTACGCATGTTGTAAGAAGGGTCACTTGGGTAATAACTGCCCGAATGGTAACACTCCTCAATCCAACCTTGTCCATTATGATTTTCATAAGCTTAGGAATGACAAGGTGGACATGTGTACTATGAGGTTGATTTGTTCACCTCAAGTCAGTACAAGGGCCATATGGGTTCCAAAGCACATTGTAACTAATCTTGTAGGACCCAACAAGCGTTGGGTACCAAAAAGTGCTTGCTGAGCTTGTAGGTTAATCGAGTTGCATTGAAGTCATGGCAATGGAGAAACGATTGGTTACTTGATAACTTGCCATGAGACGAACTAGCAAGAGAGCATCACTCAACCACTGCAATCTCGGTAACTAGTACTTGAGTTGTGCCTTGGTCACTCTTAGTCCTTTGTGAACACTCATGAATCACTAGACCTAGGTCTGTGAAGCATGAGGAAGTGACCTTGACACTTTCAATAATTTCATTGTCTCGTACCATTCGATGCTCCTAATGGCTCTCTAGAAGAGCACTTGCTTTGATAAGCTTTGCAGGGTGTATTACAGGTAAAATAGAGGCTTATCAAGAATCTAGAGCCAAAAGATCACCAAAATGACCAAGGAAGAGCAGGGCGGTCTAACCGCCCCATGGGGGCGGTCTAACCGCCTGGCCCCCAGAAGTGTGTTTCGCGGGTGACCCGGCACCAGTGGCAGGGTGACCCGGTGCGCCTCTGGATAGTGGCGGGTGACCCGGCACCTATGCCCGGGTAACCCGACTTGAAGCAGATTATCGACGTTTTGGTGATTACAAGGCAGTGGTAATGAGACCATCGGCATATTTGATTATTGTAAACCATTTTATGCCAAAGACATGCCTTTGTAGCAATCTCCCTTATTCTTTATTGAAATATGTGCTAAGTCTGAGAAATTCAAAATTCTCTAAGCACTAATCAAGGGAGTTTACTTCAAAGGTTGTGTCTCTTGTGGGACTAACAATTTCTTCTAGTGAACTTGTAGTCTCATATGTTTGTGCATCTTAAGCGAGCGCTTGACTCCATCGATAAGTCTCAAATAATCAAGTAAGACCTAGTTGTTCGCAAACATTACTTATGCACAAAGTCAAGTAGTCTAAATGCAAAGTTATGTCATCATGAACTCATTTGCTTACCGTAATGCATCTAGGCCATAATACCATGCTAGTGTGCCTCCTTGTTGACGGTTAATAATTGTATCAAAGTTCGTTCGTGACTCGCAAGCGTACAAGTCTCTCGTCGTAGTCAAGGGACCCTTCTTCCCTCGAGTGGTGAACCCAAGGTATCGAATCCGTGGAACAAATGTGTGACGCAAGACTTAATCTATTAAAGCCAAATAACTTCAATCTTCAATAAAGAACCTAATGCATCTAAGTAAAAGACACAAAACGAATCTAATCTACTAAAAACCGGAGAAAACAAAGTAAGATTGGGTAGATAAACCGATCTAGAGGGATCGGGATAAGCCTTTTGTTGAAGTTCCAAGCAAGAGAAGAAGTAGCAAATCGAATCTTAATAAAAGCCTCTGTAAATCGTGGTTTCCCGTCCAAATCCGAAAACATCCGCCTTTCGAGACCCCCGTTCTGTCACAACGTATCCCTATTCATGCGGGGAGCTTAGGGCGAGTCAAAAGACAAGTCGAGATTCTTTTGGAAGATCCGGCGTGTACCTCTAGCCACCGCGGCTACAAGAACACCCTATGTAATCTATCGCGCGAATAGAATTGGAATAAGCAAAGCCGATCGAAAAACGAAATCTTCGAGGAAACACTTGATCGCTAGGAAAAGATTCAACTTGATAATTCAACTATAACAATGATACATACACAAGATCACCACCGGGATCCTTCCTTGATCTTGCTTCTAGCTCCGGGAACTCCGACGTGGTCTTCCGTGCAAGGTTCCCACGTCGGCTAGGGGAACCCTAGTCAACTAGCTCGACCCTCTCCTCTCCGAGATGGTGTCCCTCTCTTCTCTCGCTTCTCGGCGGCCGAAGACGAAATCTTCTCTCGCGTGGCTCTCGGTCGGGGGACTATAAATAGCCCGATTGGCGGCTAGGGCAAAGGAGAGCGAATTTGGGCCCAAAATGGGCTCCGGGCCGACCGGACCGGGCCGGCCGGCCCGGGCCCATTTAGGCCCGGCCCCGTGGGCTCCTTTGCCCCACGTCGGTTCCCTTGCTTCTCGGATGTTTCCCCCTTCGCATGTAGGTCCATGTCGTCGGTTTCTCTCCGAATTGGACTCAACTCCTTGTCTTGCAAGATTCGAGCACTTTTCGGGTCGGTCCCCGGAGTCCGTCGTCTTCTCGGATCAAGTCCCCGGCTTCTTGGAGTTAAGTTTGCTTCATTGCATGACTTGTTCGGGGCTTCAAGGTCTTGTCATGAGGTGCTTGATGAACTTATCCCGAAAGTCTTGCATTCAACACTAAAACCCTGCATAAACATTAAACTCCAAAACCGACATGCACACGTGAACTTGTTATACCACGGGGGTTAGTACCAATGGATAAGGTATAAAACTCATGCCAACACCGAAGGTAAACTCATGGCTAGGTTGACGGATTTTCACCATCAACATCTCCCCCATGCTTAAACCTTGCTCGTCCTCGAGTAAGCCTTCGATGGATATCATCATTGCTAAACAATGTTTAAACCTTGCACTTGATTACACATGAGAAAACATAATGCTCTCAAAATTTTAATTCATTAAAGTTCCATAATGTACTAGCCTTCATCTCTACGGAGGGTAGATTCTTATTAAGCTTATCCCACAAGTATTAACATGCTCACAAAGTTTTAAATAGATCTCGAAATTTTTGAAATAAAGAACGAGATAAAGAAAAGCTAAACCAAATTCACAAATTTAAATCATCTCGTATATTGCTCATGAACTCTCATCTCACTTGTCTCAAGCCTATATATTCTACTCCTTTCCCTCTCATATATATGTGGTAGGCTTTATATGGAGCTTTGGGAAAGTTTAGTCCTAACAAGATTTTATAAATGAGGTGTTGTCAAAACAAGACAAGCTTCTCATGGTCTTACCGAGACTCGTCAAAAAGGTCATTGGAAAATAATGTTAAATCAAGGAGGGGAAAGAGAAAAATACACACACTTTTAGATAAGTGGACATGTGCAAATGGCAAAGAGTGATCCCAAGGCACAAAGGAAGTCCTCGTTATCGGATTGCACATGGTTGGAAAAATGAGAATGGATCTTTTTAACTTGAAGCCTTGAATGCACTTTTAGAGAGCCTGGGAGTTCACTTTACGCACATTTTTTTCTTTCTCATATTTCTCATTCTTTTCTTTCTTTCTTTCTTTCTTTCATATATATATTTATTTATTTTTTTACCTTGAAAGTCATGAGTATCGCTGGATTTTTTTTCTTTCATCATCATTTTTTTTAAATATTCCCCTTTGAACTCTAAAACTGCACCGTACCTACCTCCTCCCCCATGCTTAGACGTTGCTCGTCCTCGAGCAAAGAGGCGAAAAATAAGGTAGGTACCGGAGATATTTTTCCTTGGAGAGATACTTGAAATCTTCAATGTTGGCACCGTCTTGCGATCTTCCTTGAATTGATGATCCATTCTCAACAATAGGTTGTGGTCAAGGAGGTAATCACAAAAGATGATATTTGGTTTAAGGGAGGATATCCGGCGAAGTTTGTGAGATCACCGATGCGGGGATACACAATGCACGGATAAAAGGCTAGCAAAAAGATAGATACGCAAAAATGGAATGACCAACTTCTTAGTCTCGGGCCAGAGAAATCATGGCCTGCAATAACTCACTCAAAAATAAATCTTGTACACTAAGGTTTATGCACTCAAATATATATAAGGCTTTGAATAGGTTGAGCAACACACAAGTGATATTTGTGACAAGGTTAGCAATATTTTTGAGCATAAAAGACATCTTTAATCTATTCATAACTTGAGAGCACATAAAACACTATGGGTCTTTATTTTAATCATGACCTCCGCTGAAAATTAAACTAGCATTTAAATAAATTCAGATCTGTATTTTTAAGAGAGCACTAGCTTAAACATGCATAAATCAATTACAAAGATGAACAAAGCTGCAATTATAATCATATATCATCATGGCACGAATTTTGTAACTTTTCCAATGATATAATCAAGGTGGTGTCTTTATTAATGATGACATCAAGTTGAAATACATACTGAAAATAAACAAACATGCTTGCTGAAATTTTAAATAAAAACAGAAAATACTACGCAAACACACATAAGCAAAAGCTGAAAATTACAGAGAAAAAGAAAAGAAAAGAAAACTAAAGTTCCTAAATCTTCTAGTCCTCCGCCGGTGGTTGATGTTGATAATCTTGATAATAATACCCTTGCTCATAATACGATTGGACGCTTCCTCCGACGAATTGATTTGGCTCCACAAGGTGAAGGCGTCCAAGTTCAAAGGCAATATTTGTGTTGCCTTCACCGAGTTGAGCAGCGTTAGCTTGGATGGCTGCGATGTTTTGAGCATTTCTTGCAGCATACCCTCCAATAATGGCCATGCTTTGTTGTGGATGGGGATGATGAGCGTAGGACTCCGCGAAGTTAGCATTGGGCACAACAAAATTTTGTGGGGGTACCGGTGCACCACCCCCCATGCTTGTCCTTGTGACCCTCCGTAATAACTTGGCGGAGGAGGGACCCCGCCAAATGGTTGCACATTGGGTTGTGCTCCACTCGCTTGTGCGGAGGATGTTCCCTCCTCTACGATTCTTCCTCTTTTGTTCTTCCTTGCAGGGACAAGTAGTCCCTCTTCCAACCAATCTTCCCTTCCTTCGGTGAAAAGCCTAAGCCTCTCATTCGGAAGGGGTAGGTTCACTATGGCCAACCGATAACCTCCTCTCTCATCTCCACTAATGTATTTGCCTTGCCGCAAATACTCAAAACCGAGAGAGGTACCACGCAAAAGGTGAGCGGGGTTTCTTGCGATCCCCGGCCGCAAGGAAAAGGCCAACATGGAGAGGTAACACCCCGAACCAATATTACCCGCCCCCGATGTTGCTTCACAACACCAACGGTTGATCATGAGGTAAGAGGGGTCTATTGGCTGCCTGGCAATTAAAGCCGAGTATAGCCAATTCAACTCCGTGTCGGTCACCTTTGTTTCCTTCATCCTCCCCAATACCCTCTTGCACATCCAAGAGTGAAATATCCGGATAATGGGGTTGCGGATGCAATTGTGTTGTTGATGGGCTTCTCCGGAGATCATGTTCCAAAATCCCGCCAACATGCCGGGTGGCACGTCAACTTTCTCCGGAGCTCCCTTGTGGAATCCAAGCAGCTCCCTAACGTGCTCGTAGGGAACCACTTGTTCGATTCCCTCCAAACGGAATGACAAGCTTTGCACCCCATCATCATCAACGATGGGTGCAATAGTCATCAAAATTTCCAAGGCGTAACCCAAATGGGTGTCCACCGATATTCCGTTGGAGAACCGCACCCATCCGAGGTGCCCCAACATATAGTATATGTCGGTGCAAAAACCCAAGGTGTAGAGTGCTTGGTCGTCGAACTCGACGTTCGGCACAAGCCTCTTCTCAAGATTGGCGAGCCTCTCCTCCTCCTCCGCCGACAAGATGATGAAGCCGTACGAAGAGTGTGTCGGGGTGTAAGGAGGTGGTGCGGTTGAGCGAGTCGATCGTCGTGGTGGTGCGGGCTGCTCCTCCGTGTGCCCACGAGGTTCGGTGAACCTCATGGAAGTGCTTCTCGCAGCCCTCATACCACCAAGGAGGAGAGCGTCGTTCCTCCTCGGTGGTGCCGTGTCCGTCTCCATGCTCCGGGAGACTCGGAAACCGAGTGCCTCCTCGAAGACGTGGTTGATGACGGCTTGGACGACGACGAACTCTTCTTCTTGGAGAAGAGACTTGTGGTCTTCTTCCACATGGTTGCTGCACTCTTTCTTCAACTAAAATTTCGGGTTGCAACCGGTAAACTAGGCACTTAAACTCTTTGCTTCGGATGTGGACTTTGAGTGTATTAAGGATGTGGATTTTTTTCTTGAGCTATCAAGCTTGGGATGGTTGGCTAAGTCTACGGAGGTTCTGAGCACACAAACTTGAACACACAAACAAGGGAAGGAGAGGGAAGCTTGCCTGCAGAAAACGGGAGCCGGGGGCTCCTTAAATAGGTCGGGCCGGCCGGCTCGGGCCGGCCGGCCCGGGGGTCCTCTGGTTCCTCCCCGCCGCGTCTTTCTCCCGAAGCACGATCATTTCGCCTCTGCAACTTTCCCCCCGCGTGCTCCACGAGTTGCACCGCCCAAACGCTCTCGTCCACTCCTTTTCTTGAATTATTGGTCCTCCCACTTGATGCTCCATGCTTTGGGTCATGTCCATGCTCCCTAGCTCCACTTGCTTCACATGCCACCATGAAAATCCTGCAAAGTTGATGCTTGCTGCCAACCATGCTTGTCCTTTGCATGTGGAATTGGTGAAAGTTGATAAAAGGGAATCCAATGGTGCATGCATGATTAATTCAAACTAGATTGCCTCCATTTAGGTGTGTTTAAGGTTAAGCACTCCTCTAATTCGAATTTTGAAATATTTTTCAGAGCCATGCAAGAGCTCAAACATAATTTTAGAGAAGTTTTTAAACCATTAAAAACAAATTTAAGTCGAAAATATTTTTCGACTACGTCGATTTCGGTCTCACCGGTATAGTTTGCTTTCATCGGTTGAGAGCGAACGTTTTCGCGGCTTGATCATGGGGGCATAGGTTTAGGTTCTAAATTTGGCTAAACAAGAAAGATTTTGAATAAAACAAAATTAGAATAGGCTTAGAAAAATTCTAATCCTAGAGAAACCAAGGATAAAGATTTTTAGAACCAACCAAAAGCTTTGATTTCTAGGTTCACGCGAGTCCTACCACGTGCTGAATTTTACTAACACTTAAACATAAATCGTGGCTCTACTCGTGTGGTTTTAGCATGAAAAATAAGTCAACCTCAGCACCATAATGAGGGTGAAAGGTTGAGTTAAGGTTCTGAAATTATTTGGTTGAGGGTTTCTCGAAAAGAAAAGAATCAAACAAGCACATAGGAGGGTTCATGCAAAGGGTTTATGATAAAGCAAACATTCAATCAAGAATTATGTCTCTAATATTGTTCAACCACTTCTAAGTCTAATGTCTTTGCGTAATAAAACTCAAAAACTAAATTATTAAAAATACACGAAAAACCTGGAATCGGGTTGTCCTCCCGGTAGCTTATTCTTGACTCGACGAAACGGGTTGCCTCCCCGCCTAGCGCTTCGTTTATAGTCTATAGCTAGACTTCTTCACTTGATTACTCCGGATCAACGCTCTTTGCGGGCGTTGCAATCTTGGGTACCCACTTCCGCACCATCTTGGGCGCGGGCTTGTCTTCCGGCTTAGTTGGCTTAGTCATTTTTTTGGTCTTCACGGGCGGCTTCTCTTCCTTTGTCTTGACGGATGCAACACCTTCTTTGATTTTCGTTACGTTCATTTTTTTCGGCTCCTTCTTCTTTTTCAGCCCCTTCGTTTGTTTTGGTTCTCCCTTCACTCCAATCATGTTGCATGCCTCAATCCTTGGACGGAACTTGAAGGAACTCTTTTCTCCGTTGATATCGAACATGATCTCCCCCTTGCCAACATCAATAGTTGCTCCCACGGTCTTGAGGAACGGCCTCCCTAGGATGAGCGGCGGCTTCTCCCTCTCTCCCATCTCGAGCACAACGAAGTCGACGGGGATGAAGTGGTGTCCAATCTTCACGGGTACATCTTCGAGCAATGCCCAAGGGATAGCGAATGGAGTTGTCTCCCAACTCCAAACATATTCCCGTAGGCTCCATCGGTAGGCGTAGCTTCTCGAACACATCCCTCGGCATGACACTCACACTAGCTCCAAGGTCGCATAACGCCTTCTCGAAGTTGAAAGAACCAACCGAACATGGAATTGTAGGGCACCGGGCTCTTTTTGCTTCTCTAGCCCATAAGCAATAGCCGCACTACACTCCTCGGACATTTTGACATGATCTACCCCGAGTGTTGCTATCTCATATTTATTTGCAAGTATGTCTTTAAAGTAACGAGAATATGTAGGTACTTGTAGGGCATCTAGTAATGGCATGTTGATGCTAAGTCTACGCACAACTTCCACAAACTTCTCAAAGTGGTTGTCAAGTTTACCTCGGAAGTAGCGTGGCTTGAGTTGCGGTATCCTCGTGTCTTCCTCCGGCATCTCGAATTCGGGTTCCTCGGTGACGATCCCCGTAACCTTCTCTTTAGCAACTCCTTCCACCTCGGTGGATGGTTTAAGCTTCCTTGCTCCCGCGGAACGTTCCGGATCTTCGGTCTCCTTCCCCGAACGTGTTTGAATGGCCTTCGCCGATTCGGGACATTTGGGTTGTCCCGGAAGCTTCCCTTCATCATTAGTGAGGCGCCCCCGCAAGTTGTCCAACTTGCGTCTCGAGCATCTTCATCATGTTGAGCACTTGATGATTGGAACTTCCGACCTCCGTCACTTTGCTATCGATGTTCTCCAACACCTTGTCTATGGTCTTGAACTTGGTGACGGTGTCCTTGTTGATCTTAGCTTGCTCATCCATGAACTCCTTCAATTGTATACGAAGCGGAACCGCGTTAGGAATAGATGAGCTTGCATTAAATTGAGGCCTACCTTGCCCGTAGCGGAAGTTCGGCAATTCTCCCTTCCTCATGTAGTCGAGCACTTTGGCTTCCTCCGGACAATCTTTGCGGACATGGCCATACTCTCCACATTCTTCGCATGTGGACCTTGCTTCGGCGGCCTTCAAGTCTTGAGCCTCTTTCTTTTCCATCTCCATCTTCTCCAACCTCCTCATGAGTGAGTCGATCTTGCCCTCAAGTATGTCTTCCTTCTCCACTTGCAAGACTCCTTTGACGTTCCCCATGGGTTGAGCCGGATGTAGGCGCCCGGATGACGCCCACGTGTCATTATCCGCGACCTTCTTGAATAGCGTGAAAGCTTCTGTCGGTGTAAGCTCGATGATAGATCCTCCCGCTGATGCATCGATGATCGTCCTTGACGCCATGGTGAGTCCTTGATAGAACTTTTGCACGAGGTCTTCTTTCGGGAACTTGTGATGTGGAACCGCCCGTGTGTACTCGTTGAAGCGCTCGAATGCCTCCGAGATAGTTTCTGTAGGATATTGAACAAAGGTGGCAATCTTATTACGCAAGCTTTGAGTTTTACCCGGTGAGTAGTATTCCTTCATGAAAGCCTTCATCAACGTGTTCCAATTTTGCACCGTCTCCGCCGGTTGAGAGTGGAACCATTGCAAAGCCTTCCCGAGTAGTGAAAACGGAAAAAGCCTTGCCCTCATTTGATCTTGAGTCACCCCATCCATGTTGAAAGTCTGACATAGTTGAATGAATGCTTGGAGGTGAAGGTTCGGATCCTCTTTGCCGGTGAAGGGTGAATGTTGCACCATGCGAATTGTTGAGGTCTTGATCTCGAACGGTCTTCCGATCTCCTCGAGGTTCAAGATTGGTAGGTCGATGATGTCTGGGGTGCATAGCTCTCCAATCTTGCGTTCTTCCGGTGGTTGGTCACCCATTGGTGGAGGTCGATTCTCCCGCGGCCTTTGAGGTGGTGAATTCTTCGGAGATTCCTGCGATCCTTTGTCTTCCGACTCCGAATCTACAAAATCCAGCTTTTTAGCTTGATGTGCTTGGCGTCTCTTTAGCCTGTAAAGTTTTTCTGAATCATCCACAAAATTATTGGGTTTGTTGGAGAGGTAGCCGTCCATCTCCTGTTAGGGTTAGCAATAAACAAAGTATGCAAAAAACTAGAAAACAAAACAAATCTATAAAGACTAGAGTTACAAAAACTAGATTAGATGTATTTTGAGGATGATCAAAATTTAGTAGATGCAAAAATAAAAACAAAAAAAATACTGAAAATTACAAAAAAAGGCAATAAAAAATCAAATCTTGATCACTTGTTCCCCGGCAACGGCGCCAGAAAAAGGGTCTTGTTGACGGTTAATAATTGTATCAAAGTTCGTTCGTGACTCGCAAGCGTACAAGTCTCCCGTCGTAGTCAAGGGACCCTTCTTCCCTCGAGTGGTGAACCCAAGGTATCGAATCCGTGGAACAAATGTGTGACGCAAGACTTAATCTATTAAAGCCAAATAACTTCAATCTTCAATAAAGAACCTAATGCATCTAAGTAAAAGACACAAAACGAATCTAATCTACTAAAAACCGGAGAAAACAAAGTAAGATTGGGTAGATAAACCGATCTAGAGGGATCGGGGTAAGCCTTTTGTTGAAGTTCCAAGCAAGAGAAGAAGTAGCAAATCGAATCTTAATAAAAGCCTCTTTAAATCGTGGTTTCCCGTCCAAATCCGAAAACATCCGCCTTTCGAGACCCCCGTTCGTCACAACGTATCCCTATTCATGCGGGGAGCTTAGGGCGAGTCAAAAGACAAGTCGAGATTCTTTCGGAAGATCCGGCGTGTACCTCTAGCCACCGCGGCTACAAGAACACCCTATGTAATCTATCGCGCGAATAGAATTGGAATAAGCAAAGCCGATCGAAAAACGAAATCTTCGAGGAAACACTTGATCGCTAGGAAAAGATTCAACTTGATAATTCAACTATAACAATGATACATACACAAGATCACCACCGGGATCCTTCCTTGATCTTGCTTCTAGCTCCGGAACTCCGACGTGGTCTTCCGTGCAAGGTTCCCACGTCGGCTAGGGGAACCCTAGTCAACTAGCTCGACCCTCTCCTCTCCGAGATGGTGTCCCTCTCTTCTCTCGCTTCTCGGCGACCAAAGACGAAATCTTCTCTCGCGTGGCTCTCGGTCGGGGGACTATAAATAGCCCGATTGGCGGCTAGGGCAAAGGAGAGCGAATTTGGGCCCAAAATGGGCTCGGGCCGACCGGACCGGGCCGCCGGCCCGGGCCCATTTAGGCCCGGCCCGTGGGCTCCTTTGCCCCACGTCGGTTCCCTTGCTTCCCGGATGTTTCCCCCTTCGCATGTAGGTCCATGTCGTCGGTTTCTCTCCGAATTGGACTCAACTCCTTGTCTTGCAAGATTCGAGACTTTTCCGGTCGGGTCCCCGGAGTCCGTCGTTTTCTCGGATCAAGTCCCCGGCTTCTTGGAGTTAAGTTTGCTTCATTGCATGACTTGTTCGGGGCTTCAAGGTCTTGTCATGAGGTGCTTGATGAACTTATCCCGAAAGTCTTGCATTCAACACTAAAACCCTGCATAAACATTAAACTCCAAAACCGACATGCACACGTGAACTTGTTATACCACGGGGGTTAGTACCAATGGATAAGGTATAAAACTCATGCCAACACCGAAGGTAAACTCATGGCTAGGTTGACGGATTTTCACCGTCAACACTCCTTTAGCTTGTAATTGCCTCAAATGAATCTTTGTGGGCTACTCTAGATATTTGGTTGATACCTTTCTATCACTCGTCTTTGTGTCTCGAGGATGGAGGTATGAGTCAAATATTCATGAAAAGCTATTCATTTGAAGTGGATGCATGCATCTCGTGGAATAGGATAGATTTTTCAAAAAAATCCAACTAGCATGTGTAGGAAGTGTGCTTATTTTTTAAAAAAATACTTGGTTCTTGGTCTTTGTGACCCTATTGATCCATTTGTGACTATAGTTCTCCGTGTTTGTTTGATGGCTAGTCACAAGTGGTGATATTTTACTCAAGTCCATATTATCCCTAAATCCATATCTTTATCTCTCTCTCTCTCTCTCAAAATCTTTTGGAAGAATCAAGAATATGACTCATTTGGATTATCTCAAATTCTTCTAAGATTAGTGAATGTTGGATCAAACTCTACTCTATATCTTTTATTCAAACATTCCATGGAAATAAAGGATCACATCCTCCATTGCTGAAAAAGTGTTTTCCGGAACTACCGACACATGGGCGGAACTACCAATAAGAGCTCTCTGTCCAAAATGCTGGAATTTCTCGGTACTTCCGACACCATGTCGGTATTACCGATATGGCATCTCTGGAAGAATTTTTCTGGAGGGCTGTTTAACCGGGGGTGGGGGCGGTCTGACCATCCCCCAGGTTTTCTATCCTGTCCTCCTTCTCTTTTCTAAGTGAAATCTCAGGCATCCCAATGACCTATATGGAAAAAGAAGTCGAACCCTAAGCCTGCAACACAACCTGCTGAGTCAGCGGCGGGGGGCGGTCTAACCGGGTACCACGGGTTTTTCTGTTTTTACCCAACCCGTGACTCTACACCCCCTCAACCCTATCCTCTCACTCCTATCTCTCTCCAACGACCAGGAACAGGTCATTTTCGACCTGAGCTTCAACCCCTTCTTCCTCCTCAAGCTCTCACACCCTCCCATGGAGATTTCAAGTTTCCACCCCTAAAAATCAAATCCAATCCGTGGAAAGCACTCCCCTAAGGCGGCTGAACCGGCTCCCCACCCGGTTCTTTGGATTTCATCTCGGTTTCATCTCTCCAAAGGTATTCAAATCTTGTTTTTACCCGATCTATCAACTCCATGAGTAGTTTTGAATATCCTTTGGTAGAGCATATCCTGGCAACCCCTAGAAGACTTTCCTAAAGTTTGGTTCCATTTCCTTTAGTACATTGTCATGAACTCAATTTTTGGGCTGACTGCGGGGGGCGGTCTAACCGCCCCTGCAGGGCGGTCTAACCGCCCTGCGCATTAGTGAGCCATTTGTTGATCTCTGCATGTACTTGAATCCTCAATCACTTTAGGGTCGTCTCATGAACAGTAACTGCTTATTCAAAATCTGTGTTGCTGTGTTTGGCCGAAAGAAGCCATTGGCTCAAAACTAGCAGGGGCGGTCTAACCGGCCCCCTGGGGCGGTTTAACCGCCCTGACCAGTTTTGTGCCAATTGCTTTGGATTGCCGAGCCTCGATGCTCATTCTAGCCAATCTTGTTCCTGGTATCTCACACACTGCTTTTTCACATCTTGTGATCCAGAACGAAAGAATGCCAAAGGGTGCAGGTGTTCAGAAAAGGAAGAAAAGAGGCAGTGGTGATGCTGGACCATCCTCCGGTCCTAGCGTTACTTTGAGGCCAAGAGGACCACCACCACCTCCTGTCTACTATGGGGATGATATTGAGATGAGTGACAGGGTGGAGAGTAGTGATGATGATGTTGAGGATCCCTCTCTCAACTTTGAGCTCAGCTGGAGAAACCGGGGAGTTGCAGGTGGAGGCAATGATAGCAATGATGACAGTGCTGAGGAAGAGGATGAGGAAGAAGAGCAGCAAGGTGGTCAGCAGCAGCAGCTTGGTAGGCCATACATCAGGGAGCCTAACTATCCTTCCTACAGAGGGCCCGTTGATTATTATCAGGCAGGAATGGCAGACACTGTAGTGAACTTGAGAAGGACTAACCCAGCTAATGAGGAGAGGACTGCTACAGATTATAGGTTTCGTACCATCTTTCAGCAGGACTACTACACCACAGCTATCATCACTGGCAGAAAATCAAAAATCACTAATGATGCTCAGTATGTGGATTGGGAGTTTATGGAGAGGAAGAATAATCTGATCTTTGATGAGGTGATTCAGGCTTGTTAGGCTAAAGGGATTAAGGCCCTCATGGGGTTCAAGCAGCATTGGAACAAAGAACTCATTGCCCAGTTTTATGCGACAGTGTATTTTGGCTATGTGCCAAAAGAGGATGGGCGGAGTGACAGAGCCATGTTTTGGATGACTGAGGGTGAGAGTCACCACCTCTCATCCTCCAACTTTCTCACTCTATTCAGGTTACCTGATGATGGGTTTGCTAGATTTCTCCATGATGAGGGTCCGCTTGAGGCAAAAAGGATGGCATTTATGTATCCCAGAAATGCAAGGGACAGTTGGGGACATGTGAAGGGCCTATACACATACTACTCCATCCTCAACCGTCTATTCAGAAAAACTCTCACTCCTAGGGATGGCAATACCTCAGACATCACCGCTTTTCAGAGGAACTTGATGGTGGCTATGAAGCCCGGTGAGCCGGCATTTCATGTTGGTGACTTTTTGTGGCAAGAAATAAAGAACTCCTCTGAAAATCCACAAAGGTTATGTAGCTATGGCCCCTACATTAGCTACATCATCAAGAAAGTAACACAAAGGGCTTATCCAAATGACACGAAGCATCGCCCGTTGCAACCCAAACCCAGTAGGACAGTGAGGGTGCCCTCTCCACAGGATGATATGCAAGAGGAGCAAGAAAGTTTTGAAGAAAGGGAGGCGCCGCGCAGCTGGGAGGCTTACCAGCCTGGGGGCGGTTCAACCACCCCCCAGGGGCGGTCTAACCTCCCCTGGCAGGAAGAGAAGAAGCACACATCGCCTCTTCGCAAATTGATCAATATCTTCCTTGCTATGTGCAAAACACAGAGAGACATTGAAGTTGCTCAGCAAGATGAAAGGAAGAAGAATAAGAAGATGAGGGATACAATGAAGGCTCTTCATAATCAGGCCGGTTGTCAGCCACCTAGGTCTCCCATCTCACCATCTCCTCCAGAAGTTGAGATACCCTCCGTGGATGATAGGGTGAATGCTTTTCTCAACTCCGATCTTTACAATCAGTATGGGAGCAACTTTGGATCAGACATTAGTGCATCTTCCTCCTCGGCTCCTCCTCCTCCACCCCCTACTGGCTTTGATTCGATGTTTGAAGGTGACACTACTACCCCACCTCCGTGGTTTCCTCCTCCATCAACTGATGAGTGGGCGGCACGTGTCTCACATGAATTCTTTGATCAGCCTGCCACTTCCTATGGTATGGATAATTCACTCTTGTCTCTATTTCTGAAATCCATCCACATTTAGCTCTTTCTTATCCTAGCATCTCTTTTGTGGGTGCCTAGTTGCAAATCCGAGCACCGAAGGCGACACTTGGGATCAGTGGCAGCGGCAGTAATTTGGCAGCAGAGACTCCTTCTCCAGGACCTTTACGGATGTTTGATGACAAAGGGGGAGAAGAAATGGATTAAAGTTTTATGTTTGTAGCTATTCTGTAGGGGGCGGTCTAACCGCCCCTGGTGGGCGGTCTAACCGCCCTACCCCTATGAATTGAGAGTGAGACTGGCTTGTAATAATTGGATCTCTACCTTATCATGTGGACTTGAGTATTTGTGTGAGTGCTACTGAGTGTGAAGAACTTCTTTATGTATCTTAAGTGACATTTGTGATAGTTTGTGGTGCATAGCTTGTTTGATGAATGTTTTTGTAAGCTGAATGGGGGAGGCGGTCTAACCGGCCTGCAACCCCGGCTCGACCGCCCCCCGCCCAAACAGCCTACACTTCACTTTGTTGAGTGCTTGCCATGCCATATGCATCACTGTTTTTATTTTTGTCGCTCACACATGTTGCACTCCACTGATTCTAAGATATAGGGGGAGCTCACACGCTTACTTCCAAATTTGTGCTATTGGCATTTGAGGCCAACCTTTTGAAATTCAACTCAAAGCACAAATTAAGGGGGGTCTCTAACTATATCTAAGAATCTAATGGCGCTTTAATGTTTTTATTTGTAAGCTTTAATCGAGTTGTCATCAATCACCAAAAAGGGGGAGATTGAAAGTGCATCTAGGCCCCTAAGTGGATTTTGGTGAATTGAATGACAAGGCGATTAAAGGACTAATGTTTTTGTCGAAGATTGTGAGCAGGTTTTCTCTATATATTCATGAGCAACCATTAATGTACTTAATTATGGATGAATATTTCGGCTCACATTTTCAAAGACAAGTATACGGTGCAAGACTTCATGAGTTTATTGAAAGGGAACAAGATGATGAATGTACACACTATGGTTCTAAAAATGGAAGCTTGCATATCCGTTGTCAATCAAGATCTCGCATTTGAAGCGGTGTTTTCAAATGAAAGGTTAATTGTGTATGAAGCAAAGTGGAACTCAAAGTGGATTGGATAAGTGATGAAGAGACCAACTGAGATGTCTAGGGTGAGGGACTAAGCAATCTTTAGGGTCTTGGCCCGGCCGCCATTAGTGTTTTGCTAGGGTGAAGTTCTAGCATCCGTGGGGTCTTCAAGTATCATATCCAAGCCTTAACCGAGGGAAGCGTTGCAACATATCAAAATGTTATGATTGGCAATATGGAGTGACTTAAGGATTAAAGTGTTCACTCTAATGCAAAAAAGGAAAATCCTGAGTCACTAGCTCAAGTATGGAGTTGCTCAAGACATCGGCTATGTTAAAAAGCCCTCACACTGGTTTTACAAAAGTACGACAAGGTTGAAGATCTACAAACTCAAGTGTTCAACTGGATTTATTTTTTATTCTTGAGTTTAGGTATGTCGTACTATCAAGAGGGATGCAACATTAGCTCTAAGACAAAGATCAATAGTGCTCATTAGTTGACCTAAGCGAGAACCAGCCTTGAGAGAGTCTCTGAGTAGTCTAACAAACCTCTAACCCAGCCTTTGCCATTTCAACTCGTGTTGAAGTGCTTGTGAGAAGAGAGAAGGGTTTTGGGGCTCTCTCTGCCCAGGGCGGTCTAACCGCCCAAGGGGGGCGGTCTAACCGCCCCTAGCAGCCCAACGGCTAGTTTTTCAAACTGACCGTTGGGGGCGGTCTAACCGCCCTGACCAGGCGGTCTAACCGCCTTTGTCAGAGAACTAATGGCTAGTTTTCCTTGTGAGGGGTATAAGTACCCCACGAGCTCCACTTGTTGGAGCTGCTGATTCTAGGGTTGCTGAGGTGCTTCCCGTGTTGTTTTTCATAAGCCAAAGCCAAAGAAACCCTCCCCAACTCTCTCTTTGTGAGATTAGCTATTCAAGCCATATCCTTGTGTTGGGTTGAGAGTTTAAGCCTTTGTGAGCTTGTGTGAGCTGAGCAAGAGCATCCCATAGCTTGAGCACTTGTGATTCACGTCGGAAAGCCTTTGAAGCATTTGTTACTCTTGGAGGTTTGCCTCCTAGACGGCTAGGCATCGCCGGATAGCTCCCAAGGTTGTGGTGAGCAGCGGCAAGTTTGTAAGGGCTGTGATCTTGCCTCTTTGTGGAAAAGATCGCTGTTGACGGTTAATAGTTGTATCAAAGTTCGTTTGTGACTTGCAAGCGGACAAGTCTCCCGTCGTAGTCAAGGGACCCTTCTTCCCTCGAGTGGTGAACCCAAGGTATCGAATCCGTGGAACAATGTGCAACGCAAGGATTCAATCTAGTAAAGCAAGGTAAAGCTATCTAATGAAGACAAGTTGCATCTAATCTACTAACTCATAAAGAAAACACATCTAATCTAATCTACTAAAGAGGTAGCAAGAGAAAACAAGAGATAACCAATCTAGAGAATCTAGATCATGCTTATGTTGTAGCTCCAAACAAGATAGATGAAGATAGAAAAGCGAATCTCATTAAAAGCATCTTTAAATCGTGGCCTTCCCATCCGACTCCGAAAACGCCCGCCTTTCGGAACCCCCGTTCGTCACAACGTATCCCTATTCATGCGGGTAGTCTAGGGCGAGTTCGATAGAACAAGTGGAAATCACTTGGCCGGTCCGGTATGCACCTCTAGCCACCGCGGCTACAAGAGCACCCTAAGTAATCTAGCTGCAAACTAGATCGTAGAAGAAGCAAAACCAAGAAGAAAACAAAATCATCGAGAAGGCACTTGATCGCTAGAAATCGGATTCACTTACAAACTTCACCATGAATGATTACATGAACAAGATCACCACCGGGATCCTACCTCGATCTTGATCCTCGCTCCGAGCTCCGACGTGGTCTTCCATGCAAGGTTCCCACGTCGGCTAGGGAAACCCTAGACAACTAGCACGACCCTCATCTCCGAGATGGTGTCCCTCAAGCTTCTCTTGCTCCTCGGCGGCGGATTACGACTTCCGTTCGCGTGGCTCTCGGTCGGGGGGCTATTTATAGCCCGAGAAGCAATTAGGTCAAAGGAGAGGCCGATTGGGCCCCGAATTGGCTCGGGCCGGCCGGCTCGGGCCCACCTCGACCCATCCCGCGGCCTGCTTCGCCGTGTTGCTTCCCACGTCTTCTAGATGTTCTCCCCTTTTGCATGTGGGCCCTTGACGTCGGTTTCTCTCCGAATTGGACTCAACTCCTTGTCTTGCAAGATTCAAGCACTTTTACTGGTTCGGTCCTCGGAGTTTATCATCTTCTCGGGCTTGGTCCTTGGGCTCTTGGAGTCATGTTCACTTCATTGCTTGACTTGTATCGGGCTTCAAGGTCTTGTCATGAGGTGCTTAATGAACTTATCCCGGAAGTCTTGCTTTCAACGTTAAAACCCCGCGTAAACACTTAACTCCAAAACCGACATGCACAAGTGAACTTGTTATACCACGGGGGTTAGTACCAATGAATAAGATACAAAAGTCATGCCAACACCGAAGGTAAACTCATGGCTAGGTTGACGGATTTTCACCGTCAACATCTCCCCCATGCTTAAACCTTGCTCGTCCTCGAGTAAGCCTTCGATGGATATCATCATTGCCCATCAATGTTTAAACCTTGCACTTGATCATACATGAAAAAAAACATAATGCTCTCAAAAGTTTAATTCGTTAAAGTTCCATAATGTACTAGCCTTCACCTCTACGGAGGGTAGATTCTTATTAAACTTATCCCACAAATATTAACATGCTCACAAAGTTTAAATAGATCTCAGAATGTTTGAAATAAAGAACGAGATAAAAAAAAGAGTTAAACCAAGTTCACAAATTTAAATCACCTTGCATATTGCTCATGAACTCTCACCTCGCTTGTCTCTCAAGCTTATATATTCTACTCCTTTCCCTCTCATAACATATATGTGTGGTAGGCTTTATATGGAGCTTTGGGAAAGTTTAGTCCTAACAAGATTTTATAAATGAGGTGTTGTCAAAACAAGACAAGCTTCTCATGGTCTTACCGAGACTCGTCAAAAAGGTCATTGGAAAATAATGTTAAATCAAGGAGGGGAAAGAGAAAAATACACACACTTTTAGATGAGTGGACATGTGCAAATGGCAAAGAGTGATCCCGAGGCACAAAGGAAGTCCTCGTTATCGGATTGCACATGGTTGGAAAATGAGAATGGATCTTTTTAACTTGAAGCCTTGAATGCACTTTTAGAGAACCGGGGAGTTCACTTTACGCATACTCATATTTTTTTTCTCTTTCTCATATTTCTCATTCTTTTCTTTCTTTCTTTCTTTCTTTCTTTCATTCATTATATATATATATTTTTCTTTCTTTGAAAGTCACGATCGTCGCCGAATTTTTTCTTTCATCATTTTTTTAAAATATTCCCCTTTTAACTCTAAAACTGCACTGTACCTACCTCTTCCCCCATGCTTAGACGTTGCTCGTCCTCGAGCAAAGAGGCGAAAAATAAGGTAGGTACCGGGGTATTTTTCCTAGGAGAGATACTTGAAATCTTCAATGTTGGCACCGTCTTGCGATCTTCCTTGAATTGATGATCCATTCTCAACAATAGGTTGTGGTCAAGGAGGTAATCACAAAAGATGATATTTGGTTTAAGGGTGGATATCCGGCAAGGTTTGTGAAATCTCCGATGTGGGGATACACAATGCACGGATAAGAGGCTAGCAATAAGATAGATACGCAAAAACGGAATGACCAGCTTCTTAGTCTCGGGCCAGAGAAAACATGGCCTGCAATAACTCACTCAAAAATAAATCTTGTACACTAAGGTTTATGCACTCAAATATATATAGGGCTCTGGATAGGTTGAGCAACACACAAGTGATATTTATGACAAGGTTAGCAACATTTTTGAGCATAAATGACATCTTTAATCTATTCATAACTTGAGAGCACATAAAACACTATGGGTCTTTATTTTACATAACCTCCGCTAAAGATTAAGCTAGCATTTAGATAATTTCAGATTTGTATTTTTAAGAGAGCACTAGGTTAAACATGCATAAATCAATTACAAAGATAAACAAAGCGGCAATTATGATCATATATCAATATGGCACAAACTTTGTAACTTTACCAAAGGTAAAAACTTGGTGGCGACATTATTCATGATGAAAATAAACACTAAGACACACGCTGAAAAATTAAACTAACACTAAAAATTAAAGCAAAGCTGAAAATACTACGCAAACATAGGCGCATACAAGCTGAAAATTAAAGAAAAGGGGTAAAGGAAAGATAACTAAAGCTCCTCCTCTCTCTAATCTTCCGCCGGTGGTTGATATTGATAGTCTTGGTTGTTGTACCCTTACTTGTAATAGGAATGCACCACTCCTCCTATGAATTGTCCGACGGTGCTAGGTGAAAGTGTCCAAGCACATAAGCGACGTTTGCATTTCCTTCACCCATTTGGTTTGCATTGGTTTGGATGGCTGCAATAATTTGCATGTTCCTTGTAGCGTATCCTCCAATGGTGGCTCCATTTTGTTGTGGTTGAGGAAGGTGTGCAAATGGCTCCGCAAAGGCTACGTTGGGCACCGCAAAAATGGTGGGGGTATGGCCGCACCACTCCCCCATGCTTGCATTGGTACACCACCGTAGTAACTCGGCGGCGCCGGGGTTCCTCCCAATGGTGGGACATAATTTTTGTTGTGCACCTCCTTCTTGGGTCGTGGAAAAACCTTCTCCTAATCCTTCTCTTTTATTTTTTTTCTCTTTGCCGGCACAAGAAGTCCTTCTAACCGATCTTCTTCCCCTCAAGAAAAGTCTTAATCTTCAATCCGGAAGGGGCAAATTCACCTAGGCCACTTGGAAGCCTCCTCTCTCATCTTCACTCTTATATTTTCCTTTCTTCATATATTCCTAGGGAAGTCCCGGGTAGGAGATGATTTGGGTTCCTTGTAATACCCGGTTTTAAAGAGATAGCCAATATGGAGAGGCAACACCCCGAACCAATATCTTCCGAACTCGATGTTGCTTAACAACACCACCGGTTGATCATAGGTGAGTGGGGTCTATTGGCCACTTGGCAATCAAAGCCGAGTAAAGCCAATTCAACTCCGTGTTGGTTATCTTTGTCTCTCTTGTTCTCCCGAAAATCCACTTGCACAAAAGTGACACACTTGGATAATGGGTTCCGTATAGTATTTTTTTTCGTTGATGGTCTCTTCCCGTGATCATACTCCAAAAACCTTCCCATGTGCCTTCATGCACATACTTGTTCCGGAGCTCCCTTTCGAAAATAGGGGACACTCTCCCATGGGTCTATGATACTAGAACATGTAATCGTTTCGAACATGAAAGCCAATCTAATCTATCGGGGATTGTGTTGAATGGATCCAAGGAAGGATAGAGCCCTTACTCCCTTTACGGCATGGTAGCTAACCTTAAGCATTAAAGTATTTCCAACACAAGATGATAGATAGATAATCCAACAAAGTGTGATTACATCTCAAGATCGATTGCAACCCATGGATGAAAGGAGATTACCCCATCAAGGTGCTAGAAATAGCATCATTGATCAAAGTTACCCTTCCAACGGTGTCTTCCTTCTTCTCCTCTTGTGGGCTCCCTCCAACGGAATGAGAGAATCAGCACTCCTTCATCAAGGGTATGCGCCATGGTCATGAAAATTTCCTAGGCGAATTCCTTGTGGGTGTTTGCCGACACTCCGTTAGAGAATTGCACCGGTGTCCAGTGCGAAACCCAATATGTGGAGAGCTTGGTCGTCGATGTCGACGTACGCTACAAGCCTCTACTTAAGGTGAGCGAGCTTCTTCTCCTCCTCCTCCGTCATGATGACATACCCCTCGGAATACCGCGGAGCGTATGGAGGTGGAGCGGATGATCGTGTCAAGTGGTGAGGTTGGACAGGCGGCTCCTCCATATGTTATTGAAGTTTGGTAAACCTAATAAACGAGTTTCGTGTGGCCCTCATGCCACCGAGGAGAAGAGTGTGGTTCCTCCTCGGCGGTGCCGTGTCCTCCTCCATACTCCGAGGAAACTCGGAAACCGAGTGCCTCCACGAAGAGGTTGATGGCTTAGACGACGATGATCCCTTCTTCTTCGGTGAAAAGGCTTGTATTTTTCCTCCATGATTGCAGCACTCTCCCTCACAAATATATATCCGGGGTTTTCACCCGGTAACAAGGTACACAAATATTATTTTGGAGTCCGGACTTTGAGTGGATTAAGGATGTGATTTGTTGCACGAAACAAACGCGGTGGATGGCTAAGTCTAAGGTGATTCCGGCCTACAAACTAGAGCACACGAACAAAGAGTTGGATGAAAGACTTACCTCTCTCCTCCTCTTGGCTCGGTTCTTCTCTAGTGCATTCATGTTGCTTCGTGATCGCGTACACCTTCCAAACGTTCCCGTCCACTCCTTCGCTTGCATTATTGCTCCTTCCACTTGATGTTTTCGCTTGATTCACTTCCATACTCCCTTGCCTCACATGCCTCCATGATATTCCTACAAAACAAGGCCTTGGCTGCCCCCCCCCCATGCTTGTACTTTGCATGTGGTTTAAATATGTTGGAGGGGCATCCCGTGATGCATCATGGTGCATGCATGGTTAGGTTAACTAGATTGCCTCCCTTTAAGTGTGCTTAAGGCTAAGCACTCCTCTAATTTCGAAATTTAAAAATATTTTTCAGAGCCATGCAAGAGCTCAAGCATAAATTTAGAGAAGTTTTTAAACCATTAAAAACAAATGTAAGTCGAAAATATTTTTCGACTACGTCGATTTCGGTCTCACCGGTATAGTTTGCCTTCATTAGTTGAGAGCAAGCTTTTCCCGGATTGATCATGGGGGCATAGGTTTAGGTCCTAATTTTGATTAGAAGAGAGAGATTTTGAATGAAATAAAATTAAGTGAGGCATAGAAAAATTCTAATCTTAGAGAAACCAAGGATATGGATTTTTTTAAACCAACCAAAAATCAAGCTTCTAGGTTCACGCGAGTCCTACCACATGCTGAAATTTAAATAACATCTAGATACAAGTCGTGGCTCTACTCGTGTGTTTTTAGCATGAAAAACAAGTCAACCACAGCACCATAATGAGGGTGAAGGGTTGAGTTCGGTTCTGAATTTTTTTTTGGTTGTGGTTTCTCGAAAAAGAAGCAAACAATCACATAGGATGGTTCATGTAAAGGGTTTATGATCAAGCAAAATATTCAACCAAGAATTATGTCTCTAATATTGTTCAACCATTCTAAGTCTAAGGTTTTGCGTAGTAAAATTCAAAACTGAATTATAAAGACTCGAAAAACCTGGAATCGGGTTGTCCTCCCGGTAGCTTATTCTTGACTCGACGAAACGGGTTGCCTCCCACCTAGCGCTTCGTTTATAGTCCATGGCTAGACTTCTTCACTTGATTACTCCGGATCAATGCTCTTTGCGGGCGTTGCAATCTTGGGTACCCACTTTGGCTTAGTCAATTTTTTTTGGTCTTCACAGGCTGGCTTTGTCCTTTGGTCTTGGCGGATGCAACAACTTCCTTGTGGCTCGGCATCTCGAACTCCGGTCCTTCGGTCGTGATCTTCATGGTCTTTGGTGTGATCCTTCATCTCTCCCGAATGAGTTTGAGTAGCCTTCGCCGTCTTGGGACCTTGGAGTTGTCTCGGATATTCTTCTTTGTTACCCATCGGGCGCTCGGCAAGTTGTCCCACTTGCGTCTAGCATCTTTATCACGATGAACACTTCACGTTTAGAGCTTCCGACCTCCGTCACCTTGCCATCTAAATTCTTCAATATTTTCTCCATAGCCTCGAACTTAGTGACGGCTTCCTTGTTGATCTTAGCTTGCTCGTCCATCAAGTCCTTGAATTGTGCACAAAAAGGAACCAAAACTTGAATGGACGAACTTGCATTAAATCGGGGTTACCTTGGACATGGTCGTACTCCACACACTCCTTGCATGTGGATCTTGCTTCGGCGGCCTTTAGGTGTAGAGCTTCTTTCCCCATCTTCATCTTCTCCATCCTCCTCTTAAGTAAACCGATATGCCACTCAAGGAATCCGGCTCGTATGCATTCAGCTCTCGCAATCGTCATGCGGATAGTTGAGACTTTGATCTTGAACGGCCTCCCGGTGTCTTGAAGGTTTATGATAGGTAGATCAACGATGTCCGGGGTGTGTAGCGCTCCGGTGGTTGAGGTTGATCTCCCTTTGGACTTGGAGGTGGTGATTCCCTTGGAGATTTCGACGGTCCTTCGACCTCAACTTTTGAATCTAGGGTTTCCAACCCTTTAGCTTGTGTTGCACGTCACCTTTGCCTGTAAAGTTTTCCTGGATCATCCACAAAAAAGTTTTGGGTTTCTTGGAGAGGTAGCCAACCATCTCCGGTTAGGGTTAGTAATAAAACAAAAATCTAAACATAAAAACTAGGGTTGATCAAAACTAGATTAGATTGATTTTTTTTCTTTTTGAGGATGATCAAACATAAGAGATGCAAAAGAAAATCAAAAGAAAAACTGAAAGATAAGCGATACTAGATCGGATCTTGATTGCTTGTTCCCCGGCAACGGCGCTAGAAAAAGGGGCTTGTTGACGGTTAATAGTTGTATCAAAGTTCGTTTGTGACTTGCAAGCGGACAAGTCTCCCGTCGTAGTCAAGGGACCCTTCTTCCCTCGAGTGGTGAACCCAAGGTATCGAATCCGTGGAACAATGTGCAACGCAAGGATTCAATCTAGTAAAGCAAGGTAAAGCTATCTAATGAAGACAAGTTGCATCTAATCTACTAACTCATAAAGAAAACACATCTAATCTAATCTACTAAAGAGGTAGCAAGAGAAAACAAGAGATAACCAATCTAGAGAATCTAGATCATGCTTATGTTGTAGCTCCAAACAAGATAGATGAAGATAGAAAAGCGAATCTCATTAAAAGCATCTTTAAATCGTGGCCTTCCCATCCGACTCCGAAAACGCCCGCCTTTCGGAACCCCCGTTCTGTCACAACGTATCCCTATTCATGCGGGTAGTCTAGGGCGAGTTCGATAGAACAAGTGGAAATCACTTGGCCGGTCCGGTATGCACCTCTAGCCACCGCGGCTACAAGAGCACCCTAAGTAATCTAGCTGCAAACTAGATCGTAGAAGAAGCAAAACCAAGAAGAAAACAAAATCATCGAGAAGGCACTTGATCGCTAGAAATCGGATTCACTTACAAACTTCACCATGAATGATTACATGAACAAGATCACCACCGGGATCCTACCTCGATCTTGATCCTCGCTCGAGCTCCGACGTGGTCTTCCATGCAAGGTTCCCACGTCGGCTAGGGAAACCCTAGACAACTAGCACGACCCTCATCTCCGAGATGGTGTCCCTCAAGCTTCTCTGCTCCTCGGCGGCGGATTACGACTTCCGTTCTGCGTGGCTCTCGGTCAGGGGGCTATTTATAGCCTGAGAAGCAATTAGGTCAAAGGAGAGGCCGATTGGGCCCCGAATTGGCTCGGGCCGGCCGGCTCTGGGCCCAATCGGCCCATCCCGCGGCTGCTTCGCCGGTGTTGCTTCCCACGTCTTCTAGATGTTCTCCCCTTTTGCATGTGGGCCCTTGACGTCGGTTTCTCTCTAAATTGGACTCAACTCCTTGTCTTGCAAGATTCAGCACTTTTCTGGTTTGGTCCTCGGAGTTTATCATCTTCTCGGGCTTGGTCCTTGGGCTCTTGGAGTCATGTTCACTTCATTGCTTGACTTGTATCGGGCTTCAAGGTCTTGTCATGAGGTGCTTAATGAACTTATCCCGGAAGTCTTGCTTTCAACGTTAAAACCCTGCGTAAACACTTAACTCCAAAACCGACATGCACAAGTGAACTTGTTATACCACGGGGGTTAGTACCAATGAATAAGATACAAAAGTGATGCCAACACCGAAGGTAAACTCATGGCTAGGTTGACGGATTTTCACCGTCAACAATCGCCTTAGTGGAAGCGAGGAAAGCGGTTGAAAGAGACCCGGCTTGTTGTGGGAGAACTCCCTTACAAGCTCCTCAACGGAGACGTAGCCGTTCCTTTGTGGGTGGTGAACTTCGGCAAACAAATCCTCGTCTCTCCTTTGTGATGTGCCTCACTTGTTTTGATCTCTAGCACATTTACTTTGCTTCCGCTCGATCTACTTGGGTGTGCTTGTCTTTGAGTGCAGGGATCATTACCCTGCTCGTGATCATCTACAGGAGCTACTCAAAAATTTCGGTTCGTGCTAGAAGTCAAGAGAAGACTTGAGTTGTTTTGCAGGTTTACTGTGCAAGGCGGTCTAACTGCCCCCGAACCCGGTCTAACCGCCCCGTGTGGTTCTGCACATCAGGGGCAGTCTAACCGCCTGTGCCAGTGAAGCTCAAGTTTTTCGGGGGAAAAGGTTTTATTTGGTCGTCCCGCCTATTCACCCCCCTCTAGGCGGCATCAAGGTCCTTTCAAGGGAGCGTCGCGAGCGAAGGAGCGAGGAGTTCCGGCTGCGTGAGCAGCAGGGGCTCTCCTCGCCGGGGACCGAGGAGTACTCGTCATCGACGAGGAGGAGGAAGAGGTTAGGGGGTAGGTCCTCCCCGATAGGTGGGAACCTGCACCCCCGTCACCGGAGCCGGCTCTGGTGGCAGGAGTAGCATCGCCTGGGGCGGGCCGAGGCGCCCGCCACCGGCGGTCGACGACGAGGGCGGCGCGGGCCGCGTGGGCGCCGGGGCGCGCGCCTCAAAGGCATCCGCGCGCGCGGCGGTGGCGCCCGCGCGCGAGGCCGGGCCGCGCGCATGGCCGAGATGGCCGGAGGTGCGGCGGCGGCCGCGCCGGCCACACCCGCAACGTCGGCGGGGACCTCGAGGAAGAGGAAGCGCGCCTTCTCCTCCTCGAGGTAAGGGATTGTCTTTCGAGGGGTTGCGTGCCCGATAGGTGGGAATTTGACAGTTTGTTTCCGTTTCCGCAGGGCGGTGACAACCGTGCCCCCCTCGCACCGGCCAAGGTGCTGAGGGTGGATGCGTCCATCCCCACCCGGCGGCGTTCATCAAGGGCACCGCGGGCGGGGGCGAGCGAGGCGGCAACGGCGAGCGCGAGCTCGCGAGGGCGCGGCGAGGCTTCGAGACCACAACCGGTGGGTCTCGCCCGCCGGCCGCGGTCGGCGGTTGGCGAAGAGCGGCGGGCGCCGGTCGTGGTGGAGGTGCGGCGGGCGACGGCCGCGGCGGAGGTGGGGCCGGAGGCGGAGGTACGGCTGGCGGCGCGGTCGTAGTGGCATTGCCGGCGGCGTACGCCATGGGGGGCCATCCGGCGCCGCGGCCGCCGAGACGCGGGCCGGGGCGGCGGCGGCCGCGGCGCCGCGCGCGAGGAGCCGCGGCCACGGAGGCGCGGTCGGAGGCGGCCGTGGGGGCGCGGCGAGAGCCCGCGCTCGCCGGCGGCTCCCGAGCGATGGCGGTGGAGATCCCGGACGACGATGCCCCGCCGCCCAGGTGGGACCATTGGGTGAACCTGCCCATGCCATCCCCCGAGCCCGAGGCGGAGGCGCTCATTACATGGTGGGACGGCCACATGGTGGCCGGGGGCTCGAGACGCGGCGTCGAGGCCTCTTCGTCCCGCGCCCCCCTTCCGGCCTCGGCGAGGAGCGTGTCGACGAGCCGCCCGCCTTCGCCGACGCCCAAAAGGAGCAGCAGTTGTGGGCGGAGCTCCGCGATCACGGCGCCTCGCTCAACCGAGCGTTGAACGAGGCGCTCCAGATCCACGGCGGTCCAGTGTGGCGCGTCTTCCAGGTGAAGCGCTGTTGCCTTTTTTCTTCGATTTCGTCGTTTTCGTGTTTGTTTCCCGCGGCGCGATGCTTACTGGTTTCGGTCTGTTGGCAGCAGGAGCTCGAACACCATGCCCGCGACAAGTATGGTGCCTTCGACCAGATGAGTGCCGAGCTCCGCCAGCTCCGGGAGCAGCGTGACACCTTCGACGCGCTCGCGGAGGCCTTGAGGACCCAAGACGGTTGGCTGTCGTACCAGGCGGAGGCCCTGCGCGACCAGCTCTTGGAGCACGAGGGTCAGGCCGCAGCGCCCCCCCCCCCCCCCCCCCCGCCCTTGAGCGGATTTGCACAGCCCTCATCGATCGGGATGAGGCGCTGCAGCAGGCGCGGGGGGATGTGGAGAAGGTGCGCACCGTGGCGTCGGACTGGGAGGCGGAGGTTGGGACCGTCCGGGCCGAGAACCGGGAGCTCCGCACGTGGCTCCAGGAGGCGCAGGCCCAGCAGAATCGGTACGAGGAGAAAGCGCGGACAGCCGAGCAGAAGGCCATGGAGGCTGACGAGCTAAAGGCCACCCTCGACGCCAAGATCGCCGCGCTTGCCACGACGGAGGACCAGCTCCGGCAAGAGCGTACCGCCCGCCAGGGGGCCGAGGGGCAGCTCCAGCAGGAGCGGCTTGCTCTTGCTGATGCTCGGTCGGCGCTCAAGCGGGAGCGCACCGCTCGCGAGACGGCGCAGAAGTCGCTGGCGGAGCGGGACACTGACGTCTCGAGGCTCGATGGGGAGCTGATAGCCCTCAGCATCGCGAACACGGATCAGGAGCTATCCCTCAAGGAGCAGGGCGTTATCGTCATCAGCCTGCAGCAAGCGGTCGAGGCCGAGCGCCGCGCTCTCGAGTTGGAGAAGAAGCAGGTTGAAGGTGGGTCGTCGTGTCATTTTTTGTTTTGCTGATCTTTTCTTCGAGGGTTCGTCCCCTTTCTGATTTCTTTCGCTGGTGACGTTCAGGCCTGCGCACCGCACTGGGGCACGTGACCAACCGGGTCGAGATGCTGCAGGCCGCCCACAACTCCTCCGAGCGGGAGCTGGTGGAGCTGCATGCCGCGGCCATCGAGACCTGCCAGGCCGTCGAAGAGGGCGACGCGCAAGCTGAAAGTTCATTGGCCAGCCGCCTGCGCGCCCTCGGCGGGCATGTCTCTGGGCGTATGCGCCGCGCTCTGCGCCTTGGCGTCCAGAAGGCCCTCGGCGTGGTGCGGTCCCACTACAAGGTCAACTTCGAGGCCGTGGCGGAAGGCTACATCGTCCCGGAGGGCGTCGAGGATGAAGCGGCAATGGAGCACGTGGACGCGCTAGCCGCTGATGCCGTCGAGGCGCTCGCCGAGGCCTTCGAGGAGTTCCTGTTTCCGGACGCCGCTGACGCTGATGCTCCTCAAGCCTGAAGATCGCTGGGCGCCAGGCCCTTTTTTATTTGAATGTTAGTATATGGGCCATGTGGCCATGTAAGTAAACAAACATTTTGTTTCAAACACTTGTGGAAGCGAATGGTGTTTGTTATTTTATCGCGATGTTCTGTTTCTTCCTTTGCCTGAGTAAATTTAAGTTAGGGGAGTTCGATTTTAGCGAGCAGCCTGCTGGGCCGGAGGCAAGAGAGAAGGGTCGTGTCCTCATGGAGGCGTAGGCTATCTCTGGCTCACGCATCCTTTCCGCTAGGCCATCCGCGCCCTGTCTGAATTTTGCTCGAGGCTAAGGTCGAGGCATACTTAGCGCGTGTGGGTTTTTTGCGAAAAAATGGGACCATTTTTGGGAGGTGCCCCCGTAGTAGCCCCCGAGGGTGACTTGGGTTTCAGGGGAAAGCCGAGTTGCCCTTTTTATTGAACTGTTGCTATTTACATTTTTGTTGCCAACTGGGGTGTTGGGCACGTAATTTACAACAAAAGACTTGGAAATCCTAGCTAGGGGTAGAAGCGACGTAGCTGTTGGATGTTCCAAGCGTTGGTGAGTTCTTCGCCGTCCTCGTTGGCTAGCTTGTACGTGCCGGGCTTGAGCACCTTCACCACGACGTAGGGTCCCTCCCACGGAGGTGATATATTGTGGCGTCCTCGGTTGTCTTGGTGTAGCCTTAGGACCAAATCCCCTTCGTTGAAATCCCGCCGGCGCACCTTCCGAGCCTGGTAGTGCCTTGGGGACTGCTGGTATCTTGCGAAGTGCATCAGGGCCACGAGGCGTGCTTCGTCCAGCTGGTCCAGTGAATCCTCGCGGGCTCGCTGGTTGGTGTCTTCGTCATAGCCCCGCACTCTGGGTGACCCATATTCTAAGTCCGTGGGGAGGACGGCCTCCGCACCATGGACTAGAAAGAACGGGGTGAACCCGGTGGCTCTGCTTGGGGTGGTCCTGAAGCTCCACACGACTGCAGGTAGTTCCTGGAGCCATTTTCGACCAGACTTGTTCAGCTGGTCGAAAATTCTGGGCTTGAGGCCTTGTAGAATCATGCCGTTGGCACGCTCTACTTGGTCGTTGGTCTGTGGGTGTGCCACAGATGCCTAGTCCACACGGATGTGGAACTTGTCGCAAAACCCCAGGAATTTCCTGCCTGTGAACTAGGACCCGTTGTCGGTGATGATGGAATTTGGCACTCCAATAAGATGGACAATGTCTGTGAAAAACGTCACCGCCTGCTCCGCCCTGAGATTTGTAATGGGGCGCACCTCCACCCACTTGGAGAATTTGTCGATCGCGACTAATATGTGGGTGAAGCCCCCGGGCACCTTCCGCAAGGGCCCGACGATGTCCAGCCCCCACACGGTGAAAGGCCACGTGATGGGGATGGTCTGCAGGACGTGCGCAGGGAGATTGGTTTTGCGGGCGTAGAACTGGCACCCTTCGCAGGTGCGTACGATCTCGCTGGCGTCGGCGACCGCGGTGGGCCAATAGAAGCCCTGGCGGAACGCGTTGCCTACGAGGGTGCGGGGCGCGGCATGGTGGCCGCAGACGCCCGCGTGAATGTCCCGGAGGAGCTCGCGCCCCTCGGGGATGGGCACGCATCGCTGCAGGATGCCTGAGGCGGCGCGCTTGTACAGCTCTCCGTCAACGAGGGCGAAGGATTTGGCCATCCTGGTGATGCGCCTGGCCTCGGACTGGTCCAAGGGGAGTTCCCCTTGGTCCATCCAGGCGATGTATTTGTCGCGCCAGTCCGCCTCGCTGGGGGCTGACTCGACGTCCATGATTTCGGCTTCGCTGGCGCCGTACCCCTCGAGGAGGGAGAGCACGTACGCCTCGTTCGAGGGGTCCTCGTCCATGGGCTCTGCGCCCGCTGGATTCGAGGGAGCCCCCGAGGGTTCCGTGTGGTTCGAGGGGTGCGGCTCGAGGGTGACGGACGGTTGGGCGATATCTCGAGCGAAGACGTTCGAGGGGACAGTGATCCGCCCCGACGCAATCTTGGCGAGTTCGTCCGCCTCCTCATTGTACCGGCGGGGCACGTGATTGAGCTCGATGCCATAAAACTTGTTCTTGAGAGCCCGCACGGCCTTACAGTACGCCTCCATCTTGTCGTCGTGGCAGCTCGCGTTCTTCATGACCTGGTCGATCACTAGCTGTGAGTCCCCCCGCACGTCGAGGCGTTTGACGCCTATTTCGATAGTGATCTTGAGGCCGCAAAGCAGGGCCTCGTACTCAGCCATGTTGTTTGACGCGGGGAAGTGAAGGCGCACGGCATACCGCATGTGCTCCCTGAGGGGCGACACGAAGAGCAGGCCCGCGCCCGCCCCTGTCTTCATCACCGAGCCGTCGAAGTACAGAGTCCAGCACTCTGCCTGGATTTGTGGTGGCGGCAATTGCGTGTCCGTCCACTCGGCAACAAAATCTGCCACAATCTGGGACTTAATGGCCTTGCGCGATGCGTAGGCAAGCGTTTCGCCCATCAGCTCCACCGACCACTTGGCGATCCTGCCTGCTGCGTCCGGATTGCGGATGATCTCCCCCAATGGAAAGGAGGAAACCACCGTGACAGGGTGGGCCTCGAAGTAGTGGCGAAGCTTGCACCGCGCGAGAACCACTGCATAAAGCAGCTTCTGGACTTCGCTGATGTAGTACACCGGCCGCTAAACCGGCAAAGTGTGCCCTTCCTTCGTGCGCTCCACAACGATCACGGCACTGACCACCTGGGTAGTCGCAGCCACGTAGAGGTACAGAGGTTCGCAGTCTTGCGGCGGTGTGAGGATTGGGGCGTGGGTTAGGGACGCCTTTAGCTTGTCAAGCGCCTCCTGGGCCTCGGTGGTCCAGGAGAAGCGCTCGTGCTTCTTCAGGAGACGGTAGAGAGGCAAGCCTTTCTCGCCGAGCCGCGAGATGAAGCGGCTCAAGGCGGCAAGGCACCCCAGCACCCTTTGCACCCCTTTGAGGTCCCGGATCGGACCCATTCGTTCGAGGTCCGCAACTTTTTCGGGGTTGGCCTCGATGCCTTGCTGGGAGACAATGTATCCTAGAAGCATTCCCCGCGGCACGCCAAAGACACACTTTTCGGGGTTCAATTTTACCCCGTTGGCCCGTAGGCAGCCAAACGCGATGCTGAGGCCCGTAGGCAGCCAATCTTGGTGAGTTCGTCCGCCTTCCTGGTTTTCATGACTATGTCGTCTACGTACGCCTCAACGGTTCGCCCGATGTGGTCTCCGAAAACATGCTGCATGCACCGCTGGTATGTTGCACCCGCGTTCCGGAGGCTGAACGGCATCGTGACGTAGCAGTACATCCCGAATGGCGTGATGAATGAAGTCGCGAGCTGGTCGGACTCCTTCATTTTTATTTGGTGGTACCCGGAATAGGCATCAAGGAAACAAAGTAGCTCACACCCGGCGGTCGAATCAACAATTTGATCAATACGTGGCAAAGGAAAAGGAACTTTTGGACATGCTTTATTAAGACTGGTATAGTCTACGCACATCCGCCACTTCCCATTCTTTTTCTTTACTAGTACATTATTGGCCAGCCACGTAGGGTGGAACACTTCCTTGATGAACCCAGCCTCGAGGAGCTTCCGCAGCTCCGCTCCGATCGCCCGCCGTCGCTCCTCGTCGAAGCGGCGGAGCCGTTGCTGCACGGCGCGGGAGTGAGGTAGGATATCAAGGGAGTGCTCGGCGACCTCCCTCGGGATGCCTGGCATGTCCGAGGGGCTCCACGCGAAGATGTCGGCGTTGGCGCGGAGGAAGTCGACGAGCACCACTTCCTATTTTGGGTCGAGGGTAGAACTGACCCTCAACGCCTTGCCCTCGGGGGCAGCAGGGTCGAGGGGCACTTCCTTGGTCTGCTCAGCAGCCTCGAAGCTGCCGGCGTGCTTGGCGGTGGAGCTGAGGTCCTCGTTGACCATCTTCTCCATGTTGGCCACCAGCGCTTCGTCCAGCGCCAGTGCTTCTGTGTGCTCCACGCATTCGACATCGCAGGCGAAGGCGTGCTCGATGGACGAGCCCACGGTGATGACGTCGTTGGGCCCCGACATCTTCATCTTGAGGTAGGTGTAGTTGGGGACTGCCATGAACTTGGCATAGCAGGGCCGCCCAAGTATGGTGTGGTACGCACCCCTAAACCCCACCACCTCGAAGGTGAGCATCTCCTTGCAGTAGTTGTTCGGCGTGCCGAACCAGACAGTCAGATCGATCTGCCCGAGGGGCTGGACGCGCTTGCCGGGCGCGACGCCATGGAACGGCGTCGTGCAGGGTCGCAGCTGGTCCAACCCGATCCCCAACAGGCGCAGCGTGTGCGCGTAGAGGATGTTGAGGTTGTTGCCTCCGTCCATCAGGACCTTCGAGAACCGCGCGTTCCCGATGACCGGGTCGACCACCAGCGGGTACTGGCCCGGATTGGGGATGCGGTTCGGGTGATCCTCGCGGCTGAAGGTGATGGCGTCCTCCGACCAATCGAGGAAGGAAGGAGGCGCCTTCTCCGCGGCGAGAACCTCGTGCCGCTCCCGCTTGCGCTGGCGGCTCGACATGTCGACGGTCGGCCCCCCGAAGATGAGGAAAACGTTTTCCACAGTGGGGAAGCCGCCGGCGTCGCCATCACCCCCGTCCTTCTTGGCTTCGGCGTCCTTTGCAGCGGTGCGGCCATAGAACCGCTTGAGCAAGTCGCATTGCTCGAGGGTGTGGTTGACCGGTGTCTTGTGATAGGGACATGGCTTCTTCAGCATATCGTCGAAAACCCCCGGACCTCGAGGGGCCAGTCGAGGGCCCCGTCGAGCCGGGTCAACAGCAAGGGCCTCGGCATCGTCGCCGTCGCGTCCCTGCTCGCGCGCCTCGCGGCACGGCTTCTTCCCTTTCTTGCCCCGCTTGTTCTTCTGGTGGAGCTCCTTGGACTTGCTGCCCTCCGCGGGCGCGTCGTCCGTGGGCTTGCCCTTCTTGCCGTCGAAGATCGCCCCCACCGCCTCTTCACCAAAGGCAAAGCTGGTGGCGATGTCGAACAGTTCGTTCGAGTCGACCGGCGGGCTGCGCCCCAACTCGCGCACGAGGCCCTGGCACGTGGTGCCCTTGAGGAAGGCGTGCACAATCTCGGATTGCGCCACGCTCGGGAGCTCCGTGCAGCGCTTGGAGAAGCGCCATATGAAGTCCCGGAGCGACTCGCCGGGCTTCTGGGTGCAGGAGCGCAGGCCCCAGGAGTTCCCAGGGCGTACGTACGTACCCTGGAAGTTGCCAACGAACGTGCGGACCAGGTCATCCCAGTTGTGGATCTGGCTGGCCGGCAGGTGCTCGAGCCACGTCCGCGCCGAGTCGGCGAGGTGCAGGGGGGGTTGCGGATGATGACCTCGTCGCTGGTGGCTCCGCCCAGCTGGCATGCTAGACGGTAGTCGTTAAGCCACACGACGGGGTCCGTCTCCCCGTTGTACTTGACGATGGTTGTGGGCTAGCGGAAGCGCTGGGGAAAGGCCGTCGTGCGGATCTCCCGGCTGAACACGCGGGTTCCCGGGGGCTCCGGCGTCGGCGAGCGATCCTCATCGCTATCGTAGCGTCCACCCCGCCGAGGGTGGTAGCCTGCTTCCGCCCGCGCTTCCGCTTTGCTCGTCCGCCGAGAATTGATGACATTGCGGGCATCGCCGTCCCGCGCCTGTCCACGTGTGTCGAGGAGCCGCTCCTTGGCCGGCGTGCGCCCCGGGTTGGCAGGGGGCTCGGTCACGCCACCCGCGTGGACCGAGGGCTCGCGCACCTTGCGCGCCCCCATCGTTCTGTGCGCTCCCCTGCTGGCGGATGCGAGACGCCGAGCTCTCGGCCTGCTGGACGGCCGCTTGCTCGATGAGCACCTGCGCCTCACAGTGTAGGTTCCGCGCCTCGGGTGTTGAGGGGGCGGGCATGGCCCGCAGCAGTGTCGCGGCGGCGATGAGCTTCTGGCTCGCTCGTGGGGGTGTGTCCGGGTTGTCGACATTGAAGTCGGCGTTGATGCGGTCACGGGCTTGCCTGCCCAGTTCACGCGCGCGTTCGCCACGCGCGGAGGCTTCCCCCGCCATGGAGGCGCGGAGCAACCGCACGGTGCGGTACTCTTCCGCCAGCTTGGCCTCGAGCTCACGTGCTTGAGCCAGCTGTGTGTTGATATCGGCCCCCGCCAGTGGTGAGGGAGGAGGGGCGCTCGGCCCCGCGGCCAGGCGCGACCCGGTCCCCAAGGAAGGAGGAAGTTCCTCGTCGTCGGCGCCCGTTGCACCGGTGGCGTTCGCTGGGTCGTTGGCGATGACGACGCAGCACTCCCGCGCAGGATCGTAGCTCCCCGCGCTAGAGTCGTCGGAGTAGTCGAACCAGTAGTCCGTGGCGTCGAGGAACCGCCTGAACATTACTGGGTCCGGCACGCCGGAGAAATCCCATTCCTCGTACCCATGCGAGGTGGCGGGTGGCAGCGCGTCGAAAGAGCCTAGGGACGACTCGTCGCTGGTAGAGGCGCTAGGGTCCCTGGCAACCAAGACGTGGCGGCCAGGGGGAACCCTGCGCATCGTCGTGTTGACGCTGGCGTTGGCAGCGTAGGCCGCCGCCGCGCCGCGCAGACCGATGGGGGAGCGTGGTCCGGGACCGAGCGCTCCCCCCGTCGGGCGGCCGGCCGTCGCGCCGACGGCGCGCCTCGTTGTGAGGCGACGCGCTCGGCATGCCGTCGCTCCGACCGCGCCTAGCGCGAGCGCCGGCCGGAGCGGCGGCGGCGCCGTGGCGCCGATGGGCCCGCGGCCGTCCGTGCCGGCGGGGCGTTGGCGTCGCGGCGATGCGTGCGGCGGCGGCGACCGGGGCGGACCCGCCTTGCCGCCGCGCACGGAGTTCCTCACGGTTGGTGAGGCGCATCGCAGCCGTTCCCCGTAGCCCGGAAGTTCGAGCCCCCGAACCGGATTTCGAACCCGGCGGGGAGGGGGTCCGAGCTGCCCATGGAGTAACGCGTACCGCGGTACTTGGTGCGAATCACCATGGAGGGAGTTGACGACGGGTTGACCTTCAGCGCTCGCGTGCCCCACGGTGGGCGCCAACTGTCGGTGCGGAATGTAGTCCCGACACTAACTAGTAGTAAGCGCCAATGTCTATCCCTCAATGGTCGGTGCTAAGCAACTAAAGACACGGGGTTTATCCTGGTTCCAGCTGGGGCCGTACGTCCAGCATGGGTGTGCTCAAGGCACTGTATTGCTTTGCACCGGGGTGCCTGTAGTGGGGTGGCTACAAGCAAGGCGGGAGAGGAGGCGCGGCCTCCAAGTCCCTGGTGGAGTGATCGAAGTGAGTTCTGATGTTGTGGGAGAATCGAGGAGCGTGTGTGTGTGTGTTGTTCTCTATTGTTTCGTGTCCCCTGCGGCGAGGGGGTTCACCTTCCTTTTATAGACCAAGGAGGGGGTGAATTACAGGCATGCCGCACTGTTTAGCTACACGGGGAAGTATGGCGTGCGGGCCGCGCGGAGTTGGCGGGCCGTCCCCGGCGGTCCTTGACACGGTCTCGTCGTCATGGCGTGTCCTGTACCCGAACGCGGGCGGCTTCGAGGGTAAGGGCGTAGTGGTTGGCCGTGGCGTCTTTGGATGGGCTCGAGGAAGCCGTTGATGGTGATCCGTACGGGATACAGTGGCAGGCGTGGCGG
The DNA here is from genome assembly GCA_947561735.1 of Cenchrus americanus. Taxonomy (NCBI): domain Eukaryota; kingdom Viridiplantae; phylum Streptophyta; class Magnoliopsida; order Poales; family Poaceae; genus Cenchrus; species Cenchrus americanus. The sequence goes on from OX387242.1 coordinate 68,541,142, forward strand.
CGTCCCGTCACCGTGCGCCCTACAGCGATGGAGTTGTTGTAGCAGTGCCCGGCGTGGTGCCGCAGGCACGGGGGCGGCCGCACAGGACCCACAGTGGCGGGGACGGCGTCCTGCCGGCCTAGCGTCATGATTTGGCCCTGCAGATTCACGAGAAAGTGGTTCGAGTGTGTGGCCGGCCCCCTTCGAGGGCGCGGCGCGTTAGCCGTACGGAAGTAGGCGGCACAGTGCCACGGAGCTGACACTGGCCATGTCGCACAGTCCCCCACAGTGGCGGGGATGGGTTCCCCCCTAGGGAGTTGGCAGAACAGCGCCGGGGCGTGATTCCCAGGCGCATGATGGCACAGCTCTGCTGTGTCAGAGCATTAAATGCCCGTACCCGCGTGCGGGAGCGGGTGTGCTCGTGAGGGGGCCTCGAGCGGGGCGGACGTGAACCCTCGAGCGAGGCGGAGCCCGCTCGAGGGAGACGTGAACCCTCGAGCGAGGCGGAGCCCGCTCGAGGGAGGCGTGAGCCCTCGAGCGAGGCGGAGCCCGCTCGAGGGAGGCGTGAGCCCTCGAGCGAGGTGGAGCCTGCTCGAGGGAGCCCTTGACTGGGCCACTCCGGTTGGCCGTGGGGGCCACCGCGGTGTGGGCCGTGCCTTGTGCGTGCGCTTAAGTGAGAGGTGTTTCGTTTTGGTTTTTTGTAAGTTTTAAGCAGGATTCCCCTGGTTGTTTTAGGGGACCCTCAGGGCTGTCCCCGACAAAAAGGCAATAAAAAATCAAATCTTGATCACTTGTTCCCCGACAACGGCGCCAGAAAAAGGGGCTTGTTGACGGTTAATAGTTATATCAAAGTCCGTTTATGACTTGCAAGCGGACAAGTCTCCCGTCGTAGTCAAGGGACCCTTCTTCCCTCGAGTGGTGAACCCAAGGTACCGAATCTGTGGAACAAATGTGTGACGCAAAACTTGATCTAGTAAAGCCAAGTAACTCCAATCTTTGATAAAACCCTAATGCATCTAAGTAAAAGACACGAAACTAATCTAATCTACTAAAGACCGGAGATAACAAAGTAAGATTGGGTAGATAAACCGATCTAGAGAGATCGGGGTAAGCCTTTTGTTGAAGTTCCAAGCAAGAGAAGAAGTAGCAAATCGAATCTTATTAGAAGCCTCTTTAAATCGTGGTTTCCCGTCCAAATCCGAAAAATCTGCCTTTTGGAACCCCCGTTCTGTCACAACGTATCCCTACTCATGCGGGGAGTCTAGGGCGAGTCAAAAGACAAGTCGAGATTCTTTCAGAAGATCCGGCGTGTACCTCTAGCCACCGCGGCTACAAGAACACCCTATGTAATCTATCTCGAGAATAGAATTGGAATAAGCAAAGCCGATCGAAAAATGAAATCTTCGAGGAAACACTTGATCGCTAAGAAAAGATTCAACTTGATAATTCAACTATAACAATGATACATACACAAGATCACCACCGGGATCCTTCCTTGATCTTGCTTCTAGCTCCGGGAACTCCGACGTGGTCTTCCGTGCAAGGTTCCCACGTCGGCTAGGGAAACCCTAGTCAACTAGCTCGACCCTCTCCTCTCCGAGATGGTGTCCCTCTCTTCTCTGCTCCTCGTCGGCCGATGACGAATTATCCTCCTCGTGGCTCTCGGTCAGGGGGCTATAAATAGCCTGAATGGTGGCTAGGGCAAAGGGGAGCCTCACTGGGCCCTGGACAGGGCTGGGCCGACCGGCCTGGGCCCATCCAGGCCCAGCCCGAGGCTTCCTTTGCTCTACGTTGGTTCCCTTGCTTCCTGGATGTTTCCCCCTTCTGCATGTAGGTCCATGTCGTCACTTCTCTCTCCGAATTAGGCATAACTCCTTGTCTTGCAAGATTCAACACTTTTCTGGTCAGGTCCTCGGAGTTTGTCGTCTTCTCGGATCAAGTCCCTGGCTTCTTGGAGTTAAGTTTGCTTCATTGCATGACTTGTACGGGGCTTCAAGTTGTTGTCATAAAGTGCTTGATGAACTCATCCCGAAAGTCTTGCTTTCAACGCTAAAACCCTGCATAAACACTAAACTCCAAAACCGACATGCACACGTGAACTTGTTATACCACGGGGGTTAGTACCAAAGGATAAGGTATAAAACTCATGCCAACACCGAAGGTAAACTCATGGCTAGGTTGACGGATTTTCACCGTCAACAATAGGGTCTAATCTATGACCAAAAACGTTTGTCATAGAATGAATTTAAATCCATGATGACACAAAATTCGTCACAGATTGGAGACACATCTATGACGGAAAAACCAATTTCGTCACCGATCAACAAATGTGACGCCACCATAGTGACCAAAACAAAATCGTCACAAAATCGTCACAAAATACTAATTGTGGCCATTCTGGCGTCTTCAATGACGTTAATGTAACGTCATTGATGACAACATCCCTACTAGTGTTCTGGCATCAAGTAACTTGATGACCTCTTTATTTACTACCTCATGCATGGCATGAGTTAGCCTCCTTTGGTGGTCCACTACGCTACGGTCTTACATTGGTCTTCCATTGGTATACGATGCGTGCAAAAGGATGGGCTAAGACCTTTGAGATCATTGATCGAATATCCAATCACTTTCCTATGTTTTTTCAATAAATTCAGCAACTTCTCATTTTCTTCGGGACTCAACTCGTCGCTCACGATGACTAGATAAGTCTTGTCTAGGCCCAAAAATTTGTACTTTAATCCTTTGGGCAAAGGTTTAAGGTCTACCTCGGGCACTTGTGGCTCTTCGGGTTTAATTTCTCCTAAGTCCTCAAATTTTTCTTCCTCCACGCTTCCATCTTGTGGTTCTAATCCTTTCATTGAATCATTGCTTCATATAATTCTTCATCTTGTTGATCATTAACTTGATTCTCCATCACCCTTTGCAGCGGGTCTCTAAGGGTTTCAACAAAACAAGACTATCTACCTCCTCTACTTCGTCTTCGGGAGGAAAAGGTGAAAGGTGTTTAGAAACGCGAAGAAAATTATATGTGTACTTCTTTCCATTAAGGTTCATTGTTACTTTGCCTTTTCCGGCATCCAACACGGCATCAACCAACTTAAGAAAGGGCCTACCTAGGATTATGTGATCATGATTACTATGGTAAGAATCAATAACAAAGAAATCGGTTGGTATACATTTTCCAGAGATGTTTACATTCATGTTGCAAGCAATACCTAGAGGTCTAATAGTTCTACCATCTCCCATGATTAGTTTTGTTGATGTTGGGGCTAAGTCTAGGTTGTGGTCTTGAACTTTATCATAAATTTTAGAAGATAGGACACTTACTTGGGCTCCGATGTCGCACAAAGCATTGCATTGAACTCCATTGATCTCACAACTCAAGTGTGGTGCCATCTTCTCCTCTTCTTCGGATCCTATCGCGTAAACTTCGGCGAGGCGAGCGTATGGTGATGCTTCGGGCTTGATCCCCATGATTCTCTTCACCTCGGCTATGTGTTCCGGATCCACTTCATCATCTCCAAAGAGCTTTTGAAATATCTCAATGGTGGTTTCAAGGTCGTATGAATTTTCCGCTTTCTTTTCCGGTGGGAAATCCACTTCTAATGCTCTTGTCATCCCCTTTTGGTTAGGGAACGGTCTTCTCTTATCGAATACTTCTCCGTAATCGATTGGAACCCAATCCATTGGTTCGAACTCCCTTAGTGGCTTCGCTCTTGACATGCTTCTCTTGTTCGTTTCATTTGATTCGGCGAAGTCAATGCTCGGGGTAGTTCTTGACTTGATGTGCTCTTCTTCAAGCATTCTCGGGATTGGCTCCTCTTTTGTGACTTCTGGGGTTGCCTCTTTAGAAAATTCATCACACTTCTTCTTCCTTGAATTGTATTCCGGCTCTTCCGCAAGTCTTATTTCCCAATCTCTTCGCATGGCCGCCGCTTTACTAATTTTTTGTAGAAGTTGAGCGGCTTCCGTGAGTGTTTTCTCCATGAGATCCCCACCTGCACACATTTGGACGTGTTGCGTGCAACTAGGGGTTAGAGAAAAGAAAAATGTATGCAAGAGTACGTCACCGAAGAAGCCGAGTCTTGGTCCTTGTTCGATCAACTCATTAAACCTATTCCAAGCTTGGTCTATCCCTTCCTCTTCTCCTTGTGTGAAAGTGATCACTTGCCTCCTTAGATGTTGAACTTTGCTAATTGGAAAGAACTTCTCGCAAAACTTCTTTGTCAACTTGTTCCAATTGCCTTCAACTTCAAAGGACGCAAACGAGTACCATGTCTTTGCTTCACCGGCAAGTGAGTAGGGAAAGAGATTCCATTTGAACCATTCATTGGGGACTCCTTCTTGACGCACCGTGTTGCATAGCGTCGTGAAATGCCTTATGTGTCTATATGGGTTCTCCGTAACCATCCCGTCAAATGGATTTGCCGCCTCCATCTCGATGATCTTGGATTTGATTTCATACTTGGTCGCTTCGAGCTTCAAATCTGACTCTTGTACTCTTCTGTCTTCACATCGAGGACTAGCGTAATCCCTTAGTGATTTCTCACGTTCTTCCTCAAGATGATTGACGAACGCCATCTAGACAACAAAACAAAAACAAAAACAAAAACTAAACAAAGTGGTTTTCTAGGTATATGTGTTAGATATTAGTGAACAAAAGATAACTAAAAGATAAAACAAAGTTAGATGCAAACCAAACGATGTAAACTAACTTGCTCCCTGGCAACTGCGCCAGAAAAAGGGGCTTGTTGACGGATAAAAGATGTATCCACCTACGATCCGCAAGCGTACGGACCTACACCTTTTTCACCACAGGATTTCCAAGGTTCTTGTCAATCCGTGGAGCAAGGGGATTACAAGCGTTTGATCTACTTCTACTCACTAACTACTCAAACCCTAACTATGATTAGACTAGAAAACGACTACACTACACTAGAGAGAACGATTAAGCTAACAAGATAAAAGACACTTGCCCATGGGTCTATGATACATCTCAATCGATTACAACCCATGGACAAATGAGATGATTACCCCATCAAGGTGCTGCACATAGCACCGTTGATCATGGTGACGCTTCCGACGGTGTCTTCCTTCTCCACTTGTGGGTGCTTCCTTCGAGATGGTCGATCCTCCTCCGGAGATCTCCCTCCTCTCTCTCTAGCTTGTGGATGGCCTCCTAGTGCGAATGGCTCTCTCCCCTGCGAATGGCGGCGCCTCCACGACTTTAGGGTTGAAAATCCTTCGGGTGCAAGGAAGGGGGGCCGAACCGACCCTCAGAGTGCGTCAGGCCGGCCGGACTGGGCCGACCGGCCCAGGCCCATCCCGGCCCGGTTCGGTTGCCCCTTCGCTCCCGTGGTTCCTCAGGTGATTATGCACTTCGCCCCTTCCATTTGCATGATTTTGACGATGTCATCCTCACATCCAAGATGGAGGTTCTCTGTGCATGAAGTTCGGTCTTTTACGCTTCAATCCCCGGGGGTGTTCCTTCGTAGCACTTCGGACCTCGCCACCATTGGAAGTGATTTCATCAAGCTCATGAACACGAACAAGACTCTGTAAATGCTCCTTTGAACTTGTTGTGAATCCGTCTTTTATGTCCATGTTTTCCTGCATAAACACAACACTTCCAAATGCATGCACATAGATGAACTTGTTATATGAACTTGTTATATGATTAGTGTGCCTAGTGGAGGGTTAGTTCCATAATCAAATCCAAACCAAAGTGTAATAAACATGTTAGGTGTACCAAAATACACCATCAACAGACTTGGTTTTCGAGGGAAAGCCGAGTCGCCTTTTTACTTTATTGATCGGTGAAATTTACATTTGTACAGCCAACTGGGGTGTTGGGTATGTAAATAATGAAAAGAGACTTGGAAATCCTTTCTAATGGTAGAAGCGACGTAGCTGTTGGATGTTCCAAGCGTTGGTGAGTTCCTCGCCGTCCTCGTTCGCCAGCTTGTAGGTGCCGGACTTGAGCACTTTGACCACGACGTAGGGTCTCTCCCATGGGGGCGACAGCTTGTGGCAGCCTCGATTGTCTTGGTGCAGCCTTAGGACTAGGTCCCCCTCGTGGAAGTCTCGGCATCATATTTTCCGGGCTTGGTACCGCCTCAGTGCCTACTGGTACCTTGCTGAGTGCATCAGGGCCATGGTGCGGGCCTCATCCAATTGATTCAGTGAGTCCTCGCGGGATTGCTGGTTGGCACCTTCGTCATAGACCTTTACTCTGGGCGACCCGTACTCCAAGTCTGAGGGGAGGACAGCCTTCGCACCATAGACCAGGAAGAACGGGTGAATCCCGTGGCCCTGCTCGGGGTGGTCCTGAGGCTCCAAACGACCGCCGGTAGCTCCTGGAGCCATCTTCGGCCAGACTTGTTCAGCCTGTCAAAAATCCTGGGCTTGAGGCCTTTTAAGATCATGCCGTAGGCCCGCTCCACTTGACTGTTGGTCTGTGGATGTGTGACGGCCGCCCAGTCCACGCGGATGTGGTACTTGTCGCAAAACTCTAGGAACTTCCTGCCGGTAAATTGGGACCCATTGTCGGTGATGATGGAATTGGACACCCCGAACCGGTGGATGATGTCGGTGAAGAATGATACGGCTTGCTCTGTGTAACACCCCGCCCACCAAAGCCGCACCGCCCAGCCCTTCCGTAGGGGCGAGCACACGTACACATAGCACCCTACTTACACTTTCGTCCTCGCTTCATGTAAAAGGGTTAACCCGAGGGTGGTATGGCTGTTGGACAAAGGCTTATAAGTTGGCTCCACTCTTGCTCAACTAGCAATGTGGCACTAAACACGCACACCAGCGCTCATGCACCACTCATGGGCCATCCAATTTGGGCCGGGTGTGACATTCACCCCCCACAAAGAACCCGACGTCCTCGTCAGCCCAACTCACCCGTCCAGTGCTGGCCCATACACCATGCCATGTGTCCAATCCCAGGCCCACACGCGCATGCATATGTCCGCACACTGACCCAAGCAAATGTCCAGGAACCTTCCCTCTTAGTGCACGACCGTACGTCCAATGCCGACCCATATGCCATGCCGTGTGTCCCATCTCAGGCCCATACGCACCATGCGCCCTATGTCTGCACACTGACCCGTACGCGCAACTGCGAGGGTCGGCTCTGATACCATTTGTAACACCCCGCCCACCAAAGCCACACCGCCCAGCTCTTCCGTAGGGGCGAGCACACGTACACATAGCACCCTGCTTACACTTTTGTCCTCGCTTCATGTAAAAGGGTTAACCCGAGGGTGGTATGGCTAGTGGACAAAGGCTTATAAATTAGCTCCACCCTTGCTAAACTAGCAATGTGGCACTAAACACGCGCACCAGCGCTCATGGGCCACTCATGGGCCATCCAATTTGGCTTTGTGATTGGGCGCACCTCGGCCCATTTGGAGAACTTATCTATGGCAACTAGCAGGTGGGTGTAGCCCTCGGGCACCTTTCGCAAGGGCCCAATGATGTCTAGCCCCCACACGGTAAATGGCCATGTGACGGGAAAAATCTGGAGGGCGTGGGCTAGGAGGTTAGTCTTGCGGGCATAGAACTGGCACCCCTCGCAGGTGCGTACGACCTCGCTGGCGTCGGCGACCGCGGTAGGCCAGTAGAAGCCTTGGCGGAATGCATTGCCTACGAGGGTGCGCGGCGCCGCGTGATGGCCGCATACGCCCGTGTGGATGTCCCGGATGAGCTCACGGCCTTGGGGGCTGGGGATGCACCGTTGTAGGACGCCTGACGCGGCACGCTTGTACAGCTCGCCATCGACGAGGGTGAACGACGTGGCCATCCTGGCAATGCGCCTGGCCTCAGACCAATCTGGGGGAAGTTCCCCTCGATCCATACAGGTGAGGTATTTGGCCCGCCAATCCTCCGCTCGGGGGGTTGGTTCCATCTCCATGGCCTTGGCCTCGTCTGCCCCGTAACCCTCGAGCAGGGAGAGCGCGAACGCCTTGTTTGATGGGTCCTTGTCCATGGGCTCCGCGCCAGTCGGACTTGAGGGAGCCCCCGAGGGTTCCTCCAGGTTCGAGGGTGATGCTTCGAGGTTGACGGACGGTTTCGCAACGTCTCGCGCGAAAAAATTTGGGGGAATGGTGATTCGCCCCGACGCAATCTTGGCTAGCTCATCTGCCTCCTCATTGTATCTGTGGGGATGTGATTGAGCTCGATGCCGTAGAACTTATCCTCGAGAGCGCGCACAACATTGCAGTAGGCCTCCATCTTATCATCGTGGCAGCTCGCATTCTTCATGACTTGGTCGATCACGAGCTGTGAGTCTCCCCTGACGTCGAGGCGCTTGATGATTGTCTCGATGGCGATTTGGAGGCCGCAAAGGAGAGCCTCGTACTCCACCATGTTGTTGGACGCAGGGAAATGCATGCGTATCGCGTACCTCATATGTTCTCCGAGGGGTGAGATGAAGAGCAGGCCCGCGCCTGCCCCCGTCTTCATCACTGAACCCTCGAAGTAGAGGGTCCAGCACTCGGCCTGGATTTGCAGCGGTGGCAGCTGCATATCCGTCCACTCGGAAACGAAATCCGCAAGGATCTAGGACTTGATCATGTTGCGCGGCACATAGGCGAGCATCTCACCCATGAGCTCCACGAACCACTTGGCAATCCTGCCCGCCGCATCCGGGTTACGGAGGATTTCCCCCAACGGGAACGAGGAGACCACCGTGACCGGATGGGCCTCGAAGTAGTGTCGCAGATTGCGCCGCGTGAGCACTACCACGTAGAGCAGCTTCTAAATCTTCAGATACCGCGCCTTGGTCTCAGACAACACTTTGCTGACGTAGTATATGGGCCTCTGGACTGGTAGGGCGTGCCCTTCCTCCGTACGCTCCACCACGATGACGGCACCGACGTAGAGGTACAGAGGCTCGACACCCTGGGGTGGCGTTAGGATTGGCGCGTGGGCGAGCGTCGCCTTGAGTTTGTCAAGCGCCTCCTAGGCCTCGACGGTCCAGGAGAATCGCTCGTGCTTCTTCAGGAGCCGATATAGGGGTAAGCCCTTTTCGCCGAGCAGCGAGATGAAGCGGCTCAAGGCGGCAAGGCACCCCAACACCTTCTGGACCCCCTTGAGGTCTCGAATCAGGCCCATCCAGTCGAGGGCCGCGACCTTCTCGGGGTTGGGCTTGATGCCCCGCTGGGAAACGATGTACCCTAGCAACATGCCGCGCGGCACCCCGAAGACACATTTCCCGGGGTTCAATTTCACCCTGTTGGCCCGCAGGCAATCAAACGCAATGTGCAGGTCGTTAACCAGGTCGTCCGCCTTCCTGGTCTTTACGACTATGTCGTCTACGTAGGCCTTAATAGTCCGCACAATGTGGTCTCCGAAGACGTGCTGCATACATCGCTGGTACGTGGCGCCTGCGTTTCGAAGGCCAAACGGCATCGTTACGTAGCAAAACATCCCAAACGGCGTGATGAAGGAGGTCGCGAGCTGGTCGGACTCCTTCATCTTTATTTGGTGGTACCCAGAATAGGCATCAAGGAAACATAAAAGCTCACACCCCGCAGTTGAGTCAACGATCTGATCAATTCGTGGCAAAGGAAAAGAAACTTTAGGACATGCTTTATTTAAACCAGTGTAATCTACACACATCCTCCACTTCCCATTCTTTTTCTTAACTAGTACAGGATTGGCTAGCCACCTAGGGTGAAAGTCTTCCTTGATGAATCCGGCCTCAAGGAGCTTCCGCAGCTCCACTCCGATCGCCCGGCGCCGCTCTTCGTTGAAGCGCTGCAGCCGTTGTTGCACGGCTCAGGAGTGAGGTAGGATGTCAAGGGAGTGCTCGGCGACCTCCCTCTTGATGCCTGGCATATCCGAGGTGCTCCACGCAAAATTGTCGGCGTTGGCGCGAAGAAAGTTGACGAGCACCACTTCCTATTTCGGGCCAAGGGTGGAACTGGCCCTCAACGCCTTGCCCTCGGGGGCAGCAGGGTCGAGGGGGCGAGGGTGGAACTGACCCTCGAAGCTGCCCGCGTGCTTGGCAGAGGAGTCGAGGTCCTCGTTGACCAACTTCTCTAGGTTCGCGACGAGCACCTCGTCAAGCGCCAGCGCCTCAGCGTGCTCCATGCACTCGACGTCGCAGTCGAACGTGTGCTTGATCGACGAGCCCACGGTGATGACACCCTTTGGTCCCGGCATCTTCATCTTGAGGTACGTGTAGTTCGGGACCGCCATGAACTTGGCATAGCACGGCCGCCCAAGGATGGCATGGTACGCGCCCCTGAACCCCACCACCTGAAGGTCAGTGTTTGCTTGCGGAAATTGTCTGGTGTGCCAAACCAAATAGGCAGATCGATCTACCCGAGGGGCTGGACACGCTTGCCTGGCGCGACGCCATGGAACGGCGTCATGCTGGGCCGCAGCTGGTCCAACCCAATCCCCATCAACTGCAGGGTGTGCGTGTAGAGTATGTTGAGGCTACTGCCTCTGTCCATCAGCACCTGGGAGAACCGCGAGTTGCCGATGACTGGATCGACAACCAGCGGGTACTGGCCCAGGTTTGGAATGCGGTTCGGGTGATCCTCGCGTCTGAAGGTGATGGCGTTCTCTGACCAGTCGAGGAAGGAGGGAGGAGCCTTCTCCGCAGCGAGGACTTCGTACCGCTCCCGCTTGCGCTGGCTATTGGACATGTCCACGGTCGGTCCCCCGAAGATGAGGAGGACGTTCTCCACCGCCGAAAAGCCGTCGATGTCTCCGTCACCGCCGTCTTTCTTAGCCTCACCATCCTTCGCGGCGGCGCGGCTATAGTACTTCTTGAGCATGTCGCACTGCTCGAGAGTGTGGTTGACCGGAGTCTTGTGGTAGGGACATGGCTTCTTCAGCATGTCGTCAAACACACCGGGGCCTCGGGGGGGCGCTCGAGGGCCCTTTCGGGTCGGGTCAACAGCGAGGGCCTCGTCCCCGTCGTCATCGTGCCCCTGCGCGCGTGCCTCGCGGCGAGGTTCTTGCCCTTCTTGCCCCGCTTGTGCTTCTGCTGGGGCTCTTTGGATTTGCTTCCCTCCGTGGGTGTGTCATCCTCACGCTTGTCTTTCTTGCCGTCGAAAATGGCCCCCACCGCCTCTTCGCCGGAAGCAAAGCTGGTGGCGATATCGAACAACTCGTTGGAGTCGACCGGCAGACTGCGCCCGAGCTCGCGCACTAGGTCTCAACAAGTAGTGCCCTCAAGGAAGGCGTGCACGATCTCGGACTGAGCTACGCTCGGAAGCTCGGTACATTGCTTGGAGAAGCACCGTATGAAGTCCCGGAGCAACTCGCCGGGCTTCTGGATGCACACCCGCAGGTCCCAGGAGTTCCCAGGGCACACGTATGTGCCCTGGAAGTTGCCCACGAACGTGCGCACCAGGTCGTCCCAGTTGTGGACCTGGCTGGGTGGCAGGTGTTCGAGCCACATCCGGGCCGAGTCCGCGAGGTGCAGCGGCAGGTTGCGGATGATGACCTCGTCGGTGGTGGCACCGCCCAGCTGGCATGCCAAGCGGTAATCGTTGAGCCACACACGAGGGTCCGTCTCCCCCATGTACTTGTCAACGATGTGGGCTGGCGGAAGCGTTGAGGGAAGCTTGTCGTGCGGATCTCCCGGCTGAACACATAGGTTCCCGAGGGCTCCGGCGTCGGCGAGTGATCCTCGCGGCTATCGTAGCGTCCTCCCTAGGCATGGCAACGGGTACATACCCATCGGGTAAGACTTCCCCATACCCATACCCACGATGGAAAAAATCCCCCACCACCCATACCCATCACCCACCTTGGGTCTCAAAATCCCCCACACCCACCACCCATCGGGTAGCGGATTTCTAGCGGGTGACCCATATCCACTTCAATATAGCGATAGTTAATGTAATAAAACATATGATTAATTGTGAAAGTAACATTGAATCATCATTTTATCAATATTTTTATTCATGCAATAACAATACAAGACAATAATACTAATTTTAATTATAGATCACATGTAAATGAGTCTCTCGAATATTCAACTATATGATATATGTACTAGAAACAATCCAAAATATTATATGTAAATGAATCCCAACGGGTGGCGGGTATGGGGGAAGCAAGAATGTACCCACACCTAAACAGTAAGGGGGTTTTTACCTGCGGGTAAACGGGTGACGGGTACCCATTGACAACCCTAGTCCTCCCCGCCGAGGGTGGTAGCCCACCGCCTCTCATGCTTCTGCGTTGCCCTGATCCTGTCCGCTCGTATCAAGGATCCGCTCCCTGACCGGGGCCCTGGTTGGCCGGTTGCCCTGTCGCACCGTCTGCGTGGACGGATGCCCTCTTGGCCCTGCGTACTACCGTCATCACGGGCGCTACCCTGCTGGCGTATGCAGGACGCCGAGCTTTCGGCCTGTTACACGGCCTCTTGCTCGATGAGCGCCTGCGCCTCGCGGTGCAGGTTTCGCGCCTCGGGCGTCGATGGAGCGGGCATGGCCTGTAGCAGTGTCGCAGCTGTGACGAGCTTCTGACTCGTGTGCGGAGGTGTGTTTGGATCATCGACGTTGAAGTCGGCATTGATGCGCTCGCGGGCATGTTTGCCTAGCTCGCGCACGTGTTTGCCGTGCGCGGAAGCCTCTCTAGCAATGGAGGCGCGAAGCAGTCGTACCGCGCGGTACTCTTCCGATCTTAGCCTTGAGCTCGCGCGCTTGGGCCAGGTGCGCATTGATGTCGGCACCTCTCGCTGGCGAGGTGGGGGCGCGCTGGGCCCCGAGTTCTGGGGTACGACGGTCCCCGGGTTTTGGGGGCCTTCTCCATTGCCCGCCCCCGTCACGTTTGTGCCGTCGGCCTGGTCATTGACGACCACCACGAAGCACTCATGTGCGGGGTCATGGCTCCCAGTGCTGGAGTCGTCGGAACAGCCAAACCAGTAGTCCGCGGCGTCGAGGAACCGCTGGAACATCACTGGGTCCGGCACGTCGGAGAAGTCCCACTCTGCGTATCCATGCGAGGTGGCTGGTGGCAGCTAGCTGGTGGAGCCGTGGTATGACTCGTCGTTGGTGGTGGCGATGAGGTTTCAGACCGCCAGCAGGTGGTGGCCGGGAAGGTCCTCATACGCCGCCACGTCGGTGCTAGCGAACGAGGCGTAGGCTGTCGCGGTGTTGCGCATCCCGTGGGGGAATCGCGACTCAGGAGTCACGCACTCCCCCATGGGCGTTAACACCGTCTCGCTGGCAGGCACGTCTCGTTGTGTTGTGGCGCGCACGGACCAACATCGTTCCATCCGCGTCGGTGTTCCATCTGCCGTCGGCGTAAGGGGGCTGAAGGGCCCGCAGCGTCCACCTGAGAGGGCGCTGGAGCGTCAGCAGTAGGCGTGACGGGAACCGGTCCTGGGCCGGTTGACCGCCACGAGTGAATCTCGGCACGGTTGGTGATGCGCATGAGGTAGTCATTCCCCGTGGCCTGGAAGTTCAGGCTCCCGAACCGGATTTCGAACCCGACTGGGAGGGTGTCTGAGCTGCCCATGGAGTACCTCTGGGACCTGTATTCGGTGCGGATCACCATCGAGATGGCTGATGGAAAGCGGATCTTCAGCGCAACACCCGTACCTTGCGCGCCAACTGTCGGTGCGGAAAGTAGTCCCGACACTAACTAGTACGAGCGCTGAGATCTATCTCTCGATGACCGGTGCTAAGCAACTAAGTGACACGAGTTTTATCCTGGTTTCGGCCGGGGCCGTACGTCCAGCAAGGGTGTGCTCGAGGCACTGTATTGCATTGCACCATGGTGCTTGCAGAGAGGAGCTACAAGCAAGGTGGGAGAGGAGGAGAGGCCTCCAGGTCCCTGAGGTTTGATTGAGGCTAGATGCCAATATCATGGTGAAGGCGGTAAGCGTATAAGTGTGCGCTATCCGTCGTCCTCCCCCCCTCCCTCGCGGCCAGGGGACCGCCCCCTCCTTTTATAGGCCAAGGGGAGGCGGTTTACAATCGTGCCGCACTGTTCTAATTACACGTGGCGGTGTGGTGTACAGCGTTGTGAAGTTGATGGCGGTCCTGGTGGATCTTGCTCCCGTCGGGCGTCAAGGAAGGTCATGTTCCCGCCCAGGAGCGGCTTCGAGGGTGGCTATGTGGGGACTTCCCGTTTGGTCGTTGTCCATACGTTGACTCGAGGGTGTGGCTGACGGGAGACCCTTTTCGACGGTTCTGCCATCCTCTTTCGAGGGTGCAGTGCGCCGGCCGTACGGGAGTGGGTGGCACAGTGTCACGGAGTTGACACTAGCCTTACCGCACAACACCGTACAGTGGCGGGGATGGCCTCACGAGGTGGAACAGCGTCGGGATACGATTCCCAAGCGGCGTCAGAGGGTCGGCGTGGCAGGGATTCGCCTTTGACCCGGGCGCCCGCGGCGTGTCACAGCATTCAATGCTCCGGTCGGGGGAGTGGGTGCGGCGTCACGGGCCTGTGGCGGTGGACCCACATGAGCCTCGAGCGAGGCGGAGTCCTGCCCGAGGGTGCACACCGCCCTCGAGCGAGGCAGAGTCCTGCCCGAGGGGGCGTCCAGCCCCCGAGCGAGGCAGAGTCTAGGGATGTCAATGGGTACCCGTCACCCGTTTACCCGCGGGTAAAAACCCTATTAGGGTTTGGTATGGGGGATTTTCTCCCCCGAGGGTATCTTAGTGGGTGATTCTTTCACCCATCGGGTGTGGTGGGTGTGGGTACATTCTTGCTTCCCCCATACCCGCCACCCGTTGGGATTCATTTACATATAATATTTTGGATTGTTTCTAGTACATATATCATATAGTTGAATATTCGAGAGACTCAATTACATGTGATATAATTAAAATTAGTATTATTGTCTTGTATTGTTATTGCATGAATAAAAATATTGATAAAATGATGATTCAATGTTACTTTCACAATTAATCATATGTTTTATTACATTAACTATCGCTACATTGAAGTGGATATGGGTCACCCGCTAGAAACCTGCTACTCGATGGGTGGTGGGTGTGGGGGATTTTGAGACCCGAGGTGGGTGATGGGTATGGGTGGTGGGGGATTTTTCCCATCGTGGGTATGGGTATGGGAAAGTCTTACCCGATGGGTATGTACCCGTTGCCATCCCTAGCGGAGTCCTGCCCGAGGGTGCGCACAGCCCTCGAGCGAGGTGGAGTCTCACCCGAGGGGGCGTCCAGCCGTCGAGCGAGGCAGAGTTTCGCTGAGGGGGCGTCTAGGCCTCGAGCGAGGCGGAGTTTTGGTGTTACGGCACCGGGCCCCTCGAGCGAGGCGGAGTTTTGCCCGAGGGGTGCCGGGGCCGGTTGCTTGCTGGGCCGCTGGTGTCATTCGGGCCGTAGCTGCATGAGGGGTAGTTTGACGTTGGTGAGTTCGTTTGCGTTTTTATTATTTTGTGAAGAAATGGGTTTTTCCCTAGTTATTAGGGACCCTTATGGCTGTCCCCAACAAAACTAGCGGAAGATACACATGGGAGGCCATCCATAGAGTACCACTCATCAACATCGTTCTCCCACTCAAACTCCCAACCATCTGGAATAGAACCAGGCCAGATGGGATTACCTGAAAACTACAAATTAAGCAAAGCTGAGTATACTAATACTCAGCAAGATTTACCCGACAAAAAGAAAATACAACTAGACATGCAAGGCTTTTTGGCTAGTGGGTTTATTTTGCCAAAAGCGACTAAGAGTTGATCCTTACTTTCCATTTTTAGCTCAACTTCTACAATGTTAACCATTCTAGTTAAGAACCTAACTAAACAAGTATGTTTGTGCAAACAACATTAAACAGGCAACAATATTAATCCATAAATTCCATAAATAAGTATGGGGTCGTCAGTGGTCAAGCCGACTCAGATAACGGTGAGTGACCAACGATCGATAGTTTTGTATCCTTGCAAGGTAAACCCAACATAAACGGAAGAAAGTAGACCCAAAAAATCAAATAAAAGCAAATGCGGGGTCTACCCTGACCAGGCGGTTCCCAACGTCCCACAGTTTGGGATCAGACGCTACAAACTCTGGTACACAGTTATCCGGAGGGTCTATCCCGACCAGTCCGGAACTCACCCACTATACCACGGGTAGCTAGCCGGAGACGCAACCCAAGCGGGTAGCTAGAAAGATCCCACCCCGGTTCAGAAGGTACTAGGCTTACCGGTCCCATTCCGACAAGCACTTGGTAGGTTCAATAGCTTAAACCAGCACAATGCTACTCGGTCGAGACCGAACCCATTGCTCTTACCACATGAGCGAGTCATTTTAACCAACTTATGATTCCAACATAAGCATCCTACATCTCACGAGTAATGAGTCATTACTCGACTTGTATCGTGCCCTTAAAGCATGGCACTAGCATCCTAACATACTAGTAAAAGAGCATAGGAGTCTTAAAGATCATGCATCAAGGTTTCAAACAACCCCTGCAACTTAAATGCACAAAATAAACATAAATACTGAAAAGTAAAGGGTATGAGCTTTTAATCAAAAAGGTTATATGACTCTGGTGCTTGCCTTCCTCTGACTCAACAATAGCCTTGGGCTCTTCTGGACTTTGGTCCAGGTCTTGTTGCACACCAATTTGGTTCACCTCTCCGCTAGCTGCTCCCTCCTCCTGAGTGAGCGTGTACGCCTCGTCTGGTAAATCTACATGCACGCATGCATATGCATTAGGTTATGGTGATGTGATGGGTGAGATAAATTACGACCAAACCCAACTCTTGTTGGCCATATTCAGCTAAACATTATTAATTTCTCACAAAAATTATTAGGGTGGTGTGATGATGAACTAAACATTATTTTGATGGTGATTGTGTACACATCTAAGCAAATTAAGTTACTTAACTTCACTAAACAGTAAGGGGTATGTTTAAATGATTAAAAACAGGAACAATTCATAAACTCCTTAATCATCTTAAAAAGTGAGCAAACACGTTTAATAGATTCTAGCTAGTCTTTCATCAAAAATTTATAATAAAAGAAATATAACTCCAACTGTCCTAAACTTCTGTACACACATCATACACCTAAATTAAGCTCACATGCCAAAATTTAGCTAAGACCATTTATAAATTAATTTATATGAAATAGACAAATTTCAGCCTAGCTTAACTTAAATAAATCTTATAAAAATATTTATTAATCTTTTTGTCTAAACTTTCTACTACAAGTCATTTATACTAAAATTAAGCCTCTGAACAAGTTACAAATGTAGATCAAATTTATTTTCCAAATTATTGATTTAACATCCTAAACAAGCTTAAATACAAAACATGAATCAAACAAAATCCTAAAATCAAATCCAACCTACCAGAGGTACTACTCACCAAGACAAAGCCCTAGGGTGCACTGGTGCTTAAAGAAAAGTTCACTAAAGGGGCCATAAAAAGCATCAAGCTTAATCTAGCATAAAGCTTACATAAATCATAACTGAAAATCTACACATCAAAATCATGCCAACTTTGGTCACAAATCTAGAAATTCCATAAAGAGCAACACATCCAAAATTCAAGTCCATAGAATATGTATATTTTAAACTACAGCAAAAACACATCAAACTGAGTTTGAATTTTTAATTCAAAAATTACACAGAAAAACCCTATATATGCTTTCTAGAAAAGGTAGATTTATTCACCAGGAAACCAACAAAATTGTATTTGAATTTTAATGTTTTTCCTATGATTTTTCGAAGTTGCTGTTGTAACCCTAAAACTACTTTTACAGACAGACTCTTGAAGTATTTTCTCGAGATTACGAAAAGGTGCCTGGATTACGGAAAAAAGAAGCGATGTGACCCCCATGCGCCATGGCCAGTGTTGAGGACCAAAATCCGGCAAAGAGAAGGCCGGTATGGACCGGGGAAGTAGTGGGAAGTGACGAGGGGCTTACCCGGGTTTCCGTTTCGAGGCTTGAACGGGGAAGGGGCGTGGCCGGTGGGCGTCCTCGGCGGCGGTGCGGGTCTGCAGCCGCTAGTCTGACGTGCTCCGGCGACTGGGCGGAGCTCTAGACGTAGCAGGACTACGAGCGAGGCGAGGCAGCCGAGGAAAACAAGCGTCGACCTCGCTCTCCTCATTTAATCCGGCGCCTCGCCCGTCGGGGCGCGCATGCAGCACATCGCGTGGCTGGCAGCCGTGACGCCCGGCGTGTGGCTTCGATCCGCGCATGAGTGCGTAGGTACGGTGCACAGCTCGACTACTCGGGCGGAGGGCCCATAGCGCGGGTGTGATCCACAGCGGAGGGGACGAGATGCCCGTACACCGGGGTAACGCGTCAACGACGGACGGCAGATGACGCATGCGCGCGTGGAGGGGCGTGACGCTGCCGGCGGCTGTGCACATCTCATTTCATTTAGCTCTGTTCGACCCAGCGAAACTCTAATTTTTCAAAACTAAGTTGAAATTTTCCATAAATAAAAGTTGTAGAGGAACTATAAGACTACAACTTTCGTAAAGGGGCTCAACAGATTTGTGTGAAAAACGTATTGAATATCATGAAAAACTCGGCCCTGTAATACTGTGTACAGCGCGTTCAACTTAAATTTAAGCAAACTTACACTCGAAGTTTGAATGTCCGCCAATTATGAAAAATGTGTTCCCGGAAACAAGGAAAAAATTTTATATTGTCCGATTTTGAACTTCTATAGAGAAATTTGGAGAACGCGCCAGAAAACCAAATCAGCCTTAAGGAGCACTTAGGGTTTGACCATGATTTAGGATTTTGATCAAGGTCTTTTGTGCAAATATGTGCAAGATCATGTCAACCATGTTTATGAGCCAATTAAACATGATTAACCACCTTAATTGAGGTATTTATTTAATAAACAACTGGGGTGTGACACGCGGCGGCCTGGTGCGAGATTCGGAGGCCCCACTACTCCTCCTCGTCGTCATGGCCCTGTTTCTTCTTCACGCGCAGGCATGTGGCGGCCATCAGCCCGCCCTCCTGGTTGTCCACCTTGCCGGCGTGCGTGTGGCGGTCGGCAGCCCAGCAGCAAACTCTCCCTTTTCTCCTTCCCTTGCTTGGCGCGAGAGGAGCAACGACTGGCAGCCTGTTCGATTGGCTGGTGGCTGATGGCTGGTGTTGGTTTGTTCTGAGAGAAAAGTACTGCTGGCTGGTTGCTGGTGGCTGGTTTGTTCTGAGAGAAAAGTACTGCTGGCTGGTGGCTGATAAGCCAAGCGAACAGGCCGTGGATAGCATTCAACCCGGCGCCTCCAAGTCAACCGTGTGGGAGTGACAACAAGGATATGACGTGGTGCCACGTATGCAAAACAACACTTCAAAAACCACCTAGGGGCGTGGATTGGACAGTTTTGAGAGTTTGTGGGTACCAAATATCTCGTTTTGAGGTTCAGGGTTAAAATTCGGACAACGTCGATAGTTGAGTGTATAGAATAGACTTTTCCCTTCAAAACATGTGTTTTGTTTAATTATTTCCATGAACAGGCCCCAAAAGTTTCAAAACAGAATGTTAATGGGCTATTATGTTACACAAAGACATGTAAATATGTTCAATTGTCGCAGCAACCGAATAAAGAAAGAATCCAACTTTCCAAAGTGGACATACAAAAGCCAAGATGTAAACGTTCAATATATGATTGTAGAAACTTAAACGACTTCAAACAAGTTAAAGCTCACACGACACAAGTTCAAACGAAACACTGACTGAGATTCTCTTTTTTCTAAAAGACACTGACTGAGATGATCACAGTCAAAGAGAATAGTACTCATGGATTTCAGTGTAGAACCTAGTGTCGTCACAGGTCACTTTGCTCAAATCAGGACCAGAGGAGTCATCAGGGGACGATGGGGGTGATGAGTAGTCCTGCCAGTAGTCGTCGCCATATGAACCATCATCATCCGTCTCCCCCTCAGTGCGCAGATGCATATCCTCGTCTTCTGAAATGCTGCTGTAGTCTTCACCCTCGTTCTCTCCGATGACATGAAGATCAGGGCAGCGAACATTATTCGGTTGTCCTGGTAACCAGACGTGTTTGATCCCAGCACATCGAGCTCGGAGTTTGTTGTCCAAACGGAGATTGGAGCAGTAGGAGATGTCGAGGCACTCGAGATGGGGGCAGCCGTCGAGGATGGCGTGAAGCCCTTCGTTTGTGAGGCTGTTGCCTGCCATCTGAAGAAGCCGGAGCTCATGCAAGCTCTCCGCGATGGCAAAGGCATCCTTATTTTTCCTCGCCTCCCAATCTTTGAAAGATTCCTCCTCAGATTCCTCGTCTTCGTCTTCTTCATCGGAACCGAATTGCTGGTGGCGTGCCTCCTCCTCCATCTCACGCTTGATCTCATCATAATCATACCACTGCTCGACGTGGAGTCTTAGGCGCTTCAGCTGGGGCCGCACATTGCCAACATATCTGTAGAACTCTGCTGGCCGTGCTTGATATGAGCACTCTATCTCCTCCAAACGCGGGCATTTTTCTGCGTCCCTAGCCAATGACATATCTGAAATATATATGAATGCAATGAGTCGAATGCTCTTTAAAGAATTGGCCCTGCATGGATAAGAACAAAAAAAGGACAAATGAATGAACTGGGCAATATCAAATACCAGCGGGGTTAAGCCAATGCCTAAACACTATATATCATGATTATGTGAATTAATTAGACAAATTTGTGGCCTGGTGTTGATCAAGTTATAGAAATAATCAATTTGGTTAAACCAAAGTCCCATTAAGTAGTTGGGAATCAATTTGCAATGGGTGTTTGGTCAGAGAACAGTGTTCAACAAGTGGGTGCATTTATAACAAATATAACAGAAATCGTGCAAGAAACCACAATATAATTATATGGCTGAAGTGCAAGCTGGGTGACTTATGTGAGATTCAGAGGCACTATCTATACTTAATAGCAGCAGCCAGTAGGTGTGTCAATGATTGCAAATGGTACAATTACCAAGTGGGGTTATATCACTACTGGATTCGGCCCCTTCGCCGAGAGGGAGGATACTCTCGCCGAATGGGTCTTTCCTCTCGGTGAAGCCTTCACCGAGAGGAAGCTCTCGGCGATGGCCTCACGGCGCCGCTCCACCGGCGAAGAGCTCTTCTCCGAGAGCATGCGGGGCCCCTCTCGGCGGACATGTGCCGAGAGGCCTACTTAGCTCTCGGCGAAGGGATTTTCAGAAAAAAAACCAACCCGGCCGGCCGGCCCCACCGCCGCCCTGGCCTCACCACCCACCACCCACCACCCACCGCCCCGGCGCCGCCGCATGCAACCCACCACCGCCCGCCGCTGCCACCACCACAGACACCATCGCCGCTGCCACGCCACCACCACCACCACCACCACGACGCCACCACCACCACCACCACCACCGCTCTGCCGTCCACCACCACCACGCCGCGCCGCCACCACCTGTAGAAGCAAGCACGCGTGCGCACACACACAAAGAGAAACAAACACACACACACACACAGAGAGAAGTGGAGGATGTGCTGCGCCGCACCGAGGCTGCACGGCCGGAGTCATCGAGTCCCGCCGCCGAAGTCGTCGAAGTGCGCCACAAAGTCGTCGAGGCCGCCGGTGGGTTGTCGAGGCGCGCGGGGGCCGGATCCGCCGCCACCGCGCCTCGCCCCGCCGCTGCTCCTCGCCACGAGGTGAGGGGCAAGCGGGGGGGGGAGGGGGGCGGCACGGCCGCGCCGGCCGGAGGGAGAGGTGGGGGGGCACGCGGCGGATCCGGGAGGAAGGGAGAGGTGGAGAGGTGGGGGAGGCGCCGGATCTCGAGAGAGCTCCGGTGAGGGAGGTGGTGACGGCAGAGCAAAGGTGAGGCGGCGGCGGCGGCGGCGGGTCGAGAGGGAGGAGATGGGGGAGGAGAGGTTAGGTTTTCTGGATGGGGAGGGCTGCGGCTTATATACAAAGATGGTGGGCAGGGTGGGCCGCTGGGTAAATGGGCCACCAAGGAAAATGGGCCGCTGGCCCGATGTTTCGCCGAGAGCCCAATAAACGGCTCTCGGCGAAGAATTTATCTATTTTTAAAAAAAGTTAAAAATAGCAAACAAATGTAAAAATTCACAAAAACTTAACATGACACTACATATGTTGTGTATTGCTTATAAAAAAGTTGTTGTGGTCAAACTCAAATTTAAATTTCTGTAATGTACCAAACCTAGTGACATTAGTCAATTCTCTGAAACTTCTCGTGAGATGTTCCGGTTTCTAAACAACATACTGTGACAACCCGCCCAGGAAATACCGTACTATCGCCTAAGACCGATCCACTTTGGTCGATAAGCAATAATAAAGTATCATCTTGTCGTTAGTTGCCGGGTTAACGCCCGGTAAATCACTTGAAAAGCACAAGGATCGAATATATGCATTAAAACTCACTCGAAGGCGAGTCCAGAGATACAACAACATTTAATATCCAAATTCGTACCCTGAGGGGTTTATTTATTACAAACCATAGTTTTTGTCATGATGAAACAGTTCAGAGTTTTCGAAAAGCAGCGGAAATAAACTAGCGGAAGCGAAGTCACCACGGGAGGCCATCCATGATGCTTTCAGTAGTCGTCCTCCACCCACTCCAGCTCCCAGCCGGGCGGGATCTCACCGGGCCACACATCACTGAAGGCATTACCTGGATCAACACATTATAGCAAGGCTGAGTATACTAATACTCAGCAAGTCTTACCCGTCGGTGATATCTACTTCACCAATTCTAGACCATGAAAAGCTTTTTGGCTACTGGGTTGCCTTTGCTAAAAAGTAACAAAGAGTAGGTCCTTATTTTCAAGATTTTAGCACAGGTTCTAGTAGGTTTAATCTTTACTACATTAGCCAACTAGTACAAACAAGTTGTACAATACAATTAATCGAGCATAATATTCATCAACTTCCATCATTAGGGATCTCATGATTAGTGGAGTAAGTAGTCTCGGATAACGGTGAGAGGCCGACAATCGATTGATTTAAACCTTGCAAGGTAGACCCAAACACACGGTAGGCTGTCCCGAAGGGACAACTTTCCCAGGCCGTCCCCAAAAATCCTCGGGTCGGGATCGAATCTTACAGTCTTTGGTGCAGGCTATCCGGCATACCCCGCGAGATACCCGGAGTCACCATACACCACCGGTAGCTAGCCGTGAGAGCGAATCCCAAGAGTAGTAATAGTAAGATCCCTCGCCGCCTCATTAAGGTACTAGGCTTACCGGCCCATTCCCGGCAAATGTTTGGTACGTTCAAAAACTTAACCCACATAACCACTGGACCGGAGCCCAGATCCCATGCTCTTACCACGTGAGCAATCCATTTAGGATATATTGTGATTCCTATCTAAGAACCTATTCTCGCGAGCGAGGTCATCACTCAACTTGTAACGGTCCTATAGCTTAGCAGCTATCGACCTATCATACTAGTAAGGACAAAGGTACCTATGGATCATGCATCTAGGGTTTCATTCAACTCCTGAACGTAAATGCACAATCATTCATAGATAATTGAATAAAGAATTTTAAAACTAGGTTAGATGCATCGGAGCTTGCCTTCGTCAGCTAGGTTAGCCTGGGCACCCTCGGTGTCGAGTACTTCCACGTACTGCAGCGACGCTTCCGCTCCTCCTTCCTCGGTTTCCGGGACAAGGGAGTAATCTCCGTCCGGAAGATCTACACGGAATGCAATGCAAGATTTAGGTGATGTGATAGTTTGTTGTCTTATCCAACTCTGGGTTGGTCATATTCACCTTAACAAGCATTTAGATAGGGTTTCTCTTTTAGGAAGGTTACTGGTGTACATGAGTTATCCTTTTATTGAACATTGAATAAAGGTTTTTATTATACTTGTCATTTCATGTGAAAGCTTTAATTCTTTTCATCTTCACAAGCAAGGGCATAAATAGTATTTTTATTTATGAATTACTTTCTGATCAGTGATGATAATTAATTAGCTTTTAGTGATATTAATTAATACTTTCCAAAAAGGAAAAGAATTAATTAGGGATTTTTCTTTATTTAATTTCCCTTTAATATTAAAAGGGATTTTAAGCTTTTTATTAAACAATTAAATTACCAAAAATTCAAGAAGTGTTTCAAATGCATATTAGCACCTATCCTGGTCCATTGGACCCACATGTACGTGTTGGATGCGAGGAAATTAAATATTATTGAAAATAACAAAGGCTAGCTAGTGATTCAAAGTAAATGCATACAAAAATAAATAAGCATCAATTTGATCCAAACTTTCTTTTGCAAGCTCTCTGGTCCTAAACAAGTCTAAAGAACCAGCATGTTCACATGGAATCTCTACTGAACTTGGTTTATTAATTTACAAAGGAACACAATAACACATGCATAAATCGAGAATAATTATTTATGTTAATCCAAAATTCATGATTAATTCACAAGATGTGTATTTTGGCATTACCAGACAGTGTGCACAAGTTGAGCTCAAGAATATAATTATATTTAACAAGAAAAATCATTTATGCAGCTCTGGCAGAAATGGAAAAATATTTTTACAAAAAGATTTACACCATAACTTTGTGCAATTTTTGGCATAGGAGCTAGTCATGACCTAACACACAACATATCCAAAAATTGGACACAGATGACTTATAGATTTTGAGATATTGCAGATCTAGGGTTTTCACATTTGTATTTTTCATGCAAAAACTAACAGGAATTAGCTCAGAACAGAATAACAAAAGTTGTAGGATAATTCACCATGAATCCAAAAACATTGGTTTTACATTTTTCTGATTTTTCTGTGATTTTCTATGCAATTTACAAGAAACAACCAAAGGTCACACACTATTTAAGATCTAACTTTCACCGGGGTCCCTGGAAGTTTCTGCAGGTTTACAACCATGCCCCTACTTTGCACAAAACTCCCCAGAAACATTACAAACCTTGCAATGTCATCCCCGGGCGCCGGCCGGCGGCGGTCCGGCCAAATTCCGGCGAACCGGCGGCCGGGGCCGGCCGGCGCGGCGGGGGATGGGCCGCGGGCCCCTAGGGTCGATTCCCCGTGCTCGGCTTGGTGCGGGGCGCCACCGGCGAGCTCGCCCGGTGCAGCCCCACGGCGGTGGCCGCCGGAACGGCGGCCGCGGCGATTTAGCGGCCAAGGCGCGTCGGCCTGAGGCTTGGGTCATCATGGTGGGTGTGTGCGCTAGTGCTAACGGCCTGAGGGGTGCTGGGGAGGTGTCTAGCAGGGAGCTCGGCGCGGGAACGGCCATGGCGGCCTGGACGGCGGCATGCCCGCGCCGGAACGCTGCGGTGCCCGTTTTATAGACGCGAGAGAGAGGAGAGCCTTCGAGGCTAAGGAACGCAGGGAGGTGGGGGAGCCCGGCGGCCTCGGGGTGCGTGCGGCCGGCCTCGGCAGGTGTGCCCGGCGGGGGGGAAACCGGGCCGTGGCGTGCACGTGGCGCGGGGCCTCTCGCGGTGCCCCCGCCCGAGGCGCGGCTCGGGGAGTGCGCGGGCGACGCCGCCGCCTCGGCTTGCGCGCGCGCGGCCCCCTCCCCGACCGGCCGTGGTACGGGGTACGGCGGCGCGGCGGCCGCCGGCGCGTGGCGGCGCTGCGGGAGCGCCGGTCGCGGTGGCGCGCGCGACGTCGCCCGTTCCAGCCCTTCGGTTGTGGTGTAGCTTAGTTTGACCGAAAATTTCTCCAAAAATTTGAACTAAAGTGCACCGAGTAGTGAATAGGAAACTTGTAGATCTCACTACCCTCTACAACTTTTGTAAAGGCCATCTAGTGTTTTTCTCAACGGATTTGGCAGGAACGTCGTGCCAACTTTGAATGCCGGTCTGTTCTGCTAGACAGGAGGTACTGTCAGTCAATCGAGTTTTTCACCAATTTCCACTCAAAATTTGAGATGCCAATCTACATGAAAGTTGTGTCCCTCAACAAGATGGACAACTTTCATAAAGGTAGATTTTGAAGTGTTTAGGTGAATTTTGGAGAACGCGGCAAAAGTTCCGGACGACATTCGCTGACGTCAACGGTTAAGCCGGTTTTGACCGTGTCTTTGACCAAGGGTCCACTACGGGTGTGTGTAGGCTTGGTCAAGGGGTTCATTAGGGTTCATTGGCGAGGTTTTCGGGGGATGACCCAGGTTGACCTAGGTTTGACCGATGTTTGACCGGTTTGACTCGGCTGATCCGGTCATTAGCGTTAATGACGGTAATTAAAAACATGGGGCGTCACATATACGTGTCAAAGTGCTCAAAATGTTCTCAACATTTTACCACAACCTCGACATAAGATATAATGAGCACTCGATAAAATTTGTGATTTTTAAACTTCATTTGAATTTTATACAATTTAAAAACCTTTCTGCGACACGATCTTCATCATGAACAGAGAACAAAATGTTTAAAATTTGATTTAGTTTCATGTACATGGTCTTAGCGATGTCTCATGAACATGAATCTCATTTTTTCCAACAACTTTACTCGATGATTTCATGCACTTGCACTTCATATCAGCCGTCTTTGAAACAATTACCTAGAATGAAGTAAAATTTTTAAATATAGCAAACGGAGATAAAATTGTGTCAAATTTAAACATATCCTTTGTATAAGTGCATGTTAATGATAGAAAAAGTGTGAAGGTGCAAAAGTGATTTTTTAAAATTTCTTCGCCGAGAGCCACTCTCGGCGAAGAATTCTTCACCGAGAGTTTTTTCTTGGCTCTCGGCGAAGAATTAATTCACCGAGAGTTTTTTTCTTAGCCGAGAATTTTTTTTTTACTCTCGGTGAAGAGTTCTTCGCCGAGAGCCCGAGGGAGGCTCTCGCCAAGACTTTTGCTCTCGGCAAAGGACTAATATCACATATCACATCACTATAAACTATCAATCCTGCAAAATTAAATGCTTAAAGCCCCAACAAGTTCCTTAGTAACAAGAACCATACCTGCTGGCAATGTAATCCAAGAGTTCGCTAGTAACAAACTGCTGAGCCCGGAATGACTCCATCCGTCCACCCGAGCGATCTATAGCTACTTTTGCCATGGCACACATCTTACCACTAAAAAGAACGAAGTGGAGAAAAAAATTGGGTCTGCCGTCCTCTCCGTAGAACGACCGCGCAATTTTCTTGTGCGTTATAACTTGTCTTTCTTTCCCCGGCGTCGCCTCCCTCCCTCCCTCCCATTCCGCCCCCTCCCTTCTTCAATCCTCCCGGCCGCCGGAGTTGGAGGGAGAGGGGAGACGCTTCCCGCCGTCAACCCCGCGGCCCAGCGTCGCCGATCCGCGCGCCGAGTCGATCCGGTTATTCTTCTATCTATCCCTTTTTATTCACTCCCGGCGGCCGCGCTCGTCTCTTTCGTCTCTTCTTGGATCCGGCGATTTGGGGCGTGCGGCGGGCGCTTGATTCCGCCGCGATTCCCGCGGCGGCGATCCGTGAGATCGACGAGCGGTGGCGTTGTGGAGCGGGTGGGCGTTCGGTTTCGGGCGTCTGGTTTGGTTCCATTTCCAAGGAGTAGACGGGAAAGGTGGTTCTTTCCTTTTTTTACCAGTTTTTTCACGTAATTTCCAAGGAGTAGACGGGTTCCATGGTTTGTTCTTGCTCGTTGATTTCCTCCATCCTGCGTGAGTAAATGGAGATGGATTGGTAGGGAAAGGTGGAAGCTTGGTGCGAATTTGATGATCTGCGTCGAGAATGTGTTTTTTCTTTTTGGGTCGGTTAGAAGTTGCCATATGTTGTTGACGCTGCTGTGATGTCATCATTTTTATTTATGATCATAGCTGAATTGCTCTCATGAAGTGGATAATCTGGACAGACATCTATTCTAATTGATTAGGCTAGGGACAAGAGAATTCCCGAATTGGAAGGGTTTGTGTTTGTCCCCCCTTGTCAAGTCTCCCAGGTCTATCTAGCAAAATGCAGCATGCCAGCAAGTGAATGTGTTTCCACGGAACCTTTCATCAGACCACATATTTCTCTAGCTGAGCGTCCCAATCATCATGCGTTTTTGACGTTCTGTAATCATGCTCTTTAAGGATGTAAGCAGGAGCGGGCATGCCTGCGAGCCCGCCAAACCCACCTGCTAAATGTTGCTTCGCGGCCGTCCACGGGGACCTACATATTCAACGCAGGATTACGCGGTTAGTGCCTGCAAGACCTGTTGGGCTACGCAGGTGAGCCTGCAGCATCCGCAAAACAGGCAAACAGCCCGCAGGTTCGGCAGTAGGGAGGGGCTGGGATCTGGGAGCAACAGCAAGCATCCGCTCCTTCCCCGCTGCAGCATGTTGTCCTCGTCCCCCACCGTGGGCTTCAGCTCCTCGCTGCTGCCGCCGTGCAGCGCTCCGACGTCGATGGAAGTACCGGTCGTCGCACGCGCGGACGCCCGCCCGGACCCTCGCCGCGGCATCGGCGAGAGTGCTGCGCGCCTCCTCCCCCATGGCGCCTAGGCATCCGTTCGAGGGAGATCTTGGTAGCTGCCGGTGGAGCCGTACGCTTGTCACGGTGCCCTTGGTGCAGCTTCCACATCTCCCTCTCTGGATGGGTGGGAGCACTGTGTTAGTACATAGTTGAATTAGGAGGAAGAAGTAGAAGAACCAAAGGATAGTTGGGGAAGCAACGAGGAATGATTCAGTTCTTCAGAGTTGTGTTTCGATCCATACATGTCGTTCATGCCGGCGGCTATGGCTTTATCCAGCCAGGCAACACACGCGCACCCACGCTATTCACGCATACTACCCCCGCGCTAGTTTGTGTCGAGGCCGAGGTCGGCGACCTCCCCAATTTCGTCGCAGGGGCGAGATCTGCCGCCCGCCGACATTCGCAGCTCGCCGTGCGCCAGGTCGCGCCGAGGCTGACGCCGGCGACCTCCCCCGCTTCCGTCGTCGCCGTCCCAAGCCGGCAAGATTCGACGCCCGCCGGTGCGCGTAGCTCGCCCTACGCCAGCGAACTGCCACGGCCACCGCACCCTGGCGTCGGCATTCTCCGCGGCTCCGCCGACGAGTGCGCAGGTCCGTCTGGATGCCGCTGGACCGCAAGGAGAAAGAGAGAAGAGGCAAGGACGTCGTGGGGCCCCCACAGCGAGGTGGGCTTCGGCGGCGCCTGCAGGAGAATTATTTTTCTCTCGCGAAACCCAGCAGGATTTTGCAGCATGATAAACAGGTGTCGGCAGACCTCCGCAGGATTAATCAGGTTACTTAGCAGGTTGATGTGGGTAGCCTGCAGACGTCTGCAGGTGGGCCCACTTACATCCTTAATGCTCTTTGCAGGTTGATCAAGCGCATCACGTCTTTAGGGAAGCCCCTTGAACAGTAGTTTGTGTCAGATAATTCTGTCACAGCATGGCCTTGGCAGGCGCGGCCATCAAAGTTATGCTATCATAGTTACTCCTGTGTTGCTTAATAAGCTGCACTTAACAAAATATTTTTTGATGTTTACTATGAGATCACATATATGCATTGGAAGAAGCCAAAGCTTTTTGCTCCCCTGCCTCCTTTATCACTCTATCAATTTAAAGTCTCAATTGTGTGCATCATCTGTCAAGGTAATAACTCAATGGTGAGATGTGATCATGTGATCGACAAACTGGAAACATATTTTAAGATTTAATTGTGTGCATCATCTGTAGTAGGATAGCTAAATTATCATATTGATTTGAATAGGCACGACACATGTTATTCGTAGGAGTATGATTTTTATTTTTTTTCACTAAGCCATAATGTGTTGTAAACTTGATGATATGAGTGTTACTACCTACCTGTTAGAAAGAAGTATTACTACCTTCTTTCTTGTGTCCATATATTTCAATTTACTTAAAATGCATTATCCTGCAACACAGGTATGGGAAGGTGTTATTATCTGGAACTGCCGAACTGTTAACTTAGCTCCAAGAGGAATTTTGTTTCACTCCTATGAACTTTGTCAGCTCTATCTTCTAGATCAGCAAGCATCCCCTCTGCAAATACACACTTAAGGTCCAGAAGTGTACCACCACAGCCTCCTATTTCCTTTGGTGGACAAGGTATGCTACCATCACTGTTTACTTTCCAGAGCAGCAGATGGCTATTGGGTTTTTCAATAGCATCCTTGCCATTGTATGAATTACCATTCGAGGAGTTCTTAAGCTTTCTCAAACAGACTCTTTTATTACCATCCTTTGACTGATCTGAATACACTATTTTGGCTACTGTGCATCTTTAAAAGAGTGCAGCTTCAAATATATGCTATTTTTTGATCTAGATGATCTGAATACACTATTTTGCCAACGTAATTATGTGTTCTTAAATCTCAAACTGTTGCACTATTTGTTGTTATAGGTTAGCCAAAAAAATTAATGTAGATAAAATTTAGAGCACAATTCAAGTTTAATCTGAAAATGTTTTATTTTTGGCCAGTGCCTTATCCGCACTTCCTACTTGGTTACATACAGCAAGTTTCACTTTGAATTGAGATGGATTCAAAGAGAGCAGGAGATAGTTCGACACCGCTTGCAGATATCACAAACAATATAAATCAAGGTTTGATGAAGCACGTTTCACAACTCAGTATATTTTGTTGACAAAATCTGAATGTGTTTTGGTCGTGTTGCTAGGGGCCTTGGACCGTAATGAGCGGAGGAGACAGAGGTATGCATCGATGCCAAAGGAACAAAAGGACGAGCTCAACAGGAAGAGACGAGAGAGGCGCCTGGAGAATAAACGGCTGGACAATGAAAACACAACATGTGATGGATCAGGTACTGTTTATTTGAAGTGATGTAACTATAGAACGGCGAGTAATGTGAATGGTATACATATTGAATCGTTTTTTGTTCTAGGACTATTTAATATAGGCGCACATCAAGATAATCATGGTGTAATGTGAATGGTATACATTATGTTTGTAGGCATCATATTTTATTTGAATTGCATTGATATAGTGTGACCAGATCATAGTGTCATGTAATGATTTATTTTAACCAGGTGTTAGTGCATTGCCAAATAGTGAATGGCTCCACAGAGGACAATCGACTCAAACCAATGATCGGCCAGGTTAGTCTGATACAATAGACATCCTATCTTGATTTTGGGTATGCATGTTTTAATTAAATGCAGCATCTAATTTGACCAGGTGTTAGTGTAACAATTGATGAAGGTCAAGAACAGCTCCATAGGGGACATTTGACTCAAAACAATGACCTGCCAGGTTAGTCTAAATAATAATAATTCATCTTAGTGTGTCACACATGTAACCAATAACCATTCATTTTCTGGATGAAACTACATAATGGCGGGCTATGGGAATGGTATACAGATTTGACCGTCTTTGTTCTGTCTTTTATTTTCGGATGCATGAAGTCTGTATGCGGTTTTGGTGTGTCCTAAATAAATAAATAAATTATGTTTGCAGGCATCATATTTTATTTGAAATGCATTGATATAGTGTGACCAAATCATAGTGTAATGTAATGATTTATTTTAATCAGGTGTTAGTGTATCAATCAATGAAGATGAAAATAGTGAATGGCTCCACAGAGGACAATCGATTCAAACTAATGATTGGCCAGGTTAGTCTGATACAATAGACATCCTATCTTGATTTTGTGTGTGCTAAAAATACTATGTTTGTTTTTTTATACAAATGGCAGTCCTGAATGTTTTATCACCACTCACTTATTCAATGTTATATAGCTGAACAACTGTTTGTTTTGTAGTTGGTTGTGAGATATCGATTAGTGGAGAGACAAACGGCGATTGCATACATGATAAAGGCATTGAGAGTACTATATCTGAAGGAGGTAATTCAATTCTTCACAAACCGATCTGTCAATTTGGTTGTTTTCTATTGTTCAAAACATGTTAATATTTGTTGACGGTTAATAGTTGTATCAAAGTTCGTTTGTGACTTGCAAGCGGACAAGTCTCCCGTCGTAGTCAAGGGACCCTTCTTCCCTCGAGTGGTGAACCCAAGGTATCGAATCCGTGGAACAATGTGCAACGCAAGGATTCAATCTAGTAAAGCAAGGTAAGCTATCTTATGAAGGTAAGTTGCATCTAATCTACTAACTCATAAAGAAAACGAATCTAATCTAATCTACTAAAGAGGTAACAAGAGAAAGCAAGAGATAACCAATCTAGAGAATCTAGATCATGCTTA
This sequence comes from Cenchrus americanus, assembly GCA_947561735.1. Taxonomy (NCBI): domain Eukaryota; kingdom Viridiplantae; phylum Streptophyta; class Magnoliopsida; order Poales; family Poaceae; genus Cenchrus; species Cenchrus americanus. Next base: position 68,573,144 of record OX387242.1, read on the forward strand.
TGTTGTAGCTCCAAACAAGATAGATGAAGATAGCAAAGCGAATCTCATTAAAAGCATCTTTAAATCGTGGCCTTCCCATCCGACTCCGAAAACATCCGCCTTTCGAGACCCCCGTTCTGTCACAACGTATCCCTATTCATGCGGGGAGCTTAGGGCGAGTTCGATAGAACAAGTTGAAATCACTTGGCCGGTCCGGTATGCACCTCTAGCCACCGCGGCTACAAGAGCACCCTATGTAATCTATCTTAAGTATAGATCGTAGAAGAAGCAAAACCAAGAAGAAAACAAAATCATCGAGAAGGCACTTGATCGCTAGAAATCGAATTCACTTACAACTTCACCATGAATGATTACATGAACAAGATCACCACCGGGCCCTCCCTCGATCTTGATCCTCGCTCCGAGCTCCGACGTGGTCTTCCATGCAAGGTTCCCACGTCGGCCGTGGAAACCCTAGACAACTAGCACGACCCTCATCTTCAAGTTGGTGTCCCTCAAGCTTCTCTCGCTCCTCGGCGGCGGAATACGACTTCGGTTCTGCGTGGCTCTCGGTCGGGGGCTATTTATAGCCCGAGAAGCAATTAGGTCAAAGGAGAGGCCGATTGGGCCCCGAATGGGGCCGGGCCGGCCGGCCCGGGCCGACCGGCCCGGGCCCACCCGGCCCATCTCGCGGCCTGCTTCGCCCGGTGTTGCTTCCCACGTCTTCTAGATGTTCTCCCCTTTTGCATGTGGGCCCTTGACGTCGGTTTCTCTCCGAATTGGACTCAACTCCTTGTCTTGCAAGATTCGACACTTTTCTCGGTTCGGTCCTCGGAGTTTATCATCTTCTCGGGCTTGGTCCTTGGGCTCTTGGAGTCATGTTCACTTCATTGCTTGACTTGTATCGGGCTTCAAGGTCTTGTCATGAGGTGCTCAATGAACTTATCCCGGAAGTCTTGCTTTCAACGTTAAAACCCTGCGTAAACACATAACTCCAAAACCGACATGCACAAGTGAACTTGTTATACCACGGGGGTTAGTACCAATGAATAAGATACAAAAGTTATGCCAACATAGAAGGTAAACTCATGGCTAGGTTGACGGATTTTCACCGTCAACATCTCCCCCATGCTTAAACCTTGCTCGTCCTCGAGTAAGCCTTCGATGGATATCATCATTGCCAAACAATGTTTAAACCTTGCACTTGATCATACATGAAAAAAAACATAATGCTCTCAAAAGTTTAATTCGTTAAAGTTCCATAATGTACTAGCCTTCACCTCTACGGAGGGTAGATTCTTATTAAGCTTATCCCACAAGTATTAACATGCTCACCAAGTTTAAATAGACCTCGAATTTTTGAAATAAAGAACGAGATAAAGAAAAGCTAAACCAAGTTCACAAATTTAAATCATCTTGTATATTGCTCATGAACTCTCATCTCACTTGTCTCTCAAGCCTATATATTCTACTCCTTTCCCTCTCATATATATGTGGTAGGCTTTATATGGAGCTTTGGGAAAGTTTAGTCCTAACAAGATTTTATAAATGAGGTGTTGTCAAAACAAGACAAGCTTCTCATGGTCTTACCGAGACTCGTCAAAAAGGTCATTGGAAAATAATGTTGAATCAAGGAGGGGAAAGAGAAAAATACACACACTTTTAGATAAGTGGACATGTGCAAATGGCAAAGAGTGATCCCGAGGCACAAAGGAAGTCCTCATTATCGGATTGCACATGGTTGGAAGATGAGAATGGATCTTTTTAACTTGAAGCCTTGAATGCACTTTTAGAGAGCTGGGGAGTTCACTTTACGCACATATATTTTTTTCTCTTTCTCATATTTCTCATTCTTTTCTTTCTTTCATTCATTTATTTTTTTCTTGTCATATATTCAGTCCATGACTTTCACAACGAAGTTTTGATTTTTTATACCTTGAAAGTCATGAATATCACTGGATTTTTTTTTACCCAACCCTATACATCTCTTTCATCATTTTTTTTTAAAAATACTCCCTTTTGAACTCTAAAACTGCACCGTACCTACCTCCTCCCCCATGCTTAGACGTTGCTCGTCCTCGAGCAAAGAAGCGAAAAATAAGGTAGGTACCGGAGATATTTTTCCTTGGAGAGATACTTGAAATCTTCAACGTTGGCACCGTCTTGCGATCTTCCTTGAATTGATGATCCATCCTCAATGATAGGTTGTGGTCAAGGAGGTAATCACAAAAAGATGATATTTGGTTTAAGGTTGGATATCCGGCGAAGTTTGTGAGATCACCGATGCGGGGATACACAATGCACGGATAAAAGGCTAGCAAAAAGATAGATACGCAAAAACGGAATGACCAGCTTCTTAGTCTCGGGCCAGAGAAATCATGGCCTGCAATAACGCACTCAAAAATAAATCTTGTACACTAAGGTTTATGCACTCAAATATATATAAGGCTCTGGATAGGTTGAGCAACACACAAGCGATATTTGTGACAAGGTTAGCGATATTTTTGAGCATAAAAGACATCTTCAATCTATTCATAACTTGAGAGCACATAAAACACTATGGGTCTTTATTTTAATCATAACCTCCGCTGAAGATTAAGCTAGCATTTAGATAATTTCAGATTTGTATTTTTAAGAGAGCACTAGGTCAAACATGCATAAGTCAATTACAAAGATAAACAAAGCGGCAATTATAATCATATATCATCATGGCACAAACTTTGTAACTTTACCAAAGGTAAAAACTTGGTGGTGACGTTATTCATGATGAAAATAAAAACTAAGATACACACTGAAAATTAAACTAAAAACTGAAAATTAAAGCAAAGCTGAAAATACTACGCAAACATAGGTGCATACAAGCTGAAAATTAAAGAAAAGGGGGTAAAGGAAAGATAAAGCTCCTCCTTTCTCTAATCTTCCGCCGGTGGTTGATATTGAAAGTCTTGGTTGTTGTACCCTTACTTGCAATAGGAATGCGCCTCTCCTCCTATGAATTGTCCAATGGTGAAGGTGTCAAAGCTCATAAGCGACGTTTGCATTTCCTTCACCCATTTGGTTTGCATTGGTTAGGATGGCTGCAATAATTTGCATGTTCCTTGCAGCGTATCCTCCAATGGTGGCCACATTTTGTTGTGGTTGAGGAAGGTGTGCAAATGGCTCCGCAAAGGCTACGTTGGGCACCGCAAAAATGGTGGGGGTATGGCTGCACCACTCCCCCATGCTTGCATTGGTACACCACCGTAGTAACTCGGCGGCGCCGGGTTCCTCCCAATGGTGGGACATAATTTTGTTGTGCACCTTATTCTTGGGCCATAGAAGATCCTTCTCCTATAATTTTTTTTTCTTTTATTATTTTTTTCTTCGCCGGCACAAGAAGTCCTTCCTCTAACCGATCTTCTTCCCCTCAAGAAAAGTCTTAATCTTCAATCCGGAAGGGGCAAATTCACCTAGGCCACTTCGAAGCCTCCTCTCTCATCTTCACTCTTATATTTTCCTTTCTTCATATATTCCTAGGGAAGTCCCGGTAGGAGATGATTTGGGTTCCTTGCAATACCCGGTTTTAAAGAGATAGTCAACATGGAGAGGTAACAACCCGATCTCCCGAATCCGATGTTGCCACAACACCACCGGTTGATCATAGGTGAGTAGGGTTGATTGGCTGCGAGTAAATCCAATTCAACTCCGTGTTGGTTATCTATGTCTCTCTTATTCTCCCCAAAAATCCACTTGCACAAAAGTGACACACTTGGATGATGGGGTTCCGGATAGTATTTCTTCGTTGATGGTCTCTTCCCGTGATCATACTCCAAAAGCCTTCCCATGTGCCTTTATGCACATACTTGTTCCGGAGCTCCCTTTTTGAAAATAGGGGGCACTCGCCCATGGGTCTACGATACTAGAACATGCAATCGTTTCGAACATGAAACCAATCTAATCTATCGGGGATTGTGTTGAATGGATCCAAGGAAGCATTGAGGCCCTACTCCCTTTATGGCATGGTTGCTAGCCTTAAGCATTAAAGTATTTTCAGCACAAGATGATAGATAGATAATCCAACAAGGTGTGATTACATCTCAAGATCGATTGCAACCCATGGATGAAAGGAGATTACCCCATCAAGGTGCTAGAAATAGCATCGTTGATCAAGGTTACCCTTCCGACGGTGTCTTCCTTCTTCTCCACTTGTGGGCTCCCTCCAACGGAATGAGAGATTCAGCACTCCTTCATCAAGGGTATGCGCCATTGTCATGAAAATTTCCTAGGCGAATTCCTTGTGGGTGTTTGCCGACACTCCGTTAGAGAATTGCACCGGTGTCCCGTGTGAAACCCAATATGTTGAGAGCTTGGTCGTCGATGTCGACGTTCACTACAAGCCTCTACTTATGGTGAGCGAGCTTCTTCTCCTCCTCCGTCATGATGACATACCCCTCGGAATACCGCGGAGCATATGGAGGTGGAGCGGATGATCGTGTCAAGTGGCGAGGTTGGACAGGCGACTCCTCCATATGTTATTGAAGTTTGGTGAACCTCATAAACGAGTTTCGTGTGGCCCTCATGCCACCAAGGAGAAGAGTGCGATTCCTCCTCGGCGGTGCCGTGTCCTCCCCCATACTCCAAGGAGACTCGGAAACCGAGCGCCTCCTCGAAGGGGTTGTCGATGATGGCTTAGACGACGATGATCCCATCTTCTTCGGTGCAAAGGCTTGTAGTTTTCTTCCATGATTGCAGCACTCTCCCTCACAAATAAATATCCGGGGTTTTCACCCGGTAACAAGGTACACAAATATTATTTTGGAGTCTGGACTTTGAGTGGATTAAGGATGTGATTTTTTGCACGAAACAAACGCGGTGGATGGCTAAGTCTAAGGTGATCCTGGCCTACAAACTAGAGCACACGAACAAAGAGTTGGATGAAAGACTTACCTCTCTCCTCCTCTTGGCTCGGTTCTCCTCTAGTGCATTCATGTTGCTTCGTGATCGCGTACACCTTCCAAACGTTCCCGTCCACTCCTTCGCTTGCATTATTGCTCCTTCCACTTGATGTTTTCGCTTTGACTCACTTCCATACTCCCTTGCCTCACATGCATCCGTGATATTCCTACAAAACAAAGCCTTGGCTGCCCCCCATGCTTGTACTTTGCATGTGGTTTAAATATGTTGGAGGGGCATCCCGTGATGTATCATGGTGCATGCATGGTTAGGTTAACTAGATTGCCTCCCTTTAAGGCTAAGCACTCCTCTAGTTTCGAAATTTAAAAATATTTTTCAGAGCCATGCAAGAGCTCGAACATAATTTTAGAGAAGTTTTTAAACCATTAAAAACAATTGCAAGTCAAAAATATTTTATTTTTACGTCGATTTCGGTCTCACCGGTATAGTTTGCCTTCATTGGTTGAGAGCAAACATTTCCCGGCTTGATCATGGGGGCATAGGTTTAGGTTCTAATTTTGGCTAAATAAGAAAGATTTTGAATAAAACAAAATTAGAATAGGCTTAGAAAAATTCTAATCCTAGAGAAACCAAGGATAAAGATTTTTAGAACCAACCAAAAGCTTTGATTTCTAGGTTCACGCGAGTCCTACCACGTGCTGAATTTTATTAACACTTAAACATAAATCGTGGCTCTACTCGTGTGGTTTAGCATGAAAAATAAGTCAACCTCAGCACCATAATGAGGGTGAAAGGTTGAGTTAAGGTTCTGAAATTATTTGGTTGAGGGTTTCTCGAAAAGAAAAGAATCAAACAAGCACATAGGATGGTTCATGTAAAGGGTTTATGATCAAGCAAAATATTCAACCAAGAATTATGTCTCTAATATTATTCAACCTTTCTAAGTCTAAGGTTTTGCGTAGTAAAATTCAAAACTGAATTAGTAAAAAGACTCGAAAAACCTGGAATCGGGTTGTCCTCCCGGTAGCTTATTCTTGACTCGATGAAACGGGTTGCCTCCCGCCTAGCGCTTCGTTTATAGTCCAAGGCTAGACTTCTTCACTTGATTACTCCGGATCAACGCTCTTTGCGGGCGTTGCAATCTTGGGTACCCACTTTGGCTTAGTCAATTTTTTTGGTCTTCACAGGCTGGCTTTGTCCTTTGGTCTTGACGGATGCAACAACTTCCTTGTGGCTCGGCATCTCGAACTCCGGTCTTCGGTTGTGATCTTCATGGTCTCTAGTGTGATCCTTCATTTCTCCCGAATGAGCTTGAGTAGCCTTTGCCGTCTTGGGACCTTGGAGTTGTCTCGGATATTCTTCTTTGTTGCCCATCGGGCGCCCGGCAAGTTGTCCCACTTGCGTCTAGCATCTTCATAACGATGAACACTTCACACTCCTTGCATGTGGATCTTGCCTTGGCAGCCTTTAGGTGTTGAGCTTCTTTCTCCATCTCCATCTTCTCCATCCTCGTTGATCTTGAACGGCCTTCCGGCGTCTTGACTTGGAGGTGGTGATTCCCTTGGAGATTTTGACGGTCCTTCGAGCTTGTGTTGCACGTCACCTTTGCCTGTAAAGTTTTCCTGGATCATCCACAAAAAAGTTTTGGGTTTCTTGGAGAGGTAGCCAACCAACTCCGGTTAGGGTTAGTGATAAAACAAAAATCTAACAAAAGAAAAAATTGGGATTAATCAAAACTAGATTAGATTGACTCTTTTTTTTTCTTTTCGCGGATGATCAAACATAAGAGATGCAAAAGAAAATCAAAAGAAAAACTGAAAGATAAGCGATACTAGATCGGATCTTGATTGCTTGTTCCCCGGCAACGGCGCCAGAAAAAGGGGCTTGTTGACGGTTAATAGTTGTATCAAAGTTCGTTTGTGACTTGCAAGCGGACAAGTCTCCCGTCGTAGTAAAGGGACCCTTCTTCCCTCGAGTGGTGAACCCAAGGTATCGAATCCGTGGAACAATGTGCAACGCAAGGATTCAATCTAGTAAAGCAAGGTAAGCTATCTTATGAAGGTAAGTTGCATCTAATCTACTAACTCATAAAGAAAACGAATCTAATCTAATCTACTAAAGAGGTAACAAGAGAAAGCAAGAGATAACCAATCTAGAGAATCTAGATCATGCTTATGTTGTAGCTCCAAACAAGATAGATGAAGATAGCAAAGCGAATCTCATTAAAAGCATCTTTAAATCGTGGCCTTCCCATCCGACTCCGAAAACATCCGCCTTTCGAGACCCCCGTTCGTCACAACGTATCCCTATTCATGCGGGGAGCTTAGGGCGAGTTCGATAGAACAAGTTGAAATCACTTGGCCGGTCCGGTATGCACCTCTAGCCACCGCGGCTACAAGAGCACCCTATGTAATCTATCTTAAGTATAGATCGTAGAAGAAGCAAAACCAAGAAGAAAACAAAATCATCGAGAAGGCACTTGATCGCTAGAAATCGAATTCACTTACAACTTCACCATGAATGATTACATGAACAAGATCACCACCGGGCCCTCCCTCGATCTTGATCCTCGCTCCGGAGCTCCGACGTGGTCTTCCATGCAAGGTTCCCACGTCGGCCAGGGAAACCCTAGACAACTAGCACGACCCTCATCTTCAAGTTGGTGTCCCTCAAGCTTCTCTCGCTCCTCGGCGGCGGAATACGACTTCGGTTCCGCGTGGCTCTCGGTCGGGGGGCTATTTATAGCCCGAGAAGCAATTAGGTCAAAGGAGAGGCCGATTGGGCCCCGAATTGGGCCGGGCCGGCCGGCCCGGGCCGACCGGCCCGGGCCCAATTCGGCCCATCCCGCGGCTGCTTCGCCCGTGTTGCTTCCCACGTCTTCTAGATGTTCTCCCCTTTTGCATGTGGGCCCTTGACGTCGGTTTCTCTCCGAATTGGACTCAACTCCTTGTCTTGCAAGATTCAAGCACTTTTCCGGTTCGGTCCTCGGAGTTTATCATCTTCTCGGGCTTGGTCCTTGGGCTCTTGGAGTCATGTTCACTTCATTGCTTGACTTGTATCGGGCTTCAAGGTCTTGTCATGAGGTGCTCAATGAACTTATCCCGGAAGTCTTGCTTTCAACGTTAAAACCCTGCGTAAACACATAACTCCAAAACCGACATGCACAAGTGAACTTGTTATACCACGGGGGTTAGTACCAATGAATAAGATACAAAAGTTATGCCAACATAGAAGGTAAACTCATGGCTAGGTTGACGGATTTTCACCGTCAACAATATTACTTTAGCAACCGAGGTCAATCTGGTTGTTTTCTGTTGTTGAAAACATGTCAATATTAATGTTACATAATTCTATCACACAGTTTACCAAAGTATATATTTGGGGCTCGAATAAATCTGCAAAATTATTTCTAACAATTATTGTGTTAAAACAACCATTAGTTATCGATCAGTACTAAATAACATCCGGCCACCAATTATATTTAGAGGCTTAAACCAACTTTTGTTAACACCTATTATAAGCCAATTATATTTATTTTGTTTTGATAGTACATGACATAGGCATCCGAAACAACTACCTAATGTCTGGCACACAGGACATAGGCATTGAGAGTACTATTGCTGAAGGAGTAATTTATTTATGTCAATTTGGTTGTTTACCATTGTTGAAAAAATGGTAATATCACTTCAGAAACTGAGTCGTTAGTCTGCCTGTTTTGTGTTGTTGAAAACATATTGATATTAATGTTATGTAATTCTATCACACCGTTTACCAAATTATTTTTCAAGGCTTGAATAATCTTGCAAAATTATTCCCAACAATTATTGACTTATTATGTTAAAACAACCATTAGTTACCGATCAATACTAAATAACATCGGGCTACAAACCAATTGTATTTACAACCTTAAACCAAATTTTTTAGTGATTAATACCAGCCAAATATATTTAGAGTCATGGGACATGAATATTCTTGATTTTAGGCGAGGTTGGCGAAACAACTACCGCGGTCGATCAAAACCTCTCTCCAAGTGAGCGTAAACGTAAGAGGGAAAGAGCACGTTTTGCTGCAATGTCTCCACTTCAGAGGGAGACACTCAATAAAAGGAAACGTGATGCAAGAGCTGCAAAGAGACTATTTAAGACGCCACAAGAGACGAAGGAGACTACAAGGCAGTCCAAGCTTAACTACAAAAAGAGGATTAAAGAACACCGTCACGACAACTTGCATCCTGACTCCATTGCCATGGCAAACCCTCAATGGAAACCACAACTTTTATTCCCTCCTGGTGACAAGCCTCCCTCAAGAGTATCGGAAGAGATGGTCATCCCCGATTTTGGTGGCAGCCCTGTCTATGTCGAGGCAGTTGTACGGGAACCTCCACAACAAGATGGAACCCCGGAGACATTTCTATCCAACACTATCCATACAGACCACCTAACTCCAGGATTGCGAGAGTCTCGACGAAAGCGTCGTAATCAGGAGTTTGAATCAACCATTGGAAGAAACACCAATGGGGCCACTGGTGAAAATGAGAACATTGCGAGTCAGCCGATACGATCGTGTGTTGTTGACAATGGTAAATTACTTGCCAACCTATGTGATTAACAAAAGACGCTAGACCAAGGAAAAAAACCATTATTAAAATTTCTTTACGACATTTTCTTTCCTTTATTTTTACCCAGCTATAATATCTGATGGCACGGTGACGATCACAAAAGATGATGAGTGCAACATATTTGATGATGATGAGGAAGAGGACGAGGCATACATGTTTGTTTGGCCCGGTATTTGTAAAAAATACCGAATAGCTTTCGAACATCCACTCCTTTATCTTACTTTTCCATTATATGGTTGACGAGAAAACATTGGACCAAGTAATCAAAATGTAGAAAACGCAGGACCAAGCAATCAAAATGCATCATCTGCGCTCGAACAACCATTATTTGATGAGATCGGTGATGCTCACAACTTTTAACATTCTTTACTTGTGTTTTCTTTCCTTTATTGTTACCCAAACTATAATGTCACATGGCAATGTGGTGATCACGAACGATGACGAGGGTGACATATTTGAAGATGGTGAGGAAGAAGACGAGGGATACCTATTTGCGGGGCAAGGTATTTGTACTGAACCAAATACCTTCCTAAATATCCACTACGTTATCTAACCTTTTTTGTTTGATCGTGTCATTTCATTAGAGGAATCAGATGATGATGATGTCCAAAGTGATACTCCTGAGGACGACACGACTTCTATCCCTGAAGAACCTGACCCGTATGAAAAGGTGTACAGTAACATGCCTACGGAGACACATGTGTTAAAACATGTCCCTAATTGCCACCACTGTCATGCGAAGAGGTTTCCGAAAGAACCACCTGGGTTCTGTTGCCGCAACGGAAGATCGAGCTGAATGAACCAGTGATACCGGACCAACTCATAAGGCTTTATACGAGCTCTGATGAAGATGCTAGGCACTTTCGTAGCAATATTAGGTTTTTCAATGGTCACTTCTCTTTCACTTCCCTCTATTGTCGTCTAGATGGTGCTACTGCTAACATGAGGAACACCGGCATATATACCTTCCGTGCACATGGCATGATGTATCACAACATAAGGTCATTTGGGAGAGAGGAGGGCTTGGAGCCTAGGCATCTTGAGCTTTACTTCTATGATGATGATCCGAGCCTTGAGTATCGTTACCGAAGGTCTTTGTGAAGAGAAGTACCAAAAAGATAAAGAAGTTATAGACAGATTGGTGGCCATCCTTCGTCACAACCCGTACTCACAACATTTGAGAAGTATGGGGCAAATTGGACAACTTGATGACTATTGTCTCGAACTTAATCTTGATCAACGATTGGACCAAAGGACATACAATGAGCCGATCGCTAAGGAGGTGGCTGCCGTTTGGATCGAGGGTAGTGAACTCCTGGGCCAATTTCAAAATAGTGTTGTTCTCCATGGAAAAGATAGGAGCGAGGCATGGCATCCGATCATACCATGGGTGCTACGATGCTCTTTCATATCCATTATTCTTCCCTAAGGGTGAGCTTGGATGGCATATGGATATCCCAAAGAGAGGTGTTACTATGGAGGATGTCAACACGGCTCGTGCCTCGCGTAAGGCTCGTAGTAATACCGAGGAAGAAGAAACGGGTTTATTTCTCCTTATACTATCATGTATACGGAACCATGTTGTCATAGAAATAACTCTAATAACATGTTACTTTTGCGAATCTCCGGAAACTTATGTGTTTCGTGCGTGACTACTACTCGTTATAAGTTTCGGATACGGCGGGAATCTTCAATCCCATTATTTATGGCAGCGCCTTTTCCAACAATTTGCTGTGGACACGTACATCAAAATTGAGAGTTCTCGGTTGGATTACATACGTAATCATCAAAAAGAGATCAGGGCCGACCTCTACCAAGGATTGGTTGATAGCATGCATGCTGGTGAGGGGAGAACTGAAATGGTTGGAAAGCGTACGGTGATGCCTTCGTCGTTTATTGGAGGCCCGAGGGACATGAGGCGTAAGTACTTGGATGCCATGGCACCCGGTGCGAAGGTTTGGGAAACCGGACATCTTCCTAACCATGACATGTAATCCAAAGTGGGAAGAGATCACGCGTGAGCCGTACCCCGGACAAACAAAGCACAGACCGTCCGGACCTTATTGATCGGGTCTTTAGGGCAAAATTGGAAGAGCTTAAGGACAAGTTGCTAAAAAAGGACATTCTCGGAAAGGTTCGCGCACATGTGTATGTTGTTGAGTTCCAGAAGAGGGGACTACCACACGCACATTTTTTGCTAATCATGGAAAGAAACTATAAACTCAAGTACCCAGAGCAGTATGATCTTCTAATCTCAGCTGAGCTCCCAAACAAGAAGAAATATCCAGAACTGTATAAAATGGTTACAAAGCATATGATGCATGGGCCTTGTGGATCACTTAATCGCAACGCCCATGCACAAAGGGCCGTAAAGAATGCAAGAACCATTACCCACGACCTTTACGTGATGCCACATTACGGGGCAAGGATTCATACCCGGTTTACAGACGGCGTGACGATGGTAGAAAGGAGAAGGTTCGTGGGCATGACCTTGACAACAGATGGGTTGTGCCTTACAACCCGTACCTCCTCCGTCTGTTCAATTGCCACATAAATGTTGAGGCATGTGGGAGCATCAAGTCCGTCAAATATTTATTTAAGTACATTCACAAGGGTCATGACCGTGCATTTGTTGCTGTGAGAGAGGCTGCCAAGGAGGGTAATGAAGGAAACATTGATGAGATCAAACTATATAGGGATGCTAGATGGATAACTCCTCCAGAAGCCTTGTGGAGGATATATGGGTTTGATTTAAGTGATAGGTCCCCTTCGGTGTTGGCCTTGCAGCTCCATCTTCCTGGCATGCACATGGTGTCATTTTGCCGGCGCGAGGGTATTCGACATGTGCTTAATCGTCCAGGTGTTGAAATGTCGATGCTTAAAGCCTACTTTGAAAAGAACAGGACATCTGAACATGCCCGTGGTATATTGTATCCAGACTTTCCTGAGTACTATAGGTGGGACTCACAGGGCAAAATATGGATTCGGAGGGCACAAAAGGCTTTAAGACAGGTCGGAAGAGTTGTAGGTGCCAATCCGAAATGAAGGGGAGCGTTATTACCTCCGTGTTCTTCTACACAATGTGGCTGGTGCAACCTCCTTCACTGATCTAAGGACGGTTTATGGCACACTCCTGCCGACTTTTCGCGAAGCTGCAGAAAAGAGGGGCCTTATTGAAGCGGACAAAACATTGCATGATTGTCTTACTGAAGGTACTCATTGGATGATGCCATTTGAACTACGAACGCTCTTTACAAGTATCTTGGTATTTTGTGAGCCAAGTAATGTGTTTGATCTCTGGGAAAAGCACAAGGATGCAATGGGAGAGGACTATAGGCGCAACAACCAGTCTAGCTTCAAAGTGGACCAGATGGTCCTCATAGAAATTCGGAAGAAGTTAGAATCCATGGGGAAGGAAATAACAAAGTTTCCACTTCCTAAAATAGATGATACATATGATACCGTCCGGCAATATTCCTAGAGAGATTTTTGAAGAGGCTAACATTGAGGCGAGCATTGAAGACTTGGAACTATCAAAAACCCTTAACGAGGAGCAACACGTTGCCTACAATGAGATTATGTCTGCTCGTTGATAGTGAGTGTGGTGGTGTGTTCTTTGTGGATGGACTCGGCGGCACCGGAAAGACTTATCTATATAGAGCCCTCGCTCGCTACTATACGTGGTCGAATAAAATTGCGGTGGCAACAACAACACGGAGTTGCGGCCTCAATAATGCCCTGGTGGCGAACCGCCCACTCGCGCTTTGGGGTTCCTCTCGGCCTCGAAGATGGGGACCGTTGTTCCTTCACAAAAACGAGTGGTACCGGTGAGTCGCTTCATATTGCATCCCTTATTATTTGGGATGAGGTGACGATGATGAGGAGGCAAGGTGTCGAGGCGCTAGACTACAGCCTTCGTGATCTCATGGACCGTTGGGATGTGCCGTTTGGGGGAAAGACTATTGTGTTTGGTGGAGACTTCAGGCTGGTTCTCCCGGTTGTTCGGAAAGGATCAAGGGCACAAGTAGTCGGTGCCTCTCTACGGATGTCGCACCTTTGGAGTTCAATGCGACATCTAAGATTGGTGCGCAACATGAGGGCAAAGGCCGACCCATGGTTTGCGGCATACTTACTACGTATCGGGGGAGGCACTAAGGAGGCTAATGCTGATGGTCAAATCCTCCTTCCTAAAGAAATATGCATACGCGGACGGGGAAGACAAGTGATCTTGATATGTTAATTGATTCCATATTCCCTGCCCTCAATGACAATATGTCAAACAAGAGCTATATCACCTCACGAGCGATATTATCGCCAAAGAATGACTCGGTTGATAAGATTAACATGAAGATGGTAAGCCGTTTCCAAGGGGATGAGGTGGTGTACCACAGCTTTGACAGTGCGGTGGATGATCCACACAACTACTAACCATCTGAGTTCCTCAACACTTTAAACCCTAGCGGTCTCCCGCCACATGTATTAAAGCTCAAGGTTGGGTGCCCGGATCATATTGCTACGGAATATCGACCTGCGCGACCGGACTTTGTAATGGAACCAGTCGGTGGTTAGAAGGTTCCAAAGAAATATCATCGATGCCGAAATTATGGTTGGAGACCATGCCGGAAAACGAATCTTCCTACCACGGATTCCGTTATGCCCATCGGATGACGATATGTTCCCGTTCAAGTTCAAGAGGAAGCAGTTCCCTATTAGACTCGGTTTGCCATGACAATAAACAAGGCTCAAGGGCGGACTATCCCCAATGTTGGTGTGTATTTGCCCGAACCGGTGTTCTCCCATGGCCGCTATATGTTGCGCTATCTAGGGCCACCTGCTAGATCAAACATTAAGATCCTTGCTATCCCACCCGGTGATAAGAAAGATAAGAGAAAAAAAGAAAATAGTTAATCCAACTTATACTAAAAATATTGTTTACGAGAGAGGTCCTCACTTGATGACAAGGTATTATCTTATGTTTTGCACAACTATTACATCCTTACGTTTGTGTCCTTTGTAATCTTGTTTCTCGTGCATCGGAAACATTAAATGATTATATATGTTCTTACATTATGGCGTTGTAACTATTTATCTTTATTTGAGATTTATGTAATATTATGTTTCTATCATCACGGCTGCAGTATATGTTCTTAAATTATGATATAAATGAAGTTGATGTTTCATATTTAAATGTTTCTTGTGCTTATACATATGTCATTATAGTACTATGTGTCCCGTAGCAACGCACGGGCACTTAACTAGTGGTACCTACATTTTTCAAGAAGACCAATTTGTGGCGTGTCATGTCCACAGAGCGCCAAAGCTCTGGTGTCTTTGCAGCCGCCAACCATGAGCGGCACACAAGACCTGCGCCCATCAGGATCTCAATGGCCCCTAGCTTCATGAAGATTGAGGAGAGAGGGTCTAGTGGGAGCAGAGACCAATCCCTGACAGGTGACTTTGGCACGGGGATTGGGTATTGATCCATTGTGTGTACAAAAAGTGATATCTAAGATTGGCGGCATATGTAATCAGTGAAAATCCCATGAAGTTGAAATAAAAAATAGCATGAAGACGGTATGCCAACACACACACACACACGAGTCCATCTGTGATAACCAGGAAAGTCATAAATCTTGAGACTATCAAATCTTGATGCAATGCATCAAAACCACAGTTGATTGCACTATGTTTGCAATAATCCATCATAGTAACTTGTTCCATCCAACATAAATAAGAAGCTTTTTTAATTTCACAAAAATAGCATTGAACAAACTCAGTGAGAAAAACCTGATAAGGCCCGGGCCTCAGATAATTCGGGCTGAAATAATTAATAAACACAGATCTATATGTAAATCATCGTGAGCTGCGGTGTAGTTTACACAACCAGGAACAGGTAGAGACGTAAAGTTCGTATCGAACTAGGATCCAAATTAAAGTGGAGAACTTGTCCCAAAATGCTACTAAATCTATTACAGCCATGAGCAGGCAAGAACACCGATGAACTGAACTGGAGTACGAGAGGATCTAGTCGATGGCAACGAAAGGAAAGCAAAATACTAAAACGCCACCAAGCGGAAATGCATGCACAGAAAACTCCATCCGATCGGATCCGGTGTCAAATTGGATCATCAATCACAAATTCTAACATTTTCCCCATCCCATGAATCGGCGAATTAATTACTACAGCGAGGGGATTAATTAAGATCTTGGGAGACGCCGAACGAAAGGAAACGAGACCACACAAATTAACTAGCTAGCTACGGCTACGGGGAGATTCCTCATTTCGTTACCTTCGCCGGCGGCGGCTGTGGTACTTGGGCAACTTCCTTCGTTTGCTGGCGAGGTTGGCCGCACTTAAATTGGCTGTTCGGCTTCTGATTTCCTTTCCTTTTCGTGCGTGGGTTCCATGGGCCTTGACCCTTGAGGCCCAACATGCATTGGGCTATCTCTGTTTCTGTTGGTTTTCGATATAAAATGTTTCGCCTTCGGGAAAAAAAGGGAAAGATATAAAATGATTTGATCTGCGTACATTACGGGGATGATACGTATTTTGAGTATGAACTGTTCACAGTGTTACACCTATACAAGTCTAAGTTCATGCATCCGATATATTTGGACACCAAATAATTCATGTATAAAATAATTCATGTATATGTTTGTATGCACCTACATATGGTGTATGTCTAAATGCATACAAATATCTATGATTCTAGAAAAATCAAATAATTTACGATCAGTATATTTTTATAAAATGAAATTTTGTATAGAGCTACTATTATATCTGAATGTGATATACCTTATAATTTGGAAGACCATGGTCCTGTAAGAACTACGATCCTGTAAACGTAACAAACCCCACCGGAGACCTATGTTTTCCTATAAACCATGGTTTTACAATTTGCACACACCTCTAGGTTTTAAAACTGAAGTTTCTTGTGATACTATGATTTTTCAAAACTACAACATCCAATCAAAGCAGACCATATATCGACATCCAAATCACAAAACTGCAGGTATCCATCCGCCAGGTGAGGGGAGGCTGGGGAGCCCTCGAGGATGGCGTAGACTCCTTTGTTCATCATCATGTTGCCTCCCGTCTGAAGAATACGGAGTTCGTGCAAGCTTTCGGCAATGGAAAAGGTGTCCTCATTCTGCCTCGCCTCCCAAGCCTCATCAGATTCCTCAGGCTCCTTGCGTTCATCCACGCCATTTTGACGATCTTCCATTGCTATCTCACGCATGATCTGATCAAAATAAAACAAACTGCACATAGATTCTTAAACTATCAGCTGCCGTCACACAAGGACAAAATATCTGAAAAGTTGTACTGGCATTTTATGATGTGAGCTGAGCACTCCATTTCCTCTAGAAGTGGACATTTTAAAACAAACGATGCTTTGCAATGTCTAAAAACAGATTTCCAAAGAAAGTGTTATTGATGCACTAGTATCCTACATATGTATAAATTTTCAAGCACAAATCAATTCTAGTTAAACGGTGACATCACAAACAGAAACAGACACTGTGTTTGTGTTCGCTTTAAGTGAGTATCAACATTCCTTTTGGAAGCTGAATTTCAAAGGAATGTTCAAACCATCCTTTGCAATTTACTTTTTAGTACCAGTAGTGATCAGTCTCAAATCACAAGTTTGGATCAATCCAAAGCAAAGTTGGGCACCTCAGTTCCAGTAGACTATGAGAGAACATTGACCATGGTCAGGACTCAAGAGTACATCCAATTGGTCAGAAATTAAACAGGAGCAAACAAAACACACCAATGCATGTATTCTCACCTGTGGTGGATATTTTTCCATCATAAAGATAATACATCTGATGGCAGAGGTGCGCAAAGCACACGGCTCATCAAGGAGTAAATTTGCTCCGTGCCATCCCAAATATCAATGAATTGCCATCCTCACATGTGAGGATATTCTCCCATATAGGAGGCCATGTCACCCTACTTCAGGTAGACAATACATATAACATACTCACTGAGATTCTATTCAAAGTCACAGATTAAGGAACCCGAGCTCAGAACTCAGATAAATGCATATAAGGTCACCTTGACTACATGGTAAGACCATTAATCTGAGCACGTTTGGGGAACAAGACACACTTGATCTTGGCGCAGTGAGCACGTAGTTCATCATTGACATACACATGGTAGCATTTGGTGATGTCGAGGAACTCAAGGTGAGGACAGCCCTGGATGATGGCATACACTCCGTCATTGGATAGACATCTCCCTGCCATCTGAAGAAATCGCAGCTTGTGCAAGCTCTCTGCTATGGCAAAAGCCTCTTCATTTTTCCTGGCCTCCCATGATTCGTCGTATTCCATACCTACCCCACTTATCCACGTGGATGGTAGAGAGATTCTTAGACGCTTCAGGTTTGGGTGCACTCTACCAATATGCCTGATAAGTTCTGGTAGCATTTTTTGGTATGAGAACTCTATCTCCTCCAAAAGGGGACATTTAGATGCAAACCTACTCAATTTTTGGGTCCAAAGATACAAACAATTGGTTAGTTGTATGCTCTTCAATGAATTGGCCCTGCAGAGTGAAGCACAAAAGGGGACAGGTGATTAATGAATTGGACAATATGATGTAACTGCAGATTAGCCAAGTTGTAAGCATCATTCTAGCCACAAATAAACACACTGAACACTTTGCCCCACAGAAAACATTTTCACGTGTTGATATACCCACAAGTTAATGTACCATCCATAAAACTACAAGTTTCGGGGCATTTTTCTGAAAAAAACTAACCAGCTTTGGCAATCCTGAGCCTATGCAATTTCTGCTTGCATGTTGAATTTTCAATTGGTGGCTGAATTGGTTTGATATAGCACAGTTCCTTCAAGAATACTGCTATAGACCAACAAAAAAATGGTGATAATGGCTTATAGGGTTTGCAAACAGCATATATAGGTAGTAGGTGGTGGTAATGATGAAAAGTAGTACCCATTACAATAAAGAAATATAAAGACTTGGGGAGGCCAGATGAGCAAAACTTCAAGAGATGAGGATACAATATTACTGCATAAATCTTCCTGATACAAATAATAACACTACACAATTTCCCCACTTCCGACCAAATAAGAAAGTTTCATGATCATCCCTAGTAGTAAACAACTAGCATGCATACACCCTTCCATATCAATACAATTTTTTTATCAATTTAGTTTTCATAAAGTCTACCCAATTGGGAACAGCCTGAGCCTATGCAATTTGTTTGTTGCATACTGTGCAAGTAGTGGCCAACTTGGCCCGACATAGTATGGTTCCTTCAGGAAATTGCATAGATGGAAAAACCATGGTAGGCCAGGTTACAGGGGTTATAAGCAGCATATACACTTATTCGTGGTGCAGACACATGTGACGAGTCCTGAGGGGTACAGAGAAAAATAGATGACTTGTGAAGGCAGGGTAAAGATTGTCCTGATAAGCATAATACTGACATGATGAATATATCACATCACTGCAAGGCTAAGTAATACATCACATGAAGCAGCAAAAATCTGATACTCACACATGCAGACAAAATACGTCAAGTTCCAAGAACTGAAATTTAGCATGACAAGGACAATACCTGCTCTCAATGTAATCCAAAAGTTCACTCGTAACAAACAACTGAGCCCTGAATGATTCCATTTGTCCGTCAGAACGATCTATAGCCACTTTGGCCATTGCACATAAGATCCCTGGGTCACCGTAAACCATATTGTTAACCATTTTGTGGTTCGCCATGTCCACAAAGCGCCACAGTTCAGGGGACTTTGCAGCTGCCAACCAGGAGCGGCAAACGAGTCCTGCACCCATCAGGATCTCAATGGTCCCAAGCTTTGTGAATATTGTGGAGAGAGCATCAAGTGGAAGCTCAGACCAATCCCTAACAGAGGACATAGTCAATAGGCTCAGCTCCACATCCATTGTGCAGAGTAGCACCTATGAATGAAGGCATCATCATTTCGTCAGTGAAATGTTATAAATTTGTGTGAGTAACAGTACAGTTCTAACTGACACGAAGAGACTACGCACAAATGCACATTCATCCGTGATAACATCAATGATAACCATTGAAGCAGTACGATGTGACACATTTCAGATCAGCCCCTCTACTGATATATTGAAATCCCAGCTGATAGTGCTACATTACATTTGCAAAGAATCTATCAGAGCTTGTGTCGTCAACACAGAACTAGCAGCTTACAATTTAATAAGAAAATGGTCTGGAGATCTGGGATCACCAGATGATTTACACTCAAGCAGCTTCAACTTTGCAGTAAATTTTTATGCTAAGACCTCTCATTCACAAATAATCGATCAGAGCTTGTGCTCTCCACACAGAATAAGCTCTTTGGCAATACAACATCGTACAATCTAGTAAGAAAAAGGTCTGGGATTATCGGATGATTTACACTCAAGCAGCTTCAAATAGCGAAGAGCCTCTCATTTTGCAAGTAAAAAAAAGGACTCCTGTGTAACGCGAAGATCTGTTGGGAAGAAAAAAAAATCTGCTGATGGAAAAGAGAACAGAAAATGTAATTCCAAGGGTAACAATGCCAATGTACTGTAGTAGACTAAAATTCAAAAGATGCAAACACAGCCACATTCATCTCAAGGAAACAAATGGAGGAGCACAATTGCAAAACAAGCAAGCAACCACGAGTAAACGAAGATTCGAGAAGGGAAGCTTGCGATATTCGTAGCGGACGAACTGGGATAGGATTCGGAACCGAGACGCCTGTCTGCGGCATGGCCAGGAAGTAAGTATTCGAAGCAATCGTTACCTTCGACGGCGCCCCCGGCGGCGGCGGCGGGCCTCAGGAGGGGAGGGTTCCGGCAGCCCGACGCGAAGCACGGGATGGGTGGGTAGCACGGAGACCGTGGGCTAAGTTGGGCTGGATCGTACGGCTCTTCATGGATGGACTCCACCAAGGCGCAAACTGTGACCACCTAGGCTGTGAAATCTGGCTGGGCCAGAAAGAACTTCGAATCCAACCTGGTTATGTTACCGTTCCCCTTCTTTTTTTTTCCATTTTATCTTCTATATAAATTGTTGTATTCTATTCTTTTCTATGATTTAGAGAGTGAGTTTCGAGGTGTGCTGAAATTTGAGGTGTGCTGAAATTTGATACAATTGAGTGATTGTTTCTGATGTTTCTTTTTGACTCTCAAATAAAAATCTGAATATGCCATGTAAAATGCCAAAATTAGTTGTGCAGAAAAGTAAACTAAAAAACAAAACACGTTCCGTTGTTAGAGAAAAGGTCAAAGGAGGAACGTCACAAACAGTATGTCTTTCCCAAGAATTCAAATGTAGAAATCTTTAAAAAATGAATGAATGAACGAACGAACAAACAAAACGTAGACATCTTTAAAAAATAGGTCAAAATGCAAAAATTCACTGTTGCGGGCCACCTGTGCCTCGTCCAGTCCCGGTGGATGTTTATTCTCGACTACTCCCTCCGGCCCATAAAAAAATATAATTCTAGCTTTTGAAAAAAAATCCCACAAAAATGCTATTCTGGAAAATAGATCTAATTATCTTCCTAATTAAGTTGTCAGATCAGATTTGCATCTCAAAACTGCATTTGGTAAATAAATGGTATTAGAGTCATTTCATTTCACCACTAATCTGTCTAAAAAAACTAAAATTGCACTCTTTTATGGGGTGGAGGGAGTACGTCCACACCAATGATTGATGCTGCACTAGCTTTTGGACGTGAGAGTTTATTAGTGTAAGTGGTAATACTAACGGGGATTACCGGCTTCAAAATTCACTCGAGGCTAAAGGTAAGATCAATTTTCAACTAGTGGATGTGTTTGGGTTAGAGCAGCTTCATGAATTTTGCCAACTTGGCAAATCTTGCGTTTTGCCAACTTCTAAAAATATATGCCGGATAAAAAAATTCATCTCCAACGGTTCGTTATACTTGCCAAACTCATATCTAACCTACATCGAAATACCTGAAAGAGAAGCAAAATTATGTCTACGTCCTTCCACCTCCTAAAAAGAGGTAACTCTTCTCTATTCTTTATTTTTTCACCCTCCCACCTAGCTTGACGGTTGGAGAAATGTTGATGCCAACCTGGAGCGGCGCACATATATTTTCGTGTGGAGAGGTGAGCTTTTCCAATCTATTTTTGCCAAGTTGGTTTGCCAAACTTTGGAGTTAATCCTTTTGTTTTGTCAAAATTAGTAGATGGATGACAAGTTAGTTTTCCAAATAGTTGGTTGTGACGCTCTATCGTGTGAGTGTGGTTTCGGGTAGATGCTATTTTGGATTTCTTAGGTTTAGGCTATCCGCACCGCGTGCGGTAAAAGAACGCTACGGACACCCGGCGGGGGAAGCGTCGCTTTTAGGGGGAAAACTCCGCACCGGGGTGCGGGAGAGGAGCGGGATAGTCCCGTTCCCTTCGGTATCCCCCATTCCTGGTGGTACTCCCAGGAAACGCCATGGCGAGGGAGGGTCCCGCGCTCCCACCCGTAGGCGCGCCATCCCCAACCACCTAGCGGGCTGTAGCAGAGCAGCCAGGGGCGGGGGCGGGAGCGGCCGGCGGGGGCGCGAAGAGGCGGTGGAGAGGAGCAAGAGGCGGCGGGGGAGGAGGTCGCCCGAGCTCGAGACCTCCCTCCTCGACGGCTCCTCCTGCCGGCGTCGGTGCCGACCATGCCGTTGACCTCGCCGCATCCGGACCTCCATGGCTCGATCTTGATGCTCTCGCAGGCGATGGAGGCCTTCCGCCGTGGGAAGCGAGACGAGCGGCTGGCGGAGCAGAGCAGGCAGTGTCGGTGTTTTAGACCGGCAACCTACTACGGGGAGTACCCAAAGTAGATGAATGTGACTCGCCGAGATCGGTAACTCGAAGGAAGAGACACGTGGCACACAATTTAGACAGGTTCGGGCCACGAGGTGCGTAATACCCTACGTCTGTATGCTTTGCGTAGCTACGGATTGATAGGGCACGATTACAAGATGGTGCAATAGTGCGCCGTGGATTGTATGAGAGGAGATTGGATGCTAGAGATCGGTCCCTGCCTCGCCTTATATAGTCCGGGAGGCAGGGTTACAAGTCGGAGTAGGGAGAGAGTACTAGTCGAGTACGTCTAGGAGTCCTCTATACAGTGCGGAACATGTACAGCTCCCTAACCGAGTACTACTCTGTGTAGTCCTTGTGCTCCACGCCTCCAGGTGCCGTGTAGCGCAAGCCGGGTAGTCCCAGGGGCCCACCGAGTAGTCGGTCCTGGTACCCACCGAGGTAGTGGGCCCAGGGAGGTCCATACGACAAGCCCCCGAGTACTTTGTAGTCGAGAAGGATAGCTTCAAGTAATCTTGACGGCTTCAACAAGTAGTCCTCAAGCGTCCCTGAGTGCTACAAGTCAAAGTCCTCAAGAGTAGTCGAAGCATCCCGAGGCTGGAATGTACTCCAGCTGATGTTTGAGCAATCTTGAAGTCTTCTCGAGTAGTCCCAAGCGTCCTTGAAAACTGCCTTCGAAGGTCTTCAAAAAATGCCCGTCTTGTCTTGAAACCGGAGCTGACATGGAGGTGCGATTTGCAAAATCGCACTCCATATGGAGTAGCCCCCGAGCCTTAGGTTGAGCCGCGGGCTCTGGCTGAGGGTCCATTTGAAGTCTTGGCAAGAAAATCCCGAAAAATCCGGAGAAAAAACCGAAGGACACGTGGCACGGAGCCCCCGAGCCTTGAGTCGAGTACTTCCTCTCGAATTGAAGGGTCTTCTTGAATAATGTGTCCTGAGATGCTCTTGAGACTAGTCGCTTCCCAGGTAGTCGAGTAGAGGTAGCCGAGCCCCCGAGGTGAGGCGCGTCGACTAGTAGAATACGAAGGGTCACGCGCAGCCGCTGAGTTAGCCGCGCGTGGACTTATCGAGCCGCCCGTTGCGGAGCCGCTTTGGCTTATAAATAGAAGCCAAAACCCTTAGGGTTTTTCACCCATTCGAGCTGCAGCCATTCCATTTGCATCTGAAGCGAATCCACTCCCAGCGCTTGCTGCCGCCGTAGTAGATCCAAGTGCGCCGCCACCCAAATCTTTTAGGGTAGCCCCCGAGCGGATGCGAGTGAAGACGCCCTGCACTTGGAGGATGAAGCCGTCGCCGTCCAAGACGTCCAAGGCCACCGGGAAGAAGAGGGGCCGCGAAGAGGCCGCCGCGGCTGCCAACGGAGTAGCACCGCCCATGTCTCCACTGCGGGCTGATCCAAGCCGCGAGTGGAAGAAATCCAAAGTGAAGACGGAGGATGCGGTGACCCTCTCGAACGGTTGGGTTCATCGGGGAGAAGGAAGTCGACATGTGGAGATCCGCCGCGGGAGATCCATATCCGATGGAGAAGGCCGAAGACGAGATTCCGATGTTCTCGCGGTTCGTGGAGCGTGGTCTTGCACTCCCGGCCGGCGATTTCTTCAAGGGGCTGCTCGGGTACTGCTGGATCGAGTACACCGAACACCGAACCCCAACGGCATCTTCCACACATCGGTCTTCGTACACTTCTGCGAAGCCTTCCTCGGGATCAAGCCACATTGGGTGCTTTTCCGGAAGTTCTTCCGCGTCAAGCCGCAACCAAGTGCTACCAACCCCAGGGTAGTCGGAGGAGCCGGCATCCAGCTGAGGGAAGACGCCGCGGAGCGCATTTGGCGTACAAGCTTGTCGACTCCAACACAGATTGGAAGACCGGGTGGTTCTACATCACGAACCACCACCCCCGCCCGCCGAAGCCGAGCGGACGGCGGCCCGAGCACCGTGAATGGTGGAACACGGAGCCCACCATGCAAGAAGGGATCCAGCTCCCCGAGCTGCTAGCACACATCAAGGTGCTCAGGGAGCCGGGACTGAGGGCCGAGCACGTGGCCTTCAGTTTCATGAAGCGTAGGATCCAGCCGTTGATGGCTCGGGAGACCCTGGGCTTCGAGTACACCGGCGACGACGACGCGTCGCGGATGCCAGGTGGCGAGCTGGACGACAACGACATCATCGAAAGGTTGTCGCGGATCTTCAAGGACATGCCGCCATACACGGCGTGCCCTGTCGAGGAGTACTCCGCCGCGCGCCCACCGAAGGAAGTGAGTAGTCGAACCACCCTAGTCGAGTAGTGACTACTTGAAGTGGAATTGCTGACGTCTTGTGTCTTGCGCAGGATGACGTGAAGAGGTTCCTCTCCGAGCCGCAGCCACCCCCGAGCGGAATCGAGATCCCGATGGAGGGGAAGGCGAAGGAGCGCCAAGAAGTCGGTGAAGGCCACGACACCGTCGTCGTGGAGGATACCTCCTCCGACGACGACGAAGACGAGGAGACGTTGCAGGACCGCTTCCAGCTGCGGTCGAGGTTTAGCCGTCCGGGCTTGCCTCATGTCCCTCTGGTACAAGACCCTCCGGCTAGCCTGGAGGCTAGCCTTACTGCGCCACCACGGAAGCCGCGCAACCCCGCCAGGAAGCGGGTGGCGAAGAAGCTGAAGGTCTCAGAGACCACGCCTCAGGAGGTAAGTTGTCTTGAGCAGAGTAGTCGAGTGCTCGTTGCACGAGTACGCTTGCTGACGAGTAGTCTTCCTTGTATGCAGGAGGTGCCGCCAACGGAGCCCGTCGAAGGGGGCGACGAGGGCGTGTGGGACACGGTGGGGGAGCCGGCTGGAAGCCGTAGTCCAGCCCCCACTGTTGAAGAAATCTTGGCGCAGCTGGAGCGCCAGCCCCCTGCTCCACAAGGGAGCACGGGACCCGTGGCCGCCGCTGTCGAAGAGGTGGTGGCCTCAGGAGCGCAGGAGACCGCTGCGCCGGCCGCCGCTGCTGTGGAGGAGGCGGTAGCCGCAGGGGCGCAGGAGGAGGCACCCGCTGAGGGTGGACTGGTCGATATCGCCAGCATCCTCGGTGCTCCGGCCGTGACAATTGTCCGGTCGAACTTGTAAGTATCGTATCCTTACGAGTAGTACTTGTTGCAGTAGTCGATGTTGATTGACGATCATCTCGGATCGTTCCCCGCGGGAAGTCCACGGATTTATCCTGGGAGGGCGATGAGCCCTCTTTAGTGGTGGCGGAAGAAGATGCGCCGCCCGCCGAGGAGGCCGCTCCCGCCGCCCCAGCGAGGTGCCGAGCATCCGCCGCCGAGGCGTCGTTGCCGGAAGCCAGCGTTGTCGAAGGTGAGTACCCTTCTTGAAGCAACAACTCTCTTTGCGGAGTAGTCGTAGGCACTGATGTACTTGTCGTCTCTTTGACAGGCGCTGAAGCTGAGGGCGGTGACATCCCTGCTGGGGTGCCGATGGAGAGGTTGACACCAGAGGCCCCGGAGGCTGCGGAAGGAGCCCCCGAGCCCATGGAGGAGGTCGTCGAGGAGACCGCCGGGGGAGAGGCGGTCACCACGTCGCCAGAGATTGCTCTGGAGGTGGCTATCTGTCACACCCGACTTTCCGAAGAAAACCAAGTGCAAACCTATATGCATGCCAGGATCAAGTTTCATGCATATAGTGACATAAAAGTGAATACAGAAACAATATCACGTAAGAAAAAGAAAGATTTATCAGAGATTTACGCTTAATCCTGGAAACGAAGGCTCCAAACATCACGGGCGATCGGCGGGGGTTGCGTACGCCTAGCACCAGCAACATCTTCACAAGACTTCAAAGTAGCATCCTCTTTCGAGCAACAATGGTTATAGCAAGGGTGAGCACTTGTCGTACTCAGCAAGTGTGGGGAAAAAGAATGAATGCAAAGGCTTTATAGTGGACTGGGCTATAAGCATTTAAGCAATTTTAGTTGGTCAAGTTTTATTAGCACCTGATTACTAATAAAGTATAAGCTTATACCAACCCACATTAAGCATAAGATAAGAGATACGCCATAAGCACATGGCAAGCATAACCAGAGAGAGAGAGCGAGCGATTTATGTCCATCTTCAAGTTTAATTATCATGTGAGGGTCCAGGCCGCTCTTGACCGTGAGCACGGCTAATCGATTAGTTTTACACTCTGCAGAGGTTGTACATCTTTACCCACAAGTCGCGTAAAAACTCCGAAGAGTTTTGCACCCAACCACGCTGTGCAAAAGTAGGCACAATACCACACTACCGAGGTGTGGCCGCATAGGGACGCTACGAGGCCTTTACAAAGAGTCCTCCCGTGCGTATTAGTCCATAGTAGTATGTCATAGAGGATATCTTTCGTACCACACTTCTATTACGGACGGTCGGCCATAGAGTACTTCCGTTCCAAGACCACTCCGAATAAAAGTAGCCATAAAAGCATTCCTCCGTCCCCAACCTACTATGTGACTAATAACCACACAAAGACTTCCCTAATTACTCGGCCAAGACCGAGCCATATAGTCCTTGTGGTTGCACTTTGTTGTCCCGGGTGGTCGCTCCATGTTCCGATTAAACATATGGTCTTGTATTAACATCCAAAGGTATAGCATAAAGGTATAACATGATTCATCATTAATGTTCATTAAAACCACCATAACCCAGGTATAGCAACTAAGCATAGCTACCCAACATAAAGATAAACCCGTTTGATCAAGGCACGGGATAAATAACACTAGTCAAACCTTAAACATGGGTCCCATCATATTAATGCAAGCATATGCAATGAGTGATTAAACATAATTCTTAGGACAAAAGATCAAGGACACACTTGCCTTCAACCAAAGAGTAGTTGCTCAAAATATCTTCAACTTCAAGTTCTTCCAAGCTTCTTGAACGGCGTTCACTCTAAGCGCATCAATCATCGGGCACAAACATACAAAGCAGACAAACAAGCATACTAAGAACAAAGCACCAATCAAAAGAAAACTTTAAAAGAACGCACTAAAGGATAGGCTTGATTAGATGGATCACTAAAGAACAAAAAGTGTGCTTGGAAGGGAAAGGCTTGGTTTGCTTTAAAGAGATAGTTGTAGAAGATTGAGCAAGGACCGGAAAGATCACACTTAGATTGAGCTAAGGAAAGAACGTCTAACGAACGTTTTACATAAATGAGAGAGCAACGCTATGAGCTAGGTTCATTTTAATTAACAAAACAAATATAAAGGATATTTCAGAAATAAAATACCCTATGTTGACATTAATGCAATATTAAACTTCATTTATGAAACCGGTGTAAAGAACTAGTCAAGTTTTATTAATAAAGATTCATATATTGATTAAACCGATTAAACATTTAATTTAGAAAAACTAAACTATATGAACAATCTAAACGAAACTTTGTAATTCGAGTTCATCATATTATTATCAAAAACAGTATTAAATTGGTATTAATCAAGATTAACATTTATTTATAAAGCCGGAGTAAAAAGCCTAATGAACTTTTAATTATAAAAGTTAATTAATCATTAAGCAAATTAATATTTGACTTATGGAAAACCGAGTAAAGATCTAATTAGATTTTATTCATAAAAGCATGTAAAGTAATCATTAATCAAATTAAATTTGGTTATGAAAAACGATATATAGATCTATATTGCTTTTATTTATAAAAGACATGTATAACTAGGCATTAATCAAAATTAATATTAATTTTATTTTCAGAAACAAAACATGGTGAAAACACACCGCTAACGCGTGCTTTACATTATTATGAACCTAACGCAACTTGAACGGATTAAATCGGAGCTAAAACGAAGATTTGGTGAGCAAAACAAGATTGCAGGGACCTAGTCGCGATTAACCGTAGATTTCAGGGGCTAGCAAAGAAGATTTGCAAGACACACTAAATAGTGCTCGGGAAAAGGTTAAGGATCGGGGTTAGATCTGTAAAAGAGCTCAGGTGGATCTGGTTGTGAAGATCTAAAACATCTAGAGGTTTTTACGCAAGATTTACAAGACATAAGAAAAAGATCTACTCATTACAGGAAAAGGTAGGGGGTTATCTGCAAACCGGCCTTAGTCTTCTTCCTCCTCTGGACAGGGGCGCACAGGGAGGGGCGGCGGCCTTGGGGGTGGCGGCGCCGGCGATTCGAGCACCAAGGAGCTCGATTGAGGCACAAAATCGAAAGAGGAGGTCGAGACACACACGATGGGGGGCTCACCGGGGTTGGAGGTCGACGGAATCGGCGGATTTTGCGGTCAACGCCGCGGTTTGGTTTCGGCGCGGTGGCGCCCGGCTTCGGCCGTGCGCGGCGCGGGCGGCGGCGGATCGGTCTCCGCAGCGGCGGCGCGCGGCCGCAGGCGGCTAGGGCGGCGGGGGCGGCGCGCGGGGCCGCCTTTATGGGGGGGGGGGCGCGCGCGCGCCGCCTCCCCGGGCGGCGGCGGGGGTTAGCGGCCCCGGATGGGCCCCGCACGGCCCGCGGCGGCGGAGTGGGTTGGGTCGAGCCTCGGGCTCGGCCCAATCGGTAGATAGGGTAGATTTTCTTTTTTTTTTCGAAATATTTTTCGGTGCAAAAACAAATCCAGGAAATGCCCGTAAAATGCTTAGAGGCACGAAAAATACCCAGAAAATCACAAAAATTCCAGGAAAATTCCTAGAGATAGATTAAGACGTGAACAATCCAAATAAAGCATTTGGTGCTCATGAAAAAGATTTTAGAGCCTTCTAATAAATAGAAAATGCTCGGAGAAAATGAGAATAAATTCCAGAAAATTCCGGAAAATTCTCGGAAGGTTTTGGACAAACTCCTAAACGCATTTTTGAAACCTTTTTGCACTCAAGAACCACTAGATGCATTGGCATGAATGCAACACACATAACTTTTTATTTAATTTAGAAAATCAAACAAGGGATTTTTCTTGTACTATATTCCCTGTAAAGAAAATAAATGTTGGAAAAATTTTAAAATTATCAGAAAATCGTTATTTAATTATTATTTCTATTCACATCCTGAAATTGGAAATTTCAGGGTGTGACAAATCTACCCCCCTTAAAAGGAATCTCGTCCCGAGATTCGAAAAAGGCTAGCAAGAGACAAGGGTTTATTTCAACTCTTTTCATATCCTTCAGCAATATTATTCCTTTCATATTACAGAAAACTTTCCACAGCCTAACTTATACCAACATCCTTAGGTATCGGGGGTCTTGTCTTGCTTGTGTCGTTGTCGCCATTCCTTCTTAAAATGACGATCCAGAAACTTCTTCGGGCACCTGTTGATAAAGTGTCCACCAGCTTTGCAATAGAAACAAGCTTTACTTTCCCTAATGTTCCGACGATTCTGTGGTGTCTCATAAATCACTGGTATTGTGACACCATGAGGATATTCTAGATATGCATCTTCATTGTGATCTTCAGGAAAACCTTGGGCTTGTGACATATGATGTAGGTGAGAATTCTTATTGGCTTCCCCTGGATATTCCCTTTTTCTCTTCTTACTCATGATCTCATGTAGCTTGCTTTCTAGCCCAATGGCTTTGTTGATTAAGTCTTGTAGACTGGAATAATCATGTAAGCTTAGTATACTTTGAATATCTTCATTCAACCCTTTGATGAAATGCTCTCGTTTCTTCTTATCACTTTCAGCTGATCTTGGGGCATACAGAGATAATT
Source organism: Cenchrus americanus (assembly GCA_947561735.1). Classification (NCBI taxonomy): domain Eukaryota; kingdom Viridiplantae; phylum Streptophyta; class Magnoliopsida; order Poales; family Poaceae; genus Cenchrus; species Cenchrus americanus. The sequence continues at coordinate 68,603,109 of OX387242.1, forward strand.
GAACAAACTTATCCCCGTACTCGATTCACCGTCATCCGTCCTCGCTTTAAGTTAAGGAACTCCTTCCTCTTGAGCCTCATCGCACTCACAGGAGTATGGTGTAAGATAAAGTTGTCTTTGAATTCCTTCCACACAATACTCTCAGGTTGCTGATGTCCATTGGTGTAAGAATTCCACCAATCTGAAGCTGCTCCTATAAGTTGCCAAGATGCATACAAAGCTTTCTCTCCATCATTGCATTGTATCATATCTAGCTTCTCTTCAATTGTCTTGATCCAGTCTTCAGCTTCTAAGGGATATGTGGTACTGGAGAACGTTGGTGGCTCGATCCTCATGAACTCGCATACTTATCATCTGAGGGTGGATATGATAACCCATCTTGATTGTATCCATAGTCACCACTGTTCTCATAGTTTTCTCCTTGGTTACCTCCTTCTTGGTTTTCCATCCGGTTGGTAGGTAAATATACGATCAGAAGGTAACAAGAGTAGTGCAAAATGAGTGGGGGAGAACAAGGAGGTGGGAGGTACAAAAGAAGAACCCAACTAAGCAACTGATGTTATTGCGGATGTAAGACCCACAATACACCAACACTCACTTCAAAGAAACGAATCAATCAAGTCCATAAAACCAAGCATCATCATGCAAACACACAATTCCACCAATAAAGGCATAGCTAAAGGGGAACAACACTACACGTTGTTAAATAAGTCAGGGGGTATCCTCCTAATAGATCAGATGTAGCTCCCAGCAAGGATCTCCATAAATAATGGATTTTTCCCATATCAAGGAGTACGAAATTATGAGTTCAACCCAACTGGAATCACCTCAATCGGAGGTTCAGAACTCGAGATATGAATTAAAGAAGACGGCTATGTCAGCAGTGTTGGCAGATTCTGAATGCTCCACTAATTCGTATGTATCTCCATGAATACAAAACGAATACTGCTGAATTTTGGTCAGAGAGATACTGATGAAATTCCTGAACTACTCCAATTGGATTTACCTCAATCGGAGGTCCATAGCCCGAGATACAAAATAATGAAGGTAACTAGGTCAGCAGGGTTTACAGATTCTGATAGCTCCATTGTTTCGAGTATAGCTTCGGGAACATGTACTGGATAGGGCTGAATTTTTGATAGAAATTCACTTATGAAATTTAGGAACTAACCCAACTGGTTTCATGCCAATCGGAGTTCTGTAGCTCGAGATAAAATTAAAACAGTGCTGATGTGTCAGAGAGCTGCGCGAATAGATAGAATGGTAAGGGTAACGGATTTATCAATAAATCAAGGGGGTGTTATTGCTTGAGGGAATGAGTAGGCGAGGTCAAAGAGATGTTCAAGGAGAGTGAAGATAAATATATAAGAATTCATGGTATGGAGAAAAGAAGATGGTTAAGAAGCGAGATCCTTCATCAGAGAGGTATAAAGGATAAGGTAAGGAGGGCTTGTGGGACAAAAGAGGCATTAAGAAACGACCAGTGCAAACTAGGCTTACGTCGTACAGTCGATACAGCTCTGATACCACTCTGTCACACCCGACTTTCCGAAGAAAACCAAGTGCAAACCTATATGCATGCCAGGATCAAGTTTCATGCATATAGTGACATAAAAGTGAATACAGAAACAATATCACGTAAGAAAAAGAAAGATTATCAGAGATTTACGCTTAATCCTGGAAACGAAGGCTCCAAACATCACAGGCAGTCGACTGGGGGTTGCGTACGCCTAGCACCAGCAACATCTTCACAAGACTTCAAAGTAGCATCCTCTTTCTGAGCAACAATGGTTATAGCAAGGGTGAGCACTTGTCGTACTCAGCAAGTGTGGGGAAAAAGAATGAATGCAAAGGCTTTATAGTGGACTGGGCTATAAGCATTTAAGCAATTTTAGTTGGTCAAGTTTTATTAGCACCTGATTACTAATAAAGTATAAGTTTATACCAACCCACATTAAGCATAAGATAAGAGATACGCCATAAGCACATGGCAAGCATAACCAGAGAGAGAGAGAGCGAGCGATTTATGTCCATCTTCAAGTTTAATTATCATGTGAGGGTCCAGGCCGCTCTTGACCGTGAGCACGGCTAATCGATTAGTTTTACACTCTGCAGAGGTTGTACATCTTTACCCACAAGTCGCGTAAAAACTCCGAAGAGTTTTGCACCCAACCACGCTGTGCAAAAGTAGGCACAATACCACACTACCGAGGTGTGGCTGCATAGGGACGCTACGAGGCCTTTACAAAGAGTCCTCCCGTGCGTATTAGTCCATAGTAGTATGTCATAGAGGATATCTTTCGTACCACACTTTTATTACGGACGGTCAGCCATAGAGTACTTCCGTTCCAAGACCACTCCGGAATAAAAGTAGCCATAAAAGCATTCCTCCGTCCCCAACCTACTATGCGACTAATAACCACACAAAGACTTCCCTAATTACTCGGCCAAGACCAGAGCCATATAGTCCTTGTGGTTGCACTGTTGTCCTGGGTGGTCGCTCCATGTTCCGATTAAACATATGGTCTTGTATTAACATCCAAAGGTATAGCATAAAGGTATAACATGATTCATCATTAATGTTCATTAAAACCACCATAACCCAGGTATAGCAACTAAGCATAGCTACCCAACATAAAGATAAACCCGTTTGATCAAGGCACAGGATAAATAACACTAGTCAAAGCTTAAACATGGGTCCCATCATATTAATGCAAGCATATGCAATGAGTGATTAAACATAATTCTTAGGACAAAAGATCAAGGACACACTTGCCTTCAACCAAAGAGTAGTTGCTCAAAATATCTTCAACTTCAAGTTCTTCCAAGCTTCTTGAACGACGTTCACTCTAAGCGCATCAATCATCGGGCACAAACATACAAAGCAGACAAACAAGCATACTAAGAACAAAGCACCAATCAAAAGAAAACTTTAAAAGAACGCACTAAAGGATAGGCTTGATTAGATGGATCACTAAAGAACAAAAAGTGTGCTTGGAAGGGAAAGGCTTGGTTTGCTTTAAAGAGATAGTTGTAGAAGATTGAGCAAGGACCGGAAAGATCACACTTAGATTGAGCTAAGGAAAGAACGTCTAACGAACGTTTTACATAAATGAGAGAGCAACGCTATGAGCTAGGTTCATTTTAATTAACAAAACAAATATAAAGGATATTTCAGAAATAAAATACCCTATGTTGACATTAATGCACTATTAAACTTCATTTATGAAACCGGTGTAAAGAACTAGTCAAGTTTTATTAATAAAGATTCATATATTGATTAAACCGATTAAACATTTAATTTAGAAAAACTAAACTATATGAACAATCTAAACGAAACTTTGTAATTCGAGTTCATCATATTATTATCAAAAACAGTATTAAATTGGTATTAATCAAGATTAACATTTATTTATAAAGCCGGAGTAAAAGCCTAATGAACTTTTAATTATAAAAGTTAATTAATCATTAAGCAAATTAATATTTGACTTATGGAAAACCGAGTAAAGATCTAATTAGATTTTATTCATAAAAGCATGTAAAGTAATCATTAATCAAATTAAATTTGGTTATGAAAAACGATATATAGATCTATATTGCTTTTATTTATAAAAGACATGTATAACTAGGCATTAATCAAAATTAATATTAATTTTATTTTCAGAAACAAAACATGGTGAAAACACACCGCTAACGCGTGCTTTACATTATTATGAACCTAACGCAACTTGAACGGATTAAATCGGAGCTAAAACGAAGATTTGGTGAGCAAAACAAGATTGCAGGGACCTAGTCGCGATTAACCGTAGATTTCAGGGGCTAGCAAAGAAGATTTGCAAGACACACTAAATAGTGCTCGGGAAAAGGTTAAGGATCGGGGTTAGATCTGTAAAAGAGCTCAGGTGGATCTGGTTGTGAAGATCTAAAACATCTAGAGGTTTTTACGCAAGATTTACAAGACATAAGAAAAAGATCTACTCATTACAGGAAAAGGTAGGGGGTTATCTGCAAACCGGCCTTAGTCTTCTTCCTCCTCTGGACAGGGGCGCACAGGGAGGGGCGGCGGCCTTGGGGGTGGCGGCGCCGGCGATTCGAGCACCAAGGAGCTCGATTGAGGCACAAAATCGAAAGAGGAGGTCGAGACACACACGATGGGGGGCTCACCGGGGTTGGAGGTCGACGGAATCGGCCGGATTTTGCGGTCAACGCCGGCGGTTTGGTTTCGGCGCGGTGGCGCTGGCTTCGGCCGTGCGCAGCGCGGCGGCGGCGGATCGGTCCCGCAGCGGCGGCGCGCGGCCGCAGGGCGGCTAGGGCGGCGGGGGCGGCGCGCGGGCCGCCTTTATGGGGGGGGGGCGCGCGCGCGCGCGCTCCCCGTGCGGCGGCGGGGGTTAGCGGGCCCGCATGGGCCCCGCACGGCCCGCGGCGGCGGAGTGGGTTGGGTCGAGCCTCTGGCTCGGCCCAATCGGTAGATAGGGTAGATTTTCTTTTTTTTTCGAAATATTTTTCAGTGCAAAAACAAATCCAGGAAATGCCCAGAAAATGCTTAGAGGCACGAAAAATACCCAGAAAATCACAAAAATTCCAGGAAAATTCCTAGAGATAGATTAAGACGTGAACAATCCAAATAAAGCATTTGGTGCTCATGAAAAAGATTTTAGAGCCTTCTAATAAATAGAAAATGATCGGAGAAAATGAGAATAAATTCCAGAAAATTCCGGAAAATTCTCGGAAGGTTTTGGACAGCTCCTAAACGCATTTTTGAAACCTTTTTGCACTCAAGAACCACTAGATGCATCGGCATGAATGCAACACACATAACTTTTTATTTAATTTAGAAAATCAAACAAGGGATTTTTCCTATACTATATTCCCTGTAAAGAAAATAAATGTTGGAAAATTTTAAAATTATCAGAAAATCGTTATTTAATTATTATTTCTATTCACATCCTGAAATTGGAAATTTCAGGGTGTGACACTATCCGCTCCTCCGAGATCCAGGACGCAGAGCCTATCCGCGCTGCGCCGATGACGGAGGCCACCGCGAGTAGTCGCGGCGGGATAGAGCTGCTGGCAGATGACCTTATCGAGCCGGCGACGGTGGCCAAGCATCTGGAGGCGATCCGTCGAGCCGAGCAGTGGATGAAGGTAAGTGGCCGTAGCCTTCGAGTAACCAATCCTTTGTCGTTGAGTACTCTTGTGACTTGAGTTGTCTTGTGCAGGACGTTGCGGAGCGGTCCCGCGACAAGTCGAACCTGCTGCAGGGCTATGGTGACACGGTGCTCCGAGCCGAGGCGCTTGAAGAGCAACTTGTTAAGTCGCGGAAGCACGCGGCTGCCATGCAGTCGAAGCTCGACGCCGCCTTCGCCAAGTACCACAACGACGTCTTGGAGTTGCAGGCGAAGGGCGACGACTTGGTGCGGAAGAACAAGGGCCTCCGCAACAAGAACAAAGGTATACCCTTGACTTGTCGGGTACTTGCTGGAGGTCGAGAAGCATCTGACCCACTGTTGCGTTGCTGTTTTGCAGAGCTTGAGGGCCAGGTGGAGCAGCTGAAGGCCTCGGAGACGAGCATGAAGAACCTCTTATACCGGGAGCAAGAAGCCCGCCAGGTACTCGAGCTCGACTACAAAGAACTCACCTTCGAGTGCGAGAAGCATATGGAGCTTCGGATTGCTTCTGACAGAGATCTCGTCAACTGCTACGAATCCTTGCAGAAGTTGAACGAAGACTGCGAGGCATTGCGGGCCTAGTTGAAGGAGTTGGAGGAAGTCGCACTACCGATCGCAAGACTCCTGGTGCCGCACCCGGGTGGCCCCAAGATTGCTCCTCTGGTGGATCGCCTCAAGGAAGCGCCAAGCCGGCTGGCCGCCTACGTGAAGCACATGGCGAGGTCGATCCCAAGACAAGTCTTGGCCTTCATGAAGTCGTACTTCCCGAATGCCCTAGTGGAGGTAGTCACCGGCGGGGTAGCCGCCAACTGCTCGGATGAGCAGTATGCAGAGCTGCTGGAGCAGATGGCTCCCATCGCGGAGCAGGTAGCCGAGAAGCTGAACCTCCAGTAGCCCTGCAATAGGTAGCTAGTAGCCATAGTTGTATAGGAGAAACAATTGTAATGAATTGTTCAAGTATTAATGAAAGAAAGTTTTCCAGCGATGAGTACTCGTAGTCGCGATCTCAGAGTGCGGAGCCCCCATCGTGGAGTGGGTGCGAGTAGTAGTACTCGGCTTTAGTGGTCCCGTTGTAGGGAGTAGGCAGTAAAGAAGTCGATGGGTAAACAAACTTTATTACTGAAGGAGTACACCTGGGTGGCCAGGGCCGTAGTTACAAAGTAGTCGCTTGGACCCGGAGGCCGCTTACAGGCCGAGTAGCGCCGGAGCGGGTAGCCGCTGCCAGCTAATTTGTAGGTAGCCGTGTAGGCCGGATCGTAGATCCGTAGGTAGCCGTGCGGTGGCCGGATCTTGGAGTGTGGTCTCTTAGTAGACCGCTGCTAGAGTCCTTGACGCTCGTCGCAGCCCAGGGTCCGTAGGTAGCCGCACGGGTTGGACCCTGGAGAGGAGTAGTCCGAAGACTGGAGCCAGGACCCGAGGGGTCGCTTACGGCAAGGGGCGTTGATGTAGTCGTGTAGACTTGAACCCCAGAGTAGTCGTGTAGACTAGGCGTAGAATCGACAGAGCTGGTCGACGTTCCACGAGTTGTTGATGTCTTCGCCTTCAAGTGTTTGGAGGCGATAGGAGCCCGGCCCGGTCACCTTAGCCACGGTGAAGGGACCTTCCCAGGGGGAGCTGAGCTTGCGAAGTCCTTCCGTGTTCTGGATACGGCGGAGGACAAGATCTCCAACGTTGAAGGAGCGTTCCTTGACGTTGCGATCGTGGTAGCGTCCGATACCCTCCAGGTACCTTGCTGATTGGACGAGGGCAGCGCAGCGAGCTTCTTCGAGGCTGTCGATGTCAACTCGTCTGCTGTCTTCTGAGACGCCTTCGTCGTAGTGCTCCACTGCTGACGAGTTCCATATGACGTCGGCAGGAAGGATTGCTTCGGAGTCGTAGACCAGGAAGTAGGGGGATTGCCCCGTTGGCTTGGATGGTTGAGTCCGTAGCCCCCAGAGTGCATTGGGTAGTTCCTTGATCCACTTGCCCCCTTTAGAGTTCGCGGCGTCGTGTAGCCGCTTCTTGAGGGCGTCGAGCACCATCCCATTGGCGCGCTCGACTTGTCTGTTGGCCCGTGGATGGGCAACTGAGACGTATCGGACGTCGATCCCGCTGTTCTCGCAGTACTCCCAGAACTGGTGGTTGTTGAAGTTGGACCCCAGGTCTGTGATGATGCGGTGGGGTAGCCCATAGCGGTGTACGAGTTCATCCAGAAGTCGAGTACTCGTCGGCCTTTGGGCATGTGACCGGCTTGACCTCGATCCACTTGGTGAACTTGTCGATAGCCACCAGACCCCGTTGAATCCTCCCGGCGCGCTTGTTCCCGGGACTTGTTGACTTGGTTGATGACCACCGCGGAGTCGCCGTAGACTAGTAGCCGCTTGATGCCAAGTGAAGCCGCGAGGGCGGAGCCCGTGTAGGAGGGCTTCGTACTCGGCTTCGTTGTTTGAGACCTTCCGGAAGATCCCAGGACGTACTTGAGTTGTTTGCCCATTGGAGAGATCAGGAGTACCCCCGCACCTCGCGCCCTCGAGGTTGAGTGAGCCGTCGAAGTACATCACCCAATGCTCTGGTCGCACGGTGGGAGTAGGTAGCTGGTTCTCCCGCCACTCCGCCATGAAGTCGACTAGTGCCTGCGACTTGATGGCTGTGCGTGGCTTGAAGTCGATAGTGAGGGCACCGAGCTCGACGGCCCACTTGAAGATTCATCCGATAGCATCTTGGTTCCGTAGGATGTCGCCAAGCGGGTAGTCGGTGACGACAGAGACCGAGTACTCCTGGAAGTAGTGTCGTAGATTCCGCGAGGTGATGAGTAGAGCGTACAGTAGCTTCTGCACGGGCTGATAGCGAGCCTTGGACTCTGATAGGACCTCGCTGACGAAGTAGACTGGGCGCTGGACCGGGTAGGCGTGGCCGTCTTCCTGCCGCTCGACGATGATGGCGATCGACCACATGAGTAGTCGCGGCTAGGTAGAGCAAGAGGCGCTCGCCCTTGTGAGGAGCCGTGAGGATCGGTGGCTTTGATAGGAAATCCTTGAGCTGGGCAAGGGCTTGGTCCGCCTCTGGAGTCCACACGAACTTCTCGTGATGCTTGAGTAGTTTGAAGAAGGGGAGGCCCCGTTCTCCTAGCCTCGAGATGAATCTGTTCAATGCCGCCATGCACCCCGTCGGCCTTCGGACGTCTTTGATGCTCGTGGGAGCTTTCATGCCGGTGATGGCGGAGATCTTTTCGGGGTTGGCTTCAATGCCGCGCCGGGCCGATGATGAAGCCGAGTAGTTTGCCCGAAGGGGACGCCGAAGACGCACTTGTTCGGGTTGAGCTTCCGGCGGTACTCGCGTAGTGATGCGAAGGTCTCTTCAAGGTCGTCGATGAGGGTACCGGAGTCCCCGGTTTTGACAACCACGTCATCCACGTAGGCCTCGACGTTCTTGTTGAGTTGCCGCTTGAAGCAGTGCCCGGATGGCCCGTTGGTAGGTAGCACCGGCGTTCTTCAACCCGAATGACATGGTCGTGTAGCGAGACGCGCCAAACGGGGTAATGAACGCGGTCTTCTCCCCGGTCTTCCTCCTTGATTGCGATCCGGTGGTACCGGAGTAGCGGCCGAGGAAGCAGAGCAGTCGCGCAGCCCGCCGTGGAGTCGATGACTTGATCAATCCGCGGCAACCCGAAGGGGTCCTTGGGGCGTGTTTGTTGAGGTCGGTGTAGTCGACGCACATCCTCCACTCGTTCGAGTTCTTCTTGCGGACGAGGACGGGGTTGGCGAGCCACTCAGATGGAAAACTTCTCCGATGAAGCCACTGCGAGTAGCTTGGCGAGTTCCTTCTTGATGGCGTCCCTCCCGTCGTCGGCAAAACGTCGAGGTGTTGTCGCTTGGGGTGGCCTTAGGATCGACGTTGAGGCGGTGCTCGATCGGCTCCCCCGGGCACTCCCGGCATGTCCGTCGGCTTCCACGCGAAGATGTCGCGGTTAGCCCGAAGAAAGCCGATGAGCGCGTCTTCCTATTTGGGGTCGAGGCCGCCCCAATGGTGGTGGTCTTGCCGGGGGTCGCCTCGTTCCGAGGTCGACCGTCTTGACGAGTACCTCCTCGGGCGGCCGAGGCTTGTTGGTGCCGTCGGACTTCTCTCGGGATGTCGAGTTCACTTGTAGCAAGCTTCTTCGACGCAGCGTAGACCTCCATCATCGCGTTGGGTACTTGATTTGTGGAGGCGATCTCCACGGCTTCTGTGTCACAGTCGTGGGAGATCTTGAGGTCCCCTTGGAGGGAGATTACACCGGCTGGACTTGGCATTTTGAGTACCAAGTAGGTGTAGTGGGGCACCGCCATGAACTTGGCGATGGCCGGCCTGCCGAGGATGGCGTGGTAAGAGGTATCAAAGTCCGCGACCTCGAACTTAATGTACTCGGTACGGTAGTTGTTCCGAGACGCCCCGAAGGTAACTGGCAGGACCACTGAGCCCAGTGGAATAGCCGCGTTGCTGGGGACGATGCCGTAGAAGGGCACGTTGCTCTTGGTGAGCATGTGCGTGATATCGAGCTTCATTTTCTTCAAGGTCTTGGTGAAAAGGACGTTGAGCCCGCTCCCACCGTCGATGAGCACCTTGTTGAGTTTGGAGCCCGCCACTGTTGGCTTCAGGACGAGGGGGAAACGTCCTGGTTCAGAGAAGCTAGTCCATTGATCCGCGCGGGAGAAGGTGATGGGTACCTCCGACCACCTGAGAGGGGTTGGGACTGCTGGTTCGATGGACATCACTTCACGGCGGGTAGCCTTCTGCTCCCGCCTGCAGTCCGCCGAAGAGGACGTTGACGGTCTTCTCGGGTTCTTGGAAGTCGTTGTTGTCGCCGTCCTTCTTCTTGCCCTTTTGGTCGTGAGGGTGCGGTGGCTCCGTCGTCTCCTTGAGTGCGTGCCTGAGCTGGTAGCACTGTTCGGTGGTGTGGTTGCCATTTGGATGCCACGGGCACTTCTCCTTCAGCAGGTCTTTAAACCCGCCAGAGTTCTTCTTCGAGTTCCCTTTCGCAGGGCGCTGGATAGCCGCGACGGTGTTGTCTGTCTTGCGCTTGCGGTTGGGACCCGAGTAGTAGTAGTAGTTGTTGTTGTTGCGGCCGCCCTGGTTCGCATTGCTACCGCCGCCGCCGCCCTGGTTTTGCTTGGTCTTGCCATGAATGGTGTCGTACTTGGCATTGGCCTTGTCCTCTTCATCCGCCCAGGACGTGATCATGTCCTTGAGGTGGGGAATGGACCTGGGGCGGCGACGACCGAAGTCCTCGAAGGTGCGGCGGTGGTAGAGGCCGTCCTGGAAGAGGTCGATGACCTCCTTGTCGGTGACGTCGACGACGGTGGCGCGCTTGTCGAAAAAGCGGCGCATGTATTTGCGGAGGGTCTCACCTTGTTCCTGCTTGATCATGGCCGTGTCCATGCGAGTACCCGATCGGCCCATGGCGCCCGCGAAGTTGCTTGTGAACTCGCTCCTTCGGTCGGTCCCACTTGTCGATCGAGTGCTTGTCCGGGCGACTCGAGCCATGTGAGTGGTGCTTGGTCCAGGCGTAAAGGGAAGTAGAGGCACTTGGTGTCGCCGTTGCCGCCGCCGTTCTCGATGGAGAGGGCGTAGCATCGGAGCCACCGGATGGGATCTGCTTCGCGTCGTACTTGGTGATCCCCAAAGGCTTGAACTTGTCGGGGAGAAGCAAGTTGCGAAGTCGAGGTGAGAAGGCGGGGAAGCCGTCGCCCTCGGCCGGCAGGGGTCGACTTCTTCCGCCGGCAGCCTCCTCCTCAATCTTCCGGCGAGCGTCGTACCCGCCGTGTGAGGCGCCGAGGCGTGGTCGTTCGCGTGGCCTCGGCCGCCGCGGCCGCCGCCGCCTCCCGGCCCTCCCGTTGGCCCCATGGTTGGAGCCGCCGCCGCCGCCGCCGCCGCCGGTCGGGATCGTTGCCGCCGCCACCGGCCGAGCGCGGTGGGGAACGACTTCTCGGTTGCCGTGGTCTTGCAGTGAAGGTCCGCCGGCGTTTGAGCGGCGACGGTTTGGCTCGGCCGGAAGGTCGGCTCGAGTACGGTTGGGACCGTTGTTGGCACCGCGACTAGTAGCTTCGTTGTCGCGGGGTTTAGCTGGAGGAGGTTGGTTAACTCTGTTGTCGACCCGCATGAAGTAGGCTTCTTCAGCGAGCTTGGCGATGACCTCTCCAGCGCGTATGCCCTGAGCTTGGCGTGCGATCGCTGTGATCGACATGAGGCACTGCTCGGGGGTAGTGTGCACTCTGCTCTCGACCGCCTCGAGAGCTTCCGTGAGGTTGCGGATGGGGAGGTTGTCGCGGAGGCGTCGACGACATTCGTTGCGCTTCCGGTTGCGTTCGCGTCGAGTGTCTCTGTCCGCCGGAGTCTCGTTCGGTGGAGCGTCAGCGGAGAGCTCGTCGGAGGAGATGTCCTCCAGGTACTTGTCCTGAGCTGTGCCTGAAGGCCCTGGGGTATCGCCGGCAGCCATGAAGACTTGGCGATCGGGGGTGCCAAGGCTGGACTCAGAGGGTGCCACCTCAGTTGGTGTGTTCGAGTCAGCCCGGGCTAGTGGTGTTCCCTCCTGGAACAGTAGCGAGTCGATGTAGGCGACGTAGCGTGAGTCTCCCTTCGCCAGGTCAGCAGGCTTGCGGTCTGGCCAGTAGATGTATCTTCCGGCCGGCGTGGATGATATAACCAGCCCAGAGGCCGGCCCTGACAAGGGAAGCTCGAAGGAGTTGTCCTCGGACTCGGGCTCCTCAGGATCCGACCCAAAGTCGAACTCGTAGTCCGGGTTTGAGTAGAACCCGGAGAGAGGGTTGGAGTCCGAAACGCGATCGGGGGCGGCGTCGGAGTCCGAGTCGTACTCGGGTACGGGCTCCTTGCCGGCCCGGCGCGGAGTGGGAGCCCCCGTGCGGGCCCGCCCGAGGATGCGGGGGCCACATGCGGAGGGCTCGCGTGATGAGGGGACCGCTCGCGATGGCCGAGCGGCCCGGCTCGCATGCGATGACCCATGGCGACGTCGAGTTCGAGTTGAAGACGCGACTCGAGCTCGAAGTCGCCGTGGTGGTTGAAGAGCGAAATTTCGCCGAACTTGCCGGCGAGTTCACCCGTGACGGCTTCGGGGAGCGTCACGAAGCTCGTCTTCGGGTTGGGCCGCATGGTCGGGCGGGCGCCGGAAGGAGCCCGCGCCATCGGCAGCGCGCACCCGTGCGCCGAACACGAAGGTGTCACCGTGGTTGAAGGCGACGGGCCGGCTTGAAGTGGACGGGAGCCGTCGAGTTCGCCATGTGATCTCGAGCGAGAGCCCCTACCTGGCGCGCCAGCTGTCGGTGTTTTAGACCGGCAACCTACTACGGGGAGTACCCGAAGTAGATGAATGTGACTCGCCGAGATCGGTAACTCGAAGGAAGAGACACGTGGCACACAATTTAGACAGGTTCGGGCCGCGAGGTGCGTAATACCCTACGTCCTGTATGCTGCGTAGCTCTGGATTGATAGGGCACGATTACAAGATGGTGCAATAGTGCGCCGTGGATTGTATGAGAGGAGATTGGATGCTAGAGATCGGTCCCTGCCTCGCCTTATATAGTCCGGAGGCGGGGTTACAAGTCGGAGTAGGGAGAGAGTACTAGTCGAGTACGTCTAGGAGTCCTCTATACGGTGCGGAACATGTACGGCTCTCCCTAACCGAGTACTACTCCCGTGTAGTCCTTGTGCTCCACGCCTCCAGGTGCCGTGTAGCGCAAGCCGGGTAGTCCCAGGGGCCCACCGAGTAGTCGGTCCTGTTACCCACCGAGGTAGTGGGCCCAGGGAGGTCCATACGACAAGCCCCCGAGTACTTTGTAGTCGAGAAGGATAGCTTCAAGAAATTTGAGGTGTGCTGAAATTTGATACAATTGAGTGATTGTTTCTGATGTTTCTTTTTGACTCTCAAATAAAAATCTGAATATGCCATGTAAAATGCCAAAATTAGTTGTGCGGAAAAGTAAACTAAAAAACAAAACACGTTCCGTTGTTAGAGAAAAGGTCAAAGGAGGAACGTCACAAACAGTATGTCTTTCCCAAGAATTCAAATGTAGAAATCTTTAAAAAATGAATGAATGAATGAACGAACAAACAAAACGTAGACATCTTTAAAAAATAGGTCAAAATGCAAAAATTCACTGTTGCGGGCCACCTGTGCCTCGTCCAGTCCCGGTGGATGTTTAGTCTCGACTACTCCCTCCGGCCCATAAAAAAATATAATTCTAGCTTTTGAAAAAAAATCCCACAAAAATGCTATTCTGGAAAATAGATCTAATTATCTTCCTAATTAAGTTGTCAGATCAGATTTGCATCTCAAAACTGCATTTGGTAAATAAATGGTATTAGAGTCATTTCATTTCACCACTAATCTGTCTAAAAAAACTAAAATTGCACTCTTTTATGGGACGGAGGGAGTACGTCCACACCAATGATTGATGCTGCACTAGCTTTTGGACGTGAGAGTTTATTAGTGTAAGTGGTAATACTAACGGGGATTACCGGCTTCAAAATTCACTCGAGGCTAAAGGTAAGATCAATTTTCAACTAGTGGATGTGTTTGGGTTAGAGCAGCTTCATGAATTTTGCCAACTTGGCAAATCTTGCGTTTTGCCAACTTCTAAAAATATATGCCAAATAAAAAAATTCATCTCCAACAGTTCGTTATACTTGCCAAACTCATATCTAACCTACATCAGAAATACTGAAAGAGAAGCAAAATTATGTCTACGTCCTTCCACCTCCTAAAAACTTAAGAGGTAACTCTTCTCTATTCTTTATTTTTTCACCCTCCCACCTAGCTTGACGGTTGGAGAAATGTTGATGCCAACCTGGAGCGGCGCACATATATTTTCGTGTGGAGAGGTGAGCTTTTCCAATCTATTTTTGCCAAGTTGGTTTGCCAAACTTTGGAGTTAATCCTTTTGTTTTGTCAAAATTAGTAGATGGATGACAAGTTAGTTTTCCAAATAGTTGGTTGTGACGCTCTATCGTGTGAGTGTGGTTTCGGGTAGATGCTATTTTGGATTTCTTAGGTTTAGGCTATCCGCACCGGCGTGCGGTAAAAGAACGCTACCGGACACCCTGGCAGGAAGCGTCGCTTTTTAGGGGGAAAACTCCGCACCGGGGTACTGGGAGAGGAGCGGGATAGTCCCGTTCCCTTCGGTATCCCCCATTCCTGGTGGTACTCCCAGGAAACGCCATGGCGAGGAGGGTCCCGCGCTCCCACCTGTAGGCGCGCCATCCCCAACCACCTAGCGGGCTGTAGCAGAGCAGCCAGGGGCGGGGCGGAGCAGCCGGCAGGGCGCAGAAGAGGCGGTGGAGAGGAGCAAGAGGTAGCGGGGAGGAGGTCGCCCGAGCTCGAGACCTCCCTCCTCGACGGCTCCTCTGCAGCGTCGGTGCCGACCATGCCGTTGACCTCGCCGCATCCGGACCTCCATGGCTCGATCTTGATGCTCTCGCAGGCGATGGAGGCCTTCCGCCGTGGGAAGCGAGACGAGCGGCTGGCGGAGCAGAGCAGGCAGTGTCGGTGTTTTAGACCGGCAACCTACTACGGGGAGTACCCAAAGTAGATGAATGTGACTCGCCGAGATCGGTAACTCGAAGGAAGAGACACGTGGCACACAATTTAGACAGGTTCGGGCCACGAGGTGCGTAATACCCTACGTCCTGTATGCTGCGTAGCTCTGGATTGATAGGGCACGATTACAAGATGGTGCAATAGTGCGCCGTGGATTGTATGAGAGGAGATTGGATGCTAGAGATCGGTCCCTGCCTCGCCTTATATAGTCCGGGAGGCAGGGTTACAAGTCGGAGTAGGGAGAGAGTACTAGTCGAGTACGTCTAGGAGTCTTCTATACAGTGCGGAACATGTACAGCTCCCTAACCGAGTACTACTCCTGTGTAGTCCTTGTGCTCCACGCCTCCAGGTGCCGTGTAGCGCAAGCCGGTAGTCCCGGGGGCCCACCGAGTAGTCGGTCCTGGTACCCACCGAGGTAGTGGGCCCAGGGAGGTCCATACGACAGGCAGCGCCGGATGCTCGAGGACGACCAGATTTGGGCGCGGCTGGCCCGAGCTCGAGGCCCACCTCCGATGGGGATGGAAGACGCCGGGGGTAGGGTAGGGTAGGGGAGGGAGGAGACCGAGGTAGGGGAAGGGAGGGAGGGCGCCGCCGGCCTCCGTGGGGGGGGGGGGGAGCCGCGCCGCCACTCCCCCGCCCGCCGCCGCGGCGCTCCCCCCCGCCTAGGCGTCGCGGGCGCCATCCTCCATCACCGCCACGCCGCGTCGCGAGCCCGTAGATGGAAGGAGGGGGGCGGCGCCGCGACGGCCGCACCCCGGCATGGATGGAGGGGGCGGCGCGCCGACGAAGTGAAGGAGGGTCCGGGGTAGCGCCGCGACGGCTGCGGCGAAGGATGCGGGCAGAGTTCAGTCGGGAGAGAAGGGAGAGGGAGGGATGGGGTAGGTGGGGTAAATTGGAGAGAGTATGACATGTGGGTCCACATGTTGGTAGTTGGTATGGAGTACGAGATATAGGGGATGACGGGTGTGAGAAAATTAGTATAAGATATTGATGACAATGTAGGAATATTCCTTTTAGGGATGGTTTTGGAGTACGAGGAGTGCGGGTAGCCTAAGCGGTTTCTGAAGGTACTCCTAGTGTATGTTAGTGAAAGTTTGTGATATAAAAAATATCTAAATATTCGTCAGTTTATATGTAAGTGTAACATGTCAACATCACGCGGGACACGCGCGATGTGGATTCCTAGTCTCGCCCACGTCACGCGCGGTTAACAGAGCCCACTACTTACGTATTCCCGCGCCTTCGAGAAAAATATAAAGCCAGCCAAGAAGACCCAAGGGCCAACAAATCTGGGTGCCATGGCGGGCGGCGGAGAAGGCGACGCAGCCGGCAGCGGCGCCGTTCACGTCGTCATGTTCCCCTGGCTCGCCTTCGGCCACATAAGCCCGTTCGTGCAGCTGGCGCGCAAGCTGGTCTCTGGCGACGCCGGGGTTCGCGTCACGTTCCTAACGGCCGCCGCGATCGTGCCGCGCGTCGAGGCCATGCTGGCGTCCGCCGCCGGCGCGGTGCGCGTCGTGGCACTGAACCTGCCCCACGTCCCGGGCCTGCCGGAGGGGGTCGCGAGCACGGCGGACCTCTCGGCCGACGGCGCCGAGCTCCTCAAGCTCGCCGTCGACGGCACGCGTCCCGAGGTGCGCGCGGTGCTCACCGGGCTCCGCCCGGACGTCGTGCTGATCGACTTCGCCACCCCGTGGATCTGCGACGACGCGGCGCCGCTCGGCTGCAAGGTGCTCTACTTCTCCGTCTACTCCGCCATCTCCTTCGCCTACCTCACCGTTCCCGCTCGCCTAGCCGACGGGCAGCGCCCCTCCGCCCTGACCGCCGCCGACCTCACGGTGGCTCCGGCCGGATTCCCTGCGGCGTCGGCGGCCGCCTCCGTTCCAGCGCACCAGGCAGCGGACCTGACGTACATGTCCACCAGCTTCCACGGCATGCCGGCCGTGTACGACCGCGTGCTCGCAGGCGTCAAGGGCAGCGCCGGCTTCGTCATGAAAACCTGCCGGGAGATGGAGGGCCCCTACATCGACTACATCTCCTCCCAGTACGGCAAACCCGTGCTCATCGCCGGGCCCGTCGTGCCGGAGCCGCCGCAGGGTGAGCTCGAGGACCGGTGGGCCGGCTGGCTCTCGTCTTTCCCGGACGACGCCGTCATCTTCGCGTCGTTCGGGAGCGAGACGTTCCTTCCGGCCGCCGCCGCAACGGAGCTCCTCCTTGGGCTCGAGGCCACCGGCCGCCCGTTCCTCGTCGTGCTCAACTTCCCCAAGGGCACGGACGCGGCGGCGGAGCTCGGGGCGCGCATCCTCCCGCCGGGGTTCGCGGAGCGGGTGAGTGGGAGGGGGGTGGTGCACACGGGGTGGGTGCAGCAGCAGCACATCCTGCGGCACCGGAGCGTGGGGTGCTTCGTGAACCACGCCGGGTTCAGCTCCGTCGTGGAGGGGCTCGTCGCCGGATGCCGCCTGGTGCTGCTGCCGATGAAGACCGACCAGTACTTCAACGCCGCGCTGTTCGCGCGCGAGCTCGGCGTCGGGGTGGAGGTGGCGCGGCGGGATGAGGACGGGTGGTTCGGCCGTGGGGACGTGAGGGACGCCGTGGCCGCCGCGGTGGCGGCGGGTGGCGACGGCGACGCGCGGAAGTGGAGGGAGTTCTTTACTGCCGACGCCGTACAGAGTAAGTTCGCGGCTGACTTTGCAAGGAAGCTCAAGGAATTGGTAAAGGCATAAGTGGAAATGAGGAACACGTACGGCCTTCAAGAGTTCAAGTGGCATGTAACCTTTGTACATTTTTATTTCTTCACAAACAAAAACAAATGACATGTTTGGATGTATGGAACCATTAATGTGCTGTAATACTACATCCGTTCTCCGTTACTTGACGCCGGCCAACTAAAAAATGAGCTAATGTGGAGGTCAAATGAAAAAGAACAGAGATTATACTCACTATTTGATGACACGTGCTATACCTCCGTTTGAAAGACGAAGTGGGCATGTTTGTAGGAATGACACTGGTGTGCTTCTGCTAACAAAACTGCAATTTTCCCTTCAATTACTAATTACGACAAAAAGAAAAATCAACAGCAGAAGCTAGATGATTTTCCGTTAGTAATAATAAATATGCATTCAAATTTGAGCTAGAGACCACTCCAAAACCTACGTGGTTAGATGGAGTGCGAGTTTGATGGAGTGCAACAGCACACCTTCTAACCTAACGACGGCATGATAAAAAGGGTAAAGTTTCATACCCCAAATATAGTTGTTACATCTAGCTTTTTAATAAGTTAAAAAAAGATCACCAAATCCAGAACTCTAGGAAAAAAACACCTGCTCCCCGTTTCAAATTATAAGTCATTTTAATTTTGTTAGATTCATAAATAATGTTATGCACTTTTATATACACCATATCTAAATATACAATAATATATACGAATTTAGAAATTCAAAACAACTATCATTTAAAACGAGGGAAGTAGATCACCACCACTGCTCTAAAGTCGGCCGAGGAGACATTCTAACCACCGTCGTACTGGAGGAAAAGTGGAGGGAATTATTTTTTTTTACATTGAGTGGAGGGAAAGATTGAACACGTGTTCTAACCACACGGCGACTGCTACCTTCATGCAGAGCCCACCAACAGGGATTAGTGGGTAACATAGGATTTTTAGGACGAACTAAAGAGATAGGCAAATGTCTCCTGTATTCTTTAGTTAATTAATTGTAAACAAGAAAAGTTTTTCAATTAGCAAGGAAAATATTTGACTAATTTTTAATTAATCTGGTTAAGTTCTTGCCCAAACTCACAGGACGTCTTATATTTACAAAGTGGCGTGTAAAAGCATCTCCAAGAGTCTTTCTAAATTTTACTCTCTAAATCATTATTTAGAGGGTTACTCCATATTTACATAAAAATCATTTTTTATAGAGCCATTCTCATCTTCTATATTTGACTAGTGAAAATCCGGAATAAACATTTTGGATGAACATTTAGATGATCATATTGTATGTTTATATTTGGATGACCATTTAGATAAGCTGTTGAAGACATTTTTTCACCAAAATCTCTATTTCTACTATGTAGAAAGAACGATGTTGCTAGCGCATAAATGTCCATTCTGGGCGCTAGCTGTTGGAAAAAAATCCAAACGCAACATGACCCAGTTAGAAAAACATTGCAACACCGAACGGGTGAAACATTGTGACGCATATGTCGCAACATGAAAAAGTAGCAGTTGAAACACGAAAAATAACTGTTGCAACATCTATACCACGATGAAAATATTGAAACATGGAGGTTGCAACATGAAAAATCAACAGATGGAACATAAAAAACAAGTGTTGCAACATGCGTAAAATTCTGCAGCACCAAATAAAATCTGTTGCAATACAGTGGGGTGCTTAACGCAACATCACCCTGGAGCTCGCCGCCGGCCTCGTGCGCCACTGCCCTGGAGCTCCTGTGGACGCCCTCACCGCCCCCGTGCAGGGCTCGCCGCTCCGGATCTCCAACCCACCGGTGGCTTGGAGCTCACCTCCGCCCGCGTGATGCACCGCCTGTTCGTCGCCTCACGGGGTCCGCTGGAGCTCGCCGTCGGTCGCTGCCTCACAGGGTCCGCTGCCAGCTGCTCCTCCGTGGGGGCCACTGCACCATGGCCCTCACCGTCGAGCCAGTGGGAGGACCTCCCCGCAACTGCTTGTCGTCACCCGACGCCCTGGGCCTACTACCTGCACTTGCTAGCCGCCGCGGCTGCTGGACGCCACCATCGCCGCCCCTGAGCCCTGCTAATTTCCGCTCGATGTGGTCACACGGCCTCAGTTGCTAGGCGTCCGATATTAACCAAGTAGTCAGAGGTCAGAGTGGTAGCATTACCGTAGATAGAATACATAGTCACTTGGAGATGATCTAAGTACATTTTTATATTCACAAACTAAAACAAATTACATGTTTCGATGCCCGTACAATCTCACAACCAAAACTCTACCTAAGTTCTGCTACTACAGGAAACTCTTATTTCCCGAGTATTGTAATATGGTTTGTTGTGTACAGTACCTTTGGACACGCAAACAAGGTTTTTGTCGAGTGCTTCGCGAAAAACATTCAGCAAAATAAAAACACTTGACAAACTTGCTTGTTTGTTAAGTATTTTTATACTCTCGGTAAAGAAACAAGTTCGTATACTATTTTTTTCACTTGACAAGGAAATAAATTTTATATTTCCCACCTCTAAAATTTTCCTACTCTCCACATACAATATGTGGCCCTCTATGTTAAAATAGTACATTTTATTTTTTTACTATATTTAACTAATTAATTGCATTTAGGAAATTTTTAAATCAAGTCAGACTTGAACCTTAAGTGATTCAAAAATAAAATAAAATGTTTGAAAAAAATATTAATATTATTTAGCCTAATTTAACACCTTATCCATGAGTTGGAAAGAAATTTCCAACATCTTGTACATGAAAACACGACCACAAACACACGTCCAAATGATTTTAAATTCTAAAAAAATGCAAATTTAGTATGAAAATCATGAGATTTGTGAATATATCATGATATCATACGTGGATGCTGTGGTAAAAAATTGAGTGAGTTTCACACATTTTCTCACATACAATGCTTGTAAATTGAAACATCTATGATGAAGTTTCATGTAGTTCAGTAGTATACGGTTAGGTTTATAGGGAAAGCGATGTTAAAACTGAGGTTTGTCTTCTAAATTTTTTCCATAGATAATAAACAACATAGATTATTTCGTGCTAATTTTTTATTATTTTAATTTGTTTGATAGTTTTAATTCATTAACTACATTTGTAAATTTATCAACTTTTTTTGACAAAGTATGAATTTACCGTGTGTCCGCAATTTGAGTGTAGCTCACCTGGCAAAGATCCTTGTGGTGGAACCAACCCATCATGGTTCGAGTCCTCGACTCGGCACTGAAGCTCGCATTTTTTTGGATTTATTTCAAGATTTATCCGGCGCTATTTTTCCAGTGGTAGGCGGCGGCTCGTCGACAGTGAGACGCTAGTGGTGACTTCATGAATCTTGAAGCGTTACTGAAGAGTATCTTGGCCCCCTAAGTGGGTTTTGGTGATTTAATGACACACACCTAAGTGGCTAATGAATTTACCTAGTCCATGAGCAGGTATTAAAATTATGTATGGCATCAAGCACAACTCGTTGACTACACAAAAAGGAAGTGGTTCTCAAGGATTCCTAAGAAGGCTTATTTATTTTTAATTTTGAATTTGAGTCCTAGGAATGCCGTACTATCAAGAGGGATAGGAATTATGTCTTCCAAGAGTCGAACAGGTGCTCTAGTTGCTAAAACAAAACCTATGAGAGACACCTTTGCACCAACACATTCACGGGGATCTTTTCTTGGGTGCTGGCCTTGGAAGGCCGGAGTGTCCGGGTTTACCCCGGAGACTCTGGACTTCCCGGATACTCCGGGTCATAAAGCCTCAACGGCTATATTCTGGGTGAGGGGGTATAAAAGCCCCCTCCACCCCTTCATTTACTTTTCTCCCTGCCTTTTTCGTGCTGAACAGTTGCAAACCTCATTTACTCCTCCCCTTTCTCCCTTTGGCTCAAAGTTGGTGAGATTTGTTGTGGGATTTAAGAGGATTTGAGAGTAAGGGCTTGGAGAGTGCTAGTGAGCTGATTTCCCATCTCTAGAGCACCTCGTTCTTCGCTTGGTTGGCAAAATTCGTGTTTGTTACTCTTGGAGCCTTGAGCTCCTAGCCGGCTAGGCGTTGCCTTGGAGCATCCAAAGGTTGTGGCTGCCCAAGGAAGTTTGTATCACCCCGACATTGAGTAAGTAACTCTAGCTTGATCTTTGTGGTCGCTAGAGGGAGGAAAGTGACCTAGGTGTAAAGGTCCACCCTTCGTGGGTACCTCAACGGAGACGTAGACCTCAAGGTGTGAGGTTGAACTCCGGTAACAAATCCTTGTGTCTCTTGTGCTTGTTCATCTTGTTGTATGCTTGTTTCTCGCTTGAACACATATCTAGGGTTTGGTGCCGATCTTCTTCGTGTTGAGGTTCCTACAGGTTTTGAGTGGATAAAAGGGCTTGTCTCACCTCAGTGCATAACCTATTTTCATAGATTTACTTTTGAGCAAGTTTAATTTCTGTCGATTTAATCTCTCCCTAGCAGGCCAGACTATCCGGACATTTTCCCGAATTCTCCGGATTTCCCGGAGTATCCGGAAAAATATCCGGAGTCTCCGGACCTGCATCTGACAGCTACGAAAAAGTTTGTGATTTTCAGATTCGACTATTCACCCCCCTCTAGTCGACATATTGATCCTTTCAGTTACAGACTCAGTCTTTCGGAGGTGCTCATAGGGGTAGGGTGTGTGCATGTGTTCGTACGGGTGAGTATGCGTGTGCGTATGTGAGCGTCTGTGTTTCTACTGTGTGCTTCTAAAAAATAATTGCGGTGTGTCCCACCCCACCGCCTCCGTCCCTCCCCGCCAACCTGGCCCCATCCCGCACCACCGCCATCACCTGCATCGCCCTTCCTTAGCCCCACCTCATTCTCTTGGCCTCTCTTGATCCTTCCCTCTCTCAACGCTGGCCAACCTTCTCCTGCCTCTGCCCCTTTGTTGCCCCTCCCCTTCCCCCTCTGTTCGACTCTCACTGGCGATGAGGAGCAGCGGGACGACGACAACAGGCGTGACGATTGTGATGTTGAATGACGGACCGACTAAGGAGTGGCAGATTTCTTTCTCTCTGTTGCCGACAACGCTCCTCCCTCTCCGTCGATGGTGCCCCGTCCTCCACTTCGTCACCAATAGCGCCCCTCCCTCTTCTTCGTCGATGGCACCCCGTCCTCCACTCCATCGACTGCAGAATCGGTGAAGGGGCGACCGAATCCGACGAAGGGGCAGTTGGATCCAACGAAGGGACGACCATATTCGGCGAAGGGGCGAACTCGACGGTGAGTTCCTCTCCCCTCTCCCTCTCTTTACATTCATGCAATTGTCTCTACATTTTACATTAGTTAACTAACTTGTTCAATAGACGTTGATGATTAAAGTTATAGTAAAAAGTCAATGATGTTCTATATTAAAAAACGGAGGAGTATCTATTTCCATCTCTCTTCGTATTTAAGTAATGGAATAATTTACAAAATTGATACAATCCCATGACCTTACCACGGCTACCAAGGTACAACTTAATGAAAAATTTACCTTTAGCTGAAAAGACTTAATACGTCGGTTCGGCCGTTTGGGAACAATTTTTTTTAATAAACCGTTTGGGAATATCCATCCCCCATCGATACGGGAGACTTTGACACACAGGCCATTAAAAAAGATGCATTGGACACACAAGCCGTCACACCCGACTTTCCGAAGAAAACCAAGTGCATACCTATATGCATGCCGGGATCAAGTTTCATGCATATAGTGACATAAAAGTGAATACGAAAAACGATACCACGTAAGAAAAAGAAAGATTATCGGAGATTTACGCTTTATCCCGGAAACGAAGGCTCCAAACATCACGGTGCAATCGACCGGGGGTTGTGTACGCCTAGCACCAAGCAACATCTTCACAAAGCAGCCTTCCTCTTTCGGGCAACAATGTTTATAGCAAGGGTGAGCACTTGTCGTACTCAGCAAGTGTGGGAAAAAGAATGAATGCAAAGGCTTTATAGTGGACTGGCTCAAGCATTTAGCATTTTAGTTGGTCAAGTTTTATTAGCACCTGATTACTAATAAAGTATAAGTTTATACCAACCCACATTAAGCATAAGATAAGAGATACGCCATAAGCACATGGCAAGCATAACCAGAGAACACGATTTAAGTCCATCTTCAAGTTCAATTATCATGTGAGGGTCCAGCCGCCCGTGACCGTGGGCACGGCTAATCGATTAGTTTTACACTCGCGCAGGTTGTACATCTTTACCCACAAGTCGCGTAAAAGTCCCGAAGAACTTTAGACCCAACCATGCGGTGCTAGCTAGGCACCATACCACACTTCCGAGGTGTGATTGCATAGGGACGCTACGAGGCCGTTACAAAGATCCCCGGATGTAGGTCGCCCGCTAGGTTACCCGGTCGGTGCAACGTATAAAGCTCCCGACGAGTACCGTGTCTTAGCTAAGCCCACACCTACGCCCGAGCAGTCCATACGCCACTACCCGCCGGCCCCCAACCCTTATCGGGTAAAGCATACCTAACACCTAGTTCACTAATTAATAAGCCAAGACAGAGCCATATGTCTTGTGGTAGCACTGTTTTCCTGGGTGGTTCTCCATGTTCCAATTAATCATATGATCTTGTATTAAGCATCCAAAGATATAGCATAAAGGTATAACATGATTCATCATTATTGTTCATTAAAACCACCATAACCCAGGTATAGCAACTAAGCATAGCTACCCAACATAAATGATAAACCCGTTTGATCAAGGCACAGGATAAATAACACTAGTCAAACCTTAAACATGGGTCCCATCATATTAATGCAAGCATATGCAAAGAGTGATTAAACATAATTCTTAGGACAAAAGATCAAGGACACACTTGCCTTTAACCAAAGAGTAGTTGCTCAGAATATCTTCAACTTCTTGCTCTTCCAAGCTTCTCGAACGGCGTTCACTCTAAGCGCATCAATCATCGGGCACAAACATACACAAAGCAAACAAACAAGCACACTAAGAACAAAGCACCAATCAAAAGAAAACTTTAAAAGAACGCACTAAAGAATAGACTCGATTCTATGGATCACTAAAGAACACAAAGGGTGATTGGAAAGGCTTGGTTAACTTTGAAGAGATGGTTGCGAGAAGATTGAGCAAGAACCGGAAAGATTACACTTAGATTGAGCTGAGAAAAGAACGTCTAACGAACGTTTTGCATATATGAGAGAACAAAGCTATGAGCTAGGTTCATTTTAATTAACAAAACAAATATAAAGGATATTTCAGAAATAAAATACCCTATGTTGTCATTAATGCAATATTAAACTTTATTTATGAAACCGGTGTAAAGAACTAGTCAAGTTTTATTAATAAAGATTCATATATGAATTAACCGATTAAACATTTAATTTAGAAAAACTAAACTATATGAGCAATCTAAACGAAACTTTATAGTTCGAGTTCATCATATTATTATCAAAAACAGTATTAAATTGGATTTAATCAAGATTAACATTTATTTATAAAGCGGAGTAAAAACCTAATCAACTTTTAATTATAAAAGTTAATTAATCATTAAGCAAATTAATATTTGACTTATGGAAAACCGAGTAAAATATCTAATTAGATTTTATTCATAAAAGCATGTAAAGTAATCATTAAACAAATTAAATTTGATTATAAAAGACGATATGTAGATCTATATAGCTTTTATTTTGGAAAAGACGTGTATATCTAGTCACTAATTAATATTAATTTTATTTTCAGAAACAAAACATGGTGAAAACACTCCACTAACGCGTGCTTTACATCGTTATGGACCTAACGCAACTTGAACGGATTAAATCGGAGCTAAAACGAAGATTTGGTGAGCAAAACAAGATTGCGGGGACCTAGTCGCGATTAACCGTAGATTTCGGGGAGTAGCAAGGAAGATTTGCAAGACACACTAAACAAGTGCTCGCGAAATTGATAAAACTCGGGGTTAGATCTATAAAGTGCTCGGTTGGATCCGGTTGCGGGGATCTAAAACATATAGGGGTTTTTACGCAAGATTTACAAGGCACAAGCAATAGATGTACTCATTACAGGAAAAGGTAGGGGGTTTTCCGCAACCGGCCGGCCTCCTCTTCTTCCCCAGGACAGAGGGAGCCGACGGGCAGGGAGGCCACTGGCCTATGGCGGCGCCGGCGACTCAGGCGCCTAGGGACAACAGCAAAGCGCGGATTTGGAAGAGAAGGAGGAGAGGACCTCGATTGAGTGCTCACCGGCGAGGGAGAGGAACAGGGGCGGGCGGAATCCGAGACAGGCGGCCGGCGGTGGCCGGACAACTTCCGGCGGCGGCGCTCGGTGGGGCGGCGGCGGCGCGAGGCACCGCGCTAGGGCGAGCGAGCAGGCGGGCGCGCGCGCGGCGGGGGCTAGGGCGGCGCGGGCCGGGGCCCTCCCCTTTTATGGGGCGCGGCACGCTTGCTCGCGGCGGCGGCCATGGCCCGGCCGATGGGCTAGGCGGGCCCGGCCGGCCGGGCCGGCGCGGGCGCAAGCGGGTTGGGTCGGGCCTTGGCCCGGCCCAATCCGGTAGGATAGGGTTTTCTTTTTTTTTTGAATTCATTTCCAGTGCGAAAACAATTCCAGAAAACATCTAGAAATTGTTTAAAGGCACGAAAATTACTCCAAAAATCAAAAAAAATTCCAGGAAAATTCCTAGAGATAGATTAAGACAGGAACAACCCAAATAAAGCATTTGGTGCTCATGAAAAAGATTTTAGAGCCTTCTATTAAATAGAAAATGCTCGAGGAAAATGAGAATAAATTCCAGAAAAATCCGGAAAATTTTCGGGAGAGTTTGGACAGCTCCTAAACGCATTTTTGAAACCTTTTGCACTCAAGAACCACTAGGTGCATCGGCATGAATGCAACACACAACTTTTTATTTAATTTAGAAAATCAAACAAAGGATTTTTCCTATACTATATTCCCTGTGAAGAAAAATAAATGTTGGAAAAATTTTAAAATTATGAGAAAATCATTATTTAATTATTCTTTCTATTCACATCCTGAAATTGGAAATTTCAGGGTGTGACAAATCTACCCCCCTTAAAAGGAATCTCGTCCCGAGATTCGAAAAAGGC
Source organism: Cenchrus americanus (assembly GCA_947561735.1). Taxonomy (NCBI): domain Eukaryota; kingdom Viridiplantae; phylum Streptophyta; class Magnoliopsida; order Poales; family Poaceae; genus Cenchrus; species Cenchrus americanus. The sequence continues at coordinate 68,629,618 of OX387242.1, forward strand.
TAGCAAGAGACAAGGGTTTATTTCAAACTCTTTTCATATCCTTCAACAATATTCTTCCTTTCATATTACAGAAATCTTTCCACAGCCTAACTTATATTATAATCCTTAGGTATCGGGGGTCTTGTCTTGCTTGTGCCGTTGTCGCCATTCCCTCTTAAAATGACGATCAAGAAATTTCTTCGGGCACCTGTTGATAAAGTGTCCACCAGCTTTGCAATAGAAACAAGCTTTACTTTCCCTAATGTTCCGACGATTCTGTGGTGTCTCATAAATCACTGGTATTGTGACACCATGAGGATATTCTAGATATGCATCTTCATTATGATCTTCAGGAAAACCTTGGGCTTGAGACATATGATGCAGGTTAGAGTTGACATTGGCTTCCCCTGGATATTCCCTTTTTCTCTTCTTACTCATGATCTCCTGTAGCTTGCTTTCTAGCCCAACGGCTTTGTTGATTAAATCTTGTAGACTCGAATAATCGTGTAAGCTTAGTATACTTTGAAGATCTTCATTCAACCCTTTGATGAAATGCTCTCGTTTCTTCTTATCACTTTCAGCTGATCTTGGGGCATACAGAGATAATTGAACAAACTTATCCCCGTACTCAGTTACCGTCATCTGCCCTTGCTTTAAGTTAAGGAACTCCTTCCTCTTGAGCTTCATCGCACTTACAGGAGTATGGTGTAAGATAAAGTTGTCTTTGAATTCCTTCCACACAATACTCTCAGGTTGCTGATGTCCCTTGGTGTAAGAATTCCACCATTCTGAAGCTGCTCCTATAAGCTGCCAAGATGCATACAAAGCTTTCTCTCCATCATTGCATTGTACCATATCTAGCTTCTCTTCAATTGTCTTGATCCAGTCTTCGCCTTCTAAGGGATATGTGGTACCGGAGAACATTGGCGGCTCGGCCTTCATGAACACCGCATACTTATCCTCCGGGGTGGAAATGATAGCGCATCTTGGTTGTATCCATAGTCGTCACCGTTCTCGTAGCTTTCTCCTTGGTTACCTCCTTCTTGGTTTTCCATCTGGTTGGTAGGTAAAGATATGATCAGAAGGGGAACAAGAGTAGTGCAAAACGAATGGGGGAGAACAAGGAGGTGGGAGGTACAAAAGAAGAACCCAACTAAGCAACTGATGTTATTGCGGATGTAAGACCCACAATACACCAACACTCACTTCAAAGAAACGAATCAATCAAGTTCATAAAACCAAGCATCATCATGCAAACACACAATTCCACCAATCAAGGCATAGCTAAAGGGAACGACACTACACGTTGTTAAATGAGTCAGAGGGTATCCTCCTAATAGATCAGATATATCTCCCAGCAAGGATATCCATAAATAATGGATTTTTCCCAGATCAAGGAGTACGAAATTATGAGTTCAACCCAACTGGAATCACCTCAATCGGAGGTTCAGAACTCGAGATATGAATTAGACAAGATGGCTATGTCAGCAGTGTTGGCAGATTCTGAATGCTCCACTAATTCGTAGGTATCTCCTTGGATACAAAACGAATACTGCTGAATTTTGGAAAGAATGAAGCTGATGAAATTCCTGAACTACTCCAATTGGATTTATCTCAATCGGATGTCTATAGCCTGAAATATAAAATAATGAAGATAACTAGGTCAGCAGGGTTTACAGATTCTGATAGCTCCAATGTTTCGGGCATAGCTCCTGGAACATGTACAGGATAGGGCTGAATTTTTGATAGAAATTTACTTATGAAATTTGTGAGCTAACCCAACTGGTTTCATGTCGATCGGAGTTCCGTAGCTCGAGAAAGAATTAAAACAGCGCTGGTGTGTCGGGGAGGTGCGCGAGCAGATAGAGTGCTAGGGGTAACGGTTCTACCCATGAATCAAGGGGGTGTTTATTGCTTGAGGGAATGAGTAGGCGAGGTCAAAGAGATGTTCAAGGAGAGTGAAGATAAATATATAAGAATTCATGGTATGGAGAAAAGAAGATGGTTAAGATGTGAGATCCTTCATCAGAGAGGTCAAGGATAAGGTAAGGAGGGGTTGTAGAACAGAAGAGGCATTAAGAAACGACCAATGCTAACTAGGCTTACGTCCTACAGTCGATACAGCTCTGATACCACTCTGTCACACCCGACTTTCCGAAGAAAACCAAGTGCATACCTATATGCATGCCAGGATCAAGTTTCATGCATATAGTGACATAAAAGTGAATACAGAAACAGTATCACGTAAGAAAAAGAAAGATTATCAGAGATTTACGCTTTATCCTGGAAACGAAGGCTCCAAACATCACAGGCAATCGACTGGGGGTTGCGTACGCCTAGCACCAGCAACATCTTCACAGCAGCTTCCTCTTTCTGAGCAACAATGTTTATAGCAAGGGTGAGCACTTGTCGTACTCAGCAAGTGTGGGAAAAAGAATGAATGCAAAAGCTTTATAGTGGACTGGCTCAAGCATTTAGCATTTTAGTTGGTCAAGTTTTATTAGCACCTGATTACTAATAAAGTATAAGTTTATACCAACCCACATTAAGCATAAGGTAAGAGATACGCCATAAGCACATGGCAAGCACAACCAGAGAACACGATTTAAGTCCATCTTCAAGTTCAATTATCATGTGAGGGTCCAGGCCGCCCGTGACCGTGGGCACGGCTAATCGATTAGTTTTACACTCTGCAGAGGTTGTACATCTTTACCCACAAGTCGCGTAAAAGTCCCGAAGAACTTTAGACCCAACCATGCGGTGCTAGCTAGGCACCATACCACACTTCCGAGGTGTGATTGCATAGGGACGCTACGAGGCCGTTACAAAGATCCCCAGATGTAGGCTGCCCGCTAGGTTACCTGGTCAGTGCAACGTATAAAGCTCCCGGACGAGTACCGTGTCTTAGCTAAGCCCACACCTACGCCCGAGCAGGTCCATACGCCACTACCCGCCACCCCCCCAACCCTTATCGGGTAAAGCATACCTAACACCTAGTTCACTAATTAATAAGCCAAGACAGAGCCATATGTCTTGTGGTAGCACCGTTTTCCCGGGTGGTTCTCCATGTTCCAATTAATCATATGATCTTGTATTAAGCATCCAAAGATATAGCATAAAGGTATAACATGATTCATCATTATTGTTCATTAAAACCACCATAACCCAGGTATAGCAACTAAGCATAGCTACCCAACATAAATGATAAACCCGTTTGATCAAGGCACAGGATAAATAACACTAGTCAAACCTTAAACATGGGTCCCATCATATTAATGCAAGCATATGCAAAGAGTGATTAAACATAATTCTTAGGACAAAAGATCAAGGACACACTTGCCTTTAACCAAAGTAGTTGCTCAGAATATCTTCAACCTCTTGCTCTTCAAAGCTTCTCGAACGGCGTTCACTCTAAGCGCATCAATCATCGGGCACAAACATACACAAAGCAAACAAACATGCATACTAAGAACAAAACACCAATCATAAGAAAGCTTTAAAAGAACGCACTAAAAGATAGGCTTGATTAGATGGATCACTAAAGAACACAAAGGGTGATTGGAAAGGCTTGGTTAACTTTAAAGAGATGGTTGCGGAAGATTGAGCAAGGACCGGAAAGATTACACTTAGATTGAGTCGAGAAAAGAACGTCTAACGAACGTTTTGCATATATGAGAGAACAAAGCTATGAGCTAGGTTCATTTTAATTAACAAAACAAATATAAAGGATATTTCAGAAATAAAATACCCTATGTTGTCATTAATGCAATATTAAACTTTATTTATGAAACCGGTGTAAAGAACTAGTCAAGTTTTATTAATAAAGATTCATATATGAATTAACCGATTAAACATTTAATTTAGAAAAACTAAACTATATGAGCAATCTAAACGAAACTTTATAGTTCGAGTTCATCATATTATTATCAAAAACAGTATTAAATTGGATTTAATCAAGATTAACATTTATTTATAAAGCCGGAGTAAAAACCTAATCAACTTTTAATTATAAAAGTTAATTAATCATTAAGCAAATTAATATTTGACTTATGGAAAACCGAGTAAAATATCTAATTAGATTTTATTCATAAAAGCATGTAAAGTAATCATTAAACAAATTAAATTTGATTATAAAAGACGATATGTAGATCTATATAGCTTTTATTTTGGAAAAGACGTGTATATCTAGTCACTAATTAATATTAATTTTATTTTCAGAAACAAAACATGGTGAAAACACTCCACTAACGCGTGCTTTACATCGTTATGGACCTAACGCAACTTGAACGGATTAAATCGGAGCTAAAACGAAGATTTGGTGAGCAAAACAAGATTGCAGGGACCTAGTCGCGATTAACCGTAGATTCCAGGGAGTAGCAAGGGAGATTTGCAAGACACACTAAACAGTGCTCGCGAAATTGATAAAACTCAGGGTTAGATCTATAAAGTGCTCTGGTTGGATCTGGTTGCAGGGATCTAAAACATATAGGGGTTTTTACGCAAGATTTACAAGGCACAAGCAATAGATGTACTCATTACAGGAAAAGGTAGGGGGTTTTCCGCAAACTGGCCGGCCTCCTCTTCTTCCCCAGGACAGAGGGAGCCGACGGGCAGGGAGGCCACTGGCCTATGGCGGCGCCGGCGACTCAGGCGCCTAGGGACAACAGCAAAGCGCGGATTTGGAAGAGAAGGAGGAGAGGACCTCGATTGAGTGCTCACCGGCGAGGGAGAGGAACAGGGGCGGGCGGAATCCGAGACAGGGCGGCCGGCGGTGCTGGACAACTTCCGGCGGCGGCGCTCGGTGGGGGCGGCGGCGGCGCAGGCACCGCGCTAGGGCGAGCGAGCGGGCGGGCGCGCGCGCGGCGGGGGGCTAGGGGCGGCGCGGCGGGGCCCTCCCCTTTTATGGGGGCGCGGGCACGCTTGCCCGCGGCGGCGGCCATGGCCCGGCCGATGGGCTAGGCGGGCCCGGCCGGCCGGCCGGCGCGGGCGCAAGCGGGTTGGGTCGGGCCTTGGCCCGGCCCAATCCGGTAGGATAGGGTTTTCTTTTTTTTTTTGAATTCATTTCCGGTGCGAAAACAATTCCGTAAAACATCTAGAAATTGTTTAAAGGCACGAAAATTACTCCAAAAATCAAAAAAATTCCAGGAAAATTCCTAGAGATAGATTAAGACACGAACAACCCAAATAAAGCATTTGGTGCTCATGAAAAAGATTTTAGAGCCTTCTAATAAATAGAAATAGCTCAAGGAAAATGAGAATAAATCCCAGAAAAATCCGGAAAATTCTCGGGAGAGTTTGGACAGCTCCTAAACGCATTTTTGAAACCTTTTGCACTCAAGAACCACTAGGTGCATCGGCATGAATGCAACACACAACTTTTTATTTAATTTAGAAAATCAAACAAAGGATTTTTCCTATACTATATTCCCTGTGAAGAAAAATAAATGTTGGAAAAATTTTAAAATTATGAGAAAATCATTATTTAATTATTCTTTCTATTCACATCCTGAAATTGGAAATTTCGGGGTGTGACACAAGCCACTAAAAAGTTTGGCTGGACATCCAAGCCACCGAGCCAAATTTTTTTTTTTTTGACACCGAACCCATTCCGTCCGTAGTCTGTTAGATTGGCACTGTTTGTGAGCTCTGACAGGTGGGTCCAGGCAGCAAAATGACCATTTTGCCCTCAACCTCTCGCATTCACTAAATATTTTTTAAACCGAACAAATATTATTTAGTTAAAAATATTAATCAAATGTCATAAATATTTAACCAACAAAATACAACATTAAAAATATTAATCAAATGATAATTTTTAATGTTGTATTTTGTTGGTTGGTTTATTTTAAAAAATATGCTGTGTTGGTTAAATGTTTGTGAGAAAAATATTTGTTGGGTTGTTATAATTGTGTCTCACGATCTACCTGTCCGTGAATGCAAAATATTTGTGAGATGAAAAATATTTGTTCGGTTTAAAAAATATTTAGTGAATGCAAGAGGTTGAGGGCAAAATGGTCATTTTGCTGCCTGGACCCACCTGTCAGAGCTCACAAACGGTGCCAATCTAACAGACTACGGACGGAATGGGTTCGGTGTCAAAAAAAAATTTGGCTCAGTGGCTTGGATGAAACTTTTTAGTGGCTTGTGTGTCCAACGCATCTTTTTTTAATGGCCTGGTGTCAAAGTCTCTCAATACGGCCCGTCGGCCACCCACCCCCTGCCCGAGAGATCGAGCAGCAGAGGATTCACTTCACCACCAGTACGGTCACCGCGCCAACCTGCTGCCTGCAAACACCGGCACCGCCGTCACCGGTACGTCGCTACCTCCACTTCTCCACCTTCCTTCTACGCATGCTGTTTGCCCCCCTCTCCCGTACTTTTGCGGTGCTCTGGAGCCGGCTCATCGGCAGTGCACGCGAGGTGTTCGACGCGTTGCCTCTGCGTGAACTGCGCCGCGCCTCCTCCTGTTTCCTGGATCCCGACGCGTTTCTTTTTTTTAAACCTGATTCTTGTAGCACTGACGCATGGTGTTCCGGTCTTGTCTGATCGCTTCTTCTTCTTCTTTTCTGCAGTATTCGCGCGCATGGCGGAGGCGACGCAGCGCGCCGGGCTGCCGACGTCGTGGTCGGACATCCCGTTGGACCTGGCCGGCCGCTTGCTCCATCTCCTCCCGGCGTACGTGGACCGCGTCCGCTTCGCCGCCGTGTGCCCGCAGTGGCGCGGCGCGGCGCGGCAGCTCCTCCTGCCCCCACCGCTGCCGATCCTGGCGGTGCCCGACGGCAGCTTCTACAGCGTTCCGTACGGCAAGCGCTTCCGCTTTCCTGGCTTTGGCTGCGCCGACTTCAAGGCCGCCGCCTGTGGCAGCTGGCTCGTCTTCCCGCGCGATGACGGCTGCTTCTTGGTCGACCCCTTTGCTGGGGCGACGGTGAAGCTGCCTTCTCTGTCTCAAATCCGGCTCCGCCCATCAAATGCGGTTTCTGACAGACGCATTGACCACCCTTACATCACATGGATGACTCTGATCAATGACAAAAAGCGTACTCTCACACTCAACAAGCTGATCCTGTGCTCGCCAAACCTTGCCGCTGCAACGTTCGGCCATGGACCCATCTGCCAGATTCTGATGTGCCAGCCAGGGGCTTCCTCGTGGTCAGTACGTGCGTATGATGTGTGTATGTCATCTGCAGACATGGCATTCTATCAGGGGAAGCTCTATGCCCTTATTGATGTTGACGAGAGCCTCCATGTTGTCAACATCAGCCAAGACCCAAGCACCGGTGACCCACAGGTCGCTCGAATTGGACAGGTTATCAATGGTGATCTAGATCCCTCGTTCAAAGCTTGGTTTCCAGACAACACCATGCACCTCAAGAAGCTCTACCTGGTCGAATCATGTGGTGCACTGCTGATGATACGTAGGAAGATTTTCTGCAGATTGGTTAATGGCTCGGCCATGGCAGGACCGACAATTGAGTTTCAGGTGTTGGAGGCTGACTGGGAGCACTCACGGTGGGTGAAGGTGGCGACACTGGGGGATGACCTGATGCTTTTCCTCGGACGGTCATGTTCCAAGGTTGTCTGCGCTTCTCAGTACGGGATGTCGGGTGACCAAATCTTCTTCTTGGATGATGTATTTGAGAACGACGAGGACAACAGGTTCGTCAATGAAGGGAACACTTCACCCAGTGTCTACGACATGACAACAGGCGAGATCTCCTCACCGCTGCCCATGGTCTGGAAGCGCAAGATGGTCCTTGCGACATGGCTCTTCCCGTTTGGGCTAAAGTGAGGGTTTGTTACTATGCAATCAGCCAGGTGAACACTTGTTGTTGTCTAGGACTTGTCTTTTGAGGAAACACTGTGGTGGATGTTCCTGTTAAAACCAAAGTAGGACGATGACGGATTATGGGTGGGGGTGGGGGTGGGGGGTTGCATAGTTTGGCACTGATCCGTGGGCGGTTTGTTTGTATCATCAGAGTTGATCTGTTGCTGTGAACTTTAGCTGTGATGAACCTTGCTTGGTACTAGTTGAGCTTATTTGACTTGCCCTACGTAGGCGTCAGCCAGCGTTATTGGCCTACAAGCTATTGATTGCTCTTTGGTCATACTGTATTGATTCTTCAGAATTTCTATTCCTCGTTATTGTTTCGGCAGATTCTTCAATCGATTTCCCTCCTTGCAATTGATAGTAGAAAACCTGGTGAAGATACTGCTTTTTTTGGCTTGCAATTGACCAGGATATAGTCAGGTGGAATATGTGACTGCGTAGACGTAAACAAGACCTACAAAGCACAAGGCCATTTTGTCCCAACTAAAACCAGCCAAATGCACACCGAAGTAGAAGGCTTGTCGGCAGATACAGTTGCTAGACTGTCCACAAGCTTCAGGTGGTCCTAAAATTAGAAGAATGAGAAGAACTAGTAACCCCCTACAAGTTACTATGGGCGCGTTTTCAGAACAGTTGAATCAGAACAGTTGAACAAGGCATAAGCTGAATCACAGTAGGCAAGTGATCAAACAAATTTTAGAAGCTGAATTTTAAAGGAATGCTCAAGTCATCCTTTGCAATTAACTTTTCAGTACCAGTGACCAGTCTCAAAATACATGTTTATTAGATCGATCCAATGAGGTTGAGCACGTCAGTTCCAGTAGACTATGACAGAACATTGACCAATATCAGGGCTCAAGCAGAGTACATAAAATTGGTCAGAAATTTAACAGGAGCAAACAAAACACATCAGCGGAAATGCCTCTTCGTTTTTCCTGGCTCAAGCAGAGTACTTGCAATAGCATTTTTCGTATGAGAACTCTATGTCCTCCAAAAGGGGACACCATTTAGATGCAAACCAACTCAATTTTTGGGTCCAAAGATACAAGCAATTGGTTACTTGTATGATCTTCAATGAATTGGCCCTGCAGAGTGAAGCACAAAATTAAAGGGGACAAGCGATTAATGAATTGGACAATATGATATAACTGCAGATTAGCCAAGTTGTAAGCATCGCACTAACCACAAATAAACACACCGAACACTACTTTGCCCCGCAGAAGGCATTTGCATGTGGTGATATTCCCACAAGTTAATGTACCATCCATAAAACTGCAAGTTTGGGGGCATTTTTCTGAAAAACATAACCAGCTGGGGCGATCCTGAGCCTATGCAATTGCTGCTTGCATGTAAAATGTGCAATTGGTGGGTGAACTGGTTTGACATAGAACTAGTGATGAAAGTGGTACGGATATTATCCGTCCAACCGACCGACCGAAAGGTTCAGACATTCATATGGTACGACCGTATTTGAATCTGGACATTTAATGTCCGTAACTATCTGTACCGCATTAGTATCCGGAAATTCAAAGTTGGATTTCTATGATCCAAATATGATGAGTATCACTATTCGATAAAAAAAATATACTGTTCGTATCCGTATTCGATCCGAGAATTCAGTCCGAGAAAGAAAAACTATTTGTATCTGTATCCGCAGTATCCGATCCGTTTTCATCCCTACTAGAATGGTTCGTTAAAGAATACTGGAATAGACTAACCAAAAAATGTGCTGGGATGGCTTATGGGGTTTGCAAGCAGCATATGCATTAGGTGTGCTAATGAGTAATGATGATAATACTTGGGGAGATCAGGTGTGGATTCTTCATGATGTGCAAAACTTCAAGAGATGAGGATACAATATTACTGCATAAATCTTCCTAATACAAATAATCACACAAACATTTTCCCCACTTCCCGCCAAATGACAGTAACATCCCTAGTAAACAACTGTTCATACACCCTTCCGTAAATACAATTTTTTCTCAATTTATTTTTCATAAAGTAGATGACTTGTAAAGGCAGGGTAAAGATTGTCCTGATAAGCATAATACTGACATGATGAATATATCACATCATTGCAAGGCTAAGTAATATATCACCACATGCAGCAGCAAAAATCTGATACTCACACATGCAGAGAACATACGTCAAGTTCCAAGAACTGAAATTTAGCATGACAAGAACAATACCTGCTCTCAATGTAATACAAGAGTTCACTCGTAACAGACAACTGAGCCCTGAATGATTCCATTTGTCCGTCAGAACGATCTATAGCCACTTTGGCCATTGCACAAAAGGTCCCTCTGTCACTGTTAACCATATTGTTAACCATCTTGTGGCCCGTCATGTCCACAAATCGCCACAGTTCAGGGGACTTTGCAGCTGCCAACCAGGAGCGGCAAACGAGTCCTGCGCCCATCAGGATTGGTCCCAAGCTTCATGAATATTGTGGAGAGAGCGTGTAGGGAAGCTCAGACTAATCCTTATCAGAGGGCACAGTCAAATAGGATCGGCTCCGCATCCATTGTGCACAGTAGTACCTAAGAATGACGGCATCGTCACTTCGTTGGTGAAAAACTATAAATTTGTGTGAATAACAGTACAGTTCCAACTAACATAAAAACTATGCAGAGATGTGCATTCGTCCATGATAACAGCAATGATAAAACCATTGAAGCTGTGGGACATGAGACATTTCAGATCAACCCCGGCCTCTACAGATATATTGAAATGACAGACAGGAACCATAGTCACTTCATTCGGTAGTACTTGAATACTTGATTCACTTCCGCCGTGGAACAGGCCCCAGTGCCACCCAGCACCCGGCGGTGCACCATTAGACTATATATATATATATATAAAGCGAAGCGGGCATGCAAGAGACAAATGGATAACAACTTGAGTGTAGTGTAGGTAATAGATCCCTCGTAGCAACACACTGTTATTTTGCTAGTACTAATTAATCTTCATAGTCGTCGTCGTCATATCTGTAGTACTAATTTGTCAATAATGTCGTCGTCGTCGTCGCTGCTGCTGCTCATTAGGATCAGAACTGCCGGCTGACACCAGCTAGGAAGCTGATCCTGAAATTCGTAGTCGTCGATTGAGTCTTTGGGCAGTCGGAGCGTCTTGAGTCTACTGCACTTTGCTTGCAGTGCGTTGTACATTCTGATGTTGAAGCAATAGTCGGGGGCCTCCAACAGAGGGCAGCCGTCCAGAATGGCTGCGAGCCCAGCATTGGTGAGACTATTGCCGACGAGCTGAAGGGTCCGTAGCTCGGCCATTGTTGCTATTCCCATAGCCACCCTGTTGTGACTCGTGTTGTGTCCGTACCTGCAGATCCTGTTCTCATTCCGTCTGAAACGTGTGAGCGCTTTGGGCAAGACCTGCCAACAGCCTCGAACACAAACCTCTCGTATACGTTTGAGCAGAGTGAAAGCTCAAGCTCGTTGAGCAGAGGGAACTTTGTTGCTGCTTCGGTGAGTCCTTGGTTAGAGACGACATTGCAGGAGATAAGGCGAAGCGTTTTGAGTAAAGATGCCCTGCCAATAGCACTTTTATTTATGGCATACTATTTCACAAAAATTTTGAAACAGGCAGCCGCAATCAACCATGATAGTTTAAGTTTTGAACTTGCAATTACAAATACCTTTACCCTATGTAGTTCAGAAGTTCGTCATCGACAAACCGCTTCCCAACGAACACCTGCAGCAGCCCATCGGAGCGGTCGACGGCCACCTTTGCCATGGAGCGCAGGGCGTTAAAGCCCATCTCTCCCACCAGCTTGTGGCTCGCCATGTCCACGGAGCGCCACAGTTCAGGCATTCCGGCTGCTTCGAGCCAGGAGCGGCACACGAGGCCCGCGCCCATCAGGATCTCGACGGTGCCGAGCTTCGCGAAGACCAATGAGAGCGCGTCCACAGGCAGCTCCGACCAGTCCCTCTCCGACGGCGGCGGTGCAGCCACAAGCTGGGTGCCTCTAGCCCCTACAAAAATGAACCATGGAAACGAGCAGTTAGTAGTTTGCAGTCAGAAAGAAATAGAACAGAAGCCTGATGAGGTTTATTCGTCTCTGGGGACCTGCACATTGGTCGACCGTGATCTGGCGCCGGCGTGTTCTGTGAGATTCCATCCTCTTTCTCTGGTCGCTCTTCAGATTCTCAGCATGCACTTCTTGGGTGAAATTTATAGAAACATGGCAGGGCTACATTACATTTTATACAAAGACTCGATCAGAACTTGTGCCGTCAACATACTAGAGACTCTTTTGCAACACAACATCATACAATTTAATAAGAATAAGATCTGGGATCATCGGATGATTTACATTCAAGCATCTTCCAATTTGCAGCAAAATTTCATGCTAAGACCTCTCATTTTGCAAGTTAAAATAAAAGGGACTCCTATGTAACGCGCTTTGAGATCTGATGGGAAGCAAAAAAAATCTGCAAATCTGCTGAGGGGTGGGGGGGGGGGGGGTGGTGGAGTGTCGTGGCCCATACACCGGGCGCCTCGACGATGGAGAAGGCGGAGTAAAGAAGTGCGCCAAGGGTTGTGACGCCGACCGGACCGGTGGACCCAAGGGGTCGGTGACCGTAAACGCTAGATGTGTATTCTCGTGCGTGGGCCGGTGGCCAAGGTCCGTAAGCCGATAGGCAATCACTATATGAAGGAAACTTTGTAGGAGAAACGAACAAGCTTATTATCCGAAATGAAATAGTAAACGTGCGGGGGAATCCTTCCTCTCGCGGTTCCCCGCCTCTCTCTCTCACGATTTGTCACTCACGTCGCCGGCGACTCGCCGGCGGCCACGGGCACGACATGTGGTATCAGAGACGGTCTATCCTCGGCCCGCTTTCGTGTCGATTCCGCGGAATCCGTCGATCCGAGTCGAAAACAGGGTGGGCAGGTTGAGATCGATTGGTGCGTCGTCCTACCGGCCACGGATTCGATCTCCTGTTAGCCCTACGCTACCTCAATTCAATTTGCGGGCGGAATTGCTGGGAGCAGTCGATTCCATCCACACCCAAGAAGGATTGAAGGTGCGTGCACCAAGTATTCGACAAATTGACTACGGGTTCGTGGTGGCTAGGGTTGCTTGGCATTGTCCGGGTGTAAAATTCCGTGAGCCTACGCGAATCTAGTAGTGGAGGCAACAGCGGGAGGTCGGCATCAACTCGGGTTGCGCAACGAGTTTGCATGTAAAATTCCTTGGTTGTTTCCCCCGACCTCGGGCGGCGGTGTTCATCTCCGAGCGGGCAAACCGGCGAGGGATCCATCCCGAGCTGTCCCACTTGGAGCAGGAGGCGTTGAAGGGGAGGGATTTCTACGGGACGCGGATTGCAGAGCAGTCACCACGGCGCCACCAAAGCCTTCGGTGCAATCACAATTTATTTTGACAGCGATGGCAGAGCGCGCCGCCAAGGAGGATGCGTTCTGGAAGGGGGTGCATCAACATGATGAGAAGGAGGATGCTCGTTGGGAAAGTATCATGGAGAGTGTGGATCTGTTGTTCACGCGGATGGATGATGTTGAGCGAAACCAACAGAAGCTGCAGATCAATCAGGATGCTGCAACTGCAGCTCTGCAACAAGTCCTCAAGGATCAAGCCACTCTAACTCAACATATTCAGGCAACCGTCAGGCCGTGGCCAAGCTGCAGATGGATCGTAATCAAGAAGATGATTCTGATACGAGCTCCTTGGACTCTATTCCCCACTCTATGCAGCCACGACCTCGTCAGCCACATCCCTACCGATCTGGTGAGAATTTCCACAATCCTTTTCACCGAGGCTCCACAACCAATCAGCATAGTGCCAGTAATTCCCATAGACCTCACCTTCCTAAGATGACGTTCCCAGTGTTTACGGGCAAGGATCCAAAGATATGGCGTGACAAATGTGAGGACTATTTCTGTATATATCTTTGATATTCCTGAATTTCTGTGGGAGTCTATGGCTTCCATGAGTATTGATGGGGATGCTGCTAGATGGGTGAGAGAGTTGAGAAGAATAGAGGAGATTTGGGAAACTGGCCTACTTTTATGGGCAAAGTGGAAACAAAATTTGGAGCTTATGACTATATGCATGCTTTGCAAGAATTGTTGGCTGCCTTTGAATCATTGCAATTTCAGATTGAGATGCACAATACTGGTTACGATAAGATGTTCTTTATCACCCAGTTTACAAGAGGGCTCAAACCTGAGATCTCTGCTGCTGTACAGGCCAAAGTACCTAGCACCATGGAGAGAGTTGTCATGTTAGCTAAAATCCAGCAGCAATTACAAGAGAAGGGCAAGCACAAATATTAGAGATCTTCTCCTGTGCAGAGGTTTTCTACTACAGCCTCAACTAAACCTGACCTCAAACAACAACCAGTGGTCTCTCCTTATAGCAAGGAAAGGTAGAAAAGGGATTATTGCAAGGCTAACAGCTTATGTTTTTACTGTATGGAGCCCTTTGATGCTACACATATAGCTAAATGTACTAAAAGACCACGAGCTCATGTCAATGCTTTGGCACTGAACAATTTAGATGTAACTCTCACTGAGGAAGTCTTGGAACAATTGGAACTGGAGGATACTCTGGCTAGTGAGTTCTGTTCTTTGCCTCTGAATGCCATTACAGGGATTGATGAAGGGGAAGCTTTGAAGCTCAGGGCCCTTGTTAAAAACAAAGTCATGTTAATTCTGGTTGACAGTGGCAGCTCCCATAGCTTTGTTAGTTCTAGTTTCTTACAGCAATGTGACATTTCTGCAGTGCCTATGACACCACAGTTGGTCAAAGTTGCTAATGGGGATACTATTATCACTGACAAACAAGTGTTGGGCCTTCCATGGTTGTTGCAGGGATACACTTTTCATACAGATATGAAGGTTCTAGATTTTGGGGCTTTTGATGCCATCTTGGGTTATGATTGTCTCAAAATCAATAGTCCCATGACCTGCCATTGGGGGTCCAAAACTATGTCCTTTGCCCACCAAGGTCAACAGATACAGCTACAAGGGGTGATTTCCTCTACACATCCAGCTACAGAGATTTCACATGTAGCTTTGGCCAAGTGTTGGGCTAGTAATGAAGTAAGTGCTTTGGCTATCCTGGAAGTTGTTCCAACAGATTCAGTGCAACAGCTACCTTTAGCAATACAATCCTTGCTCCATCAATATGAGGATGTCTTTCAAGATCCTCAAACACTCCCACCATCGAGGTTACAAGATCACCATATACCCTTGTTGCCCAATACTGCACCTGTGAATTCCAGACCCTACAGATACTCTCCTTTGCAGAAGGATGAGATCGAGAGACAGATTGCTGCTTTACTCAAAGCTGGTCTTATTGTGCCTAGCAATAGCCCCTTTGCCTCCCCAGTGTTGATTGTTCAAAAAAAGGATGGCACTTGGCATTTCTGCATTGATTACAGACGACTAAATGACATCACAGTGAAAAATAGATACCCCATGCCCATTCTGGATGAGATCTTAGATGAATTGGCAGGTACCCACTATTTCACCAAGTTAGATATGCGCTCTGGCTATCACCAGGTTAGGATGAAGCCTGAAGATGAATACAAAACAGCTTTTAAAACTCACCAAGGTCATTATCAGTTTAGAGTGATGCCATTTGGGCTGACTAATGCCCCAACAACTTTTCAGGGTCTGATGAATGAGGTGTTAGCACCATTTCTGAGGAAATTTGTGTTGGTATTCCTGGATGACATCTTAATGTATAAACCAACTTTGGAAGAGCAAATTTGTGTTGGTATTCCTGGATGAGGTGTTAGAGCAGTTGAGAAAGCACCAATTATACATGAAGATGAGCAAGTGTTCTTTTGCTCAAACACAACTCAGTTATCTGGGCCATATTATTTCTGACAAAGGGGTTGCTACTGACAGTAGCAAAATTTCTGCAATGGTAGAGTGGCCCACTCCAACCAATGTTACTGAACTAAGGGGGTTTTTGGGATTAACTGGCTATTATAGGAAGTTCATTAAACACTATGGCATAGTCACTAAACCACTGACTAATCTTTTGAGGCTGAAATCCTTTCACTGGACCTCAGACGCTCAACAAGCATTTGAGAAACTCAAGGGGATGATGTGTACTGCTCCTGTCTTGGCTATCTCTGACTTTACCAAACAATTTGTGATAGAAACCGATGCCTGTGATCTGGGCATTGGAGCTGTGCTGATGCAGGAGGACCAACTAGTAGCATTTCTGAGTAAAGCCTTGGGCCCTGTACACCAAAAGTTGTCCATCTATGAAAAGGAGTTTTTGGCACTGATTATGGTAGTGGAACGATGGCGACCATATTTACAACGACAAGAGTTTCTCATCAAAACAGACCACAAAAGCCTTTTCTATCTCTGTGAGCAGAATTTGCATTCTGAAATGCAGCGCAAAGCCATGACTAGAATGATGGGTCTTCAGTTCAAAGTGGTCTACAAAAAAGGCAAAGAAAACATTACAGCTGATGCTCTATCTAGGATGTCTCACATGATGCTGATACAAGCTGTATCTGAAGCTAAACCAGCCTGGATGCAAGAGGTCCTCAATGCATATCACACTGATAAGGAAGCCCAAGAGAGGTTGGTGTCTTTAGCTATCTCCAGTCCTGATGACAAAGGGTATTATCTACTACAAAGGCAAAGTTTGGATCTCTCAGAATTCAACCCTTCAGACCAAAATCATTGCAGCAATGCACTCTACATCGGTTGGGGGTCATTCTGGCTCCAAGGCTACTTATCATAGACTAAAAAGGCTATTCTACTGGAAAGGCATGAAGGATGTTGTTATGAGTTTTGTCCAGCAATGTAAGATCTGTCATCAGGCCAAGCATGAACATACTCATTCTGCTGGCCTGTTGCAATCTCTACCAATACCTCAAGGAGCCTGGCAAGAAATAACTATGGATTTCATTGAGGGACTTCCTCTTTCTGAAGGTTACAACACTATTTTGGTGGTGGTCGACAGGTATACCAAGTATGCACATTTCTTACCATTGAAGCATCCTTTTACTGCACAACATGTGGCCAAGCTTGTCTTACAGAATGTGGTTAAGTTACATGGATGCCCCAAGTCTATTGTGACTGATAGGGACATGATTTTTCTGAGCACTTTCTGGAAGAAACTATTTCTGTTGATGGACACTAAACTCTTGAAGAGCTCTTCCTATCAACCTCAGACAGATGGGCAATCTGAAAGGGTCAATCAATGCTTAGAGATGTATTTGAGGTGTCTGTGTATGATTCCCCTAAGAAGTGGCACAGCTGGCTTTCTTTGGCAGATCTGTGGTATAACACTTCTGTTCACTCCTCTTTAGGTTGTACACCTTTTAAAGCACTCTGTGGATATGTAGCTGACATTGGACTGGGAGTGGTAGCTGCAACACCTACTTCTAATGCTTCACAACTGCTCTTTGACAGAGCAAGTCACATGACACTGTTGAAAGACAGATTGGCTCAAGCACAATAGAAGATGAAGGCTCATGCTGATCGGTCTAGAACCGAACGCCAGTTTCAGGTCGGTGATCAAGTGCTCCTCAAACTACAGCCGTATGTCCAGAACTCAGTGGTCAATCGCCCTTTTCCTAAGCTCTCTTTCAAATACTTTGGACCATATCGCGTGCTGGAACAAATTGGCAAGGCAGCGTATAAATTGGATTTACCAGTCGGGAGTCTGATTCACCCTGTCTTCCACATCTACCAACTGAAGCTTTTCCATCCTGATCTTACGCCAGTTTACTCTGACATTTCTACTTTGGTAGATCTCAGTACTGTTGATTTGCAGCCAGAGGCCATTCTTGATCGCCGGCTCGTGAAGAAAGGGAACACTGCAATTCCTCAAGTGCTGATTAAATGGACTTCTCTTCCGGCTACATCCGCTACATGGGAAGATTAGTACGTGCTCAAGGAGCGCTTCAAGTCCACCGCTGCTTGGGGGCAAGCAGCCGCTGAAGGGGGGGGATGTCGTGGCCCATACACCAGGCGCCTCGACGATGGAGAAGGCGGAGTAAAGAAGTACGCCAAGGGTTGTGACGCCGACCAGTGGACCCAAGGGGTCAGTGACTGTAAACGCTAGATGTGTTGTGTGTGGGCCGGTGGCCAAGGTCTGTAAGCCGATAGGCAATCACTATATGAAGGAAACTCTGTAGGATAAATGAACAAGCTTATTATCTGAAATGAAATAGTAAACGTGTAGGGGAATCCTTCCTCTCGCAGTTCCCCGCCTCTCTCTCTCGTGATCTGTCACTCACGGATCGGTGATTCTTCGGTGAAATTTATAGAAACATGGCAGGGCTACATTACATTTTATACAAAGACTCGATCAGAACTTGTGCCGTCAACATACTAGAGACTCTTTTGCAACACAACATCATACAATTTAATAAGAATAAGATCTGGGATCATCGGATGATTTACATTCAAGCATCTTCCAATTTGCAGCAAAATTTCATGCTAAGACCTCTCATTTTGCAAGTTAAAATAAAAGGGACTCCTATGTAACGCGCTTTGAGATCTGATGGGAAGCAAAAAAATCTGCTGAGGGGTGGGGGGGGGGTTATATAGAATAAAAATGTAATTGGAGGCGTAACAATACCAATCTAGTGGAATAAAATTCACAAGGGGGCACACACAACCACATTCATCTCAAGGAAACAAATGGAGGAGCACGATTGTAAAACAAGACGAGATGCAAAGATTCGAGAAGGGAAGCTTGCGACATTCGTAGCAAACGAACCGGACTAGAATTCGGAACCAAGACGAGACGCCTGTCTGCGGAATGTCCAAGAAAGATGTGAAGCTAACCTTCGACGGCTGCGGCGGCGGTGGGGGCGGAGGCCGCAAGGCAGCTACATCGGGTGAGTGAGTAGGGCTGCGGTCTGCCGGCTGCCGCACCGCACGGGTTTGTTTGCATCGAGACCGTTGGCTCAGTGGGCTGGATCGTACAGTTCCCATGGACCTCAAGGTCTAAACACTCCTCCTTAGTCTTCTTCTCAGTCCTTTTTGACCCCTCATGTATCGAAGCTGCTAGCGTCCGGACGTCCGATCCAGGCGCTAGCATCGGACGGTTTGATTTTGGTGATTCATGACAACATGATCATTGGGACTAACCATATTGTTTTAGCATGTCTTTGTAGACACTTCTAGGTCCCAAAGATGCAAGAAAACCACATGCCAAAATGAGAAAAACAAGGGTAAAAACCGAGCAAGAAACGGAAAAGAAAAGACACCGTCGGATGAACCGACGGTACCTCGGCGGCAAGCGTCGGTGCAATCGTCGGACGAGTTCGTACATGGGTGAAACCCTAGGCACCGTCGGATGAACCGACGGTCCATCTTTTAGCAGCCGTCGGACGAGTTGCGGAGGAAGAGGAGCGAAGACGTAGCACCGCATGATTCGACGGTCCGAGTGGGGACACCGTCGGTCTATCCGACGCTCGCCTTGAATTCATACAGAGACGCGCCAAGACGAAGCCTTCGACGACGGATGACCCGACGCCTTGGTCAAGATGAAGCGTCGGTCTATCCGACGGTCGAGTGGAAGCTAACGCAGGCGACTTGGACGTGGGGTCTTCAACACCGGATGTACCGACGCACCGTCGGTGCATAGTGTCGAGTAGTTGTGTCGGAGAAGTCATGTGCGGTGGAGGCCACGGCTAGTAGCATCGGATGAACCGACACCCGGAAAACATAGCGTTGGATCATCCGACGATACTACTTTCGCGGCCTTTTAGCCAACGGCTAGTTTGATGCCTTGGGCTATTTATACCTCCTCCACCCGCCCATTTGCGGTTCTTGGATTGTGTGGAAGTGCGAGAGGAGTTCAAGACACATTGAGGATCATATCCAATCCATCCAAGTGCTTAATTGCTCATCCTTAGACTTGCATATGCTTTGTGTATGTGCTTAGTGCTAGGCTTAGCTTAGAGCTGAGTGAGTGCAAGGTTGTGCCAACCTTGTGAGGTGATTCTTGAGTGAATCAAGTTGTACAAGGTTCACCGGAAGCCTTGGGGCCTAAGTGGCTCACGGGCAATCGTCATCGACCCTCCGACTTGGTGTGGAGCGACGAGGACACTTTGTGCGAGGGGCGTGGAGACCCCTTCCTTGGTGAAGAAGCTCCTTAGTGGATGCGACATGAGGGGGACCAAGGATGCTTGGCAAGTGCCTTCGTGACGAGCCTTTATGGCAAGTCAAGTACACCTCTTGGGAGAGACTTGGTGACCGGGAAGAAATACTCTTGTCTGGTGTGCTTCCACAACGTGGACTAGGGGTGGCTTAGTGCCTACCGATACCACAAGATAAATCGTGTGTCAATAGTTTGCGTCCTCTCATCCCTTTTATGTTTCCGCATTTAATCTTTGCTTGCCTTTACTTTCCTTGAGTAGTATCATGCTAGGATTGGCTATAGGTTGCAACCCTTGTATTGGGATGAGAGTTTTACACTAGAACAACCCTAGTTGCACATCTAGATGGTACGTTCTAGTTTATCTTTGTGTAAAAATAGTGAAGCCATAGGTTAAGGTTTTTAGTTGCCTAACTCACCCCTCCCCCTCTTAGGTTAATGAGCATCCGATTCCTTACAAGTGGTATCAAAGCCGGGACTCACTTCCTTCACAAGGAAACACCAATTCGATTGGTAAATAGAGTTTTTACTATTGAAAACACTCATGAGCTATGGAGTTTTCAATAGCTCATGAACTAGATGTAGGCATTTTCAATAGAGTTTTTACTTGTGAAAATGCTCATGAGCTATGGAAAACCATCAAGGAGCAAAATGAGGGTTCAAAAGAAGTTGCTAATGAACGCTATGGTTGTCTCCGTGAGGAATTCAATAGCTTTAAACAACTTGCAAATGAAAATGCTAAATCTATGTACTCACGCCTAAATATGCTTGTCAATGAGATCAATGCTTTAGGTGTGAAGGACATCATAGACTTGAACATCAACCGCAAGATCTTTCAAAGTCTCCAGAAGCCCGATTATGACTTGGCGAAGGCAATCATCTACGAGAAGAAGCTCAAAGATTTGAAGCCATCTCATATCTTGAGCAAGATCATGGCACATGAGCTTCAACTAATGCCCAAGTTAAAGAAGGCGCCCCAAGAAAAGCCCCAAGAACCATCCTCTCCAACTACAAGCCATGCTCTTTCAAGCCAACAAGAGAAGATGTTGAGTAGGATGGCTACTCATGGAAGCTCAAGCAAGGATGATGGTGATGATGGAGATTCCTCAAGTGATGAAGAGGTTGAATCCATGGTGGCCGAGTACGTGAAGAAGATCTTCAAGTATGTGAAGAAAGTCAACATGTACGGCTACAACGTCCACTTGAGAGAAGGGCATCATCATCAACACATCAAGTTCACCAAGATCGAGCACAAGCCCAAGAAGAAGGTGGCGTTAACACCCAAAATTGGTACAGGAGAGAGGCTGATTTGTGGGCCTAACATGGTGACAAATCCCGTTCAGCGGGGGAAGATTTCTTCAGAAGATTCGGCAGAGATGCTTGCGGTCAGACAGTTTGTTTCCGTTCGGCAAAAGGACTGTTTGCGCTGATTTCGCGGGATCACGTGGTGACGTGGCCCGAGCGGAAGGGACGAATGGATGGATAAGCATTCGCACTTGGGAATTAAATTAGGTATAAATATTGTGCTCGTAGTCCGCAAGGAGTCATGTCAGGACAGGGTATAAATATGAACCCTGGATGTATGTAATTGTAATCGAACATTCTCATAACAAACCGGCTTTACGCCAAACCTTCAAGTCCTCTAGTTGTGTCGTCGAGTTCTTCGAGAGGGTGCATCGATCTGTCGACCTCCGTAAGTACCGGCAACCTTGTATCATGTCTAGTATCATGCGGTGGATATAGATCGTGATGCAAGTAGTCTTGTTACCATGCTTAGTATCATGCGGTGGATTTAAGCTTGGTTCAAGAGGGTTTCTTGTTAGATCATGAGCCATGCGGTAGGCTAAGATCTAGCTTGGAGCTAGTTATCGGCTCTATTAGATTTGGCAAGATCTAATAGATTCATTAAGTTACCACGTGTTGCTTTGAGTTTTTACTTCATGTTTAAATTCATGTAACACTCTTTTGCCCAATTTAGATTGATTTGGGTCGGCTTTATCTTGTTCGGTGATCTTTACATTGCACGCTCGCATCTTTGCCTCAATAAGGCACGTGGATCACGTGTGTTTTAATAGCCGAACCCGAATTAATCTAAGTTGTCACGTGTTGTGGGTTCAAACTTGCTAATCTTGTGTGAATCTTGACAGAACCGGGTATCATGCGGTAGATGCAGGTTTTTGGGTTGTTTTAGAGCTAATCATCCGGTGGATTAGATTTCGATTCAATCTGATAGGTTTATCATCTTTGGCAATGTTGGTTCCTTCTCCACGAATCCCGATTCGGCTGTACGATCGTATTCGGTTATACTTTCATTAGTAAAACATGCTTATAAGTTGTGTTTTAAACAATGTGTGCTTTTAGCCTTCCATACTTAGATTGTATCATGCGGTGGATAGATCTTTTTGTGGTTGGTGGTGTGATTTTAAACAAGTTGTATCATGCGGTGGATTAACTTGTTTGAATTCATGCTTGACGGGTTTCAAAGTATCTAGACATGCGGTAGACTAGTGCTCTGGGCCTATGCATGCTTGTTCATCACATATTTGTAATCATGCTTTACTTCATTTACTTTTACTGTTATTTATCCTTGAGGATCGTTCATGATCTTGTGCACGAGCAACGTTATTTAGACAAAGATCGATCTTTCGTCACGCTTACGTCATCTATTCGGCTATTTCTTGTTTTACGCTTTAAAGCTCCCGAATGATTTTTAATGCGTTGACGAATAGCTTCTCATAGCTATATGTCATCTTACATGGCTTTCTAGCCGCAAATATGGAACCGCCTGGTACCACCGACAAGTTCCAAGCTTTGGTATTTAACCGCATTCCCCTTTGTTAATTTCGGGAAAATTGACCGGCACACTTTGGAATCTCGCTCGTGTGTTAAGCCGGCTTGTTCGGCTTGATGTGTGCTTGGCGCGAGGTGCGGATTTTGCGTCAACACACTTTTTGGCACGCCGGTGGGACACTTTAGTCGAATCAAGATGCCCGAAATTGGCGACGTCATGGATGTCACCATTGATGACCTATCTCCGGAACAATAAGCACAACCGAAAGACGCCATTGACCAATTCCGGATGAAGTGCTTGATGTCGTTCGGCAAGAACAGTGGCATCCCGTACCTTAAATCTGAAATGCCCAGGGTTCTGTTGCCGGGGGAGCCTGATACCACGTCTTTTCAAGAGAAAGAAGAGGCTCTGAATGCTTTTCGGGAGACTGCAGAAGCTGTGATGGGAAAGCATCATACGACTTTCTTGAGCATGTTCAAGCAGATGATGATTGGCGTATTCGGCCCAGGCATGGAAAACGTGTTTAGTCGAGTATCCCCTCACGCATATTCTACAGAAGTCGGAGAAACCAGTTCTGCTTAACCAACAGGAGCTCAACTGCCACTGCAGAGCCAGCCGATCCAGCCTCCAACACAAAGTGTTGGGAGTCAGCCGATACAACCTCCTCTACAAAGCGAGGAGAGTCGGCCCGGTCCGGCCGCCTCTACATTCAACGGTCGAACCCGTATCGGCCTACATATGGGGACATGGCGTTCGGTTCGGGCCTGGAATGCCGCCTAATTCTACTTACAAGATAGCCCCGGCCAATAACGAAGTTGCGAGAAAAATATGTATGGTGGGGGATATCATGAGGTCATGGATTATGGTGCTATAGATGCTCTCCCAAATCCTGGATATGGCACGGTACTGCGGGAATGCAAGATGATGATATTCGAGTACGAAAAAATGGCCGATCGATGCAAAATCAATTCGGCCTTAAACCTAAAATGCAAGGACCAGCTTATACGCCTCCCTTCCCAGAGTGGTACTACAGGGTGATCTTGCCACCAAGGGTGAATCCTCCTACAGAGTTTACAAAGTTCTCTGGGCAGGACGATACAAGCACCGTGGAGCATATTGCTCGATACTTAATGCAGCTCAGAGAAGCTTCGGTGATGAGGCGTTCGGGGTTAGATATTTCCCTCTGTCATTAACGGGCTCGGCATTCCAATGGTTTACTTCTTTGCCTCCTCGGTCGGTCGACACATGGAGGGATCTAGAACAAAAGTTCCATGCCCATTACTTTAGTGGTAGCACGAGAGAAGAAGCCGATTGATGCGGCTACCTTGAAACGAGAGGCACAATGATACGCCTTTGGAATTCCTCGAAGATTCGGGGAAGTCAAGGGCATGTGCTTCTCTTTGACTCTCCGGATGATCGCCGTGGCCGATATGGTGTTGCGGGGATGTTGCTAGCTATTCGGGAGAAGTTGTTTGGCATGGAATTTGACAACCGTGGTCGGTTGTCTCGGAAGTCGTCATTGATGAGTAATCGGGCCTACGGGTTCAAGAAGGATACCGATTTGCCAAGCACCATGACATAGGCGATATCTACAACCGGTTCCTCGAGAAGGCCGACCGGGTGGAAGATTTCGATGATAACGAGGAAGTGGCCGCCGCCGAAATTATGTGGGGCAAGGAGCCTTTGACCGTGAACCGGCGGTGGATAAAGCAAACCAAGGGCACGTATGACTTTGATGTCACCAAAGGCGACAAGCTCTTCGAGTTCTTGGTGAAAGAAGGTCGAATCAAGTTGCCCGAAGGGCATTCTATGCTTCGGACCGATGGAGTAAAGGAGAAACGTTACGGTGGGTTCCATGATAGAAATTCTCACTCTATTAATGATTGCGGGGTCTTCGGGATGAGGATCCAAAAGGATATCCGGGAAGGGCATTTGAATTTGATAACAAGATGAAACTGGATGGTCACCCTTTCCCTCAAAACATGGTTGGCTTCTCTCGTCAACATGGTAACTGCCGAGGAGAAGGGGAAAGTGAAGGTCCTGACTTCGGCTAGAGCAAAACAGGATGGATCAGTGGATCCTACACGACAAGTGACGGTGGAGCGGATCCGCGAGAGAATCTCCCCGCATCCTCCGAGCCGGATTGAAGTTGGGGAATCTTCCGGGCCTAAGCCCGGGGTTACCACACGCATTCTCCTCAACAAATGGCGGCGTCGGCAAGAAAAGGAACGCCGCCGGAAGCAAAAATATGAAGAGGAGAGGCGCGAGGTTTGAAGAAGAGGCGCGCGGAAAGAACTAGAAGAGTACACGCGGGAGCAAGAGCGTGCACACCGGGGATGCGCATTCTTTAGGCATTGCCGGAACGAAGGCTTGAAGCTCCCCACATTGAGGAATTGCCACGAGTGCGGTGATAAGTACTCGAATACGAGCGAGAAAGCGTCAATCGCCGATCCGTCCATGAGAGAATTGGAAGGATGCATCCTAATGACGGTCGGCGTTTAAAAATAAATGAGGTCATTGAGCACCCAAAGAAAAGGCAAGCCGACCAAAGATGGGGCCGATCAAGAAGAAGAGGAGCGCGAGTACATCTGGCAACAAGGACAGTGGTGCCCGCCTGGCTTGAGGAAAAGCCAAAAGAGAAGGGTTCAATGCTTGAGGAACGGGAATTGAAGCAGGCGGGAATCCAGAGAAAGCAAGTGTGGCGCCCAAAAGACAAGCACGAAGGATCGGGTCGTTCGGCTCCAGCGTGCATGGTATACTTTTTGCCGAATGAGTTCATGGCTCCCACTAACCAAGTTGTGCGGGAGGAAACGTCTCCGGATATCAATGAGGATGAACGGCTTGGGGGGATTAATGGCACAACTGGTATTGGCTAAGCAAGCCACTTTTGACAAACCGGCCAAGAATCGGCACATGAGGCCGTTGTACTTGAAGGGATACGTCAATGGCAAGCCATTGACCAAGATGTTTGTCGATGGCGGAGGCTGCGGTCAACGTAATGCCGTACACTACCTTCGGAAGCTTGGCATGGGCCCGGAGACTTGACGCCAACAAGCATAATTCCGAATGATTTTGCGGGAATCCTTCGGATACCAAGGGCTGCGTGCACGTGGACTTGATGATCGGGTCCAAAACTTTGCTCACAACCTTCTTTGTCATTGAAGGCAAAGGAGCTTATAGCTTGCTACTTGGGCAGGGCCGGATCCATGCCAATTGCCGCATCCCATATACCATGCATCAACGGCTCGTTCGGTGGGTAGATGACGATATTGAAGTGGTCCAAGCGGATGATTCGGTGAGCGTGGCGAACGTCGAACCAGCTTTCCCGGGAGTATCAAGGCATCGATTGTTTCTCGGGGAAAAAGCCGGGGTGAAGGTCTGTTGAACCTCGTCGGCCAGTGATCAACGGCCGATTCAAGCGATCGGCTCTTACGAGTAATTTTTAAATGGATAATCCAGTTGATGGAACTGATGGAAAGTTAGGGCGAGGATTCGTGTCGGCTGACAAATTAGAGGAAATTGATATTGGAAATGGTGACAAGCCAAGGCCGACATTTATCAGTGCTAACTTGGAGTCAGGTTTCAGAGAGGAGCTAATCAAGCTATTGAAAGAATATAAAGATTGCTTCGCTTGGGATTATTCGGAGATGCCTGGTTTAGATCGTTCTATTGTTGAGCATCGGTTGCCGATCAAGCCTGGTTTTAGACCTTATAAGCAACCTCCCCAAAAAATCTACAAAGATGAAGTATTGGCCGATGTGAAAAAGGAAGTTGAGAGATTACTTGATGCAAACTTCGTTCGGCCATGCAGGTATGCGGAGTGGATCTCTAACATTGTCCCTGTCTACAAGAAAAATGGAAAGATGAGGGTTTGCATAGATTTCAGAGATTTGAACAGAGCTACTCCTATGGATGGATACCCAATGCTTGTTGCTGATTTATTGGTTGATGCTTCACTGCTGG
Organism: Cenchrus americanus; assembly: GCA_947561735.1. NCBI lineage: Eukaryota > Viridiplantae > Streptophyta > Magnoliopsida > Poales > Poaceae > Cenchrus > Cenchrus americanus. The sequence goes on from OX387242.1 coordinate 68,656,300, forward strand.
ACATAAGGTTATCGAGTTTTATGGATGGTAATGCGAGGGTAGAACCAAATATTTATGGCAATAGAAGACATATCGAAGACAACCTTCGGATGTCCCGGGCATATAGGCTCGTTTGAGTGGATAGTCATGACGTTTGGGTTGAAAAATGCCGGTGCAACTTATCAACGAGCCATGAATTATATCTTTCATGAGTTGATCGGCAAAATTGTTGAAATTTATATTGATGATGTCGTGATCAAATCTTTGAATCATGACTCACACTTGGGGGATGTAAAGAGAACTCTGGAGTGCACCCGAAAGCACGGATTGAAGATGAATCCAAACAAGTGTGCCTTTGGAGTATCAGTTGGAGAATTCTTGGGATTTCTGGTACATGAAGGAGGGATTGAAGTTGTCAAGAAAAGCATGAAAGCTATCGATGAAGTTGTTCCTCCAACCAATCTCAAGTAGTTGCAATCACTGCTTGGCAAGATCAATTTTGTGAGAAGGTTCATTTCAAATTTGTCACAAAAGTTTTTGCCCTTTTCCCCGCTGTCGAAGGTCAAGAAGGATCAGAAGTTCATATGGGGTGACGAACAACAAAAGGCTTTTGATGAAATCAAGCAATACATGAAGGAACCACCAGTGCTGGTGCCTCCACAGTTGAATAAGCCTTTTAAGTTGTACGTGGCGGCCGATACCCAAACCATTGGATAGGCCCTTATACAAGAATTTGAAGGAAAGGAGCGGGTAGTAGCATACCTTAGCCGAAAATTACTTGATCCTAAGACCGAGTATTCGGCTGCAGAGAAGCTGTTCTTGTGTGTGTACTACTCGTGTACAAAGTTTCGACACTACTTGTTGAATGCCGAATGCGTTGTATACTCCAAGTTTGATGTATTAAAACATATGTTATCTATGCCGAGTTTTGAATGGAAGGATTGGCAAGTGGATTTTGGCCTTATCTGAGTTTGAGTTAAAGTTCGAGTCGGCAAAAGCTATAAAAGGTCAGATTATTGCCGATTTTATAACTGAGCATCGTGATCCATCGATTGATTTGCTTGAAATTACTCCTTGGGCTCTGTTCTTTGATGGGTCATCATGTGGTAAAGGTGGGGGAGTAGGGATTTTATTAATTTCACCCAGGGGTGAGATGTTTGAGTTTGCTATCCCTATTCAACCTACTGTCACGAACAATCAAGCTGAGTACGAGGCACTGCTTAGGGGGCTTCAATATTTGAAAGAAGTCGGGGCTGTTTCAGTTGAAATTTATGGAGATTCAGAGCTGGTTATAAAGCAATTGAACGGCCAATATGAGTGTAAGAGTGATGCCCTGAGGAATTACTACGAGGAATGCAGGGAGATCTTAAAGAGTTTTCAGTTAGTAATTCTACAGCATATTCCTAGAGAACACAATGAAGAGGCAAACAGGTTGGCTCAGAGTGCTTCAGGTTATAGAGAGAATCAAGAAGCATTTGCCATGGAGGTATATGCTTTAGGGAACGATCTAGATGAGGGTGATTGGAGAAAGGAGATTGTTGACTATCTGGAGGATCCCTCCCGAAAGGTCTCTAGGAAGCTCAGGTATAAAGCTATAAAATTTGTTCTTCTGGAAAGTCTATTTTACAAATCATTGGATGGGGTGTTGCTACGATGCCTGGGTCCAGAAGAGGCTAAGAAAATGATGAGTGAGGTGCATGATGGGCTATGTGGAGGACATCAATCGGCCTATCGTATGAAATGGGTTATTAGACAAGCTGGATGCTTTTGGCCGACGATGTTGGAAGATTGCTTTGAATATTACACGGATGTCAAGATTGTCGAAGTTTGGAAATATTCAAAGGGTTCCGGTTCAAGACTGAATCCAATTATCAAGCCATGGCCATTCAGAGGCTGGGGTATAGATTTGATTGGCCAGATAAACCCACCATCTAGCAAGAGACATAAGTTTGTGCTTTTAGCAACAGATTACTTCACCAAATGGGTTGAGGCAATTCCGCTGAAGAAAGTAACGTCAGAAAACATGGTTGAGTTTGTTAAAGAACACATCATCTACAGGTTTGGGATCCCTCAAACAATTACAACCGATCAAGGAGCTCGGTTGTATCCTTGGAGTTCGGGGAGTTTGCCGAAAGCATGAGAATCAAATTGTTTAATTCTTCTCCTTATTATGCCCAATCTAATGGTCGAGCGAAGCTTCTAACAAGATCATGATCAAGCTTATACAAAAGAAAATCGACCGAAAGCCAAAGAGGTGGCATTCGGTACTCAATGAGGCTTTATGGGCTTACCGAATGGCTCCTCATGGAGCTACAAAAACTTCTCCTTATGAATTAGTTTATGGGCACCACGCTGTTTTGCCTTGGGAAATGCAATCGAGATTCAAGGAGAGTTGTTTTGCAAAAGGATTTGAGCTCCAAAGATTACGGTGGCTTAATGATGGACGAGTTGTAAGATTTGCATATGATTCGTCTTAGAGCACTAGAAAACATTAAGAAGAACAAGTTTGCGAGTTGCTAAATATTACAACAAGAAAATAAAGGTCAAGCAATTTGCGAAGGTGATTTGGTTTGGAAAGCGCTACGCCGATTGGAACTAAGTATAGTGCGTTCGGCAAATGGTCCCCGAATTGGGAAGGACCTTTTTGGGTAGTCGTGTGTGTGCCTGGTAATGCTTACATATTGAAAACTTTACTAGGAGAAGAATTTTCTCGTTTGCAATAAATGGAAGATATTTGAAGAAATATTATCCTAGTATTGAAGTTGATCGTTGATCACAAGAACCGAGGATTACAAGTGTTTGACACGAGAAGGATAGCCGGCATTCAAGAGGAAAGCCGCCTTTAGAACAAAAATCCCGAATAGGAAAATGGCCAATACTAAGATGTATTGCCCTTAGCACGAAGATACATAACATTACAGATGTTTCTTGCGAGGCTTTTATTTGACAATCCAAATTTGCTCAAGTTTACAAGGGGTGGGAAGCAGAAGGCCTAGCGAAAGAAGCGAAAGTATGCTTCATTCATTTTTCTTGTTTTGCTTCTTCAGCTCCTCCCTCTTCAACTGTTCCAGGACCACCGTGACGGCAACCTGGAAGCTTCGGGGGTGGCCATGACTTGCAGCTTCCATTAGGCTGTCCCCGGTCGGCCTTCGGAGTTCTTGTACCTATCGGAGACATCTAAGGAAGAAGAGCAGTTGTTAGAAAACGAAAGTCTAAGCCTGAACATGGAATCAAGTAAAGATGGAAGTTTTTACCCCCAACTAACGCCTCTAGGATCATGCGGCGTTCGCGTTCGGCACGGCAACGGGCGGTGATGTCTTGCGGATCGTGCTCCGGATGCCGAATGCGGCGGCGCAACGGTGATTGATCCTCTGTTCCGGCGTGGCGTCCTCTTCTTCAAGGGAGGAGTCGAAGAGATGTACTCGGGCGTGTCTTCGAGTCCCAAGGATCTCTTCAGGGAGCAGATCAAGGCTGGAGGAAACAAGAAGGGGTAAACATAAGATTGCAAATGAGGGCAAGAAGCAGATTAAAAGAAAACTCACTCTTGAATGGTGCGCTTCTTTGGTGGAGTGCTATCCTCCTTGATGGGTTGCTTGCCTTTGTTCGCCATGGCTTTGGAGTTTTCTCTTCCGGAGCGGGGGGAGAAGATGTGAAGTGATGGAGGAGTATGTGAGTGGGTTTGCGGGGCATCCCGGAGGGCTATTTTATTGACTGAGAGAGCGCATTGGGAGTGATGACTAGTTGGCGTACGTTATTGGAATACCAAGCGGCGGGGGTTTTCCTCCCGAATGCGAAGGTTTTTCATTAAACGGTGTTTATGGTTCCCGAACCGAGGATTTTCTCGTGGATTTTGCGCCAAGGGGCGCTTGTTTTTGCGTATTCGGCTCAAGTAAATTTCCCGAATGCGTTTGAGAAAGTAAGGTTCGCGAGTTGCAAGTAGGAGGGGATCATCACAATACAAGCATGGAAATTAAAATTCTTTATTTATTGCCGAAGATCAAACATCCCTAGTACAATCTAATCGAAAAGCCTCGTTTAGCACGGATCGGGGATGAGTGAGTTCGGCAATGGCGTCGCCATGGCCATCAAGGCGTTCCAAGATGACTTCGATCTCGTCGATGTCTTATGGCGCGCCGCCCGGAAGCCGCGCGGCCGGATGGAGTAGTCGACACCGGTGTGCGTCGCCATGGCGGCCAAGCCCGTGGTGGTGCCGAGACGGATGCGGGCGTGGACGGCCACCTCGTCCACGCGGTCTTCTACCGCGGCGAGGCGCTCCGCCGGCGTGTCGCCGGGAGCGTTCACCTTGTCAGCCAACTGCTTCACCAGCATTTTCAGCTAGTCAAGCTCGGCGTCGCGGGCTGCAAAGAGCAATACAGTGATGGTTAGTATCAAAGCCGACTTGGATTGGAAATTAATCTAAGGAATACGGCGTCAATGGTTGCCGACAGAATCGCTTGCGCCGGTCCTCCCACTCGAGTTCGGCGATGCAGGCTTTCTTGGAGATTTTTCTCCCAGCTCGCGCCGGGATTCGTCACGCTCCGCCTTGAAGCGAAGGGCGTCACGCTCGTCGTAGGGCACCAGCGAGTAGTTATACGACTCCGAGGAGTCGTCCGGCAGAGCTTGATTCATGGCCGGCGAGGGGGCCGGGTTCCATTGGATGAGCCTGAAACAGAGAAGATCGTCAGAAACAGATGAAAATCTAGGAAGAATCATGAGGGAAGTTGACGATCACCACCTCCAACGCGCGCCGGCGTGGCTTCCTTCCGCCTCGGCGGCGGCGCGGCGCCTGTTGCTGCTACCCGCCATTGGTTCTTGGAGCTGCGCTGATGATGAAAAGCAGGCTTGGGTTGGCAAAGGATTGAAGGCTAAAGGCTTGATGAAAGGCTAGGGGCACCTACGGTTTTATTTATAGGACCGGTGAAGAGATCGTGGCCTTGGATCGTGGTGCATATCCCGAAAAATTTGGAAAGTGGAGAGGTGTCCTTAATCGAATCACCGTCGGGGCGTTTGGAATTCAAGCCGAATCATATTCGGTTAACCGGCTCGGTTGAGTTGCGGTCGGAGTCTTTGTTCGGGTATCGTCATCGTTTGACCGCGATTCTTCGAATGAATCGTCCAAGAAATTGCGAACAAGGTAATACGAAGAAAGGAAATGAAGTTTATAAAAGGCAAGGTTACAAGGACGATTGATTCGTTTACACACTCGCTAGTACAATCAAATGTTCAAGTACTTCGCAACGACGCTAGAGGCATTTGATATTATCCGATTTATATTCTCCATCCGTTCCCGATAATCTCTCCGAGTATTGGACAGGACGGAGAGTTGTGCCTCGAGCTAGTTTGCTTCAATCATGGCCGCTGATGCTTCCTCTTGGGTTTTCTCTATTAATCTAGGGAGCTCGGCTATCTTTTTCTTGTCAGTTTCAATTTCAGCTGATAAATTCCTCAACTCAGTTTCTAGTGCAGTCTTTCTGGCAATTTTCAACTTGAGAGCGGACTGCAGATTGGTCAACATTTCCTTGTTGCTCTCGATTTGGGCTTGTCATCCTTTCACGGCTCTGCCGCTCACGGCTTTCTTTTGCTCAACGGCTGGTTGGGAGGATTGGCTTTTCAAGGCTCGCCTTATTGCCACGTAATGAATGTCCAAATCCGAGATGGGCTCCGGGGAGGCTTTGATGTCTTCGGGAAGCTCTTGATCGATGGATTCAAGCATTTCCTCGAAGTGATCAACATCTCCGACTTGATCTCGGGCATCTTTTTGCGGCCGGGGAAAAGATTTCTCCGAGCCTTGCGTGGTTTTCCTCCGACGGAACCCGATTAGGAGTTTCTCCATCCCCTCGTTTCGGCGGTTGGATCATTCACCATAAATGAAGAGGTTGGTGGTGATGAAGTTTGATCCTAAGAGAGAAGGATTGTCGGATTAGGAATGGTTTATTAAAAGGAGATAACGAGTTGGGTGCATGCGCTTACCTCATGCCCGATTCCCCGAACCGGAGCGGGAACTTGTTCAAATTCGGGGGGGGATTTCTTGGGCAACTAGTGGAAGAGGAGTCCGAGGAGTTCTTGGCAAAGCCGAAGCTTTACTTGAGGGGAAGCCGGTGCGGTCCCCGGTGAATTTGAGGCTTCGGTTGGATTGGTGGGTTCATTTCGGAGAAGCCGGCACTTTTGCTTGAGGAGGGGGTGATTGGATCCCTGGTGAAGTTAAGGTCTCTCGCTTGAACGGAAGATGGTTGAGCCCTTGGTGAACTTGGAGAAGGAGTTTCCATGGGTTGATTCACCAATGCTTCTTCTCGAGATACTAAATAAAGAGTAAATGCCGGTGTGAGTTATGATCTTTGAAAAGAAAGAAGCAATGAAGGTCATACCAACGGGTGGAGCATTGACGGATTCCGAAGCCGTTGATGGTTGCCTGGGTTCTAGTCCGGAATTGCACAAGATGAGATATGTCGAATAAGAGTGGTCTTGTGTTCAATAAAGAAAAGATGTTACCTCAATGGGGTTCTTTTTAGTGGTTCTTTTCTTCTTGGCACTGGAGGTGCAACCAAGGGTAGAGCTTTTCTCTTATCGCAGGTTGAGCCGATGAGAGTAGGGTCCATTGTAGCATATCCGGCCATCAGTGAGCCGAGTTGTGGACCCGAATCCCAAGGCGAGAGATTGGGCCTACCACATTATAAGCAATTGCCTTGGCTCGAGGGGCGAGTGCATCGTATTTTGTAAGGGGTGGCCAAAATCATGATTAGTGGTGAAGAGTATGCCTGGTCAAAGAAAAGATAAATATGTTACCTCCGAAGTTGGCCGAAAGTCGGCATCGGCTCAAGACGAGAATGAGTGCACCGGCTCATTGAAGATATGGTCATGGAACTCTTGCCACCGGGAGATAAAGAGAGGGTGAGCTATTGTTGTTGGTGTGAAAAGCCAGGTATAAAGAGTTGGGCTGCAGCTTGTATTCAAAGACCCTTCTGGCTTGAATGCTCTCTGTGATTTCCTCTCTGGGTTTGAGGAACTCATGAAGAAATAGCCTTGGAGGCATTTGGCCACATCCTAGCTGTCGGGCCATCATATTTGGCTGATAATACTCATAGGTGCTGTGATTTAACCTTCCCCCCACAAAATTCTGCCGGCAAGGCGCTTGGGTGGATAAAGATATTGAAGATCTCTATAGATCTTGCATCATGACATCCAGCTTTCAAAGGAGAATTCAAAGGGGAGAGTTAAATTGTCATTGTTCGGATAAGGGAGCCAAAGGGGATCGGCGAAACCTCGAAGAAGAGCTCAAAAAGCCGATCGACATTCGATCAATAAATATGGTTGAAGCAGCTTCTCCATGGGTTTGGCATCCTCTGGTAATCTGGGCTTCTCCTTCATTGTGGCTGGATGAAGGGAAAAGCCGATTGTTGAGATTGATGCCAACAATCCGGTGCATGTACAGTTGCAGCCACATTTGCACAAACCACCAAGGGCCGTTGACACATGATATCTTCTAGCCGGTGTGCATTTGGGAAATAGTCTGATGGAGCATATGATACACACTCCCTAGGAGATATTTTCCAAGAGGGATGCGATGACTAGTAGCCAAATCTGTAGCCATGGCAATGTGATTCAAAGTTGGATCATTGGCTTTACCACAAAAAATGAATCTACACAGCCACATGTTCAGGAACGCCCTGTATTCAACTTTACCTAGAGGGCCGTCTTTCATGTGATTTTGGATATATGACTTGTATCCACTTCCCGTCTTCACTCCTTTCGCCTTGTGAAGTCTCTCGTATTGGAAGGGATACATGGGTCCCGAAATGTCAAGGCCGGTGATTATGTATACATCGGCCAAAGTGGGAGACATTAGGCCGTGACCAAAGAGGAAAGCATTGACGCCATTTGACCAAAAATGGCGGTCGCTATCAAAAGATTTTCATTCTTTGGGGTTTCGGCCAAAGATAACTCCAAGCATTGGGCGATGCGAGAGGATGTCCCAATTGCTGGTTTTGCCGCTGTTATCTGCAAGTATCCTCTTATACCAATTTCTCCGGCCTGCAATTGGGGGCAAAGGCCGCTTCTTGAAAGCATCTTGCCACAAGGGAGGCCCCGATAAAGCCGCTTTGAAAGGGATTCTCTTGGATTGGGCTTCAATGAACTCGCGGGGATCATAAGTTCCCACACGTCCGAGGAAATATGATGTTGAGTTGGCCTCGGTGTGAATTAAAAGCTCGGTGGAAAACTCCTATCAAGAGAAAACGGAAGGAGAAATCGAGGTAGGAGTCGGAAAAAATAATGCCGAATGAACCTTAAGGGGATGAAATTTACCTGAGCAGCTTGATTTTGATCCGCCATTGAAGATTTGAGCTTGGGGGAAAGATGGCCTAGGGTTTGGATCTGAACGGAGACCCCGATGGATTGCAAGGAGGAAGAATAGGTGTTGAACAGATTTGACTTGAAGATGTTGGCGTTTGCGGTCAATTTCGGAATAAAATCACTTTTATCCCGTAATTGAAGGGGCATATGTTAACACCAAAAACGAGTACGGAGAGAGGCTGATTTGTGGGCCTAACTTGGTAACAAATCCCGTTCGGCGGGGGAAGATTTCTTCGAAGATTCGGCGAGAGATGCTTGCGGTCGGCGGTTGTTTCCGTTCGGCAAAAGGACTCGTTTGCACCGATTTCACGGGATCGCGTGGTGACGTGGCTCAAACGGAAGGGACGAATGGATGGATAAGCATTCGCACTTGGGCATTAAATTAGATATCAAATATTGTGCTCGTAGTCCACCAGGAGTCATGTCAGGAGAGGGTATAAATATGAACCCTGGATGTATGTAATTGTACTCGAACATTCTCATAACAAACCAACTTTACGCCAAACCTTCGAGTCCTCTAGTCGTGTCGTCGAGTTCTTCGAGAGGGTTCATCGATCCGTCGACCTCCGTAAGTACCGGCATCCTTGTATCATGTCTAGTATCATGCGGTGGATTTAGATCGTGATGCAAGTAGTCTTGTTACCTTGCTTAGTATCATGCGGTGGATTTAAGCTTGGTTCAAGAGGGTTGCTTGTTAGATCATGAGCCATGCGGTAGGCTAAGATCTAGCTTGGAGCTAGTTATCGGCTCAATTAGATTTGGCAAGATCTAATAGATTCGTTAAGTTACCACGTGTTGCTTTGAGTTTTTACTTTATTTTTAAATTCATTTAACACTCTTTTGCCCAATTTAGATTGATTTTGATCGACTTTATCTTGTTTGGTTATCTTTACATTGCACGCTCGCATCTTTGCCTCAATAAGGCACATGGATCACGTGTGTTTTAATAGCCGAACCCGAATTAATCTAAGTTGTCACGTGTTGTGGGTTCAAGCTTGCTAATCTTGTGTGAATCTTGACGAACCGGGTATCACGCGGTAGATGCGGTGTTTTGGGTTGTTTTAGAGCTAATCATCCGGTGGATTAGATTTCGATTCAATCGATAGGTTTATCATCTTTGGCAATGTTGGTTCCTTCTCCACGGATCCCGATTCGGTTGTACGGTTGTATTCGGTTATACTTTCATGAGTAAAACGTGCTTATAAGTTGTGTTTTAAACAATGTGTGCTCTTAGCCTTCCATACTTAGATTGTATCATGCGGTGGATAGATCTTCTTGTGGTTGGTGGTGTGATTTTAAACAAGTTGTATCATGCGGTGGATTAACTTGTTCGAATTCATGCTTGACGGGTTTCAAAGTATCTAGACATGCGGTAGACTAGTGCTCGGGCCTATGCATGCTTGTTCATCACGTATTTGTAATCATGCTTTACTTTATTTACTTTTCTCGTTATTTATCCTCGAGGATCGATCATGATCTTGTGTACGAGCAACGCGTTTTAGACAAAGATCGATCTTTCGTCACGCTTACGTCACCTATTCGGCTATTTCCTCGTTTTACGCTTTAAAGCTCTCGAATGGTTTTTAATGCGTTGACGGATAGCTTCTCATAGTTATATGTCATCTTACATGGCTTTCTAGCCGCAAATATGGAACCGCTCGGTACCACCCGACAAGTTCCAAGCTTTGGTATTTAACTCGCATTCCCCTTTGTTAATTTCGGAAAAATTGACCGGCACGCTTTGGAATCTGCTCGTGTGTTAAGCCAGCTTGTTCGGCTTGCTGTGTGCTTGGCGCGAGGTGCAGATTTTGTGTCAACACACTTTTTGGCACGCCCAGTGGGACACTTTAGCTGAATCAAGATGCCTGAAATTGGCGACGTCATGGATGTCATCATTGATGACCTAACTCCAGAACAACAAGCACAACTGAAAGACGCTACAGACCAATTCCAGATGAAGTGCTTGATGTCGTTCGGCAAGAACGAAAGTGGCATCCCGTACCTTAAATCCGAAATGCCCGGGGTTCTATTGCCGGGAGCTCGATACCACCTCTTTTCAAGAGAAAGAAGAGGCTCGAATGCTTTTCGGGAGACTGCGTAGAGCCGTGATGGGAAAGCATCATACGACTTTCTTGAGCATGTTCAAGCAGATGATGATTGGCGTATTCGGCCCAGGCATGGAAAACGTGTTTAGTCGAGTATCCCCTCACGCATATTCTACAGAAGTCGGAGAAACCAGTTCTGCTTAACCAACAGGAGCTCAACCACCACCGCAGCCAGCCGATCCGACCTCCTCCACAAAGCGTTGGGAGTCGGCCGATACAACCTCCTCTACAAAGCAGGGAGTGTCGGCCGGTCCGAGCCGCCTCTACATTCAACGGTCGAACCCGTATCGGCCTACATATGGGGACATGGCGTTCGGTTCGGCGGGAATGCCGCCTAATTCTACTTACAAGATAGCCCCGGCCAATAACAGGTTGCGGAAAAATATGTACGGTGGGGGTTACCATGAGGTCATGGACTATGGTGCTATTGACGCTCTCCCAAATCCTGGGTATGGTACAGTTGCAGGAATGCAAGACGATGATATTCTAGTACAGAAAATGGCCGATCTGATGCAAAATCATTTCGGCCTTAAACCTAAAATGCAAGGACCAGCTTATATGCCTCCCTTCCCAGAGTGGTACTACAGGGTGATCTTGCCACCAAGGGTGAAGCCTTCTACGGAGTTTACAAAGTTCTCTGGGCAGGACGATACAAGCACGATAGAGCATATTGCCCGATATTTAATGCAGCTTGGAGAAGCTTCGGTGATGAGGCGTTCAGGGTTAGATATTTCCCTCTGTCATTGACGGGCTCATCATTCCAATGGTTTACTTCTTTGCCTCCTCAGTCAGTCGGCACATGGAGGGATCTAGAACAAAAGTTCCGTGCCCATTACTTTAGCGGTAGCACAGAGAAGAAGCTGATTGATCTGGCTACCTTGAAACAGAGGCACAATGATACGCCTTTGGAATTCCTCAGAAGATTCAGGGAAGTCAAGGGCATGTGCTTCTCTTTGACTCTGCCGGATGATCAGTGGCCGATATGGGCATTGCGGGGATGTTGCCGCCTATTCGGGAGAAGTTGTTTGGCATGGAATTTGACAACCGTGGTCGGTTGTCTCGGAAAATTTGTCATTGATGAGTAATCGGGCCTACGGGTTCAAGAAGGATACCGAGATTTGCCAAGCACCATGACATAGCCGATATCTACAACCGGTTCCTCGAGAAGGCGACCGGGTGGAAGATTTCGATGATAACGAGGAATTGGCCGCCACCGAAATTATGTGGGGCAAGGAGCCTTTGATCGTGAACCGGCGGTGGATAAAGAAAACCAAGGGAACATATGACTTTGATGTCACCAAAGCCGACAAGCTCTTCAAGTTCTTGGTGAAAGAAGGTCGAATCAAGTTGCCCGAAGGGCATTCTATGCTTCGGACCGATGGAGTAAAGGAGAAACGTTACTGTGGGTTCCATGATAGAAATTCTCACTCCATTAATGATTGCAGGGTCTTCAGGATGAGGATCCAAAAGGCTATCCAGGAAGGGCATTTGAAATTTGATAACAAGATGAAACTGGATGGTCACCCTTTCCCTCAAAACATGGTTGGCTTCTCTGTCAACATGGTAACTGCTGAGGAGAAAGGGAAAGTGAAGGTCCTGACTTCGGCTAGAGCAAAACAGGATGGATCAGTGGATCCTACACGACAAGTGACGGTGGAGCGGATCCGCGAGAGAATCTCCCCGCATCCTCCGGAGCCGGATTGAAGTTGGGGAATCTTCCGGGCCTAACCCCGGGGTTACCACACGCATTCTCCTCAACAAATGGCAGCGTCGGCAAAAAAAGGAACGCCGCCGAGAAGCAAAAATATGAAGAGGAGAGGCGCAGGTTTGAAGAAGAGGCACGCAGGAAAGAACTGGAAGAGTACACGCGGGAGCAAGAGCGTGCACACTGGGGATGCGCATTCTTCAGGCACTGCTGGAACGAAGGCTTGAAGCTCCCCACATTGAAGAACTGCCCTGAGTGCAGTGATAAGTACTCTGAATACAGGCAGGAAACTGTCAATCGCCGATCCGTCCATGAAAGAATTGGAAGGATGCGTCCTAATGACGGTCGGCATCTAAAAATAAATGAGGTCATTGATCACCCAAAGAAAAGGCAAGCCGACCAAAGATGGGCCGATCAAGATGAAGAGGAGCGCGAGTACATCCGGCAACAAGGACGGTGGTGCCCGCTTGGCTTAGCAAGGAGTGTGATGAGCTAAAATCTAAGCTTGAGAGAAATGAGACTAAAACAAGTAATTCCTTTGAGCTTGATGAATCATCTATCCCTTGTGCAATTTTTATCTCCAAGGTAGATGCTTCAACTTCTTGCATTGATTTAATTGATAAATCTTGCTCACCATCTTGCAATGAGAATGTTGTTGTAGAAAAATGTGATTGTCTCATAGGCAAGAAAAATGATGATCTCAAGCAAGAAGTAAAATGGCTCCGAGAGAGTTTGGCAAGCTTGATGGGTAAGGGAAAGAACGATGAGGAACAAGTGGACATCTCTCAAGACATGAAGAGCCAAGTCCAACCTTCTCAAGATAACCGTGATCCCATGTGAAGAAGCTTGAGAAGGGTGCAACCGTGACTTGCTACAAGTGTCATGGAGAAGGGCACAAGTTCTACAAATGCCCTCAATTTGTCAAGAAGATGGATAAGGGCGTGAAGAAGAAGTTGAAGCCCACCATCAAGAGCTCCCTCACCAAGCCCAACCGCAAGAACAAGACCAAGAGCAACACCTACGTCATCAAGAAGAAGGCTAGTGGCAAGGTGGTTGCACACAAGGTTGGGAAGATGAAGGAGGAGCGAGGTTGGAACCAACCCATTTGGGTGCCCAAGGAAGTCATCATCAACATGAATGGTCCTCAAATGGTTTGGGTTCCAAAGGCCACTTGAAGACCATAAGAGCGAGGGACTTGGGAGGCTTGTCACAATCAAGATGAGAAGATTCAAGCCTATAAGCCAAGCTTGCAAGTTGGACATGTGTTGCCCAAGTTCAACGTTCGAGGTAATGGAAACTAGAACCTATATCATGTATCATTGTAGCTCCATTGCCTTGTTTAGGTTGCATTTGTTGCAATGTTTACATATGGTAGGTTGCTTGTGTCATGTTCTAACCCTTGAGCAACCTACATGGTTTGATTAGTGTGTAGGAAAGCTACACTTGTTCTTTCATGGTGCATGTTTTCATATAGGGTTAGCTTCCTTGTCTCATGAGCAAGCTATAGGGTTAGCTTCCCTTTTGTTGTCGTAAACAATGTGCATATATTTGGATGGTGATTCAAACACTAAATGCACACATTTAGGGGGAGCACACCCTATGGTTTGGTTATGGGACTAACATTGTTTCAAGCCTATCTTATGTAGTCCCTTGGTGATGCGTTCCGGTGCGGTACTTCATTCTAAGAGAATGCTATTTCACTCTCAATGTGGTCTAAAATCTCTAAAAGAGTGAATATAGCAATATGAGCTTCATGCTATTGAGTCATGTCCTTTCGAGCTTATGTCTCTATATAAGTTCAAAGGCAATGTACTCATACATTCCTAATCCTTGTGGTACCTCAAGTGTTTTCTTTGCAAGCTTCTTTCAAGTGGTGTCACCTAGTGATATCATTTCCAAGTGGCTCATCTCAATGTGGTGCCAACAAGGTGAATAGGATCATCCCCCTGAGGTATGCAATGATCAAAAGACTACAAGTGATATCTACAAGTGGTAATGTAACAATAACCCATTTGTTTTATCTCTTGTCCTTTAATCTACTTCCTTGCATGATATGCTCTAAGCTTCCTTATCTTACATGTTTGTAGTTGTGCACTTGTTTTTTCACACCCATCATTTTGTGCACACACTTAGGGGGAGCTTAGGTTGTATCATGCTAGTCTCATGAGCTTGTGATCCACCTTAGTCATTCTTACATGTGGTATCTTCATTGATATCATACATATGGATCATGGTTCATGCGACTTTCTCCCTTGTATTTAACATTTCTCCTTGAGCTATGTTTTCTAGGACTTGCTAGTTTTCTTGGACCCTTTTGCTTTGGACTTTTTGGAGATTTTATTCCAAAGGGGGAGAATGTGAGACCAAAGCAAGCTAGGTTCCAAGGATATGAGACCAAAGAGGAAGAATGTGAACATAGGAAGGGAAGATAAAAAATGGGGAAGTTTGATCTAGGGGGAGTTTGGATGATGGTAAGCATCCAAGCAAGTGTAAGTGGTTCTAATTCTCGTCAATTTTTTGCAAATTTATGCTTGCTTTGGTTGAGTTGTCATAAATCACCAAAAAGGGGGAGATTGTAGCGAACATGGCCTCATATGCCATTAGTTCGAGTTTGATTTTGGTGATTCATGACAACATGATCATTGGGACTAACCAAATTGTTTTAGTATGTCTTTGTAGACACTTCTAGTCCTAAAGATGCAAGAAAACCACATGCCAAAAATGAGAAAATAAAGGGTCAAAACCGAGCAAGAAAGAAAAATAAAAGACACTGTCGGATGAACCGACGGTACCTTAGCGGCAAGCGTCGATGCAATCGTCGGACGAGTTGGTACACGGGTGAAACCCTAGGCACCATCGGATGAACCGACGGTCCATCTTTTAGCGGCGTCGGATGAGTTGCGAGAGGAAGAGCGAAGGAAGATAGTAGCACGGATGATCCGACGGTCCGAGTGGGGACACCGTCGGTCTATCCGATGCTCGGTTTGAATTCATACGAGAGACGTGCCAAGACGAAGCCTTTAGCACCGGATGATCCGGCGCCTTGGTCAAGATGAAGCGTCGGTCTATCCGACGGTCGAGTGGAAGCTAACATAGGAGACTTGGACGCGGGGTCTTCAGCACCGGATGAACCGACGCACCGTCGGTGCATAGCGTCGGAGCCGCTTGTGTCGGAGAAGTCATGTGCGATGGAGGCAACGGCTAGTAGCACCGGATGAACCGACACCCGAAAAACATAGCGTTGGATCATCCGACGCGTACTACTTTCGGCAGCTTTTAGCCAACGGCTAGTTTGATGCCTTGGGCTATTTATACCTCCTCCACCCGCCCATTTGAGGTTGTTGGATTGTGTGGAAGTGCAGAGGAGTTCAAGACACATTGAAGATCATATCCAATCCATCCAAGTGCTTAATTGCTCATCCTTAGACTTGCATATGCTTTGTGTATGTGCTTAGTGCTAGGCTTAGCTTAGAGCTGAGTGAGTGCAAGGTTGTGCCAACCTTGTGAGGTGATTCTTGAGTGAATCAAGGTGTACAAGGTTCGCCGGAAGCCTTAGGGCCTAAGTGGCTCACCGACAATCGTTATCGACCTTCCGGCTTGGTGTGGAGCGACGAAGACACTTTGTGCGGGGGATGTGGAGACCCCCTTCCTTGGTGGAGAAGCTCCTTAGTGGAGGTGGCATCAAGGTGACCAAGGGAGCTTGACAAGTGCCTAAGTGGCTAGCCTTTGTGGCAAGTCAAGTGGTGCTCTTGGGAGAGACTTGGTGACCGGGAAGCAATACTCTTGTGTGGAGTGCTTCAACAACGCGGACTAGTGGTGGCTTAGTACCTACCAATACCACAAGATAAATCGTTTGTCAAGAGTTTGTTTCCTCTCATCCCTCTTTACGTTTCCGCAATTCATACTTGCAATCTTTGATTGCCTTTACTTTCATAGAGTAGCATCTTGATAGGATTGGCTATAGATTGCACAACTTTTTGGGATGTGAGTTCCACACTAGAAACCTTAGTTGCACATCTAGATAGTATGTTCTAGTTTATCTTTGTGTAAATTTAGTGAAGCCATAGGTTAAGGTTTTTAGTTGCCTAATTCACCCCTCCCCCTCTTAGGCTAATGAGCATCCGATTCCTTACAAAGGTCTAAACACTCACTCCTCCTCGCTCTTCTTCTCAGTCCTTTTTGACCCCTCATGTATCGAAGCTGCTAGCGTCCGGACGTCCGATCCAGGCGCTAGCATCGGACGGGTTCGCGGCCGTTAGATCCTAAAATACTCAATCATCAGCCGTTAGATCTAAAGTCCACCGAGTAAATGTTGCGAGCGTGTTGCGAACGTGTTCCGAAAATGTTGCGAACGCGGTTATGTGCAACATCCAACAACAGAAGTCTTTCTCCCCCCTCCCCCATGTTGCGACCATGTTCCGACCTGTGTTGCAACATCCAACATCAGGAGCCCTCCTCCCCCCTCTTCCTCGACACAAACCCAACATCACGAGTCTGCAACATCGAAACTCAACATCTGCAACATTTGCTAAATCACAGTGAAACATAAAGATGCATATGTCGAAACATGTTAGAGTAGCAGATGAAACACGAGAAACAAAATGTTGCAACATCATCAAAATAACGAGCCGTGTTGTGTGCAACATCCAGCATCAGAAGCTCCACCCTCCTCCTCAACACAAATCCCAACATCACATGTCTGCAACAACGAAACTCAACATCTGCAACATTAAAATTTAATGTTTGTAACACCCAACAACATGCGTCTGCAACATCAAAACTCGACATCTGCAATAGGGAAACATCTAAATCTACTTTTGCAACATCCAGATTAATACACATGCAACATGTGTCTGAAATAGTTACAACATCGCAACATCTAGATCTACTTTTGCAACATTCGCATGAAACACTTGCAACATTCTTTACAAACATCCCAAACACATGCAAGAACCTCAAAACCTTGCCTGTTGGCCACCATGACTGCCGCCCGAAGCTCCTCCTCCTGGCCGCGGGGAGCGGCGCCCCGCACCGCCGGTGAGCTCTCACGCTTGGCCGCGGGGAGCGAAGCCTTGGCCACCAGCGAGCTCCGTGCGGAGGCTGTCGCACGTGCACCTGTGCGCTTTGGACATGGGGAGCAGCGGCTCACGCCGTCGGGGGGCTCCCGCTCCCAGCCGCAAGGAGCTCCACCCCTAGTCGCGCGGAGGTGGTAAGACGACCTTGGGGAGCAGCTCGCGCACCGGTGAGCTCCGCGAGGGAGCCGCGGCCCGCGCGGCGGCGAGCTCCGCCACCCCGGTCGCGAGCTCGCGATGGCGACGGGAGCTCCCCACGCATTGGCGTCGCCATGAGCTCGGGCACCGCGGGCGCCGGCGGCGGGCGAGCTCCGTGCGTCGCGAGATCCGGATGCCGCGGGGTGCGTGCGGGAGGAATGGGGAGGAGATGCGGTTACGAGCAGCAGAGTGCTGTAGAAAACAGCGGTGGGGAAGAGATAAAGATGGGAAAGGTGGACTCTGCCGTTTGCGTCATTCGTCTGAAGCGTCCGGACGTATGTGGGTGAGCATTTCCACTCATGTATTTGGAGTTCGGTTTCCCCCCTGCTATCCAAAACTAAGCATTTGAGGCCCCTCATCTTCCAAACCTGTGCGTTTTTCCTCCCTCGGCTGTTTGACTAAGATGGGACCCACTCATCAATCCCTCCCTCCTTTTAACCTCCACACCAACCCCTCCCACCCATCCCCCTCTTTCTCCCCACCCTGTCACCTCGTTCCCGCTGCCGGCCGGCGGGCCTTGCCGCGCCCCCTCGTCTCCGCCTCCCCGACGCTGGCTGCCCGGCGAGCCTTGCAACGATGGACGTATGGGCGCAAGAAGGCGGTGGATCTCCCCTCCGCAGCGCTCCCTCCCTGCTAGCGGCGTACCTGCCTCGTCTCTGCCTCCCCGGCGCTGGTTGGCCGGCGAGCCTCGCAGCGACATACGTATGGGTGTAAGCAGGCGGTGGATCTCCCCTTCCCAGCGCTCCCTCCCTACTGGCGGTGTACCCGCGAGCACAAGGGCATGGGCAAAGCTACCCTGCCTGCTAGGCAACCAAGGTCGTGGGGGGGGGGGGGGAGCTCTTGCACAGCGGTGAGTCTCGGGCAGGGGTACCGGTGGCCTCGTCCCCTCCCATGCAGCCCTCTCTCCTCTGGCTTCGAGCTTAGAGCAGTGGCATCCTCGAGCTCAGAGTAGAGGTGGCTCCCTTGGCTCTGTGCTCACCCGGTGTGGTGCGGCCCGGTGGAGACGACGAGTTGGTCGAGTTCTGTGTGGCGGCGACCAGATACATCCACAACCATGGCATTGGGCTGTTGCGCCGGCCTCGGGGGCGGCCATGGCAGTTTGTGCTCATCCCTCCCATGCTCCCAGCAAGGCGGCTCCGTTCCTTGCTCCCGGCAACGCGGAGGAGTCGAGGCCGGTCAGCTCGCCATGTCGTCTTCCCTCGGCTCTGATAGTGGCCCCAGGGAGCAGCTTGTGGACCCCTGGTCGCCGCCTCATGTGGTTGCAGGGCACCCTCCTCCTCGACGCGTGGCGCGATGGCGGTGGAGAAGTGGCAGCAGCGCCACTAGCTGCGCTACCGGGCCTCCTCTCCCTCCCTCTCGGCCGGCGTCATGGTCCTCATGGAGGTGGAGCGGTGGCGAGTAGCGATCCAAAAACTATCAGGACAGCCGAGTGAGGGAAAACGCACAGGTTCAGGAGATGAGGGGCCTCGAATGCCCAGTTTTGGACAACAAGGGGGAAACCGAACTCGCCAAATACATGAGGGGGGAGGGGGTGTCAAAAGGACTTAATCCAAACTTTAACCCATCGAACATGGATATCCTATACATATCTCGAAGAAAAAACCAAATGTAACTTCAAGTGTTTGAGATTTGTGCAGCCTATGGAGATCTCACGTCTCTCGCGAGCGATGCCTACCGAGGTTCAAAGTCGGGAGGGGGGATCAGTGGTGGGGTGGGTAGTAAGCAATAGCGACCGGCGGTGGTGGAGGGTGATGGGGTGAAGGGGCATCCCCAATGACTCGGCGACGGGTAGCCCCCGACCGGGGCGGAGATCGAGGCAACGATGGTGGCAATAGGAAGAGGAAGGAGGATGAGTAGGCGGAAGATATGTTACTGATTCTCTTTTTCACCATTCTTTTTCTACATTTTCCATTTGGTCTTCTATAAATTGTTGTAATTGATCCTATTCTTCCCCACTTCGCGGGTAGTCTATGATTTAGCAAGTGATAAAATACATGTGGTCTGAATTTCGATGAGTGCTGAAAGTCGAGTTATTGTTTGAGTTTTCACTCTATAAGAAAAAATCTGAATATGTGAAATGTCAAAACTTAACTGCATATAAAAAAAATTATTCAAAACTGATAAGAAATCCGACCGTTGTTATTAGATAAATATACTCGGAAGAGAAAAGCTCAAAGGCGAAATATCTTACAGCCAGCATATATTACGAAAATGCTCCAAGTATATATATGAGATTCATAAAACAGTTCTAAAATTTTTTTTGACTCCCTTGCTATAACAAGCTTCCGAGCTGCTTTTTATAAATCTGACGTTGGTTGGCTCCGCCCAGTAGGCCAGTAGGCATGCAAAGTCACATATATGCCTTTTGGTCTTGTGCACCCAACAAATATGCACTTATTGTACAAATAAAGGTTTTTTAATGAGAAAATTAACCTTGTTGCTCAAATCTCATTACCTTAATCTCACACCAGTGGCGCAGAAAATTTATTCAAAACTTGTCAAAACTTATATGGTTGTCACTTGTCATAGGTAGACACTCCTCGGTAGAGAAAATGTCGTCCTAATAGGATCAGGAAATTGTTTGAAATATTGCACATTCGAGCTTCAAACATTCTAATATAGGGGTGTTTGAATCCCATGACAATTTTTAGCTTCTTTTTAGCTCAAATAGCCCAAAAGGAGTCAAATATGTAGGCTATTTTAAAACTAATTGCAACTAAAAGCCCATTTGGTACAGTTTCATGAGGGGCTTAACGAGCGAACCACAACTTCAATAGCCAAATGACCAGGCTCTCTGCCCAGCTCTCCGACCAGCTTCTCTCCGAAAACTCTCTCACGAGTTAAGCACATGGTGAAGCTGCAAAAACACAGCTCTCCCCTGCTCATGAAGTTGCTCATGAAGTTGTTTTCCAAAAAACAGCTCTACTGGTGAAGCTGAGCTGTGCCAAACAGGGCCTAACTCACTCTAAAAAATTATCACTCAAGAGATGCTAATTAAGCTATTTGGAGTGGAGCTCTCAAAAGTTTTGCTACTTCTCCAAACACCCCCACATTCTCGGTTCATTGTTCCTGGTACCACCAGCGACTTTGAGGGAACAAGGATACACAACTCACTAATTCCCAAAGTCAGCGTCGTCGTCGCTGATGAGATCAATCACATACGGCGGCGCCCAGCTAGGAAGCTGACACCAGGCAGGAACCTGATCCTGAATTTCGTAATCATCGTCGGCGATCGAGTCTTCAGGAAGCCGCAGCGTCTTGAGTCCACCGCACTTCGCTCGCAGCGCGTCGTCCACCCTGACGTTGTAGCAATGGCGCACGTCCAGGGCCTCCAGCAGAGGGCAGCCGTCCAAGATGGCCGCGAGCCCGGCGTTGGTGAGGCTGCTGCCGAAGAGGTGAACCGACCGCAGCTCGGCCATGGTTGCGATCCCCATTGCCGCCCTGTCCTTGTAGCTGGTGCTGTATCCGTGTCTGCAGACCCTGTTCTCACTCCGTCTGAAGCGTGTGAGCTTTGGGCATGACCTGCCGACAGCCTCGAACACGAACCTCTCGTCTACGTTTGAGCAGAGTGAAAGCTCGAGCTCGTCCAGCAGAGGGAACTTTGTTGCTGCGTCGGCGAGTCCTTGGTTGGAGACGCCATTGCAGGAGATGAGGCGAAGCGTCTTGAGTGCCAACGATGACCTGCAAATGTAGAGTAGCAGTAGCACTTTTATTGCATATATAGTATTTCAGTTACTAAAATATGAAGACTTGTGAAATCCAATCGTCAAAATTTTAATTTGGACTGCCAATTATATCGTAAAACAAATCTAGCACCTCCTTCAAAAGATCGACCGTACGTACCTGTCCCCTATGTACTTCAGCAGTTCGTCATCAACAAACCGCTTCCCGACGAACACCTGCAGCTGCCCGCCAGAGCGGTCGACGGCAACCTTCGCCATGGTGCGCAGGGCTTCACTGCGTATCATCTCCACCAGCTTGTGGCTCGCCATGTCGACGGAGCGCCACAGTTCGGGCATTCCGGCCGCGTGGAGCCACGAGCGGCAGACGAGGCCCACGCCCATCAGGATCTCGACGGCGCCGAGCTTGGCGAACACCGACGGGAGCGCGTCCACGGGCAGCTCCGACCAATCCCTCTCCGGCGCCGACGACGACACCGGCGAAGCTGCACGCTGGGTGCCTGTAGTCCCTGCAGAAACCATGGAATCAAGCACAGGGCTCAGCGCGCGAGTAGTTTTTTGCAGTCAGAAACGAACGGAAGCAGCTTGGTGATGAGGGCGCTTGCTTGCACATTGGTCGACGGCGAGCCGGCGCCGGCGTGTTCGGTTAGGGTCCATCCTCCTACCCGGCCTGGACGCTCTTCAGATTATTCACGGAACCCTCACTTATGGCCTTCAGGGGTAGTAGATTTTACAGACGCAAGGCAGGGTGAGGGAGACCTTTGGTTTTCCATAATCGATGTGCTAATTTAACAGCTTTCAATGGGAGGTTAGCACGCGAGCCGCCAACCGGCATTGACGAGACGAGGAAGATGGAGAGTCAAACGCTATTGGATGATGATTGTCTACACACACCCCACCACCACTTCCTTGTACGCACAGGTGGATGCCTTCGATGTCAGCCACTATCTACGGAGTATGCCATGAGTTCAGTTTTTTTCCGTGTTCATGACAGAATGAGACGGCCACGACGAAAACTCACGACCGTCACAACAAAATAGCTATTTGCCGTTATTTTGAAGGTCGGCTCACGGCAAAATAGCTATTTGCTGTGCCATGTGCCTGGAGACCAGCTCATAGCCGTGTGTTTTTTCACTGACGGAAAAAAATCCCTTTCCTCCCTAAAATGTTTCCATAACTTTTTCATACAACTTATAATGAAGAAAAATATTATATCACAATTGTACATCTCGAAAATATCTACACTTTTAGTAAGAAAGTATTTCAAAATTTTCATTTTAGATACATGTTTTATTTTTTATTGAATATAGAAGGGACGTTTGTGAAGCAACCTATAGTTATATTTATCTTCTGTATCCTAAACTTTTTCTACTCTCCTCACACAGCATGTGTGGTACCCCATCTTAAAATTTCATACATTTTTTCTATATTTAATCAATTAATTGCATTTCAAGCAATTTTTTGAGTCAAGTAAAATTTGAATTGCAAGTGATTCAAATAATAGAAGAAAATGAGTGGAAAAATTAGATTCATGTTATTTAGGCAAATTTAAGACCATAGCCATAAAACAAAAAGAATTTTCCAACATCTTGTACTGAAAACACGATCGCAGATGTGCGCTCGGATGATTTTAAAATTATAAAAACCGCAAATGAAGTCTAAAGATTATGAAATTTGTCAATATCTCATGATATCATACTACATAGAGGGTGTGGTAAAAAATCGAGTGGATTTCACACATTTTGTCATGTACCATGTTTACAAACCGATTTGTGGTGTGGGCCTGCGTGCCCTTTTACTGAGTTGGTCTGAGCCCTGTAGGGAGAGTGGCTCCTACCAAGCAGCTACTTGTACTGTTGTGACGTTTGTGAACAACATCGATCCTGAATTAACCTAAATCACTGATCTCAAAAAAGTGGCCAGCAGTGCATGACAACTACACTGATCCATCAGTGAATTGTCATAAAGGCCTAACGAGATTTGACTTGTTTGTTCTCCGTAGCGAACATGACCTCATATGTCATTAGTTCGGAGTTTGATTTTAGTGATTCATGACAACATGATCATTGGGACTAACCATATTGTTTAGCATGTCTTTGGAGGCATTTCTAGGTCCCAAGAATGCAAGAAAACCACATGCCAAAGTGAGAAAAACAAGGGTCAAAACCGAGCAAGAAAAGGAAAAGAAAAGACACCGTCGGATAAACCGACGGTCCCTCAATTACAAGCGTCGGTGCAATCGTCGGACGAGTTGGTACACAGGGTCAAACCCTAGTTACCGTCAGATGAACCGACGGTCCATTATTTAGTAGCGTCGGACGAGTTGCAGAGGAAGAGCAGCGAAGTCGCAGCACCTGGATGATCCGACGGTCCGAGTGGGGACACCGTCGGTCTATCCGACGCTCGGCTTGAATTCATACGAGAGACACGCCAAGACGAAGCCTTCGGCACCGGATGATCCGACGCCTTGGTCAAGAGGTAGCGTCGGTCTATCCGACGGTCGATTGGAAGCTAACGAGGCGACTTGGACCCGGGTTCTTCGACACGGATGATCCGACGCACCGTCGGTGCATAGCGTCGGAGCGATTATGTCGGAGAACCTCAACGGCTAAGTGACGTGGGAGGGGCACCGGATGAACCGACGCCCCGGAAAATTTAACGTCCGATCATCCGACGGTACCTTTTCCGGTGGACGTTAGCCAACGGCTAGTTTGATGCCTTGGGCTATTTATACCCCCTCCACTCACCCATTTGAGGTTGCTTTGGATTGTGTGGAAGTGCGAGAGGAGTTCCGGACACATTGAAGATCATATCCAATCCATCCAAGTGCTTAATTGCTCATCCTTAGACTTGCATATGCTTTGTGTATGTGCTTAGTGCTAGGCTTAGCTTAGAGCCGAGTGAGTGTAAGGTTGTGCCAACCTTGTGAGGTGATTCTTGAGTGAATCCGGTTGTACAAGGTTCGGCCGGAAGCCTTAGGGCCTAAGTAGCTCACCGGCAATCGTCATCGACCCTCCGGCTTGGTGTGGAGCGGCGAGGACACTTTGTGCGGGAGACGTGGAGACCTCCTTCCTTGGTGGAGAAGCTCCTTAGTGGAGGCGGCATCAAGGTGACCAAGGGAGCTTGACAAGTGCCTAAGTGGCTAGCCTTTGTGGCGTGTCAAGTGGTGCTCTCGGGAGAGACTTGGTGGCCGGGAAGCAATACTCTTGTGTGAGTGCTTCAACGTGGACTAGGGGTGGCTTAGTGCCTACCGATACCACGAGATAAATCGCGAGTCAAGAGTTTGCTTCCTCTCATCCTCTTTACGTTTCCGCATTTACTCTATTGCAATCTTTGCTTGCCTTTACTTTCCTAGAGTAGTATCATGCTAGGAATGGCTATAGGTTGCAAACCTTATTTTGGGATGGGAGTTTCACACTAGAACAACCCTAGTTGGACATATAGATAGTATGTTCTAATTTACTTTTGTGTAAAATTAGTGAAGTCGTAGGTTAAGGTTTTAAGTTGCCTAATTCACCCCCTCCCCCTCTTAGGCTAACAAGCATCCGATTCCTTACATTCTCCCATTGATGATTGATCTTGGCAATTTCCTCTTCAACTTAAAATTGGAAAAAATAAGAATATGGCAATGAGATTTGGGTGTACAACATTATGAAATCAAGAATATTGTCAAGTAATATATTTTGTACATTAAGGAAATAATCCGGTCTCCACAGTCAGCTGATTGTGTACAACCACAAAGCAACACCAATACAGTGTTACAACTCCACAAGTACAAGAATCTCCCGACGCACACTACACTAAAGAAATATACTGCTAGCTGAAAGCAAGATACACTAGTACTGAATACGCTTGAAAACATTCCACCCGCTTCCATTGAAGAATTCCAATGCAATAGTTTCCAACCAACGACAACCTTCTTTCAAAGTCTTTCTTCATTCTTCTCTAGATAGAATGGACAAGCTCCTGATCCAATAGGTTCCCCTAAACATCACCCGCAAATAGGATTTAGATTTTGATTCTTGGAACACCACATCATTCCTACTGAGCCATAATGTCCAAGAAAAAGCAGCCACCCCGATAAGCACTAAAGCCCTTTGCTTAATGGAAAAAGAAGAGTAAAGGAGTAAAAAATTACCACTACACTGAACAATGAACATATATTAAATCTAGAACTGAATTTAAAACATACTCCTCGCCTATCTACTTGAGACGAAGTTCGTCGGTAACGAACGACTTCCCCAAGAACACTCCCGGTGACCATTGGAGTGATCCGGGAGCACCTTCGCCATCATGCACATGACACCTTCTCCAACTCCTTGTGGTTCGCCATGTCCACGGATCGCCAGAGATCAGGCATCTTGGGCGCACGGAGCCACGAGTGGCTCACGAGGATATCAACAGCACCAAGGTTTGCGAAAACCAACAAGAGGATGTCCAGGGGCAGCGCGGACCAGTAGCTGGTGCCGGCGGACAGCCTCTTCGCAGGTCGCGTTTCAGTCACTGCCTCCATTCTCACGTATGATATGATCCAGTTGCCAAGGAAACGAGTGGTTCGACCGGTAGCATTGATTGGAGGCATAGCCACTCTGTTTCCTTGGCAACTGGATCATATCATACGTGAGAATGGAGGCAGTGACTGAAACGCGACCTGCGAAGAGGCTGTCCGCCGGCACCAGCTACTGGTCCGCGCTGCCCCTGGACATCCTCTTGTTGGTTTTCGCAAACCTTGGTGCTGTTGATATCCTCGTGAGCCACTCGTGGCTCCAGGCGGCCAAGATGCCTGATCTCTGGCGATCCGTGGACATGGCGAACCACAAGGAGCTGGAGAAGGTGTCATGTGCATGATGGCGAAGGTGCTCCTGGATCACTCCAATGGTCAGCTGGAGTGTTCTTGGGGAAGCTGTTCGTTACCGACGAACTTCGTCTCAAGTAGATAGGCGACAGGTACGTTTTAATTTCAGTTCTAGATTTAATATATGTTCATTGTTCAGTGTAGTGGTAATTTTTTACTCCTTTACTCTTCTTTTTCCATTAAGCAAAGGGCTTTAGTGCTTATCGGGGTGGCTGCTTTTTCTTGGACATTATGGCTCAGTAGGAATGATGTGGTGTTCCAAGAATCAAAATCTAAATCCTATTTGCGGGTGATGTTTAGGGGAACCTATTGGATCAGGAGCTTGTCCATTCTATCTAGAGAAGAATGAAGAAAGACTTTGAAAGAAGGTTGTCGTTGGTTGGAAACTATTGCATTGGAATTCTTCAATGGAAGCGGGTGGAATGTTTTCAAGCGTATTCAGTACTAGTGTATCTTGCTTTCAGCTAGCAGTATATTTCTTTAGTTGTCGTTGGTAGTGTGCATCGGGAGATTCTTGTACTTGTGGAGTTGTAACACTGTATTGGTGTTGCTTTGTGGTTGTACACAATCAGCTGACTGTGGAGACCGGATTATTTCCTTAATGTACAAAATATATTACTTGACAATATTCTTGATTTCATAATGTTGTACACCCAAATCTCATTGCCATATTCTTATTTTTTCCAATTTTAAGTTGAAGAGGAAATTGCCAAGATCAATCATCAATGGGAGAATGTAAGGAATCGGATGCTCGTTAGCCTAAGAGGGGGAGGGGGTGAATTAAGCAACTAAAAACCTTAACCTATAGCTTCACTATTTTTACACAAGGATAAACTAGAACATACTATCTAGATGTGCAACTAGGGTTGTTCTAGTGCGAAACTACCATCCCAAAAGAAGGTTTGCAACCTATAGCCAATCCTAGCATGATACTACTCTAGGAAAGTAAAGGCAAGCAAAGATTGCAATAGAGTAAATGCGGAAACGTAAAGGGGATGAGAGGAAACAAACTCTTGCCACGCGATTTATCCAAAGGTATCGGCGGACACTAAGCCACCCCTAGTCCACGTTGTTGAAGCACTCACACAAGAGTATTGCTTCTCGGTCACCAAGTCTCTCCCAAGAGCACCACTTGACTCACCACAAAGGCTCGCCACTTAGGCACTCGCCAAGCTCCTTTGGTCACCTTGATGCCGCTGTCGGTGTTTTAGACCGGCAAACTACTAAGGGGGAGTACCCGAAGTAGATGAATGTGGCCTCGCCGAGATCGGTAACTCGAAGGAAGAGACACGTGGCACACAATTTAGACGAGGTTCGGGCCGCGAGGTGCATAATACCCTACGTCCCGTATGTTGCGTAGCTCGGATTGATTGGGTACGATTGCAAGATGATGCAATCTTACGCCGTGAGATGAGATGATGAAGAGAGGGGTCCCCGCCTCGCCTTATGTAGTCCCGAAGCGGGGTTACAAGTCGGTTTAGGGAGAGAGTACTAGTCGAGTACGTCTAGGAGTCCTCTATACGGTGCGGGACATCTTCCTAACCGAGTACTTCTCCTCTCGTAGTCCTTGTCCTTCACGCCATCGGGTACCGTGCGGCGCAAGTCGGGTAGTCCCGGGGGCCCACCGAGTAGTCGGTCCCGGAACCCACCGAGGTAGTGGGCCCGGGGGAGGTCCATACGACAAGCCCCCGAGTACTTTGTAGTCGAGAAGGATAGCTTCAAGTAGTCTTGACGGCCTTAACGAGTAGTCCTCAAGCGTCCCCGAGTACTACAAGTCAAAAGTCCTCAAGAGTAGTCGAAGCATCCCGAGGCTGGAATGTACTCCAGCTAATGTTTGAGCAATCTTGAAGTCTTCTCGAGTCGTCCCAAGCGTCCTTGAGTGCGCCCTTGAAGGTCTTCAACAATGCCCATGTTGTCTTGAAGCCGAAACTGATATGGAAGTGCGATTGCAAAATCGCACTCCATATGGAGTAGCCCCCGAGTCTTAGGTTGAGTTGTAGACTCTGGCTGAGGGTCCATCTGAAGTTTTGGCAAGAATATCCCGAAAAATCCAGAGAAAAAACCGAAGGACACGTGGCACGGAGCCCCCGAGCCTTGAGTCGAGTACTTCCTCTCGAATTGAAGGGTCATCTTGTAGAATGTGTCCTGAGATGCTCTTGCGTCTTGCCGCTTCCCAGGAAGTCGTGTTGTAGTAGCCGATCCCCCGAGGTAAGGCGCGTCGAGTAGTAGAAGTTGAAAGGTCACGTGCGGCCGCTGAGTCAGCCGAGCGCAAACTTATCCATACGGCTGTTGAGGGGCCGCGTTGACTTATAAATAGAAGCCAAAACCCTTAGGGTTTTTCACCCTACGCACACCGCAATCATTCCCCGACGGATCTAGCCAAGAATCACCACTGTTGCGCACCGTCGCCGCTGAGTAGAGCGTAGATCCAGGTGCGCTGCCGTAGGAAGCCACCACTGCAGCCCCAGAGCGAATGCGCGTGAAGACACCGTGCACCTAGAGGATGAAGCCGTCACCGTCAAAGACCACGAAGGCCACCGGCGGGAAGAAGAGGGCCCGTGAAGAGGCCGCCAGATCTGCTGCGCGGACGCCGCCGGTGTCTCCGCCGCGGCCAGATCCGAATCGCGAGTGGAAGAAATCCAAAGCGAAGACCGAATACCTGCTGGCCCTTCTCAACAGTGGATTCCTGCGGGAGAAGGAGGTGGATATGTGGAGGGCCGCCGCCGGGGATCCGTACCCCATGGAGAAAAATCCGGACGGGATCCCGATGTTCGCGCGGTTCGCGAAGCGCGGACTGTCTCTCCCGGCGAGTGACTTCTTCAAGGGGCTACTGGGGTACTACGGCATCGAGTACCTCAACCTCAACCCCAACGGTATCTTCCACACCACTGTCTTCGTACATTTTTGCGAAGCCTTTACGGGGATCAAGCCCCATTGGATCCTCGTTCCGGAAGTTCTTCGGGTGAAGCCGCAACCCAGCGCCAGCAACCCGCGAGTAGTCGGAGGAGCGGGGATCCAGATGAGGGAGGACGCCGCCGAGCAGTACCTCTCCTACAAGTTGATAGATTCCAACCAGGATTGGAA
This sequence comes from Cenchrus americanus, assembly GCA_947561735.1. NCBI lineage: Eukaryota > Viridiplantae > Streptophyta > Magnoliopsida > Poales > Poaceae > Cenchrus > Cenchrus americanus. Next base: position 68,685,327 of record OX387242.1, read on the forward strand.
AGCCAAATGGTTCTACGTCACGAACCACCACCCGGAGCTGCCGAAGCCGAGCGGGAAGCAGCCCAAGCACCGTCCGTGGTGGAACTCGGACCGACGATGCAAGAGGGACTTCAGTTGCCCGAGTTGTTGGCACGGATCAAGGCGCTGAGGGAAGCTGGGCTAAGGTCCGAGCACGTGGCCTTCAGCTTCATGAAGCGCAGGGTGCAGCCGCTGATGGCTCGCGACACCCTGGGGTACGAGTACACCGGCGACGACGACACATCGCGGATGCTCGAAGATGAAGTTGACGACGACGACATTGTTGATAGGCTGGCCCGGATCTTCAAAGATATGCCGGCGTACACACCGTGCCCCGTACCAGAGTTCTCCGCCGCGCGCCCACCAGCCGCATCCATTGTCGAGTACTCATTGCATGAGAGTAGTCGCACTGATGAGTTGTGCTCCTTGCAGGACGACTTGGTGAAGTTCGTCTCTGAGCCGGTGTCGCCTCCCCAGCTAGTCGAGGTCCCAGAGAAAGGGAAGGCAAAGGCTAAGGAGCGGCGCGAAGTCGGCGAGGGAGACGACACGGTTGTCGTGGAAGACACGTCCGATGAGGACGACGACGAGGAGACTTTGCGGGACCGCCGCTAGCCGCGGTCGAGGTTCGGCCGTCCCGGCTTACCTCACATCCCTCTCGTTCGGGATCGGTCGACTAGCCTAGAGGCTAGTCCGCCCACGCCGCCGAGGAAGCCACGCAATGTGGCCCGAAGCTTGTGGCCAAGAAGTTGAAAGTCACCGAGACCACATCCCAAGAGGTAAGCCGTCTTGAGGAAGGTAGTCAAGTATTGATGTCTCGAGTTCATGTTGATGACGAAGTTTCCTTGCTTGCGGGGAGATGCCGCCTACCGAGCCCATTGAGCGGGGCGACGAAGGCGGCCGGGACACGGTGGGGGAGGTCGGCCGGTAGTGTAGCCCGGCCCCCCCACCGTCGAAGAGCTCTTGGCGCGGATGGACCGCCGCCCCCCCGCCGCTCGGGGGAGCACGGAACCCGCCGCTGCTGCTGCGGAAGAGGCAGCGGCCACAGAGGCGCAGGAGGAGGCGCCTGCCAAGGCGGGACTGGTCGACATCGCCAGTATCCTCGGCGCCCCAACCGTGACGGTAGTCCGGTCGAGCTTGTAAGTGTTGATTCTTCCCGAGTAGTACTTGATGTGGTAGTCGTACTTGATTGACAACCGGCTTGTGTACTCTGCAGGAAATCGACGGACCTGTCCTGGGAGGGGGATGAACCCGCTACAGAGGTGGCGGAAGAAGAAGCTGCGCCGCCCGGCCGAGGAGTCCGCTCCCGCCCTTCGGGCGAGCCCGAGGTGCCGACCGCTGAGGCTACGCTGCCGAGGCCAGCGTCGTTGACGGTAACTACTCTCTCAGGTAGAATTAGCCCGGAAGAGTAGTCGTAGTCGCCGGTGCATGACCGATGCACTTGTTCTCTGCGCCAACAGTGCCGAGGCCGAGGGGAGTGATATCCCGTCGGCGGTGACCGTTGAAGACGTGGCACCGGGAACTCGGAAGCTACCGAGAGAAGCCTCCGAGCCGATGGAGGTGGCCGCCGGAGAAGCCGCCGCGACGGCTGGAGGAGAAGGGGACCGTCGGTGTTTTGGACCGGCAACCTACTACGGGGAGTACCCGAAGTAGATGAATGTGACTCGCCGAGATCGGTAACTCGAAGGAAGAGGCACGTGGCACACAATTTAGACAGGTTCGGGCCGCGAGGTGCGTAATACCCTACGTCCCGTATGCCGCGTAGCTACGGATTGATAGGGCACGGTTACGGGATGGTGCAACGGTGCGCCGTGAGTTGAGATTGGATGAGGTGAGGTGAGGTGATCCTGGGATCGGTCCCTGCCTCGCCTTATATAGTCCGGGAGGCAGGGTTACAAGTCGGAGTAGGGAAGGAGTACTAGTCGAGTACGTCTAGGAGACCTCTACACAGTGCGGAACATGTACAGAGTCCTATCCGAGTACTACTCCTGTGCTGTCCTTGTGCTCCACGCCTTCAGGTGCCGTGTAGCGCAAGTCGGGTAGTCCCAGGGGCCCACCGAGTAGTCGGTCCTGGCACCCACCGAGATAGTGGGCCCGGGGAGGTCCATACGACAAGCCCCCGAGTACTTTGTAGTCGAGAAGGATAGCTTCCAGTAGTCTTGACGGCCTTAACGAGTAGTCCTCAAGCGTCCCTGAGTGCTACAAGTCAAAAGTCCTCAAGAGTAGTCGAAGCATCCCGAGGCCGGAATGTACTCCGGTCGATGTTTGAGCAATCTTGAAGTCTTCTCGAGTAGTCCCAAGCGTCCTTGAAATCTGCCTTCGAAGGTCTTCAAAAATGCCCGTCTTGTCTTGAAGCCGGAGCCGTCAAGAAGACGCGATTTGCGGAGCTGCAATCCACGTGGAGTAGCCCCCGGAGCCTCGAGCCGCGGGCTCGGGCGAGGATCTATCCGAAGCCTTCACCGAAAAATCCCGAAAAATCCGGAGAGAGAAAAAAAACCGAAGGACACGTGGCACGGAGCCCCCGAGCCTTGAGTCGAGTACTTCCTCTCGAATTGAAGGGTCTTCTTGAAGAATGTGTCCTGAGATGCTCTTGAGACTAGCCGCGTCCCAGGTAGTCGAGTAGAAGTAGCCGAGCCACCGAGGTGAGGCACGTCGACTAGTAGAATACGAAGAGTCACGCGCAGCCGCTGAGTCAGCCACGCGCGGACTTATCCGGCCGCCCGTTACGGAGGCGATTTGGCTTATAAATTCAAGCCGAAACCCCTTAGGGTTTTCACCCAAGTGAGCCGCGGCCATTCGCCACTTGAATCTTGAAGTAGATCCACTCCAACGAGCACGCCGCCGCGGTGAGATCCAAGCGCATCGCCACCCGAAAGCCGTAGGGTAGCCCCCGAGCGGATGCGAGTGAAGACTTCCTCGTTCTTGGAGGATGAAGCCGTCCCCGTCGAAGACGTTGAAGGCCGGCGGGAAGAAGAGGAGCCATGCGGAGGCTGCCGCGGCCGGCACCGAGCGGCGCCGCCCACATCTCCACCGCGTGCCGACCCAAGCCGCGAGTGGAAGAGGTCGAAGGTGAAGACCGAAGACTTGCGACCCCTGTTGAACTCCGGGTTCATCGGGGAAAAGGAGATCGATATGTGGAGATCCGCCGCAGAGATCCCTATCCAATGGAGAAGGCGCAAGACGAGATCCCGATGTTCTCGCGCTTCGTGGAGCGCGGGCTTGCGCTCCCAGCGAGCGATTTCTTCAAAGGGCTTCTCAGGTACTATGGCATCGAGTACCTCAACTTGAACCCCAACGGAATCTTCCACACTTCTCGTCTTCGTCCATTTCCGCGAAGCATTCTTGGGGGTCAAGCCGCATTGGATTCTCTTCCGGAAATTCTTCCGCGTGAAGCCGCGACCCGGCGCCTCCAACCCCGCAGTAGTCGGTGGGGCCGGGATCCGCTTGAGGGAAGATGCCGCCGAGCGCACCCGGCGTACAAGCTCGTGGACTCCAACACGGATTGGAAGACGAGGTGGTTCTATACCACGAACCACCATCCCGAGCCGCCGAAGCCGAGCGGACGGCGGCCCAAGCACCAAGAGTGGTGGAACACGGAACCCACCATGCAAGAGGGGATCCGGCTCCCGGAGTTGCCGGGACGAATCAAGGCCCCCGCGTGATGCGGGACCGAGGGCCGAGCATGTGGCCTTCGGTTTCATGAAGCGTCGGATCCGGCCGGCCGTCGGCGCGGGATACGATGGGCTTCGAGTACACCGGCGACGACGACACGTCGCGGATGCCGGGGGCGAAATTGAAGACAACGACATCATCGAGAGGTTGTCAAGGATCTTCAAGGACATGCCGGAGTACACGGCGTGCCCTGTCGAGGAGTTCTCCGCCGCGCGCCCGCCCAACGAGGTAAGTAGCCGTACCCGCCTCGTCAAGTAGTGGGTACTTGTAGCAGAGTTGCTAACGCCTTTTGTGTCTTTTTGATGCAGGACGATGTGAAGCGGTTTGTCTCCGAGCCGCAGCCACCACCGAGCGGGATTGAGATTCCAGCGGTGGAGAAGGTGAAGGAGCGCCGAGTAGTCGGAGACGACGACGATCCCGTCATCGTGGAGGATACCTCCGATGACGAAGAGGACGAGGAGACGGCTGCGGGACCGCTTCCGCGTCCGCGGTCGAGGTTTAGCCGTCCAGGCTTGCCTCATGTGCCTCTCATCCAGGACCCTCCGGCTAGCCTGGAGGCTAGCCTTGCCGCGCCGCCGAGGAAGCCGCGCAACCCCGCCAAGAAGCGGGTAGCCAAGAAGATGAAGGTCTCAGAGACCACGCCTCCAGAGGTAAGTCATCTTGAGCGAAGGCGTCGAGTACCCAATGATCGAGTACGGTGCGACGAGTAGTTATCCCCATGTGCGGGGAGAGACCGCCGGCGGAGCCCATGGAGGAGGGCGATGAGGGCACGTGGCCCACGGTGGGGGAACCGGCCGGAAGCCGAAGTCCGGCTCCCCCCGTCGAAGAGCTTCGGCGCGGTGGAGCGCCGGCCCCCCCGCCCCCGCAAGGGGCGAGAGTACCGCGCGCCGCCGCCGCCGAAGAGGTGGAAGCCGCGGGGGCGCGAGAAGCGTCCGCGCGCCACCGCCGCCGTGGAAGAGGCGGTAGTCGGAGAGGCGGAGGAAGAAACGCCCGCCGAGGGTGGACCGGTCGATATCGCCGGCATCCTCGGTGCTCCGGCCGTGACTATCGTCCGGTCGAGCTTGTAAGTGCCACACTTCATGAGTAGTACTCATTGTAGTAGCCGATGTTGTCCGATGAACCCTTGTGGATACTTGTGCAGAAAATCCACCGACTTGAGCTGGGACGGAGAGGAGCCCACGGCAGCGGAGGCAGAAAAGGCCGCGCCGCCCGTCGAGGAACCCGCTCCAGAAGCCCAAGCCACGACCGAGCCCCCGCTGCCGAAGCGGCGCTGCCAGAGGCGGTCATAGTCGAAGGTGAGTACTCTTCCTGAAGCTGTAGAGCCCAAAAAGAGTAGTCGAGAATGCTGATGCGCGTGTTCCCTGGGGACGGGCGCCCGAAGGTGGTGACATCCCCCGCGGGGGTGCCCGTGCAAGAGTTGACACCAGAGGCCCCGGAGGCTGCGGCAGGAGCCCCCGAGCCCGTGGGGGAAACCGTCGAGAAGTCCGCCGAGGAGGAGGCGGCTGCCACGTCGCCAGGGGTTGCCCTGGAGGTGGCGATCCGGTCCCCGGAGATCCAAGACGCGGAGCCTATCCGCTCGGCGCCAATGACGGAGGCTACGACAAGTAGCCGTGGCGGGATCGAGTTGCTTGCCGACGATCTCGTCGAGCCGGCGGTGTTGGCGCGCGCATCCGGAGGCGATGCGGCGAGCCGAACAAAGGATGAAGGTACGTAGCCGTTGCCTCCCGAGTAGTCAATCCTTTCGTTGAGTACTCTTTTTGACTTGAAATTGTCTTCTGCAGGACGTCGCGGAGCGATCCCGCGAGAAGTCCAATCTGCTGCAAGGCTATGGCGACACGGTGCTGCGAGCTGAAGCCTTGGAGGAGCAGCTCATGAAGTCGAGGAAACACGCAGCCGCCATGCAGTCGAAGCTTGACGCCGCCTTCGCCAAGTACCACAACGACGTGATGGACTTGCAGGCGAAGAGCGACGATCTGGTGCGGAAGAACAAAGGCCTCCGCAACAAGAATAAAGGTATGTCTCTTGACTTGTCGGGTACTTGTTGGGAGTCATCGAGCTCGACCCGTTGTTGTGTTCCTGTGTTGTAGAACTCGAAGACCAGGTGGAGCGTCTGAAGGGCTCGGAGATCAGCATGAAGAATCTCTTCTACCGGGAGCAAGAAGCCCGCCAGGTACTTGAACTCGACTACAAGGAGCTGGCCTTCGAGTGCGAGAAGCACATGGAGTTGAGAATTGCATCTGACCGGGATCTCGTCAACTGCTACAAATCCTTGCAGAAGTTGAACGAGGACTGTGAGGCGCTCCGGGCCCAGCTGAAGGACCTTGAAGAGGCTGCCCTCCCGATCGCGAGGCTCCTGGTGCCGCACCCGGGCGGCCCCAAGATTGCTCCGTTGGCGGATCGACTTCGTGAGGCGCCAAGCCGGCTGGCCGCCTACGTGAAGCACATGGCCAAGTCAATCCCGAAGCAGGTGCTGGCCTTCATGAAGTCGTACTTCCCGAAGGCCCCGGTGGAAGTAGTCGCCGGCGGGGTAGCCGCCAACTGCTCGGATGAGCAGTATGCAGAGTTGCTGGAGCAGATGGCTCCCATCGCGGAGCAGGTAGCCGATAAGCTGAATCTCCAGTAGCCCTGCATAGATAGCTAGTAGCCATGGTTGTATAGGAAACAGTTGTAATGAACTATCTCATATATCAATGAAATGTGAAGTTCCATCAATGAGTACTCGTAACCGCGATCTCAGAGTGCGGAGCGCCCATCGTGGAGTAGGTGCGAGTAGTAGTACTCGGCTTAGTAGTCCCGTCGCGGGGAGTAGGCGAAGAAAGAAGTTGATGAACAATCGAACTTTATTACTGAAGAAGTACACCTGGGTGGCCAGGGCCGTAGTTACAAGTAGTCGCCTGGACCCGGAGGCCGCTTACAGCTGAGTAGTACTGGAGCGGGTAGCCGCTTACAGTGAGTGATCCGTAGATAGCCGTGCAGGCTGGATCGCAGATCCGTAAGTAGCCGCGCGGCTGGATCTTAGAGTGTGGTCTTCTTGGTAGACCGCTGCTAGAGTCCTTGACGCTCATTGCGCCCAGGGGTCCGTAGGTAGCCGCACGGGCTGGACCTGGAGTAGAATAGTCCGGAGACTTGAAGCCAGGACCCGGAGGGTCGTTTGCGGCAAGGGGGTGTTGATGCGGTCGTGTGGACTTGAACCCCGCAGTAGTCGAGTAGACTAGGCGTAGAATCGACGAGAGCCGGTCGACGTTCCACGAGTTGTTGACTTCTTCGCCTTCAAGTGTTTGGAGGCGGTAGGAGCTCGGCCCGGTCACCTTAGCCACGGTGAAGGGTCCTTCCCGAGGGGAGCCGAGCTTGTGAAGTCCTTCCGTGTTCTGAATACGGCGGAGGACAAGATCTCCAACGTTGAAGGAGCGTTCCTTGACGTTGCGATCGTGGTAGCGTCGGATACCCTCCAGGTACCTTGCTGATTGGACGAGGGCGGCACAGCGAGCTTCTTCGAGGCTGTCGATATCAACTCGTCTGCTGTCTTCTGAGACGCCTTCGTCGTAGTGCTCCACTGCTGGCGAGTTCCATATGACATCGGCAGGGAGGATGGCTTCAGAGCCGTAGACCAGGAAGTAGGGGGATTGCCCCGTTGGCTTGGATGGTTGAGTCCCGCAGCCCCCAGAGTGCGTTGGGTAGTTCCTTGATCCACTTGCCCCCTTTTGAGTTAGCAGCGTCGTGTAGCCGCTTCTTGAGGGCGTCCAAGCACCATTCCGTTGGCGCGCTCGACTTGTCCGTTGGCCCGTGGATGGGCGACGGAGACGTATCCGACGTCGATTCCGCCTGTTCTCGCGGTACTCCCGAACCGGTGGTTGTTGAAGTTGGACCCCGTGTCCGTGATGATGCGGTGGGGTAGCCCGTAGCGGTGTACGAGTTCATCCGGGAAGTCGAGTACTCGTCGGCCTTGGGGCATGTGACCGGCTTGACCTCGATCCACTTGGTGAACTTGTCGATAGCCACCGGTGCCGGTTGAATCCTCCTCGGCGCGGTTGGCGGTGGCCCAATCATGTCGAGCCCCCGGCGGGCAAAGGGCCGGGTTGGTGGTATGGTGACTAGCTTGTAGGCGGGGACATGTTGCCTCGCTTGGCGAAGAACCGACATCCTTGGCACCGTCGACGAGTTCTTCGGCATCGCCCGAGGCCGTGGGCCAGTAGAAGGCTCGCCGGAAGGCCTTGCTGACCAGCGTGCGGGAGGACGCGTGGTTGCCGCAGACACCCTTGTGGATCTCCTCCAAGATGTCCTTGCCTTCTTCGCGAGGAACGCATTTCATGAGTACTCCGGAAGATGCGCCTCGCTTGTAAAGCTTGTCGCCGACGAGGACGTAAGACTTGGCGCGGCGGACGAGTTGTTCGGCTGCGTTCTTGTCGGAGGGGACCTTCTGCTCGCTGAGGTAGTCGATGAAGGGTTGCCTCCGGTCCACGTCGATCATCATGACCTCCCGCCCGGTGGTGGGTTAGGGCGGGACAAGTGGTCGGTGGCGCCGGCTCCGGGATGGATGGCGCGTGAAGCTCATGGACGAAGACGCCCGCGGGTACTTGGGCGCGGGTGGATCCGAGCTTCGAGAGGACGTCCGCCGCAACGTTGTTGTCGCGAACGATGTGATGGAACTCGAGACCGTAAAATTTGTTCTCGAGCTTGCGGACTTCTAGGCAGTAGGCGTCCATGTTCTCCTTGTTGCGGTCCCAGGACTTGTTGACTTGGTTGATGACCACTGCGGAGTCGCCGTAGACTAGTAGCCGCTTGATGCCAAGTGAAGCCGCGAGGCGGAGCCCGTGTAGGAGGGCTTCATACTCGGCTTCGTTGTTTGAGACCTTCCGAGAAGATGCGGGACGTACTTGAGTTGTTCGCCCGTTGGGGAGATCGGGGAGTACCCCTCGCGCTCGCGCCCTCGAGGTTGAGTGAGCCGTCGAAGTACATCACCCAATGCTCGGTCGCACGGTGGGAGTAGGTAGGCGGTTCTCCCGCCACTGCGCCATGAAGTCGACTAGAGCTTGCGACTTGATGGGCGTGCGTGGCTTGAAGTCGATGGTGAGGGCGCCGAGCTCGACGACCCATTTGGAGATCCTTCGGTGGCGTACGGGTTCCTCGGGATGTCGCCGAGCGGGTAGTCGGTGACGACGGAGACCGAGTACTCCCGGAAGTAGTGTCGTAGCTTCCGCGAGGTGATGAGTAGAGCGTACGAGCTTCCGTACGGGCCGGTAGCGAGCCTTGGACTGCGATAGAACCTCGGCCGACGAAGTAGACGGGGCGCCCGGACCGGGTAGGCGTGGCCGTCTTCCTCGCCGCTCGACGACGATGGCGATGCGACCACGTGAGTAGTCGCGGCGAGGTAGAGCGGCGGCCGCTCGCCCTTGTAGGGAGCCGTGAGGACGGGGGGCTTTGACGGGAAGTCCTTGAGCCGGGCAAGGGCTTGGTCCGCCTCTGCAGTCCACACGAACTTCTCGTGGTGCTTGAGTAGTTTGAAGAAGGGGAGACCCCGTTCTCCTAGCTTCGAGATGAATCTGTTCAATGCCGCCATGCACCCCGTCAGCTTACGGACGTCCTTGATGCTCGTGGGAGCTTTCATCGTCGGTGATGGCGGAGATCTTCTCGGGGTTGGCTTCGATGCCGCGCTGGCTGATGATGAAGCCGAGTAGTTTGCCCGAAGGTACGCCGAAGACGCACTTGTTCGGGTTGAGCTTCCCGGCGGTACTCGCGTAGCGATGCGAAGGTCTCTTCAAGGTCGTCGATGAGGGTACGGGAGTCCCCGGTTTTGACAACCACGTCATCCACGTAGGCCTCGACGTTCTTGTTGAGTTGCCGCTTGAAGCGAGCCTGGATGGCCCGTTGGTAAGTAGCGCCGGCGTTCTTCAACCCGAAAGACATGGTCGTGTAGCAAGACGCGCCAAACGGGGTGATGAACGCGGTCTTCTCCTGGTCTTCCTCCTTGATTGCGATCCGGTGGTACCGGAGTAGCGATCGAGGAAGCAGAGCGGGTCGCGGCCCGCCGTGGAGTCGATGACTTGATCAATCCGTGGCAACCCGAAGGGGTCCTTGGGGCGAGTGCTTGTTGAGGTCGGTGTAGTCGACGCACATCCTCCACTCGTTCGAGTTCTTCTTGCGGACGAGGACGGGGTTGGCGAGCCACTCGGGATGGAAGACTTCTCCGATGAAGCCGCGGCGAGTAGCTTGGCGAGCTCCTTCTTGATGGCATCCCGTCCGTCGTCGGCGAAGCGTCGGAGATGTTGTCGCTTGGGGGTAGCCTTTGGGTCGACGTTGAGGCGGTGCTCGATCGGCTCCCCGGGCACTCCCGGCATGTCCGTGGCTTCCACGCGAAGATGTCGCGGTTAGCCCGAAGGAAGCCGATGAGCGCGTCTTCCTATTTGGGGTCGAGGCCGGCCCCGATGGTGGTAGTCTTGGTGGGGTCGCCCGTTCCGAGGTCGACCGTCTTGGTGAGCACCTCCTCGGGTGGCCGAGGCTTGTTGGCGCTGTCAGACTTCTCTGGGATGTCGAGTTCGCTTGTGGCAAGCTTCTTCGACGCGGCGTAGACCTCCATCATTGGGGTGGGTACTTGATTTGTCGAAGCAATCACCACGGCCTCTCGTATCGCGGTCGTGAGAGATCTTCAAGTCCCCTTGGAGGGAGAGTACGCCAGCTGGGCTTGGCATTTTGAGTACCAAGTATGTGTAGTGGGGCACCGCCATGAACTTGGCGATGGCCGGTCTGCCGAGGATGGCATGGTAGGAAGTCTCGATATCCGCGACCTCGAACTTGATGTACTCGGTGCGGTAGTTGTCGCGAGACGCCCCGAAGGTAACTGGCAGTACCACTGAGCCCAGTGGGATAGCCGCGTTGCCTGGGACAATGCCGTAGAAAGGCATGCTGCTCTTGTCGAGCATGGGGGTGACGTCAAGGTTCATCTTCCTGAGAGTCTTGGTGAAGAGGACGTTGAGCCCGCTTCCGCCGTCGATGAGCACCTTGTTGAGCTTAGAGCCCGCCACTGTTGGTTGCAGGACAAGAGGGAAGCGTCTGGTTCGGAGAAGCCGGTCCATTGGTCCGCGCGGGAGAAGGTGATGGGCGTCTCGACCACCCGAGAGGGGTCATAACCGCCGGTTCAATGGACATCACTTCACGGCGAGTAGCCTTCGCTCCCGCCCGCGGGGTAGTCCGCCGAAGAGGACGTTGACGGTCTTCTCGGGTTCTTGGAAGTCGTCGCCGTCCTTCTTCTTGTTCTTCGATCGTGAGGGTGCGGTGGCTCCGGCGTATCCTTGAGCGCGTGCACGAGCCGGTAGCACTTGCTCGGTGGTATGGTTGCCGTTTGGATGCCACGGGCACTTCTCCTTCGGCAGGGGGTCTTTAAACCCGCCGGAGTTCTTCTTCGAGTTCCCTTTCGGGGGACGCCGGATAGCCGCGACGGTGTTGTACGCTTGCGCTTGCGGTTGGGACCCGAGAAGTTGTTGTTGTTGTTGTTGTTGTTGCGGCCGCCTTGGTTTGGGTTGCCGGCTAGCCGCCGCCGCCCGGTTCTGCTTGGACTTGCCACGGATGGCGTCGTACTTGGCGTTGGCCTTGTCCTCTTCATCCGCCCAGGACGTGATCATGTCCTTGAGGTGGGGAATGGACTTGGGACGGCGCCGGCCGAAGTCCTCGAAGGTGCGGCGATGGTAGAGCCCGTCCTGGAAGAGGTCGATGACCTCCTTGTCGGTGACGTCCACGACGGTAGCGCGCTTGTCGAAGAAGCGGCGCATGTACTTGCGGAGGGTCTCGCCTTGTTCTGCTTGATCATGGCAAGGTCCATGCGAGTACCCGAACGGCCCATGGCGCCCGCCGAAGTTGCTTGTGAACTGTTCCTTCGGTGGTCCCACTTGTCGATTGAGTGCTTGTCCGGCGACTCGAGCCACGTGAGTGGGGCTTGGTCCGGGCGAAGGGGAAGTAGAGGCACTTGGTGTCGCTGTTGCCGCCGGCCGTTCTCGATGGAAAGAGCGTAGCATCGGAGCCACCGGATGGGATCTGCCGCGTCGTATTTGGTGATCCCCAAAGGCTTGAACTTGTCGGGGAGGAGCAGGTTGCGAAGCCGAGGTGAGAAGGCAGGGAAGCCGTCGCCTTCAGCAGCGGTCGTCGACTTCTTCTGCCGCAACTCTTCGATTCTGCGGCGAGCATCGTACCCGCCGTGAGAGGCGCCGGAGGCGTGGCTATGCGCGTGGCCGCGGCCGCCGCGGCTGCCGCCGCCTCCGGCTTTCTTGTTGGCTCCGTGGTTGGAGGCCGCCGCCGTCGGCGCCGCCGTCGTCGGGGTCGTTGCCGCCACCACCGGCCGAAGCACGGTGGGGGACGACTTCTCGGTTGACGTTGTCTTGTCGTGAGGGTCCGCCGGCGGTGGGAGCGTCGACGGTTTGGTTCGGGCGGGATGTCGCCCGAGTACGGTTAGGACCGGGGTCAACACTTGCGACTAGTAGCCTCGTTGTCGCGAGGCTTGACCGGGAGAGGTTGGGCCGACTCTCTTGTCGACCCGCATGAAGTAAGCTTCCTCGGCGAGCTTGGCGATGACTTCTCCGGCCCGTATGCCCCGAGCTCGCCGTGCGATCGCTCGTGATCGACATGAGGCACCTTGCTCGGGAGTGGTGTGAACTCTGCTCTCGGCGCCGAGAGCTTCCGCAAGGTTGTGGATGGGGAGGTTGTCTCGAGCCGCCGGCGTCGTTCGTTGCGCTTCTGTTACGTTCGCGCCGGGCGTCCCTGCTGGCGTCGGTCTCGTCGCGGGGGCATCGGCGACGCCGGCTCGTACGCGGAGATGTCCTCCAAGTACTTGTCCGCGGCCGTGCACCGAGGTTCCCGGGGTGTCGCCGGCGGCCATGAAGACTTGACGGTCAGGGGTACCCAAGCTTGGCTCAGAAGGTGCCACCTCAGTTGGTGTGCTTGAGTCAGCTTGGGCTAGTGGTGTTCCCTCCTGGAACGGTAGCGAGTCGATGTAGGCGACGTAGCGTGAGTCCTCTCGTTGTCGGCTCGGCGAGGTTTGCGGTCTGGCCAGTAGACGTATCTCCCGGCCGGCGTTGATCTTATAACCGGCCCCGCAGGCCGGCCCGACAAGGGAAGCTCGGAGGAGTTGTCTTCGGACTCGGGCTCCTCGGGGTCCGACCCGAAGTCGAACTCGTAGTCCGGGTTCGAGTAGAACTCGGAGAGAGGGCGAGGAGTCCGAGACGCGGTTGGAGACGGCGTCGGAGTCCGAGTTGTACTCGGTTGCGGGCTCCTTGCCGGCCCGGCGTGGCGTAGAAGCCTCCGTGCGGGCCCGGCTGAGAACGCGAGGGCCACGCGCAGAGCGCTGGCGTGGAGAGGGGACCGCCTGCGATGGCTGAGGAGCCGGCTCGCATGCGATGGCCCATGGCGACGTCGGGTTCGAGTTGGAGACGGACTCGAGCTCGAAGTCAGCGTGGAGGTTGGAGAGCGAAATTTCGCCGAACTTGCCGGCGAGCTCGCCCGTGACAACTTCGGGAAGCGTCACAAGGCCTGTCCTCGAATCGGGTTGCACGATCAAGCGGCGCCCGGAAGGAGCCCGCACCATCGGCGGTGCGGACCCGGCGCGCCGAAGACGAAGGTGTCGCCGCGGTTGAAGGCGACGGTTGGCTTGATGTGAACGGAAGCCGTCGAGTTCGCCATGTGATCTCGAGCGAGAGCCCCTACCTGGCGCGCCAGCTGTCGGTGTTTTGGACCGGCAACCTACTACGGGGAGTACCCGAAGTAGATGAATGTGACTCGCCGAGATCGGTAACTCGAAGGAAGAGGCACGTGGCACACAATTTAGACGAGGTTCGGGCCGCGAGGTGCGTAATACCCTACGTCTCGTATGCCGCGTAGCTCGGATTGATAGGGCACGGTTACGGGATGGTGCAACGATGCGCCGTGAGTTGAGATTGGATGAGGTGAGGTGAGGTGATCCCGAGATCGGCCCCCGCCTCGCCTTATATAGTCCGGGAGGCGGGGTTACAAGTCGGAGTAGGGAAGGAGTACTAGTCGAGTACGTCTAGGAGACCTCCACACGGTGCGGAACATGTACGAGTCCTAACCGAGTACTACTCTGTCTTGTCCTTGTGCTCCACGCCTTCGGGTGCCGTGTAGCGCAAGTCGGGTAGTCCCGGGGCCCACCGAGTAGTCGGTCCCCGGCACCCACCGAGATAGTGGGCCCGGGGAGGTCCATACGACGGGGACGCCGCGGCCGCCGAACCCGCTCTGGAGGTGGTCGTCCGCTCGCGGAGATCCAGGACGCGGAGCCAATCCGCTCGGCGCCGATGACCGAAGCCGCTACGAGTAGTCGTGGCGGGATCGAGTTGTTGGCGCACGATCTGGTCGACCCGGCAACGGTGGCTCGGCACCGAAGGCAGTGCGCCAAGCCGAGCAATGGATGAAGGTGAGTAGTCATAACCCTTGAGTAGTCAATCCTTTAGCATTGAGTACCCATCTGATGTGTGTTGTCTGCGCAGGACGTTGCTGAGAGGTCCCGCCTGAAGTCGGAGATGCTCCAAGGGTACGGCGACGCAGTGCTCCAGGCCGAGACATTGGAGGAGCAACTCGTGAAGTCCCGGAAGCACGCCGCCGCCATGCAGTCAAAGCTGGACACCGCCTTCGCCAAGTACCACAATGATGTCCAAGAGATGCAGGCGAAGAGCGACGACCTGGTGCGGAAGAACAAGTCTCTCCGCAACAAGAACAAAGGTACACCATTGTCTTGTTGAGTACTTATTGGAGGTCGAGAGGTAGTCTGACCCACTGTGCCTTGTTGATTGCAGAGCCTGAGACTCGGGTAGATCAGCTGAAGGCTTCGGAGACTGATCTGAAGAACCTTTTCTATCAGGAGCAGGAGGCCCGCCAGGTACTGGAGTATGAGTATAAGGAGCATGCTTACGAGTGCGACAAGCACATGGAGCTCCGTATTGCATCAGACCGTGACCTCATCAACTGCTACAAATCATTGCAGAAGCTGAACGAGGATTGCGAGAAGCTGCGGGCCCAGCTCAAGGAACTTGAAGAAGCCGCGCTCCCCATCGCGAGGCTGCTGGTGCCTCATCCTGGCGGTCCCAAGATAGCGCCGCTGGTGGACCGGTTGAAGGAAGCCCCCAGCCGGCTGGCGACCTACGTGAAGCATTTGGCGAAGTCGATCCCGAACCAAGTGCTGGCCTTCATGAAGTCGTACTTCCCGAAGGCTCCCGTAGATGTAGTCGCCGGCGGGCTAGCCGCCAACTGCACTGACGAGCAGTATGCGGAGCTGCTGGAGCAGATGGCGCCTATTGCAGATCAAGTCACCGAGAAACTTAATCTCCAGTAGTCCTGTAATAGTTAGCTCGTAGCAGTAGTTGTACAAAAACAATTGTAATGAAATTGTTTAAGTATGAATGAAGAAAAACTTCCATCAATGAGTACTCGTTGCCGCGATCTTTGAGTGCGGAGTCCCATCGTGGAGTTGTTGCGAGTAGTCGTACTCGGCAGTAGTCCCATTGAGGGAAGAAGACAATAAAGCAGTTGATGAACAATCAAACTTTATTACTGAAGAAGTACACCTGGATGGTCAGGGCCGTAGTTACGAGTAGGCGCCGGGACCGTGAGGGCGCCTACGGCTAAGTAGTGCTAGGGCGTGTAGCCGCTTACGACGGTAGATCCGTAAGTAGCCGTATAGGCTAGATATAGGAGTACATGGTCTCTCGGTAGACCGCCGCTAGAGTCCTTTGTCGCTCGTCGCGGCCCCGGGATCCATAGGTAGCCGCATGGGCCGGATTCGGAGGGGAGTAGTCCGGAGACTGGTGCCTGGACCCGAGAGGCCGCTTACGGCGAAGGAGTAGTCCGGAGACCGGTGCCCGGACCGGAGGCCGCTTACGGCGGAGGGGTCTTGATGTAGTCGTGTAGACTTGAGCCCCGGGGTAGTCGTGTAGACTAGGCGTAGAACCGACAGAGTTGGTCGACGTTCCACGAGTTGTTGACGTCTTTGCCTTCAAGTGTCTGGAGGCGGTAGGAGCCCTGTCCGGTCACCTTTGCGACCGTGAAGGGACCTTCCCCGTGGCGAGGGCCGAGCTTGTGTAGTCCTTCCGTGTTCGGGATGCGACGGAGGACGAGATCACCAACATTGAAGGAGCGTTCCTTGACGTTGCGATCGTGGTAGCGTCAGATACCCTCCAGGTACCTTGCTGATTGGACGAGGGCGGCGCGGCGAGCTTCTTCGAGCCCGTCGATGTCAACTCGTTTGCTGTCTTCAGAGACGCCTTCGTCGTGGTGCTCCACTGCCGGTGAATCCCACATGACATCGGTAGGGAGGATTGCTTCGGAGCCGTAGACCGAGGAAGTAAGGGGATTGCCCCGTTGGCTTGGAGGGTCGAGTACGTAGCCCCCGGTGTGCATTGGGTAGTTCCTTGATCCACTTGCCTCCTTTAGAGTTAGCGGCGTCGTGTTGCCGCTTCTTGATAGCGTCGAGCACCATCCCGTTAGCGCGCTCGACTTGTCCGTTGGCCCTAGGATGGGCGACCGAGACATATCGGACGCCGATCCCGCTGTTCTCGCAATACTCCCGGAACTGGGTGGTTGTTGAAGGTGGAGCCCGTGTCCGTGATGATGCGATGGGGTCTCCACGTCCTCCGCACAAAGTGTCCTCGCCGCTCCACACCAAGTCGGAGGGTCGATAACGATTGCCTGTGAGCCACTTAGGTCCCAAGGCTTCCGGTGAACCTTGTACAGCTTGATTCACTCATGAATCACCTCACAAGGTTGGCACAACCTTGCACTCACTCAGCTCTAAGCTAAGCCTAGCACTAAGCACATACACAAAGCATATGCAAGTCTAAGGATGAGAAATTAAGCACTTGGATGGATTGGATATGATCTTCTAGGTGTCTTGCACTCTCCTGCACTTCCGCACAATCCAACAACCTCAAATGGGTTAGTGGAGGGGGTATAAATAGCCCAAGGCACTCAAAGAGCCGTTGGCTAACGGTCACTGAAAAAGGTAGCATCGGATGAACCGATGCTATGCTTTTCCAGGGCGTCGGTTCATCTGGTGCCCTTCACGTCACTTAGCCATTGCAGCTCTGCTGACACAACTGTTCCGATGCTATACACCGACGGTGTGTCGGTTCATCCGGTGCTGAAGACCCCGCGGCCAAACCGTCTCTGTTAGCTTCTTCGTGACCGTCGGATAGACGACGCTATCCCTGACCCAAGGCGTCAGTTCATCCGGTGCTGAAGAGGTTGTCTTGGTGTGTCTCTGTCTTGATTAAACTGAGCGTCGGATAGACCGACGGTATCCTCTCTCAGACCGTCGGATCAT
The DNA here is from genome assembly GCA_947561735.1 of Cenchrus americanus. Taxonomy (NCBI): domain Eukaryota; kingdom Viridiplantae; phylum Streptophyta; class Magnoliopsida; order Poales; family Poaceae; genus Cenchrus; species Cenchrus americanus. The sequence continues at coordinate 68,702,326 of OX387242.1, forward strand.
CCGGTGCTACCGTATTCGCTGCTCTTCCTCTTCCATTCATCCGGTGCAACTAGAAAACACGCGATCGGTTCATCCGACGGTCCGTGTAAACCGACCTTCCTTCACGCGGTGTACCAAGTGCACCGATGCTTGTGTTAGAAAATTAGGCAATTTTCGGTACATTTTAATTCCAGAAATTATTAACAAATTCATGACGAATATAAGTGATCCCGTGAGAACAAAGCATGTGCATGTGTTCAAGTTAAATCTCAAATAAAACTCGAACAAAATTACACATAAGGGGTTTAGTATGTACCCAAAGGCGGGACGGTTGACGGAGTCAACCGGTGCGCCGTTATCCCCTGGAATAGACATGCTACTCGTGGAGGGACCTTGTTCGGTGTAGTCGTACAGAGGTGATGCAGTGGCGAGTCGTTGCAGTGAAGTCCCACGAACGGCCTTCGGGAAGTAGTCGTTCACGCTGATGTAGTCGTTCTTGCGGAGGACGTAGTCGTGCGGAAGTAGTCGTTCTCGCGAACAGGGACATAGACGTACGAAGAGCGAGTAGGCGCGTACGGGTACGCTCCCCAAAAACCTTATCGCCTGCCTATCCCGAGCAGGATCGCTAGGTGGACGAGGTTCGGAGGCAACTGCTCACGCAAACAAGTGTGCGCGCAAAGCTTGTGTTGGGAATGGCGAGAGAGCAAGCAACACGGAGGGAAAAGAGAGAGAGGTCTCCTAAGCGGGGAGTACCCGAGTGTGAGAGTCCGTGTCCGTGCCGAGGAAGGAGTCCTCTTATATAGGCGCAGAGAAGAGGAGGAGGGAATGAACTTGGACGTTGCTGACCACCATAATTCTCATTAAACGACAGTTACCAGTAAATGCTGTATTCAACGTCATCAGTTACCAGTAACGGTCGTTTTAATACAGAGGATTGCATCACGGTCACGGTCACGGTCACGGTCTCGTCTCGTCTCGTCTCGACTCGACTCGACTCGACACGACACGACACGACACGACACGACACGCCACTCCACGCCACGCCCAAGCCCACGGCCCGGCGCGGCGCGGCGAGGTGAGCGAGCGCGCGCGCGCGCGTGGCACGCTCTTCTCCTTTTACCAACTTCACAAGTGGTCCACCATTGGTCCACCCTTTTAAGTTAGTTAAGATTCTCATTGGCTTTCAATGCGGGATTGAATCCCTAGCATTTATTTTGTGGACCTTTTAATTCTTAAGATTATTTGAGACTAAATGGCCCAAGGCCCAATTAATCCAACAATCCCCACCAAGAATTTCAAGGTACACAAAGAAATGTCCTCTTCTCAACTCTTGTTTTGATATCCCGACTTTATGGTGGAGACTGTTAAGTTGAACATCCACCTGAGACAAAAGCTACACTCATTCACAACTGACCAATGGACTATGCCTTGAATTGGCAGTTTCGTGCAAACAAGTTTGACTAGAGCCTCTTGCCAGTACTAGGCTGCTATAAGCATCCCCTCGGGTTGGAGCGTATAAGTCATACTCCGTGCCTTTCATGGGTATCTAGAGATCACCCTATCTCATAGATTGTGACTAGCAATCAGACCCATATAGGTGCAATCCTTAAGATGTTCCGTAGGCCAACATCTTTGCTCCTCTTTGAGCCACTCGGATCACATTAAGGTTTTTCACCAACCTTGCCATACGGATTTTAGAAGAGAAATGCATCTCTAATGGAATGAGCCCTTTACAAAGGTTCTCTTCTCTCTGTTAAACAGTAGTTTGTTGCACTATCCTAATTCACGGGATCTCCGATCACATAGGACAGGTTACCACTACTAAATAACGCTGACGGGTCTCAAGCCCAATTCCCTGGATGCATTGTCTATCACATTACGTAAAGGACCCTTTGTGAATTGATCTCGCGCATTCTTAGCCGTTTGGATGTAGTCCAAGGCTATCACTCCGAGTTTCTCATTTTCCTGACAGATTTCAGCCGCCTCTTTACATGCCTAGATGACTTCATGTTGTCCTTTGAACTATTCACCTTGACAATCACCGTTTGATTATCACAGTTCATGAGGACTGCCGGTATCGGTTTTTCAACTACCGGTAAATCCATAAGGAGTTCACGAAGCCATTCAGCCTCAACTGTGGCGGTGTCCAATGCAGTGAGTTCTGCCTCCATAGTTGACCTCGTTAAGATGGTCTGCTTGCAAGACTTCCAGGAGACAGCGCCACCTCCAAGTGTAAACACATATCCACTTGTGGCTTTAATCTCATCTGCATCAGAGATCCAATTCGAATCACTATAACCCTCTAGTACCCTAGGATACCCAGTATAGTGAATCGCGTAGTTCATTGTTCCTTTCAGATAGCGCATTACCCGTTCAAGAGCTTCCCAATGAGCATCTCCCGGGTTAGACACGAATCGACTCGGTTGCTCACGAGCATATGCGATGTCGGGTCTAGTAGCGCTAGCTAGGTACATTAATGAACCAATGATTTGAGAGTATCTCAGCTGATCTCTCATTATTCTTATGTTTTTCCTTAACATTTTACTAGCATCATAAGGTGTTGGAGCTGGCTTGCAATCGTTGTAACCAAAACGACTCAAGATTTTCTCCACATAATGAGATTGTGTAAGAACAACCCCACCATCACCTTCTCTCACTAGTTTAATGTTTAGAATCACATCAGCCTCCCCCAAATCTTTCATCTCAAAGCTTTGAGACAAGAATTCTTTCACTTCCTTAATCGCATTAAGGCCTGTCCCAAATATCGGTATGTCATCTACATACAAACATAGGATCACTCCTTCGCCCCCACCATAGTGATAGTACACACATTTGTCAGCTTCGTTCACAACAAAGCCAACTGACGTTAAAGTTTTGTCAAACTTCTCATGCCATTGCTTAGGAGCTTGCTTAAGACCATACAAAGATTTTACCAATTTACACACCATCCCTTCTTGACCTTTTACTACGAATCCATCTGGCTGATCCATATAGATCTCCTCCTCCAACTCTCCATTTAGGAAAGCTGTCTTTACGTCCATCTGGTGAACGATAAGACCATGGGAAGCTGCCAAGGAAAGTAGTACTCGAATAGTGGTCAATCGGGCAACTGGTGAGTAAGTATCGAAAAAATCTTCTCCTTCTTTCTGAGTATAGCCTTTAGCCACCAGCCTTGCCTTGTACTTATCAATAGTACCATCGAGCCTAAGCTTTTTCTTGAACACCCACTTGCATCCTACGGGTTTTCACCCATAGGGACGCTCCACAACCTCCCAAGTACCATTAGACATAATAGAGTCCATCTCACGCCGAATTGCTTCCTTCCAATAGTCGGCATCCGAGAGGAATATGCCTCTTCAATGGTTCTAGGAGTGTCATCCACGAGGTACACAATGAAATCATCACCAAAGGACTTTGCGGTCCTCTCGTCTCTTGCTCTTTCTAAGAGCTTCATTGCCATCCTCCTCAGGATTTTTCTCATGTGGTTGTTCATTGTGTTCTATCAAAACAGCAGGTTCTTTGAGTTCATTATTAATAGACAATTCATGACTAAATGTGCTATCTATCTCTTTCATAGGAAAAATGTCCTCAAAAAATGTAGCGTCTCTGGATTCCATGATGGTGCCAACATGCATATCAGGTACTCCAGACTTCAATATTAAAAACCTATAACCCACACTGTGTAGAGCATAACCAAGAAAGATACAATCGACAGTTTTAGGTCCTAGTTTACGTTTCTTGGTTATAGGCACATTCACTTTGGCCAAACATCCCCAAGTCCGTAAGTATGAAAGTGTTAGCCTTTTCTTTTCCCATTCCTCGAATGGTGTTATCTCTTTGTTCTTTACAGGAACACGATTCAGGACATGACATGCAGTCAATATAGCCTCACCCCACCATTCCTTGGAAAGTCCCGCCGTGTCTAACATGGCGTTAACCAAATCGCTTAGAGTGCGGTTCTTTCTTTCGGCTACCCCGTTTGATTGAGGTGAATAGGGAGGCGTCCTCTCATGAATTATTCCATGTTCCTCACGAACGCAAGGGAAAACATTAGAAAAATACTCTCCACCACGATCGACCTAATTCTTTTGATCTTTCTCTCAAGTTGGTTTTCTACTTCAGCTTTATAGATTTTAAAGTATTGTAATGCTTCATCTTTAGACTTCAACAAATAGATATAGCAAAATCTAGTACAATCGTCTATAAGAGTCATGAAAAACTTTTTACCACCTTTTGTCAACACACCATTCATCTCGCATAAGTCGAATGAATTAGTTCTAAAGGTGCCAAGTCTCTCGCCTCATACCGAAAAATGAGGCTTGCGAGGTTGTTTTGATTCAACGCACACATGGCACTTAGAATTTTTGACTAAGGTAAATTTCGGAATTAAACTCAAGTTTGCAATACGCATCATACAACCAAAACTAACATGACAAAGTCGCGAATGCCAAACATTTGACTCATCGTTAACATTCAAGACATGGTTCACAACTTTATTACAATCATATGACAAAGAAAAGCGGAACGGGCCTCCGCTATCATAACCTTTTCCAATAAAACTTCCAAACTTAGAAATTACACATTTATTGGATTCAAAGACTAATTTAAAACCGTCTCTATACAGTATAGACCCGCCGACTAAGTTCTTCTTGATAGTAGGGACATGCCGCACGTTCTTCAATCGAACGATCTTTCCCGAAGTAAGCTTCGGATCGACCGAACCAACACCAAGAACACGCGCATGTGATCTCGTTTCCCATCAACAAGGAGGAAATTCCGCCCGCCCGGTAAGAGGAAAACAAGGAAATATCGGCACAAACATGAATATTAGCACCCGTATCAATCCACCAATCGGGGACCGACATACCGAAAGAACCGTAGGTAAAAGATTACCGTACCCCGACGTTCCACCAGTTTCACAAATAACCATGTTGGCACTTTTGCCATCTTTCTTATCCTTGCGATCCGGACACTTTGCAGCAAAGTGTTCCGTGCTACCACAGCAGTAGCACTTTCCAGTTGGCGGCTTTTTCTTCTTGAACTGAGCCGTCTGCTTAGCCTTTGGTTGGTTTTGATGCTGCTTGTTTTTCTTTTTGAATGCATTGTTGTTCTTCTTCTGCACCAAATTAGCACTAGAAGACCCAACAATCCCTTTACCATGTGTCTTGTCCTTTGCTCTCGCCTTCTCTTCAACATCAAGAGTGCCAATAAGATCGACAACAGCAAACTCTTGCCTCTTGTGTTTTAGAGAGGTTCCAAAGTCCTTCCAAGAAGGTGGTAACTTGGAGATAATACCTCCAGCCACAAACTTGTCGGGCAGCTTACATGGTGCATCCTTGCTATAATTCTCAAGATCTCTAGCTAGCGCCTGAATCTCATAGGCTCGCTCTACCACGAACGGTCTTCAACCATTTTGTAGTCATAGAGCTGTTCCATGACATACAGCTCACCACCAGCATCAGAAACCCCAAATTTAGCCTCAAGCGCATCCCAAATATCTTTGCCACTTGGCAGCAGAAGGTACGTGTCCACAAGGTTTTCAGCGAGAACACTCAAGATGGCACCGCGAAACAGGTTATCGGCTGCCTCGAAAGCCTTCTCCTCCTCTGGAGAAAACTGTTCGGGCTTCCCCTGTATGACATGCATGATGCTCATCGCTGTCAACCAATACGTAACCCTTTGCTTCCAACGCTTGTAATTTGAACCATCGAAAACATTTGGTTTGAGCGTTGCAGCGAAACTAGTTACCGAAAGCCTATCAGCAACATAAGGTTTTTGGATTGTTAGAAAATTAGGCAATTTTCGATACATTTTAATTCCGAAATTATTAACAAATTCGGGACGAATATAAGTGATCCCGTGAGAACAAAGCATGTGCATGTGTTCAAGTTAAATCTCAAATAAAACTCGAACAAAATTACACATAAGAGGTTTAGTATGTACCCAAAGGTGGGACGGTTGACGAAGTCAACCGTGCGCCGTTATCCCCCGGAATAGACATGCTACTCGTGGAGGGACCTTGTTCGGTGTAGTCGTACGAGAGGTGATGCGGTGGCGAGTCGTTGCGGTGAAGTCCCACGAACGGCCTTCGGGAAGTAGTCGTTCACGGCGATGTAGTCGTTCTTGCGGAGGACGTAGTCGTACGGAAGTAGTCGTTCTCGCGAACGGGGATGTAGACGTACGGAAGAGCGAGCGGCGCGTACGGGTACGCTCCCCAAAAACCTTATCGCCCGCCTATCCCGAGCAGGATCGCTAGGTGGACGAGGTTCGGAGGCAATCGCTCACGCAAACGGTGTGCGCGCAAAGCTTGCGTTGGGAATGGCGAGAGAGCAACAACGGAGGGAGAAGAGAGAGGTCTCCTAAGCGGGAGTACCCGAGTGTGAGAGTCCGTGTCCGTGCCGGAGGAAGGAGTCCTCTTATATAGGCGCGAGAGGAGAGGAGGAGGGAATGAACCCGGACGAGAGTTACCGATGAATCGCCGTATTCAACGTCATCGGTTACCGGTAACGGTCGTTTTAATACGAGAGGATTATGGCACGGTCTCGGTCTCGTTTCGACTCGACTCGACTCGACTCGACACGCCACGCCCACGCCCACGGCCCGCCCGGCCCGGCGCGGCGCGGCGAGCGAGCGCGCGCGCGCGTGTGGCACGCCCTTCTCCTTTTACCAACTTCACAAGTGGTCCACCATTGGTCCACCCTTTTAAGTTAGTTAAGATTCTCATTGGCTTTCAATGCGGGATTGAATCCCTAGCATTTATTTTGTGGACCTTTTAATTCTTAAGATTAATTGAGACTAAATGGCCCAAGGCCCAATTAATCCAACAACTTGCACCGATGGTACCGTCGGTTCATCCGACGATATCAATTTCCTTCCTTTTTTTCGCGTCTTCAACTTGGATCTTTGCTTCAACTTAACATACTTAACATGCCATTACTTATAGCCTCAAAATTTGCTATAAGTAACCTAACACGCTCATGGTATGTTAACTTGTGGTAACATCCATGGGACCTAGAAATGCCTACAAAGACATGCTAGACAATGTGGTTAGTCCCATTACTTGTGTTAGCATGAATCACCAAAATTAACTCGAACAAATGGCAAATGAGGCCATGTTCGCTACCGTATTATGTGGTGTAAAAGACCTCTTTTGAAAATACTACCCGAATGGTGTTTGCTTTTTGGTAGCTGCCCAAAAGGTGCAACTTGTTATAACCATGAGTATGCATTAACTGCATGTTTCAAGGTTTCCATTCTTGGCTCCTCACTTTGTTTTATCATAGTTGAAATCCTTGCGTGTCTCAAGCATCTGATTGCCAATCAAATATGATTTTTCTATCGATACGCTATCAACCTGCTGCTTTTAATACATGTACGTTTACCCTTGAAGGCTTGAACTGTGAGCAGGTTGCTATTTTAATCAAATGTGACAATTTTATATTATATTAACTCGTGGGGATGACTGCATAATGGTCTTACATGTATTGTTTCACTTGTCGCCATCATGGATAGCATATACATATAGTATTTCATTTGATTCTATGATCTTTTGGATAATGCAAAACTTTGGTTTCAAGTGTATCACCAAGGAGGCTGATCTGATGTACGTGAGCTACTGAAGCATGGTGCCAAGCCTCTTGGTGCCATCGTTGAGCAGAGCCGTGTAATCCGCATGTGCGCACTGGGCCTCGTGAACCTTAAAGGACACAAATCTATTGCTTCTGCTGCTGCGATGGTGGTACATGCCTGCCTGCCAAATTTTCTGAATTTAACAAGTATCTATCCATTTCAGTTCTGTAAACTACCAACTCATTGGCACTGACTGCAAAATGATGGATGGCTTCTGTTCAAGGGCATCGCAAAGGAGGCCCAAAAGATGTGTGATTGGATGAAGAGACAGAACAAGCTTGTGACCTTTAGTTTGTCCGAGCCTCATGAGCTTCAGGAGGGCCTCTGGATCCGGACTAGAACATTGGATGTTTTAGTCAGCATACTACTTGAGTCTTCCTTTCCTTCCAAGGTTAGTGGAAAGGCTGATGGAATCTTGTTAGAGCAACTCCAAGAGACTAGCTAAAATGACTTGGCTAGCTAAATTTTGGAAAAAAATCTCAAAAACACTCTTCCAACAGACTAGCTATCTACCCAACTAGCTATCCTAACTAGCTAAATTCGTTGCCCCGCTAGCTATCTTTGGTTAGTGGCTAGTGACTAGCTATCCTGATTTTGGGACCCACAGGCGGTGGAGCATATAGAGAGTTCAGTTTAGAGAGACTGTTGGATGTCAACAACTTTTTCCTAGCTATTTTATTTTACATACTAGCTAAATCAAGATTTTACAGCCTGTTCGGTTGGCTGGTGGCTGATGGTCAGTGCTGGTTTGTTCTAAGAGAAAAGAACTGCTGGTTGGTTGATGATGACTGGGTTATTCTGAGAGAAAAGTACTGTTGACTGGTGGTCGATAAGCCAGACGAACAGGGCTTTAAAGATGTTGCTTTTAATGTTGAATTTTATTTGGCTGCATGCATTCTGTACTAGTCATTTGGTCATGTTTTGGAATTAATTGCTCCAATTGAATGTTATTTAGCGTCAGGAAGCTAATTGAACACTTTTTAAAAGAAATATATGGTTCGTGCTTTGGGCATTTGTTAAATGAGGATCATTGCTCCCTGAACAATGATATTTTTCTTCATGGCGATGGATGCACAAAATTGCAAGTATTTCTGACAACAAAATACTCAAGATGGTTGGCGCGGGGATGGGGATGAGGATGAGGATGACAAGGTGGTGCCGGAGGGATATGAGGAGGTGCTGGGCGAGGAAGATGACAAGGGCGAGGCTAAAGGAGAGGTGCAGGATTTCGAAAGGGGAGCAAAGGAGAAGCAGCCGCAACAGCAGGATGTGGAGGGCGAGGAGAAAAGAGTGGAGGGTCTTGCTGGACTAAGTGAATGGTTTCGTGACATTGCTGAAGATGCACAATGCATCTTGGATCACATTCAAGATGGAGATGATGTACCAATAGAGGCATTGAAATCTTAGTGTCAAAGAATACTCAGCGCCAAATATTAAGCAACGCAATGGAAAAAGACCCTTGAAGCCTGTAGTATCATGCATCCTCTTCTAGTTTGAAGATCAATGCCTTCTGCTATCCTGCCCCTGTACTGGGTTTTCTAGGGAGATGATGAATTTGTGCACACTTTCAATGGAGTTTGAATTCCTTTTGCCCCTCAGCAATAAATGCTGTTAGCAAAAAATGATTTTGGTGTGTGCTAACTGTTCATGTGTTTTAGTTTACTTGACCTTAGAAAGGATCCAGTATCTGTCGACATTACTCTAGAAAACATAGTTCATGTTATAAATACAAATAACTGCAAAAGGAAATCAGACCATTATTGATTCAGATTGTTTTAAGAACAGACAAAAAAACAAAGACATAATTTGTAACTGGATGAGTGCACGCACATCACCACCATGATATCGGCATGATTTGTGAAAGATTGAGCTATTCAAGCAGAGTGAGCTTTCTTGTCATCTTGGATGTGATGTCTGCTTCCGGTGGTGGCGGCAGTCTGGTGGTGGTGATGGTATGCGGCGACCGGTGCGGTGGAGGCAACATGGGGCGGCAGCAGGACCCACTGGGATTTCTTTTTTATTTCCTTTATTGTTTTCGTGAGTGTTGAAAATGCACACGGCAAACAGCGGTGCCATGTGCCCCATGAAAAGCACACAACAAAAAGCTCTTTGTCGTGTGCCCGTTGCCGTGCACAGCATATATTGGGCCTAAGCACATGGCAAAGCAGGGGAATCCGGTAGTGCCTGGTGCTTAAGAGCAACTCCAACAGTTTGACAAATCAAATTGGCATCCATCTAATTTTGGGAAAATGAGAAAATATTGCCTCCAACAGTTTGGCAAACCAACTTGGCAAAAATAGAAACTTGGCAAAACTCACCTCCCCACGCGCATATACGAACGCGCGGATCGTGGTTGCCATCTGTGTTTTCCTCTAGGTGGGAGGGTGACAAAAGAAATAAAGAATAGAGAAGGATTCCTGATGTAAGTTTCCAAGAGGTGGAAGGACATAAGCATAATTTTGTTTCTTTTAGGATTCCTGATGTAAGTTAGATCTGGGTTTGACAAGTGAATTATGCCAAACTGTTGAAGACGAACTCTTTTTTTACTTGGCATACCTTTTTAGAAGTTGGCAAAACACAAGATTTGCCAAGTAAATTTTGGCAAACTCTTGAGATGCTCTCAGCGGTCACGAGGGGTGTTTAGATGATACTCTTTTAGACCCGGTAGTAATGTCAACATTAGCACCATGTCAAAATACAACCGATACAGAGGCTATACAGAGGATAAAAGGTTGATTACCAGTAGTGTCGGTTAGTTATACATATGAGTTCTATATTTCTTTCTATTTTAATCCGATTTCACAAAGGAATAAAAAAAGTTGATGAATAATTCTTCTCTTCCAAATTATAGTTTGTTTGATTTTTTTACCCCAATTAACTACTCGATTGCAGTATTAATGAAAAAGGTACGCAGTTCTTCAACTCGGCCTTCACTTCATAGTCATCAACGGTGCTCACTAGTACAGAAGTTCACATCAATGACAAAACACTCGTCACAGAACAAGTCAAATTCGTCATTGAAAACCTTCTGTGACGAATTTATGATGATTCTGAAATTGTCATAGAACACGGTGTCACAATTGCCGCACCGTGACGAATAAGGCAATTTCGTTACAGAACTGCTCCTTTTGAGTAACGTACACGTTTTCGTCATGTAACCACTCGTCTTCTATTACTAGAGAACATTGTCACTAATTTCATCATGAAAGTGACCACCACGTGGCGTCGTGCATGCTGGTAGCTGACGTGGCTCGATGCCACACTGGACGCTGACGTGGCGACGTGCACTAGGACGATGACGTGTCTTGATCTGATGATCCAGATATCGTGATCTGATTGGTCCATGTGTCGTCATGAAAGTGACCGTCACGTGGCGCCGTCCATGCTGGTAGCTGACGTAGCTCGGTGCCACACTGGCTGCTGACGTAGCTCGGTTCCATGCTGGACGCTGACGTGGCAACGTGCACTAGGACGATATTGTGATCTAATTGGTCCACGTGTCGCGATGATGTGGCAGCCATGTGGCAAATGACATGGCATCCACGTGGCAGATGACGTGGTGGCCACGTGGCAAGTGATGTGGTAGCCACGTGGCTACCAACATGGACTGCCGATGCGGCAAACATGAACCATGTCATCACATTCAAGACCCATTTATTAATGAGCCCATTTTTCTTCTCGCCACCGATATTTCAACGGATCACACACTACGGGAAAACCCGAGTTTGTCGTGTGTGAATATCTTTGTTGTGTTTTTTATTTCGGACGCACAGCAAAGAGGATCTTTGTCGTGTGTTTTCTCCATAGCGCACGGCGAAAAAAACGTTCGGTACAAAAAAACGTTCGGTACAAAAATTGTTTGCCGTGCATTTTTTCTTGGAGCACGACAAACATTTTTCCCCACCGGATGTTACCCTCGTTCACAACCGTTAGCCTATGCGTTATCTTTGTCGTTCGCTAGGACAAGGCACACGTCAAAGACAATTTCTTTGTTTGTCGTGCGTTTTCTTATGGCGCACGACAAACATATATGTTTGCCGTGCGTTTTCCTACGACACACGACAAAGTATTTTAAAAAATTGAATGTTGTACTTCTTTTTATTTCTCCACTACAAAAACATTATTTTGTACTCTATATTTCAATTTTATACATGTCTCAATTAATTTGCTATTTTTAACAATTATGTGCCAGTTAAAGAATTTTTGTCGTACACGTCACATTTGAACTGCAAGTGCATAAAATAATGTAGTAAAGTTTGTGGGAAAATCATATTCATGTAATTAAATCATTTTAAGACTTATCCATAAAATTGGATGAAATTTTGAATATTTTGTTCGCGAATCATGAAAATTCACGTGCAGTTACACTGTTTTTTAATTGTATAAAATGCAAATAAAGTTTGAAAATCATGAGATTCATCAAGGGCTCATGATATCCTATGTGAAGCTTGTGATAAATCATAGTGTGTTTTGAGCAAGTTATCATGGATGGTGTTTAGAAATCGAAGTATCTCGCTAGAAATTTCAAAGTGTTGAGAGCGAGTTGATTCAGTTTGTAGGCGTAGTAAAATTCAAATTTGAATTTGAATTCAAAGTTTTTATATAGGCAATATACAACATATATTATTTCATTTTAATTTATGGTAAATTTTCGGATCCATTTAATAATTTTAATACATTAACTCCAATTATGAGGTTGAAATAAAGATAAGTGAAAAAAAGACTTTGTGCGCCGTGGACACCTGGTGCACGGCAAAGAATGTTTGTCGGTGGAGCCAAAACGCACGACAAAGCCGAATTGGGCCAGACGGCCCACTTGACCGTCCCAGCCCACCATCCCAAACCGCTGCGCGTATATAAGCTCCCGACCTCACCCACCCCACAAACCCTAGCCCCGGCCTCCCACCCCACCCAGCGCCGCCCGCCCCCTCCCTCATCTCGTCGCATCCGACATCCTCTCACTCCCACCAGTGGCTCCCTCCCTCCTCTCCCTCCTCGGCGCTGGCGGCTCCCTCCCCCTCCCTCCCCGGCGCTGGCAACTACCTCCTCTCCCTTCCCCGCGCCGGCGACTCCCTCTCCCGGCCCTCCCTCGCCACATCGCATCTTCTCCAGATCCGGCGAGGCAGGTCGGTGGCTCCCTCCTCTCCCTCCCCGGCACTGGCGGCTCTCTCCCTCGACCCTCCCTCCTAGACCACATCTACACATCCGGCGAGGCGGCGCCCGGCCTCCTCCACGACGCAGCGATGCGCGGCGGTGCCCCCTTCCCAGACCACAGCGCGATGGCAGCCCCTCCCAGATCACGGCGCGGTGGCTTCACACAGCCCAGATCCAGCCGGCGGGCCACCTCCTCATCCTTTCTCTTGGCTGGATCTGGAGCTCGGGGGAGGAGCAGTGGAGGGACCGCGTGTGGCCTGCTCCGGCGGTGCGGCGGACTCCGCCGACCACGGCTTGGTGGCCCCTCCCCCACCACACGCGTGCCTACTCCTATGGTCTTCCTCTCCACGCGCGCGCCTGGTGGTGGTGATGGTGGTGCCTGGCGGTGCTGGTGGTGCTTGGCGGCAGCAGTGGTGGTGATGTTGGTCCCTGGTAGTCTTGGGGAGGTGTGGAGGTGAGACAATTATTAGATTGCCTAGGTCATGCACGTAAAAAAATGATGTCGTCTCCACATGTAAAGTTGTTTTGAACTAAAAAGGTTATAATTGTTGAACAATATCAAAATTAAATTTTGATTGCACCATTGAATTTCTGACCATAAAAGCTTCACAACAAGATCTCACTTGACTATTTTTTGATGAACTTTTTATACGTATTTGTAAATCAAAATTATATATTATGTGTGATACACAATTGTGAAACAAATTTGACAAACTACAAGAACAAACAATTTATACTACTGAACAAATTATATGAATTGACAGAATAAATATATGTATACCTATGAAAAAATTCTACAAACTACATGAACACAATAATTACGGACGTACTAGCGTCTAGACGTCCTAACGTGAGTAAAAAAATGGACACACCAGAGCCCTCAGATCAAAACACTAGCTCAGATCGAAGCATTGTAGTAAAAAAACCCGCTGCAACATCAAGTCATGTTGCGTGCAACATGGAGAAGAATTCCGCAACATTGAAAAACAACATCCGCAACATTCGAAAACAACATCTGCAACATCGAGATCTACTTTGCAACATTTTTTTTGAGGGCAAACTGTGGGGGAGATCCCCACAGCACAAAAACTTTTTAATTACTTAGGGAAAAAGAAAGTACTTACATGAGTTCAACTGAAAGCATCTAACCAAAAAACAAAAAGTCGACCGAAGGTTAGGCTTAAATCTAATAGATTGCAACAAGCATTGATTTTTAAAGTTGCTGAACCACTTAGCTTAGCTAGGTGTTCCTCTGTTGAAGATCTTGTCATTCCTCAGTTTCCAAAGTTCCCAAGCAGCAATCATCACAACCTCCGTGAAGAATACCTATCCACTAGCCTGTCTAACTTGAGTTATCCGCTCCTCTAAATGGAGAGAGAGGTTCCAGTTGATGTCTAACTTTCCCCAGCACTGATTTGCAAAAGGGTAATTAAAGAACAGGTGACTGTCTCATCTTGTCCTAAGGTGCACACGATAAAAAGATCATCGTCCCTCTGCCCAATATGCCTCCTGGTAAGCATCATTTTGGTGTTCAGCCGATCCACTAGAACTAGCCAAGTGAAGAACTTTATTCTGGGCATGCATTTCGAACTCCAGATTATGCAGAAAAAGGGTGGTGCCTCGAGCTCATCATAAATATACCTATAAAATTTCTTTGGAGTGTAGTCTCCATTCCAAAGGGGTTGCCATTGATCAGTTGTGTCTGCATCGAAGTAATAATCCTCCAGTTGATCCTGAAGCTGGGCAAGTTCCATCTCAGCTTGTTCAAACAGAGGTAGAAAGAATATAGAATCTAGATCAGTGGCAACAAGGATCTCTAGAACTGAGATTAGGCTTGACTTTGAGAATGAGGCCAGCCGAGGAAAAGAGTTTGCCAAAATGTTTTCTGCCCATCTGTCTTCCCAGAAACAAGCGGTAGCACCATTGCCAATAATACATTTGGATAGGCTTCGATAGATGTTGTTCAATCTTAGTATATCCTTCCAACAGAAGGAACCAACCTCTCTGGTGGCATGTGGCACTTTGTTCTAGTAGTATCTGAACCAGATCATCTGGGCCCAGGGAACATCATAGTGATTATAGAATTTGTGTAGTTGTTTCAGAAGCAAAGCATCATTCTGAAGTCTTAGGTTGATCACTCCTAGCCCTCCCTTGTCCTTCGGGTTTTGAACCGTTTCCCAGGCCACAAGGTTGCCACCATTTTTCTTTTCAGAGTTGCCCCTTTATAGACATTGTTTTCTTATTCTATCAATGTTGTCTATAACTCCTCATGGCAGCCTTATAGTGCACATGGTGTATGTTGTTATTGGGGTGATTGCAACATTCAACATTTGTAACCTGCCAGTGTAGGAGAGCCAGGTAGCACACCACGATAATTTTCTCTCCACTTTATCCATCATAGGTGTGAGCTCTTCCATCCTTGGTTTCGTGGTGCCCATTGGTAGACCAAGATAAGTGAAGGGGAAGGAGCCAACCGAGCACCCAAAGGTAAGAGCAAGCCTCTGAATCTTCTCCTCTGTGACATTGATTGGTAACATCTGAGATTTCTGATAATTAACTTTGAGGCCTGTTGAT
This sequence comes from Cenchrus americanus, assembly GCA_947561735.1. Classification (NCBI taxonomy): domain Eukaryota; kingdom Viridiplantae; phylum Streptophyta; class Magnoliopsida; order Poales; family Poaceae; genus Cenchrus; species Cenchrus americanus. The sequence continues at coordinate 68,717,662 of OX387242.1, forward strand.
TGTGCAAAGCTGTTGAGCAAGGACTTTAAGAACCAAAAGTGTTGAGCATCTACCTTCATGATCAGCAGGGTATCATCTGCATATTGCACGATTGGGAAGTCTTCCATGGGCCGTGGGATTGGTGCTTGGAGGAGGTTTTGGGAGGTAGCACTATTGATCAAAATATGTAGAAGTTCAGCAGCAAGAACAAACAATAAAGAAGAGAGTGGGTCTCCTTGTCGACAACCTCTTTTACATTTAAAGAATTTACCAGGGACACCATTAAGGAGGACTGGTGTTGAGGCTGTGCTTAAAATATTGTGGATCCACTGAACCCACTTAGCATTGAAGCCCAGTAGAGTAAGCATAGAAGTGATAACATGGTGATCCACCATGTCAAAAGCTTTTTCAAAATCAAGCTTAAGGATGATAGTTTCTCTTCTTGATTGTTGACATTGATGAATTATTCAAAACACTAGGCTAGGCAATCTTGAATAGTTCTGGACTTAATGAACCCATATTGGTTCTTGTGAATCAAGCTCTTGATCTCTGTCTGTAGCCTGTCAGCAAGGATCTTGGTGACTAGTTTTGGGGCCAGGTTCATTAATGAGATTGGTCTGAAATCATGCACTGTTTTAGGATTGTTCTTTTTAGGAATTAGAACAATGTAGGAGTTGTTGATTCCTTCAAGACTTGACTGATTGTCAAAGAAGTCATTGCAAAATTTATAGAAATTATCTTTGATAATGTGCCAGCATTTTTTCAAGAACATGCCATTAAAGCCATCAGGACCTGGTGCCTTGTCTATTGGCCATCTTCTTACAGTACTGTATTACAACACGAGATCTAATTTTGCAACATCAACATGAAACATTTGCAAGATTCCTTCAAAACCTTTGAAAGACACAAAACATACACTTGCAACATACACTGAAACCTATTGTTGCTCCCGTCCGTGCCCTAACAACCCATACATGGCTGCGTCAGGGAGGAGCAGTGGCTGTCTGACGTGCTCGCCGACCTCCCGACCGAGAGGCCGCGAGGAACAACCGCGAGTCAGAGCCAGCAACGCTCGCCCGTCCCTCCTCGCCGCGGGAGAGTAGGAGCCAACAACGCACGCCCGCCCCCATCCTCCCCCGCGGGAGAGTGGCGTTGGTGCAACTCGCCTGCCCCAGGTCGCCGCGGGGGAGTCGAAGCCAGCGGCGCTCGCTCTCCCCTCCTCACCGTGGACAACGGTCAACCGCTCCTCCCTCGCCAAACACTCCCTTGTAGCGGCTTTTCTCCCCTCCTCTGGCTCGTTTCCGGTGACGGGGCAACACCCGAGCGAGGAGGTGTGACAAACGGGGCCAGGGAGGCCTTCTCTGCCCTGTCGTGGCCATGGATGCTACGAGCTCTGCCCCTGGCCGCCACGAGCTCCTCGCCGCCGTGGCCTCTGCTCAGCACGGCCCATAGGAGCTCCGGCCGCGGGGGAGCGCCTCCATATGTGGGAGGGTGCAGGCGGCCCCTCCCCCATCTCTGGTGGCAGCGCGATGCTTCCGCGCGAAGGTCACGACGGAGCTCACTGTGGCCGCGGCAAAGCTCCAGGGCGCGGCGCGGTGCGGCGGAGCTCGCGCCAATAGTCTCCATCCCTTCATGGAGTCCCTCACCCTCTCCGGAGAGAGAACATAGAGAGAAGGCGTGTGGATGAGGAAAGGGATAAGGATGAGAGCACATCATAGCTGAAGAGATATAGATGATACAGTGGAGAGTCACGGGTCCACGTCTGGACACATTGTACAAAATGACGGAACATATACTTATACATGTGAAACAAATTCTACGAACTCACGGAACAAATATTTGTACAAACAGGGCACATTATATGGATTTATGAAACAAATCATAGAGGCGGAACAAATATTTACATGAAAAAATATTTTAGGAGAAATAAATATTTAAAGAGGACAACAAATATATAAAGAAAAATGAATCACAAAGCATTATATTGGAAACCAATACAAAATAAAGAAAATATAAAAAGACTGTTATGGAAAAATGAATGAAAGACAATAAAGAAGAAGTAACAAAAAAGAAAGAAGGAAGAAAATTAAACATCATCAGTGAAGAATTTAACATGAAAAAATAAAGCGGGAAAGAAACAAAGAAAGAGAAAGAATGAAAACAGAAAGAAAACATGAAGGAAGAGGTAAAGATAAAAGAAGAAAAATAACACATCAAGAATACAAAATTAAATAACATGTAAGAAAACAACACAAAAAAAATCTTATTTCTAATCAAGTTTGTATATTTTCTATAACATATACGTGCGGAACAGATTCTATAAACCCACGGAACAATAAATTTTGTGCGTATGTAGCAAATCATATGAGCTCACAGAACAAACATATATTTGTTCCGTCAATTCATATAATTTATTCGGTATATACAACTTTTTTGTTTTGTGTGTTTGTAAAATTTGTTCCACACGTATGCCACATAGAAAACATAAATCTTCATTAAAAATACAAAAAGAAAAATTGTGTCTAAATATAGTTAAGTGGGGTTTTGTCGCAAAGATTTTATTTAGAAATCTAGTGTTGCAATCGGAATTGCATTTAGATATTTGGTGCAAGATTTATTTTTTTTAAATTCCAAACCTTTTGCATATGGATGATGCCAGCTATTTTGTTTGTTTCTGCATGCACCGAAGAGCTTCTCTCGGCCTCTCCCACCCGACGCTCCAGTCCCACCCAGCGTGATAGGTTATTCAATTGTCGCTGAAGCCAGGGGGCAGGGCGTCGGTCCGGCAGCTATCTGGCGTTGTTGCTATTGCCTTTGCTCGAAAGGCGCAGCCGGGACCAAATTAGACAAAGGTGCGCTCTAATCTTATCCTTTTTGATTCTATTCAACTCAATAACGGGTAATTTGATCAAAAGGTGACTCATATATACTCTGAAATTTTAGAATAAGGCGTGCAACTCATTGGAATTTTAGGATCTTATTTCACAAAGTATTTATTTATTTTATTATATGCTATTCTTAACTATTCACTACTGGAAATTGAGCCTTCGCCGAGAGTAAAATTTTTTGGCGAGAGCCTCAACTTGGGCTCTCGGCGAAGAGCTCTTCGTCGAGAGTTAAAAAAAAATTCTCGGCGAAGACCAAAACTCTCAAATTCTCGGCGAAGAATTCTTCGCCGAGAGCATTTCCTCGACTCTCGGCAAAGAATCTTTTTAAAAATAAAATTTTCATCCCCGAACTTTTTCTATCCTTAACATGCACTTATACAAAGGATATGTTCAAATTTGACGTAATTTTATCTCTGTTTGCTATATTTTAAAATTTTACTTCATTCTAGGTAATTTTTTTTGACTACGTCCGATATGAACTGCAAGTGCATGAAATAGAGTAAAGTTGTTGGAAAATGAGATTCATGGTCATGAGACATCTCTAAGACCATGTACACGAAATGAAACTAAAATTCAAACAAATGTTCTCTGATCATGATGAAGGTTGTGTCGTAGAAGGTTTTAAAATTGTATAAAATTCAAATGAAGTTTGAAAATCACGAATTTTGTCGACTGCTCATTATATCATATGTCGAGGTTGTGGTAAAAAGTTGAGAATATTTTGAGCACTTTGACACATACGTTGTTTAGAAGCCGGAACATCTCAAGAGAAGTTTGAGAGAAATTGAACTAATGTCACTAGGTTTGGTACATTAGAGAATTCAAATTTGAGTTTGACGACAACAACTTATTTATAAAAAATACATAACATATATAGTGTCATGTTAAGTGTTGGAAAAATTTCAGATCTATTTGCTATTATTATTATTATTATTATTATTATTATTATTATTATTATTATTATTATTATTATTATTATTATTATTATTATTATTATTTATATGAAATTTGGCTTCCCCAAGACCTGGGCTCTCGGCAAAGCCAGCCCACCTTTCCCTCTCCCCCGCCGGCCCATCAAGCCCAACTCCCGCCGGCCCACTCCCCCAACCCCGAACCCTACCTCTAAAATACCCTTTTCCCCCACCCCCCGGCCCCCAACCCCTAACCCACCCTCGCCGCCCACTCCCCTTCTTCCTAAGCCAAAGTTCCTAACCCACCGCCCTCCCCTCCCTCACGAATCCCCACCACCACCGCCTCCCTCTCCTCCCTCTCTCTCGTCCACCGCCTCCAAGTCCACGCCACCGCACGCGCCACGCCGCCCCCTCTCGCTCGCCCCTCACCTTGTGGCGGGGAGCGGCGGCGGGTTGAGGCACGGTGGCAGTAGATCTGGCCGCCGCATGCTTCAATCCCGATGTGGCCTCCCTCCCCGCCTCCTCCCTCAGATCCGCCCGGCGCGGCGACCATCTTCCCTGGGTGTGGCTCCTCTGCGTGGCCACGACCCCTCGCCAGAGGTTCCAGGTCCCCCCTTCCCTGCCCCTCTATCCCTCTCTCATCTCCCTCCTCTGTTGCTTCCACAGGTGGCGGTGGTGACGGCCGGGTGGTGGTGGACGGCGGAGCGGTGGCGGGCGGCTCTGGTGGTGGTGGTGCTGGTGGCGGCGGCGGGCGGTGGTGGTGGTGTTGCATGCGGCGGCGATGGTGGTGGTGGGTGGTGTGACAATCCGCCCGGTAAAATACCGTACTATCGCCTAAGACCGATCCACTTTGGTCATTAAGCAATAATAAAGTATCATCCTGTCGTTAGTTGCTGGGTTAACGCCCGGTAAATCACTTGAAAAGCAACAAGGATCGAATATATGCATTAAAACTCACTCGAAGGCGAGTCCAGAGATACAACAACATTAATATCCAAATTCATACCCCGAAGGGTTTAATTATTACAAACCATAGTTTTTGCCATGATGAGATAGTTCAGAGTTTTCGAAAGCAGCGGAAATAAACTAACGGAAGCGAAGACACCACGGGAGGCCATCCATGATGCTTTCGAAGTCGTCCTCCACCCACTCCGGCTCCCGGCCCGGCGGGATCTCTCCGGCCACACATCACCGAATGCATTACCCGGATCAACACATCATAGCAAGGCCGAGTATACTAATACTCAAAGCAAGACTTACCCGTCGGTGATAACTACTTCACCAAATCTAGACCATGAAAGGCTCTTTGGCTACTGGGTTGCTTTTGCTAAAAAGTAACAAAGAGTAGGTCCTTACTTTCAAGATTTTAGCACAAGTTCTAGTAGGTTTAATCTTTACTACATTAGCCAACTAGTACAAACAAAGTTGTACAATACAATTAATCAAACATAATATTCATCAACTTCCATTATTAGGGATCTCATGACTAGTGGAGTAAGTAGTCTCGGATAACGGTGAGAGACCGAGAATTGATTGATTTAAACCTTGCAAGGTAAACCCAAACACACGGTAGGTCGCCCACAAAGGGACAACTGTCCCAGGCCGTTTCCAAAAAATCCTCGAGTCGGGATCGAATCTTACAGTCTTTGGTGCAGGCTATCCGCATACCCCGCGAGATACCCGAGTCACCATACACCACCGGTAGCTAGCCGTGAGAGCGAATCCCAAGAGTAGTAATGGTAGGATCCCTCGCCGCCTCATTAAGGTACTAGGCTTGCCGGTCCCATACCCGACATGTGCTTAGTACGTTCAAAAACTTAACCCACATAACCACCGGACCGGAGCCCGCATCCCACGCTCTTACCACATGAGCAATCCATTAGGATATATTGTGATTCCTATCTAGGAACCTATTCTCGCGAGTGAGGTCATCACTCGACTTGTAACGGTCCTATAGCTTAGCAACTATCGACCTATCATACTAGTAAAGACAAGGTACCTATGGATCATGCATCTAGGGTTTCATTCAACTCCTGAACGTAAATGCACAATCATTCATAGATAATTGAGTAAAGAATTTAAAAAGCCGGGTTAGATGCACCGGAGCTTGCCTTCGCCGCCTAGGTTAGCCCCGGGCACCCTCGGTGTCGAGCACTTCCACGTACTTGCGGCGAAGCTTCCGCTCCTCCTTCCTCGGTTTCCGGACAAGGGAGTAATCTCCGTCCGGAAGATCTACACGGAATGCAATGCAAGTTTAGGTGATGTGATAGTTTGTTGTCTTATCCAATTCTTGGTTGGTCATATTCACCTTAACAAGCATCTAGATAGTGTTTCTATTTTAGGAAGGTTATTAGTAGTACATGGGTTATTCTTTTATTGCACATTTGAATAAAGGTTTTTATTGTACTTGTCATTTCATGTGAAAGCTTTAATCCTTTTCCTCTCGCAAACAAGGGTATAAATAATATTTTTATCCATGAATTAATTTCTTATCAGCAATGATAATTAATTATCTTTTAATTATATTAAATAATACTTTCAAAAAGGAAAAAGAATTAAATAGGGGCTTTTCTTTATTTAATTTCTCTTTAATATTCAAAGGGCTTTTAAGCTTTTTATTTAGCAATTAAATTACCAAAAATTAAAGAAATGTTTCTTAACCATCTTAGCACCTATCCTGGTCCATTGGACCCACATGTAAGTGTTGGATGCTAGGAAATTAAATACTATTGAAAAATAACAAAGGCTAGCTAGTGATTCAAATTAAAAGCATACAAAAATAAATGAGCATCAAAATGATCCAAACTTTCACATGCATGCTCTATGGTCCTAAACAAGCCTAAAGAACTAACATGTTCACATAGAATCTCTACTGATCTATCCCCATTAATTTACAAAGGAAAACATGCACAAATTAAGAATAATTATTTCCGGCAAACCAAAAATCATGATTAATTCACAAGATGTGTATTTTGACATAAAAAGACAGTGTGCACAAGTTGAGCTCAAAAACATAAATACAATTAGCAAGAAAAATCATCTAGGCAGTTTTTGCAGGAAAGGAAAACAATTTATTTAACAAGATCTACTGCATAACTTTGGGCAATTTTTGGCACAGCATCTAGTCAGGACCTAATACACAACATATCCAAAATTGGGATACAGAGGAGTTATGGATTTAAAGGTATGCCAGATCTAGGTTTTTCACATTTGTATTTTTCATGCTAAACCTATTTAGAATCCAGCCATGCGCAAATAACAAAAGTGGTGGAATTTCTCTTCCTGAACCCAACAAAATTGGTTTGGTATTTTTCTGATTTTTCTACGAATTTCTAGGAATTTTATAAGGCACTAGACCGAACTCGCAAGAAAACTTAGATAGGGATCTTCACAACCGGCCCCGGATTTTTACGCGAAGCGCCCTAGAACTATTGCAATCAAAGCAATTCAGCCCTTGGCCGGGCCGGGCGGCGCGGGCACGGCCGCCGGCGAGCCGGGCGGCGGCACCGCCGGCCGGCAAGCGGCCGGGCTCGACCACATGCTCACCTAGGAGCGGTAGGTGGCGGAGGGAGGCAGAGAGGTGGCCGGCGACGAGGTTCGGCGGCGGCCGGCGGCGGTGGCCGCGGCGGCTCGGGGAAATCCGGCGAGGGGGTGAAATGTGTGGCAACAAGCGAACGCGTGAGCTTCACTAGAGCTTAGGGGAGCTAACGGGACGGTGGACGGCGGCGAGCAAGGGCGGCGAGCTCTAGCACCGGCGGCGGCGGCAATGGTGGCGGGCGGCTCGGGGGGCGGCGCGCGGAGGGAGGCAAGGGCCTTTATACTCGGCTCGGAGCGTCCGTGGTCGACGAGGGGGTGACGGCGGAGATACCCCCGCCGTGCTACAACGCTCGGGCGGCGCGCGTACGGCGGCGACGCGGCCGACGGACCGCCGGTCCGTGGCGCGCACGCGCGTGCGCGCGCGCGCGCCTAGGGGCGGGGGCGCGCCGGGGTGCGGGAGACCTCGGGCGGGGGCGAGCCTCGGGCGGCGCGCGGCCTCGGGAGTTGCGGGCGCGGGCCGCGCGGGCACGGCGGCGCACGGCCGGCGGCGCGGCGGCGTGCGAGCGCGCGACGTCGCGGCGCGCGACGCTCTGCCGGTTTTGATTTGCTGGTGCCGTGTTTGAAATTGCAAAACTCAAAATTTTTGTACAGAAGTCGACCAAGTGATGAATACCAAAGTTTTAAATCTAGTTACCCTTAACATTTTCTACAAAGGCTATATAGGGTTTTTCTGCACAGATTTGAAGTTATTTGAATGCCAAAAGTGAATGTCGACTGTCTTGGTAAACAAGAAAATCTGCCTTGCAACTCATTTTCCAAGCTTTTCCCCTCAAAATTTGAAATGCCAATCTACATGAAAGTTGTGTCCCTCATCAAGATGGACAACTTTCATAAAGGTAGAATTTTAAGTGTTTAGGTGAATTTTGGAGAACGCGGCAAAAGTTCCGGCAGACACCTGTGGACACTAGGGTGGCAAGGGGTTTGACCAAACCTTTGACCATGGGTTGGCCCCACAAGTGTGTTTACTAGTCAATTAGGGTCACTAGGGTGGGTTAGTGAGTTTTTCGAGGTGAGGGCCCAGGTTGACCGTGGTTTGACCACTGTTGACTATTTGACCGGCTATTAAGGCTAATTAAAAACTTGGGGCGTCACAGCCTACCCCCCTTAAACAGAATCTCGTCCCGAGATTCGATTTGATAACGAAGAGATGGGGAGAAGAACTCACGATTTCGAGATTGTAGGAAGCCCGGATACTTAGTATTAAGATAGTCCTCCGTCTCCCACGTTGCTTCTTCCTCCGTGTGATGACTCCATTGGATCTTGTACATTCGCACGGTCTGCCTTCGGGTCTTTCGCTCTTTTTGGTCTAGTACTTTCAATGGGTGCTCGATGAGCAAGAAATCAGGCTCAATCCAAGCATTAGCTTCCGTGATGATTTCATTCTCCGGCACAGGCATTCCCTTCTTCAACTCAGTTACATGGAACACATTGTGAACTGCGGAAAACCGTTCTGGCAATTGGATACGGTAAGCCACGGGTCCACACACTTCTATAACTTCATATGGTCCAATGTAGCGCGGGGCTAACTTTCCCTTGACTCCGAACCTTTGCACACCTTTGGTGGGGGATACTATCAAATATACGTAATCTCCCACCTCAAAGTGTCGAGGTGCGGTTCCCTTGTCATGGTAACTCTTTTGCCTCATCCGTGCCATCTTCAAATTCTCTCTTATCACTTGCACCCTTTCTTCGGCCTCTTTAACCAATTCCGGTCCAAAGAGTGTTCTCTCTCCGACCTCCGACCAATTCGGCGAAGTGCGGCATCTACGTCCGTAAAGAGCATCGAAAGGTGCCATTTTCAAACTGGCTTGATAGCTGTTATTGTAGGAGAACTCTGCAAAGGACAAACACTTGTCCCAACTCTTGTCAAAGTGCAAGATGCTTGCTCTCAACATATCTTCCAAAATCTGATTTATTCTCTCCGTCTGACCATTGGTCTGCGGATGATAACTGGAAACGGATCAGTCGGGTTCCCAAACACTCATGCAATTGTTCCCAAAAACGAGCTACAAACTGAGTCCCTCTATCAGAGATTATAGTCTTTGGGATTCCATGCAGACGAACTATGTGGTCCACGTACAACTCGCATATTGTTGTACGGAGTAAGTAGTGTGCACGGCAATGAAGTGAGCGGTCTTGGTGAGTCCGTTCTACGATTACCCAAATAGAGTCTTTCTTTCTAGCCGTTAGGGGTAAACCTACAATGAAATCCATACTAATATCGTCCCACTTCCACATAGGTATCGACAGGGGTTGGAGTACACCTGCCGATTTCAAATGACTTGCTTTTATTCGGTGGCAAGTGTCACACTCGGCTACATACTTGGCTACATCCACCTTCATATTGGACCACCAAAAGTTCTGTTTCAGATCTTGGTACATCTTGGTACTACCGGGATGAATAGAGAATTTGGACATGTGAGCTTCCTCTAGAATGATTTTCTTGATTTCCGGGTCAACGGGGACCACTAGACGTTTCCCAAACCAGACCACATCCTGGTGATCCTTCTGCAAACAAGTGTACTTGGGGTCTCCCTCTGCTAGCTTTTGCTTGATGGTTTGAATGTCTACATCATTGCGCTGAGCAGTGACAATTCTATAATAAAGATCGGACTCTGCCGTCAAGGCATAAAGAACTCCCTGCGGTACCACTTCTAAGTTGAGTCTTCTCATTTCTTCACACAACGGTTCACTAACTGGCTCTAGCTCTAGGTGGTTGCAATGATCTTTGCGGCTAAGAGCATCCGCAACAACATTTGCTTTGCCGGGGTGGTAGTGCACTTCTAGATCATATTCCTTAATCAGCTCAAGCCACCTTCTCTGTCTCATATTCAATTCTGACTGGGTGAAAATGTATTTGAGGCTCTTGTGATCGGTGAAGATATTGCAACGATTACCCATTAGATAATGCCTCCATATCTTGAGGGCATGGACAACAACGACTAACTCAAGATCATGGGTAGGATAATTGAGCTCATGGGGTCAAAGTGCCCGTGAAGCATAGGCAATGACTCGACCCTCTTGCATAAGGACACAGCCGAGACCCGTGCCTGATGCGTCACAGAAAACTTCAAATGGTTTGGAATTATCCGGTTGCACTAACACTCGGGCCGAAGTTAGATGTTGCCTTAGGGTGTGGAAAGCTTTCTCACATGCTTCACTCCACACGAATTTCACTCCTTTCTTGAGTAATTCGGTCATGGGTTTTGCGATTCGGGAAAAGTCGGGAATGAATCGACGGTAGTATCCCACCAATCCTAGGAAATGCGGATTTGGTGTACGGACTTGGGTGGTTTCCAATCCATCACCTCTTGAACTTTGCTAGGATCTACGGAGATACCATCATGGGAAATGGTGTGCCCTAAGAATTTCACACTTTTCAACCAGAATTCACATTTGGAGAACTTAGCATAAAGCTTATGATCTCGCAAACACTGAAGGACAACTCGGAGATGTTTGGCGTGTTCTTTCTCTCTTTTGGAATAGATGAGAATATCATCGATAAAGACCACGACGAATTTATCGAGCTCCGTCATGAACACGGAGTTCATGAGGTACATGAAGTAGGCGGGGGCATTAGTGAGTCCGAAAGACATTACCAAGAACTCGTAAAGACCATAACGAGTGGAAAAAGCGGTTTTAGGAATGTCGCAAGGTCGAATCTTGATTTGGTGGTAGCCAGAACGAAGGTCGATTTTAGAGAAGACTTTGGCACCAGCCAATTGATCAAAAAGAACATCGATTCGGGGAAGCGGGTATTTGTTTTTGATGGTGACTGCATTGAGAGGTCGGTAATCTACGCACATCCTCAAGCTACCATCTTTCTTCTTGACAAAAAGAGCAGGGCAACCCCAAGGAAAAGAGCTCGGTGAATATACCCCTTATCTAACAATTCTTGGAGTTGGGTTTTTAGTTCGGCTAGCTCTTTGGGTGGCATACGATAAGGTCTGTTGGAAATGGGTGCGGTACGGGGCTGGAGTTCGATCACGAACTCGACATCTCTGTCGGTGGCATACCAGGCAACTCTTCCGAAAGACATCCGGTACTCGCACACTACTGGAATTTCATCAATAGGGGAGATAATGGTCACATAGGCACAAGAATCGGTACCGTCCCTGAAAGGTAGGTACAAGGTGGTGTGCCCGACCATAGGAGAATTGATCTCTACGACCCTATCCGATATATCTAGAATCACCTTATGTTGATTCATCCATTCCATACCCAAGATAACATCCATGCTTCCCAATTTGATGGTTATAAGATTAGATCGAATAACCTTACGTCCTAGTCTTAGAGGAACTCCAAAAGTTACTAAATGAGACGTGATATTCCCACCTGGTGTGGTAATTTTATAAGCTGATTGGATTTGTACTCCCTTTAGACCCAACTTGTCTAGAAGACTCTCATTTATGAAACTATGAGTGGCTCCCGAATCAAATAAAATTTTAACAGGAGTGTCGTTGATAGAGAATGTACCCGTGAGCACTGAAGCTCCTTCGGGATGTCACTCATGGCGGTGAAGTTCAACTTGCCCCGGCGTACTTGAACCATGGGCTTCTTAGCCGGAGTGGCGGGCTTGTTTCCCGCACCCCGATTCTCGCGGGTTGGGCTTGATCTCGCTCGGGCTTGGGGCACTCGTTGATGTAATGCCCCGGCCGGCCACAGCTTGTAACAACGACGATCACCGACGTTGCGAGGAGGTGCATTGGGCTTTGGAGCCTCGCTCGTCGAGCACCGCGGAACCGGAAGTTCCCCGTGGGTTTGCTCGAGGTAGCTTCATCATCCAACGTCCGCTTGAAGATTGCCGGGATGGCCTAGAGCGTTCTTCTTCACAAAGCGAAACTTCTTGCCCGTTCCGCCGCACGGGGTGAAACCGGACATCCTCTTCTTGTCCCCGTGGGCTTTCTTCATAGCATCTTCTTGTGAGATAGCCTTGTTCACTAGCTCATGAAAGTTTGCTGGCTCGAGCAGGTTCAGACGCTCGTACAATTTGCCATCAAGCCCGTCACGGAACCTTTCCATCTTTGCATCCGTATCAACGTGATGCCCGCCATATTGACACAAGCTATTGAACTTCTGAGCATAGCGATACACTATGTGAGATCCCTGCCTGAGGGCCAACAGCTATCTCATCTTCCTATCCATCAGTCCCTTGGGAATGTGGTGGCTCTTGAAAGCCTGCTTGAACTCATCCCAAGTCACGGCGTGCCCTCGCCGCATTGACTTGAAGTGGTCCCACCACATCAAAGCTTCTCCTCGCGGTTGCGCGCGCGCGAAGTTAGCTTTGTTCTCCTCGGAGCAAGGCAACAGCAAAGGCGAGAGAATTTTGCCTCTATGGCCTTGATCCAAGCCTCAGCTTCCAGGGGGTCTTCTGCTTTAGCGAAGGTCGGCGGCTTCATAGCGATGAACTGGGCATACGTGGTGACTTGATTAGGCCCCTCGTGGTTGGCCCCGTGTGGCGGCCCTCGGTTCACCCGCCGGGCGATCCGCCGCCGCGTCCGCGGGATCCGGCACGACACCTCGGTTTGGGTGGCCATGAAGGCCTCCGACGGCGTCATGGGCGGGGGTGGCGGCAAGTCACCGCTACCACTTGCTTCGAAACCGTTGGGCGAGCCGCGCGTGGTTCCCACCATCCGAAAAGTGAGCCGTATTAGTGATATAGCCAAAAGCTTACTCCAAAATGATGACAAGCATGATCATGCATAATCACATCTCATTAGCATTTAAATGATGAGGACAGCAACAGTCGAACGATATTCCATAGCCACCAAGATTCATAGAATCGTTTTCTAAACACGGTTAGGAATGCGATCACTCGAATGCACGGGCCCGCATTTACCCTCGGACGATTACTGTCACTTTGGGTACCAACGAAGGTGGTAAACGAACGAGCGCTTAATCGTTGGCAACGAGTGATGCCCCTAGAAATGCTTTGGTTTACCAACGCGTTTAGGTGGAAATGCAAAATTGACAAGCGTGGTCAATTGCAATTATTTATCCGAGAATTTGGTAATCATACGCAACAAGGTTTCAATTTTGAACGGTAATCGAATTTCACTTAAAGCACACATGCTTAAGCATTCTTTATTACAATAAGATAGAACAAGGTTCAAGGACATTACAACTCTCGAATTTGAAACAACATGACATGACACGATACAAGCGCTACTTGGCACGAAAACGTGCCGACAAGCCAACTACTCTAAACATCTCAAAGACAACTCGATAGGATCGACATCCTTCTTCTCGTTGTCGGCAACCTAGTTGCCCACCGAAGCACCACTATACGTAGACGAAGCCGGGGGAGTCGGTAACGGTGGTCCTACCCGGCTCGTCGATCCGGACCGACAAACCCCTGCTCGCTCCTCCGGTGTGCTCCGTATCCGGGGGCGGTGGGCTCGTAAGGCCACTATAGCCCGCAAGGCTGCCAACTTACCTCGGCCTCCTCCACCCGCTCGCCGCATATCGCAATGTTCGAAGTAACATCGCCCTCTCAATCTCATGCACATCGGCATTCTCCTCTAGTGTATGGTTCTCGGCCTCCGCATCTACAATCCTCTCTGCAGGCGGTCGCCTCTCTCTAGCTCTAACCGAAATCTCCTAGCACGCAGCTCGTCATTCCGCCGCCGCACCCGGGTAAGCGTAAAGTTCGAGCCGCCGGTGTGCCGCCGAAAGCTACCGCCAATCACGCCCGGATGCCTCCAAACGCTGCCCAATAATCATTGCGGTATTATAGCGTAGCCCCCGAAGTGTGAAAACCACGTTCAGACAACGAGCTAGCGTCTGAGTAACATCCAACGGCTCTACTAGTGTCAACAGCTCCCGTAGGTGATCCATACAGTCCAACCATGCCGGGTCGTGAGGACTCACGGCGAGAAACAACCCAAACGGAGAGAGAGCTACCGCGAGGGGGTTGTGGTCACGAAATCTGTCGGCACTCGAGGGCGGCCGACTCAATGGACTCGTGAGTGATAAATCCCCGCTAGATAAAACTAAAATCGAACCGGTCGGCGTGGTCCGGTGTGGCGAACGTTGACGATCACTCTACAACGGGGGAACGCCATAGCGCTCGAACTCCTTCACCTCGTAAGTCGGTGGTGTGAGGTAGCCTGCGGCGCTGAGTGCTTCCCACGCAAGGCGCGGAAAACCCTCCCAGTGCAACCCGTTGGTACGGATCGTACCGTCAGCGTCGAACTCGTGGAACACGGGGAAAGCCATCTGTACACAAATGTAACTCATGTCAGATCTCAAAGAGAACGGCATGTCAAATGGTGAAGTTCGGCAAATTTGTGAATAAAAATTCATAACCAAAAATCCGAAACCTCAAACTTCCCAAGTTTCCCGGTTCAAAATAAATTCTTTAATACTTAATTAGATTTTAAGGTTGAGCATAGATCAAGGAAATAAGGTGGATGGTCCCGAACCCGGATGTACCTAGGAAAGTGTAAACCAACCCAAACGGAACTAGGATTGAGACTTTCTATTACAAGATAACTAGTTAAGGAGCAATTGTTTTTAACAATTTGGTTTAATTAATCCGGCACAAGGTAACAACTTTTTCAAGATTTCGGCAACATGACGGCTAGGTATGAGAGGTACTCTAGTTTATAAAAAGCACACACTAGTATAATCTTCCTTAGAGAGCATATGGAATTTTGATTTTTGGGTCCATTTTAGTTGTTTTGATTTTTAGTATGCATGCAAGATGTCCTATCCGACCTCACATGGCAATCAAGCCAAAAATCGAAGTTAGTGCCGGTGGCAAGGCTTTTAATCGTCTCTCCCTATAATATCTAGTCGAGAGCTATATAGTACTTGCTTAACAACTAACGAAGCGCCGTTATGTACCACGAAAACGAACCTTTCGTGCCGGCACGTCACGAAAGTGTCCACATACATTACCGTTCACTATAGAAACCGTATCCATGCGTTAAGCCACCGCATGGACAAGTGTCCAACCTCGGACACCCTTCGTTTGAATGAAGTGTATCCTTGCCTCGCACGAGCGACATGCGGAATGCACACGTATGAAACACGTGGCGACACACAACTCATAAACAGACGCGAAGATGGGATCCGTGGAATGGATCACTCCATCAACCCTCGCAATTCCCGTGATGCGGAACAACACACGTATAAAACACGTGGCTCCTAGTTTGGTTGTGCAAGAAAGTAAGTCTGACATAAAGTAATGTGCTGGAAGTTAGCAAAATAAACCATAAGTTAATTAAGCCACCTGAAAGAACCCAAAATTCCCTCTAGGGCCTCTCGGTCTAGTTTATCCTTAGCGGACCAACGTATTTTTGGAAAATCAAACAATCTTGGCATATTTTATTCAAAAACCAGTGATTAAGGTTTATTAATTAATCTCTGGTGCATATAAGCTCTGATGCCAACTGTGACAACCCGCCCAGGAAAATACCGTACTATCGCCTAAGACCGATCCACTTTGGTCATTAAGCAATAATAAAGTATCATCCTGTCGTTAGTTGTCGGGTTAACGCCCGGTAAATCACTTGAAAAGCAACAAGGATCGAATATATGCATTAAAACTCACTCGAAGGCGAGTCCGGAGATAAAACAACGTTAATATCCAAATTCATACCCCGAAGGGTTTAATTATTACAAACCATAGTTTTTGCCATGATGAAATAGTTCGAGTTTCCGAAAGCAGCGGAAATAAACTAACGGAAGCGAAGACACCACGGGAGGCCATCCATGATGCTTTCGAAGTCGTCCTCCACCCACTCCAGCCTCCCGGCCGGCGGGATCTCTCCGGCCACACATCACCGAATGCATTACCCGGATCAACACATCATAGCAAGGCCGAGTATACTAATACTCAAAGAAGACTTACCCGTCGGTGATAACTACTTCACCAAATCTAGACCATGAAAGGCTCTTTGGCTACTGGGTTGCTTTTGCTAAAAAGTAACAAAGAGTAGGTCCTTACTTTCAAGATTTTAGCACAAGTTCTAGTAGGTTTAATCTTTACTACATTAGCCAACTAGTACAAAAAAAGTTGTAAAATACAATTAATCAAACATAATATTCATCAACTTCCATCATTAGGGATCTCATGACTAGTGGAGTAAGTAGTCTCGGATAACGGTGAGAGGCCGACAATCGATTGATTTAAACCTTGCAAGGTAAACCCAAACACACGGTAGGTCGCCCACAAAGGGACAAAATACCAGCCGTTTCCAAAAAATCCTCGAGTCGGGATCGAATCTTACGGTTTTTGGTGCGAGCTATCCGCATACCCCGCGAGATACCCGGAGTCACCATACACCACCGCAGCTAGCCGTGAGAGCGAATCCCAAGAGTAGTAATGGTAGGATCCCTCGCCGCCTCATTAAGGTACTAGGCTTACCGGTCCCATACCCGACATGTGCTTAGTACGTTCAAAAACTTAACCCACATAACCACTAGACCG
Organism: Cenchrus americanus; assembly: GCA_947561735.1. Taxonomy (NCBI): domain Eukaryota; kingdom Viridiplantae; phylum Streptophyta; class Magnoliopsida; order Poales; family Poaceae; genus Cenchrus; species Cenchrus americanus. Next base: position 68,734,473 of record OX387242.1, read on the forward strand.
AGCCCGCATCCCATGCTCTTACCACATGAGCAATCCATTTAGGATATATTGTGATTCCTATCTAGGAACCTATTCTCGCGAGTGAGGTCATCACTCGACTTTGTAACGGTCCTATAGCTTAGCAACCTATCGACCTATCATACTAGTAAGGACAAGGTACCTATGGATCATGCATCTAGGGTTTCATTCAACTCCCGAACGTAAATGCACAATCATTCATAGATAATTGAGTAAAGAATTTGAAAACTCGGGTTAGATGCACCGGAGCTTGCCTTCGCCGGCTAGGTTAGCCCGGGCACCCTCGGTGTCGAGCACTTCCACGTACTTGCAACCGAAGCTTCCGCTCCTCCTTCCTCGCTTTCCGGACAAGGGAGTAATCTCCGTCCGAAGATCTACACGGAATGCAATGCAAGTTTAGGTGATGTGATAGTTTGTTGTCTTATCCAACTCTTGGTTGGTCATATTCACCTTAACAAGCATCTAGATAGTGTTTCTCTTTTAGGAAGGTTATTAGTTGTTCATGGGTTATTCTTTTATTGCACATTTGAATAAAGGTTTTTATTGTACTTGTCATTTCATGTGAAAGTTTTAATCCTTTTCCTCTCGCAAGCAAGGGTATAAATAATATTTTTATCCATGAATTAATTTCTTATCAGCAATGATAATTAATTATCTTTTAATTATATTAAATAATACTTTCAAAAAGGAAAAAGAATTAAATAGGGGCTTTTCTTTATTTAATTTCTCTTTAATATTCAAAGGGCTTTTAAGCTTTTTATTTAGCAATTAAATTACCAAAAATTAAAGAAATGTTTCTTAACCATCTTAGAACCTATCCTGGTCCATTGGACCCACATGTAAGTGTTGGATGCTAGGAAATTAAATACTATTGAAAAATAACAAAGGCTAGCTAGTGATTCAAATTAAAAGCATACAAAAATAAATGAGCATCAAAATGATCCAAACTTTCTCATGCATGCTCTATGGTCCTAAACAAGCCTAAAGAACTAACATGTTCACATAGAATCTCTACTGATCTATCCCCATTAATTCACAAAGGAAAACATGCACAAATTAAGAATAATTATTTCTGGCAAGCCAAAAATCATGATTAATTCACAAGATGTGTATTTTGATATCAAAAGACAGTGTGCACAAGTTGAGCTCAAAAACATAAATATATTTAGCAAGAAATATCATCTAGGCAGCTTCTCAGGAATTGAGAACAATTTATTTAACAAGATCTACCGCATAACTTTGTGCAATTTTTGGCACAGCAGCTAGTCATGACCAAACACACAACATATCCAAAATTGGGATACAGAGGAGTTATGGATTTAAAGTTATGCCAGATCTAGGTTTTCACATTTGTATTTTTCATGCTAAAACTGTTTAAAATCCAGCCATGTGCAAATAACAAAAGTGGTGAGATTTCTCTTCTTGAACCCAACAAAATTGGTTTGGTATTTTTCTGATTTTTCTACGAATTTCTAGAAATTTTCTAAGGCACTAGACCGAACCGCAAGAAAACTTAGATAGGGATCTTCACAACCAGGCCCCGGATTTTTACGCGAAGCACCCTAGAACTATTGCAATCAAAGCAATTCGGCCCTTGGCGGGCCGGGCGGCGGGCATGGCCGCCGCCGGCGAGCCGGCGGCGCCGCCGGCCGGCAAGCGGCCGGGCTCGACCACATGCTCACCTAGGAGCGGTAGGTGGCCGGAGTGGAGGGCGCAGAGGTGGCCGGCGACGAGGTTCGGCCGGCGGCCGGCGGCGGTGGCCGCGGCGGCTCGGGGAAATCCGGCGAGGGGGTGAAATGTGTGGCAACAAGCGAACGCGTGAGCTTCACTAGAGCCTAGGGGACCCAACGGGACGGTCGGACGGCGGCGAGCAAGGGTGGCGAGCTCTAGCACCGGCGGCGGCGACAATGGCGGCGGGCGGCTCGGGGCGGCGCGCGGAGGGAGGCAAGGGCCTTTGTACTCGGCTCGGCACGTCCGTGGTTGACGAGGGGGTGACGGCGGAGATACCCCCGCCGTGCTACGACGCTCGGCGCGGCGCGCGTACGGCGGCACGCCGGCGCGGACTCGCGCGCGCCTAGGGGCGGGGGCGCGCCGGGGGTGCGAGAGACCTCGGGCGGGGTGAGCCTCGGGCGGCGCGGGCGTGGGCGCCGGGCGCGGCGGCGCACGGCCGGCGACGGGCGGCGTGCCGAGCGCGCGACGCTCCGCCGGTTTTGTTTTTCTGTCGGTGCCGTGTTTGAAATTGCAAAACTCAAAATTTTTGTACAGAAGTCGACCAAGTGATGAATACCAAAGTTGTAGATCTAGTTACCCTTAACATTTTCTACAAAGGCCATATAGGGTTTTTCCGCACGATTTGAAGTTATTTGAATGCCAAAAGTGAATGTCAACTCGTCTTGGCAAACAAGAAAATCGCCTTGCAACTCATTTTCCAAGCTTTTCCCCTCAAAATTTGAAATGCCAATCTACACGAAAGTTGTGTCCCTCATCAAGATGGACAACTTTCATAAAAGTAGAATTTTAAATGTTTAGGTGAATTTTGGAGAACGCGGCAAAAGTTCCGGCGACACTCGTGGACACTAGGGTGGCAAGGGGTTTGACCAAACCTTTGACCATGGGTTGGCCCCACATGTGTGTTTACTAGTCAATTAGGGTCACTAGGGTGGGTTAGTGAGTTTTTCGAGGTGAGGGCCCGGGTTGACCGTGGTTTGACCAATGTTGACTATTTGACCCGCTTATTAAGGCTAATTAAAAACCCGGGGCGTCACGGTGGTGGGGCCAAGGCGGCGGCGGTGGGGGCCCGGGTGGCGGTGGGGGCTAGGGTGGCGGTGGATTTGTTTTTTTTGTTTTACGAAAATCTCTTCACCGAGAGCTAGGTGGGCCTCTCGGCACATGTCCATTGAGAGGGGTCCCGCCTGCTCTCGGTGAAGACGCCTTCGCCGGTACAAGTGCGCCGAGAGGTCTTCGCCGAGAGCAAACTCTCAGCGAAGCCTTCACCGAGAGGAAAAGGTTCTTCGCCGAGAGGAACCCCGCTCTCGGCGTAGGCCCAGAATCCAGTAGTGATTATTGTATCACTTGATTATTCAATTAATTTCAAACTTCTTCACAAATTGAGCTACTTCTGCACTGTTGCTGGTGCCCTATATGAGATATATGCTCCCTCCGTCTTAGAATATAACTTCGTTTTGACTTTTTGAAAGTCAAAATTTTCAACTTTGACCAACAATAACTCTTAATACAATTTATTTCAAATAGAAAAGATTACATGTTTTGATAGTTCTTTTCATGATCAATCTACCGATATCATTTTTGTGTCATTAGCATTTCTGATTATTTCATTATTCATGGTCAAAGTTGAAAAGTTTGACTTTCAAAAAGTCTAAACGGAGCTGTATTCTGGGACAGAGGGTATGTTCTCGAATGGTTGTTTTGGTCGTCAAATTTTGACCCTAGTCGTCGCCAAAAGTTGAGCTCGTCCGTGCAATATCTCACTGGCCGTCTCCTTGATGAGCTCCCACGCGCCTCGCATGTGCTTCTCCTCCTGCAGCGTCGACCCCACGGCGAACCGCAGCACGAACCTGCCGCCGACCACCGTGTGCGCAAGGAACGCCTTCCCCGTCCTGTTCAGCCGCGCCATTAGCTCCCGGCTGGCCTCGTCGGCGTCGTCCTCCGTCATGGCTCCGCGAGCTCTGATCCTGAAGCACACTAGGGCAAAGTTCCTCGGCACGACGACCTCGAACCGGTCGTCGGCCGTGACACGGTTCTCGAACATCTTGGCCATGGCGACGTCGCTGCGGATGTGCTGCTGGAGCTTGGCGGTGCCGTAGGTCCGCATGACCATCCAGAGCTTGAGCCCCCGGAAGCGGTGGCCGATGCCGACCTGCATGTCCTTGACGTCGGTGACGACGCCGGAGTCGCTGGCGTCGTTCCTGAGGTACTCCGGGTTGGTCTCCAGCGAGTCTGTGAGTCGGCGCGTGTCGCGGACCCACAGGCAGGTGCAATCGAGACACGTCAGCAGCCACTTGTGCGGGCTCAGGCTGATGGAGTCGACGCGCTCGACGCCGGCGAGGTGGTGCCGGAACTCCGGGCAGATGCACGCGCTGCCGGCGTAGGCGGCGTCGACGTGCACCCACGCGCCGAAGTCTCGTGCAACGTCGGCCGTAGCGCCGATGGGATCGACGGCGTTTGTTGAGGTGGTGCCGAGCGTGGCGCACACGTAGGTTGGGACGAGGCCGGCGTCGACGTCGGCCTGCATGCGGCGGCGGAGCTCCGCCGCGTCGAGCGCGTACTCCGTCTCGGCGCGGGTCGGGATGGTGCGGACGTTGGCCGGGTCGAAGCCAGCGAGGCGGCACACCTTGAAGAACGTGGAGTGCGTCTGGTCCGTGGCGTACGCGGTGAGACGCGGCAGGTCGGAGACGCCACCACGTCCGGTCCGGTGAAGGGCGGCGTCGCGCGCCGCGACGAGCGTGACCAGCATCGCCTCGCTCGTAGTCCCGAGGATGACGCCGCCGCCTGTGCCGCCGCGGCCGTGGGGTGTCATGAAAGCTGGCGGCAGGAGGAGGAGCTGCGCGAGCCAGTCGAGAGCGAGGGACTCCAGCTCCGTTGCCGCCGGCGCGGCCTGCCAGGTGAACCCCACGGTGTTCAGCGCGGAGGCGACGAGCTCTCCGGCGATGGCGGCCGCGCTGTTGGTCGCGGGGAAGAAGGCGAAGAAGTTGGGACTGGCCCAGTGCGTCGTGCCGGGAACCACCGTCGCGCGGAGCTCCTTCACGGCGACGTCGAACGGTGCCGAGGACGCCGGCGGCGTTGGGTTGAGCCTCCGCCGCAGGTACCCCGGCTTGACGTTCGGGAGGACAGGGAACGACTCGACGGACTGGAGGTAGTCGGCAACGAAATCAACGGCCTTGTGGAGGTACGAGCGTACGTCGTCGGGATCCAGCGGCCGGAACACGTTGTCGTTGTCGGCGTCGTCGATCGCGCCATCTTGCGAATGCAAGCCTGTGGGTTTCGTGTCCAAGCTCCACATAGCTCACTTGCTGACAATTGCTGTCTAGGGCTCTGCATTAGCGTGTGTGCTATATAGGCGAGTGATCGAGGTTTCAAGTTGTTGAGCAAGAAGAGTAGACGACTTGGCTTCAACATGGGGGTGGTTCATGGTTGGCAGGTGGCAACTGTTGCGAGTTCCTGTTGCCTGATTTGGCTCGCTCGAACGAATTGAAGAGAACAAGTACCCACCCGTTGCGAGTACCTAGACAACATCGAAGAGTTGATAAAGAAAATGTGTTTGAGCATTATTCTTCCTTCGGAAGTGCTAGTGCCCGGTCGTCGCCGTCCACACGGTGGGTCCCGCACATTCTCAGCATCAAAAAATAGTATCCACAACATCAAAACTCAATATTTGCAACATCAAAAAATGTATTAAAAATTGTTGTCATCCATTGATTGAAAAACCCACCGTAACATCTGATTCATGTTGCGAGAAACATTCAAAATCCACTTGTAAACATCTCAATAAAACTGCAACATGTAGATTAAACACATGGAACATCGACATTGCAACATCTAGACCTACTTTGTAACATCCACTTGTAACATTCTTACGAAACATCCAAAAAACATGTGTTTTGTAACATGCAACAAAACATGATAGCAGAACAATTGCACAACAAGAACCAACCCCAGAAGCCAGTGCAACAGAGCCCGTGCCATGGCGGAGAAGCTCCACCAGTGGCACCTAGTCCACGCCCGGCGGAGCTTGCGCCCTGGTGGAGCAGATCCACAGGCGGGGCGCGGCTCGCCCTCCCCTGCTGCACGACAAGTGTTGGTCGGCCGACGCAGCTCACCTGCCTCTCCCCTCACTGCGAGGGTCGTGCGCCGCCACGGGATCCTCCTCATCGGACAAGGGCCACGAGTGCTCGTTGTAGGAGCTCCACCCCGCCAGCCCGGGGCCGCGGCCGCACCTCCGAGGGAGCTCCACCCCAGTGTCGTTTGTGGAAGTAGGCGGTCGATGCCTGGGATGTGGCCACCCGTTGGGGGAGCTCCACCCTGCCGGCCTAGGCAGCGGCAGCACGGTCAGTGAGCTCCTCCCTGTGAGGCAAGGGCCCAACAACCCAATAATTTACCTCAACACTTCCTAAACAAAGCTAAGGAGCAGTTGCGACTCTGTAGTTGGTTGGATTGGGATAAGAGTATTAATTGGGAGATTGTAAAATTAACTCTCCCATAAAAGTGTAAGTTATATTGTGATATTCCTATTAAAAAATTGTTGAAGATGCTCTAATTAGACCGAACTTGTCCGTGGTGGCATATTATGCGTTGATAGAAAGATTTATTTAGAGAGCTAAAACACTTCTATGATTCATATGTTTTCTCGCTCTAATATTACAAAAGTTATTCCCTCTCTCTCATTTCAAATCACATAGTACGATAGTTGCATACTCTCACATACAAGCACGCACACCCGCTCCTACGAACAGTCAAATACATGCACAAAACTCTACCCCTATCAACACCTCTGAAAAACTGAACCGACAAATTCTCGAGCCATTGACGTCTCGTTGTCGATGGCCACATCACCAAGTACTGAAAGAAAAGTGATGGTTAAATATAAAGAAAATTTCATGTTATTAATTATAAACACCATCTGATTCATGCAGATGTCGAAGGTTGGCTTGGGCAAACACGTTGGCACTTGACAGGACAAGTGTACGCACCCTTACTGATCAGGACATGATTCGTGAGGGGTATCTAGGCCAAACGGGTTAATTCGTGTTAGGCCGGGGGGCAGGGATCGGAGTCATGACTCGCAACAGTCGCGAGAGTACGTGCGCCTCGGGAGGAAGAAGAAATATGAGCAGTTGGGTTTAAATCCAACGTTTACAATAAGTGGTTGGTTGAAAACCAAATCTCAACCGATTGGGAAGGAGACACTTCCAGAAAACATGCATGCCAGGTGAAACACACAAAAGAGACAAAATACGGACACATGCATATAGCTAGCTAGGATGAAGCTGTTATATATGCAATACTCCAACAAAAAAGTCTGAGATCCCAAGAACCATCAACACGCCGCCCACAACTCATTTACTTCAGTGTTGCAAATATCTGTACGAGGCAAATACATGGAAACCCATACGGATTATATGATGGAAGAGTCATCCAAAAAAAGTTTTGCAAATTACTGAAAAGTAAACAAATTTCAGTCACTCAAAAAACATAGATGGGTGAAAAGTGGTGTATGAATAGTTTTGGAATAATATTTTTTATGAGAGAAGTTGTGATCGGTAAATAGCACCTTTTCACCCTCTTCTCAATAAAAAAGAGAACGGACGCGGCCTCCAAATTTCTTCACAGGCCTTTCCCCACCTCTACTTCGCTTACACGCACAGGTGGACGCAACCACATCTCCCATAGTCCCATGTCATGGAAGGGACCACCATCTGTGTCATTCACACAACCGCAGAACCATTCGCAAGCAGCCCCCCTTGTTTTCAGCGACCAACTTATACTTCAGCTGTGACCGGCTGACCGCCTTGCTTGAGCCTAGCACACTTAGGCTTGCAGGGCACTGTCGGGAACAACAACGAAGCAGTCGCAAAGGAAGAGAGTCTCCAGGTGTGGGCAGCTACTCCCTCCGGTTCGGTATTAAGAGTCGTTTTGATAAGATTTGAGGCAAACATTAGAAGTATAAATCATAAATAACTTGCCAATGGTAGGACGGTCCAGTGGGACGCTACCCACCAGGGTTCAAATCCTGATGCTCGCACCTTTTCCTGGATTTTCCAAGATTTACCGGCGTTATGCGTTAAGTGGTAAGCGACGTTCCCGTCGACGACGAGGCGCCATTGGTGACTTCGGGAATCTTCAGATCTGCCGGTGCTCAGTCCTTCGGAGGTGCTCATAGGGGTAGGGTTTACGTACGTGTATTCATAGGGGTGAGTGTGCGTGCGTGTTGTGAGCGTCTGCGTTGTACTGTGTCATTCTCAGGAATCATAAATAACTTTTAAGTCGTTAAGTTTTGAAATGTGAAAATCATATAAATAGATTTGTTTTCAAAATTACTTTCATATAAATATATATAACACTTTTTAATAAATATTTTTATAGAAAAGAGAAGTTAAAGTTGTGTTTTGATGACCATATCGTTGCCCTAAACGACTTCTAATAGTTATTGTTACCATATGAGGAATCAATGATAATACTGCACATGTATACCTTGGTCCTACCTGTAGTCAGAGTCTGATTCGGTGACAGTTAGGGTGTGTTTGGTAGAGCTGTGGCTCCGGCTGTGGCAGCTCCAACTGTGGCTGTCCCCGTGGAGCGGATTCTATAGTGAATCTGAAACTGTTAAAAAAACCGTTTGACAAAACAACTTCTTCTGGTAGTTTAAAATGGGAAAAAACGCAAAATGTCCAAAATACCCTTCTCTTCTTATCCCTATCCATTCATCCACACACGAATCCATCCCCATCCCCATCCACCAATGTCCGACAGCCAAATCACACAGCTCGGCCGAATCCATCTCTCATGCCGCCCGCACCCTCCCGACGGCCTTCCAACGCCGCGTCGCGCCCTCCCGGCGGCCCTCTAGCGCTGTGCCGCCGTCGACCTCGACCGGGGCCAGGCGGCTCGCTCGGAGCTCCCTCGTCGGCCGACCATGGAGGAGGCTCGCGCGAGCTCACTCCACCGACCCTTCCTGCTCCCACTCCGGCGACCTCCCCCTGCTCCTATGTCGGTGTCCTCTGCCCCGCCGGCCCTCCAACTGTGCCGGTCGCCTGTGGGCCACCTCTTCAATGCCGTCGCCGTCGTTGTCCCCTGCATGGCTGCGCCGGCACCGACCAACGGCTCTACGCATCTCTGCGTCAGTCCGCATCTTACACCGTTGCGCCAGCCATCGGCCGCCGGCGTCCTCGAGCCTGCACGGAGCACACCACGGGGCAAGTTGCGGATTGTGGCCCCACGGAGGAGATGAAGCGGGGGAAGCTGGTATTTTTGGCTCCGGCGCTCGCTTTCTGCTCTAGAGACCGGGTTTTCCGGTTGCTACTCGTTTGAAGCTGTTTTTGCAACGTGTTTGGTATAGCTCCTTCAAAAACAACTTCAGAAGCTGCTGAAGAATCTCTACCAAACACACCCTTATTGTTACAATACACTACTGGAAAAAGGGGCATTTGTACTAGTTGGAAACCCTCATTTGTATATCCAACCGGCACAAAGCATCCAGTACAAATGTGGTGGAGCATTTGTACCGGGTGGTGCCTCGGCCCAGTACAAATGTGCCCTCCACCCGGCGACGTGGCAGGGGGGCATTTGTACCGGGTGGATGTAACACCCCTGATGTTTACTTCAACTAATCAAAGGGGTTAAGCCCTAGTTAAGTGAGTTAAGACCTGAAGGCCGAGAACCTCTTTCTATTGGCTTGACCATATCTCAAATTTTTGTATAGCCACTCGAAAATCGGCCAATATGAAAAGTATGTGTTATCTCTAGGAACACAACTTTGTCAATTGATGGCGTTCAAGATTTTGAGTGAAAAGCACTCGAAAACAAAGTCAAACCCCTTCTAAAAGTTGTCAAACCCTTAAGGCTCTATACCTTTCTCTGGAACTTTGGTCGTATCTTTAAAGTTTTCTTGACAAATTCAAAATCAACCAATACGAAAGTTGTTCGCTACCTCCAATAACACATTTTCCCAATTGGTGGCATTTCAAATTCTAAGTGGAAGATGCCCAAAAACTTAGTCAGTGTTGTTTTGAATAGTAAACCGGGTCGTGAATCCTGCCAACTTCGACAGACGTTGTCGGACAAACAATTGCTCAAACACCATGTCGCTCCTTATAAAAATTGTAGCTGTTACTTCAATCTACAACTTTCGTTTTGTCGATTTTCAATTTATATTCTAAAAACTCGAGTCTCGTGCCAACGAACAACTGCAAGTCAAATTAGAACCGACGCCGGCTCCCCTGTTCGCGCGCTCAAGGTGCCACAACCGTCGCGGCCTCGCAGGGCCACGTGGTGCCCGCACCTCGCACTAACGTACAGGCGCCTCGGCACATCTGCGCACACGGGCCCAGGCCAAGTCACCCGGGTTCCCCGCGACCGGGACACGCGCCACGCGTGACACCGCGCGGCCGCGCACGCGGGCTGGCCACTTGGCGACGCCGCGGCAGGCCTCCGCGCCTAGGATACGTCTCCCCAAAGCCTCTCACTGTCCCCCACTCGAGTGACTGTCGGTTAGACGTGGGACACCTCGTTTGCTTGAGAAAGACCGGCACCGCCGGCCACCTCAATGGCCGCCGCTGCCTAGCTTCTCCTCCGCTCGAAACCACTACCTTCCACCCGTCCTAACTCCACCCGGCCTGAGCCGTCCCTGATGCCGAGTCGTCGTCACCACCTCTCCTTACGGCCTCCGCGGTCGGGGCAGTGAGCTCCAGCGGGAGCTCTGCCATGGCTCCGTCACCGGCGCCCGCCGGCTACGCCCTTTCCCCGTCCAAGCCCCAGAACGAAACCCTGGTGAGCCCCTCGTCGTTCCCGACCACTTCCCCGACCTGCCCGGCCAAGTCTGGCGAACTCCTCGTCGGAATCCGGCCGCCCTCATCTCAGGCCGCGACCAGGGACCTATTTTAATCCGGATTTTCGTTTTGAGGACCTATCTGTGAAAATCAGGGACCTGTCCGTAAATACTAAGCTGTAGATCTAGATTCAAAACGCAGTAATTTAGAAAAATCATAAAAATGCAAATCCAGTTTTGTTGGTTTCCTATTGAAGAAATCTACGTTTTCTAGAAAGGTGGTATAGGGTTTTTCTCTATAGTTTTTGAATGAACATTCAAACTCAGTTTGAAGTGTTTTTGTTATAATTTAAAATATAATCATGCCATGAACTTGAATTTTGGATATGTTTTTTTTATTGCATGTTTAGATTTGTGACCAAAGTTTACAGGAGTTTGATTTGTAGATATTCAGTTATGATTTATGTAGGCTTTATGCTAGATTAATCTTGATTCTTTTTATAGCCCCTTTAGTAAACTTTTGTTTAAGCACAAGTGCATCCTAGGTTTGTGTCTTGATGAATAGTACATCTGGTAGAATGGATATGATTTTAGGATGTGTTTTAGTATGTGTTTTGGATTTAATCTTGTGTAGGAGTTTAAATTAAAAATTTGAAACATAATTTGAATCTGCATCTATGCTTTGGCCAGTAGCTTAGATTTGACATATATGGCTTGTAGGAGAAAGTAGAGATAAAAAAGATTAGTAAATCTTTTTATAAGATTTAATTAAGTGAAGCTAGGCTGAATTTTGTCTTTTTCATAAAAATTAGTTTATATGTGATCTAGAGCTACATTTTTGCACGTGAGCTTAGCTTAGGTATTTTTGTTGTGTACCAAAATTTAGGATCAATGGATGTGTATTTAATTTATATGAATTTTTGGATGAAAAGCTAGCTAGAAATTGAATAAATACGTTTATCCTCATTTTAAGTTTAATTAAGGATTTCATGCTTAGTTTCTATTTGTAATAATTTAAACCCCATGTTGTTTGGTGAAGTTAAGTAATTTAATTTGCTTAAATATGTACACAGTCGCCATCAAAGTTGACTTTTAATTATCCACTCTCACCATAACCTAATGCATATGCATGTGTACGTGTACATTTACCAGACGGGACTTACACGCTGACCCAGGAGGGGGACGACACGGTAGTTGGTGAAGCGAACGAGTTGGGTGTTCAGCAGACCCGGATCAAAGTCCAGAATAGCCCAAGGTTGTAGCTGAAGTAGAAGAAGGCAAGCACCGAAGTGCATATAACCTATTTGGGATAAACTCATATCTTTTACTTTCAGTATTTATGTTATGTTTTGTGCATTTAAGTTTCAGGAGTTGATTTGGAACCTTAGATGCATGATCCTTAGGTTCCTATGCTCTTTAACTAGTATGATAGGCTCGGTAGATGTCATGCTTTAAGGAAACTGTAGAAGTCGAGTGATGTCTCATTGCTCGCGAGATATATGGTTCTTATGTTGGAGTCATAAGATATGATTAAATGGACTCTCTCTTGTGGTAAGAGAAATGGGGTCGGTCTCGACCAAGTAGTATGTGCTGGTTAAGCTTTTGAACGTACCAAGAACTTGTCTGGAATGGGACTGGTAAGCCTAGTACCTAATGAACCAGTGCGGGAATTTTATCGCTTCTACTCTTGAGCTGCGTCTCCCGGTTTGCTACCCGTAGTGCAAGTGTGAGTCTGGACGTGCCATGAGTGGGTGTACCAGTAAACCTTGTACTTAGGACTGTAGCATCTTTTCCTAATCTGGGGAATGACAGGAACTGCTGGTCAGGGTAGACTCCGCATTTTCCTTTATTTGATTTCTTGGGGTCTACCTTTGTCAGATGGTGAGATCTGAACATCCCACGGGGGTGTTAATCCCTGTGGTTTATTTGTTCGGTGGGGAGGAGTATAAGGCTAAGAACTCGAAGGTCGCACACGAGTACGCGGAACACAGAGAACACGGCGAGTTTATATTGGTTCGGGCCTCCGGAGAGTAATACCCTACGTCCATTATCGGTGTAGATTGCTTGGGAATTGGTCGAGGTGAAGTTACAAGGGATCGCCTCGTCCGCCTTATATTGGCCAGCGGATGAGATCGGTTCCTAGACTCCTGGTCGATTACGACCAGGAGACCTAAGTCTATGTTACACATCTTGCCATATCATGTCGATCTGCTTTGGGCGAAATCCACCGAGGTCTTGTCTTGTCTTGTCTTGTACGCCAAGTCTTGAGGTCGTGATAAACTAGGTCGTCTGGAGGATCTTCTAGAAGGTCTTTCAGGAAGTCGTGTGGGCCGCCAACTAGGTCGGTTGGGCCCACAGACAGGTCGGCAGGTCTTCTAGTAGGCCGGACCCACTTGTCAGGGACAACCATGAGCCTCATCGGTGGGGACCCAGGGGTACCCATGTCTCACAAGCCCCGGGCGAGGTGTAGGCACAACAACCTTAGAAAGGTCATGAAGAAGTAGTAGAGCTATCGATAGGTTGAATAGCATGCACGTCGGTCCAAAAAGAAAGAGAAATAAATCAGCTTTGTAGCCGACCTGCTTGAGGTCTTGCCGAACGAAGAGAGGTCGAGTAACGAGCTGTAGGAAGTAGGCTTCCAATAGATCGAAACGACGATGAAAAAATTCGGAGGGCATCGAAGATGCACTCATGAGTAGTATCCGAGCATCGTGGAGGGCAGGATGACCGGCATGATGATCCAAAAAAGAAGAAGAGAAGAAAAAAAGTAGGTCGAGTAACGACGTGATGAGAAATGGGTTCCCAACAGGTCGGTACGACGAAGAAAACAAGAGGGCGTCGAAGACGCACTTGTAGAGTAGTCCCCGAGCATTGAAGCAGGCAGCATGGCTGGTTTGATGCTCCAAAAAGAGAAGAAAAATGAAGGCATGGTCTTGATCGAACGAAGTGTATAGACACCCAGCTGTCCAAGCGTGGCTGCAAGGAGTCTGGCAGGGCCGACCTCAGGGAGGCTTTTGTAGGCGTGCTGACCTCGAAGAGGCCTTAAACAACAATGCCCAGTATCCGAGGATACCCAGCAAGGTCTTGAAAGGCGTGTCGCATGAAGAAATCACTGATGATGTTGTAGCTGTAGTTGCGATGTTCGTAACCAGACGACGATGAAGCTGGCGAAATAACGTCGACCTTCGATCGTATGGAGTATAGAGACATCCAGATATCTTGCATAGCTGCAAAGAGTGTGACAGAGCTACTCGAGGCATGCCGACCTAAGGAAGGTCTCAAGTATTTAGTGCCCAAGCACCAAGAAGCACTTGGTAGGGCCATCAGGCGCGCACCCCACAGGGAGGCCTTCATTCCCGACGTAAAATCCTTGGTGTCCAGAGCGGGCTGGCAGGGCTATAAGAGCACACCGACCTCATAAGATCAAGCGTCTAGGGCGCCCAACTAGGTTGGCAGAGCCGTAAACATACCGCGGCATTGCAAGACATAGGTATTAAGGCACGCCGACCTCAAGGAGGTCGATTTGGTGCCCAAACGACCAACATAGCTGCTAGCCATCCAGCAGAGCCATGTTACTAAGGTATTTGAAGGATCGATATGGCGAACCAGAGAGGGGGGGAGTGAATGGGAGCCGATAAAAAATCTTCTCGAAGGAGATGGAGACTCCTACAAGACGAGCACGGCTTCCAACACACGTCTCCAACTCACTACCCAAGTTGGCCAAGCCCACGCAGCCACTGAAGTGCTACTGGACCTAGGAACCAACAAACAACCTTCCGAGCCAAAACACACCAACACGCACAGCGGAAACTTGCACGACTTGCTGCCTGTGCTGCACCGGTCAGACCGATGGCCTGCGCCGGTCAGACCGGTGACACCGGTCAGACCGGTGGACAGAGCCGGTCAGGCCGGTGGCTACAGCAGCCACATAATAGACGTTCCAGAAAGCCTTAGTGACTTCTCTAGGCCCTGGAACAAAGACACCCCCAAAACACAACCTGAACGGAAGGAAAACCCTACACAAAACCTAACAAAAACAACACCAAACAGACCAAGAATTGACCAGCAGCACCAAGACCCAAAGATACACAAGTCAAGCAGTTCACCTGAGACAAATCCCACAAGTGACTCACACCGGTCAGACCGGTCAAGAGCACCGGTCAGACCGTGTAGCTCAGGCGCTCGGGATGAACAACACCCGCGGGTCAACTCCTCCAAATCCAAACCTCAATCTCCCGAATCGCTCCACGGAGTTGAACAAGACTTTGGGGATGATAGGAACACCTCATGAGGAGTCCGTAGCCATGATTTTGTCCACCAAAACTTGCAAAATCAAGAGGAATCGAAGAAATCCCGCCAAGAACTCCTCTAACCCTAGAACACTGAAAACCCCAAAATCGAGCCCCTTAACTCACAGATTTGGGAGGGGAATCACAGGCCAAAGAACCACGAAAGGTTCCCACAAATTTACCCCATCAAATCCCTAAGAGCAAGGTCCCCAAAACACCCCAAGAAAACCACCAAAAGAGGGCTCCGAAAATAACCATCAAGAACAACCGGGAACAACACAAGGCCTTGAGGAACCACGCCGAATCATCTATACATACCAAGAAGGTTCATACAAGGTCTAGCTTGCCGCCCAATCATCCAACCCTCTCACAATATCTCACCATGAAGCTCTCAAGCTAGTCCTATGGAAATCCTAAGAAAATAGGACGGGAAAATAGGAAAGCAAATGAACTAGGGTTCCAAGAGATTGCCGCCATCCTCTCACCTCATGGGTTATATGGAGGCAACCGAAAGTCTAAGATACCCTTACTTAATAACTAGGGATACAAGCCCCTCAAGGGTGGTTTTGGAAGTCTTTGGATTTTCTCCATCGGACGGATGCCCGCGACCGCACCCTCGCTTAGCCTTGACGCAAGCCATGCGATCCCGACGCGTGTCCTCCGCTTCGAAGATTCCGGACTGCGTCGTCGCACACCGGTCAGACCGGTGCTCCTCACCGGTCAGACCGGTCTGGAGCTGCTGCAGCACCGTCTTCGGTTCTCCGGTCTTGGCTTTGTGGATCAACCAAGGAACCCAGTGGTTTTCTGGTGAACCACTGGAAACCCCGCGAACTCGGTGTAGCCTCCGCCAATCGCCACTCATGACTCGGCTCCCACGTAGTCCCGGCTCGACCTTGGTTTTGAGGCTCAACCAAGAAACCGTCCATGACTTCATCTTGCTGTTCATGCCACCATGCGGCCCGCACTTGATGGTGGCCAACGGGGGTCAAGTGCGGGCCGCATGGTGACATGAATCTTCGAAGCGGAGGACACGCATCGGGATCGCAAGGCTTGCGTCGAGGCTAAGCAAGTTGCGGTCGCCGGGCATCCATCTGGTGGAGAAAACTTGAAGATTTCCAAAACCGCTCTTGAGGGGCTTGTATCCCTAGTTATTAAGTAAGGGTATTTTAGACTTTCAATTGCCTCCATATAACCCATGTGTTGAGAGGATGGCAGCCATCTCTTGTAACCCTAGTTCATTTGCTTTCCTATTTTCCCTTCCTATTTTCTTATGATTTCCATAGGACTAGCTTGAGAGCTTTATGGTGAGATCTTGTGAGAGGGTTGGATGATCGGGCGGCAAGCTAGACCTTGTATGAACCTTCTTGGTATGTATAGATGATTCAGCGTGGTTCCTCAAGGCCTTGTTGTGTTGTTCCCGGTTGTTCTTGGTGGTGATTTTCTAAGCCCTCTCTTGGTGGTTTTCTTGGGGTGTTTTTGGGACCTTGCTCTTGGGGATTTGATGGAGGAAATTTGTGGGAACCCTTCGTGGTTTTTTGGCCTGTGATTCCCCTCCCAAATCCGTGAGTTAAGGGGCTCCATTTTGGGCTTTTCGGTGTTCTAGGGTTAGAGGAGTTCTTGGCGGGATTTCTTCGATTCCTCTTGATATAGCAAGTTTTTGTTGACAAAATCGTGGCTATGGACTTCTCATGAGGTGTTCCTACTATCCCCAAAGTCTTGTTCAAGTCCGTGGAGTGATTCGGGAGATCGAGGCTTGGATTTGGAGGAGTTGACCCG
Organism: Cenchrus americanus; assembly: GCA_947561735.1. Lineage (NCBI taxonomy): Eukaryota > Viridiplantae > Streptophyta > Magnoliopsida > Poales > Poaceae > Cenchrus > Cenchrus americanus. The sequence goes on from OX387242.1 coordinate 68,751,057, forward strand.
TGGGTGCCGTTAATCACGAGTCGCCCGTGCTACACCGGTCCGACCGGTGCTCTTGACCGGTCCGACCGGTACTAGTCACTTGTGGGATTCACCTCGGTGAACTCGCTTAACTCGTGTGTCTTTGGGTCTTGGTGCTACCGGTCGGTCCTTGGTCTCGTTTGGGGTTGTTTTGTTAGGTTTTGTGTAGGGTTTTCCTTTCGTGCGGGTTGTGTTTTGAGGGTGGCTTTACTCGTGCTTCCCGGAACGCTTGTTGTGCGGCCGCCGTAGCCACCGCCCGACCGCGCGTCCGCCGGTCCGACCGGTGTCACCGGTCCCGACCGCACAGTCATCGGTTTGACCGGCAAAGACAGCAAGAAGCCGTGCAAGTTTCCACCGTGCGTGTTGGGGTGTTTTGGCTCGCAGGTTGTGTGTTGGTTCCTAGGTCCAGGGCACTCCGGTGGCTACGTGGACTTGGCCAACTTTGGTAGTGAGTCGAGACGCGTGTTGGAAGCCGTGTTTGTCTTGTTGGAGTCTCCATCTCCTTCGAGAAGAATTTTTATCGGCTCCCATTCACTCTCCCCCTCTCTGGTTCGCCGTATCGGTCCTTCAGAGCCTAGTTTGGAAAGCACATCGGCGGCGACATTGTTGTTGCGTGGGACGTGCTGGAATTCGATCCCCTCGAAGTGGCCTTCGAGTTTACGAATCTCAGCGCAGTAAGCATCCATCATGTCCTTGACGCAGTCCCACTCCTTGTTGACTTGCTCGATGACGACCTTGGAATCGCCAAAAGCCAGTAGTCGCTTGATGCCAAGGAACACTGCTATTCGGAGCCTGTGGATCAGGGCTTCGTACTCTGCTCCGTTGTTGGAGGCCTTGTAATAATCTGCATGACGTACTTGAGCTGCTCTCCCCCGAGGGGAGATAAGTAACACACCCGCGCTCGCTCCTTCGAGGTTGAGGGCACCGTCAAAGTACATTATCCAGTGTTCAGGCCGCTCCTTGGGAGGGGGCATCTGGATCTCTGTCCACTCAGATACAAAGTCTGCGAGGATCTGCGACTTGATCTCTTGCCTGGGGCAGAACTCGATTTGAAACTCTCTAAGCTCGAGTGACCACTTGACGATGCGGTCATTGGCATCACGGTTGCGGATGATCTCTCCCAAGGGGAACAAAGACGGGACCACGATCTTGTGAGCTTGGAAGTAGTGTCGAAGCTTTCTCGACGTGATCCGGAGCGCATAGAGCAGCTTCTGAGGTTGTGTATAACGTGTTTTAGCGTCGGCCTGCCCTTCTTCTTTTCGCTCGGCAACGAGAACTGTGCTGACCACATTAGTGGTGGCAGAGATGTAGAGTAGGAGTGTTTCCTTCGGTATAGGAGGTCTCATAACTAGTGGTGTTGTCAAGGACTCTTTGAGAGCCTTGAAAGCTTTCCGGGCTTCGTCGTCCCATACGAACTTGTCAGCCTTCTTCAATAGCTTGAAGAAAGGTAGTTCTTTTTCACCGAGCTTGCTGATGAAACGACCTAGAGCCGCCATCATACAGGTGAGCTTCTTGACGTCTTTCTTGTTGGATGGCTTGGCCATCTTGCGTATAGCGTCGATCTTCGCTGGGTTGGCCTCAATGCCTCGGTGCCCGACCATGAAGCCTAGAAGCAATCCGGAGGGGACACCGAAGATGCACTTCGTTGGATTGAGCTTCCACTTGAACTCTCGTAGATTGGCGAAAGTTTTGGTGAGGTCGATGATGAGCTTGTCTTCTTTTGTAGTCTTGACGGCCACATCATCCACATAAGCTTCGACGTCCTTCCCAGTTTGGGTCTTCAAGCACTTCTGGATTGCTTTCTGGTAGGTTGCTCTAGCGTTTTCAAGCCAAAGGTCATGACCTTATAGCAAGAGATGCCGTGGGGGCGTTATGCACGCCGTTTTGTCTTCGTCGTCGGGATGCGGGGCTATCCGATGATACCCCGAGTAGCGATCGAGGAAGCAAAGTAGGATGCTACCGGCCGTGGAGTCCACGACCGATCGATACGAGGAAGAGGGAACGGATGCTTCGGGCGTTGCTTGTTAAGGTCGGTGTAATTGATACACATCCTTAATCCACCGCGTTTTCTTTGGTACAAGAACTAGGTTTGCGAGCCAAACCGGGTGTTGACATTCGCTAATGAAACCTGCAGCTAAGAGCTTACAGTCTTCTACTTCTATAGCTTGTTTTCTATCTTTCGCAAATCGCCGGAGCTTTTGCTTAATAGGTTGTGCGGTCTTGTTGACTTCAAGTCTGTGCTCAGCCAGCTCCCTGGGGACTCCAGGCATATCGGATGGACTCCATGCGAAGATGTCAGCGTTGTCCCTGAGGAAGCTGGTGAGCGCGAGTTCCTATTTGGGGTCGAGGTCGGCCCCGATGACGACTTCCTTGGATGCATCGGGCAGGCTGACGCAAACCTTCTTGATGGCTGGACTTGGGTCCAAGGTCGTGCTTGTACGCTTCTGCTCTGGTACTTGAAGAGTAGTTTGGTCGATCTTGGCTGCCTGAGCGACCATGACCGTTGTTGCGACTTTGATTGCTGAATCTTTGGAGAGCTCGACGGTGGCGCTTTCACAATTGTAGGAGACCATGATGTCCCCGAGGACGGAAAGGATTCCATTTGGCGCCGACATCTTCATGATGAGGTAGGTGTGATGTGGTATAGCCATGAATTTGGCGAGCATAGGTTGGCCAAAGATGGCGTGATAGGATGAGCGGAAGTCCGCGACCTCGAACGTCAGGTACTCCGTTCGGAAGTTCTCTTCTATGTCGAAGGTGACCGGTAGGCATACACAACCTATGGGGTACGCAGCCTTGCAGGCACAATCCCATAGAAGGGTTCATCACAGGCGGTCATTTTGGTGAAGTCGAACTCCATCTTGCGCAACGTCTCTGTGAAGATGACGTTTTAGGCTGCTGCCTCCGTCGATGAGGGTCTTAGGCAACCAGGCCCCATTGACTATGGGGTTGACGACCAGTGGATAGGTTCCGGGGTCGGGGATGTGAACCCAATGATCTTTCCTGGAGAAAGTGATTGGAAATTCAGACCACCGCAGAGGTCACAGGTTTTCAGCAGGGTTTACCTTACCGAACCGGTCCACCGAACCGTCGGCCACCAGTTTCGGTAAACCGGTCGGTAAGTCGCGGTAACCGACCAAAACCGAACAAATTCAAAATCCAAATTGAAACATCAGTTCAATCGGTTTAGATCGGTAAACCGCTCGGTAAGGACCTGTTACCGGTCGGTTTGGGCGGTAAACCGAAGTGAAAGGCAGAAAAACCGAACATGTTTTTGTGGTTCTCCGGTGATAAATTAATGAAAATCTTAGCATGATCTATGCATAAATTAATGTAAAGGACCTCACAAAACCTCACCAAAGGAATAATATCATAGTTTTGCATACAAACAATGTCATAGTAATAAATGTGCATACAATACCATGGTGATAGTGATAATTGTGCATACAATACCATAGTCATAGTAATAAAAGATCAATGCTGTAGAAATGGGAAGACCCCCATTTGGGTCGTCATCTGGTACTCAGCGGTGGACATGACATTCAAACCTTGCACTCTAAGCAACTCAGCCTTGTAGTCTTGCCAAGTTTGACCCATCCACGCCGCTCGTCGTCCGCCATTCTTTGAAGTAACATATTGTAACAATGTGGATCTTCCCATTCGTACACCCATCTTGTCGGTGGTTGCATGTTAATGTCGTGTACGGGATAATGAAAAGACCGTGAGGTATCACCGTACGAGGAAGAAGAGTACCGAGGAGTGTCGTAGTCCGTGGGTCCAATCTGTTCTCCTCTGCGATTCCGTGCTCCATGGTCACGGTCCCGAGTAGCATGTGTGAAATCGCTCCCCCGCATTCAAGCATATATCACAATTAGTACTCATAGTCGAAACATGTGTGCATATTAGGTTGCAATGTATACCGTGAAACGAATACCACCACCACCACCACTAGCACCATCACCACCACCACCACCACCACTAGCACCACCACCACCACCACCGTCACCATCACCATCACCACACCATCATCGACGAGCCGCTATCCCCCGACTCCCGATACGGTGGACTAGGTGGACTACGCTGACCATCTCCATCATTAGAGGAGGTGTCGCTGTCCACTGGAATTATTGTTGTTTTGCCTTTTCCTCGTTGACGCTTCGGGTCACCCTTCTTAGGCCCCTCCTGGAACTTCCTCTTCCCAAGGTGACTGTCTCCCACCACTCTACGTGCCCAATCACTGATGCAATCATCACCCATAGTCTCACGTAGATCAGAGGGGTCTACGTGATCACTGACTCTCTTTATTCCGTTCATAAGTTGTCTTCTTAGTCCTCTCAATCTCACGATGAAAGTACTCCTGCACAGGTGGTGGCACATTCCTGCAATGGACCACCTGGGTCCCTTTTCCAGCCAAATGTTGTTTGAACCTAGTCGCCCGGGTCCCTTTTCCAGCCAAATGTTGTTTGAACCTAGTCGCACCACCTCCACTTTTGTGCATATGACAATAGTTGCATCGCCATCCGGGGTGACGATTTTCACCGTGTTCCCACACAACATCTCTAGACGCCATTTTGTATCTGCATAAATGGACATCATCCACAAATCAATCACATAAATCATATACTTAAATATGCTCTAAATATCTACATCTTAAATTAAATCATATATACAACTAAATATGCTCTACCAAAATCCTACATTTATGGTCTACATATCTACATTTACAAACCTAAATCATGTAAACACCTGAATCAAATCATATCTGCATCCTAAATCAAAATGTTCTACACTTCTATATCAAAACATATTTAGAAACAAGATAAATCAAACATTTATGAGGGGGGAGAGACTTACCAGTGCCAGGGCGGTTAACCGCGGCTTACCGCTCGTCCGGGGTGGTAAACCGCTCGTCCGGGGCGGTGAACGGCTAGATCCGGTGGCCGGCCGGCTAACCGCCTCGTCCGAGCGGTAAACCGCACTCAGAGGCCGGTTAGGTGTCACCGGCGGCCGAACGGCGACCCAGGGGAGGCGGAGTGGGGCGGACCAGCTTCTGGAGACCGAGGGCTCAGCCGGATGGGATGGGGAGCATCGGTGGGGATATTTTGACCCCCCAATGGTTGGGCCTAAGTGGGCCATGCTGGGCCGGCGGGTTTTTTCTTTTCTTTTTTTGGTTTAACTTCTTTTGGTCGGAATTTATACTAAATGAACGAAGTTTGCAACAAATTTGACACCATTAGACCCAATAAATCACGAAGTATTTTTAGGGATTTTTCCACATTTTTCAATTTTCAGAATTCAAATTCAAAAAATTTTGAACCCACCGGTTGGTAACCGGCCAGTACCGTAACCGGTCCAGGCCGGTTACCGTGGTAACCGGGCCGGTTACCAACGTTAAAGTAAACCCTAGTTTTCAGTGTTGACGTGCCCGATCTCCCTGGCGTTCGATTGAGTATGTCGATTGGTTTTGATCGCTTGGCAACCTCCGACGATGAAGTTGATCTCGTGGTTAGCCTTCTGGAATGCACCATTGGGGTTGCCCCCTTTAGGCGGTGGCGGAGGTGTCCGCTCTTTACGGTTGTTGTTTTGGCGGTTGTGGTCGTCCTGGCGACGTCCATCATCGCGTCGGTCGTTGTGACGTTCATCGTGGCGATTGTCACGACGATCGCTTCTGTCGCGCCTGTCGGCGCGGTCGTCACGACAGTAGTCGTCACGTCTGTCGTCGCGGCGGTAGTCGCGGCGATAATCACGTCGATCCCTATCGTCATTGTGAGGATAGGGTCTGCAGGCATGGTAATCTCGTCGATCAGGTCGACGGTTACGATTGTCGAAGCGCTGACTACCATTGCGGTCGTCGTTGCTGTTGCTCCTGGTCTTCTTGGAGGTAGATGGTACCCCAAGGGCACGCTTTAGCTGCTCGCACTCCCTCATGGTGTGCTTGGCATCGCGGTGGAACTAGCACTGGTCGTCCATGACCATATTGAAGTCACCTTCGAGGAAGGTGGAAGGTCTTGGTGGATCTGCTACGTAGGCTTCGCCGGATCGCTTGTGCGACCTCGGTGCCTTTATCATCGTGGTCTTCTCCGTTGAAGTCGTGCATTACTGCATCTTGAGTGTCGACCGCCTTGTCGACATAGGCCATGAGGTCGCCAATGGTTTTTGCACCGACTTCATGGATCTTCTCGAACAACTTGATGTTGGTGATTCCCTTTTTGTAGTAGGCAATGACGTTGTCATCTTTGACACCTACAAGGGTGTTGCGGTTCTCGAAGTAGCGGTTAGTGTACTCATGAAGAGTTTCATCGCTTCTCATCCATACTCTGGCAAGGTGGTGAGTATTGCCAGGACGATTGTAGGTCGCCTGGTAGTTGGTCGTGAATAGGCGGGACAGAGTCGCCCAAGAGGTGATGCACTATGCTGGGAGATTGTCGAGCCACAGGAGTGGTGCCTTTCCCATCACGAGGGGAAAGTATCCGGCCATGTGGTCTTCATTGCCTCCCGAGGCGCGCGCCGCTATATTGTACATCTTGAGCCATATACTCGAGTCGGAGCGACCGTCATACTTCTCAATAGCCGGCTTGAAGTCTTTTGGGTATCCGATAGTCCGGAGACGTCGTGAGAAAGCCGGGAAATTGTTGACCGCTTCGGGCTTGTGGACGGGGCATGAGCCGCAGAGATAACGTAGAGGTCGTAAGGATGGCTGTTGTCTTGATCGTACCGGGCACGTCGCGAGAGTTCCTAGTCGTGCATGATCCGGAGATCCGTAGCTTGGATGGGGTTGTCGGCGTCAAGGGGGTCGGGGACCCCGTGCTCACGATCATAGTTAGCATGTCGAGCTATCTCGACTTCATCTCTTACACGGTGGCGCCGGCTTCCCTCTCGCATGATTGACTTGGATCGGAGGAGGCGGAGCTCTCGCGTTGTGTCTTGGGTTCGGAGCGATGTTTGCCCGAACATTGGCATCATTGGCTACGTTGTTGGCGATGTTACCGGCGACATTGGCCCAGGTCGTTTGCTTTGGGGCGTTAGCCACAAGATTGGCCGGAGCGTTGGCCGCGAGCGTTGGCGGCGGGGTTGATCGGCCGTGCTACTTCATTTTCACCTCTTCCTTCTTCGACCACCGGTCGAGGGGACCACGGCTACGACGCTCCGATCTGCGCTTCCGGAGTAGGAACTTGCTGCGGATCTGCTATATCCGGGACCTCTTTCCTCGATCCGAGCGGCTACAACATGGACGTTGGCTTGGAGGCGCCGGATCACTAGAGAATCTTCAAGGTGGTTTAGGGTGGCGAGAGCGGCTCCCAAGTTGGTCCGCGGTGAGTTGTAAACCTCGAGTCCGTCGCGCTCGAAGTCCCCGAGGAGGTCTCGCGCATCCGGTCTGTTGGCACGAGGTGGATCATCTTGGCCTCGGCGCCGTGGGGGCGGTGGTGTCACAAGTGCTTGTTGCGTGGCGTTGGGGTTGTCTTGTCCGGCGTTAGGATTGACGTACCCATCATTAGCGTTGACCTCGTCCGGCGTTAGCATTGACTCGTCCGGCATTGGCCGGTTGTAGGCCTCGCACCTAGGGCAGCAACTGCGATCTCTTGTTGTCATCGGACAGCTCGGGCGGCATTGGCGTTTTCACGCTCTTGACGCTGCGCGTCTATTTCTCCATCTTGCGGTGGTACATCCACAGGGACGACCAAGATCTAGCGATATAGAGTCTCGAACTCTTCTCCCGGATAGTTCAGGGAGATCGTTGTGTGGGCGACCTGTAATGCAAGGCGGTCCGGAGACGACTCTAGGTTCAACCGGTGGTGGTGAGCCGCGGTGAGAGGTCGGCGAAGTTTCTTGAGGACACGGCACTAGCGTGCGGTGTGCTTGGAGTTCTGGTGGATAGGTCGGGGATCGTCGAGATGATTCCCGCAACTTCCACGATATTGATGGCGAGTCCGGATTAGATCCGGATCTTGCGCTTCATGTAGCATGATGCTACGCGAGCGGCATTGCGCAAGACAAGAGGCATCTTTGGAGGTCGAAGGAGTCGTGCGAGGACGCTTGACGCACTCACGGACTTTGATTGTGTCGGAGAGCATATCCTCGACAAGATCGATCCCGGTGATCGGGTCGCTAGGAGTGGGTGGGTGAGTTTTCTTCGACGATTTGTTTCGATCCGTTGGTTGGTGGTGACCGCATTGCCTTCGATGACGAGGCGGGCGGGCCGGAGCGATTGATGTCGTCGGCATCGAGCCAAAGCGGATGTCGACGGGGTTAGTGAGGAAGTCCGCCATGCTCTCCGAGAAGATGATGCCGTTTGTCGAAGCCATCGAGTTGCACGAAGAACCTTGACTCTACCCCTACCTGGCGCGCCAACTGTCAGATGGTGAGATCCGAACGGCCCACGGGGGTGTTAATCCTTGTGGTTTATTTGTTCGGCGGGGGAGGAGTCTAAGGCTAAGAACTCGAAGGTCGCACACGAGTACGCGGAACACGAGAGAACACGACAAATTTATGCTGGTTCGGGCCTCCGGAGAGTAATACCCTATGTCCGGTTGTCGGTGTAGATTGCTTGGGAATTGGTCAAGGTGAAGTTACAAGGGATCGCCTCGTCCGCCTTATATTGGCCGGCGGATGAGCTCGGTTCCCGGACTCTCGGTCGATTACGACCGGGAGACCTAAGTCTACGTTACACATCTTGCCATATCTCGTCGATCTGCTTTGGGCGAAATCCACCGAGGTCTTGTCTTGTCTTGTACGCCAAGTCTTGAGGTCGTGATAAACTAGGTCGTACGGGGGATCTTCTAGAAGGTCTTTCGGGAGGTCGTGTGGGCCTCCAACTAGATCGGTTGGGCCCACGGACGAGGTCGGCGGGTCTTCTAGTAGGTCGGACCCACTTGTCGGGGACGGCCATGAGCTCGGTCGGTGGGGACCCGGGGGTACCCATGTCTCACAACCTTCTTCCATGTGTTTGGGTTTGCCTTGCAAGGATTTAATCGATTGATCATCGGTCTCGCACCGTTACATCGATCGCTTAACCATGAGCTACCCCATCTTGTACTATGGAACATATGGACTAATTTTGATGCTTGAATAATAATATTGTTTGCACAACATGCTTGTTTAGTATAGGTGCTCACCTATAATGGTTAATCTATTAGAACTTGAGCTAAAATTGGAAATTATGGATCAACTCTTAGTCACTTTTGGCAAAACAAACCCACCGGTCAAAAAGCCTTGCATTGCATGTCTAGTTATACTTTCTTTTTGTCGGGTCGGTCTTGCCGAGTATTAGCATACTCGGCTTTGCTTAATTTGTGGTTTTCAAGTAACCCCATCCGACCTGGTTCTATTCCGGATGGTTGGGAGCTTGAGTGGGAGAATGACGATGAGGAGTGATATGCTTGGATGACCTCCCGTGTGTATCCCGCGTTTAGTTTTTAGTTCCGCTTGTTTAAACTCTAAAACACTTTACTTTCATGTATGAAAACCTGGTTTGTAATAATGTGACCCTAAGGGATGTTATGTAAATTTGAACTTGTTCTCCGGTCCCACCTTCGTGTGGGCTTTGCGCATATCGGCGATCTGTTGTAAGTGAGTCACCGGTTGTGGCCGGCGAGAGGTGACAAAATACTTCTTTATTATTGCTTAATGGCCACGTGGACCGGCTTAGGCGATAATACAAAGTTATTTTGGGTGGTTCTGTCATAGTGGAGGTACCACCCGGTACAAATACTTGTTTCTCTGTTTAATGTTTTTCTTTTCTCTAACGTATTTGTTTACGGTACTAATACTAATCATAATACACTTTAATATAAAGTCATGTGGCATATAAAATGTTATATTTGAGATAATATTCTACATACATTCGCATGTATTTATTTGTATAACATTATCTCTAATATTATAGAAAAAGATATATGAATGCTTGTAGAATATAACATCTCAAATCCTGAAATAGAAAAACTTTGGAAATAATATTATACATTAGAATATTGTGCACACTGAAATTTAGATAAATAATATACATTGGATGAAATGTTAGCGGAGTTTAATTTTTGCTTCCAGATGATTGGCCTTTGTCTTTGCTTCCAGAGGCTTCCTTCATGTTCTGACTTGTCCCTTACCCGGTCGTCTCTCCCATACTAAGAATAGAGGATAAGCCAGCATAAAACTCTCCCCCTGGACTAATAACCTCGTCTAGAAGACATCCACATAATTGTTCTTGAATCAATCGGATTTGTTCTGTCTCGAAGAATGTTTCCTTGATGTTGGAAATCTACCAAAGAATATGAACAAAAGAATAAGAACCGAATCGAAGAATATGAACAATAAGAACAACATGTAGTCACGGTTGTGTGTACACGCGCCTTCTCTTCGAATTTGCCACCATCGACACGGGCTATAACACGATGCATGTACTTGCACACATAATATCCGCATAGATTGGTGCCGGAAGGCTGCGTCATGACTCGCGCATATGGAAAAACCAAGTCATGAAAATAAGTTTTTATTGTAATGTAAGAATTGAAGAATAAGTAAAGACACACATTGGCCAATCATAGTGAATATAAAGGTTTTCTTGGAACTTTCCGGGTACTTATCATAGAGACAAGTCCATGCGGTTTTAATCAACTCTACGACATCTTGATATCTACTTTTGTCGGTAGTCTTGTACAAAGAGTCAAAGACAAAGACCTTGCTCGCACCATACAAAAACTAAAGAGAACCTAGTGGAAGCTGTTCATAGATCCAAAAGTATTAGTTTCCTAAAATATGCAATGTAATTTTTGAAAAAGGTAAGTAAAGGAGATACACGTTGCACACCCGAAGTTGTATGGCATCTCTATGACAGCCCTATCATGGTGTTTGTCTAGAAAGTTGATGATCGATTACGTGTTTCACTCTCATTAAGTTTGAGAGTGTTCGAGTTATCATCAAAGGATCCATGTAGCCCACACTCATGATTCCTTTCCTCCTGGTCCGTTGCATATCAAAAGCGTATGACACAAAAAATATAGAAGTTAAGATATGGGATAAAGTGGCTAGAGCATTGATTTTTAACATACGGTAGAATAAACACTTATAGAACCCAATAACCGACAAATGAGACGTCAACTACATCCATATTGAATAGGAACCAGAATTCCTTCATGGGAATAGTGAAGTCCTGATGCCCACGGAAATAATGATAGTCTTCAATGCGAACATAGACCAAGTCCATTCCGCCAGCTGCTTTGTACATGTGCCACTTGTGCAATTCATACATCCTCGTTGAAAGATACTAGAGCAATCGCGGCCACACAAGCTCACGCCTAGTCACGGACTACGGTCTATTTGCCCCTTTATGCGATGCAATTTGCTCCTCCCCTAGAAGTTGTGCTAGAGTCAAACCCGATGATTTGGCAAAATCAAGCAATTGTTTCTCATATGTTGTAAGTGGTCTAGTTGTCCCGTATGTGCCTTCATGAGTTGGGATTTCATCCTCCCCTCGAATTTGAGCTGCAATCGGACTCTGTTTGTTTGTTAAATTCAGACACTTGCTGGTCAAATGTTGAAAGCACCTTGAGGTCAGGGCAGATTGTTTTGACTGGATACCAAGTTGTGGAACTTTAGATGAAATTTTCTTCTTCACACGTTGAGTCTTGAGTACTTGTCGGTCGTATCCAGTCAATGGCTTGGGAAGATCATCTGGTTTTCTTCTTCTTTCCTCCTCCATTTTCCTCGTGAAACTTTGAAATTTGACCCGGTCAATTGGTTTCACAACTGGAGGCTTGGGAGCTTTGAATATCTGTCTATCCAATTCTGCCTATCTTTGCCTCGTCAAGTTCCCCGTTTGTCTTATCATAAACAAGTTTTGGTAGAGGCTTCTTCTTCTTGGGTTTCTTCTCCTTCTTTGGAGGCGGAGGAGGAGGAACTTGTCGCTTACCCTTGCCCTTAGCATGTGTAGGAGGTGGAGAAGGAGGTGGACTCTCGCTTGGATCCCTGTCAACTACAGGACTCATGTTGTGATCTGCCCTTGCAGTGGTGAATGCGGCGGTTGATCGTCGCGTTCGAGCATGGTGTTTGGTGAGTGCAGGCGGTTGATCATTAGTTGGAGGAGATGGTGGCTGTTGTGTAATCCTTGTGTGAGCTTTGGGCCAAAAAAATCCAAGTATGCACATCATCTTGAACAAACTCTTCCCCATTAGGCCTCGGTACCTCCAGCTCCGGGTCAACCCAACCATCGACCACCCAAGTCCACAAAAACTCTTGCATAATATTCAATTCCGTGATGGTGACCTGTGATGCTATCATCTTGGCGCTTCTTGCGATTGCTTGTACCGCACAAATGAATCCCAGTGATCACGCAACTTTGCAAGTCTTTTCTTTGTGAAATCGGGTGCAAGTCCCTTCTTGATGTAGTCTTTGTTCAACCGCTTCTTGTACGGCCGAAAGACTATTGCACCCTTCTGCAATGCCCAAGTCCGCACATTTGCTAGATTTGTACCTTGTGGAAATGAGAAGTGTAATTGTATCTCTGCCCAAATCATGTTCTTCTCCGTGTCTGGGACCACATATTGTTGTGCATTTTCTTGTGCCTCTTCATCTTCATTTTGAACTTCAACTGCAGCTTCAGATCCTTTCCAATATTGAAAGCTTATTGGGATGTGATCCCTCACAAGATCCCTAATGTGGTTTGTCAACTTGATGACATTGTCATGTGGAGCTAATGACATGCCTTCGTCAGAAACATCTGTGATGATGAAACGACCCTCTAGCTTCTTATTCGAACCGCATATCCCATGAGCCTTTTTGCTGCTTGATGACGGTTCTTGGAAAATTAAGGACTGTTAACTGATTCCTCCGATTAATTAGTAATTAAAGTTAAAGCGTAAAGTGGTACTAGTTTATACTAATTATACCTCTAATGGTCGCCCATCTTTTCTTGTCTCAGCAATTGGTTGCTCTTCCGCATCGATGCCATCACTAGACATGTTCGAGTAATCGCCACCCACGCACCGATCTTGTTTATTATCGGATTGTTCGAATGTTGTGGTGATAGCCAAAGCCGCCGCTCACAAACAATGAAAGGAATCAAAAGCTCGTGAACCGAAACCAAAACTCAGGACCAAGGACAACCAAAAGCTCTTTACTCAACAGTTGATTTCTCAAAAGTCGATCCCCTTTACAAGTGCCGGTTCGTCTCCTTTTATAGGGAGGCAAGCGGACTTTTACATTTCCGAGAACACCCTCGTGTAAAACGAATCAAAACAGAATGTGGTAGGCTATCTTCGGGTAATCTCCAATTTGGTCTCCACGTAATCGGCGCTTCATGATGTCACGCCGCAAATCGCGGCGCCTTTCCAGCTCTTATCACGTGCGCTTGTCGGGGTAAAATGACCCCCCGAGACCTTTGGAGATCCCCCTTTCGCCTAGCCTTCTTTGTTACCTGAAACGAAGACAATACTCAAGTTTAAACTGGTTAAGTGTTAGGAACGACGAAACCCCCTGTGCGAAAACCTGGCCGAGGCTCCCGGAGTGAACAATATTCGCCCCGGAGGTTTCGTCACGGAATAAGCTGTCAAACGAGACTTCGACGCCCTGTGCCATGCTGGATTCGCTGGATGGCTTCGCTGGCGACGAAAGGGTGCCAGCCAAAGCGCAGCGCCTGGAGGGTGGAGATGGAATCCGCTGTTTCTGGGGTTTTGCTTCCGGCACCCTTCGCATGGCCGCTCTCTATTTCTTAGGTATATGGAAGGCTTGATTCCGAATCCCCCCAACATCTAACCATGATTGTTAGCAATTATGTCCATTAACAATGCCTCTTCGCATTGCTGCTCCGCTATTGGATCCATTGTCACTAAATAACAAGAATAAATAACAACTGTTTTCTAATTAAGTAACTAATTTCCTAATTAAGTAACTAATTTTCTAATGAAGAAACTAATTTTCTGTTGAAGAAACTGATTTTTTATTGAAGAAACTGATTTTCTAATGAGGTAACTAATTTTCCGGTGAGATAACTAGTTTTCTAGCGTATCGGGTGAGTCGGGAGTGTCGGTATGTAGTGTCGTGTCGAGCATGTCGGGCGAGTCGATAGTGTCATGTCGTGTCGTGCAAATCGAACGTGTCGAGCGAGTCAAACGTGTCGTGTCGAGGTTGTGTCAAGTGAGTCAAAAACATATCGAGCGGAGTCTAACGTGTCGAGTATGGCGAAACTAAATTTAAATTTGATTCTACAAATAACATTTACATCTTAATCTAAATTTAATGTAAATTTAAATTTAATTCTACAAATAACATTTACATCTAAATCAAAATTAATGTAATTGAAAATTTAAATTCTAAATAACATCTAATTATAAATTAAAATCTATAACAAAATATAAACCAAATTTTATAGTAAATAGAATCCGGAATACAAATAATTTAAAAAGTAGGTTGACGTGCGGGCTCGCGGGGCGACGCGGCGGTCGGCCATACCCGCCGGCGTGGATGCGGCGCGGGGGTGGACGACGCGGCAGAGACGGTGGCGGGGGCGGCATCCGGGGCGAGCGGCATGGAGACAAGTGGCGGGAGGGCGCGACGTCGACGCCGGCGCATGCACGGGGGGTGACGACGGGCACGGGGGCGCACGGATCCGGGGGTGGACGACACGGTGGAGACGGTGGCGGCCGCGGCGGACGGCGGCGGGGACGGTGGCCGGGGCCGAGGCGGACGGCGCACGCGGAGACGTCGGGGCCGTGGCGGTCGGTGGAGGCACGACCGGCGACGACGGGAGGGTGGGGACGGGGCGGGCGGACGGCGCCGCGTACGTGGGCAGAAAAAAGGCAAAGAAGGCAAGGGAAAGAAGGAGAAGGGGCATATATAACACCCCTCATTTGTACCGGTACGAAAGGAGCGCTGGTACAAATGTGGGCATTTGTACCGAGGAACCTCTTGCCCCGGTACAAATGCTCACATTTGTTCTGGGCCTCCTCTTGCCCCGGTACAAATGTGCTTTTCATTTCGCGCCATAACAAAAAGCACATTTGTACCAGGTTAAGAGGAGGCCCTGTACAAATGTGCTTTTCATTCTTTTACAATTTAATTAGCTCTAAATATCCTAAATTTCTATTTTATATGTTATAAATTGTATACAATGCATAAAATGGCAGAAAACACTTAGTATTCTTACTTTACATATATACTAGGCAACAAAAGATTTAACAATCAAAATGACAACTTTATTATCATAAGGAGTAATATCTTCGAATGGGAATTATTGTTTCCTTCACTGCAACAAAAAAACTTCTTTTTATACAAAATCCTCCTTAAATACAACATCTAATGTTATTAATATGGTAATCAAGATTTGGTCTTGCTCGTGTATATTTCTACGTAAAATTATTATTTTAAGTTTAATGAGGTTACAAAAATTGAAATGGTTATTATTTTTATTAAGATATAGTTACAAAAATTGACTAGTGAATAGTATATAGTGGCTTGACACTCTTGCAGATCATGTTGACCCGATCTCAGATCGATTTCACGCATTTCAAAACTCACAAGTAATTAGGCATTTAAGGGATAAGAGGGTATATCAATACTTAAGTCGATCTTAACAAACACAACAACTTCAAATCCATAGAAATAAAAGGGTACATCAATACTTAACTCTAAATTAACAAAGACAACAAGTTCATCAAACCCACATAAATTAAAAGGTATATCAATACTTAAGTCTTAACAAAAGGTACATCCGCACACAACACATATTTCATACCGATCCTCCATTTTTATTAAATAGGTGATCCATATAGTTGAAGTCTCCAATCTTGAAGTCTAGGATTTCACTAATATATGCTAGAGCACGAATTAGTGCACTCTCTTTAGCTTCACATGAATGGTCACATGGACTTCCATAAATCTCAAACAGTGGAGAGTTGAATTGATACGGCGGGAAAAATGAAAGATGAGCCTGGAACTTCCTATATCTTGTGCGTTCCAGATTTGGTTCCACGTAAGAAAATCCCAAAACATCGCACACTTGCTCTAGAATTTCATGAAAACTCATTGCCGCGAAGGTTTCACCAAAGATATTCTAAAGTTAAGAAAAATACGAATGTTAGAAATGTAGCACAAGTAGATAAATGAAAAAATGCTCAATTACATTTCTATGCTCCATACCATGTCATTATGATTCAGGCGACAAAGTCTCTTTGTGGTCATGGTCACACTTTCTCCCTCCTCGAGTGCGTTCATTAGAAAATAAGAGTAATCTGACAGAAAATACCCATTAGCGCTAAGTTGCTCTAAGCACTTCTGAACGGCGGTCCTTTCAAAAATCCTCTTAAACGGAGAAGGGCTACCCCACTCAACAATCGATAGCATTAGAGTGGGGTTCCGATGACAACGAGGAGTGAAATGGTCCTCGAATAGGTATGTCAAAAGAGATTTTTAATTGAATGATGTTTTTTGACCGACAATCGCACATTGTAAAACAGGGGTACCACCAATATTATCGAGAACATGTCGGAACCACTTCATATGATCGATATTCTGCATGTTATCAAATGAAAATTATTATTCTTGTAAAAATATTTCGATTTACAGAGGGAAAGAATATTACTATGTTTGGAGCGGATCCTTGACGTCGATCACCGTTAGGCAATTTAATGATGCCATGAGTGAAGTGTATCCCTGGGGGATGAGGACCAAGGCCACCTCGATGGCCGCCACGACGACCAAAAAATTGACTTGCCATTGGTTTACCTAAAATATGCATTGAATTATATTTAATAATTTCTACCTAAACAACCATCCCAACTCCCACTGGCTGCTTATTTGTACATATGCTAAAAATGTGAAAAATTAAACTATGAAATTTAAAATTTAATATCAGTTATACCTAATTATTAAATACTAGTGAAAGACTAAACTAGGAAATACTATTTTTTATCTTAATACATGAAAATATAATGAGAACTAATTTTGTATTAAGGAAACAAGTTTGCTATCGAAGATATCAATTCTTTAATGATCCGATACTAAATTTCTAATAAAGAAACTACTTTTTAATAAACATATCAATTTTCTAATGATGAAACTAATTTTCTAATAAAGAAACTAATTTTCTCATTATTAAATCAATTGAGTAAACTAATTTTCAGTATAATTAAATAAATTGATAAAAAATCTATCATCACACACAACATCTCATACATCTATCATGACACTTTCTTTTCTATTAAAACATAGACCAATATGCACCTAAATAAAAAAAGCACCATTCTTATCTTATTTGGGAGTGTAATTAAATACTCTAAGTACAAAGAATATTACTTAAAATGGCAACCGTATATGAAGGTAGGATGAAATAACTAATCTCTACACTACTTCAATGAGTCAAATCGTGGAGAAATCGTCACAAATCGGGCAAAAACTCCCTAGGGCGCGGTTGGGGAAGGGGAGCTCGAGTTGGAGAGACGAAGAAGAAGAGTGGGGAGGGGGGCTCGGGCAGGGGGAAAGGAGAATGGAAAATAGGCGTTGCACACCTGTACCGGTCCATAACCGAACCGATACAAATGTAATAGCCTCACATTTGTGCTAGTCGGATTTTTTCTTTTTTTTACATTTTTTCACATCAATTTTGCAAAAAAATATGGTCCATAAAAAATTTTGCAAAACTATACATCTGACGCCATGGGGGGACGGCGGCGCCTTCCTCTTGCCGTGGGCCACGACGGTAGTGGTCCGGTCTCTTTTCAAAAAAATTTAATTTTTTTGTTTGAACTGGGATGGATGTAAACTTTATATAAAAATTGTAACTTTCGACGAGATATACAACTTTATAGTTCGAAGTTTTTCATTTGAAGTCATCTTCATAGTCAAATAATCGATAAACTATCCGGATCTCGGTTTGCGGTCTTCGGATCCGAATATGTATAGATTATTTGGGTATGAAGATGAATTCAAATGGAAAAACTTTGTACTACAAAATTGTATATTTCGTCGAAAGCTACAACTTTCATATAAAGTTTACCTCCATCCGAGTTCATGCAAAAAATTATAATTTTTTGAACGTAAACCGAAAACCGAGATATGAATATGAAAACGATATCTAGATAGTATATCGATTATTTGACTATGAAGATGACTTCAAATAGAAAAACTTTGAACTACAAAGTTGTAGATCTCGTGGAAAACTGCAATTTTCATATAAAGTTTTCTCCATCCGAGTTCAAACAAAAAATACAAATTTTTAAAAAGAGTCCGGACCCCTACCGCCGTGCCCCACGGTGGTAGGAAGGCGCTATACCGCGCACGGCGGTAGCTCCCCGCCGCCATCCCCCACGACGTCGGATGTATAGTTTTGCAAAAATTTTTGCGGACCATATACTTTTGCAAAAAAGAGGAAAGAAAAATGTAAAAAAAAAGAAAATTCCATCATTCGATTGCATAGGATTCATTCGTGGGGAATAAAAATATAACAAGCGCTTTATGATATATACAACTAGAGATCTGGATTTATTTTAAGTCAGAAACTAATCAGTTCACGAAAGGTACACTAAAAGATTGGATAAATTCCACACCTCCCGACTCATGGATTAATTTGCGGTGTAATATTGTATCTATCATAAGTAAATTAATTATCGACCCAGAATAAATCTCAGTCTTTTCTTGTATCTATTATGATTTTTTTGTTATATATATCTCTACATACCGAAACCGGAGTTCAAGCTCGGGCACGACATTAGGCCACATCACCTGCAAAGCTCCACCGTTGGATCAGGCATCTATGGCCAAAACAAGAGCATGTGCGCGTCACTCTTCAATTTTCTCCATGTTTCGCACACGGTGTGGATTTTGTAGGCGGTGTAATCGTCCTCCGCCGTCGTGCACACAGGGAGACCAGCCTCGCCGACCGAAGGTGGCATAACGAGGCGTGGTGGCTGTTGGGGAAAATGGTCTTCGGAAGCGTCATGCCACGTCCGGCCAGGAGGTTGGCTTCGGTCCACGTGCGACTTCGGTTTGTGTGATGGAGTGTGCAACGGTGATTTAACGATAACGCTGATGTTACTCGAGTTATGTGAGTGTTGTTTCGCGAGAACGACCCCCCTCGACGATCCCGAACGGCGCTGACCTTCGGTGCCGAAGGTGAGGATTGGTGACCCTCGGTGCCGAAGGTGTGAAGGGGCTTGAGGCACCACGCGTCGGTTGTGCTCAGGCTCATGGTTGAAGGCAGTCCGGGCGGGACGTCTCGGAAACCCGTTGCGACTGGGGCGGAGTCATGGGCCAGTTTGGTGCCGAAGGCGCGGCGCGAGCGGTGGCCTAGGCTCCGTCGAGGAGGTGACACGTGGCTACGGCAGACGTGTAAAGGGGCACCGTACGAAGCTGAGACAAGAAGCGCCGCGTGTAAAGGTGGCTTGGCCGTACGAAGACACGCTGGAGGTCTGTACGACGCGGGGAGTTACTGTTATGCCCTTGTAAAGCGTGTAAAGCCGTTTGTCAGGAACGGAAAAGGTGTAATTGAGGCCCTTTGTAATAGAAGGACACACATTAATGAGAAGAGAGCTCCGAAGGCTTCGGTTTGTTTCTTGGCTTTCGGTTTCCTAAGTGTTTCGTTTCTCCTTCGTAATAGAAGTTGCCGAGGTAGGAGTAGTTAGAAGGTAGCACTAGCGGATTAGCAGAGGTAGTATTAGTAACTAAGTTTCTCCGCCTTTCTCCGAGGGGGGCCTTCGGCCGCTTTCCCCTTCGGAGGAGGGAGGACACTCAGGGGGGATGTTGTGTCAGCGTCCACTTTCGGGCCCGATTTCCACCAACAGTTTGGCGCCCACCTCGTGGAAGAATCCAAGGCCGCATGGCGAGGGCACGTTCGGCAGGCGCCGAAGTCACCACGGCTCAGGCGTCAACCCCACCGCTAGCACCGGAACCCGCCAACCCTTCAGTTTCAGCCATCCAGCCTTCGGCGGGAACCGGTGCCGGGGAGAATGTTCCGGAGGTCGAGCACACCGCCGGGGGGTGTTCGAGGTCGGCCTTGAGGGGCCGGGGGGCTTCGGCGCAAGACATCGAAGTGATACGAAGGATATGGGCTCTCGTCGCGGGCAAGGCCGTGGGCGGCCCGGCGGAGAGCAGGGAGATGTGCCGGTCTTCGTCTCGGGCGCGGCCGTCCCCGGCGAGCCAGGACGCGGCGCCGACGCACGCTGCTTCAGACGTCGTCGACTTCGACATCAGGCAAGCTGAGCGTTATCTCGCTCTGCTTCAGGGTCAAATCGCCGGCGCGACGCCGCAGCAGCAAGCCATCCCTACGCCGGTTGCTCCAGCACCAGCGGTCGTCGTGCAAGCCGCGCCGGGGTCTCAGCAGCACGTCTGGCACACCTTGCAGGCCATGCAAGCCCGGGCCGCGGACCAGTGGAGGCGACGCGAAGGATGCGGCGAAGGGCGAGCATCGGTCATCGACAGGAGCGCGGGTAGGCGCCGGAACACTTCGTGCCAGATGACGCCCCGTTCTGCAACATCGTCTTGGTATCCCCGCTCTCAGTCGAGCTCGAGAGCGCGTCGTGGCCTCGTCGTTTC
Source organism: Cenchrus americanus (assembly GCA_947561735.1). Classification (NCBI taxonomy): domain Eukaryota; kingdom Viridiplantae; phylum Streptophyta; class Magnoliopsida; order Poales; family Poaceae; genus Cenchrus; species Cenchrus americanus. The sequence continues at coordinate 68,771,589 of OX387242.1, forward strand.
AATGCCAATACCCTACCCCAATACGACAAGGACTACGACCCCAAATAGTTCTTCATGAAGTTCGAAGTTGCGGTAGAGTCCAACGGTGGCGACTCCACAACGAAGGCAAAGGCACTTGTGATGGCCCTCAAAGGCGAGGTTTAGTATTGGTATGCAAACATACCGAAGGGGCACATAACCTACTAGTTTTAGTTGTGCAACAAGCTGTTGTCCAGTTTCAAGGGCATGCAGGTCGAAGAGCTAGACTCCAATGACCTCGTCAACATGTGCATCCAGGGAGACAGGGAGTCACTGCAGGAGTATATGCACAGAGTGGTGAAGCTGACGGCACGTGCGCCTGGGGTGTCCGAAAGTAGCACTATTGACACCATTGTCGGGGGTTTGAGGGTCGGAAACTACCAGGATGTGCTTGACAGAATCAAGCCGAAGTCCCTGCAGGAACTGTTTGAGGAAATGCAAGAATACTGCAAGTCCGATAAAGGCCGTCGCCGAAGGTTGGACCGAGCTAACGCAGCCAAGAAGCAGAAGCAGCAGGGTCAGTGGGACCAACTGAAGGGGTGGCAAAATCACCCGCCGAAGCAGGCACCCCATCAGGTCAACAATGTATCCGCGCCCCCCGACCAAAACCAGAACCGGAACGGCGGTGGGCACAAAGGAGGGCACAAGAATGGTAGAGGGCCAAAGCCACAACAACCACATCCACCACACCAGGGGGCGGCGAAAGATTCTTCTGTTGGCTCCATGGGATCAACGCTTACCACCACACCCATCAATGCCCTTCGGCGATCAAGAAGAAGTTGGAGTGGGAAGCTGAGGAGAAGGCGAAGGCAGCGGGCACCGGGCCGTGAACCACATCATGAAGTGCCGAGAACCGGGGACGGGTTCGGAGCTATACCGCCACCATATCACCACCAATCTTTCCGGCCTTCGGCGCCCGTGCGGTGTTCCGGCCAACGCAAGTATACGCTCCTTCGGCGCCACAGTTGCCACCACCCCCACCCATGCACGCGCAACAACCCTCGGTCTTTGTGCCTTCGTGGCTGAACCCACCCATCCACCATCAAACGCCTTACGGCCAGCCACGACCACCACCACCTCCACCAAAGCAAGAGGCACCTGATTCTAGCGGCCCGGGAGTGATGGGTATGGTCAACATCATCAATGCAATCTCGGGCGGCTCCAATGAGCCAGTGCACGCGACGAAGCGTCAGAGGCAGGAATATTACCGAAGCGTATCGCATATCTGCTCTGGAAAATATTTTCATCTGCCTTGGTCCCACATCCCAATAACTTTCACAGCCACTGACATTCGGTTGCAGCACTACCCTCACAATGATCCACTCGTCATAAGAGCAAACATCGGCAAGAACACAAAGTACTACTTCGGTAATGATGTGGGAAGAGTCCTGGTGGACAATGGCAGCTCGGCGGATATATTGACTTGGCAGTGTTTCTCTGGCATTGGTTTTAAAAGAGAAGACTTGCAGAAAGCGGAGCACCCGCTTTCCGGCTTCGGCAACAAGAAAATTGAGGCGCTGGGAAAGATCGATGTCAATGTGACCTTCGGCCAGGATGCCACCATGAGGACGGAAGTCATAACCTTTGATGTTGTCAATTTCGTGTACCCGTGCAATGCTATTTTCGGTCGCAACACTATCAACAAGTTCGCGGCAGTCATCCATCAAGGGTACTTGTTGATGAAGATACCAACTGCGGCGGGAGTGATTTCGGTATACGGCAGCCAAGAGGAGGCCCGGCGGGCCGAGCGGAACACTTCGGTGTGCAACGGCCGGGTGCACGTCATCGATGAGGATGAGGGAAGCAAAGCGCGTAACGAGGCGAACGAAAGCCGAGACCCAAATGAGGCGGTCGATGAAGGGGGCCGAATCCGAGCGCATGAAAGCAGTCGACGACACAAGGACAATCCCTTTGTGTCCAGATGTGCCAAGCAGGACCGTCATGATAGGCATTGAGGTCGGCACGGAGGAAGAAGACAAACTCCTACAATTCCTTCGTCATAACCAGGATGTGTTCGCATGGTCCAAGTCAGATTTAACGGGGGTCCACTGCTCGGTTATAGAGCATGCTCTGAATACCGACCCGAAGGTCAAACCGAAGCTATAGAGGCAGCGGCCGATGTCAGACGACAGGGTAAAATCCGCGGAAGCCGAAGTGCGAGTCGCTTGACGCAAGAATCATAAGAGAAGTGCAGTACCCAGTGTGGGTGGCCAATGTGGTGATGGTGCCGAAGAAGAATGGGAACATGCGCATGTGCATCGATTTCACGAACTCAACAAGGCATGCCCAAAGGACCCTTACCCGCCGCCAAGGATTGACATCATCATCGATCGGTGCCCGGGTGTGAAATGTTAAGCCTCCTGGATTGTTTCTTCGGATACCACCGGTGTGGATGCGAAGGGAGGACAAGGCCAAGACCGGGTTTACAATTCCTTTCGGCATTGTTTGTTTTGTCAGGATGCCAGAAGGCCTTCGTAACGTCGGGCCAACCTTTAACCGCATGATGAAGTTGATTCTGGGTAGTTAGCTGGGGCGCAACGCCTCGGCCTATGTCGATGACATTGTCATCATGAGCGAGAAGGAGAAAGACCACATTGCGGACTTGACTGAAACCTTCGACAACATGAGGCGGAACGGCCTCTAGCTTAATCCAGAGAAGTGCATCTTCGACATACGAAAGGGGCAGTTGTTAGGCTGCATGGTATCGAATCAGGGCATGCAGGCAAACCCTCAGAAGATCGAAGCATTGCGTAGGATGCAGCCACCAAGCAGACGAAAGGAGGTCCAAAGGCTCATGGGCGGAATAGCATCACTGAACCAGTTCATCTCCAAGGCAGCTGAGCGAAGCTTACCTTTCTTTAAGGTGCTTCACGCGAACTTAGTTTTTCAGTGGGGTGCGGAGCAGTAGCAAGCCTTAGAGGATCTTAAAAAGTATCTAGAAGAGTCAGCCATCATGACCAAACCGTCACCGAAGGCGAAGCGCATCGTACATCGCAAAGAACCGACACGGCGGTCGGCGCATGTCGTATGGACCTCCCCGGGCCTACTACCTCGGTGGGTACCGGGACCGACTACTCGGTGGGCCCCCGGGACTACCGGCTTGCGCTACACGGCACCCGAAGGCGTGGAGCACAAGGACTACACGGGAGTAGTACTCGGTTAGGGAGCCGTACATGTTCCGCATCGTATAGAGGACTCCTAGACGTACTCGACTAGTACTCTCTCCCTACTCCGACTTGTAACCCCGCCTCCCGACTATATAAGGCGAGGCGGGGACCGATCCCCTCATCCAATCTCCTCTCATACAACTCACGGAGCACCATTGCACCATCTTGTAATCGTGCCCTATCAATCCCGTAGCTACGCAGCATACAGACGTAGGGTATTACGCACCTCGCGGCCCGAACCTCGTCTAAATTGTGTTCCACGTGTCCCTTCCTTCGAGTTACCGATCTCGGCGAGTCACAATCATCTACTTCGGGTACTCCCCGTAGTAGGTTGCCGGTCTAAAACACCGACAGCTGGCGCGCCAGGTAGGGGCTCTCGCTCGAGATCACATGGCGAACTCGACGGCTTCCGTCCACTTCAAGCCAACTGTCGCCTTCAACCGCGGCGACACCTTCGTCTTCGGCGCCTGGGTCTGCACTGCTGATGGCGCGGGCTCCTTCTAGCGCCGCCTAACCATGCAGCCCGACTCGAAGACAGGCCTTGTGACGCTTCCCGAAGTTGTCACAGGCGAACTCGCCGGCAAGTTCGGCGAAATTTCGCTCTTCAACCACCACGCTGACTTCGAGCTCGAGTCCGTCTCCAACTCGAACCCGACGTCGCCATGGGCCATCGCATGCGAGCCGGCTACTCAGCCATCGCAGACGGCCTCCTCACCACGCGGGCACTCCGCGCGTGGCCCACGCATCCTCAGCCGGGCCCGCACGAGCGCTCCCACTTCGCGCTGGGCCGGCAAGGAGCCCGTGCCCGAGTGCAACTCGGACTCCGACGTCGTCCCCCGACCGCGTCTTGGACTCCGGCCCTCTCTCCGAGTTCTACTCAAACCCGGACTACGAGTTCGACTTCGGGTCGGACCCTGAGGAGCCCGAGTCCGAAGACGACTCCACTGAGCTTCCCTTGTCGGGGCGGCCTCGGGGCCGGTTATAAGATCAACGCCGGCGGCGAGATACGTCTACTGGCCAGACCGCAAGCCCGCTGACCTAGTAAAGGGAGACTCACGCTACGTCGCCTACATCGAATCGCTACCATTCCGGAGGGAACACCACTAACCCGGGCGACTCAAATACACCAACGGAGGTGGCACCCTCGAGTCCGGCCTTGGGTACCCCCGATCGCCAAGTCTTCATGGCTGCCGGCGACACCCCGGGACCTTCGGGCACGGGCCGAGGACGGTACCGGAGGACATCTCCGCGAACGAGCCGTCCGCCAACGCACTCGCGGACGAGACCGTCGCCAACGGGGGACGCCCGACGCGAACGCAACAGAAGCGCGGCCGAACGACGCCGGCGGCTCGGAGACAACCTCCCCATCCGCAACCTTGCGGAAGCTCTCGAGGCGGTCGAGAGCGGAGTACACACCACCCCCCGAGCAATGCCTCATGTCGATCACAACGATCGCACGCCAGGCTCAGGGCATACGCGCCGGAGAAGTCATCGCCAAGCTCGCCGAAGAAGCCTACTTCATGCGGGTCGACAACGCAGTCAACCAACCTCTTCCCGCCTAAACCCCGCGACAACGAAGCTACTAGTCGCAGCGCCAACGCTGGCCCCAACCGTACTCGAGCTGACATTCCGCCGATCCAAACCGCCGCCGCTCCAACGCCGGCGGACCTTCACACAAGATCAAGGCAACCGAGAAGTTGTTCCCCACCGCGCTCCGGCCGGTGGCGGCGGCAACGACCCCGACGGCGGCGGCAGCGATGGCGGCAGCTCCAACCACGGGGCCAACAGGAGAGCTGGAGGCGGCGGCAGTCGCGGCGGCCGAGGCCACGCGAACGGCCACGCCTCGGCGCCTCGCACGGCGGGTACGACACTCGCCGAAGATTGAGAAGGCGCGGCGGAAGAAGTCGACCACTGCCGCTGAAGGCGACGGCTTCCCCGCTTTCTCACCTCGACTTCGCAACCTGCTCCTCCCCGACAAGTTCAAGCCTTTGGGGATCACCAAGTACGACGCGAAGCAGGATCCTATCCGGTGGCTCCGATGCTACGCCCTCTCCATCGAGAACGGCGGCGGCAACGGCGACACCAAATGCCTCTACTTCCCCTTCTGTCTGGACCAAGCACCACTCACATGGCTCGAGTCGCTTGACAAGCACTCGATCGATAAGTGGGACCGAGTCGAAGGAGCGATTCACGAGCAACTTCGCGGGCGCCATGGGCCGTTCGGGTACTCGCATGGACCTTGCCATGATCAAGCAGGAACAGGGCGAGACCCTCCGCAAGTACATGCGCCGCTTTTTCGACAAGCGCGCTACCGTCGTCGACGTCACCGACAAGGAGGTCATCGACCTCTTCCGGGACGGCCTCTACCATCGCCGCACCTTCGAGGACTTCGGCCGTCGCCGCCCCGAGTCCATCCCCCACCTCAAGGACATGTGTTGGGGGTACCCGAACAATTCGGAATACTACCCTAACACAAGTGAAAGTTCTTAACACGTTCAATAGCACAGTTAAGGCGCAAAGAGACTGAAATCCCTACTGCAAATAGCACAAGTCCCAAAAAAGTCTGAATCCGTTTACCCGTGCCCTCGTGCCCCCTTTTATAGGGAGACGAAGGGACTTTTACATTCCGATAACACCCTCGGGCTCGGAGAATATTCCTAATGTGAACACACACAAGAATGTCTTTTCCCCCTTACACATTTACAAGTCTGCCACTAGTTCACACTCTAAACCCGGACTTTTTGGGACTACAACTTTGACTTTGCTTCTCCCGTGATTCGTGAATGTCTTCGCCCGAAATTCCTGAACTAGGTCTTCTACAGATTCCCGAAGTGGCTCTTGCTTCCCAGCAGGTTCGTGCGTGTCCTTGCGCCTAAGTCCCGAACAGAGTCTTCATCAGATTCCCGAATCGGCAAATCTCCGAAGTTCGGACCATCAACGCTGAGATTCGGGCTTCCGCATGTTCATGACTCCGCCTCTTCACCGAATCAAGATTCCCGAACTCGCACATTCGCGAATTCGAGACTCCGCGGGTCCCGGACTTCCGCGAATCGCGAATTCCCCCGCTCCCGAAAAACATGCTTTGAGAATTCCGTTAAACTCGATGTTTCGAGGGTGACGGGTTTTCTGAATTCCCCAACACTAGCCCCTCGGGGAAGCGGGTTGACTCCGACGATCCGATTCCACGAACCTTTCGGAAATTTAGTAAAAAACGTCACCCTCGGAACGTCGGAGGGGACACGCGTCACCCGGGGAGCCAAAGGCGGTTAAATCGAGGCGCACTTCGCGAAACCGCCCCCCCCCCCCCCCCCTATAAATAGCGGGGCCGGCGGCTCGTTAAAAATCTTTTCTTGCTCTCGAGCTTTTCACTATTCGCGCGTCTCTCTCTTCGCGGATTACGGTTTTCTCGCCGAAAGCTTACGAACTCCGGGCCTTGTTCGTGCTCCTCTAAGGTATTTTTTATCCATGCTTCGTTGATTCATTATTTCGTTAAATTTAGGTGTAGAGACATCGCGAATTCGCGAGTTTCATTTTCGAACATTATTCTCACCTTGTTTGGATGTTCGTGTTTATTAGGTTGCTCGGGTTAAAAGTACGGCTAGGCCCATGACTACCGAAGAGGCGATCGCCGCCGGTCTCCCACTCGATCCAACCGCCGAAAGTGCGGATCGTGATGCTCCGCCGAAGATGTTGGTTCACCCGGCGGTTCCCGAAGTCGCGAGGACGGAGAGGTTGGGTCCGACGGCGGCGAAGACGTCGGGGATGTGGACGCCGGTGTTGACGATCTCATCATGCGAGGACTTCGGCCCACCGCCGCCCTCGCTCGCCTTCGGAGAGTCGAAGGTCACAAGCAATATTATTCGCGAGTACGAGAAGGCCGGATTCTTCTCTCCCGGCGCCGGGCGTGCCCCACTTGATGAACTAGCTCCTACTCCCAAGGCCGGAGAAATTGTGGTTTTTCGAGACTTCTTCATCCGTGGGCCGCGGTTCCCTTCGATCCAATCTTGCCGGCAATTCTCGATGCATTTTCGGTGAAGATCCACCAACTTACCCCGACGTCCTTCCTCGAAGTGTCGAAGTTTATCTGGATCTTGAAGACCTTTGGCTGCAATCCTATTGTCGATGGTTTCACTCGGTTCTACGAGTTGGTGATCATCCCCGAAGTTATCAAGGGCGACGATGGGCGGTTTACCATAGTCGGCACGCGTGCCGCACCTTCAACACGCGACGCGGAACACCCGACGGGGGATCACTCGAATCCGGATCGCTCCCTGCCGCAAGAGCAACCTCACCGACGATTGGAGATCTTATTGGTTCTACTTGAAGGTTGATGAGCCGAAGATGTCAAGCCCGATCGCTCCCCTCGCGGCGATAAATGTAGGAAGATACAACCAGCGGGCCTTAGGAATCAGAAGTTGCGAAAGTGCATTTCATCTGGCCAGCACGATACTCGGCGGCCGTGACATTATCGAAGAATTTGTCGCCGCGCGAATCTGGCCTATTTCGAACGGCTGGTCCCCTGCCGAAATCGTATACTACAACGTCAACTGGGCAGATCAGCAGGTTCCTTTCCCGAAGTTCGGGATTAAACTTCGCGAGGGCCAGAGCGCCAAGGACTTCATGGACGAAGTTGAGAAAAGGGTCAATGTCATGGTAGGCGAATATACCATGAACGAGTACAAAGCATACAAGGCTCTGGTGAAGCACAAGAAGAAGATCAATCGTGTCTTTTCGGAGATCAGCGGTGATAAATTTTTCAGCTCTCGAGGCCCTGGTCCCAAGTTGAAACTTCCTCGCCGTCGCCGTGGCCGGCGCTCGGCCGCCCCCATCAACGCTCCCCGAATCGGGTCGTCGAAGCGAAACCCGTCACACTCGCCACCGAGGGAACTTCTTCGAGAGTGAAGCCTTCGAGGACTAGATCACTTGAGTCATCGAAGCGGAAACGAAAGACCTCGGAATCTCAAACCTCAGAAGCTGAACTCCAAGGCGCCGGGGCTTGCCCGGATGAGCCGCAAGAAATTGAAGAAAGGCCGTGAAGAAAGTTTCTTCCACCGGAGTTCGGCGGGTCCCATCCGCCTTCGACGACGACACCCTCACGAAGACAGATAGTCTAAAAGGTGTTTTCCTCTCGGCCATTATTTAACTTTCGAGACGATTGCCTGCTTGGTTCCGAAAATGAATTCGTGGATATTGATTCCTTTTCGGATGTTGTTCTCGAAGTTCGAAGAGAGCCATCTCCCCGCCGTTCTTGATAAGTCCGTTATTCTTCTTGAAGTTGTTGTTCACACCGAGTCCCCCGCCGCCGCCAAAACCCCTGCTGTTGAGGTCGCTGCCGCTGATGAAGTTTCCTCCGAATTCGCTCGGGACCTTGAGCGCACTATCCAAAGGGACGGCCACTCGCCGAAAATGTTCCTTTGGTCGAAGTTCGGGAGGTCGTCCCCGAAGACCGGGCGCCCTCTCCTTTCTTGGCCGCTTTTAACAAAAGCTTTGGTACGTCTCATCGCGGCAAACTATTGCGTGTTGGTTTCGAGACAAGTGGCGTCGGGGGCAAGGCGTCCAAGTTTTTAACTCTATGGAAATCGTCCGCCATTGTTGATGAAACGGGGGAGGAAGCGCCCGAACGACCCGAAGAGGCCGCTCAAGGCTCCGAGAGAAGGCCCCTCTCTCGTCTCCGAAACCGCTCCTTCGCCTCGAGGGAAAACTTCTTCGGGTTCGAGCAAACAAGTTACCATGCGGCGGTTCTCTAAAGAAGGTTCGTCCTTCCTTACTATCTTTCAATACGTTTCCCGCTTATTGAGTCTTAGTCCGAGACTTTCTCTTGATCTTCGCGAATTCAAGAATCCGTTACACTCGTATTCGCCTTCAAAGCTTGCACGATTTCATGAAGACTATGCCCTCAAGTACTCGATGCTTGGGAAGGTTGCCGTAGACCGGCTTTCTGAACAGGTGAAGATTAATGAAGAACTTTCTCAGAAGTCGAAAGAGCTGGAGCGCAACTTCACCCTCGCGCAATCCACGAGTCTGGAACTCGAGAGGAAGGTGTCTGAGCTGGCAGAGGCTCTGAAAAGAAGTCAGGATGAAAAGAAAGTGGCCGAAGCTGCGCTCGAGGAATCGAAAAAGGATCTCGAGAAAATTCGGAAATCTCATGAAGATGATTTGAGCGTAATCGAAAAACTTCGGCAAAAGCAAGAGCGAGACGCGAAAATCGGCGAAGATCTTCGCATCAACAATGCCGGCCCTCGCTAAGTCACCGAGCTCAAAGGATCGGAAGATCGTGGATCTTGAGAAGGCGGCGGTAGAGCAAGGTGAAGCTTTGAAGAAAAACACTTCGGAAATTTTGGGGGAAGCCGAAATTGCTTTATGCCGAGTACCGAAGTCCCCGAATGAGTACGGTGTTCGTCCGGCCCCTCTCCCGGATGACATTGATATCCCCGATTTCATGGATTGGCTAGAGGATGAATTCAAGGCTCTTCCCGAAGTGATCTCTCGGTGCCGACAACTTCGCCGTATCTTTTTCTCGTGGAGAGTATTCGAAGGTCCTTCACGATTACGACTGTGTGGACTTGGCGAAGTTTCGCGCGAACCTTTCTCAGTTCCCAAGCGTTACCAGCGATACGATACTTCAAGCAAACCCTGACATTGTGGCTATAAAGTTGAAATTCGCGAAGGAATTCTGGCTGGTTGGCGGGGCGGATATTGTTAAGACTATTGCGCGGGCAAAGCTTGACGAGGTAATTTCTTTTTGCTCGATTTCGTGACTTATGTTCGTCGCAGGTGTTCCAGTTTCTTAAGCCTTCCTTACCCTTCTCTTCCTTTCACAGCTGAGAGAAAAGGAGGACCAAGAAGGCGTCGCCGCGTCTCCCGAAGGATCGACTTCGGGAGAGTTCGGGTGGGTCCGGCGAGGACGGCTCGGGCGGCGGCGAGCGGTAGCGCAGCGGTGATGATGGCAACGACGGTGGACAAGTCCCCGAACAAGAAGAAGATTCACCGAAGGTGGATGTTACGAATTGAGCGACATGTCTAGACTCTTTTTGGGTGAATTCGAGACCGGCCGTAGATTTATGTAGATTCATCAAACTTCTCTCGAACGATACCGTTTTGTAAATTTTAACTCGCGCAGTCCCGCAAGCCGGGCCTACGGGACGTGCTACCACTTCGGATTCATCGAGACGATATGTTCGTTAGTGGTGAAGCGTGGCGCCCGTTCAAACGAGCTCATCCCGAACGAGATTTTTCCGATTTTTGGTTTGAGGCTTCACTTAAGTTTTCTATATGTTGTTTTGACCTCTCCTCGTCTTTCTTACTTCGCAAGAAGGTTCGCTCCGTGTCACCTACTCCGCCGTCCGACAAGGTTCCCAAGACGGAGCCCCTTAGCCCCTTAGCCCCTTAGCCGATGCATCGATTTCGCCTACGCTTGCGATGTGGCCGAAGACGGTGCTTGTAAACCGGACATGTTGTTGAGCTTTCGTTTTGAGTTTTACGCCAAGCATTGTAATTACCAAAGAAGCTGTTCGGAAGTTTTTATGCGAATAAGGCAATGAATTTGTTTTTTCTTCGAAAAAACGTCACCCTCCCCCACCTTGCCGTTTCGCATGAAAACTAGATTGCAAGGTCGCGAATTTTACTATTCGCAAACTTTTTTAACGCATCCTTAGGAGGAATCTTCGTTAATTTTTGAAAATCTCTACCGTCGTTACGCAAGTCGACAAAATTTGTTTTTCGAATTTTGTGGACTTGCCCCACTTGGCAGGCTTGCCTCGGTTGAAATTGCAACCTTCAGTTGCTTCAACCAAGATTTTTCTGCGAACGTCTGATGGAGCCCCTTGCCCTTTTCTTATAATGGTGATACCTGAAAGAATTTTCAACAATTTGAACTAGGTGAGAATACATAGGCGAACCCCTAGGCATTCGTTTTCTCGATATTGTCATGCGAACTTCCTGGTGGGAATCCCTTCGTGGATGGGATTTTTCTAGGCCACAACTTGTTGTTGTCTCAGGCCTTTTTTGATGGGAATCCCTCGATGGATGGGATTTTTCTAGGCCACAACTTGTTGTTGTCTCAGGCCTTTTTTGATGGGAATCCCTCGATGGATGGGATTTTTCTAGGCCACAACTTGTTGTTGTCTCAGGCCTTTTTCACATAGCCTTTCTCACAAACTTTCTCTTTTTTATCGATGGGATTTCGGCTATCAGGAAGCCCTTTCTCATGAACCACTTCTTTTTTCACGATGGAATTTCGGCTATCAGGGAGCCTTTCTCACGAACCACTTCTTTTTTCACGATGGAATTTCGGCTATCAGGGAGCCTTTCTCACGAACCACTTCTTTTTTCACGATGGAATTTCGGCTATCAGGGAGCCTTTCTCACGAACCACTTCTTTTTTCACGATGGAATTTCGGCTATCAGGGAGCCTTTCTCACGAACCACTTCTTTTTTCACGATGGAATTTCGGGACACAAAATACGAACCATGCAATTTGGGGGAAGACTCTCTTCATATATATATCGAAAGAGTATTTTACATGGGATCCGCCTCGTTAAAAACCTTGCCTCTTGATTTAGAGCCCCCTTTGCAAGGAAAAGAGTACGGTCCTTCTTATTCTAGTACTATGATTAAGAAGTAAGACTAGCTTTCCCCGAAGTCACTTATAGACACGTGATTCGGGTTTTTATTTTCCTACAGTTTAAACTTACGAAAATTGAAAAACTACTACCTACTACACTTATGTACAATTATGGTCTTCATGGATAATACCTCTTTAAGCTATCGGCATTCCACGAGTATGGCAATTCTTCGCCGGTCCGCTCCATCGGGCGAAAAGCCCCCGGCATGTCTGTTTCCCTAGCTATGTAAGGGCCTTCCCATGACTCATGAAACTTTCCCTGGGTTCTCCCAATTTTTCTTTCTTTTCAAGACAAGATCACCGGTTTTGATGTCCTTCGGACTACTTTTTTGTCTCTCCATGCCCTTGTCTCTCTCCGGTACTTCTCAATGTTTTCTGTCGCTTCGAGGATTGTCGGCTCTATCATGTCTTTCTCCGCCTTCTTATCAATTTCCTCTATCTCTTTTCCTTTCAAGACTCTCATGCTTCCATTCTTGATCTCCTCCGGTGTCATAGCCTCGGTCCCGAAGAGTAGGCGAAAAGGTGTGAAACTCTGTTGCCCTTGAAACCGTGGTGTTGTGAGACCGGATCACCTTTGGAAGTTCATCCACCCACTTTCCCTTTTTCGATCAAATAAGCATTTCTTGATTCCCGAAAAAATCGGGCCATTGGCTCTTTCAAGCGCTCCATTGGACTCGTGGATGATATCCTGACGAAAATTTCGCTTGTGTGCCTAGGGTTACGCAATACTCTTTGAAGGTGTAGCAATCAAACCGTTTGCCATTATCAACCGTCGGTTCTCTAGGAACTCCGAACCCGCGGACTATGTTCCGCCAAAAGAATTTCCCGAACCGTTGCTGCCTGTGATGTTCGCGAGTGGTTTTGCTTCTACCCACTTCGTGAAATAGTCGACCGCTACGGCCGCGAATCGGCAATTACCCCGAGCCGTTGGCAACGGGCCTACTAGGTCCATGCCCCATCTTTGCGAGAGGCCGGAGTTGGAGGAATTAAATGAACCGGCATTGAAGGCGGTCGCCGATTTCCCGTCTTCGGCATGCTTCACATTGCCGAACCAACATCTTGGCGTCGATGTTTATGGTTGGCCAATAGAATCCTTGTTTTATCGCCTTTCCAGCCAAAGCCCTGGTGCCTATGTGTGCCCCACAAAATCCACTGTGAATTTCTTTTAGGAGTTCATGACCTTTTTCGGAGGTGATGCAGCGTAGCCAAGGCTCAGTGACTCCTGATTTGTACAATTCTCCATTTACCACCTGTATAGCCCCGAGCCCTTTGCCTCAACCTTTTCTCTTCCGAGTTCATCTTGTGGTTCGTAATGTCCCCTTAGGTAGGCCATTATTTCTGCTCTCCGGTCCGGAATTTCCACCATATTCACGATTTGAGTTCTTGAATCTTTGATGGAAGGTTCTCCGATGATTTCAAAGAACACATCCGGTGGTAGCTCTTGATTTACGTTGCTTGCCTTCGCCGGTTATCCGCCTCATTGTTATCATCCCTTGGGATGTGCTTTGGATCGAATATCCTTTGAAGTGTCTTTCCATTTCTCCGACTTTTTCAAGATATTTCATGAGAAGCGGATTCTCGGCCTCGCTTTCCTTCTCGATGTGTTCCTGGATTACTTTCGAATCCGTTCTGATTATGAAGGTCTGCTGCCCCAAGGCTTTCATTTTTCTCAATGCCAGCAGTAGAGCTTCGTACTCCGTTGTATTGTTCGTGGAGTATTCATTGTTCGTGAATACGAGTCGCGCTGCATATCTTATGACCACGCCCGTCGGCGATGTTACAACAGCCGAAATTCCAACCCCCTTGTAACACCATGCTCCATCACACTGCACTACCCAAGGTTCGGGCATATTTTCCTCCGTTCCGAGTAGGTGAGGTCCGGTCCACGACGAAATCTGCCGGGACTTGCGATTTTATTGCACTTCTTCTTTCGAAATCCACCACATACTCGGAGAGTTCAAGACCCCACTTGATGATTCGGGTGGATGCCTCCTCGTTTGCGAACGGGTCACTTAACGGTTGGTTGGTGATGACTCTTATTCTGTGACCCTCGAAGTAGTGTCTTAGCTTTCTTGCTGCCATGATGACCGCATACGCGATCTTCTCCAGTTCGGAATAAAAAACCTTGGAACCAGACAATGCTTCAGAGGCGAAATATACGGGAATTTGCCTGAGCTTTCCTTCTTCTTGCTTTTCTTGTACCAGCACTGCGCTTACTGCCGAATTTGATGCAGACACATACGGCGAAGCGGCGATTTTGGCTCGGGAGGACGAGTTTGGTCATGCTTGGACAAGTAGTTCTTTAGTTCGTGAAAGGCACACGCTTCCGAGGTTCGGACCACTTTGGAATTTCTTGGCACTTCGAGAACTTGGAAGAATGGCAAACTTCTTTACGCGGCTACGGGGATGAATCCGTTGAGGGCGACCACTCTCCCTGTCAACTTCTCGAACATCTTTCACCGAGGCCGGCTCTTGCATTTCCATCGAGCCTTTATCTTGTCGAGGTTTGCTTCAATGCCTTTCGTTGAAACTAGGCATCCAAGAACTTTTCCCTTGTGAATTCCGAACACACATTTTTCCGGGTTTAGCTTCAAGTTTGCTTTGTCCTCAAGTTCGCGAACGTTTACGCCAAATCACCGATATGGTCTTTTCTCCGAATACTTTTGACAACTATGTCATCCACGTATGCCAAGATATTTCTCCGAATCTCTTGGTGCGGCACTATTGCTATCATCCTTGAAAACGTGCACCCCACATTCTTCGGCCCCTACGGCATTCTTACGAAACAAAATGTTCCGAAAGGAGTGATGAAACTTGTCTTCTCTTCGTCCTCTTTGCGAACTCGATTTGATGATACCCGCAGAACATGTCCGGGAGCGAAAGCATCTCACCGTTGGTGCATCATCCACGATTTTGTCTACCCTTTCCAAGGGAAAATCGTCCTTCTTGCACGCCTTGTTCAAATCGGTGAAGTCGACACACATTCTCCATTTGCCATTTTTCTTCTTGACTGGCACGGTGTTGGCTAACCAGACTGGGTACTTGACCTCTCTGATCACTTGGGCATCCTGTAACCTATGAACTTCTGCTTCCACTGCCTTGACCTTTTCGTCAGACATTTTCCGAAGTTTTTGCTTCTTGGGCGGTATCTTGTCATCTGTTTCGAGGACATGTTCGATTATGTCTCTGTCAACGCCTTGCAAATCTTTGGCTGACCATGCGAAAACATCCTTGTTTCTGTTCAGGAAGCGTATGAGTTCATCATCCTCTTCGGCGCTGAGGTTCGCCCCTATTATGACTGCTCTGTCGGGCATGTCGTCCGAATACACTCTCTTTGTTTCATCTTCTCGCGGCTATGTTATTTTTCTCTTTGTCCCGCTTCGGCTCTTCATAGGTTTCCTTCCTCTCTTCGAGTTTGCTTTCACCGATACACATTCGTTTGACCAGGCGTGTGGCCCTTTTCTATGTTCCTGGCCTCTTGTTGATTGCCGAATACCGTGATAACCCCTTTGGGCGCGGGCATCTTCATGCATAGGAACTGTTGCCTTATGACAGCATCGAACTTGTTCATGAAACCCCTGCCGAAGATCGCAAGATACGGGTGATATATGTCAACCACATCAAAGGTGAGGTTCTCAGTTCTGGCATTCTCAAGATCTCCGAAAGAAACTGGGAGTGATATTTTTCCAACCGGCTTGATGGGCTTCCCTCCGAACCCCTGCAATGGGTACTCTGGTGGGTCCAACATGTGCTGACTCAGATTCATTTTCTCGAATGTTTTCAGGAATAGGATGTCCGCCGAACTCCCGTTGTCCACCAAGATTTTTCCTATGACCCATCCAGCAATGTTGACTTCAATCACCATGGCATCATTGTGGATCGTGGATTTCACCTCGAAATCTTCTTCTCGTAAAGGTGATTGGCACCTTCGCCCACTCGGGCGGGCACTCGGGCCATCATTGATGATGGTATTCACAGATCTGAAGTAGTTGTTTCGCTGCTTCTTTGTTTCAAATTCCATGACGGATCCACCCGTGATTGGCATGATAGTCCCGAACGATGGCAATGCTTTGGAGTTACGAGGTCCCGAACTTGGCGAGGCCTTGATGAGCTTTCTGGAGGCGGTGGCAAGATTTCCCGAATGGGCTGCGGCTGCTGGATCGACTGTATCGCTTGCGACTGAGGGAAGAATTGTTGTGAAGGCTGCCATGCTGATTGCGATTGTGGAAATTGCTGAACTGGTACAGAGCTTGACTGCGGACTTGCGAACTGCGGCTGCCAGAAGTTCGGCCGAAACTGGGTTGGCATCGAGGATGCGATGCTCATCAGTGCCTTTTCTTGTTGGATTCGTGCCATGTTCTTCTTTGTCTCTGGGCACCCTTCGGTGCTATGGCCTCTTCCATGATACTGGCAGTAGAAGTGTGGATCTCTTGGGTTGTGGTTCGGGAGGCTTGGGGTTCCTCTTCCTCTACCCCTTCCTCCATGATCGAATCCTCCCCCGGCACTTGGCCTCGCTTTCTTCTTGTTGTTGAGGATTTGCAACACTGTTTACATTTCGTGGATCTTTGGGGTGGTGCCCGCCGGTCATATCTCTGCCGCCCGTCTTGCCTCGTTTCGTTCGGCTACTCTCTTGCGGTGGTCATCATCAGACAGAATGTAATCCACCAATTCCCGAAATAGTTCTTCAACTGTCTCAGGCTTCTTTCTTGTGAGGTGGGAGGCTGTTGGCCCTGGGGTGAGACCCTTGATCAGTGCCTTGATTGTTGTCTTGTCATCAGCGTCGGGGATCTGAGACCTCTGTTGCATGAACCTTCTCACGAAGTTTTGCAGTGGTTCCCTGTCCTTCTGCTTGCAGTTGTACAAATCTGAGGCTTCGGCTGTTGTGTCATGGAACATCTGAAACGCTTGCATGAACTTTGTTTTGAGATCTACCCACATTGTAGATCGAGTGTGGAGGCAGCAATGAGTACCAATTCGATCGGTCCTTCGCAAGCTATGATGAAGGATTTGGCGAGTGCAACATCATCTCCTCTGCCGAATTCACGGTGACTCGTATCTCATGAGAAATTGCACAGGAGTTTCCGAAACCGTTGTACTTGGGAAGAGAGGCGGCTTGAACTTCGGCGGCCAAGGTGCTTTGTTGCGGCCCTATTGACAGTGGTGATTCGAATCCACGAAGTGTGAGACTCCGTTTCCCCGCGAAGAAGTTTTCCTTCGGGGATTCTCTTGCGGTGCGCGGGGTTCTCCCTGCGGTGTTTCTTGCCACGGGAGCTGTTCTCTTGCTCTTTCATTTCGTCAATTTCTCTCTCGTATTGCTTGTATTTGTTCTTTTGCTTTGTTCGAGTTTGCTCTAGTTTTTCGAGAGATTTTCCTCTTCGCACAACCGAGCCGCAAACTTTTCTTTGTATTTCTGCGTTTGTGTATCTTTTGGTGGACCATGGCTAGCTCTCTGTCTATGGAATCATCATCGGCATCAACATTCTCGTGCTCTTGCTTTGTTCGACGCGAGGTTGTTCTTGGATGTAAGCTGTTTTTTTTCGCTCTTGCCTTCATGAGGGCTTCGAGCTTCTCTCTTCGGCTATTTGATCCGTTACGTTCAAGGATTCGGGAACAAACGAATTTTCGTTCCCCTGGTGAGATGGCGATCTTCTGGGTTGGCACCTTTGGAGCGATCTTCTTTGACTTCTTCTGAGGTGGCATCGTGAGTTTCTTTTCGGCTGGACCACGGTGGGCGCCAATGTTGGGGGTACCCGAACAATTCGGAATACTACCCTAACACAAGTGAAAGTTCTTAACACGTTCAATAGCACAGTTAAGGCGCAAAGAGACTGAAATCCCTACTGCAAATAGCACAAGTCCCAAAAAAGTCTGAATCCGTTTACCCGTGCCCTCGTGCCCCCTTTTATAGGGAGACGAAGGGACTTTTACATTCAGATAAAACCCTCGGGCTCGGAGAATATTCCTAATGTGAACACACACAAGAATGTCTTTTCCCCCCTTACACATTTACAAGTCTGCCACTAGTTCACACTCTAAACCCGGACTTTTTGGGACTACAACTTTGACTTTGCTTCTCCCGTGATTCGTGAATGTCTTCGCCCGAAATTCCCGAACTAGGTCTTCTACAGATTCCCGAAGTGGCTCTTGCTTCCCAGCAGGTTCGCGCGTGTCCTTGCGCCTAAGTCCCGAACGGAGTCTTCGTCAGATTCCCGAATCGGCAGATCTCCGAAGTTCGGACCATCAACAGTTGAGATTTCGGGCTTCCGCATGTTCATGACTCCGCCTCTTCACCGAACCAAGATTCCCGAACTCGCACATTCGCGAATTCGAGACTCCGCGGGTCCCGGACTTCCGCGAATCGCGAATTCCCCTGCTCTCGAAAAAACATGCTTTGAGAATTCCGTTAAACTCGACGTTTCGAGGGTGACGGGTTTTCTTGAATTCCCCAACAACATGATCACGTCCCGGGCGGATGAAGAGGACAAGGCCAACGCTAAGTACGACGCCATCCGCGGCAAGTCCAAGCGGGAACCGGGCGCACGGCGGCGGCGGCAATACAAACCAAGGCGGCCGCAACAACAACAACAACTACTACTACTACTACTACTCGGGTCCCAACCGCAAGCGCAAGCCGGACAACACCGTCGCGGCTATCCGGCGCCTGCGTAAGGGAACTCGAAGAAGAACTACGGCGGGTTCAAAGACCTACTAAAGGAGAAGTGCCCGTGGCATCCAAACGGCAACCACACTACGAAGCCGGTGCTACGGCTCGGGCATGCACTCAAGGATACGCCGAGCCACCGCACCCTCACGACCAAAAGGGCAAGAAGAAGGACGGCGACAACAACGACTTCTAAGAACCCGAGAAGACCGTCAACGTCCTCTTCGGCGGATGCCCGGCGAGCGGGAGCGAAAGCTACCCGTCGTGAAGTGATGTCCATTGAGCCGGCGGTCCCGACCCCTCTCGGGTGGTCGAGAGGTACCCATCACCTTCTCCCGCGCGGACCAATGGACCGGCTTCTCCGAACCGGGACATTTCCCCCTCGTCCCGAAGCCAACGGTGGCGGGCTCCAAGCTCAACAAGGTGCTCATCGACGGTGGGAGCGGGCT
Organism: Cenchrus americanus; assembly: GCA_947561735.1. Lineage (NCBI taxonomy): Eukaryota > Viridiplantae > Streptophyta > Magnoliopsida > Poales > Poaceae > Cenchrus > Cenchrus americanus. Next base: position 68,790,507 of record OX387242.1, read on the forward strand.
CAACGTCCTCTTCACCAAAACCTTGAAGAAGATGAACCTCGACGTCACCCCCATGCTCACCAAGAGCAAGACACCCTTCTACGGCATCGTCCCGAGCAATGCGGCTATCCCACCTTGGGCTCGGTGGTACGCCGATTACCTTCGGGGCGTCTCGGGACAACTACCGCACCGAGTACACCAAGTTCGAGGTCGCGGATTTCGAGACCTCTTACCACGCCATCCTCGGCGAAGACCGGCCATCGCCAAGTTCATGGCGGTGCCCCACTACACCTACTTGGTACTCAAGATGCCAAGTCCGGCCGGTGTACTCTCCCTCCAAGGGGACTTGAAGATCTCCCACGGCTGGCGATACGAAGCCGTGGTGATCGCTTCCACAAACCAAGTACCCAACGCGATGATGGAGGTCTACGCCGCGTCGAAGAAGCTTGCTACAAGCGAACTCGACATCCCGCAGAAGTCCGACGGCCGCCAACAAGCCTCGGCCACACGAGGAGGTACTCGTCGGGACGGTCGACCTCGGAACGGGCGACCCCGGCCAAGACCACCACCATCGGGGCCGGCCTTGACCCCAAATAGGAAGACGCGCTCATCGGCTTTCTTCGGGCCTAACCGCGACATCTTCGCGTGGAAGCCGACGGACATGCCGGGGAGTGCCTAGGGAGCCGATTGAGCACTTGCCTCAACGTCGATCCAAAGGCCACCCCCAAGCGACAACACCTCCGACGTTTTGCCGACGACGGACGGGACGCCATCAAGAAGGAGCTCGCCAAGCTACTCGCGGTGGCTTCATCGGAGAAGTTTTCCATCTCGAGTGGCTCGCCAACCCCGTCCTCGTCCGCAAGAAGAACTCGAACGAGTGGAGGATGTGCGTCGACTACACCGACCTTAACAAGCAACGCCCCAAGGACCCCTTCGGGTTGCCGCGGATTGATCAAGTCATCGACTCCACGGCGGGGGCTGCGACTGCTTTGCTTCCTCGGCGCTACTCCGGGTACCACCGGATCGCAATCAAGGAGGAAGACCGAGAAAAGACCGCGTTCATCACCCCGTTTGGCGCGTCTTGCTACACGACCATGTCATTCGGGTTGAAGAACGCCGGCGCTACCTATCAACGGGCCATCCGGGCACCGCTTCAAGCGGCAACTCAACAAGAACGTCGAGGCCTACGTGGATGACGTGGTTGTCAAAACCGGGGACTCCGGTACCCTCATCGACGACCTTGAAGAGACCTTCGCATCGCTACGCGAATACCGGCGAAGCTCAACCCGAACAAGTGCGTCTTCGGCGTCCCTTCGGGCAAACTACTCGGCTTCATCATCGACCCGGCGCGGCATTGAAGCCAACCCCGAGAAGATCTCCGCCATCACCGGCATGAAAGCTCCCACGAGCATCAAGGACGTCCGAAGGCGACGGGGTGCATGGCGGCGTTGAACACTCAAGCATCACGAGAAGTTCGTGTGGACTCCGGAGGCGGATCAAGCCCTTGCCCGCCTCAAGGACTTTCTGTCAAAGCCACCAATCCTCACGGCTCCTCACAAGGGCGAGCGGCCTCTTGCTCTACCTAGGCTGCGACTACTCACGTGGTCGGATCTTGCCATCGTTGTCGAGCGGCGGGGAAGACGGCCACGCCTACCCGGTCCGGCGCCCGGTCTACTTCGTCGGCGAGGTTCTATCGAGTCCAAGGCTCGCTACCGGCCCGTGCGAAGCTCCTCGTACGCTCTACTCATCACCTCGCGGAAGCTACGACACTACTTCCGGGGAGTACTCGGTCTCCGTCGTCACCGACTACCCGCTCGGCGACATCCCGAGGAACCAAGACGCCACCGGAAGAATCTCCAAGTGGGGCAGTCGAGCTCGGCGCCCTCACCATCGACTTCAAGCCACACACAGCCATCAAGTCGCAAGCACTAGTCGACTTCATGGCAGAGTGGCGGGAGAACCAGCTACCTACTCCCACCGTGCGACCAGAGCATTGGGTGATGTACTTTGACGGCTCACTCAACCTCGAGGGCGCAGGCGCAGGGGTACTCCTGATCTCTCCAACGGGCGAACAACTCAAGTACGTCCTGCAGATCTTCTGGAAGGTCTCAAACAACGAAGCCGAGTACGAAGCTCTCCTACACGGGCTCCGCCTCGCGGCTTCACTGGGCATCAAGCGGCTACTAGTCTACGGCGACTCCGCAGTGGTCATCAACCAAGTCAACAAGTCCTGGGACCGCAACAAGGAGAACATGGACGCCTACGCCTAGAAGTCCGCAAGCTCAAGAACAAGTTCTACGGTCTCGAGTTACATCATATCGTCCGCGACAACAACGTTGCGGCGGACGTCCTCTCGAAGCTTGGATCCACCCGCGCTCAAGTACCGGCGGGCGTCTTCGTCCATGAGCTTCACGCGCCATCCATCCCGAGCCGGCGCCACCGACCACCGGTCCCGGCTCATCCACCACGGGGCGGGAGGTCATAATGATCGACGTGGACCGGAGGCAACCCTTCATCGACTACCTCGCCGAGCGAAGGTCCCCTCCGACAAGAACGCAGCCGAACAACTCGTCCGCCGCGCCAAGTCTTACGTCCTCGTCGGAGACATTCTTTACAAGCGAGGCGCATCTTCCGAGTACTCATGAAGTGTGTCCCTCGTGAAGAAGGCAAGGACATCTTGGAGGAGATCCACAAGGGCGTCTCGCGGCAACCACGCGTCTTCTCGCACGCCGGTCGGCAAGGCCTTCCGGCGAGCTTTCTATTGGCCCACGGCCCTGGGCGACGCTGAAGAACTCGTCAGAAGGTGCCAAGGATGCCAGTACTTCGCCAAGCAACAACACGTCCCAGCCTACAAGCTAGTCACCATACCGCCAACCTGGCCCTTCGCCTGCTGGGGGCTCGACATGATTGGGCCACGCCAACCGCGCCGGAGGATTCAACGAGGGTCGGTGGCTATCGACAAGTTCACCAAGTGGATCGAGGTCAAGCCGGTCACATGCCCCAAGGGCGACGAGTACTCGACTTCTGGATGAACTCGTACACCGCTACGGGCTACCCCACCGCATCATCACAGACCTGGGGTCCAACTTCAACAACCACCAGTTCTGGGAGTACTGCGAGAACAGCGGGATTGACGTCCGATACGTCTCAGTTGCCCACCCACGGGCCAACGGACAAGTCGAGCGCGCCAATGGGATGGTGCTCGACGCCCTCAAGAAGCGGCTACACGACGCTGCTAACTCCAAAGGGGGCAAGTGGATCAAGGAACTACCCAACGCACTCTGGGGGCTGCGGACTCAACCATCCAAGCCAACGGGGCAATCCCCCTACTTCTTGGTCTACGGCTCTGAAGCCATCCTCCCTGCCGACGTCATATGGAACTCGCCAGCAGTGGAGCACTACGACGAAGGCGTCTCAGAAGACAGCAGACGAGTTGACATCGACAGCCTCGAAGAAGCTCGGCTCGCGCCGCCCTCGTCCAATCGGCAAGGTACCTGGAGGGTATCCGACGCTACCATGATCGCAACGTCAAGGAACGCTCCTTCAACGTTGGAGATCTTGTCCTCCGCCGTATCCAGAACACGGAAGGACTTCACAAGCTCAGCTCCCCTTGGGAAGGCCCCTTCACCGTGGCCAAGGTGACCGGGCCGGGCTCCTACCGCCTCCAAACACTTGAAGGCGAAGACGTCAACAACTCGTGGAACGTCGACCAACTCTGTCGATTCTACGCCTAGTCTACACGACTACTCCGGGGGTTCAAGTCTAATCGACTACACCAACGCCCACGGCCGTAGCGACCCTCGGGCCCCGGCTCCGGTCTCGGACTTCTCCTCTCCGGGGGTCCGGCCCCGCGCGGCTACCTACGGACCCCGGGCTGCGACGAGCGTCAAGGACTCTAGCGGCGGTCTACTAAGAGACCACCCTCCAAGATCCGGCCCCGCGCGGCTACTTACGGATCGCGATCCGGCCTACACGGCTACCTACGGATCACTTGCTGCAAGCGGCTACCCGCTCCAGCGCCACTTAGCTGTAAGCGGCCTCCGGGTCCAGGCGACTACTTCGTAACTACGGCCCTGGCCACCCAGGTGTACTTCTTCAGTAATAAAGATTGATTGTACATCAACTTATTTACTGCCTACTCCCTACGACGGGACTACTGAAGTCGAGTACTACTACTCGCACCCACTCCACGATGGGCGCTCCGCACTCTGAGATCGCGACTACGAGTACTCATTGCTTTGGAAAATTTCATTTCATTGATACTTGAACAATTCATTACAATTGTCTTCTCCGTACAACTATGGCTACTAGCTACCTATTACGGGGGCTACCGGAGGTTCGGCTTCTCGGCTACCGCTCCGCGATGGGGAGCCATGCGCTCCCAGCGGCTACGCATCTTGCTCATCGGAGCGGTTGGCGGCTACCCCACCGGCGACCACTTCCACTAGAGCCTTTGGGAAGTACGACTTCATGAAGGCCAAGACTTGTCTTGGGATCGACTTGGCCATATGCTTGACGTAGGCGGCCGGCCGGCTTGGTGCTTCACGAAGTCGATCCACCGGGGAGCGATCTTGTGGCCGCCCGGTGCGGCACCAGGAGCCTCGCGATCGGGAGAGCGGCTTCTTCCAACTCCCTCAACTGGGCCCGCAACGCCTCGCAGTCTTCGTTCAGTTTCTGCAAAGATTTGTAGCAGTTGACGAGATCCCTGTCAGAAGCAATCCGCAGCTCCATATGCTTTTCACACTCGAAGGCGAGTTCCTTGTAGTCGAGCTCGAGTACCTGGCGGGCTTCTTGCTCCCGGTAGAAGAGGTTCTTCATGCTCACCTCCGAGGGCCTTCGAGTTTGCTCCACCCGGCCTTCGAGCTCTGCAACACAGTAACGCAACAGCGGGTCAGAGGCTTCACGACTTCCAACAAGTACTCGACAAGTCGAAGGATTTACCTTTATTCTTGTTGCGGAGGCCCTTGTTCTTCCGCACCAAGTCGTCGCCCTTCGCCTGCAACTCCATGACGTCGTTGTGATACTTGGCGAAGGCGGCGTCGAGCTTTGATCGCATGGCGGCCGCGTGTTTCCGCGACTTCACGAGCTGCTCCTCCGGGGCCTCGGCTCGGAGCACGGTGTCGCCGTAACCCCGCCGCGGAGTTCGACTTCTCGCGGGATCGCTCCGCGACGTCCCGCACAAGACAACTCAAGTCAAGAAGAGTACTCAACGTCAAAAGGATTGACTACTCCAAGGCTACGGCCACGTACCTTCATCCATTGCTCGGCTTGACGGATCGCCTCCAGGTGCTTGGCTACCGTCACCGGCTCGACGAGATCGTCCGCCAGAAGTTCTATCCCGCCGCGGCTACTCGAGGTAGCCTCCGAGTCATCGGCGCGCAGCGGATGGGCTCGCGTCTTGGATCTCGGGGGATCGGATAGCCACCTCCAGAGCAATCTCTGGCGACGTGGTGACCGCCTCCCCCCGGCGGACTTCTCGACGACCTCCCCCACGGGCTCGGGGGCTCCTTCGCAGCTTTGTGGGGCCTCGGGTGTCAACTCCTGCATTGGCACCCCCGCAGGGATGTCACCACCTTCGGCACACGACAACAAAACAACACGCACATTAGTGCTTACGACTACTCATCCCGGAGCTCGCCGGCTTCAAGAAGGGTACCCACCTTCGACTACACTCGCCTCCCGGCCGGCGGCGCTTTGGTAGCCGGGGCTCGGTCACGGCTTGGGCATCGGGAGCGGCCTCCTCAACGGGCGGCGCGACTTCTTCTCGCCACCGCCCGATGAGGGCTCGTCCCCATCCCGGCTCGGATCCGTGGATTTTCCGCGAAGTATTCACAGAGGGTTGTCAGACAAAATCGACTACCGCAGCAAGTACTACTCGTGAGGATATGGTACTTACAAGTTCGACCGGACGATGGTCACGGCCGGAGCACCGAGGATGCTGGCAATATCAACCAGTCCACCCTCGGCGGGCGCCTCCTCCTCCGCCCCCTCGTGGCTACGCCTCCTCCACGGCGGCGGCGGGCCGGCGCGGATGTCTCTGCACTCCCCGAGGTCGCCACCTCTCCAACGACGGCGGCCACGGGTCCTCTGCTCTCTGCTGGAGCAGGGGGCTGGCGCTCCAGCTGCGCCAGGAGTTCTTCAACAGTGGGGGCTGGACTTCGGCTTCCAGCCGGTTCCCCCACCGGGTCCCACACGCCCTCGTCGCCCTCTTCGACGGGCTCCGCTGGCGGCACCTCCTGCATACAAAGGAAGACTACTCGTCAGCAATGTACTCGAACAACGGGTACTCGACTACTCTGCTCAAGATAACCTACCTCCGGAGGCGTGGTCTACGAGACCTTCATCTTCTTCGTCACCCGCTTCCCGGCGGGGGTTGCGCGGCTTCCGTGGCGGCGCGGCGGGGCTAGCCTCCGTGCTAGCCGGAGGATCTTGTACCCGGCGGAACGTGAGGCAAGCCCGGGCGGCTAAACCTCGACCGCAGCTGGAAGCGGTCTTGCAGCGTTTCTTCGTCTTCTTCGTCGTCATCGGAGGAATCCTCCACGATGACGGTATCGTCGCCTCCACCGACTTCGCGGCGCTCCTTCAACTTCCCCTCTGCCGGGATCTCGATCCCGCTCGGTGGCGGCTGCGGCTCGGAGACGAACCGCCTTACATCATCTCGCGCAAGATACAAGACGTCGGTAGTTCTACTACAAGTAATCACTACTCGACAAGGGAGTACGACTACTCACCTCCTTGGGCGGGCGCGCGGCGGAGTACTCCTCGACCGGCACGCCGTGTACGGCGGCATGTCCTTGAAGATCCGCGACAACCTCTCGACGATGTCGTTGTCGTCCAACTTGCCTCCCCGCATCCGCGATGCGTCGTCGTCGCCGGTGTACTCGAAGCCCGGGGTCTCCCGAGCCATCGGCGCGGCCGGATCCCGCGCTTCATGAAACCGAAGGCCACGTGCTCGGCCCTCGATCCCGCTTCCCCGAGCACTTTGATGCGTGCTAGCGGCTCGGGGAGCCGGATCCCCTCTTGCATGGTGGGCTCCGTGTTCCACCATTCACGATGCTCCGGGCCGCCGTCCGCTCGGCTTCGGCGGGCGCGGGGTGGTGGTTCGTGATGTAGAACCACCTGGTCTTCCAGTCCGTGTTGGAGTCGACGAGCTTGTACACCAGGTACTGCTCTGCGGTGTCCTCCCTCAGCTGGATGCCGGCCCCTCCGACTACTCTAGGGTTGGAGGCACTTGGTTGCGGCTTGACGCGGAAGAACTTCCGGAAGAGCACCCAGTGCGGCTTGATCCCGAGGAAGGCTTCGCAGAAGTGGACGAAGACCGAAGTGTGGAAGATGCCGTTGGGGTTCGGAGTTCGGTACTCGATCCCGTAGTACCCGAGCGCCCCTTGAAGAAGTCGGCCGGCCGGGGAGCGCAAGACCGCGCTCCACGAACCGCGAGAACATCGGGATCTCGTCGTCGGCCTTCTCCATTGGATATGGATCTCCAGCGGCGGATCTCCACATGTCCACTTCCTTTTCCCTGATGAACCCACTATTCAGCAGGGTCAGCAGGTCCTCCGTCTTCACCTTGGATTTTTTCCACTCGCGGCTTGGATCAGCCCGCGGTGGAGAAATTGGCGGCCCCGCTCCGGTGGCAGCCGCGGCGGCCTCTTCGCGGCCCCTCTTCTTCCCGCCGGCCTTGGACGTCTTGGACGGCGACGGCTTCATTCTCCAAGTGCAAGGAGTTTTCACTCGCATCCGCTCGGGGGCTACCCTAAAGGCTTCGGGTGGCGGCGCGCTCGGATCTACTACGGCGGCAGCAGGCGCTGGGAGTGGATTCGCTTCAAGATTCAAATGGAATGGCTGCGGCTCGAATGGGTGAAAAACCCTAAGGGTTTTGGCTTCTATTTATAAGCCAAATCGGTTCCGTAACGGGCGGCCGGATCGGTCCACGCGCGGCCGACCCGGCCGGGCCGCGCGTGACTCTTCAAATTCTACTAGTCGACGCGCCTCACCTCGGGGGCTCGGCTACTTCTACTCGACTACCCGGGAAGCGGCTAGTCTCAAGGGCATCTCGGGACACATTCTCCAAGAAGACCCTTCAATTCGAGAGGAAGTACTCGACTCAAGGCTCGGGGGCTCCGTGCCACGTGTCCTTCGGTTTTTTCTCTCCGGATTTTTCGGGATTTTCTTGCCAAGATTTCAGATGGACCCCCGGCCCCGCAGCCCGCGGCTCGAGGCTCGGGGGCTACTCCACGTGGAGTGCGGTTCTGCAAATCGCACCTCCATGACGGCTCCGGCCTCAAGACAAGACAGGCCTTTCTTGAAGACCTTCTAAGGCGATTTCAAGGACGCTTGGGACTACTCGAGAAGACTTCAAGATTGCTCAAACATCGCGGAGTACATTCCCGGCCTCGGGATGCTTCGACTACTCTTGAGGACTTTGGCTTGCGGCACTCGGGGACGCTTGAGGACTCGCTTGTTAAGGCCGTCAAGACTACTTGAAGCTATCCTTCTCGACTACAAAGTACTCGGGGGCTTGTCGTATGGACCTCCCCGGGCCCACTACCTCGGTGGGTACCGGGACCGACTACTCGGTGGGCCCCCGGGACTACCGGCTTGCGCTACACGGCACCTGAAGGCGTGGAGCACAAGGACTACACAGGAGTAGTACTCGGTTAGGGAGCTGTACATGTTCCGCACTGTATAGAGGACTCCTAGACGTACTCGACTAGTACTCTCTCCCTACTCCGACTTGTAACCCTGCCTCCCGGACTATATAAGGCGAGGCAGGGACCGATCCCCTCATCCAATCTCCTCTCATACAACTCACGGCGCACCATTGCACCATCTTGTAATCGTGCCCTATCAATCCAGAGCTACGCAGATACAGGACGTAGGGTATTACGCACCTTGCGGCCCGAACCTGTCTAAATTGTGTGCCACGTGTCTCTTCCTTCGAGTTACCGATCTCGGCGAGTCACAATCATCTACTTCGGGTACTCCCCGTAGTAGGTTGCCGGTCTAAAACACCGACAACGAAGTCCTAGTAGAAGAGCGCATGGAAGTGGATACTTTGAAGCAGTTTCCCATCTATTACGTTTCCGAAGCCTTGAGCGGTTCCAAACTTTTCTACTCGGAGATGGAGAAGATGGCATATGCAGTCGTGATGGCAAAAAGGAAGCTTCGGCATTATTTCCAAAGCCACAATATATCGGTCCCCACAGCTTTCCCTCTTCGTGACATGTTTGAAAACAAGGAGTCGATAGGGAGAATGGGCAAGTGGGCCATGGAACTAGCAGAGCATGTCATAAACTTTGTTTCGCGCAGTGCAATAAAATCTCAGGTCCTCGCCGACTTCGGTCTCGAAGGGGGACCCCCATAGTTTCGAGCCGCTTTGGGAGGTACGGTGCGATGGTGCATATTGTCATCTGGAATCTGCGGCAGCAGTAGTCCTCAAGTTGCCCTCTGGTATCAAGCTTCGTTACGCACTGCGGTTGAACTGTGACAATTGCACAAATAACATGGCAGAATACGAGGGCTTACTGCTTGCGCTTCGGAAGGCTAGGGCGGTGGGAGCAAGGAGACTCGTCATCTTGACTGACTCTGAGCTTGTGGTCGGCCATATTGGGAAAACTTACAAGGCAAACAAGCCAGACATGATGAAGTATCTGCAAGCTGTACGAAGTATGGAAAAATTTTTCATCAGTATTACAGTTTGGAGTTTTCCCAGGCACTATAACAAGGAAGCCAATGCCATAGCAAAAGCAACTGCTCTACTCGAACCTTTGCCCCCAGATGTGTTTTACGAGACAACGACAGTGAGATCTGCTGCTGATGAAGCGGCGCTTCCCAAGTTTGTGAATGCCATACAGAGCGAAGACTGGCGTGCCAGAATAGTTGCGGCAATCATGGGCTATTATGAGGTCGAAGATGGAGTGGTCGATAAGAGAGTGGCCATCAGGGCGAAAAATTATCACATCATTGATGGTAATTTGTACCGAAAGGGGGTGTGTGCCCCATTGCTGAAGTGCATATCAGTGATTGAGGGTAAGCAACTACTCCATGAGATCCACAGTGGCATGTGCTCGCATCACCTTGGCACGAGAGCTTTAGTGCAAAAGGCTTTTCGTCAGGGTTTCTATTGGCCTTCGGCAGTGGCAGATGCACATGACATCGTGCGCCAGTGCCCAGAATGTCAGCATCATGCGCCATACAGCAAGTTTGCCTCTAATGAGATACAACTGATACCGTCGGTGTGGCCCTTCACCCGATGGGGCATGGACATCGTCGGTTCGCTACCGACAGCGCCCGGAAATTACACCCATGCCGTGGTGGCGGTAGAATATTTTTCCAAGTGGGTGGAAGCAAAGCCACTATTAAGCATTACTTCGGCAACAATACAGAAATTCTTCTGGCAAAACATCGTGTGCCGCTTTGGCGTGCCATACGAAGTCACGGTGGACAATGGCAAGCAGTTCGACAGCACCGACTTCAAGGACTTCTGTACTTATCTGGGCACCAAGTTATGCTTCACTTCGGTCTACCACCCGCAATCCAATGGGGCGGTAGAGCAGGCAAATGGGGTAATTTTCGCTGGTATAAAAAGGAACATCACTGACCTGCCCAAAAGCAAATGGGCCGAAGAGCTGCCGAGGGTGATTTGGTCCCACAACACCACAACCTCTAGAACCACGCAATTCTCGCCGTTCAAGTTGCTTTATGGCGAAGAAGCCATGTTACCTGAAGAACTGTGTTTGGGAACTTGGAGGGACAACCCTACCAGCGACGAAGACCTCAAGGCTTCGGTCCAAAACATCGAGGAGGTGCGTCTGCAGGCGGCGACGAACCTGTTGTCCTACCAGGAAGAGACTAGAAGGTGGAAAACAAGAAGATTAGACCGAAGTTCATACGGTCGGGGGACTTGGTGCTGCGTAAAATACCGAAGGGAAGACTGAAGGGCAAGATGCACGGGAAGTGGGAAGGTCCATTCATAGCAACCGCGACATCAAATGAAGCGGCCTTCAAGTTGCGTCGATTGACCGGCGAGGAAGAGCCCTACACGTGGAATGTGGACATGCCACAGAAGTACTTCGTCTGAGGTCGCGGCGAACCGGCAACTGTTGTTATTTTCGTTTCGTAGTTTTTGTTTCTGTCTTGTTGAAGAAGTGTGTAATATATGTACATTAAGTAGGTGGGACGTACTCTTTTCCTCACGGGGGAGGCTTCGCGGTTCCCCTCTGGACCCGCGAAGTGTGAGGTTTTTAACGAGGCGGACCCATGTACTTTGTTTTCTGACGTGTAATATAAGTCAGCTTTTCCCCCAGCATTTGGTGTCCAAGTTCTTTCTTTTTTAGTATGTTTTCACAGCTCCGACGAAGCTATGCTACCCCCATGCTCTCCATAAGGGGCATAGTTTTCGAAGTGGCCTTCGGCGGGGTAAGTGACGGCGTGGGCTCGAGCCGCATTGAGTGTGCATGGGCCACGCCTATCACTTATCATCGTGATCGAAGGTAAAGTCCGCTTGACGCGGCACAAAGGCCCCGATATGGCCTAAGTGGAAGCACGCCTGGTGCGATGCGTCGGTCCCGTTATGACCGAAGGTAAAGTCCACTTGACGCGACACAAAGGCCCCGATATGGCCTAAGTGGAAGCACGCCTGGTGCGATGCATCAGTCCCGTTATGACCGAAGGTAAAGTCCGCTTGACGCGGCACAAAGGCCCCGATACGGCCTAAGTGGAAGCACGCCTGGTGCGATGCGTCGGTCCTGTTATGACTGAAGGCATAGCCCGCTTGATGTGGCGCAAAGGCCCCGATATGGCCTAAGTGGAAGCACGCCTGGTGCGGTGCCTCGGTCCCGTTATGACCGAAGGTAAAGACCGCTTGATGCGGCACAGAGGCCCCATTATGGCCCAAGTGGAGGCGCGCTTGGTGCGACGCTTCGTTCTGACGGGATCAAAGGACTGATCCACCTGACGCGGCGCGAGGGTATCGTCATTGGCCGCGCGGCGGTAAAGAAAACGCTCAACACAGCGCAAGAACTGTTGTACTGATCAGGAAAGGAAACGTGCGCGAAACAGCAGCGCTACCTTTTGGCAAGAATCTAACTAGCACATCTAATGGCAAAACACACGTCTTTCTTTGGTAGCTTCGGTCGTCAAAGGTCGAGTCGAAAGGCCCCGACAAAAAATGAGCGTAGGAACAGAAGGGACAGGCGATGGTTACAACCACCTTCGTTTTTATTATCATACTTCGAATATACAGTGTTCTTCAATACAATAGTCCAATGTTACAAATTAACACGGCAATACAATTACAGCATGTTTTTTCTTCTGCACACACTTTACAAATCGGTTTGGGTCGCGTCGCCCCAGCATGCCGCGAACACTTCCGGGGGGGATTCCGAAGCAGGTCACTTCAAGTCTTCACGGCATTACTTGGCGCGACGCGAAGCCATGACGGGTCGATACTTCTAAGTGATCAATCCTCGTTAAGTATGTCTTCGCAGATCTCATCGATCAAACGAAGAAACGTCGTGTCAATTATGTCCAGAGCCATCTGCCAAAGCTCGCCGTCGGTGGGCATGCGTCCTGCGACGAAGACAGGATCATAGTCAGTGCGCGGACGCTCACACTGGCTCGGTCTTCGTAACCGCAGGGCCATCCAACGAGGCATTCGGAATTAAATACACGTATTCGGGTGGCCCGATGGCGCCCTCTTCGACCGGCTCTGGTTTCGGAACGATCCCTTCGGTTACGAAGGGGTCTGTCAAATTACGCTTGGCCGCCCGTCGGGCGGCGCGCTCTCTAAGGATGGCCTCTTGGCGTGAGGGGACCTTCGAAAATTCTGGAAGGAAGCGTTTAGCAGCCTCGTTGCGGACCTGATAGCGTTTCGCACGATACAAAAAGAATTCCGAATACAACATGCCCAGGTGGCGGATACTAAACTTGGTCCACACGTTTGGGGCAATGAAAAAAGAGTTCAGGGACATGGGCGAGTCACTCGCACCTTCGGCTCTCTGCGCAGGCGCCACCGAGGGAACCTGCGTACAACCACAGCACCAAAATAGAAGGTATCATCTGTTTACAAAATCACAGCCCAGCGCCCCTCAGACCTCGGCTTCGGTGGTGAGGACCGGAGGTTCAGTCGACTCGGCGGCTACAGGCTCCGGGGGGGCCTCGCGCCCGGTGAGCCGCGGCGGCGAGCGTGTGGCTTCGGGCTCGGCCGGCGTGCGCCGTCTCGATGTGTCACCCACCGGGTTTTCATCGGCGTTGGTTGCGGCGGGGACATTCTCATCTGGTGCGGGGACGGCGTCTCCTTCAGCAGCGGCGGCAGGTCCGGTGGGCGTGAGAGCGGGCACGACGTTGTTCACGGTCGCCTCAGCGCGCTCCGTCTCGCCTGTTGGACCCTCTGCACTGTCGTCGCGTACGTCTTCGGCTCCTGGCCTCATCGCCTCTTCGGTAGCGCGTGCGTCGTCGCACTGCACACCGGCCCTGTCGTTTTCCACGTCGGCGGCGGCCTCGGCGTGTCCAGCGGTGATCAAGGGAACCCCGGGCATGGCGATCCAGTCGCCCTCCCTCATGAACTGGGGCTCGGGAAGCACGCCACCGTGTCACGATCGCAGGCGCACGAGAACACGCGCCTGTAAGCGAGGCCCTATCTGCACAGCATCAAAGACAACATGATTGCATCGTTAGGGGTCGACACCAAAACAGGGGTGTTAGAACAGAAATAAGAGCTGCTTCGGCGAACCTAAGCACTCAGACGAACCGACTCGTCAAGTGTAAGATGGGACCCACGGTCGGCAAAGAAAGTGTTCATAAAGTTCTTGGCAAGATTCTTAGCAAGTACGGGGAGCTGCGCCACGTCCAGTTCCACGTCGGTGGGCCACCCGAAGTCGTCCTTCGTCAGCCGCCGAAGATCGCTCTTGCTGACTATTTTCTCCGATGAGGGGCGGTCTGAAGGAATTAGGGAACATACAGAATAGGCCAGCGTGCGAACCCCCACCGCGGCTCCGAGTTCACCGAAGATCTTCATATTCATGGTAATCAGGTCGAAGCAGGCACTCATCCACTCGTAAAACACTCCGACGGTGCACTAGGGGAACGCGGTCGGCGGCACATCAAGATTGCACTACCCCAGTAGCTCCAAGACCTCTAACCGAAGAGTCTCTGCACTTCGTATATGCTCTGCACGATACCGCTCTAGCACGCTGCTCAGTTGGCTCATTTTGTTCTGTGCTTCGGCCAGCTTGGCGCTCTTCTCGCGGAGTTAGGCGCTTAAATCCTCTTTCGTGCTGGCAAGGTTCTCCATGTCGAGGCGCAGCGTTTCTAGGGCTGCTTGGGAAGCCTTCTCTTCATCCTCCTTTGCTTGAAGCAGCTGTCGGTTGCGCTCCTGCTCAGCGGCCAGCCGTCCCTCCAGCTCCTCCACACGACTCTGCAGCGAAGTGGTGGCGGCGACCGACAGCTCTTTCGCCCTTTTGCTCTCCTGCTCCAACCTTCGGGCGAGACACCGGAATGCAATGAAGGCCTTCAGGGATAAATCCCCGCAAGCAGTGGTCAGGTCGGTGGAACTGAGATTCCCGAAGTATTCCTCTTCGTGGGGAATCGCGAAGCTTGATCCCGCCTCCTCCAGAAATTTGCGTTCGTGGTCGCTGCTCGTCAGGCCCAGGAAGCGGATCTGTTTTCCACCGATTAGCTTGGCCTCGGCAGGAACCCGAAGGCGAGCAGCGGCGGCTTGGGGCTCCTCCGGCGTCACGCAGTAGTTGTTGTTGTCAGGTTCTTCCTCTTCTTCTTCATCCTCTTCCGCAAAGCAACGACAAAGTCGTCTTTTTCGGTGCCTGTGGCCGAGGGGGAGGCGGACTGCTTGGTACTCTCGGATGATGAGCTGGATGAGCTTGTGGAGGCAGAGTTGGATTTGCCGTCGTCGCGGGCGGCTTTGGGACTGAAGGCGGTGGGGCTGCGACCACGAGGGGCCTCACCAACAGAAGACACGATGCGAACGTCGCTGTCGCTGTCACTATCTTTCTCGTTCGGGCTCAGCGGCACGAGTAGTGGCCCGCCGGCTTCCTCGTCGGCCCTGACCGAAGGTGCGGCCGAGCGCAGGGGTACGGCAGCGATTGTCGGTGTTTTAGACCGGCAAACCTACCAAGGGGGTACCCGAGGTAGTAGATTGTGCGGTGAGGAACGTGATCCGGAGACCGAGAACTCGAAGGTGTGCGCAAGGACAGGGGACACAAGATTTATACAGGTTCGGGCGGCCAAGGTGGCGATCCCTACGTCCTGTTTGGGGGATCAAGTATGGCGCCCTGCGCTTGGTGTTGGTTGAGATCAGGGTGCCCGGCTAGGTACCCGGCCCTCCTTTATATAGTCCAGGGGGCGGGTTCCTAGTCGGTTACAAGGCAGGAATCCTAGTAGGATTACACGGAATGAGTGCTAATAGGATTACAGGGGAATTCTAATAGGAGTCCGTCTTCTTCCTCCTTGCATGAGTACCCGGGGTGTATGCCCGACAGCCCTCGAGCACATTGTAGTCGAGAGTAGTAGTTCGAGTAGTCTTGAAGCCTCTTCGAGTAGTTCTTGAGCGTCCTCGAGTACTGCTTGGAGAAGTCTTCGATAATACTCGAACTGCCACGAGGCTGGAAGGTGGTCCAGCTCATTTGTCTTGAAGTCGAGATTATATGGAAGTGCGGTTGCAAAATCGCACTCCATATGGAGTAGCCCCCGAGCCTTAGGTTGAGTCGCAGACTCTAGCAGAGGGTCAATCTTGATTCCGAATCTTCCGTCTTGAAAAATTTGAATGATGGGTGTAGCATAGCAGCTCCCGAGCCTTGAAATTATTAGGTAATCAATCCAAGGGTCTTCAGTGTTCGTGAAAGCCATCATCCGAGTACTCTTGCAGCGTGTACCTCTTGAGATAAAAGAGCCGTATGAGCCACGTTGAGTAGTTGTTGGTGCGGAGCCCCCGAGCTTGAGAACGAGCAAAGCCTGCTAGAGTTATCCTCAAGTAGTAATTTGAGTGCAGCCCCCGAGCTGGAGAGATTTCGAATAGTAGTTTGGCGTCGAGCTGTGTAGCTTAAACAGTAGCCATGCCATCAAAGCGGACTTTAGATGCGACCGAAGTTGACTTTAGATGCCGGCAGTGCGAACTTTAGAATGCGACTTAAAAACTGAAGTCGACTTTGTGCTGCGCGGAGCGGACTTTGAGATGCGACTTGAAAACCGAAGTCGACTTTAGGATGCCGCGTGGAGCGGACTTTGAGATGCGACTACAGTAGTCGACTTTGTGCCACGCGGGGTGGACTTAAGATGCAAAAAACAAAAAGCACTTTCCGGAAAGCCAAAGCGAAAAAATCAGAGAAAATGAGTAGTTTTGCGCCGAGCAAAGCTTAAGATTGCGACCGAAGTCGGCTTGTGCCACCGGAGTGGGCTTGGGTGCGACCGTCATCGTCGACTTGTGCCACCGGAGTGGGCTTAAGTACCCGAGCCATGGATTTCGGACCCAAGGTACGGTTGCCACCGGAGCGGGCTTGAGTGCGACCGTTAGCATCGACTTGTGCCACCGGAGTGGGCTTGTGCCACCGGAGTAGGCTTGTGCCACCGGAGTGGGCTTAAGTACCGAGCCATGGATTTCGGACCCAAGGTACGGTTGCCACCCTAGTGGACTTGAAGGTGCGACCGGAGTCGACTTGTGTACCGGGCCATGGATTTCAGACCCAAGGTACGGAGTGCGAGTACTTAAGGTACTTGGATCCATGGTACGAGAGCGTGAAGACCATGTGCGCCTAGGTTCCATCATCGTCGAGGACCCGAGGGCCACTTACGGCTAGTTCCATCAAAGCTTACACACGTAGTATGCCACCAAAGCAGGTGAAGATGCTACCGGAGTCGACTTTAAGTTGTCGCACGGAGCGGACTTTAGAATGCCGCGCATAGCGGACTTTAGAAGCCGCCTCCTAGGGATAGCCCCCCGCTGATGAAGTAGACTCGTGGTGACTTGATTGATATACCCCAAGAGTAGTCGCAGAGTGTAGCTCCCGAGAAAACCCGCCGAGAAGCGTACATAAATGAGTAGTCGACAAGTAGTCCTACATGATGAGGAGAACAAGCCAAGAAAAGAAAACAATAATCATTTAAATAAATGACTTAGCCGTTGTTCGCTGTAGGCGGTACCGTTGATGAAGCCGTGGTGGTCGGCGATGGAGCCGCGACGGTTGTTGTCGAAGTTGACTAGTCGAGTTGATTCCGACTAGTTGTTGGGGGCGTGACCGTCGTTCTTGACTAGTTTGGAAAAATAGTGGAGTTCATGGTCGACGCGATGCGACCGAAGGCGACGCGCGCGGCGCGCGCGGCGTACTCGGCGAGAGCCGTTGTTGCCACGAGACAAGTAGCCGCGACGCACGGCGTGGCTGAAGTAGAGCCAGTGTGGCCGCAAGACGAAGTCGCGGCGCACGGAGTAGTCGACGACGAGCCGTGTGACGAGCCGCGCGACGTGCCGAGGCACCCGGACGCGCGGCGTAGGCGAAGTAGTCGACGGCGAGCGGCGAGACGAGCCACGCGACGTGCCGAGGCACCCGGACGCGCGCGGCGTAGGCGGAGTAGTCAACGACGAGCTCGCGCGAGGCGGAGGAGTCGACGACGAGCGGCGCGACGTGCCGCGCGATGTGCCGAAGGCGCGACGCGCGGCGTAGTCAAAGTAGTCGACGACGAGCCACGCGACGAGCCGCGCGACATGCCAAAGCAACCGGACGTGCGGCGGAGGCGGCGCAGTCGACGACGAGCTCGCGCGAGGCGCAGTAGTCGACGACGAGCGACGCGACGAGCCGCGTGACGAGCCGCGCGACGTGCCGAGGCACCCCCGGACGCGCGGCGTAGGCGAAGTAGTCGACGACGAGCTCGCGCGAGGCGGAGTAGTCGACGACGAGCGCCGCGACGAGCCGCGTGACGAGCCGCGAGACGTGCCGAGGCACCCCGACGCGCGGCGTAGGCGAAGTAGTCGACGACGAGCGGCGCGACGAGCCGCGTGACGAGCCGCGTGACGAGCCGCGCGACGTGCCGAGGCACCCGACGCGTGGCGTAGGCGAAGTAGTCGACGACGAGTCTGCGCGAGGCGAAGTAGTCGATGATGAGTCACGCAACAAGCCGCGCGACGAGCCGCGCGATGTGCCGATGCATTCGGACGCGCGGCGTAGGCGAAGTAGTCGACGTCGAGCTCGCGCGAGGCGAAGTAGTCGACGACGAGCGGCGCGACGAGCCGCACGACGTGCCGAAGCAACCGTACGTGCGACGTAGTCGGAGTAGTCGGCGACGAGCCACGCGACGTGCCGAGGCACCCACACGCGCGGCGAGGGCGAAGTAGTCGACGACGAGCCGCGCGACGAGCCGCGTGACGAGCCACGCGACGTGCCGACGCAACCGACGCGTGGCGAAGGCGAAGTAGTCGACGACGAGCCGCGTGACGGGCCGCGCGACGTGCCGAGGCACCCGGACGCGTGGCGTAGGCGAGCAGTCGACGACGAGCCCGTGCGAGGCGAAGTAGTCGACGATGAGTCACGCAACAAGCGGCGTGACGAGCCGCGTGACGAGCCGCACGACGTGTCAACGTAACCGGACGCGCGGCGAAGGCGAAGTAGTCGACGACGAGCCGCGTGACGAGCCGCGCAACGTGCCGAGGAACCCGGACGCGCGGCGTAGGCGAAGTAGTCGACGACGAGCGGCGAGATGAGCCATGCGACGTGCCGAGGCACCCGGACGCGTGGTGTAGGCGAAGTAGTCGACGACAAGCGGCGAGATGAGCCATGCGACATGCCGAGGCACTCGGACGCGTGGCGTAGACGAAGTAGTCGATGACGAGCTGCGTGACGAGCCACGCGACGCGCCGAGGCACCCGGACGCACGGCGTAGGCGAAGTAGTCGACGACGAGCATGCATGAGGCGAAGTAGTCGACGACGAGCCGCGTGACGAGCCGCGCGACATGCGCAGGCACCCCGGACGCGCGGCATAGGCGGAGTAGTCGACGACGAGCTCGCGCGAGGCGAAGTAGTCGACGACAAGCGCCGCGACGAGTCGCATGATGAGCCGCGTGACGTGACGAGGCATCCGACGCGCGGCGTAGTCGGCGAGATCGCTGCAGCCGGGAGAGTGGAGACGAGTACTCGCGGTGCACGACGAGGTTGACGTAGAGCACGTGTGGCCGGGTGACGAGTAGTCGCGGCGCACGACAAGGTTGAGGTAGAGCACGTGCGGCCGGAGACGAGTAGTCGCGGCGCACGGCGAGGTTGACGCAGAGCCCGTGGCCGAGTGACGAGTAGTCGCGGCGCACGGCAAGGTTGAGGTGGCCGAGGGTAGTTGTACCCGAGTAGTAGTACTCACGTACTGTCTTGTGTGTGCACCAAGCCAAAGATCTTGGACTTCCCTGGTAGCCTTCAGTGTGGGTCAAGCAAATAAACTTGAGGTCTTGTGGCAGCCCGCCATGTGTGCGTGTAGCACTTTACCACCAAATTGATTTTCAGCCAGTTCAAACCGCCAGTTGCCTCCATGTGCTGGTAGCCGATAGCAGCAAATGGATTTTGGATGTTGATGTTGACGTTTTGGGAGCAGGCTAGCGGACTGCAGCAAATTGTTTATCACGTGTGTTTCATTTTTTTTTTTGCACAGGAACAGGGGCAGCGGGTCTGCTCCATCTGGATGCATGTGGAACTGATCCCGAGCGACGGGTGGTGCAACAGCTTCTGGAGACGGATTCGAACACTTCTTGACAAGATATTGTACTCCGTGACGTCACGTAGATGTCACCATTTGAGACTTGAACTCGATCTTGAGATAGAGTATTTAATCTACGGCACCATGGAGCCTTAACTTCGAAACAGAAACGAATTTCTTCTCCGAAAACAGTCCAGCAGCACGAGAGGCGATAATTGGCTTCAGACTCGATATTGGATTCGAGAGGGTCGGCGAGTTGCTGGTCGTCGAATAGTTGTCCATGTGACTGTCAGCGTCGTCGAGCAGATTGATCTTGATGATGAAGGTCCTTTGAATTCGCCCGGTGGTGATGATCACCCCTACCTGGCGCGTCAGCTGTCGGTGTTTTAGACCGGCAAACCTACCAAGGGGGTACCCGAGGTAGTAGATTGTGCGGTGGGGATCGTGATCGGGAGACCGAGAACTCGAGGGTATGCGCAAGGACACGGGACACAAGATTTATACAGGTTCGGGCTGCCAAGGTGGCGAGCCCTACGTCCTGTTTGGGGGATCAAGTATGGCGCCCTGCGCTTGATGTTGGTTGAGATCAGGTGCCCAGCTAGGTACCCGACCCTCCTTTATATAGTCCAGGGGGCAGGTTTCTAGTCGGTTACAAAGCAGGAGTCCTAGTAGGATTACACGGAACGAGTCCTAGTAGGATTACAGGGGAATTCTAATAGGAGTCCGTCTTCTTCCTTCCTTGCATGAGTACCCGGGGAGTATGCCCGACAGCGATCACGTCATCAACGACGCCAGTCTCGACGTCCACGACTCGGGTCCTCTTGGCCGCTGGGGGTGAGTCAGACGGCCGGCCACCATGCTTTTTCCAGGCCCTCCCCTCGATGGCGGCGGTGGCGGCAGCTGCGGGAATGTTTTTCTTGTCGACCTTCTTTGTCGAAGCGATGCGCGGCGAAGTTGCAGTTTCGCCCGCGTCCGCGTCGGCAGCGGCAAGCACCGCAGCTTTCCTTTCGGCTGCTTCGCGATGCTTGGTGAAGCCAACGCGTTCGGGCGCGACGACCTTGAAAAACACGAACACTCGATTTGTTCGATCCGTTGAGCTCGGCTACCGTCTCCTTGTACTCTTTCGGTGACACGGGGTCGAGGATGAAGTCGCCGTGGTCTTCCACTTTCCTCTTCTTCAACACTGCAAGCCAGAAAATTTGAATAGTCAACACATGAAGCTTCGGAAATATGAGAAACGGGGAAAAGGCCACCAAACGGCACGGAAACACTCACAGGTGGAGGTGAAGCCGAAGGCTTTCGTCCAGTCAGGGCACGGGATCCCGCCGATGTCAACCGCCCAGGCGTCGTCGGCCACTGCCCAGCCGTCCAATAGCGGGAACACAGGGATGCTACGATACTCCTCCACGATGTCGCGCGTGCTATACTTGCGTGCGAATCAGCGAAGCATCATAACAAACTCGTCGCCTTCGGGGCAGGAGGGGTTCTTCGCATATGACTCGTGAAGGGGGTGCAGTTCCTTTGTAGCCAGTGGGTGAGACTCTCCGGGGGCGAGTGGAGTCACGGATTGGTACAGCCAGTATTGTTGCCAGTCCGAAGGCCACTTGTTGCGATATGCGGTTACGGGGCTAACAACGTCGGATTTGTAGGAAAAATTCAAACAACCAAATTGGCAGTCCTTCTCGACAGACTGACCCCCTTCTTCTTCAAAGACTGTGTGGCGCTGATGATGAACTTGATGTGGCGAAGCAAATCCTTCGGCGGAGGGCTTGATCTTCGTGGTGCGGCAAATCCACATATACACCGACAACCGGACAATCGCGTTGGGGGTGAGCTGGTGCAGGTATATGTCGAAATACCGGAGGATATCGACGACGGCAGGATGAAAGGGGAACCGGAGTCCCGCGAACAGGAGATCCCAGAGGTTGGTTGTCGCGAGGCTTCGGCACGGTCTCCCGGCCAGGGGCTCACGCGGTCCTAATCATGCGATTCTTCTGAAGAGAGCTCACATCGGTTCCGTCGATCTGGCTTCGGCCGAAGGTGTACGTCTTCGGGATTTCCTTTGTGACAGCGTCGTGCCTTCTCTTCGGGGCCATGGATGCGCTCTAAATACGAAGTAGAAGAAAAACAGGCGGGCGAAGGAAACCTTACAGCAGAACCTTCGGAGTTTCGAGCTTCTTGTCTACGGGTCACGGCAGTGGGGTGGGGTAGCCCAAGCGTCAATCCCCTTTTATAGTGTGCTAGCGCTCGTTAATCTCGCGAGCAACACGCAAATTTACCTTTTTACCCCGACGACCACCTCTCACAACGGTAAAAATTCCAAAGGGCAGAACGTGTTTTTTACCCTGGCGAGCGTCAGCGTGGTCAGTCCGTGGGAGTTCCGAAGCCCGTTTTCGCCCTGTGAAGGGTTGGTCGTAAGTTCGGCCCATCTAAAGGGTAGGACGACGCTCACTGACGAGGTCTACTGTTGGGGAAAATGGTCTTCGGAAGCGCTATGCCACGTCCGGCCAGGATGTTGGCTTCGGTCCACGTGCGACTTCGGTTTGTGTGATGGAGTGTGCAACGGTGATTTAACGATAACGCTGATATTACTCGAGTTATGTGAGTGTTGTTTAGCAGGAATAGCCCCCCCCCCTCGACGATCCCGAACGGCGCTGACCTTCGGTGCCGAAGGTGAGGATTGGTGACCCTCGGCGCCGAAGGTGTGAAGGGGCTTGAGGCACCACGCGTCGGTTGTGCTCAGGCTCATGGTTGAAGGCAATCCGGGCGGGACGTCTCGAAAGCCCATTGCGACCGGGGCGGAGTCATGGGCCGGTTTGGTGCCGAAGGCGCGGCGCGAGCAGTGGCCTAGGCTCCGCCGAGGAGGTGCCATGACACGTGGCTACGGCAGACGTGTAAAGGGGCACTGTACGAAGCTGAGACAAGAAGCGCCGCGTGTAAAGGTGGCTTGGCCGTACGAAGACACGCTGGAGGTCTGTACGACACGGGGAGTTACTGTTATGCCCTTATAAAGCGTGTAAAGTCGTTTGTCAGGAACGGAAAAGGTGTAATTGAGGTAGATGACCATACCCGGGGGCCTCCTATAAATAGTGACCCCCTTTGTAATAGAACGGACACACATTAATGAGAAGAGAGCTCCGAAGGCTTCGGTTTGTTTCTTGGCTTTCGATTTCCTAAGTGTTTCGTTTCTCTTTTGTAATAGAAGTTGCCCGGGTAGGAGTATTTAGAAGGTAGCACTAGCTGGATTAGCAGAGGTAGTATTAGTAACTAAGTTTCTCCGCCTTTCTCCGAGGGGGGCCTTCGGCCGCTTTCCCCTTCGGAGGAGGGAGGACACTCAGGGGGGATGTTGTGTCAGCGTCCACTTTCGGGCCCGATTTCCACCAACAGTTTGGCGCCCACCTCGTGGAAGAATCCAAGGCCGCATGGCGAGGACGTGTTGGGCAGGCGCCGAAGTCACCATGGCTCGGGCGTCAACCCCACCGCTAACACCGAACTCGCCAACCCTTCGGTTTTTTCGATGTAACGGCTTTTTTGTTATCATTAACATTTTCAGGTGCATTATTTACATTTTATTTTTAGTAAAAAAATATGGTTACGAAGTGATAATGAATATTTTTAAATCATTGTCCGACTGTTTTCATCGTTTGCGGGCACGGACTGTGCAGTAGGAGCGAGTGGAAGTAAGGATGAAATATTACAGTGACAGCCTCTTCGAAGAAAGATTTTCTATGAAGCAACCTCTTCAATTGTGCAATTTATTTCAGTAAAGATGAAAGATTAGAGGTATATTTGTCAAAAGTGGTATGTTAAGAGCATCTCCAAGAGTTTGCCAAATTTTTTGGCAAATCTTGTGTTTTGCCAACTTCTAAAAATGTATGCCAAGTAAAAAAGTGCTCATCTTCAACAATTTGGCATAATTCACTTGCTAAATCTAAATCTAACTAACATCAGAAACCTGAGAGAGGAACAAAATTATGTTATACCCTTCTACCTTTTGAAAAACTTACATCAGGATCCACGAGATAGAAACAAAATTATTTTTATGTCGCCGCGTATACCAGCGCACATATATGTGAGCGTAGAGGGGAAGTATGCCAAGTTGTTTTGCCAAATAATTTATAATGTTTTTCCAAAATTAGATAGATGTCAACCTAAGATAGCAAAATGTTAGAGTTGCTTGTTAAGTAGTAACCCGTACATCTTTCTCTGGTATACTCCAACCGTTGGATTGACAATTGCGTACCCAACTAATAATAAAGTAATAAGCGTAATACTTGTACCTTCTATCCGAAGGTGGCAAACTGGCCTAACTCAAGTAGGGCGTGGCAGTGCCGCGCCTGTGTTTCTAGTCATTCCCGAATCCTATGTAACCGAACAAGCCTCAGGCTATTCTGCAGCCATGGCAGATGCTTAGATTGGGACAGATGATCAACGATTAGTAGGGGGCATCCGAACAACATTGCGGGAAACTGGGCCTTTGCCGTGCACCGAAAGCGCACGACAAAGAAGGGAAAACGCACGGCAAAGGCTTTGTCGTGCGTTTTTCCAGGAAACGCACGGCAAAGAGTACACGGTAGCAATTTGCACGGTAAAAGTTGTTTGCCATGCGTTTTGTATTACACGCACGGCAAAAAATCTTTGTCGTGCGTCAAATGTAGCGCACGGCAAAAAAAAGTGGTTGACGGCGCCCCTCCTAACGGCCGTCTAACTACGTTTGCCGTGCGCCTTAAAAAAACACATGGCAAACATTAGCCCTTTGCCGTGCACCTTGAAAAAAAAACGCACAGCAAACATTCGCCCTTTGCCGTGCACCATGCTAAAAGCGCACGGCAAAGATAATGTTCCGGCAGCGAGGTATGATCACTTTGCTGTGCGCCGGCCAGAAAACGCACGGCAAAGAGACCTATATTTTTCTTTTTTTTGTTTTTCACTTTTAACATCCCCATTCAAACAAAAATCACAAGCATAATATATATTTCATAATATTTATTCCAGGCATCATATATATACCACAATAAGCATCACATAACCATCACAAGCACTTAATATAGATAAATCCACAATTTACTCATCACAAGTCCACTAGTACTGTCCAAGTTCATCGACAAGTCCACAAAGTCCGATACAAATTAAATAAACAAGCTCACTAAGGAGGTGACTGTGGGAAAGGTGGGAACAACTGTTGTGGGGGAAAGGTAGGTGACATGCCCGGGGACTCATGAAGAGTGTTCGATACCGCCGATTGATTCTTAAAAAAACAGTAAATGGCATGTGAGACAAGAATCAAGTTCTTTATGTTAAAATCTAAGTTTTCTATGTCTCTACTCAATCTAGGTTTCTAAGTGAGTCTAGGTCTCTAATGATTGACATGAAACAACAAAAATATCAATTCATCTTTTAGTTGTACTTTTACTTTTAGGATACCTATCCTTTCATTTGTAAGAATGAAGGACCAGAGCACAAATATTTGCAGATAGGCAAAGCATACTATAGCAACTCATCTTGGTGGGAAAAAATCTATAGCAACTCACAGGGTATAAAGTGAAGTCAGAAAAATGAAAGTATTCAACTATCAATGGACATGAAACCATGTCAGGCCACTAGCTCGAAACTAAAAACATCACAATATGACTTGTTTCCCATGATTTTTTTGAAACTTTGTTTTTGATGAAAATTCATTAATAAAGCCAACAAAAGGAAATAATATTCAGATATTTGAGTGCATATTGACAGAACTTGAAAAAAAGGCAAATAGTACCAAACAACCATATTAATGTCGAGGCTCACATCCTCTATATCCGAAGTATTGTGCATCAAGAAACAGGGCAATGTGCTTGATCAGTTTTTCATCCATGATTCAATGCTTACATTAGCTTTAGTTGAATTCATTTCATCTTATAAATAAGTGAAGATATATGTCAAGATGCCAAGTCCAATAAAGGTTCCAGCCATGACTACGTAAAGTTTTTTAGTGGAAGTGATCTATGCACAATGTTATTAAATGATCCAAAGTAATTATACTATTAAAATTAACCATCTGCCAGCCTATACTGATCTGCCAACCTAAGCATTGAAAAAACATCATAGTATCTCAACATCATAGATTGCAACTGCTTGAAGCAAAAGTAACACACATCCCTACTTTCAACAGTGCAACAAAAAAAGGTGTTACGAAATACAAAGCTTTTATTACTAAGACAGAACTGATAACAGATCTATGGCAGAGAGCATAATAACAAAGGCCGATTTCGCATGATGAACAAACGAAGTAGATCTCAAGCATAGATGAACCGACCGCGAGATGAGGCTATCGCCCGTCGGGGCCGACCAGGCCACCCGTGGGGGCCGGCCGTGCCGTCCCTTGAGGCCGGCCACACCGACCTTGGAGGCCGGGCCGCGCCGCGCATGGGGGCCGGCCGCGCGCGCCCCTTGAGGCCGCCCGTGCCGCCCTTGGGGGCCGGTCGAGCCGTGCGTGGGGGCCGGTCATGCCGCCGGTGGGGGCCGTCCGCGCCGCCCTTGGAGGCCGGTCGCGCCACGCCGAGGGCCGGCACGCCGCCCCTTGAGGCCGGCCGCACCGCCCGTGGGTTGGGTGGCCGCCGCGCCGGTGAGGGAGGGAGGACGGCCGCATCGGTGAGGGAGGGAGGGGAAGGACGGGGCGCGGCCGTCCGCCGACTCCATGGGAGGAGGAGGGGGCGACGGCGTCGTGGGAGGAGGGGGTGGTGGCGCCTTGGAGGAGGGAGGGGCGGGCGAAGGAGGTAGATGGGGGGGCGCGGTGGATTTGAATGTTAGGGTTATGAGGAGGTCTCCTAATATATGAACTTGCATTCGATCCCGACCGTCGGATCGCAAGATCGACGGCTCACGATATCGGGGCCGCGTCGGGCCGGTGTGAGTTGGGCCTTTGTCGTGCGCCCTGTTAAAACAACACATGACAAACATTTCTTTATCGCGCGTCACACAATAAAGCGCACGACAAACATTTCGCACCATTAAAATTTTCATAATTGCATTTGATATTTTAAAATTATCAATTGATTTTCAAAATCGCCAAAGTTTACCGAAACTATCACATGTTGCATCTATAGAGTAGAAAAAAATTTAAATTGAAAAGAATTTGTTTAGAGGGGCAATTGGATTTAGATCTTAGGAGGACATATATATGAAAAAAAATGTTTGACGTGCGTCATACCAAAAATGCACGGCAAAGAGGCATGTTTGTCGTGCACTAGTTAGAAAACGCATGGCAAAGTGCTTTTTCATTTACTTTATTTCAATCTCATAATTAGAGTTAATGTACTAAAATTACCAAACGGATCCGAAAATTTACTATAAATTAAGATGAGAAAATATATGATGTATATTTCCTAAATAAAAAACTTTGAATTCAAATTGAAATTTGAATTTTACTAAGGATACAACCGAATCAAGTGACTCTCAACACTCCTAAACTTCTAGCGAGATACTTCGGTTTCTAAACACCATCCATGACAACTTTCTCAAAACACTCTATATGATTTATCATAAGATTCACATAGGATACCATGAGGCCTCGACGAATCTCATGATTTTCAAACTTTATTTGCATTTTATATAATTAAAAATCATTGCAACCACATGTGGGTCTCGTGATTTGCAAACAAAATGTTCAAAATTACATCCAATTTCATGGATAAGGTTTTAAAAATGATTCAATTATAGGAATATGATTTTTCCACAAAATTTACTAAATTACTTTATGCACTTGTAGTTCAAATTTGACGTATACGACAAAAATTCTTTAAGTGACACATAATTGCTAAAAATAGTAAATTGATCGAGACATGTATAAAATTGACATATAGAGTAAAGAATAATGTTATTTAAGTGGAGAAATAAGAATAAATACAAAAATCATAATTTTTAAAAATACTTTGTCGTGCGCTTTAGGAAAACGCACGGTAAAAGATATATGTTTGCCGTGCGCTTTAGGAAAACGCACGACAAAGTATTTTTTCGGAATTATACTTAATTCATAAAAATTATCAAACAAGTTTGAAAAATTCTCAAAAGTTAAAAAATAA
Organism: Cenchrus americanus; assembly: GCA_947561735.1. NCBI lineage: Eukaryota > Viridiplantae > Streptophyta > Magnoliopsida > Poales > Poaceae > Cenchrus > Cenchrus americanus. The sequence goes on from OX387242.1 coordinate 68,818,227, forward strand.
GTTATGTTGTCTATTACTTATAGAAAACAAGTTTGAAGTCAAAACACAATTTCAATGTTACATCGCCGACAAATCTCATAATTTTTAAACTTCAATCGCATTCTTTAGAATTTTTAAATCATTTTGACACACGATGATAATCGTGTTTCGTAGTCAATATGTTCAAAGTTTCTTTTGATTTCATGGAAAGGTCTTAAATTGGGCTCTATAACATGAATATAATTTTCCACTCATTTTATTCTACTATTTGAATCACTTAGTTCAAATTTGATTTTTTTAAAAAAAATGCTATAAATAAAATTAATTAGTTAAATATAGCTAATTTAAAAAAAATTAATCAAATTTTACAATGAAGTATGGCATGTTGTATGTATATAGTAGAAAAAATTTCAAGTTGAGAAGATTTTTTTAGGAGCAATTGGATGTGGGACTTAGCGATATATAAATTTAAAAAAATTTCCGTGCGCCAAAGTAAAAACGCGCGGCAAAGACACCTCTTTGCCGTGCGTTTTTCAACGATGCACGGCAAAGGGGACAAAAAAATCGTTTTCCCCCTCGGTGCCAACGGGGAGTAACGGGCGTTGGAATTTTTTTTTTTTTTTTTTTGCCGTGTGCTATTGAAAAAAACGCACGGCAAACTTTTTTTTTACCGTGCGTTTTTTTTTTATCGTGCGCCTTAGCCCTGCGCCCGAAAGAAAACGCACGAAAAGATTTTCACGCACGGAAAACTCGGGTTTTCCCGTAGTGCAAACATCTAGGTGTAAAAATGGACACACATACGCTGCTCCAAATAATATGCCCAGGTCGGCAGATCGCCATGGATTTCGAGGACGAGGTGGAGTGTCCCTGTTCCGACGTTCCGGCCGGTAGCCCCCACCCTGTATGGGGAGCTCTACTTATGCTTGTTGCTTGCCTATATATCCAGGTGGTCCTGTAGTCACCTAATACGGTGATAGTTATTGTTATCTCATAGGATGGATTATTAGTCGGTGGAATGTGTTCATACATATTTTCAGCAGGATTCACTTCGGATCTTCCTGTCTTCATCCCTGCTTCGTTTATATCGTATCTTGGGTTGCTTCTAAGATCTTCTAGGGTTTTGTACTCTTGATCTTTACTTCACATTGTTCGATCCCCCTGGTCCATCACAATCCATGAGACTAAACCTCGTATAATTGCAAAATTTGTTAGTTCATGGGTTAGTGTTGACACATAGTCACCAAATCACTAATAGGCCTAATTAGATCCATTTTCCTTACAATCTTCCTATTTGCATTGGTGATTGATGCCAGCACAACCAAAGAAAACAAATAAATACCGTAAAAAGTTTTTTGAAAACTTTAATGGTTGGTTTGATGAATGTACTTCCTTTCAACTAGGGTTCATTCTTGTTCAAATGTGCATGATTACTAGGGGTCAGAAATCATGTTTTAAAAAATAAAAATAGGAACTAACAGCAAATTCATACTGAAGCTGAATATTTTTCCGGCTGTCCCCTGTATACTTTTTAAAATTTGAGGGCTTCAAATGATTTAGGGGATGGCCTCACGTCTTTATCTGCTCTCTGGTGGGTCAAAAAGTGTGCTCACACAATTCTGTGTTGTGTTGTCTGTTGAATTCAAAACACATATTTTTTTGACGATAACACAATTCTATTAATTAGGCTGCACTGGTAAAGTGGGCTGTTGTTGTATCTCTTATAATCACTGGATACAGCTAACATAAATTCAGGTTGTCTACTAGTATATTTGTAGCAGACAAATACGTAGAAGCCTGTATGGACTATATGTTGGAAGTGTCACACCCGATTTTACAAGGAAAACTGAATGCATCTCATATGTGCGCCGGGATCATTTACACACACATAATTAGACAAAACGAGAGTAATACCATTGCTGTAACAAAACGTACAAGAGTTTAAACCAGTATGACATCCTTTATTACATCCATAAGGGTGGACTCGAAGGTCCGAACAAGACGATAACTAAATGACGACGAGCATCTCCATCGCTGACATCCACAGGCATGATGACTGGGGGATCCGCATGCCTAGAACTCCTCGAAGTCGCTCCAATACTCGTCCTCACCTCCGACGTTCTCCTCTGAACAGCGGTAAGCAAGGGTGAGCACACTTATGGTTGGAGCTCAGCAAGTGGGGGAAAATGCAAGGCCATCAAGGATAGGCTATGGTTCACAGCGGTAAGCATTTTATAAGTTGGTCAAGTTTTATTAGCAAGCACCTAGTTACTAGATGTAAGTGTATACCAACCCACTTAACCTTTAAAAGAAACCTCAAACCAAACCATAAACCCATGATTTGCATTGATCTTCAAGTTTATTAATCATGTGAGGGTCCAAGCTGCTCGTGACCGTGAGCACGGCTGATCGATCAGTTTTACACTCTGCAGAGGTTGTACACTTTACCCACAGTTCGTGTTCCCCATCTTGCCCGGGTTAGCTAGACCCTTAAACACTTCCAAGGTGAGTGGCTAGGGGTCCACTACGAAGCCTTTACAAAGGAAAGAAGAGAAACCAACGCCCGCAACAAGCAAAGCGGCGGAGCGGGCCATAACCCTCCCTAGTGGTCAACACCTTAGCCAAGGCTGCTACCCCAAAAGGACCGGGCTATACCCCTTCAACTCCGGCCCCCGTGCCCCTCTCGGAAAAGAGCTATCGGCTACCCCACTCTCCTAATTAATTGGCTAAGCCGAGCCATGTGGACCTGTGGTTGTACTTGTTATCTTGGGTGGTTCTCCATGTTCCGATTATATCAAGTTATCTTGTTTAAAGCACAAGCATATACATAAACAAAACTGAAATGTATAACATAAACAAGTATAACCAAACTTATGTTGAGCAAGCTAAGCATTTATCTACCCCAAACATTTGTTTAAATAGGGTTGATCAAGGTAAAGTGATAAAGCATCTAGTCAAGTCCTTAGCTAGGTGTTTGCCCATCGATTTATGCATATAACGGGAATAGTAAACATTGTTTAGCATGCGGTGTCATAGGTTCAAAAAGATTATGCAGAGGGGGAAATCCACTTGCCTTCCTCTACAAGCTGGGTGAATTCCTCTTCAAAGACAAGTTCTTTCGGATCACTTCCGACGGGGAGCTCGGACGAAACGAGGCACGATATCTACGAGTCAAACATGGATAACAATCAATAAACAAAACAGTACACCAAACAGTAATAAAACTGGTAAATTTACTGTTTAAAAGATTCTACTCGTCGAGACGATCATTTCGGTATATAGAACGCTAAAAACGGAGTTAAAATGAAAAAGATATGATTAAAACAGTTTTCAGGGGCCTATTTGCAAGAAAACTATGTTTACAGGGTTGTTTATGAATAAATTCAGGGGCTAAAACATTTTTATAAATCAAATCAGAGGGTTTATGTGCAAAAAGAAGTGAAAAGGGCTTAAAACGAGAATTAAACGGGGTAGACGGGGGTTAGTTTGCAAAAACCGGGACCTATCCGTGATTATTTTCAAAGGTGGAAGGACCGGCTTGCTAATATTTGAAATCCCGGGGACTCTTAATCAAATCTGCCACTCCACACCGTGGATCTTAGATCCAACGGCGGGCGTCGCACGCGTGCACCGTGGACCCGGCCGTGGGCGCGGTCCATGGGTCCACCGTGGACCCGCCACTTAAACCGAAGGGGTACGCGATCCTCGGCCGTTTGCGCGTGATCTAACGGCTGCGGATCAAAGCGTGCGGCGGGCGGCGGCGAAGTCGCCGGGAACGAGGGGCGGCGTGCGGCGGCGGCTCGCCGGCGTAAGCCCTCTACGGCGCTCCGGGCCACTACTCTGGCTATGGATTGGCGCAAAATGGTGTGGGGGAGCGTGCGCACATGATCGTGGGCTCTACGGGCGCGATTAGGCTTCACCGGCGGCCGGCACTGTGAGGGGGCGGCGCGGCTGCTCCAGCGAGCCCGTGAGGAAGGCGCTGGGCGCGATAGGAAGGCAATTTGGGCGGGGAGGGTTGCTTACCACACGCGGGCGATGAGGACGGGCCGAAGGATGGAAGGGAGGCGGCAACGGGGCGGCTTGGTGACGGCGGCGGCTCGGGCGGCGCTCCGGCGAGCACGGGCGCGGGCGCCACGGGCGTCGAGGGCGCGAACCGCAGTGCACACGAGCTTGTCCAAGCCCCCCGCGAACCTAATGATCAACAGAAACGGGCAGAAGGCCTAGCCCTTCACCGGCGGCGGCGAATCGACGGCGGCGGCGGAAACCGAGGCGGCGGCGGCGGCGGAAGGTGGGCTCGGGCTCGGGCGCGTGTGTGTTGCAGAGGCGAAAGGGGAGCCAAGGAGTGCGTGAGCAAGCTTATAAGGGCCCGAGGGAGGGAAGCGAAGCGGCTAGGGGACGGGCGGCGGCGGCTTGCCATTGATGGCGGCGGCCATCACGGCCGGTGTAAGGAAAGGGGGAAACGGCCCCCAATTGATCACGGGCAGTTACTTGACTTAATTGGCGGGGCTCGGGGGAGGAAAGAAAGGAAGGGGGAAGAGGCGGGGGCCGGGCGGATTCAGCGGCGTGCGGCGGCGGCCGGCGCGGACGCGGGGAAGAAGAAAGGAAGGAGAGGGGATAGAGGCCGACGGGGTGGGGCCCACCCGTCGGCGCGCCGTAAAAAGAAAAGAGAAGGGGGGGGAAACGGTGGGCGGCGGGGATGACGGGGCGGGGGCCGTACGGGCCGAAAGGGTAAGGGTGCTGGTTTTTTTTCTTTTTCAAACTTCATTTTCAAAATCCATTTCAACCCAAAATTAAAACAAACTTTTGCAAACCTTTCTCAAATATTTTATAGCCTTTTTAGAGACCACTCAAGCAACAAAACCATGCAAGCCAAATGATGATGCACATACACTTGTTGTTTCTAACTTTATTATATTATCTTTAATATTTTTAGAGCTCAATTTTATTTAGCATTTTAATCTCCTTAAATCCCTAAGACAATTTAAGTTGCTAAGTAATTTCAGTGATGGAATTTTTAGGGTGTCACAAATCCTACCCCCTTAAAGAGAATCTCGTCCCGAGATTCAGAAGACTTAGAGAACAGCTGAGGAAAGTCTTCCTTGAGCTCATCCTCTCTTTCCCAAGTTGCCTCTTCCTCGGTGTGATGACTCCACTTGCACTTTACACATCCCGATGATCTTACTCTGGTAACTCTTTCGACACATCCAAGATCTTAACGGGGTATTCCTTGTATGTCGGTCATTCTCCATTTGAATATCCTCCAACCTGTACCGGTTCTATTCTAACCTCACTTGTGCATTTCTTTAGCCGAGATACATGAAACACATCATGAACTCCCGACAACCGTGTCGGCAACTCTAATCGGTATGCTACTTCTCCTTTTCGTTCCAAAATCTTGAATGGTCCGATAAATCGAGGTGATAACTTTCCCCCGACATTAAACCTTCGTAACCCCCGAATAGGTGACACTGCGAGGTATGCATAATCACCGACTTCCAAGATCACCTCTCTTCGCCGAGGATCGGGCATAACTCTTTTCGTCTTGACCGTGCCGCCTTAAGATTCTCCCTTATGATTTCCACTTGCTTTTCTCGCTTCTCGTATCTTTGTCCGGACCAAAGAACTGCCTTTCACCAGTCTGATTCCAAAACAACGGTGTTCTACACTTCCTTCCATACGAGCTTCAAAAGGTGCCATCTTGATGCCGGATCGATAGCCGTTGTTGTAAGCAAACTCGCATAAGGTAAACTCTTATCCCAAGCGCCCTTCGTTCTTCAACGCACAAGCTCTCAACATATCCTCGAGTATCCGATTTGTTCTCTCCGTCCGCCCATCCGTCCGAGGATGGTATGCTCGAGCTGAAGTTTAACTTTGTATCCATTGATTCATGCAACTTCGCCAAAACCGTGAAGTGAACCGTGTGCCTCGATCCGACACTATCTTCTTCGGTACCCCGTGCAAACACACTATCCTTGAATTATACAACTCGCCTAGCTTCACTCCGTATAGGTCGTCTTCACCTGGAATGAAGTGCGCTACCTTGGTTAGTCTATCCACAATAACCCAAATAGAATCATACCCGTCACGAGTACGAGGTAATCCTACTATGAAATCCATACCGATTTCCTCCCATTTCCACTCGGTACCTTCGAGGTTGTAGCGATCCCGCTGGTCTTTGATACTCGGCCTTCACTCTTTGGCACACATCACACAAAGCCACATGAGCCGCCACATCTTTCTTCATCCCATACCACCAGTATCTCTCGCTTCAAGTCCCGATACATCTTGGTACTACCGGGGTGTATAGAGTAAGCCGAATCATGTGCTTCCTTCAAGATAACTTCTCTCAACTCCTTGATCTCGGGTACACGATTCTGTTCTTAAACCACCTTTGTTCCTTTCTCATCTTCTGCGAATTCCGGAACTTTGCCTAGTTTAATCAACTTCTTGTATTCACGCAATCTTGCCATCGATCAATCGTCCCTTCCCGATATCTTGCTCAAGTGTCGATTCAATCTCTAATTTCAAAGTCTCACTCGAAGCAACCATTCCCAAGTTAAGCTGTGCCATCTCCCAACATAGCTCTTGAGGTAACAGGTGTCCCAATAGCATATTAGTCTGTCCCTTCCAACTCAAAGCATCTGCCACAACATTCGCTTTTCCTGGATGATACTGGATATCCAAATCATAATCTTTGATCAACTCTAACCACCTTCTTTGTCTCAAATTCAAGTCCTTCTGAGTAAAGATATATTTCAGACTCTTATGGTCAGTAAAGATCTTACACTTGTTCCCAATCATGTAATGTCTCCAGATCTTCAATGCGTGAACAACCGCAGCCAACTCAAGGTCATGAGTAGGATAGTTTTGCTCATGTTTCCTCAACTGTCTTGAAGCATAAGCTACTACCTTTCCTTCTTGCATTAACACACATCCCAAACCTTGCCGAGAGGCATCACAGTACACATCGAACCCTTTGTGTATGTCTGGCATGATCAACACAGGTGCTGTGGTCAGCCTCTTCTTCAACTCCTCAAAACTAGCCTGACACTTCTCATCCCATTTGAATTCTCTTCCTTTCTCGAGCAGAGTGGTAAGTGGCTTCACTATCTTAGAAAACCCTTCAATGAATCTTCGATAGTATCCTGCAAGACCAAGGAAACTTCTGATCTCTGGCACATTCTTAGGCGGACTCCAGTTCAATACATCCCGAACCTTGCTTGGATCGACTGCTATGCCTCCATCTGTGATGATATGTCCGAGAAAAGATACCTCCTTCAACCAGAAAGCACACTTGCTGAACTTGGCATACAGCTGATGTTCCCGTAACTTCTGTAACACAAGCCTCAAATGTTCTTCATGTTCTTCTTCACTCCGAGAGAATACCAATATATCATCAATGAATACCACAACAAACTTATCCAGATACTCCATGAATACCTTGTTCATCAAATACATAAAGTATGCTGGTGCATTGGTCAGGCCAAAGGACATCACAGTGAACTCATATAACCCGTATCTAGAAGTGAATGTTGTCTTTGGTATATCCTCCACACGGATTTTCAACTGATGATAACCTGATCTAAGATCTATCTTAGAGAAAGCCTTAGCTCCTCTCATTTGATCAAACAAATCCTCAATCCGAGGTAAAGGGTATTTATTCTTGATAGTAACCTCGTTAAGTGATCGATAGTCTATACACAACCTCCTAGATCCATCCTTCTTATCAACGAAGAGTGTGGGGGCTCCCCATGGTGATGAACTAGGACGGATAAACCCTTTACTAAGTAATTCTTCAATTTGTTTCTTTAATTCAGCTAGATCTTTAACATCCATTCTATATGGTCTTTTAGATATGGGAGCGAGTACCTGGGTATAAGTTCAATACTAAATTCAATGTCACGATCAGGTGGCATACCTGGCAAATCCTCTGGAAACACATCAGGGAATTCATTCACTACCCTTATATCCTCTAAGGCCTTGCCTTCAACGGAGTTCATAACTCCTTTGACAGATGAGGGTGCACTCACATATTCTACTCTTTCTCCTTGAGGACCGGTTAACGATCGACCTCTTCCGACCTTTCGAATAACTCCATCACAACTTCTTAACCAATCCATACCAAGAATGACATCTATTCCCCATGATTTTAGAACTACCAGATTAGCAAGAAAGTCTACCCCCATGATATTAATCTTTACTTGTGGGCATATGTGACCAGCTTTTCATTTCTCCCCCAGGAGTGCTAACTATCAGTGGGTTCTTCATTGTACTCATAGATAAGTTATATTTTGCCACAAATTGATCAGTTATGAATGAATGTGATGCTCCTGAATCAAATAATACGGTAGCAGGTACAGAGTTGACGAAAAACGTACCCAATACCACGCCGGCATCATTCTGAGCTTGCTCCACTGATACATGATTGACTCGGCCACGCACATGACTCTGCTGGCCTCTCTTGCTGGGTGTCTGTGGAGTACGAGCCTGAGAAGATGGCTGCCCAGTCCTGTTCCCAATGTCTCTCTGCGGAGTCTGCATCACCCTCTTTGGACAGTTGTTAGCATAATGCCCCAGCTCTCCACACTTGAAGCATCCACCGTCGAACGGGGTTGGTGTTTCCGACGAGTGCCCCGAGTTGTTGTTAGGACGACTCGAGCCGTGGGGTAGGAGCTGCGGGTGTCTGAGGATTGAAGCGCTATGGCTGAAACGAGCACCGGAGCTGCATGTTCCGTGGGTACCTCCCGCCTTGTCCACCGGGACGATATGGAGTCGAGCTCGCCGAGAACCGTAACGGGGACGGGTGTTACCGCTAGACCGCCCATGAGACCGAAACTTGCGTTTATGTTCACCCATCTCCTTTCTCTTGCTTTCCGGCCCAATAGCTTTGTTCACCGGCGTACGAAAGTCCGGGAAGATGTGACTGCAGTAGATAGTTCAGAGGACTAATCAAGCCATCCAGGAACCTTTCTTGCCTCTTTGGATCAGTGTTGACTTCATCAGGTGCATAGCGTGACAAGTGAGTGAACTTGTCCAGATACTCAGTCACTGACATATTGCCTTGCCTCGGTGACAAGAACTCCCTCTCGCTTGAGCTTGAGAACCCCCGAAGGAATGTGATAAGTGCGGAAGTTGTCACGGAATTCCCGCCAAGTGATGTTCCGCCCGTTGGGATGAGCGGTTGAGTACGCATCCCACCAACTGCGGGCCCTGCCCCACAAGTCTTCCAGCAGCATACGAACCATCTCTCCGTCGGTGCACCGCACGATTTCCGGCTTCTTAGTGATGGTTTTCGGCCGTCATCGGCATCTAGTGGATCACCGAGTGAGAAAATGTAGGGGGTGGTGACTCATGAACTCCTTGTGCCTGTCCCTTGGTGGCGGGGGTGGTGGAGGCATCGGTGGTGGTGGCTGGTTCCGTTGAGCTTGCATCTGCTGCACGGTGTTGGTAAGGTTTTGAATCAGTTGCATCTGCGCCTGCCAGGAATTGCTGCATGTTCGGGTCCATTGCTTGGTTGATCGGTGGAGGTGGTGCTTTGGGTTTTGTTGATTTGCAATATGTGCCCGGATCACAGGTGGCACGTCTTGACCTCCTCCGGACCTGGTGTTTACCATCTGACCGTTAGAAAAATCATATCTCAGATAATTGTACTTGAATCATTGCATAAGAGAATAACTCAAAGTAAAATGACAGCATGTACTTCAGTTAAGACAGATTCTGTTGACCTCAAAGAATTATGCATAACTTTCTGTATAAATATCCAATGACCACGAATTTTTACCAGATTATAATGTATAAAATTATGGAACCATCCCAACTGGAATCACCTCATTTGGATATGTATAACTCGAGATATAATTCAAACAGTACAGCTATGTCAGTAGAAATTTACAGATTCTGACTTGTTCATTACTTCGTGCATAATTCCCAGAATATGTATTGTATACCATTGAATTTTTGACAGAAATTCATCCTCTAAATTTGTGAACTAACCCAACTGGTTTCATGTCATTTGGAATTCTGTAGCTTGAGTTATAAGCAAAACATTACTGACATGTCATATGACTGCGAAAACAGATTTGATCCAATCACATTTGCATAAGAGATTAAGCAATGATAACCGATAAAACCCAAACCAAACTTTAATTAACTTTAAAATTTCAGATTGCATAGTGGCCATCACTCCACCATACAATTTACAATCAAGCAAAGATCCAACTCAAACATGTTTGCAAACAGCATTCATTATTACAAGCAAATACGTTCACGCAGAACGGTCTATCGAAAAGGTAAATGATAAGGGCGAGCATCCTAGGATCCTAGCCAAGACGAGTAGTAGCTTCATCGGTGTTGTAACGAAGCCTCTTGCGCGGAGGGGAAGCCGTAGTCCGGTATGGCATGACTTCCGAGGCGGCGGCGCCGTCCCGCAAGCTGTGCTTCAAGACGCGCTATCTTTGCCTGAGCAGCCTGCAGCTCTTCATGATACTTGTTTATCTCCAAAGTTGCTCCTTCCAGATCTGCATTCAGAGCAGCAGTCACCCGTGCCAAGACATCGATACGGTCATCGCCTCCTGCTGGCACCACAGTCACTTCTGTGCCGCTTGCACGTCGAGGCACATGACGGTACTCCGATTGGAACAACTGCACCCGATTAGCATTACAAACCGACCAGAGCGCCCTCCTTGCTGCATCATTCACCGCAGCGTCATCCGTAGAGAACTGAGCTGTGCTATGGTGGGATGAGCGATACCTCCATCCTTCAGTATCATTCAGAGGCTTCCTGATGTAAACTTTGCAAGTGTAGTAATCCCTCATTCCAGGCTCACTGAAATGCTTGGTCACATAGAGAGGCCTTATGGTATACCCCAGATACCTCAGGACATCCCACAGAAGAATGCAGAATCGTCCATTCTCAGCTTCAGTAGAGTGCTTATGGTATTCAGCTCCATGGTAGCGGGGATCTTCATCTTCCTCTGGGTTGCCAGCAGCATGGTTACCATCATCCTCACCCACACTGTCATCACTGGAGTCTTCTGGATCACCTTCTGGCACAGGATCAGCAGGTGCAGGGGGTGCTTCCTCATTGTTGCGGCAGCGCCGGTGGAATCACAATGTCACCGTCCGCGTCCGCCTCAAGCACCGTGCCATCGTATACCGTGGTCGTTCCAATGGCTCTTCGGCTCCTCCTCCTCCATCTCGACTTCTTCGGGATCCTCTTCTTCTTCTTCGGCCGGACCTCCTGCGGGTCTTCCTCAACATTAACCTCCCGCCGGAACTCCTCCCCGTTCCTCCTCAACATCCTCAAGGCGGTGGCGAGGAGCCGACCGTCCCGAGTAGGAAAGCGCCCACCGGTGCTCTTGCGAGGGGTCATGTAAGTCCCGGCCATCCGTCAAAGCAAAACCGATCTCGAGTGCGGAATAAATCAAAGTGATAGTTTAAAATGATAAACAAAATTAAATTAGATTTTTAGTGCGTAAATAAGATGATTTGAAGCATGATGAGGCTTTCTAGAACATGAATCCTTAATTTCGTCCATTTCTAACTAAGGCTGCGTCCTACAGTCATCACGGCTCTGGTACCACTTTGTCACACCCGATTTTACAAGGAAAACCGAATGCATCTCATATGTGCGCCAGGATCATTTACACACACATGATTAGACAAAACGAGAGTAATACCATTGCTGTAACAAAACGTACAAGAGTTTAAACCAGTATGACATCCTTTATTACATCCATAAGGGTGGACTCGAAGGTCCGAACAAGACGATAACTAAATGACGACGAGCATCTCCATCGCTGACATCCACAGGCATGATGACTGGGGGATCCGCATGCCTAGAACTCCTCGAAGTCGCTCCAATACTCGTCCTCACCTCCGACGTTCTCCTCGCGAACGGCGGTAAGCAAGGGTGAGCACACTTATGGTTGGAGCTCGGCAAGTGGGGGAAAATGCAAGGCTATCAAGGATAGGCTATGGTTCACAGCGGTAAGCATTTTATAAGTTGGTCAAGTTTTATTAGCAAGCACCTAATTACTAGGTGTAAATGTATACCAACCCACTTAACCTTTAAAAGAAACCTCAAACCAAACCATAAACCCATGATTTGCATTAATCTTCAAGTTTATTAATCATGTGAGGGTCCAAGCCGCTCGTGACCGTGAGCACGGCTGATCGATCGATTTTACACTGCAGAGGTTGTACACTTTACCCACGGTTCGTGTTCCCCATCTTGCCGGGTTAGCCGGACCCTTAAACACTTCCAAGGTGAGTGGCTAGGGGTCCACTATGAAGCCTTTACAAAGGAAAGAAGAGAAACCAACAGCCCCGCAACGATTACGGCGGCGGAGCGGCCATAACCCTCCCTAGTGGTCAACACCTTAGCCAAGGCTGCTACCCCAAAAGGACCGGGCTATACCCCTTCAACTCCGGCCCCCCGTGCCCCTCTCGGAAAAGAGCTATCGGCTACCCCACTCTCCTAATTAATTGGCTAAGCCGAGCCATGTGGATTGTGGTTGTCTTGTTATCTTGGGTGGTTCTCCATGTTCCGATTATATCAAGTTATCTTGTTTAAAGCACAAGCATATACATAAACAAAACTGAAATGTATAACATAAACAAGTATAACCAAACTTATGTTGAGCAAGCTAAGCATTTATCTACCCCAAACATTTGTTTAAACGGGGTTGATCAAGGTAAAGTGATAAAGCATCTAGTCAAGTCCTTAGCTAGGTGTTTGCCCATCGATTTATGCATATCAACGGGAATAGTAAACATTGTTTAGCATGCGGTGTCATAGGTTCAAAAAGATTATGCGAGAGGGGGAAATCCACTTGCCTTCCTCTACAAGCCGGGTGAATTCCTCTTCAAAGACAAAGTTCTTCCGGATCACTTCCGACAGGGAGCTCAGACGAAACAGGCACGATATCTACGAGTCAAACATGGATAACAATCAATAAACAAAACAGTACACCAAACAGTAATAAAACTGGTAAATTTACTGTTTAAAAGATTCTACTCGTCGAGACGATCATTTCGGTATATAGAACGCTAAAAACGGAGTTAAAATGAAAAAGATATGATTAAAACAGTTTTCAGGGGCCTATTTGCAAGAAAACTATGTTTACGGGGTTGTTTATGAATAAATTCAGGGGCTAAAACATTTTTATAAATCAAATCAGAGGGTTTATGTGCAAAAAGAAGTGAAAAGGTCTTAAAACGAGAATTAAACGGGGTAGACGGGGGTTAGTTTGCAAAAACCGGGACCTATCCGTGATTATTTTCAAAGGTGGAAGGACCGGCTTGCTAATATTTGAAATCCCGGGGACTCTTAATCAAATGCGCCACTCCGCACCGTGGATCATAGATCCAACGGCGGGCGTCGCACGCGTGCACCGTGGACCGGCCGTGGGCGCGGTCCATGGGTCCACCGTGGACCCGCCACTTAAACCGAAGGGGTACGCGATCCCGGCCGTTTGCGCGTGATCTAACGGCTGCGGATCAAAGCGTGCGGCGGGCGGCGGCGAAGTCGCGGGAACAGAGGGCGGCGCGGCGGCGTGCGGCGGCGGCTCGCCGGCGTAATCCCTCTACGGCGCTCGGGCCACTACTGCGGCTATGGATTGGCGCAAAATGGTGTGGGGGAGCGTGCGCACATGATCGTGGGCTCTACGGGCGCGATTAGGCTTCCACCGGCGGCCCGCACCGTGAGGGGGGTGGCGCGGGCGCTCCGGCGAGCCCGTGAGGAAGGCGCCGGGGCGCGATAGGAAGGCAATTTGGGCGGGGAGGGTTGCTTACCACACGCGAGCGATGAGGACGGGCCGAAGGATGGAAGGGAGGCGGCAACGGGGCGGCTTGGTGACGGCGGCGGCTCGGGCGGCGCTCCGGCGAGCACGGGGCGCGGGCGCCACGGGCGTCGAGGGCGCGAACCTGCGGGCACACGAGCTTGTCAAGCCCCCGCGAACCTAATGATCAACGAAACGGGCGGAAGGCCTAGCCCTTCACCGGCGGCGGCGAATCGACGACGGCGGCGAAACCGAGGCGGCGGCGGCCGTTGAAATTGGGGGTGGGCTCGGGCTCGGGCGCGTGTGTGCTGCGAGAGGCGAAAGGGGGAGCCAAGGAGTGCGTGAGCAAGCTTATAAGGGCCCGAGGGAGGGAAGCGAAGCGGCTAGGGGACCGGGGCGGCGGCGGCTTGCCATTGATGGCCGGCGGCCATCACGGCCGGTGTAAGGAAAGGGGGAAACGGCCCCAATTGATCACGGGCGGTTACTTGACTTAATTGGCGGTGCTCGGGGGAGGAAAGAAAGGAAGGGGAAGAGGCGGGGGCCGGGCGGATTCGGCGGCGTGCGGCGGCGGCGGCGCGGACGCGGGGAAGAAGAAAGGAAGGAGAGGGGATAGAGGCTGACAGGTGGGGCCCACCTGTCGGCGCCGCTGTAAAAAGAAAAGAGAAGGGGGGGGGAACGGTGGGCCGGCGGGGATGACTGGGCTGGGCCGTCTGGGCCGAAAGGGTAAGGGTGCTGGTTTTGTTTTTTTTTCTTTTTCTTTTTCAAACTTCATTTTCAAAATCCATTTCAACCCAAAATTAAAACAAACTTTTGCAAACCTTTCTCAAATATTTTATAGCCTTTTTAGAGACCACTCAAGCAACAAAACCATGCAAGCCAAATGATGATGCACATACACTTGTTGTTTCTAACTTTATTATATTATCTTTAATATTTTTAGAGCTCAATTTTATTTAGCATTTTAATCTCCTTAAATCCCTAAGACAATTTAAGTTGCTAAGTAATTTCAGTGATGGAATTTTAGGGTGTCACAGGAAGATTCATCTAAATACAATTTTACAAATTACTGAAAAAGTAAACAAATTTCAGTCACTCAAAAACCAACTGAGGCTGGCTTCCATGTCAGACATTACAATACGTCTTGAGCCTGGCACACTTGGCCAGTAGGGCACTGTCAGGAACAACGTTGTAGCAGTCACGAAGGTAGAGAGTCTCCAGGTGTGGGCAGCTGTCAAGGATGGCTTCCAATTCGTAGTTGCTGATTTTAGTGCCAATGAGACTTAGGCTTCGGAGCTCGTGCATCACCTCTAACGCCCGCTCTTCTAGATAGCGCGAAGGGAACTTGAAAGAGAACCTAAAGAGCTCCCTGTGCAAGCTGAAACTCTTCAGTTGGGGGCATCCTTTGCCTGTGGATTCATAGATGTCACGACCGCCGATTCTTGGACAGAGCTCAAGCGATAGATTCTCTAAGAGAGGAGACTTTGCAATCAAATAGCCGAATCCTCTGTTCGTGACACCATGGCATGATATGAGGCTAAGGCTTTTCAGAGATGCTGACCTGCAAACTTTGATACATCAGAAGGGGCTAGGATGTGCAATAATACAAACGTTTGTGCAATGGAAATACATTAGAATTCATTAGAAGCTAAGGTTTGCTGTTTCAGAAAAAAAAAATCCATATGTTGGATGTGCTAACTCGCAGTGATAATTAAGAATGGGTGTATAATAACAAATAGTTTCTTTTCTTGCAGTCACTCAAGAATGACCACCAGTCCAACTACAGTATATGACTGAATTAGCTGAAATACATTGGATGCAATGAGCAGCTTGAGCTTTACAGATAATAGCTAATAAATGGTCTTTAATTTTGTACTATTTACAAAATCCTGCAAAAGTGTGTGGTCAAACAATCTAATTTTGTGGAGTGTGTTCAATGAATAGGTAGGTCACTAGTAAATGATAGTTCTGTTTGTTGCAGCCAGCTTCATC
This sequence comes from Cenchrus americanus, assembly GCA_947561735.1. NCBI lineage: Eukaryota > Viridiplantae > Streptophyta > Magnoliopsida > Poales > Poaceae > Cenchrus > Cenchrus americanus. Next base: position 68,833,973 of record OX387242.1, read on the forward strand.
TACTAAAACCCTGCAAGTACCACAGTATAATTTATACAGTAACTACTCTAACCCATCAGTAAATTGTCATTGAGTAAAAGCCTACTGAGATTTGACCTGTGCTTTTTTTTTACCGATTGTACTCCGCTTTCATATCTTCAACTTACAATCTGAAAAAAATTAAGCATAGGCCAACAGAATTTAATTGTATAACAGAAGCAGGTCAAGAATATTTTCCTGCAATTAATCTAATGCTAAGAATATGATGACGTTTTGATTCATAGAATATATCAGTGCAAAAGTGGCATTATTCTACTCTGCCTAAAGATAAGAACAAAACAGCAAAAGAAGCCCCAAAATAAATGTATACTGAACACAGATGAAATCCAGCACTGAGATCAAAGAGTACCTGTCCGCTATATACATGAGAAGCTCATCGGTGACAAAAAGCTTCCCCAAGAACACCTCCAGCTGGCCCTCGGAACGGTCCACAGCCACCTTCGCCAGCGCGCGCAGGACGTCGTCGTCGTCCACCTTATCCACACTGTGGTTCGCCATGTCCACGGATCGCCACAGATCAGGCACTTTGGCCGCCTGGAGCCACGAGTGGCACACGAGGCCTGTGCCCGTGATGAGGACATCGACGGCGCCGACCTTGGTGAAAATCGACACGAGCACGTCCAGGGGCAGTGCGGACCAGTCCCGTGTGGCGGACATCGCATTCGCAGGGTCGTCGGCTACATCCATCTGTCCCAAAAATTTTTTTGCAGCGTTGGAGCATTTTTTTACACGAAGAAATTTGGGAGAGAAACGACGATGGGTAATCTGAAAGCCACAACTTACCTTCGGCGGCGGCGCCGGTGGCTCGGACTCGACGCCTCGGCGGCGGCGGCGACTCGACTCCATCCGGAGAGGGTTGTGAGCCGCTCGGCGGCGGGTTGGCTGTGTTTGATCTATATGGTTCGTGCACACAGGCAAAAGATTCAATTTGCTTACATGGGCCTCCGTGGCCCCAAAGACCCAAACATCACTAAAGATGATTGTAAGATTGAGCCTAAAATGAACTAATTTTGTCTTCAATCTCTCTTATTCCACTTCAATTCACTAGTATCCAAACAAGATGGTATGATTTGTCTCGGAGATGTTTCCAGCACCAACAGGCTTGCAATCAGAGCACATCAATTGGTGGTAATGGCAAAGCATAGAAGTGGAAGCATATAGACATAGGAACAGACAGGCAACTAGTAGTATAAGTGTATAACACACATTATTTAGCTTATCATAATTATGCGCAATCCCCATACTTCAAATTGTGCCTTATTTTTAAGCACGATTATTTCTACAAAGGAGCATCGTCACAATTCAAATTATGACTTAATTTTAACACACATTTTTAAGCACGATTATTTAAGGACGATTTTTAAGCACCTGCACACATGGTGGGGTCTAACCTCTAAAGCACAGCAGACATTGCAAATTCCAGCGTCAAGAAAACATGTTTCATCAACTCCACACAAGTTCACATGAATAATCAGTGAACACAGAAGAGATAGAATATAGATAGGATGAACGTGTTAAGCGATGTTCCAACAAAAGGGTTTGAGATCCCAAGCACCAGCAACACCCACACAAGGAATAACAGATCCTCAAGCTAGTCAACAAAGACGCCATAAAGGCCGCGATGGTAGGAACCATACATTGAGTCAGTAATCGTCATCACTGTCATCTCTCATTAGCATGCGCATACCCTTGAGGAACATCCGATCTTCTGGGCCAAGCTCAGACTCATAGACGCCGTCAAGGTAGCGGAGAGGATCACAGTAATCATCATAATCATCCGAGTCCACAATATAGTCAGGCCCACCATAGACGCAATCATCTGAGTCAGAGTCAAAAAGTCTGGAACCTGGCCAGATAGGACCCTCAAACTGTAAGTCATAGCCATCTGTTGAATCATAGGGAAGTCTCAGCGTCCTGATTGTAGCACATTTGGCCCGCAGGGCATCATCCATGACGATGTTAAAGCAATGACGGATGTCGAGCAACTCCAGGTGGGGGCAATTGTCAAGGATAGCTGTCAGTCCTTCATTGGAAAAGTTATTGCCGAAGAGCTGAAGAGAGCGTAATCCGCGCATAGATGCAATCCCCAGGGCATCATCATCCTTGTTGTACTTGAACTCGTTATCATCATCATCTGAGTACTCTGCAAATTCATGGAAGCGGTAACTATTGAACCTAAAGTGCTTCAGCTCTGGGCATGCTTTGCCAACCTCCTCAAACACATGCTTCCCACCTATATTTGTAAAGAGTGAAATCTCGAGCTCCTCAAGCAGAGGAAACTTTATTATCTCCTCTTCAAATTCCATGATATCCTCACAACAAATGAGGCGGAGGCTCTTTAGAGATGGTGCCCTGCAAGGTAGTACTACTACATTAGTAACCAACAAATACACATTTGAAAGCAAATCTGTATGTATGCTGCACAAACTGTAACAAGCACCCATTCTTGTCATAGTAAACTTGCAGTTATCTACTATCACAGTCCCATGAAAGTGCAGTTAGAGGTAACTGTAACAAAGGTAAAAGATTAAACAATAACATTGCCTACAAAAGAAATACACAAAGTAATATAGGTAAAAGATTAAACAATAATGTTACCTACAAAAAATATGCAGAAAGTATAATGAGCATTCAAAGATGTTAGGGGTTCAGTCGTATTACAGGATGATACACACAACAAACAGTCCATCATTCGGAAGAATTTAGTCTACAAGACTCATTTATATTTGGCATGAGAAACACTAGATGAACAAACTTGGCTGGAGAATGCAGTGACAAGGTAACATAGCAGCACCAGTTCATTGAATTTGATCCATTTGTTTAATTGTTTCTAGTGTTAATGCTTCATCCCTGAAATATCAGTTGCAAACCATCTGAAACAAGGAATGTGTTTGTTCCAGAAGGCTAATTTGTAAGTGAACGTCTGAATGTTTTAGACCAAATTAAGGTAACCACAGATCGTTCTATAAGATGATAACACCATATGTTTCTTCATTAATAACTGTAGCTGTAGCCCGCAGTTTACCACTGTGCAGAGTGAAGACAAGTGGCACAGGCACTTGAGCTTAATTAAATGATACGCTGGGGAAAATCCAGTAGAATTTAAACACTAAAATATGAAGATATTTGATAGGCATCCATTAGATAAATTTCATTTCCAATCAGGAACGTATCACACTGAAATATCAATGCGATGATGCAAAATTACAGTATCATATGGAGCACGGCCCACACTGAAATATCAATGCGATGATGCAAAATTACAGTATCATATGGAGCACGGCCCAATGCTTCATGCTTTGCGGAAGATGACATTTTACAATATCCACACAAGGCCTCCAAATCCTACTCTTATCCAGAAGTAATCACCATCAGTGCTGTACTAGGATTTTGACTGAAGAATGTTGGGGGCAATACAGAAATGGTGGGATACCAAAGTTTTATACTCAGAAAATGCAGTGGGCATCACTTAGTGTTCAATCAATCTGTAATTTCTTTAGGCAGAGAAGCTGAAGAATCATGGTTGCAGTTTAACATAGGTTATTTGAATTGAAAATCAAAACGCAATGATACTGATACATTCAAACTCACCAAACATTAGGTGGGCCAAATCAAGGACAGGGAGGGCATACCACATGTTTAAACGAATCAATTAGCGCGAAACTAACAAATATGCCGATAGAATTGGGGACGGTTTTGAAATCTTACTGCTCGCCGAGGAGCTTGAGCACGTCGTCATCGGCGGCGTACTCGGCCCAGAACGCCTCGCACTGCCCCTTGGCGCGGCGGACGGCGACTCGCGCCAACCCGTAGAGGTTGACGACGCGGTCGAGCTCCGGGTGGCCGCGCATGTCGATGCGGCGCCACAGCGCCGGCTCGTCGCGCGCGGCGCTGCGCCACGAGCGGCACACCCGGCCGGGCCCCAGGAGGATCTCGATGTGGTCGAGCTTGCGGAGGATGACGGAGATCGCGTCCAGAGGCAGCGCCGCCCAGTCCCTCACCTCCACCTCCTTGCGGCCGCGGTTGCGGCGGCGGCGGCGGCGCCTGGAGGAGGAGGAGGTGGGGGCGGTGGCATCGGGGGACGAGCCTGGGCCTCGGGTGGGCTAGGGTTCACGAGATCCCGGCGCAGCGCTGGGTGGAGCCGGCGTGCGAAGGCGGCCGGTGGAGGCAGCCGCGGCAACGCGACGGGGGCCCCCGCGCGCTCGACCGCCGCCGCATCCGGGGCGGTGGGGTCGAGCCTGCGGGCGAAGACCGCGGGCGGAGGCAGCCGCGACGAGACTCCCTGAGCGGGACCCCTCGCGTGCTCGACCGCCACCGGATGCGGCGGGGTCGGCGGCGGAGGCTTGTTGCGACGGCGAGCGGCGGCGGAGGACGGCATCCTTGCCGTTGCCCGTTGGGGTTTGGGGACGTGAAATGTGAAGTTTAAATAAAGTTTGTACGGGTTAATTCCATGACACAGTAAATTCTCTCCGTATGCCAATGTAAATAAAAATTAAGATCGGTTTCACAGATTTAAGATAATAAATTGTGTACCATATATTGAAGTTTATCTAGATGCGCATGTCATATACGAATTAAAATTGTATACTAAAAGCACAGTCTCAATGGAGTTTCATTAAATCCCATTAAAAATTGCATGGCCATTATGTGGCAAGATATATATAAGGAGAGAATGGAGAGTTTCATCATATGTGAGAGGAATGTCATCACCATGAAATTTTTGTGGCACACTTACCTAGTTCACCATGAGACTGGCCTTAGGGCACCCGCAATGGATGTCTTTAGGCTCTCTATAAGGATCCACGTAGTGAAGAGAAGGTAGGAGAGGGAGTAGCACGTTGCTACGCCTCGCGAGAGTCTTTACGCGGATTCTCATGCGCGAGCGAGCCCCACTACGAGCGTTGCGCACCCCTTCCCTCGTCTCTCCTTCCCCCGGCCTCGTCTCTCTCTGCCTCCTCCCTTAACTCACCGAACCGTCGACGTCACGGGCCGGAGCTTCGCGGGCGGGATCGGCGGAGCATGGCTGCTGCCACAAGCAGAGGAAGAGCCCGGGCGAGACAAAGCGCCCATTGCGCTCGAGGACGTGAAGGTCATGATGGCCGGTGTGCATCGAGGGCCGGCGGAGCTCGAGGACGGCTCGGTCGGACGTGAGCGGCCTCCAGTGCAGGGAAGGAGTGCGATGCCGCGGGAGGAGGTGGGAGCGGCAAAGCCAGAAGCGGTCTTCTACAACTGCTCATCCTTCCAGCAGATCGAAGGATTTCGCCGCGAGAAGGAATGCGGAGCGCCGGCGAGGCCACCGGCGGCCGGTGGGGGCGGGAGCGAGATTGAAGGAGCCGTTGTGGGGAGGACGTCGGGATGCTGTTAGGGAGGAGCTTGGACACACCGCCGTGGGCAAGGCAGAGGCGGCCCTAAGCGCTGCAGCTAGCGGGTGGAGCTCGGTCGCGCCGCCGAGGGCGAGGCAACAGACCACCCTCTGCGCCATCACGGGCGAGCCTGCAGGCGTCCTCAACGCCATTCGCGGGTGAATTGGCGGGGCTGACTCTCGTGGTTTCTTCCTCCTGAAGACTCCCCCTCCTCTCCCCTAGGTTCCCGGCGCCGGCTTGCTCGGGCCCCTCCCTTCCTCCCCTCTGGCGCCCTCGCCGGCGGCGAGAAAGGGTACGGAGCCCCCTCAATCTATAGATCTAGTAGTAGTTTACTTTCTTAGCTGTAGTTTGTGCCTAAATGGGAAATGCCCCTTGTGGTATCCGCTACCTGGGTTGCTTTGCTGTCGCCGCCGCCGCCCTTGTGGCCTCCGTCGTCGCCGCCAGCTTCGCCGCTCCAGTTAGTAATAAATCCCTCCCTGTTCCCCCCGCCCCTCCGGATCTCGTCTCCACTCCACCCCTTCCGCCTATCACGCCTCGCCCACGAGATCCGGTTTCCTCTGACAAGCCCCCTCCACCGATCCACTTCGCCTCGCCGCCTCTTCAGCAGCCATCGGTCCTACAGAATCGAGCTTCCACCAGGCACATCGTCTTCAACAGCTGGCTCGACGACTTCGCCATCATCTGGGATTTGACTTCGAGTGTTTTCTTCTACCTCCAGCGACGGGTTTCTACTTATTTTTCGGTCGACCAGGAAGTTCTTCCTCACCTCGGTCATCCCGCCTTCAACCGACGCGCGGCGCGGTTTCTCCATCCGGGTGTATGCGCCTTTGGCGCCCCTACAACCCCCCGCCGGCGAGCTCGTCATCGTCACCGCTGTAGAGGCTTCAGGTGTGCTTATCCAGTCTCTGGACCTAGTTGTAATATGGTCTTCTTTGGAGGACCTCTCTGTAATTTGGATGCTTAAATAAATATATATAAAGCTTGCAGTTGTAAAAAAACGCCATCCGCGTGTCTTTGGAGATCAGGTGACGGTGTTCCGGCGAGGCCTACGTGGGCCCCACAAAATGTTGTCGTATCCACATTTGGATGGACATGCTATTAATGTTGTATAGCGCCATACACATGATCCAATGTAGCTAAATCTTACCCTCATAGATATGAATACATGTACAAGTGAGAAGAAGTAAGTTGTTTGGTCGGTAGTACGTGAGGCACGACATTCACATTTATACATGAAGTACAATATTTTGACATTAAAGTATTAAACAAATGAAAAGTAGCAAAATATATTCATTTCACTTGCCGGTAAATAACACTAAGTGCGAAAACAAATATTGCGCTCTATTTTAACACTTGTAAAGCAACTTGAAATTTCAAACTCTCCAGCGACGACAATTATTCGGGACACACGACTGTAGCTTGGACGACAGATATTTGGAGACAGAAGGATAATAACATTTTGGCACTATGTCTCGTCAAAGTATTATGCACACAAATATAACAATACACGTACAGAAAAAATACATTATAATTGTACCTCTCCTCTTTCCCACCCTTTGCCCGCGGCTGCAACCTCTAGCATGCGATCATGACCTCCGAAACCCAACCATGGATGCCTCCACAAACGTGTCAGAGAAGAAGTGCTTCGAGTAGTATCACGAAATGCCGTCATATAACATCACCATCGGGTGAGGTGCAAAGACTCTATGTGGGGCATTAATTTAACATACTACTCACTCTGTCTCTAAATATAAGTATTTGCTGACTTTTTCTGGTCGTCTTTGACCATTTGTCTTATTAAAAACTTTATGAAAATATTATTTATTTTATTATGACATGTTTTATCATCATATATATTTTAAGTATATCATAATTGTTTTCACATTTTCAAAAATTTTGTGAATAAGACGAATAATCAAACGTGCATCACGAAAATCGAAGAATGGGAGTAACGTTTTGAGACCATAATAAGCACTGTTGCCAAGTACACGTTCTATTTTAATTTTAGACAGGAACCGTTGCAAAAATTATCACTTATAACAAAAACTGTAGATGTAGTGCAACTAATGTGCCATGGTTAGCATATGTTTAGTGCACATCTTATGCATGCATAAACAGGGCATGAAACCGGTTGAACATGGCCTGATGGCCACATGGGTAATGACTCATCTAACATATTATTAAATTATATGAGCGACGATTATTTTTGAAACTATGAAAAAGCTATCAGTCAAGTACCAAGCATCACATGTTGGTCAAAAAATTGTCCACTTGCATGTGAAAAATATGTACACAGTGTATATAAAATTGAATCCTTTTATCCCTTTTCCATGAGTAACTAATTATTCTTTACATCGCTTCATATTGAGTAGAGACTGTACATTTGATTCAAATACATTTGAGAACAAACAAATACACTCACATACATATGAATGTGACAAAAAGGGTGCAAGAATGATGCGAGATCAGTGGCCAAGATACAACTAACCGAGACTACCAGCTACATCAAAGAATTTTTGGAGCAAAACGTGCTTGATGATTGCTTCTCTACAACTATATGGAGCGTACCAACATGGTAGAATGAAGGGTACATATGGTAGACGTACATTCTCGATAACCAATATGGTACTTACATTGTTATGATGAACAAGTGTAATACAGATTTTTTGAAAACGACTTCCATGTGCTATATGGGCTACAATAATCAACATAAGCAATTAGAAATTAAAGGCACTAACTCGTTATTACTTATCATGCCATAAAGATGAACCATGCATAGTAGGCCATAAATATTTTTAGATAAAGGAATTAGTTCCAGCCTCAACAACTGCACACAACCAATTTCTTACATCACTCTCTCTTTGAACACAAATAATAGGGAAACAAGTACACATGAGCATATATAATTCAAAAGTATATTTTATTATTACTTCTCCATCCATCCTTGCCCAATATATCCAAGGCGACAATCTCTAGTTCTCTGCTTGCCGAACAGATATATAATTTCCCTTGTGTCCTCATGTTGCACCAGAGACCAAAATCGTAGCCAATATGCTCCCTTAAAATTACATGCATAAATGACTTAAAATTCTATAGATATAGTACTCAGATCTTAAAAGCTTATTTTGAAATTTCAATATTTTTTCATAACTGAAAAAGGTTGAGATAAAAATGCTTGACAACTTTTAGTAATGCCAGACAGCTTTTATGCTCTTTGCCTATCATGTAATAGCTTATTTTCACATAGTGATGTACACATGATGATTTCGTTGCGAGCGCTAAACAATATAAATTTCTCCTTGTTTGTTCAAGTCGGTGACATATGCAAAGCTACATCTACCACTACCACATCATGGCTTGAGGCTCAATGCGAAGAGCAAGGTGCTCGACTGTTGAATCCCCAACGTAACGGTTTGTGTTCAAAAGTAGCGTAAGAGATGCTTGAGGGAAAGAGCATGCTACAGCCAATTCTGATTTCTATCACCCCTATCATTACACATGATGTGCGCTATATATCCTGCGTTTTCAAATAGTGATGTTGCAGCGATTTAATTTAGATTAAAAGAAAAAATATTATAACCAGGAGCACATGTGGCACACATATGCTCAATATCCAAATGTGTCACACACATTTTCATGAAAAAAATATGACACACACAGTAGATACCACCTGTAGAAAAAGAAATGTGAGCGCACATTTCCAAATAACTTCCATATTGTCATATATGGTATGATCATCAGCATAAACAACAACTAGTTAGGTTGGTGTGTTATGTCCATCTATACCAAAAAGATTGACCCAAAGTAGTAATGAAAAAATGTTGGCTCCTACTATGCTCAAAATAACATAACATCATATTTAATCAAATTCAAAAGCTATGTAAATCAATAATAAATGCTCAGAGTCTGAGAGCCCACCAATGCCAAGTACTTTAGTATAGAGGCATAGACAGCTTTTTCTCTTACCAATTCACTAACTTAGGTTTTAGTAGAAACTGTTGACGAATTGACTTATTTCGATTATGAGTTTTGCTAGGGGTAAAATAGAACAGTGAAAGTAGAGTAAAATGGTAGTTAGGCTGTTGTAGAACTGTGAGTCCCACCAAACAAGTGTGAATCCCACCTACATTGGTGCCACCAAACAATATATGTGGGTCCCACCTGAATCGTAGGTCCCACCTAAATAATACGTGAGTCCGACATGGATCTACTCCCAGGGACTAATCTAGGAATAAATTTAGGGGGAGGGGCTTTCTTCTCCTTCTTCTTCCTCTAACCTCTCCTTCCCTCATTCTTCTTCCTAAAATTTGTTGCAGGGGCTTAGGGGGGCTCCGTTGGATTTCCAACGGTGGGGGGCTCGAGGGAACGAGATCCTCTGTCGTTTGCTCCTCATCGGCAGAGAGACATTCGGGTGATATGAGACGTAGGATGGACATCGCGACGATGCCAGAGAGGCTCGAATGCGGCTTGGTAAAAAACTGGAATGGGGAGGGGTTTTTAGAAAGAGAAACACATGTTGAATTTTTTATATATATTTTTATTCCAATTTGCAAATTTATGCCGCCGTTTTGAAATTTATCAAAACTATACCACCACCGCCGTGGGCCACGGCGGTGTCCGGCTAAATGTCGTGGCGTACGGCGGCTGAGACTAACCGACGTACGCCACGGCGGTTAGCCTACAACCGCCGTGGCCCGCGACGATTGGAGGGCGTCCACGACGGTTATGGAGCCTCCACAGCGGCTATGCCGTGGCCCACAACGGTTAGCTTCATTTTATTTTTTTACTTTATTAAATTATAATAATCCAGTAGGAAAGTTAAAAGGGGAAATTATTGAGGAATACTGGTTCGATTATTACAACACAATCACAATAGGATTTCAGTTCTTATAGAGCAATATTACAATACCATGATTCAAACGAAACAATAGTTCAAATATTACAGCACGGCAGGAAAGAGTATAACATCATACAAAATGGCAAACTTCAGCCATTCTTGTGATGCGACGATGAAGGTTTAGCTTTCTTGGTAGATTTTTTAGTTGGTGGATTAGCAACACACAGGTCTGCTGATCACGCATAAAGACCACCCCAAGGAGGTTCTACATTTTATAGAATAGGTAAACTATTTTTCTACACACTCTACATTTTTCAAACGAGATAAACTAATTTTCTAAACAAGCTAAAGTAATTTTGTACAATTTGTAAAACAGATAAACTAATTTTCTACATTTTCTAAACAAGATAAATTAATTTTCTAGATATTCTAGACAAGATAAAATAATTTTTCTACATTCTCTACGTTGTCTAAGCCAGATAAAGAAATTTTCTAGAATTTCTAAACAAACTAAAGTAATTTTGTATGATTTGTAGAACAGATAAACTATTTTTCTACATTTTCTAAATAAGATAAGTAATTTTCTAGATTTTCTAGATAAGATAAAGTAATTTTTGACAATTTCTTGAACACTTCAACTATATTTCTACATTCTCTACGTTGTCTAAACCAAATAAAGTAGTTTTCTAAAATTTCTAAACAAGCTAAAATAATTTTGTACAATTTATAGAACAGATAAACTAATTTCCTACATTTTCTAGACAAGATAAAGTAATTCTCTATATTTTCTAGACAAGATAAAGTAATTTTCGACAATTTCCTGAACAGGTAAACTATCTATATTCTCATCTAAACTAGATAAAGTAATTTTCTATAATTTCTACACAAACTAAAGTAATTTCTACAATTTATAGAACAAATAAACTAATTTTCTGTCACACCTGATTTTCCAAAGAAAACCAAATGCATCTCATATATGCGCCAGGATCAAGTTTACACACATATGATAGACGTCATGAGTGAAATATCAATAAACAGCAATAAAAACATACAAGAGTTAAACCATTACATTATCTTTTTATTACACTCAGACGTTAGACTCGAAGGTCTTTACAACGATCAAACGATAACTATGAAGACGCAACTCCATCTTCATCTTCCACAGGCACATGACTGGGGGCACGCAAGCCTCAGAACTCCTCGTAGTCGTTGAAGTACTCTCCTCCGGTGATCTCCTATGAACAGCGGGTAAGCAAGGGTGAGCACACTTATGGTTGGAGCTCAGCAAGTGGGGGAAAGATGCAAGGCCATCAAGGATAGGCTAAGAGTTTTGCTGCGGTTAGCATTTTAATGTTGGTCAAATTTTATTAGCAAGCACCTAATTACTAGATGTAAGTTTATACCAACCCACTTAAGCATTTAGGATAGCATCCTCTCTCAAAAACCCACAAGAAACCACAATTTATTTTCGTCTTCAAGTTTATTAATCATGTGAGGGTCCAGGCCGCTCTTGACCGTGAGCACGGCTGTTATAACAGTTTTACACTCTGCAGAGGTTGTACACTTTCACCACAAGTCGCGTAAAAGTTCTGAAGAACTTTGAACCCAACCATGCTGTGCAAAAGTAGGCACAATACCACACTTCCGAGGTGTGGTTGCATAGGGACGCTACGAGGCCTTTACAAAGAGTCCTCCTATGTGTATTAGTCCATAGTAGCACGCCTAGAGGCTATCTTTCGTACCCTCTCTCTACCCTCGGACGGGGTAAGCCTAGAAGAGCACTTCCGTTCCAAAACCCGTCCGCAGTAGAAGAGTCATAAAAGCATTCCTCCGTACCCCAAGCTACTAAGGCTGATAGCCACACAAGACTTCCCTAATTAATTGGCCAAGACAGAGCCATATGTCTTGTGGTTGCACTGTTTTCCTGGGTGGTTCTCCATGTTCCGATTAAACCATATGATCTTGTTATTAACCATAAGCACACACATATAACTATATCACCAAAGTTATCATGATCATCATTCAACATATTGCAAAGGTTCATTTAACCATCCCAAGTTATAGCAATTAAGCATTATCTACCCAAAACATTTATTTAAAAGGGTTGTCCAAGGTAATGCGGGTAAAAGTCTAGTCATGTCCTTAAAAAGGTGATTTCCCCATCAAGTTTATGCATAGCAACATTTAAATGTAAACTTAGTTATCATGCAAGTTGTGTGAGACAAAATAGAATATGCAGGGGGAGAAGTCCACTTGCCTTCCTTGCTTAAACACTGGGGTTCTTCTTCTTCAAACACTTGCTCTTGATCCACTCCAGCTGGCTGCTCACTTGAAACTGGCACGATGACTACGAGCACACAAGAAAACATACAATAAATAAAACAATACACCAAGCATGAAAAGCTTAAAGAGAAGACAAGGGTTGGCTCTAGGAACTATCGGAAGCTTTCGATGATCACAAACAAGATCTAGCTATGTGCTTGGTATATTTTAATTAAATAAAGTCATGTGTATAGGTTATTTCAGAGAAATACCCTATTTATAATTAAGCAAGTTATATTGGTATTTAAAAGACGATGTAAGCCTACTTCAATTTTATTTATAAATATTCAAGTTTAACTTATGCAAATTAAACATTTTAATTCAAAAGAAGCATGTAAAAGCATCTAGGTGCTTATCTTTATATTTCGAGTTATTCTAATCAAATTACAACTTAGAAACACATTTATATTCGTATTAATCAAATTAACAATTTAATTAAGAAAACTCGAGATAAACCTATATTGCTTTTATTTAGGAAGCAAATTGCATAAACATTACTCAAATTAAGTTTGATTATAAAAACCGAGGTACACATCTAATTAGCTTTTAATTATAAGAAATATTTAACTAGTATTAAGCATATTAACTTTCTTATGAAAACACGTGTTGAACTCTAACTAGGTTTTAATTAGAAAAGCATGCATAATAAGATTTAATCATATTTAACATTTAAATAAAATATAAAACAAAGAACATGTACAACATTGGTCCTATCACGTAGTTTTAGTTGATATGAGTCTAACGCAACTTGAAACGGTGGAAACGAAGCTAAAACACACAAGATACGGCCAAAACAAGGTTCTAAAACTGACGGGCTTGAAAAGACGGTCGCGCAGACACCAAGAACGCTTAAAACGGAGCTAGGACGGAAAAGTTATAGCTAAAACAAGGTTCAGGGGCTTTTCTGCGAAGAAACAGGACTTCCGGGGGCTTAGCTGCAAGAATCCAGGGGCTAAAACATAATTACACATATAAACCCAAGGTTTATAGTGTAAAAGATCAAGAATGGACCTCTGATGGGAAGAACTAAAAAGGATAGGGGCTTAAACGTTGAAAACAGGACCTAACTGAAAGGATTTCTATAGGTGGAAGGGCATGGTTGTGAATTCTGGAAACTGGAGGTCCTTTTTGCAAAAACGCCTGGGCGGCCGGCAGGTGAGCTGTGGAGGCGCCACGTGGCGGGCTGCGATTGGTCGGCTGACGCGATGCTGACGCAGGGCTGATGCAAGGCCCGTGGACCGACGCGTGTGGACTTGGTCCACCGGTCCACGGTGGACCGATCTAAAGGGGTATGCCCCCCTTTTGATCTGGGCCGTCCGCCTGAGATCAAGCGGCCGGGGGTGGCCCGCGCAGCGGTGCGCCGCGGCGGGGACGGGGGTGCTCGGTGGCGCCGGCGGAGCCGGCGGCGGAGCTCGCCGGGAGCTCGGCCGATCTCGAGTTACGGTGCACGGTTTTCGGCGCGGTTTCGACCTACGCGGAGCCGGGAACGAGGCAAACTTGAATAGGGACTCGGGGAGGCGGCTGCGGCGGCCACGGCGGCTCGCACCGCGAGGGGGCGCGGGCGGCGGCGGCGCGCGGAGGCAGGGGCTACGGCTCGGGGTAAAGTAAATGGAGGCAGGAGAGGTCTTGCTCACACACCGGTGAAGGTTTGGGCGGCGGAGATGGATCATCGGAGGAGATCGAGGCGCCGGCGGAAGCTTGAAGACGGCGGCGGTGCTCCGGGTTCCGCGGCTCGGTCCAGTGGCGAGGAAGGGCAGTCCTGGTACAGAGAGAGACCACGGGTGAGCGCCTCGCGATGGAGAGAGAGATAACAGGGAGGCTGAAAGGGTTACTCCACCGACGGCTTGGCCGGCAATGGCCCGGCGACGGAGGTCAATCGGCAATGGCGCGCGCAAGAGGGGATAGCGGTGCAGGGTGTGCACGGGTGCGAAAAGGGCGAGGCAGGGGCTCGATTACGACCCTTATAGGCCAAGGAGCGTCGGCCGGAAGAGCTAAGGCCATCAATGGCCAGGAGGTCACCGGCGGCCTTGATTGCCATCAAGGGAGGAGGCTTTGATTAGGGGAAACGGAAGGGAGTAAAGGAGGGGGGAGTGAAGCCGGGCTTCAATTGCCCTTTGATGGTGCGCAAGATGGCAGGGAGAGGCGGGAAAGGTGGGGATTTGGCCGGCGGCGCGCCTGGCTGTGATGCAGGGGAGAGGAAAGGGGTCGGCTGGAGGTGGGAGGCGGTCCTGACAGGCGTGCCCCAGCTGGCAGCGAGTGGGAGAGAGAGGAGGGGAAGTTGGGCCGCGCTGGCTTCGTGGGCCGGAAGAGGAGGTGGGCTGGGCTCGCGGGAAGGTTAGATAGGTTTGTTTTTTCTTTTCTTTTTTTTTCAAATCCTTTTCAAACCAAATCCTCAAACCTTTTAAATCAGTTTTTCACACAAATTTTCACAATCTTTTTCACAATTATTTTAAGGACTTTTTCGCAAATATTGTAAGACTTTTAAAACCACACCACAACCAAAACTCATGCATTTCAACATGATGCACAAACACTTGATTGATTCTAATTAGTAAAATGATATTTAAATATTTTAAAGGCCAAATTTATTTGATAATTTATTTAATCCTTAGAAAATAAAATCTAAAACACCTTGTTGCTTACATTAACTTAGTGATGGAATTTTAGGGTGTTACATTTTCTATATTTTCTAAACAAAGATAAATTATTATTTTTACAATATCTAGAACATGGAAACTATTTCTAAATTTCTAAACTAAAAACTTATTTTCTACACTAATTACACTATTCTAAACTAATTAAATAAATTAATTAAAGGGAAAAACTTACCTAAGAGGAAGAGGACAAAGGAGGCGGCGGTGGGGGAGAGGGGCCGACAGCAGTAGGGTGGATGGCGGCCGTCGTCTCCCTTTATATAAGGGCGCGGCCGTCCGACACCGCGGTTATGACCTACCGTCGTGGCACACTGCGGTAAGTTCCCGCGGGCCCACACTAAGGAACCGACTGTTGGCAGTAGGCTTACCGCCGTGGGCCACGACATTGGTGTTATAGTTTTGATAAATTTCAAAACGGCCGTATAAATTTGCAAATTGAAATAAAAAAATATAAAAAATGACACGGGTTGGATAAAAAGTTGACAAAAGCGCCCCCGGATTTAGCCTGTATGAGGAATATTGTTGTTCTAGACTTTAAATTAACATTTGAGATTGCTTAATCATATTTGAGATTTGAAGGATCTATCTGTTTTGTTATGTGAACCGTGTGATGCATGCAAGGATGCAAGTTGTAAATGTAATAGGTCATTTGGTCGAAAAAATTGATAAAATCATCTAGCATGATAATCTATGTAATTAATTTTGAAGAGGAAATAAAATTGAGTGGCATTGTATCGTAATTAATCAACTGAACAAAAAACAGCATTGTGGTCCAATTTGCATCCGTAGATGCATGGGATGTTGGCATTATCAGTTTGATGCATGACATCTTGAGTTCTATACTTGAGATTTCGAATTGGGCCATGTTTAGTTGGCAAAAAACTAGCAAAAGTAACTGTTCCAACTCCTGTAGCACTTATGTAGCACGTTTCGTTTGTTTGTGGTAAATATTATCCTATCATGGGGTAATTAGGCTCAAAAGATTCGGTTCGTGATGTACAATAGAATTGTGTGATTGGTATTTTTTTACCTACAATTACTGCTCCGAACATATGTCTTTTGGTGTATTTAATGTGATGTGATGGAGAGAGAGTTGAAAAAGTAGAAAAATTGCCATCTAAACCAGGCCTTGATATTGCATTTGGGATTTGTGATTGCATTTGGGATTTGTGATTGCATGAAAAGTATGCGAATGATGTTTCACGCAGAGTTAGTATGAACTCATGTTCGTCGGTAATTATACACCCTTGTCAACAAGTGAAAAGCTTTCAATTTAATTACAAAGGGACACCTCTTGGACCGAGTGATGCTACACAAATATAGAAGTGTAGTTGGAGCATTGCAATATGTTATATTAATAAGGCCAGATATTTCTTATTCTGTGAACAAGGTATATATGTTAATTTATTCATGCTCCAACAACTGAACATTGAGCATATCTGTTAAAAGAATCTTGCAGTACTTGAAGCACATGATCAAGATGGGGCTAAAAATTCGTAAGTCAACATAGTTAGCGGGTTTTCAGATGTAGAATGAGCAAAAGGTATTGATGACAAGCGATCAACAGGAGGTTTTGCTATATTCCTGGTGTCCAATCTAGTGTCTTGGAGTGCTCGCAAGCAACCAACTATATTTGAGTACAAGTCATTGGCTAATGCAATGCAATGACTGGAATCATGTGGATTCAAACACTACTACTTAAATTAAGTGGTCGAGCACAAGCGGTGCTAATTTGGTGTGATGATATTATAGCCAAATATCTTTATGCAAATCCAATGTTTCATGCAAGAACAGAACATATATAAGTTGTTTGCCACTTTTTTTAAACGGATCTCAAGATTAAGTTGTCATTTGGAGATGTTCAAGAGCAAAAATGAAAAAGAACAATCTAAACCTCACAAGAGGTACACAGTAGCTTGAGGGGTTATATTAAATGAGATCTGTGCGCGCGCGCAAGTTGGTAATAATCAAAGACTTGTAGAAGGCTAGATCTTCTTGTTGTGTTTTGTTTATCTCTAAGTAGAATTAGATTAGTTCAAGTTGTTGTACAAGATCTAGTCTTCCTCTCCAAGTTGTTGGTTTATATATGTAAGCCACAGCCAAGTCTGTTTGGCCATCAAAACAATCAACACGCACACGCCTAAAACCCAAAGCTAGAGTGCGGCGGTTCTACCTTCTTCCAAGCCCTCTTTGATATTTTACATACGTCTTGCTAACATTTTGATAACAATACAACTATACAAGGGGATTGAAATTTGACAAAAGTTTAAAATCCAAGATAGGAAGCTCGGAACTAGTGCATTGTGATGAGAATTGTTTAGATTCACAAATGTCCATTTCAAATCCATTGCATTGAACTATTCACCCGTCACTATCTTCTCTTACAGCATGCGTCTCAGTGTGCACTTTTTTCATAATTTTCCACCTCAATGCACTATTTTAACATTACTCATTCGTGCAAATTTAACGAATTAAACACCATCTCAATACTTTCTCCTGCGTTCCCAAATCCTAGTCGGGGCAAGGGAAGGATAATACCAATATGGTCCGGGCACAGACCATCTGTTATCAAATAAAATGTATTGATAAAATCACTTAATTTTTTATGTGAATAATTGAAGAAAACGGAATTGCCGTGTGTCAAATAGTACGTACCTCTTTGGATCACCGTCATTGTTAACCCTAGCAGCAGCAGACCTACGAATTAATAAAAAGTAGTTGACATCCAAATAATTCAAAAACTTGTTTTTACAAAAATAAATATATTTGGTCGCTTGGAGGTGAAGCAACTTAGCATGTGGCTAATAATGCTCAGTTTATTAAGTTGCACTTTGTAGCAAATTAAACGGCTTGGCTACAAGATTACAAACTTTTACCGAGACCTCTCCTTGGGTGGCCGAGAGGTAGTGCAGTCATTACTATTCCAAATACATTACTGGCCGATGAGGAGGCAGTGTCGTATCGAATGTTGTATGGGATGTCAATAGGAATGGTCGGATACTGATAAAAATATTACAGAACTCGCTTGAAAACCGCGAGACGAATTTAATAAATCTAGTTAATCTCTCATAGCACATGATTGTAGTACAATATTATCATGCATGTTTTGTGATTTGTACCAGAGTTAATATTTACTGTTTGAATAATTGATAGTTGTATTATAAATCATACCAAGATCATTTTGCATTGGTTTCCTTTTGCATCTTGTAGTTTAATGTCTTTGAAGTATCTGCTATCCTTTATAAATGAAATTGGTTCTATTTTTCTATGTTATCAAATTATGGATTAATTAGACTTAAAAATTTATCTCGTAAAGTTATCACATACCTTTTTCCATCGAAGTCCTTCACTTGCTCCAGAATTATATGCCTTGGTAGATAAGGAGTTCTTTTCACATCATAGAAATCCATGCCAATGAAATTCCCACAAAAATCAATCAGTGGCCCTCCAATCCCAGCCTTGAGAAAAGAATAAACATTAAAACACGTGAAAGGATGATATTTTTGTGCAATAAAGATGTAACACATGTATATATATTACTCAAATTCTGATCTAATGACTGATAATCCCACTATAAGTGAAACCAATGCGGTGTACCTTAGTAATCTTACAAGTAGAGATTCCATGCTCTTCACAGATAAAATTGCTTGAATTATCAGTCAAAACCCCACTTGTTGCCATTAGTTTTCCTGTTTCAAAGGTACGCCCTATAGCTACTACCTCATCATTGAGAGGCATATCAACTGGCTCCTCAATGTAGAGTTTTGCTATTCGACGACAATGGAAACCCTTGATGCTGACAACAGCAATATTATAATGCAAATTATAATACCGCAGTTTCCTTGTGGCATGTGTTAACACCAAAAGATGGTACAGGAGAAAGGCTGACTTGTGGGCCGAGCTTGGTGATGAATACCACTCGACTTGGAAAAATCTCCTCAAAGGAATCGGTAAAGGACGCTTGCGGTCGGCAGTGCGCCATCGTTCGGCACAAGGACTGTTTGCGCTTTTAAAAGGGGAGTTTTTGGGAATGTGTGGTGACGTGGCCCGATGCAAGGAAAGAACGAGTTGATGGCGTATACGAGACGGACATTGGCGTCGGAGCATTAATTTAGACATTTAATGTTGTACTCGTAGTCAACCAGGAGTCGTGTTAGGACAAGGGTATAAATATGAACCCTTGATGTATGTAATAGGTATCGAACAATTTCACAACAAACCGGCTTTACGCCAAATTCTCGAGTCCTTTAGTAGTGTCGCCGAGTTCTTCGAGGGGAATCATCGATCCGTCGACCTCCGTAAGTACCGGCAACCTTGTATCATGTCTAGTATCATGCGGTGGATTTAGACCGTGATGCAAGAAGTCTTGTTACCTTGCTTAGTATCATGCGGTGGATTTAAGCTTGATTCAAGAGGGTTTCTTGTTAGATCATGAGCCATGCAGTGGGCTAGGATCTAGCTTGGGGCTAGTTATCGGCTCTATTAGATTTGGCAAGATCTAATAGATTCATTAAGTTACCTCGTGTTGCTTTGAGTTTTTACTTTATGTTTAAATTCATGTAACACTCTTTGCCCAATTTAGATTGGTTTGGATCGACTTTATCTTGTTCGGTGATCTTCACGCTACATGTTCATATCTTTGGCTTAATACGACACATGGATCACGTGTTCCTTAATAGAGGAACCCGAATCAATCTAAGTTGTCACGTGTTGCGGGTTCAAGCTTGCTAATCTTGTGTAAATCTTGAAAGAACTAAGTATCATGCGGTAGATGTAGGTTTTTGGGTTGTTTTAGAGCTAATCATCCGGTGGATTAGATTTCGATTCAATCTGATAGGTTTATCATCTTTGGCAATGTTTGTTCCTTCTCCACGGAACCCGATTCGGCTGTACAGCCGCATTCGGTAGTGCTTCCACGAGTAAAATGTGTTCATAAGTTTGTTTTAAATAATGCATGCTTTTAGCTTCCCATATTTAGATTGTATCATGCGGTGGATTAATCTCTTTGTGGTTGGTGGTGTGATTTCAAACAAGTTGTATCACGCGGTGGATTAACTTGTTTGGTTTCATGCTTGACGGGTTTGAAAGTACCTAGACATGCGGTAGACTAGTGCTTTTGGCCTATGCATGCTTGTTTACTTCATATTTATAATCATGCTTTTACCTTATCTATTTTATTTGTTATTTATCTTCAAAAATCGGTCATGATTACGTGTGAATAACGCTCGTTAAACAAAGACCGATCTTTTGTCATGCTCACGTCATCCATTCGGCTATATCCTGTTTTCATGTTTTAAACTCCCGAATGATATTTGAATTGCTGATAGATAGCTTGTTATAGCTATATATCATTTTAATTGGCTTTCTAGCCGTAAATATGGAACTGTCTGGTACCACCCGACAAGTTCCAAGTTTTATCTAACTATTTTATTTCCTTTGTCATTTTCAGGAAAATTGACTGGCACGCTTTCAGGATTCATCGCACGTGTTAAGCCAGCTCCTTTCGGCTTGTTGTGTGCTTGGCGTGAGGTGCCGATTTTGCGTCAACACACTTTTTGGCACGCCCAGTGGGACACTCTAATTGATTCAAGATGCCTGATATTCAAGATGTCATGGATGTCACCATTAATGACCTGTCTCCAGAGCAACAAGTGCAGTTGAAAGATGCCATTGACCAGTTTCAGCAGAAATGCCTGATGTCATTTGGCAAGAATAGAAGTGGTGTGCCATACCTTAAAACTAAGATGCCAAGGGTTCTATTACCAGGGGAACCTGATACCACAGCTGCTCAGGAGAAACAGGAGGTTTTGAATGCTTTTCGGGAAACTATTGACAACGTAATGGTCAAGCATCATACTGCTTTCCTGAATATGTTCAAGCAGATGATGGTTGGAGTTTTTGGCCCAGGCATGGAGAAGATGCTTAGTCGAGTATCCCCTCACACATCTTCTGCAGAGGTTGGAGATACTAGTTCTGCTCAGCCAGCTCGAGACGCAGGTGCTCAACCGCCACTGCAAAGCCAACCGATCCAACCACCTCCACAAAGCATGGGGAGTCAGCCGGTCCAGTCGCCTCTACAAAATAATGGAGGTCAACCAGTTCAACAACCGAACCCGTATCAGGCGATGCCCAATAGGCCTACATATGGGGACCTGGCGTTCGGTTCATCTGGAATGCCACCTAATTCTACTTACAAGATAGCCCCGGCCAACAATAGGCTGCAGAAAAATATGTATGGTGGGGGATATTCAAAAGTTATGGATTATGGTGCTATTGATGCTTTCCCAAATTCTGGGTATGGTACAGCTGCAGGAATGCAAGATGATGATATCCTGGTGCAGAAAATGGCCGATGTTATGCAAAATCAATTCGGCCTTAAACCTAAAATGCAAGGACCAGCTTATACACCTCCTTTCCCAGAGTGGTACTATAGGGTGATCTTGCCACCAAGGGTGAAGCCTCCTACAGAGTTCACAAAGTTCTCTGGACAAGATGACACCAGTACTGTGGAGCATATTGCCCGATACTTAATGCAGCTCGGGGAAGCTTCAGCTGATGAGGCATTCAGGGTCAGATATTTTCCTTTATCGTTGACAGGCCCGGCATTCACATGGTTTACTTCTTTGCCTCCTCAATCAGTCAACACCTGGAAAGACTTGGAGCAGAAGTTCCATGCTCATTACTTCAGTGGCAGTACTGAGAAGAAGCTAATTGATCTGGCTACCTTGAAACAGAGACACAATGAAACGCCCCTGGAATTTCTCAGAAGATTCAGAGAGGTCAAGGGCATGTGCTTCTCTTTGACTCTGCCAGATGATCAATTGGTTGACATGGCTGTTGCGGGAATGTTACCAGCTATTCGGGAGAAGCTGTTTGGCATGGAGTTCGACAATTTGGGTCAGCTGTCCCAGAGGTTGTCGTTAATGAGTAATCAAGCTTACGGATTCAAGAAGGATTCCAGATTTGCCAAGCACCACAATATAGCTGATATCTATAATCAATTCCTCGAGAAATCTGACCAGGTGAAAGATTTTGATGATGATGAGGAAGTGGCAGCAGCTGAGATCATGTGGGGCAAAGAGCCATTAACTGTAAATCAAAGATGGATAAAGCAAACCAAGGACATGTATGACTTTCACGTGACTAAGACTGACAAACTCTTTGAGTTCCTGGTGAAGGAAGGCCGAATCAAGTTGCCTGAGGGGCATTCTATGCTTCGGCCTGATGGAGTTAAAGAGAAACGTTACTGTGGATTTCATGACAGAAACTCTCACTCCATCAACGATTGCAGGGTTTTCAGGATGAGGATCCAAAAGGCTATCCAGGAAGGGCATTTGAAATTTGATAACAAGATGAAACTGGATGGCCACCCTTTCCCTCAAAACATGGTTGGCTTTTCTGTCAATATGGTGACTGCCGAGGAGAAGGGGAAAGTGAAGGTCCTGACTTCGGCTAGAGCAAAACAGGATGGATCAGTGGATCCTACACGACAAGTGACGGTGGAGCAGGTCCACAAAGAAGCTCCTCGCATCCTGAAAAGCAAGATCGAAGTTGGGGAATCTTCCAGGACCAAGCCCAGGGTAACCACACGCATTCTCCTTAACAAGTGGCAGCGTCAGCAGGAAAGGGAACGCTACCAGAAGCAAAAATATGAAGAGGAGAGGCGCGGGTTTGAAGAAGAGGCACGCAGAAGAGAGCTAGAAGAGCATGCACGGGAACAGGAGCGTGCACATTGGAGATGCACATTCTTCAGGCATTGTCGGAACGAGGGTTTGAAACTCCCTACATTGAAGAATTGCCCTGAGTGCAGTGATAAATACACTGAACATAGGCAGGAAACTGTCAATCACCGATCTGTCCATGAAAGAATTGGAAGGATGCATCCCAATGACGGTCGGCATCTAAAAATAAATGAGGTCAATGATCACCCAAGGAAAAGGCAAGCTGAACAAAGGTGGGTTGATCAGGAAGAACAGGAGTGCGAATACATCTGGCAAGAAGGACAGTGGTGCCCGCCTGGCTTGAGGAGAAGCCAAAAGAGAAGGGTTCAGCGCTTGAGGAACCAAGAATTGAAGCAGGCAGGGATCAAGAGGAAGCAAGTATGGAGCCCAAAAGATAGGCCTGATGGATCTGGTCGTTCGGCTCCAGCGTGCATATGGTGTACTTTTTGCTGAATGAGTTCATGGCACCCGCTAACCAAGTTGTGCAGGAGGAGGTGTCTCCAGATGTCAATGAGGATGAGCAACTTGGAGGATTAATGGCGTAGCTGGTGTTGCCTAAGCAGGCTACCTTCGACAAGCCGGCCAGGAATCGACACATGAGGCCGTTGTACTTGAAGGGATACGTCAATGGCAAGCCATTGACCAAAATATTTGTTGATGGGGGAGCTGCAGTCAACGTGATGCCATACACCACCTTCAGGAAGCTTGGCCTGGGCCCCGGAGACTTGGCGCCAACAAGCATAATTCTGAATGATTTTGATCAGGTCCAAGACTTTGCTCACGACCTTCTTTGTCATTAAAGGCAAAGGAGCTTACAGCTTGCTGCTTGGACGGGACTGGATCCATGCCAATTGTTGCATCCCATCTACCATGCACCAACAGCTCGTTCAATGGGTAGATGATGACATTGAAGTAGTCCAAGCAGATGATTCAGTGAGCGTGGCTAACGTCGAACCAGCTTTCTGGGAGTATCAAGGCATCGATTGCTTCTCAGGAAAAGACTGGGGTGAAGGTCCTGTTGAACCAGTCAGCAGTGATCAACAGCCGATTCAAGCAGTCGGCTCTTATAGCAATTTTTAATGGATAATCCAGTTGATGGAACTGATGGAAAGTTAGGGCGTGGATTCATGTCGGCTGACAAATTAGAAGAAATTGACATTGGAGATGGTGACAAGCCAAGGCCGACATTTATCAGTGCTAACTTGTAGTCCAGTTTCAGAGACAGGTTAATCAAGCTGTTAAAGGAATATAAAGATTGCTTCGCTTGGGATTATTCGGAGATGCCTGGTTTGGATCGTTCCATTGTTGAGCATCGGTTGCCAATTAAGCCTGGTTTTAAACCTTATAAGCAACCTCCCCGAAAAATCTACAAGGATGAAGTATTGGCCGACGTGAGGAAGGAAATTGAAAGATTGCTTGATGCAAACTTCATTCGGCCATGCAGGTATGCAGAGTGGATCTCTAACATCGTCCCTGTCTACAAGAAAAATGGGAAGATGAGGGTTTGCATAGATTTCAGAGATTTGAACAGAGCCACTCCTATGGATGGATACCCGATGCCTGTTGCTGATTTATTGGTTGATGCTGCTGCTGGGCATAAAGTTATCAGTTTTATGGATGGTAATGCAGGGTACAATCAGATATTTATGGCAATAGAAGACATATCGAAGACAACCTTCAGTTGTCCTGGGCATATAGGCCTGTTTGAATGGATCATTATGACATTTGGGTTGAAAAATGCCGGTGCAACTTATCAACGAGCCATGAACTATATCTTCCATGAGTTGATCAACAAAATTGTTGAGATTTATATTGATGATGTCGTGATCAAGTCTTTGAATCATGACTCACACTTGAAGGATGTAAAGAGAACTCTGGAGTGTATTCGAAAGCATGGGTTGAAGATGAATCCAAACAAGTGTGCTTTTGGAGTTTCAGCTGGAGAATTCCTGGGATTTTTGGTGCATGAAGGAGGGATTTAAGTTGGCAAGAAAAGCATGAAGGCTATCGATGAAGTTGTTCCTCCAACCAATCTCAAGGAGTTGCAATCACTGCTTGGCAAGATCAATTTTGTGAGGAGATTCATTTCAAACTTGTCACAAAATGTTTTGCCCTTTTCTCCACTGCTAAGGATCAAGAAAGATCAGAAGTTTGTATGGGGTGACGAACAACAAAAGGCTTTTGATGAAATCAAGCGGTACATGAAGGAACCACCAGTGCCGGTGCCTCCACAGTTGAACAAGCCTTTCAAGTTGTACGTGGCGGCCGATACCCAAACCATTGTATCGGCCCTTATACAAGAATTTGAAGGAAAGGAGCGGGTAGTAGCGTACCTTAGCCGAAAATTACTTGATCCTGAGACTAGGTATTCGGCTGCGGAGAAGCTGTGCTTGTGTGTTTACTACTCGTGTACAAAGTTTTGGCACTACTTGTTGAATGCCGAATGCGTTGTATTCAAAGTTTGATGTAATAAAACATATGTTATCTATGCCAATTTTGAATGGAAGGATTGGCAAGTGGATTTTGGCCTTATCTGAGTTTGAGCTAAAGTTTGAATCAGCAAAAGCCATTAAAGGTCAGATTATTGCCGATTTCATTATTGAATATCGTGATCCATCGAATGATTTGCTTGAAATTACTCTGTGGGCTTTATTCTTTGATGGATCTTCATGTGGCAAAGGAGGTGGTGTAGGAATTTTATTAATATCACCCAGAGGTGAGATGTTTGAGTTTGATATTCCTATCCAACCTACTGTCACAAATAATCAAGCTGAATACGAAGCACTACTTAGAGGGCTTCAATATTTAAAAGAAGCAAAGGCTGTTTCAGTTGAGATTTATGGAGATTCAGAGCTAGTTATAAAGCAATTGAATGGCCAATATGAATGTAGAAGCGATATCTTGAGGAGTTACTACGAAGAATGCAGAGAAATCTTGAAAAGTTTTCAGTTAGTAATTCTACAGCATATTCCTAGAGAACACAATGAAGAGGCAAACAGGTTGGCTCAAAGTGCTTCAGGTTATAGAGAAAACAAGAAGCGTTTGCCATGGAGGTATGTGCTTTTGGGAGTGATCTTGCAGACGATGATTGGAGAAAAGAAATTGTTGATTATCTGGAAAATCTGTCCCGAAAGGTTTCTAGGAAGCTCAGGTATAAAGCTATAAAATTTGTTCTTCTGGATGGACGTTTATTTTACAAATCATTAGATGGGGTGTTGCTGCAATGCCTGGGTCCAGAAGAAGCAAAGAAGATGATGAGCGAGGTGCATGATGGGCTATGTGGAGCGCATCAATCGGCCTATCGTATGAAATGGGTTATTAGGCACACTGGATGTTTTTGGCCGATGATGCTGGAAGATTGCTTTGAGTATTACAAGGGTTGTCAAGATTGTCAGAGGTTTGGAAATATTCAAAGGGTTCCAGCGTCTGCACTGAATCCAATTATCAATCCATGGCCATTCAGAGGATGGGGTATAGATCTGATTGGCCAAATAAATCCTCCATCTAGCAAGGGGCATAAATTTGTGCTTTTGGCAACAGATTACTTCACCAAATGGGTTGAGGCTATTCCATTAAAGAAGGTAACATCAGAAAACATTGTTGAATTTGTCAAAGAACACATCATTTACAGATTTGGGATTCCTCAAACAATTACAACTGATCAAGGAGCACAGTTTGTGTCTTTAGAGTTCAGAGAATTTGCCGAAAGCATGGGAATCAAATTATTTAATTCTTCTCCTTATTATGCCCAAGCTAATGGTCAGGCCGAGGCTTCTAATAAGATCATGATCAAGCTTATACAAAAGAAAAATGATCAGAAGCCAAAGAGGTGGCATTCGGTACTCAATGAGGCTTTGTGGGCTTACCGAATGGCTCCTCATGGAGCTACTAAGACATCTCCTTATGAGTTGGTTTATGGGCATCATACTGTTTTGCCCTGGGAAATTCAATCAGATTCAAGGAGAGTGTTTTTGCAGAAGGATTTAAGCTCCAAAGATTACAGTGGCTTAATGATGGACGAGTTAGAATATTTGCATATGATTCGTCTTAAAGCCCTAGAAAACATTGAAAAGAACAAGATGTGAGTTGCTAAATATTACAACAAGAAGGTAAATGTCAAACAATTTGCAGAAGGAGATTTGGTTTGGAAAGTGTTACTGCCGATTGGGACTAAATACAGTACGTTCGGCAAACGGTCCCCGAACTGGGAAGGACCTTTTCGGGTAGTCAGATGTGTGCCTGGTAATGCTTACATATTGAAAACTTTACTAGGAGAAGAATTTTCTGCTGCTATAAATGGAAGATATTTGGAGAAATATTATCCTAGTATTGAAATTGATCGTTGATTACAAGCACCAGGATTGCAAACATCTGATACACGGGAACAGCCGGCGTTCAGGAAAGAAGCCGTCTTTAGCGCAAAAAATCCTAACAAAGCGGATGGCCAATACTGGATTGTATTGCCCTTAGCACCAAAATATTCCACATTACAGATGTTTCTTGCAAGCTTTTATTTGACAACCCAGCTACTTAATATTACAAAGGGGTGGGAAGCAGAAGGCCTGGAGAAAGAAGCGAAAGTATGCTTCATTCCTCTGATTCCTTTTTCCTCTTCTGTTCCTCCCTCTTCAACTGTTCCAGGACCACCGTAACAGCGACCTGGAAGCTTCGGGGATTGCCATGACTTGCAGCTTCCATCAGGCTGTCCCAAGCAGCCTTCAGGTTATTGTACCTGTCAGAGACATCTAAGGGAAAAGAACAGTTGTTAGAATACGAAGATCTGAGCCTAAGCATGGAGTCAAATAAAGATAGAAGTCTTACCCCCTATCAGTGGCTCCAAAGTCATGCGACGTTTGCGTTCGGCGTTGCAGCGAGCGGTGATGTCCTGCAAGTTATGCTCCAGATGCCGAATGCGGCGGCGCAGCTGGTGGTTGATCCTCTGTTCTGGCGTGGCGTCATCTTCTTCTTCAAAGGAATCAGAGAGGATGTACTCGGGGATTTCTTCAGTTCCAAAGATTTCTTCGGGAAGCAGGTCAAGACTGAAAAACAGAGAGGGGTAAACCATGAGATTGCAAGCGATAGCAAGAAACAGATTGACAGAAAACTCACTTTCGAATGGTGCGTTTCTTTGGTGGAATACTGCTCTCCTTGATGGGTTGCTTTCCCTTGTCCGCCATGGCCTCGGGGTTTTCTCCTCTGGAGCAAGGGGAGAAGATGTGAAGTGATGGAGGAGTATGCGAGTCGATTTGCAGGGCATCCCAGGGGGCTATCTTATTGACTGAGAGAGCACATTGGGAGTGATGACTGGTTGGCGTACGTTATTGGAATACCAAACGGCAGGGTTTTCTTCCCGAATGCGAAGGGTTTTCATTGAACAGTGTTTATGGTTCCCGAATTGAGGATTTTCTGCGGATTTTGCGCCAAGGGGCAGTTGTTTTCGCATATTCGGCTCAAGTAAAGTTCCTGAATTCGTTTGAAAGCAGTGAAATTCACATCTACAAGAAGAAAGGGATCATCACAATACAAGCATGGAAATTGAAATTCTTTATGTATTGCCGAAAACCAAGCATCCCTAGTACAATCTAATCAAAGAGCCTGTTTAGCACAGACTGGGGATGGGTGATTTCGGCAATGGCATCGCCGTGGCCATCGAGGCGCTCCAAGATGACTTCGATCTCGTCGATGTCTTCTGGTGCGCCGCCCTAGAAGCCGCGCGGCTGTATGGAGTAGTCGACGCCGGTGTGCGTCGCCATGGCGGCCAAGCCCAGGGTGGTGCCGAGGCGGATGCCGTGAACAGCCACCTCGTCCACGCGATCTTCTACCGCGGCGAGGCGGTCCGCCGGTGTGTCTCCAGGAGCATTCACTTTGTCCGCCAGTTGCTTCACCAGCATCTTCAGCTGGTCAAGCTCGGCGTCGCGGGCTGTAACATTACAAAGCAATGGAGGTTAGTTTCAAAAGTTGAATTGGATCAAAATCAATCACTGGGATTTACCGTCAATGGTCTCCAACAGCTGCTTGCGCTGATGCCCCCATTCGAGCTCGGCGATTCCAGCCTTCTTGGAAACATCCTCCAGCTCACGCTGGGTTTCTTCGAGCTCCGCCTTGAAGCGGAGGGCATCGCGCTCCCCGTAGGGCACGGGGGAGTAGTTGTTCGACTCTGATGAGTCGTCCGGCAGGGCCGGATTCGTGACCGGCGTAGGGGCCAGATTCCATTGGATGAGCCTGAAACAAAGAAGATCGTCAGAAACAGAAGGAAATCTGGGAGGAATCATAAGGGAAGTTGACGATCACTGCCTCCGACGCGTGCCGGCGCGACTTCCTTCTGCCTCGTCGGTGGCGCGGTGCCTGTTGCCACTACCCACCATTGGTTCTTGGAGGTGCACTGGTGATAGAGGAAGCAGGCTTAGATTGACAAAAGTTTGAAGGCTAAAGGCTTGGTGAAAGGCTAGGGGCACCTACGGTTTTATTTATAGGGGTGGCGAAGAGATCGTGGCCCTGGATCGTGGTGCATATCCCGAGAAATTTGGAAAGTGGAGAGGTTTCCTTAACCGAATCGCCGTCGGGTCGTTTGGAATTCAAGCTGAGTCATATTCGATCGACTGGCTCGGCTGAGTTGCGGTTGGAGTGCTATTCGGGTATGGTACTGTTTGGTCGCGGTTACTGAATGAATCATCCAAAAATTGCGAACATGGTGATACAGAAAAAGGAAAATGAAGTTTATAAAAGGCAAAGTTACAAGGACGATTAATTTGGCTACAAATTGCTTGGTGCACTCAAATGTTTAAGTACTTTGCAATTACACTAGAAGCATTTGATGTCATCTGGTTGATGTTCTCCAGCAGTTTCTGATAAGTTTCTTGAGCATTGGACAGAGTGGAGAGTTTTGCTTTGAGCTGGTTGGATTCAATATGGCTGCCGATGTTTCCTTTTGGATTTTCTCTGTGAAACCAGAAAGTTCGGCTATCTTCTTCCTATCAGCTTCAATTTCAGCTGTCAAAGTCTTCAGTTCAGCTTCTAGTGCAGCTTTCCTGGCAATCTTCACCTCAAGTGCAGCTGGCATTTCAACTATCAGTTCTGTGTTCCTCTGGATTTGAGCCAGTGAATCTTACACAAATTGTTTGGCTTTGGCTCTCTTTTGCTCAAGAGCTGGTCTGGAGGATTGAATCCACAAAGCTCATCTTACTGCTGCATAATGATCGTCCAGATGAGAGATGGGCTCCAGGGAAACTTTAATGTCATCAGGGAGTTCTTGATCGATAGATTCAAGTATTTCATCTAAGCGATCGACATCTCTGACTTGATCTTGGGCATCTCTTTGCAACCAGGAGAAGACTTCTTTAAGCCTTGCCTGATTTTCCTCTGATAGGACTTGATTTGAAGATGCTTCATCCTTTTTGGCAGCTGGATCACTCATAATAAATAGAGAGCTTGGTGGTGATGTAGCCTGGTCCTGAATAGGAAGGTTTGCTGATTTAAGGATGGTTTATTAAGTGGAAATAAAAGTGTAGATGTTTACACTCACCTCAATTCTGGTTTCCTGGACTGGAGAAGAGGTTTGCTCAGGCTCAAGGGGGATTTCTTGAGTGATCAGCTGAAGAGGAGTTTGAGGATTTCCTGGTAAAGCTGAAGCTTCTAGTTGGGGGAAAGCTGGTGCAGTCCCTGGTAGATTTGAAGCTTCTGGCTGAGGTGAAGATGGGTTCATCTCTGGTGAAACTGGAATTTCTGCTTGAGGAGGGGATGATTGAATCCCTGAGGAAGTTGAAGTTTCTGCTTGAGAAGGAGATGGTTGAACCCTTGGTGAACTTGGACTCGAAGCATGCTGAGGGGAAGAAATCTCCGCAGGTTGATTCACCAATGTTTCTTCTGCAAATACCAAATAAAAGGTAAATGCCAATGTAAATGATGATCTTTAAAGAGAGAGAAGCAATAAAGGCCGTACCAACAGGTGGAGCATTGGCAGATTCTGAAGCTGTTGATGGTTGCTGGGTTCTGGTCTAAAATTGCACAAGAAGAAATTTGTCAAATGAAGAATGGTCTTGTGTTCAAGAAGGAAGAGGTATTACCTCAATGGAAATCTTTTTGGTGGTTCTTTTCTTCTTGGCAGCTGGAGGGGCGACCGAAGATGGAGCTTTTCTCTTATCAGAAGTTGAACTGATAAGGTTTGGGTCCATTGTAGCATATCTGGACATTAGTTGAGCCAGAGTTGTGGATTTGAATCCTAAAGCAGAGATTGGGCCAACAGCATTGTAAGAGAATGTCCTTGCTCGAGGGGCAGGTACTGTGTTCTGCAGGAAGTAACCAAAAATCATGGTCAGTAAAGGAAGGCATGCCTGGTCAAAGGAAAGGATAAGTGTATTACCTCTGAAGTTGGCTGGAAGTCAGGCATCAACTCAAGACAGAAGGAGTGCACTGGCTCACTAAAGATATGGTCATGGAACTCTTGCCACCAGGAGATGAAGAGAGGATGAGCTATTGTTGTTGGTGTAAAGAGCCAGGTATACATAGTTGGGCTACATTGGTATTCAAAGACCGTTCTGGCTTGTATGTTCTCTTTGATTTCCTCTCTGGGTTTGAGGAATTCATGAAGAAATAGCCTTGGGGGAACTTGGCCACATCCCAGCTGTCGAGCCATTATGTTTGGCTGATAATATTCATAGGTGCTGTGATTTAGCCTTCCTCCACACACCCTCTTGGCAAGATGCATGGATGGATAAAGACATTAAAAATTTCTATGGATCTTGCATCATGGCATCCAGTTTCAAAGGAGAATTCATAAGGGAGGGTCAAGTTATCATTGTTCAAATAAGGGAGCCAAAGGGGATTGGTGAAACCTCTGAAAAAGAGCTCAAAAAGTTGACTGACATTTTGATCAATGGATATGGTTGAAGCTGCTTCTCCATAGGTTTGGCATCCTTTGGTGATATGAGTTTCTCCTTCCTTATGGATGGATGAAGGGAAATGCCGATTGTTGAGATTGATATAAATAATCTGGTGCATGTGTAGTTGCAGCCACATCTGTACAAACCACCAGGGGCCATTGACACATGATATCTTCTGGCCGGTGTGCATCTGAGAGGTGGTCTGATGGAGCATATGGTATACACTCCCTAGGAGATACTTTCCAAGGGGAACACGATGACCAACAACCAAATCCTCAGCCATTGCGATATGGTTCAGGATTGGCTCATTGGCCTTGCCACAAAAGATAAATCTGCATAGCCACATGTTTAAGAATGCCCTGTATTCAACTTCACCCAGAGGACCATCTTTCATATGATTCTGGATATACGACTTGTATCCACTTCCTGTCTTCACTCCTTTTTGCCTGGTGGAGCCTTTATACTGGAAAGGATACATAGGTCCTGTGATATCGAGGCCGGTCATCATGTATACATCGGCCAAGGTAGGAGACATTAGGTCGTGACCAAAGAGGAAGGCGTTGACACCATTTGACTAGAAATGGCAGGCTGCAATCAAAAGGCTCTCGTTCTTGGGGGTCTCGGCCAGGGATAACTCCAAACATTGGGTAATACGAAGGGTGTCCCAATTGCTGGTTTTTGCATTGTTATCTGCGAGTATCCTCTTGTACCAGTTTCTCCAGCCTGCAATTGGGGGCAGAGGCCAGTTCTTGAAAGCATCTTGCCACAACTGGGGCCCTGATAAAGCTGCTTTAAAAGGGATTCTCCTGGATTCGGCTTCAATACACTCGCGTGGATCAGAGATTCCCACAGTACCGAGGAAATAGGATGATGAGTTGTCCTCAGTATGAATCAAAAGCTCGATGGATAGCTCCTATCGTGAAAAGGTGGAAAAACAAATCTAAGATGGGAATCGGAAAGGTAATACCGAATGAGCCTTAAGGGGATGAAGTTTACCTGGATAGCTTGGTCCAGCATTGAAGGTTTGAGCTTGGAGGTTGATGACCTAGGGTTTGGATCTGAGCAGAGATTCCAACGGATCACAGTAAGAGAAAATGGTGTTGAACAGATTTGACTTGAAGACGTTGAGCATTTATGGTCAATTCCGAAATAAAATCACTTTTATCCCGTAATTGAAGGGGCATACGTTAACACCAAAAAATGGTACAGGAGAAAGGCTGACTTGTGGGCCGAGCTTGGTGATGCGGAAAAATCTCCTCAAAGGAATCGGTAAAGGACGCTTGCGGTTGGTAGTGCGCCATCGTTCGGTAGAAGGACTGTTTGCGCTTTTAAAAGGGAAGTTTTCGAGAATGCGTGGTGACGTGGCCCGATGCAAGGAAAGAACGAGTTGATGGCATATACGAGACGGACATTGGCGTCGGAGCATTAATTTAGACATTTAATGTTGTACTCGTAGTCGACCAGGAGTCGTGTTAGGACAAGGGTATAAATATGAACCTTTGATGTATGTAATAGGTATCGAACAATTTTACAACAAACCGGCTTTACACCAAATTCTCGAGTCCTTTAGTCGTGTCGTCGAGTTCTTCGAGGGGAATCATTGATCCGTCGACCTCCGTAAGTACCAGCAACCTTGTATCATGTCTAGTTTCATGCGGTGGATTTAGACCGTGATGCAAGAAGTCTTGTTACCTTGCTTAGTATCATGTGGTGGATTTAAGCTTGATTCAAGAGGGTTTCTTGTTAGATCATGAGCCATGCGGTGGGATAGGATCTAGCTTGGGGCTAGTTATCGGCTCTATTAGATTTGGCAAGATCTAATAGATTCATTAAGTTACCTCGTGTTGCTTTGAGTTTTTACTTTATGTTTAAATTCATGTAACACTCTTTGCCCGATTTAGATTGGTTTGGATAGGCTTTATCTTGTTCGGTGATCTTCACGCTACATGTTCATATCTTTGGCTTAATACGGCACATGGATCACGTGTTCCTTAATAGCCGAACCCGAATCAATCTAAGTTGTCACGTGTTGCGGGTTCAAGCTTGCTAATCTTGTGTAAATCTTGAAAGAGCTGAGTATCATGCGGTAGATGCAGGTTTTTGGGTTGTTTTAGAGCTAATCATCCGGTGGATTAGATTTCGATTCAATCTGATAGGTTTATCATCTTTGGCAATGTTTGTTCCTTCTCCACGGAACCCGATTCGGCTGTACAGCCGCATTCGGTAGTGCTTCCACGAGTAAAATGTGTTCATAAGTTTGTTTTAAATAATGCATGCTTTTAGCTTTCCATATTTAGATTGTATCATGCGGTGGATTAATCTCTTTGTGGTTGGTGGTATGATTTCAAACAAGTTGTATCATGCGGTGGATTAACTTGTTTGGTTTCATCCTTGACGGGTTTGAAAGTACCTAGACATGCGGTATACTAGTGCTTTTGGCCTATGTATGCTTGTTTACTTCATATTTATAATCATGCTTTTACCTTATCTATTTTATTTGTTATTTATCTTCAAAAATCGTTCACGGTTACGTGTGAATAACGCTCTTTAAACAAAGACCGATCTTTTGTCATGCTCACGTCATCCATTCGGCTATATCCTGTTTTCATGTTTTAAAGCTCCCGAATGATATTTGAATTGCCGATAGATAGCTTATTATAACTATATATCATTTTAATTGGCTTTCTAGCCGTAAATATGGAACTGTGTGTTACCACCCGGCAAGTTCCAAGTTTTATCTAACTATTTTATTTCCTTTGTCATTTTCAGGAAAATTGACTGGCACGCTTTCAGGATTCATCGCACGTGTTAAGCCAGCTCCTTTCGGCTTGCTGTGTGCTTGGCGTGAGGTGCCGATTTTGCGTCAACAGCATGCTTATTATTTGGAAGTAAAACCCGAATCTGCAATGAATGACAGTGAGAATTAACATATAAAATAAACAAGCAGATATAGAATGATTAATTTGCAGTACAAACCTTCAAGTTGGCATCAACCTCATTTTTATTAGCAATTCTAACCAAACTCGCTGATGTCAGAGTTCTCGTGATTGATTTGTGTCTGCCTATAAGTGCACCAGTGCAAGCAAAAAACCTGGTTTCTCCTACAAAGATTATTATTGCAATCAGGGTACTGACAAAGATTATTATTGCAACCAGGGTACTGAAATAAAAAAGGAAAGTAATGATCTTACTGTAACAGCACAGTTACCATGGAATGAAGCAAGTGAGACAACACTTAAAGATGTATCTAAAGCCACTTTTTCAGTGAGATTGTTCCATATATCTCCCGCAAATTCCTCCTCGAAGTTTTTATGCAATTCCATGCCTCCTGGTTGAAGAATCATAGAACAGCAATTATTGAGAGTGCTAGAAAAGACTAATAAAGTGCAACAAAAGGGTGGTGAGCAAAAGCAAAAGCTACTGACCTTCAAATGTCACTGGCAGAGGATAACCACGCGATATTAGATCTTTAGTAAAATCATTTGTGAATTCTGAGAGAATAGGTTCAAGAGATTAATCGATGCTTAATTGATGTCAATCAAAACTGAAGACAGATTACTCACCGTCATCTGGCAAGGGACAGAAATCAGGGGACTCCAACAATTCATTGATGTCTGGTGCATCAAGGTGAAGCAATAATGACCATTAGTAATACTCAATAACAGTATAATACAATATAAGTAATGAACTAATGATATTCTGATAACATTAAAAGTGGGCCGAGCTTCGATTCACACCTTGCAATGATTCAGTTTCCGAATCACTTGTAGAGGATTCCGAAGGCCTCTGATTCGTGATTGGGCTCTTCTCATTTGCACTACCTTTTTTCGGTGGGTCAGGGAGGACATCAGCTGTAAATTAGTAAATTATCATAAAGCATATCCATATAGCTGGTGTAAAGCAGTACTCCTTCTCTGCGCAAATGTGGGGCATGTTTTTTTAATGGTTTTGATAAGTATATATACTGAGTACAAAATAAAATTTATTAATTAAACTCTTCAACATTATCAACCTTATACTTATGACCACATTTATATACACTGAGCACGAAGGTAGTATAATCATTTGAATGTAATTCTTTGTCTATTCTATATACAAGTTAAGATACATAATAAGAGTATGGACAGTGGGTAATACTACAAAACGAACCTTAAATGATGTTAAACTTAATAAAAAAGAATTTATTTAATAGTACAAATTAAATTAGCATTCTTCAATTCATGAATGACCATTACTTCTCTCACCTTGTGAATTATGAACAAGTGGAGTGGAAGATTTACATATCTCACTTGTGCTTTAAATTTTGCTATTTCTTGCTTGTTTGATTCTAACCCTGCAGCAGATTGTAGTAAATTCAGCTAGCAATTCCACAGAGCTAATGTTTCCAAAGGAAAATGGATCATGGAGCATATCAAAGCTAAGTAAAACAATACAGTTCTACATATTTGTTTCTCAGGATCAACAATAGACCGGTACCATTTTCACTAGATCCCAACTCCCAACAGAACAATCTAATAATCAAATTTGAGTATGGGTTTAAATCCCATCTCAACAGGTTTAAGGGAAAACAACATTCTGAAGACTGCTTATAAAAACTCCTAAGGGGTGAAACTGGTGCCAGAACCATATTCAGTCCCCCAAACAAGCCTGCTTGCACAGCAGTACCGGTATCCAATGCAATAGCTAGCATATGCTTTGACTAGAGTTTCGTGCATTTTAGAGTACCCCCAAGAAGACTATTGTTTCAAACTTATTAGAAGGTTTTCCATGCCAGGTCTCAATAATCCTGGTGAATGATAGGGAGACAACACTACTAGATAATTTTGGCACAACTTGTTCATACCAACACCACTCACGTTTGAACAGGTAAAAAATGAAATTGTAGCAAGCATACCTAGGTATCTCACAGGGCACAAATGACTCAAGAATTCCTTCCTTTGGTAGGAATAGAGTCCCTTCAGTATCCATATATGCGACATGTTCATACCAACAAAGTGCCCCTCAGAGTCAACAAGGGGGCCTCCAATACCAAACTGTAAAAAAAAAAGTAATGCTGAGCATACAACACAAAAATAAAGCCACAAGAAAAAGATTTTTGTTTATAGCCAATCATATATATCACAGCACAATTGTTTACTTCCACAATGTCAAGACATAAGGATAGAAATCAGTAGTGCACCTGAGGGATTTTACACGTGGACATATTAAGCCTTTGACCATAGAGTTCAATTGATCGCTTAGTCACTACCCCATTTGAGAGCTTCACTTCTCCTGTACCGGAGCGACAGAAAGCTACTACATCGCTTTTAGATCCAAGTTCCAAGTGTTGATCCAGACTTGCTTCTCGAAAATCAGGGAAAGGGCCCATGCTGATAGTAGCAATATTGCGGTTATAATCAATTCTTCTCAAGCACCCCCATGTACTCTCCCCATTTGGAAGGTTCACATGAATCTGTGATGATAAAGCAAGACAAACAGGTTACAGAATCATCATCTTAAACAGGTTGAAAATGTTCTTGATCTCCTGCGCAATATCTCAATTTCATCTTTAGAAACGATGATTAAATGCAAGCATAGAAAGCTCGAACTGGTGATTAAATGCAAACGTTGGAGGTGGATCTGTATAATCACCAATGAATGATAGGGAGACAACACTACTAGATAATTTTGGCACAACTTGCTCATGAAGGTTTCTCTCGGCATCACCGATGCTGACAGATTCCTTGTGTGATGAATCATCCAGATCCAAGCGTCCTATTAGTTAAGGGAGACGTGAAAACACAATTGTGACATACGGAGTATACATTTAAAAAAAAGGTTAGATGAATCAACAACTCCCTTATCATACCGTCAAAACTTTTTTTAGCTTTCTGCTTTTCCTTAGAGTCAGCTGAGTAAACACCTCTTCGTTTTGACATATTTTCAATGCCTGAAGCAAAAGGGAACAAATTAAATTTAAGTATTTTGAGTTATATGAGTGTCGATTCAATTTTATCACTTAGAGCAACTCCAACAGTTTGTCAAATCAAGTACCCGTTTTTATCACTGCAATATTGGAAATAAGAGATTGTTCCCGTTTCTTTAGGGCGAGATGAGGTACGATTTCAGACATCAGTCGAGTAGTATTATATACCTGATGATATACTAAGGAGGAGGTCGACGTACGCTACGTTCTGTATGTTGCACGGTCGATCGATCGACTGCTCGTGTGCACCAGGCAGGCAGGTCGTCGGAACAAATATTTATTTAGTGGTGTTTTTCATCGGCGCCACGCCGTGCGCCGCAGCTGAGCATATATAGTGGCCACGCGGCCCACGCCGCACCGTCTCCGGCCCGTTCTCGTAGTCACGTATCGATCGTACGCGCTGTCCCACCACACCGGATCGGAATCGACGAGCGGCTTCGAGGAACCCTAGCTAAGCTAGCGCCCGCCGCCCCGGCCAGTTAGCTCTTTCGTTCGCGGCACCGCCTTTTGCCCGTTGCTCGATTCCAATTCGACGACCTACGCTCGGCGATCCCGGCGCCGCCGCCCACGATTGAGTTCGGTCCTCTACAGCAAAGCGGATCACCGTGTAGCGAACATAGCCTCATACGCTATCCGTTCGAGTTTGATTTTGATGATTCATGACAACATGATCATTGGGACTAACCATATTGTTTTAGCATGTCTTTGTAGACACTTCTAGGTCCCAATGATGCAAGAAAATCACATGCCAAAATGCCAAAACAAAGGGTCAAAACCGAGCAAGAAAAGGAAAAGAAAAGACACCGACGGATGAACTGATGGTATCAATTTAACAATCGTCGGTGCAATCGTCGGACGAGTTGGTACACAGGGTCAAACCCTAGGTACCGTCGGATGAACCGACGGTCCACTTTTTAGTAGCGTCGGACGAGTTGCAGAGGAAGAGTAAGGAAGACAGTAGC
This sequence comes from Cenchrus americanus, assembly GCA_947561735.1. Lineage (NCBI taxonomy): Eukaryota > Viridiplantae > Streptophyta > Magnoliopsida > Poales > Poaceae > Cenchrus > Cenchrus americanus. The sequence goes on from OX387242.1 coordinate 68,872,715, forward strand.
ACCGGATGATCCGACGCCTTGATCAAGATGAAGTATCGATCTATCCGACGGTCGATTGGAAGCTAACCGAGGCGACTTGAGCGCGGAGTCTTCAGCACCGGATGATCCGACGCACCGTCAGTGCATAGCGTCGGAGCAGTTGTGTCAGAGAACCTCAACGGCTAAGTGACGTGGGAAGGGCACCGGATGAACCGACGCCCTGGAAAATATAGCGTCGGATCATCCGACAGTACCTTTTTCAGTGGACGTTAGCCAACGGCTAGTTTGATGCCTTGGGCCATTTATACCCCCTCCACTCACCCATTTGAGGTTGCTGGATAGTGTGGAAGTGCAGAGGAGTTCAAGACACATTGAAGATCATATTCAATCCATCCAAGTGCTTAATTGCTCATCCTTAGACTTGCATATGCTTTGTGTATGTGCTTAGTGCTAGGCTTAGCTTAGAGCTGAGTGAGTGTAAGGTTGTGCCAACCTTGTGAGGTGATTCTTGACTGAATCAAGTTGTACAAGGTTCGCCGGAAGCCTTGGGGCCTAAGTGGCTCACTGGCAATCGTCATCGACCCTCCAGCTTGGTGTGGAGACGTGGAGACCCCCTTCCTTGGTGGAGAAGCTCCTTAGTGGAGGCGGCGTCAAGGTGACCGAGGGAGCTTGACAAGTGCCTAAGTGGCTAGCCTTTGTGACGTGTCAAGTGGTGCTCTTGGGAGAGACTTGGTGGCCGGGAAGCAAAACTCTTGTGTGAGTGCTTCAACGTGGACTAGGGGTGGCTAAGTGCCTACCGATACCACAGGATAAATCGCGTGTCAAGAGTTTGCTTCCTCTCATCCCCTTTACATTTCCGCATTTACTCTATTGCAATCTTTGCTTGCCTTTACTTTCCTAGAGTAGTATCATGCTAGGAATGGCTATAGATTGCAAACCTTGTTTTGGGATGGGAGTTTCACACTAGAACAACCTTAGTTGCATATCTAGATAGTATGTTCTAGTTTACTTTTGTGTAAAATTAGTGAAGTCACACTCCCTCCCCTCTTAGATTCACCCCCTCCCCCTCTTAGGATAACGAGCATCCGATTCCTTACACAGCGATAGAGTGTGCCGCCCACGAGTTCATCCATCATGCTGCGATCTCAAGTCTGACTCACCAAAGGTGCAGAATTATATTGATCCACCATGAGTTCCAAATTGATGAACTTTGTTTTGCCCTTCTCATGTCACCACCAGCAGGCTGCAGGCAAAGGGGGTGTCATGGTGACACCCACGTCTTGGTACTTCCATCTCCTCTCTCTCTCTCTAGATAGATATAACGCTAGCTCTCCATGACTCACCTGTCTCACCAGTATATATAAATAGATATAACCAAGAAGTATGATAAGATTTTTAGTAGACTGGCTGGCTCAACAATTTGCAAAGGAATTAGTACTTGTCCCTAGTTTTATGATTTTAGAATGAATTAAGTAATTACTTAACCTCTGAGTGATGAAATTCTTTTTCATTATAAGTTGCACTAAACATCAGCAATATTGAATCAAGGAAAAATATATAATTTTGCTTTCTTAACTAACGAAAGGCGATACCCCCCCCCCCCCCAAAAAAAATATAACTTTATTGACAACCTTCCTTAAACATTTTTATTTTCATTAGTAAAAGGGGTTTATAATTATTTTCTATCTAAAAGCCTAAACGCTGGGTTAAACAAGCATTTGTAGTTGCATAAAACATTATTCAGAATATATTAATTTTTATAATTATTAAATATTTATTTAATACCTTCATGAAAGGTACTAGATAACCACCTAATATTTTTGTCATTTTTCCTAGGGTTTAAGAGTTTTGATACATAAAGGAGAATAAAAACATCTAGTGAAATTGGGTTTGCTAATTTTGGACACTAAAATTATAGGGAATTATTGAAGAAAACTGAATTAAATCTAATTTCTGAGAAAAAAACTTACACAACCTGGAACTCCAAGAAACTTCACCCGCAGGCCGCAGCCCCTAAGCTTCATGGACAAGACCTCCAGCCTGTGGGATATTTAACTATTTGCCACTTTTAGGTTTGGCGCTGCTTCGAATGAGACTTTTAGTTTGGCTCCTACAGATTTGCCACTGCGACTGAATGAAGCAACATATTTGCCACTTCACAAAAGCTAAACGGCGAGGCCTCCTCGTTTAGGCTTAAGTCGAGACCCCTTTTGTTACTTTCTGTGCACATGGGAGGAAGTAGCTTTTTCTCCAAACGAAGAACATGAGAAGGTAACTGACAGCCGGGGGTGGGAGGTGGGTGGGGAGGTCGGCGATGACTTGGGGGCGGTGGAGCCGGCAGGTTTTATGCTTTTTGGTTTACTGAGGTTCGGGTTGTAGGGGGAGGGATCCATGGCCGATGGATGTAGAGGGATGGTCAGCGGTAGTGGTAGGCCCAGTGGTGGTGGCCAAGTGTGGGCGGCGAGGCCGGGCGGCGATGGCGCCGTCGGCCGGGTGGTAGAGGATGTCCGGTGGCGAGTGTCAGCGACAGGGGCAAGCAACCACATTGGTTAGGAAGAGCGGGGTTGATGGGGAGGGTCGGTTGGTGGGCGGTGAGGCCAGGCGGTGATAGCACCACCTGCCGGGTGGTGGAGGATGTCCGATGGTGGGTGTCGGCGTCGAGGGCAAGCAACCGTAGCGGTTAGGAAGGGTGGGGTTGAGGGGGACGGTTGGTTAGCGACAGCATGGCGATGAGGTCGCCGTCGACCGTGGGCGGTGGTGGGGGCGCACACCGGAGAGCTGTAAGATGACGGTGGAAATCTTACCGGAGAGCTCTTCTTCTCTGACAAGCACTTCGGCGAGCTCTAATCAAGAAGGTGGGAAGAAGGGGGGAGGAGGAGGAGACAGGCGGCCCACGTCGGCGATGCTGCAACTCCGGCGAAGCGGAGGCTGGCCGTAGGCGCCTGGGTTGGATTCATGCCGGTGATGTGTGCTAAGAGAGATGTGGATGCGATTTTTTTACGAGAAAGAAGAAAGGCGGGGAAGACAGCTGAATGGATAAGAATGGTCTGAGGCACTCTGGCTGCCTCATGCACGTGATGTGTAGGCCAGGGGCTCTCCGCGTAGTCCTAACGCGAGAGTGCCCTCTGTGTATTTGCCTCGTTGCCACTTTTGCTGACGTGGCGTGCCACCTCCCTCCAGTATGGATGGTCCATGGGAAAAGACTAAAATACCCCCATGTTCTCATCATCAACCTCCCATTGTTCCTTCTCGTGCCATAGACACATGGGACCAGCACATCGGGCTCATATTCAACCTCGCTGCCACTCCTCACCGGGACACATCAGGATCTGGCGAGCGGTGCCCACAGCAAGCAATGGCAGCCTAGCGAGCACTGGTTGTAGGAAATGGTGCCCCCACCCCTGACGAGCTCAGCCCATTAGGGAAAGCGGCGGCGGCCAACCCCAACGAGGTCTGTTGGGGGGCAAGCCGGACTGCTAGACCTTCGCGTCTTGCTCTGCCATCCCTCCTCCTCCGACCGCGACCACCTATCGTCATGCAGACCGTGGCCCTACGCCCCTCCTCTCGGCGGAGACCCCCGGTGAGCTCCGACATTGGGGCAAGCGGGGGCGGCTCGACGAGCATGGGATGTGGCAGAGCGCAGCAGGGAAGGAGTCGGTGAGGTCAAGGCTGGGGAGGGAGATCCCCCCCCACATGTTGCGACCATGTTGCGACTTGTGTTGCGTGCAACATCCAACGTCAGAAGCCCTCCCTCCCCTCCTCCTTGACACAACACCCAACATTACATGTCTGCAACATTAAAACTCAACATCCGCAACATTTGCTAAATCACAGTGAAACATTAAGATGCATATGTCGCAACATGTTAGAGTAGCAGATGAAACACGAGAAACAAAATGTTGCAACATCATCAAAACAACGACTCATGTTGCGTGCAACATCCAACATCAAGAGCTCCCCCTCCTCCTCGACACCCAAACATGTCTACAACAACGAAACTCAACATCCGCAACATTAAAAATTTAATGTTTGTAACACCCAACAACATGCGTCTGCAACATCGAAACTCGACGTCTGCAATGCAACAGTGAAACTTCTAAATCTACTTTTGTAACATCCAGATTAATACACATGCAACATGTGTCTGAAATAGTTACAATATCGCAACATTTAGATCTACTTTTGCAACATTCACATGAAACACTTGCAAACATTCATCAGAAACATCCCAAACACATGCAACATACACTTGCAACAGCCCCCCAACTTTGCCTGTTGGCCACCATGACCGCCGCCCGAAGCTCCTCCTCCTGGCCGCGGGGAGCAGCGCCCCGCGCTGCCGGTGAGCTCTCGCGCTTGGCCACGGGAAGCGAAGCCTTGGCCACCGGCGAGCTCCGTGCGGAGGCCGCCGCATGCGCCCCGTGCGCTCCGGCACCGGGGAGCGGCGGCTCGTGCCGCCGGGGGGCTCCCGCTCCCGGCCGCAAGGGGCTCCGCCACCGGAGGAGAGGCCGCCCGCACCCGGCCGCCTCCGCCCGGCCGCCGCGAGCTGCGCGCGGCGGCCGCGCCCGCAATACACCCGTCGCTACCAGAGGAGAGGAGAGGCCACCTGGATCCGGCACCGCCGCCGGAGTAGAGGCCGCCCGCGCCCTTCACTGCCGGAGGAGGAGCTCGCGTCCATGTCGTTCATGGTTTGGGGGAAGAAGAAGAAAAAGGGAGAGAGAACTGAGAGAAAGAAATGGTGGGCGGTTGGTAGGTGGTGGAGATATTTATGATGGGCAGCTCTTCGTACCTGCGGTGGAGAATAGGCCACGTTGGCGTTTGATTTTTTCCCCTCCGTCCGGACGTCTGCTTCTGAGTATTACCGTAAAAAAAATCATACATGGTATTCATTTACAACTCAAGAGACAACACTGTTCCGGTCCGCTTGGCATGGACTTCTCTGTTGCAACTTGGGATTGGTGAGTGGCCTGATCCCACGTGGCGCCACAGTGCACAAATACACTAAAGCGGGCGGCCCATATATCAGCCTATTATCAACAAATAAACAGCCCAGTTACCTAAAGAGAGGACGGACGCACTTGTTCTGGCCGTAGAAAAAAAAAAGAGCACCGCCAGCTCACCGCCGCCACCGCGCCGCCATCAATTCCATCGGGTGCTGCAGCTCTCTCATCGCCGTCCAGCGCCGCCGGGTGCCCGTCTCGCTCTTCACCTCCATCGGCGCCGGGGTGCTTGCAGCGCTCGTCCCCGTCACCACGGTCGTCGCGGAAGTGTGTCTGACCCGGCTGCGCCGGTCGCCGCCGCCGAGGGGCCAGACCACGGTTGGGACTGGCAATAGGTTTTGTGCGCCAGGGGCTGCACCACCTTGGGGAGGGCACCGGTACTGCCAAGCCGAATCACCGCGGGGGAAGATCGACCACTGCACACGAGGACAATTGAGCAGAAGGCTACAAGTTGGAAAATTGAAATTCAGATAGTAGCACACATGTGTTTCCCAATTTAGGATGGCAAATCGAGAATGTGATGACTTTTTTGTCAATGTATTTCAACACAGCAATTGAGCAAATGGCTACAAGTATGTTGCAACTTTTACCATCCTGTAATGTTCGGTTTTGGAGCATTTTGCTATACTGAATTCAGACCTGGAAGCATAAACTGAATATGAATGTTTACTATCTCAAAATCACAGCAATGAAGCCTTGTGCCACCTGAAAATTAGATTCCAGACCGGTGATGATTCTTCAATGCATTGTATTATAGTTGTGCTAAAATACATTTGACAAAACAATGGTCACATTATCAATTTGCCATCCTGAATGCATAAACTTAATAGTTGTGCTGAAATTCATTTGACAAAAATAATCATCACATTCTTAGTCTGTCATCGTGAATTGCTATCAATAGAATGACCTGAGATTGCAAGTATCATACTCCCAAAATGACATAATAATCAGGCTCAAAGTGCCGAATACAGCTGCTATAGTTTGGCTTCTCAGATTGTTGCATTTGCCCTCTTGTACGGTGGTCGTCCTTCCTCCGCGGTGGTCGACCTTAACACCAGCAGCCCTCCCCGTGGGTGCTGACCTTCGACGCGCCGCACGTGAACTCACTTGCGAGTCCCAATCGTGGCCTGGCCCATGTGTCGACGGCGATATCGCCAGTCAAAACAACTCCAGGATGGTGTAGACGATAGGGACGAGGCAAATATGGCAAAGAGCGAGGCGCACCCAGCGTTGGTGGGTGGCCACGAGAGAGTCGTGGCACCCGATGACGCCGGTGATGAGAGAGATGCTGCACCCGGCAGCGGCAGGGATGACCCTCTCCGTTTCCGCCGGCAGAAGTGCGGCAATCTCATCTCTCATGTGCTTGCGTCTGTGCTGTTTTGCTGATTATTGGGCTGATTTCTGGGCCACATGATCATGTAATTCATTACTTTAAGTCTGCGCCGTCGGATGTTGGATTGACGTCTCAGATCACCTGAACATCCCTCTGCTGATGAGGAGGAAACGGCAGAGGATCTCGTTCCTGCTCGAGGCCCCGCACGCCCCACCGCTGGATCCGTCCCTGCCTACTCCCTTCGTTTCATAATAGTTGTCGTTTTGACTTTTCTAGATCATACTACTATGTATCTAGACATAAGTTTATACCTAGATGCACAACAAAGGGAATGTATCTAGAAAAGCTAAAACGATAAGTATAATGAAACGGAGGGAGTATACGTGAATCCAACGTGGGGCCATGATTCACGAGGAACCTCAAAATCTAAGCTCTTCTTGTGTCCACAAAAGGAATTAATTAAGCAACTAGCATTTTGTATGAAGATAATAAACAGGTACAATTACACATATACCCTACAACAGTATTGTCCAAACATGTATGTGGTGGCTGAAACCAAGGTATTGACTCATCAGTACTTATTATGCCATAAAAATGAGCAATGTAATATGCCTAGTTTCCTAGAGTATATACAAAAATATGAAGGATCTAGTCACAGAGAAGGGGGGTTGAATATGGGACTTATTTTCAAGCTCTAAAGGAAAAACGAAAACCTTAACCTATCAACTAGTGTTGCCCATACTAAAAAGGTTCTTATCTACTTCTAGAGCACACTAACATAAGTTTCCTTAGCAAATAACACACTAGGAGGCAATATGACAACCTAGGCAAGATATGAAGCACACAAGCGAAACAAGCTAGAACAAAGACAAAGAAACTTGAGAGCGGAATTGAAATGCTGAAAGTAAGTGCTAGAAGTAAATAAGATGGACAAGAGGCGATCGAATTTTTTTCCCGTGGTATCGAGAAGTTGACGCTTCCCCCTAGTCCACGTTGGAGCACTCACTTAGAGTATCGCTCCCCCTTGAGTCACTAAGACACAAGTGCTCACTAAGAGTACCCGTTCTCCATCTCCGGAACGGTGGGCCTCGAACAGTGTACACCAAGCTTGTCTTGAGGCTCCCACAATCTCCAAGAGCTCACCAAGAACCCCCAAGTCATCTAGACCGTCTAGGAGCCGTCAAACTCCAAGAGTAACAAGCCCGCAAACCTTCACTTGACCTGAGCACTCAGCTAAGCCATGAATGCACCTTGAAACTCTTGCTCACTAAGAAAGAACACCTCAATGAAGAGGAAGAGAAATTATACCAATAAGCAAGAACACACTCTCCTTCTCTCCTAGGCTGCAGTAGATCTTCAGAGTGGCAAAGGCAGCTCTAGAGAGGCAGGGGGCTTATATATAGGCCTAGCAAAGGTGGCTAGCTGTTGAAAAGTCCCCTGAAAAAGTTGTACCGTCGGATGAACCGATGGTGCCCCCCTGCTAAGCGTCGGATCATCCGGTCACTCACAGCGCCCAATATAGCCGTTGAACCTTGAAACCCAGACAATACACCGACGCTATACACCGACGCCACGTCGGATCATCCGGTGCTGAAGACACCCCACTCGGGGCGGTACTGTATGATTTGAAACAAATCGTCGGATGAACCGCTGTGAACACCATCCAAGCGTCGGATCATCGGTCTTTGGCCGAAGTCTTGGCGCGTCTCTCGTTGAATTTAAATGCAACCGTCGGATGAACCGATGGTCAAGGCGTCGGATCGTCCGATGCTTGAGCCCAGACCCTTGACCAGAACTGTAGCCAAACCCTAAGGCGTCGGATGAACCGATGCCTGTACCGTCGGTTCATCCGACGGTCCGTTTTGAACCAGTTGGCTGCAGAACTCATCCGATGCGTGTTAAATGTTGGGCGCCGGATCATCCGATGCTATGAAGTTGTTTCCAACTCATCCAATTCAGCGCATTTGAGTTTTCCGTTGATTCTTTTGCTTCAACCTTGCTTCCATGAACTCTCTGAGCTAGATAGGATCCAAGGAACATGAGTGTGCATAAAATATGGCTTTTGAGTGCATGGTCAAGCTACTAGTATACGAACCCCTCTTAATAGTACGGTCGAAACTACAAACTAGTAATCCAAGTGTCCTTCATCTCCTTTGCGACACTTGGAACTAACAAAGTCCTTAGCCTTGCAGTCTTCGACCAAATTGAGCCCATAAATTCAAAGTGAGGGGTCTCATTCCATTCAATACTCGTGACAATAAACCAAATAGAAATCCGCTTCAAAACAAAGGCTAGTCACAAGCATATGGTTGTCATTTATCACCGAAACACACCCTTACCAAAGGTGCGAAAGGGCCTAGATCGCTACAAAATATACAGGCTTCGTTACAATTTACAACTGTACAATTCCATATTTTGACAAAATATAGAGAAGTGTGATATACTACTAGCTGTTACACACTTCTCTTGCAGCTAATAACCACTAGCTGTTATCTATGAATGAACGACAGAGTAAAATTACAATGATCAATCACAAGGGTCACGTTTCCAAAAAAAAGAACAAGAAAATCACAAGGGTCACAAACAACTTGTATAAACAGTACTAACTCCAGCCAAATCACTGTAATCATCCACACATTAATTGTCCACGACCACATAGAGGAGATCACTGCTAGCGGTCATATTCAGGAAGCGTCAGTGTCTTGATCCTGGCACATTTCGCCCTCAGGGGTTCGTCAGCTATGACTTTGTAGCAATCACGCAAGCAGAGGATTTCCAGGCGAGGGCAGCCATCGACGATGGCGACCAGCTCGTCGTTGGTGATGTTGCTGCTGATGAGGCTGAGGCTTCGCAGCTCGCGCATCGCTGCGATTCCGAGCGCTTCGGCGACACGCCGTGGGTAGTTCAGGGAGAACCTGAAGCACTCTCTGCGCAAGCTGAAACGCTTCAGCTGGGGGCATGCTTTGCCGGTGGACTCGTAGATGTTGCGACCGCCGATTCTCGGACAGAGCTCGAGTGAGAGGTCTTCTAGCAGAGGTGACTTTGTAACCAGTTCGGTGAATCCTTTGTTAGTGACCTCGTGGCATGATGTAAGGCTAAGGATCTTCAGAGATACTGACCTGCGAACGTGGGTTAGATTAGGAGGGAGCAAGAATATATATGCAATAGAAAAATTAGAGGAAGAAATATATGGATTGAAAGGTTGCTGATTTAAAATATTGGCAGCGAAAATTAATTAAGATTGGGTCCATCTTTATAGTACTTCGTTCCAAGTTATAGGTCGTCTGATTTTCCAACTCCAAATTTGACCGCTCGTTTTATTAAAAAAACATTATGCAAACATAGTTAAATTTAAATCAATATTGAAGAAATATTAATAAAGAAAGTCACAACAACATATTTGACATTTTGCATATTTTTTTAATAAGACGAGTAGGCAAACATAAGGATGGAAAATTCGAACAAACTATAATTTAAAACGAAAGAAGTAGTAATATGTAGCTTTCTTAATTACTGTGTTTCGCGAAAAATAACCTTGAGAATCAAATTTATTACTCCATCCATTCCAAAATTTAGATCGTTGACTTTTTTAGGAGTATAGTTTTCTCTATATATTTCGATATAGATATAATGTATGTCTAGATATATAATAATATTTATGAACTTAGAAAATCAAAGTGATCTATATTTTGGGACGGATGAAGTATAAAATGTGACAAACTATGCACACTTTATACCCCTCAAGTATAAACTATGTGTTATTCAGGTATGGTCAAAGTTCGGGTAACTCTATAAATCATTTGTTATTCAATTTGCTCATACAATTTTGTTAATTAGTGAACTCTATACCCCGTAAGAATATTAAACATAGATTCAATCTAGTGCTGAAAGCAAAAGAAAAGGTACCTGTGCCCAATATACTTGAGAAGCCCATCAGTGACGAAGTACTTCCCCAAGAACACCTCCAGCCTCCCCTTGGACCGGTCAACGGCCAGCTTCGCCATGGCGCACAGGGCGCTTCCCTCCATCTCCTCCACCACCCTGTGGTCCGCCATGTCCACGGATCGCCTCCTTCGCCGCCTGCAGCCATGACCGGCACACGAGGCCCGAGCCCATGAGGATCTCGACAGGGCCGAGCCTCGCGAAGACGAGCACGAGGGCGTCGACGGGCAGCTCCGACCAGTCCCTGCCGGCGGCCACCGGCGTCGTCTCCAGCTCAGGCCGGGAGAAAGCCCCGTCCTCCATACTTCGTCGAACGCCTGATCGAGGTGTGGTACAACTACAAGAAGGCCACAATTAATTAAACAAGCTACGACTACAAAGCATCTTGCAGCCTATATATGTCTCGATCGCTTAGGAATGAAATTGAACGGTGGTTTGGTCTAGCTAGCTAGTTACCTTGGGCAGCGCCGCCAGGCGCCAGCGGCAGAGGTCTCGGAGCAACGTCGTCAACGAGCCGCACGGCGTCGTCGCCGGTGGGTGGGTGGCTGAGTAATGTTTGGATCTTGGCGTGAGAGAGTAGTGGACTGACTAATGATGACTGACTAGTCGTTCTGCTTACCTGCGGCCGTCCGAAGCTTCACAGATATCGGCCAGCTGCCTGATGTGGCCCACAAACAGATGCAAAATCCAAAACCAGGACGGCACGCTGACTATTAGCGGACCTAAGATTTTCTTCCAAATGAGTTAGCTCACGTGGTCTATGCTTTGACACGTAGAAGACCACAATCAACCCCCCCCCCCCCCTTTTTTTTCCCCCTTTAAACTGAAGCTTGTTTGTAGCCCCATTCCATTAAGAGCACTTAACGATGTCAGTTCCCTTGTAATAGACATTTTTATCCTTATAGATTTGCCCCAACTATAAGCAATATGTCAGTTCAGAGATTTCACTTGCAAGGTTGAAACATGAACCAAGAAGAAGAATGAAGCTTATTTGTTTTAATTATCTTCCTTTATCTCGGAGATTTTTTCTTGGGGTTTTGAGCTCCTCATTGTCAAGGATTAAACAGTACTTCCCTCCTTCCTATAAAAAGTGCATATTTTTTCTAGGATAGATTAGTGTTGGCGCGAAAAGACTCTATTACCCCTATTTTTAGCCATATATATATGAAGTAAGTTTTGTCATGCCGATCAGATCTTATTACATTAGATCTATTTTCTAGGATTGCATTTTTTGAGATTTTTTTCAAATGCTAGAATTGCATTCTTTACGGGAAAAAGTCCATTTTTGACCATCCAACTTTTGCCTCAGTTTAGTTTTGGCCATCGAACTTCAAAATCGGATATCTTTGACCATCAAAGCCTTAAAATCGTTCACAATTGACCATCGGCCAGTTTTGATGGGTGGTTTCAACTTTTTTATTTACAATGTAGTCCTTAGAACTTGAAATGATCATTACTTTTTGCTCATAGCTCCGATTTAGGTGATTCTTGCGGTCACAATTTCATAACGGTGAGCTCTATCTTTTAAAAATGTTTTAATACAACTTTAACACCATTTGTTATATTATTCTTATGTTGTTGTATAAACAATAATATAAGAAAAGTAAAACAAACCGATACCAAATAATATGAGCAACATTTTAAATAATAAATCTCATCTTATGAACGCATCACCATAAGAATCACTTAAATTGGAGATACAAGAAAAAATAGTAATTATTTTAAGGTCCGAGGACAATTTTTAATCATTTTACTTATAGTTTAGTCGTTGGATCTTAAAATGATTACTATTTTTTCTGGTACCTCCAATTTTAGTGATTCTTGTAATCATACATTAATAACGATGAGTTTTATCTTTTAAAATGAGTTCATATTATTTTGTAATTTTTTGTTGTACTTTTCTTATAGTGTTGTTTTTTACACAACAACATAAGAATAATATAAAATTGGTGATAAAATAGTATAAATAAATAACATTTTAGAAGATAAAGCTCATTGTTATGAACGTGTGATCCCAAGAATCATCTGAATCGGAGCTATAAGCAAAAAAATAATGATCATTTCAAGTTCTAAGGACTAAATTGTAAATAAAAAAAGTTAAAACCACCCATTAAAACCGCACTAATTGTGAACGGTTTTAAGAGTTGGGTGGTCAAAGATATGCGATTTTGAAGTTCGACGGTCAAAACAAAACTGAGGCAAAAGTTGGATGGTCAAAAATAGACTTTTCCTTCTTTACGGGGGGGGGGGGGGTAAGTACTTTTTGTAACGTTCAACTCTATACCATGTGGATTTAATACGCCATATTTTTGTAACAGAGGTTGTCATAGGATAGAGTTTACCATCAAAGATTTGTGTGACTTGAGCATATGACAGATGAGCTTAATTTTCAAGTTTTAAATGGCGAAAGGATTTGTGAATAATGCTATTTGGTGTCCTGCCCCAGCTGTTCCTAAAGTTCATATCTTTTCTTCTATGAGCAAACAATACTTGGGGTGTTAACTTCTCTTACAAACTAACCCATTCACCAGCCTGAAAAGTTGGCAGAAATGTTCCTTTACAAGAGACGAGGAATGACATAATATATCGCGCTCCACCAAATCAAGTTGAAGGACAACAACATTATTGCCTCTTGCTACACACTAGTACTTCAATATTTTAGAATGAGCACATTTATGTGCTCATATTGATAATCGTGCATATATATCATAATTGTCACATATCATTAATTGCATTTGGTTGCTCTTTTTTTTGCAATTCATCTATTGTTAGAGTATCTCAAAGAGTATCTAATATTTTCTTCCTAAAACTATGAAGTTTTAGTACTTTTAAAATATATCGGAAAGAATAAAGAAGGACATCTCCAAGAGTTCCTAATAATCTACTCCTAAAATATAGAAGACAACTTTGCATCAAGAATCCTATACTATTCTTAAATTATTCTAATCACTTTTATGTATTCTTTCTCTCTTGTACAACATCAAGAATATTTTTCTACTCTTTATTATTTCTAAGCCCTTCCACCTTGTTTTAGGAGACGATACGCGTCGATCAAAACCATGTAACTTTACGCGCAACAGACTGTTTTTTCCCGAGTCCTAAAATATTAGGAGTGTGGATCAGGACTTGTTGGAGAGATATTTTTTGCTATCTTTCTAAAAATCAAGGATTAGGAAAGAATTTAAGAACTCTTGGAGATGCTCTTATATATATTGCAAAAGAACATGCATATCTAGTTGACAAACAACAATCTTACCTTGGGTATGCATTAATTCATTACCCTACATGGAGTCCTTTTATGTGCTTAAATCGATAAACCACAATTAAATAATGATATTTTATATTTCTAAATATCATTGATCGCACCCAATTTTTCACGACTCATATACAGCTGTTTTGTAAAAAGAATATATGTGCATATCTAGCTAAAGAATGGCAGTACTGCCTTGCTATGCATTAATTTATGCTACACTAGACTGAACCATTTCTTGTGCTCACTTTGATAAGCACAATTAATTCCTACTACACATTTTTTAGAATTTATTTAAAGCCATATAATATTAATGTGTACTTCCAAAAATAACAAGTCCTGCTCCTTTATAAAGTGCATTTGCTTTCTATGAGCATCCACAGGTCAGACGATCAGCAACTAGCTAGCTAGCTGCTCATTTCAGCACCACTAAGTACTAACCCTAGCTTTCACGTCACCTTCTCAACTGATCAACAAGCTACTCAAGATGAAGGCCACCCAACTTCTCCTGATCCTTGCCCTCATGGTGCTGTTGTCAAGTATATTTCTGTCCCTTTTGCAGCAATACATACATATATATAAATAATGAGTAACAAAGAAGAATTGTCATCATAACTAACCTGCTGCTATTTAATTTGATCTATTTCACAAGCGTTGTTTTCTGTTCTTCTGATAGTTTTTTTTTAATTTTATTTTCGAGTTTTGCAGATGAGGTGGCGTCAATGGAAAGTAGAAAGGAGGCGGATTGTAGCCCCGTAGTTCTTGGGTTGGGTGCCCCGTGCACTGACAAAACATGCAACAGTAACTGCATTCACTTGGGAGGTGTTCGTGGGAACTGCATCGATGGGCCGGGATGCAATTGCGTTTTATGTGGACCACCAAACTTTGGGCCGGCGTCAGCTCCACTGTAATAGGATTTTTTTTTTGATTCCGTTGCATGTCATTACCTTCTTTTATTCAAAGCAAGAAACGAAATATAAGTGGAAATAAATTAATCTGCAAAGAGATCATTATTCAACTCTATTATTTTTGACGGGAAGGGCCACGGTCGACAACCAATAAGCATATATTACCCGAAACATTCAAAGGTCCAAAATAAGATGGAAATGGAAAAACATACGGTAAGCTTAACAAGATAGAGCACTGCCAAGCTTTCCCCTTGAAAACCATGTATACATATACATTGAGCAATCATCGATAAGTCAACGTGATGCATCCTTGGTCAACCATCACTGACCTGTGCAGCTTAAGGAAACATTTCCAGTAAAAACACTCCCTAATATTTCATCAACACCACAAGTTCAGAGTCAGCGAACATAATAATAGGGACACAATACAAGACATTTATAAACTGAAGGCGCTGAGCAATCTTTCCAGCGGAAGGTGAGATCACAGCAACACAAGATAGCTAGTCCTAGTAGACATCATCAAGCTACTGGCGATAAGGACAACTAAATCAGTAGTCATCATCTCTCATCATGCGCATAGCCTTGAGGAACATCCTATCTTCTGGACCAAGCTCATCCTCATAGACACCATTGAGGTAGCGCAACGGGTCACAGTAATCATCATACTCATCCGAGTCCAGAACGTAGTCACCATAGGCACATTCATCACTGTCGGAGTAGGTGTCAAATGACCCAAGAGCATCGCTGTCGGAGTCAATCCCAGATGGCCAAAGAGGCAAAGAGGGCTACAAACAGGAAAGCCATAGTCATCTGTAGGATCAGAGGGAAGCTTCAGTGTCTTAATCCTTGCACACTTTGCTTGCAGGGTATCGTCCATGTTGATATTGAAGCAATGACGGATGTCAAGGGACTGCAGGTGAGGGCAGTTGTCAAGGATGGCTGTCAATCCTACATTGGTGAGATTACTGCCGAAGAGCTGAAGAGTGCGCAACCCATGCATAGATGCAATCCCCAGGGCATCATCATCTTTGTACTTCAAATCATTATCATCATAGTCATCATCACCACCATCATCTGAGTACTCTCTGTTTCCTAAATTGATGAAACGGTAACTATTGAATCTGAAGTGCTTCAGCTCTGGGCATGACTGGCCAATAGCCTTAAGCACATGCTTCCCACCTATATTTGTAAAGAGTGAAATCTCAAGCTCCTCAAGCAAAGGAAACTTCTTTATCTCTTCTTCAAATCCAATGATATCCTGACAAGAAATGAGGCGGAGGCTCTTTAGAGATGGTGCCCTGCAAAGGTAGCACTTGTATATTAGTAAACAACGAAAATACAACATAATAAAGAAATGCTGGTGTATGTGTACAAACTATAACTAGCACCAATTTTTGCTAACGCAAGGTGCAGTTATCTGCTATCAGAGTTCAATGGAAGAGCATTTAGAGATGACAATAACAATCAATAAACAAACCTTCAAAAAGAAACACAGAAGGAAAATGTACATGTACAATGCTTGCCAAGATATAAAAGGGCATTCAAAGATGAATGTAAAAGCGGTTAAGTCACTTTAGAGGATAATCAAATATAATGACCAGTGCATCATTTGGAAGAGTTTAGTAATACTGAACTCACAATTTATATTTGGCATTAGAACAACACATTTGGCTGGAGAATGCAGTTGCAGAATAAGATATCAGCACTTCACCTTTTTTATATTAGTTTAGTGAGTTTGTTCCACTGTTTAATTACTTCACAAAGTAATGTTTTATCCCCAAAATATTAGCACCACGTTGGATCCCGTGCCAAATTGGGAGAGTGTTTCTTTGTGCTAAAAAGTTACTGAATTCGTAGATAAATCTATGACTTTTTTTTAAAACCAAAGACTGACACAAGAAAACTTGGATATCATAACACCACAGGATCATTCTGCAGATAATAGTAAGGATAACACACAATCTTCACAGATTCACAGTTCATTACTTTGTGAAGACAAATGCAGAAAGGCACCAGAGTTTAGCTAAATGCTAGGCTGGGAAAATTCCACAGTGAATAAAACAGGAAAACATGATGATATTCAAGATTTATCCATTAGAATTATTTCATCACTTTCAGGATATCACTAAAATGTCCATATAAAGATGTAAGGACACACTTTCTTATATAATCAAACAAACAAGTAAATTCAGAAGCAGATGCATCATAGTTTGCAGCAAAGAAAACTCAGGATGAAACTTTAACAAAATGCTAATAAACAGAATTTGGGTGGCATTGAAATCTCACTGTTCGCCGAGGAGCAGCAGCACGTCGTCATCGGCGGCGTACTCGGCCCAGAACGCCTCGCACCGCCCCTTGGCGCGGCGGATGGCCTCCCGCGCCATCCTGCAGAGGTCGACACGTCGGTGGAGATCGGCGTGGCCGCGCATGTCGATGCGGCGCCACAGAGCGGGGTCGTCGCGCGCGGCGCGGCGCCAGGAGCGGCACACCCGCCCGGCGCCCATGCGGTTCCTGGTGTCGCGGAGGTGCACGGCGCCGACGGGGCAGCGGTGGAGCAGGTGGTCTTGGCAGCCGGAGGCAAGACGCCGCGCCGTGGGCGGGCGCCGCGGCCGGCATCCACCCCGCACTCGTGTCAGGCGGACCGCCGCCACCTCCCATGACCAGAGGCAGGCCGCCATGGCAGGGGCATCAGGGAGCCAAGGAAGGAGAATGGGGCCGGGTCAGGGTCAAGTCGCAGCTGCGAGGGGCACTGCAGATGGGGGCGGTGATCATGGGATGCCGCGCCGGCCATGGGGTGAGGGCCGCCGGCCATGGGGAGGAGACCGTCAGCTGTGGGAAGGGCGCGCCGGCAATAGGAGATGGGCAGCCATGGAGGTGCTCGAGGTTGAAGATGACTCTGACATGTGGGTCCCACATGTCAGTGGCTCAAGTCAAGTGAAGGGAGCTGTAGGCAGGGGCACGATGAGGATTTCGCACGAAGGCGCCTGCGTAGCAGTGTCCGTGGCGTGCGCTGGCGTGCCACATAGGTAAAAATGGCAAACTTGAATGAGGTCTCAAACAAGAGTGGCAAATATATAGGGGCGATCCTAACAATGGCTTTCGAGCGAGTGACAACCGTAATAATGGCAAAACTGTAAATGCCCCGGCGGAGGAGGACGCCATTGCGATTGGGGGAGGGGAAGGCCAAGGGTTTGGAAGTCGGCTGGGCTTCTTGAGTACGCCGGCGGAGGGAAATGGGAAGTGGAAACCGAAGAGACTCGAGCGTGAAGCGCCGCTTTCTGATGTCGGACGCGTATTTCCTCGGAATACGCTTCCTGTTTGCCGGTGAAATGTTTTGATCGCTGTTTCAATGTTTGTCAGGCCTCTATTAGCGCACGAACAACTCTTCAAGTTCAAGTCGATCCAAAAATACATTTCGTTCGTAGCCCCTAAACTTGGGTTTCAAAATCTGAAATTTCAAATCAAAATTTCTTCTTGTGTCTAGGTTGAGGTGTGAGTAGTTCATTTCAGAACCTATGCTTTCGGGTTGTGTTCAACTGGCTTGCCAGCTTATGTCCATTTGGAGTCCGTTTCATTTGAGTTGTAATCAAATATTGTACCAATTCTATCTCTGCTTAATACAATGATACGCTGCGCGTGTATTCGAGAAAAAAAAATCTTCTTGTAAACAAATAGCAGAACGAGGGAAGGCAAGCAACACTTTTGTTTTGTCCTTGTGACAAGAAACAAATGCCTTGCTCAGTTAGCTGGTGGTTGTCTTGATTTGTTGTGAGAGAAAAATACAACTGGTTGATTTGGTGGCTGGTTCTAATTTTGTTTGATAAGCCAAATGAACAAAGAGAAAAGATTTCGCAAGAGACTTGCAAAAGGAACCAAAACAAAAAGGATAAAAATGGAGAGCAGATTATGTTCAATTCAAGGAATCATACCAACAAAGGAAACAACATTCACACGTTAAACAGATCTTTGGCTGTCGTCAAGCCAGGAACATGAACAAACTAATCAAAGCACCGAGTAAAAAGTTAAACGAAGTATATGTAGTCCATTGCACCAGCAGAAGCAGTGAAGGTTGGACGACGCCCAATGAAGGCAAACATGCACACACACTTGAGCAATTTTTTGAGCGCAAGGCCCCTGGCAAGAAACTTGAGCAATTGAGGCAAGCATCTGGCACTTCAATCACAGCATGCAGATATGTTTCATTTCATGAGCGCCCACAAAGTCCTCAGGACCATCCTAGCTTCTTCATCGTCTTTGTCCATACCATCAATGTAGTTGGAAGGATCATAGATATCATCATCTTCGTCAAGATCGGTGTCCAGCTCATAATAAACATCGGATCCCATGTAGCCACCATCAGAGTCATCCTCACTCTGGGACTGATCGTCCCATACAGGAGACGAAACTTCGAATTCGTAATCATCAGTTGAGTCATCAGGAAGTCTTAGTGTCTTGATACCAGCACACTTTCCTCGGAGGTGGTTGTCCATATCAACGTTGAAGCAATGGCGAATGTCGAGGGACTCTAAGTGATGGCAGTTGTCCAAGATTGCTGTCAGCCCTACATTGGTGAGGTTATTGCCAAAGATCTGTAGGGAGCGTAGTCCAGTCATAGTAGCTATCCCCAGGGCTTCACAATCCTTGTTGTAGTCAACATCTTCAAAACAGTAAAAACTATGTTCACTGAGTCTGAAGCGCTTGAGTTGAGAACAAGATTTACCAACAGTCTCGAAAACTTCCTGCCCAAATACATTGCTAGAAAGTGAAAGCTCAAGCTCCTCGAGCAGATTAAGCTTCTTTATTGCCTCTGCAAACCCTTCATTGGAGACATCATCGCAAGATATGAGGCGTAGGCTCTTGAGAGATGGTGCCCTGCAAAGATATATTGAACTAGGCTCAGCATACAAATATGTAGGTAAAGATACCTATCAGGAAACATTTTGTTCATCTGTTAAGAAAAGGCAGCAAAGGGAGTTATGCATCTTAATCACTAATCACCATCCTGCAACATGCATATCACTTACAGGTGAATATATAACTTGAATTGTAACTGCCTGAAGATGTTCAATCTCATGCTTTGTCCCCCTAGCTCTGATACTGTGATTTCACACTCCTAAATTTGGATATGCTTTGCCAACCCTTATCTTACAACAGCTATGATTAGAATTTTCACTAGTCCTATAATGTAACATTTTCTGTGATACACCTGCATGCTTATTATGTTTTCCATTTTTTTCTTAAAAGAAAAATGCACGTGCAGCTTAAGAACATTGCTTGAAAGTTTTTGGCCGTCCAGAGTCAGCAATTAGTTGTAATCTTCCATACTCTCAGAGCGTCAGCATGTAATACTAGAGATCAATATGCTCAAGAGTGTCAAACATAAACTAGCCCATTAAAAAGAAGTTGAAATGACTGCTTATGATCTGAGGATATGCCATTATATAGATTGTTACTTGCATGAGAAAAATCTGAACTAATTCAGGACCATTGACTGACTACCTAGCATTTGTTTACCCAAATGTATTTCGGACATATTGCAATTAGATGACTAGGTATTTAACAATAGTAACCACACCTGCACAAACAGTTATATTAGAATTTTCACTAGTCCTAGAGTTTAACATTTTCAGTGATGTGCCCACATGCTTATTAGTGTTTTCCTTTTTTTCTTCAAAAAAATATATACACCCAGCCTGAGAACATTGCTTCAAAATTATTGGTCATGCAGAGTCAGCAATCAGTTCTAACCTTTCCTTATTCTCAAGAGTGTCAGGAGATTATACTAAGAGATAGATCTGCTCAAGAGTGCCCCTAAAACATAAACTAGCCAATTAATAAAAAAGGGAATTGACATGACCATGTGTATGATCAGAAGGATATGCTATTTATAAATTGTTACTAGCATGAGGGAATTCTGAATAAATTCCAAACCATTTGCCGACGGCCTAACATGTATTAATTGAGATGCATTTTGACAAGGCAACTAAGATAACTAGTACTTGACAATAGTAATCACACCTCCACAACCATATAGCATATGATCAGATCTCAGAAGTAAGAAGCACCCGCAGTACAGAACTACCCAAATTCCTACTGGAATTTGCACTAGGATAACGAATTTATCCACAAATTCTAACGAATCCAGTGCTCAATTTCTAATAGCCAATTCGAAGCAAATCAAACAGGAACATAATAGAATGCGGAGAATCCGAGGAGCGAATTCTTACTGCTGGGCGAGGAACAGGAGGAAGGCGTTGTTGCCGGCGTACTCGCCCCAGAAGGCCTCGCACTGGCCGTCGGCGCGGCGGACGGCGGCCTGCGCCATCCCGTGGAGGTTGACCTGGTTGAAGAGGTCGGCGTGGCCGCGCATGTCGATGCGGCGCCACAGCGAGGGGTCCTCCCGCGCGGCGCGGCGCCAGGAGCGGCACACCTGGCCGGCGCCCATGAGGATCTCGATGTGGTCGAGCTTGCGGAGGACATCCGCGAGCGCGTCCCGCGGCAGCGACGCCCAGTCCCTCGCCTCCTTCCCCTTGCGGCGGCGGCGGCGGCGACCGTGGCGGCGCGTAGAGGAGGAGGGCGGCGGCGGCGTCGGGGCACGAGGCTGGAGCTCGGGAGGGCTTGGGTTTGGGGGATCCACGCGTGGGTCGGGTCCCGGCATGCGCGTGAAGGAGGCAGGCGGCGGCAGGCACGGCGCCGCTAGGGGGGCCCTGGCGCGCTCGACCGCCGCCGCCATTTCCGGGGTCGGGTCGAGCTTTCGTGCGAACACCGCGGGCGGAGGTAGCCGTGGCACCGCTGCGGGGGTCGCTACGCGCTCGACCCCCTCCGGATGCGCCGCCGGGGGTGCAGGCTGGTTGACGCCGCGACGGCGAGAGGCGGCGGAGGACGGCATCTCGTACGGGTGGGGAGGGTTTGGGTGGGCAGTTGGGCAATACGGCGGTGGAGGGAAATGGCCAAATGGGAAAATGGAGTGGGTGCGAAAATCGAAATAGCGCTTTCCCGTGTTCGGTTGGCTGGTGGCTGATGGCTGGTGCTAGTTTGTTCGAGAGAGAAAATCTTCTTGGCTGGTTCTGCTTTAATTCTTTGTGGCATTTGGTTTGTTCCCGAGAGAAAGATCTTGTTGGTGGTGGCGATAAGCCAAGCGAACAGGGGATTTTAATTCGAGGATTTTAATTTTCGTCCTTGCAACTTTGACTAATTAATCACAAAAGACAAGAGGCTCTAGAAGCTTCTCACACAAAAGACAAGCCAATACTTAGATCATTCTCATAAAAGACAAGAGGTAGTTTGGTCATTTCACACCCCACATTGGTTTGCGTGTCAAGTCCGATTTTTTATTTTTACCGTGAGTGTGCTAGAAATACACTGTTTAAAAAAATTAGAAATGCACTCGGGATCTTGGCATTTCAATCATCAATTCCCCGTTAGCATGTTGTAGATTGAACATTAAGTACTGAGATTATTTATGCACTGTTTTATAGATTATTAGTATTACTCAAATGTCAATAAATAAGAGTAGCAAGACATTGAGATCTTTTTTCAAATGCTTCTACGCATGTAATTCCACCAAGGCAACCAAGCTAACAATCTGTTGCAGTTCAATTATGTTTGCATATTGCTTATCAGATTCATTTAAAATTTACATTACAACTTCACATTTGCAGGCTTGGGTGTCCTTCCTAGTGTGATATGCGAGGTGCCGATGATGAACCCCACTGACACTAGTTAGATATTTATATTCTATCAAATTTATTGTACAAATAGATCTTAAATTGTGATGTAATAGTCTAAATTGTGCATTTTAAGCACTTATATCATTATATGGACTATCGTTATTGTGGTTACCATTATTATGTCGATTACACTGAGACTGAGTGGTTTAAGTGTTGGCCCTAGCTGTCAAGATCCGTCAGCTCCGCCACTAATCCGTGAGCGCACACATATTGTGACCTTTTTTGCAGCAGTGATAGAGGGCTCACGACAAACATAGTGTCGGCAAACAACTATTTGTCGAGAGTCGTCAGCCATATCCGGATCTCCTACTATGGCATGGGTGCACGACGACGCTCCCCATCCCCCAAGGCGCCAAGGACCTGGCAAGTCGAGCGCCCAGCGAGCCATCTTCACCCAATCGGCGAATCACCTCCATTTGAATTCTCCAACAACAAGCATAGGCCAGTTTTGTTTTGAATCCTCAATCATCAGTTCCCCATTAGCATATTGTAGATTGAACATTAAGTATTAAGATTATTCATGCACTATTTGTAGATTAGCATTACTCAATGTTAATGAATAAGAGCAGTAAGACATTGAGATCAATCTTTTTTCTCCTGCTCCTACACATGTAGTTCCACCAAGGCAACGATCCAACCATTTGTTGCAGTGCAATTATGTCTTGCTTACTGCTTATCAGATTCATTTAAAATTTACAATACAACTTCACATTTGTAGGCTTGGGTGTCTTTCCTAGTGTCATATGGGAGGAGCCGATATTTATTTTATTAAATTTGTATAAATAGATCTTAAATCGTGTATTTTAAGCACTTAAATCGTGCATTTGAAGCATTTTAACCAAAATTTTAATCACAAGTAACATCACATAGAAAAAGTTATCATAGTACCAATGCAACATGTCCTTTATTTGCAAGCGATCAACACGCTTCTCAGATCCATTTCCATGAGCATGCATATAAATACATATTCCTTGAGTTCAACACTTAATCATTAAAATATGCTAATCAATGATCACATTATCTTCAGATTCAGATTCCAAAGGATTATCATGATCTGACCAATCAGGATTCTCAATAATCAGGACAAGGACTATCATGATCTGACCAATCAGGATTCTCAACGCTGTAATCAGGACGAAAGCAGTTCTCAATACCAAGGAAGTGGTAATAATGGTGACAATACCGTACCGCAGCTTGACGCCAGCACGCTTGACTAGCATGATATTATCCTTATCCATCATGAGAAGATTGGGGCAATAACACAGATCAATGAACTCCAGGTGTGGGCAGTTGTCAAGGATGGCTTTTAGTCCTCTTTCGTCAAGTGCACTGCAAATGATCTTCAGGTAGCGCAGCCCATGCATTGTTGCAATCCCATATGGTTCAACATCATCAACACCCACTTTAGCTAGCCACCGGTCTACGGAGTACGGATCTTTGTCAAGCTTAAAAATCTTTAGGTTTGGGCATGCTTTGCCGAAAACATCAAACAATGGACCACATGGATATGGATAGAAAAGCTTGAGTTCCTCGAGAAGAGGAAATTTGTTTATTGCCTCCAGCCATGCTTCACCACTCAAATCGCAAGAAATTGTGCGAAGAACCTTGAGAGATGGTGCCCTATAAAATAGTAAGTAAATATAAAAAAAATTAGAACACAAGTAGTAAATTTCAATTGAACTTCGCAAATACAACAGCAGCTTGAACTCACTTGAATTAATTAATTAGCTACAAAAGATTTAGGCAAAAAATGACCATCCTTGTTACTACCAGGGATGAGATGATACTACTCCATTTCAAATTATAATGGGTACCTCGATCAAGCACCGGTACTAGTGAACACACATCAAACCATAACATGAATGGTCAGATGGTGCTACTCTTTAATGATACATAGGGCCGGGGTTAAACACTAAAAAGTAAAATATCACAAAAGCTTTAAAAAATTACAATCCGAAGGCAGACTATACTTTAGGTACGAGCGGTTAAAGTATTTACAATTGTATAACAGTGCAATTAACCACTAAAATCAAATGAACGACCCTCATGATGAAGCGTTCGAGTAAGCGTACGTACCCGGCCGGTTTAGATCACAATTATTAAGAAAGGATGTGAATCAAGCGAAAGATCCAAACTAAAAAATCTGGTAAGTCGCTTGGGAATTAAAGGTGTAAAGTATTGTAGGAGTGTATATGAACGTGCTGTTATAATTTATAAACATGTACTAACGACTAGGGACATGTTCTTCTCTGATGTGCCGGTAAGAGTGCTCAGGAAAAAAAGAGAAGTAAATCTTTACGATCATATATTCATTCGTATACCTGTCCGCTATGTACTTGAGGAGATCATCATCAACAAAGTCTTCTCCGACGAACACCTCGAGCTGGCCGCCGGAGCGGTCCACGGCCTTCTTCGCCATCGCGCACAGGACATCCTCATCTCCAGACCTGCACTTCTCGTCGACGACATTATTGTTGTGTCTTACCATGTCGAGGCGCCGCCACAGTCAAGGCTCCTGATCGGCCGCGTCGAGCCACGAGAGGCACACGAGTCCGGCACCCATTAGGATACGAGTCATTTACGTGTATGCCATTAAAAAAGTTGCTAGTTACGTGTATGCCATGAAAAAGTTCCCAAAAACCTGCATGTCACGCACCCGAAGTTTGTTGACGTACATGCCATTTTGGATGGATGGAGAGTTAACAGAGGTGTTAGAGAGTGTGTACAGACAGTTTTGCCCTTATGTGCAATAAAGGGTTTAAAAATGGCAGAAAAGTGGGAAAAATCTAAATAAACATCGTAAAAAATCAGAAAAGTGGAAATAAATTATAAAAATGATTAAAAAATCAGAAAAGCGAAAATAAATTATAAAAATGATTTAAAAATCGTAAAAAATATTAGAAAAGTGGAAATAAATTTTTAAATGGTTAAAAAATCTGGGAAAATCGAGAGAAATGCTAGAAAAAATTAGATAAATGTGGAAAAAAATAGAAAAGGGTTGCAAAAAATAAGAAAAAATTAGACATTAATTTTTTTAAAAGGGAAAAATAGGTGCATGACCATTGCAAACAATCAAATGTACATATCACATGGCAAAAAATAAGGGATGACCATTGCATAGTAACAAAGTTCATATCACCAACATTTAAACAGATAAGTTCACTAGTTTTCATCACACTTAGTCCACACATAGACATCACACTTAGAGACATCACACTTAGTCCACACATAGAAAGTACAGTTCACTACTTTGCATGACATCACACCAAACCAGACATGTCTCAAATTACATCAAAAGTAATAGTTCCTCATAATTTATTCAAGCTGGAGTTTCTTCTTGCTTCTGGTATTAGAAGCTGGGCTGGATGGGTTGACCACTTCAACAGGAGCCCTCCTTGGTGTACACTTCTTCATGATGGTTTGCTTCTGCCTTGGTGCAGAGACTTCATAGGATGCAATTTCTTCATGAACGGCAGGAGGGTGCTCAATTTGGAAAGGAAAGGGCTCATTGGATCCATGTCCACTTCCAGACCTTGTGTGCAAAAAAGATCAGTTAGGTTCTAGATTATAAATGACAAGATCAGCTAGGTTAGATGACAAGATCAACTACGTTAAATGACAAAATCAGCTAGGTTAAATGACACAAAATCAGCTAGGTTAGATGACACAAAATCAGCTAGGTTAAATGACAAAATCAGCTAGGGTTAAATGACAAAATCAGCTAGGGTTAAATGTTAAGATCAGCTAGGTTAAATGACAAAATCAGCTAGGTTAGATGACAAAATCAGCTAGGTTAAATGTTAAGATCAGCTAGGTTAAATGATAAGATCAGCTAGGTTGTAGATTGTAAATGACTAGATGTAGAAAAGTGAAAGATCAACCTGCTAGTACTTGTTGTTGGTGGTGGCCCCCTTTTTTGGCACCTTTTTTTCACTCTCTTTGGCTTATGTGTAGCATTAGCCACCGCCTCATTGTATGGAAATATCATGCCTGATCCAGTAGTGGCCACAACAATGCTAGTCACTGTGCTTGTGGACGATGCTTTCTTCTGCCTTTTCTTTGGTGGACCCCTGAAATAAATTATGGAAAATTATTAATTTGCATAGCTAAACAAGAAGTGTTGTCATTGTGTAGCTATGTCTACAAAGTCTACCTCTCAGCCTCAAATGCAGCTATGTCATCTGGATTGCCATTCTTACATGTGTACCAATGGTGTCCTAACTGATGGCATATTGGGCACTGATGTTGTCTTTTGCCGGTACCTTCCTCATTGCCTGATTTCTTCCTACTACTGCCTCCCTCCAAAGATGATTTCATCCTGTTCTTCCTCCTTCCCCCTGCAGTTGACTTAAGCAATGGAGGATGCATGAAGAAGCCATGGGTGGGTTTGGGCCACATGGACTTGTCAGGAATAAAGGGCATAGAACCTGCATATGCAATTTTGAATTTCTCAACTGAATAGCACTCATCTACATAATCTTCAAGTTTGGCCCCTGGGATTGATGTGATGTAGGCAATGGCATGCTTGCATGGTATTCCTGACCCTTGCCAAGCTCTGCATGAACATGTCCTCTCAATTGTATTCACTACAAACCTGAAGCTACTAGCAGAACTTCCCTTAGCACAAACTTCTGCAATGCCATCAGGTGAGCTTGTGATTACTTCAATGTCCAGGTTATAGCTAGCTCCTCTCAACTTCTGCACTATATGAGGCAAGATCTTTCCTTCAAACTTTTGGGCAACCCTTTTTCTAAGGTTCCATTTAATTAAGATCTTCTGTCTAATGTTATCCATCAACTCATCCAGATGCATGCCCTTCATATCCTTCACCTGCCAACATAGAAATTCAATTTTCAGCAAACATGGAATAAAATAACATAATCAATGCAAAGTTAAACAAGGTAATCTTACCCATTTATTGAATGTCTCAGCCAAGTTATTGGTAAGATAATCCACTTTTGATAATGTGCAAAACTGGCTCCTAGTCCACAATTTCTTGTGATTTTCCTGAAGCCATTTCATAGCCTCTGGTTTGGCTGCAGCCATGGCTTGATAATGTTTCTCAAACATGTAAGGGCTCCAAGAATATGCAGATGCCCACAAGTGATCATCAAAAATCTGTCCACTATAGTGTTTCTTGAAATTCTGTGTTAGATGGTACATACACTCTCTATGTTCAGCATCTGGAAAAACTTTACTAACCCCATGCATCACGGGTCGCCCACAATCGCATCGAATGTAAGACCAACTGGATTACCTATAGCTTCTTTCAACCTCTCCATAAACCACTCCCAATTCGGATTTGTTTCTGAGTCAATAACACCAACCGCTACTGGGTACATCCAGTTGTGACCATCAACTGCACAAGCTACACACAACTGACCCCTAAACTTTCCATTCAAAAATGTGCTATCTACGACAAGATATGGCCTACAACCTTGTAGGAAACCATCAACACAAGCTTTCAAAGCAAAAAGCAGCCTATTAATCCTTTTTTTGTTGTTGATGGTGTGATGATCAATTACAACAAAGGATCCAGGACTACTATCCTCTATTTGAGCCTTAAAGTTGTACAGGTTGTCAAAACTTTCACCCCAAGGTCCATAAATTTTGTCCATAGCAAGTTGCTTACCTAGATATACTTTTCTGTAGGTCACATCAATTTTGTGTCTCTCCTTCAACCTTCTTTTCAGCTCTTTGGCACTCACTGTTCCATTTTCCTTCAACCAATCAAGCACTTGTTCACACACCCAATATTGTGTCACTCCTACACAACTGCCTTTCCTTCTTTTGCTCTCACAATTCTCATGCTTGTATGGGTTTCTTGTGATCTGCATAAAGACTGTTAAAAATCATTGCATAAAGAGTGTTAAAAAATCATTGCATAAAGAGTGTTACAAAATCATTGCATAAAAAGTGTTAAAAAATTTACCTTCACTGTAACTCCATCACTCAAAGTAGCAGTATGAATTCTCCACCTACAACCCACATCCTTGCCACTGCAATACACCCTGTACCGAGATTTATCACACTTTTCAATGTTATATTGGAACTCATACTTGGTAGCATGTGTAGCTAAAGCCAACTTAAAAGCATTCTGATCTGAATACATAGTGCCTACTGCCATAGGAGGATCATTCTTGTCATAGTGTGCATCAGGTTTCTGTGCAGGCTCTCTATCTATTACAATGTCATCTTCCTCTATTTCATCATCAGACAAAGATTCATCCTCCTCAACCTCCTCTACTTCATCTTCCTCTACTTCATCACCCTCTACATCATCTAACAATGTGTCTGGTTCAGTTTGACTAGTGGGAATGGGAGGTGCTCGATGTTCAGGACCAATGTCAATATACAAGCATTCATCATCAATACCCGCATGCTCATTCGATGGGTTTGGGTTAGCAAGAAAATCACTATCTGCAGATTTAGTAAGGCCAGATTCCCCTATGCTTGGTTGAACTGATTGACCAATACCAATTTCCCACTCTGAAATGTCAGGGGGTTCACTACCCAAGCCGGCATCCATCCTACAGATGAACAACAGGGCATGCTCAGCACATATGCATACATCACATATATGCGAGCAAAGAAGGGATAAACAAGGGAAACTTGAAGATTTTTACCTACAGGAAGGGATTGTGGCGGCGCCGGCCTCAGGGCCTGGCCGCGCCCGCCGCTCGGCCGCGGGCGCGCGGGGCCGCCCCTCGCCCGGCGCGGGCGCGCGGACCGCCGCCCGCCGGCCTCGGGCACGCGGACCGCCACCCCTCGCCCGGCCGCGGGCGCACGGGCGGAGTCCGGCCGGCGGCGGTCGCGGGTCGGCGGCGGGTGCTAGGGTTCGGTCTTCTTTTTTTTTCAGCGATGCGGCTCGATTTGTTTCCATTCCAGTAGCGTGATTCGTTTCTAGATGGACAGGGGTATAATAGTCATTTCCAAATGCGGGTCCCACATGTCAGATGGGTGGAACCATTAAGTCCTAACAGAATCCATCCAAAATGGCATGTGTGTCTATGAATTTCGAGTGCATGGCATGCAGGTGCTGAGAAACTTTTTTATGGCGTGTACGTAACTGGTAACTTTTTAATGGCATGTGCGTAAATGACTCTTAGGATATCCAAGGGATGGAGCTTGGTGAAGATGGACGAGATGGCGTCGAGGGGAAGCGCCGACCAGTCCCTCGCCCACGGCGGCGCCGCTAGCGCAGTCTCGGCGCCGGCGTCGCCGCCCCCGGCTGCCGCCATTCTCGTTGGAAAATGGCTGCACACCTAATGAGAGCAAAAAAAAGAGGAGAGCTATAAGGGTAAGTACAACAGCGTAGACAACTGCCCTCTATTTAGTACATAAAGACAACCAAACAAATAAAATGGATCGTCTATTTGGTTGTCTGTAAGATATTCAATTCATCCTTTGACACATAAACTATGGTGATCTAGTACATAATTTGATCTTTGTAGCTTTTTTTTGTGCTTATATGAGAGAATGATCAATATATTTGATAAGATTTACCAAAATATCTAGAAAATAAAAAGGTGCAATCCAATTGCACGAAGTGTCATGAACACCCTTGGTCTATGGACGTAGTCTAGCCAGAGTTCAGGAGTGCCATGATCCTTATCCTCTCTTTCTTCTCACCATCCGTCACCGTCACTCTCATCCTCTCATCCTTCTCTCATGCCGCACCAAAGCCATGGAGGACGGCACACACACACATGGGGCCGGGCAACACCGGGGAGAGGCCAGCGCAAGTTGGGATGCCATATTGCTTGAAGCAACAGTGGACTGCTCAAAGGCATCAAGGGCGACTCTAGGAGGAATCAATGTGCTGCCATTGATGAGTTTCTCTGTTCTTGTTCTTTTTTTGTATGGATCATTATTGTCTGCTTCTCTTGATGTTTCATGTTGGAGTCAGGGGCGTCGGGTCTTCTCTTGCCACTGGCTGCCGCTACTAATTTCGAGTGGAGGGAGAAAAAAGAACACAGAGGAGCAGGGGGAAAAGGGGCGCGCAACCTTGGCGCCAAATCTCGAGGGCCGCACGACATCAAGCTTGCAGTCGTCCGGGCGTACAACGCTGCTAAGCTTGGCGATTTGGCCTGGGAGCAAGAGCTTCGGTCGTCCTTTCGCGAAGGGACGACGCCCT
This sequence comes from Cenchrus americanus, assembly GCA_947561735.1. NCBI lineage: Eukaryota > Viridiplantae > Streptophyta > Magnoliopsida > Poales > Poaceae > Cenchrus > Cenchrus americanus. The sequence continues at coordinate 68,902,994 of OX387242.1, forward strand.
CGTCGCTTGGTCGTGGCAGGGGGATTTCTGCTAAATCTCCGGCTTACAGTCGGCTTATAGACGGGCGTATTACGTGCCCTAAGATATTGGATCTAGTGGTTACAGAAGTGCTAAGAGATGATTGGGCCAGATCCACTTCGATGACCCCCCATAACCTTATTTGCCGGCGGCGAGACGTCGCGTTGCGCCCGGGCCGGCGACAGTCGAGAAGGAGACGATGAGCTCGCTCTCTGCAGTTCTGGGAATATTTAAGGCGGCGCACTATACTGCGCGTGACCTTTGGTTTCCTCTAATTTTCATAGTGACTGACTGTTCTCACCGGCGATTCGGGCTACCAGGTTTTGATCGACCACCGTTGTTTACTCGAGGAGACCAAAAGTTAAAACGTTCGCGCAGGAACATTGCACGATTGAACTGCACAACAGATGGCTGGTAGCTACATCACCGATGGATGTTGCAATGATGTCTGATGGCATCGAATACGCAATGCGCAGAGGCGATTCGCGGCGATCTCGGCGGTCATTAATCAATTCCCAAATCTGAGCGGGAGGATCGATAGAGCGGATCCTCAGCATCAATCTCCCCTACTTTTCGTCGCGATTTGCGCAGGTGTGGGCTGCAGGCATCATCTGGAGTTTGATAAGGGGAGGAGAGAGCGCACAAGGATATTTAGAGAGAGAACAGGAGATCAGAAAGTAAACTCAGATTCGAGTGACTCATCCGCTGGGAGCGCAGGGATTGTTCGAAATCGCTGCTGAGTTTGAGTTGTGGATCATTGGAGGAGTGGAAATCTTAGCATCGTGTTTGTGGGAAGTAGAATGGAAACTCCCAGTCCCAGATGCCCCATCAGAAGGAGTTGGAATCCAAGCCCTGATCCTGGAAAGGAAAGGCTTCGAGATCACATGGGGGGATCCTCGGGAGAATTCAGTCCAATCAAATTCAGTTCATTCTCTCTTGGGGATGTTTTTGAGCGGGAAACTAATAAGTTTGGCAGATTTGCGTTTAGAAGGAAAAATCAACAGGAGAAGCATCTAAGAGATTTGTGGATGAATTTGTCAAGCTCAATCCGAAAATCCATGGCGGAGAGACAGGGGAAAGAGATCGAGGGACTATTTCTGAGAATTTTAACTCTGGAAAGGGGTCAAGTGAAAAAGGGAAAGATAAACCTCAAGCCAGGCCGAATAGCCCACCACAGCCCAACGACCCATTTGGAACTTGTTTAAGCCACATCTACTCGCATTCTTGGTCTGACCCCATCGGGACCTTGGTTTGGGTACCAAAAGGAGGAGCGCTAGCGACAGCGGAGTTAGGGTTGGGGTGCCTGGCGAGGAGAGAAGAGATCCGCGGATTTGGAGGGAGCTGTAGAAGGGTGGTGCGAGTAGCCAGCAGACAGGTGGACGATCGCTCCTTTGCGGAGGTAGTATCCATGGATACTTCGAGGGGCTTCGGTCAGAACAACAATGGTGGAGGTACATCGCGCTTGGGCAATAGAGGTGGCCCAGGGCGATTCGGCGAAGAGCGCGGTTTTGAGAGGGGAGAAGGTAACTACCGAAATAGAGACAGAACAAATCAAGATCTAGAGAGGGATTTGTATCGAGGGAGCTTTGGGGGCGGGATGTCCAACTTCCAGGGTGGATACAGGGAGGAAAGGCCAAGATTCGAGCAGTCAAGATCTATCAATAACAAGCGCCCGTTTGAGGAAAGAGAGAAAAGGGACTGGAATGAACTGGAGCTGAGGGCAAAACTAAGAAGAGATCAAGAAGAGAAAAGACTCAAAGATCAAGCCATGCGTGCTAATCAAAGAGGAGATGTGTGGAAGGGGAAAGGAACACAAAACCAAGAGGAGCATTGCTTCAACTGTAATCTGACTGGGCATCTTAGGAAAGATTGTGTTAATCCTCCATTCTGTTATTGCTGCAAAAAACCAGGTCACAGGTCATCTGTCTGTCCAGAGAAAAAGGGTCTAAGACTATGTGGCTTTTGTCTGCCAGGTCAAGGCTTTTACAGCATACATGTCCCAAATGATAAGGAGGTGAAAAGAAATGAAGTTCTGGGCATAATGCACATTCAGAGTGGGCAAGCTTCAGTGGGAATTATTGAGAGAGAACTAAGACATCTATACAGGGATATTCGTAACTGGAATATCAAACAAATGAGTGAGGAAGATAGATACATGGTCACTTTCCCAAGTGAGGAGATGAGGTATCAGGTGGCAAAATTCAAGAGTTTTGAATTTGAAACAACCAATGTGAAAGCAAAAGTCGTACATACTGAAATGTCGGCAGAAGTGGATGGAAAACTAGAATCAGTTTGGGTGAGAGCTCACAGATTTCCCACCTTTGCCAGGAAAGTGGAAGTGGTGATGGAAATTGGGTATCTGGTGGGTGACCCGGAGGAGGTGGATCTAACCACAGTTAATAAGCCAGGGCCTGTCAGGATTAAAATTGCTTGTGTGGATGTAACCAAAGTTTGAGGGGAGTCCAGAGTGTTCTTTAATGGAGAAAGCTACAATATTAGGTGGGAGGTAGAAGGAACTCAAGGAAGCCAGCAAAAACAATTCCAAATTTGATTGGCAGAGAGAAAAGGAAAATGAGGATGAGGAAAAAGAGAAGGGGGAGTTTGGTACTGACAAAAACACTGGATCTTTCACACAGAAGGAGGGGGTGGAGACACATCAATGAATAAGTGGGGTCAAAAGGCTGGTGGAGATTCCACTAACAAGTATCAAAAAAGAAGGAAGAGGGGTCAGCAAGGAGGCTTTGGGATAATTGAGGAGAGAGATACAGAACAACCAATGGGAGGGGTAGAGAACATGGAAATAGACAAGGAGACAGGAAAAGAGGCTGTGGAGAAAGTAGAAGAAATCAATGAAAGTGGGGGGGAAACAATAACTACAGTGCAAGAGGAGGAAATTCTCACTCAACAGAGTGCTGCAGCTTTAAACACAGAAGAAGGTGGCGCGGTGGAGGAACAACTGTTGGACTATGAGGAAGATCCGCTAGTGGCTGAGAAATTAGTGATGGTAGAGCTTGAAAAAAAGTGGAGCTGCGGGCAAATAAGTTGGTCAAAGAATCTGCCATTATTATACAGAGTGAGAAAAGAGTGTCAGAGGAGAAAACTGGAGATAGCAGCGAAAACACATCAGAAGAGGAGGAGATAGACTGGGATGGGGTGCAAGTGGCTTTGGATGCTAACAAAGAGATATATCCAAAGACTTTCACAAGGCAAAAGTGTGGGGAGGACAATCTGTGCAGGAGTGCTAGAATTCCAAATGATAAGAGTAAGGTCCTGGACAAGGCGGAGCTGTCAAAAAGAAGCATAATGAAATACCAGGTAATCTCTCGTCTTTTGTTGTTCTTAATTCAGTTAGTCCCTCTGCTCTTGAAAATTTAGCTGCAGCTAGTAATATTAAATTAGGGACCTCTTCAGAAGAAATAGCTGTTGTAATTGATACAATGCAAGCTAAGGAGTTGGCTAAAGCAACCTTACTGGCAGCAAAAGTTAGAGTGATGGAACAAGCCAAACAAAAAGAGCTGGAGAGTGGGGTAATAAAAACACAACAGTATGAAATGAGGAGGGGGCTGACTAAGGGAAAAGTGTAGCACAGGGGCAGAATATGGCACAAAATTTGAGGGGGTTGCGAGAGTGAAACCTGGGAGCAAATCAGATCAAACAACCTGCAGGAGGCAATCGGAGGCTGAAAGCGAAAACACTAAAAGTGAGATAGAGAGGGAAGATACAGACACAGAAAGATTGGGAGAGGCTAGAATACGCGGGCGACCTAGGAACCGGCCGCCAAAAAAGCCACCCAAGAGGAAGACGGGAACAGTTACAAAAGAAGAAAAAGCGGTTGGCCATGCAAAAAGAAAACAGAAATGAAGATACTCTTCTGGAATATCAGAGACCTTAGTGCCCCGGGGAGGAGAAAGCAACTTGGGGAATTGAGACAGAATCATAGAGTGGACATTTTTTGTTTGCTTACAGGAAACAATCAAAGGGGACTTCGCACTGGGGGAATTGGCTGGGCTCAGTGAGGGGGGCTCGTTTGAGTGGGTCTGGACTGCTGCTCAAGGACATTCAGGAGGGACTTTGATTGGAGTGAGAACATACGACATCATAATCTTAACAAAAGATAAAGGAGAGTTTTTCACTAGTATGAAAGTAACAGAAAAACAAGAAAACTACACATGGGAAGTGATTAATGTCTACGGTCCAGTGCAAATAGAGAGGAAATCTGCCTTCCTAGAGGAGCTTACTAATAAAATATCTAGCACTAAGGACCCCTTCCTTGTTGGAGGGGACTTCAATGTGATCAGATTTCCCTGGGAAAAGTCAACTGACAACACAAACAATACATGGATGGATAATTTCAACAATTTCATTAGAGACAATGGTGTTAAAGAGATGCAAAGGAAAGGGAGTAAGTTTACCTGGTCCAACAAGCAAGATAATCCTATTATGAGTGTGCTAGATAGAGTGCTTATGATCCCAAGCTGGGAACAATTCTATAAAAGATCTTCCTGTGAAACTTAACTAGAGTGTGACCACTGCCCGTTGCTTGTGATTACTGATGACCACAGATTCAAACAACAACATAAATTTAGGTTTGAAATGGCTTGGCTGACTTAGGAGGGCTTCAGGGAGAAGGTGGTGTCCAATTGGCCTGAAAGAGGAAGCAAAAAGGTCCAAGATTACTGGAGAGAGCTCAAATCTGATACAAGAAGATTCTGTAAAGGGTGGGGTGCTAACATCAATAGTCAGATCAAGAAAGATAAAAAAAATACTGATGGACAAAATGAAAAGAATGGATAAAATGGAAGAAGAAACGGGGTTTAACACAATTCAATGGCAGGAAACATACAGGGTGGAAAAACAACTAGAAGAGATCTACCAGTTTGAAGAAATCCAATGGCAAAGAAGGGGGGGTGTCAAATGGGTGCTCAAGGGTGACTCAAATAACAGCTACTTCCATGGCGTGGCTAATGGTAGGAAGAAAAAATGCACCATCTTTTCACTAGAAGATGAAGGCAGGGAGATCCGTGACCCAGCTGAAATCAGAAACCATGTAGAGTCTTAATATAAAGATCTTTTCGGAGCAGTAACCAGAAGGAGGAGTTACATTAGGGGAGGAGTTCTGGCTGGAGAAGGGCAGGCTTTGTGATGAAGAAGCTCAAGAATTGATAAAACCTTTTACCATTAAAGAGCTTGAGGGGGCACTGAAAGATATGGATGTGAATACTTCTCCAGGGCCTGATGGGCTTCCTGTGGGCTTCTATAGAGAGTTTTGTCAGGAAATCAAACTGATAATACTAGAAATGTTCCAGGATTTATATAGAGGGGAGCTCAATTTAAGTAGGCTGAACTATGGCATGATCTCCCTGATCCCAAAAATTAAGGAAGCGAATACAATAAAGCAGTACAAACCGATCTGCCTTTTAAATGTAGACTATAAATGGTTCTCTAAAGTCTTCACTATGAGACTCACCCCTTTGGCTGACAAACTAATTAGTAAAAATCAGACAACTTTCATCCCTGGGAGGTACATTCTTGAGGGAGTGATTATTCTCCATGAGACACTACATGAATTAAGAGTGAAAAAGATGCAGGGGGTCATTCTGAAACTGGACTTCGAGAAGGCATATGATAAGGTCCGCTGGAACATCATGATTGAGGTGCTTAGAAAAAAGAACTTTCCAGAAAAATGGGTAGAGTGGATGAAGAAAATCATAGAGGGTGGAAAAGTAGGAGTTAACATTAATGGGGAAGCTGGAGGATTCTTTAAGACCCACAAAGGGTTGAGGCAGGGAGACCCCTTGTCTCCACTTCTTTTTAACCTTGTGAGTGATGCTTTGGCAACTATGATTGACAATGCTAAACTGGCTGGTAAAATAAAAGGTCTGGTACCAAATTTAATAGAGGGAGGGCTCACACACCTTCAATATGCAGATGATACAATAGTTTTCCTAAATATGGATGACCAGTCTATTATACACACAAAATTCCTTTTGTACTGCTTTGAAAACATGTCAGGGTTAAAAATTAACTATCAGAAGAGTGAGGTTTTTGCACTAGGGTGCTCAGAAGAGGAGGTAATAAGAGTGGCCCAAATGCTCAACTGCAACACTGGTCAATTACCTCTAAAGTATTGGGAGTGTTGGTCCATAATAGACACATGACAACTTCGGAGTTAAATTATGTGGCAGCTAAAGTGGAGAAAAGGGTACCAACATGGCAGAGTGTGGGTCTCTCCTCTGGAGGGAAAATGATATTAGTGGAATCCTGTCTGAGTTCAGTTCCTAGTTATACAATGGGAGTGTATGCTTTGCAGGAGGAAGTTCACCAGAAAATGGATACGGCTAGGGCCAATTTTTTCTAGCATGAACCAAATATGAAGAGGAAGTATCATATGGCTAAATGGGATTTGATGACCACACTTAAAGCAGCTGGGGGTGTAGGATTTACCAACACGAGGGCAATGAACAATGTTTATTAGCCAAATGGATTTTCAAATTAGAGAGAGGGGATAAAACTATCTGCTGCAACTTGTTGAGACAAAAGTATCTAGGGGAGAAAAATATATTCAGTTACAAGAAAAAAAGTGGGTCACAATTTTGGAAGGGACTGCTAGCAATTAGAGGAGAGGTTAGCAGAGGGATGAAGTATATCCTTGGAGATGGAAGGAAAATAAGATTCTGGTTAGACACTTGGAGTGGAGGATGCGGGCTAGACCTAGTCTTTCCCAATTTGTTTAAAATATGTAACCAACAAGAATGGACAATTGATAGTGTTGAGAAATGGAGTCATTAACCTTACTTTCACGAGGGCTTTTGGTATTGCAGAAGATTTTGAGTGGGAAGAACTGATAAAGGTAGTAGAGAGAGTTGCAACCTCACAACAACCTGATTCAGTCACCTGGATTCTTGAAAAGTCAGGAGAATTTTCCACATCCTCACTGTACAAATTTTCCACATCCTCACTGTACAAAGAGATTACTTTCCCTGGAATGGAAAACAAATGGATGCTGAACATTTGGCAAGCAGACCTGCCCCTTAAAATAATTTTTTTCTTATGGAAGGTATGTAATGACAAAATACAATTTGCGGAGCAGCTAAGGAAGAGGAATTGAAAAGGCCCATTAGAATGCAAGCTATGTGGCAATGTAGAGAGTGTTGAACACTTGCTCCTACAATGTGTGGTGGCAAGCTATTGCTGGAATATCTTGAGAGATGTATTAGAATGGCCAACTCGGCCTGTATGTATAGAAGACATCTGGGATAAACTAATAGAGGGCTCTAGGAGGAAAAACAAGAACTTCATCTTTCTCTTTGGTTGCATGGCTTGGAGTCTTTGGCTGATTAGGAATAACTTTGTTTTTAATGATGTGCTAATAACTTCACCTGATGTTAGTGTTTTCCGTACGATATCTTTATGCAGAAATGGAAAATCCTAAACAAGGAGAAGGAACAACTATGGATCACCGATGTGATACACAAGCTAAAAACTCGACTTTCATCCTCGTGAACTGAAGACTAGCGCAGAGTCTGTTAGGAGCTGCTGCTTGCTGTTATCTAGATCCTTTTGCTTTCTGTAGTATGGTTTGTGAACTGTCTGAAGAGGGAGGTTAGAGGGTGGGTGGGTTGCAAGCCCTGCTCAGGTCTTGGGTTCATGTTTTGGCTGTAACCTACGTTCTAAAAACACTTACATTGTAATATGGTAACCCCGGTTTTTCCTGGGCTTTTTAAGTAAAGCCGGCCTTAATGGCCTTCTGTCTAAAACTTCACAACAGATGAAGGGCTTGTGTGAGAAGTGGTTTTACTGACATCAAAATCATGGCGACATTAGGGCAGTCCCAATGGTGGAAACTAACACGGTTTCCATAGCAGAAGAAATCATCTATAGAAACTAGTCTCCACAGTGGTAGTTTCTTCGAGTAATAATTGTTTTCTCCTTTTGTGGTTTCTTCTCAATGGCAAATTCATGGTTTCTTGTGCATTGGTTCAAGAGTAGACATGGTTTCTCCGTGAGGAAACCATTTCTATGATTTGTGCTATCTTTCCTCATTAATTAGGGTGGCACTTGCTTAGTTGGCAAGCTATTTAATAGGGATAGAAACCACTATTAATACTCCATTGGAGTGCCCTTAGGGCAGTCCCAATGGGAGTTTCTAGATGTAGATTCCAAGAGAGAAAGATAGCAATTAATGTCCAGTAGAAACTATCTCTTCCAACCCATGATTTCTACTGTATAATTAATACAAAGGATAAATTAAATGCAAAACAAAAGAAGAGTGGATCAACTCTGGCCATGGAAAGTATAGCCTCCGGAACAACACGATCTCTATTTTGCAGAAACCATCAACACTACAGAGAATTCACCGAATAATCGTGAGGATAAAGCAGCAATGAAGTTGGCATTCTAAATTTACAAAAAATGGACACATTCCGTCCATTCTCTTTTGGCTTCTGCTAAGTAAATCAAACAAACAATAATTTGCATTACAACGAAGCTCCAAAAGCCATCTACATAGTAGAATACTGTATAAAGGAAGAAACTATCTACAGAGGATCTTTTCTAATTAGATAACGGAAAGGACCAACAACTAGATGAGGAATGACTCGATGCGGCAAGCGGGAGGTGCACACGGAGGTCGCGACCCATGGCCTTGGTGGCTGGAACACATCAAAGAACAGAGAAACACAGTGAAAATCAGAAAGCTGCAGATATACAAAACGACCTGAACAAATTGTCGACAACCCTTACACCAGGTTGGTCGGATCCCTCGAGTACCTGCAGCTAAAAGCAAGAGGCACCGCACTGCAAGAATCGTTCAGGGCGAGGCCAAATCCACGGCGAAAGCAGAATGTAACGCACGCACAAGAAGATCGGAGAATTAGGGAGATCTCACCATGGCGAATCAATCGGCCGTGAGGCGGAAGGGAGGCTCAATTGGTGAACAGGCGGCCGTGCCCGCAGGAAGGAGACGGGCACTCGCGGGAACTAGCTGCCAGCGGAGCAGGCGGCTGCTCACGTGAAGGAGGCATTCGCTGGCGGGAATGTAGGATCTAGTCACATAGAAGGGGGGGGGGTTGAATATGGGACTTGTTTTCAAGCTCTAAAGGAAAAACGAAAACCTTAACCTATCAACTAGTGTTGCCCATACTAAAACGGTTTTTCTCTACTTCTAGAGCACACTAACACAAGTTTCCTTAGCAAATAACACACTAGGAGGCAATAAGACAACCTAGGAAAGATATGAAGCACACAAGCGAAACAAGTTAGAACAAAGACAAGAAACTTGAGAGCGGAATTGAAATGCTGAAAGTAAGTGCTAGAAGTAAATAAGATGGACAAGAGGCGATCGAATTTTTTCCCGTGGTATCGAGAAGTTGACGCTTCCCCCTAGTCCACGTTGGAGCACTCACTTAGAGTATCGCTCCCCCTTGAGTCACAAAGACACAAGTGCTCACTAAGAGTACCCGTTCTCCATCTCGGAACGGTGGGTCTCGAACCGTGTACACCAAGCTTGTCTTGAGGCTCCCACAATCTCCAAGAGCTCACCAAGAACCCCCAAGTCACCTAGACCGTCTAGGAGCAAGTCAAACTCCAAGAGTAACAAGCCCGCAAACCTTCACTTGACCTGAGCACTCAGCTAAGCCATGGATGCACCTTGAAACTCTTGCTCACTAAGAAAGAACACCTCAATGAAGAGGAAGAGAAATTCCAATAAGAAAGAACACACTCTCCTTCTCTCCTAGGCTGCAGTAGATCTTCAGAGTGGCAAAGGCAGCTCTAGAGAGGCAGGGGGGGGCTTATATATAGGCCTAGCAAAGGTGGCTAGCCGTTGGAAAAGTCCCCTGAAAAAGTTGTACCGTCGGATGAACCGATGGTGCCCCCCTGCAAAGCGTCGGATCATCCGGTCACTCACAGCGCCCAATATAGCCGTTGAACCTTGAAACCCAGACAATACACCGACGCTATACACCGACGCCACGTCGGATCATCCGTGCCGAAGGCACCCCGCCGGGCGGTACTGTGTGATTTGAAACAAACCGTCGGATGAACCGCTGTGAGCACTAACCAAGCGTCGGATCATCCGGTGCTGAAGCAGACTTCTTGGCGCGTCTCTGTTGGATTTAAATGCAACCGTCGGATGAACTGATGGTTAAGGCGTCGGATCGTCCGATGCTTGAGCCCAGACCCTTGACCAGAACTGTAGCCAAACCCTAAGGCGTCGGATGAACCGGTGCTCGTACCGTCGGTTCATCCGACGGTCCATTTTGAACCGTATTTGGTCGCGAGAACTCATCCGGCGCGTGTTAAATATAGGGCGTCGGATCATCCGACGCTATGAAGTTGATTTCAACTCATCCAATTCGGCGCCTTTGAGTTTTCCGTCGATTCTTTTGCTTCAACCTTGCTTCCATGAACTCTCTGAGCTAGATAGGATCCAAGGAACATGAGTGTGCATAAATTATGGCTTTCGAGTGCATGGTCAAGCTACTAGTGTACGAACCCCTCTTAATAGTACGGTCGAAACTACAAACTAGTAATCCAAGTGTCCTTCATCTCCTTTGAGACACTTGGAACTAACAAAGTCCTTAGCCTTGCAGTCTTCGACCAGATTGAGCCCATAAATTCAAATTGAGGGGTCTCATTCCATTCAATACTCGTGACAATAACCCAAATAGAAATCCGCTTCAAAACAAAGGTTAGTCACAAGCATATGGTTGTCATTTATCACCGAAACACACCCTTACCAAAGGTGCGGAAGGGCCTAGATCGCTACAGGGAAGGATCTGCCGGTGGAGCAGCCGATCTGGCTGGAACGGAGGCAGGGTGGCGAGCACGCGGGGAAGAGAGGGCGAGCACGCGGAGCGCTCGGCGGCGGTGGCGCACAGGATCCGCAAGAAATCGCTGGTTTCTCCCCAGTGGCGTTTGACTCGTTTCCATGTGCATCGGTGCTAGACTCGACGTGGTTTCCTATCGAAGAAATCGTTTCTTGGTTTTGTGCTCTCTCTCCTCTTTAATCGCTTTGCCACATCAGCAAAAAGCTGAGTTGTTCATGTAATTAATGTATATAGAAACTATCGTAAATTTACCATTGGGACTGCCCTTGTAATCGCTGACAGGAGGAGTCAGACATGCCAATGATAAGTGGCAACGACTTCACGAACTCTAAATTGAGGCCAAATCGACGAAAAAATGGCTTCGGCTTCAAGTCAACCCCAAGACAATATCCAAAATCATGAATTTGGAAAGAAGATATATGCAGCTCACAACACATCAATGCAACCCACACATGAACGTTGAATGCTTTCTTTCTACCACGTGGTAAGCATCAACTTGGGGATGCACGGATGGCATGGTGCACGCGGGATGCACCCAATTTTCCCCCGTTTTGACCACTATTAGCAGCTGCCCTGGTTGAGTCGGGAAGATCACAAGACAAACATTCGCACAGAAGATGTGCAAGATGCGCCAGATGAGGTGTCAATTACAACTTCATTGCATTGATAGGCCATAATCAATTAGAGTTGTAGGTGCAATAATTGTGATGGCATAGCACAAAACTTATGAGGTGAGAGAAGAAACCAGTTTGATGGAGATGAAACTATGTTCACACTATTATAAAGATATATTTAAACAATCCCCAAATTTGTAAGTTAATTACCCATCACTATACTTAAAAAATAACTTAAACCCCTTAAATTTACATCCATATTACCCACATTTGTCTCCATTAAAATAACTTGAATTAACTTACATTTGAATCAAATAACCTTGATTAAAAATACACACCAATATATGATTCTAAATCATCTATTTTCTGCACTATATATTGGTATATGATATAATAATTAAGATTTATGCGTATGATAGGGTTTTACGCCCATCACCAACATCACAAATATTGATATCTTGACGGACATCAATAGAGTTTTACTCTCGCACCTCAAGGCACTCCCAACCCAGACTCTACCCATGGAGTCTATATCTCGAAGACTCTATCACAAGAAACTAAATTCTCCATTGCAGATTTTCTACCATGGAGTCTATCTAATATTCCTCTCGGATCTTCTACTACCGCTTTATTAAATAAGATGACACATCACGCATGTAGGCAACCACACGAGATCTGTACGGGCTTCGTTTTACGTGTAGACTTGGAGTCTAACTTAGACTTGGTTTCTAAGTTTTCACCCTTCTCTCGTCATTAAATTATTTGCCACATCAGCAATTTGCCTAGGTGGCAGTGTAATTAATGACTCTGGGCTTTACCATAGATTCTGGGTTGGGAGGAACCTCAGCCGTAACACATGTACCGAAACTATGTTGAGGATCCCTAAGCAACCAAGACCAGGGTGTTTAATTAGTTCATGTGCTTGCACATTCAGGCCTCGTTCGTTTCCACGAGATCAATTCCGATCGGAATGGATAAATACAACAAGAAAATCATGATAGTTATTATAAGAGATCCGGATTTATTCCGGGTCGAAAATTAATTTGCTCATGATAGGTACACCAAAATGCTCGGAATCAATCCACTAGTCAAGAGGTGTGGAACCAATCCGGCTCCTACGGTCTCTTGTTGTACCTATGATGATTGGTAAATTAATTTTTGATCCGGAATAAATCCGAGTCCATATCATAATTTTCTTCATACATTTATTATTCCGGCCGGATTGAATCCCACGGAAGCGAACAAGCCTTCAGTGTGTTTTTTATATTATTTAGTATATTCTGTTTCATATGACCCTCCAGAAATATGAGGGCTAGATAAATAATGGTACATCATGTAGCCTGACTTCTCAACTCGTTGAGAGTACGGACTACCAAAGCGTAGAAAAAGGGACTCTTTCCGTGACCCCCATACGACTCAACTCCATGATAGCAAATGTGCATGACAAATGGCGCACGGGCCTCCCGTCCCGGTCTCATTTTCTTCAGACTAATGCACAGAACTATTGATTGTTGTTGTAAGATAAAATTTGGTGTATACCATTAATTTTTTTAACTTATCCCTTCTATACCATTCAAATTTAGTGTATCTGTCCCTTAAGTGCCGTAAATTTTGTAATCATATCCCTTATCTACCACACTACTAGGGAAACAACCTTCTGTACCAAGTCTCAATCCCTTTTAGTATCGGGTGTTAAATCGGTATTGCCACGTTAATATTAAAGGGTGAGGGGCATTAGTATCGGGTACTTTACCCAGTACCGAAAGGTCATTTAGTACCGAATCATAATGAGACCCCGTACCGAAGGAGGATGCACCGCCAGACTCGTTTTCTCTTTCCCTTTTTTTCTTTTTTCTTTTCTTTCTCATTTCCTTTCCTTCTCATTTTCTTGGTCACAATGATTTTCCACAAATTTTAAGCAATCTCAAGTTTCATAGATAATAAAAAAATTGACAAAAGAAACAAGTATTCAACTATACTACATCACAATCACGAATTTCGACTATAAGGAACAACACTTCAACTATTACCAAATATTTCATTCAAGAATTAAGAATGAACATCACCAAACTATTACATCACAAATTTTACTCAAGAATCAAGAATGAACATCACCAAACTATTATGTCACAAATTTCACTCAAGAATAAAGAATGAACTTCACAGGATTAAAAAACATCACTCAAGAACACTTACTGCACAGCCGCCCTGGCCTGCAGGCGCCACCACGTGCGCTGGCCTTCAGGCTGTGCCGGCCTCCAAGCTACGATAGGGATTTAGGGGGGTCTTGTTCTTCTTCCTCCTCCTTTAGCTCCTTCTTTCCCTCTTCTTCCTTCTCGATTTTGTAGAGGAGGCTTGGGGAAGCTTCCATGGCATTGCCAGCAGTAGGAGGGGCTCCAGCCCCCCCTAGTCCCACTGCTGGTTACGCCGCTGGCCACCGTGTAGCAGGGTTTTTTATACTGACCCGTATATTTTTACCGCTACCCAGCGGTAAGGGTATACCGGAGCGGTATAAATGGTATACCGCTTCTTACCGCTTGAATTCAAAATTCAAACCAAAATCGCCTATACAAACGGTAATCAGCGGTATACCGCGGTATAAAGTATTTATACCGCTGCGGTAAGGATTTATACCACTCGGTAATGAATTAAAATCGGTGCAATGAAAAAGGCCTCCAGCTTGGAAGAAATGAAAATTTCGGCATGATGTTGGCACAAATTAGTGTTAAATACCACCCCAATCAATAATTTATAGTTATGCATAGAAATACTACACCAAACACAATAATATTAGGCGTGCATAAGTGAGTTGATAGTTCAAATACAAATATTTCAAATACAACTAGTTCAAATACAAATAGTTCATACATTGTCTACCTGCATAAATGCCAACATAAACAAAAGACTTACTTAATCGTATACCTAAAAAAATGTACCTAAATCTGAAACAAATCCTAACTAAAATTGGATCCTACCACAAATCCTACATTCCTACCACAAATTATCCTACCTAAGGCAACAGTTCTATTTCTACCTAAAGCAACAATTCTATTTCTACCTCTACCTCAATCCTAAATCCTACCTAAAATCCTAAACCAAAATAAACCTAAATCCTAACACAGATCCTAAATCCTAAAGCTACACAAATAAAAAAATATTACATACCTATCCGCGGTATATCGCCGGCGTCGCCGCGGTATACTGCACCTCTGAGGACCATGTGTGGTTCGAGGACCGGTGGATGGTCGCTTCCTTGTGTGATGAGTGATTGACAACGTTGTGTGGACTGATTCTTGGCTAAGTATTGCAGGTGCAGGTTGCGGCTTGACTGGTGTTGGTGCAGGTGAAGAACAAGCGCGAAAGGTCGTCGCCGGTGAGGCCTCCAGGTGTGGAGAAGACAAGTAGGCTTCGTTCGAGGGACCCGGTGGCCGGCGGGGTCAAGTGCGGGCCGCATGGTGGCATGAACGAGCAAGATGAAGTCGTGGACGGTTTCTTGGTTGAGCCACAAAACCAAGGTCGAGCCGGGACTACGTGGGAGCCAAGTCATGAGTGGAGATTGGCGGAGGCTACACCGAGTTCGCGGGGTTTCCGGTGGTTCACCGAAAACCACCGGGTTCCTTGGTTGATCCACAAAGCCAAGACCGGAGAACCGAAGACGGAGGCCGCAGGGCGCGGACCGGTCCGACCGGTGGGTCCGGCCGGTCCGGCCGGTGGGGACCGGTCTGACCGGTGAGGAGCAACGGTCTGACCGGTGTGCGACGACGCGGTCCCGGAATCTTCGAAGCGGAGGACACACGTCGGGATCGCATGGCTTGCGTCGAGGCTACGCGAGGTGCGGTCGCGGGCATCCGTCTGATGGTGAAGACATCAAGAATTCCAAATCCGCCCTTGAGGGGCTTGTATCCCTAGTTAGTAGAGAAGGGCGTTTTAGACATTCGGTTGCCTCCATATAACCCAAGAGGTGAGAGGATGGCATCCAACTCTTGGAACCCTAGCTCATTAGTTTTCCTATTTTCCACCTATTTTCCTTAGGTTTTCTCTAGGACTAGCAAGAGAGCTTCACGGAGAGATCTTGTAGAGAGGGATGGATGATCGGGCGGCTTGCTAGACCTTGTACGAACCTTTGTTTCATGTATAGATGATTTGGCGTGGTTCCTCAAGGTTTGGATGTGTTTTCCCGTTGTCCTTGGTGGTGATTTTCGGAGCTCTCTCTCGGTGATTTCCTTGGGTTGTTTTCGGGGCTTTTCTCTTGGGGATTTGACGGGGGAAATTTGTGGGAACCCTTCGTGGTTCTTTGGGCTGTGATTCCCCTCCCAAATCCGTGAGTAAAAGTGCTCGATTTTGGGGTTTCTTGAGTTCTTGGGTTGGAAGTGCTTTTGGCGGGATTTCTTTGATTCCTCCTTTTTGGACGAGTTTTGGTGGGATTAAACTTGGCTATGAACTCCTCATGAGGTGTTCATGATATCCCCGAAGTCTTGTTCAAGTCCGTGGAGTGATTCGGGAGATCGAGATTTGGACTTGGGGGGAGTTGACCGCGGGTGCTGTTCATCCCGAGTCGCCGGTGCTACACCGGTCGACCGGTGCTCTTGACCGGTCCGACCGGTGCAAGCCCTTGTGGGATTTTGCTCGGGTGAACGTCTTGGTGTGTTTGTTGTTGTCCCGTGTTGCCGTCGTTTCGAGTTTGGGTCCGTTTGGTGGTCGGTTGGCCTGTTTGGTGCCTTGGGGGGCTTTCGAGCCGCCATCGGTCCGACCGGTGTGTCTCACCGGTCCGACCGGTGTAGAGCCACTTAGTGGAAGTTGCTCGGTTTCACTCGCAGGGACCGGTCGACCGGTGGTGCTCACCGGTCCGACCGGTGTGGGTCCGTAGACTCGAGGTTTGGTTTTTCCGCTGCGTTTCTCGGGTCGGAAGGTTGTGTGTTGGTTCCTAGGTCCAGTGGCACTCCAGTGGCTACGTGGGCTTGACCAACCTTGGTAGTGAGTCGGAGACGTGTGTTGGAAGCCGCGTTCGTCTTGTTGGAGTTTTCATCTCCTTCGAGAAGAATTTTTATCGGCTCCCATTCACTCCCCCCCCCCTCTCTGGTTCGCCGTATCGGTCCTTCAAGTGGTATCAGAGCCGGTTCGGGTCTTTGTTGACTTTAACCAGTCTAAGATCCAAGGATGGCGTACCAGGAAAGGGGTTCGGGTCCTCCACACTTCGATGGCAAGAACTACCAGATGTGGAGCAAGCGGATGGGTGCGTTCCTCCGCGGAAAGGGTCAGCTTCTTTGGGATGTCACGGTGGACACAGGCTATGTCCAGCCGATGGATTTCCTTACTCTAGGGTCGAGGGACAGATTCGACGCCAACAATAAGGCGGTCGACTACTTGTTTCGTGCTTTGTGTCAGCCTGAGTTCGATCGGGTGCACACCAAGCACTTGGCTTGTAGGATTTGGGCGGTGTTGAAGGAGGCTCATGTTGGGAACGCCCGGTGTTCGAGCACGGATGTATGCGACCTACGGAGAGAGTACGAGAACTTCACTCATCTCCCCGGTGAGTCCATCGATGCCTTGTTTCGGAGGTTCACGGTGGTGGTGAACAACATGAGGGCCAATGTGGACGTGCTCCCGTACGATGATCATGATAGAGCGGTCAAGCTCTTACACTCTTTGGATCGTACGATATGGGGCGGAAAGTTCGAGGCCATAGTCGAGTCGGAGAGGTATGATACTCGACGGTGAACGAGCCGTTCTCGAAGCTCAAGTCGGCCGAGGTGGATAGGGGCATGACCGCCAAGCTCGAGGGACCGACCGATTCCCATAGTCTTGCCCTCGTTGGTGGTTCCAAAGGAAAGACTAACTCTAACCCATCCACCGGGATGTTCTCGTTTTCCTCTTTGATGTCTATGCCGGATGAGGAGTTTGATGACCTTGGAGAGGACGAGCCGGCGGCGTTGACGAGGCGGTTCGAGAGGCCGCACGAGAACCGCGTGAACATGAGGAGGAACACGAGGACTTGCTTCCGGTGCGGCAAGCGGGACACTTCGTCGCCGACCGCCCGGAGAAGGCCGAGAACAAGGACGGCTACAAGCACAAGCCGAGGATGAACGATGGCAAGTACCGTTCGAGGCGCGACCACAAGAGCAAGCACAAGAACAAGTACAAGGACGAGCGACGATCGAGGAAGAAGGAGGGCCGAGGCAAGGCCCGAGCGATGGTTGGAGCGAGCGACGTCGACTCCAGTTCTGCGTACTCCACCTCGAGCTCGAGCGGCGGTGAAGACGAGGGAGATCGCCGCAAGAACAAGAAGTCGTCCAAGAACCCGAGCGGGGGCCGAGCCGCTTCGCGAGAGATGGCTTCCGCACCATGGCGCCGAGCTCGGCGGCAAGAAGAGCACACGGAGCGACTCGGACTCTGAGTCCGACGACGAGGTGCGTGATGAACTTCCCTTCTTGCGCCAGGAGAATGAGAGGCTTGGCTCTTTGCTTGATAACCTTGATGACATGCTTAGAGAGGCCAAGAAAATGAGGAAAGAGCTTAGGGCTTCGCTCGAGGATGCTAGGACTAGAGTGGCTGAGCTAGAGACACAGGTGCTTGATAGCAAGCTTGAGATTGATTCGCTTAAGGCTAGCCCTGTTGTTTCTGATGAGAATGATTGTGCTGATTGCTCCATATTCCTTGCTGATCTTGCTTTGTTCAAGGAGAAGCATGCCTCCAAGTGTGAGGAACTAGATGTGCTTAGGGTTGAAGTGGCTGAGCTTAAGTCTAGACCTACTTTGCTAGGTACTTGCACTTCTTGCCCTGTTTTGCATGCCAAGATTGATGAGATGCATGCTTACACTAGTTCGCTCGAGGCTAAATTGAAGGAACCCATGCCTACATCTTGCTCTACCTGTGTAATGCATGCATTGAAAAATTTGGAGCTTGCACATTATGTTGATCGTTTGCAGGATGAGAATGATGATTTGAGGAAGTTGATGGGTTGGTTGTCCGGTCATGAGCCTCAGTTGAGGATGACGATCGAGGCCTTTAAGAGGCAAGATGGTGAGGGGCTTGGGGCAAACAAGGTTGGTGAAGGAAGTGGAGAGAATATCCCGGAGCCACCAAAAACCCACCACAAAAATGATTTCCCTCCAAAACCTAACCATCTAAGGAACCGACTAGACCCAACCCCGGCTCCACCCGTGTTTCCTACACCCACAAATGACCTACAAAAGCCTATCAAGTTTGTGAGCACTTCGGGGAAAGTGTTCTTTGGGAAGGAGAGTGAGAAGGCAAGTGGTGAGAAACCGGTGGAGGGTTTGAGTGGAGAGAAACCGAGTGAGCAGCCACATCCCAAGCCTAAGCCTAAGCTTGTGAGGTTCCATTGTGGCTATTGTGGGAGAGATGGCCATAAGAAGGAGTTTTGCTTCAAGAGGAAGCGAGAGGAGAGAATGGAGAAGGAGTGGGCTAACAAGGACAAGTACCACCCTTCCGATGGTGTACTTGAGCCTTGTATGCAGATGCCCAGGGGCAAGGCGATTGTGAGGACAGTTCGGGCTTGGGGAGAGAAGAAGGCTGCAGGCGGTGCTGCTGTCCAGGTCACACCGGTCAGACCGGTGTGGGGCACCTGGCCGGACCGGTGCACAGACGGACAGACACCGTTTGGGTTTCGAGCTCGTACAGGTGCGAGGGTTGTTTCTGGAGGTCGTGGTTCTGGTGGTTGGGCTGGAAAGGGTACAGGTGGTCAGTTTGCTAGGCGTTCTCCTCCTCGTGCTCAATACGGGGATCGGAGGAGTCGTGGCTTTGAGTTGGAGAGGAAGGATGTTCCACGGGCTTTCTTGCGTGGATTTGGTCCTCCTCCAGGCAGAGAGGGGTGGTTCCCTCAGGGTGGTTACCGTGGTGGTGTTCGTGGAGGTAGCTTTGGTAGGAGAGATGCTTTGGTTGGTGCTAACCCCACTTTCGAGCAAATGACTCGGCACTGGTTTTCCTCCTTTGGTACTAACCCCAGTGCTGAGTCGTTTGTTCGCTCACGTGCTTATTTTTGAATTTCAGGTGGGAGACTTGAAGAACATTTGGTTGATTGACTCCGGTTGCTCAAGGCATATGACCGGAGACAGGGGGTGGTTCTCAAGTCTCGTCCCGGTGGTGACGAAGAGGTACATCACCTTTGGGGACAATGGGCGTGGGCGTGTGCTTTCAGAAGGTGAGATAAAAGTGAGTGACAAGATCACTCTGAGGCGAGTTGCTCTTGTTCAATCTCTGGGGTACAATTTGCTTTTCGTGTCCCGGCTTGTTGGATGAGGGCTTTGAGGTGTTGTTTCGGCTCGGTGGTTCTCGGATTGTGGACTCTCGAGGGGACCTTGTTTGTATGGTCGTTCCCGAGGGTCGGTGTTTCGTGCTGATTTTTCTCGGTCTTCGGGTGTGGAGCGTTGTTTCTTGGCTGGTTCTTCGAGTGAGTTGTGGAAGTGGCATAGGAAGTTGGGTCACTTGAGCTTTGACCTTTTGTCTCGCTTGAGTAAACTCAATTTGGTCCGAGGATTGCCACGGTTGAGGCTTGAGAAAGAGTTGGTTTGTGCTCCGTGTAGGCATGCCAAGATGGTGGCCTCTTCTCACCCGCCTCTCACCGATGTGATGACTGAGCGTCCATGCGAGCTACTCCATATGGACCTTGTTGGCCCAGCTCGTGTGCGATCTGCGGGTGGGAAGTGGTATGTCCTTGTTGTGGTGGACGACTATTCTCGGTATGCGTGGGTGTTTTTTCTCGAGGAGAAGGGGGAGACGTTTGGTTTTGTTTGAGATCTAGTCTTGAGATTGAGGAACGAGAGGCACGGAGATGCCATACGAGCTATCCGCAGTGATGATGGCTCGGAATTCAGGAACTCTCATTTTGAAACCTTTTGCCATGACTTGGGTCTTGAGCACCAGTTTTCGAGTCCGTATATGCCTCCCCAGAATGGTGTTGTGGAAAGGAAGAACAGGACCTTGTGCGAGATGGCTCGGACGATGCTTGATGAGCATAGGACTCCGAGGAGGTATTGGGCTGAGGCGGTGAATACCGCGTGCTATGTGTCGAACGGGATATACCTCGAGTGCACAAGAAGAAGACATGCTATGAGTTGATGCATGGTCGCACACCCAAGGTGAGTCACTTCCATGTCTTTGGTTGCAAGTGTTTCATTCGAAGAAAGGCGGGGAAGTTGGATAAGTTTGAGGCTAGGTCCGTCGATGACATTTTCTTTGGTTATGCATCTCATTCTAGAGCATATCGTGTGCTCAATCTTGAAACTAACCAAATCGTGGAGACTTGCGAGGTAACCTTCGACGAGACGAGCCACGTAGTCGGCTTGTCTTTGAGTGTGCGGGTGATGATGAGCTTGGCGAGGAGATCTTTCGGGGAGGAGGAGCATGAACATGGAGATGATGAGGATGGAGGTGCGGTGCCCCGGCGCGAACATGTACCCACTACTTCGACTACGATGATGGATGGACCCTCTGCTACACCTACGACGACAAATCAAGAACGAGGAGAAGCCGATGTTGAGGGGGAGGTAGCTTCGAGGCGAGAACCCTCCCCGGCGAGTTCAAGTGGATCACCCGGCTTCGAGGATCATCTCGCGATATGAATGAACGCACTACACGGTCGAGGGTTCGAAACAATTCCCATTTCGCTCATGATGCGTTTGTTGCTTCTTTTGAGCCCAAAGACATTGGACACGCACTATCCGATCACAATTGGGTTAACTCGATGCATGAGGAGTTGGAGAACTTTGAGAGGAATCGGTGTGGGAGTTGGTTGACCCTCCCCCGGGGTGTAAGCCGATTGGTACAAAGTGGGTGTGGAAAAACAAAGAGGGAGAGAAGGGTGAGGTTGTGAGGAACAAGTCGAGACTTGTTGCTCAAGGGTCCAGTCAGAAGGAGGGGATCGACTACGAGGAGACCTTTGCTCCCGTAGCCCGTTTGGAGGCGATTAGGATCCTTCTGGCCTTTTCCGTGGCTAAAGGGTTCAAGTTGCACCAAATGGATGTGAAGAGTGCTTTTCTGAATGGAGTGTTGGAGGAAGAAGTGTATGTGAGACAGCCTCCGGGGTTTGAGAGTGAGAAGTACCCCCCACCGGGTGTACAAGTTGAGGAAGGCGCCGTATGGGTTGAAGCAGGGCGCCTAGAGCTTGGTATGGCGAGGTTGAGGGGGTTCTTGTTTGAGAGAGGTTTTGAGATGGGGAAGGTTGATCGGACCTTGTTTTTGCCGAGGCAGGGCGAGAGATATCCGATTGTGCGGGTGTACGTGGATGATATTGTCTTTGGTGGCTCGTCTAATTCTCTTGTTGCAAGGTTTGCGGATGATATGAGCGGGGAGTTTGAGATGAGCATGATGGGTGAGTTGCGGTTCTTCCTCGGGCTACAAATCAAGCAATCAAAGGAAGGAACATTTGTGCAACCAGGCTAAGTACACCAAGGACATTGTGAGAAAGTTCAAGATGGAGGACTCCAAGGCTATGACGACGCCGATGAGTACGACTACAGCTCTTGATGCGGACGAGGAAGGTGAACACGTGGACCAGAAGGAGTACCGGAGCATGATCGGGTCACTCCTCTACTTGACGGCGACGAGGCCGGACATACAGTTCTCAGTGTGTCTGTGCGCTCGTTTTCAAGCGTCTCCGAGGACTTCGCATCGGCAAGCGGTGAAGAGAATTTTCAGGTACTTGCGTCACACTCCCGACTTCGGCCTTTGGTACTCCGCGTCCTCTTCTTTGGCGCTTCATGGTTTTTCAGAAGCGGATTTTGCCGGGTGTCGGTTGGATAGGAAGTCCACTTCTGGGACTTGCCAGTTTTTGGGTTCTTCTTTGGTGTCTTGGTCTTCCCACAAGCAGTCGAGTGTTGCTCAATCCACGACCGAGGCCGAGTATGTTGCCGCTGCTAGTTGTTGCTCTCAGCTCCTTTGGATCACCTACACCATGAGTGACTTTGGTGAGGAGTATACCCATGTCCCACTTCAATGTGATAGCACCAGTGCCATAAGCGTTGCAAAAAACCCAGTGCTTCATTCCAAAACCAAGCACATAGAAGTGAGGTACCATTTTCTGAGGGACAACGTCGAGAAAGGAAAGATAGCTTTGATCCATGTGCCCACACATGACCAACTAGCCGATATTTTCACCAAACCCCTAGATCAAGCAACTTTCACTCGTTTGCGGGGGAACTTGGTGTGTGTTTTATTTCTTGAGTTGGGTGTGTGGGAGCTCTCTTTTGCCGGTGGTGTCGAGCCCGTTTTGCCTCCCCTCGAGGAGCGGTGGTAGCATATGTATAGCTTTTCTTTGTGCATTTCTTGCATTTGGCATGGCATATGTAGCATGATGTATAGGCATCCTTGTATCTTAGATTGCATGCATTTTGTATCATATGCATTGGTTAGGAAAAGCTTCTCTCATATACATTGTTCACCATGGAATGAGATATATGTCTTTGTGAGCTTGTTTGGTATGCTACGGTTAGTTTGGCTTAGCTCTTGATGATCTTGATGAATAATCCATGGTTGATAGCTATGCTTTTGAAAAATGCCACATGTATGCTCTCTCATGTGTAAATGCCTTTGCATGCTCTTGACATGTTTGTGTGGCCTTGCTATGCTTAATTTGTGGTTGGATAGCTAGTTTATTGATCATATGGGGCCAAAGGCTCATTTGCCATCATGAATGTTTAGCCCTCTTGATTTATCTTGTGGAGGAGCATAAGTTCCTTTTTGTCGCAAAGACATTTCATGTACCATTTACAAATCTGAAAGTGAAATGAAAAATGCTTGGAAAAAATGCTCCCATGTCATATGTGCTGAATTTAATTTGCTTTGGGTGCTAAACTGTTGCATGATGCCTAACATTGAGAAGTCTCATACATAGAAGTAGGCACATGGCTCGGTGGCTTTGACATGACATGAGGTGCTTGTGGGTGTTTGTGATGGTCTTATGATTAGAATGGCTGTCCTAGCATGAAGTTTGTGTGGCTTTGCCATTTTGATATGCTTTGATCATGTTTAGGACTTTGCTCATGAGAGGCAAGTTTTTTCGCAAAATTGCCAAAATCCATCTTAGCTTCGTCCAATGGTTGTGAAACTTGGTGATCATGTAGTTGAGATCGATACGAAGCCGTAGAGTATCTAACTTGCTCATTTGGACATGTGTAGCATTCTTTGTTGAATTTTGTCTATTTGAGAAGCTCTAGGTTGAAAGTTTTGCATTTTTGGCTTGATTCATGCATTGCCAACAAGGGGGAGAAGTTTGAGCTTGAAATGGCTTAATGGACGCATTTAGAAGGTTTTCAGGTGGTTTCGAGCCATTTCGGGTTTCGTTGTACACCGGTCTGACCGGTGAAGAGCACCGGTCTGACCGGTGTGAGTGCTGGTCCTGTACACATGTTAGGCACCGGTCTGACCGGTGGTGATGACCGGTCGACCGGTGTGAGCCGAAAGTGTCTTTGCGGTACCTGTCCTGTTTTCAAGTGGTTTGCATGCATTCGTCCAGGGGGAGTTGCATTGGTTCAGGGGGAGCTTGCATGTGTGCAGGGGGAGCTCTTTGTGCTTGTTCGAACTTTGTTTTGGTGGTTTGCGCTCGTTGCTTGAGCTTTGTTTTGTCTCGGATGTGTCGAGCCGTTGCCCTTGCCTAAGGGGTCCGAGACTTGTCTTCTTCAAGTGATCTTGCTCTTTGCCTTTGTTCGGCTTTCGATCGCTTGTTGGAGTTTCTTTTTGTTCGTTTCTTTTTTTTTCTTTTCTCTCTTGTTACTTTCGTGTGGGTGTTGTCAATCCACTCATCAAGGGGGAGATTGAGGACCATGTGTGGTTCGAGGACCGGTGGATGGTCGCTTCCTTGTGTGATGAGTGATTGACAACGTTGTGTGGACTGATTCTTGGCTAAGTATTGCGAGTGTGCGAGGTTGCGGCTTGACCGGTGTTGGTGCAGGTGAAGAACAAGCGCGAAAGGTCGTCGCGGTGAGGCCTCCAGGTGTGGAGAAGACAAGTAGGCTTCGTTCGAGGGACCCGGTGGCCAGCGGGGTCAAGTGCGGGCCGCATGGTGGCATGAACAACAAGATGAAGTCGTGGACGGTTTCTTGGT
This sequence comes from Cenchrus americanus, assembly GCA_947561735.1. Taxonomy (NCBI): domain Eukaryota; kingdom Viridiplantae; phylum Streptophyta; class Magnoliopsida; order Poales; family Poaceae; genus Cenchrus; species Cenchrus americanus. Next base: position 68,927,515 of record OX387242.1, read on the forward strand.
TGAGCCACAAAACCAAGGTCGAGCCGGGACTACGTGGGAGCCAAGTCATGAGTGGAGATTGGCGGAGGCTACACCGAGTTCGCGGGGTTTCCGGTGGTTCACCAGAAAACCACTGGGTTCCTTGGTTGATCCACAAAGCCAAGACCGGAGAACCGAAGACGGAGCGGCGCAGCGGCGCCGGACCGGTCCGACCGGTGGGGAGCACGGTCGACCGGTGTGCGACGACGCGGTCCGAATCTTCGAAGCGGAGGACACGCGTCGGGATCGCATGGCTTGCGTCGAGGCTACGCGAGGTGCGGTCGCCGGGCATCCGTCCGATGGTGAAGACATCAAGAATTCCAAATCCGCCCTTGAGGGGCTTGTATCCCTAGTTAGTAGAGAAGGGCGTTTTAGACATTCGGTTGCCTCCATATAACCCAAGAGGTGAGAGGATGGCAGCCAACTCTTGGAACCCTAGCTCATTAGTTTTCCTATTTTCCACCTATTTTCCTTAGGTTTTCTCTAGGACTAGCAAGAGAGCTTCACGGAGAGATCTTGTAGAGAGGGATGAATGATCGGGCGGCTTGCTAGACCTTGTACGAACCTTTGTTTCATGTATAGATGATTCGGCGTGGTTCCTAAAGGTTTGGATGTGTTTTCCCCGGTTGTCCTTGGTGGTGATTTTCGGAGCTCTCTCTCGGTGATTTCCTTGGGTTGTTTTCGGGGCTTTTCTCTTGGGGATTTGATGGGGGAAATTTGTGGGAACCCTTCGTGGTTCTTTGGGCTGTGATTCCCCTCCCAAATCCGTGAGTAAAAGTGCTCGATTTTGGGGTTTCTTGAGTTCTTGGGTTGGAAGTGCTTTTGGCGGGATTTCTTTGATTCCTCCTTTTTGGACGAGTTTTGGTGGGATTAAACTTGGCTATGAACTCCTCATGAGGTGTTCATGATATCCCCAAAGTCTTGTTCAAGTCCGTGGAGCGATTCGGGAGATCGAGATTTGGACTTGGGGGAGTTGACCGCGGGTGTCTTGTTCATCCCGAGCCGCTGTGCTACACCGGTCTGACCGGTGCTCTTGACCGGTCTGACCGGTGCAAGCCCTTGTGGGATTTTGCTCGGATGAACGTCTTGGTGTGTTCGTTGTTGTCCCGTGTTGCTGCTGTTTCGAGTTTGGGTCAGTTTGGTGGTCGGTTGGCTGTTTGGTGCCTTGGGAGCTTTCAGGCTGCCATCGGTCTGACCGGTGTGTCTCACCGGTCTGACCGGTGTAGAGCCACTTAGTGGAAGTTGCTCGGTTTCACTGCGGGGACCGGTCCGGCCGGTGGTGCTCACCGGTCGACCGGTGTGGGTCTGTAGACTCGAGGTTTGGTTTTTCCGCTGCGTTTCTCGGGTCGGAAGGTTGCGTGTTGGTTCCTAGGTCCAGTGGCACTCCAGTGGCTACGTGGGCTTGACCAACCTTGGTAGTGAGTCAGAGACGTGTGTTGGAAGCCGCGTTCGTCTTGTTGGAGTTTTCATCTCCTTCGAGAAGAATTTTTATCGGCTCCCATTCACTCCCCCCCCCTCTCTGGTTCGCCGTATCGGTCCTTCAACCTCCCACGCGGTAAGCCACCCCGGCCAATCGGGAGCGGGCGGATCCGGCCGCGGGGCGGCTTACCGCAGCTCCCGCGCCGTATACCGCGCCCTGGCCGCGGTATACCGCCAGCGGCGGCGCGGGCGACGACCTGGGGCGGCGGATCAGCGCTTTCTTGCTGCGGACGGGGTGAATGGAGGTGACTGGAGTCACGGGAGACTGACTGGAGCTGCTTCTAGGTCATCCAAGTCATTTGGGCTTCATGGGCCTTAACGGGCCGGCCCATGATTTTTCTTTTTCTTTTTTTTATAACTTCTAAACCTCGAAATAAATACCAAATGCACTCAAATTTGAAAAATTTCAACACCATCAGACTCTACAAATCATGAACTATTTTTTGGAGATTTTTATTAAAATTTTCATTTTTTAATCAAAATTTAAATTTGAAAATTCGTAGCGGTTACTACCGCTCGGTACCCTTACCGTACCCCGGCGGTAACAACGGTTACCGCGGTAACCAGAGCCGTTACCGGCTGTAAAAAAAAAAACCCTGTCGTGTACGAGTGCCGCTGTGCCGTGCCAGCCTCCAGGTCGCGTTTCTTGCTGACCAATCTCCGTCAGTAAATCAATAGTTCGAAGAAGAAAAAGGTACACATCTCTAACGTATGCAAAACTAGTTGATAAATTAGTCAAAGCAACAACTCAGTGTGATGCAATCCTGCTCATGCGGATGTGTTTAGTTCCCAAAATTTTCTTTAATCACCTGTCACAACAATCTTCTGGCATTAATTAATAGGATTATATTAATTGTGGATTGATGACAAAATCCATTTCATAACTCCTATCTTAATTTTCGAACATAATTATGTCACGATGAGACAACGTCATACTAATTTCTAATGACAACCTAATTAGGCTTAACGGATTCGTATCGGGATTTCCTGTCCATCCATGTAATTAGTTTTGTAATTAGTCTATGTTTATTACTCCTAAAATATCTTTGGAGAGACCTCCGAAAGTTTCTCCCAAATTTTTTCCAAAACTAAACATGCCACTAATCATTATTGGCCGTTTATATGGGAGAAATTTTGTGTAGAAAAATTTGGACTCCTTTTCCAAGACATATTAAGAGTGTTAAACATATACTAATTACAAAAGTAATTAAATGGATGAACGGGAAAATAATGAGAAGAACCCATTAAAGCTAATTAATCCATCATTAGAGATTACTTACTATAGCATGATGTTGTCTAATCATGACATAATTAAGCTTGTTAGATTCATCTCGTGAATTAATCTAGATATAAAGGTTATGAAATGAGTTTAATCCACGTTTAATACTCCTATAGTGTTTGAAGATTGATGTTATAGGAGGTTGAAGAATATTTTATGAACTAACAAAAGAAGCAAAGATCTGATCGCCTCGGTGTTCAGTCAGTCAGAACTTCCACAGGAAATGTCCAATAGAAAAAAAAATATGAATGGAAGACAGTGACTGCTTGCAAACAAATACAATAGCATAATATACGGTTCGGTTTGGATCTTGCATGTATTCTACAAGAGGTGAAGTGATTGGCAACGGCTTCAAGATTACAAGAATATCACTACTAGCTAGGCGATATCCATAAGAGATACTACAACTTTACCGCAGGAGAGAAGGATCACTTTGTAAAACAATTTGTGGAAAGCTCGAGCTACTCAATGATATTTTTTGATTGATGATGGTGATTCCCGATTTGGAGAATCTTCTTCAGATTAATACAAGCCTTTTGTCGCACCATGAAATTAAGTCGTTTATGTCCACTTCAGGTAGACTCTTGCTTGACTAAATATAACTGAGCGCATGCCTATCTCCCATTAGCTGCGGTGTCGATCTTATCTTATATACTAGGTGATACCCCGCGCGTTGCTGCGAGAATTTTTTAAACAAAATTTTAAGGTGAAATGTGAAAGTAGTGACACCAAAGATATTATATGGCAATATTCGTTTGTAAACTCATTATATATGAAAGCATTTTATTTTTGTTAAGAGTGAATCATTATAAAATCGTTAGCAAGAATTTTATTGTGTGATATACATGCTATAAGCCACAGAAAATCGATTTAAAACATAAATATGTGATTTGGTGGATGATGACATGGCGTATAGTGGATGGTGACATGGCACATAGTGGATGATGACGTGGAATGCTTGTATGTTGAGAGAAATCCAACTATGACTTGTAGTGGGTCTCACCTATATAAGTTTTATAGATTTCACCGGCCGGCTTCTTGATTCACGTGATAAGAAACAAATTAACATTCAACGAGAATATCATCTTGGAGTAGCTTGAGCTTTCGACAAATTGTGTGGTCAATCAGTTGCCAAATTTTTGGTATTTCCTATTGATATATAATACTAAAAAAATATCATTCAGGACTTTTGGGACAGAAATTTCAGTTGCACTAACTGTGCAAAGCGTATGTGTTGCGGGCCTAGAGCTGAGAGTTTCTTGGCTGCATCTGAATCATACAACATTGACAATGTGCACCTACTGGCTCTAGTGCTTACCGCATGATTGACTTGATTGAAACAATTTTGACTAGTACACACCTCAAATTCAGTCATCCAATTTTCCATATATAGATCTCTTAATTGTGATTGGCTACTTCAAAGTTTCTTGCCTGCATCTCTTAATCCAATTTTTTGAAACAGTTTGGCCTACTGGCTACTATATGCATGATTGGCAATATAGATTTAATTTATTAATCGTAATGTAAACAGAATGTGTTGGAATCAATATATATATAGGATGCCAAGGAGCCTGGAGCTCACTGTCCAGTGTCCACTAAAAGAACCGTCAAAAGAACTGGAGGATGGTGAAGAAGTGACACCATTCCTGGTATCGAGTTTCAGCTACCTAGCATGGCACATGCTCAAGAAATTCAGCTTCAAATCAGAGGTACACCAAAATGATTTTTCCTGTCTCTGTTATGTTTCATACTGTAATTGATTACTTTCCTTCATGGCATCAAGTTAATGCTCGCCCAACATTTTCGAGAAAAAAGGCCAAGCAACCTAACGTGTTTCTTGTCAAAGAACAAATTTGTTCGTGAAGAATTTTTGTCTAACCGGCCTCTAGTTGCACTAGAAAAATCAACACTGAACTTAACTAGTTGCTTTTATTTGAGCTCAGGAATTCCAGAACTGGAATCCGGCGACAAGGACGACAGCAAGGTTGGAGCGAAATCCCCAACACGCCGGCCGACGAGCGGTGGCGGCGTCCGATGGTGGGTGTTGGCGGCCGTGGACACGTTTATGTTGTTCACCGGAGGGACCGTGGCCATCCTCCTCACCCGCTTCTACTACAACGCCGGCGGCAACAGCAAGTGGATGACCACGCTCACTCAGTCCGGCGGCGCGCCGCTTCTTGCCATCCCGCTGCTCATGACACCACCGGAGGAGGCGGATGAGGACGAGCGTCGTCGTCGGCCGGCGGCGTCCAAGCTGGCAGCCGTCTACGCTGGCATCGGGGTCCTGGTCGGCCTCGACAACCTCATGTACGCGTACGCGCTGCTGTACCTGCCGGTATCCACCTTCTCGCTGGTGGCGGCGACGCAGCTGGGCTTCAACGCCATCACGTCGCGGCTCATCAACGCGCAGCGGTTCACGCCGCTCATCGCCAACTCCGTCGTCGTGCTCACTTTCGCCGCCGCGCTGCTCGGCGTCGGCGCCTCCTCCGACGGGACCTCCAGCACCAGCAGCAGCAGTGGCAGGTACGCGGCCGGGTTCGTCCTCACGCTGGTTGCCTCCGCCGTGTTCGCGCTGATCCTCTCCCTCTACGAGCTCGTCTTCGAGAGGTTGGTCATGGCGAGGACGCCGCGGTGGGTGCTAAGGGTGCAGATGCACACCAACATCGTGGCGTCGGCGGTGGCGGTGGCCGGCCTGTTCGCGTCGGGGGAGTGGCGGACGGTGCTGGGGGAGGCGGCGGCGTTCAGGGGCGGGCCGGCGAGGTACGTGGTGACGCTGGTTGGGACGGCGGCGTCGTGGCAGGCTGCGCTGGCGGGGCAGGTGCGGCTGGTGGCGAGGGTGTCGTCGCTGTTCGCGAACGCCACGGGCGCTGCTCAGCTCCCGCTGGTGCCTGTGTTCGCGATGGTTCTGTTCGGGGACAAGATGTCGGGCGTCAAGGTCGTGGCCATGCTCATGGCCATCTGGGGCTTCCTCTCCTACGTGTACCAGCATTACCTCGACGGCAGGCGCGCCGCGGCGGAGGCGGCCGGGAAGGCCGGCGGGGCTGGGACCTGCGTCGTATGTGCCGCGCGGACGGCAAGTGGTGTGGTTCAGCACGCTTGACTTTGGGATACATGCTCAAAGTTGAATAGATGAAGTAATTATATGTAGAAGTAATTCTGGAACTATGCATCTTACAACAACATTATGTAATTTAAGAGCATACAGGATTCCGGGTCTTCGCCGAGAGCGGGGTTCCTCTCGGCGAAGGCCCCTTTCCTCTCGCCGAAGCCTTCACCGAGAGTTTACTCTCGGCGGACCTGTACCGGCGAAGACCCCTTCGCCGAGAGCGTAGGTGGACCCTCTCGGCGAACATTTGCTGAGAGGCACAATTAGCTCTCGGTGAAGGATTTTTTTTTAAAAAAAAATACACCACAGGCCGCCCTGGCCCCCACCGCCGTCGCCCTGGCCCCACCACCCATTACCCATCACTGCTGCTGCTGCCACCCACCACCGCCGCATGCAGCACCACCACCACCAGCTGCTGCCACCCACCACCGCCGCATGCAGCAGCACCACCACCACCCGCCGCTGCCACCAGCACCACCACCACCATCACAACAACCACCACCACGCCACCACCACTAGAGCCGCCCGCTCCGCCTCCCACCACCACCCGACCGCCACCGCAACCTATGGAAGAAACTGAGAGGGAGATGAGAGAGGGGTAGAGGGGCGGGGAAGGGGGAAGAACCTGGAACTCGACCACGTAGAGGAGCCGCGCCAGGGGAGACTTCACATCGGCGCCGGGGGAGACTGCAAGGAGGAGGCCCCGTCGGGATTGAGGCACGTGGTGGGTGGATCCGCCGCCACCGCACCTCGCCCCGCCGCCGCTCCCCGCCACGAGGTGAGGGGCGAGCGAAGGGGGGAGAAGCAGGGCGGCACGGCTGTGCCCGCGGCGTGGATCTGCAGGCGGAGACCGAGAGAGAGGAGGGAGGCGGCGGCGGCGGCGGTGGATCCGAGAGGGAGAGGGAGGGGTGACGGGTTAGGGTTAGGGAGAGGGGAAGGGAGACGGCAAAGCCCGGAGGAGGAAGAGGGAGGTGAGCCGGCGGCGGATCTGCCGGAGCAGGAGGCGGCGGAGGCCGGAGGAGGAAGAGGGAGGTGATGAGCTGGCAGCGGAGTTGCAGGAGGGATGCGGTAGCGGCGGGAGCAGGGGACCGGAATAGGGTTTTGGGGGGGGGGGGCTTTTATTGGAAGGCGAGGTGGGCCGGCTGTGGGCCAGCGGGGAGTTGGGCCTTTGGCCCAATTATTCTTCGCTGAGAGCCCAATAAATGGCTCTCGGCGAAGAAATGCTTTGCAAATGCATTTAATTAATTAAAAATAGTAAATAGATACAAAAATTCTCAATAACTTAACATGACACTAGATATGTTATGTATTGCTTATAAAAAAATTGTTGTGGTCAAACTCAAATTTAAATTTCTCTAATGTACCAAACCTAGTGACATTAGTTCAAATTCTCCGAAACTTCTCATGAGATGTTCCAGTTTCTAAACAATGTACGTGTCAAAGTGCTCAAAATGTTCTCAACTTTTTACCACAACCTCGACATATGATACAATTAGCGCTCGACAAAATTCGTGATTTTCAAACTTCATTTGAATTTTATACAATTTTAGAACCTTTTTACAACACGATCTTCATCATGATCAGAGAACAAATTGTTTGAAATTTAGTTTCGTTTCGTGTACATGGTCTTAGAGATGTCTCATGAACATAAATCTCATTTTTCCAACAACTTTACTCTATGATTTCTTGCACTTGCAGTTCATATCAGACGTCTTCGAAATAATTACCTAGAATGAAGTATAATTTTTAAATATAGCAAACAGAGATAAAATTACGTCAAATGTGAACATATCCTTTGTATAAGTGCATGTTGATGATAGAAAAAGTTTGAAGGTGAAAACGTGATTTTTTAAAATTTCTTCACCAAGAGAAAAAAACTCTCGGCGAAGAATTTCTTCGCCGAGAACCATTTGGTTTGCTCTCGGTGAAGAATTCTTCGCTGAGAGTTTATTTGGCTCTCGGTGAAGAAATTCTTCACCGAGAGTTTTGATCTTCGCCGATAATTTTTTTACTCTCGGCGAAGAATTCTTCGCTGAGAGCCCAAGGGGATGCTCTCGCCAAAGATGTTTATTCACGGCGAAGCCCCTGTTTCCGGTAGTGATCTTCAGCAGATTGAGAAAACCCTATTCCCCTATATGGGTTTAAGGGTATTGAGCAAACACATTTTCAACATATAGGAGATCACTCCTGCAGCAGATGCCCTGCTTTCTCTATTCACCTTTCCCTTTCAACCTACATGTGGAGACAGGAGACCACTAGCAATTCAATGGATACTCTTCCTTTTCTTCCCAACTCTCCCTTTGGCATCTTGCTCCAGCTTAGAGTGGCGGTGGCAACGCTGGGGTGGGCAGCGTGACATGAGTAGGGATGGATCCAGTGGTGGGACGGGCGGGGCTCGAGCCCCTCCTACCGCTGGAAATCCAATGGAGCCTCCCTCCCCCTAGCCTCTCCTACAAATTTGAGGAAGAAGAATGAGGAAGAAGAGGCTAGAAGAAAAAGAAGGAGAAGAAAGCCCCCCTAAATTTATTCCTAGATCCGTCCCTGAACAAGACCGACCGGCAACCAACAATGGGAGGTGGCAAAAATGGCACGGTAGGGGCGTGGTCCACACCGACGATGGTGCGCAGCTCGAAGAGGTGTTGTGGCGGCACAAAAGACGACAGCATGGATCATGGCGTGTGCTGAATCAGCGTGGCGTAAAGTGGTATATCTTGAGAAGTTATGAAGCTTTGTAGTGTATTTTTTAACTTAAATTAATTTACTATTCAAAGTGCGATTCGAATTTCTCTTTGTAAATACTCACGACAAACTTCGATTTCGCCATTCGTCAAAAAAAATTTCACGACAAAATAGTTCTTTGCCAAGAGCCGCACTCGGAAAACATCTTTTGACTTGAGCCGGCCTCTAAGCTCAAGGAAAAATCTTTTTTTAGCCCGACTTTTTGCCGGAGTTTTCTCGTGGCCATCAGAAAAATGGGATTCTGCCGTGAGCCCAACAAAAAGCTCACGGCAAACTTCAATTTTCCCCTACAAACATATAAGAATTGAAGACACTGACTTGTAAATCCAATAGCAGGATGTGATTCAGTGTGGATCTCTTGCTTCAACTCCACAATAAGAGGTGAAGTGACAGGCAAGAGCACTTCAAAATTAAAAGAAAACATCTAGCTAGGTTTTTATATTTCTTCCGTATTCAATGGAATGATAATGATTCCCGATTTTGTCATTTTCTTTGGAAGACTAATACAACCCTATGTCACATCAGGAAATTAAGACGTTTATGTCTGCTTCAGGTAGGCTTGAGTACTAGAGTGCACGTCTATCTCCCATTAGCTGGAGTGTCTTATCTTATCTCACAGAGTCACTGAGCTCGTGGTTTAGGGTCTTCAAAAGACAAATTAACGTTCAACGAGAATATCATTGGAATACCTCATCACGAGCTTTTGACCAATTGTTTTGTTGACCCCTATCGCCAGATTTTCCACTATTTATTTTTGATATATAATACTACTCCAACAATATCAATCAGGGATTTTTTTTGGACATGAATAATTCTAGCTATAAAACATAAAACGCAGTTGCAGTAACTTTGAAAAGCATCTCAATCATAGAACTCAGAGAAGGTACGCTACTACTACATGATGACTGAGACAGTTTTATGACTAGCTAGTCCATCTCAGATTCTCAGTCACCCAATTTTTTATATAGATCTCTTCATCGTACTGGAAATGAATTTACTATAATGAGAACTTGGAGGATCAATCTAAACATTTTGTTGAATTTCATGGCACTTTCTAGTTTTCCATATGTATCTATGTATGATCTATCTATTTGACTATGCTGAAGGTTCACATTATATTGCACCAGTTTATTGTGCATCACACAGGCATCCTGACTTGTTAAAAGATACGCTGCACAATGCGATCTTTTTTTTCTTGTACATTTTATGTGTCAAGTATCACTAGTAGAGAAAGAGGGTTTGGTACACCCCTTTAGTCCCAGTTCAACTTTGGAGCCGGGACTAAAAGGGGTTTCATCGACGTGGCCACTCATGCCATGAGTGCTCACCCCCTTTAGTCCGAGTTAATAAGACCAACCGTGACAAAAGGTCCCCCTTTAGTCTAGGTTCGTGTTACGAACCGTGACAAAAGGGTCACCCGAACCTAGACTAAAGGGGGTGACCCCTTTTGTCACCGTTGCTAACACCAACCCAGACTGAAGGGGGGCCTTTTGTCACGGGTAGTGTTACTAATCGGGACTAAAGGGTCTCTCACGAGTTACTTTCACCTTTTAATTTTCACCATGTTAAATATCTGCAAATATGCTAAAAGGCACCACATCTTTTTTTGTTCTTGTCTAGATCCCCCTTGTAGCGAAAATAAATTGGGTGCTCACTGTGCGCACCCTTCTCTGTGTGGCTGCGACGTGGGTCCGCCTGACTTCTGAGCGAGGGAAGGTTCACAAAGTGTAGAGATCACAGAGCGCAAGGATCAATGAACGTCGGATCAAAACACAGAGGGCATTGCGAAGGGTGCGCACGGTGGCCGCGGTGCGCACTGTGTGCACCCTATTTTTTTTCCTTTGTAGCCACCTATGGCACATGGCGATACTAACCAAGCACCCATCAGTATATTCCCTCCGGTTTGGTAAATGAGGTCATTTTGGACATAGTTTGAGTCAAATATTAGGAATATAAATCATGAATAACTTTTAAGTTGTTGAGTTTGGAAATGTGAAAACAACATGAATAGATTTGTTTTGCAAAATACTTTCATAAAAGTATACATATGTTAGTTTTAATAAATATTTTTATAAAATAAGAAGACAAAAGTTGTAATTTGGAGATTGTGTTGTTGTCCCAAAACGATTTCATTTACCAAACTGGAGAGATTATGCATGCAGTGAAACTTGCAGTCCCACTGCGGAAACGGACTCTTCGCCGAGTGCCGGAGGCACTCGGCGAAGGCCAAAATACACTCGGCGAAGGCTTCGCCGAGTGTTACACTCGGCGAAGAGCCTTCGGCGAATTTTTTCTCGGCGAAGGCTCTTCGCCGAGTGTAATTTCTCGGGCACTCGGTGAAGCCTTCGCCGAGTGCTCGAAAACACTCGGCGAAGAATTGACGCCGTGACGGCGCAAGCGCCGTCAACGGTGTCTTCGCCGAGTGTTTTTAAAATTTGCACTCGGCGAAGAGTTTTTTAAAAAATAGTTTTCGGTTTTTTAGTTACCTTTTTTTTTAATCCCGAAAATCCTCTTCGCCGAGTGTATTTTGAAAAATACACTCGGCGAAGACATATACCTTCGCCGAGTGTATTTTTAAAAATGCACTCGGCGAAGGAATGTCTTCGCCGAGTGTATTTTTAAAAATGCACTCGGCGAAGGTATGTCTTCGCCGAGTGTATTTTTCAAAATACACTCGGCGAAGAGGTGCCTTCGCCGAGTGCAATGGCCATTGCACTCGGCGAAGGCCGGGAAAACCCGAATCTTTGGTTTTCCGGCTTCTTCGCCGAGTGCAATGTGCCATTGCACTCGGCGAAGGCCTTTTTTATTTTTTTTTAATTTTTTTTTGACTTCAACCTTGACAAACAGAAGATATATCACATATTTGACATATATATGGCATCAAACACAATATATATCACATATATCACATATATATGTCAACAAATCCATCAAGTCCATCAAGTCCATCACAAATGCATGACAAGTTCTCAAATTCCATCACAAGTCCAAGTCCACAACATATAACACAAGTCCAAGTCCAAGTTCACTCCTCGCTCACAAGAAGGGGTGCTCGAACGCCCGGCGAAGGGAAGGCTTGTTCACCCGGAGCCGCCCGGGGGTGGGTTGTTCGAACCCGCCGAGGGAGGCCGTGCATAGGCAATGTAGTTAGCTAGATGTAACGGAGGTAATGGACTTGTGAATTAAAAGCATCAACTTGAAGTACTCACGGGAGTGTAGCAAAGTCTTTGCTCAGACGGCGGAGGTCCAGTCGGTACCAAGGGTCCAAACAACGACGGCGGCACAGTGAAGCCCGACGCGGCAAGGAAGGCGGTGAGCTGGTCCAGCCTCTGCGAACATCCTTCCTGGGTGGCGGCGATGGCCTGCTCTGCACGAGCGGCTCGCTCGTTGGCCTCGTTCACCTGGGCCTGCAAGATAGAACTGAACGGGTTAAGTAACGCAAACGCAACCCTAAAGACGAATGTATGAACTTTTTTAACCTGCAGCTGTTCGATCTGGCGCGATGCAGGGGTCATCCGCTGGCGTATGGGCGGGTCCGAGCTCGTGCTCCGCGCTCGGATGCTCGCTAGACTGAGGTCCGTGGCGTCGATGCAGTTGTTGCCGATAGACAACCGCCCGTGCCTCTTGCCGTGTCCCAACCTCATGACGAGCGTGCCATCGAACTCGTGGGTGCTCGGATCGAAGTCTTCCCCACTGGACTCCCGTGCCGCCGAAGTGTACTCACAGATGCGGGCGCCGATGGTGGGGTTGCTGTACGCCTCAGGCCCATCGTCGGCGCTGAAGGTGACGCCGGACGTCGCTTTGCCCTTGTGGGCCAGACAGTACGCCGAGTAGTCCGTGCAGGTCCTCCCAGGATTTGCTGCAAGCTGCGATGAAGACAACAAGATGATGTCAAGTGTAGCTGAATTTAGTGGTAGAACACATAAATGAGTATCCACTTACCCATCGTTGTTTGTATTTGTTGAGGTTGTCGCTTCCTTGGTGGTGTCTTCGGCCCGTCCATCATCAACCGCCGCGCGCCGGCTTCGTCGTGGCTCTTCCGATAATCGGCGCTCAACCATTTCTCCACCATCATCCGCAGGGCGTCTTCACGGCCAAGACACCAAGAGGGCACCACCTACACGTCAACAAGTAATTCACATATAAATAGAAGTTGAAGCTACATAATCATAAAAGGAAGCGTTTCACGTATTCTCCATGTACCCGCATGTCCGCTCGTAGCCGAGCGTAGTCCGCTTCGCCACGACCGGGTCCGGCTTCTCGATTTAACGGACGCGAAGTACGCGATGGCCCGCCTCGCCTTCACATCGTAGTGCATGTCGGTGACACGCTTCCTACACGCCCGTACGAGGTTCTCCGCACACGCCGCCTCGGTCCCCTCCATTGGCCGGAAGTATCTCTCGCATACAAAGGTGATGTATCCATGCATTATTTGGAAAAATATATTAACAAAGGCGATGAATCCATGCATTATTTGTGTTGTAGGAGACTTACCCAGAACTCAGCCTTCACCCGCTCTGCCTTGTTGCCGTACTCGTCATCCTCAGCTTCGGCGTAGTGGCCAAACGTGTAGGCCGGCTCGTTCCTCCCGTGGTACTCAACTACGCCGGGGAATTGCTGCCGGACTAGAGCACCAAGGACGCCGTTCACATTTCGTGAATCTCCAGGAGACACGAGATCCCAGGTCCTGCACAAGTAAAGGCAAATGATTAGTAGACATATATCTTATGAAGATGTTGCGAAACATGTAAAGTTACTTACCCTGACAAGTCGACGGCGGGGCTAATCACTGGCCGTAGCCCTGGAGCGGCCGGAATAGGAGGAAGGGTCGAGTGACCTCGCAGGTAGGGCCGACGGGGCTGCGGTGGAAGTGGATCCCGAGCCGCCTTGCTCCTCCGTGGGCGTCCTCGGTGCGAGCTCCTGGTCGTCGTCGTTGTCCCGGTCCTCAACCGGGCGCTCGTCAACCGAACCTCGTCGGTGTAGGCGTAGGTGTGTGCGTAGGCGGCCGACGGGCCCTCCTCCTACCCCTCGTCCGACGGGGGCCCGACCCCTCGGCCTCGTCGCCACTAGGCCGTCCAGCACCGGCGTAAAACGCCGAGAGCGACCTCTGCCGGGTGCCCGCCATCTTCGTTGAATCACCTGCAAAAATAGAAAGGTCCAAGTTAGAATTATGCAGAAATACTTAGGTTAATAAACGAGACTAGATTAAAGTAAGCAAGTTAGAATTATGCGAGTTATTACATGTATTAGAAATAATCATCCTCACTGGGATTAGCTGGGTCCCAGGTCTCATCATCACTATCTCCATTGTCCAAGTAAGCTAAATTTTCTAAGTTATCCAAGTTGGGAACAACTTCGACACCCTCACTATCGTCATCGTCCAGATGTAATCGGTCGAGCATTCGTAAGTCATTCGCATTCTGCACCTCATCTCCATCGTCCTGATCATCAGCCCTATCGTTGTCGACCTCCATGAACATAGGTCCTGGTAAGGCTATCTCAAAACTCCCTTCTAGCCCGTCCTCTTGATAGAACTCTACGTCATGTGTGTTTGGGTTCGTTGGGATGTAATCCTCATCGATTGGGACAGTAGTTTGTTGTGTGGCGATACCTTATGCACAATATCCCAACCCCGAAGGTACTCCTTGGTCCGGCAAGCGTATGACAAATAATAAACTTGCACGGCTGTTGAGCCACAACATAGAGATCCTTTCCGGATAGATGGAATCTGTCGAACTTCGATTAGCCCAAGATTCGGGGTCCGTCGAATTATATGAGGATCAAACCAATGGCATTTGAAAATGACGAGCTTATGCTTGTAATTATGAAATGAGAGCTCATATATCTCTTCAACTCTTCCATAATAGTCAAGGCCATCGGTGCCGGGTGTAAAGACACCGCTATTCGTGGTTTTCCGATGGGGGCGACTTCGCTCGTAGCCTCGTTGTGTGAAAGCGCCATCCATTCACATCATAACCGGTAAATGACCTAACCCTAGTATCACAGCCGTTTGCAACATGTCTCAACTCGGCACACATAGAGACATCGGTTTGGGCCTTCCTTTTGAACCAATTTGTGAAATTTGGCTTCCCTTGTCCGGCACCCCGTGACAGAAGGGCATCTTCCTGCCCACGGTCCGGCCGCCCAGGGCCACTCCAGTATTCATGAATAAATTCTCTGCAGAAACAAGAAAAAAAAACAAGTGGGGTTGGACGTGGAATAGTGTGGCCGTAATGAAAACTAGTTCATTGAGAACTTACTGAATGTACGGCTGCACCTCCACAAGGTTGGTCAAAACATATAGCATGATGCTACGCCACTCTTCATTGTTCAACATCTTGTTGGTCGAACCACTTGCGCTTCCGTACTGGCCTTTGAAAATGCTGAGGTTGGATTCATTTTCGCTAGCATTGTAACGAGGAAGGCGATTATGCACGCTCGGAAGATTCTCGTTGTAGTATTTGGTTGTGAAGTTTGACACCTCCTCCACACAACATGCCTCTGCTATGGAGGCCGGAATTCTGGCTTTATTTTTACATTTGCCCCGAACAGTCTTTATAATTCTCTCGATTGGATAGCACCAACGGAACTGCATGGGCCCCCACATACGTGCCTCGTACGGGAGGTGCACAATGAGATGCTGCATCGCTAAGAAGAAGCCAGGTGGAAAGATCTGCTCCAACTTACATACCAAGACAGGTGCCGCTTTCTCAAGGGCCTCAACGACGGTCAGAGACAGCTCCTTGGCACAGAGTTGGCGGAAGAAGTAGCTCAACTCTGCCAGCACTTGCCAAATATTCTCAGGGAGGAAGCCTCGAACCATCGCCGGAAGAAGCCGCTCAAGCCATATGTGGAAGTCATGACTCTTCATCCCATGCACTCGCTGAGTAGTCAAGTTCACCGCCCTCCTCGGATTCGCCGCATACCCATCGGTGGAACATCGAGTTCCGCATCCATTCAAGCGCTACCCTCCTTTGTGCGGGGGTCAACACAAAATCGGCCCTTGGCCTTCTCCATTGCTTGCCGGATCTAGGAGGCCGCATATGTTGCTTGGGTCTATCACACAACGCTTGCGGTGTCCACTCTAGCCTTAGGGTTGTCCTTAGACTTCTCACCGTCCATGATTGTGCAAAACGAGTCCCTCGGAGATATTCTTTTCGGTGTGCATTCCGTCAATGTTATGTGGCGGGGAGCGAGGTCATCATGATACGGGAGCCTCGTCAAGCCGGACAAATGAGTCCACATATGATGCTCACCGTATCCCACGAAACCACCTTCTCCATTGGGCACGAGACCTTCTATCCGGGCACGAACCTCGGCACCCGTCAACATCCGCGGTGCGAGTTCCGTCACTACGGCACCTTTCGTGAAGTTCTTGATGTCATCTCTAAACGTGTGGCCGGGAGGGAGGAATTGACGATGTAAGTCGAACGACGAGTACTTGCCACCCTTCTTCAACCGGATGAACCCGAGCGCGGCCTTGCATATTGGGCATGGAAACTTCCCGTGAACACACCGGCCCGCGAGAATATCCCATATGCCAGGAAGTCATGCATGGAGTACCGGTACCACACGTGCATCTTGAAGCTTGACTTTGTAGCCGGTCGTATGTCCATACACCTTCGTCCCAAGCTTTTACCAGTTCATCGAACAATGGCTCCATGAACACACCCATCTTACTCCCCGGTGCCCGGGAATAATCGGCGACAAGATTATGTTTTGTCGTTGAAGGGCAACACGGGCGGTAGATTGAGAGGGATAACAAACACGGGCCAACATGTGTACGAGGCCGCCATAAAACCAAAAGGATTGAACCCGTCGGTTGCGAACGCCACACGTACATTACGAGCCTCATCTCGCCTTCTCACGATGTTTGTCATCAAAGTACCTCCATGCTTGACCATCGGATGGATGTACCATCATGTCTGGCTTGTACCGCTTGCCCTTCTTGTGCCATGTCATCTGCTTCGCGGTTTCCTCGGTCATGTATAGCCTTTGGATCCGAGGTAGAAACGGCAGGTAACGCACGATGCTCACGGGGATGTTAAGCTGCCTCTTCTCACCATCACCAGAGTCTACCTCCACGTACCTTGAGGAATTGCACTTTGGACAGTACTTTGCATCTTCGTGCGCCTTCCTAAATAGAACACAACCATTCGGGCAAGCATGTATCTGCTCATAAGGCATCTTAAGGGCACGAAACAATTTCGTGACTCGTACATGCTCTTTGGCGAGGATGTGGCCCCGTGGAAGCAGAGTGCCAATGATGGTCGCATCTTATCGAACCCATCTCGGCTCATGTTTAGGTCGGACTTCAACCCCATTAAGCGACCAATGGCATCCAACCGAGAGACCGTGGTCGCGGCATGAAGGGGTTTCGCGCCGAGTCCATCATGTCAAGGAACGCCTGGGTGGTTGCCTCCATCTCCTCCTTGTCACGTGCCTCATCGAACCGGGCTTGGTGAGCATCATCTAACATGTCGCCTACCCCGGCGTCATCATCAAAAGGCTCGAGCCGTGGTCTGACAACCTCCTCTCTCACACGACCGCCTTCACCATGGTGGAACCACACGGTATAGTTCGGTGTGAATCCATGCTTCAAAAGATGTTTACCCATTTCAACCTTGCCTACCCTCCTCCTATTCCCACACTTAAGACATGGGCACAAAAGAAGCTGAAATCCCCCAACTGCTGCACGTCCCCATGCAGCCTCCAAGAACCGATCCGTCTTCAACTGCCACTCATTGGTGTAATCACGAGCGCTTCTCCGACCCGTGTACATCCACTGACGATCCTCCATCCTCTAGCACAAGTATAACCGAATAATGAAGTAACCAACAAGTGCACCTACATGGTGTTCCCACTGTGTAATAGGTGAGGATAGGTCCTAATCCCACCCGTGGACGCGTAGTTGTGGTTCGTTCCCACGGTCCGCGCCGATCCGAGACGGAATTTCGGCGGCACCTCCCCGTGTTCTCCGGACACACGTCCACCAAGGAGAGTGTGTATCCGGAGAACAACCGGAAGGTGATGCCGAAACTCGTCCCCCGATCGGAGCGGACAATGGAAACTAACCACACCTACGCATCCACGAGCCGTCCATAATACGTGGACAATCCGAAACGTATACCGTCGTAGGTATGCACGGATCCGCATACCTTCGGCCGTATCCGTTTCGAACGGGAGACGCCTAACTGGTTTACGTGATGTACGACCATGAGTCTGGAGCCTGGGTTATTATACCTACGGTGTCGGTGAAGTAAGGCTAGCGGGGCGTTGACGAGTCGGGGCAGTGGCGAGGCGACGCAGTGCAGGCAGAGCCGCAGCACCTCCTCCTCCTCCTCTCTTCCTTCTCTTCCTTATTGGTAGTGCAAACCCGAAAATCAAGCAAACACATAGCTAGTGTGAGTCTTCGATAGAACATACATTCTGAAAAATTGTCTGATATTCGAAAAAATAGCATGTGGGCTCAAAATGAGCAAAGGAGAACCCAAGAACAATCAAAATGAGCATGTGGCCTCAGCTGTGAGCGATTACATGAAAACCATGAAACCGTGTGACACGTCCAGCCCAGCCATCACGCCATTTGCATAGCAGTTGCTGGGCATGGACGTGTCACATGGTCCCATGATCTTCATGACGATTAGTAGCATGCTCGGTTGCATCATAGGCCAAGTAGCGGCGGGAGCACAAAAAACGACAAAATTCGACAAGCACCTCCCCCTGCACGGTGAGGATTCCCAAACCTGCAAGAAAACATCGGCGCGATGGCCGGCAACCACATTGGCAAAGAACGGCACGATGGCCGGCAACCACAGTAATGCTACCTTATAGCACTCACCGAGGACGACGACGAGCAAGGACGACGACGAGCACGGCCGGGACGACCACGGCAAAGCCACGACCACCTTTCTCCTCCTCCTATCCCTTTCTTCTTCTTCCTCCTCCTCTCCCCTTCTTCTCTTCTTCCTCCTTCTCCTTCTCTTCCTCCTCCCCTTCTTCTTCTCCCCCCTTATCCTTCCCTTCTCTTCCTCCTACGGCCTTGTGCCCGCTTAGGTGGGGTGGTGGTGGCGGGGCCGGTGGTGGCCGGTGGTGGCGGGGGGGTGGGGGGGGGGGGGGGGGTGAGGTGGTGGCGGGATGGTGGTGGTGGGGGGGGGGGGGGTGAGGTGGTGGCGGGATGGTGGTGGTGGGGGGGGGTGAGGTGGTGGTGGGGGGGGGTGAGGTGGTGGCGGGATGGTGGTGGTGGGGTGCGGGCGGCGGTGTGGGGTGCGGGCGGCCGCGTGGGATGCGCCGGCGTGGGCGGGGACGGCCGCGGCGAGACCGGCCGCGCGCGGGCGGCGTCGGCCCGCCGGGGCGGCGCGCGCGGGGTGCCGGCGCGGTCGGGGGGCCGGATCCGGCCGGCGGGGTGGCGGCGGCGGCTCGATCCGGCTCGATCCGGCGACGGCCGCGGCGGGCGGGGGCGCGGCGGCGGGCGGCGAGCGCGGGGCGGCGGCGCGGTGGGGGGGGCGGGGGGGGGGGGGCGCGCGCGTGTGTGTCCGTGTGAGTGAGTGTGAGTGTGAGAGAGAGACACTGTGAGTAGAGTGGGCCGGCCCACTCACACGTCTTCGCCGAGTGCCGCGCGGCTCGGGCACTCGGCGAAGATTTTTTTTATTTTTTTTTATTTTTCGGAAATCCTTCGCCGAGTGCCAGGGATAAGGCACTCGGCGAAGAAGTTGGTGGGCCCACCAGGTCGGTTCGTCGGCCGAGTTTGTTTTTTTTTAATTTTCTTCGCCGAGTGTCAGGTGGCGGCGGCACTCGGCGAAGAGCCTTCTTCGCCGAGTGCCATGGTCCTGGCACTCGGCGAAGGCCTCTTCACCGAGTGCCTTCCTTGGCACTCGGCGAAGAAGGTTTTTTTTTTTGGAATTTGGCTCCCAAATTTTTTGTGTCCAACTCCTATGGCCACATGTTCTCCGTGCCAAAGTTTGGGAAATTTTTTTTTTGAATTGCTATATTTGCACGATTTTCTCTGTTTAATTGCATTTTTTCCGGAAAACGCAAATTTGAGCTAGCGCGTGCCGAGTCTTCGAAAAAGTTGATTCGAAAAATGTTATTCATGTTATTGAGGGTACGAAAGGACCGAATCCAAGAAATTTGGCGCGATCATTTGAACATCTCACGTGTGAAATGTGAACTTTCCGTTGCGCGTGCGCATCTATTAAATTATATAAAAATCAAACGGTGTCCGAAATTCACGAAACTTGACCAGGTGTCGTACTATGACACGTAGAGCCTACGCAAAAAATTTGAGACGATTCCGTGCACGTTTCGACGGACGGTGGTACAAACCCTGGAGTTCTCCACATGAAATCAAGTGGAGAACTCCAGGGTTTGTACCACCGTCCGTCGAAACGTGCACGGAATCGTCTCAAATTTTTTGCGTAGGCTCTACGTGTCATAGTACGACACCTGGTCAAGTTTCGTGAATTTCGGACACCGTTTGATTTTTATATAATTTAATAGATGCGCACGCGCAACGGAAAGTTCACATTTCACACGTGAGATGTTCAAATGATCGCGCCAGCTCTTGGATTCGGTCCTTTCGTACCCTCAATAACATGAATAACATTTTTCGAATCAACTTTTTCGAAGACTCGGTGCACGCGCAGTTCAAATTTGCGTTTTCCGGAAAAAACGCAATTAAACAGAGAAAATCGTGCAAATATAGCAATTCAAAAAAAAATTTCCCAAACTTTGGCACGGAGAACATGTGGCCATAGGAGTTGGACACAAAAAATTTGGGAGCCAAATTCCAAAAAAAAAACCTTCTTCGCCGAGTGCCAAGGAAGGCACTCGGTGAAGAGGCCTTCGCCGAGTGCAGGACCATGGCACTCGGCGAAGAAGGCTCTTCGCCGAGTGCCGCCGCCTCCTGACACTCGGCGAAGAAAATTAAAAAAAAAACAAACTCCGTCGTCGGCCGAGGAACCGACCGGTGGGCCCCGTTAACATCTTCGCCGAGAGCCAGACGGAAGGCACTCGGCGAAGCCAACGGCAGCGGGCGCCGGAACGCCGCTAACGGCGCCCGGGCTTCGCCGAGTGCACGGCACTCGGCGAAGATACCTCTTCGCCGAGTGTCTTTCTTCACCGAGTGCAGCACTCGGCGAAGAGGTCCTTCGCCGAGTGCTTTTCTTCACCGAGTGTCGGGCACTCGGCGAAGAGGACGTTCACCGAGTGTCGTCCTTCGCCGAGTGCGGCACTCGGTGAAGACCCTCTTCGCCGAGTGCCCGACATTTTGCACTCGGCGAAGGGTCTGGCACTCGGCGACGAGTCCGTTTCCGGTAGTGTCCCACGGTTTTCTGACAAGCCCAGCGTAGCAATAGCAACAAAGATGTCACCAAAGAGTCAAACTGGAAAAGAAAGAAAAACAATCACCCAATCATCAGTTTTTTCCGAGGTTTTAAATCGCGGGCTAAGCCATTTATCGGCGGAGCTGCCAAAATGATGTTTAGCGGGCTATAGCCGGCATTTAGCGGGATATAGCCGGCTATAGCGGGCTAAATGCCATAGCCGCTACCCTTCCGAACAGCTATATGCGGCTATAGCAGCAGCTTTAGCCGGCTATTTAGAACCACTTTTTTCTCACAAGAGTATTTCATTCGTTCGATGGATTTCATGACACATTTTGCTCGTATCAGGCCGGAAACACATGATATGATGAACTAACCGACAACGAAAATAATATAAGCATCAAGCAAATAAGCAATGTGCACACTAATATGTATCGATCTCCTCGCCTTCTTCCATGGGCTGAAAACCGGAGCTTGTAGTTGTCCATGGAGAGATGGAGCGGTATAGCCTCAGGTCTCAGCGTCTTCACCCTAACGAATTTACCATGAACTGAACTCATAGTCATAGTAGTAGCCTGCTGGCTCCATAGCAGGGCTTCCAAAGCTGCGGTCGTAGCCGTCCATGGAGTCACGCGGTAGCATCAGCGTCCGCACCCTAGCACACATGGCACGCACCTCATCGTCCACCTCGACGTTGAAGCAGTGGCGGATGTCGAGGGACTCGAGACCGGCGCAACCGTCGAGGATCGCCGCGAGGCCGGCGTTGCCGAGGTTGTTGCCGAAGAGCTGCAGCGACCGGAGGCCGCGCATCCCGGCGATCCTCATGGCTTCGTCGTCGCCGTAGCCGTACCGCCAGTTGAAGCGGTACCTGCTCAACCGGAGGTGTTTGAGGAGCGGGCAGGCCTCGGCGACGGCCGCGCAGGCGTCGGCGAGGCTGCAGACGCCAAGAATCGCGGTAGCGTGCTCGGAGGAGAGTGACAACTCGAGATCCTCGAGCATGGGGAGCTTCCGTATCCCTGCGATGAGGCCGTACGTTGTCTCGATGTTGCAGGAGATGAGACGGAGGCTCTTCAGCGCCGGAACCCTGCAATTGCACGTAGAACTTGCATCACTTCATCTGTTCATCATCGAGATTAGTTTTTTTTGCATGAGAGCACGAAAATGATTAGGCTGGTGAGCGGCGCGCGGAGGATAATCACATGGAGCTAAGATAGAAGACGAAGGAGTCGTCGCGGACGCCCTCAACCCAGAAGGCCTCGCACCGTCCGCCGCCGCGCCTCGCGGCCTCGTAAGCCATGGCCTTGAGGACCGGCGAGGCGAGCGCGACGCGGCCGCGCAGGTCGACGCGAAGCCACAGCTCAGGCTCCTCCCGGGCGGCGACGCGCCATGGGCGGCACGTGTGCTCGGCTCCCATGAGCACGTCCGCCTGGTCCAGCCTGTGGAGCACGGCCAGCAGCGCGTCCTTCGGCAGCTCCGCCCAGTCTCTCGTCTCCTCCTCCTCCTGTTCGCCCTTGCCTTGGCTACATGTCACCTGCGCCGCCGCCGGAGGCTGTCCCTGCTCGACGAGGCGAGGCCGGCGGTGGCGGACGGTGGAAGAAGATGTGGCCATCGATCCTTGTCCGACCGGCCACCTAGCTTGTCATTCTGGCTTCCTCGCTGCGCCGGCCGCCGGCCTGTTCGTTGTTTTATATGCAATAACGGTTGCGCGTCCCATCATTTCGCCGTTGGCGTTACGTACGTTGGTGCCGGCTCACCGGAAAGCGATAGCTTTGTAGCTAAGCTGTTCCTTCGTGAGCAAGCTGTGGATAAAACAATCGGCAAAATTGTCGACAAAGAAAGTAAGCAGTGTTTCTTGGGATTTTATTTTTATCATCAAATTGAGACGTTACGAATTTACGATCGGCGAGGTACTTTTGAATTTGGTCAATAAATTACAATTATCTTCGCACACTTGTTTAGACAATGACTTCTTCCATTTCAAATTACATGTCATTTGACTTTTTCAACATCAAATTTGACCGCTCGTTTTATTGAAAACAATTCTACAAACATAATCAAATTTAAGTTATTTTTGAAGAACTTACATTAATAAACCAAGCCACAACAAAAATAGTATATTTTGCACAAATTTTTAAATAAGACGAGTGGTCAAACTTCAAGAGAAAAAGTCACGCGAACTAGAATTTGGAACGGGAGGAGTACTATTGTTCTAGATGTGAGCAGATTCACAATTCAAACGAAATTTGGTGAAAATCCTCATTTTCAGCACAACCTAACAACAGAAACAAAATCTGCAAATCCAGCCTATTTAAATTGCCAAGCTGGCCCAAGGTTCAAACCAGCCCACAAATACCTCCTTAAGTATAAAACCAAGTCTTTTTTTTCTTTGCTTGGAGGTACATGCTAGAAGATAAGGTAAGCACTACCGGAATCGACGCCTGTGCCGAGAGCCGGACCCACTCGGCACAGGGCTGTATGCTCTCGGCACAGCCTGTGCCGAGAGGGAGCTCTCGGCAGAGCGCTCCCGCCACCGGCCGGGCGGCGCGGGGGGCGGCTCTGCCGAGAGCCACGGCCCAAACTCTCGGCACAGCTGTGCCGAGAACCCATTTAGCTCTCGTCACAGGCCCGTCCACAACTGACGGTGTGAATTGCGGGCCCCACTTCTGTGCCGAGAGCCGCAAAGAAAGCTCACGACACAGAAGAGCTCTCTGCCGAGAGCCTGTGGGCGGCTCTCGGCACAGGAGTGGTGTCAGGCGGCCGCTAGCGGAGGTGGGCCCCACCTCTGTGCCGAGAGCCTGCTGGCCGGCTCTCGGCACAGAGCTGACAAGCGGGCCCGCGTGTGGCTCCTGTGCCGAGAGCTGTGCCAGCAGGCTCTCGGCACAGAGCCTATCTGGGCCGCCAGTCAGCCCATCTGTGCCGAGAGCTAAAGCCATTGCTCTCGGCACAGAGCCCGCTTTGCCGAGAGCCTGGGCTTTGGCTCTCGGCACAGATTACTTTTTTTTTCAGCAAGCTCATGGTTACCCTCATCGGTTATACATCATCACAGTCTGTTAATATTCATCACAGGCAGTTAATATTCATCCCAGTCAGTTAATATTCATCACAGGCAGTTAATATTATCCATCATAAGCACATAAAACATAACCACCACAGCCACACGAAGATCCAACTCGAAGTTCAATTCACGAAGGTCCAAATGCACGTACAATTATCGAAGGTACATAGTCATCACATGGCACAGGCAAGTTTGGCTGTCGAAATGCAAATAAAAGTTCAACAGTCCAGCAACTCACTGCGGTGGCTGATGCTGTGGCCACGACCCCCACCCGGACCCGGTGGGCTGGCTGTGGCACCCCAGGCCAAGAGGACGGGCCACGCGGCATCCCCCACGGAGTCTGCTGAGCTGGCGGCGACATGTCGTGTCCTGACGACGGGCCACGCGGCATCCCCCACTGAGTCTGCGGAGCTGGCGGCGACATGTCATGTCCCGCAGGCCCGTCATTTGATGCCGCCGACAGATTCTGCATATGATTGAAAATCAGAAATGATAATACAAGATTATGAGCATGTATACCAAGTCATTTTCAATTTCTACGTCATTCTAGGTTTCGCTAACATTATAAGTTATATACAATAATAAGAAAGAAATGAAAGGACAAGGTTTTCTAGCTCACCACAAGTAATTCTAGGTCATTCTAGTGTTTAAGCATCTATATCAAGTATTTCTAGATCAATACGAGAAACAAAAGAGCAAGCTAGGTTGGAAAGCAACTCACAGGAGAAAGAGCGGCCGGTCGAGGAGGTGGAGCGACCAACACCTGCGGTGGTGGAGGGAGCTGCACCTGTGGCGCTACCACGTGGCCAAGGTTCTGCATGTACTGGAGCATGGCGGCCATCCGCTGATTTTGGGCCTCTTGCATCGCATCTAACCGCCTCTCGGTAACTCACGTGCAAATCATGCGGTACCGCCTCTGCGACCCTTCCGCCCTGCCTCTCCCGCTCTGCCTTCTCTGCTGCAAGTTGGGCCTACAATATTTGATCCAAAAATTAGAATACAAGGAAACATATGTAAACATCAATGAAGGACGAAAAAAAAACAGAAATAACCTGGAAGGTAGCATTTAAGGTCTCCGTAACACTGGGTCGTTGTTCTATGGGCGGGGCTGAGCTCGTGGCCCTGTCTCGAGATCGAACCTGCGAGAGAGTCGGAACATCACGCGGGACCAGGAGAGAGTCGCCAACAAAGTACCGTCCATGTTTCCTGCCTTCTCCAATCCTGACAACGGTTTCTGGATCCAGAGGCTCTCTCACCGGATCGAAGTCTGGCCCATGAACCTGCCTTGCCACCGTGGTGTACCTTGCGATGCGGGGCTGGATTGTCGGGTTGGTGTACACCTCGGGCGGGTCGTCGGGGTTGAAGGTGACGTCGGACGTCGCCCTGCCCTTGTGTGCCATACCATATGCCTCGAGCTCAGAGCAAGCTTGATTCTCATGTGACTTAGACTGCAGGAAAACAATCGAGAGTTAGAAAACAGTAAATTATGCAGTACTGAGAGTTAGAATAAAGAAATAGATTAACATACCCATCTACGAGCATACTCGCGGATGTTAAGGGGGCCTTGATGGTGTGGCGGTCCTGCCATCTTCAAACGTCTCTCCCGACGCTCGAGGTGTTTTGCCTCCCAATCGGGCGCAAACCAGCACTCCAAGCCCGAGGCATCTCGACAAGCCACCACGGAGGCACCTGCACGTCATCAAGTGGATACCGTACAAGAACATAAAGGTTGGCATATCTAATCTGAGAAGAATGAATAATAGTAATTTTCTGCATTTACCTCCATGTATTGTTCTCGAGTGAGGCGCAAGTTTCGGACGTCCCTTTTTTTAACTTTCTCACCATACTTAACCTTGTAGGCAACATTTTGCGAGATACGTGACTCGTAAATCATATCTGTCACAAGCTTCCGACACGTATACATCGCACACTCAGCCGCTCGGTCCTCATATCCCTCAAGGACTCTATAGAAATCCTGCATGTAGAAGCAATGTTAATACTTGAAGGATATCCAATTAATTCAATTTATTGAGAAATACAATTTGTTGCAAGGAAGACTCACCCAAAACTTGCCAACCACCCGGCGGGCCTTGTTCAGGAACATCCTCTGTGTCGGATCAGGCAAATCAATCATGAGGGCGTAGTGGTCAAACGTCATCACCAACAGCTCTCGAGCGTCTTCTCCCTCCCCAACTGTCACGAACCCGGGGTAGTGCTGCCTGCACAAAACGCCCAAGATGCCATTGGGAAGACGATTATGAGAGCCTGGAGTCACGACCTCCCACCCCCTGCCAAAATGATTTCACACAAATTATTAGTTTCAATCGTGAGTTTGAACAGAACGGATGAAAAAAGTTGTGATAAATTACCGTAGTCCCTCTGGTTTAATAACTGGTCGGTTGGCAAGCGGTATGAGTCGATCCGGAAGCCGAGCGGGGCCTCGGATATAGACCTTCGCATCGCCCCCGCCCCGCACCCCGCCCGCTCCCCATCCTCCTCCTCAGGCTCATACGCCTCCTCATCCTGATGGGCCTCCCCCTCATCCTGATGCGCCTCCTCCCCCTCATCCTGATGTGCCTCCTCCCCCTCATCCTGATCTGCATCCCCCCTCATCACTCTCCTGCTGCAACTCTTCCTCCTCATCACTCTCATCCTGCACCTCATCCTCCTCACCCCCGTCATCCGACAACGACGGCACCGAAGTGGGTTCACCTTTCCGAGCCCTGGATCCAGACGACGAGGTGGGTGCCACAGACGGGGACCTCGTCACCCTCCTAACAGCCGCCATCCCTGCCTAGTACAACTCATTGATGCTCCTCACCGTAGGGGCGTGACGAGGAGGCTGCTTTGGCATCTTTGATCAATCACCTAAAATAGACAAGATTAAACCAGTTAGTATATAATTAAATGTAAATACCAATTAGTAAATAAGAAAACAAATGTCGTAGTAAAGAAGAAACAATTTATCCTACAAAATTAGAAAACACAATTATCCTAGTAAATAAAAAACAAATTATCGTAGTAAATAAGAAACGAAATATTGTAGTAAATAAGAATCCTAGAAAGTTAGAAGCATAATTTCAATTACTACGTACCTTACATGTTTTAGAAATATTCATCACGATCCGGCATATCAGGATCATAAGTCTCGTCATCACTATCACGCATCTCCAAAGACTCAATGCCGTGCTCCAAAGGAGGATCAATGTCATCATCATCACTGACAATGCCTAATTGTAATCGCTCAAGTAATTGTAAGTCCTCTTCATTATCAACCTCTTCTGCATCATCGACGTTGACGTCCATTTCATTGTCTACTTCCATTTCGATCTCTTCAGTTAAGTTTATCTCAAAACACCCTTCTAGCCCATCTTCTTGGAAGAACTCTCCGGCATATGTGTTTGGATCTAGTAGGTGGTAATCTTCATCGTTTGGGGTAGGTAGTTTACCGTGTGGCGATACCTTGTACACAACATCCGAAACCCTGAGACTCTTGTCCTTTTGCAAGGGTATGAGAGGTAATATACTTGCGTGGTTTGTTGGGCCACAATATAGACATCGTGTCCAGGGTAGACGGATGATTGTTTAATTTCGACTAGCCCAAGATTCTTGTTTCGTCTCACAACATTTGGATCAAACCAATGACACTTGAATATGATAGGTTTAAGAGGTTTGCAACCACGATACTCGAGTTCTATTTCTTCAAGTCTTCCATAGTAATCTAGCCCATCAGTTTGGCCATGTGTACAAACTCCATTATTTGTGGTTTTTCGATTGGGCCTTTTCTGCTCATGTCGTGTCGTGTGAAAGCGATATCCATTCACGTCATAATCAGCATATGACTTGACCCTTAAGGAGAAACCATCGGCAACCTGTCTCAACTCAGGACTCATAGACGCATCGGTTTGGCTCTGCAAGTTCAGGCATGATTGCGGTTAATGTGATATTGAATGCGAGCTCAATTACTTGTAATATTAGAGTACGACCTATATTACCTTCTTTTTGAACCAAGAAATGAAATCGGCATTTAGAAGAACGTTTTCCTCATCGTGGTCGGTAGGGGGCCTTGACCGACGCGGAAGTGACCCAATAAATTTACTGCACCAAATCAAATCAGGTTGGATGCAGATGAGGCAAGATACAAGAAAGGAAATGAGGACCTTTATTGACAACTTACTTTATGTATGGTCGTACTTCCTCAAGGTTGCGCGGAATATATATCGTCATAGTGCGCCACTCTTCAAGAGATAAGGTCTTGAACGTCGAACCACTTGCACTTCCGAGCCGCCCCGGAAAAGGCCGAGTTTCGATTCATTTGCGCCAGCATTGTACCGAGGAGGTGGATTATGCACGCCGGGAAGGTGCTCGGCATAGTATTTAGTTGTAAAGTTTGTCACCTCCCGCAAAATAGCCGCCTCTCGCAATGCAAGCTTCAACTTTGTTTTTATTTTTACATGTACTTCGAAGAACCTTTTGAACCCTCTCAATTGGATAGCACCAACGGTTCTGCACGGGCCCCCCAATCGTGCCTCACGCGGGAGGTGCAAAATCATATGTTGCATCGGATTGAAGAAGCCGGGTGGAAAGATCTTCTCTAGCTTACAGAGCAATACAGGTGCATCTTTTTCTAGTTTGTTAATCACAGCCTTAGATAACTCCTTGGCACAAAGCTGACGGAAGAAATAACTCAATTCTGCCAGCACTTGCCACACATGCTCAGGTACATAGCCTCGAACCATCACCGGAAGAAGTCGTTCGATCCATATGTGGTAGTCATGACTTTTCAACCCCTTTATTCGAAGAGTAACTAAGTTGACTCCCCTTCTCAGATTCGCGGCATACCCATCAGGGAACATTAATTTTTGCATCCATTCTAGTACTTCCTTCCTTTGTACCCTATTAAGGATGAAATCAGCCTTAGGCCTATTCCATGTCTTTCCCGGTACAGCCTTCGGGATGACTTGCTTTGGCCTGTCGCATAACATTTCTAGATCGAGTCTAGCCTTAACATTGTCCTTGCTCTTCTCTTTTATATCCATCATTGTAGCCCATAGTGCCTCGGCAACATTCTTTTCGGTGTGCATCACATCAACGTTTTGCGGAAGAAGAAGATCTTTCATATAGGGTAGCCTCCACAAACCCGCCTTTTGAGACCAAGCATGTTTCTCACCATATCCCTCAAAACGACGTTGTCCTTCTTTGAGCACGAGACTGTCTACCTCAGCTTGAATCTCAAAGACTCGTCATCATGTACGGTGGTGGATCTCTAACTACAACACCTTTCGTGAAGTTCTTGGTATCTAGTCCGAATGGATGGTCGGCAGGCGGAATTGTCGATGTTTGTCAAACGAAGAATACTTGCCACCCCTCTTCAACCAAATGAACCTCGGAGCCGCCTTGCATACCGGGCAACGGAACTTCCCGTGGACACACCGGCCACAAAATAACCCATAAGCCGGCATGTCATGCGGAGAGTACATGTACCACACGTGCATTTTGAAGTTTGTCTTCGTAGCTCGGTCGTATGTCGTCACCCCTTCATTCCGAGGCCTTGAGCAAATCATCAATCGAGGCTCCATGTACACACACATATTATCTCCCGGGTATCCGAAATTATCAACGACACGAATATGTATTGTCGTTGAAAGACGATGCCGGGGGGTAGATTGAGGGGGATAACAAACACGGGCCAACTCGTGTGCGGGCGGCCGTCATTCCAAATGGATTGAACCCATCTGTCGCTAGCGCAACACGTACATTTCGAGCCTCTACCGCTTTGTCAGCATGTTTCTCATCAAACTTTGTCCATGCTAGGGCATCAGATGGATGTGTCACGTTATCACTGTATCGACGACCTGTTTTGTGCCATTTCATTTGCTTCGCAGTTTCTTCGGTCATGTACATCCGTTGGAGCCGTTGTATGGGCGGGAGGTACCGTAGGACACTTACTGGGATCGTGAGTTGAGTTTTTTTACCCTCAGCAGAGTCTACCTCCATGAACCGAGATGCTTTACATTTCGGACAGTGCGTCTCATTCTCATGTTCTTTCCTGAATAAGACGCATCCGTTCGGACAGGCATGTATCTACTCGTATGGCATCTTAAGTGCACGAAGGACTTTTTGTGCTTCATATATGTTCTTCGGCAAAATGTGACCTTTGGGAAGCATGTCATCGAAAACGGTCAGCAAAGCATCAAAGCATTCTCGACTCATGTTATGCTGAGACTTTACGGCCATCAGGTGGCCGATGGAATCTAATTGAGATAGTTTAGTGTGCTGGTGAAGAGGTTTTTTGTCTTGCAGCCAACATATCATAATACGCCTTCGCGCTTGGCTCGGTTCCTCCTCTCGACTTTCTTCTTGAAAATGTGCCTCATGAAAGTCATCTATCATGTGTGGTACTCCAAAGATCACCATCAAGCTCTCCGATGCGTTGCCTCACAACCTCGTCTCTCATTCGACTGGTTTCACCGTGGCGGGTCAACTTTGAATAGTCTCTCGTAAATCCATTCCTATAGAGATGTGATGCCATCTCCACCTTTGTAATACGACGTGAGTTTCCACAGCGGCTGCAGGGGCACCATGTGGTTTTCCTGTCTTTAGGCCCTTTAACCTTGCTAAATGCTTCATCAAGAAAAGCTTGAGCATTTTTAATCCATTCCTGTGTCATACGACCAGCACTTGCCCATCCATTGTACATCCACTGACGGTCACCCATTCTCTATCATATCAACGAGTTATATAAAAAACATTGCATCACCTACACACTGTCTAGACATTCTAATAGGTAAAGATAGGTCCTAATCCCACCCGTCGATGCGTAGATGGGGTTAGTTTCTATGGTCTACTACGATCCGAGACGGGCAATTTCCGAAGAACACCTCCCCGCTGTTCTCCAAATACACGTCCCGTTAGGGAGATTGTGCATCCGGAGAACAACGGGGAGGTGCTGCCGAAACTCTATCTCGGATCGTAGTAGACCATAGAAACTAACACCATCTATGCATCCACGGGCTGTCCAAAAAACGTGGACAATTCGAAACAGATACAGCCATAAATATGCAAAGTTTTGCATATTTCGAACCGTATCTCTTCCGAACGAGAGACGCCTAACTAGGTTTCGCGATCTACGACATCTATTAACTCGATGGCGAGGCACGGGCGTGCTCACCTAGTGACTCGATGGTGAGGCAGGGGCAGGCAGCAAGACCAGGGTTGACCGGGCCTTCGAGACAATGTGAGTGCGACCTCCTACTCCTCCTTCAGCGGTGGCGACCAGGCCTCCTTCCTACAAAAATAAATCAATGATGGGTGTTTAGTCAAAATTTCGGCAGCACCTCCCCTGTCGGTGAGGTTTCCAAAACCTGCAACAAAAGGCACAACACGAAGGTCGGGCTACACACGGACACAGTTCCAACGGCTCGATGGCCGGACAAATCACGTGTGGTGCCCCCAAGCTAGCCACGAGTCTCACCAAGGAGATCGACAAATCACCCCTCTTCCTCCAAAAAAAGCCTCAGGTGGTCAGTGCGGCAAATCAAGGCATCTCTTCCTATAAAAATGAATTGCATTAGATGTATGAAAACAAAAATTAGAGACATGCTAAATTTTCTAGTATTAGATACCTTAATTGCTAACTAGCAAGAATTCTATAGTCATCTATAAATTGCACAATAAATCTTCTAAAATTGAGGAACCAAGTTGAGAAGTACCTTGGTCCATGTGTGATGAGTGATTGACCGGATGGTTTGAAGCTTTGTGTGTGTAGTGTTGAGTTGTGTTGTGTGTGTTTTATTTTGTGTATTTACCTTATTGTTTATGTGGTGTGTTGTCAATGCACTCGTGAGGAGTGGTTGACAACGTTGTGTGGACTGACTCTTGGCCTAGTATTGCAGGTGTTGGTTGCGGCTTGGTTTGAGTTGGTGCAGGTGAAGAACAGGAGCGAAAGGTCTTAGTCTTGCGGGGCCTCCGAGGAGTGGAGAGACAAGTAGGCTTGGTTCGAGGGACCCGGTGGCCGATGGGATCAAGTGCGAGCCGCATGGTGCAAGAAGAGCAAGACGAAGTCGTGGACATGGAGCCGGTGCATCGGTGGTGGCCAAGTCAAGGAACGAGGCAAGACTGAGTAGACCGTCCGGGCGCCGGAGGTGAAAGGCTTGGCGAGCTCGACGCTTGGCGTGGTGAGGCTGGGCCATGTACGCGGGGTTTGGTGGTTTGGCCACAAAACCATCGGAGGAGGTTTTCTCGGTTTGGGCCTCAAAACCGAGCCCGAGGGCCTGGCGTGACGGAGACGGTATCCGGGTGCGTTGGGAAGCTTCGAGGCGGGCGACACGCGACATGATCTAGGTGCTTGCGTCGGGAGGACGTGAAGGCCTGATGGATGCGCGGCCGTCCGATGGTGAACTTCATGTGTTGACCAAAACGCCCCTGTGAGGGCTTGTGTTGTACTCCTAGTGTAGGGGCACTTCGGTCTTTTCCGGAGGGCCTATATATAAGAGGAGGGGGCTGAATTTTCAGCCAACTCTTGGGCTAGAGGCTGTTGTACTCTTTCATTTGGGAGTGCTTTGGGAGAGAGGGAGAGAGGGGAGAGTGGCTCTTTGATTGGAGCTTTTTGCCATCTTAGATTTGGTTTCTAGGAGTGGCTTGTAATCGATTGGACAAGATATTCATAGTGATTTCATCCTCTAAATCTTGTGCCAATCTTTCTATTCCCGAATTTCTTTTATTGCTTTTTCGGAGCTCTTTTTGTGCTATTTTCGTGCTTGTTTTTGGTGCCTTTGTTCTTGGTGTGATTCCGCGGATTTGAGTGGGTTTCTCCCCGAATTTCTTTGAGGGAAATATGGATGGATGTCTAGTGCATCTTTGTGATTGATCTTGTGCCCTCAAACGCCGGGAAACCACTTTGATTCAAGGATTTTCGTTCGGTGCTCTAGTTTTTGGTGGTGTTCAAAGGATCCGCGATTCCCGATGATTTAGGGAGTTAGGAGACGAAATTTTTGGGGTATAGCATCCTTGGTTGACGCTTTACATGTCCCCAAACTCTTGTCTCAACAGCTTCTATCGTTAGGGAGATCCGGTGATGGATTGGGAGTGTTGACTTTCGGGGTCGGGCGGGTTTTCGGCCGTTCGTGCCTGGCGGATGGTCCGCGAGGGCCAGGCGGACGGTCCGCGTGTACAGTGTTTTTCGCGTGTTCTTCGTGTTCTTGCTCGGCTTTGCTTTCGATCCGATTTGGTTTTGGTTTTTCGTTGCAGCTGGTTTGCGGACGGTCCAAGCTTCAGTAGCAGACGGTCCGTGGCCCGCGCGGACGGTCCGCCCGATCTTCGCGGACGGTCCGTTTTTCTCGGGTCGGTTCTGGTGGTTCTGTTCGCTTTAACGGACGGTCCGCGGCTCGGGCCGGACGGTCCCGCGGCAAGGGTGCGGACGGTCCGCGGGACCCCCGCCGGACGGTCCGCGCGGCCATCACGGACAGTCCGCCCTGCCCGGCCGGACGGTCCGCCAGAGCCTGGCTGCTTTGCTGTTTGGTTTGATTCCTCCCTCCTTCATTCATGCTTCCGCGTGTGTTTCAAGGACTCGTTGTTTTGGCGATTGGTGTGTGATTAGTTACAACGCTTGTGTGTGACCGGGTTTTGACTAGGGTATAGGCCGGGTTCTTTGAGAAGAATTTTTACCGGCTCCTATTCACTCCCCCCCTCTCTAGTCGCCATCCGATCCTTCAATTGGTATCAGAGCCGGTTGTGGATTCTTTTGGCTCTAACAAGTCTTGAATCCATAGGGTGACTAGAGGAAAGAGGTGCTTTTGCTTGCGACTTTGGTTTGCGCGTTTTGAGTCCGGCGATTTGGAGTTGTGCCCTTGGAAAACCCTAACTTGAGATACCTTCAGTAAAACGAGCATAACTTTTCGCTCGGTCTCCGTTTTGGCTCAAATTTTTACAGTGGTTTCTTGACTCCATTTGTAGGTGATCCAAAATCATATAAAGATCATTTTGGGGTCTTCAAAAATTCAAAAAAAACCAACAAGATAATTGAAAAATCCTCATTTAAGTCTCTTACGGCTTTGTCTTGTTTCTTCTGGATTTTCTCTAGACTTCATTTCACCTTATTTTGAGCTGAAATTTTTTTGTGCCTCTATCTTTGGTGCTCCTTGTTCAGTGGTAAAATTTTGGGAAAAAGATAAGATCCTTTGCTATTGAACTCGTCAGTAGTTGTTAGAGAATTGAGGCATTTTGAGTGCTTTCTTTGCATCGTTGCTTGTTCCTCGAGTTTGCTTTCGGCTAATCCTAACCGGTACCTTGATTATGGCACCAAGTTCTTCTCCTTGTGGTTCTTTGATCAAGAGGAGTATGGCGGTTGAGGCGGAAGCCGAAGTGGAGGAGATGATATCTCTCATCGAGGACTATCGAGATGGTGACATCAAGAAAGGCGAGCTCTACCACAAGCTAGGAGGCATGAACCAAGGTACACTTGCCAAAGCTATCTTGATCCTATGCAATAGGTTGGATGTTTGTGAGCGTGATTGTGGAGACTTGCATAGGAGAAACATAGATTTGTATGATGCCTTGCATAGGAAGAATGAGAAGATGAAATGCTCTCTTACTAGGTTGAAATGTGGTATGGCTCATTGGAGGTCTCGTGCTTTGAATTCTTGCACTTCTTGTAACACCATGCATGCTAAAAATGATGCTTTGATTGCTTCCATTGCATGCTTGAAATCTGAAATTAAGGTGTTAAATTTCAAAGCTTCTTTGCCTTGCAAATCTTGCGATGCCTTGTGTGCTGAAAATGAGAAATTAAAAGATGAAGTTAATTGGCGTAAAATGCATGTTGAAGCTTTTAGAAGAGCATGCGACAATCTTGATTTTGAGAATGATGAATTGAGATCATCTTTTGCTAACTTGCAATCTGAAATTGACTGTTGAAATCCAATGCTTCTATGCCTTGCAACTCTTGTGTTGTTTTGAATGATGAGCTTGATATGGCTAGGAGTAAGATTGCTTTGTTAGAGACAAGTGCTTCTTTACCATGTGTTTCTTGTGAGTCTTTGCATGCTGAAATTAATGAATTAAAATTGACTCACACCACATGTGTAGATGATCTTGAGCATGCTAGGGCTGAAATTAGTGATATAAAATCCATGCCTTGTAGCAAGTGCTCTTTGTTTCTTGTAGAGGATGCTTGCCATACTTCTTGTGATAATGATGATGATGATGCTTTGATGGGTGCAAATGATGATACTTGTTCATGTGGTCTCATTTGCACTTCATGCATTGATTTGGAAAGTGAAGTTTTGGCTTTAAAGAAAATGCGCGATGATATGAGCGCCAAGTTGGTTGAGCATGATGAGATGAGTGCCAACCTTGAGAAAGAAAATGAACTCTTGCGTACCACATATGCTAAATGCATTGAAGAAGTAATCAATAATTTGAGAAATATGACATGTGGTACTTGTGAGCGCCTCAAGTCTCAAAATGAGGTTTTGCGCACAAGGTGCAAGAGTCTTTGTGCCAAGGGTTTGGATTCATGCTTCCCGTGTCACTCCGATGTTGATGCTTCTAAATTTGCTTCTTCTAAATCGGAGTCGACTTCTTCTCTTGAGTGTGAGTCTTTGGATGGTGGTAAGTGTGCTAGTGCTTTGGATAGCTCTCTCATAGCTACTCCTAAGCTTGTTGCTTCTTCCGGTGTTGCCCAAGGTGATTTGAATGGAAAGGGTGCCTCCCACATATTTGGAACTCATATTCCCAAGCCGAGGTTCCAATGCACCTTTTGCAAGAAGGATGGGCATACCGTTGAGTTTTGCTTTCGCCGTGTCAAGCACGAGCGACGTGTGCGTGCTAAAGCTTGTAAGAAGCCGCGTAGCCTTTCTCATGGCACGTGTGATTCTAATGTGGGCACCAAGTTGGATGTTGGGGTTGATGCTTCATGCTCTAAGTCCCAAGGGACTTCCCACTCACAAGAGAATGGTGATTCATCCGCTCAGACCGTGCCTCTCGATAGGCCTTTGTACCATTGCTCTCACTGTGGGAAGGATGGGCATCAAGAGAGTTTTTGCTACCGCTGGGCAAAGAGAATACGGCGAGGAGGTGCCTCTAGGCCTTTGGTTGTTCATAGCCCTTCTCATGGCATGAACACTTGTGAGCCTAAGAAGGCGCGATCTGTGGACGGGTTTTATGACAGTCTTTCTAGTGAGTTAGGCCATGCTCGTGGACATGCTTCTAGTGTTTCTTGTGTTGGTCCGCGACATGCTTCCCGTGGTGCTTGTGTTGGTTCTTCTCCTACGACCCCGAAGGATCTTTGCCTTTTTGCTTGTGGTAGCACTCGACTTTCTTCGCGAGTGACTTCTTTGAGGCATGGTTCCAAGGGTGTTCGAAAGACTTTTCATTCCAACCGGCATTTGCATCATGCTAACCCACATGATAGGTTGTGTGCACCACTTACCCGTTTGACCAAATCTTGGATTCCCAAGTACGTGCTTGCTAACCCTTTGGGATCCAATGCTCGGTCTTTCTCGTCTCCTTGTGTGTAGGTATGGAGACGCGGTTGGAGAACATGACCTCAATGGAGACATGATGGTTCTCCACACCGTTTTGGATGGCTCTTGAAAGCCTTTGTACACATGTACAGTGAGTTTTCTTTTCCCCTTGTCCTCTCTTGTATATACTTGTGTCTTGCGTGTGTGAAAACCATGGTAGGCTAGCCATCTTGTTCATGATAGCTTTGTGATCTTGAATATCTATCTTGCTATCTTTGTATGATTTTATGGTGGGTGATATTTATGAACATCATGTCATGCTTTATGGTTGATTACTCGGTTATGTCATGTTGTTCATCCATATCATTTTTGTCTAGCTCGATGGTACCTTTCTTGTTAGCATGTTTGTTCCCCATGTATATCTTGTCATGCTAGCTTTGTAATATATGTTGGTGGATGATCCATGTGATCTTGTATCATGCCTTTGTTTAGTTCTTATATATTGTTTGGCATGTTGTTCTTTGGTATCATGTTGGTTTAGTGTTGTACCTTGTTGACATACTTGCTTGCCCATGCTTAATCATATTTGTGGAATCATGTTACAATGCTCTATTTATGTTATTTGATATTATCAATGCATTGTGTAGCATGTTGTGAGCTTTCCTTGGAGTTTTGGGCTTGTCTTGTCTTCGAGTTGTGTTGTTGTTCCTCTTTTCGGTTGGTTTTAGAGTTTTTCCTTGCTCTTCCTTTTCCTAGCTTTTGCTTTGTTAGTTGCCCTTGGTTGAGGGGGAGCTTGGCTTCTTTTGATAGGGAATTTGATTCCAAGAAGGGTTGTGGCTTTCTCGGGTAGTCTTTGTGATCCTTAAATTGATATTCCTTCTATGGTATTCAATTGGGATCTTTGCGGTTTTGCAATTGGTACTTTTTCTATGGTACTCAATTGGGACCTTTGGTGGCTCTTCTCTTGCTTGGAGCGATTCTTGGTTGATGTGTTCCCTCGTGAGCTTTATTGGTGTTATGTCAAGTTCCTTGTCTCCCTATGCATTCTGCATTGCATTTGTATCATATATCATGATGTATTGACTTTGGTAGGTTTGACATTTGTGTCTCGCATTCTGTCATATATCATGTTCCTTTTGATGTACATATCTACCTATGTTGCATTTGTATCATATTGCATTTTAGGATGATGAGCTTTTTCCATATGCCTCATTTGAGTTTCTTTGGCTACTTGTGAGATATTGGTCATGTGTGTGGAGAAATGGCTATGTGAGGCTATGCTCTTGGAATATTTGAGATATATGTGTTGTGAGATAGCCTTTTTGAATCAAATGCTAATCTTGACTAAATTTGATGAAATGTGCTCCACTCATGTGTAGTAGTATATCCATGTCACTTTTTGGTCTAAATGTGCCTTTCATGCTTAGATTGTGCTTGGATGTCTCTTTCTTGCATTTGGGCCAAAGGCGGATATCATTGTGAATGTTTAGCCTATGTTGCATTCATGGAGGAGCATAAGCTTCTTTTTGCCGCAAAGGCACTTCATGTACCATGAAATGAATTAATCTTGAAAAGAAGTGTGTATGCTTGAAAAATGCTCCCTCCATCATGTTTATGCTTAAAATGTCTTATCTTTCACACATGGGTGCAAAACATGTTGCATGATGTTCACCAGTGGAGAAGTCTCCCCGAAGTGGACACATGGCTCATGAGCTTTAACATGACATGCTTTGCTTTATGGGTGTTTGCAATGATCTTTTGTTGAGAATTGGATATCCTTGTATGATCTCTGGATGATATGCATGTTTTTTTGCTAGAATATGACATGGATAGGCTTTTACATTTGAAGTGAGCCATCTTTTGATATAATTATTCAAATCTGAAAATTTGCTTTGTCACATGCCTATATTTCCATATATTACTTGTGGCAATGCTTTGACTATGTTATGATCCATATATGTGCTCTTTGTCTCATTTCTAGCCTTTGTCACTAAATTTGACCTATTTGAGAAGCTCATGTAGATGTTTATATGCTTTGTTTTGCATTTCTGCATTTTCACCTTGATTCATACATTGTCAACAAGGGGGAGAAGAGGTGAGCTTAATGAAAAATTCAGAAAATGCATTTAAAATTTGGGAGTTTGCTCCACATGTTCAGGGGGAGCTTGCATTTGTGTAGGGGGAGCTTTGGTGAGTCTCCTTTGTTTGCCTGAGTTGTGCTTTGGTGGTTGCTTTTTGCTCTATCACGTGTGTTTAGGGTGAGCTTTGTATGCTCTTTGTCCCTAGTGCATGTGTTTAGGAGGAGCTTGTGAGCTTGGTGTGCTCTTTTCTCTATCTCATGTGTTTAGGGGGAGCTCTTGTATGCTCTTTGGTCCTAGTTCATGTGTTTAGGGAGTTTGTGATTTTTGTGCTCTTGTGCCGTGGTGTTGAGCCCCTTTGCCTCTTCTTGAGGAGCCGGCGGTTGACTTATGTTTTCGATTATCACATGATCGGTGTTGAGCCCTTTGTGCCTCTTCTTGAGGGATCATGCATTCTTGTCTCGGTTGTGTCGAGCCGTTGCCCATGTCTTTGGGGACCGAGACATTGAGTTGGCCTTTATGGTTTCTCTCATGCCAAGTGACCTTGTTCTTTGCTCTTGTGTGGTTTTCTTTCACTTGGATGAGGTGTTCGGTCTTTGCCCTCTCAAACCATTTCTTTGTGCTCACATGTTGTCAATCCACTCCTCAAGGGGGAGAAATTTGGAAAATCAAGTTGATATGAACCTTGATTTGATGGTGATGAGCGGTTGACAAGTGTTCTGGTAAGAGTTTTATGGCACTTTGGGTTGAGCATTTTGGTTTGATGGCTTTTAGGGATTACATGTTGGTAGTGTGTCTCTTCGTTTGCGCTTAGCCTTTGTGCTTGCTTTGGTTTCGAGAGGAATTTGTCGGAGCATGTTTTTATCCCTTCTCACTTCAAGTGGCCTTTTGTTTGCTTTTTATTGGTTTTGTGGCGCTTGAATGAGTTCTTATTTGCTTTTTAACCTTCTTTTGTCAATACACTCATCAAGGGGGAGATTGAGGAACCAAGTTGAGAAGTACCTTGGTCCATGTGTGATGAGTGATTGACCGGATGGTTTGAAGCTTTGTGTGTGTAGTGTTGAGTTGTGTTGTGTGTGTTTTATTTTGTGTATTTACCTTATTGTTTATGTGGTGTGTTGTCAATGCACTCGTGAGGAGTGGTTGACAACGTTGTGTGGACCGACTCTTGGCCTAGTATTGGGGGTGTTGGTTGCGGCTTGGTTTGCGTTGGTGGAGGTGAAGAACGTACGCGAAAGGTCTTAGCCTTGCGGGGCCTCCGAGGAGTGGAGAGACAAGTAGGCTTGGTTCGAGGGACCGGTGGGCGACGGGATCAAGTGCGAGCCGCATGGTGCAAGAAGAGCAAGACGAAGTCGTGGACATGGAGCCGGTGCATCGGTGGTGGCCAAGTCAAGGAACGAGGCAAGACTGAGTAGACCGTCCGGGCGCCGGAGGTGAAAGGCTTGGCGAGCTCGACGCTTGGCGTGGTGAGGCTGGGCCGTGTACGCGGGGTTTGGTGGTTTGGCCACAAAACCATCGGAGGAGGGTTTCTCGGTTTGGGCCTCAAAACCGAGCCCGAGGGCCTGGCGTGACGGAGACGGTATCCGGGTGCGTCGGGAAGCTTCGAGGCGGGCGACACGCGACATGATCTAGGTGCTTGCGTCGGGAGGACGTGAAGGCCTGATGGATGCGCGGCCGTCCGATGGTGAACTTCATGTGTTGACCAAAACGCCCCTGTGAGGGCTTGTGTTGTACTCCTAGTGTAGGGGCACTTCGGTCTTTTCCGGAGGGCCTATATATAGGAGGAGGGGCTGAATTTTTCAGCCAACTCTTGGGCTAGAGGTCGTTGTACTCTTTCATTTGGGAGTGCTTTGGGAGAGAGGGAGAGAGGGGAGAGTGGCTCTTTGATTGGAGCTTTTTGCCATCTTAGATTTGGTTTCTAGGAGTGGCTTGTAATCGATTGGACAAGATATTCATAGTGATTTCATCCTCTAAATCTTGTGCCAATCTTTCTATTCCCGAATTTCTTTTATTGCTTTTTCGGAGCTCTTTTTGTGCTATTTTCGTGCTTGTTTTTGGTGCCTTTGTTCTTGGTGTGATTCCGCGGATTTGAGTGGGTTTCTCCCCGGATTTCTTTGAGGGAAACATGGATGGATGTCTAGTGCATCTTTGTGATTGATCTTGTGCCCTCAAACGCCGGGAAACCACTTCGATTCAAGGATTTTTGTTCGGTGCTCTAGTTTTTGGTGGTGTTCAAAGGATCCGCGATTTCCGATGATTTAGGGAGTTAGGAGACGAAATTTTTGGGGTATAGCATCCTTGGTTGACGCTTTACATGTCCCCAAACTCTTGTCTCAACAGCTTCTATCGTTAGGGAGATCCGGTGATGGATTGGGAGTGTTGACTTTCGGGGTCGAGCAGTTTTCAGTTCTGTTCGTGCCTGGCGGACGGTCCGCGAGGGCCAGGCGGACGGTCCGCGTGTATAGTGTTCTTCCCGTGTTCTTCGTGTTCTTGCTCGGCTTTGCTTTCGATCCGATTTGGTTTTGGTTTTTCGTTGCAGCCGGTTTGCGGACGGTCCGGGCTTCAGGGGAGGGGGGGGGGGGGGGGGGCGGACGGTCCGAGCTTCGCGGACGGTCCGTTTTTCTCGGGTCGGTTACGGTGGTTACGGTCGCTTTAACGGACGGTCCGCGGCTCGCGCGGACGGTCCGGAGGGGGGGGGACGGTCGCGCGCGGCCATCGCTTCGCGGACGGTCCGTTTGGTTTGATTCCTCCCTCCTTCATTCATGCTTCCGCGTGTGTTTCAAGGACTCGTTGTTTTGGCGATTGGTGTGTGATTCGTTACAACGCTTGTGTGTGACCGGGTTTTGACTAGGGTATAGGCCGGGTTCTTTGAGAAGAATTTTTACCGGCTCCTATTCACTCCCCCCCTCTCTAGTCGCCATCCGATCCTTCAAAAATTTCAAACTATAACTAAATTAATTAGCTAACCAAGACACCTAAAATTTGATTACTGAAACTTCTTACTTAAATTATCTATCTAAATTTGAAAACTATAACTAAACTTTCTATCTAAATTTCTAGCCTAACTAACTTGAATTTCAACCTTATAACTAAATTTCAACCTTATAACTAAATTTCTATCCTATCCTAACTCACTTGCCGTCGGTTAGCAGGAGGAGGCCGCGGCCTCCCCCACGGCTACGCCGCGAGGGGGACGATGGCGCGCGGCGGCCGAGGACGACGACGGCCCGCCGGTGCTAAGGAGGATGACGGCGGAGGGAGAGCCGGCGCGCGGCGGGGGCGGGCGCGCGCGGCGCGAGAGGAGGGGGCGGGGTGGAGGCGCGGGCGGGAGGTGCGGCGGGGGGCGGCGCGGCGGGCGGCGGGGCGGCGGCGGAGGGCGGCGCGGCGCGAGCGGGCTAGGCCGGCTAGTGTTGCGTGTGTTGTGTGTGTGGTTCTATTCCTCCCTCCTTCATTCGTGCTTCCGTGTGTGTTTCAATGACTCGTTGTTTTGGCGATTGGTGTGTGATTCGTTCCAACGCTTGTGTGTGACCGGGTTTTGACTAGGGTATAGGCCGGGTCATCTTTGGGAAGAATTTTATACTCAGCCCTCCCTATTCACCCTCCCCCCTCTCTAGTCGCCATCCGATCCTTCGACTGC
The DNA here is from genome assembly GCA_947561735.1 of Cenchrus americanus. NCBI lineage: Eukaryota > Viridiplantae > Streptophyta > Magnoliopsida > Poales > Poaceae > Cenchrus > Cenchrus americanus. The sequence continues at coordinate 68,969,693 of OX387242.1, forward strand.
TCATGCCACCATGCGGCTCGCACTTGACCCCCGCCGGCCACCAGTCCCTCGAGCGAAGCCTACTTGTCTTCTCCACACCCGGAGGCCTCACCGGCGACGACCTTTCGCGCTTGCTCTTCACCCGCACCAACACCGCCAAGCCGCAACCTCGCACCCGCAATACTTAGCCAAGAATCGCTCCACACAACGTTGTCAATCACTCATCACACAAGGAAGCGACCATCCACCGGTCCTCGAACCACACATGGTCCTCAATCTCCCCCATGATGAGTGCATTGACAACACCCACACGAAAGTAACAAGAGAGAAAAGAAAAAGAAAAGAAACGAACAAAAAGAAACTCCAACAAGCGATCGACAGCCAAACAAAGGCAAAGAGCAAGATCACTTGAAGAAGACAAATCTCGGACCCCTTAGGCAAGGGCAACGACTCGACACATCCGAGACAAAGCAAAGCTCAAGCAAAGAGCGCAAACCACCGAATCAAAGCTCGAACAACCACAAAGAGCTCCCCCTGCACACATGCAAGCTCCCCCTGAACCAATGCACCTCCCCCTGGACGAATGCATGCAAGACACCACTTGAAACAGGCAGCTGCAACAACTCAGCCCTGACCGGTCGGACTCAGCCAACACCACCGGCCGTACCGGTGTGCAACATGTGAACAGAACCAGCACTCACACCGGTCTGACCGGTGACCCCGACCGGTCAGACCGGTGCACAACAGAGCCCAAAAATGGCTCGAAACCACCTGAAAACCTTCTAAATGCGCTCAGCAAGCCATTTCAAGGTCAAACTTCTCCCCCTTGTTGGCAATGCATGAATCAAGCCAAAAATGCAAAATATTCAACCTAGAGCTTCTCAAATAGACAAAATTCAACAAAGAATGCTATACATGTCCAAATGAGCAAGTTAGATACTCTACGGCTTCGTATCGATCTCAACTACATGATCACCAAGTTTCACAACCATTGGACGAAGTTAAGATGGATTTTGGCAATTTTGCGAAAAACTTGCTTCTCATGAGCAAAGTCCTAAACATGATCAAAGCATATCAAAATGGCAAAGCCACACAAACTTCATAAGACCATCACAAACACCCACAAGAACCTCATGTCATGTCAAAACCACCGAGCCATGTGCTTACTTCTATGTATGAGACTTCTCATTGGTAGGCATCATGCAACGGTTTAGCACCCAGAGCAAATTAATTTCAGCACATATGACATGGGAATATAATTTCAAAGACAAATTATCATTTTCGATTGATAAATGGTACATGAAATGTCTTTGCGACAAAAAAGAACTTATGCTCCTCCACAAGATAAATCAAGAGGGCTAAACATTCATGATGGCAAATGAGCCTTTGGCCCCATATGATCAATAAACTAGCTATCCAACCACAAAGTGAGCATAACAAAGCCACTAAAACATGTCAAGATCATATAAAGGCATTTACACATGAGAGCGCATACATGTGACATTTTTCAAAAGCATAGCTATCAACCATGGATTATTCATCAAGATCATCAAGATCTAAGCCAAACTAACCATAGCATACCAAACTAGCTCACAAAGACATATATCTCATTCCATGGTGAACAATGTATATGAGAGAAGCTTTTCCTAACCAATGCATATGATACAAAATGCATGCAATCTAAGATACAAGGATGCCTATACATCATGTTACATATGCCATGCCAAATGCAAGGAATGCACAAAGGAAAGCTATACATATGCTACAAAAGAGCTCCCACACACCCAACTCAAGAAATCAATCACACACCAAGTTCCCCCCGCAAATGAGTGAAAGTTGCTTGATCTAGGGGTTTGGTGAAAATATCGGCTAGTTGGTCATGTGTGGGTACATGGATCAAAGCTATCTTTCCTTTCTCTACGTTGTCTCTCAGGAAATGATAACTCACTTCTATGTGCTTGGTTTTGGAATGGAGCACTGGGTTCTTTGCAACGCTTATGGCACTCGGTGCTATCACATTGAAGTGGGACATGGGTATACTCCTCACCAAAGTCACTCATGGTGTATGAAATCCAAAGGAGCTGAGAGCAACAACTAGCAGCGGCAACATACTCGGCCTCGGTCGTGGATTGAGCAAAGACTCGATCGCTATGGAAGACCAAGAAACCAAAGAGGAACCCAAAAACTAGCAAGTCCCGTAAGTGGACTTCCTATCCAACACCCGCAAAATCCGCGTCTGAAAAACCATGAAGCGCCAAAGAAGAGGACGCGAAGTACCAAAAGCCGAAGTCGGGAGTGTGACGCAAGTACCTGAAAATTCGCTTCACCGCTTGCCGATGCGAAGTCCTCGAAGACGCTTGAAAACGAGCGCACAGACATACCGGGAACTGTATGTCCGGCCTCGTCGCCGTCAAGTAGAGGAGTGACCCGATCATGCTCCGGTACTCCTTCTGGTCCACGTGTTCACCTTCCTCGTCCGCATCAAGAGTTGTAGTCGTACTCATCGTCATCGTAATAGCCTTGGAGTCCTCCATCTTGAACTTCCGCACAATGTCCTTGGTGTACTTAGCCTGGTGCACAAATGTTCCTTCCTTTGATTGTTTGATTTGTAGCCCGAGGAAGAACTGCAACTCACCCATCATGCTCATCTCAAATTCCCTGCTCATATCATCTGCAAACCTTGCAACAAGAGAGTTAGACGAGCCACCAAAGACAATATCATCCACGTACACCCGCACAATCAGATATCTCCTCGCCCGCCTCAAAGAAAAACAAGGTCTGATCGACCTTCCCCATCTCAAAACCTCTCTCAAACAAGGACCCCCTCAACCTACCATACCAAGCTCTAGGTGTCTGCTTCAGCCCATATAGCGTCTTCCTCAACTTGTACACCCGGTGGGGTACTTCTCACTCTCAAACCCCGGAGGCTGCCTCACATACACTTCTTCCTCCAACACACCATTCAGGAAAGCACTCTTCACATCCATTTGGTGCAACTTGAACCCTTTAGCCACAGAAAAGGCTAGAAGGATCCTAATCGCCTCCAAACGGGCTACGGGAGCAAAGGTCTCCTCGTAGTCAATCCCCCCCCTTCTCGATCGAACCCTTGAGCAACAAGTCTCGACTTGTTCCTCACAACCTCACCCTTCTCTCCCTCTTTGTTCTTCCACACCCACTTTGTACCAATCGGCTTACACCCTGGAGGAGGGTCAACCAACTCCCACACCTGATTCCTCTCAATGTTCTCCAACTCCTCATGCATCGAGTTAACCCAATTGTGATCAGATAGTGCGTGTCCAATGTCTTTGGGCTCAAAAGTAGCGACAAACGCAGCATGAGCGAAATGGGAATTGTTTCGAACCCTCGACCGTGTAGTGCGTTCATTCATGTCGCCGATGATCCTCGAAGCTGGGTGATCCACTTTTACTCGCCGGGGAGGTTCTCGCCTCGATGCTACCTGCCCCACAACATCAGCTTCTCCTCGTTCTTGATTTGTCGTCGTAGGTGTAGTAGAGGGTCCATCCATCATCGTAGTTGAAGTAGTGGGTACATGTTCAGCCGGGGGCACCGCACCGCCATCCTCATCGTCTCCATGTTCATGCTCCTCCTCCTGAAAGATCTCCTCGCCAAGCTCATCATCACCTGCACACTCAAAGACAAGCTGACTACGTGGCTCTGTCTCGTCGAAGGTTACCTCGCAAGTCTCCACGATTTGGTTAGTTTCAAGATTGAGCACACGATATGCTCTAGAATGAGATGCATAACCAAAGAAAATGCCATCGACAAACCTAGCCTCAAACTTATCCAACTTCCTGCCTTTCTTCAGAATGAACACTTGCAACCAAAGACATGGAAGTGACTCACCTTGGGTGTGCGACCATGCATCAACTCATAGCATGTCTTCTTCTTGTGCACTCTGAGGTATATCCTGATCGACAGATAGCACGAGGTATTCACCGCCTCAGCCCAATACCTCCTCGGAGTCCTATGCTCATCAAGCATCGTCCGAGCCATCTCGCACATGGTCCTATTCTTCCTTTCCACAACGCCATTCTGGGGAGGCGTATACGGACTCGAAAACTGGTGCTCAAGACCCAAGTCATGGCAAAAGGTTTCGAAACGAGAGTTTCTGAATTCCGAGCCATTATCACTGCGGATAGCTTGTATGGCATCTCCGTGCTTCTCGTTCCTCAACCTCAAGACTAGATCTCGAACAAAACCAAACGTCTCCCCCTTATCCTCGAGAAAGAACACCCACGCATACCGAGAATAGTCGTCCACCACAACAAGGACATACCACTTCCCACCCGCAGATCGCACACGAGCTGGGCCAACAAGGTCTATATGGAGCAGCTCGCATGGACGCTCAGTCATCACATCGGTGAGAGGCGGGTGAGAAGAGGCTACCATCTTGGCATGCCTACACGGCGCACAAACCAACTCTTTCTCAAGCCTCAACCGTGGCAATCCTCGGACCAAATTGAGTTTACTCAAGCGAGACAAAAGGTCAAAGCTCAAGAGACCCAACTTCCTATGCCACTTCCACAACTCACTCGAAGAACCAGCCAAGAAACAACGCTCCACACCCGAAGACTGAGAAAAATCAGCACGAAACACCTGACCCTCGGGAACGACCAAACAGACTAGGTCCCTGTCGGTGTTTTAGACCGGCAACCTACTACGGGGAGTACCCGAAGTAGATGATTGTGACTCGCCGAGATCGGTAACTCGAAGGAAGAGACACGTGGCACACAATTTAGACAGGTTCGGGCCGCGAGGTGCGTAATACCCTACGTCCTGTATGCCGCGTAGCTCGGATTGATAGGGCACGATTACAAGATGGTGCAATAGTGCGCCGTGAGTTGTAGGGGATTGAGATTGGATGCCGGGGCGATCGGTCCCTCGCCTCGCCTTATATAGTCCCGGAGTGTGGTTACAAGTCGGAGTAGGGAAGGAGTACTAGTCGATGATCGGGTCAAGAGCGGCGCTCACCACCTTCTTTGTCATTGAGGGCAAAGGAGCCTGACTGTTGCTTGGGCGGGGCCCCGGATTCATGCTAGCTAGCGCGTCCCATCCACCATGCATCAACGACTCATCCGGTGGGTGGACGATGAGATCGAGTGGGCCAAAGCGAGATGATTCGTGAGTGTGGCCAACATGGAACCGGCTTTACGGGAATACCCGGGGATTGATTGCTTCTCGAGGCAAGGGCGGGGGGAAGGTCTGTTGAACTGTCGGCGAGCGACCAGGCGGGGTTCAACCCGGTCGGTTCTTATAGTAATTTTTAATGGAGAACCGTGGATGACGATGGCAAATTAGGGCGAGGATTCATCGGCGAGTCGATAAACTAGAAGAGGTTGACATTGGAAGCGGTGATAAGCCGAGGCCCGGCATTCATCGGTGCAAAGTTGCGGCCGGACTTCGGGGGGATTTAATTGAGCTTCTCGAAGAATATAGAAGTTGCTTCGCCTAGGATTACTCGAGATGCTGGATTGGATCGTTCCATCGTCGAGCATCGGTTGCCAATCAAGCCTGGTTTCAAACCATATAACAAACGCATACCGGAAAATCTACAAGGATGAAGTATTGAGCGATGTGAAGAAGGAAATTGAAAGATTACTTGACGCAAACTTCGTTCGGCCATGCGGATATGCGGGTGGATTTACAACATCGTCCCTGTGTATAAGAAGAATGGAAAAATGAGGGTTTGCATAGACTTCGGGGACACGAACGAGCTACTCCCATGGATGGATACCCGATGCCTATTGTAGATTTGTTGATTGACGCCCATTTCGCCCCGGACACGAGGTGATTAGTTTCATGGATGGCAACGCGGGATACAATCAGATCTTATGGCAATAGAAGACATATCAAAGACGGCCTTTAGATGTCCTGGTCATATAGGCCTATTCGAGTGGATAGTCATGACGTTTGGGTTGAAAAATGCCGTGAACCTATCAACGGCCATGAATTACATTTTTCATGGGTTGATCGGCAACCGTGGAAATCTACATTGATGACGTGGTGATCAAGTCCTTAAGTCATGACACCCATCTGGAAGATGTGAAGAAGACCTTGGAGTGCACCCGGAAACACGTTTTGAAGATGAATCCAAACAAGTGCGCTTTTGGGGTATCAGCTGGAGAATTCTTGGGGTTTCTGGTCCACGAAGGGGGAATTGAAGTTGGCAAGAAGAGCATGAAAGCCATTGATGAAGTCGTTCCTCCAACCAACCTCAAGGAATTGCAATCACTGCTCGGCAAGATCAACTTCGTGAGAAGGTTCATCTCAAATTTATCACAGAAGGTGTTGCCATTCTCTCCATTGCTGAAGCTAAAGAAAGATAAAAAATTCACATGGGGTGACGAACAACAAAAGGCTTTTGATGAGATCAAGCAATACATGAAGGAGCCGCCGTGTTGGTTCCTCCTCAGCTAGACAAGCCTTTCAAGTTGTACGTGGCGGCCGATACCCAGACCATTGGATCGGCCCTTATTCAAGAATTCGAAGGAAAGGAGCGGGTAGTAGCTTATCTTAGCCAAAAACTACTCGATCCTGAAACTAGGTATTCGGGTAGAGAAAGCTTCGTGTCTTTGCGTGTACTACTCGTGTACAAAGTTTCGGACACACCGTTGAATGCCGAATACCCTTTGTATACTCCAAGTTTGATGTGATAAAACATATGTTATCTATGCCAATTCGAATGGTCGGATTGGCAAATGGATTTTAGCTTTATCGAGTTCGAGTTGAAGTTCGAATCGGCAAAAGCCATCAAAGGTCGGGTCATTGCCGATTTTATAACCGAACATCGTGACCCGTCAATTGATCCGCTTGAAATTACCCCTTGGGCTTTATTTTTTGATGGGTCATCGTGTGGCAAAGGTGGGGGAGTAGGGATCCCTGTAATTTCGCCCGAGAGGGTGAGATGTTTGAATTCGCCATTCCTATACAACCCATTGTCACAAATAACCAGCCGAGTACGAGGCACTACTTCGAGGGCTTCAATATTTGAGAGAAGTGGAGCCGTTTCGGTTGAGATCTATGGAGATTCGTAATTGGTAATCAAGCAATTGAACGGCCAATACGAGTGCGAAGCGAAGCGCGCGAGGAGTTACTACGAAGAGTGCGGGGAAATCTTAAAGAGCTTCCCATTGGTAACCCTACACAAGACATTCCTAGAGAGCATAACGAGGAAGCAAATAGGCTAGCTCGGAGCGCCTGCGGGTTACAAGGAGAGTCAAGAAGCGTTTGCGCGAGGAGTGTGTGCACTAGGGGCGGGTCTTGCGAAGATGATTGGAGGAAAGAAATCGGCGATTACTTGAAAGATCCATCCCGAAAAGTCTCTAGGAAACTCGGGTACAAGGCAATTAAGTTCGTTCTTCCGGATGATAATCGTTCTATAAATCATTAGATGGGGTATTACTACGATGCTTGGGTCCGTAAGAAGCCAAGAACATGATGAGCGAGGTGCACGATGGAATATGTGGAGCGCACCAATCGGCCTACCGTATGAAGTGGGTTATTAGACAAGCTGGATGCTTTTGGCCAGACGATATTAGAGGATCGCTTTGAGTATTACAAGGGATGTCAAGATTGCCAAAGGTTTGGGAATATTCAAAGGGTCCCTGCATCGATTGAATCCCATCATCAAGCCATGGCCATTCGTGGGTCGGGGTATAGACTTGATTGGCCAAATTAATCCGCCGTCTAGCAAGGGGCATAAGTTCGTGCTTTTGGCTACAGATTACTTCACCAAATGAGTTGAGGCGATCCCACTGAAGAAGGTGACGTCAGAAAACATGATCGAATTCGTCAAGGAACACATCATCTATCGATTTGGGATCCCTCAGACGATTACCACTGATCAGGGGGCACAATTCGTGTCATTGGAGTTCAGAGATTTTGCCGAAAGCATGGGAATCAAATTGTTTAATTCCTCTCCATATTATGCCCAAGCCAACGGTCAAGCAGAGGCTTCTAATAAGATCATGATCAAGCGACACGAGGAAGAAGATCGATCGAAGCCAAGAAGGTGGCATTCGGTACTCGGTGAAGCACTTGTGGGCTTACCGGATGGCCCCCCATGGAGCTACAAAGACTTCTCCTTACGAGTTGGTTTACGGGCATCACGCAATCTCGCCTTGGGAAATACAATCGGATTCAAGGAGAGTGGTGCCGCAAAACGAGTTGAGCTCCAAGGATTACGGTGGCCTAATGATGGATGAACTAGAAGATTTGCATATGATCCGTCTCGGGGCCACGGAGAACATCGAGAAAAACAACTGCGGGTTGCCAAGTACTATAATAAGAAGGTAAAAGTAAGGCAATTTGCGAAGGCGATCTAGTTTGGAAAGCGCTATTGCCGATTGGAACTAAATACGATGAATTCGGCAAATGGCCCCCTAGCGGGAGGGGCCTTTTCATGTGGTCGGATGCGTTCGGTAATGCATACATATTGAAGACTTTGCTAGGAGAAGAATTTTCCGCTGCAATAAATGGAAGATATCTGAAGAAATATTATCCTAGCATTGAGATCGATCGATGATTACACACATCTGGCACAAAAATAGCCGGCGCTCAAGAATGAGGCCGCCTTCAGAACAAAATCCATGAACAAGAAAAAATGGCCAGTGCCTGGATGCATTGCCCTTAGCTCAAAACTACATTACAACTGCTTCTTGCAGGATTACATCTAACAACCCCGGTAGGCAGATCCTCGAGGAGGAGGGAAGCAGAAGGCGTGGAGGAAGAAGCGAAAGTATGATACAATCTTTTCTTTAATTCTTCGGCTGCTCCCTCTTCGGTTGCTCCCGGGACCACCGTGACGGCAACCCGGAACGCGGGGGTGACCATGGTTGGCGGCCTCCACCAAGCTATCCCAGGCCGTCTTCAGGTTGTTGTACCTGTCAGAGACATCTAAAGCGATGGAATCAAGATTAGGGGCAAGAAATCCAAATGCAAGCACGAGATCAAGAAGGAGTCAGGAACGTTTACCCCCTACTAATGCCTCCAGAGCCATGCGACGCTCGCGTTCGGCTTGGCAACGGGCGGACATGTCCCTGAGGCCGTGCTCCAGATGCCGGACGCGGCGGCGCGGACCCCCGATGGTTGGTCCTCTGTTCGGGCGTGGCATCCTCTGCTTCGATGGAGGAATCGGAGGAGATGTACTCAGGCACATCTTCGGTCCCGATGACTTCTTCGGGAAGCAAATCAAGGCTGAAGAGGACGAGAGGAAAACATGAAGCGCAAGATCATGCGGGAGAGCGAGAAGCAGATCAAGAAAGAACTCACTTTCGAATCGTACGCTTCTTTGATGAGCTGCTCTCCTGGGGTTGCTTACCCTTGTCCATGACTTCGGGGTTTTCTTCTCTAAGGACAGGGGAGGAGATGAGAAATGATGGATGAGTGCGCGAGTGGATTTGCAGGGGCCTCGGCGGGGGCTATTTTATTGACCAAGGAGTGCATTGGGAGTGAGGACCGGTCGGTACACCTTCGCTGGAATACCAAACGGCAGGGTTTTTCTCCCAAGTACGAAGGGTTTTTTCTTGAACAGTATCGATGGATTGCCGAATCGGGATCCGTTGTGGATTTTGTGCCAAGGGCGATTGTTCTCGCACGTTCGGCTCAAGATAGTCCCGAATGCACTCAAAGAAAAAGGAATTCGCAGATGCAAAATGCAAAGGAAGTCATCACGAGACAAGCACGAGAATGCAAAAGTTCTCCATCTATTGCCGATATTTACATATCCCTAGTACAATCTAGTCGAAAAGCCTATTCAACACGGATTGGGGATGAGTAATTTCGGCAATGGCGTCGCCGTGGCCATCAAGGCGCTCCCGGGGATGAGCTCGATCTCGTCGATGTCCTCCGGCGCGTCGCCCGGAAGCCACGCGGCCTGGTGGAATAGTCGACGTCCGTATGCGTCGCCATCGCAGCCAGGCCCAAGGTGGTGCCCAAACGAACGCCATGGACGGCCACCTCGTCGACGCGGCGCTCCACCACGGCAAGGCGCTCCGCCGGCATGTCGCCGCGGGCATTCACCTTCTCGGCCAACTGCTCTACCAGCGCCTTTAGCTGGTTGAGCTCAGCATCGCGGGCTGCAAAGAGCAAACAGAAAGGATTAGCATCAAAGGCCGGACTGGATCAAGAATCATTCTCAGAGCCATACCGTCGATGGCCTGCAGCAGCTGTTTGCGCTGGTCCTCCCATTCTAGCTCGGCCACGCCCGCCTTCTTGGAGACCTCCTCCAGCTCACGCCGGGACGCCTCCAGTTCCTCCTTGAAGCGGAGGGCATCAACTTCCCCGTACAGCACGGGGGAGTGGCCATCGGACTCCGAGGAGTCGTCAGGAAGGGGTTGATTGGCCGGTGCCGGAGATGGATTCCACTGGATCAATCTGAGGAAAAAGGGGATGATCGTCAAGGCAAGAAGAAAATCAAAAGTCGAATCAAAGAAAAGGGATTGACGATCGTTGCCTCCGGCGCGCGTTGGCGCTGCTCCCCTCGGCCTCGTCGGAGGCGCGGCGGCGGTTGAGGCGGCGCACCATTGTGGTTTGGGATGTGTACTGTTTGCAAAAGGACTAAGACTAGCAAAGATTCGAGAGCTAGAGGGCCTGATGGAGAGCTAGGGGCACCTATGGTAACATTTATAGGCCTGCGAGATGAATCGTGGCTTCGAGTCGTGGCTGTGGATCGTGGCGCATATCCCAAGAAAATCGGAAGGTGGAAAGGTTTCCTTGGCCAGCCCGCCGACGGGTCGCTTGGAGTTCTAGGCTGAGCCGCGTGCAGTTGATTGGTTCGGCTATAGAAAATCAAAGTGCCGTTCGGGAGTTGGCGTTTCACTACCGAATGGGTCGTTCAGCATTATATTTGAAAGTGCGCAGAAGAAAGGAAACAGATCGCAAGAAGATATTACAAGAACGACCAATTCAGTTATACATCAATAAGGACATTCAAGCATTCAGAAGTTTTGCAATCACACTATGAGCCTTTGGATGTTATCGGATGAGGAATTGTCCAGCAGCTCCTGGCAATCCTTTTGGGTACCGGATAAATCGGCGAGTTACGCATCGCATTGCTCTATCTTGGTGATAGCCGATTTTGCTTCCGCTTGGGTCTTTGCTATCAATCCAGGAAGTTCGGCTATTTTCTCTTTATCAACCTCTATCTCCGCTGACAGGCTTCTCAGTTCTGCTTCTAGAGCAGCTTTCCTGGCAATTTTTAGATCATAAGAAGTCTGCAGGTTAGCCAATGCATCCTTGTGGCTCTCTACTTGGGATTGTGCCCCGGTCATAGCATGTTCAGCATCAGTTTTCCTTTTTTCAATGGCCGGGCGGGAGCGCAATTTCCTCCAAGCGTGCCTTATGGGTGCATAAAGGGCTTCTAAGCCATAGACGGATGATAGGGAAGCTCTGATGTCTTCAGGAAGTTCTTGACTAATAGATTCAAACATCTCTTCGAAGTGATGGAGATCATTGAACTGATCTTGAGCATCTTTTTCTAGCCAGGCAGCAATTTCTTTGAACTTGGACAACACTTCATCGGGCAGCGGCTGGTATACTCCTTCCATCACCTCGGCAGCTGGATTGCTCTCTGATGGCAGGCTTGATGATGATAGAGTCTGATTCTGAGAAACAATATTGCCGAATTAAGAATGCTGAACATCGAGGTACCAAAATTAAGTGCAGATGGATACCTCACGGCTGGTTTCTTGAGCAGGGGCAATCACAGGTGAAGGAGATGCTCCAGGCAGAGCCGAAACTTCCAAGCTGGGGGTGCCGATGCGGCTACTAGCAGCTCATGAGCTTCTGGTTGATGAGAAGTGGGATCCACCTCTGTTGGGACTATTGTCTCCGCATGACCAACAGGTGATTGCACCCTTGGAGGGCTTGGTGGCTCCGGCTGGAATGGGAGATTCATCTCTGGAGAATGTGCTGCTTCTGCAGAAGGTGATGAAGATGAGATCTCCACTGGGATAGGTAATTCAGCCCCGGGTGGACTTGCTTGCTGGACCACTGGGACATTTACAAGCTGCTCTTCCATTGTTTCTTCTGCAAATGTCAAATTGGAAGGGTAAATGCCAGTGCTCATCTTTAAGAAAAGACAGTAAGGGTCATACCAGTGGATGGGGCATTGGCAGGTACTGGCTCTGAAAGCTGCTGGGCTCTGGTCTGAAAATGCACAATGATATGATTCATCAAGAACAGAGTAATCTTGTGATCAAGAGGGTAAGGGATTCTACCTCAGTGAGCACTTTCTTGATTGTTCTCCTCCTCTTGGCAGCTGGAGGGGCAACCAGAGATAGACCTTGCCTCTTGTTAGCGGCAAGGCTAGAGAGGCTGGGATCTGATGAGGCATACCTGGCCATTAGTTGAGCTAGAGTTGTGGATTTAAATCCCAGTGCCGAAAGTGGGCCTTCGGCATTATAAGTAATATCCCTAGCTCGAGGAGCAGGCACCGTGTTCTGTGGACAAGAGGGTGAAAGTCAGAATCATGAATAAAGAGGGCATGCCCGATCCAAGGGTGCATTGTATTACCTCTGAAGTTGGCAGGAAATCAGGCGTTAACTGCGCTACGGAACACATGGACGAGCTCCTTCGAAGATATGGTCATGAAATTCTTGCCACCGGGAGTTGAAGGTGGGGTGAGCTATGGTTGTAGGCACAAAAGGACATGTGTAGACGGTTGAGTGCACACATAATTAAAAACCCTGCCGCCTTCGCATCGGTTCTTTGATTTCCCTCTCGGGCTTGAGGAATTCGTGCGGGGAACAATCTTGGGGGCATCTGTCCACATCCGGTTGCTGGCCATTATATTGGGGCGATAATACTCATAGGTGCTAACATTCTGCCGCCCTCCATTGAACTCAGCCGGCAGTATGCATGGGCGGATGATAATGTTGAAGATCTCTAAGAATCTCCTATCTTGATGGCCGGGTTCAAAGGAAAATTCAACAGGGAAGGTCAAGGTGTCGTTGTCCAGATAAGGAAGCCAGAGGGGGTCGGGGAAACCTTTGAAGAATAATTCGAAAAGCTGGCTAACGTCCTGCTGAACGAGAACAGTTGAAGCCGCTTCTCCGTAGGTCTGGCATCCTCTGGTAGCTGGAGGTTCTCCTTCAGGGTGATTGGACAAAGGAAAGAACCTGGAGTTCAAATCGACGCCGACAATCTGATGCATGTGGAGCTGCAGCCACATTTGAACAAACCACCAAGGGCCATTGACGCATGTTATCCTTTGGCTGGTATACATTTGGGTAACGATCGATGAAGCATATGATATACGCTGCCCAAGAAGAATTTTCCCAGAGGGAGGCGATTGCCACCAGCCAGATGAGTCGCCATTGCGATATGGTTCAAAGTGGGCTCGTTGGCTTTGCCACAGAAAACAAATCTGCACAGCCACATATTCAGAAAGGCTCTGTGTCGGTGCGGAATATGGTCCCGACACTAACCAGTAGATAACGCCTAGGTCTATCCCTCAATGGTCGATGCTAAGCAACAAATGACACAAGGATTTATCCTGGTTCCGGCCGAGGGGGCCGTACGTCCAGCAGTGGTGTGCTCGTGGCACTATATTGCTCAGCACCGGGGGTGCTTGTAGTGGGGCAAATACAAGCAAGGCGGGAGAGGAAGCGTGGCTCCCAAGTCCCTGGCGAGTAGCTGAAGATGTTGTGGGAGAATAAGAGAGTGAGTGCACAGTGCGCTGTGTTCCTCCGGATCCGTCCCCCCGCGGCTGGGGGCTCGCCTTCCCTTTTATAGGCCAAGGGAGCGGCGAGTTACATGCACGCCGCGCTACCTAGCTGCGTGTGGGAGCACGTCGTGCTACGGTGTAGAGCGGGCGACCGTCCGGTCGATCTTTGCTGCGATCCGGCCATGATGGCCTACCTTGTACCCGAACAGTGGCGGTTCGAGGGTAGGAGGCGGCAGATGGCGATGGCGTCCCCGATAGGCTTCGAGGGAGGTGCTGATGATGGCCGGTACGGGGCACAGGAGCGGGCAGAACGGCGTTCCTTCCCAATGAGCTCTGCGGTGGTGGAGTGGTTGCTGCAGTGCTCGGGCGTGCGCCTGCGGAGTCAGGCGTGTGCCCGCGCGCGTGGGTACGGCGGCCGCGCGGGTCGGTGGCCGGGATGGCCACCCACCGGCCTAGCGTCCCTCACCTAACCTGCGGGGTCACGGGAAAGTGGAGTCGAGGGTGCGCCGGCCCCCTTTCGAGGGTCGAGCGCGCTAGCCGTACGGTGGCGTGCGCGCGGTGTCATGGGACCGACGCCGGCCGTAGGCGCACGGTCCACCCCACGGTGGCGGGGATGGGCTCCTCCCCGGGGAGTTGGTGCGGCGGCACGGGGCGTGAGCCCCGGCGCATGATGGCGCCGTCCGGCGGCGTCGGGCGTTAAATGCCCAAGTACGGGGCCGGCGCACGCGTGCGGGGGCGCCGTGAGCGTGGCGGGCCCCACCGAGGGTGGAGCGAACCCTCGAGCGAGGCGAGGCCCGCTCGAGGGGGAGCGAGCCCTCGAGCGGGGCGGGACCGCTCGAGGGAAGGGTCGCCCCTCGAACGGGGCGGAACCCGTTCGAGGAGGGGGTTGCCCCTCGAGCGGGGCGGAGCCCGTTCGAGGAGGAGCGTACCCTCGGGCGAGGCGGAGCCTGCTCGAGGGGTCTCATAGGCGAGCTGTCTTGGCGGGCCTCCGAAGTCCTGCTGCATGGGCCACGTCCTGCATGGTTAGTTCTCTGCATGGTTAGGCTTAGCTCATTTTGATGCAGGAATTTAAGTGAGGGTTCCCCCATTGTTTGAGGGGACCCCTAGGGCGGTCCCCGACGGTAGCCCCCGAGCATCTGCGGGTTTGCCATTGAGGCTCCCGCGGATGCTGGAACCTACTGATAGAACGTTCTTCCCTCCTTGTTTGCGAACGCTTTCCGTGGGGCCGCGCTAGCGGACCCGCGGGTCTAGCCCCGAAGCCTGCCGGAGAGTGTGGGCTCTCCCCGCGAGGGGTTAACCGCGAGCAATTCGGTCGAAAGGCGTGGCACATATGCCAACCGGCATCGGCGGTATTTCAGCGGCATCGGGGGTGCACGCTCCCCGTCCTTGTCTCCCGGCGGGTGCAATTCCAAGGAGGTGTAGCCGTGCGTCAAGCCCCCGAGCCTTGGCCTGTTCGAGGCGATCGGGTCGAGCTCGACGACTTGTTTTTTATCGCGCCCTCGCCGTCCCTCCGCGGGTCGGGAGGTGAGGTTTCCACGACTCCCATCGAGCGGGTCGCGAATCGCGGATTCCTCTTCGAGCCGCTAGCGGGTGGTTCAAGTGGACGTCCATGCCCCGTTCGATAAGGGTAGGGCCGCGCGGTCCGAGACACGTCCATGGAAGCGCTTGCGTGGGTTTGCTAGGTGGGGCTCGGTCCCGTTCGCTAGGGGACCGAGGGCGCGGAAGCTCTCCCTCGGTGGGATCCCCCCGCTAGGCGCGCCCTCGGCGGCTCTCGAACACGACATGTGGGGCACCCTCGAGCCGACGGGCTCGAGGAACGGCTCGAATGCGCGTGCCCTCGTCGTCCCTAACTCGTGATCCGGGGGCGCCGTTCGAACCCGTCGAGGGTCGGGCTTCGAACCTCGATCCGTAAGGCCGTGCGGGGGCCGTGCCTTGGCCGCCCCGTCTTTTCGCGTTTGCGGCCGTCGAGGGGTCTGGGCGTGCCGACCCTCGAGGTGCTGGTTGGTGGCATGGCGCGGTATGAGTGCTTTCGGTGTCGCTCTATTTCAAGCGTGACCTGGGCGATCCTCTTACGCGCGTGCCTTCTTTAGGGGGTTGACATCGCCTCGAGTTGGGGGTCATGCCGCTCGAGGGTCCTACGTGGCATGGGTGCCCGCGGTGGCCTGCTCTACATCGAGCAGGTCCCGGGCGACCTTCTCACGCTGATATCCCATCGAGGGTCGCCTTGTTTCGAGTTGGGGGTCATGCCGCTCGAGGGTCCTGCGTGGCATGGGTGCCCGCGGCTGCCTCGCTCTACACCGAGCGAGTCCCGGCGACCTTCTCACGCTGTCATCCCATCGAGGGTCACCCTTGTCTCGAGCCGAGGATTCGCCTCGCTCGAGGGCTCTCCTTGCTTGGCAAGGGGGCCGGGCATTTAATTGCCTTGCGGGCGTGGCCGCGGGTTTTGCAGCGCGGGCGCGCCTTTTTAGGCGCTGCGGCCGCGCGCGCGCGTAGTGGGCGACGTGGCCGGCGGACGTGACGGTTTTGCCTCGGTCGTCGCCGGTCTTGCCGTGATGATGACCCGCCTGCAGTGTTAGAGCCGCTGCAGTCGTGGTGGGGCCCGCCCGTCGACGCGATGGAAAGATTCCTGCAGTTAATGTTGGCGAGGCGTGCACTCCGGAGAACTCGCCCGTCGCCTATAAAACTGCGGTGAGGAAGGGGCGGCGGTTT
Source organism: Cenchrus americanus (assembly GCA_947561735.1). Classification (NCBI taxonomy): domain Eukaryota; kingdom Viridiplantae; phylum Streptophyta; class Magnoliopsida; order Poales; family Poaceae; genus Cenchrus; species Cenchrus americanus. The sequence goes on from OX387242.1 coordinate 68,986,068, forward strand.
TCTACCTTGGCTCCTCACCGTTTTCAGTCCTCCGTCCCTTCACCTTCGCCTCGCTCTTGCCGTCGCGCGGGCTCGCTGTTTAGAGCTCCTTCCTTGTCTCCTTGTCCTCCGCCCTCGCACTCGTTCGCCCCCCCTCATGGCGCCGCCTCAGCTTCCGATTAGGGTCCTGGAGCCGTACGCATGGGAGAGGTCGACCGTGACCCGGCTCGCCCGGGCGAGCCGGTCGCCGCCGCCGGTCGTCGGCCAACGAAGAAGGGCGCCGGCGGAGTGGATCGTGCCGCCCTCGTCGCACCTTGAGCCCAATCCGCCGGAGGGTTACGTGGTGAGCTTCCTCCGCTACCACGAGCGCGGCTTCAACGCGCCGGCGAGCACATTCATGCGGGCATTGTGCTACCACTATGGGGTGGAGCTGCACAACTTTGCCCCCAATGCGATCTCGCAGGCGGCCACGTTCGTGGGCGTCCGCGAAGGGGCCCCGGGGATCCCGATTGAACCGGGAGCTGCGGGTACACCTCTTCCGCGGGGAGCTCATCACGCGGCCCACGTCGGAGCCGGGGACCCGCCGCGCGGTGCGCGCCGGCGGGATGTCGCTCCCCTGCGGGGGCGCCTCAAGGAGTTCTACATCCCCTGCACCATGACGACGAACAACGCCGGCTGGGAGCGGGGATGGTTTTATCTGCGCAACGCCGAGCCCGGCCTTCCTCCCTACACCGGCCGGGTGTTCAAGAAGAGGCCGGACTGCTGGGGCTACGGGTTGCCTACGGCCAATCACCGGGCGCGCCAGGGGTCCGTCCTCGCCGCCCTGCAGCGGCTGGCGAGGGAAGGGCTCAATGCGATGGGCGTCCTCGCCTTCCTTCATCACCGGCGAATCGTGCCGTTGATGGAGAGGCCGCTCTGCATCTTCGAGATGACGGAGGCGGCCAATCCCGTCGACGTGGCGAGGTCGCGGATGCTCCCGACGCCGCTGGAGCGGCCGTACGCGCTCACCCGGGCGCGGAGCGCCGTCGACACCAGGACGCCGCCACCTGCGGGTCGGACCCCGTGGGACATCGAGATGCTCCCCATCGGCCCGTTGGTGAGTGTGGTTTTTTGATTCTGTTTTAGTCCTTGTTCTTGATTCCGTTTCCTGATGTGCCACCGTTGTTCTCGCGCGCAGCTGGTGCAGTTCAACGCCGCCAAGTCCGTTCCACCCACCCCCGACTCCCGTGCGCTCGGCCGGGCGGCGCAGCGGGAGCAGCAGGAGCGGGCGGCGCGCGGGGAGGGAGCACGCAAGGCGGCGCCAAGCGCGCCGCGACGCACGGTCCGCGGAGTACCGGCGGCGGGAGGAGCCGGGGCTCTCCTCCCCGGACATCGAGGGAGCCCTCGTCCTCGGACCGGGGACGAGGAGGAAGAGTCCGAGGGGGGAGGGCCCCTCGGACGGGGTGGCGGCCGCGCCCCGTCGCCGGATCTCGCGCGGCGTCGGGGGTGGCTTTGCACGGGGGCGGGCGCGTCGGCGTCCGCCGCCGGCGTCATCGTCGGGGGCGGCACGCGCCGCGGAGGTGCCGGCGCGCGCCACGGAGGCGCGCGCGGCGCACGTGCTCGCGCGCGCGTCAAGCGTGCCCGCGCGCGGCGGAACGCGTCCGCGCGCGCGGCGTCCTCGTCGAGGGGCGCGTTGGTGGGCGCGCCCGCGCGCGGGGCTAGCGTGCCCCCCCGCGCGTGGTGGCGGCGTCGGGCGCGCCCACGCGTGAGGCGGGCGTGTCCGCGCGTGTGGCGGCGCCGTCGGGGAGGTGCCGCGGCAGGCGCGGCCCCCGCGCCGGCCTCGTCGGAGGCCTCGAGGAAAAGGAAGCGGGCCTTTTCCTCCGCGAGGTAAGGAACCTGTTCTTCCTTTGCTTGGCCTTAGTTTGCTGGTTATTAGACGCTCTAATCCTCCGTTCGTGTTTGCGCAGGGCGGTGCCAACCGTCCCTCCTCTTGCACCGGCCAAGGTGCTGAGGACGGACGCGTCGATCCCCACCCGGCGGCGTTCGTCGAGGGGGTCGCGCCCAGGGACAGGCGCGGCGGCGGGCACGAGCGCGCAAGGCCCGGCGGGGCTTCGAGCCCCGGCCGGTGGATCGGCCCGCCGCGGCGCGGCCGCAGGTCGGGGGGGGGCGGCCGGCGCGGTCGCCACGTAGGCGCGGCCGCGGCGGCGGCTACGGTGGAGGGTGCCGCCCGCGGTGGCGGCCATTGCGGAGGAGGCGGAGCGGGCGCAACTGCGGGAGCGCCCGCGGATGTGGCGGCACGGACGGAGGTGGCGGCAACGGCGCCACAACGGGCGCCCGCGGCCGCGGAGGCGCGGTGGGGGCACCGGGCGGAGGCGGAGCAGGGCGGCTCCGCCCGCCGGCGGTCCCCGGCGGAGGTGGTGGAGCTCTCGGATGACTCCCCGCCGCCGGGTGGAACCGATGGGCCGGCCCCGGCCCGTGAACTCCCCCGAGCCCCAGGAGGGGGCCCTCGTGAGGCGGCACGAGGGTCAAGTGATAGTGGGGGGCCGAGGGCACGACGCCGAGGCCTCGTCCTCCCACGCCGGTTGCCCCGCCCAGGTGGGGGGGGCCGTGGAGGACCCCCCGGCGTTTGCTGACGCCCAGAGGGAGCAGGAGCTCTGGGGCGAGCTTCGGAGCCACGGCGCCACGCTCAACCGCGCGTTGAACGAGGCGCTGCGGGTCCACGGCGGCCCGGCCTGGATCGTCTTCCAGGTGAGCCACGGTTGCTCTTCTTCTTCCCCTTTTTCGCTTTCGCGCGCTGTATTCAAGACTTGGCGCTTACGAGGCTCGATGTGTGGATGCCAGGAGCTCGAGCGCCGCGCCCATGAGAAGTACAGTGCGTTCGACCAGGTGAACGCCGAGGCCCGCCAGCTCCGGGAGCGATGCAGCGCTTTCGACGCGCTTGCGGAAGCTCTCGGGACGCCGACACGCGGGGCTAGTGTACGGGCGATGGCGTGGTGCGACGTGCTCCCCGAGAGCTCGGGCGGGGGTGCGGCGCATCACTCGAGTCTCGAGCGGATTCGCGCGCCCCTCGTCGATCGTGACGAGGCGCCGTGGAACGCGCGCGAGGACCCGGACAAGACGCGGACGTTGGCCGCCACCGGGAGGCGGAGGTGGCCACCGCTCGCGCCGAGGCCCGGGAGCTCCGCACGTCGCTCGAGGGGAGCGCGGGCGCAGCCGCGGGCGGCCGAGGGCGGCGCGCGCGGGCGCGGGCAGCGCGCGCCAAGGAGGCCGATGACACGAAGGCCGCCCTCGACGTCAAGGCCGCGGCTCTCGTCGCCGCCGAGGGGGCAGCTCCGGCGGAGAGCGCATCGCCCGCCGTGGGCCGAGGGGCGGCTCCGGCGAGGAGCAAGGCTGCCCTTGGCGACGCCCGGACGTCGCTGGAGCGGGAGCGCGTCGCACGCAAGACAGCGGAGAGGTCGCTGGAGGAGCGGAACGCCGCATTCTCCGAAGTTGAGGATGAGGCGTTGGCGCTCAGCATCAGCAATGCCGCCCAAGAGATGGCCCTCGTCGAGCAAGGCGAGACCGTCCAGCATCTCGAGCTGGCGCTCGAGTCCGCGCGCCGCGACCTCGATCTGGAGAAGAGGCAAGTCGAGGGTAAGCTACTGTCTGACCCTGCTTGTTAGTTCTTGCTTTAGAGGGTTCGTCTCCCCCTTTCTGATTTCTTGTCGTCTTGTCGCTTCCGAACGCGCGCACGGCTCCGGGGCATCTTTGTTGGGCGGGCCGAGGCCCTGCGGGCCTCCTACAACTCCTGCGAGCGAGGGGGCCGGGAGAGCTGCGGGACGCGGCCCTCGAGACCTGTCACGTCGTCGAGGAAGGCGATGCCCGGCGGCCGGCGACTCGGCCGGCCGCCCGCCTACGCGCCCTCGGCGGCCACGTCACGGGGCGGGTGCGTCGGGCGTTGCACACGGGCGTGCGAGAAGGCCCTCGGAGTGGTGCGATCCCACTACGAGGTCAACCTCGAGGCGGTAGCGGAAGGCTACATCGTGCCGAGGGCGTCGAGGACGAGGTGGCCATGGAGCGTGCGGACGCGCTTGCCGCCGGCGCCGCCGAGTCGCTCGCCGAGGCCTTCGAAGAATTCCTCTTCCCGGACGCCGCCCGATGCCGCCGCTCCACCCGCCCGAAAGCACACGGGCGCTAGGCCCGTTTTTTGTTTATGTGTATCGAACTGCGGCCTCGTGGCCTCTTGTAAATAAACAAGTAGTTTCGTGAACATGGTCAGTTTGTAAATGAAATCGCTTGCTTATTGCGCTTTTTGATTCTTCTTCTTCCTGAGTAGATTCTAGTTAGGGGAGTTCGCCTTTCGCAGGGGCCTGCTGGGTTGGAGGCGAGAGAGACGGGCCATAGCCACGCGGCGTAGGGGCGTCTCGGCTCGCGCGCTCCTTCCACTGTGCCACCTACGCCCTTTTCGAATCGTGGCTCGTGGTTGAAGTAAGAAACAAACTTAGCGCGTGTTATTACGTTTTTTGCGCGAAAAAATGGGACCATTTGGGGGGGTGCCCCCCCGCAGTAGCCCCCGAGGGTAACTTGGGTTTCGGGGGGAAAGCCGAGTTGCCCTTTTATTAGATTCGGAGTATTTACATAGGTGACACCAAGCGGGGCGTTGGCCGTGCGTTTTTACAACGGAAAATGCTTGGAAATCCTAGCTAAGGGTAGAAGCGACGTAGGCGTTGGATGTTCCAAGCGTTGGTGAGTTCTTCGCCGTCCTCGTTGGCAAGCTTGTACGTGCCCGGTTTGAGCACCTTCACCACGACGTAGGGTCCCTCCCATGGGGGCGATAGCTTGTGGCGCCCTCGGTTGTCTTGGCGTAGCCTTAGGACCAAATCCCCCTCGCGAAATCCCCTGCGACGTATCTTGCGCGCTTGGTAGCGTCGTAGGGATCGTTGATACCTTGCGGAGTGCATCAACGCCACAAGGCGTACTTCGTCTAGCCGGTCCGGTGAGTCCTCGCGGGCTCGCCGGTTAGCATCCTCGTTGTAGCCCCGAACCTTGGGTGACCCGTATTCCGCATCCGTGGGGAGGATGGCCTCCGCGCCATGGACTAGGAAAAACGGGGTGAACCGGTGGCTCTGCTTGGGGTAGTCCTTAGGCTCCACACGACTGCTGGCAGTTCTTGGAGCCATTTTCGGCCAGATTTGTTGAGTTGGTCGAAAATTCCGGGTTTGAGGCCCTGTAGGATCATGCCGTTGGCACGTTCCACTTGGCCGTTAGTCTGTGGGTGCGCCACAGCTGCCCAATCCACTCGGATGTGGAACTTGTCGCAGAACTCCAAGAACTTCCGGCCTGTGAACTGGGACCCGTTGTCTGTGATGATGGAGTTTGGCACTCCAAAGCGGTAGACGATGTCGGTGAAGAACGTGACTGCCTGCTCGGCCCTCAAATTCGTAATGGGGCGCACCTCCACCCACTTGGAGAACTTGTCGATCGCGACGAGCAGTGGGTGAAGCCCCCGGCGCCTTCCGCGGGGCCCGACGATGTCTAATCCCCACACAGCGAACGGCCATGTTACGGGGATCGTTTGCAGAGCTTGAGCTGGCAAGTTGGTCTTGCGGGCGTATAACTGGCACCCTTCGCAAGTGCGCACGATTTCGTTGGCGTCCCGCGACCGCGGTAGGCCAATAGAAGCCTTGGCGGAACGCGTTGCCGACGAGGGTGCGCGGCGCGGCGTGGTGGCCACAGATCCCCGCGTGGATGTCCCGTAGGAGCTCGCGCCCCTCGGGAATGGGTATACACCGCTGGAGGATGCCCGACGCGGCGCGCTTGTACGGCTCGCCGTCGACGAGGGTGAATGACTTGGCCATCCCGGCGATGCGCCCGGCGTGGCCGTGCGCGGGGAGCTCCCCTCGAGCAATCCGGGCGATGTACTTCTCCCGCCGGTCCGCCGCCCGGACGGGAGCCGGCTCGATGTCCATTGCGACGGCCTCGTGGGAGCCGTACCCCTCGAGAAGGGAGAGTACGTACGCCTCGTTCGAGGGGTCCTCTTCCATGGGGCCCGCACCCGCCGGATTCGAGGGAGCCCCCGAGGGTCCGCCGTCGCTCGAGGGGTAGGGCTCGATGGTTAGCGAGGGCGCGCGATGTCGCGCGCGAAAACGTTCGGGGGAACGGTGATCCGCCGGACGCTATCTTTGCCAGCTCGTCTGCTTCCTCGTTGTACCGGCGGGGTACATGATTAAGCTCGATGCCGTAAAATTTGTCCTCGAGGGCTCGCACGGCTTTACAGTAGGCCTCCATCTTGTCGTCGTGGCAGCTCGCGTTCTTCATGACTTGGTCGATCACGAGCTGCGAATCCCCCCGCACATCGAGGCGCTTGATGCCTAACTCAATGGCGGTTTTGAGGCCGCAGAGAAGGGCCTCATATTCCGCCATATTGTTAGACGCGGGGAAGTGGAGACGCACTGCGTAGCGCATGTGCTCCCCGAGGGGTGACACGAAGAGCAGGCCCGCGCCCGCTCCTGTCTTCATCACCGAGCCGTCGAAGAACAGAGTCCAGCACTCTGCTTGAATCTGAGGGGGCGGCAGCTGCGTGTCCGTCCACTCAGCGACGAAATCGGCTAGGATTTGCGATTTGATGGCCTTACGTGGGGCGTAGGCGAGCGTCTCGCCCATCAACTCCACGGACCACTTGGGCACTCTCCGCCGCCGCGTCGGGGTTGCGAATGATCTCTCCTAACGGGAAGGAAGAGACCACCGTAACTGGGTGGGCCTCGAAGTAGTGGCGGAGTTTGCGCCACGCGAGGACTACCACATACAACAGCACACGGACACGGGGGTAGCGCGTCTTCGTGTCCGATAGGACTTCGCTGATGTAGTAGACCGGCCTCTGCACGGGCAAGGCATGCCCTTCCTCCGTGCGCTCCACAACGATCACGGCGGCGACCACCCGGGTGGTTGCGGCCACGTAGAGTTGGAGGGGTTCGCCGTCTCGCGGCGGCGTAAGGATTGGGGCGTGCGTCGAGATGCCTTCGGCTTGTCGAGCGCTTCCCGGGCCTCGGCGGTCCAAGAGAAGCGCTCGTGCTTCTTGAGCAGCCGGTAGAGGGGCGGAGGCCCTTCTCACCGAGCCTCGAGACGAAGCGGCTCGGGGCGGCAAGGCACCCCAACACCTTCGCACCCCTTTGAGGTCCCGAAGTGGACCCATTCGCTCGAGGGCCGCGACCTTTTCGGGGTTGGCCTCGATTCCCCGTCGGGAGACGATGTATCCTAGGAGCATGCCCCGCGGCACTCCAAAGACACATTTTTCGGGGTTGAGCTTGACCCCGTTGGCCCGCAGCGGTCGACCGAATGCGATGCCAAGATCGCCGACCGGGTCGTCCGCCTTCCTGGTTTTGACGACGATGTCGTCTACGTAAGCCTCGACCGTCCGCCGATATGGTCCCCAAAAACGTGCCGCATGCGGCGCCGATATGTTGCGCCCGCGTTTACGAGGCCAAAAGGCATCGTGACGTAACGAACGTCCCGAACGGTGTGATGAACGAAGTCGCGAGCTGGTCGGACTCCTTCATTTTTATTTGATGATATCCCGAATAGGCATCAAGGAAACGAGTAGTTCACACCGGCGGTGGAATCAACGATCCGATCTATGCGTGGCAAAGGAAAAGGAACTTTTGGACATGCTTTATTGAGACTGGTGTAGTCGATACACATCCTCCACTTCCCATTTTTCTTTTTTACAAGCACAGGATTAGCTAACCATGTCGGGTGGAACACTTCCTTGATGAATCCGGCCTCGAGGAGCTTCCGCAGCTCCGCTCCGATCGCCCGTCGCCGTTCCTCGTCGAAGCGACGCAGCCGCTGCTGAACAGCGCGAGCGTTAGGCAGGATATCAAGGGAGTGCTCGGCGACCTCCCTCGGGATGCCTGGCATGTCCGAGGGGCTCCACGCGAAAACGTCGGCGTTGGCGCGGAGGAAGTCGACGAGCACGCGCTTCTGTTTAGGATCGAGGGTCGTGGCCGACCCTCAATGCTTTGCCCTCGGGGGCCGATGGGTCGAGTGGGACCCCTTTGGTTTGCTCGGCGGCCTCGAACGTGCCGACGTGCTTGGTGGCGGAGGCCGAGGTCGTCATTGACCATCTTCTCCGGGTGTGTTTACCGGCGCTTCATCCGGCGCTAGCGCCTCGCATGTTCCACGCACTCGACATCGCAGTCGAATGCATGCTCGATCGACGACCCGACGGTGATGACGCCGTTTGGACCCGGCATCTTCATCTTCAGGTACGTGTAGTTGGGAACCGCCATGAACTTGGCATAGCATGGTCGCCCAAGGATGGCATGGTAGGCCCCTTTGAATCCCACCACCTCAAAGGTGAGGGTCTCCTTGCGGAAATTCTTGGGGGTCCCGAACCAGACGGGCAGATCGATCTGCCCGAGGGGTTGAACCTGCTTTCCGGGCGCGATGCCGTGAAACGGCTTCGTGCTGGGCCGCAGCTGGTCCAGCCCAATCCCCATTAGGCGCGATGTATACGCGAAGAGGATATTGAGGCTACTGCCTCCGTCCATAAGGACCTTCGAAAACCGGGCGTTCCCAATGATGGGATCGACCACCGAGGTGGGGTCTTGGCCGGGTTCGGGATGCGGTTTGGGTGATCATCCCGGCTAAAGGTGATGGCATCCTTCGACCGTTGAGAAAGGCCGGAGGCGCCCTTTCGCGGCGAGGACTTCGTGCCGCTCCTTCTTGCGCCGCCGGTTGACATGTCGACGGTAGGTCCCCCAAAAATGAGGAACACATTTTCGACGGCGAGGGAAGCCACCGCGTCGCCGTCGCCCCCATCCTTCTTGGCCTCTCGCCTCCTTCGCGGCGGCACGGCCATAGAACTTCTTGAGCATGTCGCACTTGCTCAAGAGTGTGATTCACGGGGGTCTTGTGGTAGGGGCATGGCTTCTTCATCATGTCGTCGAACACCCCCGGGCCTCGAGGAGCCGGTCGAGGGCCCCGTCGGGCGGGTCAACGGGCCGAGGGGCCTCGGCGTTGCCGCCGTTGCGCCCCGCTCGCGCGCCTCGCGGCGCGGCCTTCTTCCCCTTCTTGCCCCGCTTGTCATTGCGGCGCGGCTCCTTGGACCCGCCGCCCTCCGCGGGCGTGTCCTCGGAGCGCTTGCCCTTCTTGCCGTCGAAGATTGCCCCCACGGCCTCCTCTCCGGAGGCGAAGCTGGTGGCAATGTCGAACAGCTCGTTCGAGTCCGTGGGCGGGCTGCGTCCCAGCTCGCGCACAAGGTCCCGGCACGTGGTGCCCTCGAGGAACGCGTGCACGATCTCTCGACCGTGCCACGGCGGGGGAGCTCCGTGCGGCGCTTGGAGAAGCGCCGTATGAAGTCCCGCGGCGGTCGCCCGGCTTCGCGTGCGGGAGCGCGGATCCCGGGAGTTCCCGGGCGCACGTACGTGCCCCGGAAGTTGCCCACGAAGGTGTGGACTAGATCGTCCCGAGTTATGGATGCGGGCGGCGGGGCAAGTGCTCGAGCCATGTCCGGGCCGCGTCGCCCAGATGCAGGGGCAAGTTGCGGATGATCACTTCGTCGTTGGTGGCCCCGCCCAGCTGACAGGCCAGGCGGTAATCGTTGAGCCAAACACGAGGGTCCGTCTCCCCGTTATATTTGACGATCGTCGAGGGCTAACGGAAGCGCTGGGGGAACGCTGCCGTGCGGATCTCCCGGCTGAACACGCGGGTGCCCGGGGGCTCCGGCGTCGGGGAGCGATCCTCACCGCTGTCGTAGCGTCCACCCCTTCGAGGGTGGTAGCCCCCGGCCGCTCGCGCGTCCGCCTTGCCGGGTGCGCCGGCGTTGATGACGTTGCGGGCGTCGCCATCCGGCGCCTGCGTGTGTCGAGGAGCCGTTCCTTGGCCGGCGTGCGTCCCTCGGTCGGCGGGTCGACCCACATGCACCGAGGGTTCGCCCCCCGGTGCGGGATCATCACCCCGCGCGTGCCCCCGTTGGCGGATGCGTGAGGCCGAGCTTTCGGCTTGCCCGGACGGCCGCTTGCTCAAGGAGGGTCCGCACCTCGCGGTGCATGTCTCGAGCCTCGGGGGTCGAGGGTGCGGCATGGCGCGCGGCGGTGTCGCGGCGGCGATGAGCTTTTGGCTCGCTCGCGGCGGAGTATCCGCGTTGTCGACGTTGGGGACGGGGTTGAGGCGGTCGCGGACTTGTCGGCCTAGCTCCCGCGCGCGTTCGCCGCGCGCGGAGGCCTCCCCCGCCATCGAGGCGCGGAGTAGCCGCACGGTCCGTACTCCTCGCCGGCTTGGCCTCGAGCTCGCGAGCTTGGGCCGGCCCGCACGTCGACGTCGGCCCCGGCGGGGAGCGCTCGGCCCCGCGGCCGGGGCGCGTGGCAACCCCCGGGGCCGGCGTGACTTCCCCATCTCCCGGCGCCCGCCGCGCCGGCGGCGTTGGCCGGGTCGTTGGTGATGACGGCGCGGCATTCCCGCGTGGGGTCGTAGCTCCCGATCTTGGAGTCGTCGGAGCGACCGAACCGGTAGTCCGTGGCGTCGAGGAAGCGCCCGAACGCGACCGGGTCCGGCACACCGGGAGAAGTCCCACTCCGCGTACCCATGACGGTTGGCGGGTGGCATCGTGTCGACGGAGCCCGGGGACGACTCGTCCGCTCGCCGAAGTGCGGGATCCCACGGCGACGAAGACGTGCCGACCGGGCGGAACCCCGTGCATTGTCGTGTTGACGTTGGCGTTGTAGGCCGTAGTGGCGCCTCGCGGCCGATGGGGATGCGCGGTCCGAGACCGCACGCGGTCCCGCCGGGGCGGTGGCGGCCGTCGTGACGGTGGGCGCACCGCGTTGGGCGGTGGCGCGCTCGCCCGCCGCCGCTCGGACCGCGCCCGACGCGAGCGTAGCCCGGGAGCGGCGACGGCGTCGCGGCGTCGACGAGCCCTGCGGCATCCGTGCCCGGCTGGCGCCTGCGCCGGTGTCGTGCGTGCGGCGGAGACCAGAGCGGACCTAGCCTCCCGCTGCGCGCGTAGCTCCTCACGGTTGGTGAGGCGCATGAGATAGCCATTCCCCGTGGCCTGGAAGTTCAAGTCCCCGAAGCGGATCTCGAACCCGGCCGGAAGGGGGTCTGAGCTACCCATGTTGTAGCGGGTGCTACGGTACTCAGTGCGAATCACCATAGAGGGAGTTAGCGAAATGACCTTAGGCGCTCGTTTGCCCCACGGTGGGCGCCAACTGTCGGTGCGGAATATGGTCCCGACACTAACCAGTAGATAACGCCTAGGTCTATCCCTCAATGGTCGATGCTAAGCAACAAATGACACAAGGATTTATCCCTGGTTCCCGCCGAGGGGGCCGTACGTCCAGGCGGTGGTGTGCTCGTGGCACTATATTGCTCAGGCCGGGGGTGCTTGTAGTGGGGCAAATACAAGCAAGGCGGGAGAGGAAGCGTGGCTCCCAAGTCCCCGGCGAGTAGCCGAAGATGTTGTGGGAGAATAAGAGAGTGAGTGCACGGTGCGGCGTGTTCCTCGGATCCGTCCCCCGCGGCCGGGGGGCTCGCCTTCCCTTTTTATAGGCCAAGGGAGCGGCGAGTTACATGCACGCCGCGCTACCTAGCCGCGTGTGGGAGCACGTCGTGCTACGGTGTAGAGCGGGCGACCGTCCGGTCGATCTTTGCTTGCGATCCGGCCATGATGGCCTACCTTGTACCCGAACGGTGGCGGTTCGAGGGGTAGGAGGCGGCGGATGGCGATGGCGTCCCCCGATAGGCTTCGAGGGAGGTGCCGATGATGGCCGGTACGGGGCACGGGGAGCGGGCGAACGGCGTTCCTTCCCAATGAGCTCGCGGTGGTGGAGTGGTCTTTGCGGTGCTCGGGCGTGCGCTGCGGAGTCGGGCGTGTGCCCGCGCGCGTGGGTACGGCGGCCGCGCCGTTACGGTGGCCGGGATGGCCACCCACCGGCCTAGCGTCCCTCACCTAACCCTGCGGGGTCACGGGGAAAGTGGAGTCGAGGGTGCGCCGGCCCCCTTTCGAGGGTCGAGCGCGCTAGCCGTACGGTGGCGTGCGCGCGGTGTCATGGGACCGACGCCGGCCGTACCGCACGGTCCACCCCACGGTGGCGGGGATGGGCTCCTCCCCGGGGAGTTGGTGCGGCGGCACGGGCGTGAGCCCCGGCGCATGATGGCGCCGTCCGGCGGCGTCGGGGCGTTAAATGCCCAAGTACGGGGCCGGCGCACGCGTGCGGGCGCCCGTGAGCGTGGCGGGCCCCGGCCGAGGGTGGAGCGAACCCTCGAGCGAGGCGAGGCCCGCTCGAGGGGGGAGCGAGCCCTCGAGCGGGGCGGGACCGCTCGAGGGAAGGGTCGCCCCTCGAACGGGGCGGAACCCGTTCGAGGAGGGGGTTGCCCCTCGAGCGGGGCGGAGCCCGTTCGAGGAGGAGCGTACCCTCGGGCGAGGCGGAGCCTGCTCGAGGGGTCTCATAGGCGAGCTGTCTTGGCGGGCCTCCGAAGTCCTGCTGCATGGGCCACGTCCTGCATGGTTAATTCTCTGCATGGTTAGGCTTAGCTCATTTTGATGCAGGAATCTAAGTGAGGGTTCCCCCATTGTTTGAGGGGACCCCTAGGGCGGTCCCCGACACTCTGTATTCAACATCACCAAGGGAATTGTCTTTCATGTGCTTCAAGATATAATTCTTGTAGCCGTTCCCTGGCTTTACCCCTGTCTGGCGTGAAGAGTTTTTGAAGTTCCAGGGCTGGACAGACCCGGTGATGTCAAGGCCGGTGATCATATATACATCGGCCAAGGTTGGAGACATTGGGCCATGCCCAAAAAGGAAGGCGTTGACGCCATTTGACCAGAAGTGGCAGGCGGCTATCAGGAGGTCTTCGTTCTTAGGGGTCTCAGCCACTGATAACTCCAAGCACTGGGCGATACGGAGGGTGTCTAGGTTGGTCAATCCACTCTTATCTGCAAGAATCCTCCGATACCAAGTTCTCCGGCCGCAATTGGAGGTAAAGGCCGGTTCTTGAAAGCGTCTTGCCATTGAGCCGGTGGAGACAGAGGCGCTTTAAAGGGGATTCTCTGAGATTCAGCTGCTATGAAATCTCGAGGATCAGGGTTCCCCACGGGACCAAGATAATAAGACCTCGAATTGGCCTCGGTAGGAATTAAAAGAGCAGTAGAAGGCTCCTGAAAGAAAAGCGGAAAAGGAAATCTCAGGTGAAATTGAAAACCTAAATGCCGAACGAGGCTTGCGGGGGTGAGTTTACCTGAGTATCTTGGTGCTGAGCTGCCATTGGAGGTCCGAGCTCGGAACAAGGAGATCTAGGGTTGGATCTGGACGAAGATTCTGGCGGATTGCGGAGAACAGGTGTTGACAGATTCGATTTTGAAGTATTCGTGGCTGGAGTCAATTGTGGAACAAAATTACTTTTATCCCACAATTGAAGGGGCATGTGTTAACACCGAAATTTGGTAAGGAATCTGACTTGTGGGTCCGGTTCGAAAAAGAGTCCGTCTGGTGGAAGGAAGGATATTTTCAGAGATTTTCGGCAAAGAGATCTGCGGTCGGCTATCTGCTCCGGTTCGGCAAAGGAATAGTAGAGCTGATTTTGCGGGATTGGACGGTGACGTGGCTCAATCAGGGGAGACGAATGGATGGATAGGCGATCGGGCTTAGTTAGGCAACGAATCCATTCGCAGTTGTATTCGACAGGGTATAAATACGACCCCTGAATGTATGTAACAGACACAATCATTCCTCAATACACACCGGCCTTACGCCAAACCCTAGAGTCCTTGTCGTGTCGTCGAGTTCTTCGAGAGGGCCAATCGATCCGTCGACCTCCGTGAGTATCGGCAACCTTGTATCATGTCTAGTATCATGCGGTGGATTTAGATCTGATGCAAGTAGTCTTGTTACCATGCTTCGTGTCATGCGGTAGATTCGAGCTTGGTTCAAGAAGGTTTCTTGTTAGATCATGAGCCATGCGGTAGGCTAAGATCTGGCTTGGAGCTAGTTATCGGCTCTATTGGATTTTGGCAAGATCCAATAGATTCATTAAGTTACCTCGTGTTATTTTGAGTTTTACTTTATGTTTTAATTCATGTAACACATCTCTGCCCAATCTAGATGGATTTGGATCGGCTATGTCTCTTCTATGATCCTTGTTCGAGTAGGTTTCATGTTTTAGCATGTGGGTCTTATGCTTTCCGATAGCCGAAACCGAATCGATCTAGGTTGTTACGTGTTGCGGGTTCAAGCTTGCTATGTTCGTATAAATCTTGAAAGAACCGGGTATCATGCGGTAGATGCAGGTTTTTGGGTTGCCTTGGAGCTAGTCATCCGGTGGATTAGATTCCCAAATCAGTCTGATAGATTTATTCACGTAGTAATGTTTGTTCCTTCTTCATGGACCCCGAATCGGCTGTTCAGCCGTATTCGGTTATGTTTCTTCACGAGTAGATCCCGTACGTTATTTATGTTTTAAATGATGTGTGCTTCTAGCTTTCCATATTTAGATTGTATCATGCGGTGGATAGGTCTATTTGTGGAAAGTGGTACGGTTTTTCATGCAAGTTGTATCATGCGGTGGATAGATTTGTTTGGTGTCGTACCCGACGGATCTTAAAGTAACTAGACATGCGGTAGACTTGTGCTTTGGATCTATGCATGCTTGTTTAATACATGATCATGTCCGTGTTTTACTTTATTTATTTAATGTTAATCTTCATGGGGATCGGTCATAACTTTGTGCATGCATCCATGTTTTTACAAAGACCGATCGCTGTCACGCTTACGTGATCCATTCGGCAGTGTACCTTTTTCCCCTTTGCGGTTTCCCGAATGGTCGTGGCTCTTTGACAGATAGCTTTCTATAGCTATGTGTTATCCCATCTGGCTTTTTAGCCGTAAATATGGAACCATGCGGTACCACCGGCAAGTTCCAAGCTTTGATATCTAACTGCCTTACCTTTTGTTAATTTTCAGGAAAAATTGACTGGCACGTCATTTGCTCTCTGCGCGTGTGAAGCCAGCTTTGTTCGGCTTGTTGTGTGATTGGCGTTGAGTGCACTTTTTGCGTCAACAATTAGTTTAAATTCCTTGAAACTCCCCGTGAGATGTTCAAGTTTCTAAACAACGTACGTGTCCCGGTGTTCAAAATGTTGTCAATTTTTTTTTCTCAACTTCCTTAGATGATATCATTAGTGCTCGACAAAAGTCGTGATTTTCAAATTTTATTTGAATTTTATACAATTTTTAAATTGTTCTAGCTCACGATGTTCAACGTGATGAGAGAGTCAAATGTCGAAAAATTAGCGTCATTTCATGTAATTGGTCTTAAAGATGCCTCATGAACATAAATATCATTTTTTGACTAACTTTACTTCGTGATTTCATGCACCTCTAGTTCATATCGGAGCTCTACGGGGAAACTATCTAGAATGAAATAAAATTGTTAAATACAAAATAAATATATATTTTTATGTGAAATTTGAGCATATGCTTTGTACGAGTGTATGTTGATCCAGGAAAAACTTTGGAAACCTAAAAATGATTTTTTTTCCTATTTGCCGAGAGCTATTATAAAGCACTCGGTACAGTCCTCTTTGCCGAGAGGATTGCTCTCGGCACAGAATAGTTATTTATTCATAACAAAATTAGACAATAGCAAACAACCACGAAATTTTCCCAAAATTTATTATGTCACCACTGATGATGTGTATTACTATAAAAGGGTTCTTGTACTCAAAGTCAATTTTGAATTTCCCTTAGATTATTCCAAACCTATTGATATTAGTTTAAATTCCTTGAAACTCTCCGTGTATGTTCGAGTTTCTAAACAAAGTACATGTCCCGGTGTTCAAAATGTTGTCAATTTTTTTATCAACTTCCTCGAATGATATCGTTAGTGCTCGACAAAAGTCGTGATTTTCAAACTTTATTTGAATTTTATACAATTTTTAAATTGTTCTAGCTCACGATGTTCATCGTGATGAGAGAGTCAAATGTCGAAAATTTAGCGTCATTTCATGTAATTGGTATTGAAGATGCCTCATGAACATGAATATCATTTTTCACTAACTTTACTTCATGATTTCATGTACTTCCAGTTTCTTTCTCACTCGATCTAGCTCTCTCACTACCAACTCGAAGAGGAAGTGTGGTTCTAAGCTCGGTGTTTCCCTGCCATTTCATGTTCAAAGAGAATCTCCTCTCAAGGTGCAGTCACATATCGGTGTTGCTAATATCAAAAGTGCATAGCTGGTCCTTCAAATCAAAATGCATACTCAGAACCCCTAGCCTTCTCACATATAGCATTTATGTTTCTGGACTCTTGAAGTGCATATTTACAAATTTAGTTTGAAAATACATAATCTTGAAGTGTGTATTTACAAATTTATTACTTACACTATCAATAATGCAGCAATTATCACTTGGTTCCATAAACTCTTAAGATGCAGTAGCATCCTCAGAAATACGGAGTAGTCAATCAAATCTTTCACTTCCGAGCGGGTCATTAGTTTTAATGGCACATTTTCTAACTTGGTGTCTTGCTTCTTTAGCTTCTCCCATTATTTCATCATGTAATTTATAAATTCTTAATTGTAGTTTGCAGGTGCAGTCACATATCTAAGAATAATATAGCACGATTATTATGTGCTCCTATAAACCTAAGATATATATTGCTTTCAAAGTGAAATATCAGCATTTTCTTATAGATTTAGCACATCAATATAATATATAGTACACATTTAAGTTCAAATTCACTATATATATTCAGCAATACATTTTAGTCAAAATTATCATATGCCACGGTTCCATGTTCTTTGGTATTTGCTGTTGCCACGATAACTACCGGCAAAATACTCTTATGATGCCAACAACTTTATATATGTGAAATTTCTACACGGGGTCAAGCAATCGAACCCGATTTGATCTGCTGGTGGTATGTAGGGATCTCTTTGTTACCTTTGTATCAATAGGATAACCGTGCTGCCTTTGTAATGGCTCTTTGCTTTGAAGGCATTTGCACATGTGTTTTTATCGGATCTTGGGTGAAAATGACACCGAATTGCAAATCCATTCTTGATTTCTTGCAAATTTTGAGTCCATCATCAGTAGCAACGTTGGCACGTTGCGTATGTAGGGCCAAAATGAAGAAAATCTTGCCCTCGAGAAATGAGAAAGTGTCGCGGCCTTTTGAATATGCCGGCAGTACAAGAGTTGTTGCTGCTTGGTGCCCCACTGCCCCGTGCTCGTCGCCATCTCCCCCTCCCCCTGCCGGAGTACACAACTCTGACGGGAGTGACTTGCCATTAATGGGATGTGATGAGGCCGGGGCAGGGCGAAACTCGGCGCCCCGTCCTTTGCTTTGTCTGCATCGCTTCAATCGAAAGACTCAGTCCATCATGTCCCTATCGCCACGACGCCATCTCTGATCTCTCTCCCTGGCACTGCAAATGCTCGTCTCCTCCGTCCCTGTTGCGCCGCAAGAGCAAGGACGACGACTGTGAGAAGGACCTCGGGAAGCTGACCGAGCAAGAGGACGGAAATCTAACAAGGATGGTGGTGGAAAGCCTGAAGCACGAGAAAGAGATGATAGAGGAGAGGCATAATATGGTGTTGGATGAGAGGACGAAGGAGCTCAGGCAGATGTGCTTCAAGGAGAGGTTCAAGAGGAGGCAGCCGATCATGGCCCATGCATGGCACCTAGCTAGTGAAAGATGATTGATTGCAGATTCTGGTCTCTTGGATTTTGTTCAGCTGCAGGTTTCATGATGAGAGAGTCAAATGTTGAAAATTTAGCATCATTTCATGTAATTAGTATTGAAGATGCCTCATGAACATGAATATTATTTTTCACTAACTTTACTTCATGATTTCATGTACTTCCAGTTTCTTTCTCACTCGATCTAGCTCTCTCACTACCAGCTCGAAGAGGAAGAGTGGTTCTAAGCTCGGTGTTTCCCTGCCATTTCATGTTCAAAGAGAAGCTCCTCTCAAGGTACCGGCAGATATCTTTCCCTACTAATACAAAAATTTCTGGAATTAATTCATGTTCTCAGTTACTTTCTCATGTAAATGCAGACGTGCTTGGCTGCCTCTTTGAGGTCGACTTCGCGAGTTTTTTGGCTCATGTGGAGGAGGAGGAAGCGCGCCGCAAGAGGAAGGACGACGACTGTGAGAAGGACCTCGGGAAGCTGACCGAGCAAGAGGACGGAAATCTAACGAGGATGGTGGTGGAAAGCCTGAAGCACGAGAAAGAGATGATAGAGGAGAGGCCTAATATGGTGTTGGATGAGAAGACGAAGGAGCTCAGGCAGATGTGCTTCAAGGAGAGGTTCAAGAGGAGGCAGCTGGCCCATGCATGGCACCTAGCTAGTGAAAGATGACTGCTTGCAGATTCTGGTCTCTTGGATTTTGTTCAGCTGCAGGTTTGGTCATGTAATTGGTCTTGAAGATGCCTCATGAACATGAATATCATTTTTCACTAACTTTACATCATGATTTCATGCACCTCGAGTTCATATCGGAGCTAGCTCTACTCTACGGTGAAAAACTAGCTAGCTAGAACGAAATAAAATTATTAAATACAAAATAAATATCTATTTTTATGTGAAATTTGAGCATATGCTTTTTGTAGGGGTGTAGGTTGATGAAGAAAAGGTTTGAATGTGTGAATTTGATTTTTTTAATTCTTTGCCGAGAGCCTGTTGCAGGCACTCGGCACAGGTCCTCTGTGCCGAGAGCCAGAAGTGGGCTCTCGGCACATCTGACGGCCGGGCAAACGGCCGTGACGGCCGTTACGTTGCGCCGTGAGGTGGCGGCTGTGCCGAGGGCCCGCTTCTCCAGCTCTCGGTACAGATCTTCTGTGCCGTGAGTCGTTGTCTGTGCCGAGAGGTGGCTCTGTTCCCTCTCGGCACAGTACGTCTGTACTGCGGGTTGTTTCTGTGCCGAGAGCTGGACCCTTTGCTCTCGGCAAAGCGTCTCTGTGCCGAGAGATTTGGATCTCGCTCTAGGCACAGAACCGAGCTCTCGGTAGAGGCTGCGTTTCCGGTAGTGAAGACACTCCCACCTCTTTTTTTAGGATGACCACAATACAAGTATAGATCCATAAGGAACAAAGAATTTTATAAGCAGTCCAAGTATATTGTGCAACTTGTCTATATAGTATCATAATATGTAGAGGTTTAACTACATATATGATTATGGGTTGCACTTGTGAAATAAAATATTAGCTCTCTCTTCTTTCTCCACTCACATAGATCCCATCAAGACAATAAGCATTGTGCACATTCCATAGCTAAATCTCACTTAATATGGGCCTCATCTATTTGGATCACTTGGTCCAAGTACATTATGGAAGCCTCAAAGAGTCATAGGTCATTTGATGTAGTGCCACATAAAATTTTTGATGATGTGAAGGAGAGTGTGTGTGGAGAGTGAAAGAGGTCATTGTTTCATGAAACAACTACCTCATGAGCAAAAGTGTAGGACTACGAGATAACTCAACAACTATTGTACGAGTTATTACTACCATGCAACTCATAATATATTTTTTGATATACACAAATTAAATATTTATATAGCACTACCAAACAACTTACAAGGCAACTAACTGTATGGGTTGACTTAAGTCATCTCAAGATTATATATCAAGGTATGAGACCGCCTATTAGACGATATCAATGTACTTTCCCTAACATACATAAGCCAGCATGACCCGCATGGCTGCATGCAAGCAGTTGATTTGCTTGTTTGTCATGCCCAATAGAACTTGTCATTATACATCCTCTCCCCCACCTCCTTCTTCCCTTTCATCCACTCACACATACCCGATGCCACCCCTCTCAATTTTTAAGGCGAGGCGGCACGACGCGCAGCAGGCGCCACCGGCCAGGTGGAGGCGCAGTGCACGGCCGCATGGGGCGCAATGCCCCGCCAGCAGATGCGGTGCGCGTTCCGGCCAGGAGCACAACCGACGTGGCGCAGGAGACACGGGCCTAGCCAAGGGACGCAATGCTCTCTCATCTCTTCCTCTGGCCTCGGGGTGTGGCAGTAGCTGGCCTTCAATCCTGCCCCTTTGGTGCTTGTTAAAAAGTTTAAATAGATTTACACATAATTTAAAAAGGGTCGTATAGTAATTATGTACTTGATCCCACTAAATTTGTACCTTTTGGTATTTCTATTTTATATACTTTCTTCGTCTACACCATTGATTATCGGGATAGCTAGCTCTTTTTTTTAGGCAATCTAAAAATTTTCTTTTTATTTTTGTATAAGAGGGAGGCGTTACGATCGGCAATCAAAGATGTCACTTTTTGATCTGTTGAACCATTGTACATTGCATATGGCAATAGCATCAGGGCTTTGTTATTGTGACGATGATAACAAGGACTACAAATCCTAAGCGTCTATATATGCCCTGTAGTTTATCGTAACTAGACCGTCTGTTTCAAATTCTTTAAGCATTTAGGGTAATAATTAAGTCAATAAAAAACTTGATATTTAACTAAGTGACACCTAGAGGTTGTTGTGGCAGCCGGCGTGCGGTCAAATGAAGAAGACCTGGACCTATTTCCCCTATAATCAGCGACTGGTAGAGTCTCCAAATACTACTCCTTTTGAGCAAACGACTGTGGGGGAGATCCCCACAGCCTCCAAATACTCCTCCTTTATGCTCATAATTTTTTGAAAGACATCTAGGCCCTTAAGTGGTTTTTGGTGTATTTATTGACAACTAGATTAAAGATCTAATGTCTTTGTCAAGCATGTGAATAGGTTGATATATATGACATTGGTTATCTACATGGTGAAAACAAGCTATGTGTATACAAGATAAGTTGAGGCATGGTTTTAGCCTCATATTGTGAAATGGCTTAACTCAATGGTGAATTTCATGATATTTGATATGTGTGTTCCCATGAAGCATATAGATGATATATGACAAGCTAATGAAGGTTAAGAAAGAGGCATATTGATTTTGGAACATTGGATGGTCTCTTATTGAAGGAAGAAGCTTGTTATAATAAAAGGGGATATTTAAATTAAAAGAAGGCATGATCTCAATAGAATTCCACTCTTGGTGTTGAATCAAAGTTTCACTCAAATTGGCAACGAATGGATGAAGAAATCAAGCAAGGGATTAGCAACGAGGTACTAAGCTAAGGTTGGCCGAGTAGTGACTTGGACCATGTGCTTGGCTAGGGTGAAGTGGCTATAGCTTGGAAAGTTTCGAGGTATCAAGTCGAGCCTAACCGAGTGAAGTAATGAAGAAGCATTACATATTCGTTGAGTCATGAGAAGGGTGACTTAATCGAGAATTGGGTTTCATTCTTATATAAAGATCAAAGTCACTAGCTCAAGGTAGAAGTGCTCAAATCAATGAGGCATTGATGGATGGATCTCTCATAAGGATATATTGATCAAGTATGGCCATTCTTGAAGAAGAAGCTCAAGAGTTCTAATATTGCATTTATATTTGATCTTGAGTATAGGTACACCGTACTATCAAGAGGGATGCAACGTGGATAGCTTTGCTTATGTCTCGGTGCTCAAACCTAACCTCCCAAGTGCTATCATGAGAGAAACACTTTTCACAACACGTGCACCTGATGGTTTTGGAGCTTATTTTCAGTTGGAATGGATGCTCCTCTGAATAAGCCTTCCATAGAGTCCAAGATCATCGAATTCGGAGTCCGGAGTAAAAAGTTATGGCTTTTTCTCCGAGGTGACTAGTGCTGTCTAGTGAAGCTTCGGATATTCCGGGGAATTTTCCGGAGATTCCGGACTTTCCAAAGATTCTGGAAAAATGTCCGGAATATCCGGAACTTTTGAATCTAACGGCTAGTTTTGGGGATTCTGTAGTATCTGGGGATTTTTCCGGAGTTTCCGGGACTTAATAGCCAACGGCTAGTTTTTGGGTGATGGGTATAAATACCCCTCACCCTCTGCCATTTGGGGCTGCTGGTTCCCCACATGAAAAACACATATCCACAGCCCTTTTAAGCCCTCCCATCTCTAGTATAGCAAGAGATTTGAGAAGAGAAGATATTTGGGTGAGGGATTGAAAGATTGAGTGAAAGTTGAGATAATCCATCCTTGAGCACTCGAGTTCATAGCAAGAGATCTCCGTGGCGTTTGTTACTCTTGGAGGGTTGCCTCCTAGACGGCTAGGTGTCGCCCATAAGCTCCCAAGGTGTGGTGAGCTGTGGGAAAGTTTGTGAAGGTCTTGCTTCGCCTCCGTAAGGGAAGAAGGCATCTAGTGGATAGGGAAAAGGGTTGAATGCAACCCGGCTTCGGTAGGAGAAGCACCCAACGGAGACTAGGATTCACACTGTGGTGAATCCGAACTTCGGTAAAACAAATCATTGTGTCTCTTGTTGATTTACCTCACATTTACCTTACTTCTTATTCCTAGCTTGCTCTTTGTCATATTTGTCGATCTACTCGGGTGTTTGTGTTTGTGAAGTGCAGGCATTGAATATTCTTCATAGAACTTCACTCTGAACTACTCACCCAGCTTTAGTTGATTTCAAGCAAGCAATCAAGAAGGAGGTTAGAGGGGAGTCACTGCCAGGCAAACCCGGTGGCACCGGATTTGCAAAACCGGTGGCACCGGATTTGCAAAACCGGTGGCACCGGTTTTGGGCAGTGTGCATATTCCGCTGCGCAGGCGCCAGTCCAAAGATTCCGGAGATTTTTCCAAAGATTCCGGACTTTCCAAAAACTTCGGGGAAAAGTCCGGAGTATCCGGGTTCCCCTAATAAAAATGTTTTAAGTGGTGATTTTCAGGACTCGCCTATTCACCCCCCCTCTAGGAGACATCAAGATCCTTTCAATTGGTATCAGAGCCTGGTGCTCCGATTCGAGCTTAACCGCTTGGAGTTTAAAGATGTCGACTTCTTGTGAGGTATCGTTTGAGCCTCTTCGGTTTGATGGCTCAAACTACGATTCTTGGTCTGCTCATGTTCTTCATGTGTTAAATAGGGGTCCTCTTTTTGAGCGAGTTGTGGTTGCTAGCATCCTTCCCAAGGATTTTGATAGTGAGGACATGTCCAACCTATCAAAGGAGGAAAAGGAAAATGTGCTCCATAACTACTCTATTACTAACCTCATGTATAATAATGTGAGCAAGGTTATTCAAGAATTCATCTTCAACAATGAAGACATTTGCGATGATGCACATCATATTTGGGTGGCACTCAAAGACATGTATACTAGTGCTGATGATGACGATGATGAAGATGAAGAGGAGGAGTCACTAGAGGAGTGCTCGACCTCATCCACGAAGAAAAAGGGCGACAACATTGCGACCGCTGCCTCCGACCAGGCAAACTCGGTTGCACCGAGTTCAGAACTCGGTGGCACCGGGTTTGGCTGTGATCAACACCAACTTGCTTCGTCGAACTTCAGAGCAGCTTCACACAAGCCTATTGAGGTATCTACAGCCCCTAGTACTTCCTTACTATGCACTAACAATTCCAAGTCTCAAGTGACTAAAGGAAGAAGGAAGAAGGGAAGTGAAGTTGAGCGATTTGACTTCGAGCTTGACAAGATGACCAAGAGAGACAAGAAGAATGTGCTGGAGCTCATAAAGAGAGTAAGAAGACAAGAAGATGAGCTCACAAGACAACAAGCTTATCGAGACTCCTTTGAAGAAGAAATGAAGAAACTTAAGGAGTCAAATGATGTCTTGTCTAGAAAGTGCAAGGAGGACATTACCAAGGCATATGCTTGTGCTACTAACTCTCTATCTTGTGCAGCATCCTTGGAAAAGAAAAAATCAAGCCCTCAAGGACCAACTTGAGGAAATCATTTGCAAGTTTGTGAAACTACAAGGAACTCACATAGAACTTGAATATTCTCACGAGAGGCTTGTGGAATCACACACTTTACTAAAAGTGGCAAATGAGGTTTTGGTAAACTCAGTTAAATTCTACACACCTCATTGCACCACTAGCACTTGTACTCAAGTTGAATATGACATATCTTGTGCTAACCCATGTGACCCAAAAGGCAAACCCTCTTGGTATGATCAAGTAATTACAGAATCTTGTGATGACTTCATTGCTCAAGAGAATGATGATCTTATGCAAGAAGTTGAAAAACTCAAGAAAGAGGTGGCTAAGTTGAAGGAAAAAGAAAAGGTGCAACCTTCTCAAGATAACCGTGAGACCATGGTGAAGAAGCTTGAGAGAGGATAACCGTCACTCGATCAATCTCTCAACAAGGCCACAAGACCAATGATCACAAGATTGAGTACAAGATGAAGCTAGATTACATCAAGTGCTACAAGTGCTCACACATGGGACATTATGCATCCATGTGTTCATTCAAGCAAGAAGACAACTCAAACTAATCAAAGAGGCAAAGAAGTCTTGCTCAGCGAAGATGCTTTGGTTGTCATGAGAAAGGGCACAAGATTGAAGCTTGTACGAACCGGGCAAAGGTTCCCTCAGGGAAACCCAGTGGCACTGGTTTTGCCAAACCAGTGGCATCGGTTTCACCTGAGAAACCCCATATGAAGCTCAACAAGGGATTTCTGAAGGCTCAAGCAAAATTCAGAGAGAAGAATGGCTCAGGGACAAGTGTAAATGGCAATGGCAACATCAAGCACAAGATTTGTTACACTTGTCGTCAAAAGGGACATCTTGGTAAAGATTGTCCCAATAGTAAGAACCCTAAGCTCAACCATGTTCATTATAGTAATGAGAAGCTTAGGAGTATCTCAAATGACTCTAGTGCCCCTAAAGTGGTTATTTCACAAAAGAAGGGCACAAAGGCCATTTGGGTACTTAAGTCCTTGATCACTAACCTTGTCGGACCCAATGCATGTTGGGTACCAAAACATGCCTAAAAGGACTTTGCAGGTACTTGGAGCAGCATTGGAACCTTGGTTCACTCGAGAAGATATTAATTTTCATTCATCTATATCTCAAGAGAAATTTTGTGACTCATCAATAGAAAAGGACCAAGTGACATAAATCAAAGAAATCTCATTCAAATGCTCCTCCCATGATAAGTACCTCTCACTATTGTTGTTCACTCTCTTTTGCAAAACATACTCTTGTGCTAGTTGATCATATGAGGTGGACAACCTACATATGTTCTCTTTGGCAAAATTATGTCAAATACCATTCGATGCTATTAACCGCTTCATCTAGAAGCATTGAGTGACTTGTGCGTGCATGAGAACTTATGTGAGCTAAAAGAGCAAGAAAGAATCAAGAAAAGGATGGTCAACTCTTGAGAAAAGCAAATTTGTAGAACTCAGAAGAAATCCGGTGGCACCGGATTTATAAACTCGGTGGCACCGAGTTTCCCAGTATCAGCAAGGGTTGGAGAGGAAATGTTTGCAAATACCTCAAGGCACATTATTCTTGATTCAAAATAAAAGGAGACTAAGCAAATATAGTTTGTGAGCTACTCTTGATCTCATTTCACATATTCTTATTTGCTTATGAACTTTGACCAAAAATGTGGAGCTTGCTACCCTAGTGCTTTATTTGAGTCAAAAGTGCACTTCTCAAGATTCAAATACTTGATGCACCTATTTAGGGGGAGCTCACTTCACATTTTGTGTCTCGTGGTACAAACATCACTTGCAAGAATTCATGTGTGTAGTTCAAGTGTGAGGCGTCTCAATATTTTATCTATACTCTTCACTTGAATAAATCTTATGGCAAGGGTGTTGGTTGTGAGCAAGCCACATGACGAGGAGGTCACCATCCATATCTGTAAATGTATTTCTTTCTCTCTATTTTTGGATTGGATTATATTTATCTTTGGCTACTCACCATAGCATGGTTTAAATTCCTTAACTTGGACATATTTGACCAAGATAGTGCACATGTCCCTTCCATCCACATATCCATGTGTGCACTATATCTTTGAGGAGTTTAGCCCATGCTATGAGGTTTCATGTTGGGTGACTTACTTCCATTCCACTCTCAAGGAGTCATCCAATGTGAGACTAGAGCTTGTGCTTTTAATATTTGTGTTCTCTTGTCATCTTAGCACACAATGGGTATTTCTCATCAAAAGTAACAAGAGGAAGTTATTGAAAGACTAAAAAGTGCAAGTTAACTTATGTGAGTTTCTCTAAGTGAGAAAATATAGAATGAAGGCAAAGGTATGAATCCTAAATTCAAGTTATAAATTTGGGCATCTAGGCCCTATTCTTGCTAGTGTGAGTTTTTGTGTGCAAAGGGAGCTAGCATCACCTTGATTTGTTGCTTGGTGGTAGTGATGAGCTTTTAGATATTTAGTTGATGCCTCAAAAATTTTTGTTGGAAATTTTGTTTTTCTAACCATGGCTGAAAATTTTAGTAGAGGCATGAGCTAAATATTCTAAGACCTATCTTGGCTAGTAATCTTTGCATACTCTTTGTGACTTAGGATAGTATTTTCAAAACTCACTAGTATGTGTAGGTGGTGTGCCTTTTGCAAAATTTTTGAGTCTCGATCTTTTAGATCATGTCTTGTTGTTTATGGTTATTGTTGCTCATGTTTGAAAATATGGACAAAAGTCCACAGGGTCAAGTGAAACCCGGTGGCACCGGTTTTCCAAAACCGGTGGCACCGATTTCTGTCGGCAGTAAAAGGATAAGACCCGTGACTCACCCTACAGTTACCCATTCACCACCCCTTTCACCCCACGACCCAGCATAGTAAAGAGGAGGGTAGAAAGGGCGATTCCATGGCGATTTGAGGGCTCAACCGTGGGATTCAAGGATTGGAGCAAGGATCCGGTCCTCCAATCCGGTGGGATCGAGTTTGCCTCGGTTTCTTTGCTGCAGCAGCACTTTCACCATGTTGGGAGGTACGCCATATCTTGGTTTTGTCCGATCTACTTTTCTAGGGACTATCTCTTGGATTCCTTTGGTAGAATGACTTCTATATGGTCCTAGAACAGATTAAAATCAATTGATTGAAGATTTACTGGCTGTTGGTCAGGGGCATATCTAGGGTTCATATTGAACCCGGTGGCACCGAGTTTCCCAACTCGGTGGCACCGGTTTCAGTGCAGGCTCTCTGATTCAATTGCAAAATGGGCTCCATAAAATTCGATTGCATATATTTGTGGCAGAGAAATGTTCCTAAGACCCATATGTATCTCCTTTGTTCACAGATCCAAGGATTGACTTGGTTTATGGGATTAGGCAACATAGAACGAAGAATGCAAGTTTTGAGTTCAGAAGAAGAGAAGGAACAAGCAGCGCTCATGAAATTACAGAAGATGTTCATGAGCCACCTAGAAGGTCTAAAAGGGCAGCAGGAAGAATTAATCTCCCTAGAGGTGCTATGCGCATTGAGGACTCCGAGCCTGAGTCAACCTCTAGTGATGATGATGAGGAGAGCCCATACAGGCAGGAACCATCCCCTCCTGAGTCACCTACAGTAGCAGCTTAGCGTAAGAGAAAGGGCAAGAACATCCGCACAGCTAGCCATGAGCATAGTCAGGGCACCGGAGAGGATGACGTGATGGTGAGTATGAGGGCATCTCAGTTCCTGGACCGCAGCCCGTTGAGAGTGGTGCTGTGACTCACTTCAGTGTGAGAATGAGGCCACCCGTTGACCCTGAGCACCGCAACATAGTCAACTATATGGGAAGGGGTATGACAGAGAGGGCAAGAAAGGAAAGGGAAAAGAATCCTTTGGCCGTTGGTGGAAGGAATTTGAATTATCATTTTGGCACTAAATTTCATCAAGACTATTATGCAAGCGCCATCATCAAGATAGACTTCCCCATTGCTCGCTCAGAATACATTGATTGGGGATTCTTGTCAGTCATGGAGGATCAGAAGATTGCTGAAATTATTCGTGAGTGCAATAGGAAAGATGTTTATGACATCATGGGCTTTGCCAAGTCATGGAACAATGAAGTGATTGCACAATTCTATGCCACATGTTACTTCACCACTTGGAAGAATAAAAAAATTGTGCATTGGATGACCGAGGGAAAATGGTTTGGCATCACTATCACTGAGTTTGCCTATCTACTTGGTTTTGATGAAGAAGATCTTGGAAGGATGAAGATCCATAGAGATCAGACATGGACAAGGTAGATATGAAGTTCATGTATATCCCGGGACAAGAATGGAGCTTTGGACGAGTCAATGGCATGCTACCATTCTATGCATACTTGCACCGCATGTTCAGAAAGACACTTGCTCCTAGGGAAGGGGACCAATCAAATGTGTCAAATTATGGAAGAGATTTGTTATAACACATGTGTCCTAGTGAGCCGGAATTTAGTGTTGTAGACTACATTTGGGAGGAAATTCATTCCATCTCCGGCTCGCCACAAAAGAGTTGTGGATATGCTCCTTATCTCATGCATGTCATTAAGACTATCACCAACTACACATTTGTCTATGATCATGAGCATAAGCCTTTCCACTTGAAGAATGATGTTGTGGGACCATCACTAGCTGATTTGGCAAGGGCACAGGGAAATTTTGGAGGCCAAGAAGCCCCCGAATAGCCCGCTGCAGCTGCTGCACCATCTAGGGCAGCAAGGCCTTCACATGGTCGAGGGTGTGGACGTGGGCAACAACAAGTGAAAAAGCCCCCTTCCCCACTTAGAAAATTGTTCAACTTTTGGTGTGGGTCTTGCATGAAAGCAAATGATGCAGTTCACAAGGAGAGACAACTTAGGAAGAGGGATTCAAGGATGATAAGACTTATGTATGAAAACCCCTCTCCCACAAATAGGCCTCCCATGCCACATGCACCATACGATGAGGAAGAAAGTGAGCCGGAGACCTTTGAGAGCATTTGGGAAAGATCACAACAAGTTGATCCGGCAACCAACAAGGACTATTGGGATAGAGCCTATGGAAACTCATACTACAATCCCACCTTTGGAGGAGTGTATACTGCTCGATCGTCTTATTCAGAGGCTCCTTTCACGGGCACACAAGGCCAAGGCACATCCTCTAGCATGCCTCCTGTGGATCCTAATGCACAAGGAAGTTCAAGCACTGTTGGTGGATAATACTATGGCAGTCTTTTTGGCTCGGTGAACCCATATGAGGGAATGGCTTCTCATCTTCCTCCATTTCCACCACCACCATCTTTTATGCCTCCGAGTCAGTTTGTGCCACCGCCTCAAGATGATGATGAAGAAGAACCATGAGCAGATGTCCAAGACCCCCAGGACCTTTTTGAGTGATAGATGACAAAGAGGGAGAGAATATGTCAATTGAAAGCTTGTTGATCTGCTCTGTCTGTCAAAATTCAGTGGAACTGGTTTCCAGATCTCAGTGGCAACGGCTTCAGTGTGTCTCAGCCTCAGTATCCCTTCTGTCAGGCAAACTCGGTGGCACCAAGTTTCCAGAACCGGTGGCACCGGTTTTGGCTGTTGTATGCAACAGGCCCTTGTAATAAAATTCTCCTAGCTTCAATTGGACTTGAGAACCTTTGTTATGTGTGCTAAAATGTGTGGTGAACCTTTTAATGCTTATTAAGACTCAATTGCATGTTAGTGTGATTTTATGAGTGATGTATTACTTTTTGACACGGTTGCCTGGGCAAAACCGGTGGCACCGAGCTTGGCAACTCGGTGGCACTGAGTTTGGCCAGACAACACTGCCTTTTCTTGCTCTATGTGTTGGAGTGCTTATTTATTGCATGCATCACGGTTTAAATGTTCACACAGTTGTTTTGCACCCCACTGTTGCTAAGATTTAGGGGGAGCTCCATAGTTTATTGAAAATGTGCAAAATGGCATTTAAAGCCAATTTTTACGAATTCCACTCATAGCACATATTAAGGGGGAGCTCAACCTAAATCTGAGTTTTTAAGCTTTATTGAATATCTTTTGTAAGCTTTAATCGATGTTGTCATCAATCACCATAAAGGGCGAGATTGAAGACATCTAGGCCCTTAAGTGGGTTTTGGTGTATTGATTGACAACTAGATTAAAGATCTAATGTCTTTGTCAAGCATGTGAACAGGTTGATATATATGACATTGGTTATCTACATGGTGAAAACAAGCTATGTGTATACAAGATAAGTTGAGGCATGGTTTTAGCCTCATATTGTGAAATGGCTTAACTCAATGGTGAATGTCATGATATTTGATATGTGTGTTCCCATGAAGCATATAGGTGATATATGACAAGCTAATGAAGATTAAGAAAGGGGCATATTGATTTTGGAACATTGGATGGTCTCTTATTGAAGAAAGAAGCTTGTTATAATAAAAGGGGATATTTAAATTAAAAGAAGGCATGATCTTAATAGCATTCCACTCTTGGTGTTGAATCAAAGTTTTACTCAAATTGGCAACGAATGGATGAAGAAATCAATCAAGGGATTAGCAACGAGGTACTAAGCTAAGGTTGGCCGAGTAGTGACTTGGACCATGTGCTTGGCTAGGGTGAAGTGGCTATAGCTTGGAAAGTTTCGAGGTATCAAGTCGAGCCGAACCGAGTGAAGTAATGAAGAAGCATTACATATTCGTTGAGTCATGGGAATGGTGACTTAATCGAGAATTGGGTTTGATTCTTATATAAAGATCAAAGTCACTAGCTCAAGGTAGAAGTGCTCAAATCAATGAGGCATTGATGGATGGATCTCTCATGAGGATATATTGATCAAGTATGGCCATTCTTAAAGAAGAAGCTCAAGAGTTCTAATATTGCATTTATATTTGATCTTGAGTATAGGTACGTCGTACTATGAAGAGGGATGCAACGTGGATAGCTTTGCTTATGTCTCGGTGCTCAAACCTAACCTCCCAAGTGCTATCATGAGAGAAACACTTGTCACAACACGTGCACCTGATGGTTTTGGAGCTTATTTTCAGTTGGAATGGATGCTCCTCTGAATAAGCTTTCCATAGAGTCCAAGATCATCGAATTCGGAGTCCGAAGTAAAAAATTATGGCTTTTTCTCCGAGGTGACTAGTGCTGGCCAGTGAAGCTTCGGATATTCCGGGGAATTTTTCGGAGATTCCGTACTTTCCAAAGATTCCGGAAAAATGTCCGGAATATCCGGAACTTTTGAATCTAACGGCTAGTTTTTGGGGATTCCGGAGTATTTGGGGATTTTTCTGGAGTTTCCGGGACTTAACAGCCAACGACTAGTTTTTGGGTGATGGGTATAAATACCCCTCACCCTCTCCCATTTGGGGCTGCTGGTTCCCCACATGAAAAACACATATCCACAGCCCTTTTAAGCCCTCCCATCTCTAGTATAGCAAGAGATTTGAGAAGAGAAGAGATTTGGGTGAGGGATTGAAAGATTGAGTGAAATTTAAGCTAATCCATCCTTGAGCACTCGAGTTCATAGCAAGAGATCTTCGTGGTGTTTGTTACTCTTGGAGGGTTGCCTCCTAGACGGCTAGGCGTCGCCCATAAGCTCCCAAGGTGTGGTGAGCTGTGGGAAGTTTGTGAAGGTCTTGCTTCGCCTCCGCAAGGGAAGAAGCCATCTAGTGGATCGGGAAAAGGGTTGAATGCAACCCGGCTTCGGTAGGAGAAGCACCCAACGGAGACTAGGATTCACACGGTGGTGAATCCGAACTTCGGTAAAACAAATCATTGTGTCTCTTGTTGATTTACCTCACATTTACCTTACTTCTTATTCCTAGCTTGCTCTTTGTCATATTTGTCGATCTACTCGGGTGTTTGTGTTTGTGAAGTGCAGGCATTGAATATTCTTCATAGAACTTTACTCTGAACTACTCACCCAGCTTTAGTTGATTTCAAGCAAGCAATCAAGAAGGAGGTTAGAGGGGAGTCACTGCCAGGCATACCCGGTGGCACCGGATTTGCAAAACCGGTGGCACTGGTTTTGGGCGGTGTGCATATTCCGCTGCGCAGGCGCCAATCCAAAGATTCCGGACTTTCCAGAAACTCTGGGGAAAAGTCCGGAGTATCCGGGTTTCACTAATAAAATTGTTTTAAGTGGTGATTTTCAGAACTCTCCTATTCACCCCCCTCTAAGCGACATCAAGATCATTTCATTTTGTAATAAGCTATCAGCCATATCGATATATAGGAGCACCCCCACTAAGAGCAGGGCCAGTGTATGGTTGGCCAAAAATCAAAGCGCCTCGACATATCACCTAGCTGCTCCAGAGCCCAGAGGTCCAACGTATAATCTTCAAGCGGTAGAGTCCTGCTAAATAAAAAAACTCTCCTCCCTACCTGTCTAGCCAGCTTTTTTCCTCACATTCTCTGTCTGCTCTACCAGCTTTTAACCAGAGCACCAGGCGTAAAACGAAGCACTAGCGCTAGGGTGCTGCTAGCCAGCATCCCATGCTCCAGCGTTAAGAAGCCATAAAATCTTTCTCCCCCGCCCCGGAACACCCCCATAATACTAATGTTGTACCTGCTCTAAGGGTCATAACTCTATTGCTCTCAACATGCAAGCAATCCACGTCATAACCCACTGTATGCCATGTCATCGTCCACTATGCACCATGTCACCATCCACTGGACCATCTATTTATGTTATTAACCGATTTTCTGTGACTAATAACATAAAGTAGCACACCTCAAAATTTCTGCAATAGAAATACATGTAGGATCAATCATTTAAGAATGATTATCTCTCAACAAAATTAACATGCTTTAATGTATAATATCATTTAAAAAATATTGTCATGCAATCATTTTAGTGTTTCTACTTTCACATTTCATCTTAAGATTTTGTTTAAAACATCCCCGCGGCAACACGTGGGGTATCACCTAGTATATAATAATCAGTACGGCCTTATTCTCCTCCTCATGCTTCAGAATAAGGGTCTAAAAACTAATTCCATTCCGTTTATAGAATCCTAATTTGTTTTTACAGCACCATGTAACAAAACCCTCAATATGTGTTGTATGCTAGTAAAAAAACTAGTTTTAAATTAACGTACAAAAACTAGATTTAAACTAAACTACTAGCTTGATCTACTGCAAAAAGAAGGACTACATGTTAGTGCTGAAATAAATTTCTGTTGATTTTAATATTCATTTTAAATTTACTGGCGCAATTCAGATGTGTAATGCTTATATCTCGGGGATGGATGAATAGTCTGTGCTACTTATTTTTGCTATCTTAGAAAATCATCATCATTGTTTCAAGTTAAATAGTAGGAAATTGTAGATGCCTCAGTAAATTATAAAAATAGGAATAAGCAACCTTTTGCACATAGATGGTCCATACTGTCATCCACCGCATATGTGAATGAGTGAGATGCATGGTCCGCCAATGATCTTGGCAAACAGTGTCATCTAGATCTGGCTCCCCACAGTTAGTAATCTGTGTGTGTTGACTTGGACCTACCATGTGGAGTCACATGTCAGACCCACCTCTCCTCTCTCTATTATCTCTCATCCTCCTATGGTGGCAATGTGTGTGCAGGCTCCAAGAGGCGGTGGAGATTACACCACAGAGACATCTCCATCCACTATAACTAAGAGTTCGTGCTTCCCATCCACCATATATTCTCTCTGTCGAGGTCGCCCCTGTCACTGTACCCATGCCTCTGGAGAGGCCACCACTGCCGCCACTCCCCAACCGAGCCCCTACCGACGACATTGGCCCTCGTCCACTCTGGTTGTTTTGTCACTATTGTCATCGCACCTCACGCAGGCCCGTGGGACCGGCCATAGACGATTGGAGCGTGGAGCCTCTACCCATCCGCTCCGACGCCACCACCATCTTCTCAAGGCTCACTACCCTAACTAATTGGAAACTCAGGCACAACCTCGATCGCTGTCTGACCGCATGGCCCGCAGCCCTGGCGAATGTTAACTGTGGCGTCTAAATATAATGACAGTGCGGGGGAATTGGCGTGGAGTAGAAAGAAGCTCGCTGGTGCTGCCAGTTGGGCTAGAAAACATCTCTCAGTCGTATTTGAGAGATGGGTGGCAACACTACAATTTACAAGATCACTGCAGGTCCCAAACCATGAATGCTAGTTTGGGATCTGTTGAATGTCAGTTTGGGATTTGTTGCAGCACAAGCTGCGGGTGATGCCACTTTAGGAGCCCACAATCATGCCAATTTAAAAATATAAAACATGAAATTGACCCATCCCTGCACCCCGACCTCCTTGCTGGCTGCCGCAGTGGCCCGACTGACCAGCAGCAGTCGCAGTCGTGTTGGATCTAATGACTGACCACCACCCCTACCATATCTAAGAGAGAGAGAGAGAGAGAACTCACCGGCCGCCGTGTCTTGCCTCGTGTATTGCCACCCCCTCTCCCCCTCCCTTCTAGTCACCCTGCCTGTCGCTCCTCACTACTACCGGTGATGGCGCAAGCAAGGAGGATGCGAGGGGCGACAAAGGGCCGGTGAGGTAGAGCAGAAGTCGAGGGATGGAAGTAAGGGAGAGAAGGAGAGGGAATGGGCTCGCCACCAGTGTTGTGGCTGTCCGGGGAAAGAAGGGGTGGTAGAACATGAGAGGATAGAGGTGTGCGAAGCGGATAAGAGACAAGAGAATGGAGGAGAGGGATAATGGGAGAGACACATGAGTGGGGCGCGTGTGTGGGGGCGTGGGAGGGGTGGAGAGATGACTAAACCTACAATCGCTTTGATAGAAATTTTGGATTCGTGGTCTTACCATTCATGAACGGTTTGCATCACGAGCCGATGGTAATAGGCTGTCATTGATAGATATTTATGTAGTAGTGTGAGGAAGAGAATTGAGAGAAAAAATGAGGAGCTCACATGCGCCACATCAACGCATAGTCAGCATGCCATGCAGATAGCTTAACGTGGGTAATGATGATTTGGACCTCACGTGAAATGATTTACAACTTTTGGAAACCTATTGTGCATTTCAATAGCTCGAGGATGAAGGATCTGATGACACACCTGACCAAGTTGGAGATCTGCCCGTACATTACTCCATTTCGAAAGAGTTCACGGTATTGGTTCGATCATATAATTTTGTTCTATTTAGTTTTCATGATCTGTGTTGGAAAAACTAAGAAATCCTTGAAATTGAAAAAAAAACTCAACCATCTATTGCTTTTTCCTGAAATAGTATTTTCGGGAGTTTTTGGTTTTTGTCACTTGTCAACAACATATGATCTGCAAAAATAAAATACGCATCAAGCATTGTGGGCAGCAATATGTCTCGGCTTGGTCCATGGGCTGCCAAACCTGAGGTCATAGTCATCCATGGAGTCATACGGAAGCCTCAGCGTCTTCACCCTAGCACACATGTCACGCATATCATCCTTCATCTTGACGTTGAAACAGTGACGGATGTCGAGGGACTCGAGGCCGGCGCAGCCGCCAAGGATCGCCGCGAGGCCGGCGTTGCCTAGGCTATTGCCAAAGAGTTGCAGCGACTGGAGGCCGCGCATCCCGGCGATCCCCTTGGCTTCGCCGTCGCCGACGCCGTACCCCCGCCAGTCGAAGCGGTACCGGCTCAGCCGGAAGCGCTTTAGGAGTGGGCACGACTCGGCGGCGGCCGTGCAGGCCCCGGCGAGGTTGCAGAGGCCCAGGTTCGTGGCGGCGCCGGAGTAGAGTGACAGCTCGAGCTCCTCGAGCATGGGGAGCTCCCGTATCCCTGCGATGAGGCCGTGCGGTGTCGAGATGTTGCAGGAGATGAGACGGAGGCTCTTCAGCGCCGGAGCCCTGCAATTCATCATCGAGATTTATTTTTTTATTTTTTCTTGAGAGCAACAAGATTATTAGGCGCTGATGAGTGGCGGCCGGCGGCGGATTCTGACATGGAGCTGAGGAAGAAGACGAAGGAGTCGTCGCGGACGCCCTCAACCCAGAAGGCCTCGCACCGTCCGCCGCCGCGCCGCGCGGCCGCGTAGGCCATGGCCTTTAGGACGCCGGCCGGCGAGGCGAGCGCGACGCGGCCGCGCAGGTCGAAGCGGCGCCACAGCTCAGGCTCCTCCCGGGCGGCGTGGCGCCATGGACGGCACACGTGCTCGACGCCCATGAGCACGTCGGCCTGGTCCAGCCTGCCGAGCACGGCCAGCAGCGCGTCCCTCGGCAGCTCCGCCCAATCCCTCGTCTCATCCTCCTCCTGGCCCTTGCCATCGCTATGTGTGAGTGTGACATGCGCCGCCGGGGGCTGTCCCTGCTCGGCAAGGCGAGACCGGTGGTGGCGGAAGGTGGAAGAAGATGTGGCCATTGATTGTTGTCCCGCCGGCCACCTAGCTTGACATTCTGCCTTGGTCGTTGTCTTATAGCTAGGCAACGGGGGCGCGTGCCATCATTTCGCCGTCGGCGTTACGTTGGTGCCGGCTCACAAGAAAGCGATAGCTTTGCAGCTAAGCTGTTCCTTCGTGAGCAAGCTGTAGATAAACAATCCGCAAAAAAATGTGGGAAATCACAAATTACAGCAGTATAAAGTACAACGGACACTACCAAGAACAGAGGACAACACAACACACAACAAACATTTCAAGGATCATCTATGACACAAGCCGAAAGACTCTACACATCGGGGTTTGTGCCTCCATCGAACAACATGCTCGCCGATCAAACCATGGCCATCACAGCTCCACACCACCCCTCGTAGCTACGCCGTTCCGATGGTACCCTCCATCTGAGGGTCGTCTAACGGAATGGAGGCTAATAAGAGCATCTCCAAGAGACTCTTCATTTTTGTACTCTTTGTTTGACTTTGTATTTGGTTTTTCAAAAAAGTTCTCTCCATAGAGTTACATGTTCCAATAGACTCCCCGTTTTTCACACTTCAAAACTAACAACTCCTTCCACTTTTCCTCTCCACTTACACTGCCTTGTGGGTACCACTTGTCATACCCTTCCTCCCTATCCTCCCATTTCCTCTATTTCCAGTCCCCCCCCCCCCCCACGCAGAGTTCCTCCTATCTTCATCCTGCCGCCGGTTCCTTCTCCTGTTGCCCGGTGCGCACGTGTTGCACCGTCTGCGCCCCTAGCTCTGTGTCGCCCGCTCCTACCCATTCCCCTAGAGCTGCCTGCCCCTGCTCCCGGTGCCACCCGAGCCTGGTGGTTACCGCACGACAGAGGTTCCCAGGACGACAAGGGAACGACATATGAGTGCCCTGCACGGAGGGGGAGGAAGAAAGATGAGGAGAAAATGGGTGCACGAGGTCGAGGGGGTGCTATGGGCACGAGGAATCGAATTAGGAGCTCGCCATGGTGGCAAATAAGGTCGACAACGGTCGAGAAAGGTCAGAGCTCACATGGCAGCCCTGGCGCGAGGGTGCGACGCTGGGCAGAAGGGCAAGATGGCGGGAGAGAGCAGGGACAAGAGGGAAGGAGCGCTTGCAGGAGGGAGATTGTGAGCGGAATCGCTCGTCTTGCACGGCGGAGGGGAGAGGATTGCGAGCGGGATTGCGAGCGGAGGAAGATAGCGATTCCGATGGAAGGGAGATTTTCACCATTTGTTTCATTTTTATCGATGCAAAACAATTTACTAAGTGTTGGAGCTGCTCTAATAGCAGTGAAATATACGCAAGACAAAGCTCTTGTAGCTGGAGATGACACCTTTCGTCGCACATCTGGGCTCCATCCAACACCGCCTATGGGGAGGAAACCCTGAGGAGGAATGGTGGAGCTATGGAAACAACTCGACATTAGATATGATGACAACACCAACAAGGAGCGTGATGCCAGAGTAGATGTGCCAACGAAGAACACTCCCCAGATCATGGTAGAGGCCAGCCACCAAGGACACGTCATATCAGGCTCAAGGACAGACGATCACTTGGAGAGACTGGAACGAAACCCGAACATAAGGAGCTATAGAAGATGAAAGTTGCAAGCGGGCTTGATAGTGGATTGATGCGGAGGCTAGAACCTCCCCGCGCACCGGGCACGACTCTTTCGCTGCAATTCCACCGCCAATTCAATCACAGAAAGGCGACAAGTGAGCCCAAGAACACCGTGAGAGCAGGATTGTGTTGTCCGCAAAATTTTCGACAAAAAGAAGCTAGTGTTTCTTGGGATTTCATTTCGTTATATCAAACTTTGTCGTTAAGTTCGGCAAGCTACTTTTGGGTCTTGAGGAAAAAATGTACACTTATCTTTGTACCCTTGCACTATGATTGTCGTAGATGTAAGCAGAATCAGCATTCCAACCAAATTTCGTGAATCTCTTCATTTCAGCACATCCTGACACAGAATCAAATGGGCCAGGAAATTCAGCCCATCTGAATTTCAAAGCTGCTCCAAGGTCAAAACCAGCATACATCCCCAAGTATAAACCCGCGAAGCCCATTTTTTTATTTTGTTTTTGGTTAGACGCACATGCTGGAAGATGAAATAAGACACCAACCACATGACCACCACTACCAGAAGTGTCTAAACTTTCTGCAAATGTATTTCATCGCGCACTCGACAAATCACCAACAACATAGTTGATGAATTAAAAAATACTAGACAAACACACTCAATAAATTACTGCAAAACCTGGACAAACATTCACACTTGACCAAACAAGGACACCTGACCGATCCTGTGAGCGACACCTGTTAGACGTTTGGTGAGTGCCCTCGACAAACACTCCACAAATCATTGGTTTGTCGAGTGCTTTTGGTTGCACTCCGACAAAAATGCATCTTTGCCTAATGTTTTATACACACACTCGGCAAAACACTAATTATTTTCTTTTCTGCTTTCCAATTTTTTTCTCCCCTTATACAGTATGTGGTACTCTATGTTAAAATTTTTGGTATATTTATCAATTTGATTACTATATTAATTATTTTATTTTATTTAAAGGTATTTTCTCATATAAGTCAAATTTGAATCGAAAATGATTTGAGTTCAGTGTAAGGCCTTATACCTGAAATGAAAGGAAATTGTGAACATTTTATTTCCAAAACGTGAATGTGTGGCTGAATTGTTTCTTAATTCTATAAAATCCAAATGAAGTCTGAAAATCATGAGATTTGTCAAGATCTTATGATATCATATGTGCAGATTGTGGTAAATAATGAGAAGTTGTTGCATAGTTTGTCATGTAAGATGCTTACAAACCGAAGCATCTCCGAAGAAGAATCAAATATTTGAGAAAGTTTCGGTTAGATTTGGAGTCAAAGTGATGGTCATATTGGGGTTTTACAACAAAATTATTTCTATAGACAATAAAAAAAATACATTGTTGCATGTTCAATTTTGGTAATTTTTCAGATTTGTTTGATAATTTAAATTTATTAACTGCAATTATAGAATTTTAATTTATATAAATTGAAATTGAACTATAACTTCATGGAATAATAGAATAATATTCCTAAAAGCATTAAGTATATGCATTGTTGAGTGAATTTTAACAATATATTTTTCAAAGTACATTGGAACAAATTTTGTAAAGAGGTCCTTTGCCGAGTGTTTTTGCAAAGACACTCGGCAAAGAAACCAGTTCTGTGATTTTTAGTTGAACCTTTGTTGAGTGTTAACGCTTTGCCAAGTGTGTTTTCGCCATTACACTCGGCAAAGGTTCAACCTTTACCAAGTGTTTTTCCCTTACACTTGGCAAAGATTGAATCTTTGTCGAGTGTTTTTCATGTGGCACTCGACAAAGCTGGCCGTCACTATCCCCTTGCAGTCTCCTTACCTTTTTTTGGCTGAGAGTCATGCTAACACTCGACAAAATGCTTACCGAATGCCCGACAGAAAACACTAGGTAAAGAGTTCTTTGCCATTACCTTGTTATTCTGTGGTGTTGGCCAAGTATAATTGGGGCTTTGTCAAATGTCTCGGGCACTCAGCAAACCTACATATTCCCATAGGGCCCGAGGCTCTCTATTTAGGTGACCACAATGTCGTATGGACCTCCCTAGGCCCACTACCTCGGTGGGTACCAGGACCGACTACTCGGTGGGCCCCTGGGACTACTCGGCTTGTGCCACACGGCACCTGATGGCGTGAGGCGCAAGGACTACGGTGGAGAAGTACTCGGATAGGAAGCTATACGTGTCCTGTACTGTGCAGAGAACTCCTAGACGTACCCGACTAGTACTCTCTCCTCAAACTGACTTGTAACACTACCTCCTGGACTATATAAGGCGAGGCAGGGACCCCCCTCTCTCTCTCATATACGCATCATCTTGTAAACACACCCAATCAATCCAGAGCTACGCAGCATACAGGACGTAGAGTATTACGCACCTCGCGGCCCGAACCTGTCTAAATTGTGTGCCACGTGTCTCTTCCTTCGAGTTACCGATCTCGGTGAGGCTACATTCATCTACCTCGTGTACTCCCCTTGGTAGGTTGCTGGTCTAAAACACCGACAGCTGGCGTGCCAGGTAGGGGCTCTCGCCGAAGATCTCATGGCGAACTCGACGGCTTCAATCTTCATCAAGCCAACTGTCGCCTTCAACCGCGGGGACACCTTCATCTTCGGCTCCTGGGTCTGCACTACTGACGGCGTCGGATCCTTCCAACGCCGCCTCACCATAACACCCAACCCGAAGACCGGGCTCGTGACGCTTCCCGAAGTGATCACGGGTGATCTCGCCGGAAAATTCGGTGAAATTTCGCTCTACAACCAACACGCCGACTTCGAGTTCGGATCCGCCTCCAACTCGAACTCGAGCCGGCTACTCAGCCATCGTGTGCGAACTCCCCACTCCATGAGCACTTCCCATACGGCCTCTGCAATGCCAGCAAGGCCCACGCGAAGGCTCTCACTACGCGTCGGGCCGGCAAGGAGATCGTCTCTGAGTACAACTCGGACTCCAACCCCGCCTCCGGCTACTACTCAGACTCCTCCTACGAGTTCGACTTCGGGTCGGACCCTGACGAGCCCGAGTCCAAGAACCCCACGACCGAGCAACAGCTGTAAGGACCCGCTTCCGGCCTGGTTATAACATCTACACCCATCGGGAGATTCGTCTATTGGCCAGACCGCAAGCCCGCAGACCTGACAGACGGGAAGTCACGCTGCGTCGCCTACCTCGACTCGCTTCCCTTCCAGGAGGGAACACCACTAGCTCCAGCAGAGGAGCACACTCCAACAGAGGTGGCGACCCCCGACTCCAGTCTCGGCACCCCCCGATCTCCAAGTCTTCATGGCTGCTGGTGAGACGCTGGGACCCTCAGGGACATGCCCTGACCATTACTTTGAAGATATCTCAGCAGACGAGTTGTATGCCAATGCACCCGCAGACAAAACCAATGACGACAAGAACGCCTGACGTGAACGCAACAGAAAGCGGAATGAACGGCGTCGACGTCTCCCTGAGACCCTACCCATATGGAATCTCACAGAGGCTCTTGACCAAGTCGAAAGCCGGGTGCACACCACCCCAGAGCAGTGCCTCATGTCTATCACCACGATAGCACGTCAGGCTTAGGGGATGCGCGCAGGAGAAGTCATCGCCAAGCTCGCGGAGGACCCTACTTCATAAGAGTTGACAACAGAGTGGCTCACGTGCCTCCCCTCAGAACTCGCGAACCCGACAACCATGAAGCCACAAGTCGCAGTCCAGCGGACAATGGACACAATCGTACTCGAGGAGAACTACCGCAGA
Organism: Cenchrus americanus; assembly: GCA_947561735.1. Lineage (NCBI taxonomy): Eukaryota > Viridiplantae > Streptophyta > Magnoliopsida > Poales > Poaceae > Cenchrus > Cenchrus americanus. The sequence goes on from OX387242.1 coordinate 69,027,417, forward strand.
ACCCCAACTGTACTCGGGCATCAGCCGGTGGACCTTCTCAGGGTGGCAACAGCTCCGGCGGCGCCGGTGGTAACTGCGATGTCGTTCCTCCTCGTGATGCTGGTGGCGGAGGTAGTGGCGGCGGGAGCTCCTCACACGGGGCTGGCAGGAGAGCCGGTGGCGGAGGCGACCGCGGAGGCCGAGGCCACGCGAACAGCCACGTCTCTGGTGTCTCACGCAGCGGCTACGACGCCCGCCAAAAAATTGAAGAAATTCGATGCAAAAAGTCTTCCACGGCAGGCGACAACGACGGCTTCCCCGCCTTCTCTACTCGGCGTCGCAATCTGCTTCTCCCGGAGAAATTCAAACCCCTGGGGATCACCAAGTATAACGCGAAGCAAGATCCAGTCCAGTGGCTCAGATGCTACGCCCTCTCCATTGAAAACGCTGGTGGCAACAATGATACAAAGTGCCTCTACTTTCCTTTCTGCCTAGACCAAGCTCCACTTACATGGATCGAGTCACTCGAGAAGTACTCGGTCGACAAGTGGGGCCAGCTCAAGGAACAGTTCACCAGCAACTTCGCGGGCGCTATGGGTCGCTCAGGTACTCGCATGGACCTGGCAATGGTGAAGTAGGAACAGGGCGAGACCCTACGCAAGTACATGCGGTGCTTCTTCGACAAGCGCGCCACAGTAGTCGACGTCACTGACAAGGAGGTCATCAAGCTCTTCCAAGACGGTCTCTATCACCGTCGCACCTTTGAAGACTTCGGTCTCCGCCGCCCGAGCTCCATCACCCACATCAAGGATATGATCACTTCATGGGCTGATGAAGAAGATAAGGCGAACGACAAGTACGACGCCATTCGTGGAAAGAGCAAGCAGAACATGGGCGGCCACAAAAACAACAATAGGGATCAAGGCGGTCGCAGCAACAACTACTCGGGTCCTAACTGCAAGCGCAAGCCAGACAACACAGTCGCGTCTATCCAGCGCCCTGCCAAAGACAACTCGAAGAAGACCTTCGGCGGCTTCAAGGACTTGCTGAAAGAGAAGTGCCCGTGGCATCTGGATGGCAACCACTCTACCGAACAGAGCTACGAACTCCGGCGAGCACTCAAGGACACTCCAGACCCACGGCCTCCTCACGACAAGAAAGGCAAGAAAAAGGCCGACGAAGGCAACGGCGACTTCCAAGAACCCGACAAGACGGTGAACGTCCTCTTCGGCGAACTACCCACCAAACGGTCTCAGAAGGCCACTCGACGGGAAGTCTTGAGCATCGAACCAGCGGTTCCGACCCCTCTTAGGTGGTCGAAGGTACCCATAACCTTCTCCCGCGCGGATCAATGGACAAGCTTCTCTGAACCAGGGTGGTTTCCACTCGTCTTGAAGCCGGTAGTCGCGGGCTCCAGACTCAACAAGGTACTCATCGACGGTGGGAGCGGGTTCAACGTCCTTTTCACCAAGACCTAGAAGAAGATGAAGCTCGACATCACTCACATGCTCACCAAGAGCACTTCGCCTTTCTACAACATCGTCCCTGGGAACGCGGATATCCCACTAGGCTCAGTGGTCCTACATGTTACCTTCGGGGAAACCAAAGACAACTACCGCACCGAGTACATCAAGTTCGAAGTCGCGGACTTCGAGACTTCCTACCATGCCATCCTGGACAGACCAGCTATCGCCAAGTTTATGGCGGTACCACACTACACGTACTTGGTACTCAAGATGCCAAGTCCTGCCGGTGTACTCTCGCTACAAGGGGACTTGAAGATATCCTTCGACTACGACACAGAAGCTGTGGAACTCGCAGCCACAAATCAAGTACCCAACGCCATGATGGAGATCTACGCTGCATCCAAGAAGCTTGCCCCAAGTGAACTTGACATCCCAGAGAAGTCGTACAACGCCAACAAGCCTCAACCAGCTAAGGAAGTGCAAGTCAAGACGATCGACCTCGGGACAGGTGACAGCAACAAGACTACCACCATCGAGGTGGGCCTTGACCCGAAATAGGAAGACGCGCTCGTCAGCTTCCTCCGAGCTAACCGAGACATCTTCGCTTGGAAGCCAGCGGACATACCAGGGGTGCCCAGGCAGCTGATCGAGCACTCACTCAACATCGATCCTAAAGCTACCCCGAAACGATAACACCTCCGTCGTTTCGCCGACGACAGACGGGATGCCATCAAGAAGGAACTCGCCAAACTACTCGCGGCTGGCTTCATCAGAGAAGTCTTCCATCCTGAGTGGCTCGCCAACCCTGTCCTCGTCCGCAAGAAGAACACGAACGAGTGGAGGATGTGTGTCGACTACACCGACCTCAACAAGCACTACCCCAAGGACCCCTTCGGGTTGCCGCGGATAGACCAAGTCATTGACTCCACGGCGGGCTGTGACCTGCTCTGCTTCCTCGACTGCTACTCCGGGTACCACTAGATTGCTATCAAGGAAGAGGACCAGGAGAAGACCGCGTTCATCACCCCGTTTGGCGCCTACTGCTACACGACCATGTATTTCGGGTTGAAGAACGCCGGTGCTACCTACCAGCGAGCTATCCAGGCCTGTTTCAAAAGACAGCTCAAGAAGAACGTCGAAGCCTATGTGGATGACGTGGTCGTCAAGACCAGAAACTCCAACACGCTCATCGCCGATCTTGAAGAGACTTTCACATCCTTGCGAGAGTACCGCTGGAAGCTCAACCCGAACAAGTGCGTCTTTGGCGTACCGTCGGGAAAACTACTCGGCTTCATCATCAGCCATCGCGTCATCGAAGCCAACCCCGAGAAGATCTCCGCCATCACCAACATGAAAGCTCCCACTTGCATCAAAGACGTGCAGAAGCTCACCGAGTGCATGGTGGCCCTAACTAGATTCATCTCGAAGCTCGGAGAATGGGGGCTCCCCTTTTTCAAACTACTCAAGCACCAAGAGCAGTTCGTGTGGACACCAGAGGCAGATCAAGCCCTTGCTCAGCTCAAGGACTTCTTATCCAAGCCACCAGTCCTCACAGCTCCTCGTAAAAAGGAGCAGCTACTGCTCTACCTCACTGCGACTACTCACGTGGTCAGTACTGCCATCGTTGTTGAGCGGCAGGAAGGCAGCCACGCCTACCCAGTCCAGTGACCAGTCTACTTCATCAGCAAGGTCCTGTCAGAATCTAAGGCACGCTACCAACCAGTATAGAAGCTACTATATGTAGTGCTCATCACCTCGCGGAAGCTACGACACTACTTCCAGGAGTACTCGATCTTCGTCGTCACCGACTACCCGCTCGGTGACTTCTTGCGGAACCAAGATGCTACTGGAAGAATCTCCAAGTGCGCAGTCAAACTCGGCGCCCTCAACATCGACTTGAAGCCACGAACAGCCATCAAGTCGCAGGCACTAGTCGACTTCATGGCAGAGTGGCAGGAAAATCAGCTACCAACTCCAACCGAGCGCCCAGAGCATTGGGTGATGTACTTCGACGGCTCGCTCAAGGTCGAAGGCGCAGGTGCAGGGGTGCTCTTGATTTCCCCAACGGGAGAACAACTCAAGTACGTCCTGCAGATCTTCTGGAAGGTCTCAAACAACGAAGTCGAGTATGAAGCTCTGCTACACGGGCTCCGCCTCACAGCTTCACTGGGCATCAAGCGACTACTAGTCTACGGCGACTCCGCAGTGGTCATCAACCAAGTCAACAAGTCCTGGGACCACAACAAGGAGAACATGGACGCGTACTACCTAGAAATCCGCAAGCTAGAGAACAAGTTCTACGGTCTCGAGTTCCATCATGTCATCCGCGACAACAATGTTGCAGCGGACGTCCTGTCGAAGCTTGGTTCTACTCGCGCTCAAGTACCAGCGGGTGTCTTCGTCCACGAGCTTCATGCGCCATCCATCCCGGAGCCGGTGCCGACGACCATTGACCCAGCACCCTTCCCAGCTGGCCAGGAGGTCATGATGATAGATGTGGACTGGCGACAACCCTTCATCGACTACATCCGTGAGCAGAAGGTTCCAACGGACAAGAACTTGGCCGAGCAACTCGTCCGCCGCGCCAAGTCCTACATTCTAGTTGGAGACAAGCTCTACAGGCGGGGCACAACTTCTGGACTACTCATGAAGTGTGTTCCCCGAGAAGAAGGCAAGGGCATCTTGGAGGAGATCCACAAAGGCGTCTGCGGCAACCACGCGTCTTCACGCACGCTGGTCAGCAAGGCCTTCCGACGAGCTTTCTACTGGCCCACATCTCTGGGTGATGCCGAGGAACTCGTCAGAAGGTGCCAAGGGTGCCAGTACTTCGCCAATCAACAACACATCCCGGCCTACAAGCTAGTCACCATACCACCAACCTGGCCCTTCGCCTGCTGGGGGCTCGACATGATTGGGCCTCTTCCGACTGTGCGAGGAGGATTCGACAGAGTCTTGGTGGCCATCGACAAGTTCACCAACTGGATCGAAGTCAAGCCGGTCACATGCCCCAAGGCCGACAAAGTACTCGACTTCTTGGATGAACTCGTGCACCGCTACGGACTACCCCATCGCATCATCACAGACCTGGGTTCCAACTTCAACAACCACCAGTTCTGGGAGTACTGCGAGAACAGCGGGATCGACGTCCGGTACGTCTCAGTCGCCCATCCACGGGCCAATGGACAAGTCAAGCGCGCCAATGGGATGGTACTCGACACTCTCAAGAAGCGACTGCACGATGCTGCTAATACCAAAGGAGGAAAGTGTCGTATGGACCTCCCTGGGCCCACTACCTCGGTGGGTACCAGGACCGACTACTCGGTGGGCCCCTGGGACTACCCGGCTTGCGCTACACGGCACCTGAAGGCGTGGAGCACAAGGACAACACAGGAGTAGTACTCGGTTAGGACTCTGTACACGTTCCGCACTGTATAGAGGTCTCCTAGACGTACTCGGCTAGTACTCCCTCCCTACTCCGACTTGTAACCCTGCCTCCCGGACCATATAAGGCGAGGTAGGGACCGATCTCAGGATCACCTCATCCAATCTCAACTCACGGCGCACTGTTGCACCATCCTGTAACCGTGCCCTATCAATCCAGAGCTACGCAGCATACAGGACGTAGGGTATTACGCACCTCGCGGCCCGAACCTGTCTAAATTGTGTGCCACGTGTCTCTTCCTTCGAGTTACCGATCTCGGCGAGTCACATTCATCTACTTCGGGTACTCCCCGTAGTAGGTTGCCGGTCCAAAACACCGACGGTCGGCGCGCCGGGTAGGGGCTCTCGCTCGAGATCACATGGCGAACTCGACGGCTTCCGTTCACATCAAGCCAACCGTCGCCTTCAACCGCGGCGACACCTTCGTCTTCGGCGCCTGGGTCTGCACTGCTGATGGCGCGGGCTCCTTCCGGCCGCCCCCGATCATGCAACCCGACTCGAGGACAGGCCTTGTGACGCTTCCCGAAGTTGTCACAGGCAAGCTCGCCGGCAAGTTCGGCGAAATTTCGCTTTCCAACATCCACGCTGACTTCGAGCTCGAGTCCGTCTCCAACTCGAACCCGACGTCGTCATGGGCCATCGCTTGCGAGCCGGGCCGCTCGGCCATCGCGAGCGGTCCCGTCACCATGCCCGGCGCTCCGCTCGTGGCCCCCGCGTCCCCGGCGGGCCCGCACGGAGGCTCCCCCGCACCACGCGGGCCGACAAGGAGCCCGTAACCGAGTACAACTCGGACTCCGACGCCGTCCCCGACCCCGTCTCGGACTCCGGCCCTCTCTACGAGTTCTACTCGAACCCGGATTACGAATTCGACTTCGGGTCGGACCCCGAGGAGCCCGAGTCCGAAGATGACTCCACCGAGCTTCCCTTGTCGGGGCCGGCCTGCGGGGCCGGTTATAAGATCGACGCCGGTCGGAAGATATGTCTACCGGCCGGACCTCAAGCTCGCCGAACCGACAAAGGAGGACTCACGCTACGTCGCCTACATCGACTCGCTACCGTTCCAGGAGGGAACACCACTGGCCCAGGCTGACTCAAACACACCAACTGAGGTGGCACCTTCCGAGTCAAGCTTGGGTACCCCCGACCGCCAAGTCTTCATGGCTGCCGGCGACACCCCGGGACCCTCAGGCACGGCCGCAGACAAGTATCTGGAGGACATCTCCGCAGACGAGGCGTCTCGTCGATGCCCCGCGACGAGACCGACGCCAACGGGGACGCCGGCGCGAACGTAACGGGGAAGCGCAACGAACGACGCCGGCGGCTCAGAGACAACCTTCCTATCCGCAACCTTGCGGAGGCTCTCGAAGCGGTCGAGAGCAGAGTCCACACCACTCCTGAGCAATGCCTCATGTCGATCACAACGATCGCACGCCAGGCTCAGGGCATACGCGCTGGGGAGGTCATCGCCAAGCTCGCTGAAGAAGCCTACTTCATGCGGGTCGACAAGAGAGTCAGCCAACCTCCCCCAGCTAAGCCTCGCGACAACGAAGCTACCAGTCGCAGCGCTGACCCCGGTCCTAACCGTACTCGGGGCGACATCCCAGCTGACCCAAACCGCCGACGCTCCACTGCCGGCGGACCTTCACGACAAGAGCAAGGCAACCGAGAAGTCGTCCCCCACCGTGCTCCGGCCGGTGGCGGCGGCAACGACCCTGACGGCGGCGGCGGCGACGGCGGCGGCTCCAACCACGGGGCCAACAAGAAAGCCGGAGGCGGCGGCGGCCGCGGCGGCCGCGGCCACGCGCATAGCCACGCCTCCGTGCCTCCCCATGGCGGGTACGATGCTCGCCGAGAGGATCGAGGAGTTGCGGCGAGAAGAAGTCGACCACCGTGGCGAAGGCGACGGCTTCCCCGCCTTCTCACCACGGCTTCGCAACCCTCGCTCCTCCCCGACAAGTTCAAGCCTTTGGGGATCACCAAATACGACGCGAAGCGGGGATCCCATCCGGTGGCTCCGATGCTACGCTCTCTCCATCGAGAACGCGGCGGCAACGGCGACACCAAGTGCCTCTACTTCCCCTTCGCCGGACCAAGCCCCACTCACATGGCTCGAGTCGGCCGGACAAGCACTCAATCGACAAGTGGGACCACCGAAGGAGCAATTCACAAGCAACTTCGCGGGCGCCATGGGCCGTTCGGGTACTCGCATGGACCTTGCCATGATCAAGCAGGAACAAGGCGAGACCCTCCGCAAGTACATGCGCCGCTTTTCGACAAGCGCGCTCCCGTCGTGGACGTCACCGACAAGGAGGTCATCGACCTCTTCCAGGACGGGCTCTACCATCGCCGCACCTTCGAGGACTTCGGTCGTCGCCGCCCTCGGTCCATTCCCCACCTCAAGGACATGATCACGTCCTGGGCGGATGAAGAGGACAAGGCCAACGCCAAGTACGACGCCATCCGCGGCAAGTCCAAGCGAGAACTGGGCGGCGGCGGCGCAAGAATCCAAACCAAGGCGGCCGCAACAACAACAACAACAACAACTTCTCGGGTTCCAACCGCAAGCGCAAGCCAGACAATACCGTCGCGGCTATCCAGCGCCCTCCGAAAGGGAACTCGAAGAAGAATTCCGGCGGGTTCAAAGACCTCGCCGAAGGAGAAAGTGCCCGTGGCACCCAAACGGCAACCACACCACCGAGCAGTGCTACCAGCTCAGGCATGCACTCAAGGATACGTCGGAGCCACCGCACCCTCACGATCAAAAGAACAAGAAAAAGGACGACGACGACAACGACTTCCAAGAACCCGAGAAGACCGTCAACGTCCTCTTCGGCGGACTACCCGACGGCGGGAGCAGAAAGCTACTCGCCGTGAAGTAATGTCCATTGAACCAGCGGTTATGACCCCTCTCAGGTGGTCAGAGACACCCATCACCTTCTCCCGCACGGACCAATGGACCAGCTTCTCCGAGCCAGGACGTTTCCCCCTCGTCCTGAAACCAACAGTGGCGGGTTCCAAGCTCAACAAGGTGCTCATCGACGGTGGAAGCGGGCTCAACGTCCTTTTCACCAAGACCTTGAAGAAGATGAACCTCGATGTCACCCCCATGCTCGACAAGAGCAAAGATGCCGTTCTACGGCATCGTCCCGAGCAACGCGGCTGTCCCACTAGGCTCGGTGGTGCGCCGGTTACCTTCGGGGCGTCTCGGGATAACTACCGCACCGAGTACATCAAGTTCGAGGTTGCGGATTTCGAGACTTCCTACCATGCCATCCTCGGCAGCCGGCCATCGCCAAGTTCATGGCGGTGCCCCACTACACCTACTTGGTACTTAAGATGCCAAGTCCAGCCGGCGTACTCTCCCTCCAGGGGGACTTGAAGATCTCTCACGACTGCGATACAGAGGCCGTGGCGATCGCCTCAACAAACCAAGTACCCACCCCAATGATGGAGGTCTACGCCGCGTCAAAGAAGCTTGCCACGAGCGAACTCGACATCCCAGAGAAGTCTGACAGCGCCAACAAGCCTCAGCCACCTGAGGAGGTACTCGTCAAGTCGATCGACCTCGGAACAGGCGATCCCAACAAGACCACCACCATCGGGGCCGGCCTCGACCCCAAATAGGAAGACGCGCTCATCAGCTTCCTTCGGGCTAACCGCGACATCTTCGCGTGGAAGCCAGCAGACATGCCAGAGTGCCCGGGGAGCCGATCGAGCACGCGCCTCAACGTCGATCCAAAGGCCACCCCCAAGTGACAACACCTCCGACGCTTTGCCGACGACGGACGGGACGCCATCAAGAAGGAGCTCGCCAAGCTACTCGGCCGGGGCTTCATCGAGAAGTCTTCCACCCCGAGTGGCTCGCCAACCCCGTCCTCGTCCGCAAGAAGAACTCGAACGAGTGGAGGATGTGCGTCGACTACACCGACCTCAACAAGCACGCGCCCCAAGGACCCCTTCGGGTTGCCGCGGATTGATCAAGTCATCGACTCCACGGCGGGCTGCGACCTGCTCTGCTTCCTCGACTGCTACTCCGGGTACCACCAGATCGCAATCAAGGAAGAGGACCAGGAGAAGACCGCGTTCATCACCCCGTTTGGCGCGTACTGCTACACGACCATGTCATTCGGGTTGAAAAACGCCGGCGCTACATACCAACGGGCCATCCGAGCACTGCTTCAAGCGACAACTCAACAAGAACGTCGAGGCCTACGTGGATGACGTGGTTGTCAAAACCAGGGACTCCAGTACCCTCATCGACGACCTTGAACAGACCTTCGCATCACTACGCGAGTACCGCTGGAAGCTCAACCCGAACAAGTGCGTCTTCGGCGTACCTTCGGGTAAACTACTCGGCTTCATCATCAGCCAGCGCGGCATCGAAGCCAACCCCGAGAAGATCTCCGCCATCACCAGCATGAAAGCTCCCACGAGCATCAAAGACGTCCAGAAGCTGACGGGGTTCATGGCGGCGTTGAACAGATTCATCTCGAAGCTAGGAGAACGGGGTCTCCCCTTCTTCAAACTACTCAAGCACCACGAGAAGTTCGTGTGGACGGGAGAGGCGGACCAAGCCCTTGCCCGGCTCAAGGACTTCTGTCGAAGCCGCCAATCCTCACGGCTCCTCACAAGGGCGAGCACCGTTGCTCTACCTAGCTGCGACTACTCACGTGGTCGCATGCGCCATCGTCGTCGAGCGGCGGGGAAGACGGCCACGCCTACCGGTCCAGCGCCGGTCTACTTCGTCAGCGAGGTTCTATCAGAGTCCAAGGCTCGCTATCAGCCCGTGCAGAAGCTCCTGTACGCTCTACTCATCACCTCGCGGAAGCTACGACACTACTTCCAGGAGTACTCGGTTTCCGTCGTCACCGACTACCCGCTCGGCGACATCTTGAGGAACCCAGACGCCACCGGAAGAATCTCCAAGTGGGCTGTCGAGCTCGGCGCCCTCACCATCGACTTCAAGCCACGCACCGCCATCAAGTCGCAGGCGCTAGTCGACTTCATGGCGGAGTGGCGAGAGAACCGCTACCTACTCCCACCGTGCGACCGAGCATTGGGTGATGTACTTTGACGGCTCACTCAACCTCGAGGGCGCGGGGCAGGGTACTCCCGATCTCTCCAACGGGCGAACAACTCAAGTACGTCCTGCAGATCTTCTGGAAGGTCTCAAATAACGAAGCCGAGTACGAAGCTCTCCTACACGGGCTCCGCCTCGCGGCTTCACTCGGCATCAAGCGGCTACTAGTCTACGGCGACTCCGCAGTGGTCATCAACCAAGTCAACAAGTCCTGGGACCGCAACAAGGAGAACATGGACGCCTACTGCCTAGAAGTACGCAAGCTCGAGAACAAATTCTATGGTCTCGAGTTCCACCACATCGTCCGCGACAACAACGTTGCAGCGGACGTCCTCTCGAAGCTCGGATCTACCCGCGCCCAAGTACCCGCGGGCGTCTTCGTCCATGAGCTTCACGCGCCATCCATCCCGGAGCCGGCGCCACCGACCACTGTCCTAGCTAACCACCCAGCTGGACAGGAGGTCATGATGATCGACGTGGACTGGAGGCAAACCTTCATCGACTACCTCAGCGAGCAGAAGGTCCCCTCCGACAAAAACGCAGCCGAACAACTCATCCGCCGCGCCAAGTCTTACGTCCTTGTCGGCGACAAGCTTTACAAGCGAGGCGCATCTTCCGGAGTACTCATGAAGTGCGTCCCTCGCGATGAAGGCAAGGACATCTTGGAGGAGATCCACAAGGGCGTCGCGGCAACCACGCGTCCTCACGCACGGCGGTCGGCAAGGCCTTCGGCGAGCTTTCTGCGGCCCCACGGCCCCGGGCGATGCCGAAGAACTCGTCGAAGGTGCCAAGGATGTCGGTTCTTCGCCAAGCGACAACACGTCCCGGCCTACAAGCTAGTCACCATACCGCCGACCCGGCCCTTTGCCTGTCGGGGGCTCGACATGATTGGGCCCGCGCAAGCCGCGCCGGGGAGGATTCAACGAGGTGCGGTGGCTATCGACAAGTTCACCAAGTGGATCGAGGTCAAGCCGGTCACATGCCCCCAAGGGCCGACGAGTACTCGACTTCTGGATGAACTCGTACACCGCTACGGGCTACCCCACCGCATCATCACGGACACCGGGGTCCAACTTCAACAACCACCGGTTGCGGGAGTCTGCGCGAGAACGGCGGAATCGACGTCGGATACGTCTCGGTCGCCCATCCACGGGCCAACGGACAAGTCGAGCGCGCCAATGGGATGGTGCTCGACGCCCTCAAGAAGCGGCTACACGACGCCGCTAACTCAAAAGGGGGCAAGTGGATCAAGGAACTACCCAACGCACTGCGGGGGCCGCGGACTCAACCGTCCAAGCCAACGGGGCAATCCCCCTACTTCCTGGTCTACGGCTCCGAAGCCATCCTCCCTGCCGATGTCATATGGAACTCGCCAGCAGTGGAGCACTACGACGAAGGCGTCTCAGAAGATAGCAGACGAGTTGATATCGACAGCCTCGAAGAAGCTCGCTGTGCCGCCCTCGTCCAATCAGCAAGGTACCTGGAGGGTATCCGGCGCTACCACGATCGCAACGTCAAGGAACGCTCCTTCAACGTTGGAGATCTTGTCCTCCGCTGCATCCAGAACACGGAAGGACTCCACAAGCTCGGCCTCCCCACGGGAAGGCCCCTTCACCGTGGCTAAGGTGACCGGGCCGGGCTCCTACGGCCTCCAAACACTTGAAGGCGAAGAAGTCAACAACTCGTGGAACGTCGACCAACTCTCGTCGATTCTACGCCTAGTCTACACGACTACTCCGGGGTTCAAGTCCACGCGACTACATCAACACCCCTTGCCGCAAGCGACCCTCGGGTCCCGGCTTCAAGTCTCGGACTACTCTCCTCCGAGTCCGGCCCGTGCGGCTACCTACGGACCACGGGGCCGCAACGAGCATCAAGGACTCTAGCACGGTCTACCAAGAGACCACACTCCAAGATCCGGCCCCGCGCGGCTACCTACGGATCCGCGATCCGGCCCTCCACGGCTACCTACGGATCACTCGGCGCAAGCGGCTACCCGCTCCCGGCGCCACTTAGGCCGTAAGCGGCCTCCGGTCCGGCGACTACTTGTAACTACGGCCCCGGCCACCCGGGTGTACTTCTTCGTAATAAAGCTTGATTATTTATCAACTTCTTTACTGTTTACTCCCTGCTACGGGATTACTAAGCGGGTACTACTACTCGCACCTACTCCACGATGGGCGCTCCGCACTCTGAGATCGCGGTTACGAGTACTCATTGCTGGAACAACTTCATTTCATTGATAGATGAAAAGTTCATTACAACCGTTTCTGTACAATTATGGCTACTAAGCTACCTATGCGGATCTACCGGAGGTTCAACTTTTCGGCTACCGCTCCGCGATGGGAGCCATGCGCTCTAACGGCTCGCGTCATTGCTCATCCGAGCCGGTTGGCGGCTACCCCGCCGGCGACCACCTCCACCGGAGCCTTCGGGAAGTACGACTTCATGAAGGCCGAGACACCTTCGGGATCGACCTGGCCATGTGCTTGACGTAGGCGGCCAGCCGGCTTGGCGCCTCACGAAGTCGATCCGCCAGTGGAGCGATCTTGGGGCCTCCCGGGTGGGGCACCAGCAGCCTGGCGATCGGAAGGGCAGCCTCCTCAAGGTCTTTCAGCTGGGCCCGGAGCGCCTCGCAATCCTCGTTCAACTTCTGCAAAGATTTGTAGCAGTTGACAAGGTCTCTATCAGATGCAATCCGCAGCTCCATGTGCTTCTCGCACTCGAAGGCCAGCTCCTTGTAGTCGAGTTCAAGTACCTGGCGGGCTTCTTGCTCCCGGTAGAAGAGATTCTTCATACTGACCTCCGAGCCCTTCAGCCGCTCCACCTGGCTTTCGAGTTCTGCAACACCGGAACACAACAGCGGGTCAGGGCTTGGTGACTTCCAACAAGTACCCGACAAGCCGGGAGACATACCCTTATTCTTGTTGCGGAGGCCTTTGTTCTTCCGCACCAGCTCGTCGCCCTTCGCCTGTAAGTCCATCACGTCGTTGTGGTACTTGGCGAAGGCGGCGTCAAGCTTCGACTGCATCGCGGCCGCGTGCTTCCGCGACTTCACGAGCTGCTCCTCCAGGGCTTCGGCTCGGAGCACGGTGTCGCCGTAGCCTTGCAGCATGTTCAACTTCTCGCGGGATCGCTCCGCGACGTCCTGCACAAGACAAGATCGAGTCAAGCAGAGTACTCAACGCAAAGGATTGACTACTCGGGAAGCTACAACTATGTACCTTCATCCACTGCTCGGCTCGCCGCATCGTCTCCAAGTGCTGCGCCAACACCGCCGGCTCAACAAGATCGTCGGCAAGCAGCTCAATCCCGCCGCGGCTACTCGATGTAGCCTCTGTCATCGGCGCCGAGCGGATAGGCTCTGCGTCTTGGATCTCGGGGGATCGGACAGCCACCTCCAGGGCAACCCCTGGCGACGTGGCAGCCGCCTCCCCTTCGGCGGACTTCTCGATGGTTTCCCTCTCGGGCTCGGGGGCTCCTTCCGCGGCCTCCGGGACCTCTGGTGTCAACTCCAGCATGGGTACCCCTGCAGGGATGTCACCTCCTTCAGCGCCTGTCAACAAGGAACACGCGCATCAGCCCTACGACTACTCCTTCTGGAGCTCCAGAGTTTCAAGAAGAGTGCTTACCTTCAACCACGACCGCCTCTGGCAGCGGTGCTTCGGCAGCCGGGGGTTCGGTCGCGACTTGGGCTTCAGTGGTGGGCTCCTCGACGGACGGCGCGGCCTCTTCTGCCTCCACCGTCGCGGGCTCCTCCCCGTCCCAGCTCAAGTCTGTGGATTTTCTGCAGAAGTATCCACAGAGGGTCGTCAGACAAAATCGAATACTACAACGAGTACTACTCACGAGGCGTGGTACTTACAAGTTCGACCGGACGATAGTCACGGCCGGAGCACCGAGGATGCTGGCGATATCAACCAGTCCACCCTCGGCGGGCGTCTCTTCCTCCGCTTCCTCCACGGTGGCGGCGGCCGGCGCAGCAGTCTCATGCGTCCCTGCGACTTCCACCTCTTCAACGGCGGCGGCCGCAGGTACTCTGCTCTCCACTGGAGCAGGGGGCTGGCGCTCCAGCTGCGCCAGAAGATCTTCGACAGTGGGGGCTGGACTTCGGCTTCCTGCCGGTTCCCCCACTGTGGGCCACATGCCCTCGTCGCCCTCCTCCACGGGCTCTGTTGGCGGCACCTCCTGCACGCAAGGACGACTACTCGTCAGCACAGTACTCGATCACTAGGTACTCGACTACTCTGCTCAAGATGACTTACCTCTGGAGGCGTGGTCTCTGAGATCTTCATCTTCTTCGCCACCCGTTTCTTGGTGGGGTTGCGCGGCTTCCTCGGCGGCGCGGCAAGGCTAGCCTCCAGGCTAGCCGGAGGGTCTTGGATGAGCGGCACGTGAGGCAAGCCCGACGGCTAAACCTCGACCGCAACTGGAAGCGGTCCTGCAACGTCTCCTCGTCTTCTTCATCATCGGAGGTATCCTCCACGATGACGGTATCGTCGCCTTCCCCGACTTCGCGGTGCTCCTTCACTCTCCCCGCCGCCGGGATCTCGATCCCGCTAGGTGGTGGCTGCGGCTCGGAGACAAACCGCTTCACGTCATCCTGCGCAAAGACACAAGGCGTCAGCAACTCTGCTACAAGTGCCTACTACTCGGCGAGGGGGGTACGGCTACTCACCTCGTTGGGCGGGCGCGCGGCGGAGTACTCCTCGACAGGGCACGCCGTGTACTCCGGCATGTCCTTGAAGATCCTCGACAACCTCTCAACGATGTCGTTGTCGTCCAGCTCGCCCCCCGGCATCCGCGACGTATCGTTGTCGCCGGTGTACTCGAAGCCCATCGTATCCCGCGCCATCAGCGGCTGGATCCTGCGCTTCATGAAGCTGAAGGCCACGTGTTCGGCCCTCAGTCCCGCATCCCGCAGAGTCCTGATACGTGCTAACAACTCCGGGAGCTGGATTCCCTCCTGCATGGTGGGCTCCGTGTTCCACCACTCCTGGTGCCTGGGCTGCCGTCCGCTCGGCTTCGGCAGCTCGGGATGGTGGTTCGTGATGTAGAACCACCTCGTCTTCCAGTCGGTGTTGGAGTCCACGAGCTTGTACGCCAGGTACTGCTCCGCGGCATCCTCCCTCAGCTGGATCCCGGCCCCTCCGACTACTCTGGGGTTGGAGGCGCTGGGCTGCGGCTTCACGCGGAAAAACTTCCGGAAGAGAACCCAGTGCGGCTTGATTCCCAGGAAGGCTTCGCAGAAGTGGACGAAGACAGAAGTATGGAAGATACCATTGGGGTTCAGGTTGAGGTACTCGATGCCATAGTACCTGAGCAGCCCCTTGAAGAAGTCGCTTGCTGGTAGCGCAAGACCGCGCTCCACGAAGCGCGAGAACATCGGGATCTCGTCTTCGGCCTTCTCCATTGGATAAGGATCTCCCTGCGGCGGATCTCCACATGTCGATCTCCTTCTCCACGATGAACCCGCTGTTCAACGGGGGTTAGCAAGGTGTCCTCCGTCTTGACCTTCGACTTTTTCCACTCGCGGCTTGGGTCGGCGCGCGGTGGAGATGTGGGCGTCGCTCGGTGCCGGCCGCGGCGGCCTCTCGCACGGCTCCTCTTCTTCCCGCCGGCCTTCGACGTCTTCGACGGTGACGGTTTCATTCTCCAAGTACAAGGAGTCTTCACTCGCATTCGCTCGGAGGCTAACCTAAAGCTTTCGGGTGGCGATGCGTTCGGATCTACTACGGCGACGGCGCTCGCTGGAGTGGATCTACTTCAAGATTCAAGTGGCAAATGATTGCGGCTCACTTGGGTGAAAACCCTAAGGGTTTCGGCTTGTATTTATAAGCCAAATCGCCCCCGCAACGGGCGGCCGGATAAGTCCACGCGCGGGCGACTCGGCGCCAGCGCGTGACTCTTCGTATTCTACTAGTCGACGCGCTTCACCTCGGGGGCTCGGCTACTTCTACTCGACTACCTGGGACGCGGCTAGTCTCAAGAGCATCTCAGGACACATTCTCCAAGAAGACCCTTCAATTCGAGAGGAAGTACTCGACTCAAGGCTCGGGGGCTCGTGCCACGTGTCCTTCGGTTTTTCTCCGGATTTTTCGGGATTTTCTTGTCAAGACCTCGGATGGATCCTCAGCCAGAGCCCGCGGCTCGAGGCTCGGGGGCTACTCCACGTGGATTGCGGTTCTGCAAATCGCGTCTCCATGGCGGCTTCGGCTTCAAGACAAGGCAAGCATTTTTTGAAGGCCTTCGAAGGCAGTTTTCAAGGACGCTTGGGACTACTCGAGAAGACTTCAAGATTGCTCAAACATCAGCTGGAGTACATTCCAGCCTCGGGATGCTTCGACTACTCTTGAGGACTTTTGGCTTGTAGCACTCAGGGACGCTTGAGGGCTACTCGTTAAGGCCGTCAAGACTACTGGAAGCTATCCTTCTCGACTACAAAGTACTCGGGGGCTTGTCGTATGGACCTCCCCCGGGCCCACTACCTCGGTGGGTACCGGGACCGACTACTCGGTGGGCCCACGGGACTACCGGCTTGCGCTACACGGCACCCGAAGGCGTGGAGCACAAGGACAACACGGGGAGTAGTACTCGGTTAGGACTCGTACACGTTCCGCACCGTATAGAGGTCTCCTAGACGTACTCGGCTAGTACTCCCTCCCTACTCCGACTTGTAACCCCGCCTCCCGACCATATAAGGCGAGGCGGGGACCGATCTCGGGATCACCTCATCCAATCTCAACTCACGGCGCACCGTTGCACCATCCTGTAACCGTGCCCTATCAATCCAGAGCTACGCAGCATACAGGACGTAGGGTATTACGCACCTCGCGGCCCGAACCTGTCTAAATTGTGTGCCACGTGTCTCTTCCTTCGAGTTACCGATCTCGGCGAGTCACATTCATCTACTTCGGGTACTCCCCGTAGTAGGTTGCCGGTCCAAAACACCGACAGAAAGTGGATCAAGGAACTACTCAATGCACTCCGGGGGCTGCGTACTCAACCCACCAAGCCGACAGGACAGTCGCCATATTTCCTGGTCTATGGCTCCGAAGCTATTCTACCGGCCGACGTCATGTGGGACTCACCGGCAGTAGATCAATACGACGAGGGCATATGTGAAGACATCAGGAGAGTTGACATCGATGGACTCGAAGAAGCTCGCTGTGCTGCCCTCGTCCAATCAGCAAGGTACCTCGAGGGTATCCGACGCTAGCATGATCGCAACGTCAAGGAACGCTCCTTCAACGTTGGCGATCTCGTCCTCCACCGCATCAAGAACATGGAAGGACTACACAAGCTCAAGTCGCCATGGGAAGGTCCCTTCATAGTTGCAAAGGTGACCGGACCAGGCTCGTATCGCCTCCAGACTCTTGAAGGCGAAGACGTCAGCGACTCGTGGAACATCGACCAGCTCTGTCGATTCTACGCCTAGTCTCTCGACTACTCTGGGGGCTCAAGTCTACACGACTACCCCAGGACCCCTTCGCTGTAAGCGGCCTCTGGGTCCAGGCACTAGTCTCTGGACTACTCTACTCCAACATCCATCATTAACGGCTACTAACGAATCTCGGGCTGCTCAGGGTGTCAAAGGACTCTAGCAGCGGTCTAACAAGAGACCATGTACTTCTAGATCTAGCATATACGGCTACTAACGGATCTACAGCTGTAAGCGGCTATGCGCCCTAGCACTACTTAGCCGTAGGCGGCCTTCGCGTCCTGGCGACTACACTTGTAAACGGCCCTGGCCATCCAGGTGTACTCTTGCAGTAATAAAGTTCGATTATTGATCAACTTATTTACTGGTCTACTATCGAGTACTACTACTCGTGACAACTCCATGATGGGCACTCTGCACATATACACCACGACAATGAGTACTCATTTATGGAAGATCTTTTCATTTACACTTAAACAAGTTCATTACAACTTTGTTTATATACAATTGCTGCTACAAGCTAAACCTATAGGACATCTACTGGAGGTTCAGCTTCTCGGCAACTTGCTCGGCGATTGGCGCCATCTGCTCCAGCAGCTCCGCGTACTGCTCATCTGTGCAATTGGCGGCTAGTCCACCCGCGACTACGTCTACCGGAGCCTTGGGGAAGTATGACTTCATGTACGCCAAGACCTGGTTCGGGATAGACTTCGCCAGATGCTTGACATAAGTAGCCAGGCGTCCGGGGGCTTCCTTCAATCGGTCAACCAACGAAGCAATCCTCAGCCCGCCCGGGTGTGGCACCAGCAGCCTCGCGATGGGAAGTGCGGCTACTTCAAGTTCCTTGAGCTGTCCCCGCAACTTCTCGCAATCTTCATTCAGCTTCTGCGGAGATTTATAGCAGTTGACAAGGTCACGATCCGAGACGATCCAGAGCTCCATGTGCGTATTACACTCATGGACCAGCTGCTTATAATCGTACTCAAGTACCTCGCGGGCATCCTTCTCTCGGTAGAAGAGATTCTTCATATCGACTTCTGATGCCTTCAGCTGTTCCACTCGAGCCTCAAGATCTGCAAACAACTCAAAGGGAGATGTCAGACTACTGCAGGGTACCCGCAATAAGTACTCGTCAAGATGGTATCGGCATACCTTTGTTCTTTTGGTGCAACGACTTGTTCTTGCGGACCAGTTCATCGCTCTTCGCCTGCATTTCTTGTACTTCATTGTGGTACTGGGCGAAGGCGCCATCAAGCTTGGACTGGAGCATGGCGAAGTGCTTCCGGGCTTTATTGAGTTCCTTCTCCAACGTCTCTGCCCGGAGCACCGTATCACCATACCCCTGGAGCATATCAGATTTCTGACGGGATCTCTCCACGACATCCTGCAGAAGGCAACAATAATTCGGGTATTCAAATCTAGAATATTTTAACTACTCAAGGGTACTGATACATACCTTCATCCATTGCTCGGTTTGCCGCATCGACTCCAAGTTCCGGGCTACTGTCGATGGGTTGATAAGATCATCCGCCAGAAGCTGGAGTCCATCACGACTAGTCGCGGCGGCCTCGGACATCGGCGCCGAACGGATCGGCTCGGCGTCTTGGATTTCTGGCGAGCGGACGACTACCTCCAGGCTCGTCTCCTGCAGTGCATCGTCACGCACCTCTTCGGCCACCCCGGGGGCTACTCCGCGGGCTATCTCCGCCGGCTCCGTTGCTGCTCCGGTGGCCACCTCGGTTTCCGGCACAACGCCTTCAACCGACACAGCCTCGGGGATGGTGCTTCCCTCGACTTTTGCCCCTGTCAACACAAGACACACGAGATCAGTTCCACGGGGGCTTTGGCTACTACTCGAGGAAGGCTGCATCACCGCAGTGTACTCACCTTCTACTACGCTGGCTTCTGCCAGCGTAGCCTCCGCGACCGGCGTCACAGTTTCGTCCTGAAGGAGGGGAGCGGACTCCTCGACAGCGAGTGCCGGATTCTCTTCGCCCACTGCCGTGCTGGGCTCATCTCCTTCCCAGGACAAGTCAGTCAATTTCCTGCACAATACATAATCGGTGGTCAACCAAGTAAGATTACCAAGCTACATGTACTACTCGGGAAAGCTCTTCACTTACAAGCTAGACCGGACGACAGTCACGGTCGGAGCGCCAAGTATGCTGGCGATGTCTACAAGCCCGGCTTCAGTGGGCGCCTCCTCTTCAGCTTGAGCTGCTGCCGGTTCTTCAGCACCAGCTGTCGCTCTCGGTTCCGGGCTGCTCTCCACAACCGGCGCTTGCGGCTCGACAACTCTAGTCGGCTGCTGTGTCATCTGAGACACAAGTTCTTCTACGGTGGGGGCTGGGCTGCGGCTTCTCTTAGCCGGTTCGCCCACCAGCTCCCAGTCGTTTCCGTCCCCTTGGTCAATGGGATCGGAAGGTGGAATCTCCTGCGAGAGCCCAGAATTCAATTGTCAGCATACACAATACTGCAAGACAAGTACTTGACTACTCTACTTGAGGAGCTTACCTCTTGAGACGTAGTCTCGGTGACCTTCAATTTCATGGCGACACGCTTGCGTGCCACATTGCGCGGGCTCCTCGGCGGCGCAGGGAGACTAGCCTCCAGGCTAGTCGGAGGATCATCGATGAGGGGCACATTAGGCAGTCCAGGACGGCTAAACCTGGGCTGCAGCTAGAACCGCTCCTGAAGTGTCTCCCCGTCCTCCTCATCGGACGTGTCTTCAACGATGATGGTGTCATCACCTTCGCCGACTTCAAGGCACTCTTTGCCCTTGCCCTTTCCCTCCTCGGGAATATCCACAAGTCGAGGAGGGGAAGCTGGGTCGGATACAAACTTCGTCAGCTCATCCTGCAGCAAACAGTTTGGGTGAGCTCAACTACTACAATACAATGGGCACTCGAAGACACAAGTTTGTTTACCAACCTCGTTCGGCGGATGAGATGCGGAGTACTCGGGAACTGGGCAGGGTGTGTATGGCGGCATATCCTTGAAGATCCTGCCCAGCCTCTGGACAATATCGTCATCGTCGATCTTGCCACCAGGCCTCCTCGACGTGTCGTCGTCGCCCGTATATTGGTACCCGAGGGTATCGCACGCCATCAGCGGCTATACCCTCCTCTTCATGAAGCTTAAGGCCACGTGTTCGGCCATCAGCCCGGCTTCTCTCAAAGCCTTGATCTTCTGCAGCAGCTCAGGTAATTGAATACCCTCCTGCATCGTCGGCTCCGTGTTCCAACAGGACCGATGCTTCGGCTGCTTTCCACTCAGCTTCGGCAGCTTCGGGTGGTGATTGGTGATGTAGAACCACTTCGCTTTCCAGTCTTGGTTGGAATCGATCAGCTTGTACGACAAGTACTGCTCGGCGGCGTCTTCGCACATCTGGATGCCGGCTCCTCCGACTACTCTTGGGTCGTTGGCGCTCAGCTGCGGCTTCAAGCGGAAGAACTTTCGAAACAAAACCCAGTGGGGCTTGATTCCCACGAAGGCCTCGCAGAAATGGACGAAGACGGAGAAGTGAAAATCCCGTTAGGGTTCAAGTTCAAGTACTCGATACCGTAGTAGTTGAGGAGACCCTTGAAGAAGTCGCTCACCGGGAGGGCCAATCCGCGCTCCACGAACCGGGCGAACATCGGGATCTCGTCAGGGTTCTTCTCCATTGGATACGGGTCTCCCGCGGCGGCGCGCCACATGTCCACCTCTTTCTCCCAGAGTAACCCGCTGTTGAGTAGCGCCAGCAAATCTTCGGTCTTCGCCTTGGATTTCTTCCATTCTTTGTTCGGATTTTCAGTCTTCATGCTCTTCGATGGGGACGACTTCATCCTCCAAATGCACCAGGTCTTCACTCGCATCCGCTCGGGGGCTTTTTCTGGAGGCAAACGGCGGCAGTGCGCGTGGATCTGCAGATTGTAGTGCAGCGGCAGTGTGCACGGGTGGCTGACTCTTGGCTAGATCTGTTTCAAATGGCTGCAAATGTGGGGGATGGAAAACCCTAAGGGTTTCGACTTCTATTTATAAGTCAACCGGTGGCGCTGCAACGACCAGATGGATAAGTATCGGCAGCTGACTCAGCGACGACCGCCTGACCTTTCATCTTCCAGTAGTCGACACGCTCCATCTCGGGGGCTCGGCTACGTCTACTCAACTCCCTAGGTGGCGACAAGATTCAAGAGCAACTCAGGTTACATTCTACATTCAAGATGACCCTTCAATTCGAGATGAAGTACTCGACTCAAGGCTCGGGGGCTCCGTGCCACGTGTCCTTCGGTTTTTTCTCCGGATTTTACGGGATAATCTTGCCAGAACTTCAGATTGACTCTCAGCCAGAGTCTACAACTCAACCTAAGGCTCGGGGGCTACTCCATATGGAGTGCGATTTTGCAATCGCACTTCCATATAAATCTCGACTTCAAGACAATGCGAGTATTATTGAAGACCTTCGAGAGGAGAACTCGAGGACGCTTGGGAACTACTCGAGAAGACTTCAAGACTATTCAAGGATCAGTTGGAGTACCTTCCAGCCTCGGGATGCTTCAAGTATTCTTGAGGACTTTTGGCTTGTAGTACTCGGGGACGCCTGAGGACTACTTGTCAAGGCCATCAAAACTACTCGAAACTATCTTGCTCGACTACAAAGTACTCGGGGGCTTGTCGTATAGACCTCTCTGGGCCCACTACCTCGGTGGGTACCAGGACCGACTACTCGGCGGGCCCCTGGGACTACTCGTCTTGTGCCACACGGCACCTGATGGCGTGAGGCGCAAGGACTACGGTGGAGAAATACTCGGATAGGAAGCTATACGTGTTCTGTACTGTGTAGAGAACTCCTAGACGTACCCGACTAGTACTCTCTTCTCAAACCGACTTGTAACCCTGCCTCCTGGACTATATAAGACGAGGCAGGGACCCCCCTCTCTCTCTCATATATGCATCATCTTGTAAACACACCCAATCAATCCAGAGCTACGCAGCATACAGGACGTAGAGTATTACGCACCTCGCGGCCCGAACCTGTCTAAATTGTGTGCCACGTGTCTCTTCCTTCGAGTTACCGATCTCGGCGAGGTCACATTCATCTATCTCGGGTACTCTCCTTGGTAGGTTGCCGGTCTAAAACACCGACACACAATGTTACTCAAAAGCACTCCATATATAGCGTATAAAATATTTATGTGCAAAGGGTTTATATAGTAGCCTGTAGGTTCAGCTGCCCATAGGAGTATGTGCTTGATTGGATGAAAAACAAACCATAAGCAATATAATATTTCATTCAACCACCCAGGGGCGGGCCCGTATTGATGCATGGGTATTCAATTGGATACCCAAAAAATTGGCAAAAAAATAATAGACATAGTATATAACATGTATATGTATCAAAAATAGAAAATAACCTCACAAAATAAGCTTACCAATCTCATATTAACTCTTGGGCTCATATGACTCACTTTCCAATCTTATTTTGGTATTTAATTATGTGTTATAAATAAATACTTTAGAGTGGTAAATTAAAGGTTTTTTATCCCTTCAAAAATTATGAATACCCAAACTTCAAATCGTTCCAGACGGGGCCTGACTAGTTGCCAACAACCCTATTTATTTGATAATGTACTATACATATATGGTACTTTATGTCTTAATAGGCTACCCACATTACTATGGTTAGCTTCAGATGGTTGCAGGGGCGGGTCCAGGGAAACCAAAGGAAAAGGTATAGGAAGTGATTCCTCCGAAATGAAAACAAAGTTGTCGTCTGGAACAAAGTAATCAAGGGAGAGTTTCCTCCGGAGTACTGTAGATAGACGCTGATTTCACAGGAACCAGAAAATCAACTCCAATCATGTGTTTTCTCTTTGGCTGCGAGCGCACTCGACGGTCGACGCGGGTGAAGGCGCTAGCAGGATGGCCTCGCTGGAGCCCTCGGCGCAGAGCAGCAGCCCGCCCTCCCACTGGCGGATCGAGACACGACGACCGCATATCCCACACCGCCTCCGCCACCCTCCCAGCGATGGCGACGACCGCATCCACCAAAGCTACCATCGTCTGTCTGGAGGAGGAGGGCGCGCAAGGAGGCAAGGGCCGAGGCCGCGCGGCGTGAGGAGGTCCTCCGCCATGGGTCGCAGGTGGAGCTTGATGGCAGTTGGCAGGGGCCGTGGGTGGAGTGCGGCGACGGAGAAATAGAAAATAGAAAGTGGAGGCTGGTCGCGCTGCCGTCAACTGGCCGGCTAAGCCATTGACTCCCTTGCGACTCCGGCCGGCTGCAAATGCGCTTGTGGTCGTCACTCATGGATGAAGATGAAGGGTAGCTTGAGAGGATAAGGATGGTGAATTGAAAAAATAAATATAATGGTCCCACGTGTAAGCGAACTGGCTCATCACGTAGGGTCATTTATAAGATATAAAAATAGAATGTGATCATGTGTATTTGTTAATTAATCCATCTTACATTCAAATGATTTCTTTATTCTTATGATACCCTGATTTCTATGTTCCTGCGTTCTAAACACACATTCATATTCAATTCCTATGGTTTTCATTCCTCTGTTTTCCTCATTCATCTTTTCTTCATTCCTACGACTTGACGGTGAGCACGCTGCCGCCATGGTGGCGGAGGACCAGGGGCCACCACGGGCCGACACCACAAGCGGCAGCGAACTCCGGCCACCCTCGCCGTAGGAACACGCCGTCGGCATCCTGCGCGACCTCGACATGCCGGACCTTCACCTTCCTGCCGGATGGGGCGACGACGCGGGCCTCCTCGGCGCCAAACTCCTCGGTCAGCTCGTCGGGGATGCGCTGCAAAAAAGCGCAAGATCAATCAATTTCCACGGTCGGAGTCATGACTTGTCGGCGCGCGGTGTGACGGAGAAAGCGTTGGCCTTTACCAGTGTATTGCAAGAGAAAGGCAGCAGGACCCGTAGGTGATTGCTGTTGGCGGCGTCGGCTTCGGCAAATTGCAGGCAAAAGCAAGTTGTGCACTGCGGATTGCAGAGGGACTCGCGCGCCTGGCCACCGGCGCAAGAGCTCGCGTGCCCAGCCGCCGACCGCTGGCACCTCGTTGTCCTCGCCCACATCGCCGGGAGGCGCGCACGCCCGCGGATCGGCCCCGCGGACCGGCGGAGGAGCGGCGGCGGGGAGCTCGCGCGGGAGGACTGGCACGGTGGATCCAGCCATCGACGGAGAGGAGGTGGCAGTCGGCTCCTTCCCAGCTCTGTCGTTCCCGCTGGCCGCCCGAGCTCGTCACCGGCGTCAGCCATGGATCATTGGCAGAGGTGTTCGTCGGTCGGGTCTCGTCCGCTGGAGCCGCGGCAGCCGGAGCTTGCTCGCCAGACGCGAGGTGGCCGAGATGCGCCCGCCTCGCCGCGACGTACGGAGCTCGCCGGCGAGGGGCGCGGCGGCTCGCCCGCCGGTGCGTGGTGGCCAGGGACGCGCCTGCCTGGCACCGCGGCCGGATCTCACCGGGGGAGGGAGGGGGCGGCGTACGGGATCAGCTCGTTGTCGCTGGAAAATGTGTCGTTTCTCCCCAGTGCGGCGGGTGCCGTTTCTATGTGCATCGATATTAGGGTAGACTTCGTTTCCTGAGGAGGAAACCGTTTTTATGTTTTTCCTCTCTCTCTTCTTAAATTTCTTTGCCACATCAGCAAAATAGACGAGGTGTCCACCAAATTAATGCACGTAGAAACCACATTAAATTCTCCATTGGGACTGCCCTAAGAAGAGTTGTTAATATAGCTACTTAGTTAACCTCCTATAAAAAAAGCGTACCCAGTGTCGTAGGCTCCCACACTGTGCGGGGTCTGGGGGAGATTATTAGCGGGAGGTTGTTCCCACACATCTTGCGATGTGTAGAGGCCATCGCTCGAACCTGTGAACTCTCGTTTACAGGCGGCAAACACTATCACTTGCACTAACCTCCTATACATCAGTAAAATATGCTGCAGAATTGATTAAGGGCGTAGAGAATAATTGTAGCGATCTAGGCCCTTTCGCACCTTTGTTAATGGTGTGTTTCGGTGACAAATGACAACCATATGCTTGTGACTAACCTTTGTTTTGAAGCGGATTTCTATTTGGGTTATTGTCACGAGTATTGAATGGAATGAGACCCCCCAATTTGAATTAATGGGCTCAATATGGTCGAAGACTGCAAGGCTAAGGACTTTGTTAGTTCCAAGTGTCGCAAAGGAGATGAAGGACACTTGGATTGCTAGTTTGTAGTTTTGACCGTACTATTAAGAGGGGTTCGTACACTAGTAGCTTGACCATGCACTCCAAAAGCCATAAAATA
The DNA here is from genome assembly GCA_947561735.1 of Cenchrus americanus. Taxonomy (NCBI): domain Eukaryota; kingdom Viridiplantae; phylum Streptophyta; class Magnoliopsida; order Poales; family Poaceae; genus Cenchrus; species Cenchrus americanus. Next base: position 69,053,114 of record OX387242.1, read on the forward strand.
TGCACACTCAAGTTCCTTGGATGCTATCTAGCTCAGAGAGTTCATGGAAGCAAGGTTGAAGCAAAAGAATCGACGAAAAACTCAAAGGCGCTGAATTGGATGAGTTGAAATCAAAATTCATAGTGTCGGATGATCCGACGCCCAAGTTTTAACACGTGTCGGATGAGTTCTGCAGCCAACAGATTCAAAATGGACCGTCAGATTAACCGACGGTACTGGCATCGGTTCATCCGACGCCTTAGGGTTTGGCTACAGTTCTGGTCAAGGGTCTGCACTTAAGCATCGGACGATCCGACGCCTTGACCATCGGTTCATCCGACGGCTGCATTTAAATCATATAGAGACGCGCCAAGACTTCTTCTTCAGCACCGGATGAACCGACGCTTGGATTGAATACTCAGCGGTTCATCCGACGCCTTGATTCAAATCACACAGTACCGCCCCAAGTGTGGTGCCTTCAGCACCGGATGATCCGACGGGGCGTCGGTGTACAACGTCGGTGCATTGTCTGTGTTTCTTGGTTCAACGGCTATATTGGAGTTTGTGAGTGACTGGATGATCCGACGCTCAGCAGGGGGGCACCATCGGTTCATTCGACGGTACAACTTTTCAGGGGACTTTTTCCAACGGTTAGCCTCCTTTGCTAGGCCTATAAATAAGCCCCCTGCCTCTCTAGAGCTGCCTTTGCCACTCTGAAGATCTATTGCAGCCTAGGAGAGAAGGAGAGTGTGTTCTTGCCTATTGGGATTTCTCTTCCTCTTCATTGAGGTGTTCTTCCTTAGTGAGCAAGAGTTTCAAGGTGCATCCATGGCTTAGTTCAGTGCTCAGGTCAAGTGAAGGTGTGCGGGCTTGTTACTCTTGGAGTTTGACGGCTCCTAGACGGTCTAGGTGACTTGGGGGTTCTTGGTGAGCTCTTGGAGATTGTGGGAGCCTCAAGACAAGCTTGGTGTACACGGTTCGAGACCCACCATTCCGGAGATGGAGAACGGGTACTCTTAGTGAGCACTTGTGTCTTTGTGACTCAAGGGGGAGCGATACTCTAAGTGAGTTCTCCAACGTGGATTAGGGAGAAGCGTTGACTTCTTAATACCACGGGAAAAAATCCGGTCGCCTCTTGTCCATCTTATTTACTTCTAGCACTTACTTTCAGCATTTCAATTCCACTCTCAAGTTTCTTTGTCTTTGTTCTAGCTTTTTTTGCTTGTGTGCTTCATATCTTGCCTAGGTTGTCATATTGCCTCCTAGTGTGATATTTGCTAAGGAAACTTGTGATAGTGTGCTCTAGTAGTAGGGAAGAACCCTTTTAGTATGGGCAACACTAGTTGATAGGTTAAGGTTTTCGTTTTTCCTAGAGCTTGCAAAACAAGTCCCATATTCAACCCCCCCTTCTATGTGACTAGATCCTACAAGTGGTATCAGAGCTAGGCTCCCTTTTTTGCTTGGCTTAACCGCCTAGGGAGATGGGGAAGGGAAGCGGCAATGGCCCTCCAAAGTTGGTGGGGAAGCGCTTCACCTTTTGGGCTCATAGAATGGCCAGCTACCTTCAAGCTCAACATTATGATGCGTGGCGCACTACCATGTATCCATTGCCTACGGTTCCCACCGAGAGTGAAGCTAAGTGGAATGCACGTGCTAGGAATCACATATTTGAGGCGCTAGATGAGGAGTTGTTTGATTGGGTCTTTTCTTTGCCCACCACCCATGAGGTGTGGATGGAACTCAAAGAAATCCATGTGGGTAACAAAAAGATCCGTGAGGAAAAATATGAGTTGCTCAAGTTGGAACTCAATGAGTTCAAAATGAAGGATGACGAGAGGGTAGAGCAAATGTATTCTAGGATGGGGGTGCTTATTCAAAGTATCAATGCTCTCGATGTTGCTAACCTTTCTGAGCAGGAAACCATCCGAAAAATCCTTCAAACGCTCCCCAAGCCAAGATACAACATCGTCAAGGCACTTCTCTTTGAGAAGGATTTCACCACCCTCACCATCATAGAGGTTGTGAGCAAGATCCGCTCCCACGAGATGTTCATGATGGAAGACATGGAATCATCTACCTCACACTCAAGCGCCAAGAAAGATCTTGCACTCAAGGCAAGTGAAAAGGGGAAGTCCAAGAAGATTAAGGAAAAAGCTCCTTCTTCCTCAAGTGAAAGTGATGATCCAAGTGACTCAAGTGAAGCGGAGAGCGATGATGCTAAGCTTGCTCTTCTCATGAGGAAGACCACAAGAATGCTCTCCAAGATTGGCAAGAAGGGCTACAACTATGATCCTAAGAAGCAAAAGTTCCGGTCATCAAGAAGAAGTGGTGAGGGAAGCAATTGGAAGTGCTACAATTGTGGTAGCTATGATCATCTCTCATATGATTGCGCCAAGCACGACAAATGAGTGTCAAACTCAAGCAAGAAGAATGATGAAGATGACAAGGATGCCAAGTACTACAAGAAGAACTCATCCAAGAAAAAGTCATCAAACAAGCCCTACCACAAGAAGAAGGGTGAACATCGTTCTCTCTTGGTCAATGAATGGGTGGCCGGGGGTGAGACTTCAAGTGAATCAAGTGAAAGTGAAGAGGACAAGAACAAGAAGATCGCCAGTATTGCTATCATGGATGATGAGCCTCCACTTCCACCTCCACCAATGTGCTTCATGGCAAAGCACTCCAAGGTGAGCGATAGTGATAGTAGTGGGTCTTCTGGTGATGATGATCTCTCACCTCTTGCTCTTAAAGATCTTCTTGATGAATACACCCTCATGATAAAGAAACAAAAGAGTAAGCTCAAAGCTCTTGATGAGACTCATGAGAAACTTAAGCTTTCATATGATGAGTTGCTTGTGAAGCACAATGACCTTAGCAAAAAGCATGATGCTTTGGTAGTGTCTAACAAGTCACTTAGAGATGACCACAACAAGTTACTTGATAAGCACAATGAGCTAATCGTCAAGCATGACGACATAACCATGCTTAACAAGTCTCTTGAGTCAAGTCATATGAAGCTCAAGAAAGAACATGTGCTCTTAGAGATGAAATATCAAGAACTTGATCTTGCTAGTGAGGATATTGGTTCTAGTGGGCATGCAAATGCTAGAGAAGTCACTAAAGTCAATGCCTCCACCTCATGTGATGATCTAATTGAAAAACCTAAGGTCTTGCTTAATGTTGAAAATATTGCATCTTCCTCCAAGACTAACCATGATAGGGTGAAAGCTCTTGAAGAAGAAGTGAGAAGCTTAAGGTCTTGTGTAAAGACTTTGGCCAAGGCTGAGGAGTTGCACAAGGAGATCCTCTACTACAATGCAAGAGACTATGGGACAAAGGGGCTTGGTGCTTTCCCTAATCCCATCAAGGAAACTCCTAGGTCAAAGGAGCTATATGGGTGTTTCATCAATGAAGGTGGATCTTATTGTCAACATTGCAAGGTCACCGGTCATCACACAAGAGAGTGCCCAACACCCACTCGCCCCTTGCCCACCTTGCCTAGCAACTACAAGTCCATGTACAATGACAACCACTTCTTGTTGATGAAAAAGAACAATGGCACAGTGGCAATCAAGTTCATTGGGGCCAAACCAATAGTCAAGCCACCTAGAAGCTTGTGGATTCCTAAAGCTCTTGTCACTCACATCAAAGGGCCCAAACTAGCTTGGGTTCCTAAATCTCAATGCTAATTTCTTGTGTGCAGGTGAACTAAAAGGCCGAAGGGAGTCATTGGATACTTGATAGTGGTTGCACTCAACACATGACTGGCCAAGTAAAAATGTTCACCTCACTAGTGGATGATGCGGGAGATCATGAACAAGTTTCATTTGGTGATAACTCTAAAGGAAGGATCTCCGGATTGGGTTAAATCTCTCTAACAAATGACTTATCCCTATCCAATGTTCTTTTTGTGGATTCTTGTAGTTATAACTTGCTTTCCATTGCACAATTTTGTGACCTTGGTCTTTCATGCACATTTGATGATGAAGGGGTCACAATTACTAACAAGAAAACTAATGAAGTTGTTTTCAAGGGATTCCGCTATGGCAATATTTATCTTGTAGATTTTACATCTCGTGAAGCAAACTTAACTACTTGCCTCGTCTCCACTACATCCAAGGGTTGGCTATGGCATCGTCGCATTGCACACATAGGCATGAGCCAACTCAAGAAAGCTTTCAAGAAATGCATGGTCCTTGGTGTGAAGGATGTTACATTCGAGAAGGACAAGTTGTGTAGTGCATGTCAAGCCGGCAAGCAAGTTTCAAGTCATCATCCCATGAAGGCTTATGTATCTACCACAAGACCATTGGAGCTCATTCACATGGACCTCTTCGGACCAACTACATACAAGAGTCTTGGTGGTAATCTCTATTGTCTTGTCATTGTTGATGATTTCTCACGCTATACTTGGACTTTCTTTTTGGAGGACAAGGGCAAGACATTTGACATCTTCAAGAAGTTCGCTACTAGAGCCCAAAATGAATTTAGGTCATCCATGGTAAAGATAAGAAGTGACAATGGGTCGGAATTCCGCAACACAAAGGTGGAAGAGTATTGTGATGGTGAAGGCATCAAGCATGAATTCTCCTCAACCTATACACCCCAACAAAATGGTGTAGTTGAGAGGAAGAACAAGACACTCATCACTCTTGCTAGAGCTATGTTGGATGACTATGGAGTCTCGCAAAAGGTTTTGGGCGGAAGCTATCAACACGGCATGTCACGCTTCAAATACAGTGTATCTCCACCGACTCATGATGAAGACACCATATGAGCTACTCATTGGGAGAAAGCCCAACATCTCTTACTTTCGGGTGTTTGGTTGTAAGTGTTTCATTTTCAAGAAGAGAAAGCATCTAGGGAAGTTTGAGAGTAGAGTAGATGAGGGCATATTTGTTGGTTATGCATCTAACTCCAAAGCATATAGAGTATTCAATAACTCTACACGAGTGATTGAAGAAACATGTGATGTGGAGTTTGATGAATCTAATGGCTCCCAAGGAGATGGTTTTTGTTGTGATGATGTAGGAAAAGAACCTCTTCGAGAAGCAGTGAAGAAGATGGCCATTGGTGACATCAAGCCAAGGGAGGATGATGACCCTCACTCCATTCTTGAAGACTCATCCTCCGATGATGATAATGATAATGATACACCAAGGCATCCACCTACATCACCCACAAGACAAGATAGTCCATCTTCCTCACAAGAACCACCTCCTATCTCACAAGACACTCAAGATCAAGTAGAGGACATGGGCGAAGTTCAATCTCATGATGATCCCACCTCTACAATATTTGGAAGACGCACAAGGACTTCAACAAATCATCCAATTGATCTTGTGTTGGGTGATCCCCAAGGGGGTACAAGGACTCACCGCAAGAAATATGCCTCATTTTGCAAACATCATGCTTTTGTCTCTTTTGTAGAACCCACAACTATATATGAAGCTCTTGGGGAAGCGGATTGGACCTTGGCTATGCAAGATGAGCTCAACAACTTCACAAGAAATCAAGTGTGGGAGTTGGTTGAGCGCCCCAAGAACAAGAATGTGATTGGCACCAAGTGGGTCTGCCGGAACAAGCAAGATGAACATGGCATTGTGGTGAAGAACAAGGAAAGACTTGTCGCCAAAGGGTACTCTCAAGTAGAAGGCTTGGACTATGGAGAGACCTTCGCTCCGGTGGCACATCTTGAATCTATCCGTATCCTCCTTGCATATGCATCTAGTCATAAAATGAAATTATTTCAAATGGATGTAAAGAGTGCTTTCTTGAATGGCTTCATCAATGAAGAAGTCTATGTGGAGCAACCTCCCAGTTTTGAAGATACTATGTATCCTAACCATGTCTATAGGTTGCACAAGGCGTTGTATGGACTCAAGCAAGCTCCTAGGGCATGGTATGAGAGGCTCCGGGATTTTCTCATTGAAGCGGGATTCAAGATTAGTAGAGTGGACAACACTCTTTTCACAAAGATAATCAAAGAACTCTTCATTTGTCAAATTTATGTTGATGATATTATCTTTGGCTCTACTAATCTCAAAGTGTGCAAGGATTTTAGTGAACTCATGACTAGGGAATTCGAGATGTCAATGATCGGAGAGCTCAACTTCTTCCTTGGGTTTCAAATCAAGCAATTGAAGGAAAGGACTTTCATTCATCAAGAGAAGTACACCAATGATATTCTCAAGAAGTTCAAGATGGATGATTGTAAGCCGATCAAGACTCCAATGCCTACTAATGGACATCTTGACCTACATGAGGGAGGTAAATCGGTTGACCAAAAGCTTTACCGTTCTATGATCGGTTCTCTTCTTTATCGTACCGCATCTAGGCCCGATATCATGTTTAGTGTTTGTATGTGTGCTCGGTTTCAAGCAAACCCTAAAGAATCTCACCTAAGTGCTTGGAAAAGGATCCTTAGATATTTAAAATACACCCCTAGCATTGGCTTGTGGTACCCCCATGGTGCTGGTTTTGAGCTCTTGGGTTATTCAGATTCGGACTTTGCCAGATGTCGAGTAGACTGTAAGAGTACTTCGAGTGGGTGCCATTTGCTAGGTCGCTCTTTGGTTGCTTGGTCCTCTAAGAAGCAAAACTCCGTGGCCTTATCCACCGCGGAGGCGGAATACATTTCCGCGGGGGCTTGTTGTGCTCAAATCCTCTATATGAAGCAAAGCCTCTTGGATTATGGTGTGGTTCTAGATAGGGTTCCCCTCCTTTGTGACAATGAGAGTGCCGTAAAAATTGCTAACAACCCGGTTCAACACTCTCGCACCAAGCACATTGATATCCGTCACCACTTCTTGCGAGACCACGTTGCAAAAGGGGACATTGTCCTTTGTGGTGTTAGCTCCGAGGAGCAATTGGTGGATATATTCACCAAGCCTCTTGATGAAAACACCTTTTGTAGGCTTCGGAGTGAATTAAATGTGCTTGATGCATCGAACATCATGTAATGCTTGTCATATAGTTTGCATTTGCATATGTACATGATTAGGGGCTTGTCTAACCTTGATGAGATAGTGATGAGTATGGGTCTTGCTTGAGCCGATGGTTCTTTTGTTTCGCTCAAGGCATGAAGAATGGCTCATCATGAATAAGCTCATCAAGGGTTCAAACTTGGCAAGATAGTTTACCTTCTCGCTTTGCATTTTTGCTTGTCATGTAGATGCACTCATGTTTATTTTCATGCATTTGTCCTTGCATAGCATTGCGTGAGAGAAGTCACAAAGGAAACTCACACTATGAGAAAGTTGCTTAGCGCTCAATGCAAATCAACAACTCTTAAGGTGTGATGAGACAAATGATTGTGCTTAATGCCTATTGTGTTAAGTCCTAATGAGCTTATGGTGTCAATCTCTAAGTTCAAAGGCAATTAACTCATACATTCCCTTTTTGGAGCTCCCTCCCTCCTTTGGTTCTTAATTTGCCTATTTTTATCTATGGTTTATCCCTCTTTAGGGAGCTAATTGTGTATTATAAGTATTTTGTAAAGGAGTGCTTGAGGGGTGAGGTTGTCACTCAGGATTGATCCAAAGATGTGCTTGTGTTGGCTTGTGTGTGACATTCGACGGATCAAAAATGAGAAATAGTTCAACAAAATCAAATTGTCACTGTCGGAAGAACCGACGCCCTGTAGGTTCTAGCGTCGGAACATCCGGTGAAGGGGTCTGGGCGCTCAGTTGCTCTCTGGTAGCAAATTTCGCACCGTCGGATGAACCGACGCCTTCGCGTCTTTTGACCATCGGTTCATCCGGTGCTGAAGAAATTTTCCTTTCTTCCCAGACCCGCGCGCAACTGCTTCGACACGTTAAAAGTATAGGCCGTCGCACAATCCGATGGTTGGTTTCACCCAGGAGCAGAAGTGCACCGACGGTTCGACCGACGATCTTATTTTTCAACTGTCGGTTCATCCGACGCTACACTGGAGCGTGGGTCCTACCTGCCATATCCGTCGGCGGCCTCTCGATTCGAATCAAACCCGCACTCTGTTGGCCGCCGCTCGCGCATTGTACGCCGACGCCCCTCGCCGCCTCTGGCCACCATCCACGCACGGCGCCACCGTGCTCATTTTCGCGCGCCGCCGCCACCGCACCCTAGTTAGGGTTTGGGTCGCGCCGTCGTTTCCGGCCAACTGCCGCCGCGGGATCTCACCGGTGAGCACCTAGGGTCGTGCACGCCCTACCCCTTCATCCTCAGTTATTTCCCAAGCTTTCTCGCGCCTTGAGGTGAAGACCCCCCTGTGCTCCCCTGCTCCTAACCCATTGCACTGTTTCTAGGGTTCCTTTGCATTGTTCCTAGGTTACATTGGTATCTGTTCTTCACAGTCGAGCACAAATTATTGCGAGCTTTTGCCCTAGACTGTTTTGTGGACATGAGAAATCGTTTGGATTCACCATCTTTGCCCACATTTCATGACACTCCTTCTTGTTCAAGGTCTAGCACATGAAAAGCTCAAGCAATTTCACTCACTTTTGATAAAAAGAGCTATGCCCTGATCACTTACATACCTGCTTGCTCACTTGTTGTTGCAATTTGTCCATTTTTGAGCATGCTTTTGGTAGTTTGTGCTAGATTCATTCACTCTTCTCCACACAAATGCACATCTTGAGCACCTAAGGACCAATCTAGTATCTTTTTAATCTTGTGGTCACAATCTCCTAGAATTTTCATATTTTAGGCTCATATCTGCTCATATGCTATGCCTAAGGACCACTTATCCTTAGTTACATATCATGTTTGTTCTCATCTCTAGCCATTCTATAATCTTCTACCTTTTTCTCTCACAGATGGCAGGCGATAAGCGGAAGGGTAAGGCGGAAGAGCAAACAACAGAAGGAGTGGGAGCTAACAACCTCAGAGGGGCATTCGGATTTCCGAGGGCACACAGAGTCAGGGGGGCAGCCCCAGAGTGAGCAGCAGCAGCAGCAGCAGGCAGAGCAGCAGACACAGCGGCAGCAGTAGCCATGTCGGTCAAGCAGAGGGCACCAGACCACAGAGCAGACAGAGTCACCGCCCTCTCTAGCCAGGTCCGGACCTCGGACACGGGATGGTCACACTCAGCCACAGCCGACACCGCGACAGATGAGAGCTACAGCAGAGGAGCTCATAGAGAGAGAGTAGTAGGCTCTCGACCCCCAGCTACCCAGAGGTCCACGAGCAGAGGCTTTCGGTGTCTATCTCCGTGACCTCCGTCACTTGCCGGGGCTGAAGATTCGGCAGTTGAGGAGTGTGCCAGAGGACCAGTGGTTCCCACGGGGCAGAGAGGAGTGTGACCCCAGGTTCTGGACGATTCCCCAAGAGAGCTTCTATGCCTCCTATACTCACAGAGGGTCTCAGCTCAGCCAACATCGTATGCTACAGTTCACAGCTCTCAGGGCAGCTACAGCCGGAGAGGCGATACTCCCCTTCTTCGACTACCAGCGGGGATTGGTGGACTTAGTGACTCGGAGGTCAGGATACGTCCCCGACTAGGTGGGAGTTTTCTATGCCACCGTGTACGTCGATGTTGAGCGGGTCGCTATCAGATTCATGTTTATGGGTCAGCAGCAGCGGCTTACTCGAGAGGGGATCGCAGAGCTGCTTCAGGTGGATCTACACGATGATTCTATTCACTACCTGGCGTACCCGACGTCGAGCCTCCTCGTCGTGCACACTCACCTGTTCTACCCACCGACAAGGAGATCAGTTTCCTGTTCCAGTAGCCCTTCCTTCCCGGCACACCCAGGACACTAGATCGTCTGATTCGCGAGGCTTACGTGGTTCACTACGCTCTCAGACGGTCTGTACTCTACCGGATGGGGAATGCAGAATCTTTGACAGGGGTGCAGCAGTGGCTCCTGATGTATGTGATGGCGAAGCGCCCCTTTGACCTCGTGGATATCATGCTAGCAGAGATCAAGGATGCCATTATGGATGGCATGGGGATGACACGACAACAGCCTTTCGCTCACTGGATCAGTTGGCTGTCGTCCCGCTCGAGGCTCAGAGGTACGTCGGGATGCTTGAGTCGTCGAAGTTTGTGTTCCCGACCTACTGGCCTCCGATGCCAGGTGACAAGAGGAGAGGCCCGAGAGGCCTGAGGAGAGCCGAGGAGACACTACAGGCTCGGGCAGCAGCAGAGGCAGTTATGGACGAGGCAGCCCGACAGGATGCCACTCTTGCTGTAGCAGAGACACCTCTTCCTCAGTACTTTGCCACAGACGACGAGTCCTCTAGTGACGACGAGGATTTCACACCTGCTCCAGAGCCAGTTTTCAGAGTCCGTCGGTCACACGACGACGAGGCAGGAGGCTCCACCTTGCCAGGCCAGAGAGAGGCTGAGTCACCGGTTCCCACGATCACAGCCGCTCAGGTGACCCAGCTAGACCAGCTCACTACACTGATCTCAGCTATGGCTGCTCAGACTCAGGTGACTCTCCAGGTACAGCAGCAGATGCAGGCTCAGTTCCAGCAGTACACGGAGTCGCAGCAGGTGATCCTCGAGGGGATCCATCAACAGCAGAAGGCTCAGAGGCAGCAGATGCTACAGCACCAGATGTTGACTTTACAGATGTTCACGTTCATGTCTGGTTGCCTTTGTCAGCTCTTCCAGCAGTCAGAACTTCAGCTACCTCAGCCCCCTACCACCGCCGAGCTACAGGCTGACCCGACAGTGCCTCTTCCTCCAGCGGGTGGGTTCGTGAATGTTCCTCTGTCTACTTTCCTACAGTCACCTCTACTTCAGACAGGGGCATTCGCGGTACCTCAGATGACGACACCACAGGCAACGGTCACCTCTTCCTTCCTTGCTCAGCTTCAGATGACCACTCCTACGTCGTCCCAGCTGGTGTCTCCGCTTACCATAGGAGCTCTCGTCTTCGAGACACCAGCTCGCACCACTCTGCCTAGTCCACCGGGATCTTCACCGCTTCCGACGTTTACTACACCGAGGGCAGAGGGGTTGGGACAGGAGGACCACTACCTTCGAGCGATCACGGAGCAGATCTTGTCAGCGCTTGCCTCCGACACTGTTCTTCCTGCTCCCGAGGCTACTACAGCTCCCAGCACGACGACTGTCGCACCTCCTCCTCCTCCTCCGGGTTCCTCGTCGCCAACTTGGTCTCTTCTCAGCGAGGACGACGACGACGACGCCTCCGGCTTCTCTGTGCGTCCTTCGAGGGTTGTCTCTACTTCGCCGCCGGATCCTTCCTCTCCGCCTCAGGCTTAGTCTCCTTTTTGGTGCTTGTTGCCAAAGGGGGAGATAGATAGGGGGAGTAGTGATAGGGGGAGTTAGGGGAGAGTGCAGGTTTCGGAGTTTTTGTAGCCTCTCTTGCTTTTGTGGAGTTTCATGATGAGACATGTATTTGGATCTTCTGTATGTCGATGGTTTACATGTCTACTCATGCTTGTGTGTTTACTTAATGCATGTGTGTTTACCGCTTATTCTATTTCATTCATTAGAAGTAGAGTTTATATGTTTTTAATTCAAATTTTCTTATATCTCTACTCGTGTTGTCATATATCACCAAAAAGGGGGAGATTGTAGCGATCTAGGCCCTTTCGCACCTTTGGTAAGGGTGTGTTTCGGTGATAAATGACAACCATATGCTTGTGACTATTTGTTTTGAAGCGGATTTCTATTTGGGTTATTGTCACGAGATTGAATGGAATGAGACCCCCCAATTTGAATTAATGGGATCAATATGGTCGAAGGCTGCAAGGCTAAGGACTTTGTTAGTTCCAAGTGTCGAAAAGGAGATGGACACTTGGATTGCTAGTTTGTAGTTTCGACTGTACTATTAAGAGGGGTTCGTACACTAGTAGCTTGACCATGCACTCCAAAAGCCATAAAATATGCACATTCAAGTTCCTTGGATGCTATCTAGCTCAGAGAGTTCATGGAAGCAAGGTTGAAGCAAAAGAATCGACGGAAAACTCAAAGGCGCTGAATTGGATGAGTTGAAATAAAAATTCATAGCGTCGGATGATCCGACACCCAAGTTTTAACACGCGTCGGATGAGTTCTGCAGCCAACAGATTTTCAAAACGGACCGTCGGATTAACCGACAGTACTGGCATCGGTTCATCCGATGCCTTAGGGTTTGGCTACAGTTTTGGTCAAGGGTCTGCACTTAAGCATCGAACGATCCAACGCCTTGACCATCGGTTCATCCGACGGCTGCATTTAAATTATACAGAGACGCGCCAAGACTTCTGCTTCAGCACCGGATGAACCGACTCTTGGATTGAATACTCAGCGGTTCATCCGACGCCTTGATTCAAATCACACAGTACCGCCCCAAGTGTGGTGCCTTCAGCACTGGATGATCCGACGGGGTGTCGGTGTATAGCGTCGGTGCATTGTCTGTGTTTCTTGGTTCAACGGCTATATTGGAGTCTGTGAGCCGGATGATCCGACGCTCAACAGGGGGGCACCATTGGTTCATCCGACAGTACAACTTTTCAGGGGACTTTTTCCAACGGCTAGCCTCCTTTGCTAGGTCTATAAATAAGCCCCCTGCCTCTCTAGAGCTTCATTTGCCACTCTGAAGATCTATTGCAGCCTAGGAGAGAAGGAGAGTGTGTTCTTGCCTATTGGGATTTCTCTTCCTCTTCATTGAGGTGTTCTTCCTTAGTGAGCAAGAGTTTCAAGGTGCATCCATGGCTTAGCTAAGTTCTCGGGTCAAGTGAAGGTGTGCGGGCTTATTACTCTTGGAGTTTGACGGCTCCTAGACGGTCTAGGTGACTTGGGGGTTCTTGGTGAGCTCTTGGAGATTGTGGGAGTCTCAAGACAAGTGTGGTGTACACGGTTGGAGACCCACCGTTCCGGAGATGGAGAACAGGTACTCTTAGTGAGCACTTGTGTCTTTGTGACTCAAGGGGGAGCGATACTCTAAGTGAGTGCTCCAACGTGGATTAGGGGGAAGCGTCAACTTCTCGATATCACGGGAAAAATCCGGTCGCCTCTTGTCCATCTTATTTACTTCTAGCACTTACTTTCAGCATTTCAATTCCGCTCTCAAGTTTCTTTGTCTTTATTCTAGCTTTTTTCGCTTGTGTGTTTCATATCTTGCCTAGGTTGTCATATTGCCTCCTGTGATATTTGCTAAAGAAACTTGTGATAGTGTGCTCTAGAAGTAGGGAAGAACCCTTTTAGTATGGACAACACTAGTTGATAGGTTAAGGTTTTCGTTGTTCCTAGAGCTTGCAAAACAAGTCCCATATTCAACCCCCCTTCTATGTGACTAGATCCTACAATAATACAAGATGATTGATCTGTGTGAGGGGTGCTGCTCTTATGTGGGCGATTCGGTGTACTCATAATGATATGGTGTTTGAAGAAGTCATCACGGTGTACTCATAATGATATGGTGTTTGAAGAAGTCATCGCTTTGGATATATTCGCCAAGAATGTATGGAGAAGTAATAAAAGACTTTGCTTATGATTTTCCCTTAAAATTGGTAGGCTTTTATATTTCTGTTTTTGTGATCAGCTTTGTAGTTGAATTTGCTGTAACAACTGAGCTGTGTACTATCGCAGAGGCTGGATATAATTCCATGTTTTAACAAAATTGGGCAACAATATGAGTTAGATATATATATGATGGTCAGTTCATATGACGTTTGCTATAACTTTACAGGTGAAGGACTGCTATGTTGGACATATCAGCGAGAACTTGATGCCATGAAGGAAAGACAACCGATCTCGTTCCCTTTTTCAATGGAAGAAGAAATCAGAAAAAAAAATTGAACAGTCAGCAGTGTGTGCTCAATCTTGATCCATGTAACCATTAATAATTTAATAGTCAATTACTATATGAAAAGAAAGCAGAGACAACGAGAAAATAATATCATTTTGATATACCTCTGGTTTGGAGCTGAATTTCTTGAGCATGTGCCATATTGATAGCTGAAACTCAATACAACAAGGAATATAGTAATATATGGTGTGGTCACTTCATGCTCCAGTTCTTTTTTACCCTTCTTTTAGTGGAAAATGCAGTGTAGTCCGTAGGCTCCTTGGCATCCTAGGCCAGAAAAAAATCTGTCCTAGCTGCTAAAACAGGTCTTTGCTGACGGGCGCGGCACCCGCCAGCAACTTTGAGCCAGTAGAAATGGTCCTTTGTGCTGGCGGGTGGCCCCCCACCAGCACAGAGCCATTTGTGTAGGCGGGTCACTTAAATGACTCCCAGCACAAATGTCATCAGAGCTGGCGGTTACTTAAGCTGCCTGCCAGCAGAAATGCCATCAGTGCTGGCGGTTGCTTAGGCCGCCCGCTAGCACAATGATCATCTTTGCTGGTGGTTGCTTAGGGCACCCGCCATAGAAAGCATTTCCCCATTTCCTATATAATTCTCCATAATTGTTTATTATTTGTATATAATTTGTCTTTTTCGTCTATTATTTGTATTTGGCCGCTATATTCGCCCGTATTTTTTTTCATATTGGCATTTGTATGCCAAATTCACTTTAATTTATTGTAATTTGTATTTAACCGCCAAATCCAAATATATGTCTCATAAACACATAATCCAAACTAAAATAAAAATGTATACATAAGTCACATTAAAAAACATCGTGCATAATAGATAACCCTAAGACACCCATCTACGTAACCTTTCCGGATCGTCTAATGTCAAGACTCCTTCTTTATCAAAGAATTATCCATCCTCGTGGCAAATCTCACGTATAATGAATCTCGCCATGTCCGCACAAATGTTGGTGATTTGATTGTCACCAAGGTGCCCCCATGATCCCTCAATGGTAGGCATCTGCACGTAAACACAATAAATGAAGATTGTTATGCATTACCATCAGTACCATAATTAGCACATACATAGTTGTGTACAAACAAGAGGCTTATGTCTTCAGGATTCGTCAGGTACCTCCCATTATTTCTCAAAACCACACACACATATAATATCCACATAGCACACTGCTAGGAGGTTGTTTGTAGCACTGCAAACAAATAAAAATGATCAGTACTTATTAACAGAAGTGTATCAACTCTGATAAAAATGATTGGTACTTATTAACAGATGTGTTCTTACCCATTTGGCATGTCGTATCACCAAATGTTTCTTCTTGTGTTGCCCGCCATTGACTATGTATAGCCTATACTTTTAAGGATACAAAGACATAAGTTAGTAATACAATTTGAAATATAGCCGATACACGCAGTAGTGATTATATATTTCACTTAGTTGTCTGACTTTCTTATAATCTCAATGATTTTCTTGTAAGAAGCCTCTGAATAGTGTAATGAGTCGAAGACCCCCATAGTTTCCAAATTCGGACACATGTGAAAGCAATTGAAATGATCGCTGCATAAAATTAAAATAATTAATATAAATAGACTAAAAAATGAAGGCAAATGATGAAATAGTTATTTAAAGGATCTTACTCAAAATTTTAAGCACATTTGATAGAATCCTTATGTTGGTTTTTCCTCATTACCCTTGAAATGTATACAACCACCTCATGAAGTTTAGCTTTCTCGTAACCCTTTGTTAATTCTTCTTTCCTTGTGGTGTCTTTGCTTGTTCCTCCATTTGCTTTCTTAGATGATCCGACATTATGAACGTGTGTTGTGGCTTGCTTACTTGTTGCGGGTCCATATATGCTACCTTCCACCTCCCATTTGTCTTCCTTTCATCCAACACTTGTGCAAAAAAAGTTTACTTAGGATGGTAATAACAATACATATGGATTTGAATAGATTTAGATGTCGTATAGGGATGTTGACTTACATGGACCAAATGGTGAAAAGATTGATGTCAAGTTTGTCACAACGAAACATCACATGCAAATCGGGGAAATCAATTGCAACCTTCTGTTCTAAAGAGCTACTGAACACCCATTTCGGGACATTCGGTGATAGTGTGAATGCCTTGCTTCATGGCGTGCATGTTCCATCCATGCAGCATCATCAATTCTGACGACCCTTCGTTCAGCTGCCACCTAAACAAGAATGGTTTGCCATGATCATACTTTTCGGGCACCTAATTCGACGATAACATACTTATTTGCTCCTCCTTTTGTTTTTGAAAAGAGGTGCGGGTTAAAGATTTTTCATCCGGTACCTTCTTGAGTAGTTGAACATTAGGTGATTATTTACCAGATGCTGGAGCCCGTTTAGGTTTATTCTTCAGTACTTTCAAGAACAAGTCAACATCAGATGATTTCGGCTTTGGTTCATATGAGTTTATCATCCGGTGTATTGTTGGTGTCTTGGTTGCTGGACATGGTGGAGGAAATGGTGGTCTTGGAACAAATTTCGGTGATGATGCCCCTTCATCGAGAGTTTGTTGGACGGGTGATTTGTTCCCATTGTTACCTCCTTGCTCCCCACCCATCATAGGTTGTTCCGTGTTCCCGACATCTGCTTGGAGGGGTGCTTGTGGCATGTTGTTGTCATTATTGTTAACTCTGCATGTTGTTGTCATTGTTACCTCCATGTTCCCCACCCATCGTGTACTTGACCATTGCAACATTAGAATCCTGGGGGTGTACTCATTGTTGGCTAGGTTGCAAGGGATTTGGTGATGCAGTAAGTATGATATCTCGACGATGCCACAGTATGTATTGGTTCCTCGCATCATCGAGAAGCTCGATCCCATCCTCAGTAGGGATATCAATCTCGCACGACTCATTAGAAGACGAAACAACTTGAACTCATGCGTACTCTGGCGGTTGTGGATTCAGAAATACATGACCCGTGGCTGTCCCAACTTCTCGAAACTTATCTAGTTTTGTTCCATATGGAATAACCAACTTGCATGGTGTATCCTCTACAATGTCATCCACAGGATGCTTGGCGTTAGCAATAGAACCAACACTACTTGGAGTCGGGATGACTCCGATCTGGGCAAGCATCAAGTTTGGAGGGACCTGTCCAGAACCACTAGATATTACATTCTCTGCACTATGCCCAACAGAAACTTGTTGTTGTTGTATGATGAAGCCTATCAACTCTTGCATGGTGATTTCTCTCATCTTGTCTTCAAGCTGCTTCTTATAACGGTCCCGCTTCTTATAACTTGATCGGTGTTCACGAAATGCTTTACCCTAGGGCAAGGTAGAAGAAATCCCTCGAACCCGGCCAGAGTGCCCAGGCATTCGGATTGCGGCAGTTAGCATATCTTTCTCCCTGTCAGGCATGAAAAGACCATTGCATTTCCGCAAGTCCTTCCAGCTTCTGATAAATTTGTTCTGTTGTGGGCTTATGGAATGAAACATTTCCGTCAGGTGCTATAGCCGGAACTCGAGCAAGGATCCAATTCCTGCTATGCTCATCCATGCCTTCAAACAAAGCTGGTAAACCAGCTACCCTCCTTTCTTCTTCCTCCTTCCTCCATTTTGCCATTTTGGCAGCATATCCTCCTGAACCCAAGTGATGGGGGTTCTCAGCAGCTTTCATAGCCTTCTCCTTTTGTTGGACACTCAGAGCTACTGCTTTTGCCATCTTCTTCTGTTCTACGAATTCTTCCCAGACTTCTAGCGGAATGTTACCATACAAATCCCTAGCATCCTTGCCTTTCTGGACAAATTCAGTATTAAGTGTAGGCCTCCAATTCCTAAGAGCTCTTCCACAGAGGCCGTCAGCAAAAGTTCTACCTGCATTTTCTGCCCTTCCGGTCTTCCAGATAAATAAACTTTTCTTTCACTTTGGCCCATAATACATCCTTTGTAGCCTTAGGCACAATCTTCCAATTACTAGTTGTGATCCAAGACCCCAATTAGTCTCTGACAATTGCACCGACGATGTTCCGAAACCTAGCAGCTATCCCCTTAGGTTCCACGGGCTCACCTTTGTCAACTAACTGTTCTATCACAAGTTGTCCTCTTTTAGGGATCTGGTTTCTTCTTTTATGACCACGTTTCCTTTTCAAGTTACTAGAAGTAGTAGTACCCTAAGGTTGTGGTGCTGAAATGACTTTTGCCTCTTGGGCAAGAATGTTAGATGTTCTACGACGTCGTGGCGGGGATCACTCATCGTTCTACACATAAAACATTATTTCTAGTATATCTTAATTTGAAAAACAAACATTAATTTGAGTGAATGTGCATGCAGACCTCATTATAGCTTGGTTCGTAATCAACATCATCATCTTCGGGACGCCTACGAGGTCGTGGTTCGCTTGGTTCATACTGACAGGGGGTTTCATAGTCTCCAATTATAGCACCATCACTGGAATCCTCCTCACCAGATTCTTCACTGTTAACATTTGATCATAGATAATTTACAATTCCTCCATATTTGTTACAATTGATCATAGGTAATTTTTTTACAATAAACCTAATTAAATTAAATCCATAGTCCATTTTTATATAATAAATCTATTTAAAAATCTAGTTATACACAATGCATAGTCCAATTTTTATAAAATAAATTTATTTATCCAAAATCCATAGTCCATATTTATACAACAAAACTAATTAAATTAAATCCATACACCATTTTTATATAATAAATCTATTTAAAAATTATACACAATCTATTGTCCATACTTATAATAAATCAATTTATACACAATGCATAGTACATTTTCATAAAAAAATCTATTTATCCACAATACATAATCCATATTTAAAAATTATACACAATCCCATAGTCTATTTTTCTAAATTACATGTAATTGCATTTCAAAAAAGAAAAAAATAGCAAAAAAACAAACCGAGCCTTGCGGGGGGGGGGGGGGGGGAGGGGGGGTCATCGCCGTGCCGGCGCCCCCATCCCCGGCCTCCATGTGTGCCGAGGAGACGAGGGGAAGAGATGAGGCGTCGATGGCGAGCGGGGGCGGCGGAGCTGTCGGAGGCGGCGGTTGGGGAAGCGACCCGTGGGGAGGAAGCCGTCATCCTGCTAGGGGAAGAG
Source organism: Cenchrus americanus (assembly GCA_947561735.1). Taxonomy (NCBI): domain Eukaryota; kingdom Viridiplantae; phylum Streptophyta; class Magnoliopsida; order Poales; family Poaceae; genus Cenchrus; species Cenchrus americanus. The sequence goes on from OX387242.1 coordinate 69,071,955, forward strand.
GGGCGGCGTTGCTCGGGGAGGATGTCGGTGGGGTGCCCGCGACGATGGCGGCGATCCACGGGGATAAGGAGTGGGGCCCTCGCAGACGACGGCGGGGCGCTCGTGGAGGTCGGCGGGGCACTACTGGAAAATGGCGGGGTGGTCGGAGGGGCGACGACGCTCGGTGCGAAATTTTGGCAGCCTGACGACGTCGTTTCGTTTCGCGCCGAGACTTAGAAAATTTTCAGAGTGCGGCTGCTATATATAAAGGGAAGCAACACTGGCGGGCCACATTACACAACCGCCAGCGGAGAACATTAGCGCAGGCGGGCGACTTAAGCGCTTGCTAGTGGTGAGCATCCCTGCTGGCGGTTATCATAAGCGCCCGCTAGCACCGTGGTTTGCCAGAATTTGAACTAAACTTTTCAAATAGGAACATTTAACTAGGAGAAAACACCTCCTATACTTAAATTAATATATTTTTGGAGAATTTTGGAAGTTTCAAAGAATTTTGAACATTTTAGGTCAGGATTTCAAATTTTCAGATTTTGGCAAACCACTGTGATGGAGGTTGACTTATGATAACCACTAGCGGTGAGTCTCACCGCTGGCGGGCACTTAAGACACCCGCCAGCATAGTGTTTTTCTATAATTTGCAAAATTTTAAACCATGGCTTACATCGTTCAAATTTCATCGAAACTTTCCAAAGTATCTTAAAATATTTGAATTTAAGTATAGGAGGTGTGTCTCTTGTAAAAGAAGTCCTAGTTTGAAAAGGTTAGTTCAAATGGGACTCTAGGGTCATACACCTAATGAGTTATAGGTTGTTTGACCCTAGAGTCTCATTTGAACTAACCTTTTCACATGCAAACCTTTTCTTATGACAAAACACCTCCTATACATAAATTCAAATATTTTATGATAATTTTTGGAAGTTTCAATGAAATTTGAACATTTTAGGCCATGATTTCAAAATTTCAGATTTTGGCAAACCAATGTGCTGGTTGTTGACTTATGATAACCGCCAGCGGTGAGTCTGGCGAGCACTTATGCCCACCAGCATAGTGTTTTTCCATAATTTGCAAAATTTGAAACTATGGATTAAATTGTTCAAATTTCATTGAAACTTCCCAAAGTATCTTAAAATATTTGAATTCAAGTATAGGAGGAGTGTCTCTTGTAAAAGAAGTCCTAGTTTGAAAAGGTTAGTTCAAATGGGACTCTGGGGTCATACACCTAATGAGTTATAGGTTGTTTGACCCTAGAGTCTCATTTCATCAAAACATCCAAAACTCTCCTAAATTGATTGAAAGCCTTACAACAACACTAATTATATAAAGTCTTACAAGTGATACATCAAGCCCGACTAATAAGAAGTGCAAGTTTATCCTTTAACAATTCTCCCTTCACAGTCTGTACGTAACCATGGCTTCTCCAATTTAGGAATGTTGGCTTCAATTTTTTTATTCTTTTCTCATGATCTTTGAACAAGACTAGTTCCTCAAACTGATTGTAATCCTCAACATCAATTACACCTTCTACTTCTAGAATTCTTTGTTTTCCGGAGACGGCAATGTGCTTCTTCACATTCATAGGATCAACTATGTAGAAAACTTGTGCAACACGCTCGGTGAGTACCCATGGATCATCTTTTTAACCTACATTGGCAAGGTCTACAAGTGTCAACCCATAATTGTCATCTGTGACGCCATTCGGGTGTTTGACCCATTGGCACCAAAGCACGGGGAACCTGATATTCTCTCCATAGTCAAGTTCCCATATTTCCTCTATGAACCCGTATTAAGTGATGTTGTTTCCGGATTTATCAATCGCATCTACGCGAACACCACTATTTTGATACGCGGCACTCTTGTTGTCTTTCGCCTTCGTATAGTAGGTGTACCCATTAATTTTGTATGCTTTCCATGAGGTCACATTGCTTGATGGACCAGCCGCCAACCTGGTCAACGTTGTGTCATCTATGAAATTTCCTTGAAATAGATGCCCATGTTCCTTTAACCATGATGGGAAATGACGCTTTTGCTGTTTGATGACCCAATCCTCGGCCCGACTATCATTTTCTTCACGAATCTCATTTTCGTGTTGCACGATAAATGGCTCCACTATTGCAAGTTGTTGTAGAACACTAGCATGTGCTTTCTCCAGTTGTTGGTTGTCCTCGTCAATGAATCTTTTCCTTCCAATGGTCCCTTTCCCTAACAATCTGCCTTCGTGTCGAGATTCCGGTAAACCGATCGCTCTCTTATCTTTATGTAGTCTATGCAACAATCAACACTCTCTTCTTTATGGTAGCTCTCGATCATGCTTCCCTCTAGAAATGCCTTGTTTCTCATGTATCCATTGAGAATCGACATGAACCGTTCGTACGTCCACATCTGATGAAAGTACATAGGTCCTAGTTCAGTAATTTGCTCGACCATGTGGATCATTAGATGTTCCATGATATCAAAAACTGACGGAGGGAAGCACATCTCGAGCCGGGCTTGAGTTTCTGACATAAACAACTGAAGCTTTGCCAACTCTACACAATCTACCACTTTATGCGAAATGAAGTTGAAAAAGTAGCACATCCTTGTGATAACCATCTTAAGGAATACTGGTTTGACAGCTCGGATCACAATCGTGAGAAAAATAATAATCATCACATAACAATCATGAGAGTTACAACTAGTAAGCATCATGTCCTTCAACGAGACCAATGACGGATGTCGGATGAGAATCCGGTTGGCACTTTCAGCCCACACAAGCATTTGCAGATAGCCAACCTATCATGTTGTGTTAAGTTGTAGCTAGTAGGTGGAAGGTACTGCTTACCATTAGGATGTGGTTGTGGGTGGAGCTCTTGCCTAATTTTTAGGTCAACAAGATCCTTACGCAACTTCAGTCCATCTTTTACCTTTCCTATTAAGCCTAAGAATCCCATTGTTCTTTCAAACACATTCTTCTGAAGATGCATCCTATCGATGGCATGACGCACTGCCAAATCTTCCTAGTATGGCAAGTATTTAAAAAATATAGACATCTTCTTGAAAGGCACGTCAATATTTTATGTAGTTTCAACCTCCTTCCTCCCCCTTTTTTGAATTATCATCAACATCACCTTTTGACTTCTTACCAAGTTTGAACTTGACCGTGTGGCACATTTCAAATACGGTTCTACCGGTGACCGGTTGTGGGCGAAAATAGTCTTTCTCAATGTTTCCATCAAAAGAGTCGGCCATCTTGCGGTACTTGTGAGTCCTTATTAGCCAGCGTCTGTGCCCCATATACACTATCTTCTTTGATCCTTCCAGGTACACAAATATTGTACCATTCAAAGAAACTACACAACCTGTTTTTCCTTCTTTCTAACCGGACCAAGAAAATAGGGCAGGGTAATCATAAATGGTAACAAAGATAATTGCCTTAAGTGTGAATGTCTCCCTTCTGTACTCATCCCACATCTCAACCCCATGTTTCCAAATCTGCTCTATTTCTTCCATCAATGGCTCTAGGAAGACATCTATGTCGATACCAGGTTGCTTCGGTACTTGGATTGGAATGGTAAGCAAAATGAACTTTCTCTTGTGACATAGCCAGGGGAAGGTTGTATATGGTCATCAACACTGGCCATGTACTGTGCATGCTACTTCTTTCACCACATGGATTCATGCCATCGGTACTTAACGCGAACCTTATATTTCTTTTTTCTTCTCTAAGCCTTTGTGCTTGGAATCAAAGGTCCTCCACTGCCGAGCATAAGAAGGATGTCGAAGCTTCCAATCAAACTTCTCTAGGCGATCTGCGTGCCAAGTCATTAGTTCAACGGTCTTTGGGTTTGAGAACAATCGCTTCAGACGATCCTCCACCGGTAAGTACCATGTCACCAATGCAGGGACTTTACGTTGAATAGCAGTGTCAGTACCAATACTATACTCCTCCTCAACTTGAGAAAATGCAATTTTCATTCCACCCACCTTCCTCTTCGCACCTTTGGATGCAATGACCCGTTCCACAGCAAAATCGACATTACTTTTGTAATGACTAGCATCACAATTTGGACACTTCCCCAGTTCTGCATAGTCACCGCGGTACAATATGCAATGGTTCATACATGCATGTATTTTTGGCACTCACATCTTCAATGGGTTGATAATCTTTTTTGCTTCATATGTGTTTCTTGGGAGCAAGTTAGGCTTCGGGAGTAGAATGGCCAACAAAGTAAGAAGTTCGTTAAAACTATTGTCCAACCATCCGAATTTTGCCTTCATAATCAGAAGATGGAGCATGAAACGCAACATGGTCCACTCCTTCCCAAAACCCTCATACATATGGTCCTTTCCTGCCTTCTTTAGTGTCTTAAAATTTTCTAACCCTTTAGCACTCCCTAGCAACACCTCCGGTTCAATGTGGCACAACATTTCTTCCATATCAACATCACATTCCTCGTCCACCTGTGGTGCATCTATTTGATCATCATTTTGATCTTCGCAGCCAAAAGCATCATCCATCATGACATTATCATTTTCATTTGCATCTTCATCACCCACTTCATCATACCTGGTGCCGATGTCTGCATTGTTGAAAGTACTTTCTGCTTGACCATGGTGGGACCAAGTTTTGTATCCTTTCACAAAACCACACTTTATCAACTGCATCTTGATGCCATTAATATCTTCCCACACAAGTTTGTTGCAATAATCACAACATGGACAACGTACTTGCTTTGTCCTAGAAATTTGGGCATGCTTTTGCGCAACCTCAAGAAAGTTTGTTCACTCTGTCAAGAATGTAGACAAATGTCTTTGTATGCCATACATCCATGCTCTATGTTTCATCTTAAATAACCTATAAAAGATAATTATATTATAAACTCACGTATAATCAAAACTGAATTCTACAATTTCAAACTCAATTGCTTGTAACTTACTTCATTTAATATGTAAAAAAGGAAACAAAACTAAATTCTATAATTTTAATTTGTGAATCTAATAATTTTAATGACAAACTAATCATTTAAATAATTTAATATGTAAACTTGCTATTATAATTGCAATAATTATATTATGAACATTTAAATATTTTGCATTGACAAACTAATAATTTAAATCTAAAGCTATTTAAAAAATAAATCTCTAAATCAATATCTCTCTTCACTCCCCTCTCTCTCCTAGTTATCCCTAGGTCTAGATCTAGATCTGAATCTACATAGAAATCATGAATAAAAGGAGAAAATTAAGGTTAAAATAGCACAAACTCACCTTATATAGCCACCTTCTCCAAGAAAATCAAGAGCAAAACCTTCCCCCTAGAATTGGTGTTTTTGGAGCTTTTCACGAGCTCCTCTCGGGTAAAGCGCCATTGGAAGGTTGCTGGGAAGAAGGGGCTGTCCTAAATTTATAGCAGCCACAGTGTTGGCAGGTGGCATAAAATAATCACCAACAGTAATCTCTGTGCTGGCGGTGCCTTATGTTGATCGCCATCACTGTGTACATTTATGCTAGCAGTCGACTTAATCCACCCGCCAGCACAAATCTCTCTCCTGACAGACTCTTAAGCCACCCGCCAGCACACTGGTTGGGATAAGACCAGTTAGAACTGTTTGACTCAACACTCACACACTCTTGCTTCGCTCCAAACCCTAGCCGCCGCCACCGCAAGCAGCCGCAAGCACTGCCGCAGCCGCAAGCACCGCCGCAGCCGCAACCGCCACCGCCCCGTCACCGTCGCTCGTGAGCTTCGCCGCGTGCCGCCCGTGTCCCGCCACTGCCGCTCGTGGGCTTCATCTGCGTGCCGCCGTCACAAGCCGCCGCCTCAGCCCCGCGAACTCGAGCGCCAGTAGCATCCGTGCGCCGTTGCCGTCGTCGCAGCTTGCGGTGGAGGAGGAGCTCGAAGGCAAGCTGTCGACCCAATCTTCTACCTCCAGTTCCTCGACGGACGTCAAGCAGCATCACCGTCGCATGGCGAGCAGCTCCGTGCCAAACCTTAGCCAATTCGTGCCTCTCCCCCTGGTGGAATGCAAGTACTGCCGGATCCGGGTGGTTTGGTTCAAGAGCAAGGCAAATAACATCATCTACAAGTGACCGAACAACCATGCTGTAACATCCTTAGAATTAGTGAGTTTGAAAATGTAGAATTTCAAAAACTTGAATTGAAATTGAGTGCTCATGAAAATAATTAAGGACGTCTTCCTGTTTCCTTCTCTGATTCCTAGGTTTAATTTGGCACCAGCAATAATTTTAGGGCATATAATTTGCTAGTGTAAAAAAAGCTGGACCTTTATTTGGATTTTATTTGGATTTTCTTTGAGTGGATTCAAATTTGAATTGGGATTCAAATTTGAATCAATCTAGTGCTTATAGGAAAACCCTTTGCACCCCTGGCGGGCCGACAACCCCCAGTTCAGCCTAGCTCTCCATATGGCCCAGCCGTGGCCCAACAACCAAACCGCCGGCCGCCACCCGACATCCGGCCCAGCCGCGGCCCAACGACCAAATCGCCGGTCACCACCTACCGACGCGCGGGTCGCCGTCGCTGGCAAGTGGAACCCACACTGCGTCACGATGGGGTCGCGCTGATGTCGCCTTTGTCATCCCCAATCTTTATCGCTTTGGCTGACGGCCAAAGCCAAAGCGCGGCGCGCCGGTCATGGCCTTGCCGTCGCAGCGCACCCCGCGGCCCCCCAGCGCATCCTGGCCGTCCACATGCCCCGCGCCGCACGCTCCTATAAGAAGCCGCCTCCGAGACCCCCGAGGCTCCCCCAACCCTAGCCGCCTCAGGGGAAACCACTCCCCTGTTCGCACCCCTGCACGCCGGAGGAGTAGGAGGGGGAGAAGGAGGGATTGGGGGCCACCCGTGGTCACGCTGTCCGCCGCGAAGACCGGAACCGCCCGTGGCAGAAGCCGACCTTGGCATCGCCAAGCGTACCTGCTTCCACCGCCTCCACGTCGTCGCACCGCCGTTGCCTTCCTTCCCGCCGACGAGCCGCGCCACCTATCTTCACCAACGCCTGCACTTCGGCTCGTGGCCCCAAGGTGAGAATGAGCCTTTCCCCCTGCCCTCTATGGATGCCCCGGCCTTCGAGCCGAGGGGGAAGGGACGCTCGCACCGCGCCGCTGCACTGCCACCGCTGGTGATGCCGGCCATCGAGCAAGGCTGGGTTGAATGTCTTGCAGGTGTCCCCGCTTTCATCAACGCGTGCGCGCTGTTTGCCTAGCCTAGCCCTTCTCGCCGTTGTGTGCCACACCGTACTGGCCGCCGATGTGACCCGTCGCCGGCGCGCTCTCATTCACACGCGCGTCCGTGCGGGCACGATGCCCTCGCGCCGGCGTGCACCCCAGCACGCGCGCACGCCAACCCGGAAGGCGAGGCTGGGCCTTTGGCCCCTTTTCTTACGCCGGGCCTCGAGGTTGCGCTCCTGTTGGCCGCGCCGCCATGGCCTCGCCGTGGTCGGATGCTTCGCACACGCGGTCACAGAGAAGGGAGCCCCGTCCTCTTGGTCGCCGAGTGCACACCTCGCCACCGGCCGCCGCTTCCACACACACGCGTTTGTGCTAGCTACGGTCGCCTTGCCCGCCGCCACCCATGGCACCGGCCTGAGCTCCATTGCGGTCTCCGCTGCGCCGCCCCCTTTATGGCCAACGCTGAACCTAAGCCGTGTCGTTCACCCTACGCACGCGCGCACCCAAGCGCACGCCCTCGCACTCACGTTCACGCGCCTCCTCACCAGAGAGGGCACCCGTACCACCTGCCGCGTATCGCCACCGCGCCGACGTCACCGTGCCCACACCGACGTCGATCTCGCCGCGATGGTCACCACCCTTCCTAGTTGGAGTTCCTTCAAGCCCGGCGACCCGAGGGAATCCCTTGAGGTTATCCAACAGGGGCCGGTTGCCCAGGCGCCGTGAGGTTTCGCCGCCGGTGAGGTCATCCCGCGCCGTTGTTTCCCTTCTGAGCATTTCGTCGAGCACCTTGGGTCGCAGGTGGAACCGCGGGGTCGATTTACACACGGAGGACCACAAGCGGGTGTGGCCGTAGCCAATCCGCCGGGATCCGGTGCGGCCCACCACTCCTTTCTCGAGCCGCAGGCCTGCCTGCACCACGCCGCGCCGCACTGCATCCCGCATGATCCTTTGCGGCGGCCAATAAAAACCAGGCCGCGCGCAGGGCTGCCTGAGGCCCGAGCCGCACCTGGTCAGGGGGGATCTCGTGTGGATGTATCGTTTTATGGGTTAAACGTATTTTGATTTCTAGAAAATCTATTTTATCTTTGAAAAATTAGTATAAATCCATTTTCTGCCCGAAAAATACAAAACCTTTTACAGAAATTTTGTAAAATCTTAAACTTCATGCTAGACTAGTGTTTGTTCTCTTTTGGCTTTTATTCGTGTTCCTTTGGAGTTAATTGCTGTAGGGACGCTGTTTATTTTGCTTTTACGCGTTGTTAGGAGCAGCTGGAGCTGGGGAGCTAATCTCGGAGTACGACTACGCTGACGACTTCACCGCGGAGGACTACCCGACCCCAGGTTCACGCCTGACTGATTCTGAAATACCTATTAGGCATTGCTATGTAGATTGCTAGTGCTTTACTTTAAATGCATGACGATGATGAACCTTTCACTGCCTTCTTTAATTATCCTGTCCTTGGTTGTCCTACTACTGTATATATTTATATAAGTGTGTATATACACCGAGCTTCGCGATGCATGTGTTGGGTTGGGAATAGTGGATCTTGGTGTGCGTGGGGAAAAACCGGCAGGAGAAGGCATTTTGGGTACCTTGGCGGGGGTGAGCTCGAGACAACCGATCTGGAATCAGGGATAGGGGTTCACTCCTCAGTGTACCCCTACTTTATGTTTTTCGGAGCCTAGGTGTTGGGGTTTACTTGCGCGTGGAGGTTATGAGCTCGCCCCGGTCTGAAAGCGAGTGGATCAACTTGTCTATAGGACCTTCGTACACACCACCCCGCCGAGCGTGGGGTTAGGGCCGAGTTGAGCTCGGCAAGTGCAGGACCATACCTGCTAGGAGGATAGCGGGGTATCAGTGGGGGAGTGGTGAAGGTGAGACCACCCTCTCAGAGTGATTCCCGTGTGGCCACACGGGGGCATTTCACAGTTCCGGTGCCGTCCCTTATGAGGGGGGGGACCGTTTTGAGGGTCGGATGCAGGATGGGACCGTAACTACCGAGAGTTCGCCCGGTAGGATGGGCTCAGTCGGCCGTACACCGGTCGAGTGCCATTCCGGGATGGGTACAGGTGCACACACTCTGCAGAGTTGTTCGATCTATAGCTATAGCCGCGTCCTCGGTTATGGACAAAGCCTAGAAGACATGTTCGTTCCTCATGTTTTGGGATTTCTACCTTCCCCCATAGGAGAGTGTGTGGTGAGTCGTGGTTGCAGTCGGCTAGAGGAGAGAGGCTCCATCTACCTCGTCGATCCGACTACAATCATTGAGGTACGAGGAGAGGAAGTCCTCGTACCGCCCCTAGACAGGAGTAGGTTGTGGAGACGGGTCCCTGGGTGACCAGGTGGTTCCGAGCTGTGTTGGGAGACTTGGGTTTGGGAACTTGTTGGAGATATCTTGTTTATGCTCTGCTGCTGCTGCACAAGAAAACATAGGCACTTCCTTGTCTCTTTTCCTCTCTTTAGATGTTAGGCCACTAAAGCTGCATACAGTTGGTGACGTGGACCTATCCCACTCCTTAGGGATAGACTTTGGGTGTGCAGGGTACGAGACCGAGTAGGACATCGACGCCGATGGTTGGTATGACTGAGGGATGCGCCGCTTCGCTCAAGAATGCCTGTGGAGAGAAGAATGGAATATGGAGACCCTTCTGAGATGCTAGCTACCGTTGTGTAGATCTTTCACTCTGATTCAGCCAAGAGGCTTGTATTGATGTACTCCATAATGGACATGTAATAAATTATGTACTTTTATCCGTTTGTGATGCGATGTATGACTTTACGTATTTATCTGTGAGACGTTCTGTACGCGATAGCCACTGATCCAGGGACTATCGCGATGGTACAGTGATTCGGATTTTCTATGAAAATCCGGGGTTTTACAGGTGGTACCAGAGCCATGCTTGACTGTAGTACGTATCCCTAGAAATGGTCGATAGAGTTAGGACTCTATACGCTCTACTTCTATAGTTATACCCTTGAGCTATGTTATAAAATTTACTCCCCTTTTTTGAAAACTTCTTACCCACCTGCGCTAACAAAATTTCTTGCGTTTCACAGGAGATGGAGCACCAGGTCGCTGAGATCACCCCCGAGACGTGCGGGGCGATCTGCCACTGGATGGAGAGGGCCCTTCTCAGGCTTGGGGTCCCTCCGACCTACGTCACGTACCGCGCCGAGTACATACCCACCGTGACAGGGTGGATGGTACTCTGCATGGTCGCCGTGCTCCCTCACCCGAGCCTTCCGAGATTCAAGGGAGAGGTCTGCTACAGCACCGCACTCACCGTCGCGACCGCGCTGGACGTCGCCTGTCGCCAGGCACTGGGCTGCCTTCTCGCTCAGTACCGCGCCTCCTTCGAGTCTGGGACGCTTCGGCTGCTACCCCGGGACTACTGGCACCTCGCACCATTCGTGGACGGAGTTCCTTCGCACGAGGGGATCCAGGACGACGTTGACGCTGCCCCCTTCTGCGAGTCCGACGAGACCTTGGTGGAGACGGCCAGCTACTTGGTCGACCTCGACAAGTACGCACACCACCTGGAGGACGAGTCACGTACCCTCTTCGGCCAGATCAGAGACGCCACTGTCGACGCCCGCCAGTACCAGCCGCGCTGTGTCCAGCTGGAGAGAGAGAGAGAGAGAGAACAGCGCCCTACGCTACCGTGTTCGCCTGCTCGAGCAGAGGCTCGACCGTGCGACCGCTGTCCTGCTGCAGTCCGAGAGAGAGAGGGTGGACACCCGTGGATGCTGCACATCAGGGAGGACCTTTGGAGGCTGACAGCGAGTCAGAACAGGCTGAAGGACAAGCTTGAGTGCAAAGACGACCTGCTCACGGTACGCGCCCACCTACTCGGTTGTGAGCGACTCAAGGTGGAGAAGCTGGAGAAGAGCCGAGCGGACAACATCGCCAACCTCGCATGGCTCACACGCACGGCCGTCTACCTGAGGGACAAGGCCGAGAGGCTGAGGAGGACTTGGGAGGACGCTGACTCACTTCATGTGGACGAGCTCTTCGAGCTCAATGGAGAGCTACCCTCCGAGTCGCAGCGTGAGATCCGCACCGAGACCTTCGAGCTGCACCAGTCCCGCCTCAAGCTTCACCTGTGCCCGATGGCCCGGCTGCCGACCCCCGTCGAGACCGAGGAGGTTCGAGAGGCTCACGCCTTGGTGTCCCGGATCTTTCCGCCGGACTACCCCACTGAGGACCGCTACCCCGTCTCGTAAAAGAGGGCTCGCACCGAGTAGAGAGCCGAGCGAGGACATGACCTGGAGGAGTGTAGTGTGCTCGTAGTTTCCATGAGTTGTTCCATGCAGCCGCGAGCATGTTCCGGTGCATGAAGAGAGTCATGTCACACCTTGGAGGCACTACCCTTTTGAACTTGTACCGATGTATTAGAGCATTGACTTGATGCTGCTACCCCTAAGGTCTGAGTCAGCCTCGGGGAAGCAAGTGCACTACTCATGCTTGATGTATGTTTGGATCTTAATGGAGTTATTCGTGTCTTAATGCTTTTTCTCCTTGTGTGTAGGTTATAAATAGTTTTATTTTCATGATTGTCTTAGACTCATGTGTGTGTTGGTGAGTGACGTTATGTAAACCCTTTCCTCCCCTCTTATGTTTTCAGAAGGATGTCGATCCGCCGATCCAACCGGCTGATGGCTCGCCTCGAGGAGGCAGCTGCTGAAGATGGAGCCCCGCAGGCCCGTGGGCGCGGACGTGGCCATGGATGCCCACCACTGTGTGGAGGAGCTTTGGGAGCTAGGGCCCGGGGTGCCGGAGCGCCGCCACCACCGCCTGAGGGTCCTGAGGCTGAATATGGGCAAGGAGATGCCGAGCATGGCCAGCTTGAGCTGGACCAGCCCCTACCACCCCCACCTAACTTGGTGGAGGTGATGGCGGTCCAGACTCAGCTGATGCAGAGGATGGCGGAAGCCATGGAGCACCATGGTAACGGTGGAAACCGCGTCCCTCCGCAGGAAGAGGACCTCACGAGGAAGATCAAGAGGTTCATTCGCCTGAAGGCCCCCACCTTCAGCTACTCGGATGACCCGCTCGAGGCCGACGGCTGGCTGAGGGTGATTGAGACCAAGCTCGACCTCACCGTCTGCTCGGACGAGGAGTGCGTCGCCATCGCCGCACACCAGCTGGAGGGTCCTGCCAAGACATGGTGGGATAACTACACCGCCATCCACCCGAACCCAGCGTTCATCACCTGGCTGGAGTTCTACGTGGTGTTCCACGAGTAGTATCTCCCCGGTGAGCTGCTGGTTCAGAAGGCGCAGGAATTCCGCACCATGACCCAGGGTGCGATGAGGGTCGAGGAGTACGAGTGTCACTTCATGAAGATGATGCGGTACGCCCCCGACGACACCAACACCGACCAGAAGAAGCAGTTCTGGTTCCTGCGAGACCTTCACCATGGCCTTCGCCAGGCACTGAAGGCGAGCGAGCACAAGTCCCTTCGCCACCTCGTCAACCGCGCCATCGCGGTCGAGGACGAGAGGAGGGGCCACGAGGAGCGCATGAGGGGCAAGAAGAGGATGGGAGATCGGGACCAGCATGACCGCTCCTTCCAGAAGCTGAGGAGCGGACAGAGCAACATGCTGAGGGGGAGCTACCGCCCGAGGCACAACCAGCCTGGGCGTGGTTTCAGAGGTGGAGGACGTAGCCCGTTCCCCGGAGGGAGGAGCCTCGGCTATCCCCAGCAGACTGGAAGCTACACTCGTGCTCCACCGAGCACCGCGAGACCCGCCGCAGGAGGCTTCACCGTCACCTACTTCGCGTGTGGCAAGACCGGCCACAAGTCCTACGACTGCCCAGACAAGAAGGCCACCGCTACTCCCGCGAGGGCACCTATTCCAGGAGGTCGCCCTCCTCAGGCTGCACCACCGCCGGCTGCCGGCCGTGGGAGGCTGAACCACCTTACCGAGGAGGAGGCTGCCGACGCCCCTGGCGTCGTGATCGGTGAGTTTTTAGTTTGTGGTACTACTGCCTTGGTCCTCTTCGACACCGGTGCAAGCGGGTCGTATGTTACCTCTCGGTTCGTGAGAAAATTTTCCCTCCCTACAACCACCCGATCACTTCCCATCATCACGAGTTCCCCGCTCGGGGATATCCGGTGCACCTTAATATGCAAAGGGGTGGATGCAGACATCCAAGGCCACGAGTTCTTCGGGGATCTGACCGTATTGCCTTCCCATGGCATTAATGTAATACTGGGGATGGATTGGATCTCTGCCCACAAAGGTGTCATCTCCACTTCACCAAGACTTGTGACCTTAGTGCACCCCAACGGGACGAGAGTCACCTTCGAGCCAATGAAGTCTCGAGACATACCAGCTGTGTACAGCCTTCACACAAAAGCCATTTCAGATGTACCGGTGGTTTGTGAGTACGAGGATGTATTCTCAGAGGAGATGCCTTGGTTGCCACCAGATCGCGACATGGAGTTCGTGACTAACTTGGTGCCAGGAACGGCACCGATAGCCCAGAGCCCGTATCGCATGGCAGAGGTTGAGCTGAAATTGTTGAAGGCAGAGTTAGACTCACTGCTTGAGAAGGGATTCATCTGACCAAATGCTTCACCTTGGGGCTCACCAGCACTGCTCGTTCCAAAGAAGGACGGGACTCAATGTCTGTGCGTCGATTACCGCGCCCTAAATGCGGTAATCATCAAGAACAAGTACCCGCTACCCCGGATCGATGACCTGATGGATCAACTAAGGCAAGCCCAATTCTTCAGCAAGATTGATCTCCAATCGGGCTATCACCAGATGAAGATTCGACCGGAGGACATCCACAAGACTACGTTTGTGACCCGGTATGGGCAATACGAGTACACGGTCGTGTCGTTTGGCCTAACGAATGCCCCAGCGTACTTCATGAACATGATGAACAAGGTAATCATGGATGAGCTGGACAAGTGTGTTGTAGTCTTCATTGACGACATACTAGTCTTCTCCAAAACCGCAGAAGAGCATGAGGAGCACCTGAGGATTGTGTTGGGAAAGCTCCGACAGTATCAGTTATATGCCAAGTTTAGCAAGTGTGAGTTCTGGATGGAGGAAGTCGCTTTTCTCGGTCACGTGCTGTCGGCCAAAGGAGTGGCCGTAGATCCGAGCAAGATAGAAGCAGTATCCAAGTGGCAGTCACCAAAGTCTGTGACTGAGATCCGCAGTTTTCTCGGTTTGGCCGGATACTACCGTCGGTTTATCGAGAACTTTTCCAAGATCGCAAAGCCCATGACAGAACTGTTGAAGAGCAACACGCTGTATGTGTGGTCGGACAAGTGTGAAGCCAACTTTCAGGAGCTCAAGACTCGCCTCACCACTACGCTGGTCCTGACGTTGCCCGATGCTAGCAAGGACTTCATGGTGTACTGTGACGCGTCAAGGTAGGGACTCGGCTGCGTGTTGATGCAGGGAGGCAAGGTGGTAGCCTATGCCTCGCGGAAACTTAGAAAGCATGAGGAGAACTACCCTACACATGTCCTTGAGCTAGCTGTTGTCGTTCACGCCTTGAAGATATGGAGACACTATCTGATGGGTAACAAGTGCGACATTTATACGGATCACAAGAGTCTGAAGTATATCTTCACCCAGTCTGAATTGAACATAAGGCAAAAGAGATGGCTGGAGCTAATCAAGGACTACGACCTGAGCATTCACTACCACCTCGGCAAGGCAAACGTCGTAGCTGACGCATTGAGCCGCAAGCATTACTGCAACAACTTGATGGTGCAAGAAGAACAACTGGCATTGTATGAGGAACTAGAGAGGCTGAGTTTGGAGATAGTAGAAGAGGGACAGTTGAACGAATTAAGGGTGAAATACACACTTGAAGACCAGATTCGACAAGCTCAGAAAGGATGTACGGAGATTCAGGAAGTGAAAAGCCAGATGGAGAGGGGCAAAGTGGCCGACTACCGCCTCGATAGTCAGGGCACGCTATGGTTGAAGGACCGCATATGCGTACCCCAGAGCAGGGAGATTTGGGACTCGATCCTAAGGGAAGCCCACGACTCTCGATACCCGATCCACCCTGGTTGCACGAAGATGTACAAGGATCTGAAGGTACGGTTCTGGTGGGAGAGGATGAGGGAAGACATTGCTGAGTATGTCGCTCGATGCGACACGTGTCAGAGAGTGAAGGCAGAACACCAGAGGCCCGCCGGTCTGCTTCAACCGCTTGAAATACCCACGTGGAAGTGGGATGGTATCAGTATGGACTTCATTGTGGGTTTGTCGCGCACACAGAAAGGGAACAACTCCATTTGGGTGATCGTCGACCGATTGACCAAAGTAGCACACTTCTTGGCAGTGAAAGCCAACTACAGTGTGAGCCGACTAGCGGAGCTTTATGTGGACAATATTCTAAAGCTTCATGGAGCTCCGAGGAGTATTGTGTCGGACAGAGGGCCACAGTTCACCGCCCAGTTCTGGAAGAGTCTACATGCTTCCCTGGGCACCGAGTTGAACTATAGCACAGCTTTCCACCCTCAGACGGATGGCCAGACAGAGGGAGTGAATCAAATCCTAGAAGACCTTCTGAGGGCTTGTGTGTTGACCTACGGGTCCGATTGGGAAAAGAGTCTGTCCTATGCCGAGTTCTCATACAACAACAGCTACCAGGCCAGTTTGAAGATGGCTCCCTTCGAAGCCCTTTACGGCAGAAAGTGCCGGACACCGTTGATGTGGTCCGAGGTGGGGGAGCGAACCTTTTTTGGTCCCGCCACCATTGTCGAGGCCGAGGAAAATGTCGCCAAAGTCAGAGAGAATCTGAAGATAGCCCAGAGCAGACAAAAGAGCTACGCAGACCCGAAGCGGAGAGACGTCTCGTTTGAGGTGGGAGAACACGTCTACTTGAAGGTGTCACCCCTCCGCGGCACAAAGAGGTTCCACGTCAAGGGGAAGTTGTCCCCTAGGTATGTTGGCCCGTATCCGATTGTAAAAAGGATCGGGAAAGTGGCTTACAAGCTCGAACTACCTCCGGAGCTTGTCGGAGTGCATCCAGTATTCCATGTGTCTCAGCTTCGGAAGTGTGTGGTCGTCGAGAAGAGAGTGCCCGCTCAGGCACTCGACGTTCAGGAGACCCTGGAGTACCTAGAGTACCCGGTTCGAATCCTGGACTAGGCAGAGAAGTCAACTAGGAACAACATCACGCGCTTTTGCAAGGTGCTCTGGAGTAATCACTCCGAGCGCGAAGCAACGTGGGAGAAGGAGTCCGCCTTGAGGGAGAAATACCCTCATCTCTTCGATCCAGAGGTAACTTCTTAATCTCGGGGACGAGATTCTTGTGAGGGGGGAGTTCTGTAACATCCTTAGAATTGGTGAGTTTGAAAAATGTAGAATTTCAAAAACTTGAATTGAAATTGAGTGCTCATGAAAATAATTAAGGACGTCTTCTTGTTTCCTTCTCTCATTCCTAGGTTAAATTTGGCACCAGCAATAATTTTAGGGCTTATAATTTGCTAGTGTGAAAAAAGCTGGATCTTTATTTGGATTTTATATGAGTGGATTCAAATTTGAATTGGGATTCAAATTTGAATCAATCTAGTGCTTATAGGAAAACCCTTTGCACCCCTGGTGGGCCGACAACCCCCTGTTCAGCCCAGCTCTCCATACGGCCCAGCCGCGGCCCAACAACCAAACCGCTGGCCGCCACCCGACATCCGACCCAGCCGCGGCCCAACAACCAAACCGCCGGACGCCACCCGACATCCGGCCCAGCCGCGGCCCAACGACCAAATCGCCGGTCGCCACCTACCACCGCGCGGGACGCTATCGCTAGCAAGTGGAACCCGCACTGCGTCACGATGGGGGCGCGCTGACGTCGCCTTCGTCATCCCCAATATTTATCGCTTTGGCTGACGGCCAAAGCCAAAGCGTGGCGCGCCGGTCATGGCCTCGCCGTCGCGGCGTGCCCCGCGGCCCCCCAGCGCATCCCGGCCGCCCACGTGCCCCGCGCTGCCCGCTGCTATAAGAAGCCGCCACCGAGACCCCCGGGGCTCCCCCAACCCTAGCCGCCTCAGGGGAAACCACTCCCATGTCCGCACCCCTGCACGCCGGAGGAGAAGGAGGAGTATGAGGGGGAGAAGGAGGGATTGGGAGCCACCCGTGGGCACACCATCCGCCGCGAAGACCGGAGCCGCCCGTGGGAGGAGCCGACCTCACCATCGCCAAACGCGCCTGCTTCCACCGCCTCCACGTCGTCGTGCCGCCGTCGTCTTCCTCCCCGCCGACGAGCCACGCCACCTATCTTCACCAATGCCTGCACTTCGGCCCGTGGCCCCAAGGTGAGAATGAGCCTTCCCCCTGCCCTCTGTGGACGCCCCGGCCTTCGAGCCGAGGGGGAAGCTGAAGGATCAGATGGCGACTAGAGAGGGGGGGAGTGAATAGGAGCCGGTAAAAATTCTATCCAAAGAACCCGGCCTATACCCTAGTCAAACCCCGGTCACACACGAGCGATGGATCGAATCACACACCAATCGCCAAGACCACGAGGTTATGGATCAACCTCTAGTCCTAGGAACGATTCCTTGAAGCACACGCGGAAGCACTAGAAAGGAAAGGGAGGAATCGAACCAAGAAGCAAAGCGCACAGGCTCTGGCGGACCGTCCGGCCAGAGGGGCGGACCGTCCGCGCGAGCCTCGCGGGACCGTCCGACCCGAGGCCGCGGACCGTCCGCGACAGCACCGCGGACCGTCCGGCCCAACACCGCGGACCGTTCGTTAAAGCACACAGAACCACCAGAAGCGACCCGAGAAAAACGAACCGTCCGCCAAGCCCGGGCGGACCGTCCGCACCACCCACGGACCGTCCGCTACACGAGCTCGGACCGTCCGCAAACTGGCTGCAACAAAAAACAAAAGCCAAAACGGATCGAAAGCAAGGACGCGCAAGAACACGACGAACACGCGACGAACAGGACCCACGCGGACCGTCCGCCGACCCCAGGCGGACCGTCCGCCCCTTGCGAACAGAACAGGAAAAAGCCCGACCTCGAAGGTCAACTCCCCCAAATCATCATCGGATTTCCCAAACGGTTGAAGCTGTGGAGACAAGGGTTTGGGGACTTGAAAAGCGTCACACAAGGATGCTATAGCCCAAAAATCTTGCCTCTTAACTCCCTAAATCACCGGGAATCGCGAATCCTTTGAATACCACCAAAAGCTAGAGCACCGAACGAAAAACTCCGAACCGAAGTGGTTTCCCGGCGTTTGAGGGCACAAGATCAATCACAAAGATGCACGAGACATCTATCCATGTTTTCCTCAAAGAAATCCGGGGAGAAACCCACTTAAATTCGTGGAATCAAACCGGGAACAAAGGCACGAAAACAAGCACAAAAAGGCCACGAAAACACAACCCCGAATCTTCTATACAAACCAGGAAAGATTCACAAGGTCTAGCATGCCGCCCTAGCATCCATCCCTCTCAACAAATCTCTCATGAAGCTCTCATGCTAGCCTTGAGAAAATGGAAGAAAAATAGCTACGAAAATGAGAAAGAGGAGGGAGGAAATGAAACCCTAAGTCGCGGAGAGAGAGAGCCATCCACACACACTCAGGTCCCGCCGGAGTGGTAAATGACTCGACTACCCCTAACTTAACTACTGGCGATACAACCCACGTAGGGGCATTTAGGTAATGTTTGTGGGTCTTGCCATCGGACGGCCACGCCTTTGCCGCACCCCGCGTCCTCCCGACGCAAGCCATGCGATCCCGCCGCGTGTCCTCCGCCTCGAAGCTTCCCGACACGCCCGGATCCCGTCTCCGTTGTGTTGGGCCCTCGGACTTGGTTTTGAGGCCCAAACCAAGAAACCGTCTGCTGATGGTTTTGTGGGCAAACCACCAAACCCCGCGTGCTCGGTCCGGCCTCCCGCCAAACCACTTGACTTGACCGCCACCGTGCACCGGCTCGTCTGTCCATGACTTCGTCTTGCTCGTGTCGCCACCATGTGGCCCGTACCCAGTCCCGCTGTCCACCGGGTCCCTCGAACCGAGCATACTTGTCTCTCCATCTCCGGAGGCCCCTCAAGGCCGAAGACCTTTCGCGCCCGTTCTTCACCTGCAACAACACGAACTAGGCCGCAGCCTACACCTGCGCACTAAGCCAAGAGTCAGTCCAACACCCGTTGTCAATCACTCATCACTGAGGAGCGGTCAGCCATCGACCACTGGGACGCTCCTGGTCCTCAATCTCCCCTTTGATGAGTGCATTGACAACACCCAACACGAAATGAAATTCAGAGAAAGAAAGAAAGGAAGAAGAAAGAAAAACAAATAAGCTCAACTCATGACCAAAACCGAAGAAAGGCGAAGAAAGGTCACAAGCCAAGCAAAGCACAAACTCCACATCGAAAACAGCAAAAAAGCTCCCCCTGAACAAATGCAAGCTCCCCCTGAACATGTGGATGCAAACTTTCAAATTTCAGATCACCTCTTCTGAATTTTCATTAAGCTCACCTCTTCTCCCCCTTGTTGACAATGTATGAATCAAGGTGAAAATGCAAAAATGCAAAGCAAAGCATATAAACATCTACATGAGCTTCTCAAATAGGCCAAATCTAGTGTCAAAGGCTAAAAATGAGACAAAGATCACACAAATGAATCATAGCATAGTCAAAGCATTGCCACAAGTAATATATGAAAATACAAGCATGTGACAAAGCAGAGTTTTCAGATTTAAGCAGTTTTACCAAAAGAAGGCTCGCTTCACATGTAAAAGCCTATCCATGTCACACTTGAGCCACAAACATGCATACCATTCAAAGATCATACAAGGATAGCAAATTCTCAGCAAAAGATCATGGCAAACACCCATAAAGCAAAGCATGTCATGTCAAAGCTCATGAGCCATGTGTCCACTTCGGGGAGACTTCTCCACTGGTGAACATCATGCAACATGTTTTGCACCCATATGTGAAAGATAAGACATTTTAAACATAGACATGATGGATGGAGCATTTTTCAAGCTTTATGCACTTCTTTTCAAGATTAATTCATTTCATGGTACATGAAGTGCCTTTGCGGCAAAAAGAAGCTTATGCTCCCCCATGAATGCAACATAGGCTAAACATTCACAATGATATCCGGCCTTTGGCCCAAATGCAAGAACAAGGCATCCAAGCACAATCTAAGCATGAAAAGCACATTTAGACCAAACTGTGACATGGATACACAACTACACATGAGTGGAGCATATTTCATCAAAAATTAGTCAAGATTAGCATTTATTTCAAAAAGGGCTATCTCACCACACATATATCTCAAATATTTCAAGAGCATAGCCTCACATCACCATTTCTCCACACATATGACCAAAATCTCACAAATATCCAAAGAGACTCAAATATGGCATATGAAAGAAGATCATCATCCTAAAATGCAATATGATACAAATGCAACATGATATATGACAAGATGGCTATCCTACCATGGTTTATACGTCAAGCAAAGCATGTATATACATCAAAGTAAAGATGGTATGATACATATGATACACAGAGGAAATCCCCCAAGAATCAACTAGAAAGGGCAACAAACCCCAAGTTCCCCCCGCAAGCGCACAAATGTAGCTTGGTCGAGAGGCTTTGTAAAGATGTCGGCTAGCTGATCTTGGGTAGGGACATGGCTCAGCACAATGGTTCCTTTCTCCACATTGTCCCTCAAGAAATGATACCTCACCTCTATGTGTTTGGTTCTAGAGTGAAGCACTGGGTTTTTGGCTACGCTTATGGCACTGGTGCTATCACAAAGAAGTGGGATCTGGGTACACTCCTCACCAAAGTCTCTCAAAGTGTATGAAATCCACAACAGCTGGGAACAACAACTCGCGGTAGCAACATATTCCGCCTCGGTGGTAGACTGAGCTACACTAGACTGCTTGCGGGAAGACCATGAGACCAACGAAGACCCAAGAAACTGGCAAGTACCAGAAGTAGACTTCCTCTCGACTCGACAACCAGCAAAATCCGCATCGGAAAAACCATGAAGAGAAAGAGTCGAGGAGGAAGAATACCAAAGGCCAAGACCAGGGGCGGATCGTAGGTACTCGAAAATCCTCTTGACGGCCTGTCGATGAGATGTCCTCAGCGAAGCCTGAAAACGAGCGCACAGACACATGCTGAACTGTATGTCTGGCCTCGTCGCCGTCAAGTAGAGGAGGGAGCCGATCATGCTCCTGTACTCCCGCTGGTCCACTGGTTCTCCGTCCTCATCCGCATCCAAAGTGGCCGTACTCCCCATGGGAGTCGACATCGGCTTCACATCTTGCATCTGGAACTTCCTCAGCATGTCTTTTGTGTACTTGGTCTGGTGCACAAATGTACCATCCTTCACTTGTTTGATCTGTAACCCGAGAAAATACTGCAACTCGCCCATCATGCTCATCTCGAACTCCCTGCTCATCTCATCTGCAAACTTGGCAACAAGGTTATGTGACGAGCCACCAAAGACAATATCATCCATGTATATCTGAACAACCAGCAAGTCATTTCCATGCTTGAGGAGAAACAAAGTCCTATCCACGGTACCCATCACAAACCCTCTGCTCAACAGAAAACCTCTCAATCTCCCATACCAAGCACGGGGCGCCTGTTTCAACCCATACAGAGCCCTTTTTAACCTGTATACCCTATGTGGGTACAACTCGCTCTCAAACCCAGGTGGCTGCTTCACATACACCTCCTCCTCTATGACCCCATTCAGAAAAGCACTCTTCACGTCCATCTGAAACAACTTGAACCCTTTAGCCACGGCAAAGGCTAGAAGGATCCGAATTGCCTCGAGACGGGCCACGGGAGCAAAGGTCTCCTCATAGTCGATCCCCTCCTTCTGACTAAACCCCTGAGCAACAAGTCTGGACTTGTTCCTCACAACCATCCCATTCTCTCCCTCTTTGTTCTTCCAAACCCACTTGGTTCCTATGGGATGGCAATTTGGAGGTGGTTCAACTAACTCCCACACCCGGTTCCTCTCAAAGTTTTCCAACTCCTCATGCATAGAATTGACCCAGTTTGCATCAGATAAAGCATGTCCAATGTCCTTGGGCTCAAAAGTAGCAACAAAAGCAAGATGAGCAAAATGAGAGGAATTCCTGGACCTCGACCGTGTAGTGCGTTCGTCGATATTCCCAATGATCTTCGACAGGGGATGCACTTCTTGAATCCGCCGGGGAGCCTCACGCCTCGAGACTACCTCCCCTCAACTTCAGCTTCTCTCGCCTGGTCCTCTTGTTGCACCGTCCTTGTCCATGAAGTAGACGGTCCACGCTCCATAGTGGTCGTAGGGGAAGTAGTGGGTACACACTCAGCTTCAGGCGCATGGTTCTCCCCATCATCATCTCCAGCCTCATCCTTCTCCTCTTCAAAGAGGTCCTCGGACATCTCTTCGTCACCTGCACATTCAAAGCCAAGAGAGGTACATGGCATTGTCTCGTCGAAGGTTACCTCGCAAGTCTCCATGATTTTGTTAGTCTCAAGGTTAAGCACCCTATAGGCTCTAGAGTGGTTAGCATATCCAAAGAAAATACCATCACTAGACCTAGCCTCAAACTTGTCGAGTTTTCCCTTCTTCGAATAAAGCACTTGCAGCCAAAAACTCGGAAGTTACTCACCTTGGGTGCCCGACCATGCATAAGCTCATAACGGGTCTTCTTCTTGAAAGCTCGCAATAAAATCCTGTTGGAAACATGACAAGTCGTATTGACCGCCTCAGCCCAATACCTCCTAGGAGTCCCGTGCTCATCGAGCATCGTCCTAGCCATCTCACAAAGAGTCCGATTTTTCCTTTCCACGACTCCATTTTGAGGGGGCACATAAGGGGTCGAATACCGATGTTCAAGACCTAGATCACGACAAAAGGCATCAAAACGAGAGTTCTTGAACTCGCAGCCATTATCACTGCGGATAGCTCGAATAGCATTCCCATGCCTCTCGTTTTTCAACCTCACGATCAGATCTCGAACAAAACCAAATGTCTCACTCTTATCTTCCAAGAAAAACACCCAAGCATAGCGAGAGTAATCGTCCACCACAACGAGGACATACCACTTCCCACCCACCGAGCGAACTCGAGCTGGCCCAACAAGGTCCATGTGCAACAGCTCTGTAGGACGCTTGGTCATGACATCGGTCAGGGGTGGATGGGAAGTGGCTACCATCTTGCCATGCCTACAAGGAGCACAAACCAAATCCTTCTCAAGCTTCAACCTCGGCAATCCTCGGACAAGGTCAAGACCACTCAAGCGGGAAACCAAATCAAAGCTCAAGTGTCCCAACTGCCTATGCCATTTCCACAAATGAGAAGAAGGACCGGCCAACAAACAGCGAGCAGGACCCAAAGAACGAGAGAAATCAGCCCTGAAAATCTGACCCTCGGGGATGATCATACAGACAAGATCACCTCGAGAATCAAGCAAACGAGACTCGCCAGACTTGAAACGCACCTCAAAACCCTCATCAAGCAACTGAGAAACCGAAAGCAAATTGAAACCCAAAGACTTCACAAGAGCCACTCTCTTCAACGTTACCTTGTCACTCACATGCACAACACCCTCAGACATCACCCTTCCTCGTCCATTGTCCCCAAATGTGATGTACACCTTTTCCTTCACTGTGGTGAGACTGGAGAACCACTTCTTATCTCTGGTCATGTGTCGAGAACACCCAGAGTCGATCAACCAAATGTCCTCCTAGCCTCCTGCCTGTAGTCAGAAACAAGAACGAGAGTGAGCTAGCGACTCGACACTGGGGTTAGCACAAAGAAAGTTAAACCAGTGTCGAGCCATCTGCTCAAAAGAGGGGTTAGCAAACATCATTCCCTTGCCACCAAACTTCCCATGTCCCATGGGAGGAGTACGAGCACCACGAGGGGGAAAACGTGGTCCGTAGTTCCTCCGGAACCCAAAGCTGCGATCATCTCCCCCGAACCCGTACCGAGGACGAGTAGGAGGACGTCCGACAAAACCACCACCAGCCCGACCAAACCTCTCACCAAAGACGCACACCATCATCTCTCCTCTCAAACCTCGCACCACCACCTCTCCGTGGGAACCCGCCAACACTCCTCACACTTCCCACACCCCGTGGAAGTGGCACTCTAGGCTCAGGAATACCATGAGGCTGGCGATACCTGTCCTGGTTTGCTTGCTCCCTAGCAAGCCTCTCATCCCTCTTCCTCTTGTAGCAAAACTCTGCAAGGTGCCTCTCCTTGCCACAATACTCACACCTGAAGGGGATGGGTTTTGGTTTTGGCTCTGGCTTCTCACTCGGCTTCACACCCTTCTCACCCACAAGCTTCACAGGTTTCTTGAGATCATTTGTCTTAGGTGGGAATTTGGGTGGATCTTGGGTTGTGTCAACCTTGTTGCAAAGGTGGTTGGGCTTTGGTGTGAAAGAGTTCTTGGGTGCTTTTGGAAGTGGGACTTGGATGTCGCCGATCACCTCAAACTTGAGGTTAGACTCAACACACTTCTCATACACACTCTCCCCACTGTTCTCTCCCACTTTCTCACCCAACTTCTCAAAACCCAAACCACGACCATCAGCTCTCTTGAACTCCTCAATCATGATTTTCAATTGAGGTTCCTGCCCAGACAACCAACCCAACACCTTCCTCAAATAGTCATTCTCCTCATAGATGACATCCAACCGGGAAGTGAGTTCAAGATTGCGCAAAGTAACTTCATCACAGCTAGTGCATGCATTTGCAACAGGAGATTTCAAAGATGCTTCCAAAGAACTAATGGTAGAACGAGCATCAACAAGCTTAGCATGCATAGTAGGACATGATTTGCAAGCACCAAGCAAAGTAGGTCTAGCCTTAAGCTCATCATACTCAGTCCTAAGAGCATCTAGTTTAGCCAAAGTGGAAGCATTCTTCTCATTGAGCAACTTGATCTCATTCAACCATGCATCACACTCAAGGCATTCAACATCATCAGGAGTAGTAGGAGCAAGTTTCAAAGAGTCATTCTCAAGTTTCAATTCAAGCAATTTCGACTCTAACTCTCCTACTTTCTCACTAGCATTCTCAAGTTGAGCCCTAAGATCTTTCCTCATCTTTTTGGTATCTCTAAGCACACTATCGCGGTTGTCAAGTAAGCCATTCAACCTAGCAATCTCAGCAAGCAAAGAGTCGGGGTCACGATTTACCTCATCCTCCGAGTCGGAGTCGCTGTCTTCCTTCTCGCTCTTCTTGCTGCTTGAGCTATGAGCCATGCCACAAAAGCCCTCAAGCGCCACACAGCTCAACCCGCTGAGGTTCCGGCTTGTACTCTTCTTGCCCTTGCGCCTCCCGGCGTCTTCATCTTCGCTGCTTGAGCTTGACTCCTCGTCGCTTGAGCTTGAGTCAACGTCGCTCGCACCGGCCACCATCGCTCTTGCCTTGTTCTTCTTGTAGCCGCTCTTGCTCGGTCGCCGCTTGTCCTTGTCCTTGCTCTTGGACTTGTTGAAGTGCTTGCCCTTGGAGGAGTACTTGTCTTCACGCCTCGGGTGCGCCTTGTACTCGTTCACCTTGTACTTGTTCTCCTCCGCTTCCGGCACTCGGCGATGAAGTGGCCACGCTTGCCACACTTGTAGCATGTCCCTGAGCTCCGCCTTGCATTCCTCCGACTCTCGTGTAGTCGATCAAACCTCCTTGAGAGCAAGGCCGCCCTCCTCCTCGCCCAAAGACATCAAACTCCTCATCCGGAATGGACATAAGAGAAGACAAGGAAAAGCGTCAACGGGAAGGGTTAGATTTGCCCTTTGATCCGCCCACAAGAGCAAGACTATGGTCGGCCGAGCCCTCATGCTTGGACCGCAACTTCCCGTCAACCTCGGCCCGACTTGAGCTTAGAAAAGAGGTCATCCAACTCAATAGTCAAGTACCGCCGGACTCCTTGATGGCCTCAACCTTAGCACCCCAAACATTTGGGTCCAAGACATGCAAGAGCTTCAAAGCCCGATCATGCTCGGTGTAGGGAAAATCCTCAACATTAGCTTTCATGTTGTTCACGATGGCGGTGAACCTCTGAAACATCGCATCAATGTCCTCACCGGGAAGTGGAGTGAAATTCTCATATTGCATCCGGTAAGAGACAAAGAGGCGAGCCTTCACATGGTTATCACCACCGTGAGCAACCAACAACTTCTCCCAAATTTGCCAAGCAAGATTCAAATGGCGAACACGCTCAAACTCTGGATCACACAAGCTCCGGACCAAGTGATCAACGGCTTTTGCATTAGCCTCATACTTGGCCTTAGCACCGGCATCGGTCACCATAAGAGTATGGATGTTGACCGGAATAGCATAGGTCTTGTCAAGCACAATAAAATCCAACAGCACGCCCACCATCACTTGTGGTAACCCTTGCCATCGAAGTGCGGCGGACCGCCCCGCTCAACGTACGCCATCTTAGGATTCGAGACTTGTCAAAGTCGCAAAGAATCCGGCAACAAGCTCTGATACCAATTGAAGGATCTGATGGCGACTAGAGAGGGGGGGAGTGAATAGGAGCCGGTAAAAATTCTTTCCAAAGAACCCGGCCTATACCCTAGTCAAACCCCGGTCACACACGAGCGATGGATCGAATCACACACCAATCGCCAAGACCACGAGGTTATGGATCAACCTCTAGTCCTAGGAACGATTCCTTGAAGCACACGCGGAAGCACTAGAAAGGAAAGGAAGGAATCGAACCAAGAAGCAAAGCGCACGAGCTCGGCGGACCGTCCGGCCGGGGAGGGGCGGACCGTCCACGCGAGCCTCGCGGACCGTCCGACTCCGAGGCCGCGGACCGTCCGCGACAGCACCGCGGACCGTCCGGCCAACACTGCGGACCGTCCGTTAAAGCACACAGAACCATCAGAAGCGACCCGAGAAAAACGGATCGTCCGCCAAGCTCGGGCGGACCGTTCGCACCACCCACGGACCGTCCGCTACACGAGCTCGGACCGTCCGCAAACTGGCTGCAACCAAAAACAAAAGCCAAAACGGATCGAAAGCAAGGACGCGCAAGAACACGACGAACACGCGACGAACAGGACCCACGCGGACCGTCCGCCGACCCCAGGCGGACCGTCCGCCCCTTGCGAACAGAACAAGAAAAAGCCCGACCTCGAAGGTCAACTCCCCCAAATCATCATCGGATTTCCCAAACGGTTGAAGCTGTGGAGACAAGGATTTGGGGACTTGAAAAGCGTCACACAAGGATGCTATAGCCCAAAAATCTTGCCTCCTAACTCCCTAAATCACCGGGAATCGCGAATCCTTTGAATACCACCAAAAGCTAGAGCACCGAACGAAAAACTCCGAATCGAAGTGGTTTCCCGGCGTTTGAGGGCACAAGATCAATCACAAAGATGCACGAGACATCTATCCATGTTTTCCTCAAAGAAATCCGGGGAGAAACCCACTCAAATTCGTGGAATCGAACCGGGAACAAAGGCACGAAAACAAGCACAAAAAGGCCACAAAAACACAACCCCGAATATTCTATACAAACCAGGAAAGATTCACAAGGTCTAGCATGCCGCCCTAGCATCCATCCCTCTCAACAAATCTCTCATGAAGCTCTCATGCTAGCCTAGAGAAAATGGAAGAAAAATAGCTACGAAAATGAGAAAGAGGAGGGAGGAAATGAAACCCTAAGTCGCGGATAGAGAGAGCCATCCACACACACTCATGGCTTATATATCAGGTCCCGCCGGAGTGGTAAATGACTCGACTACCCCTAACTTAACTACTGGCGAAACAACCCACGTAGGGGCATTTAGGTAATGTTTGTGGGTCTTGCCATCGGACGGCCACGGCTTTGCCGCACCCCTCGTCCTCCTGACGCAAGCCATGCGATCCCGCCGCGTGTCCTCCGCCTCGAAGCTTCCCGACACGCCCGGATCCCGTCTCCATCGTGTTGGGCCCTCGGACTTGGTTTTGAGGCCTAAACCAAGAAACCGTCCTCCGATGGTTTTGTGGGCAAACCACCAAACCCCGCGTGCTCGGTCCGGCCTCCCGCCAAACCACTTGACTTGACCGCCACCGTGCACCGGCTCGTCTGTCCATGACTTCGTCTTGCTCGTGTCGCCACCATGTGGCCCGCACCCAGTCCCGCTGTCCACCGGGTCCCTCGAACCGAGCATACTTGTCTCTCCATCTCCCGGAGGCCCCTCAAGGCTGAAGACCTTTCGCGCCCGTTCTTCACCCCGCAACAACACGAACTAGGCCGCAGCCTACACCTGCGCACTAAGCCAAGAGTCAGTCCAACACCCGTTGTCAATCACTCATCACTGAGGAGCGGTCATCCATCGACCACTGGGACGCTCCTGGTCCTCAGAAGCGACGCTCGCACCGCGCCGCCGCGCCGCCGCTGCTGGTGATGCTGGCCATTGAGCCAGGCTGGGTTGAATCACTTGCAGGTGCCGCCGCCTTCATCAACGCGCGCGTGCCGTTTGCCTAGCCTAGCCCTTCTCGCCTTCGTGTGCCACACCGTACTGGCTGCCGATGTGACCCGTCGCCGGCGCGTTCGCGTTCACGCGCATGTCTGTTGACGGCGAAAATCCATCAACCTCGCCATGAGTTTACCTTCGGTGTTGGCATGACTTTTGTATCTTATCCATTGGTACTAACCCCCGTGGTATAACAAGTTCACTTGTGCATGTCGGTTTTGGAGTTAAGTGTTTACGCAGGGTTTTAACGTTGAAAGCAAGACTTCCGGGATAAGTTCATTAAGCACCTCATGACAAGACCTTGAAGCCCGGTACAAGTCAAGCAATGAAGTGAACATGACTCCAAGAGCCCAAGGACCAAGCCCGAGAAGATGACAAACTCCGAGGACCTAGCCGAAAAGTCTTGGCCGAATCTTGCAAGACAAGGAGCTTCGTCCAATTCGGAGAGAAACCGACGACAAGGGCCTACATGCAAAAGGGGAGAAGATCTAGAAGACGAGGGAAGCAACACCGGGCGAAGGAGGACACGAACTGGGCCGAAACGGGCCCGAGCCGGCCGGCCCGGCTCGTTCCGGGCCCAGTCGGCCTCCCCTTTGACCTAATTGCATCTCTGGTTATTTATACCCCCCTGACCGAGAGCCACACATTAATCAATTCTTAATCCGCCGCCAAGGAGCAGAAAAGCTTGAGGGACACCATCTCGGAGATGAGGGTCGTGCTAGTTGTCTAGGGTTTCCCTAGCCGACGTGGGAACCTTGCATGGAAGACCACGTCGGAGCTCTGGAGCGAGGATCAAGATCGAGGGAGGGCCCCGGTGGTGATCTTGTTCATGTAATCATTCATGGTGAAGTTTGTAAGTGAATTCGATTTCTAGCGATCAACTGCCTTCTAGATGATTTTGTTTTCTTCTTGGTTTTGCTTCTTCTACGATCTAGTTTGCAGCTAGATTACTTAGGGTGCTCTTGTAGCCGCGGTGGCTAGAGGTGCATACCGGACCGGCAAAGTGATTTCAACTTGTTCTATCAAACTCTCCCTAGACTACCCGCATGAGTAGGGGTACGTTCTGACAGAACGGGGGTTCCGAAAGGCGGGCGTTTTTGGAGTCGGATGGAAGGCCACGATTTAAAGATGCTTTTAATGAGATTCGCTTTTCTATCTTCATCTATCTTGTTTGGAGCTACAACATAAGCATGATCTAGATTCTTTAGATGGGTTATCTCTTGCTTTCTCTTGCTACCTCTTTAGTATATTAGATTAGATTTGTTTTCCTTATGATATCTTAGATTAGATGCAATTTGATTCTTCAATAGATAGCTTTACCTTGCTTTACTAGATTGAATCCTTGCGTTGCACATTGTTCCACGGATTCGATACCTTGGGTTCACCACTCGAGGGAAGAAGGGTCCCTTGACTACGACGGGAGACTTTTCCGCTTGCAAGTCTAAACGAACTTTGATACAACTATTAACCGTCAACAAGCCCCTTTTTCTAGCGCCGTTGCTGGGGAACAAGCAATCAAGATCCGATCTAGTATCGCTTATCTTTCAGTTTTTCTTTTGATTTTCTTTTGCATCTCTTATGTTTGATCATCCCCAAAAAGAAAAAAAAAGAGTCAATCTAATCTAGTTTTGATTAACCCTAATTTTTCTTTTTTTAGATCTTTGTTTTATTGCTAGCCCTAACCGGAGATGGTTGGCTACCTCTCCAAAAAACCCAAACTTTTTTGTGGATGATCCAGGAAAACTTTACAGGCAAAGGTGACGTGCAACACAAGCTAAAGGGTTGGAAACCCTAGATTCAAAAGTCAAACTCGAAGGACCGTCGAAATCTCCAAGGGAATCACCACCTCCAAGGACAAAGGAAGATCAACCTCAACCACCGAGCTATGCACCCCGAACATTGTTGATCTACCTATCATAAACCTTCAAGATGTCGGGAGGCCGTTCAAGATCAAGGTCTCAACTATCTTCATGACGATTGCGAGAGCTGAATGCATACGAGCCGGATTCCTTGAGTGGCATATCGGTTTACTTAAGAGGAGGATGGAGAAGATGGAGATGGAGAAAAAAGCTCAACACCTAAAGGCCGCCAAAGCAAGATCCACATGCAAGGAGTGTGTGGGGTACGACCATGTCCAAGGACGTCGTCACTAAGTTCGAGGCTATGGAGAAAATATTGAAGAATTTAGATGGCAAGATGACGGAGGTCGGAAGCTCTATACGTGAAGTGTTCATCGTGATGAAGATGCTAGACGCAAGTGGGACAACTTGCCGGGCGCCCGATGGGTAACAAAGAAGAATATCCGAGACAACTCCAAGGTCCCAAGATGGCGAAGGCTACTCAAACTCATTCGGGTGAGATGGAGGATCACACTAGGAGACCATGAAGATCACGACCGAAGGACAGGAGTTTGAGATACCGAGCCACTACATGAAGGAAGTTGTTGCATCCGTCAAGACCGAAGGACAAAGCCAGCCTGTGAAGACCAAAAAAATTGACTAAGCCAAAGAAGAAGCCCGTGCCCAAGATGGTGCGGAAGTGGGTACCCAAGATTGCAATGCCCGCAAAGAGCATTGATCCAAAGTAATCAAGTGAAGAAGTCTAGCCATGGACTATAAACGAAGCGCTAGGCGGGAGGCAACCCGTTTCGTCGAGTCAAGAATAAGCTACCGGTAGGACAACCCGATTCCAGGTTTTTCGAGTCTTTTAATAATTCAGTTTTGAATTTTACTACGCAAAACATTAGATTTAGAATGGTTGAACAGTATTAGAGACATAATTCTTGGTTGAATATTTTGCTTTGTCATAAACCTTTGCATGAACCCTCCTATGTGTTTGTTCGTTCTTTTTCGAGAAATCACAACCAAATAATTTCAGAACCTAACTCAACCCTTCACCCTCATTATGGTGTTGTGGTTTACTTACTTTTTAATGCTAAAAACACACGAGTAGAGCCACGACTTATACCTAGGTGTTAATTAAATTTCAGCACGTGGTAGGACTCGCGTGAACCTAGAAACTAAAACTTTTGGTTGGTTTAAAAATCCTTATCCTTGGTTTCTCTAAGATTAGAATTTTTCTAAGCCTCATTTAATTTTATTTTATTCAAAATCTCTCTTATCTAATCAAAATTACAACCTAAACCTATGCCCCCATGATCAAGCCCGGAAAAGTTTGCTCTCAACCAATGAAGGTAAACTATACCGGTGAGACCGATATCAACGTAGTCGGAAAATATTTTCG
Source organism: Cenchrus americanus (assembly GCA_947561735.1). NCBI lineage: Eukaryota > Viridiplantae > Streptophyta > Magnoliopsida > Poales > Poaceae > Cenchrus > Cenchrus americanus. The sequence goes on from OX387242.1 coordinate 69,103,794, forward strand.
ACTTACATTTGTTTTTAATGGTTTAAAAAGTTCTCTAAATTTATGCTTGAGTTCTTGCGTGGCTCTGAAAAATATTTTTAAATTTCGAAATTAGAGGAGTGCTCAACCTTAAAACATGCTTAGAGGGAGGCAATCTAGTTAACCTAACCATACATGCACCATGATACATCACGGGATGCCCCTCCAACATATTTAAACCACATGCAAAGTACAAGCATGGGGGGCAGCCAAGGCTTTGTTTTGTAGGAATATCATGGAGGCATGTGAGGCAAGGGAGTATGGAAGTGAATCAAGCGAAAACATCAAGTGGAAGGAGCAATAATGCAAGCGAAGGAGTGGACGGGAACGTTTGGAAGGTGTACGCGGTCACGAAGCAACATGCACTAGAGAAGAACCGAGCCAAGAGGAGGAGAGTGGTAAGTCTTTCATGCAACTCTTTGTTTGTGTGCTCTAGTTTGTAGGCCGGAACCACCTTAGACTTAGCCATCCACCACGTTTGTTTCGTGCAACAAATCACATCCTTAATCCACTCAAAGTCCAGACTCCAAAATAATATTTGTGTACCTTGTTACCGGGTGAAAACCCCGGATATATATTTGTGAGGGAGAGCGTTGCAATCATGGAATAAAACTACAAGCCCTTTTCACCAAAAAAAGGAAGGGATCATCGTCGTCTAAGCCATCATCGACAACCTCTTCGAGGAGGCACTCGGTTTACGAGTCTCCTCGGAGTATGGAGGAGGACACGACACCGCCGAGGAGGAACCACTCTTGTCCTTGGTGCCATGAGGGCCACACGAAACTCGTTTATGAGGTTTACCAAACTTCAATAACATATGGAGGATCCGCCTGTCCAACCTCACCACTTGACATGATCATCCGCTCCACCTCCATGCGCTCCGTGGCATTCCAATGGGTTTATCATCACGACGGAGGAGGAGAAGAAGCTCGCTCGCCTTGAGTAGAAGCTTGTAGCGAATGTCGACTTTGACGACCAAGCTCTCCACATATTGGGTTTTCATACGGGACACAGGTGCAATTCTTTAAACGGAGTGTCGGCAAACACCCACAAGGAATTCGCCTAGGAAATTCTCATGACCATGGCGCATATCCTTGATGAAGGAGTACTGAGTCTCTCGTTCCGTTTGGAGGGAGCCCACAAGTAGAGGAGAAGGAAGACACCGTCGGAAGGGTAACCTTGATCAACGGTGCTATTTCTAGCACCTTGATGGGGTAATCTCCTTTCATCCATGGGTTGCAATCGATCTTGAGATGTAATCACACTTTGTTGGATCATCTTTCTAGCATCTTGTGTTGAATATACTTTAATGCTTAAGGTTAGCTACCATGCGGTAAAGGAAGTAAGGGCTCTAATGCTTCCTTGGATCCATTCAACACATCGTGTCCATCATAGGTCTAGTCATGAGTACCTTCGCGTGAGTACGAGAGGAGGGAAAGGGCGAAATCATGGTCACAACCCCCGATAGATTAGATTGGTTTTCATGTTCGAAACGATTGCATGTTCTAGTATCGTAGACCCATGGGTGAGTATCTCCTATTTTCAAAAGGGAGCTCCGGAACAAGTGGATATGCATGAAGGCACATGGGGAGGTTTTTGGAGTATGATCGCGGGAGAAGACCATCAACGAAGAAATACTACCCAGAACCCCATCATCCAAGTGTTTCACTCATGGATGTGCAAAAGGATTTTGGGGAGAATGAGAGAGACAAAGATAACCAACACGGAGTTGAATTGGCTTTACTTGGCTTTGATTGCCAAGTGGCCAATAGACCTCTCTTACCTCATGACCAACCGGTGGTGTTGTGTAGCAACATCGAGTTCGGGAGATATTGGTTCGGGGTGTTACCTCTCCATGTTGGTTATCTCTTTAAGACCGGGTATTATAAGGAACCCGAAGCATCTCCTACCCGGACTTCCTTAAGATTTAAAGATGAGAGAGGAGGCTTCAAAGTGGCCAAAGACTTTTTCTTGAGGGGAAAGAAGATTGGTTAGAGGAAGGACTTCTTGTGCCGGCGAAGAAAAAAATAAAGGATTATAGGAGAAGGTTCTCCCACGGCCCAAGAAGGAGGTGCGCAACAAAATTATGTGCCACCATTTGGAGGAACCCCGGCGCCGCCGAGTTACTACGGTGATGTACCAATGCAAGCATGGGGGAGTGGTGCAGCCATGCCCCCACCATTTTGCGGTGCCCAACGTAGCCTTTGCGGAGCCATATGCACACCTTCCTCAACCACAACAAAATGTGGCCACCATTGGAGGATACGCTGCAAGGAACATGCAAATTATTGCAGCCATCCAAACCAATGCAAACCAAATGGGTGAAGGAAATGCAAACATTGCTTGTGTGCTTGGACACCTTCTCCTAGCACCATCGATCAATTCATAGGAAGAGAGGCGCAATCTTATTATGAGTAAGGATGCAACAACCAAGACTACTAATATCAACCACCGGCGGAAGATTAGAGAGAGGATGAGCTTTAGTTATCTTTCCTTTACCCTCTTTTCTTTAATTTTCAGCTTGTTTGCGCCTATGTATGCGTAGTATTTTCAGTTTTACTTTAATTTTTAGTTTTTACTTTAATTTTCAGCATGTGTGTTAGTGTTTATTTTCATCATGAATAAAGTCACCACCTAGTTTTTACCTTTGGTAAAGTTACAAAGTTTGTGCCATGATGATATATGATTAAAATTGCCGCTTTGTTTATCTTTGTAATTGATTTATGCATGTTTAACCTAGTGCTCTCTTAAAAATACAAATCTGAAATTATCTAAATGCTAGCTTAATCTTTAGCGGAGGTTACGATAAAAATAAAGACCCATAGTGTTTTATGTGCTCTCAAGTTTTAGATGGATTAAAGATGATTTATTTTTGTTCTTAAATGTAAAGCTAACCTTGTCATAAATACCACTTGCGTGTTGCTCTACCTATCTAGAGCCATATAAATATTTGAGTGCAAAAACTTAGTATACAAGATTTATTTTTGGGTGAGTTATTTCAGGCCTTGATTTCTCTGGCCTGAGACTAAGAAGCTGGTCATTTCGTTTTTGCGTATCTATCTTTTTGCTAGCCTTTTATCCGTGCATTGTGTATCCCCACATCGGAGATCTCACAAACCTCGCCGGATATCCACCCTTAAAACCAAATATCATCTTTTGTGTTTACCTCCTTGACCACAACCTATCATTGAGTATGGATCATCAATTCAAGGAAGATCGATGGTGCCAAGATTGAAGATTTCAAGTATCTCTTCAAAAGAAAAAGTATTTCCGGTACCTACCTTATCTATCGCCTCTTTGCTCGAGGACGAGCAACGTCTAAGCATGGGGGAGGAGGTAGGTACGATGCAATTTTTAGAGTTCAAAGGGGAGTAATTAAAAAAAGAGAAAGTTCAATAGGGGTGCAAATAAAAAATAAAAAGTCCAACGTGAAAGTCTCGTGACCGAATGAATGACAAAAAAAATGAATGAATGAGAAAAAGAATGAAAGAAAGAAAGAAAGAAGAGAAGAAAGAAAAAATATGAGGCGTAAAGTGAACTCCCCGGATTCTCTAAAGTGCATTAGGAAATTCAAATCTTCAAGATTAAAAGATCCATTCTCATTTTCCAACCATGTGCAATCCGATAACGAGGACTTCCTTTGTGCCTCGGGATCACTCTTTGCCATTTGCACATGTCCACCTATCTCAAGCGTGTGTATTTTTCTCTTTCCCCTCCTTGATTTAACATTATTTTCCAATGACCTTTTTGACGAGTCTCGGTAAGACCATGAGAAGCTTGTCTTGTTTTGACAACATCTCATTTATAATATCTTGGTAGGACTAAACTTTCCCAAAAAGCTCCATATAAAAGCCTACCACATAAATAAATGCTATGAGAGGGAAAGGAGTAGAATAAATAGGCTTGAGAGACAAGATGAGATGAGAATTTATGAGCAAGATGCAAGGTGGTTTAAATTTGTGAACTTGGTTTAGCTCTTTTTCATCTCGTTCTTTATTTCAAAATTTCTGAGATCCATTTGAATTTTGGGAGCATGTTAATACTTGTGGGATAAGCTTAATTAAATATCTACCCTCCGTAGGGATGAAGGCTAGTACATTATGGAACTTTAATGAATTAAACTTTTGAGAGCATTATGTTTTTTTCATGTATGATCAAGTGCAAGGTTTAAACAATGAAGGGCAACGATGATATCCATCGAAGGCTTACTCGAGGACGAGCAAGGTTTAAGCATGGGGGAGCTGTTGACGGTGAAAATCTGTCAACCTAGCCATGAGTTTACCTTCGGTGTTGGCATGACTTTTGTATCTTATCCATTGGTACTAACCCCCGTGGTATAACAAGTTCACTTGTGCATGTCGGTTTTGGAGTTAAGTGTTTACACAGGGTTTTAACGTTGAAAGCAAGACTTCCGGGATAAGTTCATTAAGCACCTCATGTCAAGACCTTGAAGCCCGGTACAAGTCAAGCAATGAAGTGAACATGACTCCAAGAGCCCAAGGACCAAGCCCGAGAAGATGACAAACTCCGAGGACCTAGCCAGAAAAGTGCTGAATCTTGCAAGACAAGGAGCTTCGTCCAATTCGGAGAGAAACCGACGACAAGGGCCTACATGCAAAAGGGGAGAAGATCTAGAATACACGGGAAGCAACACAGGGTGAAGGAGGACACGAACTGGGCCGAAACGGGCCCAGGCCGGTCGGCCCAGCCAGTTCTGGGGCCCAGTCGGCCTCCCCTTTGACCTAATTGCATCTCTGGTTATTTATACCCCCCTGACCGAGAGCCACGCATTAATCAATTCGTAATCCGCCGCCAAGGAGCAGAGAAGCTTGAGGGACACTATCTCGGAGATGAGGGTCGTGCTAGTTGTCTAGGGTTTCCCTAGCCGACGTGGGAACCTTGCATGGAAGACCACGTCGGAGCTCCGGAGCGAGGATCAAGATCGAGGGAGGGCCCCGGTGGTGATCTTGTTCATGTAATCATTCATGGTGAAGTTTGTAAGTGAAGTCAATTTCTAGCGATCAACTGCCTTCTAGATGATTTTGTTTTCTTCTTGGTTTTGCTTCTTCTACGATCTAGTTTGCAGCTAGATTACTTAGGGTGCTCTTATAGCCGCGGTGGCTAGAGGTGCATACCGGACCGGCCAAGTGATTTCAACTTGTTCTATCGAACTCGCCCTAGACTACCCGCATGAGTAGGGGTACGTTGTGACAGAACGGGGGTTCCGAAAGGCGAGCGTTTTCTGAGTCGGATGGAAGGCCACGATTTAAAGATGTTTTTAATGAGATTCACTTTTCTATCTTCATCTATCTTGTTTGGAGCTACAACATAAGCATGATCTAGATTCTTTAGATCGGTTATCTCTTGCTTTCTCTTGCTACCTCTTTAGTAGATTAGATTAGATTCGTTTTCCTTATGATATATTAGATTAGATGCAATTTGATTCTTCAATAGATAGCTTTACCTTGCTTTACTAGATTGAATCCTTGCGTTGCACATTGTTCCACGGATTCGATACCTTGGGTTCACCACTCGAGGGAAGAAGGGTCCCTTGACTACGACGGGAGACTTGTCCGCTTGCAAGTCTAAACGAACTTTGATACAACTATTAACCGTCAACAATGTCCGTGTGGGCACGATGCCCTCGCGCCGGCGTGCACCCCAGCATGTGCGCACGCCAACCTTTTCTTACGTCGGGCCTCGAGGTTGCGCTCTTGTCGGCCGCGCCGCCATGGCCTCGGCGTGGTCGGATGCTTCACGCACGCGGTCGCAGAGAAGGGAGCCCCGTCCTCTTGGTCGGCGAGTGCACGCCTCGCCACCGGCCGCCGCTTCCACGCACACGCGTTTGTGCCGACCGCGGTCGCCTTGCCCGCCGCCACCCATGGCGCCGGCCCGAGCTCCGTCGCGGTCTCCGCCACGCCACCCCCTTTTGGGCCAACGCCGAACCTAAGCTGTGTCATTCACCCTACCACCTGCCACGTACCGCCGCCGCGCCGACGTCGCCGTGCCCACACCGGCGTCGATCTCGCCGCAACGGTCACCACCCTTCCTAGTTGGAGTTCCTTCAAGCCCGGCGACACGAGGGAATCCCTTGAGGTTAGCCAACAGGGGCCGGTTGCCCAGGCGCCATGAGATTTCACCGCCGGCGAGGTCATCCCGCGCCGTCGTTTCCCTTCTGAGCATTTCGTCGAGCACCTTGGGTCGCTGGTGGAACCGCGTGGTCGATTTGCACACGGAGGACCACATGCGGGTGTGGTCGTAGCCAATCTGTCGGGATCCGGTGCGGCCCACCTCTCCTTTCTCGAGCCGCAGGCCTGCCTGCACCACGCCGTGCTGCACTGCATCCCACCTGATCCTTTGCGGCGGCCAATGAAAACCAGGCCGCGCGCAGGGCTGCCTGAGGCCCGAGCCACACCGGGTCAGGGGGGATCTCGTGTGGATGTATCGTTTTATGGGGTTAAACGTATTTTGATTTCTAGAAAATCTATTTTATCATTGAAAAATTAGTATAAATCCATTTTCTGCCCGAAAAATACAAAACCTTTTACAGAATTTTTCTAAAATCTTAAACTTCGTGCTAGACTAGTGTTTGTTCTCTTTTGGCTTTTATTCGTGTTCCTATAGAGTTAATTGCTATAGGACCGCTGTTTATTTTCCTTTTACGCGTTGTTAGGAGCAGCTGGAGCCGGGTAGCTGATCCCGGAGTACGACTACGCCGACGACTTCACCGCGGAGGACTACCCGACCCCAGGTTCACGCCCGACTGATTCTGAAATACCTATTAGGTATTGCTATGTAGATTGCTAGCGCTTTACTTTAAATGCATGACGATGATGAACCTTGCACTGCCTTCTTTAATTATCCTGTCCTTGGTTGTCCTACTACTGTATATATTTATATAAGCGTGTATATACGCCGAGCTTCGCGATACATGTGTTGGGTTGGGAATAGTGGATCTTGGCGTGCGTGGGGAAAAACCGGCAGGAGAAGGCGTTTTTTGTACCTTGGCGGGGGTGAGCTCGAGACAACCGATCTGGGATCGGGAATAGGGGTGCACTCCTAAGTGTACCCCTACTTTACGGTTTTCGGAGCCTAGGTGTTGGGGTTTACTTGCGTGTGGAGGTTATGAGCTCGCCCCGGTCTGAAAGCGAGTGGATCAACTTGTCTATAGGACCTTCGTACACACCACCCCGCCGAGCATGGGGTCAGGGCAGAGTTGAGCTCGGCAAGTGCGGGACCATACCTGCTAGGAGGATAGCGGGGTATCAGTGGGGGAGCAGTGAAGGTGAGACCACCCTCTCAGAGCGACTCCCGTGTGGCCACACGGGGGCATTTCACAGTTATGGTGACGTCCCTTCTGAGGGGGGGACCGTTTTGAGGGCCGGATGCAGGATGGGACCGTAACTACCGAGAGTTCACCCGGTAGGATGGGCTCGGTCGGCCGTACACCGGTCGAGTGCCATTCCGGGATGGGTACAGGTGTACACACTCTGCATAGTCGTTCGATCTATAGCTACAGCCGCATCCTCGGTTATGGACAAAGTCTAGAAGACATGTTCGTTCCTCATGTTTTGGGATTTCTACCTTCCCCCATAGGAGATCAGCATGTGGTGAGTCGTGGTTGCAGTCGGCTAGAGGAGAGAGGCTCCATCTACCTCGTCGATCCGAGTACAATCATTGAGGTGCAAGGAGAGGAAGTCCTCGTACGGCCCCTAGACAGGAGTAGGTTGTGGAGACGGGTCCCTGGGTGAGCAGGTGGTTCTGAGCTGTATTGAGAGACTTGGGTTTGGGAACTTGTTGGAGATATCATGTTTATGCTCTGCTGCTGCTGCACAGGAAAACATAGCCGCTTCGTTGTCTCTTTTACCCCCTTTAGATGTTAGGCCACTAAAGCTGCATACAGTTGGTGACGTGGACCTATCCCACTCCTTGGGGATAGACTTTGGGTGTGCAGCATACGAGACCGAGTACGACATCAATGCCGATGGTTGGTACGACTGAGGGATGCGCTGCTTCGCTCAAGAATGCCTGTGGAGAGAAGAATGGAAGATGGAGATTCTTCTGAGATGCTAGCTACCGTTGCGTAGATCTTTCACTCTAATTCAGCCAAGAGGCTTGTATTGATGTACTCCATAATGGACATGTAATAAATTATGTACTTTTATTCGTTTGTGATGCGACGTATGACTTTGCGTATTTATCTGTGAGACGTTCTGTACGCGATAGCCATTGATCCAGGGACTATCGCGATGGTACAGGGATTCGGATTTTCTATGAAAATCCGGGGTTTTACACATGCTGTTTGATTTTCATCTCCTGCCCAAATTCAATTGATTAGTAGTCACCTTAGGATTTGTTGATTATTAGTGATTCGATTGATATAATATTAGTGATTCGATTGATATAATTTTAGTGATTCTGTTAATTTTATGTCTAGAGAATTATCCAATTTATTGATGGAAGCCACATTTGCTTATTGTTCTTGTAGATGATGTTAAACCGAAATCAATCTTGCCATATATGAATATTTATCAACTATGTTGCATTTGTTACTGCCCTAATAACATAGTTGCATTTGTTGATTATTCTTGTAGGAGGACCCTAATTCATGTCCAGAAGTTTGGTGGGAAAATCAATACCTCCAGCATTGGAGAACAAATTACCCTCATTTGGTGCCGACAAACTATCAGATGTTCAGCAGTGTTGCTGCACCGCCACAAGCGGCACCACAACTGGCACTACAACCGTCTAGTGTTGTGTATCCGCCGGGGCAGGTGCAACCAGTTTCTAAAATTATGGATCAATTGAATCAGCTAAAATGTGTCGTTTCTGATATGAAGGTGGGGGTTAGTGATTTGAAGACATAGAATAATGAAATGAGGCACGAACTTGCAGAACATAGAGGGCAACTTACTGAACTTATGGCGAAGAATGGCTATCGGAAGAAGCCCAAAAAAATAAAGGATTATACATGCAGGGCATCATCCTCGCTGTTGTGGTCTTGATAATAGGTGTAGTGCTTGGTAGTTATCTCACTGGAGGACTGTCTAAGAGCTGAGTGAGGCAAGTTGTAGTTGACTTGTGAGTGAGGCCCCTACTGTAGTGTACTTTAAGTTGTGTTGGTTTTAAGTGTGCTTTGAAACATTTGTGATCATGCATGTTGTTTGTGTGAAATAAACGTTTCTAAGGTGTTGTTTGTGTTGATATTTCAGTTTGAATTTGACTTGTTGGTGTTGTCCATATTGAAATATTAGTGAAAGAAGTATCAATTTCAAGCTATTTTCAGCTTCACTGTGTTGGCGGGTGCATATGAAAGCCGCCTGTAGTAAAGATCCGTGTTGGCGGTCGATATAAGCCGCCCGCCAGTAGAAATGAAACCATTTGTGTTGGCGGGTGGCTTATGGAGACCGCCCCCACTAATCCTTCTATGCTGGCGGTCGACATAAGCTGTCCGCCAGCATAAATGACACCATTTGTGCTGCAGGGTGGTTTATGTCGTCCGCCAGTGCTAATCCTTCAATGCTGGTGGTTGCTGGCCCGGCGCCCCTGCGCCCCACTGTGCTGGCAGTTGCCAGTTGCACCCGCCAGCACGCTAATTTACTTGTGTCAGGACAAATCGTTTCTGGCCTAGTGCTAGATATGAGTAGGCATAAGCATAATACTCTTTAGTTCCGGTCATCATACTCCTATGAATTACAGTATTCATCTGAACCTTCACCATCTGGTACCTCATCAGGACTAGGAAGACTCCTTTTGGTCAGTCCAGCACATATCTCCCATAGCTTCTCCTCCATCTCACCGTCAACCGAAGGCCCTGTAACGTGGAGAGATTCCAGCACAGGACATCTATCTAGGATTTGGTACAGTCCAGCCATATTGAGTTCACAGTCAAAAAGTTCTAAGGAGCGTAGCTCCGTCATAACTGGATTTCGAAGTGCTTGTTTCTCGACATCAGGACGATATATGGAATCCCATGACCACCACTCACGATAACTCTGCTGGTCACCAATACCATCGCCATCCATGCCGTTGTCAGATTAGTCATGGGCAAAAACCTTCTGGTGCCCGTGTACGAGTTTCTTGAGACGGGGACAAGCTTGGCAAATTGGATGGAACAGCCATTTGGAGTCGTCGACGTCGCAGCTGCGATGCGCCGGTGAAATTTCAAGATCTTCGAGGAGAGGGAGCTGCTTCAAGGCTTCGTCCAACACTTCGTTGCACGCGATGAAGTCGAAGGGTGAGAGGTATTTTATAGACGATGCTCTGCAATTGCAAGAACACCTTCCAATCAGAATAATACACTATCTGTCGATCTAATACTTTTTGCAAGTTCTCCAATTTATTCAGAGTACAAGATAACAAGAACGATGAACACGAACACGATTAGTACCTTTCGGCGAGGTCGAGCAGAGAGTGGTTGTCGCAGGGTCCGGCGAAGGCGACGCACTGGCCGGCGGCGCGGTCCACGGCGGCGCGGAGCATCGGGCGCCATGCCCGTGTGTTTGGTTGGAGAGCAGTGAGAGCGGAGCGGAGCCGACCCTCGTTTTGGGGACGGCTCCAACCCTTCCCAAGTTTGGTTGGAAATGTTGGGTTGGAGTGGCCCCGACCCTCTTTTTTGTTTGGTTAGAGGAATGAGATTGAGGATGGATGGCAGTTTTCACTCCGTTAGCGGGTCCCACATGTCATAGGGTTAGGGTTTAGTGGGACCCACAAGTCAGTGTCACATCTTATCCTCTTCCTCTTCCTCTGCTTTGGACCGTTGGCTATGCGGTGGCAGGTCTGCCCGGCGGCGCGGGCTCGGCGCGGCCGGCCCGTGCCTCGCCGGGGTGCCGCAGGGGCGCGCCCCCGGCGGCGCGGCCGCCCCCCCCGGCGCGGGTTTCGCGAGGTCGCGGCCCCCGGCGGCGCGAGCTCGACGCGCCCGCCGGCGGCGCGGCCGGCCCCCCTCGGCGCGGGTGCCGCGGGGTCGCGGCCCCGGCGGCACGAGCTCGGCGCGCCCCGCCGGCGGCGCGGCCCCCGGCGGCACGAGCTCGGCGCGCCCGCCCGGCGGCGCGGCCGGCCCCGCCTCGGCGCGGGTGCCGCGGGGGTCACGCGCCCCCGGTGGCGCGAGCTCGCGCGCGCCCTGCCCGGCGGCGCGGACGACCCCTGCCTCTGGCGTCGGGAGAAGAGGGGGCAGAGGCCACCATGGCCTCCACTCGTTCATACGAAGCACAAGGAGAGAGATGGGAGGCAGACGGGAGAGAGACGGGAGACAAAAACTGGAGCGGAGCGGCTCCGTCCACCGAATTTCAAGGGACGGAGCCAACCCGCATATAGAGGGTATATTCCCTCGGGAGCCGCTCCGCTCCCGCCGCTCTGTCACACCCTGAAATTTCCAATTTCAGGATGTGAATAGAAATAATAATTAAATAACGATTTTCTCATAATTTTAAAATTTTCCCACATTTATTTTTCTTTACGGGAAATATAGTATAGGAAAAAAACCCTTGTTTGATTTTCTGAATCAAATAAAAGTTGTGAGTGTTGCATTCATACCGATGCATCTTGGTGCTTCTTGAGTGCAAAGGTTTCAAAAATGCGTTTAGGTGCTGTCCAAAACCTTCCGAGAATTTTTCGGATTTTTCTGGAATTTATTCTCATTTTCCCTGAGCTGATTCTATTTATTAAAAGGCTCTAAAATATTTTCATGAGCTCCAATTACTTTATTTGGATTTCCTCATATCCTCATCCATCTTTGGCTTCCTCTCTCGAATTTTGGGGATGTTCTAGATATTTTTTTTGCCTTAAAAACATTTCTAGACTTTTCTGGATTTGTTTGCATCGAAAAGTATTTTCTAGAAAGAGAATAATAAAGTATCCTTTGGGCTGAACCGGACCTGTTCCAGCCGAGCAGCCAGCCCACTTCGGCCTGCCCCTCTGCGCCCAACAGCCAGAGCTTGCTGCTCGTGTGTCAGGCAAGCCCGACGTGCTGCCGCCTATCTCTCCCTCGGCGTGCGTGCCACGCTAGGGCTGCAGCCCCAGGAACCTATAAAGGGCGGCCACTCGTGCCCTGCGCGCCTCCCGCGGCCCGCCTCATCCTTGCTAAGCGCAGCGCCACCGCTACCCAAGTCGCCGCCTCGCCGGAGCCGAGCGCCGCCGATCAACCGGCCGATTCGTGGCGTTAGAGCACTGCCAAGACCTCCATGAGGTGAAGCTGCAGAACCTCTGCTGCTCGTCGTCATCAATCTGTCGCTGGAGTTCCTCCGAGATGAGAAGCCGAGTAGGCCGCGCCGTCCCCACAGGTCTCGACTCCCGTCGACGCCGGTTGTCCTCGTGATGTTCTGGCCGCCGGTGGTCATCCTTGGTTCACACAGACGAGACGCCTTTGATCTTCTGCTGGTTAGAATCCTGTTCCCCTTCTTTCTTTTTTCTCGATCTCGATCTCACGAATATGGACTCTCCTGTCATCCTGTGTGTGCAGCTTGAGGCGACCTAGCTAATCCTCTAGCGCAGCCCGTCTACTCCATCCGGCCTGACCGCTGTTCCTACTCGTGTTTGTCATCAAGTTTGATCTCCGCCGGTGCTGTGGTGTGCGCCATCACCGGCCAAGGTCGAGATGGCCATGCTGTGCGTCTTCCCTGCCGTGTTGTGCGCTGCCTGCTAGAGAATGAACTTCTGCCGGGGCCATTTGTAACCACTGATCTATATCTTTTTGCAAGTCGAGATTATGTTGCTCGAGCCATAAACCGAACTGAGCCCTCAATGCTTTCTGCAAACTGGTTGGCTTGTCGCATGCCTCCAATCTGCTGCCATGCACGTACCTACACAAGCTAAGACAACATCAATTCCTTTGCCACATTGTTTATTACTTCAATATCTTGGTGATGTCATGCTTACATCATGCTCAAGCAATAATGATTCTTTATGTCAGTACATGCATGTTTATGCACAAAAGCAAACTAGTCACGGTTAGTGCATCTTTCTATCTTGCCAGTGATGACATCGTGCTGACATCATGCCTATGCATTAATTGGGGTTTTTCCTTTAACAGAATAATCAAGATGGTTGTTTTGTATTTATTTCTCGTATATCAAAGCTTCATAAATCTTGTGACCTCAACCAAACGAAACTCACTGATCTTTATGACCGTCGTCTTTAATCTTTATTCATCCATATGTCTGTGCTCCAAGTTATATATTCTTATAATTCCTTTCTCGATTAATATTGCCTCATGGTGAAATCGTTCATACGGCATGTTCAATTAGTAATCTTTTTCTTGTTAAAATCCATATCTTATCCAATTCAATTCCTATCTCAGTAATTCTTTCACTGACATGTTAGTTCATCCTAACGCGTAGATTAGTTTTTACTGCTTTTCAGTACGTTTTTTATGATTGGTGTACTGTTTTTACTTTAGATTGTTTGATTGCTAGAACATGTGTGCTCCGGATGTTTTGTTTGTGCCCGATGATTGATGCGTTTAGAGTGAACGCCGTTCGAGAAGTTTGGAAGAGCTTGAAGTTGAAGATTCTGAGCAACTACTCTTTGGTTAAAGGCAAGTGTGTCCTTGATCTTTTGTCCTAAGAATTATGTTTAATCACTCATTGCATATGCTTGCATTAATATGATGGGACCCATGTTTAAGGTTTGACTAGTGTTATTTATCCTGTGCCTTGATCAAACGGGTTTATCTTTATGTTGGGTAGTTATGCTTAGTTGTTATACCATGGGATATGGTGGTTCTAATGAACATCAATGATAAACATGCTTTACTTTGATGCTATATATCTCTCGTTTAATACAAGATCACCGTGCATTAATCGGAACATGGAGAACCACCCAGAAAACGGTGCTACCACAAGACATATGGCTCGTCTTGGCTTATTAATTAGTGAACTAAGTGTTAGGTATGCTTTACCCGATAAGGGTTGGGGGCCGGCGGGTAGTGGCGTATGGACCTCGCTCGGCGTAGGTGTGGGCTTGGCTAAGACACGGTACTCGTCCGGGAGCTTTATACGTTGCACCGACCGGGGTAACCTAGCGGGCAGCCTACATCTGGGGATCTTTGTAACGGCCTCGTAGCGTCCCTATGCAATCACACCTCGGTAGTGTGGTATGATGCCTAGCTAGCATCCCATGGTTGGGTCTAAAGTTCTTCGGGACTTTTACGCGACTTGTGGGTAAAGATGTACGACCTCTGCAGAGTGTAAAACGAATCGATTAGCCGTGCCCACGGTTAAGGGCGGCCTGGACCCTCACATGATAATTAAACTTGAAGATGGACTTAAATCGTGTTCTCTGGTTATGCCTGCCATATGCTTATGGCGTATTTCTCATCCTTATGCTTAATTGTGGGTTGGTATAAACTTATACTTTATTAGTAATCAGGTGCTAATAAAACTTGACCAACTAAAATTGCTTAAATGCTTATAGCCCAGTCCACTATAAAGCCTTTGCATTCATATCTTTTTCCACACTTGCTGAGTACGACAAGTGCTCACCCTTGCTATACACATTGTTGCTCAGAAAGAAGAAGCTACTATGAAGATGTTGCTGGTGCTAGGCGTACGCAACCCCCAGTCGACTGCCTGTGATGTTTGGAGCCTTCATTTCCAGGATTAAGCGTAAATCTCTGATAATCTTTCTTTTTCTTACGTGATACTGTTTCTGTATTCACTTTTATGTCACTATATGCATGAAACTTGATCCTGGCATGCATATAGGTATGCACTTCGTTTCCTTCGGAAAATCGGGTGTGACAGAGTGGTATCAGAGCTGTATCGACTGTAGGACGTAAGCCTAGATAGCAATGGTCGTTTCTTAAGATTTCCTTTGATCTAAAAATTCATCACTACCTTCCCTTGAACTCTGTGATGAATATTCTCGCTTCTTGAACCATTATCTTTTTCATCAATCCTCCTTGATGGCTCACCGTTGACTTTCACATTTTCATTTGCACATCATTGTTTCGCAAATGATTATGATCTCTACCCTTGCCTAATTATTTACTCTTCCCTTGGTCTTGATCTTGTCTCTCTTTCCTCTTCTCTCAAGCAATTCCACCAATAAGTCAAAAGGTGAATTGTTACCCTTGATGTTCTATCTGTTTTCGCAGCTCTCTGACACATCAGCACTGTTTCAATTTTATCTCTAGCTACAAAACTCCGATTGCCATGAAACCACTTGGGTTAGTTCCTAAATTTCCTAAGTGAATTTCTATCAAAAATTCAGCCCTATCCAGTACATGCTCCAGAAGCTATGCCCGAAACATTGGAGCTATCAGAAACTGTAAACTCTGCTCACCTAGTCACCTTCAATATTCTATATCTCAGGCTATAGACCTCCGATTGAGGTAAATCCAATTGGAGTAGTTCAGGAATTTCATCAGATTCACTCTCTCCAACATTCAGCAGTATTCGTTTTGTATCCAGGGAGATACATACGAAATAGTGGAGCATTCAGAATCTGCCAACACTGCTGACATAGCCATCTTGTTTAATTCATACCTCGAGTTCTAAACCTCGGATTGAGGTGATTCCAGTTGGGATGAACTCATAATTTCAACCTCCTTGATCTGGGAAAAATCCATTATTTATGGAGATCCCTGCTGGGATCTACATCTGATATATTAGGAGGATACCCTCTGACTTTATTAACAACGTGTAGTGTCGTTCCCTTAACCATGTCTTGTTTGGTGAAGTTCTGTGCTTGTATGATGATGCTTGGTTTTATGATATTGCTTGTGTTGGTTCTTTGAAGTGAGTGTTGGTGTATTGTGGGTCTTACATCTGCAATAACATCAGTTGCCTAGTTGGGTTTCTCTTTTCTACCTCCCACATCCTTGTCATCTTTCTTTGTTTCAACTCGCTAGAGGTGTTACCGGAAGGAAGTCAAGGGCAGATGGAAGATGAAGAAAAGAAGACATCACTCTACCTTCCTTCCCACCTTGTGCTTGATTTTGTCCCACCTAGCTCATTCTGATGAAGACTCCAACAATTATCGAAGAAAAAGATTGAAGGCTTCACACCGATCAACAAAAGAGGATGCCCGCCTACCTACTTCGATCGCAATGTTCTTGTTTATCTCCCTCCTCCTTGCTTCTTCTTTCTTCGAATCTCGGGACGAGATTCCGTTTAAGGGGGGTAGATTTGTCACACCCTGAAATTTCCAATTTCAGGATGTGAATAGAAAGAATAATTAAATAACGATTTTCTCATAATTTTAAAATTTTCCCACATTTATTTTTCTTTACGGGAAATATAGTATAGGAAAAAAACCCTTGTTTGATTTTCTGAATCAAATAAAAGTTGTGAGTGTTGCATTCATACCGATGCATCTTGGTGCTTCTTGAGTGCAAAAGGTTTCAAAAATGCATTTAGGTGCTGTCCAAAACCTTCCGAGAATTTTCCGGATTTTTCTGGAATTTATTCTCATTTTCCCTGAGCTGATTCTATTTATTAGAAGGCTCTAAAATATTTTCATGAGCTCCAATTACTTTATTTGGATTTCCTCATATCCTCATCCATCTTTGGCTTCCTCTCTCGAATTTTGGGGATGTTCTAGATATTTTTTTTGCCTTAAAAACATTTCTAGACTTTTCTGGATTTGTTTGCATCGAAAAGTATTTTCTAGAAAGAGAATAATAAAGTATCCTTTGGGCTGAACCGGACTCGTTCCGGTGACGAGCGGCCCGCCCCACTTCGGCCGCCCTCTCGCGCCCAACGCCGAGCTTGTCGCTCGTGTGTCGTGCAAGCCCGACGTGCCGCCGCCTATCTCTCCCTCGGCGTGCGTGCCACGCTAGGGCCGCAGCCCCCAGGAACCTATAAAGGGCGGCCACTCGTGCCCCGCGCGCCTCCCCGCGCCCGCCTCATCCTTGCTAAGCGCGGCGCCACCGCTACCCAAGTCGCCGCCTCGCCGGAAGCCGAGCGCCGCCGATCAACCGCCGATTCGTGGCGTTAGAGCACCGCCAAGACCTCCATGAGGTGAAGCCGCAGAACCTCTCGCTCGCTCGTCGTCATCAACTGCCGCCGGAGTTCCTCCGAGATGAGAAGCCGAGTAGGCCGCGCCGTCCCCACAGGGTCTCGACTCCCGTCGACGCCGGTTGTCCTCGTGATGTTCGGCCGCCGGTGGTCATCCTTGGTTCACACGTACGAGACGCCTTTGATCTTCTCCGCCGGTTAGAATCCTGTTCCCCTTCTTTCTTTTTTCTCGATCTCGATCTCACGAATATGGACTCTCCTGTCATCCTGTGTGTGCAGCTTGAGGCGACCTAGCTAATCCTCTAGCGCAGCCCGTCTACTCCATCCGGCCTGACCGCTGTTCCTACTCGTGTTTGTCATCAAGTTTGATCTCCGCCGGTGCTGTGGTGTGCGCCATCACCGGCCAAGGTCGAGATGGCCATGCTGTGCGTCTTCCCTGCCGTGTTGTGCGCTGCCTGCTAGAGAATGAACTTCTGCCGGGGCCATTTGTAACCACTGATCTATATCTTTTTGCAAGTCGAGATTATGTTGCTCGAGCCATAAACCGAACTGAGCCCTCAATGCTTTCTGCAAACTGGTTGGCTTGTCGCATGCCTCCAATCTCGCTGCCATGCACGTACCTACACAAGCTAAGACAACATCAATTCCTTTGCCACATTGTTTATTACTTCAATATCTTGGTGATGTCATGCTTACATCATGCTCAAGCAATAATGATTCTTTATGTCAGTACATGCATGTTTATGCACAAAAGCAAACTAGTCACGGTTAGTGCATCTTTCTATCTTGCCAGTGATGACATCGTGCTGACATCATGCCTATGCATTAATTGGGGTTTTTCCTTTAACGGAATAATCAAGATGGTTGTTTTGTATTTATTTCTCGTATATCAAAGCTTCATAAATCTTGTGACCTCAACCAAACGAAACTCACTGATCTTTATGACCGTCGTCTTTAATCTTTATTCATCCATATGTCTGTGCTCCAAGTTATATATTCTTATAATTCCTTTCTCGATTAATATTGCCTCATGGTGAAATCGTTCATACGGCATGTTCAATTAGTAATCTTTTTCTTGTTAAAATCCATATCTTATCCAATTCAATTCCTATCTCAGTAATTCTTTCACTGACATGTTAGTTCATCCTAACGCGTAGATTAGTTTTTTCGCTTTTCAGTACGTTTTTTATGATTGGTGTACTGTTTTTACTTTAGATTGTTTGATTGCTAGAACATGTGTGCTCCGGATGTTTTGTTTGTGCCCGATGATTGATGCGTTTAGAGTGAACGCCGTTCGAGAAGTTTGGAAGAGCTTGAAGTTGAAGATTCTGAGCAACTACTCTTTGGTTAAAGGCAAGTGTGTCCTTGATCTTTTGTCCTAAGAATTATGTTTAATCACTCATTGCATATGCTTGCATTAATATGATGGGACCCATGTTTAAGGTTTGACTAGTGTTATTTATCCTGTGCCTTGATCAAACGGGTTTATCTTTATGTTGGGTAGTTATGCTTAGTTGTTATACCATGGGATATGGTGGTTCTAATGAACATCAATGATAAACATGCTTTACTTTGATGCTATATATCTCTGTTTAATACAAGATCACTGTGCATTAATCGGAACATGGAGAACCACCCAGGAAAACAGTGCTACCACAAGACATATGGCTCTGTCTTGGCTTATTAATTAGTGAACTAAGTGTTAGGTATGCTTTACCTGATAAGGGTTGGGGGCTGGCGGGTAGTGGCGTATGGACCTGCTCGGGCGTAGGTGTGGGCTTGGCTAAGACACGGTACTCGTCCGGGAGCTTTATACGTTGCACTGACCAGGTAACCTAGCGGGCAGCCTACATCTGGGGATCTTTGTAACGGCCTCGTAGCGTCCCTATGCAATCACACCTCGGTAGTGTGGTATGATGCCTAGCTAGCATCGCATGGTTGGGTCTAAAGTTCTTCGGGACTTTTACGCGACTTGTGGGTAAAGATGTACGACCCTCGCGAGTGTAAAACGAATCGATTAGCCGTGCCCACGGTTAAGGGCGGCCTGGACCCTCACATGATAATTAAACTTGAAGATGGACTTAAATCGTGTTCTCTGGTTATGCCTGCCATATGCTTATGGCGTATTTCTCATCCTTATGCTTAATTGTGGGTTGGTATAAACTTATACTTTATTAGTAATCAGGTGCTAATAAAACTTGACCAACTAAAATTGCTTAAATGCTTATAGCCCAGTCCACTATAAAGCCTTTGCATTCATATCTTTTTCCACACTTGCTGAGTACGACAAGTGCTCACCCTTGCTATACACATTGTTGCTCAGAAAGAAGAAGCTACTATGAAGATGTTGCTGGTGCTAGGCGTACGCAACCCCCAGTCGACTGTCTGTGATGTTTGGAGCCTTCATTTCCAGGATTAAGCGTAAATCTCTGATAATGTTTCTTTTTCTTACGTGATATTGTTTCTGTATTCAATTTTATGTCACTATATGCATGAAACTTGATCCTGGCATGCATATAGGTATGCACTTGGTTTCCTTCGGAAAATCGGGTGTGACACGCTCCCCATCCAAACGGCCGCGGGAGCGGAGCCGCTCTGCTCCGCTCCCGTGGCTCTTCAACCAAACACACGGTTGGAGCACCTCCGGATCGTTGGCAGGTAGATGCGGCGCCACAGAGCGGGCTCCTTGAGCGCGACGCCGCGCCACGCCGTGCAGACGAACTCCACGTCGCACATGATGTCGCAGGTGCCCAACTTGAGGAAGACGACGCACAGCACGTCGCGCGGTAGCCCCGCCCAACCCCTCGCCGCCGGCGGAGGCTTCATGTGCAGTGGCGGCGGCGGCAGCTGAGGAAGGAGGGGAGGCAGTCGTTGGGCCTTGGAACGCGTGGGATCTCTTCTGCGGTAACGACGGAAATGTCGAAATCGAGTGGGAAGAGATTTCAAACTAGTCTATCCTTTTCGTTAATAAGGTCCTTATTTTTTTCCAAATTACACAATACATCGGAGACACTCACATCGCACACACACTCATCCCTATTAATACACACACGCAAACACTACCTCTAGGAGCATCTTCGAACACTGTGTCGGCAAATCCTCAAGATTGATTGATGAAGTCACCACAGGCGCCTCGTTGTCGACGGGAACGTCACATACCAATGAAAGCACAAATTCGCTCCCATAGGAAATTAAACCCAGGATCTGAGGTGCTACCGGGGCTCTTGTAACCACTAGGCTACAGGCCCTTTCGCAATAAAGTCCTGATTTAGTTTTCCTCGAGTGACTCGGAGTCCTCTGCTAGTGATTAGATTTTAGATAATCATGTACAGGTCGGTTTGTAACGAGTCAGGCATGCAGATATTCTAGTAAAGCCGTGCTTGTAGAGATTTAGTAAAGCAGAGATTCTACTCTCCCGTCCCTAAATATAAGTATTCTTCGATTTTCGTGATTCACGTTTGGCCATTCATCTTATTCAAAAATTTGTGAAAATGTAGAAATAACTATGATATACTTAAAATATATATGATGATAAAACATGTCATAACAAAATAAATAATATTTTCATGAAATTTTTGAATAAGACGAATGATCAGACGTAATCAGAAAAAGTCAACGAATGCTTATATTTAGGGACAGAGGGAGTAGTAAATAAAGCCGAGTAGAGGCCAACTGACAATGCTACAGGCCCTAGTCGATGGCAACGTAAGAAAATTTATTGGTAGGAAATCTTATCTTGTTGATCTGGCTGGCTGCTGCTTGAGCCTGATTTAAGGCGAGAGGTGACAGTTAGACATTCCAACGTTGTTACCCGAAGTCACCTCAACTTAGTGCTAATTTCACTTGGGTTTCAGTTAAGTTAATTATAATTAATTAATTAATTACTCAGTTTCTGTAACTAGAAATAGCATGCATATATCGCCAGCCAAAATTTGAATTGTGTACAAGTGGTAGGGTAGACAACAGTAATAAGTTCTTAATAAGAAATTGGGAGATGATTAGCAAAGCAAGCAAGACAATCTCCCAGATTGTAACGTCGAGGACACCAATACGGGTCATTGCTATTACTAGCAAAGTACCCGCGCATTGCTACTGTCAAAGTTTTGCTTTTCTATTTCTATCAGTACAGTTTTATTACACATGTTGGATATCCACACATTGTTAGAAAAAACAACATAATTTTAGCTTATTGTATTTCCTTTAACTAAAATAGGCATTACATTTCTACCTTTTTATTTAAGCAAAAATAAATAGGTATACTACATCCATACAACCATAATTTGATCACATTTTCAATTGTATTAGGATTCGTTTCTCAGTGCAAATAGCAAGTAGCATGCAGCACTCAGTGCCACCACTGCTCAATATGTGATATTTGTTATTGCTCGATGTAATTTTTCACTCTATCACGTATTAGACTCCTTATAAATGTCATGTTCTTTTGAAGAAACAAGTAGCTTGAAACCTAAATGGCTAGTCAAAAATTTTATAAATATGACCTTATCTATATGTACGTGTATGTTTGCAAGTATATATTTTACCATAATATCAAAAGGAAAATAGTATAAGAAATACCACATATGACAGGCGTTAATGGTTATGTTCTGTGATGTTTCGTCTATCATAGTTATCTATACTAAAAAGAATGAGTTCTTTCAAGAACTTTTCTCACCCAATTTGAACCTGTCTTACCCCTACACCGGACCCACCCATCATATATTTGGGGGAGTTAATAGAGTGGTAGACCCATAGAAAATCGCAATTTGAAGATCGAATCTGCCAATGTAACTTTTTTCACCACGCCCAGCATATCTGCCCACCATACCCACTGGGCCCACTTTCGTTGTGGTGTGCACCATTGTTGACGGTGAAAATCCGTCAACTTAGCCATGAGTTTACCTTCGGTGTTGGCATAAGTTTTATACCTTATATATTGGTACTAACCCCCGTGGTATAACAAGTTCACTTGTGCATGTCGGATTTGGAGTTTAGTGTTTATGCAGGGTTTTAGCGTTGAAAGCAAGACTTCCGGGATAAGTTCATCAAGCACCTTGTGACAAGACCTTGAAGCCCCGTACAAGTCATGCAATGAAGCAAACTCGACTCCAAGAAGCCAGGGACTTAATCCGAGAAGATGACAAACTCCGAGGACCTAACCAGAAAAGTGCCGAATCTTGCAAGACAAGGAGCTATGTCCAACTCGGAGAGAAACTGACGACAAAGGCCTACATGCAGGAGGGGGAAGGATCTAGGAAACTCGGGAACTGACACCACGCAAAGGAGTCCGGGAATAGGGCCTGGATGGGCCCAGGTCGGTCGGCCCAGGTCGACCGGCCCAGCCCAGTCCAGGGCCCAATCCTCCCCCCTTTGGCCTAGCCGCCAATCGGGCTATTTATAGCCCCGGGGTCAAGAGCCACGCATCAATGAATTCGTGATCGGCCGCCGAGGAGCAGAGAAGAGAGGGACACCATCCCAGAGAGGAGAGGGTCAAGCTAGTTGACTAGGGTTACCCTAGCCGACGTGGGAACCTTGCACGGAAGACCACGTCGGAGTTCCCGGAGCTAAAAGCAAGATCAAGGTAGGATCCCGATTGTGATCTTGTTTATGTATCATTGTAATGGTTGAATTATCAAGTTGAATCCGATTTGTAGCGATCAAGTGTTTCTTCGAAGATTTTGTTTTTCAATCGGCTTTGCTTATTCTAGATCTATTCTCGAGATAGATCACATAGGGTGTTCTTGTAGCCGCGGTGTCTAGAGGTACACGCCGGATCTTCCGAGAGAACTCGACTTGTCCATGGACTCGCCCTAGACTACCCGCATGAATAGGGATACATTGTGACAGAACGAGGGTTCCGAAAGGCGGGCGTTTTCGGAGTTGGACGGGAAACCACGATTTAAAGAGGCTTCTAATGAGATTCGATTTGCTACTTCTTCTTTGCTTGGAACTTCAACAAAAGGCTTAACCCGATCTCTCTAGATCGGTTTATCTACCCAATCTATCTTTGTTACCTCCGGTCTTTAGTAGATTAGATTTGTTCTTGTTTTGTGTTCTTTATCCAGATGCATTAGGGTTTCTCTCTACCGAAGATTGAAGTTACTTGGCTTTACTAGATCATCTTTTGCGTCACACATTTGTTCCACGGATTTGATGCATTGGGTTCACCACTCGAGGGAAGAAGGGTCCCTTGACTACGACGGGAGATTTGTACACTTGCAAGTCTAAATGAACTTTGATACAACTATTAACCGTCAACAACCATCCACCTTGCCACCCCGTCCATTTAATTCCCCCTTCCTAGCTAACGCACGTCATCCCTCACCAATCATGCTTGCCTCATCCCTCTTCCCTCCCCCGTGCCAAGCCGTGACCCGCCCCATGCCGTGAAGGTCCAGTGACCCTCAGCTTGATGCCCGCGAAGCAACTGAGGCAACCTCCACCACGGCTTCTTGTCGGAGCCCTGCGCGCCATGTCGACGCGCCTCTACATCGCTGATGGCCGACGCCAGGCCCCCACACCGCATCGACAGCAGACGATGTGCCAATGGTCGACGCCGGGCCCCCACACCACATCAACAGCAAACGGTGCACACCCCCATGACGCAACAGATCCGACCACCAATGGCTGCGCTGACATGGGAGATCATACCTCAAAAGCAGTGGTGATGGATCGGAGAAGGACGGAGAGCAGCCCCTCGTCGCATGTGCTTTCCCGCAAGAAGGTTGGGCCACCTAGAGCTGTTGTTACATCCTGGTGTGTGTGTGTGTGTGTGTGTGTGTGTGTGTGTGTGTGTGTGTGTGTGTGTGTGTGTGTGTGTGTGTGTGAGAGAGAGAGAGAGAGAGAGAGAGAGAGAGAGAGAGATGAACAAGCTTCGGTAGAAAATGAGAGGAAGTGAGGTGTGGTACGAAGAAGGAAGAGAAAGAATACGGATACTCGCCCAATACTTTTCTCTCAGAACAAATCAGCACCAGCAACCAGCCACAAGCCAAACGAACATGGCGAAGATGTTATAATTTAGGACATGTTTAGATTGGTAAATTGCCATTATTTATCGACATCTTCGATTCGAAATAGGTAAGCATAAGACAATTGTTGAACACATATTCAAAATTGGTGATTTTTGTAATGAAGAATGACTAGATTGGAATTTTGACTATGTTGTTATCTTGAAGTTGATGCCAAATTGCATTTGAGTCCTGCTTGATAGGCTAAAACTTAATAGTTTAATTTGGGTTAGCAGAATTGCTCCCATCATGACCTGGTGAATTGATCAAAATTGTTTGACACGGAAGGTAACTTTTCAACATGTTATAATGTTTTCCGGTCTTTGTTTGTTTGGGTAATTGATCATCACATCACTTACACGTGTTTGTTTCACCTTATTTTCACGAAGTCTATCCATTTAGGAAAACAAGGGTAAAATCACAATTAGCTTCCAAGGTAGGGGTAGAAACACCAAAGTACCAATGCTTTATGTTTGGTAGAGCACTTGTTGCCCATATTGGACAGTGTGAGATTTGAAATTATGCAGAGAATGGAGGAGCGATCACACGAACAACAACTGATCATCACGGTCATCAACCCATGAGGGTCCAGATGATTGCAAAGCTGTCTAATCTAAATAACTTCTTATTTTTTAAATGGAAAACTTCTCAAATTTCAGATAATGAAAATTAGTTGATAAGCTTTTAAACTTGTGTACTATGTTTTACTAACAATTTAGTGTGGTTAGGTTAATTCTCTTGGTTATTGAATTGAATATCATCATACTCCTTCGTGTCATAATTGTACTAATTTTGTTGTTGTGACGTTTAGACATGTGTGTGCCGCATGTGCATTTTACTGGTAACTATAAAGAAGATGTTTCCTCATAAACAAAATGGAGCTAAAGTAGTTGGAGTGCTTCCTTCTTGAGACCTAGTCGTCCGGATTCAAATCTCACCAATGCCGGACAGGTACTTTTTGGTTTTGATTTTGTTTTCAACGCCAGTTACGTAGTGGTTGGTATCCTTCCATTTTTAACACCATTGGGCAGAAGCTTGCTTTAATATTATTAGGTAGAGATGAATCAAGGACACATTGTTGCTATTATAATCAAAGATTGTAATTGTGAGCACTAAGCACTCATCATGCAATGCACTCTTCGCATAGTACATTTTTTTTTTGAGAACCTGGTCTTTGCCGAGAGCATCATCCTGCTCTTGGCAAAGGCACCGATTACGATAGTGTTAACAAACTCTGGAAGAGAAAAGTAGAAAACACGACTTTAACTAACATGGCAGCAAAATTCGCTAGACTCCACCAATAATGCAGCATAAATTAAGAACCCCAAAAGACTTGGCATTACTTTTACATGTAATTAAAATCTTACTCCCGGCCCCGGCCCATAATTTGCTTATATGACATTTATTAAAAGATACTCACCCTTACTAACTTACGGGCAGGAAGAGTAAGTTCCCTCAGCATATCATACCTCTCCCTTAAATCATCTTCCATCCTGCCAATAAAAGACCCTGTGACGTGGAGCGATTCCAGCCTAGTGCATTTGTCAAGTATGACCGTCAGTCCAGCTGCGGTGACTTCACAGTCAAACAGTTCTAGGTAGCGAAGCTCCTTCATGAATGGAATTTCTTCATCACTGTCGTCATCGTCTGAGGTATCCGAACCCGATGAGCTTTGGGAATGCCCATGGGAATGCCTGGTCTGGGGGGGGGGGGCTCGTCCCCCACGGTCCCACCTCAGATGCGTCTGAGTGTTGTGTGTTGGAGAAGGTAAATTTTGGGTCAACCCCTTTTTACTGTGGGTGACTCAAATCCTAGAAATAGGTCTTTTTTAGGTTCTCTTGTTGGTGATAGTCTAATATCCACCAAGAAGCCATACTTATTACAACGAAAAACCATCTGGCGCCCCAGCACGAGTTTCTTGAGACCGGGACTGGTTTGGCACACATGTTGAAGCAAACGTTCAGATTCATCAGAGCTACGAGACGCGAGTGAAATTTGCAGTTCTTCAAGGAGAGGGAGCTGTTAGATGATAGGCAACATTTTGGCATATTTTAATTCCATAATTTAGTAGATATTTCAACATTATAGTGAGTGAAACAATCCATGTGCAAGTGTGTATGTTTAAATCACAATTAAACATAACAATATTCATGATTATACAACTAATAAACATGAACATTTGGTTAAGAAAGTACCCTGTGGAAGTTTGGGTGACGGCGTCACCCGAATTTCCGTTATCACCCATTGTGCGTGACGTCAATTGGTGTAGCCGTACACAGTCGATGCAGGCAGAGGATCGCAGTGTAGACCCGCTGCAGGTAAAGTAGTTGTTCCATCGGTTGTCGTTGACGTAGAGGAAGTAGTCGTTCGGGAGCAAGCAGTCGCGTGAAGACGCTCCCCAAAAACCTTATCGCCCGCCTATCACGAAATCCATTGTAACCCTACATTTATAGATATAAGTCCAGATGTCATTCCTTCAACCGAACAGTTAGACATACGGAGTATATATACAGAATTCTTCTGATGCATTGCAACTGTCCTTAATCCCAAATTTTCCACTGCCACCAAATTCTTAAGGGCACTTTACATATCATACCAGTCAGAGTACTGACCATATTCCTCACTCTAGTGCATTTCCCCCTAACCTCATCATCCATCTCAGTACCGATAAGAGAGCTAGTAATGTGCAGAGATTCCAGTACAGGGCAACTGTCAAGGATTTTCTTCAATCCATCAGAGCTGATCTCACAATCGGTCAACTGTAAGAACTGCAACTCCCACAACATTGGCACGGCCAGCTTGTCGGAACCGTAGCCAAAAGGCATGTGGAGCCTTAGCTTGAGCGATTTGAGATGGGGACAAGCTTGGCAAACAGATTCAAACTTCATCATGCTGAAATATGATGGTGAAATTTCAAGATCTTCGAGGAATGTGAGCACCTAGATCGCCTCGTTCAGTACTTCACTGGATGTAGAGATATCCAACAGATGGAGGCTTTTACTACTGGATTTGGGGCCTTCGCCGAGAGCGGGGATCCTCTCGGTGAAGGCCCTTTCCCTCTCGTTGAAGCCTTCGCCGAGAGGAAGCTCTCGGCGAAAGTCACACGCTGACGCCCCACCGGTGAAGCCGCCTTCGCCGAGAGCTTCATTGGATCCTCTCGGCGAAGATGCGCCGAGACGCATCCTTGGCTCTCAGTGAAGGCCCTCTTACCGTCACGGCGCGTCCCTCCGTTAGGAGTGGGGGCCACTCCTTCGCCGAGAGCCAAATATCTGGCTCTCGTTGAAGATGGGCTCTTCGCCGAGAGCCAAATATCTGGCTCTCATTGAAGATGGGCTCTTCGCCGAGAGCTAAATATCTGGCTCTCGGTGAAGGGGGGGTCTTCGCCGAGAGCCTTGCCTTCTGCTCTCGGCGAAGGACTGTACCCCCACAGTGGTTGGGCGCCCCCTTCGCCGAGAGCAGTGGATTTTGCTCTCAGCGAAGAATTTTTTTCTTTTTTTTTCTTTTTTTATTTTTTCCAGCAGCCTCAAATATTCACACAAATCACATATATCATCGCAGGCATATAATATTCATCATAGGCATATAATATTCATCACAGGCATATATATTCATCACATAGTCCACCTGTTGACGCAGAAAGTGCACTCAGCGCCAATCACACAGCAAGCCGGAAAGCTGGCTTCACACACGCAGAGAGCAAATGACGTGCCAGTCAATTTTTCCTGAAAATTAACAAAAGATAAAGCAGTTAAATACCAAAGCTTGGAACTTGCCGGGTGGTACCAGACAGTTCCATATTTACGGCTAAAAAAGCCAAGCAAGATGACACATAGCTATGTAAAGCTATCTGTCAAAGAACCATGACCATTCGGGTAACCACAAAGGGAAAAAGAACATTGCCGAATAGATGACGTGAACATGACAACGATCGATCTTTAGATAAACATAGATGCATGTGCAAAGTTATGACCGATCTTCATGAAAATTAACATTAAACAAATAAAGTAAAGCACGGACATGATCATGTATTAAATAAGCATGCATAGATCCAAAGCACTAGTCTACCGCATGTCTAGTTACTTTAAGATCCGTCGGGTACGATGTCAAACAAATCTATCCACCGCATGATACGACTTGCATGAAAAACATACCACTTCCCACAAATAGATCTATCCACCGCATGATACAATCTAAATATGGAAAGCTAAAAGCATACGTCATTTAAAACATAAATAATGCACGTGATCTACTCGTGAAAACATAACCGAATACGGCCGAACGTACCGATCCAGGGTCCATGAAGAAGGAACAAACATTACCACGTGAATAAATCTATCGGATCGAATTGGAAATCTAATCCACCGGATGACTAGCTCCAAAGCAACCCAAAAACTCGCATCTACCGCATGATACCCGGTTCTTTCAAGATTTATACGAACAAAGCAAGCTTGAACCCGCAACACGTAACAACCTAGATCGATTCGGTTTCGGCTATCGAAGAGCACAAGATCCACGCGTCAAAACACGAAACTCGCTCGTACAAGGATCTTAAAAGAAATATAGCCGATCCAAACCCATCTAGATTGGGCAAGGGTGTGTTACATGAATTAAAACATAAAGTAAAACTCATATTAACACGGGATAACTTAATGAATCTATTGGATCTTGCCAAAATCCAATAGAGCCGATAACTAGCTTCGAGCCAGATCTTAGCCTACCGCATGGCTCATGATCTAACAAGAAACCCTCTTGAACCAAGCTTGAATCTACCGCATGACACGAAGCATGGTAACAAGACTACTTGCATCAGATCTAAATCCACCGCATGATACTAGACATGATACAAGGTTGCCGGTACTCACGGAGGTCGACGGATCGATTGACCCTCTCGAAGAACTCGACGACACGACAAGGACTCTAGGGTTTGGCGTAAGGCCGGTGTGTATTGAGGAATGATTGTGTCTGTTACATTCATCCAGGGATCGTATTTATACCCTGCTGATTACAACTGCGAATGGATTCATTGCCTAACTAAACTCGATCGCCTGTCCCTCCATTCGTCTCCCTTGATTTGAGCCACGTCACCGTCCAATCCCGCAAAATCAGCTCTACTGTTCCTTTGCCGAACCGGGAGCGGATAGCCGACCGCGGATCTCTTTGCCGAAAATCTCTGGAAATATCCTTCCTTCCACCAGACGGACTCCTTTTCGAACCGGACCCACAAGTCAGACTCCTTACCAAATTTTGGTGTTAACACATGCCCCTTCAATTGTGGGATAAAAGTAATTTTGTTCCACAATTGACTCCAGCCACGAATCCTTGAGTTAAATCTGTCAACACCTGCTCCTCGCAATCTGCCGGAATCTTCGTTCAGATCCAACCCTAGATCCCCTTCGTTCCGAGCTCGAACCTCCAATGGCAACTCAGAACCAAGCTGCTCAGGTAAATTCACCCCCCGCAAACCTTGTTCGGCATTAGGTTTTCAATTTTACCTGAGATTTTCCTTTTCCGCTTTCTTCCAGGAATCTTCCTCGCTCTTTTGATTCCTATCGAGGCCAATTCGCAGTCTTATTACCTTGGTCCTGTGGGGAATCCTGATCCTCTAGATCTCATTGCCGCCGAATCTCGGAGAATCCCTTTCAAGGCAGCTTTGTCTCCACCTCCTCAGTGGCAAGATGCGTTCAAGAACTGGCCTTTACCTCCAATTGCAGGTTGGAAGACTTGGTACCGGAGGATCCTTGCAGATAAAAGTGGATTGACCAACCTGGATGCTCTCCGCATCGCTCAATGCCTGGAGTTATCCGTGGCTGAGACCCCCAAGAATGAAGACCTTCTGATAGCCGCATGCCACTTCTGGTCAAATGGCGTCAACGCCTTCCTTTTTGGGCATGGCCCAATGTCTCCCACCTTGGCCGATGTATATATGATCACCGGCCTTGACGTTGCAGGATCTGTTCAGCCTTGGAATTTCAAAAATTCTTCACGCCAGACAGGGGTAAAGCCAGGAAATGGCTACAAGCATTATATCCTGAAGCACATGAAAGACAATCCCCTGGGCGATGTTGAATACAGAGCCTTTCTGAACATGTGGCTATGCAGATTCGTCTTCTGTGGCAAGGCCAACGAGCCCACTTTGAACCACATCGCAATGGCGATTCATCTGGCTAGTGGCAATCGCCTCCCTCTGGGAAAATTCCTCTTGGGCAGTGTATATCATATGCTTCATCAGACTGTTACCCAAATGTACACCAGCCAGAGGATAACATGCGTCAATGGCCCTTGGTGGTTTGTTCAAATGTGGCTGCAGCCTCCACATGCATCGGATTGTCGGCGTCGATTTGAACTCCGAGTTCTTCCCTTTGTCCAATCACCCCGAAGGAGAGCCTCAAGCTACCGAGAGGATGCCAAAACTATGGAGAAGCGGCTTCAACCGTTCTCATCCGGAGAGACATCGGCCCGGCTCTTCGAGTTGTTCTTCAAAGGTTTCTCCAATCCTCTCGTGGCTTCCTTATCTAGGCAATGACACTTTGACCTTCCCTGTCGAATTCTCCTTTGAGCCCGGCCATCAAGATAGGGGATTCTTGGAGATCTTTAATATCATAATCCGCCCATGCATATTACCGGCCGAGTTCAATGGAGGGAGGCAGAATGTCAGCACTTACGAATACTACCAGCCTAATGTAACGGCCAGACAACTTGGATGCGGCCAGATGCCCCCAAGATTGTTCTTGCATGAATTCCTCAAACCCAGGGAGGAAATCAAAGAACTGATGCAGGGCAGCAGAGTTTTCAACTATGTGTGCAGTCCCACGGTCTACACATGTCCTTTTGTGCCCACAACCATAGCTCACCCCACCTTCAACTCCTGACTTTCTGCCAACTTCGGAGGTAATACAATGAGCCCTTAGATCAGACCTTCCCCTTTATTCATGGTTCTGACCTTTATCTCCCTGTTCACAGAACACAGTGCCTGCCCCTCGAGCCAGGGCAATTGCTTACAATGCTAAAGGCCCAATT
Source organism: Cenchrus americanus (assembly GCA_947561735.1). Lineage (NCBI taxonomy): Eukaryota > Viridiplantae > Streptophyta > Magnoliopsida > Poales > Poaceae > Cenchrus > Cenchrus americanus. Next base: position 69,134,788 of record OX387242.1, read on the forward strand.
TCAAGACCGGGGTCAAATCCACAACCCCGCACCAATTAATGGCCGGGTATGCTACCACGGATCCCGGCCTTTCTAGCCTTGCGCTGCAGCACGGAGGCAAGGTCCGCACTCGATTGCCCCTCCAAGTGCCAAAAGGAGAAGAACTGTCAAGAAGGTGCTTGTTGAGGTAAAACCCTTTACCTTCTTGATTACCAGGTCTCTCTGTTCTTGGTGGATCATATCATTGTGCATTTTCAGACCAGAGCCCAGCATCCTTCAGAACCAATACCTGCCGATGCCCCATCCACTGGTGTGACCTTTACTGTTCTTTCTCAAGGATGAGCGCTGGCACTTACTCTTTCGATTGGACACTTGCAGAAGAAGCTGTGGAAGAACAGCTTGTAGATGTTCCAGTGGTTCAACAGGCGAGTCCATCCAGGGTTGAGTTACCCATCCCGGTGGAGATCTCATCTTCATCACCTTCTGCAGAAGCAATAAATTCTCCAGAGATGAATCTCCCAACTCAACTGGAGCCAACAAGTTCTCCCAGGGTGCCATCGCCTATTGGTCAAGTAGAGATAACCAACCCACCAGAGGCGGCAGACCCGACTCCTCTCCAGCCAGAAACCCACGAGCTGCCAGTGGCCGTATCGGCACCCCCTAGCTCGGAAGTTTCGGCTCTGCTTGGAGTGTCTTCTTCACCTGTGATTGCCCCTACTCAAGAAACCAGCCACGAGGTAACCACCCGCACTTAATTCTGGTGCCCCGGTGTTTAGCATCCCTAATTCGGCAATGTTGTTCATCAGGATCAGGTTCCATCATCACCAAGTCTGCCATCAGAGAGCAATCCAGCTGCCGACGTGATGGAAGGAGTATCCCCCCATTTTGCCGCGATGAAGTGTTGTCCAAGCTCACGGGAATTGCTGCTCGGCTAGAAAAAGATGTTCGAGATCGGTTCAATGATCTTCATCATTTCGAAGAGATGTTTGAATCCATTAGTCAAGAACTCCCTGAAGACATCAGAGCCTCTCTATCATCCGTCTATGACTTAGAGCCCCTTTATGTACCCTTGAGGCGCGCTTGGAGGAAATTGCGCTCCCGTCCGGCCATTGAAAAGAGGAAAACCGATGCTGAACAAGCCATGAACGGGGCACAATCCCAAGCAGAGAACCATAAAGATGCATTGGCTAACCTGCAAGCTTCTTATGATCTGAAAGCTGCTAGGAAGGCTGCTCTAGAAGCCGAACTAAGAAGCCTCGTCGGCGGAGATGGAGATTGACAAACGAGAAAATAGCCGAACTTCCCGGATTGATAGCAAAGACCCAAGCGGAAGTAAAATCGGCTATCACCAAGATGGAGCAATGCAATGCGGAACTCATCGATTTATCCGGTGCTCAAAAGGACCGCCGGGGAGATGCTTTGGACAATTCCCATTTGATAATATCCAATGTTCGTCGTGTACTCGCAAAACTCCCGAATGCCCGAATATCCTTATTGATGTATAATTGAATTGGTCGTTCCCGTGACTTCCTATGATTTGTTTCCTTTCTCTTGCGTACTTTGAGATGTAATCTTCGAACGACCCATTCGGTAGTGAAACGCCAACTCCCGAACGACACTTTGATTTCTTTTAGCCGAACCAATCGATCCGCACGCGGTTCAGCCTAGAACTCCAAACGACCCGCCGGCGGGCTGGTCAAGGAAACCTTTCCACCTTCCGATTTTCTTGGGATATGCGCCACGATCCACAGCCATGACTTGAAGCCACGATTCATCCTGCCAGGCCTATAAATGTTGCCATAGGTGCCCCTAGCTCTCAACCAGGCCTTCTAGCTCTTGAATCTTTGCCAATCTTTAGCCTTCTCACAAACAGTGCACATCCCAAACCACAATGGTGCGCCGCCTCAACCGCCGCCGTGCCTCCGACGAGGCCGAGGGGAGCAGCGGCGCCAATGCGCGCGAGCAAGGACGATCGTCAACCTCTCCTCTGTGATTCTGTTTTTGATCTTCCTTTGCCTTGACGATCATCTCTCCTTTTTCAGGCTGATTCAGTGGAATCCGCCCCGTGTGCCGGCCAATCAGCCCCTCCCAGTTGACTCCTCGGAGTCCGATGGCCACTCCCCGGTACCGTACGGGGAAGCAGACGCCATCCGCTTCAAGGAGGAGCTAGAGGCGTCCCGTCGCGAACTGGAGGACGTCTCCAAGAAAGCGGGCGTAGCTGAGTTAGAATGGGAGGACCAGCGCAAACAGCTGCTGGAGGCCATCGACGGTATGGCCCTGAGATTGATTCTTGATCCAGCTCGGCCTTTGATGCTAATCCTTTCTGTTTGTCTTTTGCGGCCGCGATGCCGAGCTCAACCGCCTAAAGGCGCCGGTAGAGCAATTGGCCGAGAAGGTGAATGCCCACGGCGACACGCCGGCGGAGCGCCCGGCCGCGGTGGAGCGCCGCGTCGACGAGGTGGCCGTCCATGGCGTTCGCTTGGGCACCACCTTGGGCCCCGGCCGCGATGGCGACGCATACGGACGTCGACTATTCTACCGGGCCGCGTGGCTTTCGGTGGCGGCGCGCCGGGAGGACATCGACGAGATCGAGCTCATCCCGGGAGCGCCTCGACGACCACGGCGACGCCATTGCCGAAATTACCCATCCCCAATCCGTGTTGAATAGGCTCTTTGACTAGATTGTACTAGGGATGTGTAAATGTCGGCAATATATGAGGAACTTTTGAATTTCGCACTTGTTCGGCCGATGACTCCCTTTTGCATTTTGCATCTGCAAATTTTCCTTTGAACGCATCCGGGAACTATCTTTAGCCGAACGCGTGATAACAACTGCCCCTTGGCGTAAAATCCACAGAGGATCCCAATTCGGCAATCCGTGAACACTGTTCAAGAGAAAACCCTTCGCACCTGGTGGAAAACCCTGCCGCTTGGTATTCCAACAGGTGTACTGGCCAAATCATCACTCCCAATGCGCCTCCTCGGTCAATAAAATAGCCCGTGGGGTGCTCGCAAATCCACTCGCACACTCCTCCATCATTTCTCGTCTCTCCCCCGCTCGCTAGAGGAAAAAACCCCAACGCCATGGACAAGGGTAAACAACCTCGGGGGAGCGGCTCATCAAGGAAGCGTACGATTCGGAAGTGAGTTCTTTCTTGATCTGCTCCTTGTTCTCCCGCTTTGATCTTGCGCTTCATGTTTTCCTTTTGCCCTTTTCAGCCTTGATTTGCTTCCCGAAGAGGTCATCGGGACCGAAGATGTTTCTGAGTACATCTCCTCCGATTCCTCTCCCGAAGCAGAGGATGCCACGCCTGAGCAGAGGACCAACCATCAGCTGCGCCGCCGTGTCCGGCACCTGGAGCATGGCCTCAGGGATATGTCCGCCCGTTGCCAGGCCGAGCGCGAGCGTCGCATGGCTCTGGAAGCACTAGTAGGGGGTAAAGCTCCTGACTCTTTCATGCCCGCCCCTGGATTTCTTGCCTCTGACCTTGATTTCTCCCGCCCCAGATGTCTCCAACAGGTACAGCAACCTGAAGGCGGCCTGGGATAGCTTGGTAGAGGCCGCCAATCATGGCCATCCTCGTGCGTTCCAAGTTGCCGTCACGGTGGTCCTGGAACAACTGAAGAGGGGGCAGCAGTCGAAGAAGTAAAGAAAAGATTGTATCATACTTTCGCTTCTTCCGCCACGCCTTCTGCTTCCCACCTCCTTGGGGACTTGACCATCGGGGTAGTTAGATATGATCCTGCAAGAAGCAGCTGTAATGCAGTATTGAGCTAAGGGCAATGCATCTAGGCACTGGCCATTTTCTCTTGCTCATGGATTTTGTTCTAAAGGCGGCCTCATTCTTGAGCGCCGGCTATCTTTGTGCCAGATGCGTGTAATCATCGATCGATCTCAATGCTAGGATAATATTTCTTCAGATATCTCCCATTTATCGCAGCGGAAAATTCTTCTCCCAGCAAAGTCTTCAATATGTATGCATTACCAGGAACGCATCTGACCACACGAAAAGGCCCCTCCCAGTTAGGGGACCATTTGCCGAATTCACTGTATTTAGTTCCAATCGGCAATAGCGCTTTCCAAACTAGATCACCTTCTGCGAATTGCTTTACCTTTACTTTCTTGTTATAGTATTTGGCGACTCGCAGCTTGTTTTTCTCGATGTTCTCCAGGGCCCTGAGACGGATCATATGCAAATCTTCTAACTCATCCATCATTAGGCCACTGTAATCCTTGGAGCTCAACTCGTTTTGCAGCACTATTCTCCTTGAATCTGATTGCATTTCCCAAGGCAGGATTGCATGATGCCCGTAAACCAACTCGTAAGGAGAGGTCTTTGTAGCTCCGTGGGGGGCCATTCGGTAAGCCCACAGCGCTTCACTGAGTACCGAATGCCATCTCCTTGGCTTCTGATCGATCTTCTTCTGTATCAGCTTGATCATGATCTTATTAGAAGCCTCTCGCTTGACCATTAGCACGGGCATAATATGGAGAAGAATTAAACAATTTGATTCCCATGCTTTCGGCAAAATCTCTCGAATTCCAATGACACGAATTGTGCCCCCGGTCGGTGGTAATCGTCTGAGGGATCCCAAATCGATAGATGATGTGTTCCTTGACGAACTCGATCATGTTTTCTGACGTCACCTTCTTCAGTGGGATCGCCTCGACCCATTTGGTGAAGTAATCTGTAGCCAAATGCACGAACTTATGCCCCTTGCTAGACGGCGGATTAATTTGGCCAATCAAGTCTATACCCCAGCCCCTGAATGGCCATGTCTTGATGATGGGATTCAATGCTGATGCAGGGACTCTTTGAATATTCCCGAACCTCTGGCAGTCTTGACATCCCTTGTAATACTCAAAGCAATCCTCTAATATCGTCGGCCAAAAGCATCCAGCTTGTCTAATAACCCATTTCATCCGATAGGCCGATTGGTGCGCTCCACATATCCCATCATGCACGTCGCTCATCATGTTCTTGGCTTCTTCTGGACCCAGGCATTGTAGCAATACCCCATCTAATGATTTATAGAATAAATTATCATCCAGAAGAACGAACTTGATTGCCTTGTACCTGAGCTTCCTAGAGACTTTTCGGGATGGATCTCTCAAGTAATCAACGATCTCTTTCCTCCAATCATCTTCTGCAAGATCCGCCCTTAGTGCACACACTTCGCAGCAAATGCTTCTTGACTCTCCTTGTAACCAGAGGCGCTCTGAGCTAGCCTGTTTGCTTCTTCGTTATGCTCTCTAGGAATGTGCTGTAGGGTTACCAATGGGAAGCTCTTCAAGATTTCCCTGCACTCTTCGTAGTAACTCCTCAGCGCTTCGCTCCTGCACTCGTATTGGCCGTTCAATTGCTTGATTACCAGTTCTGAATCTCCATAGACCTCAACTGAGACGGCCCCAGCTTCTCTCAAATATTGAAGCCCTCGAAGTAGTGCCTCGTACTCAGCCTGGTTATTTGTGACAGTGGGTTGTATAGGAATAGCGAATTCAAACATCTCACCTCTGGGCGAAATTAGCAGGATCCCTACTCCCCCACCTTTGCCACATGATGACCCGTCAAAAAATAAAGCCCAAGGGGTAATTTCAAGCAGATCAATCGAAGGGTCACGATGTTCAGTTATAAAATCGGCAATGACCTGACCTTTGATGGCTTTTGCCGATTCGAACTTCAACTCGAATTCTGATAAAGCTAGAATCCATTTGCCAATCCGACCATTCAAAATCGGCATAGATAACATATGTTTTATCACATCAAACTTCGAGTATACAGTGCATTCGGCATTCAGCAAGTAGTGCCGAAACTTTGTACACGAGTAGTATACGCAAAGACACAGTTTTTCTATAGCCGAATACCTGGTTTCAGGATCAAGTAGTTTTCGGCTAAGATAAGCTACTACCCGCTCCTTTCCTTCGAATTCTTGAATAAGGGCCGATCCAATAGTTTGGGTATCGGCCGCCACGTACAACTTGAAAGGCTTGTTTAGCCGGGGAGGAACCAAAGACCGGCGGCTCCTTCATGTACTTGCTTGATCTCATCAAAAGCCTTTTGTTGTTCGTCGCTCCATGTGAATTTCGATCTTTCTTTAGCTTCGGCGAGTGGAGAGAATGGCAGCACCTTCGTGATAAATTTGAAATGAATCTTCTCACGAAGTTGATCTTGCCGAGCAAGTTGATTGCAATTCCTTGAGGTTGGTTGGAGGAACGACTTCATCAATGGCTTTCATGCTCTTTTTGCCAACTTCGATTCCCCCTTCGTGGACCAAAAACCCCAAGAACTCTCCAAGTCGATACCCCGAATGCACACTTGTTCGGATTCATCTTCGACCATGCTTCCGGTGCATTCCAAGGTCTTCTTCACATCTTCCAGATGGGTGTCATGACTTAAGGACTTGATCACCACGTCATCGATGTAGATTTCCACAGTTTTGCCGATCAACTCATGAAAAATGTAATTCATGGCCCGTTGATAGGTTGCACCGGCATTTTTCAACCCAAATATCATGACTATCCATTCAAATAGCCCTATATGTCCAGGACATCTAAAGGCCGTCTTCGATATGTCTTCTATTGCCATGAAGATCTGATTGTACCCCGCGTTGCCATCCATGAAGCTAATCACCTTGTGTCCAGCAGCGGCGTCAATTAACGAATCGGCAATAGGCATCGGGTATCCGTCCATGGGAGTAGCTCTGTTCAGGTCCCTGAAGTCTATGCAAACCCTCATCTTCCCATTCTTCTTATACACAGGGACGATGTTAGAAATCCACTCCGCATATCTGCACGGCCGAACGAAGTTTGCGTCAAGTAACCTTTCGATTTCCTTCTTCACATCGGCCAATACTTCATCCTTGTAGATTTTCCGGGGCGGTTGCTTATATGGTTTGAAACCAGGCTTGATTGGCAACCGGTGCTCGACGATGGACCGATCCAATCCAGGCATCTCCGAGTAATCCCAGGCGAAGCAATCTTTATATTCTCTGAGAAGCTCAATCAGGTTCCCCCTGAAATCTGGTTGCAAATTTGCACTGATGAACGTCGGCCTTGGCTTATCACCGCTTCCAATGTCAACTTCTTCCACCTTATCGACCGACACGAATCCTCGCCCTAATTTGCCATCGGTGCCATCCACGGGGTTCTCCATTAAAAATTACTATAAGAGCCGACCGCTTGAATCGGCCGTTGGTCACCGCCGACGAGTTCAACGGGACCTTCTCCCCGATCCTTCCCCGAGAAGCAATCGATGCCTTGGTACTCCCCGAAAGGCCGGTTCCATGTTGGCCACGCTCACGGAGTCATCCGCCCGGACGACCTCGATCTCATCATCCACCCACCGGATAAGTCGTTGATGCATGGTGGATGGGACGCGATAGTTGGCGTGAATCCGGCCCCGCCCAAGCAGCAGCCGTAGGCTCCCTTGCCTTCGATGACAAAGAAGGTGGTGAGCAGCGTCTTGGACCCGATCATCAAGTCCACGTGAGCGCATCCTTTGGTGTCTGAGGGGTTCCCGGCGAAGTCGTTCAGGATGATGCTTGTAGGTGTCAGATCGCTCGGGCCCATGCCAAGTTTCCTGAAGGTGGTGTACGGCATCACGTTGACTGCCGCCCCGCCGTCGACGAACATCTTGGTCAATGGCTTGCCATTGACGTACCCCCTCAAGTACAGCGGCCTCATATGGCGATTCTTGGCCGGCTTGTCGAAGACGGCCTGCTTGGCAAGCACCAGTTGTGCCATCATCTCCTCGGGCTGCTCGTCATCAAAGGAAGCTTCCTCCTGCATAACCTGGTTAGCAGGAGCCATGAACTCGTTCGGCAAGAAGTATACCATGCAAGTAGGAGCCGAACGCTTCGATCCTTCTGGCTGGTCCTTGGGGCGCCACTTCTGCCTCGTCTGGATCCCGGCTTGTTTCATCTCGCGGTTCCTCAAGCGCTGGACCCGCCTCTTCGGCTCCCGCGTAGACCGGGCGGGCACCACCGCCCTTCGCCAGACGTAGACGTCCTCGTCCTCCTCCTGATCAGCCCACTTGAGATCAGCTTGGCGCTTCCCGGGGTGATCCGTGACTTCAATTTTTTGACGCCGATCCCCATTCGGGTGAATCCTTCCAAGTCTTTCGTGGACGGATCGGCGATTGCGCTTTCTCGCCTGTACTCAACATATCTGTCGCTGCATTCAGGACAGTTCCTCAATGTGGGCAGCTTTAGGCCCTCATTCCAGCAGTGCCTGAAGAAGGCGCACCCCCAGTGGGCGCGCTCCTGCTCGCGCGTGTACTGTTCTCGGTCCCTTCTGCGCGCTTCATCTTCAGCCCTGCGCTGCTCCTCCTCGTGACGACGCTTCTGGTAGCGCTCCCTCTCCAACTAGCGCTTCCATTTGTTGAGGAGAATGCATGACGTCACTTTGGGTTTAGGCCTGGACGATTCCCCAATCTCGATGTGGCTCTTGAGAACGCGGGGGGCGTCGCCCTGCACTTGCTCTAGGGTCACCTGGCGCTCCGGGTCCACTGATCCACCTTGCTTGGACCTGGCTGAGGTCAGGACCTTGACCTTCCCCTTCTCTTCGGCTGTTATCGCATTTACGTAAAAGCCGAGCATGTTCTCGAGGAAAGGGGTGGCCATCCAGCCTTCATCTTGTTATCGAACTTGAGGTGTCCCTCCCGAATAGCCTTCGGATCCTCATCCCGAAGACCCCGCAATCGTTGATGGAGTGCGAGTCCCCGTCATGGAAGCCGCGAGAACGCTTCGCTTTAACTCCATCGGCCGAAGCATAGAATGCCCCTCGAGCGACTTAATTCGGCCTTCTTTCACCAAGAGCTCGAACAACTTATCGGCCTTCGTGATGTCAAAGTCGTAAGTCCCTTTGGTCCGCCCGACCCAACGCCGATTCATTGTCAAGGGCTCTTTACCCCACATGATTTCCGCCGCGGCTACCTCCAATTCATCGTCGGAATCCTCGAACGGATCGGCTTTGTCCAGAACTCGGTTGTAGATGTCGCCGACGTCGTGCCGCTTGCCAAACTTGGGGTCTTTCTTGAGGCCATATGCCCGATTGCTCATCGGAGATAACTTTTGTGAAAGGCCGGCCCGGGTTCTCAAACTCCATCCCAAATAGCTTCTCGCGCACGGCCGGTAACATCCTGGCGACGGCCATATCGCCCACCGATCGTCCGGCAAGTTCGGCGAGAAGCACATGCCTTTGACTTCCCTGAATCTTCTAAGAAACTCCAACGGTGTTTCGCTGTGCCTTTGCTTCAGGGTGGCGAGATCAATTAACTTTTTCTCAGAACTGCCGCTGAAGTAATGAGCGTGGAATTTACGCTCCAAATCCTTCCATCTGGCCACTGATTCAGGCGGCAGGGACGAGAAGCACTGAAAAGCTGGACCCGTCAGCGAGGTGGGGAAGTAGCGAACCCTGAACGCCTCCTCGGCCGAGCATTCCCCAAGCTGCATGAGGTATCGGGCGATGTGCTCGACCGTGCTTGTCTCGTCCTGCCCAGAGAACTTTGTGAATTCCGTCGGCGGCTTCACCCTCGGCGGCAGGAGCACGTTATAGTACCACTCTGGGAACGGCGGCCTATAGGTGGGGCCCTGCATCTTTGGCTTGAGGTCGAACTGATTCTGCATCAATTCGGCCATCTTGCGCGCTAGGGCGTCATCTTCTTGCGCGCCCGCGCCGGCGCGCGTACCCTGGGTGCGGGAAGGCGTCGAACGCCCCGTAATTTCCCACTTCATGATAACCACCGCCGTACAAATTCTTCTGGAGCCAGTTGGTCGACGGAGCTATTCTTCGACCGGGGTCAAGTGGGGCCCCGATGAGCCGAACGCTAGGTCTCCGTACGTAGGCCGGTACGGATTCGGCCGTTGCACGGGGCCGACCTGTGCTTTGCTCGCGGTGGCGGCGAGGATTGGTTGACTTCCGAAGCTTGCAACGGGGGCCGAACCGGCTCGCCCCCCGGCGCCCGCGGGAGGAGGTTGGAATGCTTGGCTTCCGGAGCTTTGAGGAGGAGGCTGCCGCAAGCGGCTCCGTAGCGGCGGGCCGAGAGCTTGATTCACCCGGCTCCACGGTGCTCTTTCCGGCGGGCGCCTTCCCGAACGCTTGCCCCGCGCCCGGCCAAAGAGGGCCACCATCATCCGCCGGAGCGACCCGAGGAAAGCCTTGTTGTGCTTGGTGAGCATGTCGTCTACCGACTCTTGGAACATCCACGCGCATTCCTCCTTCTCTTGTTGGGTTGTGGCATCGCTCTCTCCCGGCAAAGGCGCACTACGGGGGGTCATTCTTTAGATACGGTACACCACTTCGATTCTTCTTAAACGACATGAGACACTTTTGCTGAAACTGGTTCACGGCGTCTAGGAGCTGCTGATGCTGTTCTGGAGAAAGCTCTTCGATGTTGACATCCAGGAGGTCTGAGACTTCAGGCATCTTGAACCAATTCGGCTGTTGTCCCACCGGGCGTGCCAAAAAGTGTGTTGACGCAGAAAGTGCACTCAGCGCCAATCACACAGCAAGCCGGAAAGCTGGCTTCACACACGTAGAGAGCAAATGACGTGCCAGTCAATTTTTCCTGAAAATTAACAAAAGATAAAGCAGTTAAATACCAAAGCTTGGAACTTGCCGGGTGGTACCAGACAGTTCCATATTTACGGCTAAAAAAGCCAAACAAGATGACACATAGCTATGTAAAGCTATCTGTCAAAGAACCACGACCATTCGGATAACCACAAAGGGAAAAAGAACATTGCCGAATAGATGACGTGAACATGACAACGATCGATCTTTAGATAAACATAGGTGCATGTGCAAAGTTATGACCGATCTTCATGAAAACTAACATTAAACAAATAAAGTAAAGCACGGACATGATCATGTATTAAATAAGCACGCATAGATCCAAAGCACTAGTCTACCGCATGTCTAGTTACTTTAAGATCCGTCGGGTACGATGTCAAACAAATCTATCCACCGCATGATACGACTTGCATGAAAAACATACCACTTCCCACAAATAGATCTATCCACCGCATGATACAATCTAAATATGGAAAGCTAAAAGCATACGTCATTTAAAACATAAATAATGCACGTGATCTACTCGTGAAAACATAACCGAATACGGCTGAACAGCCGATCCAGGGTCCATGAAGAAGGAACAAACATTACCACGTGAATAAATCTATCAGACTGAATTGGAAATCTAATCCACCGGATGACTAGCTCCAAAGCAACCCAAAAACCTGCATCTACCGCATGATACCCGGTTCTTTCAAGATTTATACGAACAAAGCAAGCTTGAACCCGCAACACGTAACAACCTAGATCGATTCGGTTTCGGCTATCGGAGAGCACAAGATCCACGCGTCAAAACACGAAACCTGCTCGTACAAGGATCTTAAAAGAAATATAGCCGATCCAAACCCATCTAGATTGGGCAAGGGTGTGTTACATGAATTAAAACATAAAGTAAAACTCATATTAACACGGGATAACTTAATGAATCTATTGGATCTTGCCAAAATCCAATAGAGCCGATAACTAGCTTCGAGCCAGATCTTAGCATACCGCATGGCTCATGATCTAACAAGAAACCCTCTTGAACCAAGCTTGAATCTACCGCATGACACGAAGCATGGTAACAAGACTACTTGCATCAGATCTAAATCCACCGCATGATACTAGACATGATACAAGGTTGCCGGTACTCACGGAGGTCGACGGATCGATTGGCCCTCTCGAATAACTCGACGACACGACAAGGACTCTAGGGTTTGGCGTAAGGCCGGTGTGTATTGAGGAATGATTGTGTTTGTTACATTCATCCAGGGATCGTATTTATACCCTGCTGATTACAACTGCGAATGGATTCATTGCTTAACTAAGCTCGATCGCCTGTCCCTCCATTCGTCTCCCTTGATTTGAGCCACGTCACCGTCCAATCCCGCAAAATCAGCTCTCTCGTTCCTTTGCCGAACCGGGAGCGTATAGCCGACCGCGGATCTCTTTGCCGAAAATCTCTGGAAATATCCTTCCTTCCACCAGACGGACTCCTTTTCGAACCGGACCCACAAGTCAGACTCCTTACCAAATTTTGGTGTTAACACCACCAATGATCACATAATCGACAAATTCATCACATAGTCACGAACTGCAAGTCACAATGGTCCGGTGCAAGTCACAAATGTCCAAATGCAAATAAAAGTAGCTAAGTCCACGAACTCACTCGTCCGCCTACTGATCATGCGGCGACTGGGACCCCGACCCCCTCGTGGGCGGCTACTATGGCCACGGGACCCACCCAGACGCCTGTGGCATCCCCTGCGAACTGTGAGGCTGCTGAAGGCCAGGTCTCGGCCACGGGCCAGGTGGCACCGACTGCATCCACCCTAAGGAGTCTGCTGAGCTGGCGGGGACCCATCGAATGCTGCAGGCCCATCATTTGATGCCGCCGATAGATCCTGCGTAGAATTTAAAGTGTCAATTAGAAATTTCGACAGCACCTCCCTGCACTGTGAGGTATTCAGAACCTGCAAGAAAAGGCACAACACGAAGGTCGGGCCACAATAAATGTCTTCTCACGGCTCGATGGCCAGACACATGTCATGTGGTGCTGTACGACACGTGGTCAAATTGACATAAATGAATGTACAAGGTTTTCAGCATTTGTATGAAGTCAGTCTAGGTCACTACTAGAAAAAATAGCAGGTTTCAAAGTAACTCACCGGAGAAATAGTGGCCGGTCGAGCGAGTGGAGGAAAGAATGCCTGTGGTAGTGGAGGGAGTTGCACCTGCGGTAGTGGAGGGAGTTGCACCTGTGGCGCCACTGCGTGACCAAGGTTTTCCAAGTACTGAAGCACGGAAGCAAACTGCTGATTGTGGGCTGACTGTAACGCCTCCATCTGCTTCTGGTGGACCTCGGCCATCTGCCGCAGTTGTCCTCGGAAAAGGCCGAGGTTCGATTCATTTTCTCCAGTATAGTATCGACGAGGGCGATTATGCATGCTCGGAAGGTGCTCCGCATAGTATTTAGTTGTGAAGTTTGACACCTCCTACAGAATTTGTGCCCCTGCAATGCAAGCTTCAATTTTATTTTTATTTTTACATGTGCTTCGAAGAACCTTGCAAACCCCCTCAATCGGATAGCACCAATGATTCTGCACGGGCCCCCCCAATCGTGCCTCACGCGGGAGGTGCAAAATCATATGTTCCATCGGGTTGAAGAAGCCGGGTGGAAAGATCTTCTCTAGCTTACAGAGCAACACAGGTGCAATTTGTTCTAGTTTGTTAATCACAACATGAGATAACTCCTTAGCGCAAAGCTGATGGAAGAAATAACTCAACTCTGCTAGCACTTGCCACACATGCTCAGGCACATAGCCTCGAACCATCACCGGAAGAAGTCGCTCGATCCAAATGTGGTAGTCATGACTTTTCAGCCCTTTTAATTTTAGATTAATTAAATTGACTCCCCTCCTCAGATTCGCAGCATACCCATTAGGGAACATTAAATTTTGGATCCATTCTAGTACTTCCTTTCTTTGTTCCCTACTAAGGACGAAATCAGCCTTAGGCCTTTTCCATTTCTTGCCCGGTATAGGCTTTGGGATGACTTGCTTTGGCCTATCGCATAACATTTCTATATCGACTCTAGCCTTAACATTGTCCTTACTCTTCTCCGGTATGTCCAAGATTGTACCCCACAGTGCCTCGGCAACATTCTTTTCGGTATGCATCACATCAATGTTATGTGGAAGATGAAGATCTTTCATGTAGGGTAGCCTCCACAAGCCCGACTTCTGCGTCCAGGCATGTTGCACACCATATCCCACAAAACGATGTTCTCCTTCTTTGAGCACGAGAGCGTCTACCTGAGCTTGAGCCTCGACACCAGTCATCATGTGCGGGGGTGGATCTTTAACTACGACACCTTTTATAAAATTCTTTGTGTCTCGTCTGAATTGATGGTCAAGAGGGAGGAATTGTCGATGTTTTTTGAATGATGAATACTTCCTACCGTTATTCAACCAAATGAACATCAGAGCTGCCTTGCATCTGGTCAAGGGAACTTCCCATGGACACACCAGCCACAAAATATCCCATAAGCCGGCATGTCATGCAAGGAGTACATGTACGTGCATTTTGAAGTTTGTCTTCGTAGCTCAGTCGTATGTCACCACCCCTTCATTCCAAGCCTTGAGCAAATCATCAATAAGAGGCTCCATGTACACACACATATTATCTCCCAGGTATCCAGGAATTATCAATGACACGAATACGTACTGTCGTTGAAAGACGATGCCGGGGGTAGATTGAGGGGGATTACAAACACGGGCCAACAAGTGTATGGGGCAGCTAACATTCCATAAGGATTGAACCCATCTGTCGCCAGCGCAACACGTACATTGCAAGACTCTCCCGCTTTGTCAGCATGCTTCTCATCAAACTTTGTCCATGCTTCAGCATCGGATGGATGTGTAAGGTTATCACTGTATTGGCGACCCGTTTTGTGCCAAGTCATTTGCTTCGCAGATTCCTCGGTCATGTACATCCGTTGGATCCGCTGTATGGGCGAGAGGTACCGCAGGACACTCACTAGAGTCGTGAGCTGCGTGTTTGGACGACCCTCACCAGAGTCTACCTCAATGTACCGAGATGCTTTACATTTTGGACAGTGCGTGGCTTTCTCATGATCTTTCCTGAATAAGACACATCCATTCGGACAGGCATGTATCTTCTCATATGGCATCTTAAGTGCACGAAGGACTTTTTGGGCTTCATACATGTTCTTTGGCAAAAAGTGATCTTCAGGAAGCATGTCGCTAATCACGGTCACCAAAGCATCAAAGCATTCTTGACTCAAGTTATGCTGGGACTTTACGGCCATGAGGCGGCCGATGGAGTCTAGTTGAGATTGTTTGGTGTGCTTGTGAAGGGGTTTTTGTGCTGCAGCCAACATGTCATAATACGCCTTCGCGCTTGGCTCTGGTTCCTCCTCTGGAAGTTCTCCTTGAAAATGTGCTTCATGAAAGTCATCTAGCATGTCTGCTACTTCAGCATCACTATCAAGTTCTCCAATGCATTGTCTCACGGCCTCAGATCTCATACGACAGGTTTCACTGTCAAAGGTCCACTTGGAGTAGTCTCTCGTAAAACCAAAGTTGTAGAGATGAGCTGACATGACCTCCTTTGTCCTTTTGTGTGAGTTTCCGCACTTGCGGCAGGGACACCATATCGTTTTACTGTCTTTAGGCCCTTTAACCTTTCTAAATGCTTCATCCATGAAAGCTTGAGCATTGTCAATCCATTCTTGTGTCACACGACCATTTGGTGCCCATCCTTTGTACATCCACTCACGGTCACCCATTCTCTATCATATCAGCGAGTCATATGAAATACATTGCATCATCTACACGATGTCTACACATTCTAATAGGTAAAGATAGGTCCTAATCCCACCCGTGAATGCGTAGATGGGGTTAGTTCCTATGGTCTACTCCGATCCGAGACAGAATTTCGGCAGCACCTCCCCGCTGTTCTCCAAATACACATCCCGTTAGGGAGATTGTATATCCGGAGAACAACGGGGAGGCGCTACCGAAAGTCTATCTCAGATCGGAGTAGACCATAGAAACTAACCCCATCTACGCATCCACGGGCTGTCCAAAAAACGTGGACAATTCGAAACAGATACAGCCATAAATATGCAAAGATTTGCATATTTCAAACTGTATCTCTTTCGAACGGGAGACGCCTAACTCGGTTTCGCAATCTACAACATCTAGGAACTTGATGGCGAGGTAGGGGCGTGCTCACCTAGTGACTTGATGGCGAGGCAGGGGCAGGCGGCAAGACCATGGTCGACCGGGCCTCCGAGACAATGTGAGCGCGAACTTCAACTCCTCCTTCAGCGGTGGCGACCAGGGCTCCTTCCTGCAAAAATAGTTCAATGATGGGTGTTTAGTCGAAATTTCGGCAGCACCTCCCCTGTACGGTGAGGTTTCCAAAACCTGCATCAAAAGGCACGACACGACGGTCGGGCTACACACGGGCTTTCTTCCAACGGCTCGATGGCCGGAAAATCACATGTAGTGCCCCAATGCTATCCACGAGTCTCACCTAGGAGATCGACAAATCACCCCTCTTTCTCCAAAAAAGCTTTCGGTGGTCAGTGCGGCACCTCAAGGCATCTCTTCCTATAAAATTGATATGCTGCATTAGATGTATGAAAACAGAAATTAGAGACATGATAAATTTGCTAGTATTAGATACCTTAATTGCTAACTATCAAGAATTCTACATCACTAATTCGTCAAGACACCTAAAATTTGATCACTGAAATCTCTAATTTATATATCCAACATCACTAATTCATCACTAATTTGTAACTAAATTACCGTAATCGAGAGGAAGTCGAGAGAGCACTCACAAGGGGTGAAGCACCGATGTTGGATGTGTTTGTGGCAATGGATCCTTTGACGTCTTCGGAGGCTCGCTGTCAACTAAAATTAAAAAAATGGACTCTTCGTCGAGAGCCATGGGGGGCGGCTCTCGGCGATACTGACGTACGGGCCCCACGCTCCAGAGGCTCGTTGTCAACTAAAACTAAAAAATGCACTCTTCGCCGAGAGCCAAGGGGCCGACTCTCGGCGATACTGACGTGCGGGCCCCAGGCTCCGGAGGCTCGCTGTCGACTAAAATAAAAAATGCACTCTTCACCGAGAGCCACGGGGGCCGGCTCTCGGCGAAGGTCCCCTCTTCACCGAGAGTAAAACACTCACCGAAGATTATTTTCATCAAATTTTATTTAAAAATAGCAAACAAATTCGAAATTTCGATAATACTTAACATGTCACTAGATATATTGTGTATTGCTTATAAAAAAGTGGTTGCACTCAAATTCAAAATGAAAATTCACAAAGAGACCAAACAAAGTGGTATCAGTTCAAATTCTTTGAAACTTCTCGTGAGATGTTCCGGTTTCTAAAGAGTGTACGTGTCAACTTGTTCAAAACACTCTCTACTATTTATCACAATCTCTATGTATGATATCACGACCACTCGACAAAAATCGTGATTTTTCAACTTCATTTGAATTTTACATAATTTTTTACCTTTCTACCACACGATCTTCATCTTGATACGAGAACCAAATGCAAGAAAATTGAGCTTCATTTCATGTACATGGTCTTAGAGATGTCTCATGAACATGAATACCATTTTTCGAACAAATTTGCTCTATGACTTTACGCACTTGCAGTTCATATCGGACGTATAAGAAATAAATACAAAGAAAGAAGTGAAATTGTTAAATATAGCAAACAAAAACAAAATGGTGCCAATTTTGAACATGTATATTGTATGAGTGTATGTGGATCAACAAAAAAGTTTGGACTCGAAAATGTGAATTTTTTTGGAAAATTCGCCGTGAGCAGAAACAAAACACTCACCGAAGTTATAATGCTCTCGGTGAAAGTGTTTCTGCGCCGTGTGTTTTTTCTTCGCCGAGAGCCGAACCTCCAGGCTCTCAGCGAATTTAACAGACGTAGGCGGCCGTGACGGCTGCGGCTGCGGAGCCGTCAGCCGAACCCTTCGCCGAGAGCTGAGAGCAGAAAGCTCTCGGGCGAAGGGGTTGTTCACCGTGGGCCAGTCCTTCGCCGAGAGATCGCCGAGAGCCAAAACATTTGGTCTCGGCGAAGAGGTCTTCACCGAGAGCTCGAGATTTGGCTCTCGCCGAAGCTTCCAGTTCTCGGTGAAGACTCTGTTTCCGGTAGTGAGGGTGCCCTACAAAACTGATTAACTGATGAAGATAACTGATAAAGATATGTATAATGCGCTACTGGTGCCACTCAGTAATTCAGAACTGATCCACACATCTACTATCACAAATTCGAGTTCCGACCATCTCATTTGTACTATTAATTTCATTGTATTGTACCAACCGACCAATGCAATAAAAAGAAATATGTTGAAATCTAAGCACATCTTTCTGACCCTGCTGCTAGAACTTGCTCCAGCCAACAAGTGCAGCAGGAGTGTAGATACGATGGATACCTTTCGACTAGGTAGAGCAGGGAGTCGTCGTCGGCCGGTCCGGCGAAGGCGGCGCACTGTCCGGCGCTGCGGTCCACGGCGGCGCGCACCATCTCGCGCCAGCCGGGAGACCACAGCCTGACCGTGGCCATGTCGACCCGGCGCCACAGCGCGGGCTCGTCGACGGCGACGCGGCGCCACGGCGCGCATGCGAGCTCCGCGCCGCGCATGATCTCGCGGGAGGAGCCCAGCCTGAGGAAGACGTCGAGGAGGACGTCGCGGGGCAGCGCCGCCCAGTCCCTCGTCTCGCCGACCGGGTCGTCGTCGTCCGGGAAGGTAGGCGACGACGGCGAGGGTGGTGGGTCCGTGCCGCGGCGGCGCAGCAGGCCGGTGGAGGTCATCTCGCTTTCTGCGGCCTGGCAAGAACCTTGAGCGGCGTCAGCGTGAAAGCGAGGTGGGAGATGAAAAGTGCCGAAGCGAAACGGCCGGACGTGTTTAAATCCTACTCGCCCGACCCTTCGTATTCTTGGGAACCGCGTGCTCTTTGAGTTGATACGCACAGTTTCCAAGGACCCCGCGGACTGGGGGCAACAAATGAAACGGAATGAGATCATCTGAAGCGTCCGGAACGAACGAAAAGTGGCTAAGAGAAGATGTGCACAAGCCAATATTCATACAACAAGATAATGCTCCTACTCATTTGAAAGTGGATGATCCTCAGTTTTGTGAGTGTGCTAAACAACATGGGTTTGACATTCGGCTACTAATGCAACCAGCCAACTCTCCAAATTTTAACGTTTTAGATTTGGGTTTCTTTCGAGCTATCCAAGCAATTCAGTATAAGAAAAATGGTAAGACATTGAAAGAGCTTATTCCAGCAGTGCACCAGGTAAAAGATCTAATTGCAGTTGATTGTTTCAATAAAAAGCATGATAAGACAATAAAAATCTAATTCCATCAACACTTGTTTTGTAGGCATTATTGGAGTAAAGCCCATGGAAAGCAAATAGGATATTTGTACCATTACAACCTTGTTGAAGGAAGAAATGAAAGTTAAGGGTTGCAACAATATAAAGATTCCTCACTTGCAGAAGCAAAGACTTGAGAGGGAAGATAGGCTGCCATTGCAAATTCCTTGTGAACCTTCATTGCTAGCCGAAGACATAACACTACAAGAAACTATTTAATCTGTGACATAACCATTCTGTCGCGTATTAAATAAAATTCGTCGCAAATCAGCATCCGCGACGATTTACGTTTTCGTGGTGGAATGAGCGTCATTGATTAAATCTCTCGACGTTCCTTTAATAAACGTCGCGATCCATGACGTATCTGAATTGTCACGGAGCATCCCGAGGCCCATGCAGTCCAACCCATGGCTCACTATCCGTGACAAAATAAAATCGTCACGGATTGCTACTGACATGGCAGCTGACATGGACGATGATGTGGCATCCTACGTGGATGATGACGTGGCATCCTACGTGGGCGATGTCATGGCATCCTACATGGACGATGACGTGACATCCTATGACGTGGCATCCTGCGTGGACGATGACGTGGCATCATACATGGACGATGACGTGGCCACTATCATGGACGTTGACTTTTATGTAGTGGGCCATTTATTGATGGGCCGATTTTAGAATAAAACTAGATTTCAGTACAAATTCATCTGCAAAATTTAAGCCCATAGACATTTTAGATTCCGCTCACAAAAATTCTCGGCCCCAATCATTATAGCCCACAAAAAATTCAAGGCACCAAATTAGGGCTGATTTTCAGCCCATTTTTCATAAATTGCATTACAACAATATAATTTTACATGTTAAATCACATACATGTTTTAGTAAAATACAATATGGCAAATAGGCCACCAAAAACAAAAGATAGGTCAGCACCAATATAAGCTTTTCATCTCTTCATGCTCTTTGATCCTTGTCAGTTTTCCTGCACCTAATTTTCAATAAATTGAGGAAATTTAGTTTTTCTGGCAAGCATAACAGGAAAATAAAAAACAGAAATAAGTGATTGTACTATTGTCATGCCTCAGTAAAAATGCTACTACTAGTATATAAATATTCCAAGCTGGACCAAACTGCAATAATATTCACATTCAGTCACATGACAGAATAGTGAGGATGAGTAAATAATATCTCTCAAACAGTGAAACTAGGCGTCTTCTCGTACTATCTAAGCAACAAAAATTCAGGCAAGAGCAGGCTGCTGCATAAGGACTGAACTGAAATCTAAAACTATAGTACATAAAATTAACAGAGCCAAAGCCTGAAGCATCATTCATGCTGCATAAGCCACCTCTTGTGAGGGAAACACAATTAAGTAAATCAGATAAATGTTCTCTACAAAAGGACACTCGAATGTACTTCGAATCTCTTACTGTTCATTTACAAACTTCATAATGCTGCCTCCACTTTCTGTCTTTTACTTTAGAAATGTCATGGTACTAGTGAAGGAAAACTAATTGCAGCTTACAATAATACAATCCATCGAGAAGCATGCAATGGATAGTTAATTGAGCACCAGATATAATTAGCAAGTGAAAAACATGACTGCAAATTACAGGAACAACATGACTACTACATGTTAGTTGTATTCCTTCACATCTAATTGTTAATACTTGTGAAATATCCTTTTCCATCTCTAGCATCCAATTGGCCATTTATCTCATACGAATTTAGTCTTAATTTCTTTAGCAATTGTAACTATTCACTACTAACAGTACAAGGTTTAGACTTGTCTTATGAAATCTCTACATTGCATCATGGTATACATAACAAAATACAATTGATTGATCCAGACATTAATATATTTGTTTAAGGCATAATTATCTAAAATATATTAATGCAAAGGTGTTCATTTTTCAGGGCGTGGTGGTTGTTGCTGTGATGCTAGAGAGAAGGACAAGCGGCACCTGCACATGAAGGGTCAGGCCAGTGCTTCGTCTGTGACGAGCTCCATGTCCAGCATACTTGCGCCTATTCAAAAGTAAGGAAAAATATTGCATTTTTAACAAAGAGCACTTCCAACATTCAATGATATAAACTTTCACTTATTACCCACCCAATGCTACAATAAGTTGTGCATCCAGATGCTAGAATTGAAAGCATACATCAGAAAGCAGCCTGGTTTTGCAAGCATGAATGACTAAAGGTCCCAATGATAAAACATAGTTACACATTTCCTTTAACTCTTCAATAGTTAGAGCATATGTGAGCATATGGTAGTGTGGAAATGCATTAACTAATCAAGAAGTGACCTTAAAACAAGTACTCACAACAAATGCTAGCACTAGTATTTGATGCTAAAACATAACTACTAATGGGATAGATCCAGCAACTCAACACCAAGTAAGGCATAATAAAAGTCATGTGTATCAATGCATTACAAACTTGAAATGAGGAACACCAGGACTGCTCAGATAGCAATCACTCCAAGTAAGGCATGTACTTCTAATACTAGCAAGCAAGATGAGTTTTACATCCACAATTTCACAACTATGCAAGACTAAGTAGTATCTTTTTTTCCAATTAGACATTTCAAGAAACATGTAGTGGTCCTACCAACTACTGGAATATTCTAAAGCAGGAGCAAGCAACTGTTTCACCTTCAAGGACATTCCACCGAACAGATTACCTGCATGGAGATGAGTTGTTGATGGAGTTGAGTTCATGCAAGCGAATGGCACGATGACCGTCGTGAGATCCTCCTTGTCAAGCTGTTTCCCAAACACGATCTCAACAATCTGGACAGAATGTGATGCAGTTGCATAAACACATCAGAAGAGCAAATCTGATATGCACACAAAATGAATCAGAGAGGGGAACGACTCAGAACAGAAGCACATCGAGCCCTGAATGGGAATCAGGGGTAGAGAAACGCATCAGAACAGCGAATGGCCTCCGGATACAACCCCCACGGGCAGGGAAGCACATCAGAAGAGCAAACCGCGGAGATGCAAACTATTGTGGGCAACGATTCAGAAGAATCGCAGCCGAATCAGGGTGGGAATTAGTGGGGCAGGGTCGTCATCTCACATTGACGTTGCGTGCAGCCTCCCTGCCAGCGTCGAGGATGCCGGATCCGCTTCCCTTCCACAGCAAAGCCATCCTTGGCGGTCGCGTCGCGTGCTGCAAGCCTCCTTCGCTCTGCACAAAGAGATGGTGTTGACGTAAAATCTGCACCTCACGCCAAGCACACAGCAAGCCGAACAAGCTAGCTTCACACGCGCAAAGATTCCAAAACGTGCCAGTCCATTTTCCCTGAAAATTGACAAAAGACAAAGTAGTTAAATTCCAAAGCTTGGAACTTGCCGGGTGGTACCAGACAGTTCCATATTTACGGCTAGAAAGCCAAGTGAGGTGACATATAGCTATAGAGAGCTATCTGCCAGCAAACTAGAAACCATTCGGGAGCTTTAAAGTGCAAAAAGTAACATAGCCGAATAGATGACATAAGCATGACGATAGATCAGTCTTTATTTGGATAAAGATGCACATGCGCAAGGCCATGACCGATCCCGTGATAAACAACATTAAATAATAAATGAAGTAAAAGCATGATCATAAATACATGATAAACAAGCATGCATATGTCCAAAGCACTAGTCTAACGCATGTCTAGGCACTTAAAAAAACCCGTCAGGCATGATATTAAACAAATCTATCCACCGCATGATACAACTTGCTTGATATCAAACCACCATCCACAGATAGATCTATCCACCGCATGATACAATCTAAATATGGAAAGCTAAAAGCATACAATATTTAAAGCATAACTTATGAACACGTTTTACTCATGAAAGTATAATCGAACACGGCTGAACAGCCGAATCGGGATCCATGAAGAAGGAACGAACATTACTAAACAAGATAAATCTATCAGATTGGATTGAAATCTAATCCACCGGATGACTAGCTCCAAAACAACCCAAAAACCTGTATCTACCGCGTGATACCCAGTTCTTTCAAGATTTATTCAAGATTTGGTAAGCTTGAACCCGCAACACGTGACAACCTAGATCGATTCGGTTTCGGCTATCAGGGAGCATGTGATCTACGTGTTATTTAAGCCAAAAGTACGAACTCGACTCGCATAGGGATCATCAAAAAGATAGAGCCGATCCAAACCCATCTAGATTGGGCAGAGAAGTGTTACATGAGTTTAAACATAAAGTAAGAACTCAAAGCAACACGGGGTAACTTAATGAATCTATTGAATCTTGCCAAAATTCAATAGAGCCGATAACTAGCTTCAAGCTAGATCTTAGCCTACCGCATGGCTCGTGACCTAACAAGAAACCTTCTTGAACCAAGCTTGAATCTACCGCATGACACTAAGCATGGTAACAAGACTACTTGCATCAGATCTAAATCCACCGCATGATACTAGACATGATACAAGGTTGCCGGTACTCACAGAGGTCGACGGATCGATGAACCCTCTCGAAGAACTCGACGACACGACAAAGGACACTAGGGTTTGGTGTAAAGCCGGTTTGTATTGAGAATGTTTCGAATATCTGTTACATACATTCAGGGTCCATATTTATACCCTGTTACGCATGACCTCGAATGGATTCGATACCTAATTTATCTCTAAGTACGATCACTTGCCCATCCATTCGTTCCTTCCGCTCGGGCCACGTCACCACGCAATCCCACAAAATCAGCGCAACAGTTTCCTTGCCGAACGGAAGCGAGTTGCCGACCGCGGACTCTTCTGCCGTATTCATCTGAAGAAACCTTCCTTCCGCCGGACGGATTCCTCACCGAGTTGGACCCACAAGTCAGACTCCTTACCAAATTTTGGTGTTAACATATGCCCCTTCAATTACGGGATAAAAGTGATTTTATTCCGAAATTGACTCCAGCCACCAACGTCTTCAAATTGAATCTGTTCAACACCCGTTCTCTCTCTTCGCAATCCGTCGGAGTCTTCGCCCAGATCCAAACTCTAGATCGCCTTTTCCTGAGCTCAAATCCTCAATGGCGGATCAAAATCAAGCTACTCAGGTAAATTCCTCGACCATAAGCTTCATTCGGCACTTAACTTTTCAATTTTGCCTGAGATTTCTTGTCCACCTCCCCTCAGTAGCTTTCCACTGAGATTTTGATTCGCACTGAGGCCAATTCGACGTCCTACTTCCTTGGTCCTGTGGGAGTTCCTGATCCTCGCGAATTCATCGCAGCCAAATCCCAGAGGGTCCCCTTCAAAGCAGCTTTAACTCAACCTCCCCTGTGGCAGGACGCCTTCAAGAACTGGCCCTTTCCCCCAATTGCGGGCTGGAGGAATTGGTACAAAAGAGTTCTTGCAGATAAAAGTGTCAGGACCCAAAACTGGGATACCCTTCGTATTGCTCAATGCTTGGAGCTTTCTTTGGCCGAGACCCCCAAGAATGAAGACCTTTTGATAGCGGCTTGCCACTTCTGGTCAAATGGCGTCAACGCCTTTCTTTTTGGTCACGGCCCAATGTCCCCAACTCTGGCCGATGTATACATGATTACCGGCCTTGACATTTCAGGAACTGTTCATCCTTGGGACTTTAGAGGTTCCACAAGACAAACAGGAGTGAAATCAGGGAGCGGATACAAAAATTATATCCAGAATCATATGAAAGATGGCGCCCTTGGTGAAGTTGAATATAGGGCATTCCTGAACATGTGGCTGTGTAGGTTCATCTTCTGTGGTAAAGCCAATGAGCCCACTCTGAATCATATTGTAATGGCTACACAATTGGCTAGTGGTAAGCGCCTTCCCCTTGGAAAATACCTCCTAGGCAGTGTATACCACATGCTTCATCAAACTATCACCCAAATGTACACCAGCCAGAAAATAGCATGTGTCAATGGCCCTTGGTGGTTTGTACAGATGTGGCTGCAGCTGCACATGCACCAGATCGTTGGTGTTGACCTTAACACTCGGTTTTTTCCTTCATCCAACTATCACGAAGGGGAAATTCAGATTACCAGAGGATGTCACACCTACGGAGAAGCTGCTTCAA
Organism: Cenchrus americanus; assembly: GCA_947561735.1. NCBI lineage: Eukaryota > Viridiplantae > Streptophyta > Magnoliopsida > Poales > Poaceae > Cenchrus > Cenchrus americanus. The sequence goes on from OX387242.1 coordinate 69,159,819, forward strand.
CTGTTCCCATCAATCAGAATGTCAGCCAGCTCTTTGCGCTCTTCTTCAAAGGCTTCCCCAACCCTCTCTGGCTTCCTTACATGGACAATGATAATTTAACTCTCCCTTGTGAGTTCTCCTTTGAAGCTGGACGCCAAGATAGAAGATTTCTGGAAATCCTCAATATCCTCATCCATCCATGCATTCTGCCAGCTGAATTTAGTGGAGGGAGGCTAAACCACAGCACTTATGAATACTACCAGCCCAATATGATGGCCCGACAACTTGGATGTGGCCAGATGCCCCTTGGCGCAAAATTTGCAGAAAATCCTTGATTCGGCAATCCATAAGCACTGTTCAAACGAAAACCCTTCGTATCCGGGAAGAAAACCCTGCCGCTTGGTATTCCAATAATGCATGCTGGCCAGTCATCACTCCCAACGCACTCTCTCAGTCAATAAAATAGTCTGCTGAGATGCCCTGCAAATCCACTCGCACACTCATCCATCACTTTTCATCTTCTCCCCTGTCCTCGGAAGAAAAAACCCCCAAGGCCATGGACAAAGGCAAGCAGCCCCAGGAAGGCAGCATCCCAAACAAACGCACGATTCGAGAGTGAGTTTTCCTTTGATTTGCTTCTTGTTTCCTAATGTGGTCTCGTGTTTTACCTCCTCTCTACTTTTCCTCTTTCAGCCTTGATCTGCTTCCTGAGGAAATCATTGGGACCGAAGACATGCCCGAGTACATCTCCTCTGACTCCTCTCTTGAAGCAGAGGATGCCACGCCCGAGCAGAGAATCAACCATCAACTGCGCCGCCGCGTTCGGCACCTGGAGCACGACCTTCGGGACATCACCGCTCGTTGCCAGGCCGAGCGCGAGCGTCGCATGACTTTGGAGGCACTAGTAGGAGGTAAATATCTCCAGCTCCTTCTTGACTCCGTGCTCACATCTGGATCCTTGCCCCTAATGACCATTCCTCCGTCCTAGATGTCTCTGATAGGTACAATAACCTGAAAGCGGCTTGGGACAGCTTGGTGGAGGCAGCAAATCATGGTCACCCCCACGCGTTCCAAGTTGCCATCACGGTGGTCCTGGAGCAACTGAAGAGGGAGCAGCCGAAGAAGCAAAGAAAAGATTGAATCATACTTTCGCTTCTTACGCCAGGCCTTCTGCTTCCCGCCTCCTCGTAGTCCTGATCACCAGGGTTGTTAGATGTAAACCTGCAAGAAGCATTTGTAATGTAGTTTTGCGCTAAGGGCAATGCATCTAGCCACTGGCCATTCCCTCTGTTTGGGAATTTTGGTTCTGAAGGCGGCCTCATTCTTGAGCGTCGGCTATTCCTGTACTAGATGCATGTAATCCCAATGCTGGTGATCACCGATCGATTTCAATACTAGGATAATATTTCTTCAAATATCTTCCATTTATTGCAGTGGAAAATTCTTCTCCTAGTAAAGTTTTCAACATGTAGGCATTGCCAGGCACGCATCTGACCACTCGAAAGGGTCCTTCCCAGTTGGGGGACCATTTGCCGAATTCACTGTATTTGGTTCCAATCGGCAGTAACGCTTTCCAAACCAAATCTCCTTCTGCAAATTGCCTAATTTTTACTTTCTTGTTATAATACTTGGCAACCCGCAGCTTGTTCTTTTCGATATTTTCCAGGGCCCTAAGACGGATCATGTGCAAATCTTCTAGCTCATCCATCATTAAGCCACTGTAATCTTTGGAGCTTAAATCTTTCTGCAAAACCACTCTCCTAGAATCTGATTGTACTTCCCAAGGCAAAACCGCATGGTGTCCATAAACCAATTCATAAGGAGATGTTTTTGTAGCTCCATGAGGGGCCATTTGGTAAGCCCATAACGCTTCACTGAGTACCGAATGCCACCTCCTTGGCTTCTGGTCGATCTTCTTTTGTATAAGCTTGATCATGATCTTATTAGAAGCCTCTGCCTGACCATTAGCTTGGGCATAGTAGGGAGAAGAATTAAACAATTTGATTCCCATGCTTTCAGCAAACTCCCTGAACTCCAGGGACACGAATTGGGCTCCTTGATCAGTTGTGATTGTTTGAGGGATTCCAAACCGATAGATGATGTGTTCCTTGACAAACTCAACCATGTTTTCTGACGTCACCTTTTTCAGTGGAATTGCCTCAACCCATTTGGTAAAGTAATCTGTAGCCAAAAGCACAAACTTATGCCCCTTGCTAGATGGTGGATTAATCTGGCCAATCAAGTCTATACCCCGGCCCACCGAATGGCCATGGCTTGATAATGGGATTTAATGCGATGCGGGAACTCTTTGAATATTTCCAAACCTCGGCGGTCTTGACATCCCTTGTAATATTCAAAGCGCAGTCCTCCAATATCGTCGGCCAAAAGCACCCGGCTTGCACGATAACCCATTTCATGCGGTAGGCCGATTGGTGTGCTCCACATATCCCATCATGTACTTCACTCATCATCCTTTTAGCTTCCTCGACCCGGGCATCGTAACAACACCCCATCTAATGATTTGTAAAACAAATTATCATCCAGAAGAACAAATTTTATGGCCTTGTACCTGAGCTTCCTAGAGACTTTTCGGGATGGATCTTTCAAATAGTCAACGATCTCTTTTCTCCAATCATCTTCCGCGAGATCCATTCCCAGCGCACATATGTCCGTGGCAAACGCTTCTTGATTCTCTTTATAACCGGAAGCGCTCTGAGCCAAGCTGTTCGCTTCTTCATTATGTTCCCTAGGAATATGCTGTAGAGTTACCAACGGAAAGCTCTTCAAGGTTTCCCTGCATTCTTCGTAGTAACTCCTCAGCGCATCACTTTTACATTCGTATTGGCCGTTCAATTGCTTTATTACCAATTCTGAATCTCCATAAACTTCAACCGAAACGGCCCCGGCTTCTCTCAAATATTGAAGCCCCCGAAGCAATGCCTCGTACTCAGCCTGATTGTTTGTGACAGTGGGCTGTATAGGGATAGCAAACTCAAACATCTCACCTCTGGGTGAATTAACAGAATCCCTATTCCCCCACCTTTACCACATGATGATCCATCAAAAAATAAAGCCCAAGGAGTAATTTCGAGTAAATCAATTGATGGATCACGATGTTCAGTTATAAAATCGGCAATGATCTGACCTTTAATAGCTTTTGCCGATTCGAACTTCAACTCAAATTCTGATAAAGCCAAGATCCACTTGCCAATCCTGCCATTCAAAATTGGCATAGATAACATGTGTTTTATTACATCGAACTTAGAATATACAACGCATTCGGCATTCAACAAGTAGTGCCGAAACTTTGTACATGAGTAGTACACACACAGGCACAGTTTCTCTGCAGCCGAATACCTGGTCTTAGGATCAAGCAATTTTCGGCTAAGATACGCTACTACCCGCTCCTTTCCTTCGAATTCTTGAATAAGGGCCGATCCAATGGTTTGGGTATCGGCCGCCACGTACAACTTGAAAGGCTTATCCAACTACGGAGGGACCAGTACTGGTGGCTCCTTCATATATTGCTTGATCTCGTCAAAAGCCTTTTGTTGTTCGTCGCCCCACGTGAACTTCTAATCTTTCTTAAGCTTCAGTAATGGAGAAAACGGCAAAACCTTTTGTGACAGATTTGAGATGAATCTCCTTACAAAATTAATCTTGCCGAGCAGTGATTGCGACTCCTTGAGATTAGTTGGAGGGACAACTTCATCAATGGCCTTCATGCTTTTCTTGCCAACTTCAAGCCCCCCTTCGTGGACCAAGAATCCCAAGAACTCTCCAGCTGATACCCCAAAAGCGCATTTGTTTGGATTCATCTTTAAACCATGCTTCCGGGTGCACTCCAAGGTTCTCTTCACGTCCTCCAGATGTGTGTCATGATTCATAGACTTGATCACGACGCCATCAATGTAAATTTCAACAATTTTGCCGATCAACTCGTGAAAGATGTAGTTCATGGCTCGCTGATAAGTTGCACCGGCATTCTTCAACCCAAATGTCATGACTATCCATTCAAACAGGCCTATATGACCAGGACATCTGAAGGCTATCTTTGATATATCCTCTATTTCCATAAAAATTTGGTTGCATCCCGCATTACCATCCATGAAACTGATGACCTTGTGTCCAGCAGCGGCGTCAACCAATAAATCGGCAACAGGCATGGGGTAACCATCCATAGGAGTAGCTCTATTTAAATCTCTGAAATCTATGCAGACCCTCATCTTTCCATTCTTCTTGTAGATAGGGACAATATTAGAGATCCACTCCGCATATCTGCATGGCTGAACGAAGTTCGCATCAAGTAATCTTTCAACTTCTTTCTTCACATCGGCCAATACTTCATCTTTGTAGATTTTCCGGGGAGGTTGCTTGTATGGTTTAAAACCAGATTTGATTGGCAACCGATGCTCAACAATGGAACGGTCCAGTCCAGGCATCTCCGAATAATCCCAAGCGAAGCAATCTTTATATTCTCTAAGCAACTTGATCAATTCCTCCCTGAAGTCTGATTGCAAGTCTGCGCTGATGAATGTCGGCCTTGGTTTGTCACCGCTTCCAATGTCAACTTCCTCCAATTTATCGACCGACATGAATCCTCGCCCCAACTTGCCGTCAGTACCATCGACAGGGTTATCCATTAAAAATTGCTATAAGAGCCGACTGCTTGAATCGGTACGTTGATCGCCGCCGACGAGCTCAACGGGACCTTCTCCCCGGTCTTTTCCGAGAAACGATCAATACCCCGATATTCCCGAAAAGGCGGTTCCACATTTGCGACGCTCACGGAGTCATCTGCTTGGACCACCTCAATATCGTCATCTACCCATTGGATGAGCTGCTGATACATGGTAGATGGGACGCAGCAATTGGCGTGAATCCAGTCCCGTCCAAGCAGCAGGCTGTAGGCTCCTTTACCTTCGATGACAAAGAAGGTTGTGAGCAGTGTTTTGGACCCGATCATCAGATCCACGTGGGCACACCCCATGGTATCTGAAAGATTCCCGGCGAAATCGTTCAGATTTATGCTTGTAGGTGTCAAGTCGCCAGGGCCCATGCCAAGTTTCCTGAAGGTGGTGTACGGCATTACGTTGACTGCCGCTCCACCGTCGACAAACATCTTGGTCAATGGCTTGCCATTGACATATCCTTTCAAGTATAGCGGCCTCATGTGTCGATTTTTGGCCGGTTTGTCGAAGATGGCTTGCTTGGCTAGCACCAGCTGCGCCATCAGTCCCTCAAGCTGTTCATCGTCTAGGGACGTTTCTTCCAGCACAACCTGATTAGCAGGGGCCATAAATTCATTCGGCAGAAAATATACCATGCATGCCGGAGCCGAACGGTTTGATCCTTCAGGTTTATCCTTCGGACGCCACACCTGTCTTGTCTAGATCCCCGCCTGCCTCAGTTCGCGGTTCCTCAAGCGCTGAACCCTCCTTTTCTGACTCTTTCTTAAACCAGGCGGGCACCATTGCCCCTTTTGCCAGACGTACTCGTCCTCATCTTCCTCCTGATCAGCCCATCTCAAATCAGCTTGCCTCTTCCTGGGATAATCGATGATTTCAATTTTTTGACGCCGATCCTCACTGGGATGTATCCTTCCAATTCTTTCATGGACGGGTCGGCGATTGGCAGTTTCCTGCCTATACTCAATGTACCTATCACTGCACTCAGGGCAGTTTCTCAGCGTAGGACGTTTCAACCCTTCGTTCCAGCAGTGCTTGAAGAATGCACACCCCCAGTGTGCGCGCTCCTGCTCGCGCGTGTACTGTTCCAGATCTCTCCTGCGCGCTTCTTCTTCGGCCCTGCGTCTCCCCTCCTCGTGCTTTCGTTTCTGGTAGCGCTCTTTCTCTAGCTGGCGCTGCCACTTGTTGAGGAGGATGCGCGTAGTCACCCTGGGTTTGGCCCTGGACGACTCCCCGATCTCGATATGGCTCTTGAGAACGCGAGGGGCTTCACCATGAACCTGCTCCAAGGTCACTTGACGTTCTGGGTCTACTGCTCCATCCTGCCTTGCCCTGGCTGAAGTCAAGACCTTGACCTTGCCCTTTTCCTCGGCTGTCACCATGTTGACGGAAAAGCTTATCTTGTTCTGGGGAAAAGGGTGGCCGTCCAGCTTCATATTGTTGTCAAACTTGAGATGACCCTCCTGGATAGCTCTCTGGATTCTCATTCTGAAGACCCTGCAGTCGTTGATGGAGTGAGAATTCCTGTCATGGAAGCCGCAGTAACGCTTCTCCTTTACTCCATCAGGCCGAAGCATGGAATGTCCTTCAGGCAATTTGATCCGGCCTTCCTTCACCAGGAATTCAAACAGCTTATCAGCTTTAGTGACGTCAAAGTCGTAGGTGCCTTTGGTCTGTTTGACCCAGCGATGATTCATGGTCAACGGTTCCTTCCCCCACATGATCTCAGCAGCAGCCACTTCCTGGTCATCGTCAGAGTCCTCCATTTGATCGGCTTTCTCCAGGAACTGATTGTAGATGTCAGCTACGTCGTGCTGTTTGCCGAATCTGGTGTCCTTCTTAAACCCGTAAGCCTGATTGCTCATCAACGACAACTTTTGGGATAGCTGACCCAGGTTATCAAACTCCATTCCAAATAGCTTTTCTCGTACGGCCGGCAGCATCCCTGCCACGACCATGTCGGCCAACTGATCATCTGGCAGATTCAGCAAAAAACACATGCCTTTGATTTCCCTGAACCTCCTTAGGAACTCCAAGGGCGTCTCACTGTATCTCTACTTCAGAGTAGCGAGGTCGATGAGCTTCTTTTCCGTGCTACCGCTGAAGTAATGTGCATGGAATTTTCGCTCCAGCTCCCTCCATGTGCAAACCGATTGGGGAGGCAAAGATGAGAACCACTGAAACGCTGCGCCCGTCAGTGACATGGGGAAGTACCTGACCCTGAACGCCTCTTCAGATGAGCACTCTCTGAGTTGCATCAGGTAGCGAGCAATGTGCTCCACCGTGCTCGTGTCATCCTGCCCGGAAAACTTTGTAAATTCCGTCGGAGGCTTTACTCTTGGCAGCAGGATCACGTTGTAGTACCACTCTGGGAACGGAGGCGTGTAGGTAGGTCCCTGCATTTTAGGTTTGAGGCCGAATTGATTCTGCATCAAGTCGGCCATCTTCTGAGCCAGGATGTCATCCCCCTGTACGCCTGTGGCTGGGCCGTAGCCTGGATTCGGGAGAGCATCGATGACACCATAGTTCATTACTTCGTGGTAGCCTCCACCGTACAAGTTCTTCTGCAGTCTGTTGCTAGCTGGGGCAATCCTGTAGCCGGAAGCAAGTGGAGCTCCAGACGAGCCAAATGCCAACTCCCCATACGTGGGCTGATATGGGTTCGGCTGTTGCGTAGGTTGACCTGCGCTGCCCTATGGGGGTGGCCGAGCGGGCCGCCCTCTGCCGGCTGCGAGAGGGGGTTGAAATGGCCGACCTCCGGCGCCTTGTGGAGGAGGGCCGGAAGGCTTGGCTTCCAACGCTGCGCGGGGGAGGCTGGGACCGGCCGGCTTCGCAATGGCGGCTGAGAACTGGACTCTCCAATCTCCACGGTGCCTCCCTGAAGGGGTGTTCGATTGAATACTTGCTCCATGCCCGGGCCGAAGACAGCCACCATCATCTGTTTGAACGCACCCAGGAAAGCTCTATGATGCCTTCTTAGGATGTCATCCGCGGCGTCTCGAAACGCTTGCATGCATTCCTCCCTTTCCTGCTGAGTTGTAGCGTCACTCTCTCCTGGCAACAGAACCCTAGGCATCTCATTTTTGAGGTACGGGACGCCACTCTCGTTCTTTTTAAATGACGGCAAGCACTTCGTTGGAACCGATCCGCGCATCCTTTAGCCGTTGCTTCTTGCTCCGGAGAGAGGTCCTCGATGTTGACATCCATAATGTCACCGATGTCGGGCATCTTGATTTTCGGCTATGGTCCCACCGGGCGTGCCAAAAAAGTGTGTTGACATAAAATCCGCACCTCACGCCAAGCACACAGCAAGCCGAACAAGCTAGCTTCACACGCACAAAGATTCCAAAACGTGTCAGTCAATTTTTCCTGAAAATTGACAAAAGACAAAGTAGTTAAATTCCAAAGCTTGGAACTTGTCGGGTGGTACCAGACAGTTCCATATTTACGGCTAGAAAGCCAAGTGAGGTGACATATAGCTATAGAGAGCTATCTTCCAGCAAATTAGAAACCATTCGGGAGCTTTAAAGTGCAAAAAGTAACATAGCCGAATAGATGACATAAGCATGACGATAGATGAGTCTTTATTTGGATAAAGATGCACATGCGCAAGGCCATGACCGATCCCCGTGATAAATAACATTAAATAATAAATGAAGTAAAAGCATGATCATAAATATGTAATAAACAAGCATGCATAGGTCCAAAGCACTAGTCTACCGCATGTCTAGGCGCTTAAGAAACCCGTCAGGCATGATATTAAACAAGTCTATCCACCGCATGATACAACTTGCTTGATATCAAACCACCATCCACAAATAGATCTATCCACCACATGATACAATCTAAATATGGAAAGCTAAAAGCATACAATATTTAAAGCATAACTTATGAACACGTTTTACTCATGAAAGTATAACCGAACCGCTCGAGCAGTAGAATCGGGATCCATGAAGAAGGAACGAACATTACCAAACAAGATAAATCTATCAGATTGGATTGAAATCTAATCCACCGGATGACTAGCTCCAAAACAACCCAAAAACCTGTATCTACCGCGTGATACCCAGTTCTTTCAAGATTTATTCAAGATTTGGTAAGCTTGAACCCACAACACGTGACAACCTAGATCGATTCGGTTTCGGCTATCAGGGAGCATGTGATCTACGTGTTATTGAAGCCAAAAGTACGAACTCGACTCGCATAGGGATCATCAAAATGATAGAGCCGATCCAAACCCATCTAGATTGGGCAGAGAAGTGTTACATGAGTTTAAACATAAAGTAAGAACTCAAAGCAACACGGGGTAACTTAATGAATCTATTGAATCTTGCCAAAATTCAATAGAGCCGATAACAGGGTTCATATTTATACCCTGTTACGCATGACCTCGAATGGATTCGATACCTAATTTATCTCTAAGTACGATCACTTGCCCATCCATTCGTCCCTTCCGCTCGGGCCACGTCACCACGCAATCCCACAAAATCAGCGCAACAGTTTCCTTGCCGAACGGAAGCGAGTTGCCGACCGCGGACTATTCTGCCGAATTCATCTGAAGAAACCTTCCTTCCGCCGGACGGATTCCTCACCGAGTTGGACCCACAGGTCAGACTCCTTACCAAATTTTGGTGTTAACAGATGGAGAGTGGTTAGAGGCCGACAAGGTCCGGTTTCAGATCTACCGAAGAGCAGAGGAGATGGAGGAGGCCGGACCTGGAGCGGGTTGCGGCGGCGCAAGGCTTGGCCTCACTACCCAGCTCGCCGTGAATGGCTGGAGCTCAGATCTGGGTCTACGCCAGTCGGGGAGGCGCGGGGAGGCGAGGTTTGGGGGACGTCGGGAGCGGGCGCGCCGCCGCCTGGGATCAATGCGGAGGAAGGAGGAACAACAGCTAGGGTTACGGGGGACTCTAGCAGAGGAAAGTTCTATATACTATGAATGTGATCCTAACCATTGGATCCTGATAGATGGTCACAGATAATTGGACGCGCAGGTAGAGTCGAAAAGATGGCCCAAATCCAAGTCTTTCGTTTTGTTGTAACGAAATTTAACATTTATTCAATAATGACAAATGAAGAAATAAAACTAAATAGAAAATATATAAATAATTGTCTACTATATCCTTAATAATTTCTACACTGTCATTGTCATCAGTTCCATGACTAATAAATGTAACATCACTGTCAAATCATCATAGATATTAACATTTCTACTAGTGAAATGATCTAGGGTTTGGGGATGCGGTTGCTTATATACTTTGCGAATGCGATCATAGTCGTCGAATCAACGATGGACGGCTAGAAAGAGTTGGGCCATTTGGGCCGACACAGGCTTTGATTCATTCCTGCTCCACTTAGCATTTTTCTTTTTGTTTTTTCGTTTTATGCACCATTGTGAAGTATCACACACAAATAATAATCTTATATGTATTATTATATTTTTTAAAATACAATATACTACACATAAGTTATTATTAAGAAGTTTCAGTAATTACTCACTCATCTACCATTTTTACAGTTTAAATGAATATCTGTAGGTTTATTGAAAATAATAAAAATGTGAACTACATGTATATAAAATAAAATTTGTAAAATTTCTAAAATATATATTTAGAGTACATTTGCTCTAGTGTAGCTCATATCCAGAAAATAGATCAAAATTTCAAGTGTATACTAAGGATAATTTAAATTTGTACTAGTCACCTTGATATAAAATAATGATAATAATATGTAAAGCTTCTCCGAAAATTCTAAAAATTGACATGGAATCATTTTATGGATGTTTAAACTTTACATAAAATTTTCAAATGATTTTGGTAACGGAGGAACCTACATTGCTTACAAATGGATACATGTCTTACATAGTTTCATGTAACATTACTTGAACATTCAAGTGTATCATACCTTTCGAAATTTTCGAATTCACATGCACTTAAAATTTTGCCATAACCTTGTGTTCAGCTTATTATTGCAGAATATGAAGTTACATTTGCAATGTTTGTGGAAAATAAATGGTTTTTCTAATTAGTATTTAGGCGGAACTAGATATAAGCATATAAATAGGATCGCGAAATAAAATTTGTAAAAAAACAACATCATTAAAGAAAAGATCATGATTTTAGAAAAAATCAGGAAGAAAAAATGTCAAATTTTGATTATATATGATGAAAAAATACTAGTTACAAAATTTAATTCTAGATTAAAAGAAGAAATAGCAACTATCCCATGTGTTCTTCACCTCCAAAGCAACCAAGCCAATAGCACACGTGGTGGCCCTTATCATAATAATGAAATAAATTTGTTTCGCCATATCTAATCAAACATTGAAATGGTGCCGTGGTCGGATTTCTCACTCTCTTATGCACTTAGTTCCGGGTTCGAGATTCAACTCCTCCCAATTGTTTCACAAGTTTTTTAATTTTTTTGAAAAAAAAGAGGCGTCCAAGACCGGATTCGAACTCTGGTCTCCGACCCGACGAACCAAACTAACCATTGCGCTATTAGAAGTAAGTTCAAAAGTGTCCCTCCCGTTATTTACTTGCGCATGTCGACATAAAGGCGCGTCCCCAGTGGTTCGAAATTCATGGGCAGCGACGGGATGTGGAGATGGAGACCGGGAATCTCGGTGCGGGATCCTTTCTCTCTTCTGGATTGTAAGGATCAAAAGTAATTAAATGTTAGCCATAGTCACAATTGAAGTTGTAGCCTAGTGGTAATTAGTGCTTCGTTTGAAGCATGAGGTGTGGGGTTCGAGTCCCTGGAATGCATCATTGTTTTAATGAGGAGCGCATGCCCTGGGTGACTTGGCGATGACGTGGTGCCTCGGTGTGGTTGCGCTTGCGTGGTATTGAGGTGGGCCATGGGTCTTACGTGGCGCCTGGGTGAGGTGGCGCTTGCGTGGTATTGAGGTGGGCCCTGGGCAGTGAGGTGGCGCCTTGGGTGAGGTGGCCCTTGTGTGGCAGTTTGGTGGGGCCTAGGAGTATGCGTGGCAGTGACGTGGCACTCGCATGGCAGTGAGTTGGTTTTTTAAATTTTCTCATCACGGCGAATTTGCTCACAATGTCATAACATATAATGCCGAATTGCGACGAATTTAACAAATCGTCGTGATATTATGGGCTTCAATATCCATCCATGCACATCTGTAATGAAAAATAGGAAAACGTCGTAGAACCGCGACGAATTTAACAAATCGTTGCAGTGTTCTGGGCTTCAATATCCATTAGTGCACATCCGTGACGAAAAACAGGAATACGTGAGGACCATGTGTGGTTCGAGGACCGGTGGATGGTCGCTTCCTTGTGTGATGAGTGATTGACAACGTTGTGTGGACCGATTCTTGGCTAAGTATTGCGGGTGCGGGTTGCGGCTTGACTCGTGTTGGTGCGGGTGAAGAACAAGCGCGAAAGGTCGTTGCGGTGAGGCCTCCAGTGTGGAGAAGACAAGTAGGCTTCGTTCGAGGGACCCGGTGGCCGGCGGGGGTCAAGTGCGGGCCGCATGGTGGCATGAACAAGAAGATGAAGTCGTGGACGGTTTCTTGGTTGAGCCTCAAAACCAAGGTCGAGCCGGGACTACGTGGGAGCCAAGTCATGAGTGGAGATTGGCGGAGGCTACACCGAGTTCGCGGGGGTTTCGGTGGTTCACCGAAAACCACCGGGTTCCTTGGTTGATCCACAAAGCCAAGACCGGAGAACCGAAGACGGAGGTGCGGCGGCACGCACCGGGTCCGACCGGTGGGTCCGGCCGGTCCGACCGGTGTGGACCGGTCGGCCGGGAGGAGCACCGGTCCGACCGTGTGCGACGACGCGGTCCGAATCTTCGAAGCGGAGGACACGCGTCGGGATCGCATCGCTTGCGTCGAGGCTACGCGAGGGTGCGGTCGCCGGGGCATCCGTCCGATGGTGAAGACATCAAGAATTCCGAATCCGCCCTTGAGGGGCATGTATCCCTAGTTAGTAGAGAGGGGCTTTTTAGACATTCCGTTGCCGCCTATATAACCCAAGAGGTGAGAGGTTGGCAGCCAACTCTTGGAACCCTAGCTCATTAGTTTTCCTATTTTCCACCTATTTTCTCTAGGTTTTCCTTAGGACTAGCAAGAGAGCTTCACGGAGAGATCTTGTAGAGAGGGATGGATGATCGGGCGGCTTGCTAGACCTTGTACGAACCTTTGTTTCATGTATAGATGATTCGGCGTGGTTCCTCAAGGTTTGGATGTGTTTTCCCCGGTTGTTCTTGGTGGTGATTTTCGGAGCCCTCTCTCGGTGATTTCTTTGGGGTGTTTTCGGGGCTTTTCTCTTGGGGATTTGATGGGGGAAATTTGTGGGAACCCTTCGTGGTTCTTTGGGCTGTGATTCCCCTCCCAAATCCGTGAGGAAAAGTGCTCGATTTTGGGGTTTCTTGAGTTCTTGGGTTGGAAGTGCTTCGGCGGGATTTCTTCGATTCCTCCTTTTTGGACGAGTTTTGGTGGGATTAAACTTGGCTATGAACTCCTCATGAGGTGTTCATGATATCCCCAAAGTCTTGTTCAAGTCCGTGGAGCGATTCGGGAGATCGAGATTTGGATTTGGGGGAGTTGACCGCGGGTGCTTTGTTCATCCCGAGCCGCCCGAGCTACACCGGTCGACCGGTGCTCTTGGCCGGTCCGACCGGTGCAAGCCCTTGTGGGTTTTTGCTCGGGTGAACGTCTTGGTGTGTTCCTTGTTGTCCCGTGTTGCTGCTTGTTTCGAGTTTGGGTCCGTTTGGTGGTCGGTTGGCCCGTTTGGTGTCTTGGGGGCTTTCGGCCGCCACCGGTCCGACCGGTGTGTCTCACCCGGGTCGACCGGTGTAGAGCCACTTAGTGGAAGTTGCTCGGGTTCACTGCGGGGACCGGTCGACCGGTGGTGCTCACCGGTCGACCGGTGTGGGTCTCGTAGACTCGAGGTTTGGTTTTTCCGCTGCGTTTCTCGGGTCGGAAGGTTGCGTGTTGGTTCCTAGGTCCGGTGGCACTCCGGTGGCTACGTGGGCTTGACCAACCTTGGTAGTGAGTCGGAGACGTGTGTTGGAAGCCGCGTTCGTCTTGTTGGAGTTTTCATCTCCTTCGAGAAGAATTTTTATCGGCTCCCATTCACTCCCCCCCCCTCTGCGGTTCGCCGTATCGGTCCTTCAAGTGGTATCGAGCCGGTTCGGGTCTTTATTGACTCTAACCGGTCTAAGATCCAAGGATGGCGTACCGAGAACGGGGTTCGGGTCCTCCACACTTCGATGGCAAGAACTACCGGATGTGGAGCAAGCGGATGGGTGCGTTTCTCCGCGGAAAGGGTCGGCTTCTTTGGGATGTCACGGTTGACACGAGCTATGTCCGGCCGGTTGATTTCCTCGCTCCGAGATCGAGGGACGGCTTCGACGCCAACAATAAGGCGGTCGACTACTTGTTTCGTGCTTTGTGTCGACCGAGTTCGATCGGGTGCACACCGAGCACTTGGCTTGTAGGATTTGGGCGGTGTTGAAGGAGGCTCATGTTGGGAACGCCCGAGGTTCGAGGGCACGGATGTATGCGACTTACGGGGAGAGAGTACGAGAACTTCACTCATCTCCCCGGTGAGTCCATCGATGCCTTGTTTCGAGGTTCACGGTGGTGGTGAACAACATGAGGGCCAATGTGGACATGCTCCCGTACGATGATCATGATAGAGCGGTCAAGCTCTTACACTCTTTGGATCGTACGATATGGGGCGGAAAGTTCGAGGCCATAGTCGAGTCGGAGAAGTATGACACTCTGACCGTGAACGAGCCGTTCTCGAAGCTCAAGTCGGGCCGAGGTGGATAGGGGCATGACTGCCAAGCTCGAGGGTCCGACTGACTCCCATAGTCTCGCCCTCGTTGGTGGTTCCAAAGGAAAGGCTAACTCTAACCCATCCACCGGGATGTTCTCTTTCTCCTCTTTGATGTCTATGCCAGATGAGGAGTTCGACGAGCTTGGAGAGGACGAGCTGGCGCTCCTGACGAGGCGGTTCGAGAGGCTGCACGAGAACCGCGTGAACAGGAGGAGGAACACGAGGACATGCTTCAAGTGCGGCAAGACTGGACACTATTTCGCTGAGTGTCCAAAGGTGAACAGCCACGACAAGCACAAGTCCAAGGACAAGAAGAAGAAGTCCAGGAAGAAGGATCATGGACATGAGAAGAAGACGCGGTCTCGAGAGAAGATGAAGAGATCGAGCGACATCGAGTCTGATTCCGAGGACACGTCTTCAAGCTCGAGTGATGAAGACGAAGAGGATGACAAGAAGAGGAAGAAGAAGAAGAACATTGGCAAGTATCTCAACGGCCTTTGTGTGACGGGCCTAAGCCTCAAGGACGACTTCTGCGGCATGGCTCGCGGTTCGAGCAGACAAGAGAAGCCGGAGAAGGACGCCTCGGACTTGGATTCCGAGGATGAGGTATGTGATGAGCTCTCCTCTTTGCGCAAGGAGAATGAGGAGTTGGTTGACTTGCTTGATAATCGCGATCACATGCTTAGAGAGGCTAAGAAGCTTAGGAAGGAGCTTAGATCTTTGCTCGAGGATGCTAGGACTAGAGTGGCTGAGCTAGAGACACAGGTGCTTGATAGCAAGCTTGAGATTGATTCCCTTAAGGCTAGCCCTGTTGTTTCGGATGAGAACGATTGTGCTGATTGCTCGTTTTCTGGGCTGACTTGGACCGATCTTAGGGAGAAGTATGCCTCCAAGTGTGAGGAACTAGATGTGCTTAGGGTTGAGTTGGGCTGAGCTACAATCTAGACCCACTTTGCTTGGTGCTTGCACTTCTTGCCCTAGTTTGCATGAGAAAATTGCTCGAGCTCCGCTCTCGCATTGTTTCACTTGAGGCTGATTTGAAAGTGCCTATTCCTACTTCTTGCTCTACTTGTGAGTTGCATGCTATGAAGAATTTGGATCTAGCAAAATGTGTTGGTCGCTTGCAAGATGAGAATGATAAGTTGCGTGAAGCGCCGAGTTGGTTGTCGAGTCAAGAACCTCGGCTTGGTATGATGATTGCTAGTTTGTAAGCGCTTTGACGGTTGGGCTTTGGGATTGGATAAGGTTGGTGAGGGCAGTGGTGAGAGAGAAAGGAAATTTGGGAATGTTTCGGTTCCACCACAACCCACACCCAAATACAAGTTTGCATCCAAGCCAAACCAACCAAAAGAAAAACCGAGTGAGAAGGCAAGAGAAACGCCTAGTGAGAAACCAAGTGAGAAGCCTTGTGAAGAGCCTCATCCCAAGCCTAAGCCCAGATCGATCCGTTTCCATTGTGAGTTTTGTGGAAAGGATGGTCACAAGAGAGCGTTTTGCTTCAAGAGGAAGCGTGAGGAGAGAATGGCGAAGGAGTGGGCTAACAAGGACAAGTACCACCCTTTCGATGGTGTACTTGAGCCTCGTGTGCGGTTGCCCGGGGGCCAAGGCGAGTGTGAAGTCAGTTCGGGCTTGGGGAGAGCGGAAGGCTGTTGGAGGTGCTGCTGCCCAGGTTACACCGGTCAGACCGGTGAGGGGCACCGGTCGGCCGGTGCGGGCACAGACGCAGCAGCAGTTTGGGTTTCGTGCTCGTACAGGTGCGAGGGTTGTTTCTGGAGGTCGTGGTTCTGGTAGTTGGTCTGGAAAGTTTGCTGGAGGTCAGTTTGCTAGGCGTTCTCCTCCTCGTGCTCACTACGGGGATGGGAGGAGTCATGGCTTTGAGAAGGATAGGAGAGATGGTCCACGGGCTTTCTTTCGTGGTTTTGGTCCTCCTCCAGGCAGAGAGGGCTGGTTCCCTCATGGTGGTTACCGTAGTGGTGTTCGTGGAGGTAGCTTTGGTAGGAAAGATGGTTTGGTTTGTTCTAACCCCACTTTCGAGCAAATGGCTAGGCACTGGTTTTACACATTTGGAACTAACCCCAGTGTTGAGTCGTTTGCTCGCTCTCGCTCTTTGTTTTGAGTTGCAGGTGGATGGTCCGGAGAACATTTGGTTGATATCGGGGGGTGGTTCTTCGACTTTATATCCCGGTGGTGACATGTAGGTGCATCACTTTCGGGGATGGTGGACAAGGATGAGTGATTTGTGAAGAAATGATAAAGGTAAGTGTTTTTGTGACCTTCGAGTGTGTGGCCTTGGTCAAGCCACTTGGTTTGTTTTGCTCCTTCTCTATCTCATGTGTGTAAGGTGAGCTTTGTACGCTCTTTGGCCTTAATGCATGAGTTTAGGGGGAGCTTGTGAGTTTGGTGCTCCTTTGCTCTTTTGCCGGTGGTGTCGAGCCCTTTTTGCCTCCCCTCGAGGAGCCGGTGGTTTGTGAGCTTTGTGTGTGGGAGCTCCTTTGTAGCATGATGTATAGGCATCCTTGTATCTTAGATTGCATGCATTTTGTATCATATGCATTGGTTAGGAAAAGCTTCTCTCATATACATTGTTCACCATGGAATGAGATATATGTCCTTGTGAGCTTGTTTGGTATGCTACGGTTAGTTTGGCTTAGCTCTTGATGATCTTGATGAATAATCCATGGTTGATAGCTATGCTTTTGAAAAATGTCACATGTATGCTCTCTCATGTGTAAATGCCTTTACATGCTCTTGACATGTTTTTGTGGCCTTGCTATGCTTAATTTGTGGTTGGATAGCTAGTTTATTGATCATATGGGGCCAAAGGCTCATTTGCCATCATGAATGTTTAGCCCTCTTGACTTATCTTGTGGAGGAGCATAAGTTCCTTTTTGTCGCAAAGACATTTCATGTACCATCTACAAATCTGAAAATGAAATGAAAAATGCTTGGAAAATATGCTCCCATGTCATATGTGCTGAATTTAATTTGCTTTGGGTGCTAAACCGTTGCATGATGCCTACCAATGAGAAGTCTCATAAATAGAAGTAGGCACATGGCTCGGTGGCTTTGACATGACATGAGGTGCTTGTGGGTGTTTGTGATGGTCTTATGGTTAGAATAGCTGTCCTAGCATGAAGTTTGTGTGGCTTTGCCATTTTGATATGCTTTGATCATGTTTAGGACTTTGCTCATGAGAGGCAAGTTTTCGCAAAATTGCCAAAATTCATCTTAGCTTCGTCCAATGGTTGTGAAACTTGGTGATCATGTAGTTGAGATCGATACGAAGCCGTAGAGTACCTAACTTGCTCATTTGGACATGTGTAGCATTCTTTGTTGAATTTTGCATATTTGAGAAGCTCTAGGTTGAAAGTTTTGCATTTTTGGCTTGATTCATGCATTGCCAACAAGGGGGAGAAGTTTGAGCTTGAAATGGCTTGCTTTGGGCGTGTTTAGAAGGTTTTCGGGTGGTTTCGAGCCATTTACGGGCTCTGTTGAGCACCGGTCGACCGGTCGGGGTCACCGTCCGACCGGTGTGAGTCTTGGCTCGTTCACATGTTGCACACCGGTACGACCGGTGGTGTTGACCGGTCGACCGGTCAGGGCTGGTTTGTTGCAGCTGCCCTATTTTCAAGTGGTGTCTTGCATGCATTAGTCCAGGGGGAGTTGCATTGGTTCGGGGGGAGCTTGCATGTGTGCAGGGGGAGCTCTTTGAGAGTTTTCGAGCTTTGTTTCGGTGGTTTGTGCTCTTTGCTTGAGCTTTGCTTTGTCTCGGATGTGTCGAGCCGTTGCCCTTGCCTAAGGGGTCCGAGACTTATCTTCTTCAAGTGATCTTGCTCTTTGCCTTTGTTTGGCTTTCGATCGCTTGTTGGAGTTTCTTTTTGTTCGTTTCTTTTCTTTTTCTTTTCTCTCTTGTTACTTTCATGTGGGTGTTGTCAATGCACTCATCAAGGGGGAGATTGAGGACCATGTGTGGTTCGAGGACCGGTGGATGGTCGCTTCCTTGTGTGATGAGTGATTGACAACGTTGTGTGGACCGATTCTTGGCTAAGTATTGCGGGTGCGAGGTTGCGGCTTGACTCGTGTTGGTGCGGGTGAAGAACAAGCGCGAAAGGTCGTTGCGGTGAGGCCTCCGGGTGTGGAGAAGACAAGTAGGCTTCGTTCGAGGGACCCGGTGGCCGGCGGGGGTCAAGTGCGGGCCGCATGGTGGCATGAACGACAAGATGAAGTCGTGGACGGTTTCTTGGTTGAGCCTCAAAACCAAGGTCGAGCCGGGACTACGTGGGAGCCAAGTCATGAGTGGAGATTGGCGGAGGCTACACCGAGTTCGCGGGGTTTCGGTGGTTCACCGAGAAAACCACCGGGTTCCTTGGTTGATCCACAAAGCCAAGACCGGAGAACCGAAGACGGAGGTGCGGCGACACGGACCGGTCCGACCGGTGGGTCGGCCGGTCGACCGGTGGGGACCGGTCGGCCGGTGAGGAGCACCGGTCGGCCGTGTGCGGACGACGCGGTCCGGAATCTTCGAAGCGGAGGACACGCGTCGGGATCGCATCGCTTGCGTCGAGGCTACGCGAGGGTGCGGTCGCCGGGCATCCGTCCGATGGTGAAGACATCAAGAATTCCGAATCCGCCCTTGAGGGGCATGTATCCCTAGTTAGTAGAGAGGGGCTTTTTAGACATTCTGTTGCCGCCTATATAACCCAAGAGGTGAGAGGTTGGCGACCAACTCTTGGAACCCTAGCTCATTAGTTTTCCTATTTTCCACCTATTTTCTCTAGGTTTTCCTTAGGACTAGCAAGAGAGCTTCACGGAGAGATCTTGTAGAGAGGGATGGATGATCGGGCGGCTTGCTAGACCTTGTACGAACCTTTGTTTCATGTATAGATGATTCGGCGTGGTTCCTCAAGGTTTGGATGTGTTTTCCCGGTTGTTCTTGGTGGTGATTTTCGGAGCCCTCTCTCGGTGATTTCTTTGGGGTGTTTTCGGGGCTTTTCTCTTGGGGATTTGATGGGGGAAATTTGTGGGAACCCTTCGTGGTTCTTTGGGCTGTGATTCCCCTCCCAAATCCGTGAGGAAAAGTGCTCGATTTTGGGGTTTCTTGAGTTCTTGGGTTGGAAGTGCTTCCGGCGGGATTTCTTCGATTCCTCCTTTTTGGACGAGTTTTGGTGGGATTAAACTTGGCTATGAACTCCTCATGAGGTGTTCATGATATCCCCAAAGTCTTGTTCAAGTCGGTGGAGCGATTCGGGAGATCGAGATTTGGATTTGGGGGAGTTGACCGCGGGTCTTTGTTCATCCCGAGTCGCCGAGCTACACCGGTCGACCGGTGCTCTTGACCGGTCCGACCGGTGCAAGCCCTTGTGGGTTTTTGCTCGGGTGAACGTCTTGGTGTGTTCCTTGTTGTCCCGTGTTGCTTTCTTGTTTCGAGTTTGGGTCCGTTTGGTGGTCGGTTGGCCTGTTTGGTGTCTTGGGGGCTTTCGGTCGCCACCGGTCCCGACCGGTGTGTCTCTCCGGTCGACCGGTGTAGAGCCACTTAGTGGAAGTTGCTCGGGTTCACTGCGGGGACCGGTCGGCCGGTGGTGCTCACCGGTCGGCCGGTGTGGGTCTGTAGACTCGAGGTTTGGTTTTTCCGTTGCGTTTCTCGGGTCGGAAGGTTGCGTGTTGGTTCCTAGGTCCGGTGGCACTCCGGTGGCTACGTGGGCTTGACCAACCTTGGTAGTGAGTCGGAGACGTGTGTTGGAAGCCGCGTTCGTCTTGTTGGAGTTTTCATCTCCTTCGAGAAGAATTTTTATCGGCTCCCATTCACTCCCCCCCCCCCCTCTGCGGTTCGCCGTATCGGTCCTTCAATACGTCACAGACAGAATGCTCTTTGTGATGTTCTCTAAGAACGTCGCAGAAAGTTGGTCACAAATTAAATAGTTTCTTGTAGTGTAAGTAGTCTCCCTGCAAATTAGAACATGCAATTTAGTTTATGCAAATTAGAAAATTGCTAGCCGAATGCCTACTGTTCCAATACATGTACTGTACCTACTGTTGGGCTTGCAATTCTTGGTGTTACTTTTTGCTTGTTTCTTCTTCTCCCTCTCCTCCAACTTCTCAATAACTTCTTCTGGGAGAATGATGGTGTTACCATCCATTTGAAGTTTCTCCACGTCAGGAATATAAAACCCACAATCAAATTTTTCCATGTCATCAAGCACTTGTGCAAAGAAGTCACAGTCTTCATGCAAAAGGCCACAACGTGAACACCTGCGAGCGTTGTGGTGAGCTTGCTTGCAGGCTTCTCCGAAGACGCCGCCAGCATGGAACGTGCTGCAACGAGGACAATGGACCACTGCGTTGACGTCCAGCACCTCCTCGACGGAGTCGGGCACCACCTCGACGGAGTCTGGCACCTCCTCGATGTCCAGCAAGACAGAGCCGGAGACGAGGCGTCGAGCTACGGCGGCAGCTTCACCGTGCATGCTAGGTGTCATATGGACCTCCCTGGTCCCACTGCCTCGGTGGGTACCAGGACCGACTACTCGGTGGGCCCCTGGGACTACCCGGCTTGTGCCACACGGTACCTGATGACGTGAGGCACAAGGACTACAGTGGAGAAGTACTCGGATAGGAAGCTATACATACCTTGTACTATGTAGATGACTCCTAGACGTACTGGGCTAGCACTCTCTCCCTAAACCGACCTGTAACCCTGCCTCCTGGACTATATAAGGCGAGGCAGGGACCCTTCTCTCTCATCACGCATCATCTTGTAATCACATCCAATCAATCCAGAGCTACGCAGCATACAGGACGTAGGGTATTACCCACCTCGCGGCCCGAACCTGTCTAAATTGTGTGCCACGTGTCTCTTCCTTCGAGTTACCGATCTCGGTGAGGCCACATTCATCTACCTCGAGTACTCCCCTTGGTAGGTTGCCGGTCTAAAACACCGACAGCTGGTGCGCCAGGTAGGGGATCTCGCCGAAGATCACATGGCAAACTCGACGGCTTTAATCTTCATCAAGCCAACTGTCGCTTTCAACCGTGGCGACACCTTCGTCTTCGGCTCCTGGGTCTGCAGTGCTGACGGCGCCGGATCCTTCCAGCGCCGCCTCACCATGCTGCCCAACGCGAAGACCGGCCTCGTGACGCTTCCCGAAGTAGTCAGGGCGACCTCGCCGGAAAATTCGGCGAAATTTCGCTCTACAACCAGCACGCGGACTTCGAGCTTCGATCCGACTCCAACTCGAACTCGACGTCACCGTGGGCCATTGCATGCGAGCCGGCTATCGAGCCATCGTGTGCGGACTCCCCACTCCATGAGCACTTCCCATACGACCTCTGCGTCGCTAGCAAGGCCCACGCGAAGGCTCTCTCTGCACGCCGGGCCGGGAAAGAGATCGCCTCCAAGTACGACTCGGACTCCAACCCCATCTCCGGCTACTACTCGGACTCCTCCTATGAGTTCGACTTCTGAGCGGACCCGAACGAGCCCGAGTCCGAGACCTACACGACGGAGCAACCACTATCAGGACCTGCCTCTGGCCTGGTTATAAAATCTACACCCGCCGACAGATTCGTCTACTAGCCAGACCGCAAGCCCGCAGACCTGACAGACGAGAACTCACGCTGCATCGCCTACCTCGACTCACTCCCCTTCTAGGAGGGAACTCCGCTAGCTCCAACTGAGGAGCACACTCCAACAGAGGTGGCAACCAACGACTCCAACCTCGGCTCTCCTGATCGGCAAGTCTTCATGACTACCAACGAGACGCCGGGACCCTCAGGGACAGTCCCCGACCGATATCTCGAGGATATCTCAGCAGACGAGTTGTCTGCCAACGCACCCGCTGACGAGACCAATGCCAACAGGGACACCTGACGTGAACGCAACAGAAAGCGGAACGAATGGCGCCGGAGTCTTCACGAGTCCCTACCCATCCGGAACCTCGCGGAGGCCCTTGACCAAGTCGAAAGCTGGGTGCACACTACCCCAGAGTAATGCCTCATGTCTATCACCACGATAGCATGTCAGGCTCAGGGGATGCGTGCGAGAGAAGTCATCACCAAGCTCGTGGAGGACGCCTACTTCATGCGAGTTGACAACAGAGTCACTCAAGTGCCCCCCGTCAGGAATCGCCAGCAAGACAATGAAGCCACAAGTCGCAGTGCGGATATCGGTCGCAACCGTACTCGAGGGGAGCTACCAGCTAACCCCAACCGTGCCGGGCATCGGGCCGGTGGACCCTCTCATGGTGGCAACGGCGGCGGCGCGGCGGCGCAACCGTGAGATTATCCCTCACTGCGACCCTAGAGGCGAAGGCAGTGACGGCAGGAGCTCCAACCATGGGGCTGATAGGAAAGCCGGGGGCGGAGGCGACCACGGCGGCCGAGGCCACGCGAACAGCCACGCCTCCGGCGCTTCACGTGGCGGCTTCGACGCTCGCCAAAAAATCGAAGAACTACGACGCAAGAAGTCCTCCACGGCACGCGACAACGACGGCTTCCCTTCCTTCTCTGCACGGCTTCGCAATCTACTTCTCCCGGAGAAATTCAAACCTCTGGGGATCACCAAGTACGATGTGAAGCAAGATACAGTATAGTGGCTCAGATGCTACGCCCTCTCCATCGAAAACGCTGGTGGCAATAACGACACGAAGTGCCTCTACTTTCCCTTCTGCCTGGATCAAGCTCCGCTTACATGGCTCGAGTCACTTGAAAAGTACTCGATCGACATGTGGGACCAGCTCAAGGAACAGTTCACCAGCAACTTCGCGTGCGCTATGGGCCGCTCGGGTACTCGCATGGACCTGGCAATGGTGAAGCAGGAACAAGGCGAGACCCTTCGCAAGTACATGTGGCGCTTCTTCGACAAGCGCGCAACCGTAGTCGACGTCACCGACAAGGAGGTCATCGATCTTTTCCAAGACGGTCTCTACCACCGTCGCACCTTCGAAGACTTCGGTCGTCGCCGCCCGAGCTCCATCACCCACTTCAAGGACATGATCACCTACTGGGCTGATGAAGAAGACAAGGCTAACGCCAAGTACGACGCCATCCGTGGCAAGAGCAAGCAGAACACAGGCGGCAACAGCAACAACAACGGGAACCAAGGCGGTCGCAGCAGCAACTACTTGGGTCCCAATCGCAAGTGCAAGCCAGACAACACTGTCGCGGCTATCCAGCGCCCTGCGAAAGACAACTCGAAGAAGACCTCCGGTGGCTTCAAGGACTTGCTGAAAGAGAAGTGCCCGTGGCATCTGGACGGCAACCACACCACCGAGCAGTGCTACCAACTTTCGCGAGCACTCAAAGACACTCCAGAGCCACGGCACCCTCACAACAAGAAAGGCAAGAAAAAGACCGACGAAGGCAATGGAGACTTCTAGGAACCCGACAAGACGGTGAACATCCTCTTCGGCGGACTACCCAACCGACGGGCTCAGAAGGCCACCCGACGAGAAGTCCTGAGCATTGAACCAGCGGTTCTGACCCCTCTCCGGTGGTCGGAGGTACCCATTACCTTCTCCCGCGTGGATCAATGGACAAGCTTCTCTGAACAAGCCGGTAGTCGCGGGCTCTAGACTCAACAAGGTCCTCATCGACGATGGAAGCAGGCTCAATGTCCTTTTCACCAACCTTGAAGAAGATGAAGCTCGACATCACCCACATGCTCACCAAGATCACTTCGCCCTTCTACAGCATCGTCCCCGGGAACGCGGCTATCCCACTGGGCACAGTGGTCCTGCCAGTTACCTTTGGGGAGACAAGGGAAAACTACGGCACCGAGTACATCAAGTTCGAAGTTGCGGACTTCGAGACTTCCTACCATGCCATCCTCGGCAGACCAGCTATCGCCAAGTTCATGGCGGTACCTCACTACACGTACTTGGTACTCAGGATGCCAAGTCCGGCCGGTGTACTCTCATTGCAAGGGGACTTGAGGATATCCTTCAACTGCGATACATAAGCTGTGGAACTCGCAACCACGAATCAAGTACCCAACGCAATGATGGAGATCTACGCTGCATCCAAGAAGCTTGCCCCAAGTGAACTCGACATTCCAGAGAAGTCAGACAACGCCAACAAGCCTCAGCCAGCTGAGGAGGTTCAAGTCAAGACGATTGACCTCGGGACAGGCGACAACAGCAAGACCACCACCATCGGGGCGGGCCTCGACCCGAAATAGGAAGACACACTCACCAGCTTCCTCCGGGCTAACTGAGACATCTTCGCATGGAAACCAGCGGACATGCCAGGGGTGCCCAGGAATCTGATTGAGCATTCACTCAACATCGATCCTAAAGCTATCTCGAAGAGACAACACCTCCGCCGCTTCGCCGACGACAGACGGGATGCCATCAAGAAGGAACTCGCCAAACTACTCGCGGCTTGCTTCATCAGAGAAGCCTTCCATCCTGAGTGGCTCGCCAACCCCGTCCTCGTCCGCAAGAAGAACTCGAACGAGTGGAGGATGTGCGTCGACTACACCGACCTCAACAAGCACTGCCCCAAGGACCCCTTCGGGTTGCCGCGGATAGACCAAGTCATTGATTCCACGGCGGGCTGTGACCTGCTCTGCTTCCTCGACAACTACTCCGGGTACCACCAGATCACAATCAAGGAAGAAGACCAGGAGAAGACCGTGTTCATCACCCCGTTTGGCGCGTACTGCTACACGACCATGTCCTTCGGGTTGAAGAACGCCGGCGCTACCTACCAGCGAGCTATCCAGGCCTGTTTCAAGAGGCAACTCAACAAGAACGTCGAAGCCTATGTGGATGACGTGGTCGTCAAGACCAGAAACTCCGACACGCTCATCGCCGATCTTGAAGAGACTTTCGCATCCTTGCGAGAGTACCGCTGGAAGCTCATCCCGAACAAGTGCGTCTTCGGCGTACCGTTGGGCAAACTACTCGGCTTCATTATCAGCCATCGCGACATCGAAGCCAATCCCGAGAAGATCTCCGCCATCACCAGCATGAAAGCTTCCACGTGCATTAAAGACGTGCAGAAGCTAACTGGGTGCATGGCGGCTCTGAACAGATTGATCTCGAAGCTTGGAGAACGGGGGCTCCCCTTCTTCAAACTACTCAAGCATCAAGAGAAGTTCGCGTGGACTCTAGAGGCAGACCAAGCCCTTGCTCAGCTCAAGGACTTCCTATCCAAGCCACCAGTCCTCACGGCTCCTCGCAAAAAGGAGCAGCTACTACTCTACCTCGTTGCGACTACTCACGTGGTCAGTACTGCCATCGTCGTCGAACGGCCAGAAGACGACCACGCCTACCCAGTCCAGCGACAAGTCTACTTCGTCAGCGAGGTCCTGTCAGAATCTAAAGCACACTATCAACCCACACAGAAGCTACTGTACGCAGTGCTCATCACCTCGCGGAAGCTACGACACTACTTTCAGGAGTACTCGATCTCCGTCGTCACCGACTACCCGCTCGGTGACATCTTGCGGAACCAAGATGCTACTGGAAGGATCTCGAAGTGGGCAGTCGAACTCGACGCCCTCAACATCGACTTCAAGCCGCGAACAGCCATCAAGTCACAAGCACTAGTCGACTTCATGGCGGAGTGGCGGGAAAATCAGCTACCTACTCCCAGGCGAGCGCCCGAACGCGGGTGATGTACTTCGACGGCTCGCTCAAGCTCGAAGGCGCAGGTGCAGGGGTACTCTTGATTTTGCCAACGGGTGAACAACTCAAGTACGTCCTGCAGATTTTTTGGAAGGTCTCAAACAACGAAGCCGAGTACGAAGCTCTACTACACGGGCTCCGCCTCGCGGCTTCACTGGGCATCAAGCGGCTACTAGTCTACGGCGACTCCGCAGTGGTCATCAACCAAGTCAACAAGTCCTGGGACCGCAACAAGGAGAACATGGACGCCTATTGCTAGAAGTCTGCAAGCTCGAGAACAAGTTCTACGATCTCGAGTTCCATCACATCGTCCGCGACAACAATGTTGCAGCGGACGTCCTGTCGAAGCTTGGTTCTACTCGCGCTCAAGTACCAGCGGGTGTCTTCGTCCACGAGCTTCACACGCCATCCATCCCGTAGCCGGCGCCACCGACCACTGATCCAGCACATCCCCCAGCTGGCCAGGAGGTCATGATGATAGACGTGGACTGGTGGCAACCCTTCATCGATTACATCTGCGAGCAGAAGGTTCCCTCGGACAAGAACATGGCCGAGCAACTCATCTGCCGCGCCAAGTCTTACGTCCTAGTCGGAGACAAGCTCTACAGGCGGGGCACATCTTCTGGAGTACTCATGAAGCGCGTCCCCCGAGAAGAAGGCAAGGGCATCTTGGAGGAGATCCATAAAGGCATCTGCGGCAACCACGCGTCCTCACGAATGCTGGTCAGCAAGGCTTTCCGAAGAGCTTTCTACTAGCCCACAACCCTGGGCGATGCCGAAGAACTCGTCAGGAGGTGCCAAGGGTGCCAATACTTCACCAAGAAACAACATGTCCCAACCTAAAAGCTAGTCACCATACCGCCAACCTGGCCTTTCGCCTGCTGGGGGCTCGACATGATTGGGCCTCTCCCGACTGCGCTAGGCGGATTCAACAGAGTCTTGGTGGCCATCGACAAGTTCACCAAGTGGATCGAGGTCAAGCCGGTCATATGCCCCAAGGACGACAGAGTACTCGACTTCATGGACGAACTCGTGCATCGCTACGGAGTACCCCACCGCATCATCACAGACCTGGGCTCCAACTTCAACAATCACCAGTTCTGGGAGTACTGCGAGAACAGCGGGATCAACGTCCGATATGTCTCAATTGCCCATCCTCGGGCCAATGGACAAGTCGAGCGTGCCAATGGGATGGTACTCGACGCTCTCAAGAAGCGACTGCATGATGCTGCTAATTCAAAAGGAGGCAAGTGGATCAAGGAACTACCCAATGCACTCTGGGGGCTAAGTACTCAACCCTCCAAGCCAACGAGTCAATCGCCTTACTTCTTGGTCTATGGCTCCGAAGCAATTCTCCCCGCCGACGTCATGTGGGATTCACTAGCAGTAGAGCAATACGACGAAGGCATATCTGAAGACAACAGACGAGTTGATATCGATGGACTCGAAGAAGCTCGCTGTGCCGCCCTCGTCCAATCAGCAAGGTACCTTGAGGGTATCCGACGCTACCATGATCGCAACATCAAGGAACGCTCTTTCAACATTGGTGATCTCGTCCTCCGCCGCATCCAGAACATGGAAGGACTACACAAGCTCAACTCGCCATGGGAAGGTCCCTTCACAGTTTCAAAGGTGACCGGACCAAGCTCCTACCGCCTCCAGACCCTTGAAGGCGAAGATGTCAGCAATTCGTGGAATATCGACCAGCTCTGTCGATTCTACACCTAGTCTCTCGACTACCCTGGGGGCTCAAGTCTACACGACTACTCCAAGACCCCTTCACCGTAAGCGGCCTCCGGGTCCAGGCACTAGTCTCCAGACTACTCTACCCCAAGATCCAGCGTTCACGGCTACTAACGGATCTTGGGCTGCTCAGAGCGACAAAGGACTCCAGCAGCGGTCAATTGAAAGACCATATACTTCTAGATCCAGCCTATACGGCTACTAATGGATTGTTGACGGTGAAAATCCGTAAACCTAGCCATGAGTTTACCTTCGGTGTTGGCATAAGTTTTATACCTTATCTATTGGTACTAACCCCCGTGGTATAAGAAGTTCACTTGTGCATGTCGGATTTGGAGTTTAGTGTTTATGCAGGGATTTAGTATTGAAAGCAAGACTTTCGGGATAAGTTCATCAAGCACCTTGTGACAAGACCTAGAAGCCCCGTACAAGTCATGCAACGAAGCAAACTTAACTCCAAGAAGTTAGGGACTTGATCCGAGAAGATGACAAACTCCGAGGACCTAACCAGAAAAATGCCGAATCTTGCAAGACAAGAAGCTATGTCCAATTCGGAGAGAAACTGATGACAAAGGCCTACATGCAGAAGGGGGAAGAATCTAGGAAGCTCGGGGAACCGACATCACGCAAAGGAGGCCGCGGGCTGGTCCTGGATGGGCCCAGGCCAGCCGGCCCAGCCCAGTCCAGGGCCCATTTGCCCCCTCCTTTAACCTAGCCTCCATTCGGGCTATTTATAGCCCCGGGGTCGAGAGCCATGGAGAATCCAATTCGTCATCAGCCGCCGAGGAGCAGAGAAGAGAGGGACACCATCCCGAAGAGGAGAGGGTCGAGCTAGTTGACTAGGGTCTCCCTAGCCGACGTGGGAACCTTGCACGGAAGACCACGTCGGAGTTCCCGGAGCTAGAAGCAAGATCAAGGTTGTTTATGTATCATTGTAATGGTTGAATTATCAAGTTGAATCTATTTGTAGCAATCAAGTGTTTCTTCGAAGATTTCGTTTTTCGATCAGCTTTGCTTATTCTAGATCTATTCTCGAGATAGATCACATAGGGTGTTCTTGTAGCCGCGGTGGCTAGAGGTACACGCCGGATCTTTCGAAAGAACTCGACTTGTCCTTGGACTCGCCCTAGACTACCCGCATGAGTAGGGATACATTGTGACAGAATGGGGGTTCCGAAAGGCGGGCATTTTCGGAGTTGGATGGGAAACCACAAATTAAAGAGGCTTCTAATAAGATTTGATTTTCTACTTCTCCTCTTGCTTGGAACTTCAACAAAAGGCTTAACCCGATCTCTCTAGATCGATTTATCTACCCAATCTATCTTTGTTATCTCCGGTCTTTAGTAGATTAGAGTAGTTTTGTGTTCTTTATCTAGATGCATTAGGGTTTCTCTTTACCGAAGATTGAAGTTGCTTGGCTTTATTAGATCATCTTTTGTGTCAGACATTTGTTACACGGATTCGATACCTTGGGTTCACCACTCGAGGGAAGAAGGGTCCCTTGACTACAACGGGAGACTTGTCCACTTGCAAGTCCAAACGAACTTTGATACAACTATTAACCGTCAACATGGATCTACTGCTGTAAGCGGCTATGCGCCCTAGCACCACTTAGCCGTAGGCGGCCTCCGAGTCCTGGAAACTACACTTGTACAACGGCCCTGGCCATCCAGGTGTACTTCTTTCAGTAATAAAGTTTGATTATCTATCAACTGACTTACAGTGTTTCCCTCAACGGGCCTACTAACGAGTACTACTACTCGTGACAACCCCACGATGAGAACTCCGCATACATATCTCATGACAACGAGTACTCATTTCTGAAAGTTTTCTCATTCATACATAAACAAGTTTAGTACAAATTTGTTTATACACAACTACTGCTACAAGCTAACCCTACAAGACTACTGGAGGTTCAGCTTTTCGGTGACTTGCTCAGCAATTGGCGCCATCTGCTCCAGGAGCTCCGCGTATAGCTCATCAGTACAGTTGGCGGCTAGTCCACCTGCGACAATGTCCACCGGAGCCTTGGGGAAGTACGACTTCATATATGCCAAGACTTGATTGGGGATCGACTTCGCCAGATGCTTGACGTTCGTCGCCAGCCGACCAGGGGCTTCTCTCAGCCGGTCCACCAACGGAGCTATCTTCGGCCCGCCCGGATGAGGCACCAGTAGCCTCGCAATGGGAAGTGTGGCTTCTTCGAGTTCTTAAAGCTGGGCCCACAACTTCTCGCGATCTTTGTTCAACTTTTGTAGGGATTTGTAGCAGTTGACGAGGTCACGGTCCGAGGCAATTCGGAGCTCCATGTGCTTATCGCACTCGTAAGCCAACTGCTTATAATCATATTCAAGTACCTCGCGGGCCTCCTTCTCCCGGTAGAAGAGGTTCTTCATGTCGACTTCTGAAGCCTTCAGTTGCTCGACCTGGGTCTCAAGCTCTGCAATCAACAAACAAGGCGGGGTTAGACTATTGCAAGGTACCTCCTATGAGTACTCGACAAGACAACAGCCTACCTTTGTTCTTGTTGCGCAGCGACTTGTTCTTGCGCACCAGCTCATCGCTCTTCGCCTGCATGTCCTGGATTTCATTATGGTACTGGGCGAAGGCACCGTCAAGCTTCGACTGGAGCATGGTGGAGTGCTTTCGGGCCTTCGTGAGTTGTCCCTCCAATGATTCCGCTCGGAGCACTGTATCACCGTATCCTTGGAGCGTCTCAGATTTCTGTCGGGATCTCTCCACGACATCCTGCGGCGGGCAACAACTGTTATTCGGGTACTCAGCTCTCAGGGCAAATTGACTACTCAAGGGTAATGATAAGTTACCTTCATCCACTGCCCGGCCTGGTGCATTGCCTCCAAGTGACGCGCTACTGCCACCGGGTCGATGAGATCATCCGCCAGAAACTCGATCCCACCACGACTAGTCGTGGCGTTCCTGGACATAGGCACCGAATGGATCGGCTCCGCATCTTGAATCTCTGGCGAACGGACGACTACTTCTAGGTTCGACTCTAGCAGTACCTCGTCACGCTCTTCTTCGGCCATCGCGGGGGCTCCTCCGCTGACTACCTCCGCCGGCTCGGGGGCTGCTCCGGTGGCTTCTTGGGTCTCCGGCGCCAAGCCTTCAACGGGCACAGCATCGGGGATGGTGCTTCCCTCGGCTGCGGCCCCTGTCAACATAGGACATATGGATTAGTCTCCCTCGGTGGCCAATGACTACTCCTTGAGGAAGATTGCGTTTGCGCAGTGTACTCACCTTCTACCATGCTGGCCTCTGGCAGCGTAGCCTCCACGGCCGGCGCTTCGGTCTCAGCTTCGGGGAGGGGAGCGGACTCCTCAGCGGCTGGCGCTGCGCTGGGTTCATCCTCCTCCCAGGACAAGTCCGTGGATTTTCTGCACAGTACATGATGGGTTGTCAACCAAGTACGACTACCAATATATATGTACTACTCGGGAAGGATCTTCACTTACAAGCTTGACCGGACTACTGTCACGGTTGGGGCGCCTAGTATGCTGGCGATGTCGACAAGTCCAGCTTCAGCATGAGCCTCCTCTTCAGCTTCAGTAGCCGCTGGCTCTTCGGCAGCCGCAGCTCGCGGGCCGGCTCGGTCCCCCGCCCTCGAAGAATCGGGGGCGACATGTCAATTGCAACACGAGTTCTTCCACGGTGGGGGCTGGACTGCGGCTTCTTCCAGCCGGCTCCCCCACCGTCTCCAAATTGCCTTCGTCCCCTTGGTCTACGGGGTCGGAAGGCGGAATCTCCTACAAGCAATGGAATTTTGTTGTCAGCATACACAATATCGAGAGACAAGTACTCGACTACTCTACTCGAAGAGTTTACCTCTTGAGACGTGGTCTCAGTGACCTTCAGCTTTTTGGCCACGCGCTTGCATGCCACGTTGCGCGGCTTCCTCGGCGGCGCAGGCGAACTAGCCTCCAAACTAGTTGAAGGATCTTGGATGAGAGGAACATTGGGTAGTCCAGGGCAGCTGAACCTCGACTGCAGCTGGAACCGCTCCTGAAACGTTTCCTCGTCATCTTCATCTGATGTGTCTTCGACTATAACAGTGTCGTCACCTTCGCCGACTTCGCGGCGCTCCTTGGCCTTGCTCTTCCCCTCCTCTGCGATTTCGACAAGTCGGGGAGGCGAAGCCGGCTCAGAGACAAATTTTACTATGTCATCCTGCAACAAGCACGTTGGGTGAGCACGACTACTACGTAATCAGTACTCGACATTGAGTGCGGCTACTGACCTCGTTCGGCGGATGAGCAGCGGAGTACTCCGGGACCGGGTAGGGTGTGTACGCCGGCATGTCCTTGAAGATCCTGCCCAGCCTGTCGATGATGTCGTCATCATCAATCTCGCCGCCGGGCATCCGCGACGAGTCACCCTCGCCGACGTACTGGTAGCCGAGGGTGTCGCGAGCCATCAGCGGCTGCACCCTCCTCTTCATAAAGCTGAAGGCCACATGTTCGGCCCTCAGCCCGGCTTCCCTTAAAGCCTTGATCTTCACCAGGAGCTCGGGTAGCTGGATTCCTTCCTGCATCGTCGACTCGGTATTCCACCACGACCGGCGTTTTGGCTGCTTCCCGCTAGGCTTCGGTAGCTCCGAGTGGTGGTTGGTGATGTAGAACCACTTCGACTTCCAGTCTTGGTTGGAGTCGATCAGCTTGTACTCCAGGTACTGCTCCGCGGTGTCCTCGCACATCTGGATGCCGGCCCCTCCGACTACTCGGGGGTCGTTGGCGCTCGGCTGGGGCTTCACGCGGAAGAACTTCCGGAAGAGTACCCAGTGGGGCTTGATCCCCAGGAATGCTTCACAAAAATGGACGAAGACAGAAGTGTGGAAGATGTCGTGGGGGTTGAGATTGAGGTACTCAATACCGTAATACTCCAGAAGCCCCTTGAAGAAGTTGCTCGCTGGGAGAGCCAACCCGCGCTCCACGAACCTCGTGAACATCGGGATCTCATCCGGATTCTTCTCCATCGGATATGGATCTCCTGCGGCGGCGCGCCACATGTCGACCTCCTTCTCCTGGAGAAATCCATTGTTCAGCAGCGCCAACAGGTCCTCAGTCTTGGCCTTCGATTTCTTCCACTCCTTGTTGGGATTCGGGCGCGGGGGAGAAACCGACGGTGTTGACCCTCCAGCGGATCCAGCAGCCTCCTCTCGGGATCTCTTCTTCCCACCGGCGGTCTTTATGCTCTTGGATGGTGAGGGCTTCATTCTCCAAGTGCACCGGGTTTTCACTCGCATTCGCTCGGGCGCTACGGTGGTGGCTACTGGTGGCGGCGCTCCTGGATCTACGATTTTCACTGAGGTGGCAGTGTGCACTGGCGCTGGATTCTAAGTGAGATCTACCACGAATGGCTGCAAGTGTGTGGGGTGAAAAACCCTAAGGGTTTTGGCTTCTATTTATAAGTCAACAGGCAGCTCCTCAACGGCTGGATGGATATGTTTCAACACGGCTGACTCAGCGGCAGCGCCTGACCCTTCAACTTCCAGTAGTCGATGCGCCTTATCTCGGGGGCTCGGCTACATCTAATCAATTCCCTGGGAAGCGACAAGACTCAACAGCAACTCAGGACACATTCTCCACACAAGATGACCCTTCAATTCGAGATTAAGTACTCGACTCAAGGCTCGGGGGCTTCGTGCCACGTGTCCTTCGGTTTTTTTCTCCAGATTTTGCGGGATAATCTTGCCAGAACTTCAGATTGACCCTCATCCAGAGTCTACAACTCAACCTAAGGCTTGGGGGCTACTCCATATGGAGTGCAATTTTGCAATCGCACTTCCATATATAAACTTCGGCTTCAAGACAACACGAGTATTGTTGAAGACCTTCAAGAGCAGTGTCGTATGGACCTCCCTGGGCCCACTACCTCGGTGGGTAACAGGACCGACTACTCGGTGGGCCCCTGGGACTACCCGGCTTGCACTACACGGCATCTGAAGGCGTGGAGCACAAGGACTACACAGGAGTAGTACTCGGTTAGGAAGCTGTACATGTTCCGCACTGTACAGAGGACTCCTAGACGTACTCGACTAGTACTCTCTTCCTACTCCGACTTGTAACCCCGCCTCCGGGACTATATAAGGCGAGGGCGAGGGACCGATCCCTTCATCCAATCTCCTCTCATACAACTCACAGCGCACCATTGCACCATCGTGTAATCGTGCCCAATCAATCCAGAGCTACGCAGCATACAGGACGTAGGGTATTACGCACCTCGCGGCCCGAACCTGTCTAAATTGTGTGCCACGTGTCTCTTCCTTCGAGTTACCGATCTCGGCGAGTCACATTCATCTACTTCGGGTACTCCCCGTAGTAGGTTGCTCGGTCTAAAACACCGAACGGTGGCGCGCCGGGTAGGGGCTCTCGCTCGAGATCACATGGCGAACTCGACGGCTTCCGTTCACATCAAGCCAACCGTCGCCTTCAACCGCGGCGACACCTTCGTCTTCGGCGCCACGGGTCCGCACGCTGGCGATGGCGCGGGCTCCTTCCGGCGCCGCCGACCATGCAGCCCAACCCAAGGACGGGCCTCGTGACGCTTCCCGAGGTCGTCACGGGCGAACTCGCCGGCAAGTTCGGCGAAATTTCGCTCTTCGACCACCACGGCGACTTCGAGCTCGAGTCGCGTCTCCAACTCGAACCCGACGTCGACATGGGCCATCGCATGCGAGCCGGCGCTCGGCCATCGCGAGCGGCCCCTTCACCACGCCGGCGCTCCGCGCGCGGCCCCCGCGTCCTCAGCCGGGCCCGCACGGAGGCTCCTACCCCACGCCGGGCCGGCAAGGAGCTCGTAACCGAGTACAACTCGGACTCCGACGCCGTTCCTGACCACATTTCAGACTCCAACCCTCTCTCCGAGTTCTACTCGAACCCGGATTACGAGTTCGACTTCGGGTCGGACCCTGAGGAGCCCGAGTCCGAAGACGACTCCGCTGAGCTTCCCTTGTCAGGGCCAGCCTCTGGGCTGGTTATAAGATCGACGCCGGCCGAAAGATACGTCTACTGGCCAGACCGCAAGCCTACTGACCTGGCAAAGGAGGACTCACGCTACGTCGCCTACAGCGACTCACTACCGTTCTAGGAGGGAACACCACTGGCCCAGGATGACTCGAACACACCAACTGAGGTGGCACCCTCTGAGTCCAACTTGGGTACCCCCGATCGCCAAGTCTTCATGGCTGCCGGCGAAACTCCAGGACCCTCAGGCACGGCTGAAGACAGGTACCTAGAGGACATCTCCGCAGACGAGCTGTCTGCCGACGCACCTGCAGACGAGACCGCTGCCAACAGGGACGCTCGACGCGAGCGCAACAGGAAGCGCAGTTAACGGCGCCGGCGGCTCAGAGACAACCTCCCCATCCGCAACCTTGCGGAAGCTCTCGAGGTGGTCGAGAGCAGAGTACACACCACCCCTGAGCAATGCCTCATGTCGATCACAACGATCGCACGTCGAGCTCGGGGCATACGCGCCCGGAGAGGTCATCGCCAAGCTCGGCCCGAAGAAGCCTACTTCATGCGGGTCGACAACAGAGTCAACCAACCTCTCCCAGCTAAACCCCGCGACAATGAAGCTACTAGTCGCAGCGCTGACCCTGGCCCCAACCGTACTCGAGCTGACCTCCCGGCTGATCCAAACCGCCGCCGCTCCAACGCCGGCGGACCTTCACGACAAGACCAAGGCAACCGAGAAGTCGTCCCCCACCGCGCTCCGGCCGGTGGCGGTGGCAACGACCCCGACGGCGGCGGCGGCGGCGGCTCCAACCACGGGGCCAACGAGGAGGGCCGGAGGCGGCGGCGGCCGCGGCGGCCACGGCCACACGAACGCCCACGCCTCGGTGCCTCTCATGGCGGGTACGATGCTCGCCGAGAAGATCGAGGAGGCGCGGCGGAAGAAGTCGACCACCGCTGGCCGAGGGCGACGGCTTCCCCGCCTTCTCACCCGGCTTTGCAACTTTGCTCCTCCCCGACAAGTTCAAGCCTTTGGGGATCACCAAGTACGACGCGAAGCGAGGATCCCATCCGGTGGCTCCGATGCTACGCCCTCTCTATCGAGAACGGCGGCGGCAACGGCGACACCAAATGCCTCTACTTCCCCTTACGTCCGGACCAAGCTCCACTCACATGGTTCGAGTCGCCGGACAAGCACTCGATCGACAAGTGGGACCGACTGAAGGAGCAGTTCACGAGCAACTTCGCGGGCGCCATGGGTCGTTCGGGTACTCGCATGGACCTTGCCATGATCAAGCAGGAACAAGGCGAGACCCTCCGCAAGTACATGCGCCGCTTCTTCGACAAGCGCGCTACCGTCGTCGACGTCACCGACAAGGAGGTCATCGACCTCTTCCAGGACGGCCTCTACCATCGCCGCACCTTCGAGGACTTCGGTCGTCGCCGCCCCGAGTCCATTCCCCACCTCAAGGACATGATCACGTCCGGGCGGATGAAGAGGACAAGGCCAACGCCAAGTACGACGCCATCCGCGGCAAATCCAAGCGAGAACCGGGGCGGCGGCGGCGCAGCAATGCAAACCAAGGCGGCCGCAACAACAACAACAACAACAACTACTCGGGTTCCAACCGCAAGCGCAAGCCAGACAACACCGTCGCGGCTATCCAGCGCCCTCCGAAAGGGAACTCGAAGAAGAATTCTGGCGGGTTCAAGGACCTGCTGAAGGAGAAGTGCCCGTGGCATCCAAACGGCAATCACACTACCGAGCGGTGCTACCGGCTCGAGCACGCACTCAAGGATACGCGGAGCCACCACACCCTCACGACCAAAAGGGCAAGAAGAAGGACGGTGACGACAACGACTTCCAAGAACCCGAGAAGACCGTCAACGTCCTCTTCGGCGGATCGCCCCGGGGGCGGGAGCGAAGGCTACCCGTCGTGAAGTGATGTCCATTGAACCGGCGGTCCCGACCCCTCTCGGGTGGTCGGAGGTACCCATCACCTTCTCCCGCGCGGACCAATGGACCAACTTCTCCGAACCGGGACGGTTCCCCCTCGTCCCGAAGCCAACAAAGTGGCGGGTTCCAAGCTCAACAAGGTGCTCATCGACGGTGGAAGCGGGCTCAACGTCCTCTTCACCAAAACCTTGAAGAAGATGAACCTCGACGTCACCCCCATGCTCACCAAGAGCGGCGCGCCCTTCTACGGCATCGTCCCCCGGGCAACGCGGCTATCCCCTGGGCTCGGTGGTGCGCCGATTACCTTCGGGGCGTCTCGGGATAACTACCGCACCGAGTACATCAAGTTCGAGGTCGCGGATTTCGAGACTTCTTACCACGCCATCCTCGGCGAGACCGGCCATCGCCAAGTTCATGGCGGTGCCCCACTACACCTACTTGGTACTCAAGATGCCAAGTCCGGCGGCGTACTCTCCCTCCAAGGGGACTTGAAGATCTCCCACGACTGCGATACAGAGGCCGTGGCGATCGCCTCCACGAACCAAGTACCCAACGCAATGATGGAGGTCTACGCCGCGTCGAAGAAGCTCGCCACGAGCGAACTCGACATCCCAGAGAAGTCTGACAGCACCAACAAGCCTCAGCCACCTGAGGAGGTACTCGTCAGGACGATCGACCTTGGAACAGGCGACCCCAGCAAGACCACCACCATCGGGGCCGGCCTCGACCCCAAATAGGAAGACGCGCTCATCGCCTTCCTTCGGGCTAACCGCGACATCTTCGCGTGGAAGCCGCGGACATGCCGGGGAGTGCCCGGGGAGCCGATTGAGCACCGCCTCAACGTCGATCCAAAGGCCACCCCCAAGCGACAACACCTCCGACGTTTTGCCGACGACGGACGGGACGCCATCAAGAAGGAGCTCGCCAAGCTACTCGCGGCCTCGGCTTCATCCGAGAAGTCTTCCATCCCGAGTGGCTCGCCAACCCCGTCCTCGTCCGCAAGAAGAACTCGAACGAGTGGAGGATGTGCGTCGACTACACCGACCTCAACAAGCACGCCCCAAGGACCCCTTCGGGTTGCCGCGGATTGATCAAGTCATCGACTCCACGGTGGGCCGCGACTCGCTTTGCTCCTCGAGCGCTACTCCGGTACCACCGGATCGCAATCAAGGAGGAAGACCAGGAAAAGACCGCGTTCATCACCCCGTTTGGCGCGTACTGCTATACGACCATGTCATTCGGGTTGAAGAACACCGGCGCTACCTACCAACGGGCCATCCAGGCCTGCTTCAAGCGGCAACTCAACAAGAACGTCGAGGCCTACGTGGATGACGTGGTTTTCAAAACCAGAGACTCCAGTACCCTCATCGACGACCTTGAAGAGACCTTCGCATCGCTACGCGAGTACCGCTGGAAGCTCAACCCGAACAAGTGCGTCTTCGGCGTCCCTTCGGGCAAACTACTCGGCTTCATCATCAGCCAGCGCGGCATCGAAGCCAACCCCGAGAAGATCTCCGCCATCACCAGCATGAAAGCTCCCACGAGCATCAAGGACGTCCAGAAGCTGACAGGGTGCATGGCGGCGTTGAACAGATTCATCTCGAGGCTAGGAGAACGAGGTCTCCCCTTCTTCAAACTACTCAAGCATCACGAGAAGTTCGTGTGGACTCACGAGGCGGATCAAGCCCTTGCCCAGCTCAAGGACTTCCTGTCAAAGCCGCCAATCCTCACGGCTCCTCACAAGGGCGAGCGCCTCTCGCTCTACCTAGGCGGCGACTACTCACGTGGTCGATCATTGCCATCGTTGTCGAGCGGCGGGGAAGACGGCCACGCCTACCGGGTCCGGCGCCCGGTCTACTTCGTCGGCGAGGTTCTATCGAGTCCAAGGCTCGCTACCGGCCCCGTGCGAAACTCCCCGTACGCTATACTCATCACCTCGCGGAAGGCCGCGACACTACTTCCGGGAGTACTCGGTCTCCGTCGTCACCGACTACCCGCTCGGCGACATCCCGAGGAACCAAGACGCCACCGGAAGAATCTCCAAGTGGGGCCGTCGAGCTCGGCGCCCTCACCATCGACTTCAAGCCACGCACGGCCATCAAGTCGCAAGCACTAGTCGACTTCATGGCGAGTGGCGGGAGAACCGACTACCTACTCCCACCGTGCGACCGAGCATTGGGTGATGTACTTTGATGGCTCACTCAACCTCGAGGGCGCAGGGCGCGGGGGTACTCCGATCTCTCCAACGGGCGAACAACTCAAGTACGTCCGCCAGATCTTCTGGAAGGTCTCAAACAATGAAGCCGAGTACGAAGCTCTCCTACACGGGCTCCGTCTCGCAGCTTCACTGGGTATCAAGCGGCTACTAGTCTACGGCGACTCCGCAGTGGTCATCAACCAAGTCAACAAGTCCGGGACCGCAACAAGGAGAACATGGACGCCATCGCCTAGAAGTCCGCAAGCTCGAGAACAAATTCTATGGTCTCGAGTTCCATCACATCGTCCGCGACAACAACGTTGCGGCGGACGTCCTCTCGAAGCTCGGATCCACCCGCGCCCAAGTACCCGCGGGCGTCTTCGTCCATGAGCTTCACGCGCCATCCATCCGGGAGCCGGCGCCACCGACCACTTGTACCCGGCTCATCCACCGGTCCCCGAGCGGGAGGTCATGATGATCGACGTGGACCGGAGGCAACCCTTCATCGACTACCTCGGCGAGCGAAGGTCCCCTCCGACAAGAACGCAGCCGAACAACTCGTCCGCCGCGCCAAGTCTTACGTCCTCGTCGGAGACAAGCTTTACAAGCGGGGCGCATCTTCTGGAGTACTCATGAAGTGCGTCCCTCGTGAAGAAGGCAAGGACATCTTGGAGGAGATACACAAGGGCATCTGCGGCAACCACGCGTCTTCACGCACGCTGGTCAGCAAGGCCTTCCGACGAGCTTTCTACTAGCCCACAGCCCTGGGCGATGCCGAAGAACTCGTCAGAAGGTGCCAAGGATGCCAGTTCTTCGCCAAGCAGCAACACGTCCCAACCTACAAGCTAGTCACCATACCGCCAACCTGGCCCTTTGCCTGCTGGGGGGCTCGACATGATTGGGCCACTTCCAATCGCGCCGGGAGGATTCAACAGGGTACTGGTGGCTATAGACAAGTTCACCAAGTGGATCGAGGTCAAGCCGGTCACATGCCCCAAGGCCGACAGAGTACTCGACTTCATGGATGAACTCGTACACCGCTACGGGCTACCCCACCGCATTATCACAGACCTGGGGTCCAACTTCAACAACCACCAGTTCTTGGAGTACTGCGAGAACAGCGGGATCGACGTCAGATACGTCTCAGTCGCCCATCCACGGGCCAACGGACAAGTCGAGCGCGCCAATGGGATGGTGCTCGACGCCCTCAAGAAGCGGCTACACGACGCTGCTAACTCCAAAGGGGGCAAGTGGATCAAGGAACTACCCAACGCACTCTGGGGGCTGCGGACTCAACCATCCAAGCCAACGGGGCAATCCCCCTACTTCCTGGTCTACGGCTCTGAAGCCATCCTCCCTGCCGACGTCATATGGAACTCGCCGGCAGTGGAGCACTACGACGAAGGCGTCTCAGAAGACGACGGACGAGTTGATATCGACGACCTCGAAGAAGCTCGCTGCGCCGCCCTCGTCCAATCAGCAAGGTACCTGGAGGGTATCCGACACTACCATGATCGCAACGTCAAGGAACGCTCCTTCAACGTTGGAGATCTTGTCCTCCGCCGTATCCGAACACGGAAGGACTCCACAAGCTCGGCCTCCCCACGGGAAGGCCCCTTCACCGTGGCTAAGGTGACCGGCCGGGCTCCTACCGCCTCCAAACACTTGAAGGCGAAGACGTCAACAACTCGTGGAACGTCGACCAACTCTGTCGATTCTACGCCTAGTCCACACGACTACTCCGGGGTTCAAGTCTACACGACTACATCAACACCCCTTGCCGCAAGCGACCCTCCGGGTCCTGGCTTCAAGTCTCCGGACTACTCTCCTCCAGGATCCAGCCCGCGCGGCTACCTACGGACCCTGGGCTGCGACGAGCGTCAAGGACTCTAGCAGCGGTCTACCAAGAGACCACACTCCAAGATCCAGCCCCGCACGGCTACCTACGGATCTGCGATCCAGCCTACACGGCTACTTACGGATCACCTGCTGCAAGCGGCTACCCGCTCCCGGCGCCACTTAGGCGTAAGCGGCCTCCGGTCCAGGCGACTACTTGTAACTACGGCCCTGGCCACCCAGGAGTACTTCTTCAGTAATAAAGCTTGATTGTTCATCAACTTGTTTACTGTTCTGCTCCCTACGACGGGACTACTAAAGCCGAGTACTACTACTCGCACCTACTCCACGATGGGCGCTCCGCACTCTGAGATCGCGGTTACGAGTACTCATTGCTGGAAAACTTCATTTCATTGATACATGAATAATTCATTACATGTGTTTTTTGTACAACTATGGCTACTAGCTACCTATGCAGGGCTACTGGAGGTTCAGCTTTTCGGCTACCTGCTCCGCGATGGGAGCCATCTGCTCCAGCAGCTCTGCGTACTGCTCATCCGAGCAGTTGGCGGCTACCCCGCCGGCGACCACCTCCACTAGAGCCTTCGGGAAGTACGACTTCATGAAGGCCAGGACCTGCTTCGGGATCGACTTGGCCATGTGCTTGAAGTAGGCGGCCAGCCGGCTTGGTGCTTCACGAAGACGATCCGCCAGAGGAGCGATCTTGGGGCCGCCGGTGCGGCACCGGGAGCCTCGCGATCGGGAGAGCAACCTCTTCAAGGTCCTTCGAGTGGGCCGGAGCGCCTCGCAATCTTCATTCAACTTCGCAAAGATTTGTAGCGTTTATGAGATCTCTGTCGAGGCAATCCGCGGCTCCATGTGCTTCTCGCACTCGAAGGCGAGCTCCTTGTAGTCGAGCTCAAGTACCTGGCGGGCTTCTTGCTCCCGGTAGAAGAGGTTCTTCATGCTGACCTCCGAGGCCTTCAGCTGCTCCACCTGGCCTTCGAGTTCTGCAACATGGAAACACAACAACGGGTCAGAGGCTTGACGACTTCCAACAAGTACCCGACAAGTTAAAGGACATACCTTTATTCTTGTTGCGGAGGCCTTTGTTCTTCCGCACCAACTCGTCGCCCTTCGCCTGCAACTCCATCACGTCGTTGTGGTACTTGGCGAAGGCGGCGTCGAGTTTTGACTGCATGGCAGCCGCGTGCTTCCGCGACTTCACGAGCTGCTCCTCCAGGGCCTCGGCTCGGAGCACGGTGTCGCCGTAACCTTGCAGCAGGTTCGACTTCTCGCGGGATCGCTCCGCGACGTCCTACACAAGACAAGCTCAAGTCAAGAAGAGTACTCAACGGCAAAAGGATTGACTACTCGGGAAGCTACGGCTACGTACCTTCATCCACTGTTCGGCTCGCCGGATCGCCTCCAGGTGCTGGGCCACCGTCGCCGGCTCGACGAGATCGTCGGCCAGAAGTTCAATCCCGCCGCGGCTACTCGACGTAGCCTCCGTCATCGGCGCTGAGCGGATAGGCTCCGCGTCTTGGATCTCAGGGGAGCGGATAGCCACCTCCAGGGCAACCCCTGGCGACGTGGTGACCGCCTCCCCCCCGGCGGACTTCTCGACGACTTCCCCCACGGGCTCGGGGGCTCCTTCTGCAGCCTCTGGGGCCTCTGGTGTCAACTCCTGCATGGGCACCCCTGCAGGGATGTCACCTCCTTCAGCGCCTGCCAACAAACGACACGCGCATCAGTGCCTACGACTACTCGTCCTGGAGTCCTACGGCTTCAAGGAGGATACTCACCTTCGACTACGACTGCCTCTGGCAGCGGCACTTCAGTAGCCGGGGGCTCGGTCGTGGCTTGGGCTTCGGGAGCGGCCTCCTCGACCGGCGGCGCAGTTTCCTCCGCCACTACTGATGAGGGCTCGTCTCCATCCCAGCTTAGATCTGTGGATTTTCTGCAGAAGTGTTCACAGAAGGTCGTCAGGCAATCATCGACTACTGCAGCTAGTACTACTCGTAAAGACATGGTACTTACAAGCTCGACCGGACGATGGTCACGGCCGGAGCACCGAGGATGCTGGCAATATCAACCAGTCCACCCTCGGCGGGCGCCTCCTCCTCCGCCTCTTCGGCTACTGCCTCCTCCACGGCGGCGGCGGCAGTAGCACCTTCCCCTTCCGCTCCAGGGGTCACCACCTTTCCAACGGTGGCGGCCACGGGTCCTCTCGCTCTCTCGGAGCGGAGGGGCCGGCGCTCCACCGCGCCAGGAGCTCCTCGACGGTGGGGGGGTCGGACTTCGGCTTCCGGCCCGGCTCCCCCACCGTGTCCCACATGCCCTCGTCGCCCTCTTCGACGGGCTCCGCCGGCGGCACCTCCCGCACACAAAGGAAGACTACTCGTCGGCAATGTACTCGAACAAGCGGGTACCCGACTACTCGCTCAAGATGACTTACCTCACGGGAGGCGTGGTCTCTGAGACCTTCATCTTCT
The DNA here is from genome assembly GCA_947561735.1 of Cenchrus americanus. Lineage (NCBI taxonomy): Eukaryota > Viridiplantae > Streptophyta > Magnoliopsida > Poales > Poaceae > Cenchrus > Cenchrus americanus. The sequence continues at coordinate 69,203,124 of OX387242.1, forward strand.
TCGCCACCCGCTTCTTGGCGGGGTTGCGCGGCTTCCGTGGCGGCGCGGCAAGGCTAGCCTCCGTGCTAGCGGGGAGGGTCTTGAACAAGTGGTACATGAGGCAAGCCCGGACGGCTAAACCTCGACCGCAGTTGGAAGCGGTCCTGAAGAGTCTCTTCGTCTTCGTCGTCGTCATCGGAGGTATCCTCCACGATGACGGTGTCGTCGCCTTCACCGACTTCGCGGCGCTCCTTCACCTTCCCCTCCGCCGGGATCTCGATCCCGCTCGGTGGCGGCTGCGGCTCGGAGACGAACCGCTTCACATCATCCTGCGCAAAGACATAAGGCGTCAACAACTTCACTACGAGTACTCACTACTCGACGAGGGGGGTACGACTACTCACCTCGTTGGGCGGGCGCGCGGCGGAGTACTCCTCGACCGGACACGCCGTGTACGGCGGCATGTCCTTGAAGATACGCGACAACCGTTCGATGATGTCGTTGTCGTCCAGCTCGCCCCGGCATCCTCGACGTGTCGTCGTCGCCGGTGTACTCGAAGCCCAGCGTATCCCGCGCCATCGGCGGGCCGGATCCGCGCTTCATGAAACTGAAGGCCACGTGTTCGGCCCTCAGTCCAGCTTCTTTGAGCACTCGAATGCGCGCTAGCAGCTCGGGGAGCTGGATCCCCTCTTGCATGGTGGGCTCTGTGTTCCACCACTCACGATGCCTGGGCTGCCGTCCGCTCGGCTTCGGCAGGCCAGGATGGTGGTTCGTGATGTAGAACCACCTCGTCTTCCAGTCCGTGTTGGAGTCCACGAGCTTGTACGCCAGGTACTGATCCGCGGCGTCTTCCCTCAGCTGGATCCCGGCTCCTCCGACAACTCTGGGGTTGGAGGCACTGGGCTGCGGCTTGACGCGGAAGAACTTCCGAAGAGCACCCGGTGCGGCTTGATTCCCGGGAAGGCCTCGCGAGAAGTGGACGAAGACCGACGTGTGGAAGATGCCGTTGGGGTTCAGGTTGAGGTACTCGATGCCGTAGTACCCGAGCAGCCCCTTGAAGAAGTCGCTTGCTGGGAGCGCAAGGCCGCGCTCCACGAAGCGCGAGAACATCGGGATCTCGTCTTCGGCCTTCTCCATCGGATAAGGATCTCCTGCGGCGGATCTCCACATGTCGACTTCCTTCTCCCTGATGAACCCGCTGTTCAACAGGGTCAGCAGGTCCTCCGTCTTGACCTTCGATTTCTTCCACTCGCGGCTTGGATCAGCGCGCGGTGGCGACACGGGCGGCGCTGCACTGGTGGCGGCCGCGGCGGCCTCTGCACGGCCCCTCTTCTTCCCGCCGGCCTTGGACGTCTTCGACGGCGACGGCTTCATTCTCCAAATGCAAGGAGTTTTCACTCGCATCCGCTCGGGGGCTACCCTAAAGGCTTCGGGTGGCGATGCGCTCGGATCTACTACGGCGGCAGCAGGCTGCTGGGAGTGAATCTACTTCAAGATTCAAGTGGAGATGACTGCGGCTCACTTGGGTGAAAAACCCTAAGGGTTTTGGCTTCTATTTATAAGCCAAATCGCCTCCGTAACGGGCGGCTGGATAAGTCCACGCGCGGCTGACTCAGCGGCTACGCGTGCCTCTTCGTATTCTACTAGTCGACGCGCCTTACCTCGGGGGCTCGGCTACTTCTACTCGACTACCTGGGAAGCGGCTAGTCTCAAGAGCATCTCAGGACACATTCTCCAAGAAGACCCTTCAATTCGAGAGGAAGTACTCGACTCAAGGCTCGGGGGCTCCGTGCCACGTGTCCTTCGGTTTTTTCTCTCCGGATTTTTCGGGATTATCTTGCCAAGATTTCAGATGGACCCTAAGCCAGAGCCCGCGGCTCGAGGCTCGGGGGCTACTCCATGTGGAGTGCGGTCCTGCAAATCGCACCTCCATGACGGCTCCGGTTTCAAGACAAGACAGGCATTTCTTGAAGACCTTCGAAGGCAGATTTCAAGGACGCTTGGGACTACTCGAGAAGACTTCAAGATTTCTCAAACATCGTTCGGAGTACATTCCGGCCCTCGGGATGCTTCGACTACTCTTGAGGACTTTTGACTTGTAGCGCTCAAGGACGCTTGAGAACTACTCGTTAAGGCCGTCAAGACTACTTGAAGCTATCCTTCTCGACTACAAAGTACTCGGGGGCTTGTCGTATGGACCTCCCTGGGCCCACTACCTCGGTGGGTACCAGAACCGACTACTCGGTGGGCCCCTGGGACTACCCGGCTTGCGCTACACGGCATCTGAAGGCGTGGAGCACAAGGACTACATAGGAGTAGTACTCGGTTAGGAAGCTGTACATGTTCCGCACTGTACAGAGGACTCCTAGACGTACTCGACTAGTACTCTCTCCCTACTCCGACTTGTAACCCTGCCTCCCGGACTATATAAGGCGAGGCAGGGACCGATCCCTTCATCCAATCTCCTCTCATACAACTCACGGCGCACCATTGCACCATCGTGTAATCGTGCCCTATCAATCCAGAGCTACGCAGCATACAGGACGTAGGGTATTACGCACCTCGCGGCCCGAACCTGTCTAAATTGTGTGCCACGTGTCTCTTCCTTCGAGTTACCGATCTCGGCGAGTCACATTCATCTACTTCGGGTACTCCCCGTAGTAGGTTGCCGGTCTAAAACACCGACAAGCAGTACTCGAGGACGCTTGGGAACTACTCGAGAAGACTTCAGGATTACTCAAATATCAGCTGGAGTACCTTCCAGCCTCGGGATGCTTCAAGTATTCTTGAGGACTTTCGACTTGTAGTACTCGGGGACGCTTGAGGACTACTCGTCAAGGCTGTCAAAACTACTCGAAGCTATCCTGCTCGACTACAAAGTACTTGGGGGCTTGTCGTATGGACCTCCCTGGGCCCACTGCCTCGGTGGGTACCAGGACCGACTACTCGGTGGGCCCCTGGGACTACCCGGCTTGTGCCACACGGTACCTGATGACGTGAGGCGCAAGGACTACGGTGGAGAAGTACTCAGATAGGAAGCTATACATACCTTGTACTATGTAGAGGACTCCTAGACGTACTCGGCTAGTACTCTCTCCCTAAACCGACCTATAACCCTGCCTCCCGGACTATATAAGGCGAGGCAGAGACCCTTCTCTCTCATCATGCATCATCTTGTAATCACATCCAATCAATCTAGAGCTACGCAGCGTACAAGACGTAGGGTATTACGCACCTTGCGACCCGAACCAGTCTAAATTGTGTGCCACGTGTCTCTTCCTTCGAGTTACCGATCTCGGCGAGGCCACATTCATCTACCTCGGGTACTCCCCTTGGTAGGTTGCCGGTCTAAAACACCGACACCAGGAGAGTCGTTAGTGCTTGGAGAAGGGTTGGTGTTTCTCTGGATGCGGCGTGGCAAGAACCAGTCGCCGCGGTCCATGTTCCACGTCGCCGCGGCGCATGGAGCGCAGACCACGGCATCGGGCACATCCTCGACTCGCTGGTGCATGTGGCGCCCGAGGTGGTGTTCGTCAACGGCGGCTTGATGGTGCCGAGTGCCGTGGCTGAGCGACGCCCCGTCCATGCTCCACGCCGCCACGACGCCCGGAGCGCGGACCAAGGCATTGCCGGTGTCGGGCGAGTCGGCGCATGAAACGACGGGTGTGTGGCGCCGAGCGCCATGGCCGTCGGCAAGTTCTGGGACGGCCTCCGCGTCCGAGAACTCCACCAGCAACGGCCCGAAGGACGCCAGGTCCTGCACCAAGCCGCTCACCGCCGCGGGAAGCGCCGTCTTGTCGGTGTTGTTGGAGTCGATGCTCAGGAAATCCATGGCAAACTCTAAAGCCTAGTTCCTATCTGCGGCGGCGGCGAGTTCTAATTGGCTGGAGCTGTGAGGAGACGAAGGCGAGCGACGCTGTGGGAGACGGAGTCCACCGCGCGTTGTGGCCTGTGGGAGACGGAGGTCGAGCGATCAATGCGGGAAAGTTACAAGAGGTACGCGAGTTGAACGGGCGCGTGTGCGAGGGTAGTGTCGTCCAAAACCGCCAGCACTGCATCGATAGCCGGTAGGATGTCAATTTTTTCGGAATCGCAGTGTTAGCCCAGAACGTCCGTTTTAACGGAACGGAGGGAGTACGCCTCTCCCCATGGGTTGCCTCGTCGAGGTTCGTGAGTCTGGTACCCCATGATGCCAACTCGGCTGAGAACTTGTTTGTTGAGATGGACATTTTGATGAGCGTACCATGCACATGGTATGATCTAAGGTGGCTCTCTACACTATGTGAAAATCTCAAATAGGTCATGCAACATTGACAATGGCCTGTTATAGCCTGTTAACTATAAGTGTGGAAGACTTAACCCCGACTTGATCACCACACAACGTCTGTTACCAATAGGGATTTTTGTTAATGGGCTTATTAAATACCCGTTACGTGTATTCGTTGTAACATACGTTAAAATGATATACCTATCGGTAACGGTCACTTAAAGTCCGTTACCCATCACTGCTCTATCGGTAATGGCCCCTTAAAGACTGTTACGATATCAACAACTCGCAATGCACGTTACGTGTGCCCTGTGACGTCCGTTACTGGTAGTGTAGTGATCGTTCCTAGTTGTAGGTGGTGGTAATGCTTATACATGCAAGCGGGGCGGGTCGCGGCAGCCCGCCCCGCGTCCGCACCAGCCGCATGATGTGTCGCGGGCCAACGCGGCTGCCCGCATGCCGCCGCAATTTCTTTGTGGGCGACGCGGCAGCCCGCATGACGCCCAGGGCCGTTCCTGGGATTTCGAGGGCCCGGGGAGAACCTAACAGCTGGGCCCCCTTTATGGCCCCTTTATATAAATTTTTCAAACACACAAAATCTATATATCTATATATATAAATAGTAATACTTATCTATGAATACTACTTAGAAATAAAACGAAATAGTATAATAAAATGATATATTTATTATAAAATTATTTTACATATTACCTTAGAAATTTCTTGTAACATTTCTTGAGGCGAACTCAGTAACGATGCCGTCGATGTCAATCTCATCCAATAATTTCTTCTCAATACATAAAGTGGCCAAACCATTCAACCGTTCTTGAGACATTGTAGACATTAAATAATTCTTCAACAATTTCAATTTTGAAAAACTTCTCCCAGCTGATGCCACAGTCACTGGTATAGTAAATAAGATCCGATATGCAATAGAAACATTTGTATAACAATCCTCCTCCGTGACATACTCAAAAATCTCCATAGAAGACATTGGTCTATCTGGCATACTTAACCTCATAACCTTTAACTTGGACATCAGATCATTTAAATTAACATCACATGAACCATCTGAAGAAAATGTTTCTGTGAACTTAGTGCAACATTCTTTCAATTCAATAGCACTCAACGACTTCAAAATTTTTGAGCTTAGTAAGAAACTAAATATATTTTTGAATGTCTGGAGTTCCTCAAATCTAGCTTTCTATGAGGCAATTGCCATGTCAACCACAACCAAAAAGTAATTGACTTTAAAAGCCTTCTCAGCCTGTAGAATTTCTTCATTGTTGTCACTTTCATCAAAATGTTTCTTTCTCTTAGATTGGCGTTTTACAGGAAATAAAGCTTCCACTCCCATTTCATTTGCAATATCTTTAGCGATGGCCATACTTGAAGCAAATCCTTCATCTCTATAATTCTCAAAGTACCCTCTCATATTTTCTATATGTTGTAAGGTATTATCAATGCACATACTTGGTGATTGCAACTTCTTGCTTACACTATTTACATCAAACAGAATGTCATGCCAAATAACCATACCAAGTATAAACTCAAATTTGCCAAGAGCTTTGTATAAATTGTTTGCATCTGTCTTATCACTAGCATGAATATCATTAGCTTCACATAAATGAGACAAAGCTAACCTGAGCTGAGGAGCTTGATATCTGATTGCTTGAACACTTTTGATTCGGCTCTCCCAACGAGTATTAGACAATGATTTTACTGTTAAACCTGGAACATTGTCAAGTAAAAACTTCCATCTTTTGGTAGAGCTAGAAAATAGTATATATATCTTTTGCACAATTCCAAAAAATGTACTAGTTGTAGCACAAGATTTAGCCATATCACAAAGAGTAAGATTAAGACTGTGACAAGCGCATGACATATACAAAGCTCTTGGATTAATGTCAAGCAATCGTTTTTGCACTCCCTGATGTTTTCCTTTCATATTGGAGCCGTTGTCATAACCTTTACCCCTAATATCATCAACATTAAGGCCAAAGGACTTTAGAGAATCCATCAATACTTTAAAAAGTCCTAAACTAGATGTGTCATCCACCTTCAAGAAACCCAAAAAGTACTCTTGAATTTTAATGTTGCTACCAGATAACTGAACACATCGAACCAACAATGTCATTTGCTCTTGATGACTCACATCTGGGGTACAATCAAGAATAATAGAGAAATATTTGGCTTGCTTTGCAACCTTTAGGATAGATTCAGTAACATCAGCAGCCAACAGAGAAATCAACTCATCTTGAATTTTATGACTAAGATAGTGATATTTAATCTCTTTATTTTGAAAACGCCGAATGTGGTCTTGCATTACCAAATCAAATTCTGCAATCATCTCGGCACAAGCATAGAAATTACCATTCTGATCATTGTAAAGTGTCTCATTGGATCCTCTAAATGCCAAGCTACGCTTACCAAGAAATTTCACAATGGCAACTAATCTTAATAAAACTTGACGTAAGCGCTCTTTCTCCTTTTTGATTTCTTGTTGTATCTCTTTGTCAATTGTTTCACCCTTTTTCATCCTAGCTCTCAGCTCATTCCAAGCGATCATGCTAGTCATATGCTCACTACTAGTTTCATGTTCGCTCAACCTTTCATGAACATGCTTCCAATCTCTAAACCCATCATGTCCCAATGAACTTTTGCACTTGTTTGCATTGAAAATCTTACAGCAAAAGCAAAAAACTTTATCAACATGCTTTGAATATACTAGCCACTTTCTGTCACGTAACTCTCCATTGTCCATCTCCCTAGTGTAATATGTGTAAGAAAAATGTCGTTTCTTAGCATCCAAGGGATACACTAGATTTTCCTCTCTTATAGGCCCCTTCTCCACTAATACATCTCTAGCTTTGGCATCAAGATTATCCCAATTTCTTGGATCATAAATATCTGATGTAAAAATATGTTGTTCATCTTCATGAATACTAGCAGATTCTGTAGCGGATGAGTTAAATATATTCTCATTATTGTCACTTACATTGCCTTCATCATTATTGATGCCAACATTATCTTCTGGAGGAACATAAGGAACAATCGCCCACTCATCTGGATTCCTGGATGTGCTCGCCTTGGGCTTAACAAATTTATCCATCGCTCCAGCCAGTGATTTCTGGAGTTCATCCCTTTTTTTCCTAAGTTTTCTTTTTGAATTGCCCGATGTCTATGAGTATGTTTTAGGCTTCATGATGTTGCTGAAAAAAGTAAAAAAATAATTTATCATTTGTCAAGCAAATTATTTTGTGTACTTATAAATTATTAGAATTTAGACAAGATGGATCATAGGGACTTACCTTGACTTGAATTGGCGAGCGTTTGAGTTTGATCCAGACCTGCCAACTGCCGATCAAGATCGAGGAGGGCGCACGTTTGAGTTTGATTCCTGCTCCTGCTCCTCCGTCCTGCGTGGCTGCGTGAGTCCTGATCGACGATCGTGAATCGAGATCGAGACGTGCGTGTGCGTCTGCTGCCCGAGCGATAAAGGGTTCGGCGACGTTCAGGCGAAGGCGGTCGACAACGATCTGTTTGGCTTTGGCGTACGATATACCCAGGCGTGGCGTGGTACAGGCTCAATCGATGTCTATGTGGGCTACAACTGTTGTATGCTGCGCTAACTTTTATCTTTATAGCAGGCTAAATTTAAATGGGCTTTAGGCTTCTTTTAAGACTAAATAATATATACTTAACTACTTAACTATAGTATTAAACATACTATCAGATTTTGGCCCCCCCCCAATTTGAGGGCCCAGGGCGGTTGCCCCGGCTGCCCCCCCTGAGGGCCGGCCCTGATGACGCCGCCATAAAGGAAGCAGCGGCTGCAAGGCAAACGCAGCTGCAAAGTTGTCACATGCGCGCCTTTCAGTGTACACAAGCTAACAAACCCTCGTAACTTTCAGTGTGTGTGCAGATAGTCCAATAATTCAAGCAAAATAAACATCTCAATGCAGGTTGGATTGATTTACAAATCTGAACTTCAAAGCTTTTCAAGACTTTACTGTCATATGACTGCTGCAACTTCTATCCTTTTAATAGCCCTGCTGATGTTCCTTTACACACAGTAAATGCACAAATTATAATTAATTCAGGGCTTAAGAACAAAACAGCAAGCTAAAAGATTCATCACAGAGAATTCTCTGAAGGAGAAAGCTGCAGGACAGCCAACCACAATGTCATCCATCTATTATTTAATAAACTAATAACACAAAGAGCAACCATTCAAAGAAATATGGCAACCAATTTCAGGTTCAATAGACAATGTATGTTGAAATTGTCACTTGCTCATATGCCAAACTGCCAAATCTTCCCTGAAATTCGCTGCTTATTGAATGAATGGAACATTGCTTCATAGACTCTGCCTATTTCGTAGCTACGTCGTCAGCATAGGCATGTACAAATCAGACACACAGGTTCAAGAATGGGTAAAATAGGCACACAATCTGAACTACTCCACTGCACAAGGCCATAGTGCTGTATCTGCCTCCAGGAAATGCATTGGACCTGCAATCAAGTAAGCTAGATGTTCATATCACACCGCATACCATACAACATCATTGACCAATGGTGACCTGATGAATTGGATGGAGCACAAGTCAATTTCAGATCTAATCTTGTCAACTAATGGACGGATCTACTAAAAATGTTGGTTAGTTGACCATGCTGGTCTTTGACAAATAACCTCTCCATAATACCAGTCACCAAATAGCTACCTTTTAGTGTCTCTCTGGTATCTACACCACAGGATAGGATATGCATACCTTTTTGTTTGTGCAAATAATTTAGCACTGCCAACAGAAATAACAACCAGACTAGGTCGTCCATAATGCCAGCGTACTCACTCATCAGCAAGATGATTTGAAAAATGAACATGCATAAAAATAATATATCCAAGCAAGCTTCCAATTGTTTATGAGAATAGAACCCAATATAAAAGAGTATTAAGTGATTGTGTGTTAAATTATTGCCCATACATATTCGAGCTTGACATCTCCATGTGTGTGTTTGTACAAAGCCAAAGATCATCACTTTTTAAGTTATATCTACCAGTGCTTGATTGTCACCTTTTTCTGTAAGGACAGAAGGGGGCAAACAGGGCTGTTTTCTTTTTCCCCACTTTCCGACGAAGTTCATCTATCGAAAATATTTCCTTTTTGGTCGTGCAATGCAAGAACAACGAACAACAAACAGCTTTTGTGGAATGCAAGAAACCACATATTCAGTTTATCAGTTCACTTCATGCTCATGAAAGTTTTCTCATTCAATCTCAAGCACAAAAGTTAACTCCTTTACTGATGATGCTAACTAGAAGAGAGAACCAAAATTCATGCAACACAAATTAAATTACAATGATTTACCTGAGTCAGATTTCATCCTCCTCATCTCTAATTATACATCCGGCTATATCATCATGTGTGCTAGCACCTCAAATAAATTAAAATAGATCAAACAATATGCAGTTAGTATATTAACAGAGACACACACATCAGAAAGTGAACATACCATCTCCTCTAATCCAATATTGGAGATAGACAAGTGCTTCCACAGTCTCACTAGTCAGCCTGCTTCTATACTCACTTATAAATTTTTCTCCACTGGAAAATGCTGATTCAGACGCCACCGTTGACGCTAGAATGGCCAATATATCTCGTGCCATACGTGCAAGTACGGGATATGTGGCGGATGAGAATTTCCAATATTTCAGGATGTCTAAAGGGGTGCCTACAGGAACTGCTTCCTCTTCTAGATACTTATCAAGTTCGCTCACCCTTCTTCTTTGAACCAAATTATGATGTTCGCTCCAATCTGCCCAAGGATCAGACCTGCCAAGATAGGCTTCAACAGTACTGACAGATCTTGCAAAATCAGGAGTTAATTCACCAGACTGCAAGCTATATTCATTGAATAATTCTCTAAATGTCTTCTCAACTATAGGGAAGTATTGCTTTTCATTGCCAAAACCTTGCCTTAGACGAAACTTAAGAGCCCAATTTGAATCTAGGGTCAAGAATGACAGGAACACAAATCCGCAAGTAAGATAGATCCCAATATTTCTGAAATTTTTCTGCCATCTCATATATCATGGCTCTGATCGAAACATCTGAATTAGTGGATTCCTTTTCCAAAAGTAACTTGATCTGCCAAATCTGATCGAAATATAAGTTTGAAGTAGGATACTTCGAACCTGAGAGTAGTTCGGTAGCATCAGAGAATAACTTTAAGATGTCACAAAGCTTCTTAGCCATTTCCCATTCCTCCACTAAAGGCTCATGTGCATAATGAATATCTTCATAGGTCAAAGCTTCAAATGCCCTATCATACTCTAAAGCACATTTGAGCATGTGATAAGTAGAATTCCACCATGTCGCAACATCAAGTGGAGGTCGTTTATCACAAGATATCCCTAGTTCGCTTATCATCTTCTCAAATCTTTGTTTGTGCCCTTGTGAGCTCTTCACGTACTTGACACTTTCTCTAATACTTTTGACAGCACCACTCAATAGAAGCAAACATTCTTGTACTATCAGATTTATGACATGGGCAGCACATCGATAATGAAAGAATTTTCCTTCAGCTAGAAGCAAATGCTTGCCAACTAAATTTTCCTTCAATGCACTCACAAAGTTGTTGTTATTAGAAGCTTTATCTAGAGTGATTTCAAAGACCTTATCTTCTATACTCCACTCAATCAAGGTCTTAAGCATGGTGTTGAATAAGTTCCTACCATCATGAGGGGTTTCTACAAGACCAAACTTTATAATAGTTTTATGGAGTATCCAATTACTATCTATGTAATGGAAGGTGACACACAAGTAACCCAAAGTTTGTTTGGATGTCCACAGATCTGCAGTGAGGGGAACTCTTGAAATTGAATTTTTCAATATCTCATGCAATTGTGATTTGCCTTTCTCATATGTTCTGATGCAATCTGACTTGGTGGTGGTTCTTGACACATGTGTGAACCAAGGATTAAGACTGGTGACAAAACTTCTGAACTTTGGATACTCAACAAGACTAAAAGGTAGTGCATGAACAACAATTAGACTAACCAACTCTTGCCGAGATTTTTCCTGATCAAATTTCCAGTCTTTTAAAGAAGCATTGAGTGAGGACAAATCACTGGAATTCATCTAATTAACCATTTTATCCAATCTAGATTTTGCTTCACAAGTGCTCAAATGCCTACGACAAGTACTTGTGCCAACATCACATGCTACTTTGATTATTTGGTGATAGTGTATGCATTGAGCTTTAGCAACAGAATCTCCTTCATATATAGCCTCAAAATCTTTCCATATTTCTGATGTAAGTTTGCGTCTTCTATGAGATTTTCCTAGTTATGGATATTTTTAATATTTAGGATATGATCAAGACAATATTATATCAAAAACTGGTAAAACATAAAAAACAACAAGATGGTACTATTGGTGACAATGATATCAAATCAAGTATGCAAAAATAGCATCACAGATGACAACACTTACGAGGAAGCATGACAGATGGGGATGGGGATGGGGATGGAGCTGGGGAATTGATTCTTAGCGACAATAGAATTCTGATCCCCGGTGATCTGACTGAAAATGATATTGTTGGTGATCTTAATCTTTGTGCTCCTGGTACTCTTTCACGGGTTTCCTTGGAGACCTCCCCGATAACCAAATAAAATATACTGTAAGTGTTTGACTCTTTGTACATGAAAACTGATGAAGACCTGAAATTAAATAAATATAGGAAATAGGAAAGAAATAAATCACCTGGGAGTGGGTGGCTTCTGGTAGACAGGATTGAGTAGGAGTGGTTTCAATAAGGGTTGAGCCAACAACCTGTACATGCAAAGAGAGTAAGAGATATGTATGTGAACATTTTTGAAAAGTAATCCTAATGGTGAAAAGCAATTTTGGAAGGATGGCCTAGATAGATCACTCCAGTTAGGGGTGCAAATTGATTATGATGTGGTGCACCTCCGAACCTCTTTAGTTCAATTATCTGTACTACTTCAGCTCAATTTTGAAGAAGTAGTACAAATAATTGAACTAAGGAGGTTCGGAGGTGCACCTAACGGTTACCCCTTTGCAGCCTTAACTCCAGTGAGATATAATCTTAAAAGAACTAACTTCAGTAAGCAACCAATGCATCATTCAATTATCATGCAAAGAAATGGACCTGTGTTGCCTTTCTAAACCTGTATTTAGCTATAATTTGCCCATAAACCTTTACACATTCCTACAAGTTACCATCCAACAATCTTAGGCATTCCTATTAGAAAGTTGGCCCAAGATATCATGAACTCAATCTGGACAGTCAAATGGAGCTGAGTTCAAATCCTACATATTTACTGTCTTCATGTATAACATAGTGACTTAAAAGTACGCAGGACTCTGAAGACTGAATCTGACTAGCATGCTAGCTTTGTGCAAAAAATGATAACCAAATAACCTCTCTTTCAATCTTGGTCAAGGAGCTACTTATACAGCAAATAAGGGTCCCATGAGTTCTTCAAATACACAAAATCACATGCAAAGTCTTCAGATTCTGCAAGAATGGTCTAGATGGACTATTCCAGCCACAGTAGCTAAAAGGAAATGTACTTCAGTGAGCAACTGACAGATTATTCAATTATCATACAAAGAAACAGACACACTTTCACCCTTTTGTAAACCTATAATTTCACTAATACAGTGTTCAAATAAAATATAACAAGTGAAATCCAGTTTTGTTCTTTACTAACACATCCATCTACACTGATGGCTACAAGTAAAAGTAATTAGGGAGCTTCTTCTTGGATTTGACGGCAGCATTAGGGGGGGGGAGGGGTAGGCTGACCTGTTTTTGTGGGAGTGAAGCTTCTTCTCTTTGATCTTGCGACCGTCGCTTTCGATGATGCTTGCACTTTCGTTCCCTTGACTGGAAAAGTCACCTCCCCCATGCCGCTGGGGCAGAACATCACGGCTACTGCTGGCCCTGCCACTGATTACTTGTTGATCTTGCGGAGGGGATTGTGGTACGGGAGGGCGACGAGAGGGAGGAAGAGATCCGCCAGCGACCATCGGTGGCGGCGCGCAAACTGCCGGCGAAGCCATGGCTCATGAGAAATGGGAAGATACAGGGGAGCTGCGGCACAAGTACGCGAGGACAGTGGCACAAGGATGTGGAGCGGCGGCGCGAGGATGGCGGCGCGAGGACGCGGAGCGGCTGCGCCCTTTTCCCTCCCGATCCCCTTTCTCCTGATGCCTCTGTTTTTTTTCGGGTTCACGATGCCGCCGGGCCCGTTGGTCAACCCGCATACACCGCTCCCCCGACACGGCTCAAGCGGGTTTGGCCGGCGGGCTTGCGGCGTGGGTTTGCCCAACGGGCTTGCGGCAAAGCCCACCCCGCTTTCATATATTATAGTAATGCTTGTTACGTGTAGCCATCTAAAGCCCGTTATAGATTTGAGGTTTTCACGTAGTGCGATCTGCTTGCTTCTATCATTGCTCCTCCTCTCCACCAGCGCGGTCGCTGCCTGCATCGCACACCCATGGGCCACCTCCTTTGCATCACGACGGTCACACCAGCTTCTCAGTGAAAGTCGAGGTGGTGGGGATCGCACGTCCGCTAGCGTCGCAACGTGCCTCCTGCTAAGTGTGCTTGCGCCACGAGCTATTTTTTTTGGCTCAGCCCACGCCCGACCCATCTCTTAGTTCATCAGACCGCTAGCTACTGCTGGCCGTGGGAGACACGTGAATGTTGTGCAGCCTATTAACAACTTGCATACCCCCCACCCCCTACCCAACCGTTGGATGTTGCCCACTCCTTCCTCACAAACAAAGCCGCCACCTCCTGATCTTGAGTTTGCGTCCCTACCATCCCTCCACCGCCCTTCGGGCCTCGTCCCCCTCTTTCTCTAGCAGACCGCAACTACCAGCGTGGAGACCCTCCGGCCTTTTTGTGTCGGTGCCGCACCCGCCATCCCCTCCGCAGGTGCCGCGCCCGCCACGCTCTCCTCCACCGGTAGCATCGCGCTCGCTATCCCCTCCATCAACGAATCCTCACTTCATAGCTTGTTGCCACCTCTCCCTATAACGAGAAGGTCATCGGTGCATCCCCCACTCCCTCCGCGCGTAGATCTACAACAGTAGTGTGGATCTATGGCTCTCTGCCTCCCTCGTCTCCCTTCCTCCTCTCTGCGCAGTGTGCTCAAGGACGACATGGGCCCAAGTCTTCTTCCCCGTGCCAGCCGGGCTAGCCCGGCACAAAATGGGATCGCGGGCCCGAGCTCGACCATTGGTGGGTATGGTATGGCATGAATATACTTTTTGGGTCAGGCTAGGTTCGGTCCAGGCTGATAAAAATCCCGATTATGTCAGACTGAAAAAATCTTACCCATGGCGTCCCACTGGACAAGTCAGGTCTAGTTGTTTCGGCGGGGGTCGGGCTTGGGGGAGTGGTGCAATTTACACTACAAAATAGCTAAAAATGTATATCGGGTTGAATTCGGGCAAAAATTATTTTTTATCGGGCTGTGAGATATCTATGTAGGCCCTATCCATTAAGGTTCGTGGACGGCCAATGCCCGCCACAGGCCTGCGGGTCGGGTCGGGTCGGGCTCATTTTGCTCAGGTATAGGCATGAAGCAATGTAGTGCTGGGCTAACCCGACATGAAGTTGAATAGGCCATCCCAGGCCAGTGCCAAGGCCAGGCCATCCCGGGCTCGTGCCTGGGTCGGCCCAGGCAGTTCGAATGGACATCTATAGACCAAGCCCATGAGGAATGTAACAAAAGTAGTTGCACACGCCGAGCCTGGCCCAACGGTGAGGTCGACTGTTGACGGTCTATTTTGGTGCACCTAGCATGTTCATTACACTTTGGTTTGGATTTGATTATGGAACTAACCCGCCACTAGGCACACTAATCATATAACAAGTTCATCTTTGTGCATGCATTTGGAAGTGTTATGTTTATATAGGAAAACATGGACATAAAGGACGGATTCGCAATAAGTTCAAAGGAGCATTCATGGAGTCTTGTTCGTGTTCATGAGCTCGCTGAAATTACTTCCAATGGTGGTGAGGACCGAAGTGCTACGAGGAACACCCCGGGGATTGAAGCGTAAAAGATCAAACTTCATGCAAAGAGAGCCTCCATCTTGATCGCGAGGATAACGGCGTCAAAATCATCTAAGTGGAGGGGGCAAAGTAGATAAGTGCACGAGGACCCACGGAGCAAAAAGGGCGACCGAACCGGCCGAACCGGGCTGGGCCGGCCGGCCCGTGTGGGCCGGCCCAGCCCACTTCGGGCACCGGTTTGGTCCCGTCTTCCTTGCCCTCGAAGGATCTTCGACCCTAAAACCCCCGACGCGCCGCCAACACAGGGGAGAGGAGTTATTCGCACCAGAAGGCCATCCACAAGCTAGAGAGAGAGGAGGAGGATCTCCGGCGGGAGATCAACCACCTCGAAGGAAGCACCCTCTCGTGGAGAAGGAGGAAGACACCGGCGGAAGGAAAACCATGATCAACGGTGCCATGATCAGCACCTTGATGGGGTAATCTTCTCATTCGTCCATGGGTTGTAATCGATCTTGAGATGTAATCGCACTTTGTCGGATTATCTATCTATCATCTTGTGTTGAATATACTTTAATGCTTAAGGCTTGCAACCGTGCCGTAGAGGGAGTACGAGCTCCAATGCTTCCTTGGATCCATTCAATACACCGTGGCCATCAAAGGTCTAGTCATGAATACCTTCGCGTAGTGACAGTACGAGAGGAGGGAAAGGGCGAAACCGTGGTCACAACCCCGGTAGATTAGATTGGTTTTCATGTCTTTAAGCGATTGCATGCTCTAGTATCGTAGACCCGTGGGCGAGTGTCTTCTACCTTGATCGTTTATCACTCTCTCTAGTGTAGTTTAGTGTTTTCTAGTATAATAGTAGTTAGGGTTTTAGTAGCTAGTGTGTCGTTGTTGATCGAACGCTTGTAATCCCCTTGCTCCGCGGATTGACAAGAACCTTGGGAATCCCGTGGTGAAAAAGGTGTGGGGTCCGTACGCTTGCGGATCGTAGAGGGATACGTCTTTTATCCGTCAACAAGCCCCTTTTTCTGGCGCCGTTGCCGGGGAGCAAGTTAGTTTACATCGTTTGATTTGCATCTAACTTAGTTTTATATTTCAGTTTATCTTTTTTTCGCTATATCTAACGTATATTATCAGAAAAACACTTGTTTCTTTTTTGTTTTTGTTTTTATCTTATTGTCTAGATGGAGTTCGTTAATCAACCCGTGGAAGAACCGGAGAAATCATTAAGGGATTACGCTAGCCCTCGATGTGAAGACATAAAGGTACAAGAGTCGGATTCGAAGCTCGAAGCGACCAAGTATGAAATTAAATCCAAGATCATGAAGATGGTGGCGGAAAACCCATTTGAAGGGATGGTTACGGAGAACCCATATAGACACATAAGGGATTTCACGACAATATGCAACACGGTGCGTCAAGAAGGAGTTCCCGATGAATGGTTCAAATGGAATCTCTTTCCCTACTCACTTGCCGCAAAGCAAAGACATGGTATTCGGTTGCGTCCTTTGAAGTTGAAGGCAATTGGAACAAGTTGACAAAGAAGTTTTGCGAGAAGTTCTTTCCAATGAGCAAGGTTCAACATCTAAGGAGGCAAGTGATCAATTTCATGCAAGGAGAAGAGGAAGGGATAGACCAAGCACGGGAAAGGTTTAATGAATTAATCGAACAAGGACCAAAACTCGGCTTCACCGGTGACGTACTCTTGCATACATTTTTCTTTTCCCTAACCCCTAGTTGCATGCGACACGTCGAAATGTGTGCGGTGGGGATCTCATGGAGAAAACACTCATAGAAGCCGCCCAACTTCTACAAAAAGTTAGTAAAGCGGCTCGCCATGCGAAGAGATTGGGAAACAAGACTTGCGGAAGAGCCGGAATTCAATTCAAGGAAGAAAAAGCTTGCTGATTTTTCTAAAGAGGCGACCCCGGAAGTCACAAAAGAGGAGCCAATCATGGAAAAGCTTGAACAAGAACACATCAAGTCAAGAACTGCACCAAACGTCGACTTCGCCGCACCAAATGAGACGAACAAGAGAAGCATGTCAAGCGCGAAGCCACTAAGGGAGTTCGAACCAATGGATTGGGTTCCTATTGATTACGGAGAAGTATTCGACAAGAGAAGACCATTCCCTAATCAAAAGGGAATGGCAAGAGCATTGGAAGTCGATTTCCCACCGGAGAAGAAAGCTGAAAATTCATACGACCTCGAAACCACCGGTGAGATTTTTGAAAAGCTCTTTGGAGATGACGTGGTGGATCCGGAACATATTGTCGAGGTGAAGAGGATCATGGGGATCAAGCCCGAAGCATCACCATACGCTCGCCTTGCTGAAATTTATTCGATCGGATCCGAAGAAGAAGAGAAGATGACGCCGCACTTGAGTTGCGAGATCAACGGAGTTCAATGCAAAGCTTTATGCGACATCGGAGCCCAAGTAAGTGTTCTATCTTCTAAAATTTACGATAAAGTTCAATACCACAACCTAGACTTAGCTCCAACATCAACGAAATTAATTATGGGAGATGGTAGAACTATCAAACCTCTAGGTATTGCTTGCAACATGAAAGTAAAAATCTCTAGAAACTGTATACCAACCGATTTCTTTGTTATAGATGCTTACCATGGTAATTCTGATCATATAATCTTAGGTAGGCCTTTTCTTAAGTTGGTTGATGCCGTGTTAGATGCCGGAGAAGGCAAAATAACAATGAACCTTAATGGAACAAAGTACACATATAACTTTCTTCGTGCTTCTAAACACCTTACTCCTTTTCCTCCCGAAGATGAAGAAATAGATGAGATAGATAGTCTTTGTTTTGTTGAAACCCTTAGAGACCCGCTGCAAAGAGCGATGGAAAATCAAATTAGTAATCAACAAGATGAAGAACTAGAGGAAGCAACAAAAGGCTTAGAGCCGCATGATGGTAGCGTGGAGGAAGAGAAGTTCGAAGACATAGGAGAAATCAAACCCGAGGAGCCACAAGTGCCCGAAGTAGACCTTAAACCTTTGCCCAAGGGATTAAAATATGAGTTTTTGGGCCCAGATAAAACCTATCCAGTCATTGTGAGCGACGAGTTGAGCCCCGAAGAAAATGAAGCATTGCTGATTTTATTAAAAAAACATAGGAAGGTGATTGGATATTCAATTAATGATCTCAAAGGTATTAGCCCAACCTTTTGCACTCATCGTATACCAATGGAAGACCAATGTAAGCCTGTAGTGGACCATCAAAGGAGGCTAACCCATGCCATGCGAGAGGTAGTAAAGAAAGAGGTTATCAAGTTACTTGATGCCGGAATCATCTACCCGGTTCCACATAGCGAATGGGTGAGCCCGTACATTGTGTACCGAAGAAAGGAGGTTTGATTGTGGTGAAGAATGAGAAGAACGAATTGATACCGCAAAGAACCGTGACCGGGTGGCGGATGTGTATTGATTACCGTAAGCTTAACAAAGCGACGAAGAAAGATCACTTCCCCCTACCGTTCATAGACGAGATGCTCGAGAGGTTAGCAAACCACGCTTATTTTTGCTTTCTCGATGGATACTCGGGGTTCATGCAAATTCCCATTCACCCGAAGATCAACATAAGACAACATTTACGTGTCCTTACGGAACGTTTGCATATAGGAGGATGCCCTTCGGCCTATGCAACGCTCCGGCCTCTTTTCAACGTTGCATGATGGCCGTGTTTTCGGAATTCATCGAAGAAATTGTTGAAGTGTTTATGGATGATTTTTCCGTTTACGGGAAGACGTTCATGGATTGCTTAGCAAACTTAGAAAAGGTCCTTACAAGGTGTGCGGAGGTAGATTTGGTTTTAAATTGGGAAAAGTGCCACTTCATGGTTAAGCAAGGCATAGTGCTCGGACATGTTATATCCGAGAGTGGAATTGAAGTGGACAAGGCTAAGGTAGAGACGGTTGAGCAACTCCCACCTCCTACGGATGTTAAGTCCTTAAGGAGCTTTCTAGGCCATGCCGGATTCTATAGAAGATTTATAAAGGACTTCTCGAAGATCACTAAGCCTTTAACACACCTTCTTCAAAAGGATGTGGCTTTCGACTTTGATGAGAAGTGTCTAGCGGCATTCGGACCTTGAAAAATGCGTTGGTGAGTGCTCCCATCATCCAACCTCCGGATTGGAGCCAACCTTTCGAGATCATGTGTGACGCAAGTGACTACACCGTAGGCGCGGTCTTGGGACAAAGAAAGGAAGGCCGAGTTCACGCCGTTTCATTGCGCTAGCAAAACTCTTAGTGGGGCACAATTAAATTACGCTACTACGGAAAAAGAATTGCTAGCGGTGGTATTCGCTTTCGAAAAATTCAGATCTTACATCGTGAACTCAAAAGTCATTGTTTACACCGATCACGCAGCCATAAAGTATCTCTTGGCTAAGAAGGAAGCTAAACCACGTTTGATTCGTTGGATCCTTCTTCTCCAAGAGTTCGATGTTGAAATTCGTGATAAAAAGGGGGTGGAAAATGTTGTGGCCGATCATTTGTCTAGGATTAATCATGGGCAAGATGATAAAGAGCCCATAGAAGATAAGATGAGAGACGACCACCTCTATAAAGTGCTTGATAAAGATACTTGGATGATCGACATCATTCGAGCAATTCGAAAGATGCCCCTCGATCATCTAGACAAAAACACTCAAAGGAAGATAATTTCTGAAAGTAAGAAATATTTTTGGGATGCACCATACCTCTTCAAGCTTGGCAATGATGGAGTGATGAGAAGATGTGTGCCAAGAGAAGAGAGGCTTGAGATTCTAAGGAAGTGCCACTCGGCGGAGTACGGTGGGCATTATAGCCATTTTCGAACCGAAGCCAAAGTATGGTCGAGCGGATTCTATTGGCCGGAGATGCATGAAGATACTAAAAGATATGTTGCGTCATGCCCCGAATGCCAAAGAACCGGAAACATCTCTCAAAGAAATTCTATGCCTTTGAAATACAACTTGCAAATCGACATATTCGATGTATGGGGCATAGACTTCATGGGGACTTTTAAAAACTCATTTGGATTCGAGTATATACTTGTTATGGTTGATTATGTATCCAAGTGGGTAGAGGCTATACCATGTCGTAAAGCTTCCACGGAGGAGTCCATCACTATGATCAAGAACGTGATTTTTCCCCGTTTCGACACCGAGAATCTTGATAAGTGATGGAGGAACTCATTTCACCGGGAAGAACTTCAAAAAGTGCTTGTCCAAGTTGGGAATTGAGCATAGGGTCTCCACGGCCTATCACCCACAAACCAACGGACAAGCGGAGACGTCAAATAGGCAATTAAAAAGCATACTTAACAAAACCATAGAGAAGGGAGGCAAGGATTGGTCAAAGAAATTAGACGGAGCTTTATGGGCTTATCGAACGGCGTTTAAAACACCGATAGGTATGACCCCTTATCAATTCGTCTATGGAAAAGCTTGCCACCTTCCGGTTGAGTTAGAACATAAAGCCTATTGGGCGATTAAAGAGATGAACCTTGATCTCGATGCCGCGGTGGTGAAACGGAGAATTCAAATAAGCGAGCTAGAGGAGTTGAGGTTGAAAGCTTATGAAAACGCAAGCATATACAAGGAGAGAATCAAAAGGTGGTATGATAAAAGATTGAAGAAAAAAGAATTTAAAGAAGGAGATAAGGTCCTCCTCTACAATTCGAGGTTTAAAACCTTCGGAAAGGGGAAATTGCAAAGCAAGTGGGACGGACCTTATGTTGTGCATTCGGTGTTCTCCAACGGAGCGGTAACCATTATGGATATAAACGGCGATCAATTTGTGGTGAATGGACAGCGGCTTAAGGTTTACTACGAACCCGACTTCGTGCCCATTCATCATGTTGACGTCTTTACCATGGAGGAAGAGCCCGAACGTCCTGCCTAGGACGAAAAACAAGGCACCAACTTCTGTAAATAATTTTTCTTTTAGCTTTCTGGAGTTTTTCGCGAAGATTAACTGGGCCAACTTTTTCCCGTGGGCCGAGGAAGAAAAAATAGGGCGGTGTGCAAAAAACCGGACCGGCCCCGCCCCCGAGGCGGGGGTGGGCCGGCCGGCCCGGCGGACCGGCCCGGGCGGGGCCCGACGCCCGATGACCCCGAATTTCGCCCGAATTGCTCCTTTTTGACTTCCTTGTTTGGTCGGAAAATTTTAAGGGAAGTGTAAAAAAAGGAAAATAAGGTTCCCGGTGGCTTTTCTCTCGAGACTACATATTTGGCCGAATTGGGAGCTCGAGAATCAAACCTTTCAAGCAATGTGTTGCACCCTTGTAGCAGCCATTGAGCCTCCAAAAAGCTTAGAGTTGAAGGTAGAAGCCAAGAAGCCATCGATGGAGGAGGCGATGCGATGCGAGGTCAAGCTACCCGTCAAGAGGACCGCACGTATCCGTTGCGGAGGACGTGTCCCGACCGGAGCTCTTACATCTCGCAACCCCGTCAAAGGAGAGAAGGTCCCTACACCCGTTCGAAGGTCGGCACGCCTCCAAGGCATCAAGCGCAAAGATTACAAGGAGGTGTCGCCGGAGCCTAAGGATTATGGGGATAGCGACTACTCCGACGATCGTAGCCCGAGCTCGTGGGCGGCCGCCGTAGAGACGATAACGATTGGGGCGAGCAGCCCTATGAAAGGACTCCCGAGGGCCCCAATGGCGACGGCAACGGCGGTGGCGAAGGCGACAACAATGGAGGTGGCGACGACGGTGGTGACAACGGTGGAGATTATGGCGACGACGACCCCTTCGGATTGCATCCGGTGTCTTTGCCGTCGAGTTTGCCGTCAATCCATCGCGGATCTCTACACGTCGGCCGACGAATGTTTCCAAGCCATGGAAGCGATGAAGCAGCGTATGGAGGACTTGGAGCGCGTAGTTGAAGATGACTACAAGTTCCTTAACTGCAACGTGCGCAAACTTTTCGGCATGGTTGGAAACATGAGAGGCAAGTGGTGCAAGGCTTGCTCGAAGTACCACTAGATCTAGTTTTCCCCTTTGGTTTTTGTAAGATACGACGAGGACGTCGTATGTTTTAAGTGTGGGGGAGAGCTAGCTCGCTAGCCTTAGCTTTTGAACTTCAAGTTTAGGTTCGGTTTAATCTTCGTGTGAGAGTCTTAGTGTTTTAATGAGTCTTTAGTTTTTGAGTCTCGTTTTAAAATTTTTGCAAGTGTCTTAAATTAGTGTTGAGTCAAGAAAACCAAATAAAAAGAGTCTTTATATATATCTTTGTGTTTTATGTATTGTTTATCTTTATTTACTTGTTTGTTTAATCTTCGATTCTTGATATATGAACACAAGTATGTGGTTTGAAAACGTTTACCGTGGTGCTTAGTGGAATCGCTACTACTTCGATCTTGAGCTTCACATGTTAGTTGTGCCATGTTCAATGCTAAAAATTGGAGGATTTCAGTTCTGAAAATTATCTTAAAAACCCTTGTAATAAAGGTTAGCAAAACCTCTTTTTCCAAGATGAGAGTAAGAAAAAATTCCTATCCAAAGCCAAGTTTATTTTTTTCGCTCCACCATAAGTGTGATTAGCACGATGAGTTAGGCTAGGACCCTTCTCTCTTGGTGAGTTTTAATTTCGAGCAATGATCATGTCCTTGTGCTTATCTTTTGTTGCTAGCCTCGTCATATATTCTGTGCATGACTTTCACAACGAAAGTCATGAATACCGCTGGATTCCATACCCAACCCTATACATCTCTTTTGTACATCGTATTCCTTGAACACAACCTATTTTCAAAGTTTCGTCTCGTCTCTAGCATGATTTATTTAAAAAAATTCAGATTGTATGCATGCGAGAAAAGGGAGAATTGAAAGCTTTGAAAAGTTGTCAAGAGAGAGAAAAATAAAGAGAAAAAGTATGTGTATGGAAAAGAAAGAAAGAAAGAAAGAAAGAAAAATCATATGTGAATGAAAGAAGAAAAGAAAAAGAGAGAAAGATGAGTTAGCAATGAAGATATGAGAGGGATGGATCAAGTGAAAGAAAAGAAAAATAAATAAAGTGTAAGGAAGGATGTCACGTTGATTGTGAGACGAAACTTTTACTCTATTTCCAACCATGTGCAATCCGACAACGAGGACATCATTGGTGCCTTGAAGTCACAATTTTCTTTTGCCCTTGCACATGTCCACCATTCTAAATCTTCTCATCCTTGATATCCCTACATATGGTTAATTCTCATGATCATTGGCTTTGAAAGGTAGACAACCATTAGAGGAAGTTCTTAGTTTGACAATACTTGTGTTGATTGCGCTAGCCCTACCTATAGCTCCACTTTTACATGATATATGAGAGATTAATGGGAGGTGAGAGTTTTATAAAATTTGGTTAGGATAGACACTTCATATGAGTGACTTGAGAGAGCTTGGAGAAAGGTTTTTGTCTAATACTTGTTGCAGGGATTTTTGTTTTGAAAACCATAAAAACCCTCCGATGGAAGCAAAGGAGTAAGCATGGCTGAAATTGAAGACTTCAAGTGAAAGGTTTGAGTTGTGGGGTAAATCTTGACGTGGTAAAAATTCTAAACGCCCATGTTTATGTTTGATTATCATTACTTTGTGTTTATGTATTAAAGATGAAGGGATTGACTAACTTGTGAAGAAGGATAAGTGGTACACGATTACACTCCTTGGACGAAGTTCTTTTACGAGTACTTGCTCGAGGACGAGCAAGAGCTAAGTGTGGGGGAGATGTTGACGGTGTATTTTGGTGCACCTAGCATGTTCATTACACTTTGGTTTGGATTTGATTATGGAACTAACCCGCCACTAGGCACACTAATCATATAACAAGTTCATCTTTGTGCATGCATTTGGAAGTGTTATGTTTATATAGGAAAACATGGACATAAAGGACGGATTCGCAATAAGTTCAAAGGAGCATTCATGGAGTCTTGTTCGTGTTCATGAGCTCGCTGAAATTACTTCCAATGGTGGTGAGGACCGAAGTGCTACGAGGAACACCCCCGGGGATTGAAGCGTAAAAGATCAAACTTCATGCAAAGAGAGCCTCCATCTTGATCGCGAGGATAACGGCGTCAAAATCATCCAAGTGGAGGGGGCAAAGTAGATAAGTGCACGAGGACCCACGGAGCAAAAAGGGCGACCGAACCGGCCGAAACCGGGCTCGGGGCCGGCCGGCCCGGGTGGGCCGGCCCGGCCCACTTCGGCACCGGTTCGGTCCCGTCTTCCTTGCCCTCGAAGGATCTTCGACCCTAAAACCCCCGACGCGCCGCCAACACAGGGGAGAGGAGTTATTCGCACCAGAAGGCCATCCACAAGCTAGAGAGAGAGGAGGAGGATCTCCGGCTGGAGATCAACCACCTCGAAGGAAGCACCCTCTCGTGGAGAAGGAGGAAGACACCGGCGGAAGGAAAACCATGATCAACGGTGCCATGATCAGCACCTTGATGGGGTAATCTTCTCATTCGTCCATGGGTTGTAATCGATCTTGAGATGTAATCGCACTTTGTCGGATTATCTATCTATCATCTTGTGTTGAATATACTTTAATGCTTAAGGCTTGCAACCGTGCCGTAGAGGGAGTACGAGCTCCAATGCTTCCTTGGATCCATTCAATACACCGTGGCCATCAAAGGTCTAGTCATGAATACCTTCGCGTAGTGACAGTACGAGAGGAGGGAAAGGGCGAAACCGTGGTCACAACCCGGTAGATTAGATTGGTTTTCATGTCTTTAAGCGATTGCATGCTCTAGTATCGTAGACCCGTGGGCGAGTGTCTTCTACCTTGATCGTTTATCACTCTCTCTAGTGTAGTTTAGTGTTTTCTAGTATAATAGTAGTTAGGGTTTTAGTAGCTAGTGTGTCGTTGTTGATCGAACGCTTGTAATCCCCTTGCTCCGCGGATTGACAAGAACCTTGGGAATCCCGTGGTGAAAAAGGTGTGGGGTCCGTACGCTTGCGGATCGTAGAGGGATACGTCTTTTATCCGTCAACATCGACCAACAACGAAAATCCTATTCATCTTCCGGAAGGTAGGATTGGATTGGAACTTCCGATTTTTTTAGATTCGTGCGCTGACTATCGACCATAGGATCACTTTCTTCTTCCTCTCGTCTCTCTCAAGTCGCCGCTTGGAGAAACTCATGGCGTTGTCGCCGCGACAGCTCGTCGCATTGGACGGGCGGGAGGTGGGCGGGGCATCTGGCGGCAGCCCGCCGGCCGCAGGTGGTGGTCGAGGCCGGCGGAGTTAGGGTTTGGGTTTTGGGGGTTTGGGAGCCTCCAATGTTCGTTGTACCAAGAAGAAGGGAGAGCGTTCAGGGCCGTTGGAGGACCGGTGGTGGCGGCAGTTCGGCCGCCGACCGGGCAGGGCAGGACGGTCGGTGGGCTAGTGACAGGTGGCAGGGGCGCGTGGACGGTTCGGGTTAGGAAGAGTGGGGTAGGGGGCGGCGACAGACGGCGCGGCGGCGAGGTAGCCGCCGGCCGAGGGGGGAGGATGAGGTGGCGGCGGCGGCGGAGGTGAGGAAGAAGAAGGGCTATGTAGAAGAAAAGGAAGGTGGGCTATTAATGGGCCTATATTTCGATCCTTCATCTAGCTTCCACAAGATATATAGGAGCCCCCCACCAACAAACACGTAATTTGTTAAACCCCTCGTTTCCCTTAATTTCTTCCTCTCCAAACCCCCGCCCACCTCCACATTTCCAGAATAGGCGACCTCCCTACGCGGCGCTGACATCCTAATGCTCTCGCCACTATTCTCCTCCTACTAGTCTGCACCACCTGCTCGCTCTCCCGCCTGCTCCTGTGTCGCGAGAAGACGGCGCCCCGCTGCGGCCTCGGTTTCTGCTTGACCGGTGGCAGCCTTGCGGGGAGGAGGGTATAGCCGGGTCCAACATGAGGCGGTCTGTGGCGTCGATGGTGGTGGCGTAGGTGGAGCTGGGGCCCCTACTGCGGCGTCTCGGCTCAGCGGCGCCCCAATGGCTGTCGTCGTGGTCGCCCTTCTTCCTTTACCGCCGTGCCTCGACGTTGCCGGCGAGTTCCAAATGTTGGAGGTACTTTATGTGGCACCAAATAGCTCTTATTTAATTTCGTGTTTAGAGTCAAGTCATTCGTTGTTCGTTCTGGCCATCAGTGGTCATTCTAATGCCCCCTCGATTGGTTTTCGGACTATGTGAGGTGGGTGTTCTCGTCTATGCTTGTGCTCACTAGTAGAGAGAGGGGTTTTAGTCTCGGTTGGTGAAGGGAATATGTCTCTCATGCCCAACTGGGACTAATGATGAGAGACAAAAGGCCCCCCTTTTAGTCCCGGGTGAATGAACCGGGACTAAAAGGGGTCTTTAGTCCCGGGTGGTAATACCACCCGAGAGTAAAGGGGTTTAGTCTCAGGTGGTATTACCACCCAGGACTAAAGTTGTTTCCCCAAAACAAAAAAAACCCACTCGTGCCCTGCTCCCATCTGATCCCCATCCTCGTCCCCATCTCTATCCCTTCCAATGTTCTGACACTCCACAATTTCGCAAGAACAAGAACCAATTGACACTTCACAATTTCTCAAGAACATGAAAAAATTGACACTTCACAGATTGTTTCAAAAATTGATATGTTCATCTCACAAGCACAAGTACAAGTTCGATTTGATTCACAACCCAATCACAAACGAATCAGATGAATTCAATTTCACAATTATAAGCTCGATTTCATAAGTTTGACTCACAATCGCATGAAAAAATCCAACTCACACCGCACCGGATCTCACCGCACCAGAGCGGCCCCGCGCGCCCGCCCACCGGAGGCCGCCGCCCCGTGCGCACGCCGGAGCGCAAGCCGTGCACGCCGCCCCGCACGCCCGCCGGCCCACGCGAGCCCGCCGGAGGCCGCCGGCCCCCGCGCGCACGCCGGAGGCGAGGGCCGCGCCGCCGGCCCGCACCGCCTAGATGCCGCCCACTACCCATCTCCTGTTTTGCACCAGTGAAGAAAAGGATAAGAGAGAGATAGAGAAGAATAGATGAATGAGTGTATACGGGAGAAAGAAAGAAAATATAGAAAGAGAGAGGGTCACGGGGGGAGACAAGGCCCTGAGGGCTGTCGGTTCGTGCCTCTTTAGTCTCGGGTCATGTTTCAACCCGAGACTACAAGGTCCCTTTAGTCTGGGTTGATGACACCAACAGAGACTAAAGGGTCTTCAGCCTTTAGTCTGTGTTGGTGTTACCACCCGGGACTATCCCTACGTGAAAAACTGGCTTTGGTAACATGCGTAGATCGCCTTTGGTAATGGGCAATGCGCCCGTTACCAATCAAGTGTTACAAATAATCCAAGAAAGGTAATGGGCAGATGCCTGTTATTGGTAAGACATATTCGTAACGGGCATTAAACAACGATCATTACCACAACTAGCCACCGGTCACGTGAAATGGCTGTTTTTCTGGGCCCATAGGGAACTTTCGTAACGGGCACTGAAGCAAAGCCCGTTACAGAAGCTCAATATCAGAGACACCTGATGTGCACCTGCGTCTCCACTATCTTGACGAACTGAGACGCGTCTATTTCACGCGCGTCTCAGTACATATATGATTCGTAACGGGCATCAAACAACGACCGTTACCACAACTAGTCATCGGTCACGTAATGTCACACCCGACTTTCCGAAGAAAACCAAGTGCATACCTATATGCATGCCGGGATCAAGTTTCATGCATATAGTGACATAAAAGTGTATACGAAACAAAGTATCACGTAAGAAAAAAGAAAGATTATCGAGAGATTTACGCTTAATCCCGGAAACGAAGGCTCCAAACATCACGGGCAATCGAGCGGGGGTTGCGTACGCCTAGCATTCCACAACATCTTCACGTCATCTTCAGGTAGCTTCCTCCTTCTGAGCAACATTGTTTATAGCAAGGGTGAGCACTTGTCATACTCAGCAAGTGTGGGGAAAAAGAATGAATGCAAAGGCTTTATAGTGGACTGGGCTATAAGCATTTAAGCAATTTTAGTTGATCGGATTTTATTAGCACCTGATTACTAATAAAGTTAAGTTTATACCAACCCACATTAAGCATAAGATAAGAAATACGCCATAAGCACATGGCAAGCAAAACCAGAGAACACGATTTAAGTCCATCTTCAAGTTTAGTTATCATGTGAGGGTCCAGGCCGCCCGTGACCGTGGGCACGGCTAATCGATTAGTTTTACACTCTGCAGAGGTCGTACATCTTTACCCACAAGTCGCGTAAAAGTCCCGAAGAACTTTAAACCCAACCATGCGATGCCGATCGTGCACCATACCACACTACCGAGGTGTGATTGCATAGGGACGCTACGAGGCCGTTACAAAGATCCCCGCATGAAGGCCGCCCGCTAGGTTACCCGGTCGGTGCAACGTATAAAGCTCCCGACGAGTACCGTGTCTTAGCTAAGCCCACACCTACGCCCGAGCAGGTCCATACGCCACTACCCGCCAGCCCCCAACCCTTATCAGGTAAAGCATACCTAACACCTAGTTCACTAATTAATAAGCCAAGACAGAGCCATATGTCTTGTGGTAGCACTGTTTTCCTGGGTGGTTCTCCATGTTCCGATTAAACATATGATCTTGTATTAAGCAATCAAAGATATAACATAAAGGTAAAACAAGTTCATCATTGTTGTTCATTAAAACCACCATAACCCAGGTATAGCAACTAAGCATAACTACCCAACATAAATGTAAACCCAGGTTAACAAGGAATGACAATCAAAGACTAGGAAATCCTTAATAGGAACCCATCAAAATTAATGCAAGCAATGCAATGAGTGATTAAATATAGTTCTTAGGACAAAAGATCAAGGACACACTTGCCTTTAAACAAGGAGTAGTTGCTCAGAATATCTTCACCTTCACACTCTTCCAAAGCTCTCGAACCACGCTCGTTCTACTCGCATCAATCATCAGGCACAAGCATGCAAAGCAAACACACGAGTACAACTAAGAACAATACACCAATCGAAAGAAAACTTTAAAAGAGCGCACAAAAGAAACGACTCGATTAGATGGATCACTAAAGAACACAAAGGGTGCTTGGAAAGGCTTGATTAGCTTTAAAGAGATAGTTGCGGAAGATTGGAAAGATCACTCTGGGATAGAGTTTGATTCTATTGGTTACGCAAGCGCGAGAAACACTGAAAACAAAACTAAGCTCGAAACTATCGTGAGATCATTATCAACAACAAGAGACTACGCTTGGCATATTTTAATTAAGAAATCATGTGAAAGAATATTTCAGAGAAATACTCTATGTTACCATTAAACAAAGTTACATTTAATTAAAGAAATCACGATAAACCTAATCATGTTTTATTTATAACATTCCAAGTAGAAGTTATGTCAAATTAACAATTACTTTAGAAAGATGAAGCGGGTGTAAGATATCTAAACGAGTAACTTTATATCACGTGTTCAACTAAACATATTTATATTGAAAAGGCATTTATGAAGTCATTAGGCATATTAACTTTATTATGAAAACCGGTGTTTAACTCTAACATCTTTTATTTAGAAAAACTAGTTATAAATAAGGATTAACCAATTACATCATGATTAAAGAAAACCGGATTAGAACCTATTCACTTTTTATTCATAAAAGCATTGGAATAAGAATTAGTCAAGATTAACATGCATCTTTAATGTTAAAACAAGTAACAGGTGATACACATGCTAACGTACAAGTTATCGTGAAACGAACTAGACGGATAGCAATGAACTATCAAGCGCATAAGAAACCTTAGGCTAGGGTTTAGGAGAACTGGTCTACAAAGAGAACTCGGATGAACAACTGATATACTAACCAAGGGTGAACTGATCTAACAGGTGAAGTAGATAACAGGGTAAACACTAAAGAAAGATAGCTACGATAGATTAGGTACAATAACACAGCTGACTCATGAAGAGACAACCTAACAGAGATGGAATGGACATCAACTAACTAGATGCTGATAAACAAGATTCTATGATGAAACAAGAGTGATAAGATTATTTGATAGGCAAATGAGCAGTGCAAACTACTCACACAGACAAAGCTACTGAGCTAAACAGAAACTCTAAGGCTTGATTAGATGCACACGGTTTAGCTTGGGGCTAACACTAGAAAGATTTAGAGCTTCGGATAAACTTGATCAAAAGAGATAAAGCTGATACCGAACGTCTAACGAATTGTTTGCATAAATGAGAGAACAACGATATGAGCTAGGTTCATTTTAATTAACAAAACAAATATAAAGGATATTTCAGAAATAAAATATCCTGTGTTGACATTAATGCAATATTAAACTTTATTTACGAAACCGGTGTAAAGAACTAGTCAAGTTTTATTAATAAAGATTCATATAGGAATTAACCGATTAAACATTTAATTTAGAAGAACTAAACTATATGAACAATCTAAACGAAGCTTTGTAATTCGAGTTCATCATATTATTATCAAAAACAGTATTAAATTGGTATTAATCAAGATTAACATTTATTTATAAAACCGGAGTAAAAGCCTAATCAACTTTTAATTATAAAAGTTAATTAATCATTAAGCAAATTAATATTTGACTTATGGAAAACCGAGTAAAAGATCTAATTAGATTTTATTCATAAAAGCATGTAAAGTAATCATTAATCAAATTAAATTTGGTTATGAAAAACGATATATAGATCTATATTGCTTTTATTTATAAAAGACATGTATAACTAGGCATTAATCAAAATTAATATTAATTTTATTTTCAGAAACAAAACATGGTGAAAACACACCGCTAACGCGTGCTTTACATCATTATGGACCTAACGCAACTTGAACGGATTAAATCGGAGCTAAAACAAAGAAGATATGAGGAAAACAAGATTGGAAGGACCTTTACGCGATTAACTATAGATTTCAAGGGCTAGCTAAGAAGATTTGCAAGACACACTAAATAGTGCCCGGGAAAAGGTTAAAGAGCGGGGTTAGATCTGTAAAAGGGCTCTGGTTGGATCTAGTTGTGAAGATCTGATAAATCTAGGGGGTCACGTACAAGATCTGCAAGACACACCCTTAGATCTAGCTATTACAGGATTTTGCAGGGGCCTTGCTGGAAAATCGCCACCTTATCTTCTTCCTCAGGCTTGGGCGCACAGGAGCCATAGGAGGGGGGCGGCGGCGGCCCTGGCGGCACTTCTCGCCGGCACCTCGGCCATCCAGGAGCCCAGCCGAGTTGGGGAATAGAGAGAGAAGGTCATGGGGAACAGGTAGGAGTGCTCACCGGGGTGGGAGGAGGACCGGGGAGCGGCGGGATTTCGCGAGAGGGCGGCCGGCGGACGGCTCGGCTCCATGATGCCGGCGGCGGCGTTCCGGTGGCATCCCACGAGGTGAAGATGCTCCACATGAGCGGCTTGTCGTCGCACGGCTCCTAGGGGTCGCGGCCCGGTCCATCAATGCTCCCTTGCGCCGAATCGACGATGGCCGGCGGTGGCGCCGGTTCGGCCGGCGCGAGCTCGCGAGGCGGCGTCTCGCCGCGCGAGGTCGCGAGGCAAGGCAAGGTGCGGGGCTAAGGGCGCGGCTGCGGCGGCGCACGGGGGGGGGCGGCGCCCTTTAAGGGGGGGCGGGGGCCGCGCACGCCCCCGGGCGGCGGCGGCGCGCCGCCCGGGCCGGACTCCCCCGGCCGATGGGCCGCGGCGGGCCCGGCCGGGGCGGAGCGGAGCGGGCGCGGGCGGGTTGGGCTGAGCCTCGGGCTCGGCCCAATCCGGTAGATAGGTTTTTTTTTTTTTTTTTTGAAATATTTTCCTGTGCAAAGTTAAATCCAGAAATATCTAGATAAATCGATAAAGCCACGAAAAATACTCGAAAAATTCCAAAAATTTCAGGAAAATTCCCCGAGCTAGATTAAGACATGAACAATCCAAATAAAGCATTTGGTGCTCATGAAAAAGATTGTAGAGCCTTCTATTAGATAGAAAATGCTCGGAGAAAATGAGAATAAATCCCAGAAAAATCCGGAAAATTCTCGGGAGAGTTTGGACAGCTCCTACACGCATTTTTGAAACCTTTTTGCACTCAAGAACCACTAGATGCATCGGCATGAATGCAACACTCTCAACTTTTATTTAATTTAGAAAATCAAACAAAGAATTTTTCCTATACTATATTCCCTGTAAAGAAAAAAAAATGTTGGAAAATTTTAGAATTATGAGAAAATCGTTATTTAATTATTCTTTCTATTCACATCCTGAAATTGGAAATTTCAGGGTGTGACAAATCTACCCCCCTTAAACGGAATCTCGTCCCGAGATTCGAAGAAAGAAGAAGCAATGAGGAGGGAGATAAACAAGAACATTGCGATCGAAGTAGGTAGGCGGTCACCCTCTTTTGTTGATCGGTGTGAAACCTTCAATCTTTTTCTTCGATGATTGTTGGAGTCTTCATCAGAATGAGCTAGGTGTGACAAAAGCAAGCACAAGGTGGGAAGGAAGGTAGAGTGATGTCTTCTTTTCTTCATCTTGCATCTGCCTTTGACTTCCTTCCGGTAACACCTCTAGTGAGTTGAAACAAAGAAGGATGACAAGGATGTGGGAGGTACAAAAGAGAAACCCAACTAGGCAACTGATGTCATTGCAGATATAGGATCCACAATACACCAACACTCACTACAAAGAACCAACACAAGCAATGTCATAAAACCAAGCAGCATCATGCAAACAGTGAATTCCACCAATCAAGACATAGCTAAGGGAACGATACTACGCGTTGTTAATGAAGTCAGGGGGTATCATCCTAATAGATCAGATGTAGCTCCCAGAAGGGATCTCCATAAATAATGGAATTTTCCCAGATCAAGGAGTACGAAATTATGAGTTCAACCCAACTGGAATCACCTCAATCGGAGGTTCGGAACTCGAGATATGAATTGAAGAAGACGGCTATGTCAGCAGTGTTGGCAGATTCTGAATGCTCCACTAATTCGTAGGTATCTCCCTGGATACAAAACGAATACTGCTGAATTTTGGATATAATGAAGCTCACGAAATTCCTGAACTACTCCAATTGGATTTACCTCAATCGGAGGTCTATAGCCCGAGATATAGAATATTGAAGGTAACTAGGTCAGCAGAGTTTACAGATTCTGATAGCTCCAATGTTTCGGGCATAGCTTCTGGAACATATACTGGATAGGGCTGGATTTTTTTGATAGAAATTCACTTATGAAATTTAGGAACTAACCCAACTGGTTTCATACCAATCGGAGTTCTGTAGCTCGAGATAAAATTAAAACAGCGCTGATGTGTCAGAGAGCTGCGCGAATAGATGGAATGTTTAGGGTAACAATTCCACCAATAAATCAAGGGGGTGTTTATTGCTTGAGGGAATAAGTAGGCGAGGTCGAAGAGATGTTCAAGGAGAGTGAAGATAAATATACAAGAATTCATGGTATGGGGAAAAGAAGATGGTTAAGAGGTGAGATCCTTCATCAGAGAGGTCAAGGATAAGGTAAGGAGGGATTGTAGAACAAAAGAGGCATTAAGAAACGACCAGTGCTAACTAGGCTTACGTCCTACAGTCGATACAGCTCTGATACCACTCTGTCACACCCGACTTTCCGAAGAAAACCAAGTGCATACCTATATGCATGCCAGGATCAAGTTTCATGCATATAGTGACATAAAAGTGTATACAGAAACAGTATCACGTAAGAAAAAAAGAAAGATTATCAGAGATTTACGCTTAATCCTGGAAACGAAGGCTCCAAACATCACAGGCAATCGACTGGGGGTTGCGTACGCCTAGCATTCCACAACATCTTCACGTCATCTTCAGGTAGCTTCCTCCTTCTGAGCAACATTGTTTATAGCAAGGGTGAGCACTTGTCATACTCAGCAAGTGTGGGGAAAAAGAATGAATGCAAAGGCTTTATAGTGGACTGGGCTATAAGCATTTAAGCAATTTTAGTTGATCAGATTTTATTAGCACCTGATTACTAATAAAGTTAAGTTTATACCAACCCACATTAAGCATAAGATAAGAAATACGCCATAAGCACATGGCAAGCAAAACCAGAGAACACGATTTAAGTCCATCTTCAAGTTTAGTTATCATGTGAGGGTCCAGGCCGCCCGTGACCGTGGGCACGGCTAATCGATTAGTTTTACACTCTGCAGAGGTCGTACATCTTTACCCACAAGTCGCGTAAAAGTCCCGAAGAACTTTAAACCCAACCATGCGATGCCGATCGGGCACCATACCACACTACCGAGGTGTGATTGCATAGGGACGCTACGAGGCCGTTACAAAGATCCCCGGATGAAGGTCGCCCGCTAGGTTACCCGGTCGGTGCAACGTATAAAGCTCCTGACGAGTACCGTGTCTTAGCTAAGCCCACACCTACGCCCGAGCAGTCCATACGCCACTACCCGCCGGCCCCCAACCCTTATCGGGTAAAGCATACCTAACACCTAGTTCACTAATTAATAAGCCAAGACAGAGCCATATGTCTTGTGGTAGCACCGTTTTCCGGGTGGTTCTCCATGTTCCGATTAAACATATGATCTTGTATTAAGCAATCAAAGATATAACATAAAGGTAAAACAAGTTCATCATTGTTGTTCATTAAAACCACCATAACCGGGTATAGCAACTAAGCATAACTACCCAACATAAATGTAAACCCAGGTTAACAAGGAATGACAATCAAAGACTAGGAAATCCTTAATAGGAACCCATCAAAATTAATGCAAGCAATGCAATGAGTGATTAAATATAGTTCTTAGGACAAAAGATCAAGGACACACTTGCCTTTAAACAAGGAGTAGTTGCTCAGAATATCTTCACCTTCACACTCTTCCAAAGCTCTCGAACCACGCTCGTTCTACTCGCATCAATCATCAGGCACAAGCATGCAAAGCAAACACACGAGTACAACTAAGAACAATACACCAATCGAAAGAAAACTTTAAAAGAGCGCACAAAAGAAACGACTCGATTAGATGGATCACTAAAGAACACAAAGGGTGCTTGGAAAGGCTTGATTAGCTTTAAAGAGATAGTTGCGGAAGATTGGAAAGATCACTCTGGGATAGAGTTTGATTCTATTGGTTACGCAAGCGCGAGAAACACTGAAAACAAAACTAAGCTCGAAACTATCGTGAGATCATTATCAACAACAAGAGACTACGCTTGGCATATTTTAATTAAGAAATCATGTGAAAGAATATTTCAGAGAAATACTCTATGTTACCATTAAACAGGTTACATTTAATTAAAGAAATCACGATAAACCTAATCATGTTTTATTTATAACATTCCAAGTAGAAGTTATGTCAAATTAACAATTACTTTAGAAAGATGAAGCGGGTGTAAGATATCTAAACGAGTAACTTTATATCACGTGTTCAACTAAACATATTTATATTGAAAAGGCATTTATGAAGTCATTAGGCATATTAACTTTATTATGAAAACCGGTGTTTAACTCTAACATCTTTTATTTAGAAAAACTAGTTATAAATAAGGATTAACCAATTACATCATGATTAAAGAAAACCGGATTAGAACCTATTCACTTTTTATTCATAAAAGCATTGGAATAAGAATTAGTCAAGATTAACATGCATCTTTAATGTTAAAACAAGTAACAGGTGATACACATGCTAACGTACAAGTTACTGTGAAACGAACTAGACGGATAGCAATGAACTATCAAGCGCATAAGAAACCTTAGGCTAGGGTTTAGGAGAACTGGTCTACAAAGAGAACTCGGATGAACAACTGATATACTAACCAAGGGTGAACTGATCTAACAGGTGAAGTAGATAACAGGGTAAACACTAAAGAAAGATAGCTACGATAGATTAGGTACAATAACACAGCTGACTCATGAAGAGACAACCTAACAGAGATGGAATGGACATCAACTAACTAGATGCTGATAAACAAGATTCTATGATGAAACAAGAGTGATAAGATTATTTGATAGGCAAATGAGCAGTGCAAACTACTCACACAGACAAAGCTACTGAGCTAAACAGAAACTCTAAGGCTTGATTAGATGCACACGGTTTAGCTTGGGGCTAACACTAGAAAGATTTAGAGCTTCGGATAAACTTGATCAAAAGAGATAAAGTCGATACCGAACGTCTAACGAATTGTTTGCATAAATGAGAGAACAACGATATGAGCTAGGTTCATTTTAATTAACAAAACAAATATAAAGGATATTTCGGAAATAAAATATCCCGTGTTGACATTAATGCAATATTAAACTTTATTTACGAAACCGGTGTAAAGAACTAGTCAAGTTTTATTAATAAAGATTCATATAGGAATTAACCGATTAAACATTTAATTTAGAAGAACTAAACTATATGAACAATCTAAACGAAGCTTTGTAATTCGAGTTCATCATATTATTATCAAAAACAGTATTAAATTGGTATTAATCAAGATTAACATTTATTTATAAAACCGGAGTAAAAGCCTAATCAACTTTTAATTATAAAAGTTAATTAATCATTAAGCAAATTAATATTTGACTTATGGAAAACCGAGTAAAAGATCTAATTAGATTTTATTCATAAAAGCATGTCAAGTAATCATTAATCAAATTAAATTTGGTTATGAAAAACGATATATAGATCTATATTGCTTTTATTTATAAAAGACATGTATAACTAGGCATTAATCAAAATTAATATTAATTTTATTTTCAGAAACAAAACATGGTGAAAACACACCGCTAACGCGTGCTTTACATCATTATGGACCTAACGCAACTTGAACGGATTAAATCGGAGCTAAAACAAAGAAGATATGAGGAAAACAAGATTGGAAGGACCTTTACGCGATTAACTATAGATTTCAAGGGCTAGCTAAGAAGATTTGCAAGACACACTAAATAGTGCCCGGGAAAAGGTTAAAGAGCGGGGTTAGATCTGTAAAAGGGCTCTGGTTGGATCTGGTTGTGAAGATCTGATAAATCTAGGGGGTCACGTACAAGATCTGCAAGACACACCCTTAGATCTAGCTATTACAGGATTTTGCAGGGGCCTTGCTGGAAAATCGCCACCTTATCTTCTTCCTCGGGCTTGGGCGCACGGGAGCCATAGGAGGGGGCGGCGGCGGCCCCGGCGGCACTTCTCGCCGGCACCTCGGCCATCCGAGAGCCCGGTACCGAGTTGGGGAATAGAGAGAGAAGGTCATGGGGAACAGTAGGAGTGCTCACGGGGGTGGGAGGAGGACGGGAGCGGCGGGATTTCGCGGGAGGGGGGCCGGCGGACGGCTCGGCTCCATGATGCCGGCGGCGGCGTTCCGGTGGCATCCGGCGAGGTGAAGATGCTCCACATGAGCAGCTTGTCGTCGCACAGCTCCTAGGGGTCGCGGCCCAGTCCATCAATGCTCCCTTGCGCCGAATCGACGATGGCCGGCGGTGGCGCCGGTTCGGCCGGCGAGCTCGCGAGGCGGCGTCTCGCGCGCAGCAGGTCGCGAGGCGGGGCAAGGTGCGGGGGCTAAGGGCGCGGCTGCGGCGGCGCACGGGGGGGGCGGCGCCCTTTGGGGGGGGCGGGGGCCGCGCACGCCCCCGGCGGCGGCGCGCGCCGGCCGGGCCGGACTCCCCCGGCCGATGGGCCGCGGCGGGCCGGCCGGGCCGAGCGGAGCGGGCGCGGGCGGGTTGGGCTGAGCCTCGGGCTCGGCCCAATCCGGTAGATAGGTTTTTTTTTTTTTGAAATATTTTCCTGTGCAAAGTTAAATCCAGAAATATCTAGATAAATCGATAAAGCCACGAAAAATACTCGAAAAATTCCAAAAATTTCAGGAAAATTCCCCGAGCTAGATTAAGACATGAACAATCCAAATAAAGCATTTGGTGCTCATGAAAAAGATTGTAGAGCCTTCTATTAGATAGAAAATGCTCGGAGAAAATGAGAATAAATCCCAGAAAAATCCGGAAAATTCTCGGGAGAGTTTGGACAGCTCCTACACGCATTTTTGAAACCTTTTTGCACTCAAGAACCACTAGATGCATCGGCATGAATGCAACACTCTCAACTTTTATTTAATTTAGAAAATCAAACAAAGAATTTTTCCTATACTATATTCCCTGTAAAGAAAAAAAATGTTGGAAAATTTTAGAATTATGAGAAAATCGTTATTTAATTATTCTTTCTATTCACATCCTGAAATTGGAAATTTCAGGGTGTGACACGTAAAATGGCTATTTCTCTGGGCCCACATGGAACTTTGGTAACGGGCATGAAACCGAGCCCGTTACTGTGAAATTAACTTCAGAGACGCGTTCCGTGAAGCTGCGTCTCCACTGTCTCGACGAAATGAGACGCATCTATTTCTATGCGTGTCTACTTTCTCTCTATTAAAGGTGACGCTTGCTTTCAACCTACGTCTCCTATATCTCGATGAACGGGCCAGGTCCTGGGGCCCACGGTCAGGATTGGTAACGGGCTTTTACACTTCCCGTTACATTGTGGGCATTTCTGTAACGGGCTTTTCGTATGAAGCCCGTTACTCACTGATCAGTGTTTGTAACGAGCTTTAATTAACGCCCGTTACATATACAGTGGCCACCCCTACAGTAACTTGCCCGGTTGCCGGCAGCATCCTGGAACCAGCCAGGATTTGGTAGCCACCAGAGGCTGCATCCTGGAACCATCCAGGATTTAGCAGCCAACAGGGGCTGCATCCTGGAACCAACCAGGATTTGGCAGCCACCACAGCAAGGAGACATCACAAACACATTCTCACATCACAGATATAGGCAAAGAAAGATCACATTTATAGACAAGCAAGGATCACATCAAGTTTCAAGTTACTCTCATCAGGGCTTGTTTCGATGGAGTCATGAGAAAACTGCTTGAACCAGGCAGTATCTGACCCCAACCAAGCAAGCCAAGCAGGTTTCTCAGGCAACAACACCTGACTAAAGAAGACTGAATGAGTTCCAAGTTTTTGGTCACAATAAACTCATGGTGCACCACTGTAGAAGTTG
This sequence comes from Cenchrus americanus, assembly GCA_947561735.1. Classification (NCBI taxonomy): domain Eukaryota; kingdom Viridiplantae; phylum Streptophyta; class Magnoliopsida; order Poales; family Poaceae; genus Cenchrus; species Cenchrus americanus. Next base: position 69,242,393 of record OX387242.1, read on the forward strand.
CCCTTTCGGTCGATGGTCTGCTTAAAAATGTACTCGCACATCATCTCCTGGACACACTTTACATCTTCTGTGGAAACATCTACAGGAGGTTTGAAATCCTGCAAAATACAATCATTTATGAGAATACAAGTAGAAATCATTTTCTGAGACAAGGTTGAGCATTATATTATCTACTTACAGCAGCCTTCTTGATGTCAGGCATGTCGTCGAGTAGTCTTAACATATGGAATGCTACATGGAATCCACACAAAGAGGACCCCCGTGGCTGCTGAGCACACTGCATCGAGGTACCAAAATGACAAGTTAATCCAGTACCAAATAGGTAAGAAGGGACCATAGATAAACCTCAGTCTTACAGCGAGATTTGTTTTGTGCTTCAGTGTGGTTTTTGGCTTTTTTCTTTCCTTTCGTCACTCTGTCCTGTGCATCACCAAAGGCCCTGCATGATCAGCAATACCAATTAGAAACACTAAGAGATAGATTTTTTGTGAACAAAAAATACCGTACCAAAGGCCCTACATGGTCAGCAATACCAATTAGAAACACTAATAGATTGAATTTTTGTGAACAAAACCTACAAGAAACTGACCAGTTCAAAACATTTAGGAGGTCTGGGAACTTTAGCGGGGGATGTTGTTTAGCATAATCTAGATACCAAACCTCTTTGAACTTCATACCAATGATCACGGTTACCCAGTGGGTAGTGCAATAGGCACCCACCATGTAGTAGTTGTTCATCCTTGCATTTGAGATTGCTTTGCCAACTTGCTAAGAACGCTGAGAAATATTTGTTGAAGTAAACAAATCTGGATCTAAAAACCCAACATTGATCTGCTTCTCCGCTGCCTTTTCCATCATTTTATTACAAAAAATCAAATTGTTAGCATGCATGAACTTTGCGGTCAAAATTAAAGAAATGTCTTTTTAGGTTTTAAAGTACTTACAATGTCCACAACCTCATGAAGGTAACAACTAGAGAAGCCAGGGTTATAAGGTTAAACACGCTACTGAATATAATGTTTAACATTAAAGCACCACAACCACCTTTAAAGTAGTCTTGATCCACCTTTGCTGGAAAGGCAAGTTTATCCTTACTATGTTCCATGACATAAGTATGCAACTTGGCACAATTTGGTCCAGCAACCTTTACATTAGCTTCTGACAACATAGGTGCACCAGGCTTGTATTTTGGTCGGTCCTATTCTGTCCCATTAACACAATTAAGAATCTCATTTTTAGACAGATGTTTCCTGGCCTGGTTCCCCTTCTGCAGTGGAGATTGCATGGGGTCCTCCTGTTGCAGAGGCTGTTGTACTTGTTGCATCTGCTGCTTAGGGGGAGATTGCATGCACTCCTCCTCCTGCTGCTGCAGAGTCTGTTGTTTCGTCTATTGCTTATCCTTATGTTGCAGCTACTGCTTAGGCGTAGTTTTCCTGGGCTCCTCCTGCTATTGTTGACGCTCCTACTGCTGGAGAGGCTGCTGTTTCGTCTGTTGATTATCCTTAAGTTGCAGCTGCTGCTTAGGCAGAGTTTTCCTAGGCTCCTCCTCTGGTTGTTGTCGACACTCCTGCTGCGTAGTTTTGCTGATCTACTGCTGCTACTACTGCTGCTGTTGAGCCTTCTCTTGCTGACACTAAGCTGCAGCACCTCCATTTGATGTTGTACCCTGCTACCTGTTGCGGCTTCAGGGTTGGGATGTCTCGTCATGAGTGGTATAATGATCCTATCCTTTGGCCATTGGATCCTTTGAACAAGAGCCTCAGCTAGGGTTGCTACGTCACCCCCATCAATTGGTACAGGCAGAGGGTATTGACTCGCATTGACCCACACATAAGTAGGTTGCACCACAACATACCCATCCTGCACCGGTATTGAATGGCAAGCCTTTTGAGATGGAAAGACTTTCGCTAGTGCGAGCTCCACAGTGCCATCCAAAAGGCTGCACGCGGTTGGCTCTGTCAGCTTATCTATTTGTGTCCAGCATAGGTGATCGACTATCACTATGCACTTCATTCGCTTCGTCACCGTTGGCATTCCCATGATCTCGCTCTCTGCCATCTTCCTCGCTATCATGCACATGTTCTTCCTCGCGGTCATGCCCATCTTCTTCCTCCATGCCATCCATATCTTCTTCCTCGCTGCTACTGACAGGCGCTGGTAATTGGGAAGGAAGAAGTGCATTTTTTGGTATGTTGATGCCTGATAGTCTTAGAGCATGGACAATTGATTTAAATGTTTTGTCCTCCATCACATCATGAGCATCAGACCTCTTGTTCCTCTTCTTCCTGTACATTCCAGTGAACTCTTCACCAAGCCCTTTACCCCAGCCAAGTGAACTAGACACGCCTCGGACCCGACCTTGATGTTCTGGAGTCTCAAGTGCTGCGATGAGAATATCATCCTCCCTAACCCGAGAGAAAGAACCATCGCTACCCTGAGCTGCAAGTGTTTTCACCCTATCTGCTACCCCCACCACTGCAAGGTTACTGAATGTTATGCCCCCGCTTCCTTCACTAGTATTCTCCTTCTTCTTCCCTACCCTTGCCCGCAGATAAGGTCTCGAACGTCCAGGAAATTGGTCCCAAGGGTTCTGTTTTCCTTCGCCGAGCTTTGCAACCTCCTCCTCCCACTCTTTCCTTTTACCATGATAACCTTTTCTGCCTGTCTTGTGTGACTTATTATGCAATGCTCTCTTTTGTTTTATCTCCTGGCTCAATTGTTGAAATGAAGGAGAATTGATTTCCTGCACAAACATGTCCCAGTCTTGTTGCTGCAAAAAGGCATGCTTCACAAATGGAGTCTCCTCTTCACTCACATATTTTTTTCTTAAATAGGCCTTGAACCGCCGTTGCAAGGTTCCAATCTGTGATATAGCTGCCTTAACTACCTTGTTGCAAACAGATTCTTCAAGTTTGGCTGGGTAATCTAGCTTTTACTCTAAAACTATGAACAGATGGTCCTTCTCAATTGGTCAGAGATCATCAACCGCCTTGTTGGTTGACACCCTCTCCCGAGCAATGGGACCATAGACCAATACAAATCTATCCCTCGCAGCATCTGAGGTTAGCCAAAAATGGGCATCAAGTCCAGTTGTAGTCAACTTGTCTTCTGGCCATTTGGTTTGTGTCCTTGACCCGTGGGATCGAGTACTACTCGCAGCAGTCTGTGCTGAGTGACCCTGTAAAGAAGGTTCACTGACGATGGGTTGTGATGATGCACTGGAGGTAGAGGAGTTTGTTGTTGTGGGAGACTTCATAGATGATATGTCAGGTTTATCAGTTGAGCAACATAAGCAAGACTGAAAATCTGAATATCTTATTAGATAAACTCGTTTTCTCTAACAGACAAAATAGCTGATACAGTCGTAAATAAAATCAGCATAGACATACACAGTTCATATTTTACTTAATTAGCATACAGGGATAGGTGCTAACCATTTTGACAGGGACACAACAATATGCTTATATATCAAAGCAGAGAATAAATTCCTTCAACTGCTTCCTTGTCCAACTTGAGCAGCGATGGATTGCGTGTTCCAATGTACATGCATCAAGAGGATAAAGCAATGGTCATGACATTATATATGACAGTAGCGAAACAACACTCACAACACATCATGACACCAACAAACAATATATATGACAGTAGTGAAACAATTAACACTCACAACAAAGCATAAGACAGTCTAGTTATCACTACCTTATAAACCACTGCGAAGCAATTCCCACTGACATTATGTGGCCATCGGAATTAAAGTATGCTAACAGGTCCAAAGCATAAGTGTCGATCTGGTACATTCAAAGCATAGCAGGATCAAAGTATGCTAACATCCTTTATGCTTTTCATGAATTTACAGTGCAAAAATTATAGCACCAGGAACATGAAAATGAATTTTAACATTTCATATAACTTCATCTATTAGTAACAATTTATTCAAAACAGACTTGGAGGGTGTTGGGGGTTCAAGCAGGACTAACCTCTGTCACGAATGAAGTAGTTGTTCTCGTGATGGTGAGAGGGGCCGGATCCACGTCGGCTCGTGGCCTGAGGCGGCCTGCTCGTCGTCGTGGCCGGGGACGACATCGACAGATCCGCGTCAACCGTCTTTAGGTTGGCCAGACGTACGTTCGCACGCCATTAACCGCGTCCTCGTCACCGTCGTCACGCAGGGAGCGGTGGGGCTGGAGAAGAGCAGGGCTGCGGCAGGGAGAGAGCGGCGAAGGCGAGCGGGGCGAGTGGTGGCGGCGGTGCAGAGAATATACGCGTTGTGGATCTGTCTAGCGAGGAGCCGAATATGAACGGTGCGTGTAACTGTGTTTAATGAAACTACTGGCGTGCCCTTAACGGCTCTATGTAGCAATTGGAATTTCATGGGCACTATTGTAAATATAGGTGGCAAATTTGGAGCAGCCCGACGGTTTGCCTGCTAACGCTGACGAGTGGGCTAGTGTCATGGGTGATGATGGTTAGTGAACCCGGATCGCCTTTGTTAGTGAACCCACAGCGGCTATCTTTTTATTTTGGCTGCTAACGCTTACGCGTGGGCCAGCCACTATTTTCTTTCGAATGAAACGTGCTTCCTTAAAATATTAGAGCCCATAAAACAACACCTAAAAATCATAAAAATACGAACAATTCGTATTTGGACATTTAGTATTTGAATAAAATATCAACAATCACACTTGTGTGGCCAAGATTCTTAGAATCTGTTTTTACATCCCATGTTAATGATGTAATAATTCTACTAACATCTAGTGTGCTCTAAAAATCTACAAATTGACTTGCCAACATAATTTGGGTACCTAGACTTGTCTTAAAAATTTCAAATGGTTTCGATGAGGAATTATATACTTGTGTACAAATATCTACATCTCTCACATAGTTTCATAGAATGTTTGCTTGAACATTGAAATTTTCCACACTTTGCAACATGTTCGAACTCATATGCATTTGAAAATGTAACAAAACCTTGTGTTCACCTTAAGCTTACGAAATGTAAAGTTCCATCACTAATGGTTGTGTAAAACAAATATTATTTGTATGTTGTACTTACAAAGAAAAAAAAGGCATATAAACATCACTCAACAAACGGAATGTACACTAAACAATGAAATTAATGAATAGATGGTGATTTTAGAAAAAATTAGAAAAAATATCAAATTTGGACAACGACAAAGAAATACTTGTTACAACATTTGATTGCAGATTAAAAGGAGAAATGAGAACTATTCTTCATTTGAATAGAACTGGCCCCTACAGTCATTTGAATAAAACAAAAGTGGAACCAGAGGGCACCGCCGCCCGCCACCGCCGCCGTCGTGCCCGATTCGGTGGTTTTGACACCCAAGACGGCATCCCAGGCCTCATCGACGGCAAATGAGACCACCGCAACCTTCGATTTGACTCACAAACGTGACAAATCAAATATTATCTATCAAAAACTGATTAAAAACTGACATCCCGATAAAATCAAATCCGCATTTAGTAATATGTAATAATTTACATTCAAGATAGATAATGTTCATTGATGCTTGCACCTACATCCCAATGTTTATCCTGCTGACGGCGTACTCCACGGCGGGGCGGAAGCTACGCGTCCAGAGGTCGAACTCATGATGGATGCGACACTCGGCGCTACAGTAGTGGATGATCTCTTTGGTATCTGGCCCCTAGCGCCTACATCCCGCTTCCCAAATGCAGATGTGGGGATTCTGGACGGGCAGCAACAGAATGTCGTCGGCAGCGGCGGTGTCATCAAGCTAGTACCACCACGCAATGTTGTCGAGATCCTGCTAGATGAGGTACCGCAACCGCTGCAGGTTGTGGTTCTTCCACCGGCCGTTAGGGGCGACGGGCCGCCGCTGATTTCCTGGAGTAGTGCCATGGCTTCGGGGTCTGCCTGGTTGCAATGGTACTTCAACATCACTAAGAAGTACTTGGCACCGGAGTCTTTAGCAGCGGCATCTCTGATGAACTTCAGACCCTTATCGGGTTTCCGCTGCCTCATCAACCTCACCATCCCCTCGAAGCACAATGCCTCCGGATGATTGGCCTCACGGAAGCACTGCTCAAAGCATGACCTGACGTAGCGATTCTCGTATGTCTCACGAAGATCACGCAGCGATACGTGCAGTAGTACCTCATCGGAGTTGCAGATGCGCAGGTGCCGCAGATTTTATTGCGAAGGTTCAGAAAATGGAAAATGGCCACATCCTAGATGGAGTGGATGATGATCTTGGTGAGAAGTCCATCTGGCAGCAGCAGCATCAAGCACACTGCGGCCATCAAGGAGAAGGGGAGAAAATAGCACAGCGACGGGGTTCAGAATTTGAATGGCGACGAGGGTTGAAGTTGGCGGCGACGAGGGATGAAGTTGGCAAGAAGGATTGAAGTTGAAGAGGGTTGAAGTTGGCGACTAAGATTGAAGTTGAAGGAGGCGACGAGCTCGAGGGTTGAAGGTTGAAGATGGCGCCTCAGCCATGTCATAATAAAACCATAAATGGAATTGAAAAGGCGCAGCAGTTTGGCTGTTACCGTTGACAAGTGGGCCTGACATCATTGCCCCGCCCCTTCTCCTTCCCGCGTAAGTGAAAGGCGACGCGTGGCTTTGCGCCTGAGACGGAGCCCGATGCGCAATCGAGTGGCACGTACTGGTAGTAATGGAGTAGTGGGCGGGGGCAGAGGCGTCTGACGGTTCCGCGTCTTGTCAATATAACTACCTTGCCCAATCGCCCTTTCCTGCTTTCCCCTGCTTCTTCCATAAGCTTATCATATTTTTCTTCACTTCTTCTTCCTCCTCACGATTCACCACTACAAATCTTCAGTCACCGAGAGAAGGAGAAGATGGCGTCGAGGAGCCCACCATCGTCGAAGAGGGGACGAAGGGAGGACGACGACGACAAAAGCCGCCGTCGGAAGAAGTTAGACAAGGGGAAGGAGCCGGCGGCCAAGGACGCCGACGAGGAACCGCTCTTCGACGACACTAAGTTCACAGTTGAGCTGCTCTGGAGCACCTTTAGAAAGCTTGAAGGTGTTGACGAGGCCTTCGAAATCAAGGCGCATCATGATGTGCACAAGGACCCGAGCGTGAAGGGTCTCACCTTTAGGATCCACGGGTTGGCTGAGAAGCTCAAGAACCTCCCCGTGGTCGAGCGGGCTGCCCGCCGCCACTTCTTCGACGATGGCGGCTCCGACGGTGACGACGGCAACCACAGAGATGACGGCAGCCACAGCGGTTATGATGGCGACAACGGCAGCCATGGCGGCGACGGCGGGATTCCGACTAATTGATAGACTCCTCTACCAATTAGTAACAATAATGTCTGTGTGCTTTTGTGTCTTCATCCGGTTCTTGGACATGAACTGCTTAGTTTGTCTGTCGATCATGAACTGCTTAGTTAATTAGTTTGGTTGTCAGATTTTGTATGTCATGAACTCGATCTAATATACGCAAGTAGATCCAACCGCGTTGTGATGAACGGTGTTCTATTGTGATGAACTGGAGATCTGTTGTGATGAATTAGATCTTATTAGAGTAGTCATTGCCGACTCAGGTTAGCCTGCTGACGCTGACGCTTGGGCCAGTGTCATTGGCGACAATGGTTAGTGAATCCGGAACGCATTTGTTGGCAGTTGGGTCCGGGCGGGCATGCAACGGTTATCTTTTTTATATTGGCTACTGACGCTGACGCGTGGGCCTGTCATAATTATTTTTGAATGAAACTTGGTTCCTTGAATTATTAGAGCCCATAAGACAACACCTAAAAATCATAAAAATATGAATAATTCGTATTTGGACATTCGGTATTTGAATAAAATATCAACAATCACACTTGTGTGCCCAAAACTCATATATTTCGTTTTTACACCCCATGGTAATTATATAATACTAATAACATCAAATTTGCTCTAAAAAATTTACAAATCGACTTGGAAACATAATTTGGGTACCTAAACTTGTCTTCGAAATTTCAAGTGGTATCGATGAAGGAATAATATACTTGTGTACAAATGTCTACATCTCTCACATAGTTTCCAGCAATGTTTGCTTCAACATTGAAGTTTTCCACGCTTTGCAACATGTTCGAACTCATATGCATTTGAAAACTTAACAAAACCTTATGTTCACCTTAAGCTTACGAAATGTAAAGTTCCATCACTAATGGTTGTGTAAAACAAATATTATTTGTATGTTGTACTTACAAAGAACAAAATAAGGCATATAAACATCACTCAACAAACGGAATGTACACTGCACTATGAAATTAAAGAATAGATGGTGATTTTAGAAAAACTTAAGAAAAAGTATCAAATTTGGACTAATAACGATGAAGAAATACTTGTTACAACATTTGATTGTAGATTAAAAAGGAGAAATAGGAACTGTTCTTCATTTGAATAGAACTGGGCCCCACAATCATTAGCGACGTTGGGCTGATAACCCGCGTCGGATTTGCTGCTCTCCCAAAATTTTACACAAATAATTCGAGCATAATACAAAAGCTAATCTACTACTGATTTCCTATTCCAATACTCTGTGTGAACTTCACCATTTCACAGCGCAACCAACAATCTTCGCTGCAAAATAGAGAAATTTGAAGCCATCCTTTTTCCACACCGCAGCCACCACCGGTGCCTGTGCACGGCTGATCGCCGCGCACATGTGCTGAAGGCGGCAGTGGTTCACCCCAAATGCGCCAAGTCGAGTAGTGGAGCGCACGCGCGGCCTTCTCGCGCAAAGGCAGACACCCCTCGTTGCTCAGCCATCTCGATGTCGTACTGCCGCCGCCCGCGACCCGCCTCATGTACCCCTTCACGGTGTCGTCGTCGACGGCACTGCCATTGTCTCTGTAGAGCAAGATGGCACATAGATAGGCCGCCGCATCGTGCCCACCCTCGGCGGCGCGCCGGAGATAATTGTATCCCTTGTGTTCGATGAAGAAGGCTTTGATTCCGGAGAGGAAGCAAGCCTCTGGATTCCCGAGACCGCTCAGCATAGCAAGGAATGCTTTGTAAGCGGTGGGGTTCCACACCCAAGAAATCTCATCTCGTATCCCCTCTATCGACAAACGCCGACCGACGTCGCCGTGGCCGCACATGCGGCGCATGGTCGAGCAAGTACCGCGTAGGCTGCGGAGGTCAGCCAAGGGCCGCTCTGAGGTCGCACTGACGCGCACCGCAATCTCATTGCGGAGGTCTTGAGGGAGGCCTAGCAGCGACGACGGTTGGTGCCACGTGCTTCTTCCCGGCATGCTATCCATCTCCGGCCGGGAATGGTGACGATGAGGAGTAGGCAGTTGTTGTTTTTTGCGAGTAGAGATGAAGGGGCAGGGGATCTAATTGTTTTGGAAGGAGAAGATACAGGAGATTTGTTTCCAAACACGGTTTAAGTATGCAATGGAGACGACATTTCGTTACTTCATGTATCATTTAATTCTACATTGGAATCACTACCTCTGCAGCGATGCTCTTAGCCATTTACTGGTAATAGTTTCTCCATTGACCTTCTTGGGGACCTCTTCCCGTTTCCTGTGCTCTTGATCTTATCCCTTCCTCTCCCTTTTTTGGAGATGATGACTACATTATGGTGTTAGTTTGGTGGACCCCACCCCTTTCCCCTCTCTCCCTCTCCTTTTTCAAATGTTTGGAAAAGTTAATTCAAATGCAAACTAACACCTCCATCCAAACATCCAAGATGTTATTTTTTTATGTGTTAAATTGGAGGTGTTAAAAACTACCACTAACAGTAACACTAACATCTACCATCCAAACGTGGCCAAGATTATGTAGAGCAGTAGTGCCAAGAGTATGCGCCATCTACTGGACACGATGTTTGGTTACTCCGTGTATCATTTAATTCTACATTGGAATCACTACCTCTGCAGCTCTGCTCTCAGCCATTGACTGGCAACAGTTTCGCCATTGACCGTCTTGGAACCTTCCCGGTCGTTCTTATGCCCTTGATCTTATCCCTTCCTTGTTTTTTCAATAAAAGGTACCGATGCCTATCGGTCCTCCTAAATTCAAGTTGCTTCGTTCTTCTCTTGATCTAGATCTAGCTATATGGTTCCTTCTTCTGATACAATAAAGTGAGTCACTTGCTTCCTTCTTCCTTAGATCTAGATCTAGCTAGTATATGGTTCCTTTTTCTGACACAATAAAGCGAGTCACTTGCTTCCTTCTTCTCTAGATCTAGATCTAGCTATGGCGCAAAGAATAGATCTTGTAGGGCGCAAGCTTTTGCTTTTCTCTCTTCTTCCTCCTCCTCGATCTCTCAGTTGCTAGAAGAATTCTTGTGATAGGGGTGATTGGGTTGCTCATCCCTCGAACACAGCTGCCAGAAGAATTCTTGTGACATACTCCTTCCGCGCAGCCGTGTCCGGGGAAGGTAGCCCAGAACCTCTTGGCATCAGAATGAACAATTTCATCCTGTGTCCAGTGATCATTGTTTTCAGGAAGAACAATCCTTCATCCTATGTCCAATGATCATTATTTTCCTATGTTTTCTCCTTCCACTCACAGAATGCTCTTGCAAACCAAAAGTGCAAGTTTAGCTAGAAAGCTTTGTGGTCTCATTGTAAGACAAGAATCAGCTCTCTAAGCCATCAACAAAAATGGAGCTTGTTCAATGACCACATGCAGCAAGATTGACGACCTGCGAGCAAGATCGATGTGTGTGTGTGTGATTTTGCATATCTCGTCATGAAGATATGGCCGCATTGTAACCTTGTTCTGATGTATCAATGATGACTGTAATCTGTGTGTGTGTGATTTTGCATATCGCATCATGAAGATATGGCCACATTGTAATCTTGTTCTGATGTATCAATGATGACTGTAATCTGTGTGTGTGTGTGATTTTGCATCTCAAGAGACATACTTTTGTGATTATCTCTGTGCAGTACAATTTTTGTATGATTTACCTAGTCACTTGCAAAGCTTGTGATTATCTCAACAGTTTGGCGAATCAACTTGTTTCTCTCAGGATTCCTGATGTAAGTTAGATCTGGATTTGGCAAGTGGAATTATGCCACATTGTTGGAGATGAACTCTTTTTTTACTTGGCATATCTTTTTAGAAGTTGGCAAAGCACAAGATTTGCCAAGTAAAATTTGGCAAACTCTTGGAGATGCTCTAATCCGTGTCTCTTTTGATGTAATCTGTTCGTGATTTCGCATATCTTCTTGCCCATACAAAAGCGAGGCTGGTTCGTTAGTCCTCGTCTCTTGCCCGTAACAAAGGCGACGCTGGTTCTTTAGTCCTCGTCTCTTGCCCGTAGCAATGGCGACGCGGGTTCGTCAATCCTCATCTCTTGCCCGTTACTGAACTGAAGCAGAATATAAATAGAGTATATATAGTATCTTTGGCAGAATATATTACAAGTAGGATTCAAATTCCACCACATCCCATATATTACAAAAAGGATTGAAATTCCACCAATACATCGCATGCTTTATATTACAAAACGGATTCCATTTCCACCAACAGACACATCCTCCGGCATTGCAAAAAGGATTCAGTAGAAATCAGGCTTGCCTTTTCTTCCTTGATTTCTGTATATGGATTTTTCACTATGGTCGCTTCACAAGTACAGTGTTTTGTTAGTTCCCAAGAGCTGGGGCTTGTATGAAGTGTGAAAGGATGGAATTTCGTCAAACTGGTTGTATTCCTCCTCAACAACAACATTTTCAATCCCCACAATCCTTTTTTTCTAGGCATAACCACAGACCAGTTCTTCTTTGCAAGGTCAGGTACATAGAACACTTGCTCAACATTGTTGGCGAAGACAAACGGTTCGTTTTTGTAACCAAAGACCCGGAGATCAACACTAACATAACCATATTTGTCCTTGCTCACAGCTCTCTTCCCATTGGTGACCCATCTACACCGAAACAAGTCCACCTTCAATCCTACATAATCAAGCTCCCATATCTCCTCTATTTGACCATAATATGTGTCTGTCTCCGTGTTATCATCATCATCATGACTGCCGTCAAAGACGGCCCGTACACGCACACCACTATTTTGATAGACGCTCTTTTTATCCTGGGTCATGGTGTAGAACGTGTATCCATTGATATCCATTCCTTCATATCTTGTAACAGTGAACAATGACCCCACTACTATATTCCTCATCTCGTTGGTAATTACAGCATTATTGTTGCATGTCTCGACATAATCTCGGAGGCCACCTGCTGAAACCTTGCATGTGCATCTTTGCAAGCCAAGCCCTACCATGGTTAGGGTTGTCTTCACGTAGTTGTCGTTTGTGCTCATTGGCAAATGGTGTAATTAGGTGAAGTTGTTGTATCACAGTGAAATGAGCCTTTTCGAAGGCATCTGCATCCGGAGTGACTGACCTTTTCCCCATGGTCCCAACACCTGAAAGCCTACCTTCATGCCGTGGGCGAGGAACACCAATGGGGTTTTATGGGTCCATATAACCCATGGCCCACTCCACTGCTTCGATGGTCTCATAGCCACGAAGAATGGCTCCCTACGGAAATAACCGGTTATATACCAATGATTTCAGGAATCCATAGAACCTCTCATATGGAAACATCTGATGAAGGTAAGATGGGCCAAGGAACCAGATTTCCCTTGCGAGGTGTGCTGTTAGATGCAGCATGATATCAAAGAATGACCGTGCGAAGGTAGCGTCAAGTAGGCATAGGGTCTCGAAATGCCTCCTCTCCAAGTCCAATAGTTTTTCCTCATCAATCACCTTTTGTTCTATTGCATTGAAGAATAAACACAAGCTCATGACCGTGTCGCAAACTAGTTTTGTCTTGATACCTCTAAGTGCAATAGGAAGAAGAGCTGTCATCAACACATGACAATCATGAGATTTCATCAAGTTGAAATTCATTTTCATGTACTTTACTGACACTAGCCTCTTAAAGTTTGATGAGTAGCCTGAAGGTACTTTCAAATCATGCAAAAACTGACAGAATTCTTTTCACTCTGCCTTTGACAAGGTGGTTGCAGCAACGGGAAGGTTCGTCCCCGTCTCTGTTTCCTCTGCATAGAGCTCCGGCCTAATGCCTAACTCTTTAAGATCCTCCCTTGCATTTTTATGATCTTTTCCTTTGGACTTCTGTTGTAGCAATGTTCCACAAGTAGCTTCACACACATTCTTCTTGACGTGCATGTTGTCAATCGAATGACGCACATCCAACATCGGCCAATACTCTAGCTCCCACAGAATTGATTTCTTGTTCCACATTCCTTCATCTTCGTCACCATCTAGTTTCTTTATTTTGCCAAGGGTTTTTTCAGTCAGTTTGGGCAACTCCTCGATAGTTTTGATGTCCTTGACTTTCAAGTGGACCCGATCTCCAGTCACATGCAACGGCACCTCTCAATTCTCCTTTTCCCCATTAAGCTGACAATCCATGGGCTGGTATGGATGTTTGTTGCCGAGGAAACGACGGTGCCCCATAAATACGTATTTCTTTGAATGTCTTAGCCATATTGCGCAAGTATCTTCCAAGCAGTGTGGGCAGGCTGCACCTTTTCTTTTACTCTGGCCAGAGAGGTTTCTATGAGCCGGGTTGTCGTTGATGGTGGTGAACAACATGACATGCATTGTGAACTCCTCATGCTTGTACTCATCCCAAACCTCCGGCACACTAGGCTTCCACAATATCTTCAAGTCATCAACTACTGGCCTAAAGTAGACATCAATACGGTCACCAGGTTGCTTTAGCCCGGAGACCAATATTGTCAGCATCATATATTTTTGTTTCTTGCATAGCCAGGGTGGAAGGTTGTACAACGACAGCACAACAGTCCAGGTGCTATGTGTTGAGCTCTGGTTACCGAATGAGTTCACACCATCTGTGCTCATAGCAAACCATATGCTCCTTGCGTCGTCAAACCATGAGAAGTGGGTATTAATGTTACCCCATTGTGCTGCATCTGTAGGGTGCCTAAACTTGCCATCTTTCTTACAATTAAGCTCCTTTTGGCCTTCTTCATGCCAATGCAAGAGTTGGGCCTCCTTTCGTGTTGCGAACCATCTTCTCAGCCGAGGAATGATGCAAAAATACCATGCCACCCTCACAGGAGCCCCTCTGTTAGCCTTCTTCTTGTCTCTGATCTCGCCGGGCTCGGTCTCGTCATCAGCATTATTATCATCTCCACCATCCTTTTTCCTCTTGTACCGATCATAGCCACACTTGGGGCACTTATCTAGGTCCGCATAATCTCCACAGAACAATACACAATTGTTCTTGCATGCATGGATTTTTTCAACCTCTATTCCTAGAGGACAAATTATCTTCTTTGCCTCATAGACAGACTCTGCTATTTGGTTTCCTTCAGGTAGCATGTCTCTAAGCACGTCCAATAGATGTTTGAAACTTTTGTTGCTCCAACCATGATCTACCTTAAGCTGCAGAAGTTTTAGATCACCAGAAAGGCGAGAGTACTTCTGGGAATCAGGATAGAGGGGTTTCTTTGCATCTTCAAAGAACTGCTTCAGCCTCGCTAATTCAGAAGGTGTATACACTCGTTGAAACTCAACATCCCGCAACATTTGATTAACATTGTGCATACGTTGCAACACCTCACCATCATCGAAGCCCGTAACTTCTTAATCAGTGACATCCTCAGGCCTCAACACATTTGGTGGGAATAATGGTTCATTTCCCTCAAAAAGTCCACTATCATCAAGGTCTTCATCATGGTTAGCATGGTGTCGCACTTCACCTTCACTTAGGCAGCTTGCTTCAAGGTCATTAAGGCCTTTTTCACCATGTTTATTACAACACGTGTAATTTTTTGTGAAACCACATGTGACCAAATGATGAAAAATAATTTCCCGTTGTGCGAATTTCTTTTGGTTAAGACAATCAATACAGGGGCAAAGCATTGTCTGAACACCACAGTTTCTCATATCCGCCTCTGCTTGATTTAGAAAACCATTTACCCCTCTTAAGAAATTCTGCCAATCTTCTTGGGGCTATCTGTACATCCAAGCCCGAGCAGCAGACGTCATCTGCATTCCATACACCAAATGAGCATAATTCATCACACAAAAAGACAGTTGAAGAATTTCAATAAAAGGGGCCAATTAATTACCACCGTACCTTGACGAGGACTTTCTACGAGGTGAGCGCGACCGAAGAGGAGGGATCGGAGGCAACGTCACGGCCACGGCGACAGCGCGGAGGACGGTGCGATCGACGTCCGCTCTGGCCCCTTTCGCCATCGCGCACGCGCGGCCGATCGGCCTGCTGCATCGCGCCGGCTTTCTGAGGAGAGAAATTAAGCGTGATCCTTAGAGCGCGCGTAGCTGGCAGCGGCGAACGGGACAGGCCGGCGGGGACATCTGAGCACACAGATCGAGCGAGTGACCTTCTGAAGAGAGAGAGAGAGAGAGAGCCAGTGTTGTTGTCGGAACAGGAGTGGCCTTCTGCGGAGAGAGAGAGAGTGGTGTCGGAAGGATAAGACACAGACGAGATAACAACATGCGTCTCCGACGTGAGAAAAAAGGCGACCCTGGGTGGCAATCAAAGGAGACACATCCTACAAGCATGTGTCTCCAGTACGAAATTATCGGTAACGGACTTTATAGCCCGTTACCAATACGACAGCGATCGGTAACGGACTTAAGCAACCCGCAATTGATAGGGCATTGATCGGTAACGGACTTCACAAGCCTGTTATCGATAGGTTTGACATTTGTAACGGGCTCTTTTAACATCTGTTACAAAGAATTTATGTCACGGGCGTTTAAGAAGCCCGTTACTAGAAGTTCATATTGGTAACGGGCGTTGTGTAGGCCAACCCCGGGGTCGTCCCGGCGCGCTTATAGGTATGGGCCTCAAACAACAACCGTTACAAATGTGGGTGGATGTATCTGGCGTTAAGGGCCCGTTACAAATGTTGTGTGACCTATTTGAGGTTTTCACCCTGTAGTCCCGAGTGGTGACACCACCGGGACTAAAAGCCGATATCAATCATTGCTCCAAATAGCTGGTGGAGGCCACCCCCCGTCGTGGCTGATAATACCAACTGGGACTAAAGGGGGCTCATGCAGTCATTTCAGGCCACGTCGATGAATCACCTTTAGTCCCGACTCCAAAATTGAACCGGGACTAAAGGGCCGTACCAAAGTCCGGAACTCTACCGGTGGCTGTCGTTCTATGTGGATTTGCGTCTACCACCGCTGTTGTTTAGACTGTCTCGGGAGCTCTCTTCTTTCATTTGCAACTTTTAATTAACCTCATGCATGTCTTAGCCACTGTAAATAGAGCCACAGGATCTGCCGGTTTCTGTGTCAGGCAAGGGAACACGGTGTCACATCCTAGTGTCCCATGATATTGTTCTCTGTTCTGACCTGTGTCTATACGCTGCCTGCCGGCTATAATTGTGGTACAATTAAGCTTTTCACTGCACCTTTCAATTTATTCACACTCTGAAATGCTCCCCTTTAGGCATTTCTCAGGGACTTAGGTATTTCATGTTACTTGGTGATTTCTAACGCTGGCAATCCTTTTGACCGACAGGCAGGAGCAGGACTATTCTCGTAGCTCTGATGTCGCAGTTCGAGAAAGCAGTGGTTTCAAGCTTAAATTCTATCCCAAATTAAACGTGAGGAATATTGCAGCCTTCTCTGAGGAATCTTTGAAAGCACGGAAGGCACTTGCTAGCATCTACGGCAAGGTTTTGGTAGTTAAACTGCTCACTACAAAGTACAAGAGCTTTATTCATGCATGTCACACAGAGGTAAAAAGGAACCTTGCTTGCCTCACTACGGGAAAATCAATGTTGTCGTGCGTTCCCATCTTTGCCGTGCGTATTTTTGCGGGCGCACCACAAAAAAAGCTTTGCCGTGCGCATTATATATGACGCACATAAAAAACGCCCTATAAAAAAAATAGTTTTCTGTGCGTTTTTTCTACACGGCAAACATTTTTTCCACCAGACGTTAACCCCGTTAGCTTGTTCATTGCCTTTGTTGTGCGCTAGTACAAGACGCACGGCAAACATATACGTTTGCCGTGCATTTCCCCAAGACACACGTCAAAGTATTTTTAAAAAATTTGATTTTTGTACTTCTTTTAATTTCCCCACTACAAAAACATTATTTTGTACTCTATATTTCAAATTTATACATGTCTTGATTAATTTACTATTTTTAACAATTATGTGTCACTTAAAGAATTTTTGTCGTATACATCAAATTTGAACCGCAAGCGCATAAAGTAATGTAGTCAAGTTTGTGGAAAAATCATATTTGTGTAATTGAATCATTTTTAAGACCTTATCCATGAAATTGGATGAAATTTTGAACATTTTTTCGCGAATCATGAAAACCCAAGTGCGGTTGCAATGTTTTAAATTGTATAAATCGTCGAGGTCTCATAGTATCCTATGTGAAGCTTGTGATAAATCATATAGAGTGTTTTGAGTGTTGGGAATCAGAAATCGATTTTGAGATATTCCTGTTTGATGATAGTCATGAACCTCAACGACAGCGGCATTTACCAAATTCCCTCCTTTTGGAACCCAAGCTAGCAAGTGTTCGTTTCACACAATTTTCACACTCAGGCTTTCGGTTGCAGGATCTAGATCAAAGTCCAATAGTCATTTGTAAATCACCACTACTATATATGCACCAGTTTTTTCTTTTCTAAAACCACACAAGCAAACCTCCCAAACAGTCATTAACAAACTAAATACACCCATCAATTGTACCTACCAAATATCTACTTTCTCTCACTCACTCATACCCAACGGCCCAAATTAGTACTTACATCTACTTTCTCTCACTCACTCGTATCCAACGGCTCAGCTCCTCCGGATCAAACCTCGTGCCCTCCCAGTGCCCCACGCGCCTACTAGCATCGAGAGACGAAGAGACCAGGAAAGAAATTAAAAAAGAGGCCGACCTGAGCAAAACGAGGAGACGCGTGACTCCTCTCCCTGATCCCTTCACACACCGTCCTCCCTGCCTCCCACCGCCGCCCTCACCTTCCCTGGATGCTCCCAAGTCCCGACGTTGGCTTGCCTGGCCCGCGTGCCCTCCCGCCTGTGAGTCGCCGCCGTGCCCGCGCCTCCCTCGCTGTGTCGCCACATCTCACCGACCGCAGCGGCATCCCCCGCGCCGCCACGACTCCCTAGCCGGCGTGCCTCCATAGGCGCCCGTGCATCTCCCCCGCCGCGGCGGCCTCCCCCTGCTCCTTCTACCCCTGCCACAGGTCCCTACATCAGCAAGCCCCCACGGGAGCCCCCGGCGACCGCAGTCGTAGCCGTGGTCGGCCAGACCGGCACCGTGGTTGGCCTCGCGGCCGGCGGAGAAGGCTCCAGTAGGGGCGTGGCCGGGCTTGCGACCTCGATGTTGGGGCTCCTCCCCCGGTGCTCCGAGGATGACCGCGCCAACACCGGAGCAGAGGAGACTTAATATGTTGCAGACGCGCGCGGCCATCCTCAATCTTCTCTTGCCAGCATCTCCATCTTCATCATCAAGCTCAAGCGCTGGGAAGCAACCTCCTCTCCACTGAAACCCTTCCAATTTAGATTATTGCCTGAACAAATTTTCTATGTGTGTGTGCAGAACTGCAGATGCCGGCGAGATCTCCTGGGGCACGACGACCGGAGCTCCCAGGGTGCAGTGACGGGGTGTGCAGGCTGTTGCCTGGCGAGGTGATGCCGCGGCGAGATGGGACATCCGGCCATCGACAGCAAACCACCGCTCCGGTTGCCGGTGAAGACAGCCGTGTTCCGAGGAGCGAAGGTGGCACCCGCAGTCCCCTAGGGCAGCAGCAGTGCGCGCTGCTTGTGCACGCACCCACATCAGCGTTGACAGGCAGTCAAAATTTGGCTTCTGTTGTTTCGATTGTTCCTTTTGCATTTCGCTTTTGCCTCACAGGGATGCGCGTTGCTAAGCGGTGGCTGGTGCGCGGAGAAAGTAGTGGTGTTGGCGGGGCAACTACTGCCTGTGCCATATCGGGTGTCACTAACGGACGTTGCCGGGTTACCGGAGGTGGCTTTCACTATTTGGTCAGTTGTCTTCATGACCAGCCATCTCTGACCCAGTGAATCATTCTTGGTAAGAAAATGCTTGCTTCTCAGATTCGAGAGCTCAATACATGAGATCCCATTCATGGTAGTAAGTCGATGTGCATCCTCTAGGAAAATGGATGGTATCAGGATTATATTTTTTGATCCCGATATTGTTTACTCAAATCAGTGAACTTCTGAAGTGATTTCTATGAGCTTATTATTTACTTGGCAGTTTAGAAATTGCTCCATCTATGATTTACAGGGTTTTGAGAAATTGCTTCA
The DNA here is from genome assembly GCA_947561735.1 of Cenchrus americanus. Classification (NCBI taxonomy): domain Eukaryota; kingdom Viridiplantae; phylum Streptophyta; class Magnoliopsida; order Poales; family Poaceae; genus Cenchrus; species Cenchrus americanus. The sequence continues at coordinate 69,261,689 of OX387242.1, forward strand.
TCTATGATGAAATACTTTCGTCTTACCTTGGACTAATGCAGTTATTTAAAAGTCTTGTAACTTGTAAGTAATCTTTGCTGGACCGTTTTCTGAATAAAGTTTCTTTCCATTTAATTTCCCATTTGTAATGCTTAATACCAATGTGATTATAACAAAAAGGATGGGGGTGAATGTTTACATCTTTTTGGATGGAAGGAATAGTTGTTTTTAGGTAAAATATGGGTAGAGAAAGCTTTGCCGCTCTTAATGTTACTGTATTTGATCATGTTATGAAACACTTGGCTCCTTTTTTTTGTGAGTGTAGCTTTATCATCATTAAAGCTGATGTGCATCTATAGTCTATTATCCATTTCACATTTGTCACAATAATCCTTATTCATATTCTTGATCACTATTTTCAGAGATATAAGTTTGACAAGTCAAATTCCAGTAAATTTTGGACAAATTGACTGATATTGCTTCTTTCATGCTAGGCCACATTAGCACTTATGGTCCTTGTGGTTCAACAAGCAGAAGGGCGAGTCGAGTAGGTGGACATTGGGTGGAGCTCCTCTTGGTCAATTCCTGTGAATTACAGCAGAATGTCAGAAATGAGTGTCGGGGACAGCCATAAGGGTCCCCTAAGTAACCAGGGGAAACCCCCCTAAAACTCACAAAAAATGTGAATCACGGATCAACCCACGAACCTAAAGCACGCGCACGACTCGATCATTGTCCTGGTGGCCCCCGTGACCCGCCTGGGCGGCACAGCAGAACGCCCCTCGAGTAAGGTCCGCCTCGCTCGAGGGCTACGCGCCCCCTCGGGTGGGGTCCGCCTCGCTCGAGGGTTGAACGCCCCCTCGGGCGGGATCCGCCTCACTCGAGGGCTCAACGCCCCCTCGACGAGGACCGCCTCGCTCGAGGGCACCTGCACACACGTCGTCCACGCTCCTGCCCCCGTATACGGGCATTTAATGCTCTGACATCGCAGGACGCGCACCACGACCCTGACACGCCCGGGGATCGCGTCCCTGCGTTGTTTCACCAACTCCCTGGGGAAGGCCATCCCCGCCACTGTGTAGCGATGTGCGATGAGGCCAGTGTCAGCCCCGTGACACTGTGCCGCCTACCCCCGTACGGCTAACGCACCGAGCCCTCGAAGGGGGGGCCGGCAGCACCCTCGAATGCCTTTTCCGTGACTACGCAGGGCTACGCCATGACGTCAGGACGGCGGGAGCGGTCTCCCCCGTCGCTGTCAGCCCTGTGCGGCCATCCCCGCCACTGCCGCGCCACGCCGAGCACTGTGATGACATCCCGATGCTGTTGGAGTGCACAGGGACAAGACGTCGCCACGACTGCCACTGTGCCGCGTACGGGCCCCCCGTTGACGGTACCCTCGAACCGGCCCGCGGCGGCGGCCGGACGACCAACCACTTTGCCGCCACCCTCGAAACCGCTCTTGTACGAGCACAGGACGCGCCACGACGCCTCGACTGGAAGCGGGATTCGCCAGGACAGCCGTCAGCTCTGTGGCACTGCTCGCCACACCTCCACACGTAGGGAAATAGTGTGGCACACATGTAAAGTGCTCCCTCCTTGGCCTATAAAAGGAGGGTCAGTCCCCCAGCCGCAGGGGACATGAGACGACGGACAGCGATCACCCACATGCTCTCCACTTTCTCCACGATATTGGCACTTGCCTCAATCAATACCTCTGGGACTTGGAGGTCAGCCCTCCTCTCCCGCCACGTTTGTAGCCCCCCTCTACGAGCACCACGGTGCAAAGCAATACAGTGCCCCGAGCACACCGTTGCTGGACGTACGGCCCCGGCCGGAACCAGGATAAACCCAGTGTCATTAGTTGCTAGCACCGGCCCATCGAGAGGCAGATCGCAGCGCTCTTTACTAGTTAGTGTCGGGACTACATTCCGCACCGACAATGAGTATATGCTTTTGTGAAATTAAGATAGTTGACAATTTGTTTCTACGTTGTTTTCAGAATGTGATGGCAGCTAAAACAGGAGTCCTAGGAGCAGATGTTGAGACTGAGAGCAGGGTAGCAGAACGACCACGGCTTAATCTGAAAAGTCGTTCGAATCTGATAGGACAGTCCAATGAAATTGTTGTAAAGGAAAGGTAGGCTTCAAAAAAATTAGTTGTTATCATTTGTTGTAATATGTTGCCTGTCGTATGTACAATAAATACAAACTTGTCCAAGCACTATTTCGGTTTCCATTTTTTTCCAACTTGCATAAATTTTTTTTGTTAAGCTTAATCAAGCAATCCATGATTATTGTGAAATAAGTGTCAAACTACTCTGTTGTCTCAGTATTAAAAACAATAAATTTGATTCCAGTTTGATGGTAACATACTAACATGATTATTTTGCTTCAGCATTTTTAGCTATATGGTACATGCTATGTGTGAATTGCATTGTTGCATGCTCACAAGATCATTGATGCTTCCTTGTATGGCCAAGTTGAGTTCAATCAAGGATGCCTTTCTTTAAAGTTGCCTGTGATTGATAAATCAGTGGTTACATACATCTGTCCTCGGCAGCGTACTGGTACAGCAGGCCAATGATCAGTGGCTCTGGTGGCCATGGCTCAGCTCATGCCCCCGTGTGGTGAGGGCGAGTACACTCATAATAATGGATGATGCAGAAACATAGATCATCGATGGCTAGATCATTTTGTTTTGTGCCTACAATGGGATAAACATAAGTTACAGGATAGCATGTGTGTGCAAGGGTACTTGACAACATGGTATATTTGTACATTACTTATGCAATTTACAAAAAAACTATTCTCATTTTGCGGGAAATCATGAATATATCCAGAATATATATTTTTCTTTAGATTTGTACTGCTTTCGAGGTTTGACCATATATCCTCCAGTTTTTTTTAATTCCAAGGGATTTCACCTACCGCAAAGAATTGCAAGTGCTAATTGGGCATTTGTTTTGATGTGCTTTGATCCCATGATAATTCTGAAGAACTTTTTTGTTCTGAATTGTTACTGTAGCTGATCTACTGTCCTTCAGCATGTTAGGGAGCTTTGAATTAGTTCTATGTGAGTACAATTCCAGGGTGATTTACAGAACGACAATGCAGCCTTGCACTCTGATTCGGAAAAGTAGACATTAAGAATATGTCAGTTTGGAATTTCTGATCCTTTTGTTGATGCTCTTGGAATATGTCAGGTTAGTCAACAGTTTCAGCTCTTGGAATTAGATATGGCACCTGACAATTCCGGTTCCAGCTAACTGAATAATTCAGTCAAACTTTCGCAGGTCTATGAGACTTTTATGGTTTCATAATCAGTTAAATAGTATTTCATTTTGCAAACTTGATTGTTAAGACAGTCTGGCTCCATTATGCTGTTTAACCTTTCTGCACAGCGAGGGACGGCCGGTGGTGGCTGGTTTTGGCAGGTCTGGAGCGGTGGCGGCGGGCCGCCGCATTGGGTGCTAATGCAAAACACTTTAAGTGGTAAATACTGAAACCATTGCTATCTTTCGTTAAATTGCAGGACTGAAACCCTTGCAATCTATAACTCCTATATAGGAGCTCCCCACTAGGGAGTTCACTCAACATGCAAGCATGCCACCTCAATAGCCCCACTAAGACAATGACATCCAGTGGTGGGCCCCATTGTTTGAACTAGCTAAAAAATGTTATAACTCAAAAATCAAAAAAACCAAATTAAATTCTGATTACACCAATAGATTCATTTTAATAAATCCTTCAAAACAAGATCTCATATGAATATATTTTGATAAAATGACAAATATGCCTCATCGATGGTAGTTGGTATAGAGTAAAGTGAAAAATAAAAAAAGAATGAAAAAAAGGAAAAATAAAAAATAAAAAATAGGAGGGTGATAGTAATATTCTAACTCATAGATTTCTCCGACATACTTGCGACAACACGCAGGGAATTGAGAAATATAAAGGAATACTAGTGCAGATTTAATTTGACAAAATCCCGCAGCAACGCGCGGGGTGTTCAAACCTAGATCAAAGAATTACCAACGACGGCGATGAGGTTGCCGAGGTCGCCGAAATTCTCTCTTATGATTATACGCGTGAGGTTGCCGGAATTCTCTCTTACGATCATTGCATTTTCCTTAATTCCCGCAGCAACGCGCGGGTGAGATTCCCCTAGTTTATATTGTGCAGAGGTCCCGTCCTCCACATCGACGAGCTCCGAGATAACCTCCCTTGGAGGAAACATGGCATCATTGGCCTCCATCAAGATCCACATGACCCAACATCTTGATAGTAGAATCCCATGTCATGTATTATCTTATAGGTTTCCTTTTTATGTCTCTGGCATGTTGTATCTACATAAAGTGTGCCAGATATACTTCTTACCTATAAGTACATCTTGACTTCTTGGTAGTAGAATCCCATGTCATATATTATCTTGTAGGATTTACTTCTGTGTCTCTAACAAGCTGCATCTACATATATATTTCAACTTAGTAAAGATTATTGGTGAGTCCATTGAAATGACCTTGGGTGTGTATTGGTTCATATTGCCTACCACAATAATGCAAGTCAGCCAAGACTCTTTTTTAGAGTATCATTGTAAATTGCTTAGCTCATCAGTATAACTCTATTAAATGTTCTTATATATCCTTGTAAATTGCAGGTGAGGCTTTGGAGACGATTGAGGAAAAACAACAATAATGTAATGGAGATTCATGTGTTTTGGTTAATTTCTGGCTATAAATGAGATTTGTCTTGAGTTTATTTGTCGTGAGCAAGATATATCTTATTTGTAGGATGTGAGACATGCCTTGTTAAGCATGAGTATCTTTACTTGTGACTTTTGAATCCCTTTGCATGAGACTTTTGTCATGAAAACCTTGTTGTCTTTCATTATGTGCATGATCTTTTAATTGTCCGTAGTAACGCACGGGTATTACACTAGTAAATGCTCAACAGCCATAACTAATTGAGGCCCAATAGCCAATACTCTCGCAGTAAAATTTGGCTTGGGGGTCTCGATAGTGGATTCAAGCCAAACAGGATTAATAAAGGCCCTTTCGTCCACAGCAAGTGACGTTTCAAGTTTCTTTTTAGCATTGTCATTACTTTTTTTTCCTTTTTTTTAACCAGCCGAGAGCCATGGAGTCTAGCAGAAGCATACAAAGATTAGGCTTGATGGTTTCGATCACTAAATGAAAACACTCAAGTTTAACCGTTGTGACTTTGTTTTGCAAAGACGTGCAGGTGTTGAGTTGTAGTGCCGACAAGAGCACGAGTTTCTCCCCGGAAAATGGGGCGTATTCAATGGCGCAAATCACGGAATGGAGATAATTTTACGATGAAGACATGGAATATCTTAGAATCATTCTCTTCACATTAGGCTATTTTCGGAATGCAAAAGTTTGTTCGTCTCTCTATAAAAGGAGGCCGGCCGACACTTGTAAAGGGGGAACTTTTGAGAATTACACTGTTTGAGCTTTCGTTCACCACCCTTCGTGTCTTCAATTTGTTTCGTTCCCTTCATTGTTTGTGTTAAAGCTTTGACATAGCACAACATTGAGCAAGTTGTCATAGATGGTGTTTAGAAACCAAAGTATCTCGCTAGAAGTTTTAGAGTCATGAGAGTCACTTGATTTAGTTTGTAGCTGTAGTAAAATTCAAATTTGAAATTAAATTCAAAATTTTTTATTTTGGTAATTTACAACTTGTATTGTCTCATTTAAATTCATGGTTTTTTGCGGATCAATTTAATAATTTTAGTACATTAACCCTAATTATGAGATTGAAATGAAAGTAAATGAAAACGTCTTTGCCGTGCGTTTTCTATTTAGCGCATGACAAAGATATATTTGTGCCGTGCATTTTTGTTAAGGAGCACGGCAAAGGTTATTTTCTATATTTAACTAATCAATTGCATTCCAAGAAATTTTTTCAAAGAAGCCAAATTTGAACTATAAGTGATTTAAATAATAGAATAAAATGAGTGAAAATGATCTATATAAAATTTTGGTGTTTTTTGGAAATCATTTGATAATTTTAAATATCAAACGCAATTAAAAAATTTTAATGATGCAAAAATGTTTGTCATGTTTTATTGTGTGGCGCGCGCCAAAATAAATGTTTGCCGTGTGTTTTACTGTGTGGCGCACGGCAAAGCCCAGCTACACACCGGCCCAGCACCACCCGACCTCTGTGAGCCGTCGATCTCGCGATCTGACGGTCGACATCAGACGAAGACTCGTATATAAGAAAACCTTCTAACCCTAACCCTCTCCAACTCCTCCACACCGCAGCCCTCCCAGACTCCTACACGCCGCCGCCCCTTCCTCCTTCTCCAGTCGGCCCCTCTCCCTCCTCTCCTCCCCAGATCCCGGCCTCCCCTCAGCTCCCGGCTGCGCCCCACCGACGGCTCGAGCTCCTAACCGCGGGAGGAGGAGCTCTAGGCTGCTGGAGGTGGCGGCCCGAGCTCGTCGCCCGAGCTCCCGGCCGCCGGAGGCAGAGCTCCTGGCCGCGGGAGGTGGCGGCCCGAGCTCCCAGGCATGGGAGACGGAGCTCTTGGCCGTGGGAGGTGGTGGCCCGAGCTCCCAGGCGCGGGAGGCGGAGCTCCTGGCCGCAGGAGGCGGCGGCCCGAGCTCCCGGCCGCGGGATGCAGAGCTCCTAGCCGCGGGAGGCGGCGACCCTAGCTTGTCTCCCGAGCTCTCGGCCTTGGGAGGCGTCGACCCGAGCTCCGGGCCTCGGTAGGCGGCGACCCCAAGATCCCGCCGCGGCCAAGATCCCCCCACCCAAGATCCCGCCACGGCCCGCCCTCCCTTCCCCTCCCACACCGGCAGACAGCGATGGCAGACGACGACCTTTCCTCTCCCTCACTGGCAGACGACGACCTTTCCTCTTCCTCACCGGCGGATAGTGACGCAGGGGAGGCGACCATCCGTGCGGCGGCACGGATCCGGCAAGCGCGGATCCAGGCCAGGGGGTGGCGTCCGGGCCGGTGGCGTCCTCGGCAATGCGTCCCCGACGGGGTGGTGGCCGGTGGGCGGCTCCGACGTGGTGGTGGCCAGCCGACGGCGGGCCCCGCCCTGTGTTGATTTTTTCTTTTTTTGTTTTGTTTGCCGTGCGTCTCAACTCCGGCGCACGGCAAACAATGTTGGACGCCGTCTCCAGGGGATGTTGGACGTTGTCTCAAATGTGTCGTCGTCTGTTGCTTTTTTTTTGTCGTGCGCCGGCCGTGACACACGACAAAGATTGTTAACCGTGTGTTTTTTAGGAAGGCGCACGACAAAGGGACTTTACCGTGCAAAAATCTGCCGTGTGCCCTTTGCCGTGCGCCTCGTAGAAAACGCATGGCAAAGCCTTTGCCGTGTGTTTTCTAGCCTTTGTCGTGCGCCCGAGACGCACGGCAAAGCTCTGTTTTCCGGTAGTGGCTGCTTGATTTATTTTGTCCCTATGGAGTGGTCTGGTTGTCCATATCCTTATCCATCTAGGCAAAACCATTTATTTCACAAAGACACAAAATGTTCCATTTTTTGTAAGTATTAGGTTTAGCCGAGTGATATCTTTTTACTGTAAGTTGCCATCTCTCATGAATTACTTTAGTGTTTGTTCTAATTCTATAGTTGTTACAAGAAACTTCTGATGGTGATAGATTTTAAATCTTGGGGCTCTGAATGCTGAACCATGTGTTTGGTATATTCCTCATTAATGTATCAAAACCTGCCATATGAAATGCATGAGTTGAAGTCAGATATCATATGAAATGCTGAAGGTTGTAGTCTGTATCAGCTTCCTTAGTTTAGTGAGCTATAATATGCTCATTGTCTACTTTTATATATGATGGCAAGCACTGCTCAAAAGTGAGCTCCAGTGTAGTTATTTGAGTATAATGTTTCTGCAGGTAGCAGATGTTGATGCCAAAGAAAAGACACCAGTTGGTCATGGAGAAGTAACATGCTTTAGCATCTATTCCACAAATTCTGATGTACAGGCAGCTGATTTTGGAAATGGTAAAACTTGCATTTGGGTTGATGTTCTAGATGGTGGAAGGGGTGTCCTGATGGAGTTTTCTCCTTTCTTTGAAGATCCATCCATCAAGAAGGTTCAATATTTTCTTATTTTATTTTTCTCTATGTATCATTATATTAAGAAGAATAAAGGATTGGGTTTAGAAACCCATAGACCACACACACACACACCCTTTTACATCTAATGGTGTATCACTCTCTCACTTTTCACTTGACCCGAGACCACTAGACAGGAACTCACACATTGGCTGGCTCTAGAGGAACTCCACCGGAGAAACTCATCTTTTACTAAAACCAGAAAACTATTTAGGCTCAGATGAATCCCATCAAACACACAGCTCGATTGCAGTGATTCCAAATGGGCCAGGCTTAGTCTGGTCATCAATGTTAAAAGATATATTTGTTATTAGGATATGTGACCGTGTATATCTTCTGATATAATCTAGATGGTAGTTAGTTAGCTTTACTTGTAACACAAGATGATGTATTCTACCTCTTGTACAAGCCACCGCAGGGGCTCTTCCTATGTATATAAACACGTAGCCAAGTGCCACGATAGGCATCTCGTTCAACTACTTTTCACATGATATCAAGAGCCTTCTCCACCGAGTTTTCTCATGGCGTTCGCTTCATCCTCATCCGCGCTCTCTGCTGCCATCTCCCTCACCACCTTCCTGCCGGTGACGGAGAAGCTCAATCGTGCCAACCACCAGTCGTGGAAGGCGCAGATCCTCTCGGCCTCGAGGGGCGCTAAGCTAGCAGATTGGTTGGAGGCCGGTGCAGAGCCGTCGGCGACGCTTCTGCCCAAAAAGAAGCCCGACGATGCTGATGAACCTCCGGTGGCGAATCCGGAGTATGCTGCATGGGTAGCAAAGGATCAAACGGTCCTAAGCTACCTTCTCACCAATCTCTCCAAGGAGATCCTCAGTCATATCAACACCGAGGTCACGGCAAGGGGTGCGTGCGCGGCCATTGAGGTGCTTTTTGCATCTCAGTCCCACGCTAAGATCATCAGCACAAGGATGGCCCTCGCCACGGCATCCAAGGGTACATCCTCAATCAGTGAGTACATCGCCAAGATGAAGGGATTGGCGGATGAGATGGCGGTGCTGGGACATCGTCTTGAAGATGAGGAGCTTGTCTCCTATGTGCTGAAAGGATTAGATCTTCACCACATCACAGGCGAGCTCGAGAAACTCACAACGCGTGTGTCATATGGACATCGCTAGGTCCACTACTCTGGTGGGTACCAGGACCGACTACTCGGTGGGCCCCTGGGACTACTCGACTTGTGCTGCACGACACCTTATGACGTGGAGCACAAGAACAACAATGGAGTAGTACTCGGATAGGAAGCTGTGCATGTTCGGATCCATGTAAAGATATCCTAGCCGTACACGACTAGTACTCTCTCCTCAAACCAACATGTAACCCTGCCTCCTAGGCTATATAAGGCGAGGCAGGGACCCCTCTCTCATCATCCACATCATCTTGTAAGCACACCCAATCAATCTAGAGCTACACAGCATACAGGACGTAGGGTATTACGCACATTGTGGCCCGAACCTGTCTAAATTGTGTGCCACGTGTCTCTTCCTTTGAGTTACCGATCTCGGTGAGGCCACATTCATCTACCTTGGGTACTCCCCTTGGTAGGTTGCCGGTCTAAAACACCGACAGCTGGTGCGCTAGGTAGGGGATCTCGCCGAAGATCGCATGGCGAACTCGACGGCTTCAATCCTCGTCAAGCCAACTGTCGCCATCAACCACGGTGACACCTTCGTCTTCAGCTCCTGGGTCTGCACCGCAGACGACGCTGGCTCCTTCCAACACCGCCTCACCATGACGCCCAACCCGAAGACTGGGCTCGTGACACTTCTCGAAGTGATCACGGGCACCATCACCCGAAAATTCGGAGAAATTTCGCTCTACAATCAACATGCTGACTTCGAGTCTGGATCGGCCTCCAACTCGAATTCGAGATCCCCCTGGGTCATCGCATCTGAGTCGGCTACTGAGCCATCGTATGAGGATGCCCCACTCCATGAGAACTTCCCGTATGGTCTCTGCAATGCTAGTAGGGCCCACGCGGAAGCTCTCGTCACGCGCCGGGCCGGCAAGGAGATTGCCTCCGACTACTCTTCGAACTCCAACCCCGCTTCCGTCTACTACTCGGACTCCTCTTACGAGTTCGACTTTGGGTCGGACCCTGTCAAGCCCGAATCCAAGATCACCACGACAGAGGAACCGCTGTCAGGCCCAGCCACCGGCTTGGTTATAACATCTACTACCGCCGGAAGATACGTCTACTGGCCCGATCACAAGCGTGCAGACCCGACAGACAGCAACTCGCGCTGCGTCGCCTACCTCGACCTGCTTCCCTTTCAGGAGGGAACACCCCTAGCTCCAACCGAGGAGCACACATCGACCGAGGTGACGACTACTGGCTCCGATCTCAGTACTCCTAACCGCCAAGTCTTCATGGCTGCCGGCGAGACACCAGGACCCTTAGAGACTCGACCCGATCGGTACCTTGACGACATCTCAGAAGACGAGTTGTCCGCCAACGCACCCGCTGATGAAACTACCGACGACAAAATGCCCGACATGACCGCAACAGGAAGCGGAATGAACGGCGTAGACGTCTCTGGGAGACTCTTGCCATCTGGAACCTCACCGAGGCTTTGGACCAAGTCGCCAACCGGGTGCACACTACCCCCGATCAGTGCCTCATGTCTATCACCACGATAGCACGTCAGGCTCAGGGGGTCCGCGCGGGCGAAGTCATCGCCAAGCTAGCTGAAGACGCCTACTTCATGAGGGTTAAAAATAGGGTCACCCAAGTACCCCCCTCAGAACTCATGAACCCAGGCACCATGAAGCTACCAACCGCAGTCCAGCAGATGGTGGACGCAACCGCTCCCGCGGAGAACAAACAGACAACCCCAACCGCTCTAGGGCCTCAGCTAGAGGACCCTACCAGGGCGGCAACAGTGCGAGCGGCGCCGTAGGAAGCCGCCGCGGTGCTAGTCGCGGTGATGGCGGCAGCGGGGGCGGCAGCGTCGGGAGCTCATCACACGGTCGGCATAAGAGCTGGTGGCGGCGGTGATCACGGAGACCGAGGCCACGTGAACAGCCACATCACCGGCAACTCACGAGGCGTCTATGATGCTTGCCACAGAATTGAAGAGATTCATCGCAAAAAGGCTTCTAAAGCAAATGACAGTGATGGCTTCCCCGCCTTCTCCACTCGACTTCGCGACCTGCTTCTCCCAGAGAAATTCAAGCCTATTGGGATCACCAAGTACAACACGAAGTAAGACCTAGTTCAGTGGCTTAGGTGTTATGCCCTATCCATTGAAAACGCTGGTGGCAACAACGACACGAAGTGCCTCTACTTCCCATTCTGTCTGGACCAAGCACCACTCACTTGGCTCGAGTCGCTTGACAAGAACTCGATCGACGAGTGGGACCAGCTCAAGGCTCAGTTCACCAGCAACTTCGCGGGCGCCATGGGGCGCTCGAGTACTCGCATGGACCTTGCAATGGTCAATTAGGAACAAGGCGAGACGTTGCGCCAGTACATGCGGTGCTTCTTCGACAAGCGCGCGACCGTAGTCGACGTCACCGACAAGGAGGTCATCGACCTCTTCCAAGATGGAATCTACCACCGTCGCACCTTCGAAGACTTTGGTCGCTGCCGTCCGAGTTCTATCATCAAACTCAAGGACATGATCACGTCATGGGCCGATGGAGAGGACAAGGCAAACGCCAAGTACGACTCCATTCGCGGCAAGAGCAAGCACAACATGAGCGGCAACAACAACAACAACAACGACGACAACAACAACAACAACAACAACAACAACAACAACAACAACAACAACAACAACAACAACAACAACAACAACAACAACAGGGATCAGGGGGGTCTCAACAACAACAACTACTCGGGTCCTAATCACAAGCGCAAGCTAGGCAACACAGTCGCGGCTATCTAGCGCCCTGCGAAAGACAACTCGCAAAAGACCTCCGGCGGGTTCAAAGACTTGCTGAAAAAGAAAAGTGCCCATGGCATCTGGAGGGTAACCACACCACTGAGCAGTGCTACCAACTCTGGCGAGCACTCAAAGATACCCCAGACCCGCGGCCTCCTCACGACAAGAAAGGCAAGAAGAAAGCCGACGAAGGCAACGACGACTTCCAAGAACCCGACAAGACGGTGAATGTCCTCTTCGGCAGACTACCCAACAGATAGTCTTAGAAGGCCACCCGACGAGAAGTCTTGAGCATTGAATCAGCGGTCCCGGCACCTCTGAGGTGGTCGGAAGTACCCATCACCTTCTTCCGCGTGGATCAATGGACAAGCTTCTCCGATCCAGGACGTTTCCCACTCTTCCTGAAACCAGTAGTCGCGGACTCCAGACTCAACAAGGTGCTCATCGACGGTTGAAGCAGGCTCAACGTTCTTTTCACCAAGATCTTGAAGAAGATGAAGCTCGACATCACCAACATGCTCACCAAGAGCGCGTCGCCCTTCTACGACATCGTCACTGGTAACGCGGCTATCCCACTAGGCTCAGTGGTCCTGCCAGTTACCTTCGGGGAGACTAGGGAGAACTACCACACCGAGTACATCAAGTTCGAAGTCGCGGACTTTGAAATTTCCTACCATGCCATCCTCAATAGACCGGCTATCGCCAAGTTCATGGCGGTACCCCACTACACCTACTTGGTACTCAAAATGCCAAGTCTTGCCGGAGTACTCTCATTGCAAGGGGACTTCAAGATATCCTTCAACTGCGACACTGAAGTTGTAGAACTCGCAGCCACCAATCAAGTACCCAATGTGATGACGGAGATCTTTGTTGCATCCAAGAAGCTTGCCACAACCGAACTCGAGATTCTAGAAAAGACCGACACAGCCAACAAGCCTCAACCATCTGAGGAAGTGCAAGTGAAGGCCATCGACCTCGGGACAGGCGACAGTAGCAAGACTACCATGATTGGGGCGGGCCTTGACCCGAAATAGGAAGACGCGCTCGACGGCTTCTTCTGGGCTAACCGAGACACCTTCGCATGGAAACCAGCGGACATGCTAGGGGTGCCCAGGAGGCTGATCGAGCACTTACTCAACATTGATCCTAAAGCTGCCCCCAAGTGACAACGCCTCCGCCATTTCGCTGACGACTGACAGGATGCCATCAAGAAGGAGCTCGCCAAACTACTCGCGGCCGGCTTCATCCGAGAAGTCTTCCATCCTGAGTGGCTCACCAACCCCATCCTCGTCCGCAAGAAGAACACGAACGAGTGGAGGATGCGCGTCGACTACACCGACCTCAACAAGCACTGCCCCAAGGAACCCTTCGGGTTGTCGCGGATTGATCAGGTCATCGACTCCACGATGGGCTGTGACCTGCTCTGCTTCCTCGACTGCTACTCTGGGTACCACCAGATCGCTATCAAGGAAGAAGACTAGGAGAAGACTGCGTTCATCATCCCCTTCGGCACCTACTGCTACATGACGATGTCGTTCGGGCCGAAGAACGCCGGCGCCACCTACCAGCAAGCTATCCAGGCCTGCTTCAAGAAGCAGCTCAACAAGAACGTAGAAGCCTACGTAGATGACGTGGTCGTCAAGACCCGAAACTCCGACACGCTCATCGTCGATCTTGAAGAGACTTTCGCATCCCTGCGGGAGTACCAGTGGAAGCTCAACCCTAACAAGTGCGTCTTTGGCGTACCCTCAGGGAAACTACTCAGCTTCATCATCAGCCATCGCGGCATCGAAGCCAATCCCAAGAAGATCTCCGTCATCACTAACATGAAAGCTCCCACCGGCATCAAAGACGTGCAGAAGCTCACCAGGTGCATGGCGGCCTTGAACAGATTCATCTCAAATCTCGAAGAACGGGGGCTACCCTTCTTCAAGCTACTCAAGCACCAAGAGAAGTTCGTGTGGACCCCAGAGGCTGACCAAGCCTTGGCGCATCTCAAAGACTTTTTATCCAAGCCACTAGTCCTCATGGCTCTTTGCAAAAAGGAGCAGCTACTGCTCTACCTCGCTGCAACTACTCACGTGGTCAGTACTGCCATCACCATTGAGCGGCAGGAAGACGGCCACGCCTACCCAGTCCAGTGACCAGTCTACTTCATCAGTGAGGTTCTGTCAGAATCAAAGGCATGCTACCAGCCAATGCAGAAGCTACTCTACGCAGTGCTCATCACCTCGCGGAAGCTACAACACTACTTCCAGGAGTACGCGATCATCGTCGTCACTGACTACCCGCTCGGTGACATCCTGCGGAACCAAGATGCTACTGGAAGAATCTCCAAGTGGGCAGTTGAGCTCGGCGCCCTCAACATCGACTTCAAGTCACGCACAACCATCAAGTCTCAAGCACTAGTCGACTTCACGGCAGAATGGCGGGAGACTCAACTGCCAACTCCAACCGAACGACCAGAGCATTGGGTGATGTACTTCGATGGTTCACTCAAGCTCGAGGGTGCAGGTGCAGGGGTACTCTTGATCTCTCCGAAGGGCGAACAACTCAAGTATGTCCTGCAGATCTTCTGGAAGGTCTCAAATAATGAAGTCGAGTACGAAGCTCTACTACATGGGCTCCGCCTCGCAATATCATTAGGCATCAAGCGACTACTGGTCTACAGCGACTCCGCAGTGGTCATCAATCAAGTTAACAAGTCTTGGGATCACAACAAGGAGAACATGGACACCTACTGCCTAGAAGTTCGCAAACTCGAGAACAAGTTCTATGGTCTCGAGTTCCATCACGTCGTCCGCGACAACAATGTTGCAGCGGACGTCCTATCGAAGCTTGGTTCTACTCGTGCGCAAGTACCCGTCGGAGTCTTCATCCACGAACTTCACGCGCCATCCATCCCGGAGCCGGTGCCCTCGACCACTGACCCGGTGCCTTCACAACCCGTCCAGGAGGTCATGATGATCGACGTTGACTAGCGACAACCCTTCATCGACTACAGCCGCGAGAAGAAGGTTCCCTTAGACAAGAACTTGGCCGACAACTCATCCGCCGAGCCAAGTCCTATGTACTAGTCGGAGACAAGCTCTACAAGAGGGGCGCCACTTCTGGAGTACTCATGAAGTGTGTTCCCCAGGAAGAAGGCAAGGACATCTTGGAGGAGATCCACAAAGGCGTCTGCGGCAATCACGCGTCTTCCCGCACGCTGGTCAGCAAGGCCTTCCGACGAGCTTTCTACTGGCCCACAGCCATGGGCGATGCTGAGGAACTCGTCAGAAGGTGCCAAGGGTGCTGGTACTTCGCCAAGCAACAACACGTCCCGACCTACAAGCTAGTCACTATACCACCAACCTGGCCTTTCGCCTGCTGGGGGCTCAACATGATTGGGCCTCTATCAACTACGCCAAGAGGATTCAACAGAGTCTTGGTGGCTATCGGCAAGTTCACCAAGTGAATCGAAGTCAAGCCGGTCACCTGCCCAAAGGCCGACGGAGTACTCGACGGTGACCGAGTCCACACGGTGAGTGGATCAGGTATCGAGATTCAGCACATTGGTCATGGTGTTTTATGTTCCCCTACTAGAAATTTGCATCTCAAAAATATCCTTCATGTTCCATCAGTCAGTAAAGATTTTCTTTCTGTTCATCGTATAGCATGTGACAATAACGTGTTTTTTGAATTTCATCCTAAACACTATTGTGTTAAGGACCAGGAGACGAAGACAACTCTTCTCACCGAGTTGTGTAAAAATGACCTGTATCCCGTGAAGTCGATCAAAAAAGCATGCTTGGAGTTACCAAGTTGTCTACATCCTTGTGGCATCATCGGTTAGGGCATCCTGCATCGACCATCATCCATTGTGTGCTCAACCTCCACAAGATTCCCTTTGCCAAAGAGTGCAATAAAGGACGTGTTTGTGATGCGTGTCAACGAGGAAAGAGTCATCAGCTTCCGTATCCACGGTCGTCTAGTGCATCTACTGGCGTCCTTGATCTCATTTTCTCAAATGTATGGGGCAGTGGCGGACCTAGGATTTGAACCTTGGGTAGTTCTGATAAAAAATGTCAATTGCTACTGAAATTGGTGGGGAAGAAGAAGCAATATTATTTGCCTTTTCCTTCTCTTCATGCTTCAGAAAAAGTTGTGCAATGCTTGCTTCCATTCTACATGCCTCCAAGAGACCAAGACCTGAACATGGGAGAAGACTGGGTGGATTAGATTGGATAGAAATCACAAATCATATTGCCAATCAGCAGAACACAACACCGCATACCTAGATGGCTGGACTTGTGGAGTCTGGACCCTGGTGTTGGATTGCAATTGGAGTGGTGAGCGGGAGGCGGGTAGGGCAGCAAGCCAGCATCACTGCAGTGACCGGGAGGAGGCGACGAGCAGGGGAGAGCGGAGGTGGCCGCTGGCGCCACTGCGATGGTGAGGAGTGCGACCGCACGGGGCGGTAGCAGAACGGAGTCGAGGGAAGGGCCCAAGGGCCCAAGGGAGCGTGTGCGGATAGAGACCGAGTGACAACGGCCTGAGCCCCTGAGCGCTGGCGGCTGTCGCTGGCTCGATGCTGCCTGCTGAGGCTGTGAGGCAGTAGGGTTTTCAATATTGGGCTGATTTGGACTGTAATTTGGAGTGGTAAAAATATTTTGGGCCGAAATGTAGGGTAGTCCTGGGCCTACTTGGATTACCCATTAGATCCGCCCATGGTATGGGGTCTAGCCCCTAGTTCAGTAGGACAGAATAAATATTATGTTAGTTTCATTGATGATTTTAGTAAATTCACATGGATTTATTTGTTGCGTCAAAAGTTTGATGTTTTATCTTGCTCTCATGATTTTCAATCCCTTGTTGAAAGGTAATTTGATTGCAAAATCCGTACAATTCAAACGGATTGGGGAGGGGTGTAGCAAGACTTAAGTTCCTTCTTTACACGCATGGGGATTTCACATCATGTGTCTTGCCCACACGCACACCAACAAAATGGCTCAGCCGAACGAAAACATCGGCATATTGTTGAAGTCGTCCTTACCCTCCTTGCCCATGCTAGTATGCCCCTAATGTTTTGGGATGAGGCTTTTTTAACTGCTGCTTTCTCATAAACCTGCCTTCCAAAGTCAGTGACAATGAGACTCCCTTCCTCCGTGTTCATGCCAAGCATCTGGATTACTCCTTTCTTAAAACCTTTGGGTGCGCCTGCTGGCCCAACATGAGACCTTACAACTCTAGGAAGCTAGAGTTCCAATCTGAGAAGTGTGTCTTCTTAGAGTATAGTCACAAGCATAAAGGGTACAAGTTGTAAGATATATCCAGTTGTAACATACTCAAGGAGATCTGGTTCGGCCATAGTTGTAGATAGAATTGTTGTTAGCTTTGTAAACAAGTTTGTAACTATCAGATGGTAAGATCTGGACAGCCCACGGGGGTGTTAATCCCTGTGGTTTATTTATTCAGTGGGGATGAGTCTAAGGCTAAGAACTCGAAGGTCGCACACGAGTACGCGGAACACAGAGAACACGACGAGTTTATACTGGTTCGGGCCTCCGGAGAGTAATACCCTACGTCTAGTTGTCGGTGTAGATTGCTTGAGGATTGTTTAGGGTGAGCTACACAAGGGATCGCCTCGTCCGCCTTATATCGGCCAGCAGACGAGGTCGGTTCCCAGACTCCTGGTCGGTTACGACCAGGAGACCTAAGTCTACGTTACACATCTTGCCATATCCCGTCGATCTGCTTTGGTCGAAGTCCACCGAAGTCTTGTTTTGTCTTGCACGCCAAGTCTTTGAGGTCGTGATGGATTAGGTCGTCTAGGGAATCTTCTGGAAGGTCTTATGGAGTCGTGTGGGCTGCCAACTAGGTCGGTTGGGCCCACTGACAGGTCGGCGGGTCTTCTGGTAGGCCGGACCTACGTGTCGGGGA
Source organism: Cenchrus americanus (assembly GCA_947561735.1). NCBI lineage: Eukaryota > Viridiplantae > Streptophyta > Magnoliopsida > Poales > Poaceae > Cenchrus > Cenchrus americanus. Next base: position 69,279,602 of record OX387242.1, read on the forward strand.
CGGCCGTGAGCCTGGTCGGTGGGGACCCAGGGGTACCCATGTCTCACAAGCCCCCGAGTGAGGTGTAGGCGCAGCGACCTTAGAAAGGTCATGACGAAGTCATAGAGCTACGACAAGTCGAATAGCATGCACATCGGTCCAAAACGGAAGAGAAACAAATCAGTGTAGCAGCCGACCTGTTTGCAGTCTTGCCGAACAAAGAGAGGTTGAGTGACGACCTATAGGAAGCAGACTTCCAATAGATCGAAACGACGATGAAAAAATTCAGAGGGCATCAAAGATGCACTCATAGAGTAGTATCCGAGCATCGTGGCGGACAGGATGGCCGACATGATGATCCAAAAAAAGAGAGAAGAGAAGGAAAAGTGGGTCGAGTAACGTCGTGATGAGAAACGGGTTTCCCAACAGGTTGGTACAACGAGGAAAACAAGAGGGCGTCGAAGACGCACTCGTAGAGTAGTCCCCGAGCATTGAAGTAGACAGCAGGGCTGGTTTGATGCTCCAAAAGGAGAAGAAAACTAAGTCGTGGTCTTGGTCGAACGAAGTGTAGAGGCACCCAGATCTCCCAGCATGGCTGCAAGGAGTCTGGCGGGCCGACCTTAGGGAGGCTTTGTAGGCGTGCCGACCTCAAAGAGGCCTTGCGTTAATCAATACCCAGTATCCGCGGATACCCAGCAGAAGCTTGAAAGATGCGTCGTATGAAGAAGGTTGTCGATCACATCATAGCTGAAGTTGCGGTGTCCGAAATTGTTACCGTCGAGACTGTAAATCTTGACCATGTGGAGTATAGAGACACCTAGATGTCCTGCATTACTACGAAGAGTCTGCAGAGCCACCCGAGGCATGCCGACCTAAGGAAGGTCTCATGTCTATAGCGCCCAAGCACCCGGGAGTGCTTGGCAAGGCCATCAAGCACGCACCCCACAGAGAGGCCTTCATTCCCGACGTAAAATCCTGGGTGTCCAGAGCAGGCTGGCAGGGCTACGATAGCACACCGACCTTGGAAGGTCACACATCTGGGGCACCCAACTAGGTTGGCGGAGCCGTAGATATACCAAGGTATTGTAAGACCCAGGTATTTAAGGCACGCTGACCTCAAGGAGGTCGTTTTGGTGCCTAGACAACCAACATAGCTACCAGCCATCCAGCAGGGCCATTGTACTAAGGTTTTGATGACCTTAGCAACAATAGACACACCGACCATGGAGGCCCGACGAAAATTGTAGATCTCCGTGATGCTTCTGATGTCCATGCTACTGTTGGATCTCCAGGTGCCCAGAAGGATCTGGTAGAGCAGCGAGGCATGCCTACCTCAGAAGGTCTTCAATCGAACCTACGACCATTCTGCTCAGGAAACAGATTTATAGGGTGATTGGAATATGTCCGTTTACGTGCAGAGCCATAGCGGGTGCACCAGGACGCAAAGCCTAGTGGGTGCAAATAAAGGTCATCTGGTCATAGAAGAAGGTCGTGGAGTCGTCGTCGAAGGGGGCTAAGTTAGGCGTGGAGCCCTCTGACACGAGGTCAGGTTTTGTCTTGTAGCGTAGACTGCGGGGTCACGGGTCAACAATGGTCAGAGATGCTCTCGCCACCCAGAAAGCGACAAGCTGCCCACTGATCCAGGGGGTTACTGTAGCCATGTGACCTCTACGTCGGGGCTCAGGCATCATTGATGTACAAATGACAAAGATGTCGTGAGTCAGGAAGAGTAATGTCATCGCCTTTAATTATGCACAGGCCACAGGTCCCATTATCACATGGCAACAGAGTCATTACCTCACCAGTTGCCCATGGCACGGCATTGGCTATAAATAGCACCTTTGAGGCTGAAGGGGGGCAAGCTTCGAGCGCCATTGAGCTATGAGGTTGCAATGTAGTATTTCCATCATGCCGCTAGCGTGTGTTCGTACACCAGATTGTAGAGCTTTGTTCTTGTAGATGCTTGGAGCTAGGAGAATTCTCGCGAAGTGTAGGCAACATCTCCATCCTCTGAGCCCAGCCTCGGCGTAGTATCAGGCAGAGTTTGGAGGTGCTGCTATTTGAGCTGGAGGTATGGCAGGACGTCTCTGGTGAGCACCGGGAGCTCACTGGGGCTAGGATTTCAATGCCGAAGAGCAAGCTCGTGTCTCCATTCCAATTGTTGGAGCTGGGTGTGCCTTAGCTTGCGTGCCGCCCTGCAGTTCTCTCCCGCAAGGCCGCCATCAAGGTCCTGGTGCTAGGAGAAGTCTCGCGACGTGCTCTGCTTCGGCAGAGTAGGTCGTGATAACCGCTTTGAGTAGCTCAGGCCTTGTAGTATGTTTATCTTGTGTGCCGAGTTCTAAATCCAATGAGGTCGCAAGCGACTTGTGTACCTTCGGATTCTGGATCCAATAAGGTCGTAGGTGGCTCATACCCTCGGGTTCGGGATCCGATAAGGTCATAGGCCGCTATGTACCTTCGGATTCTGAATCCAGTGAGGTCATAGGTAGTTTGCGTAGTCTTGGGTGGTCCATGTACTGTTCGCTCTCTTCTGTCATGTACTTGGTCGATTTGGCAAAATGATTCGCTAAAGACCTAATTTTATATGATGTGGGGGCTTGCAAATTGTGTTTGCCATCAGGACGACCTGATGTTATCTTCTCGTTTGGCTAACGACCTAAACTCAGATTTAGGTCATAGCACTTGGTCTGTTAGCGAAAAATCCGCCTTAATCTTCTCGCGAACTTCTCGGGATAGAGCCATTGAGGTGCTTTGTACGGTGCAAGGAACCACAATGGATAGATTCGGTGGACCCCCTATAAATAGGGTGACCGGGGCGGGGTTGACCCCATTCCCTTCGTCTTCCTCCCGTCTCGGTCTCTCTCGCTCCAGTTGCTTTCTCTCTCTTGTGCTGCAGCGAATCTTGCGACCGCCGTGCTCCCACGCCCGCTCGCCCAACTTCCACCCGCGGCTGAGCTCACACTAGCGCCGTCGCTCCGCGCCGTGTTCCTCTGGCGCATGCGCGTCAAGTCCCTGTGCCACATTAGATCCAACTCAAACCCTCGCGGTGAGATGGCGGTGGAGGCGGCTTGCATCCCAGACCAGCAAGCAGCGTGGGTCCGGTCGACCAAGACCGAGGCCAAGATCCAGGCGCTGGTGGACCGGGGGCTGCTCCGGTCGAAGACGGAGGTGGAGTGGAGGGCCGCCGCTGGGGAAGAGTTCCCGAGCGAGGACATCAAGGAGCAGGTCGTCTTCACTTCCTTCTTCAAGCGCGGCTTCAACCTCTCGGCGGGAGACTTCTTCTGCGGCCTGCTGTACTACTATATGCTGGAGCTGGTACACCTTGTTCTGAACTCCATCACTATAGTTTCAACCCTTATCCATTTTTGTGAGGCATATCTGGGGATACCGCCTCACTTCTAGTTGTGGAGGTATTTTTTCTGTGTCAAAAGTACTAGCAAGAGGTCGGGGCCAGTGGGGGCTGTGATGTTCAATTTGAGGTCAGGCCTCAAGGAGGAGTGGATAGACACCGACCTCCCCGATAACACCGCTGGGTGGAGGTCGGAGTGGTTTTATATTGTAGATCAAATTCCTGGTCTTTCACGGCGGACTGGCCATAGGCCAGTGAAGATTAGCGAGTGGGACCTAGGACTCCCGACCCGCGACCTCAAGGGGGTCCTGGAGCTTGTCAGTGACATGAATAAGCGAGGCATGGAAGGAGTGGCAGTGGCGAGGTCGTTCTACCGGCGGTGAGACCCCACACGCGAGGTGAACCGCAAGGTCTCCAATGAGGAGATGGCGACTCGAGTTTCCCAGATGTATTCTGGGAAGGTGAAGGTGAAGAAGTGCTCGAAGGCACACTCGTGGAAGAGGCCGGCTGACCCGGTAAGATCCTGAGATCTGTTTTTAGGTTGTTGCGCTTTGCTTTCTTGATTTGCTTAGGTCGTATAACGTCCATATCGTTGTTGTGCAGATGCGCGAGCTCCAGATGTGGTGCCCCGCACCTCTCCCTGAGAGGGAGCTACACCGGAGGAAGCTGAGGTCGGACAAGTACAAACCTCTAGCAGGTCATCTGCTGGAGCTTTATGAGTCTGACTCGTTGGCAAAGGCCAACGAAGATACTGATGAGGAGGCTGGGGTAGACCCAGCTGCTGTCGTTGCGAAGTCCAATCGCGGACTAGGTCGACGGTTGCGAAGAAGTCTGCTTCGGCCGTTGTCGCTGCTATCTCTGTGGTGAAGGCCGCAGAGTAGAAGAAGAAGAAGAAGAAGAAGAAGAAGAAGAAGAAGAAGAAGAAGAAGAAGACGAAGAGGAGAGTCGCATCCCCTCCGGTGGTCGTTACTCCATCGATTCCGACGACTCGCTCGCGGAAGTTCGAGTCGGAAGAGGAGGAGGAGAAGGAGAAGGATGAGGCCATCGAAGAGTTGCCGGTCCTTGAGGACCAGGAGGCAAGGAGGCTGGAAAGTCCTGCTGCCAAGAGGCGGCGGGAGCTGGAGCAGAAGACGTCGGAGGATGCCCTACGACGTGGGTTGGAGGCGCAGCACAGTGCTGCAGCGACACAGGTGAGGATGCCTGCGGTATTAAGCCTCGGGTGTTTTGGCTGAAGACTTGGCTCCCGGCCGTGACGAGGTAGAATCTTGAGAGCTGATTCTGCATTTGCACTTTTTATCTGATTTTTTGTCTTGATGAGGTGTTTTGTCATGCAGGCTGGTGGCAAGGCCACAAGGGGTGCCAATTGCCCCATGGTCTCCCTCCCGCATGAGGTCGCCTAAGCCACAGGTCGTGGGGGAGGCGCTTGCAGATGATGCGCGCACCGCTACCCCGCCACGCGAAACAGTGGAGGGCGTGGTGACTTCACCGCCTGTGGACGACACGAGGGTGGATTCTCCCCCGCGTGCTGCTGAGGGTGTAGAGACTTCAGCTGGGGACGTCTTGGCGACGACCTCCCCAACGATCATTGACGTCGACCCCATTAGGACAGTTCCTGGTGGGGCTGAGGACTTGGTCGGGGACCAGCCTCAGATCGACCTGGCACCAGGAGGTCCAAAAACATCTGGCGCACAGGTACCTCCATCTTCATCCTCAAGCCCAAGTTTGCCGCGGCGATCAATTAATTGGAATCACACCCCTTGGCAGGAGGATTGGTTCGAAGATAACGAGGACATGCAGGCCTTGCGAACCACTATCGTCACCATAAATAACGCACTTACGGTGAGTTGCCCATGACGCATTACCGTCACTTGATTGTATGTGATTGAAGTGTTGCTGACGATCTTGTCGTGTTGTGGCAGTCGCTGGCGGAGAGGGCCAAGGGCCGGGCCGACCTGCTGAAGCATGCAGCGGAGAAGGAACAGTGGATTGTCGACCTTGAGCAAGAGCTCAAGGAGGTCCGCGAGGCGGTAGCCGCCGTTAAGAAGAGACTCGAGGATGAGCTCGCCAAGGAGAGGCGCAAGGCCGTGGAGGCCACTGCGCAATTTAACACTGCGGCTATTGGTAGGTCTAGTCTTTTATCCCTTTTGAAGGAGAGGTCGTTAGCTGTTTGCTAACTGTTGTGTGCGCAGATTTCCGTAACCGCGAAGAGGAGCTGAAGAACGCTCTAGCGACCTCCAGGAGCAAGGTTCGGGACCTGGAGCTGAAGGTCCGGGAGATCGAGGCTGGGGGCCTGGAACTCAAACGGGCGATGAAAGAATCCACCGACAGTGAGTACGCCATATCTCAAAAGCTGGCTTATGAGACCACAGCTCGCCGAGGCCTTGAAGCCGAGTTCGAGGTCGATTTGAAGTCATTGCAGAGTGACCAAATCACCATTGCAGGGTATGAGGTGGAGCTGAACGACCTCAAGGGTGCTGCCAATTATGCTATGTCTTGCATACCTGTTCCAAAAGAAGGGGAGCAACAGCAGTCCATCGTTGATCGCCAGGTAGGCACTCCTAACAGGCTGTTAATTTTGCTGAGGGCGACTGGCTTGGCGGATGCAACCGATGCGCTGGTGAGAGTTAAGTATCACTATCCTGAGGTCGACATGGCCAAGATCAAGGGCGGTGCAGACACCACAAAGGACCTCCAAGCCCTGGAGCTTGAAGTTGATGAAGCCACCAACGAGGTGGCGGAGAACATCGACTTCGAGGGCGATGCTGGAGCCGGCGGCGAAGGTGGCGACGGTGGCAATGGTGATGGCGGTGGCAACCAGTAGTAGCTAGGAGCTGTACCTCCCCCTCCTCTAATGACTTGTAAAACTTCTAAGGATATGTTGAGGAAAACTTTAACGAAGTATTTTGCCTGCACAAGTTTGGTTGGTCTTGTAGATGACGACATATTATGTTCTTGACTCGCTAACCACTACTCATGGAGAGGCTGGCTTACCGACCTCTACAGCTCAGCGTGGAGGCTTACGAGAGGTCGGCGCGCAAGGGAGGAGCCCAGGGCTCAGGTCTAGCGACCTTCCTGACTAAGCATGCTCGTGGCGGCAGGAGGCTTCATACTCGTTTGCGATGGTGTCCTTAGGTCGAAAGACCCTTAGTTTGGCTTTGAGTCAAGCCCCCGAGTATATCGAGGGGAAGGAATAAGGAAAACTCGGTACCCCTAGGTCTTGCGACCCGGATGGTGTTACAGTATGAGGAAGGAGGAGGTAGTGCTCGACTCATAGCAGATGACTGCTTGAAATATTTATTTATTTAATCTAAAAAAAGAGGTACAAAAGAGGGAGATACATAGCTTAAATTTAAAACTATTCTACGGATAGAATCATCGTAGATGCTCCACATTCCAGGGTTGGGTACTCCGTGCCCGTCGCCCCACTAGAGTCGATATGTTGACGGGCTGATTACTTCCGTGATGATGAAGGGTCCCTCCCAAGGGGCAGAGAGCTTGTGCATGCCGTCGGTCTTTTGGATGCGTCTAAGGATGAGGTCGCCAATGTTGAAGGAAGTTTCCCTAACATTGCGATCATGATAGTGACGTAGCTGTTAGTCATGATGAACTTGTCTCATGACAGTGGCAAGTCTTTGTTCTTCAAGGCCGTCGAGGTCGATGCTACGTGTTTGCTCGGCCTCTCCTTCCTCGTAGAACTGGATCCGTGGAGCTCCGAAAGCGACGTCGGTAGGTAGTACAGCTTCTGATCTGTAGACCAGAAAGAAGGGTGAAAAGCCTAGAGCTGACTTGAGTCCTGAGACCCCAGATTACGTGAGGCAACTCGGCTAACCATCTGGTGGCGTAGTTAGAGGCGTCGTTGTAGATACTGTCCTTGAGAGCTTGGAGCACCATGCCATTGGCTCTTTCAACTTGGCCGTTGCACCGTGGGTGGGCGACCGAGGAGTAGTAGACGTCGATAAGGTTATCTTGTCAGAAGTCCCAGAAGACTGAGCCAGTAAAGGCTTTGCCTAGGTCGGTGATGATCCTGTTAGGCACACCGAAGCGATGTTTGATATCTCCGATGAATTTAACTGCTTCTTCCGACGTTACTTTTGCAATAGGTCGGACTACAATCCACTTGGTGAATTTGTCTATGGCAACCAGGATATGTTTGTAACCACCCGGAGCGGTATGAAACGGTCCTACAGCATTGAGACCCCACATAGCGAAGGGCCATGATGGAGGGATAGTGCGCACGGCCTGAGCTGGTAGGTGCTGGTGTTTGGCAAAGAATTGGCATCCTTTGCACCTCTTGATGAGGTCTCTAGTGTTAGTTACAGCCGTGGGCCAATAGAATCCAGATCGATACGCTTTACCGACCAAGTTGGTGGATGTCGCGTGGCAGCCACACTCGCCGCTGTGAATCTCAGCTAAGAGATGTAGACCCTCTGATCGTAGGATACACTTCATCAAGATGCCAGTAGAGGCAGCTTTCCTGTATAGGTCAGAACCAATCACGATGTAGCTGGCACTTCGTCGCGTGATGCATTCTCGCTCCGCTTTGTCGTCGGGGACAAGCTGGTCGAGTATGAAGTTTACGAAGGGCTTGCGCCAATCATCCTCTTTTTCAGACATGAGCACGTCGCGGGGAGGTGCTGAATTTTGGTCGTTTGAAGGTGGCTCTGGATTACCAGGATCAAAGAGCTTGATTGAAGGCTTGCGTAGGTCTTGGACGAATACGCTTGCTGGGACTAGAGCTTGACGAGAGCCTAGTTTGGAAAGCACGTCGGCGGCGACGTTGTTGTTGCGTGGGACGTGCTGGAACTCGATCCCCTCGAAGTGGCCTTCGAGTTTACGAATCTCAGTGCAGTAAGCATCCATCGTGTCCTTGACGCAGTCCCACTCCTTGTCGACTTTCTCGATGATGACCTTGGAATCACCAAAAGCCAGTAGTCGCTTGATGCCAAGGGACACTGCTATTCGGAGCCCGTGGATCAGGGCTTCGTATTCTGCTCCATTGTTAGAGGCCTTGTAATGAATCTGCAGGACGTACTTGAGCTGCTCTCCCTGAGGAGAGATGAGTAACACACCTGCGCCCGCTCCTTCGAGGTTGAGGGCGCCGTCAAAGTACATTATCCAATGTTCAGGTCGCTCCTTGGGAGGGGGCATCTGGATCTCTATCCACTCAGACACAAAGTCTGTGAGGATTTGTGACTTGATCGCTTGCCTGGGGCAGAAGTCAATTTCAACTCTCCAAGCTCGACTGACCACTTGACAATGCGGCTGTTGGCATCGCGGTTGCGGATGATCTCTCCTAAGGGGAACGAGGACGGGCGGGACCAAGATCTTCTGAGTTTGGAAGTAGTGTCGAAGCTTTCTCGACGTGATCAGGAGCGCATAGAGCAGCTTCTGAGGTTGTGTGTAACGTGTTTTAGTGTCGACCAGGACCTCACTCATGTAGTACACAGGTCGTTGAACAGGGTAGGCCTGCCCTTCTTCTTCTCGCTCGGCGATGAGAATTGTGCTGACCACATTAGTGGTGGCAGAGATGTAGAGTAGGAGTGTTTCCTTCGAGATTGGAGGTGTCATAATTGGTGGTGTTGTCAAGGACTCTTTGAGAGCCTCGAAAGCTTTCTGGGCTTCGTCGTCCCACACAAACTTGTCGGCCTTCTTCAATAGCTTGAAGAAGGGTAATCCTTTTTCACCAAGCTTGCTGATGAAACGACCTAGAGCCGCCATCATGCCAGTGAGCTTCATGACGTCTTTCTTGTTGGACGGCTTGGCCATCTTGCGTATGGCGTCGACCTTCGTTGGGTTGGCTTCAATGCCTTGGTGCCCGACCATGAAGCCTAGGAGCAATCCGGAGGGGACACCGAAGACGCACTTTGTTGGGTTGAGCTTCCACTAGAACTCTCGTAGATTGGCGAAGGTTTCGGTGAGGTAGGCGATGAGCTTGTCTTCCTCTGTAGTCTTGACGACCACATCGTCTACATAAGTCTCGACGTTTTTTCCCAATTTGGGTCTTCAAGCACTTCTAGATTGCCTTCTGGTATTGTCGGGGACAGCCCTTGGGGTCCCCTTAAACAACGGGGAAATCCTCACTTAAATCCCGGTACCGAAACACGTTAAGCCTAACCATGCAGGTGACTAACCATGCAGGACACGGCCCACACCGCGGGACCCCGACGGCCCACCAAGACGGCCCTCTTCGCTCGAGAGCGCGCGCCCCCTCGGGCAGGCTCCGCCCCGTTCGAGGAGCAACGCTTCCCTCGAGCGGTCCCGCCCCCGCTCGAGGGATCACTCCCCCTCGAGCGGGTCTCGTCTCGCTCGAGGGTTCGTCCCGCCCTCGGGCCGGGGCCCGCCACGCTCACGAGCGCCCCGCACGCGTGCGCCGGCCCCCGTACACGGGCATTTAACGCCCGACACGGGCGGGGTGGTGCCATCATGCGCCGGGGCTCGCGCCCGTGCCGCCGCACCAACTCCCCGGGGGAGGAGCCCATCCCCACCACCGTGGGGGAGGGACCGTGCGGTACGGCCGGTGTCGGTCCCGTGACACCGTGCGCCTACCGCAAGACGGCTAACGCGCCCGACCCTCGAAGGGGGGGCCGGCGCACCCTCGATTTCACTTTCCCGTGACCCTACGGAGATTAGGGTGGAGGCGCTAGGCCGGTGGATCGCCATCCCGCCACCGTGACGCGCGTGGCCGCCGTACCCACGCGTGCGGGCGCACGCCCGGCCTTGCGGCAACCACTCCGACACCGTGAGGCGCGTTGGGAAGGAACGCCGTTCGCCCGCCCCCGTGCTCCGTACAAGCTCGCGTCGGCACCACCCCCGAGCCTATCGAGAGGACATCACCGCCATCCGTTGCTCTCCTACCCTCGAACCGCCACTTGTTCGGGTACAAGTCAGGCCATGATGACCAGATCGTGGCGGGGATCGCCGGACGGCCGCCCACTCTACACCGTAGCACGTCGCACTTCTCCACATAGCCAGGTAGCGTGGCGCGCATGTAACCCGCCGCCCCCTTGATCTATAAAAGGGGAGGCGAACCCCCAGCCGGGGGGGGGGGGGGGGGACAGACGAGGAACAGAGACACGAGAACACTTCACACACCACACACTCATTTCTCATTCTCCCACAACATCTTCAGCCACTCTTCCAGGGACTTGGAAGCCACGCTTCCTCTCCCGCCTTGCTTGTACTTGCCCCACTACAAGCACCCCCGGTGCTAAGTAATATAGTGCCCCGAGCATGCCCCTGCTGGACGTACGGCCCCCTTGGCCGGAACCAGGATAAAACCTCTGTGTCACTTGTTACTTAGCATCGACCATTGAGGGATAGACCTAGGCGCTATCTACTGGTTAGTGTCGGGACCATATTCCGCACCGACAGGTATGTTGCTCCAGCGTTTTTCAGGCCAAAGGTCATGACCTTGTAGCAATAGATGTCGTGGCGCGTTATGAACGATGTTTTGTCTTCGTCATCAGGACGCAGGGTTATCCGATGATACCCTGAGTAGCAGTTGAGGAAGCAGAGTAGAACGCTACTAGCCGTGGAGTCCACGACCTGATCAATACGAGGAAGAGGGAACGGATCCTTCTAGCAGTGCTTGTTAAGGTCGGTGTAATCGATACACATCCTTAATCCACCAGTTTTCTTTGGTACAAGAACCGGGTTTGCGAGCCAAACCGGATGTTGACATTCTCTAATAAAACTTGCAGCTAAGAGATTAAAGACTTCTACTTCTGTAGCTTGTTTTCTATCTTTCGCAAATCGCCTGAGCTTTTGCTTGATAGGTTGAGCATTCTTGTTAACTTCAAGTATGTGCTCAGCCAGCTCCCTGGGGACACCAGGCATGTCGGATGGGCTCCATGTGAAGATGTCAGCGTTTTCCTCAGGAAGCTGGTGAGCGCGAGTTCCTATTTAGGGTCGAGGTCGGCCCCGATGACGACTTCTTTGGATGTGTCGGGCAGGCCGAGGCAAACCTTCTTGACGGATGGACTTGGGTCTAAAGCCGTGCTTGTACGCTTCTGCTCTGGTACCTGAAGAGTAGTTTGATCGATCTTGGCTGCCTGAGCAACCATGACCGTTGCTACGGCTTTGATTGTTGAATCTTTGGAGAGCTCGACGGTGGCGCTTTCACAATTGTAGGAGACCATGATGTCCCCGAGGACGGAAAGGATTTCGTTTGGCGCCGGCATCTTCATAACGAGGTAGGTGTGATGTGGTATAGCCATGAACTTGGCAAGCATAGGTCGTCCGAAGATGGCGTGGTATGATGAGCGGAAGTCCGCGACCTCAAACGTCAAGTACTCTGTACGGAAGTTCTCCTCTGTGCCGAAGCTGACCGGCAGGCATACACGACCTATGGGGTACGCAGCCTTGCCGGGCACAACCCCATAGAAGGGTTAATCAAAAGCGGTCATCTTGGTGAAGTCAAACTCCATCTTGCGCAGCGTCTCTGTGAAGATGATGTTTAGGCTGCTGCCTCCGTCGATGAGGGTCTTAGCTAGCCAGGCCCCATCGACTATGGGGTTGACGACCAGTGGATAGGTTCTGGGGTCAGGGATGTGAACCCAATGATCTTTCCTGGCGAAAGTGATTGGGAATTTAGACCACCGCAGAGGTCGTGGGTTTTTAGTGTTGACGTGCCCGATCTCCTTGGCGTTTGATCGAGTCTGTCGGTTGCTTTTGATGGTTTGGCGACCCCCCCCCCCGATGATGAAGTTGATCTCGCGGTTGGCTGTTGACGGTGAAATTCCGTCAACCTAGCCATGAGTTTACCTTCGGTGTTGGCATAACTTTTATATCTTATCCATTGGTACTAACCCCCATGGTATAACAAGTTCACTTGTGCATGTCGGTTTTGGAGTTTAGTGTTTACGCAGGGTTTTAACGTTGAAAGCAAGACTTCCGGGATAAGTTCATCAAGCACCTTGTGACAAGACCTTGAAGCCCCGTACAAGTCAAGCAATGAAGCAAACTTAACTCCAAGAAGTTAGGGACTTGATCCGAGAAGATGACAAACTCCGAGGACCTAACCAGAAAAGTGCTGAATCTTGCAAGACAAGGAGCTATGTCCAATTCGGAGAGAAACTGACGACAAGGGCCTACATGCAGAAGGGGGAAGCATCTAGAAGACACGGGAACCGACATCAAGCAAAGCAGGCCACGGGCTGGGCCCAGGCCGACCAGCCCAGCCCAGTCCAGGGCCCGTTTGCCCCCTCCTTTGACCTAGCCGCCATTCGGGCTATTTATAGCCCCGGGGTCGAGAGCCACGCATCATCCAATTCGTCATCGGCCGCCGAGGAGCAGATAAGAGAGGGACACCATCCCGGAGAGGAGAGGGTCGAGCTAGTTGACTAGGGTCTCCCTAGCCGACGTGGCAACCTTGCACGGAAGACCACGCCGGAGTTCCCGGAGCTAGAAGCAAGATCAAGGAAGGATCCCGGTGGTGATCTTGTGTATGTATCATTGTCATAGTTGAATTATCAAGTTAAATATATTCCTAGCGATCAAGTGTTTCTTCGAAGATTTCGTTTTTCGATCAGCTTTGCTTATTCTAAATCTATTCTCGAGATAGATTACTTAGGGTGTTCTTGTAGCCGCGGTGGCTAGAGGTACACGCCGGATCTTCCGAAAGCATCTCAACTTGTCTTTGGACTCGCCCTAAGCTACCCGCATGAGTAGGGATACGTTGTGACAGAACGGGGGTTCCGAAAGGCGGATGTTTTCGGAGTTGGACGGGAAACCATGATTTAAAGAGGCTTCTAATAAGATTCGATTTGCTACTTCTTTTCTTGCTTGGAACTTCAACAAAAGGCTTAACCCGATCTCTCTAGATCGGTTTATCTACCCTGTCTTTCTTTGTTATCTCTGGTCTTTAGTAGATTAGATTAGTTTCATGTTCTTTATCTAGATGCATTAGGGTTTCTTTTACCGAAGATTGAAGTTACTTGGCTTTATTAGATCATCTTTTGCATCACATATTTCTTCCACGGATTCGATACCTTGGGTTCACCACTCGAGGGAAGAAGGGTCCCTTGACTACGACGGGAGACTTGTCCGCTTGCAAGTCTAAATGAACTTTGATACAAATATTAACCGTCAACAAGCCCCTTTTTCTGGTGCCGTTGCCGGGGAACAAGTGATCAAGATTTGATTTTTTATTGCTTTTTTTGTAATTTTCAGTTTTCTTTTCGTTTTTCTTTTTGCATCTACTAAACTTTGATCATCCTCAAAATAAATCTAATCTAGTTTGTCTAACCCTAGTTTTCATAGATTTATTTTTACTTCCTTGTTTTTTTTGCATATTTTGTTTATTGCTAACCCTAACAGGAGATGGACGGCTACCTCTCCAACAAACCCGATAATTTTGTGGATGATCCAGACGTGAAGCACATTAAGTTAAAAAGCTGGATTTTGTAGATTCGGAGTCGGAAGACAAAGGATCAAAGGAATCTCTGAAGAATTCACCACCTCAAAGTCCTCGGGAGAATCGACTTCCACCGATGGGTGACCAACCGCAAGAGCGCAAGATTGGGGAGCTATGCACCTCGGACATCATCGACCTACCAATCTTGAACCTTGAGGAGATCGGAAGACCGTTCGAGATCAAGACCTCAACAATCCGCATCATGCAACATTCACCCTTCACCGGCAAAGAGGATCCGAACCTTCACCTCCAAGCGTTCACTCAACTATGTCAGACTTTCAACATGCATGGAGTGACTCAAGATCAAATGCGGGCAAGGCTTTTTCCGTTCTCACTACTTGGGAAGGCTTTGCAATGGTTCCACTCTCAACCGGCGGAGACGGTGCAAAATTGGAACACGTTGATGAAGGCTTTCATGAAGGAATACTACTCACCGGGTAAAACTCAAAGCTTGCGTACCATTCAAGCGCTTCAACGAGTACACTCGGGCGGTTCCACATCACAGGTTCCCGAAGGATGACCTCGTGCAAAAGTTCTATCAAGGACTCACCATGGCGTCAAGGACGATCATTGATGCATCGGCGGGAGGATCTATCATCGAGCTTACACCGACAGAAGCTTTCACTCTATTCAAGAAGGTCGCGGATAATGACACATGGGCGTCATTCGGGCGCCTACATCCGGTTCAACCCATGGGGAATGTCAAGGGAGTCATGCAAGTGGAGAAGGAGAACATACTTGAAGGCAAGATCGACTCACTCATGAGGAGGTTGGAGAAGATGGAGATGGAAAAGAAAGAGGCTCAAGACTTGAAGGCCGCCGAAGCAAGATCCACATGCGAAGAATGTGGGGAGTATGGCCATGTCCGCAAAGATTGTCCGGAGGAAGCCAAAGTGCTCGACTACATGAGGAAGGGAGAATTGCCGAACTTCCGCTACAGGCAAGGTAGACCTCAATTTAATGCAAGCTCATCCATTCCGAATTCGGTTCCTCTTCGTATACAATTGAAGGAATTCATGGACGAGCAAGCCAAGATCAACAAGGACACCGTCACCAAGTTCAAGACTATAGACAAGGTGTTGGAGAACATTGATAGAAAAGTGACGGAGGTCGGAAGTTCCAATCATCAAGTGCTCAACATGATGAAGATGCTCGAGATGCGAGTTGGACAACTTGCGGGGCGCCTCACTAATGATGAAGGGAAGCTTCCGGGACAACCTAAAAGTCTTGAATCTGCAAAGGCCATTCAAACACGTTCGGGAAAGGAGACCGAAGATCCGAAACGTTCCGCGGGAGCAAGGAAGCCTAAACCATCCGCCGAAGCGGAGGGAATCGTGAAGGAGAAGGTTACGGGGATCGTCACCGAAGAACCCGAATTCGAGATGCCGGAAGAAGACACGAGGATACCACAACTCAAGCCACTCTACTTCCGAGGTAAACTTGACAACCACTTTGAGAAGTTTGTGGAGGTTGTGCGTAGACTTAGCATCAACATGCCATTACTAGATGCCCTCAAGTACCTACATATTCTCGTTACTTTAAAGACATACTTGCAAATAAATATGAGATAGCAACACTCGGGGTAGATCATGTCAAGATGTCCGAGGAGTGTAGTGTCGCTATTGCTAATGGGCTAGAGAAGCAAAAGGACCCCAGATGCCCTACTATTCCATGTTCCGTTGGTTCATTCAATTTCGAAAAGGCGTTGTGCGACCTTGGAGCAAGTGTGAGCGTCATGCCGGGGGATGTGTTCGAGAAGCTACGCCTACCATTGGAGCCTACGGGTATGTGTTTGGAGTTGGGAGACAACTCCATTCGCTATCCCCTGGGCATCGCCGAAGATGTACCCGTGAAGGTCGGACACCACTTCATCCCCGTCGACTTCGTGGTGCTTGAGATGGGAGAGAGGGAGAAGCCGCCACTCATCCTTGGGAGGCCTTTCCTCAAGACCGTGGGAGCTACTATTGATGTTGGCAAGGGGGAGATCATGTTCGATATCAACGGAGAAAGGAGTTCCTTTAAGTTCCGACCACGACTCGAGGCATGCAATATGATTGAAGTGAAGGAAGAACCAAATAAGAAGGAGGGGCTAAAAAAGAAGAAAGAGCCGAAAACGATGAACGTAAAGAAAATCAAGGAAGGTGTTGCATCCGTCAAGACAAAGGAAGAAAAGCCACCTGTGAAGACCAAAAAAATGACTAAGCCGGAAGACAAGCCCGTGCCCAAGATGGTGCGGAAGTGGGTACCCAAGATTGCAATGCCCACAAAGAGCGTTGATCCGAAGTAATCAAGTGAAGAAGTCTAGCCATGGACTATAAACGAAGCGCTAGGCGGGAGGCAACCCGTTTCGTCGAGTCAAGAATGAGCTACCGGGAGGACAACCCGATTCCAGGTTTTTCGAGTCTTTTAATAATTTAGTTTTGAATTTTATTACGCAAAGACATTAGACTTAGAAGTGGTTGAACAATATTAGAGACATAATTCTTGGTTGAATATTTTGCCTTATCATAAACCCTTTACTTGAACCCTCCTATGTGTTTGTTTGATTCTTTTCGAGAACCACAACCAAATAATTTCAGAACCTAACTCAACCCTTCACCCCTATTATGGTGTTGTGGTTGACTTATTTTTCATGCTAAAAACACACGAGTAGAGCCAAGACTTATACCTAGGTGTTATTTAAATTTCAGCACGTGGTAGGACTCGCGTGAACCTAGAAACTAAACTTTTGGTTGGTTTAAAAATCTATATCATTGGTTTCTCTAAGATTAGAATTTTTCTAAGCCTCATTTAATTTTGTTTTATTCAAAATCTTTCTTATTTATCCAAAATTAGAACCTAAACCTATGCCCCCATGATCAAGCCGGGAAAAGTTTGCTCTCAACCAATGAAGGCAAACTATACCGGTGAGACCGATATCAACGTAGTCGGAAAACATTTTCGACTTACAATTGTTTTTAATGGTTTAAAAACTTCTCTAAATTTATGCTTGAGCTCTTCCATAGCTCTGAAAATATTTAAATTTCGAAATTAGAGGAGTGCTTAACCTTAAACATACTTAAAGGGAGGCAATCTAGTTTAAGTTAATCATGCATGCACCATTGGATACCCTTTTACCAACTTTCATCAAGACCACATGCAAAGGACAAGCATGGGTGGGCAGCAAGCATGACTTTGCAGGAATTTGATGGTGGCATGTGAAGCAAGTGGAGCAAGGGAGCATGGACATGACTCAAAGCATGAAGCATCAAGTGGAAGGACCAATAATGCAAGAAAAGGAGTGGATGAGAGAGTTTGGGCGGTGCAACTCGTGGAGCACGCGGACAAGAAAGTCACGGAGGAGAAATGATCATGCTGGAGGAAAATCGGGGCCCTGGGGAGCACGCGGCCACCCAGGCCGGTCGACCCAGGCCGGCCGGCCTCTCCTACTTAAGGAGCCCCCCAGCTCCCGTCTTCTGCAGGCAAGCATCCCTCTCCTGCCTCAATTTGTGTGCTCAAGTTTGTGTGCCCAGAACCACCGTAGACATAGCCAACCTTCCCAAGCTTGATAGCTCAAAAAAATCCACAACCTTAATCCACTCAAAGTCCACATTCGAAAGTAAGTTTAGTGTCGAGTTACCGGTTGCAACCCGGAATTTTAGTGGAGAGAAGAGTGCTGCAATCATGTGGAAGAAAACCACAAGTTTATTCTCCAAGAAGAAGGGGTTATCGTCATCCAAGCCGTCGTCAACGACGTCTTCGAGGAGGCACTCGGTTTCCGAGTCTCCTCGGAGCATGGCGGAGGATACGGCACCGCCAAGGAGGAACGACGCTCTCCTCCTCGGTGGCACGAGGGCAACAAGGAGCACGTCCATGAGGTTTACCGAACCTCAAGGGCATACGGAGGAGCCGTCCGTTCCACCTCGACGATCGACCCGTTCTACCGTGCCACCTCCATACACTCCGATATATTCCTCATATGGCTTCATCATATTGTCGGAGGAGGAGGAGAAGAAGCTCTCTCGTCTTGAGAAGAGGCTTGTGGCCAATGTCGACTTCGACGACCAAGCACTCAACTACTTGGGTTTCGGCACCGATATATATTTGGGGCACCTTGGATGGGTGCAATTCTCCAACGGGGTATCGGCGGACACCCACAAGGAGTTCGCCTTGGAAATCTTGATGACCATTGCACCTATCCTTGATGATGGGGTGCAAAGTTTATCATTCCGTTTGGAGGGAGTCCAACAAGTGGTTCCCTACGAGCATGTTAGGGAGCTACTTGGGTTCCATAAGGGAGCTCCGGAGAAAGTTACGTGCCGCCCGGCATGTTAGATGGATTTTGGAGATTGATCTCCAGAGAAGCCCACCAACAACGCAATTGCATCCGCAACCCCATTATCCAAGTATTCCACTCTTGGATGAGCAAGAGGATATTGGGGAGGATGAGGGAGACGAAGGTGACCGACACGGAGTTGAATTGGCTCTACTCGGCCTTAATTGCCAAGCAGCCAATAGACCCCTCATACCTTATGATCAACCGTTGGTGTTGCGAAGCAACATCGGGGGTGGGAGATATTGGTTCGGGGTGCTACCTCTCTATGTTGGCCATCTCCCTACGACCGGGGATCACAAGAAACCCCAACATCTTTTACGCGGGACCTCTCCCGGTATTGAGTATTTGAGACAAGGCAAATATATTAGTGGAGATGAGAGAGGAGGTTTTTGTTTGGCCACGGTGAACTTACCCCTTCCGGATGCAAGGCTTAGACTTTTCAGTCAAGGGAGGGAAGATTGGTTGGAAGAGGGACTCCTTGTCCTGGCGAAGAAAAATAAAAGAGGAAGAATCGTAGAGGAGGGATCCACCTCCGCACAAGTGGGTAGTGCACAACCCAATGTTGTGCCACCTTTCGGTGGGATCCCTACTCCGCCAAGTTATTACGGAGGGCCACAAGAGCAAGCATGGGGGGGTGCACCGGTGCCCCCACCAAATTATGTGGTGCCCAACGTAACCTTCGCGGAGCCCTACTCACAATATCCCCAACCTCAACAAAGCATGGCCATAATTGGAGGGTATGTTGCGAGAAATGCGCAAAACGTCGCAGCCATGCAAACCAACGCGGCTCAACTTTGTGAGGGCAATGCAAATATTGCCTATGAGCTTGGACGCCTTCACCTAGTGGAGCTGGATCAATTCGTTGGAGGGAATGTCCAACCTTCTACGAGCAAGGGTACTACTATCAAGATTATCAACACCAACCACCGGCAGAGGATTAGGAAGAAGGAACTTTAGTTTTTCTTTTCTCTTCCCTTTCTCTGTAATTTTCAGCTTTTGTTTGCTTGTGTTTGCGTAATATTATTGTTTTTATTTTAATTTCAGCAAGTGGGTTTGTTTATTTTCAGCATGTATTTCAGTTTGTTTTCACCATTAATAAAGACACCACCTTGTTTACATCATTGGAAAAGTTACAAAAATTTGTGCCATAATGATATATGATTATAATTGCCGCTTTGTTTATCTTTGTAATTGATTTATGCATGTTAAAGCTAGTGCTCTCTTAAAAATATGAATCTGAATTTATTTACATGCTAGCTTAATCTTTAGTGGAGGTTATGATTAAAATAAAGACCCATAGTGTTTTATGTGCTCTCAAGTTATAGATAGATTGAAGATGGTTTTTATGCCCAAAAATATCGCTAACCTTGTCATGAATATCACTTGTGTGTTGCTCAACCTATCCAGAGCCTATTATATATTTGAGTGCATAAACCTTAGTGTATAAGATTTATTTTTGAGTGAGTTATTGCAGGCCATGATTTCTCTGCCCCGAGACTAAGAAGCTGGTCATTCCATTTTTGTGTATCTTTTTGCTAGCCTTTTATCCGTGCATTGTGTATCCCCACATTGGAGATCTCACAAACCTCGCTGGATATCCACCCTTAAAACCAAATATCATCTTTTGTGATTACCTCCTTGACCACAACCTATCGTTGAGAATGGATCATCAGTTCAAGGAAGATCGCAAGACGGTGCCAACATTGAAGAATTCAAGTATCTCTCCAAGGAAAAATATTTCCGATACCTATCTTATTTATCACCTCTTTGCTCGAGGACGAGCAAACGTCTAAGCATGGGGGAGGAGGTAGGTACAATGCAATTTTAGAGTTCAAAGGGGAGCAAATAAAAAAATTATGAGAAAGAAAAAAGAAAAAATGAGAAAAAGAAAAAATATGAGTATGTGTAAAAATAAAAATAAAGTGAACTCTCCGGTTCTCTAAAGTGCATTAGGAATTTCAAGGCTTCAAGATTAAAAGATCCATGCTCACTTTCCAACCATGTGCAATCCGATAACGAGGACTTCCCTTGTGCCTCGGGATCACTCTTTGCCATTTGCACATGTCCACCTATCTCAAGTGTGTGTATTTTTCTCTTTCCCCTCCTTGATATAACATTATTTTCTAATGACCTTTTTGACGAGTCTCGGTAAGACCATGAGAAGCTTGTCTTGTTTTGACAACATCTCATTTATAATATCTTGGTAGGACTAAACTTTCCCAAAAGCTCCATATAAAGCTTACCACACATATATGTTATGAGAGGGAAAGGAGTAGAATATATAGGCTTGAGAGACAAGTTGAGATGAGAGTTCATGAGCAATATGCAAAATGATTTAAATTTGTGAACTTGGTTTAGCTTTTCTTCATCTCGTTCTTTATTTCAAAAATTCTGAGATTTATTAAACTTTGGGAGCATGTTAATACTTGTGGGATAAGCTTAATTAAGAATCTACCCTCCGTAGAGATGAAGGCTAGTACATTATGGAACTTTAACAAATTAAAATTTTGAGAGCATTATGTTTTCTCATGTATGATCAAGTGCAAGGTTTAAACATTGATGGGCAATGATGATATCCATCGAAGGCTTACTCGAGGATGAGCAAGGTTTAAGCATGGGGGAGATGTTGACGGTGAAATTCCGTCAACCTAGCCATGAGTTTACCTTCGGTGTTGGCATAACTTTTATATCTTATCCATTGGTACTAACCCCCGTGGTATAACAAGTTCACTTGTGCATCTCGGTTTTGGAGTTTAGTGTTTACGCAGGGTTTTAACGTTGAAAGCAAGACTTCCGGGATAAGTTCATCAAGCACCTTGTGACAAGACCTTGAAGCCCCGTACAAGTCAAGAAATGAAGCAAACTTAACTCCAAGAAGTCAGGGACTAGATCCGAGAAGATGACAAACTCCGAGGACCTAACCAGAAAAGTGCTGAATCTTGCAAGACAAGGAGCTATGTCCAATTCGGAGAGAAACTGACGACAAGGGCCTACATGCAGAAGGGGGAAGCATCTAGAAGACACGGGAACCGACATCAAGCAAAGGAGGCCATGGGCTGGGCCTGGATGGGCCCAGGCCGGTCGGCCCAGGCCGACCGGCCCAGCCCAGTCCAGGGCCCGTTTGCCCCCTCCTTTGACCTAGCCGCCATTCGGGCTATTTATAGCCCCGGGGTCGAGAGCCACACATCATCCAATTCGTCATCGGCCGCCGAGGAGCAGATAAGAGAGGGACACCATCCCGGAGAGGAGAGGGTCGAGCTAGTTGACTAGGGTCTCCCTAGCCGACGTGGCAACCTTGCACGGAAGACCACGTCGGAGTTCCCGGAGCTAGAAGCAAGATCAAGGAAGGATCCCGGTGGTGATCTTGTGTATGTATCATTGTCATAGTTGAATTATCACGTTGAATCTATTCCTAGCGATCAAGTGTTTCTTCGAAGATTTTGTTTTTCGATTGGCTTTGCTTATTCTAAATCTATTCTCGAGATAGATTACTTAGGGTGTTCTTGTAGCCGCGGTGGCTAGAGGTACACGCCGAATCTTCCGAAAGAATCTCGACTTGTCTTTGGACTCACCCTAAGCTACCCGCATGAGTAGGGATACGTTGTGACAGAATGGGGGTTCCGAAAGGCGGATGTTTTCAGAGTTGGACGGGAAACCACGATTTAAAGAGGCTTCTAATAAGATTCGATTTGCTACTTCTTCTCTTGCTTGGAACTTCAACAAAAGGCTTAACCCGATCTCTCTAGATCGGTTTATCTACCCTATCTTTCTTTGTTATCTCCGGTCTTTAGTAGATTAGATTAGTTTCATGTTCTTTATCTAGATGCATTAGGGTTTCTTTTACCGAAGATTGAAGTTACTTGGCTTTATTAGATCATCTTTTGCGTCACATATTTGTTCCACGGATTCGATACCTTGGGTTCACCACTCGAGGGAAGAAGGGTCCCTTGACTACGAGGAGAGACTTGTCCGCTTGCAAGTCGAAACAAACTTCGATACAAATATTAACCGTCAACATTGGCTTTCTGGAATGCATCATTGGGGTTGCCCCCTTTGGGCGGTGGCGGAGGAGTCCGCTCTTTATGATTGTTGTCCTGGCGATTGTGGTCGTCCCGGCGACGTCGATCATCGCGTCGGTCGTTGTGACGATTATCGTGGCGATCATCACGACGATCACTTCTATCGCGCATGTCGGTCCAGTCATCGCGACGGTAGTCATCGCGTCTGTCATCGCGGCGAAAATCACGTCGATCCCTATCATCGTTGCGAGGATAGGGCCTACGATCATGGTAATCTCGTCGATCAGGTTGACGGTTACGATTGTCGAAGCGTTGACCACCATTGTGGTCGTCGTTGCTATTACTCCTGGTCTTCTTGGAGGTAGATGGTACTCCAAGGGCACGCTTTAGCTGCTCGCACTCCCTCATGGCGTGCTTGGCGTCGCGGTGGAACTGGCACCGGCCGTCCATGACCATATTGAAGTCACCTTCAAGAAAGGTTGAAGGTCTTGGTGGATCTGCTACATAGGCTTCGCCGGATCGCTTGCGCGACCTGGTGCCTCTGTCATCGTGGTCTTCTCCATTGAAGTCGTGCATTACCGCATCTTGAGTGTCGGCCAGTTTGTCGATGTAGGCCATGAGGTCGCCAATGGTTTTTGCATCGACTTCGTGGATCTTCTCGAACAACTTGATGTTGGTGATTCCCTTTTTGTAGTAGGCAATGACGTCGTCGTCTTTGACACCTGCAAGGGTGTTGCGGTTCTCGAAGTAGCGGTTAGTATACTCACGGAGAGTTTCATCACTTCTCATCTGTACTCTGGCGAGGTGCTGAGTATTGCCAGGACGATTGTAGGTCGCCTAGTAGTTGGTCATGAAGAGGTGAGACAGAGTCGCCCAGGAGGTGATGCACTCTGCTAGGAGATTGTCGAGCCACAAGAGTGGTGCCTTGCCCATCACGAGGGGAAAGTATCCGGCTATGTGGTCTTCATTGCCTCCAGAGGCACGCGCCGCTATGCTGTACATCTTGAGCCATATACTCGGGTTGGAGCGACCGTCGTACTTCTCAATAGCTGGCTTGAAGTCTTTTGGGTATATGATCGTCCGGAGACATCATGAGAGAGCTGGGAAATTGTTGACAGCTCTCGGGCTAGCCGATGGGGCATGAGCCACGGGGATTACGTAGATGTCGTCGGGAGGGCCGTTGTCTTGGTCGTACTGAGCACGCCGTAGGAGTTCCTGGTCGTGCATGATCCGGAGTTCTGTAGCTTGGATGGGGTTGTTGGCTGCAGCAATGGCAGCGGGGTTGACTGGATGCGCTACTTCGTTTTCGCCTCGACCTTCTTCAGCCACCGGGTCGAGGGGACCTTGGCTACGACGTCGCTGGCGAGGACGCTCCGATCTGCTTCTGGAGTAGGAACTTGCTGCAGATCTGCTGTATCCGGGACCTCTTTCTTCGATTTGGGCAGCTGCAACGCGGACGTTGGCTTGGAGGCGCCGGATCATTGGAGAATCTTCGAGGTGATTTAGGGCAGCAAGAGTGGCTCTGAAGGACCAAAACGGCGAACCAAAGAAGGGGCAGTGAATGGGAGCCGATAAAAATTCTATTCAAGAATTCGACCTATGAACCCGATTTCACTCGTGCACCTCCACAAGCTTCTCTTGCCAAGTTCACATAGCCACTTAAGTGCTACTGAACCTAGGAGCAAGACCCAACCAACAGCCACATCACACACATGCAGCGGAAACACACACGACACGACTGCTGGCAGCCCAAACCGGTCAGACCGCTTCCGTTGGACTTAGCCTCACGCAAGTAGGGGAAACCGGTCAAACCGGTTTGGCAAACCGGTCAGACCGACTTTGTCCAGAACCTCCCCAAAGACCCAAAACATCTCAAGATCCTTTCCACATCAGAACACAAGAAGCCATGGCACAACAGAGACTTCCTTGCTCAAAAACCCTTCTCGACAGCCCATTGGGCGAAACAGGTCAGACCGGTTTGAGAAACCGGTCAGGCCGGTTTTTGCCTGGACAGTCGGGAAGAACACAGCCCACGGGAAAAACTCAACACTTCCTCCAATCGATCTCCCGATTCGTTCCACGGATCAAAGTGAGACTTTGCGGATAGTTGGGGTACCTCGTGGGCTACCCTTCGCTAGAAGCTCGGTCCCCGAAACCCACTCAATCAAGAGGAATCGAAAGTCAACCCTCACGAACACCTCTAACCTTAGAACTCCAAAACCATCGAAATCGAGCCCCTTAACTCACGGATTTGGGAGGGGAATCACAGCCCAAAGAACCATGAAGGGTTCCCACAAATTTCCCCCACCAAATCCCCAATAGCAAGGTCCCAAAAACACCCTGAGAAAACCACCAAGAGAGGGCGCCGAAAATCACCACCAAGAAGAACTGGGAACAACACAACAATGCCTTGAGGAACCACGCCGAATCATCTATACATACCAAGAAGGTTCATACAAGGTCTAGCTTGTCGCCCGATCATCCAACCCTCTCACAAGATCTCACCATGAAGCTCTCAACCTAGTCCTATGGAAATCCTAAGAAAATAGGAAGGGAAAAATAGGAAAGCAAATGAACTAGGGTTCCAAGAGATGGCTGTCATCCTCTCACCTCATGGGTTATATGGAGGCAAGCGAAAGTCTAAAATGCCCATAAGGCCTAAACTAAGATACACGCCCACCAAGGGCACTTTGGGAACTTGTCTTTGTAGCACCATCAGACGGATGCCCGGCGACCGCACTTCGCGTAGCCTCGACGCAAGCCTTGCGATCCCGACGCGTGTCCTCCGCCTCGAAGCTTCCGGTGCCCTGCCCGACAGGCCGGTTTTGGCCAGACAGTCACGCCCAGTCTTCGGCCTCGGCTTTGTGGCTCAGCCGAGTAACCCGATGATTTTCCGGTGAACCACCGCAAACCCCGCGAACTTGATGTAGCCTCCGCCAATCACCACTCATGACTTGGCTCCCACGAAGTCCCGGATCGACCTTGGTTTTGTGGCTCAACCAAGAAACCGTACACTGACTTCATCTTGTTGTTCTTGCCACCATGCGGCCCGCACTTGACCCCGTTGGCCACCGGGTCCCTCGAATGAAGCCTGCTTGTCTTCTCCACACCTGGAGGCCTCACCGGCAACGACCTTTCGTGCTTGTTCTTCACCTGCACCAACACGAGTCAAGCTGCAACCTGCACCTGCAATACTTAGCCAAGAATCAGTCCACACAACGTTGTCAATCACTCATCACACCAGGAAGCGACCATCCACCGGTCCTCGAACCACACATGGTCCTCAATCTCCCCCTTGATGAGTGCATTGAGAACACACACATTTGGTAAACAAAGAGAAAAGGAAACAGAAAAGAAACAAATAAAAAGAAACTTCAACAAGCGATCAAAAGCCGAGAAAGGCAAAGAACAAGATCACTTGAAGAAGACAAGTCTCGGACCCCTTAGGCAAGGGAAACGGCTCGACACATCCGAGACAAATACATGCTCAAACAAAGAGCACAAACCACCAAAGCAAACAAGAGCTCCCCCTGCACATATGCAAGCTCCCCCTGAACAAGTGCCAACACTGGGCACAAACCGGTCAGGCCGGTTCCCAAAGCCGGTCAGACCGGTTCCACCAAAACCGGTCGGACCGGTTACCAAAACCGGTCAGGCCGATTTCACACAGCAAACCACACCCCCAAAAGCCAAGAATGCAAAAGAAATGCACAAGCTTCCCCTTGGCTCTTGGGATAGGTTCCAGGGATACAATGCAACTTTTCTCCACCTTCCTTTCTCCCCCTTGTTTCCAATGCATGAATCAAGGCTCAAATTAAAAAAAATGCAACCTAGAGCTTCTCAAGTATACAAAATTCATCACAAGATGCTACACATGTCCAAATGAGCAAGTTAGATACTCTACAGCTTCATAATGACATCAACTTCATGACTACCAAGTTTCACAACCAACGGACGAAGCTAAGATAGAATTGAGCAATTTTGCGAAAAGTTACCCTCTCATGAGCAAAAAACCTAAACATGAGCAAAACATGTCAAAATGGCAAAGCCACACAAACTTCATGCTAGGACAACCATTCTAATCATAAGACCATCACAAACACCCACAACCACCTCATGTCATGTCAAAGCCACCGAGCCATGTGCCTACTTCTATGTTTGAGACTTCTCATTGGTAAGCATCATGCAACGGTTTAGCACCCAAAGCAAATTAAATTTAGCACATATGACATGGGAGCACATTTTTCCAGCATTTTACATTTCATTTTCAGATTCATATTTGGTACATGAAATGTCTTCGCGACAAAAAGGAACTTATGCCCCTCCATAAGATAAAGCAAGAGGGCTAAACATTCATGATGGCAAATGAGCCTTTGGCACCATATGATCAATAAACTAGCTATCCAATCACAAATTAAGCATAACCAAGCCACTAAAACATGTCAAGATCATATAGAGGCATTTACACATGAGAGAGCATATATGTGACATTTTTCAAAAGCATAGCCATCAACCATGGATATAAATCAAGATCATCAAGAGCTAAGCCAAACTAACCATAGCATAGAAAACTAGCTCACAAGATCATATATAGCACATCATGGTGAACAATGTATATGAGAGAAGCTTTTCCTACAAAATGCATATGATACAAAATGCATGCAATCTAAGATACAAGGATGCCTATACATCATCATGTTACATATGCCATGCCAAATGCAAGAGATGCACAAAGGAAAGCTATACATATGCTACAAAGGAGCTCCCACACACCCAACTCAAGAAATCAAACACACACCAAGTTCCCCCCGCAAACGAGTGAAAGTTGCTTGATCTAGGGGTTTGGTCAAAATATCGGCTAGTTGGTCATGTGTGGGTACATGGATCAAAGCTATCTTCCCTTTCTCAACATTGTCTCTCAGAAAAGGATACCTCACTTTTATGTGCTTGGTTTTGGAATGGAGCACTGGGTTCTTTGCAACGCTTATGGCACTGGTGCTATCACATTGAAGTGGGACATCGGTATACTCCTCACCAAAGTCACTCATGGTATATGAAATCCAAAGGAGCTGAGAGCAACAACTAGCAGCGACAACGTACTCTGCCTCGGTAGTGGATTGAGCAACACTTGATTGTTTGCGGGAAGACCAAGACCCCAAAGAAGATCCCAAAAACTGGCAAGTCCCAGAAGTGGACTTCCTATCCAACCGACACCCGGCAAAATCCGCATCCGAAAAACCATGAAGCACCAAAGAAGAGGACGTGGAGTACCAAAGGCCGAAGTCGGGAGTGCGACGCAAGTATCTGAAAATTTGCTTCACCGCTTGCCGATGCGAAGTCCTCGGAGACGCTTGAAAACGAGCGCTCAGACATACCGAGAACTGGATGTCCGGCCTCGTCGCCGTCAAGTAGAGGAGTGACCCGATCATGCTTCGATACTCTTTCTGGTCCACATGTTCACCTTCCTCGTCCGCATCAAGAGCTGTAGTCGTACTCATCGGCGTCGTCATAGCCTTGGAATCCTCCATCTTGAACTTCCGCACAATGTCCTTGGTGTACTTCGCTTGGTGCACAAATGTTCCTTCCTTTGATTGTTTGATTTGTAGCCCGAGGAAGAACTGCAACTCACCCATCACGCTCATCTCAAATTCCCTCCTCATATCCTCTGCAAACCTTGCAACAAGAGAGTTAGACGAGCCACCAAAGACAATATCATCCACGTACACCTACACAATCAGGATATCTCTGCCCTGCCTCAGAAGAAACAAGGTCTGATCGACCTTCCCCATCTCAAAACCTCTCTCAAACAAGAACCCCCTCAACCTACCATACCAAGCCCTAGACGCCTGCTTCAACCCGTAAAGCGCCTTCCTCAACTTGTACACCCGGTGGGGGTACTTCTTACTCTCAAACCCCTGTGGTTGCCTCACATACATTTCTTCCTCCAACACACCGTTCAAGAAGGCACTCTTCACATCCATTTGGTGCAACTTGAAATCTTTAGCCACAGAAAAGGCTAGAAGGATCCTAATCGCCTCCAAACGGGCTACGGAAGCAAAGGTCTCCTCGTAGTCAATCCCCTCCTTCTGACTGATCCCCTGAGCAACAAGTCTTGACTTGTTTCTCACCACTTCACCTTTCTCTCCCTCTTTGTTCTTCCACACCCACTTCGTACCAATCAGCTTACACCCTGGAGGAGGGTCAACCAACTCCCAAACCTAATTCCTCTCAAAGTTCTCCAACTCCTCATGCATCGAATTAACCCAATTGTGATCAGATAGTGTGTGTCCAATGTCTTTGGGCTCAAAAGTGGCAACAAATACAGCATGAGCGAAATGAGAATTGTTTCGAACCCTCGACCGTGTAGTACGTTCATTCATGTCGCCGATGATCCTCGAAGCTGGGTGATCCACTTGTACTCGCCGGGGAGGTTCTCGCCTTGATGCTACCTCCCCCTCAACTGTAGCTTCTCCTCGATCTTGATTTGTCGCCGTAGGTGTAGGAGAGGGTCCGTCCACCACCGTAGTCGAAGTAGTGGGTACATGTTCAGTCGGGGGCACCACACTGCCATCTTCATCGTCTCCATGTTCATGCTCCTCCTCCTGAAAGATCTCCTCGCCAAGTTCATCATCACCTGCACACTCAAAGACATGCTGACTACGTGGTTGTGTCTCGTCGAAGGGTACCTCGCAAGTCTCCACGATTTGGTTCGTTTCAAGATTGAGCACACGATATGCTCTAGAATAAGATGCATAACCAAAGAAAATACCATCGACAGACCTAGCCTCAAACTTATCCAACTTCTTCCCTTTCTTCAGAATAAAGCACTTGCAACCAAAGACATGGAAGTGGCTCACCTTGGGTGTGCGACCGTGCATCAGCTCATAGCAGGTTTTCTTCTTATGCACTCTGAGGTAGATCCTGTTCGACACATAGAACGTTGTATTCACCGCCTCAGCCCAGTACCTTCTCGGAGTCCTATGCTCATCAAGCATCGTCCGAGCCATCTCACACAAGGTCCTGTTCTTCCTTTCCACAACACCATTCTGGGGAGGCATATACGGACTCGAAAACAGGTGTTCAAGACCTAAGTCATGGCAAAAGGTTTCAAAACGAGAGTTTCTGAATTCTGAGCCATTGTCACTGCGGATTGCTCGTATGGCATCTCCGTGCCTCTCTTTCCTCAACCTCAAGACTAGATCTCGAACAAAACCAAACGTCTCCCCCTTATCCTCGAGAAAGAACACCCACGCATACCGAGAATAGTCGTCCACCACAACAAGGACATACCACTTCCCACCCGCAGATCGCACACGAGCTGGGCCAACAAGGTCCATATGGAGCAGCTCGCATGGACGCTTAGTCATCACATCAGTGAGAGGGGGGTGAGAAGAAGCTACCATCTTGGCATGCCTACACGACGCACAAACCAAATCTTTCTCAAGCCTCAACCGTGGCAATCCTCGGACCAAATTGAGTTTACTCAAGCGATACAAAAGGTCAAAGCTCAAGTGACCCAACTTCCTATGCCACTTCCACAACTCACTCGAAGAACCAGCCAAGAAACAACGCTCCACACCAGAAGACTGAGAAAAATCAGCACGAAACACCTGACCCTGGGGAACGACCATATAGACAAGGTCCCCTTGAGAATCCAAAATCCGAGAACCACCAGGCCGAAACAACACCTCAAGACCCTCATCCAACAGCTGGGACAAAGCAAATTGTACCCCAGCGATTGAACAAGAGCAACACGCCTGAGAGTGATCTTGTCACTCACCTTAATCTCACCTTCTGAAAGCACACGCCCACGCCCATTGTCCCCAAAAGTGATGTACCTCCTTGTCACCACCGGGACGAGACTTGAGAACCACCCCTTGTCTCCAGTCATATGCCTCGAGCAACAGGAGTCAATCAACCAAATGTTCTTCAAGTCTCCCACCTGAAATTCAAAAACGAGCACGTGAGCGAACAAACGACTCAGCACTGGGGTTAGTACTGAAAGAGTAAAACTAGTGTCGAGCCATTTGCTCGAAAGTGGGATTAGCACAAACCAAACCATCTTTCCTACCAAAACTACCACCACGAACACCACCTTGGTAGCCACTCCGAGGAAACCAACCTTCTCTGTCTGGAGGAGGACCAAAACCACGAAAGGAGAACCGTGGACCGTCCCTCCTCTCCATCTTAAACCTACGACTCCTCCCATTCCCATATTGAGCACGAGAGGGAGAATGTCTAGCAAACTGACCACCTGCTGACTCTCCAGACCAACCACCAGAACCACGACCACCTGAGACAAACCGAGACTCCTCACGAGCACGAAAACCAAACTTGCCACTCTGCAGACCCCAAACGGGTCTGACCGGTTTCACTCCTCCAGCAACACCTCCTGCACTCTTTCGCTCTCCCCAAGCCGGAGCTGTCCTCACACTCGCCTTAGCTCTAGGCATCTGCACACGAGGCTCAAGTACACCACTAGAGGGGTGATACTTGTCCTTGTTAGCCCACTCCTTCGCCATTCTCTCCTCTCGCTTTCTCTTGAAGCAAAACTCATCCTTATGGCCATCTCTCCCACAATAGCCACAATGAAACCTCACAAGCTTCGGTTTAGGCTTGGATTGGGGCTGCTCACTTGGTTTCTCTCCACTCGACTTCTCCACAGGTTTCTCCTCACTAGCCTTCTCACTTTCCTTCCCAAAGAACACTTTCCCCGAAGTGCTCACAAACTTGATAGGCTTTTGGAAATCATTTGTTGGTGGAGGAAACACAGGTGGAGCTGGGGTTGTGTCGAGTCGGTTCCTAAGATGGTTAGGTTTGGGGAGGAAATCATTTTTGTGGTGGGTTTTTGGTGGCTCTAGGATATTCTCTCCACTTCCCTCACCAACCTTGTTTGCCCCAAGTCCCTCACCATCCTGCCTCTTGAATGACTCGATCATTATCCTCAACTGAGGCTCATGACCAGACAACCAACCCATCAACTTTCTCAGCTCATCATTCTCATCCTGCAAATGATCAACATAATGCGCAAGTTCCAAATTCTTCAAGGCATGCATTTCACAGGTAGAGCAAGATGTAGGAATTGGTTCTTTCAGCTTAGCCTCAAGGGAAGCAATGTAAACATGCATCTCATCAATTTTTGCATGTAAGACAGGGCAAGAAGTGCAAGCACCTAGCAAAGCAGATCTAGATTTAAGCTCAGCCACTTCAACCCTAAGCACATCTAGTTCCTCACACTTGGAGGCATGCTTCTCCTTAAACAAAGCAAGATCAGCAAGAAAGATGGAGCAATCAGCACAATCAACCTCATCAGAAACAACAGGGCTAGCCTTAAGGGAATCAATCTCAAGCTTGCTATCAAGAACCTGTGTTTCTAGCTCAGCCACTCTAGTCCTAGCATCCTCGAGTGAAGCCCTAAGCTCTTTTCTCATTTTCTTGGCCTCTCTAAGCATGTCATCATGATTATCAAGCAATGAGCCAAGTCGTTCATTTTCCTGACGCAAGAAGGGGAGCTCATCACTCACCTCGTCGTCGGAGTCAGAGTCCGAGTCGCTCTGTGTGCTCTTCTTGCTGCTGGAGCTCAGTGCCATAGTGCAGAAGCCGTCTCTAGCGAAGCAGCTCAGCCCGCTCAGGTTCCTGGACGACTTCTTGCACTTGCGACGACCACCTTCATCTTCATTGTTGCTCGAGCTCGAGATGGAGTACGCGGAACTGGAGTCGACGTCGCTCGCTCCAACCATCGCTCGGGCCTTGCCTCGGCTCTCCTTCTTCCTCGATCATCGCTCATCCTTGTGCTTGTTCTTGTGCTTGGTCTTGTGGTCACGCCTCGACCGGTACTTGCCATCCGTCCTTGACTTGTGCTTGTAGCCGTCCTTGTTCTCGACCTTCTCCGGGCAATCGGCGACGAAGTGTCCCGGCTTGCCGCACTGGAAGCATGTCCTCGTGTTCCTCCTCATGTTCACCCAGTTCTCGTGCAACCTCTCGAATCTCCTCATCAGCAACGCCAGCTCGTCCTCTCCAAGCACGTCGAACTCCTCATCTGGCATAGACATCAAAGAGGACAAAGAGAACATCCTGGTGGATGGGTTAGAGTTAGCCTTTCCTTTTGAACCACCAACGAGGGAAAGACTATGGGAGTCAGTCGGACCCTCGAGCTTGGCTGGCATGCCCCTATCCACCTCAGCCGACTTGAGCTTTGAGAACAGCTCGTCCACCGTCAGAGTGTCATACTTCTCCGACTCGACAATGGCCTCGAACTTTCTGCCCCAAATCGTACGATCCAAAGAGTGTAAGAGCTTGATGGCTCTATCATGATCATCGTACGGGAGCACGTCCACATTGGCCCTCATGTTGTTCACAACCACCGTGAACCTCTGAAACAAGGCATCGATGGACTCACCGGGGAGATGAGTGAAGTTCTCGTACTCTCTTCGGTAGGTCGCATACATCCGAGCTTGAACCTGGACATTCCCAACATGAGCCTCCTTCAACACCAACCAGATTCTACAAGCCAAGTGCTCGGTGTGCACCCGATCGAACTCAGGCTCACACAAGGCACGAAACAAGTAGTCGACCGCCTTATTGTTGGCGTCGAACATGTCCCTCGATCTTGGAGCAAGGAAGTTCATCGGCTGGACATAGCCTGTGTCCACCGTGACATCCCAAAGGATCTGATCCTTATCGCGGAGGAACGCCGCCATCCGCTTCCTCCACATCTGGTAGTTCTTTCCATCGAAGTGTGGAGGACCCGAACCCCATACCTGGTACGCCATCCTTGGATCATAGACTGGTTAGAGTTAATAAAGACCCGAACCGGCACTGATACCACTTGAAGGACCGAAACGGCGAACCAGAGAGGGGGGAGTGAATGGGAGCCGATAAAAATTCTATTCAAGAATTCGGCCTATGAACCCGATTTCACTCGTGCACCTCCGCAAGTTTCTCTTGCCAAGTTCACGTAGCCACTTAAGTGCTACTGAACCTAGGAGCAAGACCCAACCAATAGTCACAGCACAAACACGCAGCGAAACACACACGACACGGCTGCTGGCAGCCCAAACCGGTCGGGCCGGTTTCTGAAACCGGTCAGACCGCTTCTGTTGGACTTAGCCTCACGCAGGCAGGGGAAACCGGTCAGACCGGTTTGGCAAACCGGTCAGACTGACTTTGTCCAGAACCTCCCCAAAGATCCAAAACACCTCAAGAGCCTTTCCACATCAGAACACAAGAAGCCATGGCACAACAGAGACTTCCTTGCTCAAAAACCCTTCTTGACAGCCCACAGGGCGAAACCGGTCAGACCGGTTTGGGAAACCGGTCGGGTTGGTTTTTGCCTGGACAGTCGGGAAGAACACAGCCCGCGGGAAAAACTCAACACTTCCTCCAATCGATCTCCCGATTTGTTCCACGGATCAAAGTGAGACTTTGAGGATAGTTGGGGTACCTCGTGGGCTACCCTTGGCTAGAAGCTCGGTCTTCGAAACCCACTCAATCAAGAGGAATCGAAAGTCAACCCTCACGAACACCTCTATCCCTAGAACTCCGAAACCACCGAAATCGAGCCCCTTAACTCACGGATTTGGGAGGGGAATCACAGCCCAAATAACCACGAAGGGTTCCCACAAATTTCCCCCATCAAATCCCCAAGAGCAAGGTCCCGAAAACACCCGAGAAAACCACTAAGAGAGGGTACCGACAATCACCACCAAGAACAACCGGGAATAACACAACAAGGCCTTGAGGAACCACGCTGAATCATCTATACATTCCAAGAAGGTTCATACAAGGTCTAGCTTGCCGCCAGATCATTCAACCCTCTCACAAGATCTCACAATGAAGCTCTCAAGCTAGTCCTATGGAAATCCTAAGAAAATAGGGAGGGAAAATAGGAAAACAAATGAACTAGGGTTCCAAGAGAGGGCTGCCATCCTCTCACCTCATGGGTTATATGGAGGCAACCGAAAGTCTAAAATGCCCCTAAGGCCTAAACTAAGATAAACGCCCACCAAGGGCACTTTGGGAACTTGTCTTTGTAGCACCATCAGACGGATGCCCGGCGACCGCACTTCGCGTAGCCTCGAAGCTTCCGGCGCCTTGCGACCCCAAACCGGTCAGGCCGGTTTTGGCTAGACAGCCATGCCCGGTCTTCGGCCTCGGCTTTGTGGCTCAGCCGAGTAACCCGGTGATTTTCTGATGAACCACCGCAAACCCCACGAACTTGATGTAGCCTCCGCCAATCACCACTCATGACTTGGCCCCCACGAAGTTCCGGCTCGACCTTGGTTTTGTGGCTCAACCAAGAAACCGTCCACCGACTTCATCTTGCTGTTCTTGCCACCATGCGGCCCACACTTGACCCCACTGGCCACCGGGTCCCTCGAACGAAGCCTACTTGTCTTCTCCACACCTGGAGGCCTCACCGGCAACGACCTTTCGCGCTTGTTCTTCACCTGCACCAACACAAGTCAAGCCGCAACCTGCACTTGCAATACTTAGCCAAGAATCAGTCCACACAACGTTGTCAATCACTCATCACACCAGGGAGCGACCATCCACCGATCCTCGAACCACACATGGTCCTCAGGCTCCCAAGTTGGTTTGCAGTGAGTTGTAAACTTTGAGTCTGTTGCGCTCGAAGTCCCTGGGGAGGTCTCGCGCACGCAGTCTGTTGGCACGAGGTGGATCATCTTGGCGTCGCTGCTGTGGGGAAGCTGGTCCACAAGTGCTTGTTGCCCGGCGTTGGCGTTGGCTTGTCGGGAATTGGGATTGACCTTCCAGCGTTGGCGTTGACCTGTCCGGCGTTGGCGTTGACCTGTCCGGCGTTAGACGGTTGTAGTCCTGCACATGAGGCAGCAACTGCGATCTCTTGTTGTCGTCGGACAGCTCGGGCAGTGTTGGCATTTTCACACTCTTGACGCTGCGTGTCTGTTTCTCCATCTTGCGGCAGTACATCTGCACAGACGACCAAGATCTGGCGATCTAGAGTCTCGAACTCTTCTCCCGGATAGTTCGGGGAGATCATTGTGTGGGCGACCTGGAACGCAAGGCGGTCCGGAGATGACTCTTGGTTCAACCGGCGGCGGTGGGCTGGCGTGCGGTGTGTTTGGAGTTCTCATGGATAGGGTTTGGAGTTCTCGTGGATAGGGCAGGGCTCGTCGAGGTGATTCTTGCGGCTTCCACGATCTTGAGAGTAGAGTCCAGATTCGATCTGGATCTTTCATTTCATGTAGCGTGATGCTACGTGAGCGGCGTTGCACAAGCCAAGAGGCATGCTAGAGGTCGAAGGAGTCGTGTGAGGGCGTTTGATGCGCTCACAGACTTTGATTGTGTCGGAGAGCATGCCCTCGACACGATCGATCCCGGCGATCAGGTCACTAGGAGTGGGTGGGTGGGTCTTTTTCGACAGATTTGTTTCGATCTGTTGGTTGGTGGTGACCGTGTTGCCTTCGATGACGAGGCAGGCGGCTGGAGCGGTGGATGTTGCTAGCATCGAGCCAAAGCAGATGTCGACGAGGTTGGCGAGGAAGTCCGCCATGCTCTCCGGGAAGATGACGCCATTGGTCGAAGCCATCGAGTTGCATGAATAACCTTGACTCCGCCCCTACCTGGCGGGCCAACTCTTAGATGGTGAGATCTGGACAGCCCACGGGGGTGTTAATCCTTGTGGTTTATTTGTTCGCCGGGGATGAGTCTAAGGCTAAGAACTCGAAGGTCGCACACGTACTCGGAACACAGAGAACATGGCGAGTTTATATTGGTTCGGGCCTCCGGAGAGTAATACCCTACGTCCAGTTGTCGGTGTAAATTTCTTGAGGATTGGTTAGGGTGAGGTACACAAGGGATCGCCTCGTCCGCCTTATATCGGCCAGCGGACGAGGTCGGTTCCCAGACTCCTAGTTGGTTACGACCAGGAGACCTAAGTCTACGTTACACATCTTGCCATATCCCGTCGATCTGCTTTGGGCAAAGTCCACTGAGGTCTTGTCTTATCTTGCACGCAAAGTCTTTGAGGTCGTGATGGATTAGGTCGTCTAGGGAATCTTCTGGAAGGTCTTCAGGGGTCGTGTGGGCTGCCAACTAGGTCGGTTGGGCCCACTGACAGGTCGGCGGGTCTTCTGGTAGGCCGGACCCACTTGTCGGGGACGGTTGTGAGCCTGGTCGGTGGGGACCCAGGGGTACCCATGTCTCACAGTAACCAAAATATCTTGTAGATAGATCCTGGCCGGACTAGACACCTTGTGCTATATATTGTAAACCCTCTGGTGTATTGAAATACTCTGAATCAACACGCAAACGACGCTGAGATAAAGGCAGTCGTTCTACCCCTGCGCTTCTGCTTTCCTTTCATGGTAATCAGAGCCAAACCCGCCTAGATAGATTGCATCCATGGGTTTGACCTCGGCATCCAGTTCCAGCACGGCCATCGCGTCGTCCAACCTCTTCTTTGGCATCCAGATCTCTGAGAATCTTAACAAGACCAATCATGTGCTATGGCAGGCGCAAGTTCTCATAGCGATCTGCGGTGCTCGCCTGGAAGGGCACATCAACGGCAAGACTGAAGCCCCCGCCACCGAGGTTGACGTCAAGAAGGGAGACAACACCGTCAAACAGCCAAATCGGGCATATGACGAGTGGTTCACCCAAGATCAGCAGGTCCTAGGGTTCATCTTCACTTCGGTGTCCAAGGAGGTTCTTGGGCAGATCGCCACGTCAGCGACCATGGTAGAAGCCTGGGCTGCGGTGGAAGACATCTTCTCCACCCACACTAGTGCACATTCAGTGAACGTGCGCCTTGCGCTTGCCACTACGAAGAAAGGCGCCATGAGCATCACCGAGTATGTAACAAAGATGTGGGCGCTTGGTGATGAGATGAAGACCACTGGCAAACCACTCGACAATGATGAGATGGTGGCCTACATCCTGAACAACCTCGACCACGACTTTGATCCCATCGTCTCGGCTGTGATGGCAAGAGTCAAGGCAATCACGGTTGCTGAGTTGTATTCTCAACTTCTTAGTTTCGAGAACCGGATTGATCTGAAGAATGAAGGTGGCTCCAATGGCTCTAGCAACGGTTCTGCATCCTATGGTGTCAACAACTCATCGTCCTACGTCGTCAACAGGGGCCGTGGTGGAGGCCACAACCGTGGAGGAGAGCAGCAGCCATCGTGGACGTGGAGGACGCACATAGGAGAATTCGCGACCACGCAACAACTTTGGCAACAAGGAGCATTGTCAGGTATGCTTTAAAAAGGGGCATGTTGCTACTGAATGTTGGCATCGCTTCAATGAAAATTATGTAGCAGATGAGAAGCTTGTTGGTGCGGCATACAACTCCTATGATGTTGACACAAACCGGTACACTGATACCGGTGCGTCTGATCACATCACAAGCAACCTGGAAAAGCTCTCCATTCGTGAGAAGTACAAGGGCAACAGCCAGATTCACCGCTAGTGGTGCAGGTATGAAAATTATTCACATTGGTCATACTATTGTTCCGACTAGCTCTAGAAATATACATCTAAATAATGTTATTCATGTTCCTGATGCTGTAAAGAATATTGTTTCAGTTCTTCATCGTGCTCGAGATAATTCTGTTTTTCTTGAATTTCATCCTGATTATTTTTTTGGTAAAGGATCAAACCATGAAGAACACAATCCTTAGAGGGAGATGTCGCAAGGGACTCTACCCTCTTCCTCCAACCAGTCCAATAAAGCAAGATTTTGGTGCCATGAAGCCTACTTTTGCAAGGTGGCGTAGCCGCCTCAGTCATCCATCCTCTCCAATTGTGTAGAAGGTGGTCTCTAGTAATAAGTTGTTGTGTTCTTTCGAGTCGAATAAAGAGTTTGTCTGTGATGCTTGTCAAAAGGCAAAGAGTCATGAATTGCCTTATTCCAAGTCTTTGAGTACTTCTAGTTATCCTTTGGAATTAGTTCATTTTGATGTGTGGGGCCACGCACCCGATTCGGCTGGAGCAAAGAGATACTATGTTAGTTTTATTGATGATTACATCAAGTTTACTTGGATTTACTTGCTTAAGTTTGAGTCTGAAGTGTTTGAAAAATTTCATGAATTCAAACACTAGTTGAAAGGCTCTTTGATTGAAAGATCCTTACTATGCAAGCGGACTGGGGTGGTGAATATCAAAAACTCCATACCTTTTTTGAGTAGATTGGCATCACTCGCCGTGTTTCTTGTCCTCACACTCATCAGCAAAATGGCCCCGCTGAATGTAAGCATCGCCACATAGTTGAAGTTGGCCTAGCCCTCCTTGCTCATGCCTCAATGCCCTTAAAATTTTGGGATGAAGCTTTTCTAGCTTCTACCTACCTTATTAACTGCACCCCTAGTAAGTTCTCAAGTATGCAAGACCCTTAGAATGACTCTTTAATCAAACACCAGATTATTCCTCTCTAAGAGTATTTTGTTGTGCCTGCTACTCTAATCTTCGGCCATATAATCGTCACAAATTGGTGTTCAGATCTAAACAATGCGTATTTCTTGGTTATAACAACATGCATAAGGGCTTCAAGTGCTTAGACATATCTTCTGGCCAGGTCTATATTTATAGGGATGTGGTGTTTGATAAAACTGAATTCCCTTTCTCTAAACTTCATCCCAATGCAAGAGCTCATCTTAGAGAAAAAATCTCTCTTCTTCCACAAGACCTTCTAAATTCGTCTGAGTTGGAACAATTAGGTGATCACGTGACTAATTTACTTGGAGAATCTGACATTTTTTGTGGAAGATTTGATGTACACATGACTCAAAATGCAGCAAATATGGGCACTGGAGCAACAAGACAAGAAAATGCTGCTCCCAGAGCAGATTCGCCAGCAGCATCAGCACCGGGATCGATGCTGGATCCATCTCGGGTTTCAGTGCCACCCACCGCGCAGCCGACCGCAGGGGCCTCAACATTGCTGAGTGTCCAACCCGAGGCCGCCGTGTCACCGACCGGGTCGCCGACCGTGTCTCCAGCTGCTCCCTTGCCTAATTCCGATGTGAGTGAGGGGCACAGGCACCGTATTGCCGCCGCAGGAGGATCAGGTCGCGGTATCTTCTGTGGTGCCTACCAATGCTAGTCATCAAGAAGCTCCACAACAAGACTAAGAACACATCTGCAAAGTGGGATTCACAAAGAAAAGGTATAAACTGATGGCACTGTTAAATATGGTCTTTCTGTTGCTTCTGGTGAACCACGTAACTTAGATGAGGCCTTGCATGATGCAAATTGGAAGGAAGCAATGGATTCCGAATATTTATATGTCGCTCTTATGAAAAATAAAACATGGCACTTGGTTCCACCAAAGAAAGGCATAAATGTGATAGACTCAAAGTGGGTTTGGAAGAAAAAATATAAGGCTAATGGAAGTCTAGATAAATATAAAGCCCGTATAGTATCTAAAGGTTTTAAACAACGGTATGTGATAGACTATGAAGAAACTTTTAGTCATGTTGTTAAACTTGCTACCATCAGAGTTATTTTGTCTGTAGTTGTATCTCAAGGGTGGAGCTTGCGCCAACTTGATGTGAGTAATGCCTTCTTGCATGGTCGTCTTGAGGAGGTTGTTTACATGAAGCAACCCCCTGGGTATGAAGATAAAAAATTGCCAAGTTACATTTGTAAATTAGATAATGCTCTTTATGGTCTTAAACAAGCACTTAGGGCCTGGTATTCAAGACTCAGTACTAAATTACAGATGCTTGATTTTAAGCCATCAAAGGCGGATACATCATTGTTCTTCTTTAAAAGGGGGTCCCTTATTATGTTTGTCCTTGTTTATGTTGATGACATTATAGTTGCAAGTTCGGTTCCTAGTGCTACTACAACATTATTGAAACAGTTGAATAAGGAGTTTGCACTGAAGGATCTTGGTGACTTGCACTATTTCCTTGGAATAGAGGTATCCAAGGCTCGTGATGTGATAATTCTCACACAAGAAAAATATTCTAATGATGTCTTAAAAAGGGTTGGCATGACACAGTGTAAGCCGGTTAGTTCACCATTGTCTACTTCTGAAAAACTTTCGCTACATGAAGGCACTGTTCTTGGACCGAAGGATGCTACGAATTACCGAAGTGTGGTTGGAGCTCTTCCGTATCTAACCTCAACTAGACCTGATATTTCCTTTGCAGTTAATAAGGTTTGTCAGTTTCTTCATGCACCTACAATTGTTCATTGGGCAGCAGTTAAGAGGATTTTGAGATATTTACAACAATCAACTAAGCTTGGTTTAAAAATCGGCAGATCTTCTTCATTGCTTGTAGTGCTTTTTCATATGCTGATTGGGTAGGTTGCTTGGATGATAGGTGCTCAACTGGAGGATTTGCTGTATTTCTGGGAACTAACCTTGTGTCATGAGTGCTCGCAAACAAGCAACGGTTTCAAGATCGAGTACTGAAGCAGAGTATAAAGCATTAGCAAATGTTACTACTAAAGTTATGTGGATTCAGACTTTGTTAATGCAACTAGGGGTTCGTGCGCCAAGGTGAAGGACCGATACGGCGAACCAGAGAGGGGGGAGTGAATGGGAGCCGATAAAAATTCTTCTCGAAGGAGATGAAAACTCCAACGAGATGAACACGGCTTCCAACACACGTCTCCGACTCACTACCCAAGTTGGCCAAGCCCACGTAGCCACTGGAGTGCCACTGGACCTAGGAACCAACACACACACCCTTCCGACCCGAGAACGCAGTGGAACACCAAACCTCGAGTCCACTGACCAACACCGGTTAGACCGGTGAGCACCATCGGTCAGACCGGTCCCTGCTGGTGAAACTGGGCAACTTTCACTAAGTGGCTCCACACCGGTCCGACCGGTGAGACACACCGGTTAGACCGGTCAAAGCCTGAAAGCCCCCAAAGCACCAAACAGGCCAACCAACCACCAAACTAACCCAAACTCGAAACAGCAGCAACACAGGACAACAGCGAACACACCCAAACGTTCACCCGAGCAACAACCCACTGAGGGTTGCACCGGTCAGACCGGTCAAGAGCACGGTCGGGACCGGTGTAGCCTGGCGACTCGGGATGAACAGCACCCTCGGGTCAACTCCCCCAAATCCAAACCTCGATCTCCCGAATCGCTCCACGGACTTGAACAAGACTTTGGGTATATTAGGAACACCTCATGAGGAGTCCATAGCCAAGTTTAATCCCACCAAAACTTGTCCAAAAAGGAGGAATCGAAGAAATCCTGCCAAGAACACCACAAACCCTAGAACTCGGAAAACCTCAAAATCGAGCCCCTTTACTCACGGATTTGGGAGGGGAATCACAGCCCAAAGAACCACGAAGGGTTCCCACAAATTTCCCCCATCAAATCCCCAAGAGAAAGGTCCCGAAAACAACCCAAAGAAATCACCAAGAGAGGGCTCCGAAAATCACCACCAAGAACAACCGGGAACAACACATCCAAACCTTGAGGAACCACGCCGAATCATCTATACATGCAACAAAGGTTCATACAAGGCTTAGCTTGCCGCCCAATCATCCAACCCTCTTACAAGATCTCACCATGAAGCTCTCAAGCTAGTCCTATAGAAATCCTAAGGAAAAATAGGAAGGGAAAATAGGAAAGCAAATGAACTAGGGTTCCAAGAGTTGGCTGCCATCCTCTCACCTCTTGGGTTATATGGAGGCAACCGAAAGTCTAAAATGTCCTTTCCTAATAACTAGGGATACAAGCCCCTCAAGGGCGGATTTGGAAGTCTTCATGTCTTCACCATCGGACGGATGCCCGGCGACCGCACCCTGCGTAGCCTCGACGCAAGCCATGCGATCCCGACGCGTGTCCTCCGCTTCGAAGTCTCCGGATTGCGTCGTCGCACACCGGTCAAACCGGTGCTCCCTACCGGTCAGACCGGTACCCACCGGTCAGACCGGTCTGGCACTGCTGCAGCTCCGTCTTCGGTTCTTCGGTCTTGACTTTGTGGATCAACCAAGGAACCCAGTGGTTTTCTGCTGAACCACCGGAAACCCCGCGAACTCGGTGTAGCCTTAGCCAATCTCCACTCATGACTTGGATCCCACGTAGTCCCGGCTCGACCTTGGTTTTGAGGCTCAACCAAGAAACCGTCCATGACTTCATCTTGTTGTTCATGCCACCATGCGGCCCGCACTTGACCCCGCTGGCCACCGGGTCCCTCGAACGAAGCCTACTTGTCTTCTCCACACCTGGAGGCCTCACCGGCGACGACCTTTCGCGCTTGTTCTTCACCTGCACCAACACCAGTCAAGCCGCAACCTGCACCTGCAATACTTAGCCAAGAATCAGTCCACACAACGTTGTCAATCACTCATCACACAAGGAAGCGACCATCCACCGGTCCTCGAACCACACATGGTCCTCACAAGGGCGGCAAAACTATGGTGTGACAATATTGGAGCTAAGTACCTCTCGGCCAATCTTGTCTTTCATGCTAGAACAAAACATATAGAAGTTGATTATCATTTTGTTCGAGAAAGAGTAGCTATAAAGCTCCTCGACATTGCATATGTATCTACGAAAGATCAGGTTGCAAATGGCTTTACAAAACCACTTCCAGTCCGGCAATTGGAGATGTTCAAAAACAATCTCAACTTGGCATGTTTAGATTGAGGGGGAGTGTTAGATATATTCAGTTGTAATAGACTCAAGGAGATCTGGTTCGGCCATAGTTGTAGATAGGATTGTTGTTAGCTTTGTAAACAAGTTTGTAACCAAAATATCTTGTAGATAGATCCTGGACGGACTAGGCACCTTGTGCTATATATTGTAAACCCTCTGGTGTATTGAAACACTCTGAATCAACACGCAAATGACGCTGAGACAAAGGCAGTCGTTCTACCCCTTTGCTTCTTCTTTCCTTTCACAAGTGTCTTGATCCTTCAGAGGAGCGTGTCTATATCTCCAGAGATGTCATCTTCGATGAACAGGTTTTTTCATTCACCTCCATGCAACTGAATGTTGGAGCTCAACTTTGGTCCGAACTTGCTCTTCTTCCAGATCTTTTTGATTTATCTTCTAGCTTTGGGTATTCGTCTTTGCCTGACCAAAGTATTGTTTCTTCATTTCTTGCTAACCCTTCACAAAGATCTGCTCCGAATTGTGTGCTTTCAGGTGAAGATTCGGGAACAAACGATGGAAATTTTGCCCTTGAATCGGTGGATCAAGGGTGACATTTCATGTGTCTGGCAGTAGGGAGAAACATGAAGGCCGAGGTGGATCCTCCTGCGGGGTCTGCGGCGCCTAGTCCCGTATCTCCATCGGGATCGGGAGAACTCCCGTTGCCGTCTGGGACTGAGCTCCACCGCATCGTCGGCTCGTGCGGCTGCGCAAGCAGATCCTGGGAGTGCATCTGCCTCTACTGCTGCGCCGCCTGGATCCTCTATGTCGCCTGGATCCGGTGTGTCGATCTCGTCTGCTGCTCCTGGTGTGGTACCTCTCATCCCGTCGTAGCAAGGGCCAGTAACCAGACTTCATCATGGTGTTTCCAAGCCAAAGGTCTACACGGATGGTACTGTTCGTTGGGAAATGAGTGTGAATTATAGCCATGAAGAACCAACAAGTATTGATCGAGCTTTCCGTGACAAGATTTGGGTGGCGGTCATGAATGCTGAGTTCAAAGCACTTGAGCACAATAAGACATTGCATCTCATTCCCCG
The DNA here is from genome assembly GCA_947561735.1 of Cenchrus americanus. Classification (NCBI taxonomy): domain Eukaryota; kingdom Viridiplantae; phylum Streptophyta; class Magnoliopsida; order Poales; family Poaceae; genus Cenchrus; species Cenchrus americanus. Next base: position 69,323,335 of record OX387242.1, read on the forward strand.
ACCCAAGGGGAAGAATATTATTGCAAGCAGATGGGTTTTTAAGATCAAAAGGAGGTCAGATTTATCCATTGATAGGTATAAGGCATGGCTAGTTGCTAAGGGGTACACACAAAGGTATGGGATTGATTACGAGGACATGTTCAGTCCTGTTGTCAAAGCAACGACAATCCGTCTCGTTTTGTCTCTAGCCAGATTGGTGTCTTCGGCAACTTGATGTCCAGAACGCCTTTTTGCATGGAATTCTTGAAGAGGAAGTGTACATGAGTCAACCTCCTAGTTATGTTGATGAAGCACATCTAGATTATGTTTGCAAGTTGGATAAGGCATTATATGGCCTGAAACAGGCACCTCGAGCTTGGTATGTGAGACTGTGTGGTAAATTGATGGCACTTGGCTTTGTCGCTTCCAAAGCTGATATGTCCCTGTTCTACTATAATAAAGGAGGATATTCAGTTTTTGTCTTGGTTTATGTAGACGACATAATAGTGGCTAGCTCATGTTCAGAAGCTGTGGATGCAATGCTTGCCGATCTGAAGAGAAAGTTTGTTCTCAAAGACTTGGAGGATCTTCATTATTTCCTTGGAATTCAGGTCAAGCGTGACAAGGATGGTCTACTCATGTCACAGGAACGATATGTGTGCGATGTGTTAAAGAGGTCGGGCATGGATAATAGTAAGTCGATGGACACTCCTATGTCAAGTATTGAGAAATTGAGTTTACATTCAAGAAATAAACTTGGACCAGAGGACTCAACAAGGTACAGAAGCATAGTTGGGGTGCTACAGTATTTGACATTGACACGACCTGATATATCCTTTCCAGTTAACAAGGTATGTCAGTTTTTACATGCACCTACAACTACGCATTGGAGTGTTGTTAAAAGAATTTTACAGTACATTAAAGGGACAGTAAGCCTCGGACTTAAGCTTGTTAAATCAGGGTCCTTAATGGTCAGTGCGTTTTCAGATGCTAATTGGGCTGGTTGTGTTGATGACCGGAGATCCACAGGTGGTTTTGCAGTTTATCTTGGTGACAATTTGATTTCCTGGACAACTCGTAAACAAGCAACGGTCTCACAGTCATCTACAGAGGCTGAGTATAAATCTTTGGCCAATGCCACGGCTGAGATATTCTGGGTATAAAAACATTTTCATGAGTTGAAGGTACAACATCCTCCAAGAGCCAGATTGTGGTGTGATAATCTGGTGCAACCTATCTCTATGCTAATCCCATCTTTCATGCGAGGACCAAGCATATTGAGATAGACTTTCATTTTGTTCATGAATGGATTGCACAGAAGCTGCTAGACATCAGATTTATTAACTCCAGTGATCAGGTTGCAGATGGATTCACTAAACCATTACCGGTTGTGAAGCTTCGACAGTTCAGAGACAATCTCAACCTTACAAGTGGCTGAGATTGATGAGGGGTGTTAAAAGATATGTTTGTTAGGATATTTAACACATTATATCTTCTGATGTAATCTAGATGGTAGTTAGTTAGCTTTACTTCTAACACAAGATGATGTATTCTACCTATAGCGAACATGGCCCCATTTGCCATTTGTTTGAGTTGATTTTGGTGATTCATGCTAACACAAGTAATGGGACTAACCACATTGTCTAGCATGTCTTTGTAGGCATTCCTAGGTCCCATGGATGTTACCACATGTTAACATACCATGCACAAGTTAACATACCATGCCCAAGCTAACATGTCATGCCACAAGTTAACATACCATGGACATGTTAGGTTACTTACAACAAATTTGAGGACTTAGTATATATTTTCAGGCTATAAGTAATGGCATGTTAAGTATGTCAAGTTGAAGCAAAGATCCAAGTTGAAGACGCGAAGAAAAGGAAGGAAAAAGACACCGTCGGATGAACCGACGGTACCAATATAGCAAGCGTCGGTGCAATCATCGAACAAGTTGGTACACTGGTTGAAACCCTAGGCACCGTCGGATGAACCGACGGTCCAATTTCTAGTAGCGTCGGACGAGTTGCAGAGGAAGAGCAGCGAAGACAGTAGCACCGGATGATCCGACGGTCTGAGTGAGGACACCGTGGGTCTATCCGACGCTTAGTTTGAATCAAGATAGAGACGCGCCAAGACGAAGCCTTCAGCACCGGATGATCCGACGCCTTGGTCAAGGGGTAGCGTCGGTCTATCCGAAGGTCGCGTGGAAGCTAACAGAGACGACTTGGTTGCGGGGTCTTCAGCACCGTATGATCTGATGGACCATCGGTGTATAGCGTCGGAGCAGTTGTGTCCGAGAATCTCAACGGCTAAGTGATGTGGGAGGGGCACCGGATGAACCGACGCCCTGGAAAATCTAGCATCGGTTCATCCAACGCTACCTTTTTCAGTGGCCGTTAGCCAACGGCTAGTTTGATGCCTTGGGCTATTTATACCCCCTCCACTCACTCATTTGAGGTTGCTGGATTGTGTGGAAGTGCAGAGGAGTTCAAGACACATTGAAGATCATATCCAATCCATCCAAGTGCTTAATTGCTCATCCTTAGACTTGCATATGCTTTGTGTATGTGCTTAGTGCTAGGCTTAGCTTAGAGCTGAATGAGTGCAAGGTTGTGCCAACCTTGTGAGGTGATTCTTGAGTGGATCAAGTTGTACAAGGTTCGCCGGAAGCCTTGGGGCCTAAGTGGCTCACTGGCAATCGTCATCGACCCTCCGGCTTGGTGTGGAGCGGCGAGGACACTTTGTGCGGGGGACGTGGAGACCCCCTTTCCTTGGTGGAGAAGCTCCTTAGTGAAGGCGGCATCAAGGTGACCAAGGGAGCTTGGCAAGTGCTTAAGTGGCTAGCCTTTGTGGCGAGCCAAGTGGTGTTCTTGGGAGAGACTTGGTGACCGGGAAGCAATACTCTTGTGTGAGTGCTTCAACAACGTGGACTAGGGGTGGCTTAGTGCCTACCAATACCACGGGATAAATCGCGTGTCAAGAGTTTGTTTCCTCTCATCCCCTTTACGTTTCCGCATTTACTCTGTTGCAATCTTTGTTTGCCTTTACTTTCCTAGAGTAGTATCATGCTAGGATTGGCTATAGGTTACAAATTTTGTTTTGGGATGGGAGTTTTACACTAGAACAACCCTAGTTGCACATCTAGATAGTATGTTCTAGTTTACTATTATGTAAAATTAGTGAAGTCATAGGTTAAGGTTTTAAGTTGCCTAATTCACCCCCTCCCCCTCTTAGGCTAACGAGCATCAGATTCCTTACACTACCTATTGTACAAGCCACCGCAGGGGCTCTTCCTGTGTATATACACACGTAGCCTAGTGCCAGGATCGGCATCTCGTTCAACCACTTTTCACAATCAACACCAGAATCTGTGCGGCAGAGGTCCTGCAGGCCGACCTTATGTAGAATGTTGTACCATACTTGCTGGGAGGTGGTCAACCCCCCCCCCTCCAGATTCTCTCCGAAGGCCCAAATTGTAAAACCCCAATAAAAATTGCTCATACGCAAATTTAGCAGAGTACTACCTCTGTCCCCGAAAGAGTGTCGCCGTGGGTTTTCGTGCCGCAAGTTTGACCAAATTTGTAGAAAATACATCCAACATTTGTGTCTCAAAATATTTTTTTATAAAAAACTAGATTCAAATATCTGTCTAACGATATTGATCTTGTACCATAAGTACTAATATATATTTTTACATATATAGTCAAAGTTGTTTCTCAGGAAACGAAAACCAAACTCTTTTGGGGATGGAGGAGTACACTCCTGAATTAGAAAATTGTCGTATATGGGCATGATCTACTTCAGGTTGCAAAGTCAAATACAAGAGAAGGTCCCAAAACTTTATATTCTGTCAACATGGGTACTGTAATGTCACCTTGTATGTCCTGCACCCATTTCATCTCGGTAATGCCTTCATACACTGCCTTTTTCATTGTTTAGTTGTTCACTGATCCCAAAAAGAGTAGGCACTAATTGATGCAGGCTCTGGCCATGCAGTTATCTCTCGGTCTAGAAAATTGTGTTCTTGCCATTGCCGACCTCCGAGACAATGGCCACTCTAAGGGCACCCGCAATGGGGTCGTTAGGGCACCCGCAACAGTAACACGTCAGCTCTGTATAGACCGCCACTGGGTAGGGTACGGATAAATCCAAATAATTAGCAAAATCCCATCAGAACAAAACACGGCGTAGACGACCTCTCCTGATCCCTCTAGTGGCGGCGAAGCTTGCTCAGTTGGTCTCCGCCCCGGGCCACTATCCCCGGACGAGGCCGCCGGCGTGGGGTGCGTGCGTCAGGGGCGGATGTGTGGGCGTCGGTGTGGTCTGAGACAGGATGCGGAGGTGCAGGCGAAGGCAGGGGATCTGGGACGCGGGAGCATGGCCGCCGCCGCCGCAGGAGGTGATGTCGTCGATGGCGAGCAGTAGTGCCGGCGGCGAGGTAGAGGAGGCCCGCGGCCGCTGCGGAGAGGGGAAGGCGGCATGGTCGTCGGCTCTCGGCGGAGGAGGGGATTTGGAGCGTAGAACCCGAAGCTTGTGAAGGAGGGACGAGGTCGCCGGAGTTTGTGGTTTGAAGGCATGGAGGACGAGCGCGACGTCGCCGACAAGCTCGGGGCCGGACAGGAGCACGATGCGGTGGCGCGCTCGCTCCGCTCCCACACTAGCGTGCAAAAAGGAGAGGAAGGGAGTGCGACCGCCGGGCCACCGTCGCCGAAGGGCCGCCCCCTCGATCCGCCAGCACAGGGCTTGGGCGGCCGGAGGTGCAGTGCATGTGTGGCTGCCCCCTGGCGGCCGGACCCTACAGGCAATGCCTCACGGGAGAAGTGGCGAAGGATGGTGGGAGAAGATAATGACGAAGTGGGACCCATCAATGTTAATAATAAATGTTACAGGAAGGTTGTTGGATGGGTTACCTATATGTACTATCTGTATCCTATGTGGACATATTATAGATATAGTGCTCTCTATAACCACCGCGGGTGGTTTAAGGATACGAACACAAATTCTGCTATCCATATGTAAGAGATTAAAAGGAAGATAATGTTACCCCATGTTATCATTTTTTATTGAAAGCTGCTGATACTTTTTCTTTTTTAAAAATCATAATTACCGATTTAATAACGGTCATTACAGTTCAAGTACCTAAATTTATTATTAGTCAAGAATTTCTGAATGAAGTACTAAAGTAAATACAAGATTGCAGCTCAAGTGTAATGATGTTATTACTTATGGTTTAGTCCCATAAAATTTTATTCAAATCAAATATACTTGTCGATTTCGTAAAATTTGAAACACAGTTTTCTTTAAAGACAAATAAACCCATGCTCCAACTAAAAAAGATTTAGACTGGGTTTATTATTTCTATGTTACAGTCCTAACATATCCTGTCATGACTAATACTTTTTACTTATTAAAAAAATCTTTAGTTAACATATCCTGTCATGGCGGTGGGGGTGGGTTTATTATTTTTATGTTGCATTCTATTATGATAATGCAAAAATATTGTTCCCACTCCCTCCATCACACATAAGACTATTCGTTTAGCCTTCAAAACTTATCACCACAAAAAATGTCCATACAACTTTTGGACAATCCAGGAAAAGCCCAAGTAATATTTTTCTGATCAGTTAACAAATCGATCATTTACTCTCGCCATCTATGCTTGAGCCAAACTCTCTAAATTAGAAAGACTAATAGGTTTGACAATTACTGCAAATGTACATACATAATTAACTCTACTCGGCAATCCATCCGGTTAAGAAGCATTATTAGGGGTACTTGGACTTTTAGCATTGCTTGCTATATTATCTAGTATCTAAAATTTTCTAAACGAATGGCGCAGAGGGAGTACTGATTGAGTTATGCTCACAGAGCCCAACACCATTAAGGGCAGTCCCAACGGTAGAAACTTGAGCAGTTTCTATAGCATAGGACATTGTACCAAGAAATTAACCTTCCCATTGCAAAACTTTCATCTACTGTCTAGATAAAAAAGGCACCAATCAGCGCGTCTTTGCTCCCAAGATCGTCTAAGCAGACCACACAACCACTCCCTTCTCTCGCTCATTCTTGCACAACACACCTTGTCGTCCTTGCCTGCTCCACAGCGAGCGCGCAGGCGAGGTAGACTGGCCCCGCCTCCTCTCCGTCTCTCGGGGCTGCTTATCTCATCCATGGACGGTGGCTTGGAGATCCGCGCGGGAGGGACGGGCGCCCCACGCCCGCGCCGTTGCCGGGGAGGAGCAACGGCCAACAGGAGGGAGGGGCGCCCGTGCTGCCTCCGGGAAGAGCAGGACCGGCGGAGGATGGGCTAACGGCGAGCTCGCGCGAGAGGACTTCAATGGCAGAAAGCTTCGATTCCACGACCACGGTCCCTGATTCGATGGTGCTAATGCTCGATTCGATGGCAGAAAGCTCCAATTCGGCGGCGACGAACTCCGATTTGACAGCCACGCAGGCCGAACTGCCCCCATCGGGGGCAGGCGCGGGCCACAACGCCTGCACCCATGGTGAGCGGGAGCGGCGGCGACCAGGCTCCCCAGTCGGGCTCCCCCACTCGGCGCGAGGCTCGGACCGCGGTCGGCGGGGGATGCTCGCGGGTCGCGACGGAGGCTCGGGCGTGGCCGCCCGAGCTCGTCGGCGGGGGGCCGGGCCGGGCGCGGCCCCCGGCACGGGCGTGGCCGCTCGAGCTCGTCCGCCGGGGCATCCGCCGGCCGGGGCGCAACGGCACGGGTGTGGCCGCCCGAGCTCGCCGGGCGGGGCCGCGGCGGCCCAAGGTTGCCCGCCGGCGTGCTGGCGGGGGGCGCGGCGACTCGGGACTCGGCCATGGTGGCGGCGGCCGGAGCTTCACGCACCTTGGGTCTCGGGCTCGCCGGGGTCGAGCGCACGCGAGGCACCGCACCACACCTGATCCGGATGGCCGCCTTGAGAAGGGGTCGTTTCTCCCCCATCGGGTTTTCTCTAGTTTCTTGCTGTCTCGGTATAAGCGAGGACGCGGTTCCTTGGTGTAGAAATCGTTTCTTGATTTTTATTCTCTTTCTTCAATAACTCTTGTGCCACATCAGAAAAAAAACGTTGAGTTGTCACCCTAATTAATAAAGCTGAAAACCGCAATAAATGTCCCATTGCGACTGCTAAAAAACGAACAAGATCTTTATCTTTAGTGAAAGAGATTAAAATGCAGAATTGCTAATGCTGAATTTTTGTTACTTCCTCAATCAATCAATAGAAGCATATTTTTTATTTGGAAATGACAAACCTTGCACAAGTAGTCAAATTGCGTGAGTTTATTGCATAGTTTTATTTTTTTAAGGATCTCCGGTAATTTACGCTAGTGGAATCTTTGTCACTCTTTTTTCTAGAAAAAAAATGAAGCGGCACGGAATGCTTTTCAAAATCGAAGGGGTCCTCTTTTTTTTTCATTCTGTGCCGCGGTTCCCCGTCGGCCGTCGCCACGCCCCACCGCCGCCGCCACCTCCGCCGCCGCAACCCTAGCACAACCTTCTCCTCTCCCAAACACTCCACCCGCCGCAGCCCCCAAACAATGCCTCCGCCGCCGCCGCCGCCGCCGCCGCTCCAATCCCTTCTCCCGCCGCCCAAACCCTAGAGCCGCCACAAACCCTCGCGCCGGCACCTGGGGCTAGGAGGAGGCAACGGGCTGGAAGCTGGGTCGCTGCCGCTGTCGCGCAAGGAAGGCCCGACGGGCAAAGGAGACCGCGCACGCGTCGCTGCGGAAGGGAGGCAAGCGGCGCCCCTGTGAAGGTGAGTAGGGTTAATTTCTAGTGCGCACTCTGACTCATCTGCTGTGATTGCTAGATGTAATTAGACAGGGGTTCGGATCTTGATTATTTTTTTCGAGAATACGCAGAAGAGCTGTGTCTCTTTGTATGGAGAAGAAATAGAAGTCACAATTTACAAAGCAGGCCATTTCCCAGGCAAGGGTATTTTTTTTATCCCGAGGCAATCGCTTAGGTGGTGATTCCTGTATGCACGTGCAGTAATTAAAATGACAATCCACTTTTTTGATTGATTGGTATTCGGCTAGATCTCATCACTCCCAACCAACAACTAGTGAAAGATGTATCATTTCTGCTTTTATTACTAGTATAAATTAATGTGCAGCATTTTGCATTCTGCATGTTTGCCTTATTTGCTTGTAAGTTTCACAATAATGCGCACGTGATCCATGATGTCAATGACATGCTAATTTACTGTTTCTATTTATTGTTTCAATCTTTAGAAGATCAAAGTTGCATGCATGTATGTTGGAATGATGATGGATCTGATTCCCAATTTGGGTGTCATTCACAAATGCATATCCATAATGCTGAAAATTTGTATTAGTTTGTCCTTTTGTTCGGATTGTTGGAATAGTCTGATGGAGCCATGGAGGAGATCCACATTGAGTGTGCATCTTAATAACAGAGGATTTATACCTATGTAATGGAATGGACGTGGAGAGTGTAAAAATTGAGTTACATTGTTGTCAAACTTATAAATCTCAGGCTTCATTTTGTCTGGCCGTAATGTATCTCAAATTTTCATTAGACTTTAGGTCAATAAACTAGATCTATCACAACAGATTGAGCCGACACTCGCAGCAACCACTAAAATTTTCTTTTACTAATGTTGATACTGAGAGCTGGTGTAAAGCCGTAGAGGTGAAGGTACAAATCAAGCGCATAGGTGCACCATGGTGAATATACTGTGTATTAATGATAGGAAGTGCAGATTGTGAATATGCACATTTTAAAGGATTTATATCTGGAAAGAACACTATAGACTTTTTTCTAATAGATACCACAGTATGCTGTGTGTCCATGAAAACTGCAGAATTTTGCAATGATTTTCCCATTAATATTTTCTTTGGCTACCATTAGCAGACTGCAGCAATGGACACATCCAGCTGCCGCCGTCGGCGGCGGAGTAAGAATTCTTGCTCATTGTTATCCGCACCCAGTGAGGACAGGGACTGGGCGGCGCTGCCGCATGATGCCCTGTTCAATGTCTTCCTCAGGCTTGGGTCGTGTGAGATCATGTGGGGAGCGGAAGGTGTCTGCAAGGCATGGCGGCGTGTTGCGCTCAATGAGCCTAAGCTGTGGCACCGCATTCACATCAATGCAGTTCCAGAATGGTCGTCCATTGACATCGCTGTGCGTGATGCTGTGGATCGCAGTTCTGGGCAGTGCGAAGCCTTCTCAGGACCTTGGGATGATGAGTCACTGCTCTATCTGGCCGAAAGGTATGTCAATCCATCCGTATTCTGTTTACCTAGTAGTGTTGCTGTTCATGTGATGTATGCTGGTGATGAACAATGTTTTTTATGTTTTATATAATGCCAATCTTTTTATTGCTTCTTTCTTCATGAAACTATTTCTGGAACTTGCAGCCATATAATTTTTGTTACCAGTTTGTCACTCTACCAAACTGTTGGATTTACTAACATCAATTTGATGGCATTGAACTGTTCTATTCTTATGCTTCATTCTCTCATGTACCACCTGCAATTTCTTATTAGCTACATGGCATGATGAGTTCAATTGATCATATGGTTGTGAATAGGACTTGCAATGTCTTACCTATATCTGTTGTTTGATGCTATAATAAACAGTTTGGTGATTGCCTTTTATTGTTAGCAATATTGATGACTTAATGTTCATAGATAAAAGTGTATGTTAAAATCTTGAATCTTCCCAACTTGGAATCTTATCTTGATGCACTCACTCCTCCAGGTCACCCAATTTGAAACATATACATCTGTCACATGAGGAGTATGCAACCTATGAAGTACTGATTGAAGCCATCGAGAAGCTCCCTCTCCTTGAAGATCTTGAAATTTCACCCCCATATAGTCAAATTTGTGCCTCAGAAAGGTTTTTTGAGTCTGTCTGCAAAGCCCGTCCTCTTCTCAAGAATATCAAAATAATGTTCACTATGCCTCCAGGCTATACTATGGGACATGCTGGGATGGAAGAATGTATTGACGGAGACATATACAGGACTCCAATGATGTCTGAGTTACGCTCCTTACAGTTGTCTAACTATGTTTTCTCTGCGCCAGCACTTGCTGCTATCCTCGACAATTGCCCTCAGCTAGAGTCACTTAACATCACTGGCCTTTTGGTGGATAGCATGGATGCACAGTTACGGGCAAAATGTGCCAGGATTAAGAACCTGAGTCTTCCTCATGACTCAGATGAAGAAGATGAAGATGAAGAGTCAGAAGATGAAGGTTCTGATGTAGATGAAGAAGATGAAGACGAAGGTCCTGAAGTAGATGAAGAATCAGAAGATGAAGGTCCTGAAGTAGATGAAGAATCAGAAGATGAAGATTCTGAAGTAAATGAAGAAGACTGATGATGGCCTCTAAGACTATCCTAACGGTGATTTTGAGAGTCTAAGGATATGAAAAGTGGAAGATTGTGTAGTATCTATATTCTTACTTTGTTGATGAACCTGGTTTTATATTGTCGTAGGGATCTTGGTTGTGTGCTTCTTAGATATCTTTGTTGCGATAGTTGTTCCAATTCTATAGGAATCATATCAGCTTATTATAACAGCTGTATCCACTGGATGGCTCAAGTGTTAAGAGACAATAGAACCCTTTTACTTTAGCATCTGTCATGCTTTATTTTAATCTGTGCCACCCCTGTATTTCGTTTAATGCACTTTCTGTTCGCTTGCAGTTTTCTTATTATTGTTGCAACAATATTGTCAATCTGTTATGGGATTTTATAGGCCTCCTAAATAATACTCTAAAGCTGTACACACTAACATATAGCTATAGAATCCATGTCATCATCTGTTGGGTTCCTGTTTTATATATCCGCAGCAACAGAACCCATCAAGAGAATTTGTATCAGCCATTATCTAGTGCAAATTAGCAGCATTAGTCATCATACAAAACTATATAATCGGTACCATTCTCTTCTCCTCAGCGAGCCACATCAGCACCTACCCTCTTTACTCGGCACAGCAGCTCAAGCGGCCTACAACATCAACACGAACCAGACTTTTGCAATCAATGGATTGCAATGGAAAATTAGTGTTGCAACCCGTCATAATGACCCACCAACGCCTCTTCAGCTTGCACACCTCCTCAACTCCTTCATGTGGCCTCCGTGATTCCCCACAAGGCCACAACCACAAAGGCGGCACGTCGTACATGCAGGCAACTCGGGGAGCAGGGGACGGGCGGAGGCCGCCAGGCTGGTGAGCAGCTGGCTCCGGCTGGTGTCCTGGCATACTGGGGGAAGCAGCAGAGGCGAGCCTGCAATACTGCGTCAAACCATCAACGCGAGGGGCCATGAGATGCCGAGCAATCGAGCGCAGCGAGTTGAATAGCAGTGCATGCATCACACCAGTACCCTCGATCAGCTTCTATCATGTTGGTGATTTCTCTGACTATTTCTGCCAATGGCATCTTCCTCTTAGCTACGTCATGTCTCTATCCTTGCCCATATGCAGTTAGCTCCATGAGATCAGGTTGCGGTGAAAATTGGGAGTCCGATGAGCAGATCAAGAGGATCTTCGATCAATAACCCTTGAATGTGCAAGTTCTACTGATGGTATGTACACTCAACCTTTGCAACAATTTCTTCAACTGGCAGGAGTCGTACGAATCTGAAGGGGTCCCATCATCTCCCTGGTCAACTCCCTTGAAAGTGCCATCTAGTTCCTTCAGATGTTGTTTTGGTTCCCCAATTTGTCAACCCCTCAATTGACTTCTTTTAATTTTTACTATTTTTTCTATATTTAGTCTGTGATTTCTCTGTTTTTTCCAAATAGAATATACGGAGGCATGTTAATCACGATGGGGGATCGATGTGGTGACTCTTCTTCCTGCATTGGTGGGGAATCGACGTGTGAATCTCATGGAGATCAAGTTGAAACAGGTCCTCTACGCTGAGGCTAGGAAGGAGCTCATCTTCAGCCCGTTGACACTTCGCACCGGCGTCGTGGGCTCGTGGCGAGGTTTGCGTCCGCCAGCTCCGCTCCATGCACGCCGTGTAGTGGAGTGCCTATATCGGAGTGTCGCTCACATGGGCGCGTCCTACTGCAGCCGGCGCTGAACAAGTCGGAGCTGCTTCGCCAGGTGTGCTGCACGTGGACGTGTGCGATTTGCTGCTACTTTGGTCGGCGAACAAGCAGGCCAAGGTTGAGGAGGCCCTGCAGCGGCTACCCAGGTTCAAGCTCTTCATATGCGTGGGGCACTGTGTGACGGTGGGCATGGAGTGTGACATGGCGTTCCTGTAGTGCACACATTTATTGTTGCATTAATTATTCAAAGAGTAACTAAATCTACAATTTTCATTCAAAAGATCATCAAATTTATATATTTTTACTTTTCAAGTTTTTTATTCAAAAATCTTCACTTGCTGTTTTCAGGAAACTCCATCTAAGAGATTATTTGTAATATTACATGCTTCTTATTATTGTGTTTTATCTAACTTTTTCATTTTGTGGTCATATAGTTTAACCAAAAGCACTCTTAAATCCCGCAGCAACGCGCGGGGAATCACCTAGTTACTTGTATGATTACCATGTACTGTAAGTCAAATATTTGCCCCTGCCACTGCGCGCCGTCCCAAAACCATTCCTCCACCGCTCCAAGCGCCCCCGCCAGCAGCTGTGTCCGCGGAGGAGCAGCAGGGAGTTGCGCCTCCGTTGTGAAAAGAAGGAACCCTCGACGGGGGAAGTGATCAAGTGAAGCTACTATACACAGTACTATTAGATCGAGGTTCATGAATAAAGTCCGATGTTCTTGCATACTCTATAGAGAGTGTCTGTCTCCTGATCGAAGAATGATCCAAGCCTTCCTAATCTTCTTTTCGTAAGAATGAACAATGTGCGTATGGTGGTCGATGAACTATATACGGACAAATTCACTCGTATTCCTTGGTCAAGTATATTTTGCGAAAAAAATATAATTTGGACGTGGTCACAATTCTCACAAGTCACAAGTTCACAACTCAAAACACTTTTTTGGTGCGTCGCCTCAAGCTCAAGGACAGAACATTTCCAGAGCGCGAAGACGGTTCGCATTCCTGACTGCACGCCGTCCCAAGCACCGTCCGTCCGTCCGATCGCATTCCTCCTGGAGGAGACGAATGGTCTGGCCCTGGCCTCGCCATAAATTCCACCTGATCGCCACCATGAACCGCGCCCGGAAACAAGTCTCGCCGAGAAGAACCAAATCGACGAGACTCGGAGGTGAGAATCACACAACGACCTACGAGATGCCGTCTTTTTCTCCCATCGCCAATCCTTACAGACAGTTCATCACGTTCACTGGCCTTTTTGCTTTCTCAGGTTCAGGTTCAGGTTCAGCCGACGAAGAAGAATGGAGGTCGGCGTAGACGCTCTGCCAGATCCAGCGGAGCCGCCGACGCCAATGACCAGGGACTGGTCGGAGCTGCCCTGCGACGCTCTGCTGTTCGTCTTCACCAAGCTGGACCTCTTCGACACCCTGATGGGAGCCGGCCTCGTGTGCCACTCGTGGCTCGACGCGGCAAAGGTGCCTTCTCTCTGGCGGTGCATCGACATGGCAGACGGGAGGCTCGTCGAGAAGAAATTGCTGCAGCGTGGAGGCACTGATGTTCTGCGCGCCATGGCCAAGGTGGCTGTGGAACGCTCTGATGGAGAGCTTCAGGGGTTCTTTGGAAGGGAGTTCGTTACTGTTGAGCTCCTCAACTACATAGGGGACAGGTACCTTATTATTTGCTTTATTTCAGCTCAAGATATATTATTATTATGACCTTGTGTTCATGACTTCATATCACCCTGTTGTTCTCACAAATCCTGAACTGCTCATGAACTCATTATATATGCATGTCAATGTTCTAAATAGCTAGATAATTCTTTTAGCAGCAACATTTTTGGGAGGCTACAAAGCCTTTAGCCGGCTTAGCGCAGCCTCATCGCTAGATAGCCTCATTTAGTGCTTACAGAGAAAAATACAAGTCAAATTTCCGAATTCAGTGGCTTAAGCACATGTAAAAATGAAATTGAGAACATTTTGTTACAGAGGAACTGATCATCGTCAGCTCATCGCTACATGAACGTTCCAAACTTTGTTTAGTCTAGAATCCTAGCTAGAATAATGGTTATTAATTGCAAGTTGTATTTTGTTCGTCATGCTTCTAGATATTTTCATATCCCACTCTTTTTTGGAGTGAGAGATGACTACATGTTCCTATATTTACAGGGCTCCATCTCTGAAGGCCCTTCATCTCATATCTTGTGACATGGGTGGCGGTAGAGGATTCGCGGAATCAATGAAAAAGTTCCCATTGCTGGAGGAACTCGAGCTTGCACAATGTACTTATCTAGGCAATGGAGAGGCCTTTGAGATTGTTGGCAAAGCATGCCGACACTTAAAGTGCTTCAAACTGATCTATGACTATGCCCGCAACTCTATTTTTGAAGGCGGTGACCCATACATTGATTTTCTGCAGAGTCTTACCGTTCAGAACCACAACAGCAACAGGGGCAACGACGAAGCATTTGGGATTGCAACTATGACTGGCTTGCACACTCTGCAGCTAGTCCACTGTAACCTCTCCAATCTCGGACTGACTGCCATCCTGGACGGATGCCCCCACCTGGACTCGCTGGACATACGCCAATGCTTCGTCCTCGAAATAGATTCAGCCATGAAAGCAAGACTGGCCAGTCTGAAGACGCTTAGGCTTTCATTTGACCCAGTGGATGACTGTGAGGAACTTGTTGAAAATCCTGACTGGTATGATTATTATTCTTATGCCTATGACCACTACGGTGATTATGCAGAATTCTGTGATTTTGGGGAGTACTTATAAATAGAGCTTGGTGAATCATCCATGTTCTTTAATGTATTTGCTGAACCGTGAGACCATGATAATCTTATGATGGAGCTGAAAGAATGCTTATGGTGTTTCTAGACTTTCTCTAATTACCATGAAGGAAAAATATTCTGTTTGCAATTACTATGTTTTTTTGGAGCAGATGTTCCTGATATGAAACATGATGTTTGTGTTTTATTTGAAAGCACCATTTTCTAAGCATTTCAGCAGGCATCAACCTTGAGATATAAAATTTTCTGAAATAACAACATTGTGACGGCAAGAAATTACAAAAAAAGAAATGTGGATTGAAAACTGGGAAATATGTTTCACCTGACCGCCACTTGCAAATGTTGTAACTGCCAGTCTAACAACAAATAAGAATTTTTGAAACTCATTATGTTCTTAATCCAGTAAAAAATAAAAGAATGTTAAATTTATAATAAAAATTTTCTACTCCTACCTAACTTTGAATATACTAAATTTATTATAGACTGACAACCCAATATTGACACTACCATGTTCATTATAAAAACGAATTTTATAGTGTACTACCTTCAATTGACAATATTGGAGTACAATTTTGAGCTGAGCAGAAGAATAAGGAGGTTGATAAAGGTGCCATAATACCTTGACTGATCAGGAGGTCAAATTTACCTCAAAATTTTAAACAAATACTTTGATAATTTATACGACATTAAACATCAGTATGCACGATGTTGATTTTACTCTTGCCCGCACCTTTTTATCACTGCGGTCGATGTGAACCACACAAATGTGGGCACCACTACTCTCCCTTGTCTCTTTTCACCGTCACATCCATTCTCACGGGTCACAACTCTCTCTTCTCTTCTCCCTTTCTCTTTCTCTTTCTCTTTCTTCCCTCCCGAGATCCACTCTTGCTCCAGGCGCAGCTCTCCACCCACCACCAGCGCGTGACGGCGGCGCACGGCGGGGTGGGCGCGTCCCTGACGGCGAGCTCCCGGAGGGAGCAGCGACGCGCTCCCCGGGAGGAGCGGCTTGCGGCCGGCGGCGGGCTCCCCGGGGCAGCAGCGACGCGCTGCCGGTGGCGAGCTCCCGGGGGGCAAGCAGCGCGCATGGATGGATTCCCCTTGGGGAGATCCGGGCAGGGCACCGCAGACAGGGGCTGCGACGGCGGCGAGCTGCCGGTCGCACAAACTCCGTCGTGCAGAAGCAGTAGGATCTCTTTTTTTCCTTTTTCTAATTTTTTCCGAACTTTTCTTCTTCAATAACTTTTTGTTCTTCTTTTAAGCATTTTCTGGATTTTATTTCTCCGAAAAGTTTTTTTCTCAAAATTTTTCAACAAAATTTCTCCAAAATCTTCTTTCGACAAAAGTTTTTTCTTTACTTGCTTTCCACAAAATTTCTTCAAAACCTTCTTTAGACAAAAGGTTTTCTACTTTTTTCCACAAAATTTCTTCAAAACATTTTTTCCACAAAGTTTATCATAATTTTTTAAAAAAATCTTTGTCGGTACAAGTTTTTCCCACAAATTTTCTTAAAGTTTCTTATATTTTCTAAAGATTTTTACAATTTTTTGTTCCGGCAAGTTTTTTCAATTTTTTTTGATTTTTTTGAGAAACTTTTGTTTCGGATTTTCATGATATATTTTTTGTTTCATTTTTAATGAAATCTCTGCTTCTACTTTTTCCCAAAACTTTTTCCTTAATTTTTGTTGCATCTTTTTCAAAAATTTTATAGATTCTTTTTGCAAAAACTTTTTTCTCACGTGTTTTTTTATTTTGTTTTTTCCTATGCCCAGGGCAGCGAGTCGATGGCCTGCACCGTGCACGGTGTGATTGGTTCGCAGCCTCGCAGGTCATGTGGCCGCCCGGGGCCCGCGCACACGTGGCCACGTGGGGTGGTCCGAAATCGACCACACGGGCGCTCCGGTGCGGGCGCCCGTAAACTTGACAGCCCCATCAGTATGTTTAAACCAGAGAATGAAAGAGAATGGGTGGTGGGAGATAACAGAGTGGAGAGAATGGCTCATTTTTATACAGAGTACTATAATTCGTTTGTCGATGCGAGAAGAAAACATTGGTAAAAGAAACTTACTTCCATTACACAAAAAAGGCATACACAATTAATCAAATTGGAGATGTGCATGCTTAAACAATGAATAGTGACATGAATAATTCTTATTTAAAATAAATTTGGAGTTGAAAACTTTTAGAAGAATATATTATATCATCCCATTGCTAGTAAAATTTCATGTTAACTGCACCACTGTTGCATTTTAACTTGTACTACTATACCAATGAAGATGTGGCAATGGTCCTAACAAGTTTGAAAACCTTTTTTAACTTGTGATGAGGATAGTATGGACAACATGGCATGGTATATATACACCTCACACTACCCGAATCGCACGCTTTGCCGAGAGCCCAATGCTCTCGGCAAAGGCCGGTATCCTCTCAGCACAGCCTTTGCCGAGAGGAAACCCTTGGCACAGCTGGGCCAGCAAAGAGTGCTTTGCCGAGAGCCGCAGGAGATCCTCTCGTGAAAGATGTGCCGAGAGCCTCATATTGCTCTCGACAATGCCGCGGCTAGGACCATCCATGTTCTGTAATACATTTGCTGGACCGTGAGACCATGATAATCTTATGATGGAGCGGGAAGAATGCTTAGGGTGTTTCTAGACTTTCTCTAATTACCATGAAGGAAAATACTCCGTGTGTACTTACTATGCTTTTTCAGAGCAGATGCTCCTCATATGAAACATGATGTTTGTGTTTTATTTGAAAGTACCTTTTTCTAAGCATTTCATCGGGCTTCAACCTACCTGAGATATGAATTTTTCTAAAATAACAACATTTTTTTGACAACAAGCATATATATTAAACTTTAAGCAACCATTACAAATAGGTTCTCGAAGTAAACATAAATTACAACATGGTCCTTAGACTAGATAAGACCCACAAGGTTGTCGAAGCATTCGACGGCGGCGAGTTCGTCAGCGGGGGTAGTAGAGGCTTCAAAGGAGCTTGCACCCAGGTGGAGGACTGTGCTCAGCGACGGTTGAAGACAGGGAGACGGGGTTGTAGAGATCCGCACCGGGCGAGCTAGAGTTCGTAGATGCTTCGTCGACGGAGGTAAAAGATTGACCACCAAATCGCTTCCCAGATGAGGACAAGGTCGCCGGGACAACTAATGAAGAAGTGTTGCAGGAGCACTGTGGATCGGCCGGAGAGCAGCAAACTACTCGTAGATGAGGCCGGTGGCGAAGGCAAAGACCCAAGAGCATCGATGTGTTCGACAATGTGTAACTCGCCTGTACCCAAATGGGGCAAGTATATTAGAACAATCACCGAAACACAGGGGGAGTCTTTGGCTGCGGTGGATGGGTAGTGGCGGATCTGGTGACTGCAAGTCGTCGACGCGTTCAACAACGCAGCATTCCCATCCCAACAAGAGGAGACATGGCCTTTGGAACAACCACTAATGATTTGTAGTGAGCAAGGGCTGCAGTGGAGTTTGGAATCAGTCAAATCCTTCGACGGCGTCGAGGAAATCGCCGGAACAACCTTCTTCCCCAAAGGGGATCCCGAATCTGAGGACGGACGAAACAGAGGCAGAAACAATCCAAAGCGTTCAACAACGACACCCGTCGAAATAACCTTTGAATTACCTCCATCAGGGCCTCGCCAGATGGGTCATGGGCAACAGGAAAACTCCACCGGCAGAGGTTCGATGTAGAGTAGATCGCCGATGGAGAGGGAGGGAGACCTAGATACATGGTGGGGGCGAGCAGATCTAGGCCTGGAGAAGGTGGATTTATTTTATTGGGATTTACCTCGGTAAGGTCGATGACACCAGCGACGAGGAGGCTGTGGAAGGCCGCGGCAACAACATTGAAGGCGACGATGAGTTCCGGGCAAGAAGCCATGGCGGCCATACTACTATGAGCAAACTACTAAAGAGATACCTATACTACTACTACGAGCGCAGGGCTCCCTACCCCCTCTCGCCTCCGGCGAAGTCACGGAGGAGAGGAAGGGAGGGGCCCGAGGGGGGGGGGGGGGGGGGTGGCGGCGGTACCTGGGTGCAAGGCAGGTTTGGCTAGGTTTGGCTTCCTTCCTAGAGAAGGAAGTCCCCCTAAAATAACAACATTGTGACGCCAAGAAGTTATAAAAAGGGAAATGCGGATTGAAAACATGAAAACATTGTAACTGACATAGACAAACAACAAATAAGAATTTTTGAAACTCATTATATTCTTAATCCGGTGAAAAAAATTCAAGAATGTTAATTTATAATAAAAAATTTCTACTCCTACCTTTAACTTTGAATATACAACCCAATATTGACATTACAGGGAAAATGATCAATGCATCATGTGTGACACTAGAGCTGAGGAAACAATTGAGCACCTCTTCTTTGTATGCCCCTTTGCAAGAAGGTGCTGGGCGTCCATAGGCTTTATTTGGGATCTCTCACTCAACAAGGACAACTGAGGCTAGGAGCGTCAATGGTCATGAGTTTTTCATAGAAGCAGCTATGATTGCGGCATGGGAGCTGTGGAAGATAAGAATGACAGTCTTTGAAAGACAAAAACCTAACCATGCTTGTTGGTTTTTAATTTTAAAAGTCAATGTTTATTGCATTCAACTAGGTTCAAGGCAGACCTGCAGGCCCCAGTCTCCCTTTCAAAAAAATATTAACATACTACCTTCAATTGACAATATGGAGTACAATTTAGAGTTGAGCAGAATAATAAGGAGGTTGATAGATGTGAGCATCTCCAAGAGTTTGCTATTTTTTAACTTGGCAAATCTTGTAATTTGCTAACTTCTAGAAGATTTGCCAAAGCTAAAAAAAGAATGCATCTCCAAGAGATTTGTATTTTTAACTTGTCAAATTATTCTCTCTCTTATACATTTCAATCATGAACCCTTCTCTATTATTTATTTCTTTTTGCACACTCCTACCTGGCTTCATGTGCTGATGGCAACCGGAGTACACACGTGTATCTTTGTGCGCTGGAGGCAGGATTTTTTTTGAAGTTGTAAAAAATTGCCAAGTCCTTTGCCAAACTGTTGGAGATCTGTTTTTAGTGTTTTTGCCAAAAACCAAAGATTCCGAACCGATTGATTTGAGTGTTGAGGTCAAATTTACCTTAAATTTTGAAAAAAAATACTTCAATAATTTATAGGACACTAAACAGTCAGTACTTTAAATCAGAGAGTGAAAGAGAATGGGTGGTGGGAGATAAGAGAGTGGAGAGAATAACTCATTTTTATACAAAGTACTATAATTCGTTTGCCGATGCTAGAAGAAAACATTTGTAAACTAAAAAAACTTACTACCATTCCACAAAAATACCATACAAAATTCATCAAATTGTAGATGTGTTTCTTAAACAATGAATAGTGATGTGAATAATTCTTATTTAAAATAAATTTGGCATTGAAAACTTTTAGAAGAATATATCATGTCATCCCATTGCTAGTAAAATTTCTCATAAAATGTTTGATAGGTAGAAGAAACATTCAGTCTACACCACTGTTGCATTTTAACTTGTACTACTACACCAATGAAGATGTGGCAATGGTCCTATCAAGTTTGAAAATATTTTTTAACTTGTGACAAGGATAGTGTGAACATCATGACATGATATCACTACTAGGGACACAACGTTCAATACTAGATCCAAGCCCCCTTTAGTACCGAGTGTTGAACCGGTACTGCCATGTCGGTATTAAAGGAGGACGCATTAGTACCAGATAGTTTACCCAATCAGCTATCCGTCCACCGCATCATCCCTCCCCGTTCTTTTTTACTATTCTTTTCCTTCCTTTTTTCTTTACTGTTCTTCTTCTTATTCTCTCACAAATTTACACAGTTCCACAATCACATATATCTTAAATCTTGCATTCACAATCACACATTCCAAGATCCACAATCATATATTGATACACATATCTTACATCAAGATGTTGATGACGGTCGATTTTGGTACACCTAGCTATGAGTTTACCGTCAACATTTGCACATATTTGATATTCTAACTAATGGTACTATAACCTCCCCGGAGGTATCAAGTTCACTCTTGCATTTTGATTTTGGAGTTTATTGTTTACATAGGAAACTAACGTTAAAGAGGAGACTTTCATGATAAGTTCATCAAGCACTTCCAGAGAAGACATGAAGCCCGACATAAGTCAAAACACATGATGAACATGACTCCAAGTGGCCTAGGGACCAAAGCGTGAAGCCATAAAACTCCAGGGACCTGAACAGAAGATGTTGAAGCTTGCACGGCGAGGAGCTCTATCTAAACAGTGGAGAAGACGAAGTCAAGGGCCCATATGCAGAAGGGGGCAAGTAAACAATCGACCGAGAAGAGTCGAGGAGCGAGACGGGGCCGAACCGGGCCTGGGCCGGTCGGCCTAGGCCAGCCGGCCTGGCCTATTCTGAGCCTATTTCGCGCTCCCCTTTGACCTAGGTGCTCCTCGATAAATTGCCTCTACCTCCGTCGACCGCCACATCCATCCATTCATCAGAGAGTCACCGACACGAAGGAGAAGCACCGGGAGGAAGTCGACAGTCGCCGCGAGTCCTCGAGTTGCCTAGGAGATGGCCTAGGCCATGCCCTATCCGCCATGGTTGGTCCTACGTGGTGAAGCCATGGTGGAGTTCTGGAGCCTATGCCTTGATTCCATCACGGCAATTGTACACCTACATTAGATGGTGATATAAATCATGTATTTTCATTACTTTGTGTTACTTCGATGCATGTTTATTCATATGTGTACCTAGCATATGCCCTTAGTAGGAATAGAGTACACTACAAGAAATACTTTGATCTATGACAAAATTCACATGACATTTTTTAATTTCATCATAGATCACACTCCATCCATGACAAACAGTGAAATTTCGTCACAGATTCACAATGTTGGATATGAAGCCCGATATGAGTCCAAACACTATGATGGTGTGCCGATTTCGTCATAGATTTGCACAGTTGGATATGAAGCCCGATATGAAGTCCAAACACAATGACGTTGTGTCAATTTCGTCATAATCCGACCCAGAATGTGTTTTCATCATTTAATCATGATCAATAAATTAAAAAATCATATAATGTGTGAAAATAATTAGAGATCATCACGATCAATAAATTTCAAACCTAAATTTCAAATTTTTTTCTAAAGCATATAATATTATATATTTAGTATATATATACCATCAAAAGGCAAAATAAAATTGGATTTCCTTTTATGATTTCTTATAATTTACTATGATTTTCTAAATATTCAGTTGAATTAAATAAAAAGAAAAGGACAAAACCGTTTTTAAAACCACGCATAACCAAGTTAGAGACATAATCTGGACGGTTTCAAAGGTTAAAAGATATTCTGTGTGTACTTACGAAGTTTAGGGATATAAACCAGACTTTTGCGAAAATTGAGGGACCTAAATAGGAGTCAAAGTAATCTGGGCTTGCTAACCGGGGTCAAAGTCTACTGGTTGCCCTCTAACTCCTGAACGTAGATCAGAAAACAACCCCGAGATCCCAAATCAGCCTGCCTAGCCCAACAGGCCAGCCCAGCTGCGCAGCAAAATAGGCCGGCCTAGCTCTGCAAAAATTGAGGGACCTAAACAGGACTTTTTGCATACATGTAATTCAAAAATTTAATTATTTCCAATAAACCTGCAGAAATTCATTTAAATGATAGAAAATAACAAATTTGTTCGAAAAATCTTGAAACTCATAGAATACAACTTAAATATGTTCTTTTACATGTGAAAAATGTATTTAGGGTATATAAGATAATTATTTTTAGTTAGTTCATAAAAGTGTCTTAATTAGGTATTTTAAAATGGAAAAATAATTTTTTTGCACAATAAATGGCAATGTGAAGCCCCATGTGTTAATAGGAGAGTAAATGTAAGGTTATGTATAGAATTGAGGTGTACATGTCCAAGAAAATACTTCAAGGTATACAAATTTCAAAGTTTAAGTTAAGTTGTATGAAACAATTTGAGAGACCTATATAGTTTTTGAATAATGTATACTCCAATTTTCGTAAAATCTTATGAAACTTTTTTGTCAAGCTTTTACATGCATAAAATGATTCTTTGTCATTTTACATAATTTTCGGAGATGTTTTGTGTATTATATTATTATTATTTTATAACAAAATGACTAATAGAAGTTTTAGTTTTCCCTATAACTCGCTGGAATTTTTAATCAATATCTTAGCTTTGGGTTATAATGGTACATATAAGTTTAAATATTTTTTTGAATTTTTTAGAATCTTTTTGGGGTGCACATAGTTCAATTTGGAATTACTATACGTAAACACGCACAAATTTATTTAAATGATAGAAAATAGTAAATGTATTTGAAAAATCTTGAAACTCTTACATGACAACTTATATGTTGTCTTTTATGTGTTAAAAATATATTTTGGGCATATAAACTAACTATTTTACAACTTTTTTCACAATGATGTACTCATTACAGGTTGAAAAAATAGAAAAATAACTTTTTTGCACAACAAATGGAAATGTTAATCCCCATATGTTAATATAAGAGTAAATGTAAGGTTATGTTCAGAATTAAGGAGTACATGAGCAAGAAAATAGTTTAGGTTATACAAACTTCAAAGTTTAAGTTGAGTTGTATGAAACAATGTGAGAGACTAGCTAGGTTATGAACAATGTATACTCAAATTTTCACAAGATCTTATGAATTTTTTTGTCAAGCTTTTACATCCATAAAATAATTCTATGCCAATTTACATAATGTTTGGAGAATTTTTAGGTATTATTATCATTATTTTATAATAAGATAGCTAGCAGAAGTTTGAATGTTCCCTATATGCCAATTGTATTTTTCGTCAATCTCTTAAATGTAGGATATAATAGACCATAGAAGCCTAAATATAATTTTTTAAAATTTTTATGAATTTTATTAGAGGTGCATATAGGTCAATTTGGAATTACTTTTGATAAACACATAAAAATTTAATTAAATGATATAAAATAACAAATCTACTTGAAAATTCTTGAAACTCTAGTATAACACTACATATGTAGTACTTTAAATTTTAAAAATATATTGAAGTATAAAAGATTATTATTTTTGCTAGTTACTTCACAGAAATGCCTTAAATGAAAAAATAAAAAAAACTAAATACATAAAAAAATGAGGTAAGTCCTGTACAAGCCCATCTAAGTATTCGACCCACACGGCCTTATTAAAATAACATCTTACCTTAACCTTTGGATGAAAAATAGACGACTAAGATGCACTCAATGTCCAATAAATATCCATCCACCCCCCTAACCTTAACCCTTCCCTGTAGCCCCTCTCCCACCCGTCTCCCACCTCACTCACCCATCCGACTCCATCTCCCGTCCTTAGACCGCCCACCCCTCCTCTCTCTCTCTCCCTCTTCACCTTGGCCGCCGGCCATGGTCCCCGCACCACTGGCTTCCTCTTCCCCGCGCCGCCGGCGGTGGCGCTCAGATCCGAGCGACCCTCCCTCCTCCCCAGCCGAGGCAGCCCATAGCTGCTGGCCGGTCGCCGGCGACAAATCCAACCGGCACCTCCTCCGCCCCCCCTTCTCCACCGCCGTCCGTCACTGCTTCTCCACCCACTAACTTCACGCTTCTGTTGTTGCTATGGTTCGCAGGGGGAAGCGAGATCCAGATCCAAGGGTGCGCGTCCCCTCCGCCTCCGTCCCTGAGGACTACACACGCGCTCCTCCGCGCCTGCAACCGGGACCGCGACGGCCAGGTCAGGTACGACGACTTCCGAAGGTACATGGACGACTCCCTTCTCTCTATGCGGTTTTGAATTTGGGTCTCTCGCTCGCGCTCCTGATTCGTGCGATTAGGGGAGTCCGGCTGTGGCATCTGCTCTAATTGGAGCGATTTCGCAGCTGGGGGCATGCAATCCTTATGGTTTGGTGTGAGATTCCTGGGGGTTTTAGGGATGCTGCATGCTTATAATTAGGGACATGCCTTGGAACTGTTGCTAATATGGCAAGCGCGCTTTAGCTCACGCAGAGCTTCTCTCTTTAGGGATGAGTTTATCAAAGTTGGGAGCTTCCAAGATAGTCAGGTGCTCAGGGATCCCGTTAGTGCTGTGCCAACTATGTCGGAACCATCCGTTCTTTTATCAGAACTAATGTAATCAATTCTATATGCCTCTCTCCCTGTTCTGGCCCAAGGAAGGAACATGGTCTTGCTATACAGGTTCAACATGTCTATTATTCTGATATGTTCTGACTTCTGACCATGTGTGCCTACTGCCAACTAATGTTCATGTTTACGATTGTACAACTCATGGAGGCATGGGATATCGTTATCTACTTTATATAGAAGGAGCATGCTTTGCCCTAGTTTCTCGCTTTTGGTATGTTAATGTTTCCTAACTAGCTTGATGCTAGTAGTTGTTGATCCACTTGTTTGACCATCTCGTTGAAGTTCATGCTTATCACCTTGTAGCCGTTCTAGGAGAATACAAAACATCCCTCTTAAGTCTGAACAAATATTTTTTACTGCTATGTTTTCTTAAGTATTGGATTACTTTTACTATGGCATATCTAGTGATATGGAATACTTTTTTGAGGAAATAGTGATATGGAATACTTGATATTAGATCATCATCACATTCAATTCTGTCACCTTCCTTTATTTCTTCATTTTCCTACTTGTTTTATTTCTATGACTTGACTTGTTTTTTTTGTTTATGGCTCATCGCCTTTTCAGAGAACATATGGTTGCCACTCATGTGCAGACAACTTGACAAGTGAAGGTGTGCAGTATCTTGTGTAGGTGTGCAGTCAAATGATGTGAAGAATTTGAACATTGAGCTCCTGCTTGAAGTTTTTTTGTAATATTCTGAGATCTTTTGCTAGATTAACTAGAGTTATAATTATTTGATGATGATGAGATGCTTGAAAAACATTGATATAGTATTTTGATGTCATGCTGGACATGAACATGATTCATGGAAGTATTTTTTGCCAGAAATGATGTTTTTTTTGGGGATTTTGGATTTGGATCTATTTGGAAAAATTTGTTAGGCTGAAATTTATATGGGCTAAGGCTGAAATGCATTTGAGTTGGGTTGACATGTACGGGCTGTGGCTGAAATATCTATGGGCCGAAATAGTTGTCCAATTTTAGGCCCAACTTAAATTCGGCCTGTTAACAAATGGCATGTGCTGACGCATGCTAACGTTAGCATTAGCCACATCATCTGCGACGTGATCATGTGCCATGTCATCATCCATGTCAGCCTCCAACTCAGTATCCAAGTCATCCAAAAAGTGAGGTGGCAACTTAATCCATGATGGTCAACTTTGTCACAGATTTTGGGTTTTGGGTTGGGTTCAATGGGCTTTAGACAAATCTATGACGGCTTCAGAACGTCATGGATCATGTTAATCTATGTCAAAAACTTAAGGACGTCACGAGAAGGTGAGGACCATGTGTGGTTCGAGGACCGGTGGATGGTCGCTTCCTGGTGTGATGAGTGATTGATAACGTTGTGTGGACTGATTCTTGGCTAAGTATTGCAGGTGCAGGTTGCGACTTGACTCGTGTTGGTACAGGTGAAGAACAAGCGTGAAAGGTCGTTGCCGGTGAGGCCTCCAGGTGTGGAGAAGACAAGTAGGCTTCGTTCGAGGGACCCGGTGGCCAGCGGGGTGAAGTGCGGGCCGCATGGTGGCAAGAACAGCAAGATGAAGTCGGTGGACAGTTTCTTGGTTGAGCCACAAAACCAAGGTCGAGCCTGGATTTCGTGGGAGCCAAGTCATGAGTGGTGATTGGCGGAGGCTACATCAAGTTCGCGGGGTTTGCAGTGGTTCACCAGAAAATCACCGGGTTACTCGGCTGAGCCACAAAGCCGAGGCTGAAGTCCGGGCGTGGCCGTTTGGCCAAAACCGGCCTGACCGGTTTGGAGAGCCGGTCTGACCGGTTTGGGGTCGCAAGGCACCGGAAGCTTCGAGGCGGAGGACATGCGTCGGGATCGCAAGTCTTGCGTCGAGGCTACGGGAAGTGCGGTCGCCGGGCATCCGTCCGATGGTGCTACGAAGACAAATTCCCAAAGTGCCCTTGGTAGGCGTGTATCTTAGTTTAGGCCCTAGGGGCATTTTAGACTTTAGGCTTGCCTCCAAATAACCCAAGAGGTGAGAGGATGGCAGCAAACTCTTGGAACCCTAGCTCATTTGTTTTCCTATTTTCCATTCCTATTTTCTTAGGATTTCCATAGGACTAGCTTGAGAGCTTCATGGAGAGATCTTGTGAGAGGGTTGGATGATCGGGCGGCAAGCTAGACCTTGTATGAACCTCCTTGGTATGTATAGATGATTCGGCGTGGTTCCTCAAGGCTTTGTTGTGTTGTTCCCGGTTGTTTTTGGTGGTGATTTTCGGAGCCCTCTCTTGGTGGTTTTCTCAGTGTGTTTTCGGGACCTTGCTCTTGGGGATTTGATGGGGGAAATTCGTGTGAACCCTTTGTGGTTCTTTTACCTTTGATTCGCCTCCCAAATCCGTGAGTTAAGGGGCTCGATTTTGGAGCTTTCGGAGTTCTAGGGTTAGAAGTGTTCTTGAGGGTTGACTTTCGATTCCTCTTGATTGAGTGGGTTTTGGGGACCGAGCTTCTAGCCAAGGGTAGCCCAAGAGGTACCCCAACTATCCCCAAAGTCTCACTTTGGTCCATGGAACGAATCGAGAGTTCGATTGGTAGAAGGTTTGAGTTTTTCCCGCGGGTTGAGTTCTTCCCGACTGTCTAGGGCAAAACCGGTCTGACCGGTTTCCCAAACCGGTCTGACCGGTTTAGCCCTATGGGCTGTCGTGAAGAGTTTCTAAGCAAGGAAGTCCATGTTGTGCTATGGCTATTCTTGTTCAAAGGAGGAGAGGTTCTTAAGGCAGGTTTTCTCTTGGAAGGTTTTTGGGGAGTTTCTGGACAAAATCGGACTGACCGGTTTGCCAAACCGGTCTGACCGGTTTCCCCTGCCTGTGTGAGGCTAAGTCCAACAGAAGCGGTCTGACCGATTTCAGAAATCGGCCTGACCGTTTTGGGCTGCCAGCAGCTGTGTCGTGTGTGTGTTTCCGTTGCGTGTGTTCTGTAGTTGTTGGTTGGGTCTTGCTCCTAGGTCGAGTTGCACTTCAGTTGCTGTGTGGACTTGGCAAGAGAAGTTTGCGGAGGTGAACGAGTGAAATCGTGTTCATAGGCCGAATTCTTGAATAGAATTTTTATCGGCTCCCATTCACTCCCCCCTCTCTGGTTCACCGTTTCGGTCCTTCAGAAGGGATCCATGATGCTCAATACATGACATTCCCAATTTTCATCATAGATGCTGTTTTGTGACGAATTTTCGATGAACCATGATGAAAGTGGCATGTCATAGACTACAACATTTTTTGTAGTGTAATCATGGTTGTTAGTCTATCTCTTGCGGATACATCATAGTAATGCACGGACCGAGGTTTATCATTCGGTGATGAATATCCTTGCGTAGTGATAGTACGGTGGAGGAGAAAGCGACAAATGAATGTGTAATGTTGAGTCGATGACTCATTCTCATGTTGTAGGATTAGATTGGTTTGTCATCGTGGACGCAGCGGCAACGAGAAGACGATTGGCTAGCGTTACCTTTGGATGTTTACCTTTATGGCTAGGTGGATGTGATCCATACATCCTTTTCATGTATGTTTAACCTTTATGCAATCAACACATAGGTTAGACCGGGAGGTTAGATAGAGAACCTTAGCGGTTTGCTTTCGAACCTTGGATTGACAAATCCTTGGGGGACCCTCCTTGGTGAAAAAGGCACCATGTCACTCGTACACTTGTGGTGAACTTCAACACGGTTTTGAACCGTCAACACAAGCATCAAGTGAGAAAAGAGAAGTGAAAAGGGCAAGAAGAAGAGGATCTCGAGCTCAGACCGCATCGCCGCTGCGCCAGCACCGGGAGGTCAGCCAGCCCCCGCGCTGCCACTGGGACACTGGCCTGCCCCGCGCTGTCATAGGGAGGTTGGCCCTTGCCTAGCCACCACGTCGGCAGGTGCACGCAGTGTTGCCCGCGACCATGGACTCTAGCTCATCGCAGCAGTGGCATGCCAACCGGCTCCAAGCGCTGCGTCTCCAAGCTAGGTAGCCTCCCTGGATTAGAGAAGAAAGGGGTTATAGAGGAGAGCATGAGATAGATCAATGGATGAGGATGATGGAGAGACAGAGAGGAGTGGGGAGAAGATTAAGAATGCATGGTGGGTGGGAGTGCACGACCGGTAAAAAAAGAAAAACAGGACGAAGCGATGGCATTAGTACTGGCGCTCCCCACGATCCGGTATTGATGTGCCCCCTTTTAGTACTGGGGCTTTAGTTCACCCGGTACTTAAAAAGGGGTACTTAAAAGGGGGGTCTGAGGGCAGTCCCAATGGAAGAAACTCTACTAGTTTCTAGAGCATAGGACATTGTACCAAGAAATCACCCTTCCCAGTGGAAGATTTTCTCCTGTTGTTCAAATTAAATTTTTAGAGCATAGGACATTGTACCAAGAAATCACCCTTCCCGGTGGAAGATTTTCTCCTGTTGTTCAAATTAAAAAGTGACCAATCATTCATCCCGTTCTCTCTCCTCTTTAAGATCTTTTGCGCCACACAAACCACACAACATTGCCAGAATAGCACCACAACACCAGACTAGTTGCACAAGCTTCGCTAGAGCACCCGGACGAACACTGGTCTACAACATGGAGAGAAGTCGTTGGCTCTTGCGCTACCTAGGTGTGCGCTGTTGGCGGCGGCCACGCCTCTCCGGCTGCTGCAGACGTGCCTGATCTCTTGTCGTCGCTCGCCTGGCATCGTCTGCTTGCCTTGCCTCACCGGGCAGCAAAGAAATTTTCTTGCCACTGTCATCCCTTTGCCTCACCTCTCGATCCAACAATGTTAGAGCTCAATTCAGTGCGGCGGAGATCGATTTGGTAGTGCTGAAGATCGATACGACGGAGGCAGAGGTCGAATCGATGGCAGTCGAGCTTTATTTGGTGTTTGCAGACTTGCAGACATTTGTTCAGCGCCGGCGGAACTTGATTTGATGTTCCAGCTTGATTTGGTGCTGCTGAAATTCATCCCAATGTCTCTCCAGTGTGGGGAGGAGCGGCGCAAGATCGGTCGGGGCTCCCCAGTCGAGCTCCCTCACCGGCGAGCTCTCTTGCAGGGAGGATGGCTGCCGGGTGAGCCATTGACGGAGAGTAGCAGCGCGCGAGCTTCCTGGTCGAGCCCCCCAGGAGAGCAAGGTCTACTGCAGGGAGCAGCAGCGCCCGAGCGCGACGGTCCGGGCATGGCGGCCTGGGCTCGCCGGCCTGGGTGCGGCGGCCGAATTAAGCTCGCCGGCGGGGCGTGGCGCCCCTGAACTCTGTTAGGCGCAGGAACGCCGCGACGAGCAGGAACGCCGGTGGCTTGCACAGGCGATCACCGGAGCGCCGTCGAGATTGAAGAACACAAAACGAAGAACACTTTGAACACGGATGGTTTTTTTGTGCCGCAAGAACTTGCAGCATTTCTGTCTTTGCTTCTACTTTTTATTGAATGATTACAAACGGCAGAGCTCGGGTGACTCTCCGCACACCGCGTCACGTCCATCCCCACGTCCGCGATGCTCGGCAGCCCCGTTGCCCAGGTCGTGCGCGAGCTATTCTCGGCGCCCACGACCTCCTACGCGCACGGCAGCCACAATCCGGTGCTCGTGCGCATGCTAACAGAAAATGCTAACAGCTAGTGAACATGCAAGTCTATCCTAACAGACTAACTAACTAATGCAAGGATGCAACTAACAAATCTCCCCCCGAAGCCTTGCATCAGTTCCGGAGCTTGACGAGTCCAAGCTTGTTGCGCAGCTCACAGAAGCGATCACGCGGTAGCGGCTTCGTCAAAATGTCAGCCAATTGCTCAGATGTGTCGATTGACACAACATTCACTCTGCCTTCCTCAACACAATCTCTGATGAAATGATATCTAGTATCTATATGCTTGCTGCGTTCATGAAAGACAAGATTCTTACTGAGCTGTATGGCAGATTGATTGTCGATGTGAATCCTGACCGTGCTCTCCTTCTTCCCGTTCAATTCAGACAGGAGACGCATAAGCCAGATGCCTTGGCAGGCAGCTGAAGTGCCTGCAATGTACTCGGCCTCGCACGAGCTGAGAGCGACCACCTTCTGCTTCTGACTCTGCCAGGTGATCACATTCCGGCCGAGGAAGAACATAGTACCTGAGGTGCTCTTGCGCGTGTCAATGTCGCCGGCATGGTCACTGTCACTGAAACCGACAAGCTGACCTTCCTTGTGCCTGGTGTAGGAGCAACCGTAGTCGAGAGTGCCGGCGATGTAGCGCAACACCTTCCTCACCGCCCCCAGATGCTCGGTGGTGGGGTTCTCCATGAACCGGCTGATGTATCCCATCGAGAACGCCAGGTCTGGACGCGTGTTCACCAGGTAGCGCAGGGAGCCAACAATGCTCCTGTACGCTGTTGGATCAACGCCCGGAGCTGAACTCGCCTTACTCAGCTTGAGGCGCGGTTCCATGGGAATGCAACAGGGATTACACCCTGCCAATCCAGCGCTCTCCAGAATCTTATATGCATACGCCTTCTGCCCGATGGTGATGCCATTAGCTGACTGCCTCACTTCCAGGCCGAGATAGTAATGGAGCAATCCCAAGTCGCTCATCTGAAACATTGACTTCATCTCCATCTTGAATGCGTCGATGTCGCCTTGGTTTCCACCAGTGATCACCAAATCGGCGACATACACACCCACGACGAGACGTCGTGCGCCCACACCGCGAAAGTACACAACATGCTCTGAGCTGCTGCGCCGGAACCCAAGTTGCAGTAGTGCACCGTCCAGCTTTGCGTACCAGGCTCGTGGAGCTTGCCGGAGCCCGTACAGTGCTTTCACAAGACGAAGCACCTTTCCTTCATGACCCTTGAGCACAAAGCCTGGAGGTTGTTGAACAAACACCTCCTCCATCAGTTCACCGTTGAGGAACGCCGCTTTGACATCCATCTGATGCACCGCCCATCCTTCATTCGCCGCGTGCGCCAGAAGCAAGCACACAGATTCTAGACGCGCCACTGGAGCAAACACTTCGTCGAAGTCCACTCCTTGTTGTTGAACGTAGCCTTTAGCTACCAGGCGGCCTTTGTACTATGATGCCTGCAGCATCCTTCTTGGCTTTAAACACCCATTTTAGCCCAATTGGACGGCAGTGAGATGGCGGATCAACGAGTTCCGAAGTCCCGTTGGCCTCAATCGCCGTGATCTCATCGAGCATGGCATTGCGCCAACACTCGTGCTTCTGCGCTTCAGCGAAGGTGGTGGGCTCGACGTCGCTTGCGAGTAGGAGCTGCTCCCCAGGCTCCCGCTCCGCCAGCCCCGGCAGCGAGGACTCGCCCAGGACGTTGTCGATGCGCCTGAAACGCAGGGGCGCATCATCATGATCAGCGTCGAGGTCCAGGTCCTCGGCGTCTGGCGGCGTGGCGAACTCGACCGGGTGCCCAGTGTCTTGCACTGGTGTGTTTAGCGTCGGTGGAGAGCTGCTGCCGTGTGGCGGCGATGCAATCCCGGGCGATGGCGTTGGCGAAGTTGATGTCGAGGTAGTTGCCGGCGCCGTGGGGGTCGAGGATGAGATCGTGTACTCCTCCAGTGAGCCCGGCGACCCCTCCTCGATGACGAAGTCCCCGTTGAGGTCCTCCAGTTCCCCACTCCACTGCCACTGGCTGCCCTCATCGAACACGACGTCGCGGCTGATGTGCATGCGCCACGTCGTGGGATCGTAGTGGCGATAAGCTTTGGAGCCAGGCTCATATCCGACGAAGATGGTGCGCCGGCTTCGGTCGTCAAGCTTCTTGAGCCCCGGCGTGGTGATCTTCATGTGGGCAATGCACCCGAATGTCTTCAGGTGCTCCACGCCAGGTGTGCTCCCGGTCCAAAGCTCGTACGGCGTCTTGCCATTGATGCTCTTGGAGGAGGAGCGGTTTAGCAGGTATACTGCCGTTGTGACCGCCTCCCCCCAGAACGCGCCCGGGAGCTGCTTCGCCTTCATCATGCACCTCACTGTCCCCACAACAGTTTGGTTCCGGTGCTCAACAACACCATTCTGCTATGGGGAGTAGGGCGCTGTGCGTTCTCGCCTGATCCCGAGCGTGGCGCAGTACTCCTCAAATTGTCCGGCCAGGAACTCCCCCGCGATCGGTACGCAGGGAGAGCACCTTCTTGCCGGTCTTGCGCTCTGCAGCGGCCTGTGTGCGCTTGATCGCCGCGGCTGCAGCGTCCTGGCTTGGGAGCAGAGTAATCCACATGTATCGTGAGTGGTCATCAACTGGCGTCGGCAGCGAAATTGGCCCGCAGAGATCACCATGGAGCAGCTGAAGCACCTCACTTGAACGCGCCAGGGCACACTGCGGGAATGGCGTCCGTCGACACTTTCCAGCCAAACAGGCGTCACACACCTGCTCGGGTTGCTCCAGCACGGGCATGCCGCGGACGAGCTCCTCTCGTCCCATCTTCCTCAGTGCCCTGAAGTTGACATGCCCAAATCGAGCATGCCAAAGCCAGGCGTCCTCCCTGGCGTGTGCCGCCCAGCACACCGGCTGGACGACGTCGGCGTCAAGGATGTAGAGACGGCTGGGGTTGCGCGGCACCTTGGCCACCAGGCGCCGCTCCTCGTCGCGGATCCTCATCACGCCATCCGCCACGAGCACCTGAAATCCCGTCTCATCGAGTTGGCCGACGCTGACGATGTTGGTAGTGAGGCGCGGGATGTAGTAGGTGTTGGTGAGGACTTGGTGTTCCCCGTTCTTGCAGGCGAAGAGCACCGTGCCGCGTCCTTCAATGGCGACGACGGATCCATCGCCGAAACGCACAGACCCCACGATGCCGGTGTTGAGGTCAGAGAAGGCGACGCGGCATCCGGTCATATGGTTCGTTGCCCCGGTGTCCAGGACCCATCGCTTCAGGTCCTGAGCACCCGGAGCTCCGAGCACCGCGAGGAACTTGGCCTCCACGAGCTCGATCCGCAGCGGCGACGGTGGATCCAGGTCGTCGTCGGAGTCAGGGAGCGCCGGCAGGGGGTGGATGGGGAGGATTGAGGTCAACGGCCTCTGTTCCCCCTCCACCGGCCCACATGCGAACATGAGAGTGGGCTCGTCGTCTTGGGCCGCGTGGACCTCCGCATCAACCTTCAGCTTTCCCCTGCAATGTTGAGCCCAATGGCCCATCTTACCACACCTCTTGCACTCGTCGTCTGGCCCAGCTCATCTCGGACCGGAGTTAGAGTTGGAGCGACGGTCAGAGTTACTCCGGCCGCCGCGCCCGCGCGACTTCCCTCCTCCGCGCGACTTGCCCCGACCGCCTGAGCCGGAGTTGGATCCGCCCCAGCCGGGATCCTCTTGTTTGTACTTCTCAAGCCATTCCTCCTTTGTGAGCAGGAGCTTGCCCGAGGTGGAGTTCGGCGGCGGCGGTGCCGCCTCTTCATTAGCATCGTCGGACGACTTGAGAGTCCCGGTCACCTCTTCGATCGTCAAGGTGGAGAGATCAGTGAAAGCTTCCATGGAGGCGATCAATTGCTTGTACTTGGGATGAACGACGCGAAGGAACTTCTTGAGCGCCTTGGTGTCCGGCTCTGGATCTCTTAGGATGGCCAACCGCTGCACGGTGCTGGAGAAGCACAGCGCGAAATCCTCGATTGCCTCCCCGTCACCGAGCTTGATGTTCTCGTACTCGGCGCGGAGAGTTTGCGCCGTCACCGCCCTCCTCCGCTCGTCGCCGATGCGGAGGGTCTTGATGGCCTCCCAAGCTTCGGCCGCCGTCTCCTTGACGGCGAGGGTGGTGACCATCTCCGAGGGGACCGCACTGCAGATGGCGTCGAGCGCTGTGTGATCATCCCGGTAGTCACCGTCGCCAAACTCGATGACGTCCCACAGGTCACGTGCCTGAAGTTTGAGCTTCATGCGCAGTGACCACTCATTGTAGTTGGTCTTGGTGAGCTGCGGCCAGCTGCCGGTGCTGCCGGAGTCGCGGACGATGCGCTCGACGATGCGCTCGCGCGGCTTCTCGGACCTGCTGTTGACGGATAAAAGACGTATCCCTCTACGATCCGCAAGCGTACGGACCCCACACCTTTTTCACCACGGAATTCCCAAGGTTCTTGTCAATCCGCGGAGCAAGGGGATTACAAGCGTTCGATCAACAACGACACACTAGCTACTAAAACCCTAACTACTATTATACTAGAAAACAACTAAACACACTAGAGAGAATGATAAACGATCAAGGTAGAAGACACTCGCCCACGGGTCTACGATACTAGAGCATGCAATCACTTAAAGACATGAAAAACCAATCTAATCTATCGGGGTTGTGACCACGGTTTCGCCCTTTCCCTCCTCTCGTACTGTCACTACGCGAAGGTATTCATGACTAGACCTTTGATGGACACGGCGTATTGAATGGATCCAAGGAAGCATTGGAGCTCTACTCCCTTTACGGCACGGTAGCTAACCTTAAGCATGAAAGTATATTCAACACAAGATGATAGATAGATAATCCGACAAAGTGCGATTACATCTCAATATCGATTACAACCCATGGACGAATGAGAAGATTACCCCATCAAGGTGCTGATCATGGCACCGTTGATCATGGTTTCCCTTCCGCCGGTGTCTTCCTTCTTCTCCACGAGAGGGTGCTTCCTTCGAGGTGGTTGATCTCCCGCCGGAGATCCTCCTCCTCTCTCTCTAGGTTGTGGATGTCCTTCTGGTGCGAATGACTCCTTCCTTCTGTGTTGGCGGCGCGTCGGGGGTTTTAGGGTCGAAGATCCTTCGAGGGCAAGGAAAACGGGACTGAACCGGTGCCGGAAGTGGGCTGGGCCGGCCGGCTCGGGCCGGCCGCCTGCGCCTAATTCGGCCGGTTCGGTCGCCCCTTTTGCTCCGTGGGTCCTCGCGCATTTATGTACTTTGCCCCCTCCACTTGCATGATTTTGATGTCGTTATCCTCGCGTCCAAGATGGAGGCTCTCTTTGCATGAAGTTTGATCTTTTACGCTTCAATCCTCGGGGGTGTTCCTCGTAGCACTTCGGTCCTCGCCACCATTGGAAGTGATTTCAGCAAGCTCATGAACACGAACAAGACTCCATGAATGCTCCTTTGAACTTGTTGCGAATCCGTCCTTTATGTCCATGTTTTCCTACATAAACACAACACTTCCAAATGCATGCACAAAGATGTACTTGTCATATGATTAGTGTGCCTAGTGGCGGGTTAGTTCCATAATCAAATCCAAACCAAAGTGTAATGAACATGCTAGGTGCACCAAAATACACTGTCAACATCTCCCCCACACTTAGCTCTTGCTCGTCCTCGAGCAAGTACTCGTAAAAGAATTTCGTCCAAGGTATGTAATCGTGTATCATTAATCCTCCTTCACAAGTTAGTCAATCTTCACATCTTTAATACATAAACACAAAGTAATGATAATCAAACATAAACATGGGCGTTTAGAACTTTTACCACGTCAAGTTTTACCCCACAACTCAAACTCTTCACTCGAAGTCTTCAATTTCAGCCATGCTTACTCCTTTGCTTCCATTGGAGGGTTTTTATGATTTTCAAAACAAAAATTCCTGCAACAAGTATTAGACAAAAAACCTTTCTCCAAGCTCTCTCAAGTCACTCATATGAAGTGGCTATCCTAACCAAATTTTATAAAATTCTCACCTCCCATTAATCTCTCTATATCATGTAAAGTGGAGCTATAGGTAGGGCTAGCGCAATCAACACAAGTATTGTCAAACTAAGAACTTCCTCTAATGGTTGTCTACCTTTCAAAGCCAATGATCATGAGAATTAACCATATGTAGGGATATCAAGGATGAGAAGATTTAGAATGGTGGACATGTGCAAGGGCAAAAGAAAATTGTGACTACAAGGCACCAATGATGTCCTCGTTGTCGGATTGCACATGGTTGGAAATAGAGTAAAAGTTTCGTCTCACAATCAACGTGACATCCTTCCTTACACTTTGTTTTTTTTCTTTCACTTGATCCATCCCTCTCATATCTTCATTGCTAACTCATCTTTTCCTTTTTCTTTTTCTTCTTTCATTCACATACGATTTTTCTTTCTTTCTTTCTTTCTTTTCCATACACATACTTTTTCTCTTTATTTTTCTCTCTCTTGACAACTTTTCAAAGCTTTCAATTCTCTCTTTCCTCGCATGCATACAATCTGAATTTTTAAATAAATCATGCTAGAGACGAGACGAAACTTTGAAAATAGGTTGTGTTCAAGGAATACGATGTACAAAAGAGATGTATAGGGTTGGGTATGGAATTCGGCGATATACGTGACTTTCGTTGTGAATGTCACGTTACCGAATATATGACGAGGCTAGCAACAAAAGATAAGCACAAGAACATGATCATTGCTCGAAA
The DNA here is from genome assembly GCA_947561735.1 of Cenchrus americanus. Taxonomy (NCBI): domain Eukaryota; kingdom Viridiplantae; phylum Streptophyta; class Magnoliopsida; order Poales; family Poaceae; genus Cenchrus; species Cenchrus americanus. Next base: position 69,360,620 of record OX387242.1, read on the forward strand.
TTAAAACTCACCAAGAGAGAAAGGTCTTAGCCTAACTCATTATGCTAATCACACTTATGGTGGAGCGAAAAAATAAACTTGGCTTTGGATAGGAATTTTTTTCTTACTCTCAACTTGGAAAAAGAGGTTTTGCTAACCTTTATTACAAGGGTTTTAAAATAATTTTCAGAACTGAAATCCTCCAATTTTTAGCATCGAACATAGCATAACTAACATGTGAAGCTCAAGATCGAAGTGCGGTATGGGTACTTTAAGTAGTAGCGATTCCACTAAGCACCACGGTAAACGTTTTTCAAACCACATACTTGTGTTCATATATCAAGAATCGAAGATTAAACAAACAAGTAAATAAAGATAAACAATACATAAAACACAAAGATATATATAAAGACTCTTTTTATTTGATTTTCTTGACTCAACACTAATTTAAGACACTTGCAAAAATTTTAAAACAGACTCAAAAACTAAAGACTCATTAAAACACTAAGATTCTCACACGAAGATTAAACCGAACCTAAACTTGAAGTTCAAAAGCTAAGGCTAGCGAGCTAGCTCTCCCCCACACTTAAAACATACGACGTCCTCGTCGTATCTTACAAAATCCTAAGGGGAAAACTAGATCTAGTGGTACTTCAAGCAAGTTTTGCACCACTTGCCTCTCATGTTTCCAACCATGCCGAAAAGTTTGCGCACGTTGCGGTTAAGGAACTTGTAGTCATCTTCAACTACGCGCTCCAAGTCCTCCATACGCTGCTTCATCGCTTCCATGGCTTGGAGACATTCGTCGGCCGACGTGTAGAGATCTGCGATGGATTGACAGCAAAATCGACAACACACCGGATGCAATCCGAAGGGGTCGTCGTCACCATAATCTCCACTGTTGTCACCACCGTTGTTGCCACCTCCATTGTCGTTGCCTTCGCCACCGTCGTTGCCGTCGCCGTTGGGGCCTTCGGGAGTCCTTTCATTGGGCTGCTCATCCCAATCATCATCATCTCTACCGGCGGCCGCCCACGAGCTCGGGCTACGATCGTCGGAGTAGTCGCTATCCCCATAATCCTTAGGCTCCGGCGACACCTCCTTGTAATCCTTGCGCTTGATGCCTTGGAGGCGTGCCGACCTTCGAACGGGTGTAGGGACCTTCTCTCCTTCGACGGGGTTGTGAGATGCAAGAGCTCCGGTCGGGACACGTCCTCCGCAACGGATGCGTGCGGTCCTCTTGACGGGTAGCTTGAGCTCGCATCGCATCGCCTCCTCCATCGATGGCTTCTTGGCTTCTAGCTTCAACTCTAAGCTTTTTGGAGGCTCAATGGTCGCTACAAGGGTGCAACACATTGCTTGAAAGGTTTGATTCTCGAGCTCCCAATTCGGCCAAATAAATAGTCCCGAGAGAAAAGCCTTGGGAACCTTATTTTCCTTTTTTACACTTCCCTTAAAATTTTCCGACCAAACAAGGAAGTCAAAAAGGAGGAATTCGGGGGCGAAAGTCGGCGTCATCGGGCGTCGGGCCCTCTCGGGGCCGGTCCGCCGGGCCGGCCGGCCCACCCCTGCCTCGGGGCCGGGCCGGTCCGGTTTTTGCACACCGCCCTATTTTTTTCTTCCTTAGCCCATGGGAAAAAGTTGGCCCAGTAAATCTTCGCGAAAAACTCAAGAAAACTAAAAGAAAAATTATTTACAGAAGTTGATGCCTTGTTTTTCATCCTAGGCGGGACGTTCGGGCTCTTCCTCCATGGTGAAGACGTCAACATGGTGAAGGGGCACGACGTCGGGTTCGAAGTAAACCTTAAGCTGCTGACCATTCACCACAAATTGATCGCCGTTTATATCCATAATGGTTACCGCTCTGTTGGAGAACACCGAATGCACAACATAAGGTCCGCCCCACTTGCTTTGCAATTTCCCCTTTCCGAAGGTTTTAAACCTCGAATTGTAGAGGAGGACCTTATCTCCTTCTTTAAATTCTTTTTTCTTTAATCTTTTATCATACCACCTTTTGATTCTCTCCTTGTATATGCTTGCGTTTTCATAAGCTTTCAACCTCAACTCCTCTAGCTCGCTTATTTGAATTCTTCGTTTCACCACCGCGGCATCGAGATCAAGGTTCATCTCTTTAATCGCCCAATAGGCTTTATGTTCCAACTCAACCGGAAGGTGGCAAGCTTTTCCATAGACGAATTGATAAGGGGTCATACCTATCGGTGTTTTAAACGCCGTTCGATAAGCCCATAAAGCTCCGTCTAATTTCTTTGACCAATCCTTGCCTCCCTTCTCTATGGTCTTGTTGAGTATGCTTTTTAATTGCCTATTTGACGTCTCCGCTTGTCCGTTGGTTTTTGGGTGATAGGCCGTGGAGACCCTATGCTCAATTCCCAACTTGGACAAGCACTTTTTGAAGTTCTTCCCGGTGAAATGAGTTCCTCCATCACTTATCAAGATTCTCGGTGTACCGAAACGGGGAAAAATCACGTTCTTGATCATAGTGATGGACTCCTCCGTGGAAGCTTTACGACATGGTATAGCCTCTACCCACTTGGATACATAATCAACCATGACTAGGATGTACTCGAATCCAAATGAGTTTTTAAAAGGCCCCATGAAGTCTATGCCCCATACATCGAATATGTCGATTTGCAAGTTGTATTTCAAAGGCATAGAATTTCTTTGAGAGATGTTTCCGGTTCTTTGGCATTCGGGGCATGACGCAACATATCTTTTAGTATCTTCATGCATCTCCGGCCAATAGAATCCGCTCGACCATACTTTTGCTTCGGTTCGAAAATGGCTATAGTGTCCACCGTACTCCGCCGAGTGGCACTTCCTTAGAATCTCAACCCTTTCTTCTCTTGGCACACATCTTCTCATTACTCCATCATTGCCAAGTTTGAAGAGGTATGGTGCATCCCAAAAATATTTCTTACTTTCGGAGATTATTTTCCTTTGAGTGTTTTTATCTAGATGATCGAGGGGCATCTTTCGAATTGCTCGAATGATGTCGATCATCCAAGTATCTTTATCAAGCACTCTATAGAGGTGGTCATCTCTCATCTTATCTTCTATGGGCTCTTTATCATCTTGTCCACGATTCATCCTAGACAAATGATCGGCCACAACATTCTCCACCCCCTTTTTATCACGAATTTCAACATCAAACTCTTGGAGAAGAAGGATCCAACGAATCAAACGTGGTTTAGCTTCCTTCTTAGCCAAGAGATACTTGATAGCTGCGTGATCGGTGTAAACAATGACTTTCGAGTTCACGATGTAGGATCTGAATTTTTCGAAAGCGAATACCACCGCTAGCAACTCTTTTTCCGTAGTGGCATAATTTAATTGTGCCCCACTAAGAGTTTTGCTAGCGTAGTAAACGGCGTGAACTCGGCCTTCCTTTCTTTGACCCAAGACCACGCCTACGGCGTAGTCACTTGCGTCACACATGATCTCGAAAGGTTGGCTCCAATCCGGAGGTTGGATGATGGGAGCACTCACCAACACATTTTTCAAGGTCCGGAATGCCGCTAGCCACTTCTCGTCAAAGTCGAAAGCTACATCCTTTTGAAGAAGGTGCGTTAAAGGCTTAGTGATCTTCGAGAAGTCCTTTATAAATCTTCTATAAAATCCGGCATGACCTAGAAAGCTCCTTAAGGACTTAATATCCGTAGGAGGTGGGAGTTGCTCAACCGTTTCTACCTTAGCCTTGTCCACTTCAATTCCTCTCTCGGATATAACATGTCCGAGCACTATGCCTTGCTTAACCATGAAGTGGCACTTTTCCCAATTTAAAACCAAATCTACCTCCGCACACCTTGTAAGGACCTTTTCTAAGTTTGCTAAGCAATCCATTAACGTCTTCCCGTAAACGGAAAAATCATCCATAAACACTTCAACAATTTCTTCGATGAATTCTGAAAACACGGCCATCATGCAACGTTGAAAAGAGGCCGGAGCGTTGCATAGGCCGAAGGGCATCCTCCTATATGCAAACGTTCCGTAAGGACACGTAAACGTTGTCTTATGTTGATCTTCCGGGTGAATAGGAATTTGCATGAACCCCGAGTATCCATCGAGAAAGCAAAAGTAAGAATGGTTTGCTAACCTCTCGAGCATCTCGTCTATGAACGGTAGGGGGAAGTGATCTTTCTTCGTTGCTTTGTTAAGCTTACGATAATCGATACACATCCGCCACCCGGTCACGGTCCTTTGCGGTATCAACTCGTTCTTCTCATTCTTCACCACGGTCAAACCTCCCTTCTTCGGTACACAATGTACCGGGCTCACCCATTCGCTATGCGGAACCGGGTAGATGATTCCGGCATCAAGTAACTTGATAACCTCTTTCTTTACTACCTCTTGCATGGCATGGGTTAGCCTCCTTTGGTGGTCCACTACGGGCTTACATTGGTCTTCCATTGGTATACGATGAGTGCAAAAGGCTGGGCTAATACCTTTGAGATCGTTAATTGAATATCCAATCACCTTCCTATGTTTTTTTAATAAAATCAGCAACACTTCATTTTCTTCGGGACTCAACTCGTCGCTCACAATGACTGGATAAGTTTTGTCTGGGCCCAAAAATTCATATTTTAATCCCTTGGGCAAAGGTTTAAGGTCTACCTCGGGCACTTGTGTCTCCTCGGGTTTGATTTCTCCTATGTCTTCGAATTTCTCTTCCTCCACACTACCATCATGCGGCTCTAAGCCTTTTGTTGCTTCCTCTAGTTCTTCATCTTGTTGATTGCTGATTTGATTTTCCATCACTCTTTGCAGCGGGTCTCTAAAGATTTCAACAAAACAAAAACTATCTATCTCTTCTACTTCTTCATCTTCGGGAGGAAAAGGTGTAAGGTGTTTAGAAGCACGAAGAAAGTTATATGTGTACTTTGTTCCATTAAGGTTCATAGTTACTTTGCCTTCTCCGGCATCTAACACGGCATCAACCAACTTAAGAAAAGGCCTACCTAAGATTATATGATCAGAATTACTATGGTAAGCATCAATAACAAAGAAATCGGTTGGTATATAGTTTCTAGAGATTTTTACTTTCATGTTGCAAGCAATACCTAGAGGTTTGATAGTTCGACCATCTCCCATAATTAATTTCGTTGATGTTGGAGCTAAGTCTAGGTTGTGGTATTGAACTTTATCATAAATTTTAGAAGATAGAACACTTACTTGGGCTCCGATGTCGCATAAAGCTTTGCATTGAACTCCGTTGATCTCGCAACTCAAGTGTGGCGTCATCTTCTCTTCTTCTTCGGATCCTATCGAGTAAATTTCAGCGAGGCGAGCGTATGGTGATGCTTCGGGCTTGATCCCCATGATTCTCTTCACCTCGGCAATATGTTCCGGATCCACCACGTCATCTCCAAAGAGCTTTTCAAAAATCTCACCGGTGGTTTCAAGGTCGTATGAATTTTCAGCTTTCTTCTCCGGTGGGAAATCCACTTCCAATGCTCTTGCCATTCCCTTTTGATTAGGGAACGGTCTTCTCTTGTCGAATACTTCTCCGTAATCAATAGGAACCCAATCCATTGGCTCGAACACCCTTAGTGGCTTCGCGCTTGACATGCTTCTCTTGTTCGTCTCATTTGGTGTGGCGAAGTCGACGCTTGGTGTAGTTCTTGACTTGATGTGTTCTTGTTCAAGCTTTTCCATGATTGGTTCCTCTTTTGTGACTTCCGGGTTGCCTCTTTAGAAAAATCAGCAAGCTTCTTCTTCCTTGAATTGAATTCCGGCTCTTCCGCAAGTCTTGTTTCCCAATCTCTTCGCATGGCGACCGCTTTACTAACTTTTTGTAGAAGTTGGGCCGCTTCCGTGAGTGTTTTCTCCATGAGATCCCCACCCGCACACATTTCGACGTGTCGCATGCAACTAGGGGTTAGGGAAAAGAAAAATGTATGCAAGAGTACGTCACCGGTGAAGCCGAGTTTTGGTCCTTGTTCGATTAATTCATTAAACCTATCCCGGGCTTGGTCTATCCCTTCCTCTTCTCCTTGCATGAAAGTGATCACTTGCCTCCTTAGATGTTGAACCTTGCTAATTGGAAAGAACTTCTTGCAAAACTTCTTTGTCAACTTGTTCCAATTGCCTTCAACTTCAAAGGACGCAACCGAATACCATGTCTTTGCTTTGCCTAGGCAAGTGAGTAGGGAAAGAGATTCCATTTGAACCATTCATCGGGAACTCCTTCTTGACGCACCGTGTTGCATATTGTCGTGAAATCCCTTATGTGTCTATATGGGTTCTCCGTAACCATCCCTTCAAATGGGTTTTCCGCCACCATCTTAATGATCTTGGATTTAATTTCATACTTGGTCGCTTCGAGCTTCGAATCCGACTCTTGTACTTTTATGTCTTCACATCGAGGGCTAGCGTAATCCCTTAATGATTTCTCCGGTTCTTCCACGGGTTGATTAACGAACTCCATCTAGACAATAAGATAAAAACAAAAACAAAAACGAAACAAGTGTTTTTCTAGATAATATATGTTAGGTATAGCAAATAAAAGATAAACTAAAATATAAAACTAAGTTAGATGCAAATCAAACGATGTAAACTAACTTGCTCCCCGGCAACGGCGCCAGAAAAAGGGGCTTGTTGACGGATAAAAGACGTATCCCTCTACGATCCGCAAGCGTACGGACCCCACACCTTTTTCACCACGGGATTCCCAAGGTTCTTGTCAATCCGCGGAGCAAGGGGATTACAAGCGTTCGATCAACAACGACACACTAGCTACTAAAACCCTAACTACTATTATACTAGAAAACAACTAAATACACTAGAGAGAATGATAAACGATCAAGGTAGAAGACACTCGCCCACGGGTCTACGATACTAGAGCATGCAATCGCTTAAAGACATGAAAAACCAATCTAATCTATCGGGGTTGTGACCACGGTTTCGCCCTTTCCCTCCTCTCGTACTGTCACTACGCGAAGGTATTCATGACTAGACCTTTGATGGACACGGCGTATTGAATGGATCCAAGGAAGCATTGGAGCTCTACTCCCTTTACGGCACGGTAGCTAACCTTAAGCATGAAAGTATAATCAACACAAGATGATAGATAGATAATCCGACAAAGTGCGATTACATCTCAATATCGATTACAACCCATGGACGAATGAGAAGATTACCCCATCAAGGTGCTGATCATGGCACCGTTGATCATGGTTTCCCTTCCGCCGGTGTCTTTCTTCTTCTCCACGAGAGGGTGCTTCCTTCGAGGTGGTTGATCTCCCGCCGGAGATCCTCCTCCTCTCTCTCTAGGTTGTGGATGGCCTTCTGGTGCGAATGACTCCTTCCTTCTGTATTGGCGGCGCGTCGGGGGTTTTAGGGTCGAAGATCCTTCGAGGGCAAGGAAAACGGGACCGAACCGGTGCCGGAAGTGGGCTGGGCCGGCCGGCCTGGGCCGGCCGGCTGTGCCCACCCGGCCCGGTTCGGTCGCCCCTTTTGCTCCGTGGGTCCTCGCGCATTTATGTACTTTGCCCCCTCCACTTGCATGATTTTGATGTCGTTATCCTCGCGTCCAAGATGGAGGCTCTCTTTGCATGAAGTTTGATCTTTTACGCTTCAATCCTCGGGGGTGTTCCTCGTAGCACTTCGGTCCTCGCCACCATTGGAAGTGATTTCAGCAAGCTCATGAACACGAACAAGACTCCATGAATGCTCCTTTGAACTTGTTGCGAATCCGTCCTTTATGTCCATGTTTTCCTACATAAACACAACACTTCCAAATGCATGCACAAAGATGTACTTGTCATATGATTAGTGTGCCTAGTGGCGGGTTAGTTCCATAATCAAATCCAAACCAAAGTGTAATGAACATGCTAGGTGCACCAAAATACACCGTCAACACCTGCGGTTGCGTGAACCGCGAGAGCGTGGCGAAGGGCTGCGAGACAGTCTGCTCCTGGCGGTCTTCTTGCCGTCGACGTCGCCGGAGGTTCCCGGCTGGTCCTTCTTCTCCGGTGGCAGCGTGCGTCCAGTGGGCTTGGGTGGCGGCGTCACCATGGCGACCGCCGATGCAAGGGACCTGCCTTGGCTCTGACGCCACTTGTTAGGCGCAGGAATGCCGCGACGAGCAGGAACGCCGGTGGCTTGCACAGGCGATCACCGGAGCGCCGTCGAGATTGAAGAACACAAAACAAAGAACACTTTGAACACGGAGGGTTTTTTTGTGCTGCAAGAACTTGCAGCGTTTCTGTCTTTGCTTCTACCTTTTATTGAATGATTACAAACGGCAAAGCTCGGGTGACTCTCCGCACACCGCGCGCACGATGCGTCCATCCCCACGTCCGTGATGCTCGGCAGCCCCGTTGCCCAGGTCGTGCACGAGCTATTCTCGGCGCCCACGACCTCCTACGCGCACGACAACCACAATTCGGTGCTCGTGCGCATGCTAACAGAAAATGCTAACAGCTAGTGAACATGCAAGTCTATCCTAACAGACTAACTAACTAATGCAAGGATGCAACTAACAAACTCGCCTCGCAGGTGGTGGCGGCTGTAGCTTCGCCCACCAGGTCTCGTCGGCGTCGAGCCGCGCGGCCGCGTGCATGGTGTCAGGCAGTGCATCGGATCCGAACGACAGCCTTGGAGAGCGGTCGTTTCTCCCCAATAGCATTTTTGCGGTTTCCTGGAGTATCGGTTCGAGTGAGGACGTCGTTCCTTCCTCAGGAAACTATTTCTACCATTTCTGCTCTCTTTCCTCATTTATTAGTTGTCACGTCATCATTTTTTCTTATGTGGCACTTCATTATTAAGGATAGAAACCATCATTAATGTCCCATTGGGTCTGCCCTGGTCCTTTAGTACTAGGTCTCGCTCCACTACAAGATTCAGGGCCTTCGCCGAGAGCGAGGTTCCTCTCGGTGAAGGGCCCTTTCCTCTCGGTGAAGGCTTCACCGAGAGTTCAGGTGAAGGCCTCTCAGTGCCTTGCTACCGGTGAAGGGCTCTTCGACGAGAGCTACCGGTCCTCCTCACGGTGGATGTTCGCCGAGAGACCAATATGGCTCTCGGTGAAGAAAATTTCAAAAAACAAAAAAATGGTCTAGGCACTGCGGGCCCACCGACCGGCCCACAGTGCCCTCCGCCGCCGCCACCTTCACCACTGGCTGCCGCCGCCTTCACCACACCCCACAGCCCGCCACCACAGCCCACAGTCCGCCACCAACAACAACACAAACACCCGCTGTCGCCTGCACCAACCACCGGATCCGCCGCCCGAAGAAGTGGAAGCCGCACCCTCCATAGTTGTTCCTGCCACCGAAGCCACACCCACCGGATCTGCCGCTGGATGAAGAGGAGCACACGCCCGCCGGATCTGCTCGCTGGAGAGAGGGGACACCGCGCTTGACACCTGTGGGGATCCGCTCGCTGGAGGGGATGTGCTCGCCGGAGGGGATCCGCTTGACACCTGTGGACCTGCTCGTCGGTGGCGATCCGCTCGCCAGGCTAGAGAGAGGGAGGCAGGGCTGCGGGGCCGGCTGCCAGTGGGGAACGCGGCGCCGTTCTTCGCCCCGCCGCACCTCCTCACCTGTCCGGTGAGGGGCGAGCAGAGGTGGGAGGAGAGGAGCCGCTAGAGGTCGGCCTGCCGGTGGCTACGGGAGGAGGAGGGAGATGAGAGGTTGGTGGGGTGGCGTTGGGGAGGGGCAGGGGGTGCGACGTGGATTGGTTAGGGTTAGGGGAAGGGGGTGGGGCGCGCGTTATAAATGTGCGCGATAGGCAGGCTCTACTTGGGCTGCTGCTGGGCCGGCCTGCGGTTCTTCGCCGGGAGCCCAATATCCAGCTCTCGGTGAAGGCTTCATTTAAATTAAAAAAACTATAATTACTAAATAAATTCAAAAATTTGCAAAAACTTGACATGACACTAGATATCTTATGTATTGCTTATAAAAAGTTATTGTGGTCAAACACAAATTTAAATTTCTCTAATGTACCAAACTTAGTGACATCAGTTCAAATTCTCTGAAACTTCTCGTGAGAAGTTCCGGTTTCTAAACAACATACGTGTCAAAGTGCTCAAAATGTTCTCAACTTTTTACCACAACCTGAGACATATGATATATGTAACACCCTAATTTTGCAAATTTTAGCTTTTATTAAAATTTGTTAGAAACCTTTATTCTTGCTCTTAAGGATTATAGGGTTGTATTTAATTTCTTTGAGGCATATAAATTTTTATAAAATAAAATAAATGAACTATAGGCATTAATTGTTGCATTCATGCTGGTGCATTGCTTTTGGTTGTTTGAATTCAAAATCATGTTTGAATTCTTTTGCTTGAGCTCTTTTCAAATTGATCAAACCCTTTTTCTCCTAACCCCTCAGCCTTCCCCTCTTTTGGCCCATTTTTTTGTTCGTGGCCCAGCAACCGAAGTCTGCCGGCGCCCCTCCTACTGCTTGCTCTGGCTCGCTTGCGCCGTAGCAGCCCAGCGTCGCAGCTCGGTCCCGGCCCGCCCACGACCGCCGCCGGCCCCCGCTCCACTCCTCTCCCGCGCCCACGGCCGGCCGGACGGGCGGGGGGCCCGCCTGTCATTCCCGCCATCGTGCTGTGGCCGAGCTGGACTCGAGCTCGAGTCTGACTCCGCGCCCGTGCCGGTCACGCTCACGCCTCCCCGTGCGTGGCCCACACACCTAGGAGGCATCCCGGCCTATTTAAGGCCGCCGCCACCCCGGGTTGCGCCAGCTGAAGCCCTAGACGCCGCCTTCTCTTGCGCCGATCTCGCCGGAACCCTAGCTAGCGCCGCCGCCGCCGTTCCCCGCCGTCGCCACCTCCTCGTCGCCGTGAAGCCGCCCCGGAGTCACGTAAGCAGGTGAGGAGACCACCTGTCCTGATTGTTTTCGAGCCCGTGCCTCGTGTCGCCCGTAGCCGCTCGCCGGAGTTGTGCCGCCGTGCCGCACCGCCGCCGCCCGCCGCCGCCGCCACTAACCGTCGCCGTTCGCCGTCATCGCGCGCCTGCGTGCGTCTCGAGCCGTCGGATCGAGATCCGACGATCTCTGACGCTTTGTCCCGCATCAACAGTCAGCCGCCGCCACCAGCCGTTGGATCTAGATCCAACGGATCAGATCGAGTCAGCCCGGGACAATAACGGTCAAACCGGCGGGACCTCGCCTTTTTGCAGAAAACCCCCCTGAGTTTTTCCTTTTTACAAAAATACCCTCCCGCCATAGGAAGTTATTTACAATTTAGTCCTTTTTCTTTGTTTTAGCCCTTAATCTTTAAGTTTCTTTTCAGAATAGCCCATACACCTTCAATAGAGCGTTTCTTGGTCGTTTTAAATCCGTTTTTAGCGTTCTTTATGTCCACGCGATCATCTCGAAGCGTAGAATAGTTTTATGTCTCTGTTTTTGTTTAGTTCGTATTGTTTGATGATTGTTTCTTATTTATTCTTGTTGTTTTCTTGTATGTGATTATTGTGGAACGTAGAGAGTGAAGTGTTTGAAGGCTTTGAAGATCAAGACGCACCAGAGTTTGAGCAGCCGAGTCTTGTTGAAGGCAAGTCTTTCTTGATGCATGCCCACTTGTCCTACATAACATGCATTTAATTCACTATATTTACTTTTCTTGCTTGCATTAACTTTGACGGGAACCTATTAAGGATCATACCTAGTCTTTTACAACCTTTTCCTTGTAACCTTGTTAATAAAATTAATCTTGATGGTAGCTTTGGCTTAGCATGCTTAACCGGGTTGGTATTAATCAACTTGGATACTTTTATATTCTATGTTCCGCTTTATGTTGTTTTACTTTACACGACCACTTTGTTATGTTAATCGGAACATGGAGAACCACCAGGAAAATAGTACAACCACAAGAACTAAACGGGCAATGGTCTTGGCTGAATAATTAGGAACTTTAGCTTGGGGTGATCTTACCTGATAAGGACAAGGGATCGGCGGTACTGTGCAGTATGGACTCGCTCTAGCAGGGGGTTGGGTGAGTTCTTTATTCTATGGTGGGGTATCGACCTGCTAGGGGACTTTATACCTTGCTAACTAATCCGGACCTTTTCGGTCATAACTTTCTAGGGAACCTTTGTAAAGGCCATGTAGCGACCCTATGCAACCACACCTCGGTAGTGTGGTATGGTGCCTTGCAAACCGCATGGTTGGGTTCAAAGTTTTTCGGAGCTTTTACGCTGCTTGTGGTGAAAGTGTACAACCTCTACAGAGTGTAAAACTAATCGATTAGCCATGCTCCCGGTCAAGAGCGGCCTGGACCCTCACATGACTAAATTATGGAATTTAAATGTTAAATTGTTGTTTTATCTTTATTTATGATGTTTATACTTTATTAATTGGGTTGGTATGAACTTACAATTTTTTAGTAACTATGTTGCTAATAAAAATTGACTCACTAAAATGCTAAACTGCTTGAAGCTTAGCCATCCACCATACGGCCTTGCATGTTATGTTGTTTCCCTTGCTGAGTACATCACGTGCTCATGCTTGTTTATTTTCTTGTATCTACAATACTCAGATTGTTGCTCAGACTGGGATAACTTTGAAGATTACCTCGGTGATTTCTAGGAGTTCTAGGTGTGCGTGTCTTCAGTTAGCTGCCTGTGAAGGCACTTTATCCGCTGCGAGAACTCGTTATCTTTGTTTCGTTTAAGACTTTGGTCTTGTAATAACTCTTTATTCGTGTGGCACTGTTTTTGGTATTCACAATGTCATTGCGTGTGTGTAACTTGATCCTGGCGCACACGTAATCTATGCATTCGGTTTTGCCTTTAAAACTGGGCCTGACAAGGTGGTACTAGAGCCATTTTGACTGTAGGACGTTAGCCTAGATAGAAATGGTCAGAATTAAGGATTTTATAATCATAGAAGCTTTTCTCTCACATGCTTGCTTTATTTCTACTAACCCCATACTCTTGCTTTTGCCTCACCCTTGGGTTAATCTGGATGCTCTACCTTGTGCTTGCTTTTAGCTCTCATCCCTTTTTGTCTTACCATCTATCTCATTCTACATATGGTTCGCCGTTTGAAGACCTCTCACTCTGGTGCGGTCCACCAGTACGCTCCACAGGAACAGTACCACGACTTTCATGACGGAGACACGGATGAAGAGATCGTGATGGAACCTGCACCAGTAGCCGCCCCTAACCTCATCGTGGTGTCTGATGATGAGGAGGATCCAGAGGAGGTGAACCCAGTAGAAGGAGAGCCAGCTGATCAGCCAAACCAAGAGGGTCAGGTGCTATGAGAAGATCTGGAAGATCACCATGGTCCAGAGGTGGAGGAAGAAGAGCAAGAGCAAGATGAAGCAGCTAAGGAAGTGATCTGGGACGGGTACCACTACAGGGTTGATGGAGTGGGCATTCTCATGGCTGACCACCTGCGAGCTATGGTACTCTTCTTGGGCTATGATAAGGCCCCTGTTTACCATTGTGAGTTGTGGACTCACCCGTGGTTCGAGCCCCATTGGGAGATTGCGGCCATTCTGGAGGAGTACGTTCCATTCCGTGGAGCGAGGGAGATCTCCAAGCATCATGATGTGGCCCACAGGACCACTATGGACGCTGGCATAGCAGAGGCAGCTCGGAGGGCGCTCTATGTGCTCTCCCACAATGAGCGTGACCGGTTGGAGGATACCCACTGAAGGTACACACCTTTCAGAGCAAGTGGGGAAGCCAAGACCTACATCGCTCCGGCTCCAGCCTATGAAGGAACGCTGAACAACGTCCAAAGTCTGCTCGCTGATGTTAATACCGCCTTGGACGACACCAACAACACTCTGTACGTGGCACAACAGCAGATCTTCACTCTGGAGTTGCAGAAGCGCGCCTTGGAAGCTGCACTGCAGAACAGGGAGCAGCCAATGGTTCATGACGCCGCAGAAGCATGTACCTCCCCATCACCCAAGAGGCCACGCTACGACTCCCCTGATGCCCGCACGGATGCCATGCAAGAAGAAGATAGTCCTTAGACTTAAGTTAAAATTAGGATCTTTTGTAATTGCTAGTAGATGATCGGTTAAAGTGTGCTTAGTTTAGAACTGTGGTTGAATGCTTGGTTTTGTGCTAAATGTTTGAGCTGGATTTTGTTTGAGTGCAATGTGTTGTGGAGTGATGACCACAATGACATTGGTTTAGTAGTAAGTTTGTGTGGGTCAGCTTTTTGTCTCAATCAATTTATCTATCTTAATCCTTGTGTCTCTTTAAAGCTTACTCTAAATGCAAATCCAAGAGCTCTAAATCTGTTCGCGCAGCTTTCTGAGTCAGCTGCACTGTTTTAATTTTATCTCGGGCTACAAAACTCCTATTGCAGTAAATCCAATTGGAGAAGTTCAGAAATTTCGTGACTGATTTTATTTGCAAAATCCAGAATTTTAGGGTGAATAGTCAGAGAGTTATGACCGAAACATTGCAGTTTCATGAATCTGTTAAACACTGCTGACCTACCTGACTTGTTTATTTTATAACCAGAGTTACAGAGCTCCTATTGAGGTGATTCCAGTTGGAGTAGTTCCGTAATTTAATTACCTATTACTGGTTAAAAGATCATAATTTTCGGTTATCCACGCTGAGAGTTATACCCGATTGTTTAGGGTCAACAGAATCTGTCTTAGTTGAACACCTTTTCTACCTTATCTTTCTGGGTTTAACTCTTGGTACAATCATCTAAAGTAATGTCCCTAACACTCAGATGGTGAACACCAGGTCAGGATCAGGAGTCGATCAACCGGCAGTGAATCGTCTAGGAAGGGCACCCCAGCAAGTGCAGATGGACCCCGCCATGCAGCAATTCCTTGAGACGCAGACTCAGCTCCTCCAGAACCTGACCAACACCGTGGCAAATCTGCAAGCCCAAGTCAACAATCCACCTGTGCAGTAGCCGGCGCCCCGCGACAAGCACCGAGAGTTCATGAGTCATCATCCCCCCGTGTTCACTCATGCCGCTGATCCGCTTGAAGCTGAGGATTGGCTGAAGACAGTGCTGAAGATGCTCACTACCTGTCAGTGTGATGACAAAGAGAAGGTCCTGTATGCTGCAGGACGACTTCAGGGATCTGCATCCGCTTGGTGGGATGCATATACCGCTGCTCATGCCACCCCAGACACTATCACCTGGGACGAGTGCACCACCGACTTCAGGAGCCACCACATACCCTCAGGAGTCATGAAGATCAAGAAGAAGGAGTTCCTTTCCCTCAAGCAGGAGGGAACGTCAGTGGCTAAGTACAGAGACAAGTTCACTAAGTTGTCTCGCTATGCAATTGAGGAGGTTGCTGAAGACAAGAAAAAGCAGAAGCTGTTCCTGGATGGGTTAGTTGGTTTGCTGCAGTACCAGCTGATGTCTTATCCTTTTCCCACATTCCAGCAACTAGTTGACGCTGCTATCCGCTTGGAGCACAAGCGCAAGGAGCTTGGGGAGCAGAAGAGGAAGGCCACCAGCTTCGGACAGTTCAGGAGTGTGTCTCGCCCGCGCTTCACCCTACCGCAGAACACTCCGTTCCATTTTGGAGGGTCGGGTGGAAATTTTGGGCAGCAGCAATCCCAGCGCCCTGCTCAACAATTCCAGCAGTCTGCTCAACAGTTTCAGTGTTCTGTCCCTCAGACTCCACGCCAAGCTTCCCAGCTGAGTCAGTAGAGAGCTCCAGTTGGCACACCAGTGAGGTCCGTGGCACCTCCTAATCCCTCAACCACCACTTGTTTCAAGTGTGGGGAGCCTGGTCACTATGCCAACGTGTGCCCGAAGAGGACCCCTCCACACATGTCACACCCGGTTTGAAAGGCAAACCGAATGCATTGATCACGTGTGCGCCAGGATAAAGTTACACACACGCTTAGACATTATGAATACCAAAATCAGTGCCACACGAATAAAGAGTTATTACAAACCATAGTCTTAAACGAAACTTAAACAAACGAGTTCTCACAGCGGACAAAATGCCTCCACGGTACCGACTAAAGACTACGCACACCTAGAACTCCCGGAAATCTTCCGGATTATCTTCAAAGTTCTCCCGTCCGAGCAAAGCAAATCCGGGTATTGTAGATGCAAGAGAATAAACAAGCGTGAGCACATTTCGTACTCAGCAAGGGAAAACAACATAACATGCGAGGCCATATGGTGGATGGCTAAGGTTCAAGCACTTTAGCATTTTAGTTGGTCAAGTTTTATTGGCAACCTGATTACTAAAGTGTAAGTTCATACCAACCCAATTAAATATGATAACAGCATCATAAGTAAAGAATAAGACAACAATTAAACATTAAAGTTCCATAATTTAATCATGTGAGTGTCCAGGCCGCTCTTGACCGTGAGCACGGCTAATCGATTAGTTTAACACTGCAGAGGTTGTACACTTTCACCACAAGCAGCGTAAAAGCTCCGAAGAACTTTAGACCCAACCATGCGGTGTTTGCAAGACACCATATCACACTTCCGAGGTGTGATTGCATAGGGACGCTACATGGCCTTTACAAAGGTTCTCTAGCAAGTTATGACCCACAAGGTCCGGATCAGTTAGCAAGGTATAAAGTCCCCTAGCAGGTCAATACCCCACCATAAAGAATAACTCACCCAACCCCCTGCTAGAGCGAGTCCATACCCCACAGTACCGCCGATCCCTTGTCCTTATCAGGTAAGACCATCCCAAGCTAAAGTTCCTAATTATTCAGCCAAGACCATTGCCCATTAGTTCTTGTGGTTGTACTGTTTTCCTGGGTGGTTCTCCATGTTCCGATTACACATTAAAGGTGGTCTTGTAAAGATAAAAGATCATAAACGGAACATGAAGTAACAAAAAGGTAACCAAGTAGATTAATACCAATTACCGGTTGAGCATGCTAAGCAATAACTACCACAAGATTAGTTTAATTCCCGGTATCAAGGTAAAGGTAGTAAAAAGCTAGGCATGATCCTTAATAGGTTCCCATCAAATTAATGCAAGCAAAAGGTAAAAACAGTGAATTTAAATGCATGTTATGTAGGACAAGCGGGCATGCATCAAGGAATACTTGCCTTCAACAAAGCCTTGCTGCTCAAACTCTTGCACGACCGGATCTTCAAATCCCTCGAACGAATCGCTCTCTACGATCCACAATCATCACATACAAGCATACAATAGAAATAAATAAGAAACAGTCAGCAAACAGACCAAACAGATCTAAACAGTAGCATAAAACTAATCTACGCTTCGAGACGAACGCGTGGACATAAAGAACGCTAAAATCGGAGCTAAAACGACCAAGTTATGGGTTCGGGAAGGTTTAGGGACTAATCTGCGAAGATTTGAAAAGGTTTCGGGCTAAAATAAACAAAAAGGACTAAACTGTAAGAAATCTTATACGGTGGAAGGATATTTTTGTAAATAAAGAAAATCCGGGGGCTTTTCGCAAAAGCGCCGGTGGCGGCGGCGGTTTGACCTAGTTGGCCGGGTTGACCCGATCTAGATCCGTTGGATCTAGATGCGCGCGCCGAGGACGCGCGCGGCGAAGCGGTGCGGTGGCTTAGATCCGGCGCGTTAGATCTAGATCTAACGGCCACGGTGAAGCGCGAGCGGCGGGGCGGCGACGCGCGAGGGCCGGCGGCGGCGGCGGCGGCGGGCGGCGGCGGGCTCGCCGGCGGGGACCGGACTTGGGGTTTCCGGCCACGATTCGAAACGCGGAAGGCATCTACGAGACACGCGCGAGACCGCGGAGCGGTCTAGGGCGGCGGCTCGGGCGATAGCGCGGCGGAGCGGGCGGCCGACGCGGCGGCGCGGGACACGGGCTCGGCGACGGCGCTAGGGCGAAGAGGGGCTCGGGGACGGCGACGTGCGGCACGGGGGTGCTCCTCACCTCCTTGCGCAACTCCGGGCGACTCCTTGGCGGCGGAGCGGCGACGGCGGCGGGATTCCACGGCGGCGGCGAGCTCACACGGCGGCGCGGCTAGGGTTCCCGGCGGGGCGCGTGCGAGGGCTAGGGGCGGCTCGGGTTGGGGTCCGGGGAGGCGGCGGCGGCCTTAAATAGCCCGGGCGGGCACCCTTGGCGTGCGGGCCACGCGGAGGCGGGCGGGCGTGTCCGAGCCGGACTCGGCGCGCGGCGGCGTCCGGGTCGGGGACGACGCGGGGAGGGGATGACGGGCGGGGTCCGCCCGTCGCCGGCGGCGCGGTGGAGGCGGGGAAGCGGGCCGGGCGCGGCTTGTCGGGCCGGCGCGCGCGCCGTTGGGCGAAAGCGCGGCGGTGTGCGCGGGGCCGAGGGCGCGCGCGGCCCGGAAGCTAGGCGGGGGGGGCCGGGCCGCTGGGTTGGGCTAGGAGGCTGGGCTGAAAGGGAAAAGGGGAAGGGGTTAAGGAGATAAGGTTTTGGGATTTTTGGAAAAGGGTTTTCAAACATTTAGAATTCAAATTTGAATTTGAATTCCAGCAACCAAAATAATGCTCCAGCATGTATGCAACACATAAATCCTATGGTTCATTAAATTTATTTTAGAAAAGATTTAAATGCCTAAAAATAAATAAAACAACCTTATACTCCTTAGGCAAATAAATGGTTGCTAGCAAATTTTAATAAAACCAAACTTTTAATAGAATTAGGGTGTCACAAATCCTACCCCCCTTAAGAAGAATCTCGTCCTCGAGATTCGGACAGATTGGGAAAAAGATCTGGAAACTCTGCTTTCAGCTCATTCTCTCTTTCCCATGTTGCCTCATCTTCTGCATGATTACTCCATTGTACTTTGCACATCTTAATCACGCTATTCCTGGTGATCCTTGTCATGGTTTCCAATATTCGAACGGGGTGTTCAACTATAGTGAGATCCTCTTTAACGTTTAGATCGTCCAAGGGCAACGGCTCCTTGTCATGAGGACCAAAACCCTTCTTCAACCGAGAGATATGGAACACATCATGCACATCGCCTAGCCGGACCGGCAACTCCAATCGTAAGCCACTTCTCCCACTCTCTCAATGATCTTGAAAGGTCCAATAAAGCGAGGTGACAACTTTCCTTTAACTCTGAATCGATGCAACCCTCTGATAGGTGATACCTTTAGGTACACATAATCGCCTTCCTGAAAAACCACATCCCTTCGTTTGCCATCCGCATAACTTTTCTCGCCTAGACCGAGCAATCCTCAAATTTTCTCCGATGATCCGTACTTGCTTCTCCGCTTCTCCGATGATATCTCGCCCCAAATAAGCGCCTTTCGCCCTGTCTCACTCCAAAATAACGGAGTTCTACACTTCCTTCCATATAGAGCCTCAAAGGGTGACATTTTGAGACTAGCTTGGTAGCCGTTGTTATAAGAGAACTCAAGCATACGGCAAGCTCTTATCCCAACTACAACCATGCTTAAGCGCACAGGCTCTCGGCATGTCTTCTAGGATCCGATTGGTTCTCTCCGTCCGTCCATCCGTCCGTGGATGATAAGCCGAGCTGAAATTTAGCTTGTTATCCAGAGATTCATGCAACTTCCCCCAGAAACGAGAAGTAAACTGAGTACCTCTGTCAGACACGATCTTCTTTGGTACACCATGCAAACATACAATCCTGGACATGTACAGTTCTGCCAACTTAGCTCCTGTATAGGTAGTCTTTACCGGAATGAAGTGAGCTACCTTGGTCAAACGATCCACGATAACCCAAATCGAATCATAACCATCTCGAGTTCGGGGTAAACCCACTATAAAATCCATTCCGATCTCTTCCCACTTCCACTCAGGCACCTTCAATGGTTGAAGCAAACCAGCGGGTCTCTGATGTTCAGCCTTAACCCGGTGGCAAGTGTCACACAAAGCCACATGTGCGGCCACATCTCTCTTCATACCGTACCACCAATACCTCTGTTTAAGATCCTGGTACATTTTAGTACTGCCTGGATGGATAGAGTAAGCTGAGTCGTGTGCTTCTCTCAAGATCTTCTCTCTGAGATCTCCTGTCTCTGGTACACACAGCCGGTTCTTAAACCACACGGTTCCTTGCTCATCTTCTGTGAAATCTGGGGCTTCTCCTTGTTGCATACTCTCTTTAATCTTTTGTATTCCAGCATCCTCTAGCTGCCGCTTACGTATCTCTTGCTCCAGAGTGGACTGTACTTCCAAAGTTACTCCTTCTGCATGTGCAACCACTTTCAAGTTGAGCCTTTCAAACTCTTTTACCAACTCATCAGGAAACTGAATGGTTATAGCCATGTTAGTGTGGCCCTTCCGACTCAAAGCATCCGCAACCAGATTCGCTTTACCCGGATGGTAATGAATCTCTAGATCATAGTCTTTGATCAACTCTAACCAACGACGCTGTCTTAGATTAAGATCCTTCTGAGTGAAGATATACTTCAGACTCTTGTGGTCAGTATAGACCTGACACTTAGTTCCCATAATGTAGTGTCTCCAAATCTTCAATGCATGAACCACTGCTGCTAACTCAAGATCATGCGTAGGATAGTTCAACTCATGCTTCCTCAACTGACGAGATGCATAGGCTATAACATGACCTTCTTGCATCAACACACATCCTAGACCTTGTCGAGATGCATCACAATAAATATCAAAGCCCTTCCGTAGATCAGGCATTACTAGAACAGGTGCTGTGGTTAACCGCTTCTTTAACTCCTCAAAACTGGACTGACATGCACTGGTCCATTTGAATTCCCTGTCCTTCTCTAGCAATGTAGTAAGAGGCTTCACAATCTTGGAGAATCCTTCAATAAACCGACGATAGTAACCAGCAAGTCCAAGGAAACTCCGGATCTCAGACACTGTGCGAGGGGCTTCCCACTTCAACACATCACTAACCTTGCTAGGATCCACTGCAATACCTCCGTTGGTGATGATATGACCTAGAAAGGACACTTCCTTGAGCCAGAACTCACACTTGGTGAACTTCGCATACAACTCATGCTCTCTCAGCTTCTGCAACACAAGTCTCAAATGCTCCTCATGATCCTCCTCATTCTTGGAGTAGATCAGAATGTCATCAATGAATACCACAACGAACTTGTCCAGATACTCCATAAAGATCTTGTTCATCAAGTACATAAAGTACGCGGGTGCATTGGTTAACCCAAAGGACATAACTGTGTACTCATAAAGTCCATACCGGTAGTAAAAGCTGTCTTAGGAATATCGAAGGCGTAATCTTTAGCGATGATAACTCGATCGCGGATCGATCTTAGAAAACACGGTTGCTCCTCTCATCCGATCAAACAAATCTTCAATACGTGGCGAGAGGATACTTGTTCTTGATAGTAACATCATTAAGAGACCGGTAATCAACACACATCATCTGTGTGCCATCTTTCTTACCCACAAAGATAACGGGTGCTCCCCAAGGTGATGAACTAGCACGAATGAACCCTTTACCCAATAGTTCTTTAATCTGAGCTTTAAGTTCTTGTAACTCGATCACTAGACATTCTATATGGGCGCTTAGAGATAGGGGCAGTACCAGGTAAAAGATCAATAACGAACTCAACATCTCGGTCAGGGGGCATACCTGGCAACTCCTCGGGAAACACATCAGGATAATCGCACACTACTCGTATGTCTTCCAAGGCCGCTCCGTCAAGCTTATTCACGGCGCTGGCATTTGATGGTGCGGGATCTGCTGCAAACTCAAACCTTTCACCAGCTGGACTTGTAAGAAGGATTGACCTCTTAGCACACTGTATCACCGCATCACACGCGGTCAACCATCCCATTCCCAATATCACATCGATCCCCTTTGAATCCAAGATTATAAGATTGGCACGGAAATCTCTCGCCCACAATCTTGAGATGGACGTTATCACATTTATAGATAGCTTTCAATTCCCCCCCGAGGTGAGGTAACTAGCATGTGGCGAGACATGGGACCGATAGGTAGATTATGTTGAGCTACGAACCGGGATGTAATGAAAGAATGGGATGCTCCGAATCAAACAAAGCGAGGCGGGGAGTAGAGTTGACTAGAAACATACCGAGCACTACTGCGGGGTTCTCCGGGCGACTTCGGCATCAACGTGCATTGCCTTGCCTCGTGCATAGCTCGTTGTCCTTTGTTTGACCGCGGGGTTTGGCTTCCGCTCCTTGTCTGCGCTTTGGTTCTGTGTGG
This sequence comes from Cenchrus americanus, assembly GCA_947561735.1. NCBI lineage: Eukaryota > Viridiplantae > Streptophyta > Magnoliopsida > Poales > Poaceae > Cenchrus > Cenchrus americanus. The sequence continues at coordinate 69,382,646 of OX387242.1, forward strand.
GGGTGTGTGGAGGGTTCCTCTTTGGGCAAGCATTGGCATAGTGACCAAGCTCTCCGCACTTGAAGCAAGTAGTGGTGGCAGGATTGGGCGGTGCCACGGTCCTTACAGGTGTGCCAACTGGGGCTCTCTGCTGACTCTGCTGGGAAGCTGGGCGGGGAGTCTGAGGAACAGGACGCTGAAACTGCGGAGCGGACTGCTGGAACTGCTGAGCAGGACGCTGGGACCGCCGCTCGCCCAAAGTTTCCACCCGGTCCCCCATAGCGGAACGGGGTGTTCGGCGGTGGGTTAAAGCGCGGGCGAGACGCACTCCCAAACCGCCCGAGGCGGCGGCCTTCCTCTTCGCTCTCCGAGCTCCTTGCGCTTGTGCTCCAAGCGGATGGCGGCATCAACTAGGCCGCCGAAAGTTAGGGAAAGGGTAGGACATCGGCTGGTACCGCGGCGAACCGCCTAACCCATCCGGGAACGGCTCCTGCTTCTTCCTATCTTCAGCAACCTCCTCGGCACCGCATAGCGAGATAGCTCGGTGAACTTGTCTCTATACTCGCCCACCGACATTCCTCCCCGCTTCAAAGAAAGGAACTCCTTCTTCTTGATCTTCATGACTCCGAGAGGGTATGTGATGGCTCCCGAAGTTGGTGGTAAACTCCTCCCAAGTGATAGTGTCCGGGGCGGCATGAGCGGCGAGTACGCATCCCACCAAGCGGCCGCAGAGCCTTGAAGTCGTCTCCGGCATACGAGACCTTCTCTCTGTCGTCACACTGACAGGCAGTGAGCATCTTCAGTATTGTCTTGAGCCAATCTTCAGCTTCCAGTGGATCAGCGGCATGAGTAAACACAGGAGGGTGATGACTCATGAACTCCCGGTGCTTGTTGCGAGGCGCGGGTGGCGGCACCGGCGGATTATTGACCTGAGCTTGCAAGTTTGTCACAGTGGTGGTCAAGTTCTGGAGGAGCTGGGTCTGGGCCTCCAGAACCGCTGCATAGCGGGATCCATTTGTCTTGGGCTGGGGTGCTCTTCCTGCTGGTTGATCAACACCTGATCCTGACCTGGTGTTCACCATCTGAGTGTTAGGGACATTATTTTAGATGACTGCACCAAGGATTAAACTTAGGAAGATAAGATAGCAATGACATTCAGATAAGACAGATTCTGTTGACTCCAAACAATCAGGCATTGCTCTCTGTACGAGTAACCAAAAATTATGGATTTTCGACAGATAAAAGGTAATGAAATTACGAAACTACTCCAACTGGAATCACCTCAATCGGAGTTGTGTAGCTCTGGTTATAAAATAAACAAGTCAGGTAGGTCGGCAGTGTTTAACAGATTCATGGGGCTGTAATGTTTTAGTCATATCTCTCTGGTTTTCCATCCAAATATTCTGAATTTTTCACAGAAAATCAGTAATGAAATTCTTGAACTTTTCCAATTGGTTTTACTGCAATCGGAGTTCTGTAGCCCGAGATAAAATTAAAACAGTACTGCTGACTCAGAAAACTGTGCGAACAGATTTTTGGGATCTCGAATTCGTATTAAGGGAAAACTTAAGAGGACAAAAAGATCAAGATAGATAACTGATTGAGACTGAAAGATAACCCCCACAAACTTACTACTAAACCAATGTCGTTGTGGTCATCACTCCACAACACATGGCACTCAACCAAAAATCCAACTCATACATTAAGCACAAAATCAAGCATTCAACCACACCTCTAAACTAAACACACTTTACCGATCGTCTACTAACGATTACAAAGAAATCCTATCCTTAATTTTAAACCTAAGGACTATCTTCAGCCATGGCATCCGTGCGAGCGTCGGGGGAGTCGTAGTGTGGCCTCTTGGGTGATGGGGAGGTACATCCTTCGTGGCTTCATGGGCCGCGGTCGCTCCCTGTTCAAAAGTGCGGCTTCCAAGGCACGCCTTTGCGTCTCCGGAGTGAAAATCTGCTGCCGTGCTGCATATAGTGTGTTGTTGGCATCATCCAATGCAGTGTTCACAGCCGCAAGTAGTCCCCGGACATTGTTGAGCGTCCCTTCATAGGCTGGTGCTTTGGGGCGATGTAAGTCTTGGCTTCCCCACTTGCTCTGAAAGGTGTGTAGCGGCGGTGGGTGTCCTCCAACTCGTCACGCTCCTTGTGAGAGAGCACATAGAGCGCCCTCCGAGCCGACTCGCTATCCCGGCATCCATAGTCGTCCCGTGAGCCACATCATGGTGCTTGGACACCTCCTTCACTCCACGGCATGGAATGTACTCCTCCAAGATGGCGGCAACCTCCCAATGGGGCTCGAACCACGGATGGGTCCACGGCTCACAATGGTAGACGGGGGCCTTATCATAGCCTAGGCGAAGTACCATTGCCCTCAGGTGGTCTGCCATGGGAATGCCTACTCCATCAGCTCTGTAATGGTACACTTCCCAGATCGCTTCCCTCTCTTCCTCCTCTTGCTTTTGTTCCCCCATCTCTTGATCTGAGGAATCTTCATCTTCTTCTGGCGCTTGCTCCTCTAGGTTGGGTTGTTCAGCTAGCTCATCCTCCTCTTGGATCACCTCCTCCGGATCTTCCTCATCGTCAGGCACCATGATAAGGTTAGGGAAAACCACGAGTGCGGGCTCCATCTCAATCTCCTCATCCGTATCTCCATCATGCAAATCATGGTACCGTTCTGTGGAGCATACGGTGGACCGCTCCCCCGAGAAGTCTCCAAGCTACGAACCATCCGTAGTGTAGTGCAGAATGAGAAAGATGGTAAGGCAAAAAGGACGAGAGCTAAAGCAAGCACAAGATAAAGAATGCGGACGACTCAAGAGTGAAGCAAAAAGGCAAGAGTAAGGTTAGTAGAAATAAAGCAAGCATGTGTAAGAAAGCTTCTATGAGTATAAAATCCTTAATTCGACCATTTTCTATCTAGGCTAGCGTTCCTACGGTCAACACGAGCTCGGTACCACTCTGTCACACCCGGTTTTGAAAGGCAAACCGAATGCATTGATCACGTGTGCGCCGGGATCAAGTTACACACACGCTTAGACATTATGAATACCAAAATCGGTGCCACACGAATAAAGAGTTATTACAAACCATAGTCTTAAACGAAACTTAAACAAACGAGTTCTCGCAGCGGACAAAATGCCTCCACGGGCGGTACCGACTAAAGACTACGCACACCTAGAACTCCCGGAAATCTTCCGGATTATCTTCAAAGTTCTCCCGGTCCGAGCAAAGCAAATCCGGGTATTGTAGATGCAAGAGAATAAACAAGCGTGAGCACATTTCGTACTCGGCAAGGGAAAACAACATAACATGCGAGGCCATATGGTGGATGGCTAAGGTTCAAGCACTTTAGCATTTTAGTTGGTCAAGTTTTATTGGCAACCCGATTACTAAAGTGTAAGTTCATACCAACCCAATTAAATATGATAAAAAGCATCATAAGTAAAGAATAAGACAACAATTAAACATTAAAGTTCCATAATTTAATCATGTGAGTGTCCAAGCCGCTCTTGACCGTGAGCACGGCTAATCGATTAGTTTAACACTGCGAGAGGTTGTACACTTTCACCACAAGCAGCGTAAAAGCTCCGAAGAACTTTGGACCCAACCATGCGGTGTTTGCAAGACACCATATCACACTTCCGAGGTGTGATTGCATAGGGACGCTACATGGCCTTTACAAAGGTTCTCTAGCAAGTTATGACCCACAAGGTCCGGATCAGTTAGCAAGGTATAAAGTCCCCTAGCAGGTCAATACCCCACCATAAAGAATAACTCACCCAACCCCTCGCTAGAGCGAGTCCATACCCCACAAGTACCGCCGATCCCTTGTCCTTATCGGGGTAAGACCATCCCAAGCTAAAGTTCCTAATTATTCAGCCAAGACCATTGCCCATTAGTTCTTGTGGTTGTACTGTTTTCCTGGGTGGTTCTCCATGTTCCGATTACACATTAAAGGTGGTCTTGTAAAGATAAAAGATCATAAACGGAACATGAAATAACAAAAAGGTAACCAAGTAGATTAATACCAATACCCAGTTGAGCATGCTAAGCAATAACTACCACAAGATTAATTTAATTCCCGGTATCAAGGTAAAGGTAGTAAAAAGCTAGGCATGATCCTTAATAGGTTCCCATCAAATTAATGCAAGCAAAAAGTAAAAACAAGTGAATTTAAATGCATGTTATGTAGGACAAGCGGGCATGCATCAAGGAATACTTGCCTTCAACAAAGCCTTGCTGCTCAAACTCTTGCACGACCGGATCTTCAAATCCCTCGAACGAATCGCTCTCTACGATCCACAATCATCACATACAAGCATACAATAGAAATAAATAAGAAACAGTCAGCAAACAGACCAAACAGATCTAAACAGTAGCATAAAACTAATCTACGCTTCCAGACGAACGCGTGGACATAAAGAACGCTAAAATCGGAGCTAAAACGACCAAGTTATGGGTTCGGGAAGGTTTAGGGACTAATCTGCGAAGATTTGAAAAGGTTTCGGGCTAAAATAAACAAAAAGGACTAAACTGTAAGAAATCTTATACGGTGGAAGGATATTTTTGTAAATAAAGAAAATCCAGGGGCTTTTCTGCAAAAGCGCCAGGGCTGGCGGCGGTTTGACCTAGTTGACCGGGTTGACCCGATCTAGATCCGTTGGATCTAGATCTGGCGGCTGAGGACGCGCGCGGGCGAAGCGGTGCGGTGGCTTAGATCCGGCGCGTTAGATCTAGATCTAACGGCCACGGTGAAGCGCGAGCGGCGGGGGCGGTGGCGCGCGAGGGCCGGCGGCGGCGGCGGCGGCGGGCGGCGGCGGGCTCGCCGGCGGGGACCGGACTTGGGGTTTCCGGCCACGATTCGAAACGCGGAAGGCATCTACGAGACACGCGCGAGACCGCGGAGCGGTCTAGGGCGGCGGCTCGGGGTGACAGCGCGGCGGAGCGGGCGGCCGACGCGGCGGCGCGGGACACGGGCTCCGGCGACGGCGCTAGGGCGAAGAGGGGCTCGGGGACGGCGACGTGCGGCACGGGGGTGCTCCTCACCTCCTTGCGCAACTCCCGGGTGACTCCTTGGCGGCGGAGCGGCGACGGCGGCGGGATTCCACGGCGGCGGCGCGAGCTCACACGGCGGCGCGGCTAGGGTTCGGCGGGGCGCGTGCGAGGGCTAGGGCGGCTCGGGTTGGGGTCCGGGGAGGCGGCGGCGGCCTTAAATAGCCCGGCGCGGGCACCCTTGGCGTGCGGGCCACGCGGAGGCGGGCGTGTCGCGGGCCGGACTCGGCGCGCGGCGGCGTCCGGGTCGGGGACGACGCGGGGGAGGGGATGACGGGGCGGGGTCCCCCTGTCGGCCGGCGGCGCGGTGGAGGGCGGGGAAGCGGGCGGCGCGCGGCTGGTCGGGCCGGCGCGCGCGGTTGGGCGGAAGGCCGGTGTGCGCGGGGCCGAGGGCGGTCGCGGCCGGAAGCTAGGCGGGGCCGGGCGCCGGGTTGGGCTAGGAGGCTGGGCTGAAAGGGAAGAGGGGAAGGGGTTAAGGAGATAGGGTTTTGGGATTTTTGGAAAAGGGTTTTCAAACATTTAGAATTCCAATTTGAATTTGAATTCCAGCAACCAAAATAATGCTCCAGCATGTATGCAACACATAAATCATATGGTTCATTAAATTTATTTTAGAAAAAGATTTAAATGCCTAAAAATGAATAAAACAACCTTATACTCCTTAGGCAAATAAATGGTTGCTAGCAAATTTTAATAAAACCAAACTTTTAATAGAATTAGGGTGTCACAAATCCTACCCCCTTAAGAAGAATCTCGTCCTTGAGATTCGGACAGATTGGGAAAAAGATCTGGAAACTCTGCTTTCAGCTCATCCTCTCTTTCCCATGTTGCCTCATCTTCTGCATGATTACTCCATTGTACTTTGCACATCTTAATCACGCTATTCCTGGTGATCCTTGTCATGGTTTCCAATATTCGAACGGGGTGTTCAACTATAGTGAGATCCTCTTTAACGTTTAGATCGTCCAAGGGCAACGGCTCCTTGTCATGAGGACCAAAACCCTTCTTCAACTGAGAGATATGGAACACATCATGCACATCAGCTAGCTGGACTGGCAACTCCAATCTGTAAGCCACTTCTCCCACTCTCTCAATGATCTTGAAAGGTCCAATAAAGCGAGGTGACAACTTTCCTTTAACTCTGAATCGATGCAACCCTCTGATAGGTGATACCTTTAGGTACACATAATCGCCTTCCTGAAAAACCACATCCCTTCGTTTGCCATCTGCATAACTTTTCTGCCTAGACTGAGCAATCCTCAAATTTTCTCTGATGATCTGTACTTGCTTCTCCGCTTCTCTGATGATATCTGCCCCAAATAACTGCCTTTCGCCTGTCTCACTCCAAAATAACGGAGTTCTACACTTCCTTCCATATAGAGCCTCAAAGGGTGACATTTTGAGACTAGCTTGGTAGCTGTTGTTATAAGAGAACTCAGCATACGGCAAGCTCTTATCCCAACTACAACCATGCTTAAGCGCACAGGCTCTCGGCATGTCTTCTAGGATCCGATTGGTTCTCTCCGTCCGTCCATCCGTCCGTGGATGATAAGCCGAGCTGAAATTTAGCTTGTTATCCGGAGATTCATGCAACTTCCCCCGAAACGAGAAGTAAACCGAGTACCTCTCGTCGACACGATCTTCTTTGGTACACCATGCAAACATACAATTCTGGACATGTATGGCTCGCCAACTTAGCTCCCGTATAGGTAGTCTTTACCGGAATGAAGTGAGCTACCTTGGTCAAACGATCCACGATAACCCAAATCGAATCATAACCATCTCGGGTTCGGGGTAAACCCACTATGAAATCCATTCCGATCTCTTCCCACTTCCACTCAGGCACCTTCAATGGTTGAAGCAAACCGGTGGGTCTCGATGTTCGGCCTTAACCCGGTGGCAAGTGTCACACAAAGCCACATGTGCGGCCACATCTCTCTTCATACCGTACCACCAATACCTCGTTTAAGATCCCGGTACATTTTAGTACCGCTCGGATGGATAGAGTAAGCCGAGTCGTGTGCTTCTCTCAAGATCTTCTCTCCGAGATCTCCCTGTCTCTCGGTACACACAGCCGGTTCTTAAACCACACGGTTCCTTGCTCATCTTCTGTGAAATCTGGGGCTTCTCCTTGTTGCATACTCTCTTTAATCTTTTGTATTCCAGCATCCTCTAGCTGCCGCTTACGTATCTCTTGCTCCAGAGTGGACTGTACTTCCAAAGTTACTCCTTCTGCATGTGCAACCACTTTCAAGTTGAGCCTTTCAAACTCTTTTACCAACTCATCAGGAAACTGAATGGTTATAGCCATGTTAGTGTGGCCCTTCCGACTCAAAGCATCCGCAACCAGATTCGCTTTACCCGGATGGTAATGAATCTCTAGATCATAGTCTTTGATCAACTCTAACCAACGACGGTTGTCTTAGATTAAGATCCTTCGAGTGAAGATATACTTCAGACTCTTGTGGTCAGTATAGACCTGACACTTAGTTCCCATAATGTAGTGTCTCCAAATCTTCAATGCATGAACCACTGCTGCTAACTCAAGATCATGCGTAGGATAGTTCAACTCATGCTTCCTCAACTGACGAGATGCATAGGCTATAACATGACCTTCTTGCATCAACACACATCCTAGACCTTGTCGAGATGCATCACAATAAATATCAAAGCCCTTCCGTAGATCAGGCATTACTAGAACAGGTGCTGTGGTTAACCGCTTCTTTAACTCCTCAAAACTGGACTGACATGCACTGGTCCATTTGAATTCCCTGTCCTTCTTGTCGGGGACCGCCCTAGGGGTCCCCTCAAACAATGGGGGAACCCTTACTTAAATTCCTGCATCAAAATAAGCTAAGCCTAACCATGCAGGAAACTAACACATGCGGGGACATGGCCCATGCAACCAGGACTTCGGAGGCCCACCAAGATGGCTCGTCTGTAAGACCCCTCGAGCAGGCTCCGCCTCGCCCGAGGGTATGCTCCTCCTCGGACGGGCTCCGCCCCGTTCGAGGAGCGACCCCCTCCTCGAACGGGCCCCGCCCCGTTCGAGGGGCGACCCTTCCCTCGAGCGGTCCCGCCCCGCTCGAGGGCTCGATCCCCCTCGAGCGGGCCTCGCCTCGCTCGAGGGTCCGCTCCACCCTCGGGCCGGGGCCCGCCACGCTCACGGGCGCCCCGCGCGCGTGCGCCGCCCCCGGCCCGGGGAGGACCCCCCCGACGCCGCGGGGACGGCGTCATCATGCGCCGGGGCCTCACGCCCGGTGCCGCCGCACCAACTCCCCGGGGAGGAGCCCATCCCCGCTACTGTGGGGGGGGGGGGGCGGACGGGGTGTGGTGCGCTCCCGTGACACGGGGGGCACGTGCGCGCTTTGTGCCCGCTACCGGGCTAACGCGCCCGACCCTCGAAAGGGGGCCGGGCGCACCCTCGACTTCCCACTTTCCCGGTGACCACTGGGGGTTAGGTGAGGGGCGCTAGGCCGGGTGGGCGGCCATTCCGCCGGCCACGACGGCGCGGCCACCGTACCCACGCGTGCGGGCGCACGCCCGACTCCGCGAGGCGCACGCCCGAGCACCGCAAAGCAACCACTCCACCACCGCCGCGAGCTCATTAGGAAGGAACGCCGTTCGCCCGCTCCCCGTACCCCGTACCGGCCCATCATCGGCACCTCCCTCGAAGCCTATCGGGGGACGCCATCGCCATCCGCCGCCTCCTACCCTCGAACCGCCACTGTTCGGGTACGAGGTAGGCCATCATGGCCGGATCGCAGCGAAGATCGACCGACGGCCGCCCACTCGCACCGTAGCACGACGTGCTCCCTCACGTAGCTAGGTAGCGCGGCGTGCATGTAACTCGCCCCCCCCCGCCCCTATAAAAGGGGAGGCGAGCCCCCGGCCCGCGGGGGGACGAATTCGGAGGACACACGGCGCCCGTGCACTCACTCTCTTATTCTCCCACAACATCTCCGGCCACTCACCCGGGGACTTGGAAGCCACCATTCCTCTCCCGCCTTGCTTGTACTTGCCCCACTACAAGCACCCCGGTGCCGAGCAATATAGTGCCACGAGCACGCCCCTGTGGGCGGACGGCCCCCTCGGCCGGAACCAGGATAAAATCTTGTGTCATTTGTTGCTTAGCATCGACCATTGAGGGATAGACCTAGGCGTTATCTACTGGTTAGTGTCGGGACCATATTCCGCACCGACACTTCTCTAGCAATGTAGTAAGAGGCTTCACAATCTTGGAGAATCCTTCAATAAACCGACGATAGTAACCAGCAAGTCCAAGGAAACTCCGGATCTCAGACACTGTGCGAGGGGCTTCCCACTTCAACACATCACTAACCTTGCTAGGATCCACTGCAATACCTCCGTTGGTGATGATATGACCTAGAAAGGACACTTCCTTGAGCGCGAACTCACACTTGGTGAACTTCGCATACAACTCATGCTCTCTCACCTCTCTCCGCAACACAAGTCTCAAATGCTCCTCATGATCCTCCTCATTCTTGGAGTAGATCGGAATGTCATCAATGAATACCACAACGAACTTGTCCAGATACTCCATAAAGATCTTGTTCATCAAGTACATAAAGTACGCGGGTGCATTGGTTAACCCAAAGGACATAACTGTGTACTCATAAAGTCCGTACCTGGTAGTAAAAGCTGTCTTAGGAATATCTGAAGGCGTAATCTTTAGCTGATGATAACCTGATCGCAGATCGATCTTAGAAAACACGGTTGCTCCTCTCATCTGATCAAACAAATCTTCAATACGTGGCAGAGGATACTTGTTCTTGATAGTAACATCATTAAGAGACCGGTAATCAACACACATCATCTGTGTGCCATCTTTCTTACCCACAAAGATAACGGGTGCTCCCCAAGGTGATGAACTAGCACGAATGAACCCTTTACCCAATAGTTCTTTAATCTGAGCTTTAAGTTCTTGTAACTGATCACTAGACATTCTATATGGGCGCTTAGAGATAGGGGCAGTACCAGGTAAAAGATCAATAACGAACTCAACATCTCGATCAGGGGGCATACCTGGCAACTCCTCGGGAAACACATCAGGATAATCGCACACTACTCGTATGTCTTCCAAGGCCGCTCCGTCAAGCTTATTCACGGCGCTGGCATTTGATGGTGCGGGATCTGCTGCAAACTCAAACCTTTCACCAGCTGGACTTGTAAGAAGGATTGACCTCTTAGCACACTGTATCACCGCATCACACGCGGTCAACCATCCCATTCCCAATATCACATCGATCCCCTTTGAATCCAAGATTATAAGATTGGCACGGAAATCTCTGCCCACAATCTTGAGATGGACGTTATCACATTTATAGATAGCTTTCAATTCCCCCCAGGTGAGGTAACTAGCATGTGGCGAGACATGGGACTGATAGGTAGATTATGTTGAGCTACGAACGCGGGATGTAATGAAAGAATGGGATGCTCCGAATCAAACAAAGGCGAGGGGAGTAGAGTTGACTAGAAACATACCGAGCACTACTGCGGGGTTCTCCGGGCGACTTCAGCATCAACGTGCATTGCCTTGCCTCGTGCATAGCTCTGTTGTCCTTTGTTTGACTGCGGGGTTTGGCTTCCGCTCCTTGTCTGTTGCTGGTTCTGTGTGGGGGTGTGTGGAGGGTTCCTCTTTGGGCAAGCATTGGCATAGTGACCAAGCTCTACGCACTTGAAGCAAGTAGTGGTGGCAGGATTGGGCGGTGCCACGGTCCTTACAAGTGTGCCAACTGGGGCTCTCTCGCCGACTCCGCCGGGAAGGCGGGCGGGGAGTCCGAGGAACGAGGACGCCGAAACCGCAGAGCGGACGCGCCGGAACCGCCGAGCGAGACGCCGGGACCGCCGCTGCCCAAAGTTTCCACCCGGTCCCCCATAGCGGAACGGGGTGTTCGGCGGTGGGTTAAAGCGCGGGCGAGACGCACTCCCAAACCGCCCGCAGCCGGCGGCCTTCCTCTTCTCGCTCTCCGAGCTCCTTGCGCTTGTGCTCCAAGCGGATGGCGGCATCAACTAGCCGCCGAAAGTTAGGGAAAGGGTAGGACATCGAGGCCTCGGTACGCGCAGCGAACCAGCTAACCCATCCAGGAACGGCTCCTGCTTCTTCCTATCTTCAGCAACCTCCTCACCTGCATAGCGAGATAGCTCAGTGAACTTGTCTCTATACTCAGCCACTGACATTCCTCCCTGCTTCAAAGAAAGGAACTCCTTCTTCTTGATCTTCATGACTCCAGAGGGTATGTGATGGCTCCTGAAGTTGGTGGTAAACTCCTCCCAAGTGATAGTGTCTGGGGCGGCATGAGCGGCAGAGTACGCATCCCACCAAGCGGCTGCAGAGCCTTGAAGTCGTCCTGCAGCATACAGGACCTTCTCTCTGTCGTCACACTGACAGGTAGTGAGCATCTTCAGTATTGTCTTGAGCCAATCTTCAGCTTCCAGTGGATCAGCGGCGTGAGTAAACACAGGAGGGTGATGACTCATGAACTCCCGGTGCTTGTTGCGAGGCGCGGGTGGCGGCACCGGCGGATTATTGACCTGAGCTTGCAAGTTTGTCACAGTGGTGGTCAAGTTCTGGAGGAGCTGGGTCTGGGCCTCCAGGAACTGCTGCATAGCGGGATCCATTTGTACTGGCTGGGGTGCTCTTCCTGCTGGTTGATCAACACCTGATCCTGACCTGGTGTTCACCATCTGAGTGTTAGGGACATTATTTTAGATGACTGCACCAAGGATTAAACTTAGGAAGATAAGATAGCAATGACATTCAGATAAGACAGATTCTGTTGACTCCAAACAATCAGGCATTGCTCTCTGTACGAGTAACCAAAAATTATGGATTTTCGACAGATAAAAGGTAATGAAATTACGAAACTACTCCAACTGGAATCACCTCAATCGGAGTTGTGTAGCTCTGGTTATAAAATAAACAAGTCAGGTAGGTCGGCAGTGTTTAACAGATTCATGGGGCTGTAATGTTTTAGTCATATCTCTCTGGTTTTCCATCCAAATATTCTGAATTTTTCACAGAACATCAGTAATGAAATTCTTGAACTTTTCCAATTGGTTTTACTGCAATCGGAGTTCTGTAGCCCGAGATAAAATTAAAACAGTACTGCTGACTCAGAAAACTGTGCGAACAGATTTTTGGGATCTCGAATTCGTATTAAGGGAAAACTTAAGAGGACAAAAAGATCAAGATAGATAACTGATTGAGACTGAAAGATAACCCCCACAAACTTACTACTAAACCAATGTCGTTGTGGTCATCACTCCACAACACATTGCACTCAACCAAAAATCCAACTCATACATTAAGCACAAAATCAAGCATTCAACCACACCTCTAAACTAAACACACTTTACCGATCGTCTACTAACGATTACAAAGAAATCCTATCCTTAATTTTAAACCTAAGGACTATCTTCAGCCATGGCATCTGTGCGAGCGTCAGGGGAGTCGTAGTGTGGCCTCTTGGGTGATGGGGAGGTACATCCTTCTGTGGCTTCATGGGCTTCTGGCTGCTCCCTGTTCAAAAGTGCAGCTTCCAAGGCACGCCTTTGCGTCTCCAGAGTGAAAATCTGCTGCTGTGCTGCATATAGTGTGTTGTTGGCATCATCCAATGCAGTGTTCACAGCCGCAAGTAGTCCCCGGACATTGTTGAGCGTCCCTTCATAGGCTGGTGCTGGGGCGATGTAAGTCTTGGCTTCCCCACTTGCTCTGAAAGGTGTGTAGCGGCAGTGGGTGTCCTCCAACCTGTCACGCTCCTTGTGAGAGAGCACATAGAGCGCCCTCCGAGCTGACTCTGCTATCCCAGCATCCATAGTCGTCCTGTGAGCCACATCATGGTGCTTGGACACCTCCTTCACTCCACGGCATGGAATGTACTCCTCCAAGATGGCAGCAACCTCCCAATGGGGCTCGAACCACGGATGGGTCCACAGCTCACAATGGTAGACAGGGGCCTTATCATAGCCTAGGCGAAGTACCATTGCCCTCAGGTGGTCTGCCATGGGAATGCCTACTCCATCAGCTCTGTAATGGTACACTTCCCAGATCGCTTCCCTCTCTTCCTCCTCTTGCTCTTGTTCCCCCATCTCTTGATCTGAGGAATCTTCATCTTCTTCTGGCGCTTGCTCCTCTAGGTTGGGTTGTTCAGCTAGCTCATCCTCCTCTTGGATCACCTCCTCCGGATCTTCCTCATCGTCGGGCACCATGATAAGGTTAGGGAAAACCACGGTGCGGGCTCCATCTCAATCTCCTCATCCGTATCTCCATCATGCAAATCATGGTATCGTTTCTGTGGAGCATACTCGGTGGACCGCTCCCAACCCCGAGAAGTCTCCAAGCTACGAACCATCTGTAGTGTAGTGCAGAATGAGAAAGATGGTAAGGCAAAAAGGACGAGAGCTAAAGCAAGCACAAGATAAAGAATGCGGATAGCTCAAGAGTGAAGCAAAAAGGCAAGAGTAAGGTTAGTAGAAATAAAGCAAGCATGTGTAAGAAAGCTTCTATGAGTATAAAATCCTTAATTCGACCATTTTCTATCTAGGCTAGCGTTCCTACAGTCAACACAGCTCTGGTACCACTCTGTCACACCCGGTTTGAAAGGCAAACCGAATGCATTGATCACGTGTGCGCCAGGATCAAGTTACACACACGCTTAGACATTATGAATACCAAAATCAGTGCCACACGAATAAAGAGTTATTACAAACCATAGTCTTAAACGAAACTTAAACAAACGAGTTCTCGCAGCGGACAAAATGCCTCCACAGGCAGCTGACTGAAGACTACGCACACCTAGAACTCCTGGAAATCTTCTGGATTATCTTCAAAGTTCTCCCAGTCTGAGCAGCAAATCCGGGTATTGTAGATGCAAGAGAATAAACAAGCGTGAGCACATTTCGTACTCAGCAAGGGAAAACAACATAACATGCGAGGCCATATGGTGGATGGCTAAGGTTCAAGCACTTTAGCATTTTAGTTGGTCAAGTTTTATTGGCAACCTGATTACTAAAGTGTAAGTTCATACCAACCCAATTAAATATGATAACAGCATCATAAGTAAAGAATAAGACAACAATTAAACATTAAAGTTCCATAATTTAATCATGTGAGTGTCCGAGCCGCTCTTGACCGTGAGCACGGCTAATCGATTAGTTTAACACTGCGAGAGGTTGTACACTTTCACCACAAGCGACGTAAAAGCTCCGAAGAACTTTAGACCCAACCATGCGGTGTTTGCAAGACACCATATCACACTTCCGAGGTGTGATTGCATAGGGACACTACATGGCCTTTACAAAGGTTCTCTAGCAAGTTATGACCCACAAGGTCCGGATCGATTAGCAAGGTATAAAGTCCCCTAGCAGGTCAATACCCCACCATAAAGAATAACTCACCCAACCCCCGCTAGAGCGAGTCCATACCCCACGGTACCGCCGATCCCTTGTCCTTATCGGGGTAAGACCATCCCAAGCTAAAGTTCCTAATTATTCAGCCAAGACCATTGCCCATTAGTTCTTGTGGTTGTCTTGTTTTCTGGGTGGTTCTCCATGTTCCGATTACACATTAAAGGTGGTCTTGTAAAGATAAAAGATCATAAACGGAACATGAAATAACAAAAAGGTAACCAAGTAGATTAATACCAATACCCAGTTGAGCATGCTAAGCAATAACTACCACAAGATTAATTTAATTCCCGGTATCAAGGTAAAGGTAGTAAAAAGCTAGGCATGATCCTTAATAGGTTCCCATCAAATTAATGCAAGCAAAAAGTAAAAACAGTGAATTTAAATGCATGTTATGTAGGACAAGCGGGCATGCATCAAGGAATACTTGCCTTCAACAAAGCCTTGCTGCTCAAACTCTTGCACGACCGGATCTTCAAATCCCTCGAACGAATCGCTCTCTACGATCCACAATCATCACATACAAGCATACAATAGAAATAAATAAGAAACAGTCAGCAAACGAGACCAAACAGATCTAAACAGTAGCATAAAACTAATCTACGCTTCGAGACGAACGCGTGGACATAAAGAACGCTAAAATCGGAGCTAAAACGACCAAGTTATGGGTTCGGGAAGGTTTAGGGACTAATCTGCGAAGATTTGAAAAGGTTTCGGGCTAAAATAAACAAAAAGGACTAAACTGTAAGAAATCTTATACGGTGGAAGGATATTTTGTAAATAAAGAAAATCCAGGGGCTTTTTCGCAAAAGCGCCGGGGGCCGGCGCGGTTTGACCTAGTTGACCGGGTTGACCCGATCTAGATCCGTTGGATCTAGATGCCGGCGGCCGAGGACGCGCGCGGGCGAAGCGGTGCGGTGGCTTAGATCCGGCGCGTTAGATCTAGATCTAACGGCCACGGTGGCGCGAGCGGCGGGGCGGCGGCGCGCGAGGGGCGCGGGGCGGCGGCGGCGGCGGCGGCGGGCTCGCCGGCGGGGACCGGACTTGGGGTTTCCGGCCACGATTCGAAACGCGGAAGGCATCTACGAGACACGCGCGAGACCGCGGAGCGATCTAGGGGCGGCGGCTCGGGCGATAGCGCGGTGGAGCGGGCGGCCGACGCGGCGGCGCGGGACACGGGCTCCGGCGACGACGCTAGGGCGAAGAGGGGCTCGGGGACGGCGACGTGCGGCACGGGGGTGCTCCTCACCTCCTTGCGCAACTCCCGGGCGACTCCTTGGCGGTGGAGCGGCGACGGCGGCGGGATTCCACGGCGGCGGCGAGCTCACACGGCGGCGCGGCTAGGGATTCGGCGGGGCGCGTGCGAGGGCTAGGGCGGCTCGGGTTGGGGTCCGGGGAGGCGGCGGCGGCCTTAAATAGCCGGGCGGGCACCCCCGGCGTGCGGGCCACGCGGAGGCGGGGGCGTGTCCGAGCCGGACTCGCGCGCGCGGCGGCGTCCGGGTCGGGGACGACACGGGGGAGGGGATGACGGGCGGGGGTCCGCCCCCGTCGGCGGCCGAGGCGCGGTGGAGGCGGGGAAGCGGGCGGGCGGCGCGGCGGGCGGCGCGCCGCGCGCTGTTGGGCCGGAAGGCCGGTGTGCGCGGGCTGAGGCAGCTGCGGCCTGGAAGCTAGGCGGGGCGGGGCCGCCGGGTTGGGCTAGGAGGCTGGGCTGAAAGGGAAAAGGGGAAGGGGTTAAGGAGATAAGGTTTTGGGATTTTTGGAAAAGGGTTTTCAAACATTTAGAATTCAAATTTGAATTTGAATTCCAGCAACCAAAATAATGCTCCAGCATGTATGCAACACATAAATCCTATGGTTCATTAAATTTATTTTAGAAAAGATTTAAATGCCTAAAAATAAATAAAACAACCTTATACTCCTTAGGCAAATAAATGGTTGCTAGCAAATTTTAATAAAACCAAATTTTTAATAGAATTAGGGTGTCACAACACACTCCAGTGCAGAACCAACAGATGCAGCAGACGAGGAATGGGAATCAGACCCCGCAGACCAACAAGGGACAGCAGAGCTATGCACGTGGCAAGGTGATCCACGTGGATGCTGAAGTCGCTCAAGAGAACCCCAGAGTAGTGCTCGGTATGTTTCTAGTCTACTCCACTCCTGCCTCAGTTTTATTTGATTCTGGAGCATCCCATTCTTTCATTACATGTCAGTTCGTAGTTCAACATAATATACCCATCAGTCCCATGCCACGCCACATGCTAGTTAGCTCACCAGGGGGAATTGAAAGACATATATAAGTGTGACAACGTTAGTCTCATGATTTTGGGTAGAGATTTTCGGGCCAACCTTATAATCTTAGATTCGAAGGGGATTGATGTGATACTGGGAATGGGATGGTTGACCGCATGTGATGCGGTGATTCAGTGTGCTAAGAGGTCAGTTCTTCTTACTAGTCTAGCTGGGGAAAGGTTCGAGTTTGCGGCAGATCCAGCACCATCAACAGCTAGTGCCATGAATTAGCTCGATGGAATAGCCTTGGAAGACATAAGAGTGGTGTGCGACTACCCTGATGTGTTTCCTAAGGAGTTACCAGGTATGCCCCCTGACCGAGATGTTGAGTTCGTTATTGATCTTTTGCCTGGTACTGCTTCTATCTCTAAACGCCCATATAGAATGTCTAGTGATCAGTTACAGGAGCTTAAAGCACATATTAAAGAGTTAATGGGTAAAGGGTTCATTCGTGCTAGTTCATCACCTTGGGGAGCACCAGTTATCTTTGTGGGTAAGAAGGATGGCACACAGAGGATGTGTGTTGATTATATGTCCCTTAATGATGTTACCATCAAGAACAAGTATCCACTGCCCCGCATTGAGGACTTGTTTGATCAGATGAGAGGAGCCAAGGTGTTCTCTAAGATTGACCTACGATCCGGTTATCATTAGATGAAGATCAGGCCTTCAGATATTCCTAAGACAGCGTTTACCACCAGGTATGGACTTTATGAGTACACGGTCATGTCTTTTGGGTTGACCAATGCACATGCCTACTTCATGTACCTGATGAACACGATCTTTATGGAGTATCTGGACAAGTTTGTCATAGTGTTTATTGATGACATCTTGATCTACTCCAAGAATGAGAAAGAGCATGAGGAGCATGTGAGGCTTGTGTTGCAAAAGCTGAGAGAGCATGAGTTATAAGCAAAGTTCAGCAAGTGTGAGTCCTGGCTCAAGGAAGTGGCTTTTCTGGGACATATCATCACCAACAGAGGTATTTCAGTAGATCCAAGCAAGGTCAGCGATGTGTTGAAGTGGGAACCCCCTCGTACTGTGTCTGAGATCAGGAGTTTTTTAGGACTCACTGGTTACTATCGTCGGTTCATTGAAGGATTCTCCAAGATCGTGAAGCCTCTCACCACACTGCTAGAGAAGGACAGAGAGTTCAAGTGGACCGATGCATGTCAGGCCAGTTTTAAAGAGTTGAAGAAGCGGTTGACCACCACACATATTCTAGTGATGCCACATCTGCAGAAGAGCTTTGACATCTATTGTGATGCATCCCGACAGGTTCTGGGTTGTGTACTTATGCAGGAAGGTCACGTTATAGCCTATGCATCTCGACAGTTGAGGAAGCATGAGTTGAAATATCCTACGCATGATCTCAAGCTAGCAGCAGTGGTTCACGCATTGAAGATTTGGAGGCACTACGTTATGGGAACTAAGTTCCAGATCTACACCGATCACAAGAGTTTGAAGTACATCTTCACTCAAAAGGACCTCAATCTGAGACAGCGCCGTTGGTTAGAGCTGATCAAGGACTATGATCCGGAGATTCACTATCACCCTGGTAAAGAAAATTTGGTCGCTGATGCCTTGAGTCGGAAGGGTCATGCTAACATGGTTATGGTCTCCCAGTTTCCTGAGGAGTTGGTAAAAGAGATTGAGAGACTCAATCTAGAGATGGTTGCACGCACAGAGGGAGTGACTTTGGAAGTGCAGTCCACGCTGGAGCAAGAGATACGGAAAGGGCAGCTAGATGATGTTGGGATCCAGAAAATCAAGGAAAGTATGAAATAGGGAGAAGCCCCAGATTTTACAGAAGATGAAGAGGGAACTGTATGGTTTAAGAATTGGTTATGCGTGCCGGAAACAGGTGATCTCAGAGAGACTATCTTAAGGGAAGCTCACAATTCGGCTTACTCTATCCATCTAGGCAGTACCAAGATGTACCACGATCTCAAGCAGAGGTATTGGTGGTACAGTATGAAGAGGGATGTGGCCGCACATGTGGCTTTGTGCGACACTTGCCATCGGGTTAAGGCCGAACATCAGAGGACAGCTGGTTTGCTTCAACCTCTGAAGGTGCCTGAGTGGAAGTGGGAAGAGATCGGTATGGATTTCATTGTGGGTTTACCTCGAACACGAGATGGTTATGATTCGATTTGGGTCATTGTGGATCGTTTAACCAAGGTTGCTCATTTCATTTTGGTGAAAACCACTTATACAGGAGCTAAGTTGGCAGAGCTGTACATGTCTAGGATCGTGTGTGTTGCATGGTGTACCAAAGAAGATAGTGTCA
This sequence comes from Cenchrus americanus, assembly GCA_947561735.1. Lineage (NCBI taxonomy): Eukaryota > Viridiplantae > Streptophyta > Magnoliopsida > Poales > Poaceae > Cenchrus > Cenchrus americanus. Next base: position 69,401,702 of record OX387242.1, read on the forward strand.
GACAGAGGTACCCAGTTCACCTCTCGTTTCTGGGGGAAGCTGCACGAGTCTATGGATACCAAGTTGAACTTCAGCTCAGCTTATCATCCACAGACAGATGGACAGACAGAGAGGACCAATCAGATCTTAGAGGACATGCTGAGAGCATGTGCACTTAAGCATGGTGGTAGTTGGGATAAGAGTTTGCCGTACACTGAGTTCTCTTATAACAACAGCTACCAAGCTAGTCTCAAGATGGCACCCTTTGAGGCTTTGTATGGAAGAAAGTGTAGAACTCCGTTGTACTGGAGTGAGATAGGCGAAAGGCAGTTGTTTGGGATGACTTCATCAGAGAGGCGGAAAAGCAAGTTCAGATTATCCGGGAAAACTTGAGGATTGCTCAGTCTAGACAGAAGAGTTATGCAGATGGAAAAAGGAGAGACGTGGTCTTTCAGGATGGTGATTATGTGTATCTAAAGGTGTCACCCATCAAGGGGTTGCGTCGATTCAAGGTCAAAGGGAAGTTGTCACCTCGGTTTATCGGACCTTTTAAGATTCTAGAGAGTGGGAGAATTGGCATACAGGTTGGAGTTTCCAGTTCAGTTAGCTGATGTGCATGATGTGTTCCATATATCTCAGTTGAAGAAGGGTTTTAGTCCTCATGACAAGGAGCCGTTACCCATGGATGAGTTAAACAAAAAGGAGGATCTCACTATTGTTGAACACCCTATTTGGATATTGGACACTATGACACGAGTTACCGGGGAATAGTGTGATCAGGATGTGCAAAGTACAGTGGAGTAATCACGCAGAGGATGAGGCAACATGGGAAAGAGAGGATGAGCTAAAACCAGAGTTTCCAGATCTTTTTGCCAATCTATCCGAATCTCGAGTACGAGATTCTTCTTAAGGGGGTAGGATTTGTAACACCCTAATTTTGCAAATTTTAGCTTTTATTAAAATTTGCTAGAAACCTTTACTCTTGCTCTTAAGGATTATAGGGTTGTATTTAATTTCTTTTAGGCATATAAATTTTTCTAAAATAAATAAATGAACTATAAGCATTAAATGTTGCATTCATGCTGGTGCATTGCTTTTGGTTGTTTAATTCAAATTCATGTTTGAATTCTTTTGCTTGAGCTCTTTTCAAATTGATCAAACCCTTTTTCTCCTAACCCCTCAGCCTTCCCCTCTTTTGGCCCATTTTTTGTTCGTGACCCAGCAGCCCGAAGTCCGCCGGTGCCCCTCCTACTGCTTGCTCTGGCTCGCTTGCGCCGTAGCGCCCGGCGCCGCGCCGCGACTCGGTCCGGCCGGCCCACGACCGCCACCGCGCGCGCTCCGCTCCTCTCCCGCGCTGCGCAGCGGCCGACCGGCGGGGCCCGCCCGTCATCCCCGCCATCGCGCTATGGCCGAGCCGGACTCGAGCTCGAGTCCGACTCCGCACCCGTGCCAGCCGCGCGCATGCCTTTCCGTGCATGGCCCGCACGCCAAGGCAGCCTCCCGACCTATTTAAGCCGCTGCCACCCCGGGTTGAGCCAGCCGAAGCCCTAGATGTCGCCTTCTCTTGCGCCGAGCTCGCCGGAACCGTAGCTAGCGCCGCTGCCGCCGTTCCCCGCCGTCGTCACCTCCTCGTCACCGTGAAGCCGCCCCGGAGTCGCGTAAGGAGGTGAGGAGACCACCCGTGCCGCTTGTTTTCGAGCCCGTGCCTCGTGTCGCCCGTGGCCGCTCGCCGGAGTTGCGCCGCCGCGCCGCTCGCCTCGCGCGCCGCGCCGGCCGGCGGCGGCGCGCAACCTGGCCGGCCGCGCCGCCCTAGATGAGTTCGCCGCCTCGCACGCTTCGCCCGGTGCAATCCGCGCACAAAACCGAGCCCCCCTAGCTCGATCCCGTGCCGCACCGCCGCCGCCCGCCGCCGCTCGCCACCGACCGTTGCCCTCCCGTCGTCGCCGCGCGCCGCGTGCGTTTTGAGCCGTCGGATCGAGATCCGACGATCTTCGATGCTTTGTCCCGCATCAACGGCCCGGTGCCCGCGCCGGGACAATAACGGTCAAACCGGCAGGACCTCCCCTTTTTGCAGAAACCCCCCTGAGTATTTTCTTTTTACAAAAATACCCTCCCGCCGTAGGAAGTTATTTACAGTTTAGTCCTTTTCTTTGTTTTAGCCCTTAATCTTTAAGTTTCTTTGCAGAATAGCCCCTACAACTTCAATAGAGCGTTTCTTGGTTGTTTTAACTCCGTTTTTAGCGTTCTTTATGCCCACGCGATCATCTCGAAGCGTAGAATAGTTTTATGTCTCTGTTTTTGTTTAGTTCGTATTGTTTGATGATTGTTTCTTATTTCTTCTTGTTATTTTCTTGTATGTGATTATTGTGGAACGTAGAGAGTGAAGTGTTTGAAGGCTTTGAAGATCAAGACGCACCAGAGTTTGAGCAGCCGAGTCTTGTTGAAGGCAAGTCTTTCTTGATGCATGCCCACTTGTCCTACATAACATGCATTTAATTCACTATATTTACTTTTCTTGCTTGCATTAACTTTGACGGGAACCTATTAAGGATCATACCTAGTCTTTTACAACCTTTGCCTTGTAACCGTGTTAATAAAATTAATCTTGATGGTAGCTTTAGCTTAGCATGCTTAACCAGGTTGGTATTAATCAACTTGGATACTTTTATATTCTATGTTCCGCTTTATGTTGTTTTTGAAGGACCGATACGGCGAACCGAGAGAGGAAGGGGAGTGAATGGGAGCCGATAAAAATTCTTCTCGAAGGAGATCGAAACTCCAACAAGATGAACGCGGCTTCCAACACACGTCTCCGACTCACTACCAAGGTTGGTCAAGCCCACGTAGCCACTGGAGTGCCACTGGACCTAGGAACCAACACACCACCTTCCGACCCGAGAAACGCAGCGGAAAAACCAAGCCTCGAGTCTACAGACCCACACCGGTCGGACGGGGGGTGAGCACCACCGGTCAGACCGGTCCCTGCTGGTGAAACTGAGCAACTTTCACTAAGTGGCTCTACACCGGTCAGACCGGTGAGACACACCGGTCAGACCGGTGGCAGCCTGAAAGCCCCCCAAGGCACCAAACAGGTCAACCGACCACCAAACGGACCCAAACTCGAAACAGCAGCAACACGGGACAACAACGAACACACCAAGACGTTCACCTGAGCAAAAACCCACAAGGGCTTGCACCGGTCAGACCGGTCATGAGCACCGGTCAGACCGGTGTAGCCTGGGCAGCTCGGGATGAACAGCACCCGCGGGTCAACTCCCCCAAATCCAAATCTCGATCTCCCGAATCGCTCCACGGACTTGAACAAGACTTTGGGGATATCAAGAACACCTCATGAGGAGTTCATAGCCAAGTTTAATCCCACAAAAACTCGTCCAAAAAGGAGGAATCGAAGAAATCCCGCCGAAAGCACTTCCAACCCAAGAACTCAAGAAACCCCAAAATCGAGCACTTTTTCTCACGGATTTGGGAGGGGAATCACAGCCCAAAGAACCACGAAGGGTTCCCACAAATTTCCCCCATCAAATCCCCAAGAGAAAAGCCCCGAAAACAACCCAAGGAAATCACCGAGAGAGGGCTCCGAAAATCACCACCAAGAACAACCGGGGAAAACACATCCAAACCTTAAGGAACCACGCCGAATCATCTATACATGAAACAAAGGTTCGTACAAGGTCTAGCAAGCCGCCCGATCATCCATCCCTCTCTACAAGATCTCTCCGTGAAGCTCTCTTGCTAGTCCTAAGGAAAACCTAAGGAAAATAGGTGGAAAATAGGAAAACTAATGAGCTAGGGTTCCAAGAGTTGGCTGCCAACCTCTCACCTCTTGGGTTATATAGGCGGCAACCGAATGTCTAAAATGCCCCTCTCTACTAACTAGGGATACAAGCCCCTCAAGGGCGGATTTGGAATTCTTGATGTCTTCACCATCGGACGGATGCCCGGCAACCGCACCTGCGTAGCCTCGACGCAAGCTATGCGATCCCGACGCGTGTCCTCCGCTTCGAAGATTCCGGACCGCGTCGTCGCGCACCGGTCGGACCGGTGCTCCTCACCGGTCGGGACCGGTCCCCACCGTCGGACCGGTCGGACCCACCGGTCGGGACCGGTGCGGTGCTTCGCCGCACCTCCGTCTTCGGTTCTCCGGTCTTGGCTTTGTGGATCAACCAAGGAACCCGGTGGTTTTACGGTGAACCACCGGAAACCCCGCGAACTCGGTGTAGCCTCCGCCAATCTCCACTCATGACTTGGCTCCCACGTAGTCCCGGCTCGACCTTGGTTTTGAGGCTCAACCAAGAAACCGTCCGCGACTTCATCTTGTTGTTCATGCCACCATGCGGCCCGCACTTGACCCCGCGGCCACCGGGTCCCTCGAACACGCCCTACTTGTCTTCTCCACACACGGAGGCCTCACCGGCGACGACCTTTCGCGCTTGTTCTTCACCCGCACCAACACGAGTCAAGCCGCAACCCGCACCCGCAATACTTAGCCAAGAATCGGTCCACACAACGTTGTCAATCACTCATCACACAAGGAAGCGACCATCCACCGGTCCTCGAACCACACATGGTCCTCAATCTCCCCCTTGATGAGTGCATTGACAACACCCACATGAAAGTAACAAGAGAGAAAAGAAAAAGAAAAGAAACGAACAAAAAGAAACTCCAACAAGCGATCGAAAGCCAAACAAAGGCAAAGAGCAAGATCACTTGAAGAAGACAAGTCTCGGACCCCTTAGGCAAGGGCAACGGCTCGACACATCCGAGACAAAGCAAAGCTCAAGCAAAGAGCGCAAACCACCAAAACAAAGCTCGAAAACTCTCAAAGAGCTCCCCCGCACACATGCAAGCTCCCCCTGGACTAATGCATGCAAGACACCACTTGAAAATAGGGCAGCTGCAACAAACCAGCCACGACCGGTACGACCGGTCAACACCACCGGTCGAGGCCGGTGTGCAACAAGTGAACGAGCCGGCACTCACACCGGTCGGACGGTGACCCCGGCCGGTCGGACCGGTGCTCAACGAGCCCGAGAAATGGCTCGAAACCACCTGAAAACCTTCTAAACACGCCCAGCAAGCCATTTCAAGCTCAAACTTCTCCCCCTTGTTGGCAATGCATGAATCAAGCCAAAAATGCAAAACTTTCAACCTAGAGCTTCTCAAATATGCAAAATTCAACAAAGAATGCTACACATGTCCAAATGAGCAAGTTAGGTACTCTACGGCTTCGTATCGATCTCAACTACATGATCACCAAGTTTCACAACCATTGGACGAAGCTAAGATGAATTTTGGCAATTTTGCGAAAACTTGCCTCTCATGAGCAAAGTCCTAAACATGATCAAAGCATATCAAAATGGCAAAGCCACACAAACTTCATGCTAGGACAGCTATTCTAACCATAAGACCATCACAAACACCCACAAGCACCTCATGTCATGTCAAAGCCACCGAGCCATGTGCCTACTTCTATTTATGAGACTTCTCATTGGTAGGCATCATGCAACGGTTTAGCACCCAAAGCAAATTAAATTCAGCACATATGACATGGGAGCATATTTTCCAAGCATTTTTCATTTCATTTTCAGATTTGTAGATGGTACATGAAATGTCTTTGCGACAAAAAGGAACTTATGCTCCTCCACAAGATAAGTCAAGAGGGCTAAACATTCATGATGGCAAATGAGCCTTTGGCCCCATATGATCAATAAACTAGCTATCCAACCACAAATTAAGCATAGCAAGGCCACAAAAACATGTCAAGAGCATGTAAAGGCATTTACACATGAGAGAGCATACATGTGACATTTTTCAAAAGCATAGCTATCAACCATGGATTATTCATCAAGATCATCAAGAGCTAAGCCAAACTAACCGTAGCATACCAAACAAGCTCACAAGGACATATATCTCATTCCATGGTGAACAATGTATATGAGAGAAGCTTTTCCTAACCAATGCATATGATACAAAATGCATGCAATCTAAGATACAAGGATGCCTATACATCATGTTACATATGCCATGCCAAATGCAAGAAATGCACAAAGAAAAGCTATACAAAAGCTACAAAACCGGCTCCTCGAGGGGAGGCAAAACGGGCTCGACACCACCGGCAAAAGAAAGCTCCCACACACCCAACTCAAGAAATCAAACACACACCAAGTTCCCCCCGCAAACGAGTGAAAGTTGCTTGATCTAGGGGTTTGGTGAAAATATCGGCTAGTTGGTCATGTGTGGGTACATGGATCAAAGCTATCTTCCCTTTCTCTACGTTGTCTCTCAGAAAATGATACCTCACTTCTATGTGTTTAGTTTTGGAATGGAGCACTGGGTTCTTTGCAACGCTTATGGCACTGGTGCTATCACACTGAAGTGGGACATGGGTATACTCCTCACCAAAGTCACTCATGGTGTAGGTGATCCAAAGGAGCTGAGAGCAACAACTAGCGGTGGCAACATACTCGGCCTCGGTCGTGGATTGAGCAACACTCGACTGCTTACGGGAAGACCAAGACACCAACGAAGAACCCAAAAACTGGCAAGTCCCAGAAGTGGACTTCCTATCCAACCGACACCCGGCAAAATCCGCGTCTGAAAAGCCATGAAGCGCCAAAGAAGAGGACGCGGAGTACCAAAGGCCGAAGTCGGGAGTGTGACGCAAGTACCTGAAAATTCGCTTCACCGCTTGCCGATGCGAAGTCCTCGGAGACGCTTGAAAACGAGCGCACGGACACACCGAGAAGCGTATGTCCGGCCTCGTCGCCGTCAAGTAGAGGAGTGACCCGATCATGCTCCGTACTCCTTCGGTCCACGTGTTCACCTTCCTCGTCCGCATCAAGAGCCGTAGTCGTACTCATCGGCGTCGTCATAGCCTTGGAGTCCTCCATCTTGAACTTCCTCACAATGTCCTTGGTGTACTTAGCTCCGGTGCACAAATGTTCCTTCCTTTGATTGCTTGATTTGTAGCCCGAGGAAGAACCGCAACTCACCCATCATGCTCATCTCGAACTCCCCGCTCATATCATCCGCAAACCTCGCAACAAGAGAGTTAGATGAGCCACCAAAGACAATATCATCCACGTACACCCGCACAATCGGGATATCTCCGCCCCGCCCTCGGCAAAAACAAGGTCTGATCAACCTTCCCCATCTCAAAACCTCTCTCAAACAAGAACCCCCTCAACCTGCCATACCAAGCTCTAGGCGCCTGCTTCAACCCATACAGCGCCTTCCTCAACTTGTACACCGGTGGGGGTACTTCTCACTCTCAAAACCCCGGAGGCTGCCTCACATACACTTCTTCCTCCAACACTCCATTCAGAAAAGCACTCTTCACATCCATTTGGTGCAACTTGAACCCTTTAGCCACAGAAAAGGCTAGAAGGATCCTAATCGCCTCCAAACGGGCTACGGGAGCAAAGGTCTCCTCGTAGTCGATCCCCTCCTTCTGACTGAACCCCTGAGCAACAAGTCTCGACTTGTTCCTCACAACCTCACCCTTCTCTCCCTCTTTGTTTTTCCACACCCACTTTGTACCAATCGGCTTACACCCACGGGGGAGGGTCAACCAACTCCCCACCCGATTCCTCTCAAAATTCTCCAACTCCTCATGCATCGAGTTAACCCAATTGTGATCAGATAGTGCGTGTCCAATGTCTTTGGGCTCAAAAGAGGCAACAAACGCAGCATGAGCGAAATGAGAGTTGTTCCGAACCCTCGACCGTGTAGTGCGTTCATCCATGTCACCGATGATCCTCGAAGCTGGGTGATCCACTTGAACTCGCCGGGGAGGTTCTCGCCTCGAGGCTACCTCCCCCTCAACATCAGCTTCTCCTCGTTCTTGAATCGTCGTCGTAGGTGTAGCAGAAGGTCCATCCATCATCGTAGTCGACGTAGTGGGTACATGTTCAGCCGGGGGCACCGCACCGCCATCCTCATCATCTCCATGTTCATGCTCCTCCTCCTGAAAGATCTCCTCGCCAAGCTCATCATCACCTGCACACTCAAAGACAAGCCGACTACGTGGCTCGTCTCGTCGAAGGTTACCTCGCAAGTCTCCACGATTTGGTTAGTTTCAAGATTGAGCACACGATATGCTCTAGAATGAGATGCATAACCAAAGAAAATGCCATCGACAGACCTAGCCTCAAACTTATCCAACTTCCTGCCTTTCTTCAGAATGAAACACTTGCAACCAAAGACATGGAAGTGACTCACCTTGGGTGTGCGACCATGCATCAACTCATAGCATGTCTTCTTCTTGTGCACTCTGAGGTATATCCTGTTCGACACATAGCATGCGGTATTCACCGCCTCACCCCAATACCTCCTCGGAGTCCTATGCTCATCAAGCATCGTCCGAGCCATCTCGCACAAGGTCCCGTTCTTCCTTTCCACAACACCATTCCGGGGAGGCGTATACGGACTCGAAAAGCGGTGCTCAAGACCCAAGTCATGACAAAAGGCTTCAAAACGAGAGTTCCCGAATTCCGAGCCATTATCACTACGGATAGCTCGTATGGCATCTCCGTGCCTCTCGTTCCTCAACCTCAAGACTAGATCTCGAACAAAACCAAACGTCTCCCCCTTATCCTCCGTAAAGAACACCCACGCATACCGAGAATAGTCGTCCACCACAACAAGGACATACCACTTCCCACCGCGGATCGCATACGAGCCGGGCCAACAAGGTCCATATGGAGCAGCTCGCATGGACGCTCGGTCATCACATCGGTGAGAGGCGGGTGAGAAGAGGCCACCATCTTGGCATGCCTACACGGAGCACAAACCAACTCTTTCTCAAGCCTCAACCGTGGCAATCCTCGGACCAAATTGAGTTTACTCAAGCGTGACAAAAGGTCAAAGCTCAAGTGACCCAACTTCCTATGCCACTTCCACAACTCACTCGAAGAACCGGCCAAGAAACAACGCTCCACACCCGAAGACCGAGAAAAATCAGCACGAAACACCCGACCCTCGGGAACGACCATACGGACAAGGTCCCCTCGAGAGTCCACAATCCGAGAACCACCAGGCCGAAACAACACCTCAAAGCCCTCATCCAACAACCGAGACACGAAAGCAAATTGTATCCCGGCGATTGAACAAGAGCAACTCGCCTCGCAGTGATCTTGTCACTCACTTTTATCTCACCTTCTGAAAGCACACGCCCACGCCCATTGTCCCCAAAGGTGATGTACCTCTTCGTCACCACCGGGACAAGACTTGAGAACCACCCCCTGTCTCCGGTCATATGCCTCGAACAACCGGAGTCAATCAACCAAATGTTCTTCAAGTCTCCCACCGCACATCAAAAATAGGCACGTGAGCGAACAAACGACTCAAAGATCGGGGTTAGAACCAAAAGAGGAAAACCGAAGTGCCGAGCCATTTGCTCGAAAGTGGGGTTAGCACCAACCAAAGCATCTCTCCTACCAAAGCTACCTCCACGAACACCACCACGGTAACCCCCCGAGGGAACCACCCCTCTCGCCCGGAGGAGGACCAAAACCACGCAAGAAAGCCCGTGGCACGTCCTTCCTCTCCAACTCACCGCCACGACTCCTCCAATCCCCGTATTGAGCACGAGGTGGAGAACGCCTAGCAACCGACCACCCGCACCCTTTCCGCCCCAACCACCGAACCACGACCACCGTAAACAACCCTCGCACCCGCACGAGCTCGAAACCCGAACATCCGTCCGTCTGTGCCCGCACCGGTCGGCCGGTGCCCCACACCGGTCCGACCGGGGGTGGTCCGGGGGCAGCAGCACCACCCGGCAGCCCCTCTTCTCTCCCCAAGCCCGAACCGTCCGCACAATCGCCTTGCCCCCGGGCATCCGCATACGAGGCTCAAGTACACCATCGGAAGGGTGGTACTTGTCCTTGTTAGCCCACTCCTTCTCCATTCTCTCCTCTCGCTTCCTCTTGAAGCAAAACTCCTCCTTATGGCCATCTCTCCCACAATAGCCACAATGGAACCTCACAAGCTTAGGCTTTGGCTTGGGATGTGGTCGTTCACTCGCTTTCTCTCCACTCAAACCCTCCACCGGTTTCTCACCACTAGCCTTCTCACTCTCCTTCCCAAAGAACACTTTCCCCGAAGTGCTCACAAACTTGATAGGCTTTTGTAGGTCATTTGTGGGTGTAGGAAACACGGGTGGAGCTGGGGTTGTGTCTAGTCGGTTCCTTAGATGGTTAGGTTTTGGTGGGAAATCATTCTTGTGGTGGGTTTTTGGTGGCTCCGGGATATTCTCTCCACTTCCCTCACCAACCTTGTTTGCCCCAAGCCCCTCACCATCTTGCCTCTTAAAGGCCTCAATCATCATCCTCAACTGAGGCTCGTGACCGGACAACCAACCCATCAACTTCCTCAAATCATCATTCTCATCCTGCAAACGGTCAACATAATGTGCAAGCTCCAAATTTTTCAATGCATGCATTTCACGGGTAGAGCAAGATGTAGGCATGGGTTCCTTCAATTTAGCCTCGAGCGAACTAGTGTAAGCATGCATCTCATCGATCTTAGCATGCAAAACGGGGCAAGAAGTGCAAGCACCTAGCAAAGCGAGTCTAGACTTAAGCTCCGGCCACTTCAACCCTAAGCACATCTAGTTCCTCACACTTTGAGGCATGCTTCTCCTTGAACAAAGCAAGATCAAGAAGGAAAATAGAGCAATCAAGACAATCATTCTCATCGAAACAACGAGGGCTAGCCTTAAGCGAATCAATCTCAAGCTTGCTATCAAGCACCCGTGTCTCTAGCTCGACCACTCTAGTCCTAGCATCCTCGAGTGAAGCCCTAAGTTCTTTCCTCATTTTCTTGGCCTCTCTAAGCATGTCATCACGGTTATCAAGCAAAGAGCCAAGTCTCTCATTCTCCGGCGCAAGAAGGGAAGCTCATCACGCACCTCGTCGTCGGACTCGCAGTCCGAGTCGCTCCGTGTGCTCTTCTTGCCGCCGGAGCTCAACGCCATGGTGCGGGGGGGCCGTCTCTCGCGGCGGCTCGGCCCCGCTCGGGTTCTTGGACGACCTCTTGTTCTTGCGGCGATCTCCCTCGTCGTCGCGCCGCTCGAGCTCGAGGTGGAGTACGCGGAACCGGAGTCGACGTCGCTCGCTCCAACCATCGCTCGGGCCTTGCCTCGGCCCTCCTTCTTCCTCGATCGTCGCTCGTCCTTGTACTTGTTCTTGTGCTTGCTCTTGTGGTCGCGCCTCGAACGGTACTTGTCATCGTTCTTCCTCGGCTTGTGCTTGTAGCCGTCCTTGTTCTCGGCCTTCTCCGGGCGGTCGGCGACGAAGTGTCCCGCTTGCCGCACCGGAAGCAAGTCCTCGTGTTCCTCCTCATGTTCACGCGGTTCTCGTGCGGCCTCTCGAACCGCCTCGTCAACGGCGCCGGCTCGTCCTCTCCAAGGTCATCAAACTCCTCATCCGGCATAGACATCGAGAGGAAAACGAGAACATCCCTGGTGGATGGGTTAGAGTTAGTCTTTCCTTTGGAACCACCAACGAGGGCAAGACTATGGGAATCGGCCGGTCCCTCGAGCTTGGCGGTCATGCCCCTATCCACCTCGGCCGACTTGAGCTTCGAGAACGACTCGTTCACCGTCGAGTATCGTACCGCTCCGACTCGACTATGGCCTCGAACTTTCCGCTCCATATCGTACGATCCAAAGAGTGTAAGAGCTTGACCGCCGTATCATGATCATCGTACGGGAGCACGTCCACATTGGCCCTCATGTTGTTCACCACCACCGTGAACCCTCGAAACAAGGCATCGATGGACTCACCGGGGAGATGAGTGAAGTTCTCGTACTCTCTCCGTAGGTCGCATACAACCGTGCTCGAACCACGGGCGTTCCCAACATGAGCCTCCTTCAACACCGCCCAAATCCTACAAGCCAAGTGCTCGGTGTGCACCCGATCGAACTCAGGCTGACACAAAGCACGAAACAAGTAGTCGACCGCCTTATTGTTGGCGTCGAAGCTGTCCCTCGATCCTGGAGCGAGGAAATCAACCGGCTGGACATAGCTCGTGTCCACCGTGACATCCCAAAGGATCTGACCCTTTCCGCGGAGAAAAGCACCCATCCGCTTGCTCCACATCTGGTAGTTCTTGCCATCGAAGTGTGGAGGACCCGAACCCCCGTTCCCGGTACGCCATCCTTGGATCTTAGATCGGTTAGAGTCAACAAAGACCCGAACCGGCTCGATACCACTTGAAGGACCGATACGGCGAACCAGAGAGGGGGGGGAGTGAATGGGAGCCGATAAAAATTCTTCTCGAAGGAGATCGAAACTCCAACAAGATGAACGCGGCTTCCAACACACGTCTCCGACTCACTACCAAGGTTGGTCAAGCCCACGTAGCCACTGGAGTGCCACTGGACCTAGGAACCAACACGCAACCTTCCGACCCGAGAAACGCAGCGGAAAAACCAAGCCTCGAGTCTACAGACCCACACCGGTCGGACCGGGTGAGCACCACCGGTCGGACCGGTCCTCGCCGGTGAAACCGAGCAACTTTCACTAAGTGGCTCTACACCGGTCGACCGGGTGAGACACACCGGTCGGACCGGTGGCGGCACGAAAGCCCCCCAAGGCACCAAACGAGTCAACCGACCACCAAACGGACCCAAACTCGAAACAGGCAGCAACACGGGACAACAACGAACACACCAAGACGTTCACCCGAGCAAAAACCCACAAGGGCTTGCACCGGTCGACGGTCATGAGCACCGGTCGGACCGGTGTAGCTCGGGCAGCTCGGGATGAACAAGACACCCGCGGGTCAACTCCCCCAAATCCAAATCTCGATCTCCCGAATCGCTCCACGGACTTGAACAAGACTTTGGGGATATCAAGAACACCTCATGAGGAGTTCATAGCCAAGTTTAATCCCACAAAAACTCGTCCAAAAAGGAGGAATCGAAGAAATCCCGCCGAAAGCACTTCCAACCCAAGAACTCAAGAAACCCCAAAATCGAGCACTTTTTCTCACGGATTTGGGAGGGGAATCACGGCCCAAAGAACCACGAAGGGTTCCCACAAATTTCCCCCATCAAATCCCCAAGAGAAAAGCCCCGAAAACAACCCAAGGAAATCACCGAGAGAGGGCTCCGAAAATCACCACCAAGAACAACCGGGGAAAACACATCCAAACCTTAAGGAACCACGCCGAATCATCTATACATGAAACAAAGGTTCGTACAAGGTCTAGCAAGCCGCCCGATCATCCATCCCTCTCTACAAGATCTCTCCGTGAAGCTCTCTTGCTAGTCCTAAGGAAAACCTAAGGAAAATAGGTGGAAAATAGGAAAACTAATGAGCTAGGGTTCCAAGAGTTGGCTGCCAACCTCTCACCTCTTGGGTTATATAGGCGGTAACCGAATGTCTAAAATGCCCCTCTCTACTAACTAGGGATACAAGCCCCTCAAGGGCGGATTTGGAATTCTTGATGTCTTCACCATCGGACGGATGCCGGCAACCGCACCCGCGTAGCCTCGACGCAAGCTATGCGATCCCGACGCGTGTCCTCCGCTTCGAAGATTCGGATCGCGTCGTCGCACACCGGTCGACCGGTGCTCCTCACCGGTCGAGCCGGTCCCCACGCCGTCGGACCGGTCGGACCCACCGGTCGGACCGGTCCGGTGCCGCCGCACCTCCGTCTTCGGTTCTCCGGTCTTGGCTTTGTGGATCAACCAAGGAACCCGGTGGTTTTTTCGGTGAACCACCGGAAACCCCGCGAACTCGGTGTAGCCTCCGCCAATCTCCACTCATGACTTGGCTCCCACGTAGTCCCGGCTCGACCTTGGTTTTGAGGCTCAACCAAGAAACCGTCCGCGACTTCATCTTGCCTGTTCATGCCACCATGCGGCCCGCACTTGACCCCGCCGGCCACCGGGTCCCTCGAACACGGCCTACTTGTCTTCTCCACACCGGAGGCCTCACCGGCGACGACCTTTCGCGCTTGTTCTTCACCTCGCACCAACACGAGTCAAGCCGCAACCTCGCACCCGCAATACTTAGCCAAGAATCGGTCCACACAACGTTGTCAATCACTCATCACACAAGGAAGCGACCATCCACCGGTCCTCGAACCACACATGGTCCTCGTTTTACATTACACGACCACTTTGCTATGTTAATCGGAACATGGAGAACCACCAAGAAAATAGTACAACCACAAGAACTAAACGGGCAATGGTCTTGGCTGAATAATTAAGAACTTTAGCTTGGGGTGATCTTACCTGATAAGGACAAGGGATCGGCGGTACTGTGCGGTATGGACTCGCTCTAGCCGGGGGTTGGGTGAGTTCTTTATTCTATGGTGGGGTATCGACCTGCTAGGGGACTTTATATCTTGCTAACTGATCCGGACCTTTTGGGTCATAACTTTCTAGGGAACCTTTGTAAAGGCCATGTAGCGACCCTATGCAACCACAGCTCGGTAGTGTGGTATGGTGCCTTGCAAACCGCTTGGTTGGGTTCAAAGTTTTTCGGAGCTTTTACGCTGCTTGTGGTGAAAGTGTACAACCTCTGTAGAGTGTAAAACTATTCGATTAGCCGTACTCACGGTCAAGAGCGGCCTGGACCCTCACATGACTAAATTATGGAATTTAAATGTTAAATTGTTGTTTTATCTTTATTTATGATGTTTATACTTTATTAATTGGGTTTGTATGAACTTACATTTTTTAGTAACTATGTTGCTAATAAAACTTGACTCACTAAAATGCTAAACTCGCTTGAACCTTAGCCATCCACCATACGGCCTTGCATGTTATGTTGTTTCCCTTGCTGAGTACGTCACGTGCTCACGCTTGTTTATTTTCTTGTATCTACAATACCCGGATTGTTGCTCGGACCGGGAGAACTTTGAAGATTACCCCGGTTATTTCCGGGAGTTCTAGGTGTGCGTGTCTTGAGTCAGCTACCTGTGGAGGCACTTTATCCGCTGCGAGAACTCATTATCTATGTTTCATTTAAGACTTTGGTCTTGTAATAACTCTTTAGTTGTGTGGCACTGTTTTTGGTATTCACAATGTCATTGCGTGTGTGTAACTTAATCATGGCGCACACGTAATCTATGCATTCGGTTTTGCCTTTAAAACTGGGTGTGACAATATAATGAGAGCTCGACAAAATTCATGATTTTTAAACTTTATTTGAATTTTATACAATTTTAAAACCTTTCTACGACACGATCTTCATCATGATCAGAGAACAAAATGTTTGAAATTTAGTTTCATTTCGTGTACATGGTTTTAGAGATGTCTCATAAACATTAATCTCATTTTTCCAACAACTTTACTCTTTGACTTCATGTACTTGCAGACGTCTTCGAAAAAATTACCTATAATGAAGTAAAAATTTTAAATATAGCAAATAGAGATAAAATGGTGTCAAATTTGAACATATCCTTTGTATAAGTGCATGTTGTTGATAAAAAAATTTGAAGGTGAAAAAATGATTTTTTTAATTTCTTGCCAAGAGCAAAGAAAATACTCTCGGTGAAGAATTTCTTCGCCGAGAGCCAGTCGGTTGACTCTCGGCGAAGAATTCTTCGCCGAGAGTTTTTTTTGCTCTCGGCGAAGAAATTATTCGCCGAGTGTTTTATTCTTCGTCGAGAATATTATTTTTTACTCTCGCCAAAGAGATCTTCGCCGAGACCACGATATTAAGCTCTCGCCGAAGAATATTGCTCTCGGTGAAGCCTCGTTTTCCCGTAGTGCTCCCACCCGGTACTTAATACCCCGTACTAATCAATTTGGAGGTCAGGAGCAAAGGTCGATTCCTAGTGTATATATACACCTCAATCAATTCTTGACAAAGATTGGTAAAAAGAACTCTTATTTGTTCACAAGTTTATTATTAGAGAATATTATCACGAACGGTAACTTGTCTTCTCTTTTGTTTTCCCCAAATTAATCATGCGGTTATACTAAAGTGAAAAGAAGAAGGTGAAAATGATTAGTTGGATAAGGGCACTCCCAATGGAGTATTAATGGTAGTTTCTATCTCTATTAAATAGCTTGCCAACTAAGCAAAATGATGATGTGGCACCTTAATTAATGAAGAAAGAGAGTACAAATCATAGAAATGGTTTCCTCATGGAGAAACCATGTCTACTCTTGAACCAATGCACAAGAAACCATGAATTCGCCATTGGGAAGAAACCACCGGTTTCTATGAGGTTAATGCAATGCTCCTCACTGGTCAAATTAGGGGAGAGAAAGAGAAAATAATTATTGCTCGAAGACACTACCACTGTGGAGAGTAGTTTCTATAGATTTCTTGTGCTATGGAAGTCGTGTTAGTTTCCACCATTGGGACTGCCCTAAGCACGTCACGTCCCTCGTGAATGCGTTTGTTTTGGCATTAACGCTCGATGGTACAAATTTTGAAGCGTTGGAGTAGAATGCTAGGGGACTCCAATTGGTCACCTCCCCGAGAACCGTCCAACAAATTCCACCACGGGATCCTTCGGCCTTTTTCGATCCTCTATCGGCGGAGACTATAAACCGAAGACTACAATTGCATCGATCCTTCGCCAAACCAACGCTTTAACGTCGTCTAGCAAACATGTGCATACGGCGGTGATGTCGTCGTCCTCCGGCCGCCGCGGCGGCGGCGCCCGCCGCCACTACAAGAAGCCTCCACCGCTGTCGCCCGCGCTCGGTGAGGCGATGACGGACCGGGCGGCGCGCTGCCTCGGGACATCCCGCTAGCCGTCTTCCTCAAACTTGGGCCCCGGGAGATCATGGAGGGCCGGAGCTCGCGTGCACGTCGTGGCGGCGCGTCGCGGTCGATGAGCCCATGCCGTGGCGGCGCGTCGACATGGGCACGGTTTTGGCCTCGGTCGGCCGGCGGGCGCGCGGTGGCACGTGCCTGCCGTCGACCGCGGTGCGGGCGGTGCGAATCGTTCACCTGGACATCGCGACCATGACTTCTTGCTCTATATGGTGGAAAGGTATTAGTATATAGACCCCGATACTCCTAGCAGGGTTAGAGTTAGAGTTATTTTCCAACTCTAGCTCTAACCCTAAACGAACTCTAGCTCTATAGGTGTTTAGATGTAACGGTTACAATGACATTAAATATATTTTTTCAATCATTAGGTGTGGGTGGAGGGAGAGAGAAAAGTTACTTTTTGGTGGACCCAACATGAACTAGCCCAATAAGCACCTCTTGGATGAGATAGTTTTTTTGGGTCGGTTAGATGCAAACCAGCTCAACCTAGTCCTCATGTTTAGATATTTTGTGCCTAGTTGAGCTCTAACTAGTTAAAACTAACTCTAACCCATGGATCCAAACAGGGCCATAGAAGAACATTCATTTAATTTACGGAACGTGGACTTGTGGAGTAGTCATTGTTGTCGGTGTCCATCTAATTATTGATTACAAATGTATTGTTGGGACTGCAAGAAAAACACGTTAGAGTGGTTTATTATTTTCGAAAACAATGACTGATTTACGTTCTTATATTATTATTACGGCAGCTTAGCTTGTTTTGGCGATTGGGATGTAATTGTTCTGAAATTTGTATATTATACTTCTTTCTTGTACTACTTTTCGTTGGGCATCTTACAATGTTTTCACTTTTCAGTCACAGTGCCCTGTTCCAAACAAAAGGTTAAATTGGGTTAAAGATAAATAAAATGGACATACGTCATTAATGATATATTGATGAGACTTTCTTTCACTTCTTTACTTTTTTCGTGCTTATATACTCCCAGGGTTGTAGTAGTATTTTTTCTACTATATCAATGAAACGTGCACTATTTGTGCAGTTCGTTTACAAAATGTTTTGGCTGAGTTCATATTGATTTCTCTCTAACGTATGGCATTCTTTATTACAGAGCACCATCCTTGAAAAATCTACATATCCCAAGTTTTGAAGGAGCTGTTGAAGTGTTCGACAAGGTCTTCAAGAAGGTCCCTCTCCTCGAGGATCTTGATATATCTCCATTATTTATTTGCTGTTCCTGCCACCGTAATTTGGTTGAGTCTGTGTGCCAAGCTTGCCCTCTTCTCAGGAAACTCGCAATGAGATTCTGTTACGTACCAGACAAAATTAGCGTATCAGTTACAACTATTATGTGCAAGCTACGCACCTTGGAATTGTTGGACTGTGACCTCACAGCTGACGGACTGACAGCCATACTTCATCACTGCCCTGTGCTAGAATCCCTCAAGATTACAGGTTCTTTTATTGATGGTCGGTTGGATGCTGAACTAAGGGCAAAATGTTCTAAAGTGAAGAACCTGACCCTTCCAGATGATTGTGAGTGGAGAGGGTGACGACTTTAGCTATTGACTGGGATCTTTGGTGTTCTTTCTGATGGCGTTTACGACTTTGTGGATAATAAACTTCAAGACAATTCATGCTATCAATCAATATGCAAAGTCCTTAGTGATTTTGTTGCAATGAAGCTTGATGCCATCAATGACCGTGATCCATAGTTATAAATCTTTTGTTTTCTAGTAATTTGGCAAAAAATTGCTTTGTGTCATCTTGTTTTATGAAAATTTGCACTGTTTTTGATAAATCATACGTGTACAGTAATTAGTGAAGGCATGTCCACATCAGCTATAGACTTACATTAATAGTAAACCATTTTTATGGTACGTCTACACAGCTATCTATAGTTGTTTTCAATATCTGCACCCATATATAAATGATAACGATCCATCATTAGCACCATATTTGTGACCATATATGTGGCCATAGAAAAACTAACAAATAAACAAGACTTCATGCGAGTTCTTGCACACACCGGGAAATAGATAATTGCCTTTGCTATCTTCTGTGGTACGGGACTCATCCAAGCTCCAAGCTCCATGTTGGTGCCGTGGTGCAGGGCACCAACCTGCAGAAGAGGAAATCTACCAGTTTTGTCCGACCTCTTCACCGGAGGAGGAAAAAAAGGGACGGGGCAATTTGAGGCCCCCCGGAGCAAAATGAAAAATTGGGGCCTAATTATTATTAGTCATGATTGGAGTGTACATGCCTGCAGTCTTCAGGATTAACATGAAATAAAAGGAGCTTGCTGCATACAATTTGGATCTAAGGCCTTGTATTATTTTTTAAAAAGCATGAGTTAGGACGAAGATTGATTAAGGATTGCCGCTAGGCACTTTGTTGGCATGGCTGAATCGTCTCGTGCATGACGCTGAGTAAATGAGGTGGCAGGTGGGGGGGGGGCTAACATTTTCGAGGCCTTGTTCCATCGCTCACTTCGCACGCCGGGAGGCGGGGCCATGGCTTCACCAGATGGTGGGAGGGCAACACCGGGATTCATAGCAGCCCATGCATCACACGTAAAGGAAGACACGTGATGTGGGGATGATGTTCGCGCGAGGAAGAAAGGGGATCTTGCCTATGCGGGGAGGGGAGCACTCGATCGGTCGATCCTGTCTGGGCGAGAAAACTGAGAATGTGCGTTGAGTAGTGTCAACTGGGTCACTTGTGCGTCGCTGCACAGTCAATACACACCTCGATTTTTTCACATGACTTCTAACCTTACGTGTACCTTCTTTACCATCACACCTAAACAACAAATATGACTGAGTATTGATGCAATTCTCTTATAGTAACTCATAGGGACCCTTTAGTTTAGGTTGGTATCCGGCAGTACCAACCGAAAGTAAAGCCTCGAGACACTTTAGTCTTGGTTCATAACACTAACCGAGACTAATAGGTTACCAATTGAACTAAAGCTTCCATCGCCGGTGGCATTCTGTGATTGTTGTTTTCAACTCGGTCTAAAGGCTTTAGTCTCATGTTCAAAATCAACGTGGACTAAAGGGGGATGGAATGTAAGTTGTTGTTTTCTACTAGTGCCACATCAACGAATTTGTTGACATGTCAGAGTTATTCACTACTAGAGAAAGGATGTTCATTACGGGTCCAACTCCCCTTTAGTACCGGGTGTTGAACATGTATTGTCCCTTCGGTACTAAAGTAGGGGTGTCTTTAGTACCGGGCACTCAATCCGTTGTTTTGTCCAGACTATTTTTCTTTCTTTCCCTTTTCTTCATTTCCTCTTTTTTTGTTCTTCTCTTTTCCTTTATTTTCTTCTTTTATTCTTCAATTGTTCACACAAGACTCACACAAGTGGATTCAACAATAAAAATCATCAAGTTACAACGTCAATTTGATTCAATCAAAGCATTCGTATAGGATTCATAAGTTACTACATCGATTTGATACAACAAATCACAAAGGAACATCGCACCAAAATAGAATCACAATGAAATGATCATCACTCCAGAATCATGTGAAAAACCACAAGAATATGCTTCAGCTATCCATGCTCCTCCTACACGCCGCCGCGTGCCTTCAATGTAGCGCCCGTGCCTCCTGAGTACTCCTCTCACGTGCCACCGCACCCAAGCTGCACCTCTGCCCACTGTTGCGGCCGCATGTAGGCCTCCGCTCCTGCCAGAGGCCGCGGTCCAACTCTGCACCTCTGCGCCTCCGGTAGAGGTTTTGACCCCAGCTCGAGCGGACCGCCACTCGCATGGTCCTAGTCGGGCGGCCCCGCTGGCCGATCACCGCTCCCGCTGACGGCCTGGTCCGCCGACCACTCTGGCATATGTCTTGCAGACTGATATAGAGAGAGAGAGAGAGACGGAGATGTGGCTAGCAGTGAACGAAAGTGGAGGATAATGTTGAGGAGGGAGACGAGAGATCGATAAGGGACTGAGATAAACGAATAGGAGCGGACGATCCTTCGTCGCTGGGATGCAGGCTTTAGTACCACTGGTATTAATTTGGAACATTTAACACCTGGTGTAGTTACCACCCGGTACTAAAGGGGCTTGGACATTTAGTACCGGGTGCCCACCCGATACCAAAAGAGGTCACAAGTTGCGCTTCAAGGTCCTAGCTTCCCACTCGGTACTAATGCATCCATTAGTACCAGGTGCAAAAATAGTTGGTATTGTGGGTCAAGATTGAAATCGATTCTCTGGTAGTGGTTTATGAGGAGAGAAGATGGAGGTGTCAAGGCTCCCAATGCTAGAAACTACCATAGCTTCTACACTCCAAGACTTTTGTGTCAAGAAACTATCTTTCACAGTGCAACTTTCTATTGAGAGAATTGCTTATTTGACACTGAGAAACTTACCCATCCCTTACTTGGCCCTCGAAATTCTTTTCCTTCCCTATTTGACACTCGTTGAAACTTCATCCCTTATATGACACTGCAATCCATTTGGTGTGCTAACGGTGTTAAGTCTGAGTTGAAAAGACGCTTTTACCCCTTCTGTACTACAAAATGAGCTGACAACACAATTTTTCTTTTGCACCTGTACCAATGTCAGGAACAATTCTGCATCATTTTCTTGCATCATTTTTTTGCATTATTTAAACACCAATTTGCATCAATTTACCAGAGCAACACCACGCCGGGTTGGAGTTGTGGCCCGAGCCGCAGGATGCCGGGTGGGGGTAACGGCTGCCGCATCTTGCATGGTTGGGGTCGTAGCCGCCCCAGCTTGCACGGTGGGGGTCGCGGCCGGAGCCACCGCTTGATCGGCGGCACGCGCGCCCGTCGCATCTCCCGGGTTGCCGCCCTGATCGTCCTCCATTGCGCGTCGCTGCCTCTAGGTTTAGGGTTTGTCGAAGAGGACCGGAAGCAATCACGATTCGGAAAGGAGGTGCGTGAGGGTTCAAGGGGTCAAAGTGAATAGGTAAGGGTAATTTTATTCATTGACCTGAAAACTGACAGGTGGGCCAATGCATTTTCAGGGCAATGACTAACAGAACCAATGGCAGTGTTATATAAGGGATGAAGTTTCAAGAGTGTCCAATAAAGGAAAAAATTTTGGAGGGCCAAAGAAGGGATGGGTAAGTTTCTCAGTGTCAAATAAGGAATTCTCTCTTTTTTATCTAGTATCCCATGACACACCTGTCTCTCACAAATGGTCTCGATTTGCGTGAAGACTTGGTTTGTTAGTTCTACTTGGTATCTTATGTTTTCCCTCTCTTTTTTCAATAAATGCAGTACCACATCAGCAAAAGGCTATAAATGATAGTGTAATTAATAGACTTAAACTCCATGATGAAGTGTGCATTGTGAATGCCCTCATGGGATAAGAAAAAAGTGTCATTATCATGATACTCAACTGACACATTCCTAAAGTCTAAGGTCTTGGTAAATGTGTGATGACACTCACCTCTAAAGGTAGTCCCAATGGGAAATTTAATGTAGTTTATATCCTCATTAATTATCATGATAGCTCATTTTTCTGATGTGGCACAAGAATTAATGAGAAGAGAAGGGGAAAAATGAAGAAACCGTTTCTACAACAGGAAACGACGTCGATGCTGGTACCGAGAAGGGAAGAAACGAGCTGAATCGTGTTGGGAAGAAACCACTGGTTTCTTAACTTGCGCCCTCCAGCTAGGTCAATTGCTCCACGGCCATGGCAGCTCCTTCCCACGCGCGTCTATCTCTCCCTACGAGCGCTCGGCCTCTCTGTCTTTCTTTCTTCTTCCTAACGAATGATTCCAAATCAACCAAGCACTCCATCGATTCCAAATCAACCAAGAATCCCACGCGCGTCTATCTCTCCCTACGAGTATACGTAAGATGAAAACAAGAAGGTGGAAAGGATCAGTTGCGTCCCTCATGAAAGCGTTTGTCGGCATTAACGATGGTACAAATTTTGAAGCGTTGGAGTAGAATGCTAGGGGACCGTCTAATAAATTCCAACACTGGGTCCTTCGTCTCCTCAACCAGTACATGCGCCTGCGCGCGTCAATAAAACTGGAGAATTCACTGTACTACTACAACTAGTACATTCGTCCGGCAAACATTTGCAGACGGCGCCAGCGATGCCATCCTCTACCTGCCGCCGGCGGCGGCGGCGGAACCGCAAGAAGCCTCCCTTGCCGCCGCCCGCGCCTGCTGAGGCGGCGAGGGACTGGGCGGCGCTTCCTCAAGACATCTTGCTAACCATCTTCCTCAAGCTTGGGGACAGCGAGCAGATCATGCAGGGTGCGGAGCTCGTGTGCAAGACGTGGCGGAGTGTGGCCGTAGATGAGCCCATGCTGTGGCAGCGCGTCGACATGGGCAGGGTTTCTATGTTGTCCGCCGGTGGGTGCGCGATGGGGTGTGCCGCCATCGACCGCGGTGCAGGGCAGTGCGAATCATTCTCCGGACGACACTGCAGCAAAGACTTGCTGCTCTATTTGGTGGAAAGGTAAAATCTGCTATTTGACTTTATCTCTATCTCATTTTTTTTCCTTATGTTGGCTTATTGACTTGCTCGAAATAGAAGTATTCTTATCCATCACTGTATAGAATTTGGAGTTTCATCTAATTGTTGGCAAGTGATCATCACAGAAACAATATAGGATCTACTGTTGGACTTCTTTCCCGCTTTTTTTTTTTGGATGTTGCATTGTTTTTCAATCACATTGTTTACTGTTCTATTAAGTTAGCACTGATAATTGTTGACACATTACAATAAAGTTTATCCTAATATTATCATATTTTAGTAGTTGAGTTCATAGGTCTAGCTTCTAATTCATTCATGGCATTCTCTATTACAGAGCACGCTCCCTGAAAGCCCTCCACATAACATTTTTCAATGGACCCAATGAAGTGATCTATATGGCCCTCAAGAAGCTTCCTCTCCTTGAGGATCTTGAAATATCTCCATTATATATCAGCAGTAGAAATGATAATTTCTTTCAATCTGTGTGCCAAGCATGCCCCCTTCTCAAGAAACTCAGAATAAGGTCTTGTAATGTCACGAAGGAAATTAACGGATCAGTCACATCAACGACAATGTGCGAGCTACACTCCTTAGAATTGTTGGACTGCGAAATTACCACTGAAGGACTGACAGCCATACTTCATTACTGCCCTGCATTAGAATCTCTATACATTACAGGTTCTTTTACTGGTGACATGGATGCCGAGCTATGGGCAAAATGTTCTCAAGTGAAGAACCTGAGCCTTCCAGAATGCTCGACTGAAGACTATGATACCAATGATGACGATGAAAGGAGTGGGCGTGAGGACTTTGATTACTGGGATCTTATTAGTCATGTTTCTGATGATGGTTACGTTGACTATGTAGACAGGCATGATTTCCTTGATGACCCACTGTCACTTATTTATGGGCCAAGATATTGGTGATATATTTTGTTGCAATGATCTCCAACAGTGATATAGTACTGTTATAAATCTTTTGGTTTCTTGTGAGTCGGTGATGAATTAGCTTCTGGTATCTTTTTTTTTTGCACCTTTTTATTGTAAATCTTATCATTGCAAAATGTGAGTGGTTTCCACCAGTTTTATTTAGATTTCCAGGTATTATGAAAGTCCAAATAACTGCTAACTATGTTTTCGCTCAATTTATACAATTTTGTTTAACTTATGCAATTTGTTACATTTGTTTCTCCATATACAGGGTGAATTATAATTTAAGACTTTGTACAGTAGTGACAACATAATGTAGATAATCTTTTATGAATGTTTCATCATTAGATGATTAGTGTTCATAAATTTTTTTCTGACAATTGTGATGTATGCTATCATCTTGTAAAATTTAAACATAAATACCCACTTGCGCATGGAGGAAAAAATAAATTATGTTAAGGTGTAAATTAAATCAAATAGTAACATAATTTAGGGAATAAACTAAATAAACATACCAATTAAATCAAATAGTAACATAATTTAGGGAATAAACTAAATAAACATACCTTTCTGTTATCTAGACTATAACACATCACACGCATAGAAACCGTGTGACATGTGACCATGAGGCTAGCTCAGGTGACCCTTAGCTCAGGCTAGCAAATTCATGTTGGATGACCCTGTACATGTCATCATGGATACCACATGTATGCGCTTTGTTGTGCTAGCACGATAACCAGCATGAGTCGGCATAAGTGATTCATATGCAAATAATGGTGCAAATTTGGTCAGTTCGGTCGTTCGGAATTGATATTGAAGCATGGAATTTCAAGTTGTAATTGAGTTCCCCCAATACCAGCTGTTGGTATTGGAAACATGCAGTCACAACCACAATTCTGCCCTCATGCACTTCTGTATAAAGGTGTGCATTCATCTCCCCGCAGCTCCACATATCTCCTAGTCTCTGAGCATATAATGCCAGCTCTCTATTGTGTCGTCCTCCATCCATCATCGTGTTTCTTCCCTCCCTAATCAAGTTGGGTGTTTCGATAATTTTTATGGCTATCAGTCTGCGACCACTCACTACTCCGATGACTATGAAGATTACTGTGATTCTTGTGATGGGCCTGGGAGAATGTTTAGGGTGCTTCTAGAGTTTCTCTAGTTACCATGAAGGGAAAAACATTCCTGTGTCTGTGTGTAATAAGTATGCTTTTTGGACCCGATGTTCCAGATATGAAACATGATGTTTATGCTTTGTTTGGAAATACCATTATCTACATTGCTGCAGGCTGAAACCTTGAGAGAAGCAATTTTCTAAAATAACATCTTGGTGGCAAGAAATTACCCAAAAAAAGGAATTACGAGATGATCTAGAGAACTGTGAATAGAAAACAGGAAATTACTTGCCTCGTCAGCCCAGTAACAAGTTTTAATTGACAAAGAAAACACAAACAAGATTTTTTAAAACTCATATAATATTGGTATATGCAGCCACCAAAATAGTGTCAAGACAATTTCAGTGCGCCAGGGTCCTCGGCGCCTAGGGCTCCTGGGCGACTCGGGGTGAGTCTAGAGCCGACGGTTTCTGTTTTTCATCCTTCTCCCTTCCCTTTCCACACCTGATTAGATCTCACTTTCCGATCCAATTTCGAGTCCACATCTCATTCCCTGGTGTGTCCACGTCAAGATCTCTCCGTGACGGAGCCGAGCCTAAATTCTGCTAGCCTAATCTCTGCCGGTACGTGATCCTCGACTAGGCAGGGACTGTACCCTGTCCACCAAGGGCGGGGCTGTGATGGAGTCGATGGAAGATTTGATGAAGCGCTTGAATTTGACGGCGGCTGAAGCAAAGGGCATCAAGGTGGGGGAGCGGGATCATCAAGGGGGCAAGGGAAGTTGTTGCAGGCAGTGGGGAAGGTTTTCTCGGAGCGGTTGGTGAATGCAGATGGCCTAGCACATGCGCTGGGGAGAATCTGGTGCCCGATGAGAGGGGTAATTTGCAAAGATCTCGGGGATAATTTGTTCCTCTTCACCTTCAACCAGGCAGCAGGGAAGAGGAGGGCTTTAGAGGACGGTCCGTGGATGTTTGGGAAGGACCTTGTGGTCATGGCAGATTTCGACGAATCAAAGGCGCTTGATGAGTCGGAGTTCATCTACATACCTATCTGGGTGAGAATTTCAAAATTACCGTTTGGGATGATGAACAAGGCGGTGGGAGAGGCAATTGGTGGGGAGATAGGGGAGTTTGTGGAGATGGAGAAGGAGGAAGATGGGTCGGCAGTAGGAAGGTTCCTGAGAATAAAAATCTGGATGGACATCCGTAAGCCCCTGATGAGAGGAGTCATGGTGCAGGCAGAGGGCAAGGAAGGGGACCCGAGCTTTGTGGTGTCCTCTGGAATATGAGTACTTACCTGATTTCTGTTATACATGTGGGCTGATCGGTCATATTGACAAGGCATGCACTACAAAGCTTAAAAAAGATGAAGTGCAACAATACAGTAAAGCATTACGAGTAATCCCGGAGAGAAGGAGATGGGAAGATGGTGCAGGTGATCGAGGATGGCAATCTCGAACTAGCTGGACACAGGGAGGAAGTGGTAGTAGAGGGAGTTGGAGCCATTCTCGGGGGTCAATTGACAGGAACACTGTCGGGAGAACTGGTAGTGATGCACCAACGTGGAGAAAGGATGTGGTGTCGCAAGGAGGTGTCAGCAGTGTAGAACATAAGAAGGACGAGGAGGAGGAAGTAACAAGCCCGTTGAAGGAAAAGGAGACCCTCTCCATGAAAGGGATCTCGAAAAAGGCCCTGTTTTTGGGAGGGACGATGAAGGAACCGCACGGGCTGCAGAAAAGAAAGGAAATGGGAAGAAGCAGTCCTTGGTGTTGAAGGATGGTCGGGTGGTGAAAGATCACGTAGACGAACCTGCAAACAGTGCCATGCAGGTTGAAAAACTGAAGGAGATGGATGGAGTTTGCAAGACAGTGGGGGAGGAGGCTAGCAAGGGAGACTGTGGAAGGGGAAGGAGATTTAAAAAGATAGGGCGTGAGAGGGTAAGGCAGGAAGACGGGAGTGTGCCAAACATTTCAGGAAACAAGAGGGCGGTGCAAGGAGATAAGGAAGATGCTCACCGTGAGAAGAAGACAAGAGTTGATATGAAAACGGATGAAGCGGGGCTGTCGGTACAGCCCCGCATGGATCAATGAAGATCATTGCTTGGAACTGTCGGGGGTTGGGGAACGGCCCAGCAGTTCGTGGCCTTCTGAATATTCAGAAGGAGGAGGACCCAGCATCCTGTTTCTCTCCGAAACAAAGTTGGATAGGAGCAGGATAGAAGGCTTGAGGTGGAGATTGGGCTTAACAAATTTGGTGGTGAAAGATTGCAAGGGGAGGAGTGGAGGACTAGCTCTCTTTTGGAGAAACGGTGTGGATTTTCAGTTGCGTACAGTGTCTCGACTGTACATTGATGGTGATGTGAAGGAAAAGGGCTTCATTTGGCACTTCACTGGCTTTTATGGTGAGCCAAGTTCAGACAAGAAGGAGGTGTCATGGCGTGCCCTGCGGACGCTGAACGTGGGGATGAGACGACCGTGGCTCTGCATGGGGGATTTCAATGAGGTTTTCATGAGTTATGAGAAGGAGGGTGGTCAGCCAAAATCAC
Organism: Cenchrus americanus; assembly: GCA_947561735.1. Lineage (NCBI taxonomy): Eukaryota > Viridiplantae > Streptophyta > Magnoliopsida > Poales > Poaceae > Cenchrus > Cenchrus americanus. The sequence goes on from OX387242.1 coordinate 69,429,524, forward strand.
AAGCGAGTATGGATAAATTTCGGGAGGCGCTAGAAGATTGCCAGCTCGATGACTTGGGTTTTTCGGGAGACATGTTCACTTGGAGGAATAACAACCATACAAGCGAACATTACATCCGGGAGAGGCTGGATCGGGCTGTGGCTGATGTGGAATGGTGCACAGGGTTCCCAACATTCAAAGTTAGAAATGGAGATCCAAGGCATTCGGACCATCGACCTGTGATTGTATCCATGGAGGAGGAGGTGATGGATAGGGAGAACCGGGGACACTCGTGCTTCCGTTTTGAGGCTGGATTGTTACAGGAAAAAAACTGTGAGACCATTGTAAATAATGCTTGGAAGCTCTCTATGGCTGTGAGAGATGGAACTGTAGCTGCGGCAGTGGGCGATGTTGCAGCTGACTTGTGGGACTGGAGCAAAAATATTTTAGGCGATCTTGAAAAAAGAATCAAATATATCAAAAGGAGACTGGAGGATTGTAGGAGAAGGGCGATCACAAATGATAGTGTAACCCGTGAGGAGGTACTAAAATACAAATTGGAGAAATTGGAGAACCAGAAGGAAATGTATTGGCGGCAGAGAGAGAAAGTACATTGGCTCCAACAGGGCGACCGCAATACAAAATTCTTCCATGAACACGCTTCTGAGAGGAGGAGAATAAATAAAATACGGCGCTTGGTGAAGGAGGATGGGAGTGTGGTGGAGAAGGGCGAGATTTTTAATCTTGTCACTGACTTTTATAAAAATCTTTTTCAGACTCATGCAGGTCATCGATACGAAGAACTTCTGCACCAAGTTTCCCCCCGTGTAAATGCAGTGATGGATGAGGCCTTGATGGCAGAATACAGCAATGAAGAAATTAAGAAGGCACTTGACGGTATGGGGGACCTCAAAGCTCCTGGTTCTGATGGTATGCCTGCTCTCTTTTATATAAGATTTTGGGACATAACTGGTGACGATGTTGTTAGGGAGGTAAAATCTGTACTGAATGGTGGAGCTATGCCAAAGGGATGGAATGAGACTGTAGTTGTGCTAATCCCAAAAGTCCCTAACCCTGAAAAATTAAAGGACCTCCGACCCATTAGTCTGTGCAATGTAGTGTACAAGATTGCATCCAAGGTTTTATCTAACCGGCTGAAATTAGTGCTTCCTGACATTATTTCTTTGAACCAAAGTGCTTTTGTACCGGGTCGGCTGATCACAGACAATGTCCTCCTAGCCTATGAGCTCACCCACTTTATGCAAAATAAGAGAAAGGGGCTGGATGAATATGCAGCTTCGAAACTCGACATGAGCAAAGCTTATGACCGTGTTGAATGGGATTTTTTACGACAAATGATGCTGAAATTGGGTTTCCATCAAAATTGGGTGCATGTGGTTATGAATTTAGTTTCAACGGTTACCTATCGTGTGAAAGTTAATGGGGAGCTCACTGATGAGATCATACCTAAGAGGGGTTTACGGCAAGGTGACCCTCTGTCACCATATCTTTTCCTCATTTGTGCTGAAGCGTTCTCCTGTCTTCTCAATGCAGCCGAAGATAGGGGTGATATAAAGGGTGTCCATGTTTGTCCAGAGGCACCGAGCATCAAGCATCTGTTGTTTGCAGATGATTCCTTGTTACTCTTTAAAATCAAGAGCCAGAGTACAAGCCATCTGCAATATATTCTTTCACTGTATGAGGACTGCTCGGGGCAGATGATAAACAAGGAAAAGTGCTCAATTATGTTCAGTAGCAACACGAGGGAGGAAACTAGGACTGCTGTTATGCAGTCTTTGGACATCCGGTCTGAAGCGAGAAATGTGAAATACCTAGGATTGCCAATTTACATGGGAAAATCTAAGGTTCAGACCTTTAATTATCTGAAGGACAAAATTTGGAAAAGAATTCAAGGATGGAAGGAAAAGTTGTTGTCAAAGGCTGGGAAAGATGTTCTCATCAAGGCTGTTGCTCAAGCTATCCCCACTTATGCTATGTCATGCTTTGATCTAACAAAAACTCTGTGTGATGACATAGGCATGATGATTGCACGTTTCTGGTGGTCACAACAGGATAAAGAAAATAAGTTGCATTGGATTTCTTGGGAGAAAATGTGCAGCTGAAAGGAGAAAGGTGGCTTAGGATACAGGGACCTCCATTTGTTCAACCTTGCAATGTTAGCAAGACAGGGGTGGCGTCTGTTGACTGAGCAAGAGTCACTTTGTGCACAAGTGCTGAAGGCCAAGTATTACCTAGATGGAGAGCTCCTAAACTCAGGAGAAAAGCCAGTCATTTCCTACTCTTGGATGAGTATGGTACGAGGCCTCAAAGCTGTTAGAGAAGGCATGATCTGGAGAGTGGGGGATGGTACTCAGATCAAAATATGGGAGGATCCGTGGCTGCCAAGGGGTTTTACCCGCAGACCAATCACTCCGAGAGGTGTTACCATTCTCCACAGAGTGTCTGATCTCATTGATCCGTACACAGGCACGTGGGATAAAGAGCTGATCCAAGATATTTTTCGGGAGGAGGATGTGAAGCACATTCTTGCTATTCCCATTAAGCGCGGTGAAGATGATACCCCAGCCTGGCATTTTGATACGAAGGGTTTGTTCTCAGTTAAGTCGGCCTATCATGTGTTGGAGGACAATAGAGAATATGAGCAGGCAAGCAACGTGGCACATCGAGCTCTTCGGTGACATCAGATGAATCAATCAAATGGCCAAAACTTTGGAATTCCAAGCTTCAGCCAAAAATAAAACAATTCCTATGGAGGCTTGCACACAATAGTTTGCCTTTCATGCTGAATATCAAAAGAAGGGGAGTTAAAGATGTTGACACAAGATGCCCGGTGTGTAAGCGCCTAGATGAGGATGGGGGTCACTGTTTTCTCAAGTGTAAATATGTAAAGAAGTGCTGGGAAGCTCTTAATGTTGAGAAGGTGCGAATCAGGCTGCTCGAAATGACATCCCCTCAGGATATTGTGCAATATGTCTTAGGCTTGAAAGGAAATGATGGAGCTATAGTTACTGCTCTCCTGTGGACATGGTGGGATGCAAGGAATAAATCCAATGCTGAAAAAAGAATGCCGACGATTGCAGAAGTGCAGTACAGAACCCTGGAGGCGGCCTCTAACTCAAACTTGGTGCAGCGAATGGTCTCCATGGACAGTCCAAGGCAACAACAGAGCCCATGCAGATGGCACCCTCCACCTGCGAATATTCTAAAGATAAATATTGATGGAGCTTTTTGTGAGAAGGAGAAAAAAGGGGCGTGGGGCTTTGTGATAAGAGACTGTGATGGGCATGGAGTCCTGGCTGGCTCAGGCAACTTATTAGCGGTGAATGATGCTTTGTCTGCAGAAGCTGAAGCATGCCTTGCAGCGCTAAATGCCGCTATGGATGCAGGTATCTCGCAAGTGATTGTGGAGACTGATTCCACTAGCCTTGTTGCAGCTCTTCAATCACCATCTTTTGATCAGGCGCCTGGAGGTGTTATTTTCAGGGAAGCTCATAGCCTGTTAGCTTTGCATTTCACTGTGCATGGGATTTGTTTCGTTCGTCGTACTTGTAATCGATATGCGCATGAGTTAGCTCGTTCTGGCTTAGCTCGGGACCCAGACGCTCCAATCATATGGAGTGATCCCCTCCCTAGTTTTGTAAATACTTTGGGGGATCACGATCTCGCTGATCCATCTTCTGTTGAATAAAGAATGAGCAAGTTTGCGCTTCAAAAAAAACTCATATAATATTATTAATCCAATGAAATATATAATAACATTAAATTTAAGGTAGAAAGTGTAGAACTCCGTTGTACTGGAGTGAGACAGGTGAAAGGCAGTTGTTTGGATGACATCATCAGAGAGGCGGAAAAGCAAGTTCAGATTATCCGGGAAAACTTGAGGATTGCTCAGTCTAGACAGAAGAGTTATGCAGATGGAAAAAGGAGAGACGTGGTCTTTCAGGATGGTGATTATGTGTATCTAAAGGTGTCACCCATCAGGGGGTTGCGTCGATTCAAGGTCAAAGGGAAGTTGTCACCTCGGTTTATTGGACCTTTTAAGATTCTAGAGAGTGGGAGAATTGGCATACAGGTTGGAGTTTCCAGTTCAGTTAGCTGATGTGCATGATGTGTTCCATATATCTCAGTTGAAGAAGGGTTTTAGTCCTCATGACAAGGAGCCGTTACCCATGGATGAGTTAAACAAAAAGGAGGATCTCACTATTGTTGAACACCCTATTTGGATATTGGACACTATGACACAGGTTACCAGGAATAGTGTGATCAGGATGTGCAAAGTACAGTGGAGTAATCACGCAGAGGATGAGGCAACATGGGAAAGAGAGGATGAGCTAAAACCAGAGTTTCCAGATCTTTTTGCCAATCTATCCGAATCTCGAGTACGAGATTCTTCTTAAGGGGGTAGGATTTGTAACACCCTAATTTTGCAAATTTTAGCTTTTATTAAAATTTGCTAGAAACCTTTACTCTTGCTCTTAAGGATTATAGGGTTGTATTTAATTTCTTTTAGGCATATAAATTTTTCTAAAATAAATAAATGAACTATAAGCATTAAATGTTGCATTCATGCTGGTGCATTGCTTTTGGTTGTTTAATTCAAATTCATGTTTGAATTCTTTTGCTTGAGCTCTTTTCAAATTGATCAAACCCTTTTTCTCCTAACCCCTCAGCCTTCCCCTCTTTTGGCCCATTTTTTGTTGGTGACCCAGCAGCCCGAAGTCCGCCGGTGCCCCTCCTACTGCTTGCTCTGGCTCGCTTGCACCGTAGCAGCCCAGCGCCGCAGCTCAGTCCAGCCGGCCCACGACCGCCACCAGCGCGCTCCGCTCCTCTCCCTCGCTCGTAGCGGCCGGACCGGCGGGGCCCGCCCGTCATCCCCGCCATCGCGCTATGGCCGAGCCGGACTCGAGCTCGAGTCCGACTCCGCACCCGTGCCAGCCGCGCGCACGCCTTTCCGTGCATGGCCCGCACGCCAAGGCAGCCTCCCGACCTATTTAAGGCCGCCGCCACCCCGGGTTGAGCCAGCCGAAGCCCTAGATGCCGCCTTCTCTTGCGCCGAGCTCGCCGGAACCGTAGCTAGCGCCGCTGCCGCCGTTCCCCGCCGTCTTCACCTCCTCATCGCCGTGAAGCCGCCCCGGAGTCGCGTAAGGAGGTGAGGAGACCACCCGTGCCGCTTGTTTTTGAGCCCGTGCCTCGTGTCGCCCGTGGCCGCTCGCCGGAGTTGCGCCGCCGCGCCGCTCCGCCTCGCCGCGCCGAGCGCCGGGCGGCGCCGCAACCTAGCCGGCCGCGCCGCCCTAGATGAGTTCGCCGCCTCGCACGCTTCGCCCGGTGCAATCCGCGCACAAAACCGAGCCCCCTAGCTCGATCCCGTGCCGCACCGCCACCGCCCCGCCGCCGCTCGCCACCGACCGTTGCCCTCCGTCGTCGCCGCGCGCCTGCGTGCGTTTTGAGCCGTCGGATCGAGATCTGACGATCTCTGATGCTTTGTCCTGCATCAACAGCCAGCTGCAGCCGCCCGGGACAATAACGGTCAAACCGGCAGGACCTCCCCTTTTTGCAGAAACCCCCCTGAGTATTTTCTTTTTACAAAAATACCCTCCCGCCGTAGGAAGTTATTTACAGTTTAGTCCTTTTCTTTGTTTTAGCCCTTAATCTTTAAGTTTCTTTGCAGAATAGCCCCTACACCTTCAATAGAGCGTTTCTTGGTTGTTTTAACTCCGTTTTTAGCGTTCTTTATGCCCACGCGATCATCTCGAAGCGTAGAATAGTTTTATGTCTCTGTTTTTGTTTAGTTCGTATTGTTTGATGATTGTTTCTTATTTCTTCTTGTTATTTTCTTGTATGTGATTATTGTGGAACGTAGAGAGTGAAGTGTTTGAAGGCTTTGAAGATCAAGACGCACCGAGTTTGAGCGTACCGAGTCTTGTTGAAGGCAAGTCTTTCTTGATGCATGCCCACTTGTCCTACATAACATGCATTTAATTCACTATATGTACTTTTCTTGCTTGCATTAACTTTGACGGGAACCTATTAAGGATCATACCTAGTCTTTTACAACCTTTGCCTTGTAACCGTGTTAATAAAATTAATCTTGATGGTAGCTTTAGCTTAGCATGCTTAACCAGGTTGGTATTAATCAACTTGGATACTTTTATATTCTATGTTCCGCTTTATGTTGTTTTACTTTACACGACCACTTTGTTATGTTAATCGGAACATGGAGAACCACCAGGAAAATAGTACAACCACAAGAACTAAACGGGCAATGGTCTTGGCTGAATAATTAAGAACTTTAGCTTGGGGTGATCTTACCTGATAAGGATAAGGGATCGGCGGTACTGTGCGGTATGGACTCACTCTAGCCGGGGGTTGGGTGAGTTCTTTATTCTATGGTGGGGTATCGAACTGCTAGGGGACTTTATACCTTGCTAACTGATCCGGACCTTTTGGGTCATAACTTTCTAGGGAACCTTTGTAAAGGCCATGTAGCGACCCTATGCAACCACACCTCGGTAGTGTGGTATGGTGCCTTGCAAACCGCTTGGTTGGGTTCAAAGTTTTTCGGAGCTTTTACGCTGCTTGTGGTGAAAGTGTACAACCTCTGTAGAGTGTAAAACTATTCGATTAGCCGTACTCACGGTCAAGAGCGGCCTGGACCCTCACATGACTAAATTATGGAATTTAAATGTTAAATTGTTGTTTTATCTTTATTTATGATGTTTATACTTTATTAATTGGGTTTGTATGAACTTACATTTTTTAGTAACTATGTTGCTAATAAAACTTGACTCACTAAAATGCTAAACTGCTTGAACCTTAGCCATCCACCATACGGCCTTGCATGTTATGTTGTTTCCCTTGCTGAGTACGTCACGTGCTCACGCTTGTTTATTTTCTTGTATCTACAATACCCGGATTGCTGCTCAGACTGGGAGAACTTTGAAGATTACCCCGGTTATTTCCAGGAGTTCTAGGTGTGCGTGTCTTGAGTCAGCTACCTGTGGAGGCACTTTATCCGCTGCGAGAACTCATTATCTATGTTTCATTTAAGACTTTGGTCTTGTAATAACTCTTTAGTTGTGTGGCACTGTTTTTGGTATTCACAATGTCATTGCGTGTGTGTAACTTAATCATGGCGCACACGTAATCTATGCATTCGGTTTTGCCTTTAAAATCGGGTGTGACAATATAATGAGAGCTTGACAAAATTCATGATTTTTAAACTTTATTTGAATTTTATACAATTTTAAAACCTTTCTACGACACAATCTTCATCATGATCAGAGAACAAAATGTTTGAAATTTAGTTTCATTTCGTGTACATGGTTTTAGAGATGTCTCATAAACATTAATCTCATTTTTCCAACAACTTTACTCTTTGACTTCATGTACTTGCAGACGTCTTCGAAAAAATTACCTATAATGAAGTAAAAATTTTAAATATAGCAAATAGAGATAAAATGGTGTCAAATTTGAACATATCCTTTGTATAAGTGCATGTTGTTGATAAAAAAATTTGAAGGTGAAAAAATGATTTTTTTAATTTCTTGCCAAGAGCAAAGAAAATACTCTCGGTGAAGAATTTCTTCGCCGAGAGCCAGTCGGTTGACTCTCGGCGAAGAATTCTTCGCCGAGAGTTTTTTTGCTCTCGGCGAAGAAATTATTCGCCGAGTGTTTTATTCTTCGTCGAGAATATTATTTTTTACTCTCGCCAAAGAGATCTTCGCCGAGACCACGATATTAAGCTCTCGCCGAAGAATATTGCTCTCGGTGAAGCCTCGTTTTCCCGTAGTGCTCCCACCCGGTACTTAATACCCCGTACTAATCAATTTGGAGGTCAGGAGCAAAGGTCGATTCCTAGTGTATATATACACCTCAATCAATTCTTGACAAAGATTGGTAAAAAGAACTCTTATTTGTTCACAAGTTTATTATTAGAGAATATTATCACGAACAGTAACTTGTCTTCTCTTTTGTTTTCCCCAAATTAATCATGCAGTTATACTAAAGTGAAAAGAAGAAGGTGAAAATGATTAGTTGGATAAGGGCACTCCCAATGGAGTATTAATGGTAGTTTCTATCTCTATTAAATAGCTTGCCAACTAAGCAAAATGATGATGTGGCACCTTAATTAATGAAGAAAGAGAGTACAAATCATAGAAATGGTTTCCTCATGGAGAAACCATGTCTACTCTTGAACCAATGCACAAGAAACCATGAATTCGCCATTGGGAAGAAACCACTGGTTTCTATGAGGTTAATGCAATGCTCCTCACTGGTCAAATTAGGGGAGAGAAAGAGAAAATAATTATTGCTCGAAGACACTACCACTGTGGAGAGTAGTTTCTATAGATTTCTTGTGCTATGGAAGTCGTGTTAGTTTCCACCATTGGGACTGCCCTAAGCACGTCACGTCCCTCGTGAATGCGTTTGTTTTGGCATTAACGCTCGATGGTACAAATTTTGAAGCGTTGGAGTAGAATGCTAGGGGACTCCAATTGGTCACCTCCCCGAGAACCGTCCAACAAATTCCACCACAGGATCCTTCGGCCTTTTTCTGATCCTCTATCAGCGGAGACTATAAAACTGAAGACTACAATTGCATCGATCCTTCGCCAAACCAACGCTTTAACGTCGTCTAGCAAACATGTGCATACGGCGGTGATGTCGTCGTCCTCCAGCCGCCGCAGCAGCGGCGCCCGCCGCCACTACAAGAAGCCTCCACCGCTGTCGCCCGCGCTCAGTGAGGCGATGACGGACTGGGCGGCGCTGCCTCGGGACATCCTGCTAGCCGTCTTCCTCAAACTTGGGCCCCGGGAGATCATGGAGGGCCCGGAGCTCGCGTGCACGTCGTGGCGGCGCGTCGCGGTCGATGAGCCCATGCTGTGGCGGCGCGTCGACATGGGCACGGTTTTGGCCTGGTCAGCCGGCGGGCGCGCGGTGGCACGTGCTGCCGTCGACCGCGGTGCAGGGCAGTGCGAATCGTTCACCGGACACTGCGACCATGACTTCTTGCTCTATATGGTGGAAAGGTATTAGTATATAGACCCTGATACTCCTAGCAGGGTTAGAGTTAGAGTTATTTTCCAACTCTAGCTCTAACCCTAAACGAACTCTAGCTCTATAGGTGTTTAGATGTAACGGTTACAATGACATTAAATATATTTTTTCAATCATTAGGTGTGGGTGGAGGGAGAGAGAAAAGTTACTTTTTGGTGGACCCAACATGAACTAGCCCAATAAGCACCTCTTGGATGAGATAGTTTTTTTGGGTCGGTTAGATGCAAACCAGCTCAACCTAGTCCTCATGTTTAGATATTTTGTGCCTAGTTGAGCTCTAACTAGTTAAAACTAACTCTAACCCATGGATCCAAACAGGGCCATAGAAGAACATTCATTTAATTTACGGAACGTGGACTTGTGGAGTAGTCATTGTTGTCGGTGTCCATCTAATTATTGATTACAAATGTATTGTTGGGACTGCAAGAAAAACACGTTAGAGTGGTTTATTATTTTCGAAAACAATGACTGATTTACGTTCTTATATTATTATTACGGCAGCTTAGCTTGTTTTGGCGATTGGCATGTAATTGTTCTGAAATTTGTATATTATACTTCTTTCTTGTACTACTTTTCGTTGGGCATCTTACAATGTTTTCACTTTTCAGTCACAGTGCCCTGTTCCAAACAAAAGGTTAAATTGGGTTAAAGATAAATAAAATGGACATACGTCATTAATGATATATTGATGAGACTTTCTTTCACTTCTTTACTTTTTTCGTGCTTATATACTCCCAGGGTTGTAGTAGTATTTTTTCTACTATATCAATGAAACGTGCACTATTTGTGCAGTTCGTTTATAAAATGTTTTGGCTGAGTTCATATTGATTTCTCTCTAACGTATGGCATTCTTTATTACAGAGCACCATCCTTGAAAAATCTACAAATCCCAAGTTTTGAAGGAGCTGTTGAAGTGTTCGACAAGGTCTTCAAGAAGGTCCCTCTCCTCGAGGATCTTGATATATCTCCATTATTTATTTGCTGTTCCTGCCACCGTAATTTGGTTGAGTCTGTGTGCCAAGCTTGCCCTCTTCTCAGGAAACTCGCAATGAGATTCTGTTACGTACCAGACAAAATTAGCGTATCAGTTACAACTATTATGTGCAAGCTACGCACCTTGGAATTGTTGGACTGTGACCTCACAGCTGACGGACTGACAGCCATACTTCATCACTGCCCTGTGCTAGAATCCCTCAAGATTACAGGTTCTTTTATTGATGGTCGGTTGGATGCTGAACTAAGGGCAAAATGTTCTAAAGTGAAGAACCTGACCCTTCCAGATGATTGTGAGTGGAGAGGGTGACGACTTTAGCTATTGACTGGGATCTTTGGTGTTCTTTCTGATGGCGTTTACGACTTTGTGGATAATAAACTTCAAGACAACTCATGCTATCAATCAATATGCAAAGTCCTTAGTGATTTTGTTGCAATGAAGCTTGATGCCATCAATGACCGTGATCCATAGTTATAAATCTTTTGTTTTCTAGTAATTTGGCAAAAAATTGCTTTGTGTCATCTTGTTTAATGAGAATTTGCACTGTTTTTGATAAATCATACGTGTACAGTAATTAGTGAAGACATGTCCACATCAGCTATAGACTACATTAATAGTAAACCATTTTTATGGTACGTCTACACAGCTATCTATAGTTGTTTTCAATATCTGCACCCATATATAAATGACAACGATCCATCATTAGCACCATATTTGTGACCATATATGTGGCCATAGAAAAACTAACAAATAAACAAGACTTCATGCGAGTTCTTGCACACACCGGAAAATAGATAATTGCCTTTGCTATCTTCGTGGTACGGGACTCATCCAAGCTCCAAGCTCCATGTTGGTGCCGTGGTGCGGGGCACCAACCTGCAGAAGAGGAAATCTACCAGTTTTGTCTGACCTCTTCACCGGAGGAGGAAAAAAAGGGACGGGGCAATTTGAGGCCCCGGGGCAAAATGAAAATTGGGGCCTAATTATTATTAGTCATGATTGGAGTGTACATGCCTGCAGTCTTCAGGATTAACATGAAATAGAAGGAGCTTGCTGCATACAATTTGGATCTAAGGCCTTGTATTATTTTTTAAAAAGCATGAGTTAGGACGAAGATTGATTAAGGATTGCCGCTAGGCACTTTGTTGGCATGGCTGAATCGTCTCGTGCATGACGCTGAGTAAATGAGGTGGCGGGGGGGGGGGGGGGGGGGGGCTAACAAATTTTTGAGGCCTTGTTCCATCGCTCACTTCGCACGCCGGGAGGCGGGGCCATGGCTTCACCAGATGGTGGGAGGGCAACACCGGGATTCATAGCAGCCCATGCATCACACGTAAAGGAAGACGCGTGATGTGGGGATGATGTTCGCGCGAGGAAGAAAGGGGATCTTGCCTATGCGGGGAGGGGAGCACTCGATCGGTCGATCCTGTCTGGGCGAGAAAACCGAGAATGTGCGTTGAGTAGTGTCAATCGGGTCACTTGTGCGTCGCGCACGCTCAATACACACCTCGATTTTTTTCACATGACCTCTAACCTTACGTGTACCTTCTTTACCATCACACCTAAACAACAAATATGACTGAGTATTGATGCAATTCTCTTATAGTAACTCATAGGGACCCTTTAGTTTAGGTTGGTATCCGGCAGTACCAACCGAAAGTAAAGCCTCGAGACACTTTAGTCTTGGTTCATAACACTAACCGAGACTAATGGGTTACCAATTGAACTAAAGCTTCCATCGCCGGTGGCATTCTGTGATTGTTGTTTTCAACTCGGTCTAAAGGCTTTAGTCTCATGTTCAAAATCAACGTGGACTAAAGGGGATGGAATGTAAGTTGTTGTTTTCTACTAGTGCCACATCAACGAATTTGTTGACATGTCAGAGTTATTCACTACTAGAGAAAGGATGTTCATTACGGGTCCAATTCCCCTTTAGTACCAGGTGTTGAACAGGTATTGTCCCTTCGGTACTAAAGTAGGGGTGTCTTTAGTACCGGGTACTCAATCCGTTGTTTTGTCCAGACTATTTTTCTTTCTTTCCCTTTTCTTCATTTCCTCTTTTTTGTTCTTCTCTTTTCCTTTATTTTCTTCTTTTATTCTTCAATTGTTCACACAAGACTCACACAAGTGGATTCAACAATAAAAATCATCAAGTTACAACGTCAATTTGATTCAATCAAATCATTTGTATAGGATTCGTAAGTTACTACATCGATTTGATACAACAAATCACAAAGGAACATCACACCAAAATAGAATCACAATGAAATGATCATCACTCCAGAATCATGTGAAAAACCACAAGAATATTCTTCAGCTATCGATGCTCCTCCTACACGCCGCCGCGTGCCTTCAATGTAGCGCCCGTGCCTCCTGAGTACTCCTCTCGCGTGCCACTGCACCCAAGCTGCACCTCTGCCCACTGTTGCGGCCGCATGTAGGCCTCCGCTCCTGCCAGAGGCCGTGGTCCAACTCTGCACCTCTGCGCCTCTGCTAGAGGTTTTGACCCCAGCTCGAGCGGGCCGCCACTCGCATGGTCCTAGTCGGGCGGCCCCGCTGGCCGATCACCACTCCCGCTGACGGCCTGGTCCGCCGACCACTCTGGCATATGTCTTGCAGACTGAGAGAGAGAGAGAGAGAGAGAGAGAGAGAGAGAGATGTGGCTAGCAGTGAACGAAAGTGGAGGATAATTAGCCCTGCACATGGTTCGGTCTCAACCCAGCGAAACCGTGGAACCAGACCACATCAAACCATGTGGGACGGGTCTGTACGGGTTGGCTTGATGCCGGTTTAGAACCAGCGAACCCGTAGAAATTGTTCTCCACGGCTGCCCAGGGAACAATATGTGGCCCAGGGAAGAAGACGATGACCATATATGCCGCACCGGCATCGATGTTCGTATCATGGAGTAGTCAAATAAAGAACGGCGAAGTGGAAGACTGATGGAAGATGAGGTCAGGTACCTGCAGGCTACAAGGGTCGCGGTAGGCATCGCCCTACCTGTGAGTACTCCGTAATTGTGATCGGTCTAAACCGCAAACCATCGAACCCACCGGTTTGTAAACCGCTGACGGGACTCCCTCATGGTTTGGGTTGGTTTTAAACCAGAAACTAGTAAAACCAGACCATGTACAGGGCTAAGGATAATGTTGAGGGAGACGAGAGATCGATAAGGGACTGAGATAAATGAATAGGAGCGGACGATCCTTCGTCGCTGGGATGCAGGCTTTAGTACCACTGGTATTAATTTGGAACATTTAACACCTGGTGTAGTTACCACCCGGTACTAAAGGGGCTTGGACATTTAGTACCGGGTGCCCACCCGGTACTAAAAGGGGTCACAAGTTGCGCTTCGAGGTCCTAGCTTCCCACTCGGTACTAATGCATCCATTAGTACCAGGTGCAAAAATAGTTGGTATTGTGGGTCAAGATTGAAATCGATTCTCTGGTAGTGGTTTATGAGGAGAGAAGAGGGAGGTGTCAAGGCTCCCAATGCTAGAAACTACCATAGCTTCTACACTCCAAGACTTTTGTGTCAAGAAACTATCTTTCACAATGCAACTTTCTATTGAGAGAATTCCTTATTTGACACTGAGAAACTTACCCATCCCTTACTTGGCCCTCGAAATTCTTTTCCTTCCCTATTTGACACTCGTTGAAACTTCATCCCTTATATGACACTGCAATCCATTTGGTGTGCTAACGGTGTTAAGTCTGAGTTGAAAAGACGCTTTTACCCCTTCTGTACTACAAAATGAGCTGACAACACAATTTTTCTTTTGCACCTGTACCAATGTCAGGAACAATTCTGCATCATTTTGTTGCATCATTTTTTTTGCATTATTTAAACACCAATTTGCATCAATTTACCAGAGCAACACCACGCCGGGTTGGAGTTGTGGCCCGAGCCGCAGGACGCCGGGTGGGGGTAACGGCTGCCGCATCTTGCATGGTTGGGGTCGTAGCCGCCCCAGCTTGCACGGTGGGGGTCGCGGCCGGAGCCACTGCTTGATCGGCGGCACGCGCGCCCGTTGCATCTCCCGGGTTGCCGCCCTGATCGTCCTCCATTGCGCGTCGCTGCCTCTAGGTTTAGGGTTTGTCGAAGAGGACCAGAAGCAATCACGATTCGGAAAGGAGGTGCGTGAGGGTTCAAGGGGTCAAAGTGAATAGGTAAGGGTAATTTTATTCATTGACCTGAAAACTGACAGGTGGGCCAATGCATTTTCAGGGAAATGACTAACAGAACCAATGGCAGTGTTATATAAGGGATGAAGTTTCAAGAGTGTCAAATAAAGGAAAAAATTTTGGAGGGCCAAAGAAGGGATGGGTAAGTTTCTCAGTGTCAAATAAGGAATTCTCTCTTTTTTATCTAGTATCCCATGACACACCTGTCTCTCACAAATGGTCTCGATTTGCGTGAAGACTTGGTTTGTTAGTTCTACTTGGTATCTTATGTTTTCCCTCTCTTTTTTCAATAAATGTAGTACCACATCAGCAAAAGGCTATAAATGATAGTGTAATTAATAGACTTAGACTCCATGATGAAGTGTGCATTGTGAATGCCCTCATGGGATAAGAAAAAAGTGTCATTATCATGATACTCAACTGACACATTCCTAAAGTCTAAGGTCTTGGTAAATGTGTGATGACACTCACCTCTAAGGGCAGTCCCAATGGATGATTTCTAGTTCCAAGCTCCAAGACTAATTAATGTCTATAGAAACTATGCTTCCCAACCCATGGTTTCCATAACAGCATTCATTCAAAGGATAAATTAAATGTCACTCTAAAATGAGATGGATCAATTGTGCAGATCTGTACAATACGTGCTGCCACATTTATACATGTTCATGAAGACAGGACACACATCAGCAAAGAAATAAAAACCAGTACAACTCCAAAAACCATATATTCCAGAATGATATATAGCAACCCATAGCTGTGACCATACTATAGTTAATAATAGCAATCAAGAAATAAAAATGATGAGCAACAAGTTCATAACACAGGAATCCTCCAGGACCAATCAGGTTGTAAAAATTACATAAGCATCATCTCAGCTTCGTCTATGTTTCACAAGAATCCGGGGAGTCCTCGAGAACCAGGTTGCAAAATAAGGCATCAAGTTCCACAGCATCATCTACGATACAGGACGTGAGTTAGGAGCAGATCAATTACTGGGAAGCTAATTCATAGCAAGAAAGCAATTGATTTAGGTAGTCATCAGATCTGTCACGAACGAACAATTGAGGTTCCCAATCATGAGATCAAGAATGTCACTACCCAAGTCTGACCCTAGGCGGTTCTGAATATTCTGAAGTTTGATGCTCACCTTGAATGTGCGTACGCCGCGTGGTGACTCCATGTCTCGCCGAACCAGGTGCCTGGGAGCATGCCAGAGCCCGACATGAGCGGGAGCTCACCGGCCGCCGCGCCGCGGCCGGCCGACGAGGAGGCGGGCGGAGAGACCAGCCTAGACCCGACATGGTGGATGCCGCCAACATCCTGCCTGCCGGTGAGATGCCCGCCGCGGGATCGAGCTGCGCGTCATGGGAACACTATGTGCCGCGAGGAAGGAGTTGCAGGCCGCGGGAACAAGCTGCGCGCACGGGAGGAGGTTCGCACGGGGAAGGAACGACGGGGAAGGAGCTGTGCGAGGGCGGAACATCGGATCCGGGCGGAGGAGGATAGAAACGACTGGTTTCTCCCCATCGCGATTTTCATCGTTTCTCGGCGTCTCGGTGCAAGAGTCGACGCCGTTTCGTGATGTAGAAACGGTTTCTCCATTTTCTCCTCTCTATCTTCATTATTACACATGCCACATCAGCAAAACCTTGAGTTGTCAAGGTAATAAATGAGGATAGAAACCACAATAAATCTCCCATTGGGACTGCCCTAAAGGTAGTCCCAATGGGAAATTTAATGTAGTTTATATCCTCATTAATTATCATGATAGCTCATTTTTCTGATGTGGCACAAGAATTAATGAGAAGAGAAGGGGAAAAACGAAGAAACCGTTTCTACAACAGGAAACGACGTCGATGCTGGTACCGAGAAGGGAAGAAACGAGCTGAATCGTGTTGGGAAGAAACCACTGGTTTCTTAACTTGCGCCCTCCAGCTAGGTCAATTGCTCCACGGCCATGGCAGCTCCTTCCCACGCGCGTCTATCTCTCCCTACGAGCGCTCGGCCTCTCTGTCTTTTTTTTTGAGTGAAACAGGAGGGGAGACCCCTACTGGTTATATATTAAAAAGAAATAGAAACTGAGTACAACCAAAACAGAAAATCAAGAGACAAAAAGGTTTGGTGAAAAATCAAAAAGATTACACATAAGCTTCTAGCCATAAAACCAATTGTTGTTTGAGACTAGGTTTTGCTCTTAGGATAACTAGAGCAAACTCCTTCCGAAAGCAAGCCTTAGCTGACTGCAACGATGGTTGTAGACCGTTAAAGATGAAGTCATTGCGGGCCATCCAAATCGACTAACTCATGATGATGATGATATCCATGAAGAAAGACAAGTTAAGCTGGTGACGAAATGAGGTAAGGACATCAAAAGGGTCGCCGACCCCAATTAGCAAGTTTAAGGATGCCCAACAGCTGCGTGCAAAATTGCAATTGAGAAAAAGATGCTCCAAAGTTTCCTCAGCATGCAGATTGCAAAGAACACACTCATACGATGGTATAACTTGATTGCGGCGCCGAAGAATGTTTCTTGTACTCAGCCGATCCTTAAGCAACAGCCAGAAAAAAACCTTGTGTCTTTTTTGCACTGATGATTTCCACAACCATTTGAAAGCCTGAGGCACCTGCCTAAGGCCAAGAAGATGAAGATAGGCACGTCTGGGAGAAAAATAAGGTCCCCATCTATAAAACCAAATGTCATCTGAATCCGAGTTGTCAAGGGCATCCAAAGATTGTGCAAAAACCAACGCCTGATCAAAGGCCTCTTCTGAAAGTGGCCACTGAAAAAGATTACCAATGTCCAATGTCCTAGCTTTAGCAATGGAAATGAATTCCAATCTTGAGAAAGAGAACAAGTGAGGATAGGCTTGACTAGGGACTGGGTCACACCACAGATCATGCCAAAGAGAGCAAGAACTCCCTGATTGTACTAAAACCGAAGCACAGGTTTTGAATTTGCCCAAAAGCTTTAAAACATCTCTCCACCAGAAGGAACCTTTCAAGGTATGATTAGGTAACCTACCACTTCGATAGTGCTTTTCCCATATCAAATGTACCCAAGGAACGTCAGCCTTATTAAAGAATTTATGAAGATTTTTGAGCAACAAGGCCTCATTGTGAATTTCAAGCTGTAAAACACCAAGACCACCTTCAGATTTAGGGAGGCAAGCTTTCGGTGTTTTAGACCGGCAACCTACTACGGGGAGTACCCGAAGTAGATGATTGTGACTCGCCGAGATCGGTAACTCGAAGGAAGAGACACGTGGCACACAATTTAGACAGGTTCGGGCCGCGAGGTGCGTAATACCCTACGTCCTGTATGCTGCGTAGCTCTGGATTAATAGGGCACGATTACAAGATGGTGCAATGGTGCGCTGTGAGTTGTATGAGAGAAGATTGGATGCTAGAGATCGGTCCCTGCCTCGCCTTATATAGTCCGGGAGGCAGGGTTACAAGTCGGAGTAGGGAGAGAGTACTAGTCGAGTACGTCTAGGAGTCCTCTATACAGTGCGGAACATGTACAGCTCCCTAACCGAGTACTACTCCCGCGTAGTCCTCGCGCTCCACGCCTTCAGGTGCCGTGTAGCGCAAGCCGGGTAGTCCCAGGGGCCCACCGAGTAGTCGGTCCTGGAACCCACCGAGGTAGTGGGCCCAGGGAGGTCCATACGACAAGCCCCCGAGTACTTTGTAGTCGAGAAGGATAGCTTCAAGTGGTCTTGACGGCCTTAACGAATAGTCCTCAAGCATCCCCGAGAGCTATAAGTCAAAAGTCCTCAAGAGTAGTCGAAGCATCCCGAGGCTGGAATGTACTCCAGCTGATGTTTGAGCAATCTTGAAGTCTTCTCAAGTAGTCCCAAGCGTCCTCGAAAACTGCCTTCGAAGGTCTTCAAAAAACTGCCTGTCTTGTCTTGAAGTCGAAGCTGGTATGGAGGTGCGACTTGCAAAACCGCACTCCACATGGAGTAGCCCCCGAGCCCTGAGCCGCGGGCTCTAGCTGAGGGTCCATCTGAAATCTTGGCAAGAAAATTCCGAAAAATCCGCAGAGAAAAACCGAAGGACACGTGGCACGGATCCCCCGAGCCTTGAGTCGAGTACTTCCTCTCGAATTGAAGGGTCTTCTTGGAGAATGTGTCCTGAGATGCTCTTGAGACTAGCCGCTTCCCAGGTAGTCGAGTAGAAGTAGCCGAGCCCCCGAGGTGAGGCGCGTCGACTAGTAGGATACGAAGAGTCACGCGCAGCCGCTGAGTCAGCCACGCGTGGACTTATCCGGCCGCCCGTTGCGGAGCCGATTTGGCTTATAAATAGAAGCCAAAACCCTTAGGGTTTTTCACCAATTCGAGCCGCAGCCATTCCATTTGCATCTTGAAGCGAATCCACTCCCAGCACCTGGTGCCGCCGTAGTAGATCCAAGCGCGCCGCCACCCGAAGCCTTTAGGGTAGCCCCCGAGCGGATGCGAGTGAAGACGCCTTGCACTTGGAGGATGAAGCCGTCGCCGTCCAAGACGTCCAAGGCCGCCGGGAAGAAGAGGGGCCGCGAAGAGGCCGCCGCGGCTGCCACCGGAGCGGCGCCGCCCATGTCTCCACCGCGAGCTGATCCGAGCCACGAGTGGAAGAAATCCAAAGTGAAGACGGAGGACCGGCCGACCCTCCGAACAGTGGGTTCATCAGGGAAAAGGAAGTCGACATGTGGAGATCCGCCGCTGGAGATCCATATCCGATGGAGAAGGCCGAAGATGAGATCCCGATGTTCTCGCGGTTCGTGGAACGTGGTCTTGCGCTCCCAGCCAGCGACTTCTTCAAGGGGCTGCTCGGGTACTACGGGATCGAGTACCTGAACCTGAACCCCAACGGCATCTTCCACACGTCGGTCTTCGTCCACTTCTGCGAAGCCTTCCTCGGGATCAAGCTGCACTAGGTGCTTTTCCGGAAGTTTTTCCGCGTCAAGCCGCAACCAAGTGCCTCCAACCCCAGGGTAGTCGGAGGAGCCGGCATCCAGCTGAGGGAGGATGCCGCGGAGCAGTACTTGGCGTACAAACTTGTCGACTCCAACACGGATTGGAAGACCAGGTGGTTCTACATCACGAACCACCACCCTGGCCTGCCGAAGCCGAGCGGACGGCAGCCCAGGCACCGTGAGTGGTGGAACATGGAGCCCACCATGCAAGAAGGAATCCAGCTCCCCGAGCTGCTAGCACGCATCAAAGTGCTCAGGGAGGCGGGACTGAGGGCCGAGCACGTGGCCTTCAGTTTCATGAAGCGCAGGATCCAGCCGTTGATGGCTCGGGAGACCCTGGGCTTCGAGTACACCGGCGACGACGACACGTCGCGGATGCCGGGAGGCGAGCTGGATGACAACGACGTCGTCGAGAGGTTGTCGCGGATCTTCAAGGACATGCCTCCATACACGGCGTGCCCGGTCGAGGAGTACTCCGCCGCGCGCCCGCCCAAGGAGGTGAGTAGTTGTACTCCCTTGGTCGAGTAGTGATTACTTGTAGTAGAGTTGCTGACGTCTTGTGTCTTGCGCAGGATGATGTGAAGAGGTTCACCTCCGAGCCGCAACCGCCACCGAGCGAGATCGAGATCCCAGTGGAGGGGAAGGTGAAGGAGCACCGCGAAGTCGGTGAAGGCGACGACACCGTCATCGTGGAAGATACCTCCGATGACGACGAAGAAGACGAAGAGACGCTGCAGGACCGCTTCCAGCTGCGGTCGAGGTTTAGTCGCTCGGGCTTGCCTCATGTTCCGCTGGTACAAGACCCTCCGGCTAGCCTGGAGGCTAGCCTTGCTGCGCCGCCACGGAAGCTGCGCAACCTCGCCAGGAAGCGGGTGACGAAGAAGCTGAAGGTCTCGGAGGCCACGCCTCATGAGGTAAGTTGTCTTGAGCAGAATAGTCGAGTACCCGTTGTTCGAGTACGTTGCTGACGAGTAGTCTTTGTATGCAGGAGGTGCCGCCAGCGGAGCCCGTCGAAGAGGGCGACGAGGGCGTGTGGGATACGGTGGGGGAACCGGCTGGAAGTCGTAGTCCAGCCCCCACTGTTGAAGAACTCCTGGCGCAACTGGAGCGCCAGCCCCCTGCTCCAGAAGAGAGCACAGGACCCGTGGCCGCCGCCGTTGGAGAGGTGGTGGCCTCAGGAGCGCAGGAGACGTCTGCGCCGGCCGCCGCCGCCGTGGAGGAGGCAGTAGCCGCAGGGGCGGAGGAGGAGGCGCCCGCCGAGGGTGGACTGGTTGATATTGCCAGCATCCTCGGTGCTCCGGCCGTGACCATTGTCCGGTCGAACTTGTAAGTACCATATCCTCACGAGTAGTACTTGCTGCAGTAGTCGATCTTGTCTGACGACCCTCCGTGAATATTTCTGCAGAAAATCCATGGATCTGACCTGGGATGGGGACGAGCCCTCATCAGCGGTGGCGGAAGAAGTTGCGCCGCCCGCCGAAGAGACCACTCCCGCTGCCCAAGCCGTGACCGAGCCACTGGCTACCGAAACGCCGCTGCAAGAGGCCAGTGTAGTCGAAGGTGAGTACCCTTCGTGAAGCTGCGGAGCTCCAGGAGGAGTAGTCGTAGGCACTGATGCACATGTTGTTTTGTTGACAGGCGCTAAAGGTGGTGACATCCCTGCGGGGGTGCCAATGCAGAGGTTGACACCAGAGGCCCGGAGGAGGCGGCGAAGGAGCCCCCGAGCCTATGGCGGAGGTCGTCGAGAAGACCGCCGGGGGAGAGGCGGTCACCACGTCGCCAGAGATTGCTCTGGAGGTGGCTATCCTCTCCCCTGAGATCCAAGACGCAGAGCCCATCCGTTCTGCACCGATGACGGAGGCCACCTCGGGTAGCCGCGGCGGGATAGAGCTTCTTGCGGACGATCTCGTCGAGCCGGCGACGGTAGCCAAGCACCTGGAGGCGATCCGTCGAGCCGAGCAATGGATGAAGGTAAGTAGCCGTAGCCTTTCGAGTAGTCAATCCTTTTGCCGTTGAGTACTCTTCATGACTTGAGTTGTCTTGTGCAGGATGTCGCGGAGCGGTCCCGCGACAAGTCGAACCTGCTGCAGGGTTATGGCGACACCGTGCTCCGAGCAGAGGCGCTGGAGGAGCAACTTGTGAAGTCGCGGAAACACGCGGTTGCCATGCAATCAAAGCTCGACGCCGCCTTCGCCAAGTACCACAACGACGTCTAGGAGTTGCAGGCGAAGGGCGACGACTTGGTGCGGAAGAACAAGGGCCTCCGCAACAAGAATAAAGGTATATCCTTCGACTTGTCGAGTACTTGTTGGAAGTCGAGAAGCATCTGACCCGCTGTTGCATTGCTGTGTTGCAGAGCTTGATGGCCGGTGGAGCGGTACCGAAGGCCTCGGAGATGAGCATGAAGAACCTCTTCTACCGGGAGCAAGAAGCCCGCCGGGGTACTCGAGCTCGACTACAAGGAACTCGCCTTCGAGTGCGAGAAGCATATGGAGCCGAGGATTGCCTCGACAGAGATCTCGTCAATCGCTACAAATCTTTGCGAGAAATTGAACGAAGATCGCGAGGCATTGCGGGCCCGGTTGAAGGAGTTGGAGGAGGCCGCTCCGCCGATCGCAAGGCTCCCGGTGCCGCACCCGGCGGCCCCAAGATCGCTCCTCCGGTGGATCGCCTTCGTGAGGCTCCAAGCCGGGCCGGCCGCCTACGTCAAGCATATGGCCGGGTCGATCCCAAGACAAGTCTTGGCCTTCATGAAGTCGTACTTCCCGAAGGCTCCGGTGGAGGTGGTCGCCGGCGGGGTAGCCGCCAAGCGCTCCGATGAGCGGTATACGCGTAGCCGCCGGGAGCGGATGGCTCCCATCGCGGAGCGGTGTAGCCGAGAAGCCCGAACCTCCGGTAGCCCCGTAATAAGTAGCTAGTAGCCATAGTTGTACAGGAAAACAATTGTAATGAATTGTTCAAGTATCAATGAAAGAAAATTTTCCAGCAATGAGTACTTGTAGTCGCGATCTCAGAGTGCGGAGCGCCAATCGTGGAGTGGGTGCGAGTAGTAGTACTCGACTTTAGTAGTCCCGTTGTAGGGAGTAGGCAGTAAATAAGTTGATGAACGATCAATCTTTATTACTGAAGAAGTACACCTGGGTGGCCAGGGCCGTGGTTACAAAGTAGTCGCCTGGACCCGGAGGCCGCTTACAGCTAAGTAGCACTGGAGCGGGTAGCCGCTTACAGCAGGTGATCCATAGGTAGCCGTGTAGGCTGGATCGTAGATCCGTAAGTAGCCGCGCAGGCTGGATCTTGGAGTGTGGTCTCTTGGTAGACCGCTGCTAGAGTCCTTGACGCTCGTCGCAGCCCAGGATCCGTAGGTAGCCGCGCGGGCTGGATCCTGGAGAGGGGAAGTCCGGAGACTGGGGCCAGGACCCGGAGGGTCGCTTACGGCTAGGGGGCGTTGATGTAGTCGATTAGACTTGAACCCCGGAGTAGTCGTGTAGACTAGGTGTAGAATCGACAGAGTTGGTCGATGTTCCACGAGCTGTTGACGTCTTCGCCTTCAAGTGTTTGGAGGCGGTAGGAGCCCGGCCCGGTCACCTTAGCCACGGTGAAAGGGCCTTCCCGTGGGGAGCCGAGCTTGTGAAGTCCTTCCGTGTTACGGATACGGCGGAGGACAAGATCTCCAACGTTGAAGGAGCGTTCCTTGACGTTGCGATCATGGTAGCGTCGGATACCCTCCGGGTACCTTGCCGATTGGACGAGGGCGGCGCAGCCGAGCTTCTTCGAGGCGTCGATGTCAACTCGTCCGTCGTCTTCCGAGACGCCTTCGTCGTAGTGCTCCACCGCCGGCGAGTTCCATATGACGTCGGCGGGGCGGATGGCTTCGCAGCCGTAGACCGAGAAGTAGGGGGGATTGCCCCGTTGGCTTGGATGGTTGAGTCCGTAGCCCCCAGAGTGCGTTGGGTAGTTCCTTGATCCACTTGCCCCCTTTGGAGTTAGCAGCGTCGTGAAGCCGCTTCTTGAGGGCGTCGAGCACCATCCCATTGGCGCGCTCGACTTGTCCGTTGGCCCGTGGATGGGCGACTGAGACGTATCGGACGTCAATCCCACTGTTCTCGCAGTACTCCCAGAACTGGTGGTTGTTGAAGTTGGACCCCAGGTCTGTGATGATGCGGTGGGGTAGCCCATAGCGGTGTACGAGTTCATCCCAGAAGTCGAGTACTCGTCGCCTTGGGGCATGTGACCGGCTTGACCTCAATCCACTTGGTGAACTTGTCGATAGCCACCGGTACCCGTTGAATCCTCCCGGCGCGGTTGGCGGTGGCCCAATCATGTCGAGCCCCCGGCGGGCAAAGGGCCGGGTTGGCGGTATGGTGACTAGCTTGTAGGCCGGGACATGCTTCGCCGCTCGGCGAAGTACCGACATCCTTGACACCTTCTCGACGAGTTCTTCGGCATCGCCCGGGGCCGTGGGGCCGCAGGGAATGCTCGCCGGAAGGCCTTGCCGACCGGCCGTTCGTGAAGACGCGTGGTTGCCGCGCACGCCCTTGTGGATCTCGTCCAAGATGTCCTTTCCTTCTTCACGAGGGACGCACTTCATGAGTACTCCGAAGATGCGCTCCGCTTGTAAAGCTTGTCTCCGACGAGGACGTAAGACTTGGCGCGGCGGACGAGTTGTTCGGCCGCGTTCTTGTCGGAGGGGACCTCTCGCTCGCTGAGGTAGTCGATGAAGGGTTGCCTCCAGTCCACGTCGATCATCATGACCTCCTGCCCAGCTGGTGGATGGGCTAGGACAGTGGTCGGTGGCGCCGGCTCCGGGATGGATGGCGCGTGAAGCTCATGAACGAAGACGCCCGCTGGTACTTGAGCGCGGGTGGATCCAAGCTTCGAGAGGACGTCCGCCGCAACGTTGTTGTCGAGGACGATGTGGTGGAACTCGAGACCATAGAATTTGTTCTCGAGCTTGCGGACTTCTAGGCAGTAGGCGTCCATGTTCTCCTTGTTGCGGTCCCAGGACTTGTTGACTTGGTTGATGACCACTGCGGAGTCGCCGTAGACTAGTAGCAGCTTGATGCCCAGTGAAGCCGCGAGGCGGAGCCCTGTAGGAGAGCTTCGTACTCGGCTTCGTTGTTTGAGACCTTCCAGAAGATCTGCAGGACGTACTTGAGTTGTTCGCCCGTTGGAGAGATCGGGAGTACCCCCGCGCCGCGCCCTCGAGGTTGAGTGAGCCATCAAAGTACATCACCCAATGCTGCGGTCGCACGGTGGGAGTAGGCAACAGTTCTCCCGCCACTCGCCATGAAATCGACTAGTGCTGCGACTTGATGGCTGTGAGTGGCTTGAAATCGATGGTGAGGACGCCGAGCTCGACGGCCCCACTTGGAGATTCTTCCGGTGGCGTCTTGGTTCCTCAGGATGTCGCCGAGCGGGTAGTCGGTGACGACGGAGACCGAGTACTCCCGGAAGTAGTGTCGTAGCTTCCGCGAGGTGATGAGTAGAGCGTACGGGGAGCTTCGCACGGGCCGGTAGCGAGCCTTGGACTCGATAGGACCTCGCCGACGAAGTAGACCGGGCGCCGGACCGGGTAGGCGTGGCCGTCTTCCCCGCCGCTCGACAACGATGGCGATGCGACCACGTGAGTAGTCGCGACTAGGTAGAGCAAGAGGCCGCTCGCCCTTGTGAGGAGCCGTGAGGATTGGTGGCTTTGACAGGAAGTCCTTGAGCTGGGCAAGGGCTTGATCCGCCTCTGGAGTCCACATGAAACTTCTCGTGATGCTTGAGTAGTTTGAAGAAGGGGAGGCCCCGTTCTCCTAGCCTCGAGATGAATCTGTTCAATGCCGCCATGCACCCCGTCAGCTTCTGGACGTCTTTGATGCTCGTGGGAGCTTTCATGCTGGTGATGGCGGAGATCTTCTCGGGGGTTGGCTTCAATGCCGCGCGGGCGATGATGAAGCCGAGTAGTTTGCCCGAAGGGACGCCGAAGACGCACTTGTTCGGGTTGAGCTTCCAGCGGTACTCGCGTAGCGATGCGAAGGTCTCTTCAAGGTCGTCGATGAGGGTACTGGAGTCCCTGGTCTTGACAACTACGTCATCCACGTAAGCCTCGACGTTCTTGTTGAGTTCCCGCTTGAAGCAGGCCTGGATGGCCCGTTGATAGGTAGCGCTGACGTTCTTCAACCCGAATGACATGGTCGTGTAGCAGAACGCGCCAAACGGGGTGATGAACGCGGTCTTTTCCTGGTCTTCCTCTTTGATTGTGATCTGGTGGTACCCGGAGTAGCAGTCGAGGAAGCAAAGCAGGTCGCAGCCCGCCGTGGAGTCGATGACTTGATCAATCCGCGGCAACCCGAAGGGGTCCTTGGGGCAGTGCTTGTTGAGGTCGGTGTAGTCGACGCACATCCTCCACTCGTTCGAGTTCTTGCGGACGAGGATGGGGTTGGCGAGCCACTCAGGATGAAAGACTTCTCTGATGAAGCCAGCTGCAAGTAGCTTGGCGAGCTCCTTCTTGATGGCGTCCCGTCTGTCGTCGGCAAAACGTCGGAGGTGTTGTCGCTTAGGGGTGGCCTTTGGATCGACGTTAAGGCAGTGCTCAATCAGCTCCCTGGGCACTCCTGGCATGTCCGTCGGCTTCCACGCGAAGATGTCGCGGTTAGCCCGAAGAAAGCCGATGAGCGCGTCTTCCTATTTGGGGTCGAGGCCGGCCCCGATGGTGGTGGTCTTGCCGGGGTCGCTCTGTTCCAAGGTCGACCGTCCCGACGAGTACCTCCTCGGGTGGGCGAGGCTTATTGGCGCTGTCAGACTTCTCTGGGATGTCGAGTTCGCTTGTAGCAAGCTTCTTCGACGCGGCGTAGACCTCCATCATCGCGTTGGGTACTTGGTTTGTGGAAGCGATCACCACGGCTTCTGTGTCGCAGTCATGGGAGATCTTCAAGTCCCCTTGGAGGGAGAGTACACCGGCCGGACTTGGCATCTTGAGTACCAAGTAGGTGTAGTGGGGCACCGCCATGAACTTGGCGATGGCCGGTCTGCCGAGGATGGCGTGGTAAGAGGTCTCGAAATCCGCGACCTCGAATTTGATGTACTCGGTGCGGTAGTTGTCCCGAGACGCCCCGAAGGTAACTGGCAGTACCACTGAGCCCAGTGGGATAGCCGCGTTGCCTGGGAGATGCCGTAGAAGGGCGTGCTGCTCTTGGTGAGCATGGGGGTGACGTCGAGCTTCATTTTCTTCAAGGTTTTGGTGAAGAGGACATTGAGCCCGCTTCCACCGTCGATTAGCACCTTGTTGAGCTTGGAGCCCGCCACCGTTGGCTTCAGGACGAGGGGGAACCGTCCTGGTTCGGAGAAGCTGGTCCATTGGTCCGCGCGGCTGAAGGTGATGGGTACCTCCGACCACCTGAGAGGGGTCGGGACCGCTGGCTCAATGGACATCACTTCACGACGGGTAGCCTTCGCTCCCGCTCGCCGGCAGTCCGCCGAAGAGGACGTTGACGGTCTTCTCGGGTTCTTGGAAGTCGTTGTTGTCGCCGTCCTTCTTC
The DNA here is from genome assembly GCA_947561735.1 of Cenchrus americanus. NCBI lineage: Eukaryota > Viridiplantae > Streptophyta > Magnoliopsida > Poales > Poaceae > Cenchrus > Cenchrus americanus. Next base: position 69,456,237 of record OX387242.1, read on the forward strand.
TTGCCCTTTTGGTCGTGAGGGTGCGGTGGCTCCGGGGTATCCTTGAGTGCATGCCTGAGCTGGTAGCATTGCTCGGTAGTGTGGTTGCCGTTCGGATGCCACGGGCACTTCTCCTTCAGCAGGTCTTTGAAACCGCCAGGGTTCTTCTTCGAGTTCCCTTTCGCAGGGCGCTGGATAGCCGCGACGGTGTTGTCTGGCTTGCGCTTGCGGTTGGGACCCGAGTAGTTCGTTGTTGTTGTTGTTGCGGCCGCCTTGGTTTGCATTGCCGCGCCGCCGCCGCCCGGTTCTCGCTTGGACTTGCCGCGGATGGCGCCGTACTTGGCGTTGGCCTTGTCCTCTTCATCCGCCCGAGACGTGATCATGTCCTTGAGGTGGGGGATGGACCTGGGGCGGCGACGACCGAAGTCCTCGAAGGTGCGGCGATGGTAGAGGCCGTCCTGGAAGAGGTCGATGACCTCCTTGTCGGTGACGTCGACGACGGTAGCGCGCTTGTCGAAAAAGCGGCGCATGTACTTGCGGAGGGTCTCGCCCTGTTCCTGCTTGATCATGGCTAGGTCCATGTGAGTACCCGAACGGCCCATGGCGCCCGCGAAGTTGCTCGTGAACTGCTCCTTGAGCTGGTCGCACTTGTCGATCGAGTGCTTGTCGAGCGACTCGAGCCAAGTGAGTGGTGCTTGGTTCAGACAGAAGGGGAAGTAGAGGCATTTGGTGTCGCTGTTGCCGCCAGCGTTCTCGATGGAGAGGGCGTAGCATCGGAGCCACTGGATAGGATCCTGCTTCGCGTCGTACTTGGTGATCCCCAAAGGTTTGAACTTGTCGAGGAGGAGCAGGTTGCGAAGTCGAGGTGAGAAGGCGGGGAAGCCGTCGCCCTCAGCGGCAGTGGTCGACTTCTTCCGCCGCGGCCTCCTCAATCTTCTGGCGAGCGTCGTACCCGCCGTGCGAGGCGCCGGAGGCGTGGCTGTTCGCGTGGCCTCGGCCGCCGCGACTGCCGCCGCCTCCTGCTCTCTGTTGGCCCCATGGTTGGAGGCTGCCGCCGTCGGCCGCCGTCGCCGTCAGGGTCGTTGCCGCCGCCGCCGGCCGGAGCGCGGTGGGGAACAACTTCTCGGTTGCCTTGGTCTTGCTGTGAAGGCCCGCCGGCGTTGGAGCGGCAGCGGTTTGGCTCGGCCGGAAGGTCAGCTCGAGTACGGTTGGGACCAGCGTTGGCGCTGCGACTAGTAGCTTCGCGTTGGCGCTGCGACTAGTAGCTTCGTTGTCGCGGGGTTTAGCGGGAGGAGGTTGGTTGACTCTGCTGTCGACCCGCATGAAGTAGGCCTCTTCAGCGAGCTTGGCGATGATCTCTCCAGCGCGTATGCCCTGAGCCTGGCGTGCGATCGTTGTGATCGACATGAGGCACTGCTCAGGGGTGGTGTGTACTCTGCTCTCGACCGCCTCGAGAGCTTCCGCAAGGTTGCAGATGGGGAGGTTGTCTCTGAGCCGCCGGCGTCGTTCGCTGCGCTTCCTGTTACGTTCGCGTCGAGCGTCCCTGTTGGCGGCGGTCTCGTCTGCAGGTGCGTTGGCAGACAGCTCGTCTGCGGAGATGTCCTCCAGGTACCTGTCCTCAGCCGTGCCTGAAGGTCCTGGGGTGTCGCCGGCAGCCATGAAGACTTGGCGATCGGGGGTGCCCAGGCTAGACTCAGAGGGTGCCACCTCAGTTGGTGTATTTGAGTCAGCCCGGGTTAGCGGTGTTCCCTCTTGGAACGGTAGCGAGTCGATGTAGGCGACGTAGCGTGAGTCTCCCTTTACCAGGTCAGCGGGCTTGCGGTCTGGCCAGTAAACGTATCTCCCGGTCGGCGTTGATTTTATAACCAGCCCCGAGGCTGGTCCTGACAAGGGGAGCTCAGTGGAGTCGTCTTCGGACTCGGGCTCCTCAGGGTCCGACCCGAAGTCAAACTCGTAGTCCGGGTTCGAGTAGAACTCGGAGAGAGGGCTGGAGTCCGAGACGCGATCGGGGACGGCGTCGGGGTCCGAGTTGTACTCGGGTACGGGCTCCTTGCCGGCCCGGCGCGAAGTGGGAGCGCTCGTGCGGGCCCGGCCGAGAATGCGTGGGGCCACGCGCGGAGTGCCCGCGTGGTGAGGGGGCCGCCCGCGATGGCCGAGCGGCCCGGCTCGCATGCGATGGACCATGGCGACGTCGGGTTCGAGTTGGAGACGGACTCGAGCTCGAAGTCGCCGTGGTGGTTGAAGAGTGAAATTTCGCCGAACTTGCCGGCGAGTTCGCCCGTGACAACTTCGGGGAAGTGTCACGAGGCCGTCCTCGGGTTGGGCCGCACGGTTAGGGCGGCGGCGGAAAGAGCCCGCACCATCGGCGGTGCGGACCCGGGGCGCCGAAGACGAAGGTGTCGCCGCGGTTGAAGGCGACGGTTGGCTTGAAGTGGACGGAAGCCGTCGAGTTCGCCATGTGATCCCGAGCGAGAGCCCCTACGCGGCGCGCCGGTGTCGGTGTTTTAGACCGGCAACCTACTACGGGGAGTACCCGAAGTAGATGATTGTGACTCGCCGAGATCGGTAACTCGAAGGAAGAGACACGTGGCACACAATTTAGACAGGTTCGGGTCGCGAGGTGCGTAATACCCTACGTCCTGTATGCTGCGTAGCTCTGGATTAATAGGGCACGATTACAAGATGGTGCAATGGTGCGCTGTGAGTTGTATGAGAGAAGATTAGATGCTAGAGATCGGTCCCTGCCTCGCCTTATATAGTCCGGGAGGCAGGGTTACAAGTCGGAGTAGGGAGAGAGTACTAGTCGAGTACGTCTAGGAGTCCTCTATACAGTGCGGAACATGTACACCTCCCTAACCGAGTACTACTCCTGCGTAGTCCTCGCGCTCCACGCCTTCAGGTGCCGTGTAGCGCAAGCCGGGTAGTCCCAGGGGCCCACCGAGTAGTCGGTCCTGGAACCCACCGAGGTAGTGGGCCCAGGGAGGTCCATACGACACAAACCGAGTCCCATGCAGCCTTAGGAGGTGTTTTAGCATTAATGTCAGCACCTCTCCATAAACAATGTTTTCTATATTTGTCAATCTGATGTAAGACTGTTTTATGCATTTTGAAGGTGCAAAGATGAAATGTTGGCAATGCAGAAAGCACAGCATTTGTCATCTGGAGCCTGCCTGCTTGGGAAAGAAATCTAGAGGTACTGATCAACCTTCTTTCACACTTGGAAATGAGAGGTAAGAAATCACTAACTTGTGGCTTTGTGGTACCCAAAGGCAGCCCCAGATAAGTGAAGGACATTGCTCCAATTGAACAACCCAACGTGTTGGCAAGGATGGACATCTTACTTTCCTCTATATTGATTGGGATCATCATTGATTTGCTATAATTACGTTCCAAATCAACCAAGCACTCCATCGATTCCAAATCAACCAAGAATCCCACGCGCGTCTATCTCTCCCTACGAGTACTACGTAAGATGAAAACAAGAAGGTGGAAAGGATCAGTTGCGTCCCTCATGAAAGCGTTTGTCGGCATTAACGATGGTACAAATTTTGAAGCGTTGGAGTAGAATGCTAGGGGACCGTCTAATAAATTCCAACACTGGGTCCTTCGTCTCCTCAACCAGTACATGCGCCTGCGCGCGTCAATAAAACTGGAGAATTCACTGTACTACTACAACTAGTACATTCGTCCGGCAAACATTTGCAGACGGCGCCAGCGATGCCATCCTCTACCTGCCGCCGGCGGCGGCGGCGGAACCGCAAGAAGCCTCCCTTGCCGCCGCCCGCGCCTGCTGAGGCGGCGAGGGACTGGGCGGCGCTTCCTCAAGACATCTTGCTAACCATCTTCCTCAAGCTTGGGGACAGCGAGCAGATCATGCAGGGTGCGGAGCTCGTGTGCAAGACGTGGCGGAGTGTGGCCGTAGATGAGCCCATGCTGTGGCAGCGCGTCGACATGGGCAGGGTTTCTATGTTGTCCGCCGGTGGGTGCGCGATGGGGTGTGCCGCCATCGACCGCGGTGCAGGGCAGTGCGAATCATTCTCCGGACGACACTGCAGCAAAGACTTGCTGCTCTATTTGGTGGAAAGGTAAAATCTGCTATTTGACTTTATCTCTATCTCATTTTTTTCCTTATGTTGGCTTATTGACTTGCTCGAAATAGAAGTATTCTTATCCATCACTGTATAGAATTTGGAGTTTCATCTAATTGTTGGCAAGTGATCATCACAGAAACAATATAGGATCTACTGTTGGACTTCTTTCCCGCTTTTTTTTTGGATGTTGCATTGTTTTTCAATCACATTGTTTACTGTTCTATTAAGTTAGCACTGATAATTGTTGACACATTACAATAAAGTTTATCCTAATATTATCATATTTTAGTAGTTGAGTTCATAGGTCTAGCTTCTAATTCATTCATGGCATTCTCTATTACAGAGCACGCTCCCTGAAAACCCTCCACATAACATTTTTCAATGGACCCAATGAAGTGATCTATATGGCCCTCAAGAAGCTTCCTCTCCTTGAGGATCTTGAAATATCTCCATTCTATATCAGCAGTAGAAATGATAATTTCTTTCAATCTGTGTGCCAAGCATGCCCCCTTCTCAAGAAACTCAGAATAAGGTCTTGTAATGTCACGAAGGAAATTAACGGATCAGTCACATCAACGACAATGTGCGAGCTACACTCCTTAGAATTGTTGGACTGCGAAATTACCACTGAAGGACTGACAGCCATACTTCATTACTGCCCTGCATTAGAATCTCTATACATTACAGGTTCTTTTACTGGTGACATGGATGCCGAGCTATGGGCAAAATGTTCTCAAGTGAAGAACCTGAGCCTTCCAGAATGCTCGACTGAAGACTATGATACCAATGATGACGATGAAAGGAGTGGGCGTGAGGACTTTGATTACTGGGATCTTATTAGTCATGTTTCTGATGATGGTTACGTTGACTATGATTGTTACGTTGACTATGTAGACAGGCATGATTTCCTTGATGGCCGACTGTCACTTATTTATGGGCCAAGATATTGGTGATATATTTTGTTGCAATGATCTCCAACAGTGATATACTGTTATAAATCTTTTGGTTTCTTGTGAGTCGGTGATGAATTAGGTTCTGCTATCTTTTTTTTGCACCTTTTTATTGTAAATCTTATCATTGCAAAATGTGAGTGGTTTCCACCAGTTTTATTTAGATTTCCAGGTATTATGAAAGTCCAAATAACTGCTAACTATGTTTTCGCTCAATTTATACAATTTTGTTTAACTTATGCAATTTGTTACATTTGTTTCTCCATATACAGGGTGAATTCTAATTTAAGACTTTGTACAGTAGTGACAACATAATGTAGATACCTTTTATGAATGTTTCATCATTAGATGATTAGTGTTCATAATTTTTTTCTGACAATTGTGATGTATGCTATCATCTTGTAAAATTTAAACATAAATACCCACTTGCGCATGGAGGGAAAAATAAATTATGTTAAGGTGTAAAATAAATCATATAGTAACATAATTTAGGGAATAAACTAAATAAACATACCTTTCTGTTATCTAGACTATAACACATCACACGCATAGAAACCATGTGACATGTGACCATGAGGCTAGCTCAGGTGACCCTTAGCTCAGGCTAGCAGATTCATATGTTGGATGACCCCGTACATGTTATATCATGGATACCACATGTATGCGCTTTGTTGTGCTAGCACGATAACCAGCATGAGTCGGCATATGTGATTCATATGCAAATAATGGTGCAAATTTGGTCAGTTCGGTCGTTCGGAATTGATATTGAAGCATGGAATTTCAAGTTGTAATTGAGTTCCCCCAATACCAGCTGTTGGTATTGGAAACATGCAGTCACAACCACAATTCTGCCCTCATGCACTTCTGTATAAAGGTGCATTCATCTCCCCGCAGCTCCACATATCTCCTAGTCTCTGAGCATATAATGCCAGCTCTCTATTGTGTCGTCCTCCATCCATCATCGTGTTTCTTCCCTCCACAATCAAGTTGGGTGTTTCGGTAACTTTTATGACTATGAAGATTACTGTGATTCTTGTGATGGGCCTGGGAGAATGTTTAGGGTGCTTCTAGAGTTTCTCTAGTTACCATGAAGGGAAAAACATTCCTGTGTCTGTGTAATAAGTATGCTTTTTGGACCCGATGTTCCAGATATGAAACATGATGTTTATGCTTTGTTTGGAAATACAATTATCTACATTGCTGCAGGCTGAAACCTTGAGAGATGCAATTTTCTAAAATAACATCTTGGTGGCAAGAAATTACCCAAAAAAAAGAAGGAATTACGAGATGATCTAGAGAACTGTGAATAGAAAACAGGGAATTACTTGCCTCGTCAGCCCAGTAACAAGTTTTAATTGACAAAGAAAACACAAACAAGATTTTTTAAAACTCATATAATATTTTTAATCCAATGAAATATATAATAACATTAAATTTATAATATGTAATACTTTTCTATTCCTACCTTAGACTATGAGTATACAAAATTTATTATATACACATGATTGATACTACCAGATTCATTATATATAAAATATCTTTTTAACATACAACCTCCGATATTAAAAATGTGGTGGAGTATGTTTCAGAAACTAGGTGATTCCCCGTGCGTTACTGCGGGATTGAAGAGTTTTTTGATAAACAATGAATCATTGTGATTGTTTAGTTGCTCGTAAAAATAGTGCACTTGCAAAAATTATACCCTGAGAGTCGTATTAGCTATCTCTTGATAAAAATCATAAGCTTTTATGTTACTTTTGAATAGATAAGAAAAAACCTTCAGAATTCAAGATGATGTGCACCACGTAAGAGAGAAATAGCAAATAATGCATCTTAGTGGGGGGTATTAATGCATCTTAGTGGGAGGTGATGATGTGGCTTCATGAAAGTTATTGAGAGAAATCCTTAGTGGGGTGCTCTTATATAGTTATATATGATATGATAAGCAAAACAATAAGGAGGTCGATAAGTCGACCATAATACCCTGAATTGATCAGGAGGTCAAATTTTACTAAAAGTTGTGAACCTAATATGTTGAAAGTCTTTTATGACGTTAAACAACAGGTATGGGTGGTGGGAGATAGGAGAGTAGAGAGAGTTGTACATTTTCATGCAAAGGATTGTATTTGATCTGGGCACGAAGAAAATATTGTTAAAAGAAACATAATACCATTCCAAGAAATAGCCATACTCCATATGAAATTCATCAAATTGGAGATGTGACACTGAAAATTTGTAGAAGAATATATACCATGTCCATCCTGTATATAGCTAGTAAAATCTGTAAAATGTTGGATAGGTATAGGAAACACAGTCTACACCACGGTTGCAACTAAAACTTGTACTACAGCAATGAAGACATGACAATGGTCCTAAGAAGTTTGAAAACATATTTTTTTTTTAAAAAATACATGACTGATGAAGATATAGTATGTACATGATATACACCTCAATCAATCCGTGATAAAGAACTGTGAAAAAACCTCATATTTATTAACCAGTTCATTACCGCAGAAGATTCTCACGAATAGTAGAAGTTTAACTTACCTTTTTGGTTTTTTCCAAAAAAAACCATGCAGCTATACTAAAGTGTACACTAGTTTACGAGAATATGAAAATGATCAGTTGGATAAGCAATTCCCTGCTTCAGGGCGGCGGTGAGTGAGCCTCCCTGCTCCAGGGCATGGCGGAGCTCGATTAGGGGCGGATCTGGGTCTCCCTCCCTCTGCCTGTGTTGGGGCGGAGCTCGATGTCAAGGTGGATCCAGACCGGTCGCGGGGTGCGCGGCGCCACTCCAGGTCCTCCTGCGCCGGAGAGCCGTGAGGATGCGCGGCCTTGCGCCGGTGAGCCATGAGGACGCACGGCCCTCCTCTACTGCTTCTCCGCCAGCAAGTGATCCGACCTTCTCTCCGGAGCTGTGCCGACGTCGTGGTCCCTGCTCCCTCTGCGGGCTCTTTGAAGCCATATTCTTGTGGCCCACTGGATTGACATTCACCGTTGACCGTGCGTACAACGATGTTGAGGCTCGGCGGCAAGGACTGGGAGCACGAGCCCTGTCCTCCTTTCGGGAGACGACGGTGCGGTCGTCGCTAGGCTGAGGCAGGGTATATTATGCAAAACCGTCAGCTCGCAGGCGGCTCAGAGATGGGTGTTGTATGTAGGGTCAATAAGAGAGTACGACATCCTTGCCTAAAGGCTCCACGGAGCCAGAGCCAAGAAATTGGCCGCCGAAGCTATGGCGGTGGCGCGCGCAACAGCGGCCCAAGAGATCCAGCCAGCCTGGCCGTGCTCCAGGACAACAAACAACCAACACCTACAGTCCTACACCATCTATAGCTCTCATGCCACATATGTAGATCCTAAAGCAACGTTGAGGAAAACTATAGTGAGACAGCGCTCCACGACGACAACCATATACCAGAACAAAGGAGCGGATGGACTTGGAGAAGACAACGACATGCGAGACGTTAGGGTGGATATGGTTGGATGAGAATTTGAGGAACGGGTTGAGGATGCTCTAGCGAAGGTTTACGCGGAGCAATTTGACGATGGACGGCAGGATGATAGTGGATTTCGTCGGCCGACTGAACCAGTTGCATTGCACTCTTTTACCAACCAGCCTCAGGGGGTCGACCACCACTGTCAGGATTTGAAGGTTGCATCATACCAACGTCAACGGTAGTAACCGTCCACTACTGGAAACCGCGGAATTGACGTGAGCTAAAAGTCGGGTATACGGCAAAAGAGCATTTTGCCGACGGACACGATAAAGTCTCATGGAAAAATAGCTCTTTTGCCGATGGATGCGATAAAGTCTCACGAAAAAATAGCACTTTTGCCGACGGACCGTTTTATGGCCGACAGCAAAATGCTGGTTGCTAACAGCAGTTCCAGGAACCAACTATTCTTCGGTAAACTTTTTTGGCCGACGGCAAGATACCTTCTTCCATCTCATCATGAATCTGTAGCCACATGGCATTCAAATTAGTATTAGAATTCACAATTTTTTCTACTATCCACAAACAACATGTGCTACTCCGTATCAAAATTTGGTAATTTGTTTCCTTTATTGGCTTTATTTAACTAACTATCATAGATGAATGTGCGACACACACATATTTTGAAAAAAAAAACACTGTACATTTTATACTTTGACTAGCGAAGTGCATGTGCATTGCCACGGGCATTAGACACGAAATGATTGTATCGTCCCGTGCACTTATATTAAATGAAGCATTTCTTCTATCGCAAATACATATTTTAATTTTCAAAATTCATAATTAATAATAAGAACAATGAAAGTAACCATATGTTTAGTAGATAGGTTAGGTATTGTGCTACAGTGATAAGCATGTTACCTTTCCACAAAAGAATAATCCACTATTTGCAATGACTTACATATTTTAAATTTCGAAATTCATAATAATTAACAATAAGAATAATGATAGTAACTGTAGGAATAGTAAGATACTATGTTTTGATAGTATACCTGTGTCACATGGATAAGAGGGTGAAATACCCTGCCCTTCACTTTTTTGTTTTTCCTTATTTTTTCCACCTATGTTTTCTTTTCTTTTTTTACTTTTCCTTTTCCCCTTTATTTCCATCTTTCCCTTCGTATCTCCACCGCAAGCCCTTGTGGCCTTATCCGTTCACACCAGGCCGCAACTCAGAGCTGGGCTCGCCGATCACGCGGGGAGCTCCCAGCCGGCCGGCTACCGGCCCTCCTCTGCGTCGCATCCTCAACCTCAGCTCATGTCCCGACCCTGCCACTTGCGCTCCACATTGCCGTCTCCACCGCAAGTCTTCCCCTGCGTCAGCCCCCAAGGTCACCTCCCACATCCCCTCCGTTCTTGTGCAGAGGAAGGTTGCCCTTGTTGATCTCCCTTTCCAAGATGCCCATGCCCGAGGTGAGCCTAGATCGAGTTTCCCCATCTACTCCTCTCCCTCCCCATGCTATCTGATTTGAAAACGGTTGCCAGAATCGTCCCACAACTAAGCTCCAGTGAGCTTCGGCTGCCTCCCATGGCCGACGAGCACGAGTTGCCTATGCTTTATCTCTCTTCGGTCCCATTTTGAGCCATCGGACGGACTGCCATCGCCATGGATCGTCGGCGGCCGGGCTAGCAAGGGTTTGGATATTTCATTGTGGGGATTTCAGGCAATTGGATTTTTAAAATATTTTTTGAGGATGAATTGGATTTTTTTATAGATAAGGCAATTGGCGTAGTTTTGCACCCCACCTTCAACCTGGGCCAGACTTTCCCTATTCTTGAGAATCGGCTAGCCTTTATAAGCCCAACCCACAAAACATTCCCGAATCTCCGGACACAACATGACAGCAGGTCGGGCCCATCCGTCAACTAAACCTGCTAGGCCTAGGCTGCTAGAGTGCTAGCCACCACCCGTCCAACCCCCGTGTAAATCCAATTTTTTAAGGGTGCGTTTGGCAGGGCTCCAGTTGTGGTTGTGGCAGCTCCGGCTGTGGCTGTGCTGGTAGAGCGGATTCCTGACTGTGAAATGTGGATGAGAGGATGAAAAGTCCATATTACCCCTCCATTTTCTTTTTTATTTTCCCTTTTTCCTCCTTCTCTTTTTTCCCTTATTATCTCCACTGCACCCTGCTTGGCCTTATCCATTCGGCCATCCCCAATTCCCCGTTGACCCCGCATCACGCTCGCGGTCGTGGGCACCGCCATTGCACGAGCCGCCGAGCGGAGGGAGGCGAGGGGGGAGAGGCCGCCGGGCGAAGAGTGAGGAGAGGAGGACAACCCTTCGTCCCCGCGGCCGCGGGCGCCCCCATGGTCGGTGGCAGCAAGGAGCCGGCGTCGCGTCCATGCCAGTGTGGTCGAGGCGGACGAGGGCCTCACCGCGGGCCATGCCGCTCCGGCCCTCGCTCCCTCCGCCCTCGCTATCCGTAGATGACGCGGGCGCGGCCCGCCGGGTCGGGGGGAGCCGCCGAGGGCGGCGGCGCTCGCGGTGTCCGTGCCCATCGGCGGCTATAGCGCCGCCAGGAGGAGCTCCTTCTCCGCGGGGAGGGTGGCCATGACCGATAGGAAGATAAGGCCCCTGCCCCGGAGCAGCATCGAAGCCGCCGCGCTTGAACAGGTCCGTTCCGTCCGTATGCCAGTCGAATTCCTCTCTTCTTTCCGTCCCCGCCATCTTGTTTTTTGCCCCTTTGGCTGGCTTTTTTTTAGCAACAAAAAAAACCGTTCTTGTTTCAGCTGCGAGATTCAGTCACCCTCCTGCCGGTATTACAATAATTTTGGGGCTCAAAATTTCGCTAATCTTATTATCCCTTTTGGATTTTTCGTACTTATGAAATTCCGGCCGGCACATGTTGTTTCATGCATCACTACATGTCATAGACTACATATTGTACTGATTATGAATGAGCACATGAAAGCATCTAGTCTTAAATGTTTTCCTTCGAAAATATTGTTTGTTTATTATTATCATATATTTGACTTGTTTATAAGGATGTTTGAACCTGTTGAGCTATTTGCCTCTAAGATTGGATGTGAAGAATGACTTTTTGCCCTAATACCAATGTTGTTGTGTTTCTTTCCAGTTTGCTGTGAAGAGGAAGGCGGTTGGAATTTGGGGATGCAAGGAATGCGGCAAGGTCAAGGCCGGTGGTGCTTATACCATGAAGTAATTCTTTTTGCTTACTCATCTCTCATCCAAAGCCATAAATTGTTAAAAGTTTACTTATAATTCTGTTATGTGTGTTTGAGGGAGCAGACTGAAGCGTGATTGTAGCTCTACCTATCAGGCATCCTGGGGTTCTCTAGATGAAGCACTGTAGGCTGTTTGGCTGAGAACATGCTCGAGTATTTTTGGTTTATGTTTTAGGATCCTAAATTTGTCATGCTAAGGTTTTGTACTTCGTATTATGACTTGCGACAAATGATATCTAATCTTATGCCATCTTAATGCTGTCAAATTCTCACTTCTAATTTTTTTTGTCAGCTGCTTTGATTGTTTGATATTTCTCTGCCTCCGTTCTCAATCCTGTCATGGTGTCAAAAATCAAAACTGTATCCATTGTGTTGTGTAAGTCACGTTCATCTGGTTGTTCTTTTACTTGTAACAATATATTGTGGATTCCAGACAAATTTGGTCATTTGTGATATATAAATGTGGTTCTTGATATATTGGTGTTGATTTGTGATGTGTGTGTATGTGTCTATATATATATATGATTTGTTGTTCACACGAAAAACAAAAAAACAAAAAAAGTGGCTTCCCCGAGTGCCTGGGCACTTGGCACTCGGGGAAGGCTATATTAAAAAAGGGCAGGGGGCTTCCCCGAGTGCCTGTGCATTTGGCACTCGGGGAAGGCTATTTTTTAAAAAAAACAAAGGGGGCTTCCCCGAGTGCCTGGGCATGGGCACTCGGGGAAGAGGTTTTCAAAAAATAAATGAATTTCTTCCCCGAGTGTTGCACTCGGGGAAGAGGTTTCAAAATAAAAAAAAGGAAATTTCTTCCCCGAGTGTTGCACTCGGGGAAGAGTAAAAAAAGGGAGACGGCGCCGACGGTGTTAAATCGTCCTCGATGGGGAGGATGGCACTCGGGAAAGGCTTCCCCGAGTGCACGAGATTTGACACTCGGGGAAGGCCTCTTCCCCGTGAACCGCTTCCCCGGCAGGCCTTCCCCGAGTGTTTAGGGGTCTTCCCCAAGTGCATTTGACACTCGGGGAAGGGGGCGCCTCCGGTAGTGTGATATGTAGTAGGTTCTTCAGTATTTTCCAAAGGATATTAAACTTCTCATCATCCTGCTGCCGAGGCCTATATTGCTCTTCTTAGAAGGCCAATATTGTTAATTCGTGGCCAATCTCAAAGGCTAGGAGGAGCATTTGATTCGTCAAGTTTGATCCAATGGTTCCCAGTTGGTAAGGCCCTTAGGTGGAGAGGGGGGCTTTATTTAGTCTGCCTGAAAACACCACCCGAAACTAAAGGTTCACATCAATTATTGTTGTCATACTAGATATTGAACGGCTCCCCTTTTAGGGTACAAAAGGGCAAGGGGCGTCCGTAGCTATTTTAGGTCACGTCGATGCAAACCCTTTTCATTTCGGCGCAAACCCTTTTCATTTCGGCTCCATATTTCAACTAGGACAAAAGGGTTGGGCCAAAGGTTGGTTCTCCACCGGTGATTTCTTTCGTATATTGCTTAGCTGTAGTTTCCTTCCAAATTAAAATGTCATCTCCGCCAACTGCTTTCCCAAATTGTGGTTGACGATGCATTTTCTAGACGATGGAAACAGATAATTTTAGCAGCCTTAAAGAAATGTTATGTTTGTAGCTTCTGGCACTAATTTAGAACTTGCAATTAGCTTTTGGTGCCGTTACAATGGGGACTAATGGGGCTTTTATAGTTACCGTTGTAGGTGGCTGTTGGAGCTGACCTTTCCATCGGAGCGGAGAGTGGGCTCGTGGTGTGTGTGTGTGGGGGGGGGGGGGCGAGGCTGAACGTGGTCGTGGGGACCGACAAGCATGGCGCGCGCACCACCGCGAGTACGTGAGCTCGGGGTGCTGCGCACTGCCATAGGCTGGTGAGCGCAGGGTGCGACCGCGAGGGCAGGCTGATGAGCTTGGGGCGCACAGCCACGAGAGGCGGAGGCAGACGTGTCGTATGGACCTCACTGGGCCCACTACCTCGGTGGGTACCAGGACCGACTACTCGGTGGGCCCCTGGGACTACCCGGCTTGCGCTACGCGGCACCTGATGGCGTGGAGCACAAGGACTACGGAGTAGTAGTGCTCGGTTAAGAAGCTGTACATGTCCCGCACTGTATGGAAGACTCCTAGACGTACTCGACCAGTACTCTCTCCCTACTCCGACTTGTAACCCTGCCTCCCGGACTATATAAGGCGAGGCAGGGACCCTTCTCTAGCATCCAATCTCATCTCACGGCGCACTATTACACCATCTTGTAATCGTGCCCAATCAATCCAGAGCTACGCAGCATACAGGACGTAGGGTATTACGCACCTCGCGGCCCGAACCTGTCTAAATTGTGTGCCACGTGTCTCTTCCTTCGAGTTACCGATCTCGGCGAGGCCACATTCATGTACTTCGGGTACTCCCCTTAGTAGGTTGCCGGTCTAAAACACCGACAGCTGGCGTGCCAGGTAGGGTATCTCGCCCGAGATCACATGGCGAACTCGACGGCTCCTGTCTACTTCAAGCCAACCGTCGCCTTCAACCGCGGCGACACCTTCGTGTTCGGCGCCTGGGTCTGCACTGCTGACGGCACGGGCTCTTTCCAGCGCCGCCTCACCATGCCGCCCAACCCGAAGACCGGCTTCGTGACGCTTCCTGAAGTTGTCACAGGCGAACTCGCCGGCAAGTTCGGCGAAATTTCGCTCTTCAACCATCACGCCGACTTCGAGCTCGAGTCCGCTTCCAACTCGAACTCGACGTCTCCATGGGCCATCGCATGCGAGCCGGCTGCTCAGCCATCGCAGGCGGTCCCCTCACCCCGTGAGCGCTCCGCGCGTGGTCCCCGCATCCTCAGCCGGGCCCGCACAGGGGCTCCTTCTTCGCGCCGGGCCGGCAAGGAACGCGTACCCGAGTACAACTCGGACTCCGACACCGCCCCCGGCCACACTTCGGACTCCAACCCTCTCTCCGGGTTCTACTCGGATTCCGCATACGAGTTCGACTTCGGGTCGGACCCAGAGGATCCCGAGTCCGAGGACAACTCTACTGAGCATCCCTTATCAGGGCCGGCCTCTGGGCTGGTTATAACCTCCACACCGGCCGGGAGATTCGTCTACTGGCTAGACCGCAAGCCTGCTGACCTGATAAGCGGAGACTCACGCTACTTCGCCTACATCGACTCGCTCCCGTTCCAGGAGGGAACACCACTTGCCCGAGCTGAATCGAACACCCCAACTGAGGTGGCGGCTTCCGAGTCCAGCCTCGGCACCCCTGATCGCCAAGTCTTCATGGCTGCCGGCGACACCCCCGGACCTTCAGGGACGGCTCAGGACATGTACCTTGAAGACATCTCCTCCGACGAGCTGTCTGCCGATGCTCCAGCCGACGAAACCCCCGCCAACAGGGACGCTCAACGCGAGCGTAACAGGAAGCGCAGCGAACGGCGCCGGCGTCTCCGGGACAACCTCCCCATCCGCAATCTCATGGAAGCTCTCGAGGCGGTCGAGAGCAGAGTACACACTACACCTAAGCAATGCCTCATGTCGATCACAGCGATCGCACGCCAGGCTCAGGGCATACGCGCTGGAGAGGTCATCGCCAAGCTCGCCGAAGATGCCTACTTCATGCGGGTCGACAACAGGGTCAACCAGCCTCCTCCCGCCAGGCACCGCGACAACGAAGCTACAAGTCGCAGCGCCAACAACGGTCCCAACCGTACTCGAGCTGAGCTTCCGGCTCAGCCCAACCGCACTCGCTCAAACGCCGGCGGACCTCCACAAGGTGGCAACAGCAACCGCGACGTCGTCCCTCACCGTGCTCCTGCCGGCGGCGGCGGCCGCGACCCTGACGGCGGCGGCAGCGACGGCGGAAGCTCCAACCATGGAGCCGACAGGAGGGCCGGCGGCGGCGGCAGTCGCGGCGGCCGTGGCCACGCGAACAGCCACGCCTCTGGTGCCTCACAGGGCGGCTACGATGCCCGCCAGAAGATTGAGGAGCTGCGGCGGAAGAAGTCGACCACCGCAGGCGACAACGACGGCTTCCCCGTCTTCTCACCTCGACTTCGCAACTTGCTCCTCCCCGACAAGTTCAAGCCTTTGGGGATCACCAAGTACGACGCGAAGCAGGACCCCATCCAGTGGCTCAGGTGCTATGCCCTCTCCATCGAGAATGCTGGCGGCAACAATGACACCAAGTGCCTCTACTTCCCCTTCTGCCTAGACCAAGCTCCACTCACATGGCTCGAGTCGCTGGACAAGCACTCGATCGACAAGTGGGACCAGCTGAAGGAGCAGTTCACCAGCAACTTCGCGGGCGCCATGGGCCGATCGGGTACTCGCGTGGACCTGGCCATGGTCAAGCAGGAACAAGGCGAGACCCTCCGCAAGTACATGCGCCGCTTCTTCGACAAGCGCGCTACCGTAGTCGACGTCACCGACAAGGAGGTTATCGACCTCTTCCAAGACGACCTCTACCACCGCCGCACCTTTGAAGACTTCGGTCGCCGTCGCCCCAAGTCCATCCCCCATCTCAAGGACATGATCACGTCCTGGGCGGATGAAGAAGACAAGGCCAACGCCAAGTACGACGCCATCCGTGGCAAGAACAAGCAGAACACGGGCGGCGGCGGCGGCAACAACGGGAACCAAGGCGGTCGCAACAACAACAACAACTACTCGGGTCCCAACCGCAAGCGCAAGACAGACAACACTGTTGCGGCTATTCAGCACCCTGCGAAGGAGAACTCGAAGAAGAACTCCGGCGGCTTCAAAGACTTGCTAAAGGAGAAGTGCCCGTGGCATCTGAACGGCAACCACACCACCGAGCAGTGCTACCAGCTCAGTCATGCACTCAAGAGTACTCCAGAGCCACCGCACCCTCACGACAAAAAGGGCAAGAAGAAGAACGACGGAGATAACAACGACTTCCAGGAACCCGACAAGACCGTCAACGTCCTCTTCGGCGGACTACCCAGCAGGTGGGAGCAGAAGGCTACCCGTCGAGAAGTCATGAGCATTGAACCAGTGGTTCCGACCCCTCTCAGGTGGTCGGAGGTACCCATCACCTTCTCCTGCGCGGATCAATGGACCAGCTTTTCTGAACCAGGACGGTTCCCTCTCGTCCTGAAGCCGGTGGTCGCGGGCTCCAAACTCAACAAGGTCCTCATCGACGGTGGAAGCGGGCTCAACGTCCTTTCCACCAAGACCCTGAAGAAGATGAAGCTCGACATCACCCACATGCTCACCATGAGCAACACGCCCTTCTACGGCATCGTCCCCGGTAACGCGGCTATCCCACTGGGCTCAGTGGTCCTGCCAGTTACCTTCGGGGAATCTCGGGACAACTACCGTACCGAGTACATCAAGTTCGAGGTCGTGGACTTCGAGACTTCCTGCCACGCCATTCTTGGCAGACCGGCCATCGCCAAATTCATGGCGGTGCCCCACTACACCTACTTGGTACTCAAGATGCCAAGCCCAGCAGGTGTACTCTCTCTTCAAGGGGACTTGAAGATCTCCCATGACTGCGACACAGAAGCCGTGGAGATCGCCTCTACGAATCAAGTACCCAATGCTATGATGGAGGTCTACGCTGCGTCGAAGAAGCTTGCTACAAGCGAACTCGACATCCCGGAGAAGTCTGACAGCGCCAACAAGCCTCAGCCACCTGAGGAGGTTCTTGTCAAGACGATCGACCTCGGAACAGGCGACCCCAGCAAGACCACCACCATCGGGGCCGGCCTCGACCCCAAATAGGAAGACGCGCTCATCAACTTCCTCTGGGCTAACCGCGACATCTTCGCGTGGAAGCCAGCGGACATGCCAGGACTGCCCAGGGAGTTGATCGAGCACTGCCTCAATGTCGATCCTAAGGCCACCCCCAAGCGACAACACCTCCGACGCTTTGCCGACGACAGACGGGATGCCATCAAGAAGGAACTCGCCAAACTACTCGCGGTTGGCTTCATCAGAGAAGTCTTCCATCTTGAGTGGCTCGCCAACCCTGTCCTCGTCCGCAAAAAGAACTCGAACGAGTGGAGGATGTGCGTCGACTACACTGATCTCAACAAGCACTGCCCCAAGGACCCCTTCGGGTTGCCGCGGATTGATCAAGTCATCGACTCCACGGCGGGCTGCGACCTGCTCTACTTCCTCGACTGCTACTCCGGGTACCACCAGATCGCGATCAAGGAAGAAGACCAGGAGAAGACCGCGTTCATCACCCCGTTTGGCGCGTACTGCTACACGACCATGTCCTTCGGGTTGAAGAACGCCGGTGCCACCTACCAACGAGCTATCCAGGCCTGCTTCAAGAAGCAACTCAACAAGAACGTCGAAGCCTACGTGGATGACGTGGTCGTCAAGACCAGAAACTCCAGTACCCTCATCGACGACCTTGAAGAGACTTTCGCATCTCTGCGCGAGTACCGCTGGAAGCTCAACCCGAACAAGTGCGTCTTCGGCGTACCTTCGGGCAAACTACTCGGCTTCATCATCGCCCAAAGACGGCATCGAAGCCAACCCCGAGAAGATCTCCGCCATCACCAGCATGAAAGCTCCCACGTGCATCAATGACGTCCAGAAGCTGACCGGGTGCATGGCGGCACGGAACAGATTCATCTCGAAGCTTGGAGAACGGGGGCTCCCCACCAAGAGAAGTTCGTGTGGACTCTAGAGGCGGATCAAGCCCTTGCCCAACTCAAGGACTTCCTATCGAAGCCGCCGGTCCTCACGGCTCCTCGCAAAGGCGAGCAACTACTGCTTTACCTCGCTGCGACTACTTACGTGGTCAGTACTGCCATCATCGTTGAGCGGCAGGAAGACGGCCACGCCTACCCAGTCCAGTGCCCAGTCTACTTCGTCAGCGAGGTCCTGTCAGAGTCCAAGGCACGCTACCAGCCTGTGCAGAAGCTCCTGTACGCAGTACTCATCACCTCGCGGAAGCTACGACACTACTTCCAGGAGTACTCAATATCCGTTGCCACCGACTACCCGCTCGGCGACATCCTGCGGAACCAAGATGCTACTGGAAGAATCTCCAAGTGGGCAGTCGAGCTCGGCGCCCTCACCATCGACTTCAAGCCACGCACAGCCATCAAGTCGCAGGCGCTAGTCGACTTCATGGCGGAGTGGCGGGAGAACCAGCTACCTACTCCAACCGTGCGACCAGAGCATTGGGTGATGTACTACGACGACTCACTCAACCTCGAGGGCGCAGGTGCAGGGGTACTCCTGATCTCTCCAACGGGCGAACAACTCAAGTACGTCCTGCAGATCTTCTGGAAGGTCTCAAATAACGAAGTCGAGTACGAAGCCCTCCTACATGGGCTCCGCCTCGCGGCTTCACTGGGCATCAAGCGGCTACTAATCTACGGCGACTCCGCAGTGGTCATCAACCAAGTCAACAAGTCCTGGGACCGCAACAAGGAGAACATGGACGCCTACTGCCTAGAAGTCTGCAAGCTCGAGAACAAGTTCTACGGTCTCGAGTTCCACCACATCGTCTGCGACAACAACATTGCAGCGGACGTCCTCTCGAAGCTTGGATCTACCCGCGCTCAAGTACCAGCGGGTGTCTTTGTTCACGAGCTTCATGTGCCATCCATCCCGGAGCCGGCGCCACCGACCACTGTCCCAGCACACTCACCGGCTGGACAGGAGGTCATGATGATCGACGTGGACTGGAGGCAACCATTCATCGACTACCTCAGCGAGCAAAAGGTTCCCTCGGACAAGAACCTGGCCGAGCAGCTTATCCGCCGCACCAAGTCCTACGTCCTCGTCGGAGACAAGCTTTACAAGCGGGGTGCATCTTCCGGAGTACTCATGAAGTGCGTCCCCCGACAAGAAGGAAAGGACATCTTGGAGGAGATCCACAAGGGCGTCTGCGGCAACCACGCGTCTTCCCGCACGCTGGTCAGCAAGGCCTTCCGGCGAGCTTTCTACTGGCCCACTGCTCTGGGGCGACGCTGAAGAACTCGTCAGAAGGTGCCAAGGATGCCAGTACTTCGCCAAGCAGCAACACGTCCCAGCCTACAAGCTAGTCACCATACCGCCAACCTGGCCCTTTGCCCGCCGGGGGCTCGACATGATCGGGCCATCGCCAACCCGCGCCGGTGGTTTCAACAGAGTATTGGTGGCCATCGACAAGTTCACCAAGTGGATCGAGGTCAAGCCGGTCACATGCCCCAAGGCTGACAGAGTACTCGACCTCCTGGATGAACTCGTTCATCGATACGGACTACCCCACCGCATCATCACAGATCTGGGCTCCAACTTCAACAACCACCAGTTCTGGGAGTACTGCGAGAACAGCGGGATCGACGTCCGATACGTCTCAGTTTCCCATCCTCGGGCCAACGGACAAGTCGAGCGCGCCAACGGGATGGTGCTCGACGCTCTCAAGAAGCGGCTACATGACGCTGCCAACTCCAAAGGAGGCAAGTGGATCAAGGAACTACCCAATGCACTCTGGGGGCTACGTATTCAGCCTTCCAAGCCAACGGGGCAATCCCCTTACTTCCTGGTCTACGGCTCCGAAGCAATCCTCCCTGCTGATGTCATATGGAACTCACCAGCAGTGGAGCATTACGACGAAGGCGTCTCTGAAGACAGCAGAAGAGTTGACATCGATGGACTCGAAGAAGCTCGCTGCGCTGCCCTCGTCCAATCAGCAAGGTACCTGGAGGGTATCCGACGCTACCATGATCGCAACGTCAAGGAACGCTCCTTCAACGTTGGTGATCTTGTCCTCCGTCATATCCAGAACACGGAAGGACTACACAAGCTCAGCTCCCCCTGGGTAGATCGCTTCACCGTAGCAAAGGTGACCGAGCCGGGCTCCTACCGCCTCCAGACACTTGAAGGCGAAGACATCAACAACTCGTGGAACGTTGACCAGCTCTGTCGGTTCTACGCCTAGTCTACACGACTACTCCGGGGTTCAAGTCTACACGACTACATCAACACCCCTCCGCCGTAAGCGGCCTCCGGTCCCGGCTCCGGGCCTCCGGACTACTCCTCTCCAGGATCCAGCCCGCGCGGCTACCTACGGATCCTGGGCTGCGACGAGCGACAAAGGACTCTAGCAGTGGTCTACTAAGAGACCATGTACTCCAAGATCCACCCTACACGGCTACCTACGGATCTACTGCTGTAAGCGGCTACTCGCCCTAGCACCACTTAGCTGTAAGCGGCCTCCGGGTCTAGGCGACTACTCTGTAACTACGGCCCTGGCCATCCAGGTGTACTTCTTCAGTAATAAAGTATGATTGATCATCAACTTCTTTACTGTCTACTTCCCTAAACGGGACTACCGCCGAGTACGACTACTCGCATCAACTCCACGATGGGGCTCCGCACTCTAAGATCGCGACTACGAGTACACATTGATGGAACTTTTCTTTCATTAACACTTGAACAATTACATTACAAATGTTTTGTACACATGCTACTATGAGCTAACTGTTACAAGGCTACTGGAGGTTAAGCTTCTCGGCGACTTGCTCCGCAATGGGCGCCATCTGCTCCAGCAGCCCCGCATACTGCTCGTCTGTACAATTGGCGGTTACCCCGCCAGCGACTACTTCCACGGGTGCCTTCGGGAAGTAAGACTTCATGAAGGCCAGCACCTGGTTCGGGATCGACCATGCCAGATGCTTCACATACGTCGCCAGCCGGCTGGGGGCTTCCTTGAGGCGATCCACGAGCAGCGCTATCTTGGGGCCACCAGGATGAGGCACCAAGAGTCTTGCAATCGGGAGCGCGGCTTCCTCAAGTTCTTTCAGCTGGGCCCGCAGTGCCTTGCAGTCTTCATTCAGCTTCTGCAATGATTTGTAGCAGTTGACGAGATCACGATCAGAAGCAATGCGAAGCTCCATGTGCTTGTCGCACTCGAAGGCAAGTTCCTTATAGTCAAGCTCGAGTACCTGGCGGGCCTCCTGCTCCCGGTAGAAGAGGTTCTTCATATCTGTCTCTGAGGTCCTCAACTGCTCCACCCGGGTCTCAAGCTCTGCAAAACAACAAGGTGCAGCGGGTTAGACTACCTCTCAACCTCCAACAACTACTCAACAAGTCAAGTGGTGTACCTTTGTTCTTGTTGCGGAGTGTCTTGTTCTTCCGCACCAAGTCGTCACTCTTTGCCTGCATCTCCTGGATGTCATTGTGATACTTGGCAAAGGCGGCGTCGAGCTTGGATTGCATGGCGGCCGCGTGCTTCCGCGACTTCAAGAGTTGATCTTCCAGCGCTTCAGCCCGGAGCACCGCGTCGCCGAAGCCTTGCAGCATGCTAGACTTCTCACGGGATCTCTCCACGACGTCCTACACAGACAACACATGTCAAAGGAGTACTCAACAACAGAGGATTGACTACTCAGGGGTTAAGACTACTCACCTTCATCCATTGTTTAGCCTGGTGGACCGCCTCCAGGTGCCTAGCCACTGTCGCTGGGTCGACCAGGTCGTCTGCCAGCAGCTCCACCCCGCCACGACTACTCGCGGCGGCTTCAGTCATCGGCGCAGAGCGGATGGGGTCTACGTCCCGGATCTCCGGGGAGCGGACAACCACCTCCAGAGCAGCCTCCGGCGACACGGCGGCCTCCTCTCTTCCGGTGGCCACGGCGGCCTCTTCGGCGGCCTCCTCCATCTGCTCGGGGGCTCCTTGGGCAGCCTCTGGCTCCTGTGGTGTCAAGTTCTGCATGGGCACCGCCGCCGGGATGTCGCTCCCTTCGGCCTCGGCGCCTGTCAAAAAGAAGACAAGTGCATTAGCGACCACGACTACTCTATGGGGAATACTAAAGCCTCTGCAGAGTACTTACCTTCGACCACGCTGGCCTCGGGCAATGCAGCTCCAGCAGCCGGCGCCTCGGACTCCGCCTGGGGGGCAGGAGTGGACTCCTCGGCGGGCGGCGCAGTTTCCACCTCCGCCACCACCGTAGAGGGTTCCTCTCCCTCCCAGGATAGATATGTTGATTTCCTGAAGAAGTACGCAAATTGGCTGTCAATCAAGCTCGACTACTACACCAAGTACTACTCGGGAAGGCTCAGCACTTACAAGCTTGACCGGACTATCGTCACGGTCGGGGCACCGAGGATGCTGGCAATGTCTACCAGTCCACCCTCGGCGGGCGCTTCCTCTTGCGCCTCGGCGGCCACTGCCTCTTCTGCAGCGACGGCAGCCGGTGCAGCGCCCTCCTGTGCTCCTGCGGCCACCACCTCTTCAGCAGTAGCGGCGCGGGTTCCGCGCTCCCTTGAGGAGCAGGGGTTGGCGCTCCAGCTGCGCCAAGAGCTCTTCAACAGTGGGGGCTGGGCTACGACTCCCAGCGGGCTCCCCCACTGTGTCCCACTCGCCTTCGTCGCCCCTGTTGACGTAAAATCTACACCTCACGCCAAGCACACAGCAAGCCGGAAAAGCTAGCTTCACACGCGAAGAGATCACGAGACGTGCCAGTCAATTTTCCCTGAAAATTAACAAAAGACAAAGTAGTTAAATTCCAAAGTTTGGAACTTGCCGGGTGGTACCTGACAGTTCCATATTTACGGCTAGAGAGCCAAGTGAGATGACATATAGCTATAAAGAGCTATCTGCCAACGGACTAGAAACCATTCGGGAGCTTCAAAGTACGAACAATGACACAGCCGAATAGATGACGTAAGCATGACGGTAGATCGGTCTTTATTTGGATAAAGATGCACGTGCGCAAGGCCATGACCGATCCCCGTGGTAAACAACATTAAATAATAAATGAAGTAAAAGCACGAACATAAATATGTAATAAACAAGCATGCATAGGTCCAAAGCGCTAGTCTACCGCATGTCTAGGTATTTTAAAACCCGTTAAGCATGATACCAAACAAATCTATCCACCGCATGATACAACTTGTTTGAGATCACGCCACCTTCCACAAATAGATCTATCCACCGCATGATACAATCTAAATATGGAAAGCTAAAAGCATACAATATTTAAAGCATGAATTATGAACACGTTTACTCGTGAAAGCATAACCGGACGCGGCTGAACAGCGTATTCGGGGTCCATGAAGAAGGAACAAACATTACCAAACAAGATAGATCTATCATATTGGATTGAAATCTAATCCACCGGATGACTAGCTCCAAAACAACCCAAAAACCTGCATCTACCGCGTGATAACCCAGTTCTTTCAAGATTTATACAAGATTTGGTAAGCTTAAACCCGCAACACGTGGCAACCTAGATCGATCCGGTTTCGGCTATCAGGGAACATGTGATCCACGTGCTATTTAAGCTAAGGGTACGAACTCTATTCGCATAAGGATCATCAAAGGAGATAAAGCCGATCCAAACCCATCTAGATTGGGCAAAGAAGTGTTACATGAATTTAAACATAAAGCAAAAACTCAAAGCAACACGGGATAACTTAATGAATCTATTGAATCTTGCCAAAATTCAATAGAGCCGATAACTAGCTTCAAGCTAGATCTTAGCCCACCGCATGGCTCATGACCTAACAAGAAACCCTCTTGAACCAAGCTTGAATCTACCGCATGACACTAAGCATGGTAACAAGACTACTTGCATCGATCTAAATCCACCGCATGATACTAGACATGATACAAGGTTGCCGGTACTCACGGAGGTCGACGGATCGATGAACCCTCTCGAAGAACTCGACGACACGACAAATGGACTCTAGGGTTTGGCGTAAAGCCGGTTTGTATTGAGAATGATTTCGGATCTCCGTTACATACATTCAGGGTTCATATTTATACCCTGTTACGCATGACCTCGAATGGATTCGATACTTAATTTATCTCTAAGTATGATCGCTTGCCCATCCATTCATCCCTTCCGCTCGGGCCACGTCACCATGCAATCCCACAAAATCAGCGCAACAGTTTCCTTGCCGAACGGAAGCAAATTGCCGACCGCGGACTCTTCTGCCGAATTCATCTGAAGAAACATTCCTTCCGCCGGACGGATTCCTCACCGAGTTGGACCCACAAGTCAGACTCCTTTCCTTACCAAATTTTGGTGTTAACATATGCCCCTTCAATTACGGGATAAAAGTGATTTTATTCCGGAATTGACTCCAGCCACCAACGTCTTCAAGTTGAATCTGTTCAACACCCGTTCTCTCTCTTCGCAATCCGTCGGAGTCTTCGCCCAGATCCAAACCCTAGATCATTTTCTGAGCTCAAATCCTCAATGGCGGCTCAAAATCAAGCTGCTCAGGTAAATTCCTCCACCATAAACTTCATTCGGCACTTAGATTTTCAATTTTTTACCTGAGATTTCTTCTCCGCCTACCCTCAGGAGCTTTCCACTGAGCTTTTGATTCGCATCGAGGCCAATTCGACGTCCTACTTCCTTGGTCCTGTGGGAGTCTCTGATCCTCGCGAATTCATCGCAGCCGAATCCCAAAGGATCCCCTTCAAAGTGGCTTTAACTAAGCCTCCCCTGTGGAAGGACGCCTTCAAGAACTGGCCCTTGCCCCCGATTGCGGGCTGGAGGAATTGGTACAAAAGAATTCTTGCGAATAAAAGTGTCAGGACCCAAAACTGGGATACCCTCCGTATTGCTCAATGCTTGGAGCTTTTTTTGGCCGAGACCCCCAAAAACGAAGACCTTTTGATAGCGGCTTGCCACTTGTGGTCAAATGGTGTCAACGCCTTCCTTTTTGGTCACGGCCCAATGTCCCAAACTCTGGCCGATGTATACATGATCACCGGCCTAGACATTTCAGGCTCTGTTCACCCCTGGGATTTCAAAGGTTCCTCAAAACAAACAGGAGTGAAACCAGGGAGCGGATACAAAAATTATATCCAGAATCATATGAAAGATGGACCCCTTGGTGAAGTTGAATATAGGGCATTCCTGAATATGTGGCTGTGCATGTTCATCTTCTGTGGTAAAGCCAATGAGCCCACTCTGAATCATATTGTAATGCTACACAATTGGCTAGTGGTAAGTGACTCCCCCTTGGAAAATACCTCCTGGGCAGTGTATACCACATGCTTCATCAAACTGTCACCCAAATGTACACCAGCCAGAAGATAGCGTGTGTCAATGGCCCTTGGTGGTTTGTACAAATGTGGCTGCAACTGCACATGCACCAGATTGTTGGTGTTGACCTCAACACCCGGTTTTTTCCTTCACCCAACTATCATGAAGGGGAAACCCAAGTCACCAGGGGATGCCACACCTATGGAGAAGCTGCTTCAACTATTCCTATCAAGCAGAATGTCAGCCAGCTCTTTGAGCTCTTCTTCAAAGGCTTTCCAAACCCTCTCTGGCTTCCTTATTTGGACAATGATAATTTAACTCTCCCTTGTGAGTTCTCCTCTGAAGCGGGGCGCCAAGATGGAAGATTTCTAGAAATCCTCAATATCCTCATCCATCCCTGCATTCTGCCAGCTGAATTTAGTGGAGGGAGGCTAAACCACAGCACTTATGAATACTACCAGCCCAACATGATGGCTCGACAACTTGGATGTGGCCAGATGCCCCCAAGGCTATTTCTGCATGAGTTCCTCAAGCCCAGAGAAGAAATCAAAGAACTCACTCAAACCAGTAGGGTTTTTCAGTATGTATGCAGTCCAACTGTTTACACCTGGCCCTTCACACCCACAAAAGTAGCTCACCCCACCTTCAACTCCTGGTGGCAAGAATTCCATGACCATATTTTCAGTGAGCCTGTGCATTCATTTTGTATAGAACTGATGCCTGATTTTCACCAACTTCAGAGGTAATCATGATTATCCCTTTCCTCAAATCAAGCATTTCTTCCTTTAACCATGTTCTTGATTTTCTTTTTCTTTCTACCCACAGAACACGTTGCCTCGCCCCTCTAGCCGGGGAGATTGCTTACAATGCAAGAGGGCCCAATCTCAAGCATTGGGATTTAGATCACCAACCCTGGCTCAATTAATGGCTAGGTATGCTACAACAGACCCAATTCTGTCTAGTATTACTGCTGACAAGAGGCAAGGCCTGTCTCTGATCGCAACTCTAACTGCTAAGAGACGAAGAACCAGCAAGAAGGTCCTTATTGAGGTAAAATTCCCTCTTCCTTGATCACAGGATTACCCCTTTTCTGATAAATCTTGTCTTGTGCGATTTCAGACTAAAATTTAGCAATCCTCAGCTTCAGAACCTGCCAATGCTACATCCACTGGTATGACTTTTATCACTCCTTCCTTTAAAGATCAGCACTGGCATTTATCCTTAATCTGATATTTGCAGAGGAAGCAATGGTGGATCAACTTGTGGATGTCCCTGTCTCTCAACATACAAGTCCACCCAGGGCTGAGCCATCTGTCCAAGTAGAGATCTCATCTTCATCAGGGACTCAATCACCCCTGCTCAGACAGAATCACCAACCTCGCCAGAGATGAACTTCGCCATCCAACCAGAGCCTTCAAGTCCTTCAAGGGCTCAATCACCCATTGGCCAGGCAGAAACATCAACCTTAGCAGAGGTGAATCCATCCCCTCTCCAGCCAGAAGCTTCAGAGTCGCTAGAGACCGTATCAGCACCCTCTCACATCGAAGCTTCAGCTTTGCCACGAGTACCTTCTTCGCCAGTGGCTCCAGAAAACGCCCCTGAAACTGTCCAAAACCCTGTACTAGTTCAGGAAGTCAGGCATGAGGTAAACACTTGCACTTAACCCTTCGTTATCTTTTTATTTCCCAACACTCCTGACTCGGCAATACTACCCTCTCAGGATCAGGCTCCGTCATCATCAAACCCACCAATGGGGAACAATCCAATTGTCGAGACGAGGGAAAGGGTGCCTCAAGCCTTGTCAGAGGAAGTGCAAGAAAAGCTCAAGGAAATTTTTGCCTGGCTGCAAAGAGAGGCTCGAGATCAGATCAGAGACCTTGATTATTTCGAGGACATGCTTAGACCCATCAGCCAAGAACTTCCTGAGGATATCAGGGCCTCACTTGAACCCATCTCTGGCCTGGATGTTCATTATGTAGCCATAAGACGAGATCTGAGGAATGTGTCTTCCCGTCCGGCTGTTGAACAGAAGAAAGCTAAAGCTGAAAAAGCCGTAAAGGGAGCACAATCTCAGACTGAGAGTCACAAAGGGACATTGGCCAATCTGCGAGCTGCTCGTGAGTTGAAAATCGCCGTAAAGGCCGCACCGGAGGTAGAGTCGAAAAGCTTATCGGCGAAATAGAAGCCGACGACGGGGAAGATAGCCGAACTCACGGACCGATAGAGAAGATCCAAGAGGAAGCGACATCGGCCATAGCTGAGGTGAACCAATGTGATGCAGAACTCACTATCCTGTCTGACGCCCAGAAAGATTATCAAGAACGGATGGAGAACATCCACCAGACAACATCGAATGCCTCCAATGTAATTGCAAAGTATTTAAACATTTAGATGTATTGATCGATGTGTAACCGAACTGGTCGTCCTTGCAACATTTGCTCTTGCAATTTTATTTTCCTTTTCCTCTGCATGTCCTTAATTGCAACGCTGAACGACCCATTCGGTAATCAATAGCCAAAAAGTGCCAATACCCGAACGGCACCTTAACTTCCTTTTAGCCGAGCCAGTCAACCGAATACGACTCAGCCTTGAACTCAAACGACCCGACGGCGGATCGGTCAAGGAAACCTCTCCACCTTCCAAGTTTCTTGGGATATGCGCCACGATCTAGAGCCACGACCTGAGGCCACAATCTATTTCGCCAGGCCTATAAATGAAAACCGTAGGTGCCCCCAGCTCTTCACCAAGCCTTTAGCTCTCAAATCTTCGCCAATCTCAAGTCTTCTTTTCCCAATCAGCGCAAATCCCAGAAGCATGGCGAGCAACAACAACCGGCGCCGCGCCGCTGACGAGGCGGAGGGGAGTCGCGCCAGTGCGCGTCGGTGGCAATGATCGTCAACTTTTCTTTTACGATTCATCTTCGATTCCCTTTCATTTTTGACGATCATCTCTGTTTCAGGCTTATTCAATGGAACCCATCTTCTGCGCCGGCCGGTCAGCCCCTGCCGGACGACTCCTCGGAGTCAGACCATTACTCCCCCGTACCCTACGGGGAACTTGATGCTCTCCGCTTCAAGGCGGAACTGGAGGTGGCCCAGCGCAAGCTGGAGGATGTCTCCAAAAAGGCTGGCATAGCCGAACTGGAGTGGGAAGACCAGCGCAAGCAGCTGCTGGCGACCATCGACGATACGGCTCTGAAACCGCTTCTTAATCCAATCCGGTTCTTGACACTAATCACCTTTATCTTGCATTTTGCAGCCCGTGACGCCGATCTCAACCAGCTAAAGATGCTGGTGGAGCAATTGGCCGACAAGGTGAACACCCGCGGAGACACGCCGACGGAGCGCCTTGCCGCGGTGGAGCACCGCGTGGACGAAGTGGCCACCCATGGCATCCGCTTGGGCACCACTTTGGGCCTGGACGCCATGGCGATGCACACCGACGTCGACTACTCCACCACGCCACGCGGCTTCCGGGGCGGCGCACTAGAAGACATCGAGGAGATCGAGATCATCTTGGAGCGCCTCGACGGCCACGGCGATGCCATTGCCAAACTAACTCATCCCCAGTCTGTGTTAAACAGGCTCTTTGATTAGATTGTATTAGGGATGTTTGATATCGGCAATAAATAAAGAACTTTTGATTCCCGTGCTTGCACTGCGATGATTTTTCTGTGTTTGCATCTGTGAATCTTGTTTCTTCTTAAACGTATTTGGGAACTCTCTTTAGCCGAACACGCGAAAACAGATGCCCCTTGGCGCAAAATCCGCAGAAAATCCTTGAATCAGCAATCCGTAAGCACTATTCAAACGAAAACCCTTCGCATTCGGGAAGAAAACCCTGCCGCTTGGTATTCCAATAATGCACGCCGCCGGCCTCATCACTCCCAACGCACTCTCTCGGTCAATAAAATAGTCCGCCGAGATGCCCCGCAAATCCACTCGCACACTCATCCATCACTTCTCATCTTCTCCCCCGTCCTCGGAGGAAAAAACCCCAAGGCCATGGACAAAGGCAAGCAGCCCCAGGAGGGAAGCACCCCGAAGAAACGCACGATTTGAGAGTGAGTTTTTCCTTTGTTTTGCTTTTTGTTTCCTAATGTGGTCTTGTGTTTCACCTCCTCCCTGCTTTTTCCTCTTTCAGCCTTGATCTGCTTCCTGAGGAAATCATCGGGACCGAAGACATGCCTGAGTACATCTCCTCTGATTCTTCTCTTGAAGCAGAGGATGCCACGCCCGAGCAGAGAACCAGCCATCAACTGCGCCGTCGCGTTCGGCACCTGGAGCATCACCTCCGGGACATCACCGCTCGCTGCCAGGCCGAGCGCGAGCGCCGCATGGCTTTGGAGGCATTAGTAGGAGGTAAATATCTCCAACTCCTTCTTGACTCCGTGCTCACATCTGGATCTTGGCCCCCTAATGACCATTCCTCCGTCTCAGATGTCTCTGATAGTTACAACAACTTGAAAGCGGCCTGGGACAGCTTGGTGGAGGCAGCAAATCGTGGTCACCCCCACGCATTCCAAGTTGCCGTCACGGTGGTCCTGGAGCAACTGAAGAGGGAGCAGCCGAAGAAGCAAAGAAAAGATTGAATCATACTTTTGCTTCTTACGCCAAGCCTTCTGCTTCCCGCCTCCACGTAGTCCTGATCACCAGGGTTGTTAGATGTAAACCTGCAAAAAGCATTTGTAATGTAGTTTTGCGCTAAGGGCAATGCATCTAGGCACTGGCCATTCCCCCTGTTCAGGAATTTTTGTTCTGAAGGCGGCCTCATTCTTGAGCGCCGGCTATTCCTGTATCAGATGCATGTAATCCCAATGCTGGTGATCACCGGTCGATTTCAATACTAGGATAATATTTCTTCAAATATCTTCCATTTATCGCAGCGGAAAATTCTTCTCCTAGTAAAGTTTTCAACATGTAGGCATTGCCAGGAACGCATCTGACCACTCGAAAGGGTCCTTCCCAGTTAGGGGACCATTTGCCGAATTCAATGTATTTGGTTCCAATCGGCAGTAACGCTTTCCAAACCAAATCTCCTTCTGCAAATTGCCTAACTTTTACTTTCTTGTTATAATACTTGGCAACCCGCAGCTTGTTCTTTTCGATATTTTCCAGGGCCCTAAGACGGATCATGTGCAAGTCTTCTAGCTCATCCATCATTAAGCCGCTATAATCTTTGGAGCTTAAATCTTTCTGGAAAACCACTCTCCTAGAATTTGATTGTATTTCCCAAGGTAAAACCGCATGATGTCCATAAACCAATTCATAAGGAGATGTTTTTGTAGCTCCATGAGGGGCCATTTGGTAAGCCCATAACGCTTCACTGAGTACCGAATGCCACCTCCGTGGCTTCTGGTCGATCTTCTTTTGTATAAGCTTGATCATGATCTTATTAGAAGCCTCTGCCTGACCATTAGCTTGGGCATAATAGGGAGAAGAATTAAACAATTTGATTCCCATGCTTTCGGCAAACTCTCTGAACTCCAAGGACACGAATTGGGCTCCCTGATCAGTTGTGATTGTTTGGGGAATTCCAAACCGATAGATGATGTGTTCCTTGACAAACTCAACCATGTTTTCTGACGTCACCTTCTTCAGTGGAATTGTCTCAACCCATTTGGTAAAGTAATCGTAGCCAAAAGCACAAACTTATGCCCCTTGCTAGATGGTGGATTAATCGGCCAATCAAGTCTATACCCCCCCCCCCGAATGGCCACGGCTTGATAATGGGATTTAATGCTGATGCAGGAACTCTTTGAATATTTCCAAACCTCTGGCAGTCTTGACATCCCTTGTAATACTCAAAGCAGTCCTCCAATATTGTTGGCCAAAAGCACCCAGCTTGCCTGATAACCCATTTCATGCGGTAGGCCGATTGGTGTGCTCCACATATCCCATCATGTACTTCACTCATAATCCTTTTAGCTTCCTCTAGACACAGGCATCGTAACAACACCCCATCTAATGATTTGTAAAACAAATTATCATCCAGAAGAACAAATTTTATGGCCTTGTACCTGAGCTTCCTAGAGACCTTTCGGGATGGATCTTTCAAATAGTCAACGATCTCTTTTCTCCAATCATCCTCCGCAAGATCCATTCCCAGCGCACATATGTTTGTGGCAAACGCTTCTTGATTCTCTTTATAACCGGAGGGGCTCTGAGCCAACCTGTTCTCTTCTTCGTGATGTTCCCTAGGAATATGCTATAGAGTTACCAACAGAAAGCTCTTCAAGATTTCCCTGCATTCTTCGTAGTAACTCCTCAGCGCATCACTTTTGCATTCGTATTGTCCGTTCAATTGCTTTATTACTAGTTCTGAATCTCCATAAATTTCAACCGAAACGGCCCCGGCTTCTCTCAAATATTGAAGCCCCCGAAGCAATGCCTCGTACTCAGCCTGATTGTTTGTGACAGTGGGGCCGTATAGGGATAGCAAACTCAAACATCTCACCTCCGGGCGAAATCAACAGAATCCCTATTCCCCCACCTTTACCACATGATGACCCATCAAAAAATAAAGCCCAAGGAGTAATTTCAAGTAAATCAATTGATGGATCACGATGTTCAGTTATAAAATCGGCAATGATCTGACCTTTAATAGCTTTTGCCGATTCGAACTTTAACTCAAACTCTGGTAAAGCCAAGATCCACTTGCCAATCCTGCCATTCAAAATTGGCATAGATAACATGTGTTTTATTACATCGAACTTAGAATATACAACGCATTCGGCATTCGACAAGTAGTGCCGAAACTTTGTACACGAGTAGTACACACACAAGCACGGTTCTCTGTTGTACCGAATACCTGGTCTCGGGATCAAGTAATTTTCGGCTAAGATACGCTACTACCCGCTCCTTTCCTTCGAATTCTTGAATAAGGGCCGATCCAATGGTTTGGGTATCGGCCGCCACGTACAACTTGAAAGGCTTATCCAGGCGAGGAGGGACCGATCTGGTGGCTCCTTCATGTATTGCTTGATCTCGTCAAAAGCCTTTTGTTGTTCGTCGCCCCACGTGAACTTCGATCTTTCTTAAGCTTCAAGCAATGGAGAAAACGGCGAGAACCTTTTGTGACAAGATTTGAGATGAACCTCCTTACAAAATTAATCTTGCCGAGCAGTGATTGCAACTCTTTGAGATTAGTTGGAGGGACAACTTCATCAATGGCCTTCATGCTTTTCTTGCCAACTTCAATCCCCCTTCGTGGACCAAGAATCCCAAGAACTCTCCAGCTGATACCCCAAAAGCGCATTTGTTTGGATTCATCTTCAAGCCATGCTTTCGGGTGCATTCCAAGGTTCTTTTCACGTCTTCCAAATGCGTGTCATGATTTAGAGACTTGATCACGACGTCATCAATGTAAATTTCGACAATTTTGCCGATCAGCTCGTGAAAGATGTAGTTCATGGCTCGCTGATAGGTTGCACCGACATTCTTCAACCCAAATGTCATGACTATCCATTCAAACAAGCCTATATGACCAGGACATCTGAAGGCTGTCTTTGATATATCCTATATCACCATAAAAATTTGGTTATATCCCGTATTACCATCCATGAAACTGATGACCTTGTGTCCAGCAGCGGCGTCAACCAATAAATCGGCAACAGGCATGGGGTAACCATCCATAGGGGTAGCTCTGTTTAAATCCCTGAAATCTATGCAGACCCTCATCTTTCCATTCTTATTGTAGACAGGGACAATATTAGTGATCCACTCCGCATATCTGCATGGCCGAACGAAGTTTGCATCAAGTAATCTTTCAACTTCTTTCTTCACATCGGCCAATACTTCATCTTTGTAGATTTTCTGGGGAGGTTGCTTGTATGGTTTAAAACCAGATTTGATTGGCAACCGATGCTCAACAATGGAACGGTCCAGTCCAGGCATCTCCGAATAATCCCAAGCGAAGCAATCTTTATATTCCTTAAGCAACTTGATCAATTCCTCCCTGAAGTCTGATTGCAAGTTTGCGCTGATGAATGTCGGCCTTGGTTTGTCACCGCTTCCAATGTCAACTTCCTCTAATTTATCGGCCGACATGAATCCTCGCCCCAACTTGCCGTCAGTACCATCGACAGGGTTATCCATTAAAAATTGCTATAAGAGCCGACTGCTTGAATTGGCTGTTGATCGCTGCTGACAGGCTCAACGGGACCTTCTCCCCAGTCTTTTCCTGAGAAATAGTCAATGCCTTGGTATTCCCAGAAAGCTGGTTCCACATTTGCAACGCTCACGGAGTCATCTGCTTGGACCACCTCAATATCGTCATCTACCCATTGGATGAGCTGCTGATGCATGGTAGATAGGACGCAACAGTTGGCATGAATCCAGTCCCGTCCAAGCATTAGGCTGTAGGCTCCCTTACTTTCGATGAGCAGTGTTTTGGACCCGATCATCAGATCCACATGGGCGCACCCCTTGGTATCTGAAGGATTCCCGGCAAAATCGTTCAGAATTATGCTTGTAGGTGTCAAGTCGCTAGGGCCCATGCCAAGTTTTCTGAAAGTGGTGTACGACATTACGTTGACTGCCTCCACCGTCGACAAACATCTTGGTCAATGGCTTGCCATTGACATATCCTTTCAAGTATAGCGGCCTCATGTGTCGATTTTTGGCCGGTTTGTCGAAGACGGCTTGCTTGGCCAGCACCAGCTGCGCCATCAGTCCCTCAAGCTGCTCATCATCCAGGGACGTTTCTTCCTGCACAACCTGATTAGCAAGAGCCATAAATTCATTCGGCACAAAATATACCATACATGCCGGAGCCGAACGGTTTGATCCTTCAGGTTTATCCTTCGGACGCCACACCTTTCTTGTCTGGATCCCTGCCTGCCTCAGTTCGCGGTTCCTCAAGCGTTGAACCCTCCTTTTTTGACTCTTTCTTGAACCAGGCGGGCACCATTGCCCCTTTTGCCAGACGTACTCGTCCTCGTCTTCCTCCTGATCAACCCATCTCAAATCGGCTTGTCTCTTCCTAGGATGATCAATGATTTCAATTTTTTGACGCCGATCCTCACTCGGATGTATCCTTCCAATTCTTTCATGGACGGATCGGCGATTGGCAGTTTCCTGCCTATACTCAAAGTACCTATCGCTGCACTCAGGGCAGTTTCTCAGCGTAGGAAGCTTCAACCCTTCGTTCCAGTAGTGCCTGAAGAATGCGCACCCCCAGTGTGCGCGCTCCTGCTCGCGCGTATATTGAGCGCGCTTCCTCTTCGGCCCTGCGCCTCTCCTCCTCGTGCTTTCGTTTCTGGTAGCGCTCTTTCTCCAGCTGGCACTGCCACTTGTTGAGGAGGATGTGCGTAGTCACCCTGGGTTTGGCCCTGGACGATTCCCCGATCTCGATATGGCTCTTGAGAACGCGGGGGGCTTCACCATGCACCTGCTCCAAGGTCACTTGACGTTCTGGGTCTACTGCTCCATCCTGCCTTGCCCTGGCTGAAGTCAAGACTTTGACCTTGCCCTTCTCCTCGACTGTCACCATGTTGACGGAAAAGCTTATCATGTTCCGGGGAAAAGGGTGACCGTCCAGTTTCATCTTGTTATCAAACTTGAGATGTCCCTCCTGGATATCTCTCTGGATCCTCATCCTGAAGACCCTGCAGTCATTGATGGAGTGAGAATTCCTGTCATGGAAGCCGTAGTAACGTTTCTCCTTTACTCCATCGGGCCGAAGCATGGAATGCCCTTCAGGCAACTTGATTCGGCCTTCCTTCACCAGGAACTCAAACAGCTTATCAGCTTTAGTGACGTCGAAATCGTAGGTGCCTTTAGTCTGTTTGACCCAGCGCTGATTCATGGTCAATGGTTCCTTCCCCCACATGATTTCGGCTGCAGCCACGTCCTGGTCATCATCAGAGTCCTCCATTTGGTCGGCCTTTTCTAGGAACTGATTGTAGATATCTGCCACATCGTGCTGTTTGCCGAACCTTGCGTCTTTCTTAAAACCGTAGGCTTGGTTGCTCATCAACGACAGCTTTTGGGACAGTTGACCCAGGTTATCGAACTCCATACTGAACAGCTTTTCACGTACGGCCGGCAGCATCCCAGCAACGGCCATGTCGGCCAACTGATCATCTGGCAGATTCAGCGAAAAACACATGCCTTTGATTTACCTGAACCTCTTAAGGAACTCCAAGGGTGTCTCACTTTGTCTCTGCTTCAAGGTAGCGAGGTCGATGAGCTTCTTTTCCGTGCTACCGCTGAAGTAATGGGCGTGGAATTTCCGCTCCAGCTCCCTCCATGTGCTAACTGATTGTGGAGGCAAAGATGAGAACCACTGGAACGCTGCGCCCGTCAGTGACATGGGGAAGTACCTGACCCGGAACGCCTCTTCAGATGAGCACTTTCCAAGCTGCATCAGGTAGCGAGCAATATGCTCCACCGTGCTCGTGTCATCCTGCCCAGAAAACTTTGTAAATTCCGTCGGAGGCTTTACTCTTGGCGGCAGGATCACGTTGTAATACCACTCCGAGAACGGAGGCGTGTAGGTAGGTCCTGCATTTTAGGTTTGAGGCCGAATTGATTCTGCATCAAGTCGGCCATCTTCTGAGCCAGGATATCATCCTCCTGCACGCCCGTAGCTGGGCCGTAACCCGGATTCGGGAGAGCATCGATGGAGCCGTAGTTCATCACCTCGTGGTAGCCTCCACCGTACAATTTCTTCTGCAGTCTGGTTCTAGCTGGGGCAATCCTGTAGCCGGAAGCAAGTGGGGCTCCAGACGAGCCAAATGCCAACTCCCCATACGTGGGCTGGTATGGGTTCGGCTGTTGCATAGGTTGACCTGTGCTGCCCTGCGGAGGTGGCCGGACTGGTTGCCCTCCTGCGGCCTGCATCACCTTGCTGACCTCCAGCACCTTGCGGAGGAGGCTGCATGGCTTGGCTCCCAACACTCTGAGGAGGAGGCTGGGTTGGCTGGCTTCGCAATGGCGGCTGAGAACTGGACTCTCCAATCTCCACGGTGCCTCCCTGAAGGGGTGCTCGATTGAATACTTGCTCCATGCCCGGGCCGAAAACAGCCACCATCATCTGTTTGAATGCACCCAGGAAGGCTCTATGATGTCTGCCTAGTATGTCATCTGCGGCGTCTCGAAACGCCTGCATGCATTCCTCCCTCTCCTGCTGAGTTGTAGCATCACTTTTTCCTGGTAATAAAACCCTAGGCATCTCATTTTTCAGGTATGGGACGCCACACCTGTTCTTTTTGAATGACAGCTAACACTTCTGTTGGAACTGATCCGCAGCATCCTTTAGTTGTTGCTGCTACTCTGGAGAGAGGTCTTCGATGTTGACATCCATAATGTCACCGATGTAAGGCATCTTGATTTTCGGCTGTGGTCCCACTGGGCGTGCCAAAAAGTGTGTTGACGTAAAATCTGCACCTCACGCCAAGCACACAGCAAGCCGGAAAAGCTAGCTTCACACGCGAAGAGATCACGAGACGTGCCAGTCAATTTTCCCTGAAATTTAACAAAAGACAAAGTAGTTAAATTCCAAAGCTTGGAACTTGCCGGGTGGTACCAGACAGTTCCATATTTACGGCTAGAGAGCCAAGTGAGATGACATATAGCTATAAAGAGCTATCTGCCAACGGACTAGAAACCATTCGGGAGCTTCAAAGTACGAAAAGTGACACAGCCGAATAGATAACGTAAGCATGACGGTAGATCGGTCTTTATTTGGATAAAGATGCACGTGCGCAAGGCCATGATCGATCCCCGTGGTAAACAACATTAAATAATAAATGAAGTAAAATCACGAACATAAATATGTAATAAACAAGCATGCATAGGTCCAAAGCACTAGTCTACCGCATGTCTAGGTACTTCAAAACCCGTCAAGCATGATACCAAACAAATCTATCCACCGCATGATACAACTTGTTTGAGATCACGCCACCTTCCACAAATAGATCTATCCACCGCATGATACAATCTAAATATGGAAAGCTAAAAGCATACAATATTTAAAGCATGAATTATGAACACGTTTACTCGTGAAAGCATAACCGGACGCGGCTGAACAGCCGATTCGGGGTCCGTGAAGAAGGAACAAACATTACCAAACAAGATAGATCTATCAGATTGAATTGAAATCTAATCCACCAGATGACTAGCTCCAAAACAACCCAAAAACCTGCATCTACCGCGTGATACCCAGTTCTTTCAAGATTTATACAAGATTTGGTAAGCTTAAACCCGCAACACGTGGCAACCTAGATCGATCCAGTTTCGGCTATCAGGGAACATGTGATCCACGTGCTATTTAAGCCAAGGGTACGAACTCTATTCGCATAAGGATCATCAAAGGAGATAAAGCCGATCAAAACCCATCTAGATTGGGTAAAGAAGTGTTACATGAATTTAAACATAAAGCAAAAACTCAAAGCAACACGGGATAACTTAATGAATCTATTGAATCTTGCCAAAATTCAATAGAGCCGATAACTAGCTTCAAGCTAGATCTTAGCCCACCGCATGGCTCATGACCTAACGAGAAACCCTCTTGAACCAAGCTTGAATCTACCGCATGACACTAAGCATGGTAACAAGACTACTTGCATCAGATCTAAATCCACCGCATGATACTAGACATGATACAAGGTTGCCGGTACTCACGGAGGTCGACGGATCGATGAACCCTCTCGAAGAACTCGACGACACGACAAATGGACTCTAGGGTTTGGCGTAAAGCCGGTTTGTATTGAGAATGATTTCGGATCTCCGTTACATACATTCAGGGTTCATATTTATACCCTGTTACGCATGACCTCGAATGGATTCGATACTTAATTTATCTCTAAGTATGATCGCTTGCCCATCCATTCATCCCTTCCGCTCGGGCCACGTCACCATGCAATCTCACAAAATCAGCGCAACAGTTTCCTTGCCGAACGGAAGCAAATTACCGACCGCAGACTCTTCTGCCGAATTCATCTGAAGAAACCTTCCTTCCGCCGGACGGATTCCTCACCGAGTTGGACCCACAAGTCAGACTCCTTTCCTTACCAAATTTTGGTGTTAACAACCCCGATCAGTGGGCTCCGTAGGTGGCACCTCCTGCAAGCAAGGAAGCTCAGTCGTCAGCAAGTGAACTCGAGAGACTAGTACTAGACTACACTACTCAAGACAACTTACCTCTTGAGGCGTGGTCTCTGAGACCTTCAGCTTCTTCGTCACCCACTTGCGGGCGGGGTTGCGCGGCCTCCGTGGCGGCGCAGCCAGACTAGCCTCCAGGCTAGCCGGCGGATCTTGAACGAGGGGCACATGAGGTAGGCCGGGACGGCTGAACCTCGACCGCAACTGGAAGTGGTCCTGCAGCGTCTCCTCGTCGTCGTTCTCATCGGACGTGTCCTCCACGATGATGGTGTCATCTCCTTCGCCGACTTCTCGCCCCTCCTTGGCCTTGGTTTTTCCCTCCTCCGGGATCTCGACTTCCTGAGGGGGCGGCTGCGGCTCGGAGACGAACTTCTTCAAGTCGTCCTGCAAGACACAAGACATCAGCGTGACTACTCACAAGGATGGGTACTCGACTAGGGGGTACGGCTACTTACCTCCTTTGGCGGGCGCGCGGCGGAGTACTCTGGGACAGGGCACGCCGTGTACGGTGGCATGTCCTTGAAGATGCGCGTCAGCCTATCGACAATGTCGTCGTCGTCGACCTCGCCTCCAGGCATCCGCGACGTGTCGTCGTCGCTGGTGTACTCGAAGCCCAGGGTGTCGCGGGCCATCAGAGGCTACACCCTGCGCTTCATGAAGTTGAAGGCCACATGCTCGGCCCTCGGCCCGGCTTCTCTCAGCACCTTGATGCGCGCCAACAGCTCGGGGAGCTGGATCCCCTCCTGCATCGTGGGCTTCGTGTTCCACCAGGCGCGATGCTTCGGCTGCTTCCCGCTCAGCTTCGGCAATCCTGGGTGGTGGTCCGTGACGTAGAACCACTTCGCCTTCCAGTCTTGGTTGGAGTCAATGAGCTTGTATGAGAGGTAGTGCTCGGCGGCGTCCTCCCGCATCTGGATTCCTGCTCCACCGACTACTCGCGAGTTGCTGGTGCTCGGCTACGGCTTCACCCGGAAAATCTTCCGGAACAGGATGCAGTGGGGCTTGATCCCCAGGAACGCCTCACAGAAGTGGACGAACACAGTGGTATGGAAAATACCGTTGGGGTTAAGGTTGAGGTACTCGACGCCGTAGTACCCCAAGAGGCCCTTGAAGAAGTCGCTCGCTGGGAGCGCGAGTCCGCGCTCCGCGAAGCGCGCGAACATCGAAATCTCGTCCTCGCTCTTCTCCATGGGGTACGGATCCCCGGCGGCGGCCCTCCACATGTCCATCTCCTTCTCACGGATGAACCCACTGTTGAGGAGGGCCAGCAAATCTTCGGTCTTCGTCTTCGACTTTTTCCACTCGCGGCTCGGATCTGGCCGCGGTGGAGACATCGGCGGTGCTGCCTCCGCGGCAGCCGCGGCGGCCTCGTCACGGCCCCTCTTCTTCCCGGTGGTCTTCGCGGTCTTGGACGGGGACGACTTCATTCTTCAAGTGCACGGCGTGTTCACGTGCATTCGCTCGGGAGCTACTCTGGCAGCTCTGGGTGGCGGTGCGCTTAGATATACAGCGGCGGCGGCGTG
The DNA here is from genome assembly GCA_947561735.1 of Cenchrus americanus. Taxonomy (NCBI): domain Eukaryota; kingdom Viridiplantae; phylum Streptophyta; class Magnoliopsida; order Poales; family Poaceae; genus Cenchrus; species Cenchrus americanus. The sequence continues at coordinate 69,496,539 of OX387242.1, forward strand.
CGCTGGAGGAGACTCTGGCCCAGATCTATTCGAAATGGCTACAGCAGTGATGGGTGAAAAACCCTAAGGGTTTTGGCTTCTATTTATAAGTCAAAACAGCCCTCCAACGGCCAGATGGATAAGTCTGCGCTCGGCTGACTCAGCGGCTGCGCGTGACTCTTCGTATTCTACTAGTCGACGCGCCTCACCTCGGGGGCTCGGCTACTTCTGCCCGACTACCTGGGAAGCGACAAGATTCAGGAGCATCTTGAGGAACCAAGTTGAGAAGTACCTTGGTCCGTGTGTGATGAGTGATTGACCGGATGGTTTGAAGCTTTGTGTGTGTAGTGTTGAGTTGTGTTGTGTCTGTTTTATTTTGTGTATTTACCTTATTGTTTATGTGGTGTGTTGTCAATGCACTCGTGAGGAGTGGTTGACAACGTTGTGTGGACTGACTCTTGGCCTAGTATTGCAGGTGTTGGTTGCGGCTTGGTTTGCATCGGTGCGAGGGTGAAGAACGAGCGCGAAAGGTCTTAGCCTTGCGGGGGCCTCCGAGGAGTGGAGAGACAAGTAGGCTTGGTTCGAGGGACCCGGTGGCCGACGGGATCAAGTGCGAGCCGCATGGTGCAAGAAGAGCAAGACGAAGTCGTGGACATGGAGCCGGTGCATCGGTGGTGGCCAAGTCAAGGAACGAGGCAAGACTGAGTAGACCGTCCGGGCGCCGGAGGTGAAAGTCTTGGCGGGCTCGACGCTTGGCATGGTGAGGCCGGGCCGTGTACGAGGGGTTTGGTGGTTTGGCCACAAAACCATCGGAGGAGGGTTTCTCGGTTTGGGCCTCAAAACCGAGCCCGAGGGCCTGGCGTGACGGAGACGGTATCCGGGTGCGTCGGGAAGCTTCGAGGCGGGCGACACGCAACATGATCGAGGTGCTTGCGTCGGGAGGACGTGAAGGCCTGATGGATGCGCGGCCGTCCGATGGTGATCTTCATGTGTTGACCAAAATGCCCCTGTGAGGGCTTGTGTTGTACTCCTAGTGTAGGGGCACTTCGGTCTTTTCCGGAGGGCCTATATATAGGAGGAGGGGGCTGAATTCTCAGCCAACTCTGGGGCTAGAGGCTGCTGTACTCTTTCATTTTGGAGTGCTTTGGGAGAGAGGGAGAGAGGGGAGAGTGGCTCTTTGATTGGAGCTTTTTGCCATCTTAGATTTGGTTTCTAGGAGTGGCTAGCTTGTAATCGATTGGACAAGATATTCATAGTGATTTCATCCTCTAAATCTTGTGCCAATCTTTCTATTCCCGAATTTCTTTTATTGCTTTTTCGGAGCTCTTTTTGTGCTATTTTCGTGCTTGTTTTTGGTGCCTTTGTTCTTGGTGTGATTCCGCGGATTTGAGTGGGTTTCTCTCCGGATTTCTTTGAGGGAAACATGGATGGATGTCTAGTGCATCTTTGTGATTGATCTTGTGCCCTCAAACGCCGGGAAACCACTTCGATTCAAGGATTTTCGTTCGGTGCTCTAGCTTTTGGTGGTGTTCAAAGGATCCGCGATTCCCGATGATTTAGGGAGTTAGGAGATGAAATTTTTGGGGTATAGCATCCTTGGTTGACGCTTTACATGTCCCCAAACTCTTGTCTCAACAGCTACTATCGTTAGGGAGATCCGGTGATGGATTGGGAGTGTTGACTTTCGGGGTCGAGCGCGTTTTCGGTTCGTTCGTGCTTGGCGGACGGTCCGCGAGGGCCAGGCGGACGGTCCGCGTGTACAGTGTTCTTCGCGTGTTCTTCGTGTTCTCGCTCGGCTTTGCTTTCGATCCGATTCGGTTTTGGTTTTTCGTTGTAGCCGGTTTGCGGACGGTCCGAGCTTCGGTAGCGGACGGCCGTGGCCCGCGCGGACGGTCCGCCGGTCTTCGCGGACGGTCCGTTTTTCTCGGGTCGGTTCTGGTGGTTCTGTTCGCTTTAACGGAGCGTCCGCGGCTCGGGCGGACGGTCCCCGCGGCAAGGGTGCGGACGGTCCGCGGGACCCCGCCGGACGGTCCGCGCGGTCATCGCGGACGGTCCGCCCCGCCCGGCCGGACGGTCCGCGAGCACCGGGCCTGCTTTCTTTGTTTGGTTTGATTCCTCCCTCCTTCATTCATGCTTCCGCGTGTGTTTCAAGGACTCGTTGTTTTGGCGATTGGTGTGTGATTCGTTCCAACGCTTGTGTGTGACCGGGTTTTGACTAGGGTATAGGCCGGGTTCTTTGAGAAGAATTTTTACCGGCTCCTATTCACTCCCCCCCCCTCTCTAGTCGCCATCCGATCCTTCAACGCCTAGGCAGCGGGAAAAAAGCTTTGCGGACTCGTGGAAAAAAGTGGTCAAGAAAACCCCAAAGGATCTAAGGAAAGGTGTGAACTCCCTAATTATTCTAGGTGCTTGGATGATTTGGAAGCATCGGAATGCTTGTGTGTTCGATAACGTTGCTCCATCAGTCAACACCATCATAAGAGAGCTTAAGGACGAGGTCAGTCTTTGGTGTCTGGCCGGAGCCAAGAAGCTACAGGCTTTGGGGTTAGCCCTTGTACTCTAGAAGGCTAGGTCAGGATTTTGGTCATGTCCCTTAGTTGTTCTTATGTAACTCCATTTGTATCTTGTTAAACCCACTCTCACATTTGGCCCCTACGTGAGAGCTGGGATTGTATGGGGACCTTTTTCTTCTCTATAATACAAAGAAGCGCAGTTCTCCTGCGTTTTCCAAAAAAAATTGGTATCAGAGCTTGGTGCCGGATTCTTTGCGACTCTAACAAGTCTTGAATCCATAGGGTGACTAGAGGAAAGAGGTGCTTTTGCTTGCAACCTTGGTTTGCACGTTTTGAGTCCGACGATTTGGAGTTGTGCCCTTGGAAAACCATAACTTGAGATACCTTCAGTAAAACGGGCATAACTTTTCGCTCGGTGATCCGTTTTGGCTCAAAATTTTACAGCAATTTCGTGCCTCCATTTGTAGGTGATCCAAAACCATCTAAAGATCATTTTGGGGTCTTCAAAAATTCAGAAAAAATCAACAAGATAATTGAAAAATCCTCATTTAAGTCTCTTGCGGCTTTGTCTTGCTTCTTCTGGATTTTCTCTAGACTTCATTTCACTTTATTTTGAGCTGAAATTTTTTGTGCCTCTATCTTTGGTGCTCCTTGTTCAGTGGTAAAATTTTGGGAAAAAGATAAGATCCTTTGCTATTGAACTCGTCAGTAGTTGTTAGAGAATTGAGGCATTTTGAGTGCTTTCTTTGCATCGTTGCTTGTTCCTCGAGTTTGCTTTCGGCTAATCCTAACCGGTACTTTTATTATGGCACCAAGTTCTTCTCCTTGTGGTTCTTTGAGCAGGAGGAGTATGGAGGTTGAGGCGGAAGCCGGAATGGAGGAGATGATATCTCTCATCGAGGATTATCGAGATGGTGACATCAAGAAAGGTGAGCTCTACCACAAGCTAGGAGGCATGAACCAAGGTACACTTGCCAAAGTTATCTTCATCCTATGCAATAGGTTGGATGATGGTGAGCGTGATTGTGGAGACTTGCATAGGAGAAACATAGATTTGTGTGATGCCTTGCATAGGAAGAATGAGAAGATGAAATGCTCTCTTACTAGGTTGAAATGTGGTATGGCTCATTAGAGGTCTCGTGCTTTGAATTCTTGCACTTCTTGTAACACCATGCATGCTAAAAATGATGCTTTGATTGCTTCCATTGCATGCTTGAAATCTGAAATTAAGATGTTAAATTTCAAAGCTTCTTTGACTTGCAAATCTTGCGATGCCTTGTGTGCTGAAAATGAGAAATTAAAAGATGAAGTTAATTGGCACAAAATGCATGTTGAAGCTTTTAGAAGAGCATGCGACAATCTTGATTTTGAGAATGATGAATTGAGAACATCTCTTGCTAACTTGCAATCTGAAATTGACTTGTTGAAATCCAATGCTTCTATGCCTTGCAACTCTTGTGTTGTTTTGAATGATGAGCTTGATATGGCTAGGAATAAGATTGCTTTGTTAGAGACAAGTGCTTCTTTACCATGTGTTTCTTGTGAGTCTTTGCATGCTGAATTTAATGAATTAAAATTGACTCACACCACATGTGTAGATGATCTTGAGCATGCTAGGGCTGAAATTTGTGATATGAAATCCATGCCTTGTAGCAAGTGCTCTTTGTTGCTGGTTGAGGATGCTTGCCATACTTCTTGCAATGATGATAATGCTTTGCGAGATGTAAATGATGTTGCTTGTTCATGTGATTTCGTTTGCACCTCATGCATTGATTTGGAAAGTGAAGTTTTGGCTTTGAAAAATATGCGCGAGGATATGAGCGCTAAGTTGGTTGAGCATGATGAGATGAGTGCCAACCTTGAGAAAGAAAATGAACTCTTGCGTACCACATATGCTAAATGCATTGAAGAAGAAATCAATAATTTGAGAAATATGACATGTGGTACTTGTGAGCGCCTCAAGTCTCAAAATGAGGTTTTGCGCACAAGGTGCAAGAGTCTTTGTGCCAAGGGTTTGGATTCTCGCTTCTCTTGTCACTCCGATGTTGATGCTTCTAAATTTGCTTCTTCTAAACCGGAGTCGACTTCTTCTCTTGAGTGTGAGTCTTTGGATGGTGGTAAGTGTGCTAGTGCTTTAGATAGCTCTCTCATAGCTACTCCTAAGCTTGTTGCTTCTTCCGGTGTTGCCCAAGGTGATTTGAATGGAAAGGGTGCCTCCCACATATTTGGAACTCATATTCCCAAGCCGAGGTTCCAATGCACCTTTTGCAAGAAGGATGGGCATACCGTTGAGTTTTGCTTTCGCCGTGTCAAGCACGAGCGACGTGTGCGTGCTAAAGCTATTAAGAAGCCACGTAGCCTTTCTCATGGCACGTGTGATACTAATGTGGGCACCAAGTTGGATGTTGGGGTTGATGCTTCATGCTCTAAGTCCCAAGGGACTTCCCACTTACAAGAGAATGGTGATTCATCCACTCAGACCGTGCCTCTCGATAGGCCTTTGTACCATTGCTCTCACTGTGGGAAGGATGGGCATCAAGAGAGTTTTTGCTACCGCCGGGCAAGGAGAATACGGCGAGGAGGTGCCTCTAGGCCTTTGGTTGTTCATAGCCCTTCTCATGGCATGAACACTTGTGAGCCTAAGAAGGCGCGATGCGTGGACGGGTTTTATGACAGTCTTTCTAGTGAGTTAGGCCATGCTCGTGGACATGCTTCTAGTGTTTGTTGTGTTGGTCCGCGACATGCTTCCCGTGGTGCTTGTGTTGGTTCTTCTCCTACGACCCCGAAGGATCTTTGCCTTTTTGCTTGTGGTAGCACTCGACTTTCTTCGCGAGTGACTTCTTTGAGGCATGGTTCCAAGGGTATTCGAAAGACTTTTCATTGCAACCGGCATTTGCATCATGCTAACCCACATGATAGGTTGTGTACACCACTTACCCGTGTGACCAAATCTTGGATTCCCAAGTACATGCTTGCTAACCCTTTGGGATCCAAGGCTCGGTCTTTCTCGTCTCCTTGTGTGTAGGTATGGAGGCGCGGTTGGAGAACATGAGTTGGATGAGTTTGATCTCTGCCCGTGAGGAGATCAAGACAAGATGGTTCTCCACACCGTTTTGGATGGCCCTTGAAAGCCTTTGTACACATGTATAGTGAGTTTTCGTTTCCCCTTGTCCTCTCTTGTATATACTTGTGTCTTCCTTGTGTGAAAACCATGGTAGGCTAGCCACCTTGTTCATGATAGCTTTGTGATCTTGTATCATGCCTTTGTTTAGTTCTTGTATATTGTTTGGCATGTTGTTCTTTGGTATCATGTTGGTTTAGTGTTATACCTTGTTGACATACTTGCTTGCCCATGCTTATTCATATTTGTGGAATCATGTTACAATGCTCTATTTATGTTATTTGATATTATCAATGCATTGTGTAGCATGTTGTGAGCTTTCCTTGGAGTTTTGGGCTTGTCTTGTCTTCGAGTTGTGTTGTTGTTCCTCGTTTCGGTTGGTTTTAGAGTTTTTTCCTTGCTCTTCCTTTTCCTAGCTTTTGCTTTGTTAGTTGCCCTTGGTTGAGGGGGAGCTTGGCTTCTTTTGATAGGGAATTTGATTCCAAGAAGGGTTGTGGCTTTCTGGGTCGTCTTTGTGATCCTTAATTTGATATTCCTTCTATGGTATTCAATTGGGATCTTTGCGGTTTTGCAATTGGTACTTTTTCTATGGTACTCAATTGGGACCTTTGGTGGCTCTTCTCTCGCTTGGAGCGATTCTTGGTTGGTGTGTTCCCTCGTGAGCTTTATTGGTGTTAAGTCAAGTTCCTTGTCTCCCTATGCATTCTGCATTGCATTTGTATCATATATCATGATGTATAGACTTTGGTAGGTTTGACATTTGTGTCTCGCATTTTGTCATATATCATGTTCCTTTTGATGTACATATCTACCTTTGTTGCATTTGTATCATATTGCATTTTAGGATGATGAGCTTCTTCCATATGCCTCATTTGAGTTTCTTTGGCTACTTGTGAGATATTGGTCATGTGTGTGGAGAAATGGCTATGTGAGGCTATGCTCTTGGAATATTTGAGATATATGTGTTGTGAGATAGCCTTTTTGAATCAAATGCTAATCTTGACTAAATTTGATGAAATGTGCTCCACTCATGTGTAGTAGTATATCCATGTCACTTTTTGGTCTAAATGTGCCTTTCATGCTTAGATTGTGCTTGGATGTCTCTTTCTTGCATTTGGGCCAACGGCCGATATCATTGTGAATGTTTAGCCTATGTTGCATTCATGGAGGGGCATAAGCTTCTTTTTGCCGCAAAGGCACTTCATGTACCATGAAATGAATTAATCTTGAAAAGAAGTGTGTATGCTTGAAAAATGCTCCCTACATCATGTTTATGCTTAAAATGTCTTATCTTTCACACATGGGTGCAAAACATGTTGCATGATGTTCACCAGTGGAGAAGTCTCCCCGAAGTGGACACATGGCTCATGAGATTTGACATGACATGCTTTGCTTTATGGGTGTTTGCAATGATCTTTTGTTGAGAATTTGATATCCTTGTATGATCTTTGAATGGTATGCATGTTTGTGGCTCAAGTGTGACATGGATAGGCTTTTACATTTGAAGTGAGCCATCTTTTGATATAATTATTCAAATCTGAAAATTTGCTTTGTCACATGCCTATATTTTCATATATTACTTGTGGTAATGCTTTGATTATGTTATGATCCATATATGTGCTTTTTGTCTCATTTCTAGCCTTTGTCACTAAATTTGGCCTATTTGAGAAGCTCATGTAGATGTTTATATGCTTTGTTTTGCATTTCTGAATTTTCACCTTGATTCATACATTGTCAACAAAGGGGGAGAAGAGGTGAGCTTAATGAAAAAATCAGAAAACTGCATTTAAAATTTGGGAGTTTGCTCCACATGTTCAGGGGGAGCTTGCATTTGTGTAGGGGGAGCTTTGGTGAGTCTCCTTTGTTTGCCTGAGTTGTGCTTTGGTGGTTGCTTTTTACTCTATCACGTGTGTTTAGGGTGAGCTTTGTATGCTCTTTGTCCCTAGTGCATGTGTTTAGGGGGAGCTTGTGAGCTTGGTGTGCTCTTTTCTCTATCTCATGAGTTTAGGGTGAGCTTTGTATGCTCTTTGGCCCTAGTTCATGTGTTTAGGGGGGAGCTTGTGAGTTTTGTGCTCTTGTGCCGGTGGTGTTGAGCCCCGTTGCCTCTTCTTGAGGAGCCGGCAATTGACTTGTGTTTTCGCTTCACATGATTGGTGTCGAGCCCTTTGTGCCTCTTCTTGAGGGATCATGCATGCTTGTCTCGGTTGTGTCGAGCCGTTGCCCATGTCTTTGGGGACCGAGACATTGAGTTGGCCTTTGTGGTTTCTCTCATGCCAAGTGACCTTGTTCTTTGCTCTTGTGTGGTTTTCTTTCACTTGGATGAGTTGTTCGGCCTTTGCCCTCTCAAACCATTTCTTTGTGCTCACTTGTTGTCAATCCGCTCCTCAAGGGGGAGAAATTTGGAAAATCAAGTTGATATGAACCTTGATTTGATGGTGATGAGCGGTTGACAAGTGTTTTGGTAAGAGTTTTGTGGCACTTTGTGTTGAGCATTTTGGTTTGATGGCTTTTAGGGATTGCATGTTGGTAGTGTGTCTCTTCGTTTGCGCTTAGCCTTTGTGCTTGCTTTGGTTTCGAGAGGAATTTGTCGGTGCATGTTTTTATCCCTTCTCACTTCAAGTGGCCTTTTGTTTGCTTTTTATTAGCTTTGTGGCGCTTGAATGAGTTTTTATTTGCTTTTTGACCTTCTTTTGTCAATGCACTCATCAAGGGGGAGATTGAGGAACCAAGTTGAGAAGTACCTTGGTCCGTGTGTGATGAGTGATTGACCGGATGGTTTGAAGCTTTGTGTGTGTAGTGTTGAGTTGTGTTGTGTGTGTTTTATTTTGTGTATTTACCTTATTGTTTATGTGGTGTGTTGTCAATGCACTTGTGAGGAGCGGTTGACAACGTTGTGTGGACTGACTCTTGGCCTAGTATTGCAGGTGTTGGTTGCAGTTTGGTTTGCATTGGTGCAGGTGAAGAACAGGCGCGAAAGGTCTTAGCCTTGCGGGGCCTCAGAGGAGTGGAGAGACAAGTAGGCTTGGTTCGAGGGACTCGGTGGCCGACGGGATCAAGTGCGAGCCGCATGGTGAAAGAAGAGCAAGACGAAGTCGTAGACATGGAGCCGGTGCATCGGTGGTGGCCAAGTCAAGGAACGAGGCAAGACTGAGTAGACCGTCCGGGCGCCGGAGGTGAATGGCTTGGCGGGCTCGACGCTTGGCGTGGTGAGGCCGGGCCGTGTACTCGGGGTTTGGTGGTTTGGCCACAAAACCATCGGAGGAGGGTTTCTCGGTTTGGGCCTCAAAACCGAGCCCGAGGGCCTGACGTGACGGAGACGGTATCCGGGTGCGTCGGGAAGCTTCGAGGCGGGCGACACGCGACATGATCGAGGTGCTTGCGTCGGGAGGACGTGAAGGCCTGATGGATGCGCGGCCGTCCGATGGTGAACTTCATGTGTTGACCAAAATGCCCCTGTGAGGGCTTGTGTTGTACTCCTAGTGTAGGGGCACTTCGGTCTTTTCCGGAGGGCCTATATATAGGAGGAGGGGCTGAATTCTCGGCCAACTGCGGGGCTAGAGAATGTCGTTGTACTCTTTCATTTTGGAGTGCTTTGGGAGAGAGGGAGAGAGGGGAGAGTGGCTCTTTGATTGGAGCTTTTTGCCATCTTAGATTTGATTTCTAGGAGTGGCTTGTAATCGATTGGACAAGATATTCATAGTGATTTCATCCTCTAAATCTTGTGCCAATCTTTCTATTCCCGAATTTCTTTTATTGCTTTTTCGGAGCTCTTTTTGTGCTATTTTCGTGCTTGTTTTTGGTGCCTTTGTTCTTGGTGTGATTCCGCGGATTTGAGTGGGTTTCTCCCCGGATTTCTTTGAGGGAAACATGGATGGATGTCTAGTGCATCTTTGTGATTGATCTTGTGCCCTCAAACGCCGGGAAACCACTTCGATTCAAGGATTTTCGTTCGGTGCTCTAGCTTTTGGTGGTGTTCAAAGGATCCACGATTCCCGATGATTTAGGGAGTTAGGAGACGAAATTTTTGGGGTATAGAATCCTTGGTTGACGCTTTACATGTCCCCAAACTCTTGTCTCAACAGCTACTATCGTTAGGGAGATCCGGTGATGGATTGGGAGTGTTGACTTTCGGGGTCGAGCGGTTTTCGGTTCGTTCGTGCTTGGTAGACGGTCGCGAGGGCCGGGCGGACGGTCCTCGTGTACGGTGTTCTTCGCGTGTTCTTCGTGTTCTCGCTCGGCTTTGCTTTCGATCCGATTCGGTTTTGGTTTTTCGTTGCGGCCGGTTTGCGGACGGTCGAGCTTCGGTAGCGGACGGTCCGTGGCCCGCGCGGACGGTCCGCCGGTCTTCGCGGACGGTCCATTTTTCTCGGGTCGGTTACGGTGGTTCCGTTCGCTTTAACGGACGGTCCGCGGCTCGGGCGGACGGTCCGCGGCAAGGGTGCGGACGGTCCGCGGGACCCTGCCGGACGGTCCGCGCGGTCATCGCGGACGGTCGCCCTGCCCGGCCGGACGGTCCGCCGAGCTCTGGCCGCTTTCTTCGTTTGGTTTGATTCCTCCCTCCTTCATTCATGCTTCCGCGTGTGTTTCAAGGACTCGTTGTTTTGGCGATTGGTGTGTGATTCGTTCCAACGCTTGTGTGTGACCGGGTTTTGACTAGGGTATAGGCCGGGTTCTTTGAGAAGAATTTTTACCGGCTCCTATTCACTCCCCCCCCCCTCTCTAGTCGCCATCCGATCCTTCACATCTCAGGACACATTCTACAAGATGACCCTTCAATTCGAGAGGATGTACTCGACTCAAGGCTCGGGGGCTCCGTGCCACGTGTCCTTCAGTTTTTTCTCTCCGGATTTTTCGGGATATTCTTGCCAAAACTTCAGATGGACCCTCAGCCAGAGCCTACGACTCAACCTAAGGCTCGGGGGATACTCCATATGGAGTGCGATTTTGCAATCACACTTCCATATCAACTTCGGCTTCAAGACAAGGCTAGCATTTTTGAAGACCTTCGAGGGCAGCACTCGAGGACGCTTGAGACTACTCGAGAAGACTTCAAGATTGCTCAGATATCAGCTGGAGTACATTTCAACCTCGGGATGCTTCGACTACTCTTGAGGACTTTTGACTTGTAGTACTCGGGGACGCCTGAGGACTACTCGTTGAGGCCGTCAAGATTACTTGAAGCTATCTTTCTCGACTACAAAGTACTCGGGGGCTTGTCGTATGGACCTCCCTGGGCCCACTACCTCGGTGGGTACCAGGACCGACTACTCGGTGGGCCCCTGGGACTACCCGGCTTGCGCTACACGGCACGTGATGGCGTGGAGCACAAGGACTACGGAGGAGTAGTACTCGGTTAGGAAGCTGTACATGTCCCGCACTGTATGGAAGACTCCTAAACGTACTCGACTAGTACTCTCTCCCTACTCCGACTTGTAACCCTGCCTCCTGGACTATATAAGGTGAGGCAGGGACCCTTCTCTAGCATCCAATCTCATCTCACGGCGCACTATTACACCATCTTGTAATCGTGCCCAATCAATCCAGAGCTACGTAGCATACAGGACGTAGGGTATTACGCACCTCGCGGCCCGAACCTGTCTAAATTGTGTGCCACGTGTCTCTTCCTTCGAGTTACCGATCTCGGCGAGGCCACATTCATCTACTTCGGGTACTCCCCTTAGTAGGTTGCCGGTCTAAAACACCGACAAGACGGATAGCAGATGATCTAGGCAGGAATGGCTTAGGGGCGGGACCGGCACTTTACGTACAACATCGATAGGGTCGTGGCTGACAAGGGCTGGCGCTCCATCTACTCCAATGCACCGCTCCAAGCGCGGCGGAGGGAAAATCAGAGGAGGCAGAACGGCGTGGGGAGGGAGGGCGTCGATGGAGGAAGGAGCGCCGACGTGGGGAGGGAGGAGGCGCAGGCGAGATAGGAGAGGAAATTAGATTGTGAGTCGTTTTTCACTTACTAGTGGCATTGGTGGGTAATTATTCACCAACTCCACAAGTAGGTTCATATTGAGTGGTTTTGGAGCGGTAAAAGATGCACTTCGAAACTTCACCCCTATTTGCACTACAACTCGTGTAGTTTTGGAGTTACAGTGTTTGGATAGAAAATTGATATGAGTTGTTGGAGTTCTGCTCTGGATCCATGCCAAACTGGAAGTTCATTTAGTATGGTTCAAAGTATATCCTGAACTAAAATAAGTTAGATGAAATGCGAATTCTTTACTGGTGACAGAAATTTCTATCGACTACTACTAATTTGTTGTGTTAAACTATCTTTTTATCAAATAACAAAATATATTTTGTTGGGACATGCCTCTAACATTCTGAATTTTTTAATTTAATAAAAAAGTGGATCATGTTGAGACTGCGCGGCTCATGTTGGACCGATGAAGCCAGAAGACGAATTGAAGCACGCGTGACCCGCTTGACCGTTTCAATTACTCCGCAGCTGTGTGTGTTTCCGGAGCGGTGAACTTTTCGTCTTCGACGGCTCGCCTTCCCTGGCATCTGATCACAGATTCACACGTGAATTTAAGAGAGGAGACGAATGGTCTCGGCAGGCCTCTCCATAAATTGTGCACGGAGCACCCAACGCCCAGGCTCGGTGAGATAGCTGGCAGAGGATCCAACTGACCACGGTGAGTGTACCCGTGCCATCGGAGAAGAAGGTGTGTGGAGATCGAACGACCAAGAGATGATACCATTTTTTTCTCCCGTTGTCACATCACATTTTATCCTGGTCACTGCCCATTTGCGTTCAGGTTGTGCCAAAGGAGCAGGAAGGATGGAGAAAAAGACGACGACGGCGACCGACACCGTGCCGGATCCCGCGCCATCATCGACCACCACCATAGACTGGTCGGAGCTGCCCGGCGAAGCTCTGCTGTTCGTCTTCTCCAAGCTCGACCTCTTCGACATCCTGATGGGCGCCGGCCTCGTGTGCCACTCGTGGCTCCGCACGGCGAAGGTACCGTCTCTGTGGCGGTGCGTGGACATGGCAAGCCCCAAGATCGTGGAACAGAAGTTCAGCTCCGGAGAGACTGAGGTGCTCTGCGCCATGGCGAGGCTCGCCGTCGACCGCTCCGGTGGACAGCTGCAGGAGTTCTGTGCAAGGAGCTTTGTTTCTCCGGACCTCATCTACTACATTGGGGACAGGTGTTGTGTTCTTCTATCACGACTCTAGCTTCTATCCTTTGATCTCCGAAAATCCTTTTTGTGCCGTGCATTAAAATGCACATAGTGTTAATTCCTTCCTATCTTCACACAGGGCTCCATCTCTGAAGACCCTTCGTCTCGTATATTGTCACCTAGGGCGCCAAGCATTTGCCAAGGCGATACACAAGTTCCCTCTGCTTGAGGAGCTGGACCTCACACACTCCACCCGTGTGGGCAACCGAATGGTGGCGTACGACGCCATTGGCACGGCCTGTCCCCACCTGAAGATCTTCAGACAGGTGAATGAGCCCTCAGCCTTTGAGGATCTGTTGTACGAGTACGTGGACCGCGACAGTACCAGGGCCGATGCTGAATCACTGGCAATTGCATCTATGACTGAGCTGCGCACTCTGCAGCTCCGACGCAGTAAGATCTCCAACGGGGGACTCTTAGCCATCCTGGATGGGTGCCCTCACCTGGAATCCCTTGACGTGCGCCAATGCTTGTTCCTCAAAAAGGACACCGACATGGAAGCAAGATTGGCCAGTCTCAAATCAGTTAGGCTTCCATGGGACCCTACAGAGTACAACAAACAAGTTATCAGGATGCATTGGGAAAAGGCAGTTTAGATGCTAGTATTTGCTTGTCTCAGCCTTTTGCGTCGTACGACTACTCCAAGTTTGATGAAGATAACTCTGATCTTGAGGAGTTGGTTGCATCTGCTAATGATCCATGAGGCCCTGATCTTCTGCTGAAACTGGAAGAATGACTAGGGTCTTTTCAATATCTCTTTTATGAAAGAAAAATATTTGTGCTCTAACTCGGTTTGCTTGGAACAGATGCAATTTTAATATGAAACATGCTGTTTACATTTTGGTATGAAAATATTGTCTTGTCTCTGCTGAATTTTTTAATTTTTAATATATATTTTTATCAAAATTACAAAATGATACCTTCTTTCAAGATTTACAGAAATGTACCCAATCGAGACGATCGTCGGTTCGATGGACGAAAATAGGACATTTTGTCCACTAAGTATTTTCTTTTTACGACTTACAGTCCACTAAGTATATTGAATTCAGCTTTGCAGATAACTCTGATCTTGAGGAGTTGATCGTACCTGCTGACGAACCATGAGGCCCTCATCTTATGCAGAAACAGGAAGAATGACTATATATGCTTTTCAGTATCTCAATTATGAAACAAAAATATTTGTTATCTAAATACTCGTGCAATGCATGGTTTTGTTTTATGTTTTACCGTCGCGCACTTTGTGCTGAGGCTTAATATAATTTGGTTCCTGCCTATTGAGACATATTTTTGTATGCCTCCTGTTGAGCTAGCATTATCTATAGTTGAGTTGCATTTCTGTATAGTCTGCCTGACCGATAATATAAACCTAGCCGGTCACAGAAGCATAGTATGTCAATAACAAATTGGGGATCGTGACACTAACAAATAGAATAACTTTTTTCATACCAAAGATAAAGGATACGTTCACTGACGAAGATCAATTTACTCTCTGCAAACAGTTTGCCGAGAGTAGCTCTTGGCAAAGGCCTCTCGGCAAACAATTTCTCGGCAAATAGTCCTTTGTTTTGAGTTGAAGCACGAGCTCACGAGAGTCACGCTAAAGGTTATAGATGTCCAACGGGCCGGCCCGGTCCGCCCGTGGCCCGCTCGGGCCGGACCGGGCCAGCCCGCTGCGGGCCGCTACGGGCTACACGGGTCTGGCCACCTACGGACACGGGCCGCGCCCTCGGCCCATGGTTCGGTCCGTGGGTCATTTAATCGGCCCACGGGCCACTCGGGCCACTGATCCACGGACCGGGCCACAGCCCGCCCGTTGTTTCAAACTTCAAACTAACAGTTTCAACAGGGAACTTTGAAACAAACTTCAAAATAACATGTTTCAACAGGGAATTTTAAAACAAACAACACAACATGGAATTTTAAAAATGATGAATATGAACTTGTGCAATGCTGCCTCATTAAAAACCTTTCTAGGTAAACCCACCCTTGTGGGATAAACCCTAGAAAGGAAAAGAGTACACCAAGTTCATATTCATCATATATATATATAGTTCATAGATCAAAGTCACAGATTCACAATATCATTACAATAGCCATCATGTGGCAAGCTGGCAGCAAAACTGCAAAAGAAATAGGCCTAAGCTAAAGAAGTTCATCTCATGACTCATCTCTGACTTGCAAAATACCAGTTCCAGTCCAGGATTGCCAGCAAAATAAGTAACTTGATCCCTGTACATCACAAAGTAACTTGATCAGACTATGATTTCACATAGCTAGCTCATGTTTCACAAATCAACAAACTTACCTTTAGTTCTCTAGCCACCTCTTCCTCTCCCGCTGTTGCCTCCTCTCCCGCTATTGGTGCCGGTGCTGCCAGTGACGGTGACGTTGTCGGTTGCGGTGTCTTCATCTTCAGGAACAACATCACCAACCTTCATTGTCTTGAATAGCTGAACCAGTTCTGTGTCCTCAACCGTGTGATGTGCTTTCCTTTTAGCTTGGTCCCAGTCTTTGATGCATGTCAGCATCTCCACATGCTCTGGCAAAAGGCGACGACGTCGTTCTTTGAGTATTTTACCTGTCAAGCTAAAACAAGACTCGGAAGACACAGTAGAAACAGGTACATCAAGTATATCACGAGCCATAATACACAGTATTGGATAAGATAGCTTATGCTCACGCCATCAAAGAAGAATGTCAAAGTTGGAGTCACCCCATGGGACAGGGTCACTGTCAAGGTAAGCTGTGAGCTCATTTACAGCACCAGTAGATGGAGTAGAGGATGAGGATCTGTCAAAGATCCTCCCCCATCTGTTACCTGAACCAACTAGAGGAACCCCATGCCTTTGAGCCCTTGTTAGTTGTACCTGCACTGGCACCATACCTTTGCTGATACTTGGAAAACAATCTGGTCAATGCATCTTTGGCATCACCATAACATAGAGAATAATCAGAACCAGTTGCATTACCAAGTAGATCTAAAGTGCACTTGAACCCTTGCATCTTACCTCTTGGGTCAAGAATGGTTGCAAAACAATAAAGCATAGGAAGTTCATCCCAATATTTAAGGAATTTCATTTTCATAGGCCTTGCAACATGTTTAAAGCTATCATCTTTCTCAGCTTGTTTCAAATGTTCAGCAATGTCAATCAGTTGATGCAAAGCAAGTGGAGCAGTAGGATAGTATACACCAGAAAGAATAACAGTGGACTCATAAAATATTTTCAAGAGTTTAAACATATGTTCAGCAGTATACCAATGAGTATCTTTCAATAACTCAGAGCCATAATTAGAGTTAATGAACACAGTAAACACTTCCTTGTATGGTAACAAATTCTCAAGCATCAAGTAAGTAGAATTCCATCTAACATCCATGTCCAGCCCAAATTTCCTAGGTGTCATGCCTCTAGCAATGCAGAATTCTTTGAACAATGCAATCCTTACACTAGAAAAAGTTTATTGCAGTTCTCAAATCATCAAGCCATTGCTTGCAAACAGCCAAGCCATCATGCACAATAAGGTTAATTATATGAGTAGCACAACGCTGATGCACAAGGAAGTACTTAACAACATGTGGATCCTTAATAGTAGGTGCAGGATAAGAACCCAAGTAACCAGACAAAACAGTACCCAAGATATCATAAGCCTTAGCATTAGCACTAGCATTGTCAAGAGTTACAGCAAACACTTTATCATCCAAACCAAAATCCTCAACCACATTAGCTATAGATTCAGCTATGTTCTCACCAGTATGTTTGCAATTAATCAGCCTAAAACCAACTACTTTTTTTTCAATCTCCCATTAATTCTTTATTAACATAATGGCAAACAACATAAATATAGTCCTCCTTAGCATTACCAGACCAGATATCAGATGTCAAAGAAACAGAAGATGCAGCAGGCAAATCAATATTCAAAAGCATTGCACGTTGTTCATCAAATAATTTGGCCAAGTCTCTAGTTGTGGTCCGCCTAGAAACACATTTAAACATAGGGTTGTGAGCATTCCTAATGTAATCAGACCAAGCTTCGGTTTCACCAATGCCTAATGGAAGGTCTAATCTAGCAATCAAGCGGCACAATTCAATACGAGCAATCATAGGATCATACTTCCAATTAGCTAAACAATTA
Source organism: Cenchrus americanus (assembly GCA_947561735.1). Lineage (NCBI taxonomy): Eukaryota > Viridiplantae > Streptophyta > Magnoliopsida > Poales > Poaceae > Cenchrus > Cenchrus americanus. The sequence goes on from OX387242.1 coordinate 69,513,483, forward strand.
GCATTCAAAGCTAGCTTAGCCTGAACCATATCAGAATGGTTCTTCTGCTGCATACATTTTTTTCATGTGACGTCTTAAATGAGTTGTTCCATTAGCAGGTATAGCAGAGTATCTAGTAGAACAATGTTTACAGATAGCTGCAATGCGACAGTTGTCAACATCCTTTACCTCATCAAAGTAGGACCACATATCATATTTTTTACCAGATTGAGTTGGAGTGTCAGTGTCATCGACGTCCTCGCCATCGACATCAATGTCGACGATGGGAATGCCCAACAAGGCAGCACCGTCCACACGTAGGTCGTCGTCGTCCTCGTCCTCCAGGTCGTCATCCGAGCAGCGATCCGGGTCATGGACATCGCCGTCTACGGCGCCCGGGCGCTGATCAACCGCGCTCGGACCATGCGTTGCGAGTCCACGTCCACGTCCACGGCCACGGCCACGCCCGGCATCACCAGCACCGTCCCTCGACGCCCGCTTGGGAGTAGGCCGCCTGGCCATGTCCACTCCAGCAGAGGAGGAGGACTCGGCGTCAGGCACAACCCAACTCGACCTGAAGCAGAAATAAAGGAGGTCAGGAGGAAGAAGATCATGCCTAATCGACTTTGAAACAGAGGAGGAAGATCATGCCTGCGACGGACGGAGCCCGGTGCCAGAATGCAGAGGTCACAAGAGGAGAAGATAGACAAAGGTGAGCTTCGACGTGGGGGGATGAAGAAAAATGATGGAGCTTGAACTGTGACTCACATGCCGACGGAAAGAACAGGGGGAGGAGGGGGAGGGGAGGAGAAAGGAGAGAGTGGTAAGAAGTAAAAGGGAAAAAGTCACCGGCTTGCCGGCGAGGAACGCGGTTCCGACGGCGACGAGGACAGGGATCACGGCGACGACAGCAGATCTGACGGTGACGGCGACGAGGACAGCGGATCACGGCGAGGAGTCGAGGACAACAGCTCCGACGGCGGGCTACGCGGGCGAGGACGTCAGATCCACAGCTCCGACGGCGGGCTACGCCGGCGAGGACGTCAGATCCACTCCACCCGAGCGGCAGCGGCGACAGAGGAAAGGGGAGGGAGGGGATTAGGGTTAGGCCGGGGACCGGGGGGCGGAGGAAAGAGGAGGGAGGGGATTAGGGTTAGGCTGGGGGGCGCAGCCGCGCCGGTTTTATATGGGGGGGGCGCAGGCTGGGCCGTTAGCGGGCTACACGGGCCAACGGACCGGGCCCCATTCGGTCTGCGGGCCGAGGTAGCGGCCCATGGCCCGCCCGGCCACCGGACCGGGCCGCCCGTAGCCCGCAAAGTGCGGATCGGGCCGGCCCAGCTACCGGGCCATTTTTACGGGCGACGGGCCGGGCCGCGGATCGCGGGCCATATGGCCATCTATACTAAATGTCCGTCGTGCAGTCTCTTCTGCTCTCGGCAAAGAGTTGAAGAAAAATAAAAAACAAAACAAATCCCCACGCTAGCCACCATGGGCCCACAAGCCAGCCGCCAAGCCCTCCACTGCCACCTGCCACTATGGTGCTGCTCGCTCCGGCCGTCACCCCCCGCCGGACCTTTGCGGCCGCTGCCACCACAACCACCACCAGGCCATCATACCAGAGGAGGTTGTGGCCGTCGCGCTGGTGGTTAGGATGTTGTGCCCACCGTCACAAATCCTGCCACCATGGAAGGAAAGCGATAGAGGCTAGGACGAGGAGGAGCAGGGAGGGATGCAACGGTGGAGGAAGAGGGAGGAGGCGCAGGGGAAGAAGAGGGAGGGGTAGGGAGGGGTAAATATAGCTAGGATTTTGCCAGCGGGTTTACTGGGCCAGATTGGGCCAGATTTGGCTGGGTTTGCCATGCGCCCTAATCCGGCCAATGACTAAGTTGTTTTTTTTCAAAAAATTACTTAAAATGTATTTAATTATTTAAATCTAGCAAATAAAAAAAATATACCAAATTTTAACAAGGAGTAGCACTTGTTGTATGTGAAGAGTAAAAAAAATGTTGAATTCAAATTCCAATTTGAATGTCACTTTCCCTACAAAACTAACTGCTTCCTTTTTAACTCTATGAAACTTCTTTGGAGATATTTCGGTTTGTAAACATCATCCGTAAAAAAATGTAGGAAACCCACTCAACTTTTTACCATAGACTAAATGTATGATATCATGAAATATTGACAAATTTCAAGACTTTTTGACTTCATTTGCATTTTTAGAATTTTAAAATCATTCACGCACATTCGCGATCGTGTTTACTGTACAAGATGTTGATTTTTTTTCATTTCATGGTTAAGGTCTCAAATTTGGCAACATAACACGCATATCATTTTCCCACTCATTTTGTTTTACTAGTAAAGTGTACATGCGACACCCGCGTATCTAAAAGGTAACACGAGGCTTTAAATTTAAATTCTTCAAACATTAGTCAAGAATATATATATATATATACTCCCTCCATGCCCATAAATCAAGTCGTTTAGGACACCTACACGGTCTTCAAAGTGCAACTTTGACTTGTTATTTTTATAAAATTATGTATTAAAAACTAACATATGTATACTTTTATAAAAGTATTTTGCAAGATAAATGTATTCATGTAGTTTTCATATTTTCAAACTCAAAAACTTAAAAGTTATTCATGATTTACATTCCCAATATTTGACTGAAATCTTGTCCAAAACGACTTGATTTATGGGTATGGAGGGAGTATTTCTTATTTAGTATTTATATAATTTATACACAATTCGCCAAAAAATTCTGCATGTTGAAAATATCTTAGTTTTTTTGCCAAGACTAAAAGGGCAACCAAAAGTCACACCAATTGATTTTGTGAAGCATAAACATTGTTTCACTGGTTATACTCATGACACCTCGTGCTTTTATTGCTTTCTGCTCACTAATTTGTTTCACTAAGTCATCTTGGGGCTAAAAAAAGATATATTGTCTATATCTCAGTTTTCGGTATTCAGATCTGGATAGTATATCAATTATTTGAGTCCCAAGATGACTTCATATGAAAAAAGTATGAACTACAAAATTATAGATCTCGTCTAAAGCTACAAGTTTCATATAAAGTTTATCTCCATCCGAGTTCATACAAAAAAATTACAATTTTTTGAAAACAGACCGACCATACCGCCATGGGCCATGGCAGTTGCAGGTGCTACAGTATCCGCGCAGAGAGTAATGTTCGTAACCGCAGTAGCCCATGACGGTTGGACAATGTAGCACCTCCCAACCGTCATGTGGTACGGCAGCTGTTGTATAGTTTTGACAAATTTGAGATCATAATATATTTTTAAAAATATCAAAAATAAAAAAAATAAAAAATATTTAATTTGTTATGTGTAGGAAACTTTGTTGGGCCGCACCATTGCGGGCCCTATTCTCATCCTGCTTGATCTGCATGGATACCTTCCTTCCATTCATTTGTGGCAATAAAAATTCTCTAGTCTTCTGTTTAACTAAATTTGTTAATTTTGTGAACCCAGTTAACAAACAAGTTGGACCCAATCTGTATGCGAAAAAAAGCTTGGTCACGATTGTTTCCTAGTCCAGTACGAGTTGTGGGCGGGATGGGAAAAAAATAAACCGCTGGCAACGACTGTTTCCTGGTCTAATACGAGTTGTGCGTTGGATGAAAAAACCCGAAAGCGCTCTTTTCCCAAACCGTCGGGCGCAAGGAAGAAGATGGGTCGGGGGTGGTGGCGCTTGGCGCGTGGGAGAGGATAGGGAGGAGAGAGAAAGAGAGATAGATAGGAAATGGATAAATTTGAGGGAGCGTAGGAGTAAAACTAATAGATCTGGGGTATAAAAAATTGCAAAAATTCGTGTGAGTAGAGGCCTAAAATTACGTGGGTGAGCTATGGACAAGCCCTAAATTTGTCATGATCCTAGTGCCGAAGCCGATCGATGCTGCTCTTCTTAAAGCATCTCTAGCAGCTCACCTAAAGTCGATATCAATACATAAAAACCACCGGAATACCTAAAGACATCCTAAAACCTTGCTCCAGTAGATGATTTATATGGATTATTGGTATTTATATAGATTGGTATTTTAGGTGATGACCCAAATTACTCTCTCCAATATGCAAATATGCATTGTTAACACCAAAATTTGGTAAGGAGTCTGACCTGTGGGTCCAACTCGGTCAGGAGTCCGTCTCGCGGAAGGGAAGGATTTTTCAGATGTATTCGACAAAGAAGTCTGCAGTCGGCTATCTGCTCCCGTTCGGCAAAGGAACAATAGAGCTGATTTTGCGGGATTTGAACGATGACGTGGCTCAAGCAGGAAGGACGAATGGATGGATGGGCGATCAAGCTTAGAGATAAGTTAGGCAACGAATCCATTCGAGATTGTACTTGGCAGGGTATAAATATGAGCCCTGAATGTATGTAATGGAACACAATCATTCTTCAATACATACCGGCCTTACGCCAAACCCTAGAGTCCTTTTGTCGTGTCGTCGAGTTCTTCGAGAGGGTTCATCGATCCGTCGACCTCCGTGAGTACCGGCAACCTTGTATCATGTCTAGTATCATGCGGTGGATTTAGATCTGATGCAAGTAGTCTTGTTACCATGCTTCGTGTCATGCGGTAGATTCAAGCTTGGTTCAAGAGGGTTTCTTGTTAGGTCATGAGCCATGCGGTAGGCTAAGATCTAGCTTGAAGCTAGTTATCGGCTCTATTGGATTTTGGCAAGATCCAATAGATTCATTAAGTTACCCTGTGTTACTTCGAGTTTTTACTTTATGTTTAGATTCATGTAACACCTTTGCCCAATCTAGATAGATTTGGATCGGCTCATATCTTTCGTGATCCTAGCACGGGTAGATTTCATGTTTTAATGCGTGGATCTTGTGTTTTCAAAAAGCCGAAACCGAATCAATCTAGGTTGTTACGTGTTGTGGTTCAAGCTTGCCAATGTCGGTATAAATCTTGAAAGAACTGAGTATCATGCGGTAGATGCAGGTTTTTGGGTTGCTTTAGAGCTAGTCATCCGGTGGATTAGATTTCGAATCAACCTGATAGATTTATTCACTTGGTAACGTTCGTTTCTTCTTCATGGACCCCGAATCGGCTGTCTTGCTGTATTCGGTTATGTTTCATCACGAGTAGAACACGTGCGTAATCCATGCTTTAAATAATGCGTGCTTTTAGCTTTCCATATTTAGATTGTATCATGCGATGGACAGATCTATTTGTGGAAAGTGGTACGGTCTTCATGCAAATTGTATCATGCGGTGGATAGATTTGTTTGATATCGTACCCGACGGGTTTTAGAGTACCTAGACATGCGGTGGATTAGTGCTTTGGATCTATGCATGCTTGTTCATTACATGATTATGATCGTGCTTTACTTTATCCATTTATTTAATATTGGTTATCATGGGATCGGTCATGATATCGTGTTTATGCACTTTTGATCACACAAAGACCGATTGCCGTCATGCTTACATCATTCATTCGGAAGTATTGATTTTCTCTTTTATAAGATCCCGAATGGTTTCAGTTCATTGGCAAATAGCTCCATAGCTATGTGTCATCTCATGTGGCCTTTTAGCCGTAAATATGGAACTGTCTGGTACTACCCGGCAAGTTCCAAGCCTTGGTATCTAACTGCTTTATCTTTTATTAATTTTCAGGAAAAATTGACTGGCACGTCATCGTTACTCTTTGCGCGTGTGAAGCCAGCTTGTTCGGCTTGCTGTGTGTTTGGCGCTAGGTGCACTTTTTGCGTCAACACACTTTTTGGCACGCCCAGTGGGACCACAGCCGAATAGATAAAGATGCCCGAGATCGCGGACATCATGGACGTCAACCTTGAGGATCTATCTCCCGAGCAGCGGCAGCAACTCCAGGACGCCATGGACCAGTTTCAGCAGAAATGTCTGCTGTCTTTCAAGAAGAATAGAAGTGGCGTCCCATACTTGAAGAACGAGATGCCTAGGGTGTTGCTGCCAGGGGAAAGCGATGCCACGACTCAGCAGGAGAAAGAAGAGTGCATGCGGGTATTCCAAGAATCCGCAGACTACATGTTGAGCAAGCACAACAAAGCTTTCCTCGGTGCGCTCCAGCAGATGATGGTGGCCGTCTTTGGCCCAGGCATGGAACAAGCATTTAGCAAGGCGCCCGTCCGTGGGGGCACTATGGAGCCGGGCGAATCAAGCTCTCGGCCCGCCACTACGGAGCCAGCCAGTGCAGCCTCCTCCTCAGAGCGCTGGAAGTCAAGCTTTCCAGCCTCCTCCACAGGCCGCTGGGAAATAGCCGGTTCGGCCCTCCACCGCAGCCTCGGAGGACGGCCGGTGCCCACCACCACCGCGGGCAAGCACAGTCAGCCTGTGCAACAGCCGAATCCGTACCAGCCCACGTACGGGGATATGGCATTCGGCTCGCTTGGGGCCCCGTTCGCTTCCGGTCAGAGGATTGCTCCGGCGAACAACTGGTTGCAGAGAAACCTGTACGGCGGGGGCTACCATGAGGTGGGAAACTATGGGGCATTTGACGCTTTCCCACACCCAGGATACGCGCCAGCTACAGGCGCGCAAGAGGATGACGCCTTGGTGCGGAAGATGGCCGAATTGATGCAAAATCAGTTCGGCCTCAAGCCAAAAATGCAGGGACCCGCCTATAAGCCACCGTTCCCAGAGTGGTACTACAACGTGCTCCTTCTGCCAAGGGTGAAGCCGCCGACGGAGTTCACGAAATTTTCGGGGCAGGACGACACAAGCACAGTTGAGCACATCGCTCGTTACCTCATGCAGCTCGGGGAATGCTCAGCTGAGGAGGCATTCAGGGTCCGCTACTTCCCCGCGTCACTGACAGGTCCAGCATTCCAGTGGTTCTCTTCCCTGCCCCCTGAGTCAGTTAGTAGGTGGAAGGACCTGGAGCGGAAATTTCACGCTCACTATTTTAGCGGCAGCTCGGAGAAGAAGCTGATCGATCTTGCTACCATGAGGCAGAGGCATAGCGAGACGCCGCTGGAATTTCTTAGGAGATTCAGGGAGGTCAAAGGCATGTGCTTCTCGCTTAACTTGCCAGATGACCAGTTGGCTGACATGGCCGTCGCCGGGATGCTGCCGGCCGTACGCGAGAAATTGTTCGGGATGGAGTTCGAGAACCTGGGCCAGCTATTACAGAAGCTATCACTGATGAGCAACCAGGCGTACGGCTTCAAGAAGGATGCCAAGTTTGGCAAGCAGCACGATGTTGCTGACGTCTACAACCAGTTCTTAGACAAAGCTGACCTGGTCGAAGACTCTGATGACGAACTGGATGTGGCCGCGGCAGAGATCATGTGGGGAAAGGAGCCTTTGACGATGAATCAGCGCTGGGTCAAGCAGACCAAGGGCACCTACGATTTTGATATCACAAAGGCTGACAAATTGTTTGAGCTCCTAGTAAAGGAAGGCCGAATCAAGCTGCCCGAGGGGCATTCCATGCTTCGGCCCGATGGAGTTAAAGGAAAACGTTACTGTGGCTTCCACGACAGGGATTCACACTCCATCAATGATTGCAGGGTCTTCTGGATGAAGATCCAGAAGGCCATCCAGGAAGGTCACCTCAAGTTCGACAACAAAATGAAGGTGGATGGCCACCCCTTCCCTCGGAACATGGTGGGCTTTTCTCGTTAACGTGATAACAAACTCGAGGAGAAGGGGAAAGTCAAGGTCTTGACCTCAGCCAGGGCTATACAAGATGGGACGGTGGACCCAGAACGCCAAGTGACTCTGGAACAGGTGCATGGTGAGGCTCCCCGCATTCTCAGGAGTCACATAGAAATCGGGGAATCATCCAGAGCTAAGCCAAAGGTGACCACGCGCATCCTCTTGAACAAGTGGCAGCGCCAGATGGAGAAGGAGCGCTACCAGAAGCGCAGAGCTGAGGAGGAGAGGCGTAGAGCTGAGGAAGAAGCGCGCAGAAGGGACCAGGAGCAATACACGCGCGAGCAGGAGCGCGCGCACTGGGGATGTGCCTTCTTCAGGCATTGCTGGAATGAGGGTTTGAAGCTGCCCACGTTGAAGAACTGTCCCGAATGCAAGGTGGTGTATTTTGAGTACGAGCAGAGGGCGCGGTCGCCGATCCGTCCACGAGAGAATTGGAAGGATCCAACCTAATGGGGATCGGCGCCAAAAAATTGAAGTCATTGATCATCCTAGGAAGCGGCGAGGCCGACCTCGGGTGTGGGCCGATCAAGAGGAGGATGAAGATGACTACGTCCGGCGAAGGGGCAATGGTGCCCGCCCGCCCGAGGAGAAGCCGGAAGAGACGGGTCCGGGGCGCTTGAGGAACCGCGAGCCGAGGCGAGCCGGGATCCGGACGAGGCGGTGTGTGGCGCCCCAAAGATCAACCTCGAAGGATCGAAGCGTTCGGCTCCAACATGCATGGTATACTTTCCGCCGAACGAGTTCATGGCTCCCGCTAACCAGGGTTGTGCAGAGGAAGCGGCCCTAGATGATGAACAAGGCCGAGGGGATGATGGCACAACTGGTGCTGGCCAAGCAGGCAATCTTCGACAAACCGGCCAAGAATCGACATATGAGGCCGCTGTACTTGAGAGGATACGTCAATGGCAAGCCATTGACAAAGATGTTCGTCGACGGTGGGGCGGCAGTCAACGTAATGCCGTACACCACCTTCAGGAAACTTGGCATGGGCCCGAGCGATCTGACACCTACAAGTATAATCCTGAATGACTTCGCCGGGAACCCTTCAGATACCAAGTGTTGACGGTGAAAATCCGTCAACCTAGCCATGAGTTTACCTTCGGTGTTGGCATGAATTTTATACCTTATCCATTGGTACTAACCCCCGTGGTATAACAAGTTCACGTGTGCATGTCGGTTTTGGAGTTTAATGTTTATGCAGGGTTTTAGTGTTGAATGCAAGACTTTCGGGATAAGTTCATCAAGCACCTCATGACCGGACCTTGAAGCCCCGTACAAGTCATGCAATGAAGCAAACTTAACTCCAAGAAGCCGGGGACTTGATCCGAGAAGACGACGGACTCCGGGGACCGACCGTAAAAGTGTTGAATCTTGCAAGACAAGGAGTTGAGTCCAACTCGGAGAGAAACCGACGACATGGACCTACATGCGAAGGGGGAAACATCCGGGAAGCAAGGGAACCGACGTGGGGCAAAGGAGCCCACGGGGCCGGGCCTAAATGCGGCCCGAGCCGGCCGGCCCGATCCGGTCGGCCCGGGCCCATTTTGGGCCCAAACACCCTCTCCTTTGCCCTAGCCGCCAATCGGGCTATTTATAGCCCCCCGACCGAGAGCCACGGAGAGAAGATTTCGTCTTCGGCCGCCGAGGAGCGAGAGAAGAGAGGGACACCATGTCGGAGAGGAGAGGGTCGAGCTAGTTGACTAGGGTTTCCCTAGCCGACGTGGGAACCTTGCATGGAAGACCACGTCGGAGTTCCCGGAGCTAGAAGCAAGATCAAGGAAGGATCCCGGTGGTGATCTTGTGTATGTATCATTGTCATAGTTGAATTATCAAGTTGAATCTTTTCTTAGCGATCAAGTGTTTCCTCGAAGATTTCGTTTTTCGATCGGCTTTGCTTATTCCAATTCTATTCGTACGATAGATTACATAGGGTGTTCTTGTAGCCGCGGTGGCTAGAGGTACACGCCGGATCATCCGAAAGAATCTCGACTTGTCTTTTGACTCGCCCTAAGCTCCCCGCATGAATAGGGATACGTTGTGACAGAACGGGGGTCTCGAAAGGCGGATGTTTTCGGATTTGGACGGGAAACCACGATTTAAAGAGGCTTCTATTAAGATTCGATTTGCTACTTCTTCTCTTGCTTGGAACTTCAACAAAAGGCTTACCCCGATCCCTCTAGATCGGTTTATCTACCCAATTTTACTTTGTTTTCTCCGGTCTTTAGTAGATTAGATTTATCTTTGTTTTGTGCTCTTATCTAGATGCATTAGGGTTTCTCTTTTACCAAAGATTGAAGTTACTTGGCTTTACTAGATCAACTCTTGCGTCACACATTTGTTCCACGGATTCGATACCTTGGGTTCACCACTCGAGGGAAGAAGGGTCCCTTGACTACGACGGGAGACTTGTACGCTTGCGAGTCACAAACGAACTTTGATACAATTATTAACCGTCAACAAGCCCCCTTTTTTCGGCGCCGTTGCGGGGAACAAGTGATCGAGATTTGGTTTTTTTATTGCCTTTTTGTAATTTTCAGTTTTCTTTTTGTTTTTCTTTTGCATCTACTAAATTTTGATCATCCTCAAAATACATCTAATCTAGTTTGTCTAACCCTAGTTTTCATAGATTTATTTTTCCTTTCTAGTTTTTGCATACTTTGCTTATTGCTAACCCTAACCGGAGATGGTTGGCTACCTCTCCAAGAAACCCAAGCTTTTTTGTGGATGATCCAAGAAAACTTTACAGGCAAAGGTGACATGCAACACAAGCTAAAGGGGTGGAAACCCTAGATTCAAAAGTTGAAGTCGAAGGACCGTCGAAATCTCCAAGGGAATCACCACCTCCAAGTCCAAAGGAAGATCAACCTCAACCACCGGAGCGCTCGCGCACCCCGGACATCGTTGATCTACCTATCATAAACCTTCAAGACGCCGGGAGGCTGTTCAAGATCAAAGTCTCAACTATCCGCATGACGATTGCGAGAGCTGAATGCATACGAGTCGGATTCCTTGAGTGGCATATCGGTTTACTTAAGAGGAGGATGGAGAAGATGGAGATGGAGAAAGAAGCTCAACACCTAAAGGCCGCCGAAGCAAGATCCTCATGCAAGGAGTGTGTGGAGTACGACCATGTCCAAGGTAACCCCGATTTAATGCAAGTTCGTCGATTCAAGTTTTGGTTTCTCTTTGTGCACAATTCAAGGACTTGATGGACGAGCAAGCTAAGATCAACAAGGACACCGTCACTAAGTTCGAGGCTATGGAGAAAATATTGAAGAATTTAGATGGCAAGGTGACGGAGGTCGGAAGCTCTATACGTGAAGTGTTCGTCGTGATGAAGATGCTAGACGCAAGTGGGACAACTTGCCGGGCGTCCGATGGGGTAACAAAGAAGAATTTCAGAGACAACTCCAAGGTCCCAAGACGGCGATGGCTACTCAAGCTCATTCCGGAGTAAAAGATCACAACCGAAGACCGTAGTTCGAGATGCCGAGCCACAAGGAAGTTGTTGCATCCGTCAAGACCAAAGGACAAAGCCAGCCTGTGAAGACCAAAAAAAATGACTAAGCCAAAATGGGTACCCAAGATTGCAACGCCCGCAAAGAGCTTTGATCCGAAGTAATCAAGTGAAGAAGTCTAGCCATGGACTATAAACGAAGCGCTAGGCGGGAGGCAACCCGTTTCGTCGAGTCAAGAATAAGCTACCGGGAGGACAACCCGATTCCAGGTTTTTCGAGTATTTTTAATAATTTAGTTTTTGAGTTTTATTACGCAAAGACATTAGACTTAGAAGTGGTTGAACAATATTAGAGACATAGTTCTTGATTGAATGATTGCTTTATCATAAACCCTTTGCATGAACCCTCCTATGTGCTTGTTTGTTCTTTTCTTTTCGAGAAACCTCAACCAAATAATTTCAGAACCTAACTCAACCTTTCACCCTCATTATGGTGCTGAGGTTGACTTATTTTTCATGCTAAAACCACGCGAGTCGAGCCACGATTTATATTTAGGTGTTAATAAAATTCAGCACGTGGTAGAACTCGCGTGAACCTAGAAATCAAAACTTTTGGTTGGTTTTAAAAATCTATATCCTTGGTTTCTCTAAGATTAGAATTTTTCTAAGCCTATTCTAATTTTGTTTTATTCAAAATCTTTCTTATTTAGCCAAAATTAGAACCTAAACCTATGCCCCAATGATCAAGCCGGAAAATGTCTTGCTCTCAACCAATGAAGGCAAACTATACCGGTGAGACCGAAATCGACGTAATAAAAAAATATTTTCGACTTGCATTTGTTTTTAATGGTTTAAAAACTTCTCTAAAATTATGTTCGAGCTCTTGCATGGCTCTGAAAAATATTTTAAATTTCGAATTAGAGGAGTGCTTAACCTTAAACACACCTTAATGGAGGCAATCTAGCAATCATGCATGCACCATTGGATTCCCTTTCATCAACTTTCACCAATTCCACATGCAAAGTACAAGCATGGTGGGCAGCAAGCATGAACTTTGCAGGAATTTCATGGTGGCATGTGAAGCAAGTGGAGCTAGGGAGTATGGAGATAACCCAAAACATGAAGCATCAAGTGGAAGGACCAATAGGAGTGGACGAGAGCGTTTGGGCGGTGCAACTCGTGGAGCACGCGGGCAGGAAAGTTGCAGAGGTGAAATGATCGTGCTGGAAGAAAGACGAGGCGGGGAAGAGCACCGAGGCCGGCCTCCCCTACATAAGGAGCCCCCCGGCTCCCGTTTTCTGCAGGCAAGCTTCCCTCTCCTTCCTTTGTTTGTGTGTTCAAGTTTGTGTGCTCAAAACCTCCGTAGACATAGCCAACCTTCCCAAGCTTGATAGCTCAAGAAAAAAAATCCACATCCTTAATCCACTCAAAGTCCACATCCGAAGCAAAAAGTTTAAGTGCCTAGTTACCGGTTGCAACCCGGAGTTTTAGTTGAAGAAAAGAGTGCAGCAACCATGTGGAAGAAAACCACAAGTCTCTTCTCCAAGAGGAAGAGTTCGTCGTCGTCCAAGCCGTCATCAACCACGTCTTCGAGGAGGCACTCGGTTTCCGAGTCTCCCCGGAGCATGGAGACGGATACGGCACCACCAAGGAGGAACGATGCTCTCCTCCTTGGTGGTATGAGGGCTGCAAGAAGCACTTCCATGAGGTTTACCGAACCTCGTGGGCACACGGAGGAGCAGCCCGCGCCACCACGACGATCGACTCGCTCAACCGCGCCACCTCCTTACACCCCGACATACTCTTCATACGGCTTCATCATCTTATCGGCGGAGGAGGAGGAGAGGCTCTCTAATCTTGAGAAGAGGCTTGTGCTCAACGTCGAGTTCGACGGCCAAAGCACTCTACACCTTGGGTTTTGGCACCGACATATACTATATGTTGGGGCACCTTGGATGGGTGCAGTTCTCCAACGGAGTATCGGTGGACACCCATTTGGGGTTCGCCTTGGAAATTTTGATGACTATTGCACCCATCGTTGATGATGATGGGGTGCAAAGCTTGTCATTCCGTTTGGAGGGAGTCCAACAAGTGGTTCCCTACGAGCACGTTAGGGAGCTGCTTGGATTCCACAAGGGAGCTCCGGAGAAAGTTGACGTGCCACCCGGCATGTTGGCGGGATTTTGGAACATGATCTCCGGAGAAGCCCATCAACAACGCAATTGCATCCGCAACCCCATTATCCGGATATTTCACTCTTGGTTGTGCAAGAGGGTATTGGGGAGGATGAAGGAGACAAAGGTGACCGACACGGAGTTGAATTGGCTATACTCGGCTTTAATTGCCAGGCAGCCAATAGACCCCTCTTACCTCATGATCAACCGTTGGTGTTGTGAAGCAACATCGGGGGCGGGTAATATTGGTTCGGGGTGTTACCTCTCCATGTTGGCCTTTTCCTTGCGGCCGGGGATCGCAAGAAACCCCGACCACCTTTTGCGTGGTACCTCTCTCGACATTGAGTATTTGCGGCAAGGCAAATACATTAGCGGAGATGAGAGAGGAGGTTATCGGTTGGCCATAATGAACCTACCCCTTCCGAATGAGAGGCTTAGGCTTTTCACCGAAGGAAGGGAAGATTGGTTGGAAGAGGGACTACTTGTCCCTGCAAGGAAGAACAAAAGAGGAAGAATCGTAGAGGAGGGAACATCCTCCGCACAGGCGAGTGGAGCACAACCCAATGTGCAACCATTCGGCGGGGTTCCTCCTCCACCAAGTTATTACGGAGGGCCACAAGAGCAAGCATGGGGGGGTGGTGCACCGGTACCCCCACCAAATTATGTTGTGCCCAACGCTAACTTTGCGGAGTCCTACGCTCATCATCCCCAACCACAACAAAGCATGGCCATTATTGGAGGGTATGCTCCAAGAAATGCTCAAAACATCGCAGCCATCCAAGCTAACGCAGCTCAACTTGGTGAAGGCAACGCAAATATTGCTTTTGAACTTGGACGCCTTCACCTTGTGGAGCCAAATCAATTCGTCGGAGGGAACGTCCAATCATATTATGTAACACCCTAAAATTCCATCACCAAATTAATATAAGCAACAAGGTGTTTTAGATTTTATTTTCTAAGGATTAATTAAATTACCAAATAAATTTGGTCTCTAAAATGTTTAAATATCATTTTAATAATTTAGAAGCGATAAGTGCTTGTGCATCATGATTTGAATGCATGAGTTTTGGTTGTGATGTGGTTTTAAAAGTCTTAAATTATTTGTGAAAAAGTCCTTAAAAATATTTGTGAAAAAGTTTGTGAAAACTTGTTTAAAGGTTTGAATTTAAAATATGTTTAAAAAGTTGTAAAAAAAAAGGTTTGCGAAAAGCCTTTAAAATAGTTGGAGAAATTTGCGTTAAAATTTGAATTTGAAAACATGTAAAAGATTTGATTTTGAAAGGGTTTGAAATTGGTTTGAAATGGATTTGAAAAAGAAAAAAAAAGAAAAAAAACAAAACCACCAAACCCTCTTCCCCCTTTCCCCTTTCGGCCCGCGTAGCCCAACTTCCTCCCGCGGCCCACCTCCTCTTCCGGCCCACGAAGCCGCCGCCGGCCCACTTCCTCCCCCTCCTCTCTCTCCCACTCGCCGCCGGCCGGCGCCCACCGGTCGGGATCACCCTCTACCTCCCGGCCCCTCCCCGCTCGCGGTACGGCGCGCCGCCGGTCGCTCCCCGCGCCCCCCCACGCCTTCCTCTCGCCTTCAAGCCCCTTCAAGAGCATTTAAAGCTCGGCCTTCACTCCTCCTCCTTTATCCCCTACCATTTCTCCTTAATCAAGACCCCTCCCCCCTTGATTGCCATCAAAACCGGCCGCCGCCATCGTCCATTGATGGCCATTGCCCGGCCATCACCCCCTCTCCCCTCCTCGCTCTATAAAATCGACCCAAGACCCCTACGGCTGCCCCTTTACTCACCTGCACCTCCCACATCCTCCTCCTCGCCCTCCCCCACACGCGCGCCGCCTCACCCGGGAATCCATCGCCGCCCGAGCCGGCTGCCGCCTCGATCTCCTCCGTTGATCCATCTCCGCCGCCCAAACCTTCACCGGTTTGTCCTCGTGTGGTAAGCAAGATCTCCCCTGCCTCCATTTACCTTACCCCCGAGCCGTAGGCTTTGCCTCCGCGCGCCGCCGCCGCCCCGCGCGCCCCCTCGCGGTGCGAGCCGCCGTGACCCGGCGAGTCGCCTTCTCGGGAGCCCATGGTCGGGTTCGCCTAGCTCCCGCTCCGCGTAGAGCTTATCCTTATCGCAAAAGGTTGCCCGAAACTCGAGAATGCCAACTCCGGTGAGATCTCCGGCGAGCTCCGCCGTCGGCTTCACCGGCGCCGCCGCCCCCACCGCCGCGCGCCGCATGCTCGCATCCCTAGCCGCCCGATCGCCAGCCAACGCCTCTGATTAAAAGAAGGCGTACCCCTTCGGCCGGTCCACCGTGGACCAGTGGACCGAGTCCACCGCCCGGTCCACGGCCGATCCCAACCATCCGATCCAAATCTAGCGGCTCAGATCCGCCCGGCCCACGGGTCAACAGACCCCATACCGGTCAACCACGGCCATTTTACAAAAAGAACCCCACCCTTTCTAATATCACATATATGCCCTTCCACCTCCAAAGATTCCTACGGCTTAGCCTGAGTTTTAACAGTCAAGCCCCTGAGCTTCTCTGTTTCTTCCACCAAAGGTCCAAGCCCTGTTCTTTTACACCAAAACCCTTGAGTTTTTACACATAATTATGTTTAGGTCCCCGAAATCTTGCGAGAAAACCCCCTAAACTTCCGAGATATTCACAAATTAGTCCCTGAATCTTGTTTTAGCCATATCTTTTCCGTCCTAGCTCCGTTTTAAGCGTTCTTGGTGTCCATGCGACCGTCTTTTAAAGCCCGACAGTTCTAGAATCTTGTTTTGGCCGTATCTTTTGCGTTGTAGCTCCGATTCCACCGTTTCAAGTTGCGATAGGCTCATATCAACTAAAACTACGTGATAGGACCAATGACGTACATGTTCTCTGTTTTATATTTTATTTAAATATTAAATATGATTAAACCCTATTTCACATGCTTTTCTAATTAAAATCTAATTAGAAGTTTAACACGTGTTTTCATAAGAAAGTTAATATGATTAATATTAAATGAACATTTCTTTTAATTAAAAGTTAATTAGATGTATACCTCGGTTTTATAATCAAACTTAATTTGATTAATGATTATGCAATTTGCTTTCTACTAAAATGTAACGTAGGCTATATCCCGAGTTTTCTTAATTAAATGTTAATTTGATTAAAATGAATGTAAATGTGTTTTAAATTATAATTTGATTAGAACAACTCGTAATATAAAGACAAACGCCTAGATGCTTTTACATGCTTCTTTTAAAATTAAATGTTTAATTTGCATAAATCATACTTGAATATTTATAAGTAAAATTGGACTAAGCTTACCTCGTCTTTTAAATACAAATATAACTTGCTTAATTATAAATAGGGTATTTCTTTGAAATAACCTATACACATGATTTTACTTAATTAAAAGATATCAAACGCATAGCTAGCTCTTGTTTGTGATCATCCAAATCTCCCGATAGTTCGAGTGTTCCTTGTGTTCGCTTTCTTAGAGCCAAACCTTGTTTTCTCTTTAAGCTTTTCATGCTTGGTGTATTGTTTTGTTTATTGTATGTATTCTTGTGTGCTCGTAGACATCGTGCCAGTTTCAAGCGAGCAACCAGTTGATGTAGATCAAGAGCAAGTGTTTGAAGAAGAAGAACCTTAGTGATTAAGCAAGGAAGGCAAGTGGTCTTGTCCCCCTGCATGATTCTATTTTATCCTATGTAATTGCATGACAACTAAGTTTATATTTATTATGATATTGCATTAAATTGATGGGAACACCCTTTTTAAGGACTTACCTAGACTTTTACCCACAATCCTTGGATCAACCCTGTTTAATGAATGTTTTTGGGTAGAATATGCTAGTTGCTCAACTTGGGTTGGATAAAAATGGTTTTCGAAGATAAATGCTTATATGTTTCATGACGATGATGCTTTTGGTAATACAAGATCATGTGACTTAATCGGAACATGGAGAACCACCCAAGAAAACATGCGCAACCACAGTGTTACATGGCTCTGACCTTAGCCAATTAATTAGGTGTGCGATTGATCGGATGGCCCTTTTCCGAGAAGGAGCGAGAGGGGGATCCGGGTTGCGGGGGGTATAGCCCGGTCCTTTTGGGGTAGCAGCCTTTGCTAAGGTGCGACCACTAGGGAGGGTTATGGTCCGCCCGATCCGTAACTATGCGGGTCGTTAGTCTTTTGTATACCTTTGTAAAGGCTTCGTAGCGTCCCTATGCAATCACACCTCGGAAGTGTGGTATGATGCACGATCGGCATTGCATGGTTGGGTTCAAAGTTCTTCGGAACTTTTACGCGAGCCGTGGGTAAAGTGTGCAAACCTCTGCGAGTGTAAAGGCGATCGATCAGCCGTGCTCACGGTCATGAGCGGCTTGGACCCTCACATGATTAATGAACTTGAAGATGAGAACAAATCGTGGTTTGGTGAAGCTCGATGAGCTTTGGGCTGTTTTGCTTAAAAGTTTCTTAAGTGGGTTGGTATATACTTACATCTAGTAACTAGGTGTTCTTTAATTAAAAGTTTGACCAACATTAAAATGCTAACAGTTGCAAAACCATAGCCTATCCTTGATAGCCTTGCATCTTCCCCCACTTGTTGAGTACCAACCATAAGTGTACTCGGCCTTGCTTACCGCTGTTCGAAGAGAACAATGGTGAAGAGTTCTCTTGCGACCTTGAGGAGTTCTGAGGCATGCGTCTCCCCCAGTCAAGTGCCTGTGGAAGCGGAAGACGAAGACTCGTCGTGTAGTTATCGTTTTCCGATGTTAAAGACCTTCGTGTCTTCCGAATGAGTGTAGTAAGTTGTTAAACCCCTTGTTACGTTTTTACTGTCTATGATATTACACTCATTTCGTCTATCATATGTGTGGAACTAGATCCTGGCACACATATGAGATGCATCTGTTTCCCTCCGGAAATCGGGTGTGACAGAGTGGTATCAGAGCAGTGTTGACTGTAGGAACGCAGCCTTAAGTTAGAAATGGTCGAAAAGTAAGGATTCATGTTCTAGAAAGCTCGTCATCCTTCAAAATTGACTTATTTTACATATAAAAACTAATTTAGTCTTGTCTTCTTGTTAAAACACATCGTTTTGTTTTGATCTATTCTGAGCTCGTTTCTTGTGCTATCGCCTAGATCTTCACCATCGAGATCGTCTAATATAAGTTCTTAGATTGCCTACCCCTTATCAACTTCGATAGAAACGTTTCTGTGAGGACGATCGTTGTGCTAATGATTGTTGTTTGAACACATGATTGATTTGAATCTTTGCTTGTGTGAGTTGTATTGTGGAGTGATGGCCACAAATGCAACGAGAAATAAATTGCTAGGTTAATAAGATAGTTTGGGTTCAAATCTGGGTTATCCTTATCTGCCATTCAAGTTGGTTGATGTCGAAAGATCAAAGTCTAGAAGCAACACCAACATCAACAACAAGAAATCTACGAATGAATACATATATCAACGTATGAAAGAAGTTAAAGGAAAAGATGGTCAATTTCTTTCATCCCTGTTATTCTCCTATCTACCACAATGTGACTACAATCACAACAGGAAAAGATGGATATGATATCAATAATTTTACCCCGCTCTTCAATATGTTTCCAATACCTTCTGAGCTTACCCTTATCACACAACAAGATGGCGAGTTCTAATGGAAATTACAAAGATAAAGACAACAAATGAAACATCGATATTCCATCTACAACCTCAGCAATTGAACGCAAGATGCTAGAGTATATGGCAACACAAACTCAGACTTTGCAAGCAATGACTCAAACCATGGTTAATATCCATCAATATATTATAAAGCAAGCATCAAATCCTAAGAATTCCAACCTTGTTTTGGGTGAAACCGTCAGATTCCAACTGTTTCATCGTCATTGGACAAAGAAAAGCTACTAGTCATGCAAGCTCAAGTCTTACCAGGACAGAAGCAGACCAACACGTCACCCCCTCAAAATATAGAGATAACCAAAACTGGAGTTCCTGCCGGACCAGTAAAGAAGCAAGTTGTAGAAGTATGGAATCATCAAAATAATAAGAGAAGTCATGGAGCACAAGAATTGCGGATGAATGAACAACATGAACATATGAAGATTACAGGAACATGTCAATGTCGTGAGCATTATGGTCGTTCACGTATCCAAAAAGAAGCCAGCCTAATGAGAGATGAGGCTAGACAATGTTATCATTTGGACATCAATAAGAAGAGGAAGTTATGTACCCAAAAAAAATCCAGTCCCAGAAGAAGTTGCTCAAGCTGTAGATAGTAATCAGATTATCAATCTTGAGGATTGGAGTATAAAATTCAATGAATTTCAGCCTAACGGAATCAAACAACTCAGGAAGCATGCAAGTGAAGAAAGTTAAGGCAACCAAAACAAGAGAAATGATAGCAGTTACAACCTGGGATGTGATCAATATGTGTCACCATATCCAAACCCGGAGGATACACATACAAAGTTCTGGAATACTGAGCCACCTATGTTCTCTAACACTATGGATCACCTAGAAGCTGATGAATGGATCACAACAATTGAACAGAAGCTAGACTTGGTGCAATGCAACGATAGAGAGAAAGTTTTGTTTGCATCAGGACAACTTGTAGGAGCAGCCTCAGAATGGTGGAATTCTTACATCTACGAACATGAGCAACCACAAAGTATCGTTTGGGAAGAATTCAAGGACAACTTTATAACACACTTCATTCCTGTAAGTACGATGAAGCTCAAAAGGAAGGAGTTCCTTAACTTGAAGCAAGGGCAAATGACAGTGAATGAGTATAGGGATAAATTTATTCAGTTATCTATGTACGCACCAAGATCGTCTGAAAGTGATAAAAAGAAACGAGAACATCTCCTCAAGGGTTGAATAAAGACCTTCAGAGTATACTAAGCTTACATGAATATTCTAGTTTGCAAGATGTCATCAACAAAGCTATTGAGTTAGAGAGCAAACTACAGGAAATCATAAGTAAGAAGAGGAAAATGAATTTTCCGAGCAACATGAGAACAATTCACATCTTTACCATTTGACTCAAGGATCAGAACATGAGTATGAAGATCCACCACGCAATCGTCGAAACATTAAAGAAAGTGGAGATTGTTTCTACCGCAAAGATCATGGACATTTTATTAGCGGTGTGTCCTAAGAAACGTCTTGACCGATATGAAAAGAAAGCTCAGGCAGAGACAGAACAAGCAAATCAATACCCAAGAAGCCTTGAATCAAATGAAGAAGAATATTAAAAGTTGTGTATGAGGACCAGAAGTATGATTCGAGATGGCTAAGCTTAGGAAAAGAAACAATTATGGAAGTCGATCCAGCTCTATTCAAATCACTTTATCAAGAAAAGAGGAAAAATCCTACAAAGGCAAATCAACAGAGTCGAGAAAAAGGAATGGACAGTTACAAGTGGAGTTAGGTTGAGTATTCCAATGATGTTTATAAAATGATAAGTGATGATAAGCACCAGGTCAGGAGAAGGTCTAGATATTCCATCTGTTGTCTGTGCTCATATTGATAATCAGCAAAATCAAGCACCACTCCCACCCCTCAACCCAGCAATGGATCCAGTAGCGCAACAGTTCCTTGTCACTCAGATGCAGCTAATCCAAAACCTGACTGCCACTATTCAAAACATTCAAGCTCAGCAAAATCAGTCACCACCAGCAGCCCCACCAGCACTAGTGGGCAAGCATAAGGAATGCATGAGTCACCGTCCTCCCACGTACTCCTACTCAACCGATACATTGGATGTTGATGATTGATTAAAGACTGTCACCAAGAAGTTGGAGATGACACAGGTGAATCGATCGAGAGATGATCTTGTATACAGCAGGCTGTTTGTAAGGATTAATAGCTGAATGGTGGAATGTGTACACTATCGCACATGTTGTACCTAGCACCGTCACCTGGCAGGAGTTCAAGTATAATTTTCCTGTGCACCACAATCCCTCTGGTATGATCAAGCTTAAGCAAAGGGAGTTCCTCGCTCTAAAGCAAGGCAATATGTCAGTTAATAAGTATCTGGACAAGTTTACTCAGTTATCTTGCTATGCACCGGATCAAGTTAATACTGACCCAAAGAGGCAGAAACGCTTCCTAGATAGTCTGATAGAGCCACTCAACTATCAACTACAGAGTCACGGCTTCCCGGACTTCACTACATTATTGAACAAAACTATAGGTCTGGAGAACAAACGTTTGAAACTTGGTGAACAGAAGCGCAAGTTCCAATCTCGTGGACAATCTAGCAACACACACACCCGCTTCAACTCATCACAGAGTTCTCAGTTTAGTTCTGGTGGATCAAGTGGAAATTATTTGCAAAATTCTCAATTGCAGCGCTCAACCCAGCAGTTCCAGCATTTCAGCCAGCAAACACTACATGTTCGAAACCATCATCGAGATCGCCTAGGTGCACTATTGAGAAACGACTCTCAAGTTCACTCTAATGGTTGTTTCAATTATGGAGAATTGGAACGGTATGCCAGCATCTTCCCCAAATCGTAACATCTGGACTCCTCAGAAAGACAATGGTCAAAGGTTCGGACAACCAACATCTCCGATATGTCATGGAAGTGCAAATTCTCAAAATCAACAAGGGACACCGGAATTACGTGCGTGGCAAAGTGAACCACGTGACAGCTGAACAAGCTCAAGACACTCCTGATTTTGTGCTGAATACGTTTCCGGTCAAACTCTGTGCCTGCAACGATTTTATTTGATTCCGGAGCATCACATTCATTCATTACTGAATAATTTGTGGCAAAGCATAATATACCTATGAGTTCTATGAAGACACATTTGCTGATTGGTTTCCCGAATGGTGAAATGAAATCCACCCATGTATGCCCACAAGTCAATCTTAAGATCAAGGGAATAAATTTTCAAGCTGATCTAGTAGTTCTTACATCTAGTGGAATAAATGTAATACTTGGAAAGTATTGGTTGGGCGAAAGTGACGGAATAATTTTGTGTGCCAAGAAGTCAGTACTCTTAACCAGTCTGCAAGGAGACGGGATTGAGGTTGTTGCTACTGCCCTATCCAAAGAAGAAGGCAAAGTGAATCAAGATTTAGGAAAGTAGGTGAAGGAGCTATGCCTGTTGGAAGAACTCAATGTACAAGATGGATTCAGAATAATACCCTTGGTTCTTTTCAATCTCTCCGAATCTCGGGACGAGATTCTTTTTAAGGGGGGTAGATTTGTAACACCCTAAAATTCCATCACCAAATTAATATAAGCAACAAGGTGTTTTAGATTTTATTTTCTAAGGATTAATTAAATTACCAAATAAATTTGGTCTCTAAAATATTTAAATATCATTTTAATAATTTAGCAGCGATAAGTGCTTGTGCATCATGATTTGAATGCATGAGTTTTGGTTGTGATGTGGTTTTAAAAGTCTTAAATTATTTGTGAAAAAGTCCTTAAAAATATTTGTGAAAAAGTTTGTGAAAACTTGTTTAAAGGTTTGAATTTAAAATATGTTTAAAAAGTTGTAAAAAAAAGGTTTGCGAAAAGCCTTTAAAATAGTTGGAGAAATTTGCGTTAAAATTTGAATTTGAAAACATGTAAAAGATTTGATTTTGAAAGGGTTTGAAATTGGTTTGAAATGGATTTGAAAAAGAAAAAAAAAACAAAACCACCCAACCCTCTTCCCCCTTTCCCCTTTCGGCCCGCGTAGCCCAACTTCCTCCCGCGGCCCACCTCCTCTTCCGGCCCACGAAGCCGCCGCCGGCCCACTTCCTCCCCCTCCTCTCTCTCCCACTCGCTGCCAGGCCGGCCCCACCGGTCAGGATCACCCTCTACCTCCAGCCCCTCCCCTGCTTCGCGGTACAGCGCCGCCGCCGGTCGCTCCCCGCGCCCCCCACGCCTTCCCTCTGCCTTCAAGCCCCTTCAAGAGCATTTAAAGCTCGGCCTTCACTCCTCCTCCTTTATCCCCTACCATTTCTCCTTAATCAAGACCCCTCCCCCCTTGATTGCCATCAAAACCGGCCGCCGCCATCGTCCATTGATGGCCATTGCCCGGCCATCACCCCCTCTCCCCTCCTCGCTCTATAAAATCGACCCAAGACCCCTACGGCTGCCCCTTTACTCACCTGCACCTCCCACATCCTCCTCCTCGCCCTCCCCCACACGCGCCGCCTCACTGGGAATCCATCGCCGCCCGAGCCCGGCTGCCGCCTCGATCTCCTCCGTTGATCCATCTCCGCCGCCCAAACCTTCACCGGTTTGTCCTCGTGTGGTAAGCAAGATCTCCCCTGCCTCCATTTACCTTACCCCGAGCTGTAGGCTTTGCCTCCGCGCGCCGCCGTCAGCCGCGCCGCCCCCTCGCGGTGCGAGCCGCCGTGACCACCGGAGTCGCCTTCTGGAGCCCATGGTCGGGTTCGCCTAGCTCCCCGCTCCGCGTAGAGCTTATCCTTATCGCAAAAGGTTGCCCGAAACTCGAGAATGCCAACTCCGGTGAGATCTCCGGCGAGCTCCGCCGTCGGCTTCCACCGGGCGCCGCCGCCCCCACCGCCGCGCGCCGCATGCTCGCATCCCTAGCCGCCCGATCGCCGACCAACGCCTCGATTAAAAGAAGGAGTACCCCTTCGGCCGGTCCACCGTGGACCAGTGGACCGAGTCCACCGCCCGGTCCACGGCCGATCCCAACCATCCGATCCAAATCTAGCGGCTCAGATCCGCCCGGCCCACGGGTTAACAGACCCCATACCGGTCAACCACGGCCATTTTACAAAAAGAACCCCACCCTTTCTAATATCACATATATGCCCTTCCACCTCCAAAGATTCCTACAGTTTAGCCCAGGTTTTAACAGTCAAGCCCCTGAGCTTCTCTGTTTCTTCCACCAAAGGTCCAAGCCCTGTTCTTTTACACCAAAACCCTTGAGTTTTTACACATAATTATGTTTAGGTCCCTGAAATCTTGCAGAAAACCCCCTAAACTTCCAGATATTCACAAATTAGTCCCTGAATCTTGTTTTAGCCATATCTTTTCCGTCCTAGCTCCGTTTTAAGCGTTCTTGGTGTCCATGCGACCGTCTTTTAAAGCCCGACAGTTCTAGAATCTTGTTTTGGCCGTATCTTTTGCGTTGTAGCTCCGATTCCACCGTTTCAAGTTGCGATAGGCTCATATCAACTAAAACTACGTGATAGGACCAATGACGTAATGTTCTCTCGTTTTATATTTTATTTAAATATTAAATATGATTAAACCCTATTTCACATGCTTTTCTAATTAAAATCTAATTAGAAGTTTAACACGTGTTTTCATAAGAAAGTTAATATGATTAATATTAAATGAACATTTCTTTTAATTAAAAGTTAATTAGATGTATACCTCGGTTTTATAATCAAACTTAATTTGATTAATGATTATGCAATTTGCTTTCTACTAAAATGTAACGTAGGCTATATCCCGAGTTTTCTTAATTAAATGTTAATTTGATTAAAATGAATGTAAATGTGTTTTAAATTATAATTTGATTAGAACAACTCGTAATATAAAGACAAACGCCTAGATGCTTTTACATGCTTCTTTTAAAATTAAATGTTTAATTTGCATAAATCATACTTGAATATTTATAAGTAAAATTGGACTAAGCTTACCTCGTCTTTTAAATACAAATATAACTTGCTTAATTATAAATAGGGTATTTCTCTGAAATAACCTATACACATGATTTTACTTAATTAAAAGATATCAAACGCATAGCTAGCTCTTGTTTGTGATCATCCAAATCTCCCGATAGTTCTGAGTGTTCCTTGTGTTCGCTTTCTTAGAGCCAAACCTTGTTTTCTCTTTAAGCTTTTCATGCTTGGTGTATTGTTTTGTTTATTGTATGTATTCTTGTGTGCTCGTAGACATCGTGCCAGTTTCAAGCGAGCAACCAGTTGATGTAGATCAAGAGCAAGTGTTTGAAGAAGAAGAACCTTAGTGATTAAGCAAGGAAGGCAAGTGGTCTTGTCCCCCTGCATGATTCTATTTTATCCTATGTAATTGCATGACAACTAAGTTTATATTTATTATGATATTGCATTAAATTGATGGGAACACCCTTTTTAAGGACTTACCTAGACTTTTACCCACAATCCTTGGATCAACCCTGTTTAATGAATGTTTTTGGGTAGAATATGCTAGTTGCTCAACTTGGGTTGGATAAAAATGGTTTTCGAAGATAAATGCTTATATGTTTCATGACGATGATGCTTTTGGTAATACAAGATCATGTGACTTAATCGGAACATGGAGAACCACCCAAGAAAACATGCGCAACCACAGTGTTACATGGCTCTGACCTTAGCCAATTAATTAGGTGTGCGATTGATCAGATGGCCCTTTTCCGAAAGGAGCAGAGGGGGATCCGGGTTGCAGGGGGTATAGCCGGTCCTTTTGGGGTAGCGAGCCTTTGCTAAGGTGCTGACCACTAGGGAGGGTTATGGTCCGCCCTGATCTGTAACTATGCGGGTCGTTAGTCTTTTGTATACCTTTGTAAAGGCTTCGTAGCGTCCCTATGCAATCACACCTCGGAAGTGTGGTATGATGCCTGATCAGCATTGCATGGTTGGGTTCAAAGTTCTTCGGAACTTTTACGCGAGCTGTGGGTAAAGTGTGCAAACCTCTGCAGAGTGTAAAACTGATCGATCAGCCGTGCTCACGGTCATGAGCGGCTTGGACCCTCACATGATTAATGAACTTGAAGATGAGAACAAATCGTGGTTTGGTGAAGCTCGATGAGCTTTGGGCTGTTTTGCTTAAAAGTTTCTTAAGTGGGTTGGTATATACTTACATCTAGTAACTAGGTGTTCTTTAATTAAAAGTTTGACCAACATTAAAATGCTAACCGCTGCAAAACCATAGCCTATCCTTGATAGCCTTGCATCTTCCCCCACTTGTTGAGTACCAACCATAAGTGTACTCGGCCTTGCTTACCGTTCGAAGAGAACAATGGTGAAGAGTTCTCTTGCGACCTTGAGGAGTTCTGAGGCATGCGTCTCCCCCAGTCAAGTGCCTGTGGAAGCGGAAGACGAAGACTCGTCGTGTAGTTATCGTTTTCCGATGTTAAAGACCTTCGTGTCTTCCGAATGAGTGTAGTAAGTTGTTAAACCCCTTGTTACGTTTTTACTGTCTATGATATTACACTCATTTCGTCTATCATATGTGTGGAACTAGATCCTGGCACACATATGAGATGCATCTGTTTCCCTCCGGAAATCGGGTGTGACATATTATGAGCAAGGGTATTATTATCAAGATCATCAACATCAACCACCGGCGGAGGACTAGAAGATTTAGGAACTTTAGTTTTCTTTTCTTTTCTTTTTCTCTGTAATTTTCAGCTTTTGCTTATGTGTGTTTGCGTAGTATTTTCTGTTTTTATTTAAATTTCAGCAAGCATGTTTGTTTATTTTCAGTTTGTATTTCAACTTGATGTAATCATTAATAAAGACACCACCTTGATTATATCATTGGAAAAGTTACAAAATTCGTGCCATGATGATATATGATTATAATTGCAGCTTTGTTCATCTTTGTTATTGATTTATGCATGTTTAAGATAGTGCTCTCTTAAAAATACAAATCTGAATTTATTTAAATGCTAGCTTAATTTTCAGCGGAGGTTATGATTAAAATAAAGACCCATAGTGTTTTATGTGCTCTCAAGTTATGAATAGATTAAAGATGCCTTTTATGCTCAAAAATATTGCTAACCTTGTCACAAATATCACTTGTGTGTTGCTCAACCTATCCAAAGCCTTATATATATTTGAGTGCATAAACCTTAGTGTACAAGATTTGTTTTTGAGTGAGTTATTGCAGGCCATGATTTCTCTGGCCCGAGACTAAGAAGCTGGTCATTCCATTTTTGCGTATCTATCTTTTTGCTAGCCTTTTATCCGTGCATTGTGTATCCCCGCATTGGTGAACTCACAAACTTCGCCGGATATCCACCCTTAAACCAAATATCATTTTTTGTGATTACCTCCTTGACCACAACCTATCGTTGAGAATGGATCATCAATTCAAGGAAGATCGCAAGACGGTGCCAACATTGAAGATTTCAAGTATCTCTCCAAGGAAAATTATTTTCGGTACCTACCATATTTTTCGCCTCTTTGCTCGAGACGAGCAACGTCTAAGCATGGGGGAGGAGGTAGGTACGGTGCAGTTTTAGAGTTCAAAAGGGAGTATTTAAAAAAAATATAATGATGAAAGAAAAAATTCGGCGATATACGTGACTTCCAAGGTGAAGAAAGAAAAACTATATATATAACGAATGAATCAAAGAAAGAAAAGAATGAGAAATATGAGAAAGAGAAAAAAAATATATGTGCGTAAAGTGAACTCCCTGGTTCTCTAAGAGTGCATTCAAGGCTTCAAGTTAAATAGATCCATTCTCATTTTCCAACCATGTGCAATCCGATAACGAGGACTTCCTTTGTGCCTCGGGATCATTCTTTGCCATTTGCACATGTCCACTTATCTAAAAGTGTGTGTATTTTTCTCTTTCCCCTCCTTGATTTAACATTATTTTCCAATGACCTTTTTGACGAGTCTCGGTAAGACCATGAGAAGCTTGTCTTGTTTTGACAACACCTCATTTATAAAATCTTGTTAGGACTAAACTTTCCCAAAGCTCCATATAAAGCCTACCACATATATATGAGAGGGAAAGGAGTAGAATATATAGGCTTGAGAGACAAGTGAGATGAGTTCATGAGCAATACACGAGATGATTTAAATTTGTGAATTTGGTTTAGCTTTTCTTTATCTTGTTCTTTATTTCAAAAATTCTGAGATCTATTTAAAACTTTGTGAGCATGTTAATACTTGTGGGATAAGCTTAATAAGAATCTACCCTCCGTAGAGATGAAGGCTAGCACATTATGGAACTTTAATGAATTAAAATTTTGAGAGCATTATGTTTTCTCATGTGTGATCAAGTGCAAAGTTTAAACGTTGTTTGGCAATGATGATATCCATCGAAGGCTTACTCGAGGACGAGCAAGGTTTAAGCATGGGGGAGATGTTGACGGTGAAAATCCGTCAACCTAGCCATGAGTTTACCTTCGGTGTTGGCATGAATTTTATACCTTATCCATTGGTACTAACCCCCGTGGTATAACAAGTTCACGTGTGCATGTCGGTTTTGGAGTTTAATGTTTATGCAGGGTTTTAGTGTTGAATGCAAGACTTTCGGGATAAGTTCATCAAGCACCTCATGACCGGACCTTGAAGCCCCCTGTACAAGTCATGCAATGAAGCAAACTTAACTCCAAGAAGCCGGGGACTTGATCCGAGAAGACGACGGACTCCGGGGACACGACCGGAAAAGTGCGCGAATCTTGCAAGACAAGGAGTTGAGTCCAACTCGGAGAGAAACCGACGACATGGACCTACATGCAGAAGGGGGAAACATCCGGGAAGCAAGGGAACCGACGTGGGGCAAAGGAGCCCACGGGCTAGGCCTAAATGGGCCCGGGCCGGCCGGCCCGGTCCGGTCGGCCCGGGGCCCATTTTGGGCCCAAACACCCTCTCCTTTGCCCTAGCCGCCAATCGGGCTATTTATAGCCCCCCCGACCGAGAGCCACGGAGAGAAGATTTCGTCTTCGGCCGCCGAGGAGCGAGAGAAGAGAGGGACACCATGTCGGAGAGGAGAGGGTCGAGCTAGTTGACTAGGGTTTCCCTAGCCGACGTGGGAACCTTGCATGGAAGACCACGTCGGAGTTCCCGGAGCTAGAAGCAAGATCAAGGAAGGATCCCGGTGGTGATCTTGTGTATGTATCATTGTCATAGTTGAATTATCAAGTTGAATCGTTTCTTAGCGATCAAGTGTTTCCTTGAAGATTTCGTTTTTCGATCGGCTTTGCTTATTCCAATTCTATTTGTACGATAGATTACATAGGGTGTTCTTGTAGCCGCGGTGGCTAGAGGTACACGCCGGATCTTCCGAAAGAATCTCGACTTGTCTTTTGACTCGCCCTAAGCTCCCCGCATGAATAGGGATACGTTGTGACAGAACGGGGGTCTCGAAAGGCGGATGTTTTCGGATTTGGACGGGAAACCACGATTTAAAGAGGCTTCTATTAAGATTCGATTTGCTACTTCTTCTCTTGCTTGGAACTTCAACAAAAGGCTTACCCCGATCCCTCTAGATCGGTTTATCTACCCAATTTTACTTTGTTTTCTCCGGTCTTTAGTAGATTAGATTTATCTTTGTTTTGTGCTCTTATCTAGATGCATTAGGGTTTCTCTTTTACCAAAGATTGAAGTTACTTGGCTTTACTAGATCAACTCTTGCGTCACACATTTGTTCCACGGATTCGATACCTTGGGTTCACCACTCGAGGGAAGAAGGGTCCCTTGACTACGACGGGAGACTTGTACGCTTGCGAGTCACAAACGAACTTTGATACAATTATTAACCGTCAACACCAAGGGATGCGCGCACGTGGATTTGATGATCGGATCCAAGACGCTGCTCACTACCTTCTTCGTCATCGAAGGCAAGGGGGCCTACAGCCTGCTGCTTGGGCGGGATTGGATTCATGCCAACTGTTGTGTCCCGTCCACCATGCATCAACAGCTTATCCAGTGGGTGGACGATGAGATCGAGGTCGTTCAGGCAGATGACTCCGTGAGCGTGGCGAACATGGAACCAGCTTTCTGGGAGTACCAAGGTATTGATTGCTTCTCAGGGAAAGACTGGGGAGAAGGTCCTGTTGAGCCTGTCAGCAGTGATCAACAGCCGATTCAAGCAGTCGGCTCTTATAGCAATTTTTAATGGAGAACCCCGTAGACAGCACTGATGGCAAGTTGGGGCGGGGATTCATGTCGGCTGATAAATTAGAAGAGGTTGACATTGGAAACGGTGATAAGCCAAGGCCGACATTCATCAGCGCAGACTTGCAGCCGGACTTCACGGGGGAATTAATTAAGCTTCTCAAGGAGTACAAAGATTGCTTCGCCTGGGATTATTCGGAGATGCCCGGATTGGATCGTTCTATCGTCGAGCATCGGTTGCCAATCAAATCTGGTTTCAAACCATATAAGCAACCACCCCGGAAGATCTACAAAGATGAAGTATTGGCCGATGTGAAGAAGGAAATTGAAAGATTGCTTGATGCAAACTTCGTTCGGCCGTGTAGATATGCGGAGTGGATTTCTAACATCGTCCCCGTATACAAGAAGAATGGAAAAATGAGGGTGCATAGATTTCGGGGACACGAACGAGCTACTCGATGGATGGTTACCCAATGCCTATTGCCGATTTGTTGATTCATGCCGCAGCTGGGCACAAAGTCATCAGTTTCATGGATGGTAATGCGGGTTACAACCAAATCTTCATGGCGATAGAGGACATATCAAAGACGGCCTTTAGATGTCCTGGTCATATAGGCCTGTTTGAATGGATAGTCATGACGTTTGGGTTAAAGAATGCCGGTGCAACTTATCAACGAGCCATGAATTATATTTTTCACGAGTTGATCGGCAAAATTGTGGAAATCTACATTGATGATGTGGTGATCAAGTCCCTGAGTCATGACACGCATTTGGAAGATGTGAAGAGGAACTTGGAGTGCACCGAAAGCATGGTTTGAAGATGAATCCAAACAAGTGCGCTTTTGGGGTATCAGTTTGGAGAATTCTTGGGGTTTTTGGTCCACGAAGGAGGAATTGAAGTTGGCAAAAAGAGCATGAAGGCCATTGATGAAGTGGTTCCTCCAACTAACCTCAAGGAGTTGCAGTCAATGCTCGGCAAGATTAATTTCGTAAGAAGATTCATATCAAATTTGTCACAGAAGGTCTTGCCATTCTCTCCACTGTTGAAGTTAAAGAAAGATCAGAAGTTCACCTGGGGCGACGAACAACAAAAGGCTTTCGATGAAATCAAGCAGTACATGAAGGAGCCACCAGTGCTGGTTCCTCCTCAGCTGAACAAGCCTTTCAAGTTGTACGTGGCGGCCGATACCCGAACTATCGGATCGGCCCTTATTCAAGAATTTGAAGGAAAGGAGCGGGTAGTAGCCTATCTTAGCCGAAAATTACTTGATCCTGAAACCAGGTATTCGGCTGTAGAGAAGCTGTGTCTTTGCGTGTACTACTCGTGTACAAAGTTTCGGCACTACCTGTTGAATGCCGAATGCACCGTGTATTCAAAGTTTGATGTGATAAAACATATGTTATCTATGCCAATTTTGAACGGCAGGATTGGCAAGTGGATTTTGGCTTTATCGGAGTTCGAGTTGAAGTTCGAATCGGCAAAGGCCATCAAAGGTCAGATCATTGCCGATTTTATAACTGAACATCGCGATCCGTCAATTAATTTACTTGAAATTACCCCCTGGGCTTTGTTTTTTGATGGATCATCATGTGGTAAAGGTGGGGGAGTAGGGATCCTACTGATTTCGCCTAGAGGTGAGATGTTTGAATTTGCCATCCCTATACAGCCCACTGTCACAAATAACCAGCCTGAATACGAAGCATTGCTTCGAGGGCTTCAATATTTGAGGGAAGCCGGGGCCGTTTCAGTCGAAGTTTATGGAGATTCAGAGCTGGTGATCAAGCAATTGAACGGTCAATACGAATGCAAAAGTGAAGCGCTGAGGAGTTACTACGAAGAATGCAGAGAAATCTTGAAGAGCTTCCCGTTGGTGATTCTACAGCATATTCCTAGGGAACACAACGAAGAAGCAAACAAGCTAGCTCAAAGCGCCTCTGGTTACAAAGAGAGCCAAGAAGCGTTTGCTGCAAAGGTGTGTGCACTGGGGACGGATCTTGCAGAAGATGATTGGAGGAAAGAGATCGTTGATAACTTGAAGGATCCATCCCGCAAGGTCTCTAGGAAGCTCAGGTACAAGGCCATAAAGTTCGTTCTTCTGGATGATAATTTATTCTATAAATCATTAGATGGGGTATTACTGCGATGCCTGGGTCCAGAAGAAGCCAAGGACATGATGAGCGAAGTGCACGATGGGATATGTGGAGCACACCAATCGGCCTACCGGATGAAATGGGTTATCAGACAAGCCGGATGCTTTTGGCCAACGATATTAGAGGATTGCTTTGAGTATTACAAGGGATGTCAGGATTGCCAAAGGTTTGGAAATATTCAAAGGGTCCCCGCGTCAGCATTAAATCCCATCATCAAGCCATGGCCATTCAGGGGCTGGGGTATAGACCTGATTGGCCAAATTAATCCACCATCTAGCAAGGGGCATAAGTTCGTGCTTTTGGCTACAGATTATTTTACTAAATGGGTTGAGGCGATCCCACTGAAGAAGGTGACATCAGAAAACATGGTTGAATTTGTCAAAGAACACATCATCTATCGGTTTGGGATCCCTCAGACTATCACCACTGATCAAGGGGCACAATTCGTGTCACTAGAGTTCAGAGAGTTTGCCGAAAGCATGGGGATTAAATTATTTAACTCTTCTCCTTACTATGCCCAAGCTAATGGTCAAGCTGAGGCTTCTAACAAGATCATGATCAAGCTGATACAAAAGAAGATCGACCAGAAGCCAAGAAGGTGGCATTCGGTACTCAGTGAGGCACTGTGGGCTTACCGAATGGCCCCCATGGAGCTACAAAAACTTCTCCTTACGAGTTGGTTTATGGGCACCACGCGGTTTTACCTTGGGAGATGCAATCAGATTCAAGGAGAGTGGTGTTGCAGAAAGATTTGGGCTCCAAAGATTACAGTGGCCTAATGATGGATGAACTAGAGGATTTGCACATGATCCGTCTTAGAGCCTTGGAAAACATCGAGAAAAACAAGCTGCGGGTTGCCAAGTACTACAACAAGAACGTAAAAGTAAGGCAATTTGCAGAAGGCGATTTGGTTTGGAAAGCGCTATTGCCGATTGGAACTAAGTACAGTGAATTCGGCAAATGGTCCCCTAACTGGGAAGGACCTTTTCGCGTGGTCAGATGCGTCCCTGGTAATGCATATATATTGAAAACTTTGCTAGGAGAAGAATTTTCTGCTGCAATAAATGGAAGATATCTGAAGAAATATTATCCTAGCATTGAGATCGATCGATGATTACGCACATCTGACACGGATACAGCCGGCGCTCAAGAACGAGGCCGCCTTCAGAACAAAAAATCCATAAACAGAAGAAATGGCCAGTGCCTAGATGCATTGCCCTTAGCACAAAAATCATATTACAACTGCTTCTTGCAGGTTTACATCTAACAACCCTGACGGTCAGATCTTGAAGGAGGTGGGAAGCAGAAGGCGTGGAGAAAGAAGCGAAAGTATGATTCAATCTTTTCTTTGCTTCTTCTGCTGCTCCCTCTTCAGCTGTTCCAGGACCACCGTGACGGCAACTTGGAACGCATGGGGGTGACCATGGTTCGCGGCCGCCAACAAGCTGTCCCAGGCCATCTTCAGGTTGTTGTACCTATCTGAGACATCTAAAGCGGAGGAATCGATGTTAGGGGCAAGAAATCCGAATGTGGGCATGAAGTCAAGAACAGGTCAGAAGCATTTACCCCCTACTAGCGCCTCCAAAGCCATGCGACGCTCGCGTTCGGCTTGGCAACGGGCAGTGATGTCCCTGAGGCCGTGCTCCAGGTGCCGAACGCGGCGGCGCAGTTGATGGCTGGTCCTCTGCTCGGGCGTGGCATCCTCTGCTTCGAGGGAGGAATCGGAGTAGATGTACTCAGGCACATCTTCAGTCCCAATGATTTCTTCAGGGAGCAGATCAAGGCTGAAAGAGGAAGAGAAGAAAACATGAAGCACGAGATCATATGGAGAACGAGGAATAAATCATGGAAAAAACTCACCTTCGGATCGTACGCTTCTTCGATGAGCTGCTCTCATGGGGTTGCTTGCCCTTGTCCATGGCCCTGGGGTTTTCTCCTCTAGAGACAGGGGAAGAAATGAGAAATGATGGATGAGTGTGCGAGTGGATTTGCAGGGCATCTCAGCAGGCTCTTTTATTGACCGAAGGGGTGCATTGGGAGTGATGACCGGCCACGATACGCCTTGTTGGAATACCAAACGACAGGGTTTTTCTCTCCAAGTACAAAGGGTTTTTGCTTGAACAGTGCTCGTGGATTGCCGAATCGGGATCTTCTGTGGATTTTGCGCCAAGGGACAACTGTTCTCGCGCGTTCGGCTCAAGATAGTTCCCAGATGCATTCAAGGAAAAATAAGAATCATGGATGCAAGTGCGAGGCGAATTCATAACAGCACAAACACAGAATTCAAAGGTTCTTATTTATTGCCGATTATCAAACATCCCTAATACAGTCTAGTCGAAAAGCTTTGTTCAGTACAGATTGGGGATGCGTGATTTCGGCAATGGCATCGCCGTGGCCATCGAGGCGCTCCAGGATGAGCTCGATCTCGTCGATGTCCTCCCGGCGCGCCGCCCGGAAGCCGCGCGGCCTAGTGGAGTAGTCGACGTCCGTATGCGTCGCCATGGCAGCCAGGCCCAAGGTGGTGCCCAAAGGAACGCCGTGGGTCGCCACCTCGTCGACGCGGTGCTCCACCGCGGCAAGGCGCTCCGCCGGCGTGTCGCCGCGGGCATTCACCTTATCGGCCAGCTGCTCCACCAGCGCCTTCAACTGGTTGAGCTCGGCATCGCGGGCTGCAAGAAGCAAGGAGAAAGGAGATTAGCATCAAAAATCCGGGTGGGATCAAGAATTGATTTCAGAGCCGTACCATCGATGGTTTCCAGCAGCTGTTTGCGCTGGTCCTCCCACTCAAGCTCGGCTATGCCTGCTTTCTTGGAGACGTCCTCCAGCTCGCGTCGGGCCGTCTCCAACTCTTCCTTGAAGCGGAGAGCATCTTCTTTCCCGTACGGCACAGGGGAGTGGCCATCGGACTCCGAGGAGTCGTCTGGAAGGGGTTGATTGGCCGGCGCGGGAGACGGGTTCCACTGAATCAACCTGAAAGGGAGATGATCATCAAAACAAGAAAAGATCAAAAGTTGAAGCAAAGAAGAGGAATCGACGATCATTGCCTCCGGCGCGCGTTGGCGCTGCTCCCCTCTGCCTCGTCGGAGGCGCAGCGGCGGTTGAGGCGGCGCACCATGTTGGCTTGGGATGTGCATTGTTTGAAGAGGGGAAGAGCTGAGATTGGCAAAGATTCGAGAGCTAAAAGGCTTGGTGGAGAGCTAGGGGCACCTACGGTTACATTTATAGGCCTGGCAAGATGAATCGTGGCTTCGAGTAGTGGCTCTGGATCGTGGCGCATATCCCAAGAAAATCGGAAGGTGGAAAAGTTTCCTTGGCCAGCCCGCCGGCGGGTCGCTTGGAGTTCTAGGCTGAGTCACATTCAGTTGATTGGCTCGACTGAAGGGAGTCAAAGTGCCATTCGGGTGTTGGTATTTCCTTGCCGAATGGATCGCTCAGCGTTTACACTTAGAGGTATGCGAAAGAAAAGGAAATTAAATGCAAGAACAAGTATTACAAGAAGCGATCAATTCGGTTATACATCAATGTGGGTATTCAAATGTTCAAATGTTTCGTAACCACACCACGAGCATTGGATGTCGCTTGATGGAAGCTGTCCAACAGTTCCTGGCAATCTTTTTGAGCACCGGACAAGTTGGTGAGTTCTGCATCGCATTGCTCTATCTTGGTGATAGCCGATTTTGCTTCCGCTTGGGTCTTTTCTATCAATCCAGGGACCTCGGCTATTTTCTCTTTATCAGCCTCTATCTCAGCTGACAGGCTTCTCAGTTCTGCTTCTAGCGCAGCTTTCCTGGCAATTTTCAGATCATAAGAAGCTTGCAAGCTAGACAATGTATCTCTGTGGCTCTCTGCTTGGGATTGTGCCCCGTTCATGGCGTGTTCAGCATCAGCTTTCTTCTTTTCGATAGCCGGGCGGGAGCGCAATTTCCTCAAAGCGTGCCTTATGGGCGCATAAAGGATGTCCAAGCTACAGATGGATACTAGAGAAGCTCTGACGTCTTCAGGAAGTTCTTGCCTGATAGATTCAAGCATCTCTTCGAAGTGATCGAGATCCTTGAATTGATCTCGTGCATCCCTTTCTAGCCAGGCAACAATTTCTCTAAGCTTTGATAATACCTCATCTGACAGAGGCTGGTGCACTCCTTCCATTGCCTCGGCAGCTGGATTGGTTTCCGATGACAGGTTTGGTGACGATGGAGCCTGATCCTAAGAAGCAATATTGCCGAGTTAAGGGTGCTAAACGTAAAGGTAGCAGGGTTAAGTACAAATGAGTACCTCACGGCTAATTTCTTGAGCAGGGGTAATCGCAGGTGAGGAAGATGCTCCAGGTAAAGCTGAAGCCTCCAAGTCAGAAAGTGTTGATGCAGTCGCTGGTAACTCATGGGCTTCTGGCTGAAGGGGAGTTGGATCCACCTCTGTTGGGATTAGTATCTCTGCATGACCAACAGGTGATTGTGCCCGTGGAGGACTTGATGGTTCCGGTTGGATCGGGAGACTCATTTCTGGAGAATTCTTTGCTTCTTCAGAGGGTGATGAAGATGAGATCTCCACTGGGATAGGTAATTCAACCCTGGGTGGATTTGCTTGTTGAGCCACGGGGACATCCACCAGTTGTTCTTCCGTTGTTTCTTCTGCAAGCGTCAAAGTAAAAGGGTAAATGCCAGTGTTCGTCCTTAAGAGAAGATAGTAGAGGTCATACCAGTGGATGAGGCATTGGCAGGTTCTGATACTGAAGGTTGTTGGGCTCTAGTCTGAAAATGCGCAAGAGGTGATTTGTCAGAAACTAGAGTACACTTGTGATCAAGAAAGCTAAAGGTTTTACCTCAACAAGAACTTTCTTGACAGTTCTCCTCCTCTTGGCATTTGGAGGAGCAACCAGAGATAAACCTTGCCTCCTGTCAGCAGCAAGGCTGGAGAGGCTTGGATCGGTTGTGGCAAACCTGGCCATTAGCTGGGCCAGAGTTGGGGATTTGAATCCCAGTGCAGAAATCGGGCCTACAACATTATAGTTGATATTTCTGGCTCGAGGGGCAGGCACTGTGTTCTGTGGAGTCAAAGGAATGAGGTCAAAATCGTTGATTGAGAGGAAAAATGTATGATCCAAAAGTTCATTATATTACCTCTGAAGTTGGTAGGAAATCAGGCATCAATTCTGCGCAGAACATGTGTACAGGCTCACTGAAGATGTGATCGTGGAGTTCTTGCCACCAGGAGTTAAAGGTGGGATGAGCTATGGTTGTGGGCACGAAAGGACAGGTGTAGATAGTGGGACTACACACATAATGGAAAACCCTGCTGCTGTGCATACTCTCTTTGATTTCCTCTCTGGGCTTGAGGAATTCGTGCAGGAATAATCTTGGGGGCATCTGTCCACATCCAATTTGCCTGGCCATTACATTAGGCTGATAATATTCATAAGTGCTAGAATTCAGCCTTCCTCCGTTGAATTCAGCCGGTAGCATACATGGGCGGATTATGATGTTGAGAATTTCGAGGAATCTCCCATCTTGACGACCAGGCTCAAAGGAGAATTCAACAGGGAAAGTCAGTGTATCATTATCCAGATAGGGGAGCCAGAGAGGATTCTGGAAACCTTTGAAGAATAGTTCGAAAAGCTGGCTAATGTCTTGCTGAATGAGAACAGTTGAAGCCGCTTCTCCATAATTCTGACATCCCCTGGTAGCATTGTTTTCTCCCTCAGGGTGATTGGACGAAGGGAAGAGCCTGGTGTTCAAATCAACACCAACAATTTGATGCAGGTGGAGCTGCAGCCATATCTGAACGAACCACCAAGGGCCGTTGACACATGCTATCCTTTGGCTAGTGTACATGCGGGTAACGAGTTTGGTGAAGCATATGGTATACACTGCCTAGGAAGAATTTCCCAAGGGGTAGGCGGTTGCCACTAGCCAAATGAGTCGCCATTGTGATATGATTCGGGGTGGGCTCGTTGGCTTTGCCACGAGAAGACAAATACGCATAGACACATATTCGGGAATGCCGGTATTCAACATCACCAAGGGGGTTGTCTTTCATGTGGCTCAAGATATACTGTTTATATCCGTTCCCTGGTTTCACCCCTGTTTGGCGTGAAGAACCCTTGAAGTTCCAGGGCTGAACAGACCCTGTAATGTCAAGGCCGGTGATCATATACACATCGGCCATGGTTGGAGACATTGGGCCATGGCCAAAGAGGAAGGCGTTGACACCGTTTGACCAAAAGTGGCAGGCAGCTATCAAAAGGTCTTCATTTTTGGGGGTCTCGGCCAAAGATAACTCCAAGCATTGAGCAATGCGGAGGGTATCCCAGTTCTTGGTCAATCCGCTCTTATCTGCGAGGATTCTCCGGTACCAAGTTCTCCAGCCTGCGATTGGAGGTAAAGGCCAGTTCTTAAAAGTGTCTTGCCACTGAGGAGGTGGGGACAGAGCCACTTTGAAAGGAATCCTCTGAGATTCAGCCGCGATGAAATCTTGAGGATCAGAGCTCCCCACAGGTCCAAGATAATAGGATCTCGAATTGGCCCTGGTGCGAATCAAAAGCTCAGTTGAAGGCTCCTGGGGAAGGCGGAAACGAAATCTCAGATAAAATTGAAAACCTAAATGCCGAATGAAGCTTACGGGGGGAGGATTTACCTGAGCATCTTGGTTTTGGGTCGCCATTGAAGACTGGAGCTTAGGACAAGGAGATCTAGGGTTTGAATCTAGACGAAGATTCCGACGGATTGAGAAGGAAGAAGAACAGGTGTTGACAGATTTGAGTTGAGCTATTCGTGGCTGGAGTCAATTGCGGAACAAAATTACTTTTATCCCGCAATTGAAGGGGCATATGTTAACACCAAAATTTGGTAAGGAGTCTGACCTGTGGGTCCAGCTCGGTCAGGAGTCCGTCTCGCGGAAGGGAAGGATTTTTCAGATGTATTCGACAAAGAAGTCTGCGGTCGGCTATCTGCTCCCGTTCGGCAAAGGAACAGTAGAGCTGATTTTGCGGGATTTGAACGATGACGTGGCTCAAGCAGGAAGGACGAATGGATAGATGGGCGATCAAGCTTAGAGATAAGTTAGGCAACGAATCCATTCGAGATTGTACTTGGCAGGGTATAAATATGAGCCCTGAATGTATGTAATGGAACACAATCATTCTTCAATACATACCGGCCTTACGCCAAACCCTAGAGTCCTTTTGTCGTGTCGTCGAGTTCTTCGAGAGGGTTCATCGATCCGTCGACCTCCGTGAGTACCGGCAACCTTGTATCATGTCTAGTATCATGCGGTGGATTTAGATGTGATGCAAGTAGTCTTGTTACCATGCTTCGTGTCATGCGGTAGATTCAAGCTTGGTTCAAGAGGGTTTCTTGTTAGGTCATGAGCCATGCGGTAGGCTAAGATTTAGCTTGAAGCTAGTTATCGGCTCTATTGGATTTTGGCAAGATCCAATAGATTCATTAAGTTACCCTGTGTTACTTCGAGTTTTTACTTTATGTTTAGATTCATGTAACACCTTTGCCCAATCTAGATAGATTTGGATCGGCTCATATCTTTCGTGATCCTAGCACGGGTAGATTTCATGTTTTAATGCGTGGATCTTGTGTTTTCAAAAAGCCGAAACCGAATCAATCTAG
The DNA here is from genome assembly GCA_947561735.1 of Cenchrus americanus. NCBI lineage: Eukaryota > Viridiplantae > Streptophyta > Magnoliopsida > Poales > Poaceae > Cenchrus > Cenchrus americanus. The sequence continues at coordinate 69,553,328 of OX387242.1, forward strand.
GTTGTTACGTGTTGTGGGTTCAAGCTTGCCAATGTCGGTATAAATCTTGAAAGAACTGAGTATCATGCGGTAGATGCAGGTTTTTGGGTTGCTTTAGAGCTAGTCATCCGGTGGATTAGATTTCGAATCAACTTTGATAGATTTATTCACTTGGTAACGTTCGTTCCTTCTTCATGGACCCCGAATCGGTTTGTCTTCCTGTATTCGGTTATGTTTCATCACGAGTAGAACACGTGCGTAATCCATGCTTTAAATAATGCGTGCTTTTAGCTTTCCATATTTAGATTGTATCATGCGGTGGATAGATCTATTTGTGGAAAGTGGTACGGTCTTCATGCAAATTGTATCATGCGGTGGATAGATTTGTTTGATATCGTACCCGACGGGTTTTAGAGTACCTAGACATGCGGTGGACTAGTGCTTTGGATCTATGCATGCTTGTTCATTACATGATTATGATCGTGCTTTACTTTATCCATTTATTTAATATTGGTTATCATGGGATCGGTCATGATATCGTGTTTATGCACTTTTGACCACACAAAGACCGATTGCCGTCATGCTTACGTCATTCATTCGGCAGTATTGATTTTCTCTTTTATAAGATCCCGAATGGTTTCAGTTCATTGGCAAATAGCTTTTCCATAGCTATGTGTCATCTCATGTGGCCTTTTAGCCGTAAATATGGAACTGTCTGGTACTACCCGGCAAGTTCCAAGCCTTGGTATCTAACTGCTTTATCTTTTGTTAATTTTCAAGAAAAATTGACTGGCACGTCATCGTTACTCTTTGCGCGTGTGAAGACAGCTTGTTCGGCTTGCTGTGTGTTTGGCGCTAGGTGCACTTTTTGCGTCAACATACATATCCAATGCTGGATTGCTATATGGATTGGTAAAACTGGCAGGAAGACCAACTGCTCCGGTTGAAGCCTCAGCGCTGCCTCCATCGCCGCCGCCATCCTTGCCTCCTCCGACCACTAGCACCACTAGTAACCCATACCCGCGACCCTATTGATCTTTAGTATTGGTTGGTATATCTTAAAATTATTTAAAACCTAGGATTTCAGGTAACTTTTAAAAGCCATGTCAGTTTTTAATACAGACTAGCAATTATGCACCTACGTCGTTGCAACGGGAAAAACATTGCTCACCTCGCCATCTTCGGTCACGACCACGTCGCCACCCCGTTGCCACGACCTGCGGTCTTCGACCTCACCATCATCCCAATCACGTCCACGCCTCTCTGACCTTGCCCACCACTGTCCACGCTTCCAAAACTGTTTGTTTGCCACAACCTCGTTGTGGTCTACTCGATCCCTCCTTCCCTAACCACACTGCTATTCCCATCTCGTACACGCCACTCTGACCTCGCCACCTGTCGTTGACGCCTCTCCAGACTTGCCTGAATTCTTCCGCCCCGACCGCACCATCATCCTTGTTGCCCTGACCTCACCCTTTCGCCCGCACCAACCCAATGACTTCACCTGCTGTTGTCCGCCGCTACCAAGCTGTCACCCCACCACCCTGGAACCTCCTTGGTAGCTTTATTAGTCTTCTCGCCATCAGCTCAAACACATCATGGGTGGGCGCGCATAGCGCGCCAGTCGGCCTAGTTTGATTCCAATTACAACTGCACTTGTGGTCGTGTGAGGATTTATGTCAAGATTCTAAGCGACGGAGGAAATTAAACTTGCGGGCAGAACACATGAAGAATTGATTACTTGCTTTAATATTTGGGGTAGATAGACAGATATAGAGATATTTAAAACTTAATATATCTAAATTATTGAGTGGTTCTTCATGTTGTATTTGAAATTCATAATTTTTGCGTAGCACAGGAATGGATACATTTTTATACAAAATTGTAGTGTTTTTTCAAGATCTACAACTTTGTCTCTTAATTCTTTTTATTTAATGGCATTCTTGAGCCCAAATAATGTAGTTTCAGTATGTATTCTTTTTCTTCTTGTATTTTTCAATATTTATTCGGAAATCTGTAGAATTTGTATGCGGACTCAGATGGAGACAAATTAGACGTTATATGAAAATTGCAGGTTACATGCAGCACTAAAACTTTGGTACCTGTTTTTTTTTCTATTTGACGTTATTTCAACATCCAAATAATGTAATTTCTTCTTGTATTATACCTTTAATTTGAATAGTTAAAATTGTATTCACAAATCTGAAACATCTATGGTTTTCATGGAAGAAAAACTTTAATTTATACGGAAGTCGTAATTTTGAACAAGATCTATAACTTTGTGGTTAAAAATTACTAATTTGATCCAATTAATGCATTTAAATCGTTGTAGATAAACCAGTGTCAGATCAACTCCAACAGTCTCTTCAAATTATACTAGCTAAATCCTCATTTAACTAGTCATTTAGCTAGGCATAATGTCTTCCAAAAGGTGGATGAACCAACACTCTCCAAAACAGTGGATCCCACTTGTCATATTTTCTCCTCCTTCCCCCTTCTTCCCACGCCCATTGCTCTCTCTCTCACTCTCTCTCCCTCTCTCTCTCTCTGTGCGCTGCTTACCCTCGAACGGCCATGCCCCACCGGCCGTCAGCGCAGCTCCTTGGTGGTGCTCTATACGGATCCCAGCTGATGCACCTCCCTTTATCCCTGCACCCTCCTTGTCACTGCGGCCATTGTCTCCACCGCACCCGCACTGCTGCGGATCCCCCACATGGCCACACCGCCACCGCTGGACCTCCTTCGCTCCCAGTTGGTGATGCCCGACACAGATCCGGGCCAACAAATCTCCCTGCACCCCTCATTGTCGCGGCCATCCTCTCCGTTGGCTTCCCCGTGCCCACACCGCCGTGAGTCCTCCATGCGGCCTCGCCAGCTCTTCCCCACGGTGACATCCTTCACTCCCGAACGGCGGCGGCCTACGTGCCGGTGTACGCACCTCCTTCTCCACCCTCCACTATGGTCACCTCCTCCAGTTGTGGCCATGTCGTCCCCGCCATCCGCCACAGCGTGCTCCTCCACTCTCGGGTCCCCACACCTCTTCGCCGAATCGATGATGTCTGCACACCTCTTTGCCCAATCGATGATGTTCGCACACCCCACCTCTGCTTGTGAGGATGCGGCTGTGCAGTCGGACGGCGGGGGCACGGGATATTGGGAGGGAGCGAGGACGGGAGGCGGAGGGGCGAAGTCCTGAAGGTTGTGAGCAGATTCACTTGCCAAAGGTACCTAGTTGAGAGGATCATATAGAGAGGGGGAGATCGAGGCGACGACTATAGCGATTCTGTTGGATCCATTCTTATTTTGTTACCGATCCTAAGCCTTTTAACGAGGCAGTTAGAATTTGTCTCAGAGAAACTCCAAGAGCCTCCCTAAAAATCACTAGCTAAATCTTGATTTGGCTAATTTGTAAAATGAAATAGTTAGCAAAAAGTTGATGAAATCCAACAAACTAGCTAAAATCAACTCTCCATATGCTCCGCCGCTAGTGGGTCCCGCCTATCTGTTGACGGTGAAAATCCGTCAACCTAGCCATGAGTTTACCTTCGGTGTTGGCATGACTTTTGTATCTTATCCATTGGTACTAACCCCCGTGGTATAACAAGTTCACTTGTGCATGTCGGTTTTGGAGTTAAGTGTTTACGTAGGGTTTTAACGTTGAAAGAAAGACTTCCGGGATGAGTTCATTAAGCACATCATGACAAGACCTTGAAGCCGGTACAAGTCAAGCAATGAAGTGAACATGACTCCAAGAGCCCAAGGACCAAGCCCGAGAAGATGACAAACTCCGAGGACCTAGCCAGAAAAGTGCTAAATCTTGCAAGACAAGGAGCTTCGTCCAATTCGGAGAGAAACCGACGTCAAGGGCCCACATGCAAAAGGGGAGAGGATCTAGAAGACGCGGGAAGCAACACCGGGCGAAGGAGGCAGCACACTGGGCCGGGAAGGGCCCAGGCCGGTCAGCCCAGGCCGGCCGACCCAGCCTGTTCCGTGGCCCAGTCGGCCTCCCCTTTGACCTAATTGCATCTCGGGTTATTTATAGCCCCCTGACCGAGAGCCCCGCATCAATCAAGTCGTAATCCGCCGCCGAGGAGCAGAGAAGCTTGAGGGACACCATCTCGGAGATGAGGGTCGTGCTAGTTGTCTAGTGTTTCCCTAGCCGACGTGGGAACCTTGCATGGAAGACCACGTCGGAGTCTGGAGCGAGGATCAAGATCGAGGGAGGGCCCCGGTGGTGATCTTGTTCATGTAATCATTCATGGTGAAGTTTGTAAGTGAATTCGATTTCTAGCGATCAAGTGCCTTCTCGATGATTTTGTTTCTTCTTGGTTTTGCTTCTTCTACGATCTAGTTTGCAGCTAAATTACATAGGGTGCTCTTGTAGCCGTGGTGGCTAGAGGTGCATACCGGACCAGCCAAGTGATTTCAACTTGTTCTATCGAACTCGCTCTAGACTACCCGCATGAGTAGGGATACGTTGTGACAGAACGGGGGTTCCGAAAGGCAGGCGTTTTTAGAGTCGGATGGAAGGCCACGATTCAAAGATGCTTTTAATGAGATTCGCTTTTCTATCTTCATCTACCTTGTTTGGAGCTACAACTTAAGCATGATCTAGACTCTCTAGATCGGTTATCTATTGCTTTCTCATGCTACCTCTTTAGTAGATTAGATTAGATTCGTTTTCTTGATCATATCTTAGATTAGATGCATCTTGGTTCTTCAACAGATAGCTTTACTTGCTTTACTAGATTGAATCCTTGCGTTGCACATTGTTCCACGGATTCGATACCTTGGGTTCACCACTCGAGGGAAGAAGGGTCCCTTGACTACGACGGGAGACTTGTCCGCTTGCAAGTCTAAACGAACTTTGATACAACTATTAACCGTCAACAAGCCCCTTTTTCTGGCGCCGTCGCCGGGGAACGAGCAATCAAGATCCAATCTAGTATCGCTTATCTTTCAGTTTTTCTTTTGATTTTCTTTTGCATCTCTTAAGTTTGATCATCCTCAAAAAGAAAAAAAATCAATCTAATCTAGTTTTTGATTAATCCTAATTTTTCTTTTGTTAGATTTTTATTTTTGCTAACCCTAACCGGAGATGGTTGGCTACCTCTCCAAGAAACCCAAACTTTTTTTGTGGATAATCCAGGAAAACTTTACAGGCAAATGAGATGTGCAACACAAGCTAAAGGGGTGGAAACCCTAGATTCAAAAGTTGAAGTCGAAGGACCGTCGAAATCTCCAAGGGAATCACCACCTCCAAGTCCAAAGGAAGATCAACCTCAACCACCAGAGCGCAAGATCGAGCTATGCACCCCGGACATCGTTGATCTACCTATCATAAACCTTCAAGACGCCGGGAGGCTGTTCAAGATCAAGGTCTCAACTATCCGCATGACGATTGCGAGAGCTGAATGCATACGAGCCGGATTCCTTGAGTGGCATATCGGTTTACTTAAGAGGAGGATGGAGAAGATGGAGATAGAGAAAGAAGCTCAACACCTAAAGGCTGCCAAGGCAAGATCCACATGCGAGGAGTGTGTGGAGCACGACCACGTCCAAGGTAACTCCGACTTAATGCAAGTTCGTCCATTCAAGATTTGGTTCCTCTTTGTGCACAATTCAAAGACTTGATGGACGAGCAAGCTAAGATCAACAAGGAAGCCGTCACTAAGTTCGAGGACAAGGTGACGGAGGTCAGAAGCTCTATACATGAAGTGTTCATCGTGATGAAGATGCTAGAGACGCAAGTGGGACAACTTGCCGGGCGCCCGATGGGAAACAAAGAAGAATTTCCGAGACAACTCCAAGGTCCCAAGACGGCGAAGGCTACTCAAACTCATTCGGGAGTGATGGAGGATCACACTAGGAGACCATGAAGATCACGACCAAAGGACCGGAGTTTGAGATGCTGGACCACTACATGAAGGAAGTTGTTGCATCCGTCAAGACCAAAGGACAAAGCCAGCCTGTGAAGACCAAAAAAAATTGACTAAGCCGAAGAAGAAGCCCGTGCCCAAGATGGTGCAGAAGTGGGTACCCAAGATTGCAACGCCCGCAAAGAGCGTTGATCCGGAGTAATCAAGTGAAGAAGTCTGGCCATGGACTATAAACGAAGCGCTAGGCGGGAGGCAACCCGTTTCGTCGAGTCAAGAATAAGCTACCGGGAGGACAACCCGATTCCAGGTTTTTCGAGTCTTTTCAAGTAATTCAGTTTTGAAATTTACTACGCAAAACATTAGACTTAGAATGGTTGAACAATATTAGAGACATAATTCTTGGTTGAATATTTTGCTTGATCATAAACCTTTTACATGAACCATCCTATGTGATTGTTTGCTTCTTTTTCGAGAAACCACAACCAAAAAAAATTCAGAACCTACCTCAACCTTTCATCCCCTTTATGATGTTGTGATTGACTTGTTTTTCATGCTAAAAACACACGAGTAGAGCCACGACTTGTATCTAGATGTTATTTAAATTTCAGCACATGGTAGGACCCCGCGTGAACCTATAAACTTGATTTTTGGTTGGTTTAAAAATTCATATCCTTGGTTTCTCTAGACTTAGAATTTTTCTAAGCCTCATTTAATTTTATTTCATTCAAAATCTCTCTTATCTAATCAAAAATAGAATCTAAACCTATGCCCCCATGATCAAGCTGGGAAAAGTTTGCTCTCAACTAATGAAGGCAAACTATACCGGTGAGACCGAAATAAAAGTAGTCGGAAATATTTTTCGACTTACATTTGTTTTTAATGCTTTAAAACCTTCTCTAAATTTATGCTTGAGCTCTCCCGTAGCTCTGAATTTATTTTTAGTTTTCGAAATTAGGGGAGTGATTAGCGTTAAAACATGCATAGAGGGAGGCAATCTAGTTAACCTAACCATACATGCGCCGTGATCCATCACTGGATGCCCCCCAACATATTTTATCAAACCACATGCAAAGTACAAGCATGGGGGGCAGCCAAGGCTTTGTTTTGTAGGAATATCATGTATGCATGTGAGGCAAGGGAGTATGGAAGTGAGTCAAAGCAAAAACATCAAGTGGAAGGAGCAATAATGCAAGCGAAGGAGTGGGCGAGAACGTTTGGAAGGTGCACGTGGTCACGAAGCAACAAGTGCGCTAGAGAAGAACCGAGCCAAGAGGAGGAGAGAGGTAAGTCTCCCATCCCGCTCTTTGTTCGTGTGCTCTAGTTTGTAGTCCGGAATCACCTTAGACTTAGCCATCCACCTCGTTTGTTTCGTGCAACAAATCATATCCTTAATCCACTCAAAGTCCAGACTCCAAAATAATGTTTGTGTAACTTGTTACCGGTTGAAAACCCCGGATATTTATTTGTGAGGGAGAGTGCTGCAATCATGAAAAAAACTACAAGCCTTTTCACCAAAGAAGAAGGGATCATCGTCGTCTAAGCCATCATCGACAACCTCTTCGAGGAGGCGCTCGGTTTCCGAGTATCCTCGGAGTATGGAGGAGGACACGACACTGCCGAGGAGGAACCACACTCTTCTCCTCGATGGCATGAGGGACACACGAAGCTCGTTTATGAGGTTCACCAAACCTCAAGGACATATGGAGGAGCCGTCCGTCCAACCTCGCCACTCGACACGATCATCCGCTCCACCTCCATACGCTCCGCGGTATTCCAAGGGGTATGTCATCATGACAGAGGAGGAGAAGAAGCTCGCTCACCTTGAGTAGAGGCTTGTAGCGAACGTCGATTTCGACGACCAAGCTCTCCACATATTGGGTTTTCATACGGGACACCGGTGCAATTCTCTAACGGAGTGTCGGCAAACACCCACAAGGAATTTGCCTAGGAAATTCATGACCATGGCGCATATCCTTGATGAAGGAGTGCTGAATCTCTCATTCCGTTTGGAGGGAGCCCACAAGTGGAGAAAAAGGAAGACACCGTCGGAAGGGTAGCCTTGATCAACGGTGCTATTTCTAGCACCTTGATGGGGTGATCTCCTTTCATCCATGGGTTGTAATCGATCTTGAGATGTAATCACACTTTGTCGGATATCTATCTATCATCTTGTGTTGAAAATACTTTAATGCTTAAGGATTAGCTACCTTACCATAAAGGGAGTAGGGTCCCAATGCTTCCTTCGATCCATTCAACACGTCGTGACCATCATAGGTCTAGTCATGAATACTTTCGCGTAGTTACGAGAGGAGGGAAAGGGCGAAACTGTGGTCAGAACCCCTGATAGATTAGATTGGTCTTCATGTTCGAAACGATTGCATGTTCTAGTATCATAGACCCATGGGCGAGTGTCTCCTATCTTGATTCAAAAAAGGAGCCCCGGAACAATGGTTGTGCATGAAGGCACATGGGAAGGAAGCATAGCAACAAAGAAATTTTATCCGGAACCCCATCATTCAAGTGTTTCACTCATGGTGTAATAGGGATTTGGGGAGAATGAGAGAGACAAAGATAATCAACACAGAGTTGAATTGGCTTAACTCGGCTTTGATTGCCAGGCAACCAACGGTCCCCACTCACCTTATGGTTCGGGGTGTCACCTCTGCATGTTGGCTATCTCTTTAAGACCGGGTATTACAAGGAACCCGAATCATCTCCTACCCGGGACTTCCCTAGGATTTGAGTATATGAAGAAAGGAAAATATATAAGTAAAGATGAGAGAGGAGGCTTCAAAGTGGCCAAAGTAAATTTGCCCCTATCGGATGGAAGTTTAATACTTTTTCTTGAGGGGAAAGAAGATTGGTTAGAGGAAGGACTTCTTTTGTCGGCAAAGAAAAATAGGATCTTTTATGGCCCAAGAAGGAGGTGCTCAACAAAATTATGTGCCACCATTTGGAGGAATTCCGGCGCCGCCGAGTTACTACGGTGGTGTACCAATGCAAGCATGGGGGAGTGGTGTAACCATACCCCCACCAATATTGCGGTGCCCAACGTAACCTTTGCGGAGCCATATGCACACCTTCCGAAAGTGCATCTAGGCCCCTAAGTGGATTTTGGTGAATTGAATGACAAGGCGATTAAAGGACTAATGCTTTTGTCTAAGATCGTGAGCGGTGTTCATTATATATTCATGAGCTACTTTTGAAGTATTTTAAATATGGATGTATTTTATGGCTCACATCTACAAAGATAAGTATTTGGTGCAAGGCTTCATGGGTTTATTAAAAGAGAACAAGATGATGAGTATACTTTTCATGGTTCAAAAAAAAATGGAAGCTTGCATATCCGTTGTCAATCAAGATCAAGCATTTGAAGCGAGGACTTTCAAATGAAGGCTAATTGCGTGTGAAGCAAAGTGGAACTCAAAGTGGATTGGATAAGTGATGAAGAGATCAACCGAGATGTCTAGGGTGAGGGACTAAGCAATCTTTGGGGCCGTAGCTAAGCCGCCATAAGTGTTTTGCTAGGGTGAAGGTCTAGCATCCGTGGGGTCTTCAAGTATCATATTCAAACCTTAACCGAGGGAAGCTTTGCAAGTCATCAACTCGTTAAGATTGGCAACATGGAGTGGCCATGGATCAAAGTGTGCATTCTTATGCTATATGGAAAGATCCTAAGTCACTAGCTCAAGTATGGATGTGCTCAAGTCAAAGGCTATGTTGAAAGCCCTCAAGTGGTTATCGATCAAGTATGGCAAGAATTGAAGTTGTTCAAGCTCAAGGGGTCATCAAAGCTCTTTTACTCTTTTCTTGAGTATAGGTATGCCGTACTATCAAGAGGGATGCAACTTAGCAAGTTGACCAAGTCAAAGTGCTCATTAGTTGACCTAAGTGAGATCTAGCCCTTGAGTGTGCTAACCAACCCTCCTAACCTAACCTGGATCATTTCATCTTGATGGTGAAGTGCTAGTTTCTCTAAAAAGGGTTTTGGGGCAACTCGGGGCCCGACCGTCCGTCGGCCGGTCGAAGCACCCGTCCGGCCGGTGCCGCTAGCCCAACGGCTAGTTTTTCATACACCGGTCGACGTGGTGTAGGGCACCGGCTCGACCGGTGCCGCCCGGTCTAACGGCTAGTTTTCTTCTTTGAGGGGTATAAATACCCCAAGCCCTCTTCGAGGTGAGGGTGGTCGCTTCTAGTGTTCTTGCTTGAGATCCCAAGCCATTTCTAACCGACTCTAAGCCTTAGTGGCTCTCCCCAACCATCTCTTTGTGAGATTTGTGGATTCAAGCCATCATCTTTGTGTTGGGTTGAGAAAGTGAGCCTAGGAGTGACTTTGTGAGCTAACAAGAGCAGGTTCCATAGCTTGAGCACTTTGGTTACGGGTCTACAAACTTTGGTGCATTTGTTACTCTTGGAGGTTTGCCTCCTAGACGGCTAGGTGTCGCCGGCTAGCTCCCAAGGTTGTGGTGAGCGAGCGGGAAGTTTGTGAGGGCTGCGATCTTGCCTCTTCGTGGAAAAGATCACCTTAGTGGAAAGGAGGAAAGTGGTTGAAAGAGACCGGCTTGTTGTGGGAATTGTCCCTTACAAGCTCCTCAACGGAGACGTAGCCATTCCTCGGTGGGTGGTGAACTTCGGGAAACAAATCCTTGCTTCCTCGTGTGGTTCTTCTCTCTAAGTTGTTTTTCTAGCATATATCATTTGCTTCCGCTTCGATCTACTTGGGTGTGTTACTTGTGTGTGCGGGGCTCATTACTGCGCTTGTGATCATCTACAAGAGCCACACCCCGAGTTTGGTTCGTGCTAGAAGCCAAGAGGCGCTTGAAGTTGTTTTTGCGGAGTTCTTCGTGCTACACCGGTCGGCGGGTGAGGTGCACCGGTCGACCGGTGTCATCCGTGAAGACCGAGTGCTTGGCCAGGTCCGACCGGTCACCACCACCGGTCCGACCGGTGGAGCTTGTCGGACTCAAGTGATTTGGGGGAAAAAGTTTAATTCGGTCGTCACGCCTATTCAACCCCCCCCCTTCTAGGCGACATCAAGGTCCTTTCAATTGGTATCGAGCTTGGTGCTCCGATTCGAGCTTAACCGCTTGGAGTTCTTCGATGTCGACAACTTGTGAGGTACCGTTTGAGCCTCTAGCTCTAGATGGCTCAAACTATTCTTCTTGGTGCTCTAATGTTCACATTGCACTTAAGGTTTTGGGCCCTACCGCCGAGAGCATTATGGTTGCGAGTATCCTTCCAAAGGATGAGACATGTGTCTCGCCAATGGACTTGGAGAAGAAGCGACTTAATGCTCTTGTTACTAACCTTTTGTGTAGTTGTGTATGTAGCGAACTAAAGTACATTATCCTGAAGAGCAAAAAGATTTCCGAAGATGCTCATCTCATTTGGAAATTACTACTTGAGTTGGTAAACACCAAATGGGATGAACTCGAGAGTGATGATGAAGATGAGTCAGTGGAGATGTGCCCTACCTCTACAACATCCACTGAGCCTCAAGCATCAAACCTCAAGCAAGAAGAAGAGCAAAGAAGCGAAGACGCCGTCCCCTGCGAGGGACCGGTCGGACCGGTGACGCCCACCGGTCGAGGCCGGTGCCGGAGGCACACCAACTTGCTTGATGGCCAAGAAGGAGAAGAGAAGCAAGAAGAAGAGACAAGCCAAAGGGGCTAAGGACCAAAAGATTGAAGCCTCAAGCTCTTCGTCAAGAGAACTTGAGCTTCTCAAATCCGAACTTGCATCCTTGGTTTGTAAGTATGAAAAGTTGGCTAACAAATATGATCATGACATCAAATCCTTTGCTTGTAGAGCTAAATTAGAAGAAGATGCCAATGATGATCTAGAAGCCAAACTAGCGAAGCTCACTAGCGAGCATATGGTCCTACAAGCTAATCACAATGAACTTGAACTTTCCTTTGAGAAGCTTGTTGATTCTTATGCAACACTAGAGATAGCCCATGAGGTTGTGCTTTCATCGGTAAAATCTCTACAACCTCTATCTCACACATGCACTTGCTCACAAGTTCAAGTTGTCTTATCTAGCGCTAATGATTGTTTGTCTCAAGCAAGCCAATCTAGCATTGAGCATGTACTTGTAGAATCTTGTGAAGACCTCATTGCTGCTGAAAATGACAAACTAAAGCAAGAGGTCGAAAAGCTCCAAAAGGACTTGTGTGTGTTGAAGGAGAAGAGCAAAGTGCAACCTTCTCAAGATAACCGTGAAAGCACGGTGAAGAAGCTTGGGAAGGGATCAACCGCCACTAGTTCAACTCCTCAACAAGCTACAAGGTTCCACAAGCACAAGATTCAAGAAAAGAGCGAGGTTGGGCAAATCAAACCCCAATATCGCCCGATCAAGCACAAGGCACAAGAGTCACTCTCCAAGAAGCCTAGAAGCTCCAAAAAGTGGAGGGTGTGCTACAAGTGCGAGAGAGAAGGGACACCTTGCCAACTCATGCCCAAAAGCAACAACGGGCAGTGGCTCTGACCGTGACCGGTCAGACCGGTGCATGCCACCGGTCGGACCGTGCTTGGCGGAGACGACCTCCCTTCAAGCAAACAAGGCAAGGAAGCCACCTTCTCCAAGAACAAGTCTCGAAGCAAGTGTAGAAAAGAAATTTTAAGGAATGGGGTGACCAACAAGAACAAAAGTCGCATTTGTTACGAATGCCGTCAAAAGGGTCACATGGGCAAGGATTGCCCAAATGGTAACGTTCCTAAATCAAACCTTGTCCATTATGATTTCCATAAGCTTAGGAACGATAAGAATAGAACTTGTGCTATGAGGGAGATTAGTTCACCTCATTGTAGCATGAGAACTATTTGGGTTCCTAAGCACCTTGTGACTAACCCAATAGGACCCAACAAGTGTTGGGCACCGAGGAATGCTTACCGAGCTTGCGAGGTTGAAAGAGATGCATTGAGCACATGGTTGGAGGACTTAGAAATCTTGATGAATTCAATTGACCATGTGAAGAGCAAACTCATATATTTCGTGAAATCAATGACATCTCGGTAACTAATGCGCCCGATTGAGTCTAAGTTACTTTGGTTCTTGGTGAACACTCATGTGAAGCTCCTCTTGCCTGAGCAAAGCATGAGGTGGTGACTTTGACTAATTTTTTGAAGATTTACCTTCTCATGCCATTCGATACCTCTAATGGCTCTCTAGTAGAGCAATACCTTATCCTTGAATGCGGATCCGAAATTAGTGATACATTCACTCACTCAAGGAAAAGGGAAGGAAAAATCACCAAAATGGGTCGAGAGGGTGGTCACCGGTCGGCCGTGATGTGCACCGGTCGACCGGTGCCAACGCGGCCCGGTGAAACTTGAGCGGGTGACCGGCACAAGTGCCGGGTGACCCGTACGCCTCCCGAATGCGTTGCGAGGTGACCGGCATGAGTGCCGGGTGACCGGGGTTGTCCAAACCCTCAAGATGAAGGGTGATTTGGCGTCAAAGGTTATGAGAAGCTGAACACATGTCAATTATCAAATCATTTGTGTGTTTTGACCAAGTTTTGGAATGAGCCTCAACATGTTCTTGATTGAGCAAAGTGCCTTGGTCGAGAAATTCAAATTCTCTAGCACTACTTAAGGGGGAGCTCATTACAAAACTTGAGTCACTTTGGGACTAACAACTTCTTCTAAGTGATATTGTAGTCTCATTCGTTTATGCATATCAAAGGAAGCTCTCGATAAGCGTAACCTCCTAAAGAACAAGTAAGAGCTAACATTGTTTGAAAGTTAGTATATGCACAAGTGAAATGGTCTTAAGGCAAAGGTATGTTTTCATTAAACTCATTGATATACCGTAATGCATCTAGGCCATAACATCATGCTAGTGTGCCATCCTTAGCATGTAATTGCTTCAAATGGACCTCTTGTGCTCCTCCCTAGATATTTGGTTGATATCTCTACTTCTACTCGTCTTTGTGTCTCGAGGATGGAGATATGAGCCAAATATGCTTGTTAGGGCATTCATTTGAAGTGGATGCATGCACTTTGTGATATAGGATAAATTTTTCGAAAAATCAACTAGCATGTATAGGAAGTGTGCTTTCTTTGAAAATTATTTGGTTCTTGGTCTTAGTGACCCAATCAACTTAGTTGTGACTATAGTTCTCCTTGTTTGATTGATGGCTAGTCACGAGTTAAGAAGATTTTCTCAAGTCCCTAAAAATCCATTCTTTTATCTCTCTCAATCTTGGAAGAATCAAGAATTCGCAAATTAGATTAGTAATCCTCATTCTTCTAAGAATTGATGGTTTTTGGATCAATATCATCTTAATATCTCATATCCAAAACATCTCTAAAGGTTGAGATGAATTTCTTCATTGTGGCTCAAATTTGTTTCTCAAGGCCGCACCGGTCGCCGGTGCAAGCCACCGGTCTGACCGGTGGTGACCTTGAAGTCACATAATCGTGTTTATGCAACCTAAGTGGATGAGAATTGGTCTATAACATATCTGGAGAAGTTTTAAGGAGCAAAATCTCAAAAAGGAGGAAAAGGGACGGTAATACCGAGGGAATGTCGGTTCTACCGATAAGGACTCTCTGTTGAATTTTATCAGGATCTTCGGTTCTACCGATGGGGGGCCGGAAAAACCGATATGGCCTCTCTGGCTTGACCAGCAGTTGTCACCGGTCTGACCGGTGACCGTCACCGGCTCGACCGGTGGACGCCGCGTCGGCCGTGGGGCCACAGTAAAAGGAATCCTTTTACCCCCCCCTCTTCCTTCTCTCTCCTCTATCATTTACCATCCCACCTCTGCCTCAAACCGTGGACACCCTCCTCCATCTCCTCTCTTTCACCTCTCTCACAATCCATGGTGATTTGAAGTTTGGACCAAGGAAAAGGATCAAGATTGCAAGCAAAAGGATCTCCCGAGGCCCCTCTTCACTTTCCCCTTCGTGTTTCTCGGATTCAACTCGAGTTCATCTCTCCAAAGGTATTCAAAACTTTCTTTTGCCCGATCTCCTCGCTTGGTGCAAAGTTTTGAATTCCCTTTGGTAGAACATCTTCCGAGATCACCTAGAAGACATTCCTATAGATCCATAGCATTTTGTTGGACACATTGTGAGAAATCACAAATTGGGTTCGGACGGCTTTCACGGTCGACCGGTGGCCGTCACCGGTCCGCCGGTGGCGCATGTCCACCCCAAAATGTGTTTTTCTTCTTGTTTTTCAACACATATCTTTTCTAGGATGTCTTTTGTTCATATATACCAAATCTTAGATCAACGGCTTTGCTCGGATTGATTGTGAGAGCTATTGGCTCGTTGCAGGTGGCACCGGTCGACCGGTGCCCCTCACCGGTCGTCCGACCGGTGTGGCCCGAAACAGACCCAATTGTTCCGAACTTTCAAGTTTCAATTCCAATTCAATTCAATCTTTTTCCGGAGTCTTATACATCCTTGTCATCCTTTGTGTGACTCGGGACAGCGGCTATGGTGCGGGAAAAGGAAGGGGCTAAGAAAAGGAGAGAAGAAGTTCTAACTCGCCGAGGAGCCATCCCCCGGTGATTTTGGGGAAGGGGGCAGCACCGTAAACATCGGCGGCAAGAGATTGAGACGCCGCTCAACTCAAGCTAGTGCCGAGGATCCCGATCTAGGAGGTGACACCGGAACAAGCGGCGATGACAATGTTGAAGATGAGACTTATCCGGTCGGTTTGAGTTGAGAAGACACGGGGAGGCTGGGTCGGACGGCGATGGTGCTTGGGGATGAGGATGAGGAGGAGGATGAGGAGGAAGAAGAAGAGGATGTGGATCCCATGGAAGAGGACGACGACGATCGGGGGTAGGCCGAGGATCATGCCACCTACCTACATTTATCCCGATCGGCCGGTTAAGTACCATGGGTCGGGGGATGACCAAGGCCCCGAAGAAGCTAAGGGACAAAAACCCTTATGAGGAGGGCAAGACCGCATCGGATCCTAGGTTTTGGGCTAAATTTCAGCAAGACTACTATGCTACGGTGATTATAAAGAAGCCCAAGATCACACACAAGGCTCGGTTGTGGATTGGGGGCACATGGCAAGGAAAGGAGACCCTATTTTTGATGAAGTAATCAAGAATGTGAGAGGCAAAGGGTCAAGTCACTTATGGGGTTCCGACACGATTGGAACAAAGAGATCATTGCCCGAGTTCTTTGCCACGGTGCACTTTGGTCACATTGAGGCCGACGGGGCCATGATTTGGATGACTAACGGCCAAAGGTACTCCATTACATTCCACAGATTCTTGAGATGCTTTGGGATCATGGCGAGGAGATGGGGAGTTGAGGAAGCTCCATGATGAGGGGGAGCTAGAAAAGGATGCTTTGCACGTGATGTACCCTCGCGGTGAGCATGCCAACTTTGGGAAAGTGAAGAACCTCTATACCTACTTCGCTGTCCTAAATAGGCTACTTAGGGTATCTATCACACCTAGAGATGGAAACCCCTCGGAAATAACTAAGTTTCGAGAAAAATTTGATGGTGGCTTTGAGGCCGGGAGCTCCGAATTCGGTGTTGGGGACTTCATTTGGCAAGAGATTAAGCATCTATCCGAAGACCCCAAGAAAATTTGCAGCTACGGCCCCTACATCATGTATATGATTGAAAAGGTTGCAAAGACAGAATTTCCGAAGAATGTGACACACAAGCCTGCGAAGCTCAATCCTAGCAAGAATCCTCGGGTTCCATCTCCTAGAGTTGAGCATGCACCGGAAACGGGGAGGAAGAAATTTTTGAGGAGGGTGCGGGTCGGCCGGTTTCGCCTGCGGGCCGGTGCTCGAGCCGGCCGGTCCGACCGGTGCCGAGCACCGTCCGACCGGTGGGGAGGGCGGCAGCCGGGCGGACCCCGCAGATCCACCTCTCCTTTGAAGAAGTTTCTCAACTTCATTTTTGGGATGTGTCGGAGCCGCATGACATCCGGGTGGAGCGACAAAGGTCAAGGCGGGCAAACAAGCAAATGCGGGATACGATGAAGCTCATGCACAATGCCCAAGGCTTTCAACCACCTCGATCTCCACCATCTCCAGAATCTCCTCCAGCTGAGATACCTTCCTTTGAAGAAAGGATGAGAGGATGGGCCAACTCGGATTTGCTTAATCAATACGGCCCTATGTTCTTCGAGTCTCAGCAAGGGCAAGGATCATCTTCATCAGTACATCCTCCTCCACCACCATTTGTACCACCTCCTCCGGACGTAGCGGGATCGTCTCACTTCATGGAACGAGGAGCAAGCACCCCCACCTCCTCCACCTCCCGAGCAAGTACACGATTGGGGCGCTCGCTTCTCCGCCGAGATCTTTGGCTACGACCCGTACTTCTATGGTAAAAGCGTGCTCCCATAGCTCATCCATCTCGGATCAACGTCTCGGAATCGATTTACCTAAACTCTCCTTTGCATTGGATTCTTGACGACTTTCAAATAGGAGGGAGCTCTCACCCAGGAGACGGATCACAAGGACAGTGATCAGCTGCTGCTTCTTCTCCAGGCCCTTCTTGGATGCTTGATGACAAAGGGGGAGAAGAATTGCGATTAAAGCCTCAAGTTTGTGTTGTCAGGGCTGCTGTCTGTGTTGCACCGGCTCGGCGGTGCCCCGCACCGGCTCGACCGGTGCTCGCCGGCATTTGAGAAAAATCGTGTAATAAGTTAGAATTTGATCTTAGTGGACTTGAGAACTTTTTTATGAGTGCCCCGTGTGTTTTTAATCCTTATTGTAATATTTAAGCGACCTTATTGTTAGATTGTGATGCATGCTTTGAATGGTGTTTGTTTGTGTTGGCTATATGGAGCAAAGTGATCTAAACCGGACTTGCAACCCCGGCATGACCACCTTGGACCAAATAGCACACACACTCGTTGCTTTGTGCGGCGGATCGGGACTTGACCGGTCTGACCGGTCAGGGGCACCGGTCTGACCGGTGCCGCCCAGTTGAGCGGGCTGGCTAGACCTGACCGGTCTGACCGGTCAGGGGCACCGGTCTGACCGGTGCTGCCTAGTCAGCTCACTTTTCTTTGCTTTGTGCATATCTTGTCATACGCATCACGGATTTTATTTTGTCACTCACACATGTTGCACTCCACTGATTCTAAGATATAGGGGGAGCTCACACGTCTTTTCTTCCAAATTTGTGCTAATGGCATTTAAGGCCATTCTCTTGAAATCTAACTCAAAGCACAAATTAAGGGGGAGCTCTAGCTATATCTGAGAATCTAAATGCGCTTTATTGTTTTATTTGTAAGCTTTAATCGAGTTGTCATCAATCACCAAAAAGGGGGAGATTGAAAGTGCATCTAGGCCCCTAAGTGGATTTTGGTGAATTGAATGACAAGGCGATTAAAGGACTAATGCTTTTGTCTAAGATCGTGAGCGGTGTTCATTATATATTCATGAGCTACTTTTGAAGTATTTTAAATATGGATGTATTTTATGGCTCACATCTACAAAGATAAGTATTTGGTGCAAGGCTTCATGGGTTTATTAAAAGAGAACAAGATGATGAGTATACTTTTCATGGTTCAAAAAAAAATGGAAGCTTGCATATCCGTTGTCAATCAAGATCAAGCATTTGAAGCAGGACTTTCAAATGAAGGCTAATTGCGTGTGAAGCAAAGTGGAACTCAAAGTGGATTGGATAAGTGATGAAGAGATCAACCGAGATGTCTAGGGTGAGGGACTAAGCAATCTTTGGGGCCGTAGCTAAGCCGCCATAAGTGTTTTGCTAGGGTGAAGGTCTAGCATCCGTGGGGTCTTCAAGTATCATATTCAAACCTTAACCGAGGGAAGCTTTGCAAGTCATCAACTCGTTAAGATTGGCAACATGGAGTGGCCATGGATCAAAGTGTGCATTCTTATGCTATATGGAAAGATCCTAAGTCACTAGCTCAAGTATGGACGTGCTCAAGTCAAAGGCTATGTTGAAAGCCCTCAAGTGGTTATCGATCAAGTATGGCAAGAATTGAAGTTGTTCAAGCTCAAGGGGTCATCAAAGCTCTTTTACTCTTTTCTTGAGTATAGGTATGCCGTACTATCAAGAGGGATGCAACTTAGCAAGTTGACCAAGTCAAAGTGCTCATTAGTTGACCTAAGTGAGATCTAGCCCTTGAGTGTGCTAACCAACCCTCCTAACCTAACCCGGATCATTTCATCTTGATGGTGAAGTGCTAGTTTCTCTAAAAAGGGTTTTGGGGCAACTCGGGGCCTGACCGGTCTGACCGGTCAGAGGCACCGGTCTGACCGGTGCCGCTAGCCCAACGGCTAGTTTTTCATACACCGGTCTGACCGGTGTAGGGCACCGGTCTGACCGGTGCCGCCCGGGGTCTAACGGCTAGTTTTCTTCTTTGAGGGGTATAAATACCCCAAGCCCTCTTCGGTGAGGGTGGTCGCTTCTAGTGTTGTCTTCCGAGATCCCAAGCCATTTCTAACCGGCTCTAAGCCTTAGTGGCTCTCCCCAACCATCTCTTTGTGAGATTTGTGGATTCAAGCCATCATCTTTGTGTTGGGTTGAGAAAGTGAGCCTAGGAGTGACTTTGTGAGCTAACAAGAGCAGGTTCCATAGCTTGAGCACTTTGGTTACGGGTCTACAAACTTTGGTGCATTTGTTACTCTTGGAGGTTTGCCTCCTAGACGGCTAGGTGTCGCCGGCTAGCTCCCAAGGTTGTGGTGAGCAAGCAGGAAGTTTGTGAGGGCTGCGATCTTGCCTCTTCGTGGAAAAGATCACCTTAGTGGAAAGGAGGAAAGTGGTTGAAAGAGACCGGCTTGTTGTGGGAATTGTCCCTTACAAGCTCCTCAACGGAGACGTAGCCATTCCTCAGTGGGTGGTGAACTTCGGGAAACAAATCCTTGCTTCCTCGTGTGGTTCTTCTCTCTAAGTTGTTTTTCTAGCATATATCATTTGCTTCCGCTTCGATCTACTTGGGTGTGTTACTTGTGTGTGCGGGGCTCATTACTCGCTTGTGATCATCTACAAGAGCCACACCCGAGTTTGGTTCGTGCTAGAAGCCAAGAGGCGCTTGAAGTTGTTTTTGCGGGTTCTCTCGTGCTACACCGGTCCGACCGGTGAGGTGCACCGTCCGACCGGTGTCATCCGTGAAGACCGATTGCTTGACCGGTCCGACCGGTCACCACCACCGGTCCGACCGGTGGAGCACCGTCGGCTCAAGTGATTTGGGGGAAAAAGTTTAATTCGGTCGTCACGCCTATTCAACCCCCCCCCCCCCCTTCTAGGCGACATCAAGGTCCTTTCACTTCCTCAACCACAACATAATGTGGCCACCATTGGAGGATACGTTGCAAGAAACACGCAAATTATTGCAGCCGTCCAAACCAATGCAAACCAAATGGGTGAAGGAAATGCAAACATCACTTATGAGCTTTGACACCTCCACCTAGCACCGTTGGACAATTCATAGGAGGAGTAGTGCATTCCTATTATGAGCAAGGGTGCAACAACCAAGACTATTAATATCAACCACCGGCGGAAGATTAGAGAGAGGAGGAGCTTTAGTTATCTTTCCTTTACCCCCTTTTCTTTAATTTTCAGCTTGTTTGCGCCTATGCATGCGTAGTATTTTTAGTTTTTGCTTTAATTTTTAGTTTAATTTTCAGCATGTGTGTTAGTGTTTTTTTCATCATGAATAATGTCACCACCTAGTTTTTACCTTTGGTAAAGTTACAAAGTTTGTGCCATGATGATATATGATTATAATTGCCGCTTTGTTTATCTTTGTAATTGTTTTATGCATGTTTAAGCTAGTGCTCTCTTAAAAATACAAATCTGAAATTATCTAAATGCTAGCTTAATCTTTAGCGGAGGTTATGGTAAAAATAAAGACCCATAGTGTCTTATGTGCTCTCAAGTTTTAGATGGATTAAAGATGATTTATTTTTGTTCTTACATGTAAAGCTAACCTTGTCATAAATACCACTTGCATGTTGCTCTACCTATCCAGAGCCATATAAATATTTGAGTGCAAAAACTTAGTATACAAGGTTTATTTTTAGGTGAGTTATTTCAGGCCTTGATTTCTCTGACCCGAGACTAAGAAGCTGGTCATTCCGTTTTTGCGTATTTATCTTTTTGCTAGCCTTTTATCTGTGCATTGTGTATCCCCACATCGGAGATCTCACAAACTTCGCCGGATATCCACCCTTAAAACCAAATGTCATCTTTTGTGTTTACCTCCTTGACCACAACCTATCATTGAGAATGGATCATCAATTCAAGGAAGATCGCAAGACGGTGTCAACATTGAAGAATTCAAGTATCTCTCCAAGGAAAAATATTTCCGGTACCTACCTTATTTATCGCCTCTTTGCTCAAGGACAAGCAACGTATAAGCATGGGGGAGGAGGTAGGTATGCAATTTTTAGAGTTCAAAGGGGAGCAATTAAAAAAAATTCAAAAGGGTGCAAATAAAAAATCAAAACTCCAATGTGAAAGTCTCTTTACCGAATGTATGACAAAAAAAGAAAAAGAAAGAAAGAAAGAAAGAAAGAAAGAAAGAAAGAAGAGAAAAAGTGAAAAATATGAGTATGTGCAAAAATAAAGTGAACTCCCCGGTTCTCTAAAAGTGCATTAGGAAATTCAAGGCTTCAAGATTAAAAGATACATACTCATTTTCCAACCATGTGCAATCCGATAACAGGGACTTCCTTTGTGCCTCGGGATCACTTTTGCCATTTGCACATGTCCACTCATCTCAAGTGTGTGTATTTTTTCTCTTTCTCCTCCTTGATATAACATCATTTTCCAATGACCTTTTTGACGAGTCTCGGTAAGACCATGAGAAGCTTGTCTTGTTTTGACAACATCTCATTTATAATATCTTGGTAGGACTAAACTTTCCCAAAAAGCTCCATATAAAGCCTACCACATATACATGTGTTATGAAAGGGAAAGGAGTAGAGTAAATAGGCTTGAGAGACAAGATGAGATGAGAGTTCATGAGCAAGATGCAAGGTGGTTTAAATTTGTGAACTTGGTTTAGCTCCTTTTCATCTCGTTCTTTATTTCAAAATTTCTTAGATCCATTTGAATTTTGGGAGCATGTTAATACTTGTGGGATAAGCTTACTTAAATATCTACCCTCCATAGGGCTAGTACATTATGGAACTTTAACGAATTAAACTTTTGAGAGCATTATGTTTTTTTCATGTATGATCAAGTGCAAGGTTTAAACAATGAAGGACAACGATGATATCCATCGAAGACTTACTCGAGGACGAGCAAGGTTTAAGCATGGGGGAGCTGTTGACGGTGAAAATCTGTCAACCTAGCCATGAGTTTACCTTCGGTGTTGGCATGACTTTTGTATCTTATCCATTGGTACTAACCCCAGTGGTATAACAAGTTCACTTGTGCATGTCGGTTTTGGAGTTAAGTGTTTACGCAGGGTTTTAACGTTGAAAGCAAGACTTCGGGATAAGTTCATTAAGCACCTCATGACAAGACCTTGAAGCCCGGTACAAGTCAAGCAATGAAGTGAACATGACTCCAAGAGCCCAAGGACCAAGCCCGAGAAGATGACAAACTCCGAGGACCTAGCCAGAAAAGTGCTGAATCTTGCAAGACAAGGAGCTTCGTCCAATTCGGAGAGAAACCGACGTCAAGGGCCCACATGCAAAAGGGGAGAGGATCTAGAAGACGCGGGAAGCAACACCGGGCAAAGGAAGCAGCAGACTGGGCCGGGAAGGGCCCAGGCCGGTCGGCCCAGGCCGGCCGGCCCAGCTGTTCGGGGCCCAGTCGGCCTCCCCTTTGACCTAATTGCATCTCGGGTTATTTATAGCCCCCTGACTGAGAGCCACGCATCAATCAAGTCGTAATCCGCCGCCGAGGAGCAGAGAAGCTTGAGGGACACCATCTCGGAGATGAGGGTCACGCTAGTTGTCTAGGGTTGCCCTAGCCGACGTGGGAACCTTGCATGGAAGACCACGTCGGAGCTCCATAGCGAGGATCAAGATCGAGGGAGGGCCCCGGTGGTGATCTTGTTCATGTAATCATTCATGGTGAAGTTTGTAAGTGAATTCTATTTCTAGCGATCAAGTGCCTTCTCGATGATTTTGTTTTCTTCTTGGTTTTGCTTCTTCTACGATCTAGTTTGCAGCTAGATTACATAGGGTGCTCTTGTAGCCGCCGTGGCTAGAGGTGCATACCGGACCAGCCAAGTGATTTCAACTTGTTCTATCGAACTCGCCCTAGACTACCCGCATGAGTAGGGATACGTTGTGACAGAACGGGGGTTCCAAAAGGCGGGCGTTTTCGGAGTCGGATGGAAGGCCACGATTCAAAGATGCTTTTAATGAGATTCGCTTTTCTATCTTCATCTATCTTGTTTTGAGCTACAACTTAAGCATGATCTAGACTCTCTAGATCGGTTATCTCTTGCTTTCTCTTGCTACCTCTTTAGTAGATTAGATTAGATTCGTTTTCTTGATCATATCTTAGATTAGATGCATCGTGGTTCTTCAATAGATAGCCTTACTTGCTTTACTAGATTGAATCCTTGCGTTTCACATTGTTCCACGGATTCGATACCTTGGGTTCACCACTCGAGGGAAGAAGGGTCCCTTGACTACGACGGGAGACTTGTCCGCTTGCAAGTCTAAACGAACTTTGATACAACTATTAACCGTCAACACTATCATACTCATCTACGAGGGGATAGCTAGCGGGACTGGCTAGCCAAAGATGCACTACTGGAAATCAGGCTTTGCCGAGCGCCTAAAACTCTTGGCAAAGGCCTCTACACCCTCGGCAAAGCCTTTGCCGAGCGTTGCTCTCGGTAAAGGGCCCTCGGAAAATTTTTTCTTGGCCACGATTCTTTGTCGAGCTCCCAAGCTCTAGGCCTCGGCAAAGCCTTTGCCGAGAGCCAACTGCGGGCCACCGGCCAAAAAAAGTAGCCATTAACGGTGGGCAGAAGTTGACGGTTTTTGAAACCCTCTTGGCCGATGGCCTCATGGCCAGGCTGTCAGCAAATAAGGGTTTTTTTATTTTTCTTAGAAAATATGTGCCGAGAACCTATGCCCGGACCGTCGGCAAAGATGTTTTTCATTTTTTAAAAAACCCCGTTGCCAAGCGGCATGGCCGGAGACCGTCGGCAGAGATGTTTTTTATTTTTTTTTATAAAAAATTACTTTGCCGAGCGCTCTTGGACATTACCTTGGCAAATCCGTGAACACCCGAACTGAGAAAATTGTTCCCAGAGTTGCAGAGCGTAATGGCTAGGAGCACTCGGCAGAGGCCTCTTTGACGATGGCCCCTCTCGGCAAAGCTGTCACGTTACTATTTTTTTGCTTTCCACATTGACAAACATACATATATATGACATATATCACATCCAGCACTCAAATAACACATATATATCACATTTGAAGTGTAAATGTCATCAAACACTACATATATAACATATGTAGCAAATGTGCATCACCACAAGTCCACAAGTGCATCAAGTTTGTCCATACAAATCCACAAGTGCCTCAAATCCATCGAAACAAGTTCACAACATGATCAACTAAGTCAAAGGGCCTACTGTGACTGCTGGTGTGGTGGGAAAGGTGTGAAAGGTGGCATCTGAGTGGAGGGCGATTGGAGGACTTGCTCACCACTTCGAGCCTGCTGATTCGAACCCGCCGAGAAAGGCTGCGCAAAGGAGACAAGATTGCAAGTGTTAGACATCATTAGATAGGAAAACCAGAAACTCTTTGCTGTCATACTCACAGGAGTACGAGGACTTGCTGTGTTGGAAACACCTGTGGAGGGAACGGAGCGATCGGAGCTAGGAGCCCAGGTGGTAGATCCATACCACCTCACGTCGCAAGGTACCTAGTAAGTTCCTCGAACTTACTCGCCATTGCCTGCTGCGACCAAAAATACTCCTGTTGTTGAGTGTTGGGGGGTCTGAAAATCGGAAGGGATCCCCGAACACACAAGCTACGAAGGAAGATGCACAATTCACGAAAGTTAAGGAGACAGGGAATCTTCAAAAGTCTGTACTCGCCTCAAAAGTTATGAACCCCTTCACACGTGCCCACGCGCCCCCTTTCATAGGGAGACGAAGGGACTTTTACATTCCAAAAATACCCTCGAATCTAGGGAATATTCCTAATGTGAACATGTACACAAACGTCTTTTACATCCCTTGATTTACGGGGCTAATTTCATATATTTACAAGCTTGCAACTAATTCACACCTCAAACCCAGACTTTTGAGATGACGTCTTTGACTTTGCTCCTTCCTGATCCCCGAATCTCTTTCTTACGAAGATCGCCGCTTGCTCTGGCTTCCAAATCAGATCCTCGTCGATTCCCCGAACTTCGCAGATCCTGTTTTCAGAACTTTGCATGTTCTAGATTTCAGATCTTCACAGATTCCAGGTTCTAGAACTTCGCAGGTTTCAACCATCCTGAAATAGACAGCAGATTCCCGCGAAGGAGCCTGATTCGGCTATCATTTTCGCACATTATTCGAAAACCTGAAAAACACTTGAAACTTATCGGGATCCCTTCATGAATGTTTCACTTTCAAGAAACAGGTGCTCTCATCCTGCGAGTGATTCGCGAACTTATCTCACGAATTTCGGCAAACCCGACGTTTCGAGGGTGCAAGGTTTATTCCTAATTCCCCAACACTGAGCCCGCTCCTATGCTAGTTGGTCTGCTAGCTACTGACGTAGAGCCTGCTCCTCTGCTAGCTCGACCTACAACATTTAACTTAAGTGTTTCAGTAATGCAAATCTAAGAATGTGTTTCAACATCAATATACAATGAGTAGTGCATACCTCAAGGGCGTTCAACCAGCCCATCCCCACGCTCGGCCGTGCTCGTATCGGGGGGTCAGACTCTGCTTCGGCAGCCAGTGTGGGGAGTAGGCGGGGTGGGCGGGGGCGGACGAGCGAGCGGTGGTGGCTGTGGGCGTCGGCGAGGGCGGGCGGGTGGGGGCGGGCGGGCGCGTGCACGAGTCGATGTGGGCGGGCTGGCGAGATGGCGACGGCGACGGCAGTTGGTGCGTGTGTGCATGTGAGTCTGAGTGTGTGATCGGGTGTGTATGCGTGAGTGGTTGGTGACTGCGTTTGAACTGTGGATGGCGCTTCTATGATCACATGTTGGAGATCTCCTGGTTTCTGCAGTCCGGGATCGAAAGTTCCACGAAATCATGTCAAATTTTTACCACTGGCTACACATGTGATATAACGACAACTCGTCAAATTTCATGTTTTTTGACTTTTGTTTGGATTTTATATAATTTGAAAACGATTCGCACGCAAGTGGGTGGACATGTGATCTGCACGAAGATGTTTGAATTTTGGCACGTGGCCCTAGATTAGGACTAAACTCACACTAACAAGCAAGAATATCAATTTTCCAATCATATAGATGCAATATTTTGATGACTTGCAGTTCAAATTTGAACTATGTAAAGAAATTCAAAAAAAAGATGAAAATGCATGAAATATAGTAAAACTTGTTAAAAAACCCAAAATTGAACATCAAACTTTAATTATTGTACCTTTAACACATAAAAAACTCAACCCAAAAATAAAAAAGAATTAATACTTTGCCGAAAGCCTAGTGGGGCTCTCGACAAAGGCATGGTTGCCGTGGGTTGGCCGTCGGTAGATAAGTGTACTTTGCCGACGGCTCCACTCAGCTCTCGGCAATGGCCAGTCAACCGTGGTAAACCTTGGGCAACGTCTTTGCCGAGAGCTGAGCGGCGACCCTCGGCAAAGCCTGAGTCTTTGCCGACGGCCCAACGGTAGAGCCGTCGGCACAGTGAACGGCAGCCCAGATGTCACGGTGCTCGTTCCTTCTCCGAGGTGTCGTCCTTGCCGAGAGCTGGCCCTCGGCAAATACTTGATTCTGTCGAGGGTCCCCACCTGCTGACGGCCGGACGCTCGGTAAAGGTAACAACGCCGTGAGTGTTGTTGTGCCGAGTGAGGCTACTCTCATCAAAGCTAGTCTGTGCCGAGGGCCCGATAAATAGCCCTCGGCAACGCTTGGAACACTCGACAAAGCCTGAGTTTCCCTTAGTGATGGCTACCGAAACCCCCGGTTTAGCTAGTGGATGATAGCGAGGGCAGGTTTAGCTAGTATGTTGGATTGAGTTTTTGGACAAATTTTCTATTTTTAGCTAGTTAAGCCAATATAGCTAGTCTCTTGGAGCTGCTCTAAACAAATAGCATTCCCTATTACTTTTACGCATAAATAAAACATATATACTCCGTATGAGATGGTAGGTAGGGCGCACGAAAATGGAGGTCATGAGATTAAACGCAAGACATTGCATCTGCGAAAAATATGAGAAAGTATGAGAATTGCAGGTAGCCCTACCAAAATGTCAGATCGTGGATTTTGAGACTGACATCGATTTTTACCAAAGATATGGCCTAGTATTTGGGATTCAATTTCAGCTACCATCGGAATATCCGATCCAGTACCAAGATACAATAGAAAGTACATGATTCTGAACGACAGCAACACACCAATAATTGTCGTGTCTATCAAATCAAATCAAATGAAATCCCACGTACGTGATCCTTGCCACAATCCTCTCGCATGCAAGGCGTATAAAACCCTAGATGCTAGCTCCAGTCCCCATCATATCATTCTATTGTCTCCAGTAGACAAAGACTCATCGTCCTGCCAGCAACCGAACCGAACCTCTCCACCGCCGCCGCCGCCGGCATCCGCTGCAGAGCCATGGAAGCGGCGAGGGACTGGGCGGCGCTGCCCCGTGACATCGTTCTCGACGTCTTCCTCAGACTGGGGCCGCACGAGGTCATGCTGGGCGCTGAGTTCGCGTGCAAGCCGTGGCGCTGCGTCGCGCTGGAGGAGCCCTCGCTGTGGCGCCGCGTCGGCATGGATCGTCCTTGCGATCCGTACGCCGACGAGCGGTTGCGTCAGGTCCACCGCCGCTGCGACCGTGCCGAGACGAAGATGAGGCGAGTCGCCGTGGATCGTGCCAGGGGGCAGTGCGAAGCCTACAAGGGAGACTGCGATGACGACGATCTGCTCGATCTCGTGGAAAGGTAAAACTGATCAGTATTCACTGCGAGTTTATGATATCAAACTTGTTTTCGGTCATTTGTTGTCTATTACCTAATTTTGGACACATTTTTTTCGATTGAAATTGGGATTAGGAAGAAACTCGCAGTGTAAATGAAACTGTTTTATAGTCAACTGTTGTGTTGGGCATTGTCTCTGTTCGTAGATTTATTGACTGGAAATGACATTGGTGCTTTGCCATTTCAATTTTTCAAGTGACAAACCCAAAAACACTTAATTGTATTTATTTAGACGGAGCATGCTTTGGAATCTGGATTCAGAAATTATCATTCTCCGTGCTGTGCCAATTATATAGGACCCTAATCTATGTATTTTTAAGATGCGTTTATATCTATTCTAATATTAAGTTATTCATTTTTGCAGAACACCCTCTTTGAAAATTCTCCACATTGAACATACAAGTTACTATCATTCTGGCGAAGATTTAGTTAAGGTACTCGAGAAGCTCACCCTCCTTGAGGATCTTGAAATTGATTTCAAATATGTCATTGATTGGGATGAGAACATGCTCCAATCTGTTTGCCAAGTTTGCCCTCATTTGAAGAAACTTGTTCTGTTGTACGCTTCCAAGTTTGACCTTGAGTGCAACCCAGATGAATTTGAGAAGGAGCCAATTGATGGATCAATTCCAGTGATGCACAAGTTACACACCTTAGAATTATATGATTGCGACCTCACAAGTAAGGGACTGAACGCCATACTTGACTGCTGTCCAGTGCTGGAAACTCTGCACATAGAAGGCTTTTTCAACAAGCGTAAGATGGATAATAAGCTTAGGATGAAATGTGCTAGAGTAAAGAACCTGACTCTTGATACCAAGAAGAAACCTGACAATTGGTACATTGGTTGTGGTTATTAGTCAGGGGAAGATTATTATGAAATCAGTTCACAGGAGGAAAACTATAATTCAAATGATGAGTGACAGACATCATATTAGGGTAGTTATGTGGACCTACAAGCCTAGTTTTTTTCAGTGATGAACAAACCTAATTATAATAAGTGCTTTTTAGTCTTGAAGGACATCCCTATCTCTCTTTGCAAGTGGTCTCCTGCATGATATTTTCAGTTAGCTAGGGAATGGTGAATTATGCCCTTCTGCATTGTGTGCAATAAGTATACATTTTTCTTACCTTATTCTGGTAAAGTGCCGCACGTGTAGTAAAAAAACCATATTAAACCACTACTTTGTATTTATAGAACACTCATGGTAAAGCATAAATCACAAAACTACAAAATTTTTAAATTTGATTGTCAAGAGCCTGTAGCTTAGATGGACACAAAAGCCTTAGTAGCACCTCAGGCTCTGGGTTCAACTCCCATGGGAGCAGATGGGTTTGACTCCCCATGGGAGCAAATTTTCAAGGATTTAACGTTGTTGTGCTTTTATTGGTAGGCGACATTCCCGTCGACAGCGGGGCGCCTGTGGTGACCTCGTCAAAGGTGAGGTATGCGCATGTGCGTTCATAATGATTAATGTGTGTGCGTTTGAAGAGTCCCGGTTGTGTTGTGTGATCTCAAAAAAAACAATGCATTGAACTAAACACACTACCATGTAATCTAATCAAAATAGTTTTTGCAAAAAACTTCACACTGGTTTTAGCTATTTTGATTTTTCACTCTCATTACGTTTTTCCAACAAAACAACAAACATCCTTACTCTGCAACACTGGACCAGTTTCATCAGTATCATGAAGGAACTGAAGTACATTACCTGTGCACGAGTACCACACAACATCTGTTATAGCTTCGGTATCATACTTATAGGATATCAATGGTTAATATACAACAATGCCTTTTGGCCATTGCTCATCCAGTTGAATATATTTTTGGAAGTGTGATTGGCACCAACACATGGTGTCCCAAACCTATTACCAAATTCACCCTAAAGTAGGGAGACATGCACTTTTGTAGTTTGATGCATTGTAAGTGACAATTCGTATCACATTTATGATTTATCCAATTACTTTTTTAGTAACAGCCCTCCACTTCTTAGCAATATATAATTTATACTCCTTGGATCTGCCATGTTAGATGACAGTGTCATCTACTTGAAACTTTTAAAAATCAAATGCTTACATGAATCATGAACGCATCAGGAACATCCAAACCAAAATGTCCATCAAATCATACAAATTACTAACCAGGAGAAGCCGCATTGCTCCAATCCATACCGAGCTCCAGCCGCAGCTGCGGTAGAATCACACGACGACTAGCAAAAAAAAAAGGAATGCAGACAATTGCATCATCAGTACAAGAGGCATATGAAGGAACCCAATGCTATTTTAGAGGTTTTTGCTTTCAAGGATCTTTGGATATGGCATGGCTTTCTTTGGAATGCTTGGGTCTTATAATGATATCAATTTTCTTCACCAATATCTTTTGTTTGATAAGCTGATAGAGGGCAGTGCTCCTGCAGTAAACAATATCGTTAATGGTCATGATTACACAATGGGTTACGATGGGTTACTATCTAAGTGATGGTATATATATACCCATCATGGTCTACTTTAGTCAAGTGTATCTCTCATCCTACAGGAAACAAGAATAAATAGTTTGCCGAAGCACAAGAAATAGCAAAGAAGGATGTCAAAATAGCTTTTGGGGTTTCACAATCTAGGTTGAATTCACCATGTGAACTGACACTACTGGCGAAACAACCTTTTGTACTGGGTCCAAACCCCCTTTTAGTACAGTGTGAACAACTGGTATTGTCACTTCGGTCCTAAAGGGGGAGGCATTAGTACGGGGTAATTTACCCGGTACTGCACAAGACATTAATACCGTGTGGTCTCCCCACCTGATACTAATGTGCATCCCACCGATGCACCTATGTGCCTCCTTTTCTTTTCTGTTTCTCTTATTTTTCTTTACTATTATTTTCTTCTATTTTGTCATCATCTCATTCTCTTTCAGATTCACAGCGCAAGATTGTAAAGTCACAAGATTTATTACACAGATCACAACACATTTATAGCACAAGTTACAAGATTCAAAACACAAGATTGTAGAATCACAGGAACACAAATCACAACAAGTCACAAGAACATCACACCAGAATGGAATCACGAACTCCATAAGGAAATGCTAGAACAGATTCATGAACACCACAAAGAAATTACAACTGTTCACTCCTCCTACCGGCCGCTGCGCGCCAGGTTTTCAGGTTGGTGCCGTCATGCCTCCTAGCCCTCTGCATGTCAGTCGCAGAGGCCACGTCTATGGTACGTCCTGCGCCCACACGTCCCGGCCCTGCGTGCGCTTCATGGTCGCAGAGGCCGAGCCGCCCACTGGCCGGCGACGCGCCTGGTGCCTCCGGGCCCTCGTGGGCGGGGCACGCGCGCGTGCTGGCCCCACGCCTCCCAGCCATGCCCGTGCCTAGAAGTCCGCTTCGCTCGCCAGCCGGTGTTGCGCCCTGGAGATTGCACTACAAGGAATCCTTTGATCCATGACGAAATTCCCATGACGATTTCTGAGTTCGTCACAGATCACACTACATCTGTGACAAGTAATCATATTTCGTCATAGATTCGCAGTGTTGGATATGAAGCCTGATATGAAGTCCAAACACTATGACGTTGTGCCAATTTCGTCACAGATCACACTGCATCCATGACAGCAGTCAGATTTCGTCATAGATTAGCAGTGTTGGATATGAAGCCCGATATGAAGTCCAATGACTATGGCGTTGCACCAATTTCGTCATAATCCGACCCACTTTGCATTTTCAACTTTTCCTCATGAAAAATAAATTTCAACATTTCCTCATGAAAAATAAATTAAAAGAATTAGAGATGATCATTTTTTTGAACAATTAGAGATGATCATTAATAATAAAAAACTTCATTAGAAAATCATAAAAAAATAATGATGTATGGAAAAAATAGAGAAATTTAAAAATGAAAAAAATTGGTGGAAACACGAGCCGTCACTACGGGAGAAGCAATCTTTCCCGAGTGCCAGGCACTTCCCCGAGTGCCAAAAATCGGGCACTCGGGGAACCCACTCTTCCCCGAGTGTTGCACTCGGGGAACCCACTCTTCCCCGAGTGTTGCACTCGGGGAAGAATTGCACTCGGGGAAGGTGGCCTTCCCCGAGTGCCTAAAAGAGAACGACACTCGGGGAAGAAAGGCACTCGGGGAAGGCCGTCTTCCCCGAGCGCAACACTCGGGAAAGACGGCACACGAAAAAGAAAAGTTGCATTTGACGGCAACATTAGACGGCGCCGTTTAAAAAAAATTGAAAAAACTCTTCCCCGAGTGCCTTGTCCCTGGCACTCGGGGAAGGACCTCTTCCCCGAGTGCCTAGCCACTGGCACTCGGGGAAATATTTTGTTTTTTTTGTTTTTTTTGCCCCAATTTTTTGTGAGGCCTTCAAACATTATTTAAAACTCCTTGCCCAAATTTGGCTTACTTTTGAATTTTTTTGTTATATTTCATTAGTTTTTTACTTTTTCTTGATTTTTTAGGCACACTTCAAATTTGAACTACATGTACATCAAATCATATAATTTGGTGATTCAAAAAATGATATTCATGATATTTGGTGTATATTGAGACTGTATCCAGTAACTCACATGAAATGTCGAGCATCTTGTTGTCGTGACATGACGAACAATCTACGGGAAAAGTGGTTCTGAATTACAGAAAATCCGGACGAAGTCCGAAAAATACGAAACTTGTCGGGACATCGTGTTATCACATGCAGAGGTTGTGTGCAACAGTTGAGAAGATTTCGAGCAAGTTGCGATGTGTGATGCCTGAAACCCACACATCTCCACATGTGATCCATGTGATAACACACCCGGAGATGTGTGAGTTGTAGGCATCAAACGTCGCAACTTGCTCGAAATCTTCTCAATTCTTACACACACCCTATACATGTGATAACACGATGCCCTGACAAGTTTTGTGATTTTCGGACATCGTTAAGATTTTCTGTAATTTAGAAACACTTTTCCCGCAAGTTATTCGTCATGTTACGGCAAAAAGATGCTCGACATTTCATTGTAAACTCTTTAATAGGGCATCAATATACACCAAATATCATTAATATCATTTTTTGAATCACCTAATTATAGTATTTCATGCGCTTGTAGTTCAAATTTGAAGTTTGAAAAAAATCAACAAAACGAAAAAACTAATGAAATATATAAAAAAAATTCAAAATTAACTCAAATTTGAGCAAATAGTTTCACATAATGTGGGAAGGTCTCACAAAAAAACGAGACAAAAAAACTAAAAAAAAATAATTTCCCGAGTGCCGGCGCTGACACTCGGGGAAGAGACCCTTCCCCGAGTGCTAGCTGAACGACACCCGGGGAAGAGACCCCCACGGCTCTCGGGGAAGCCTGCAAGGCCCAATTACCCGCCGGCCCATTTACTCAACCCTAACCATCCTAACCCCCCTCCCCCCCTCCCTCACTCGGACGTCGCCGCCCGCCGCCCCCCACCCGCGCTCTCCCTCGGATCCACCCCGTGCCCCCGTCCCGACCCCGCCGCCCCCGCCCTTTGCCCCGTCGGCGCCGAGCCGCCCCCGCCCCCACCGGCGCCGCTCCGCGCCGTCGCGTCCCTCCCCCGCCCGCCCGCCCGTCTCGCCCCCCGCCCGCCCCGCCCGTCCCGCCCGCGCGGCGCGGCCCGGCACGGCCTCGGCGCCACCCGCCCCGCCGCGCGCGCCGGCGCCGAGCCGCCCCGCCCCGCGCCGTCGCCGCCGTCCCTCCCCCCGCCCGGCCCCGCCGATCCGCCGCATGGCCGCCCCCGGCGCCGCGCCCGGCCCGGCCCCACAGGCACGGCCCCCGCCTCACAGCGGCGTGGGTCCAGGCGCAGGACCCCAACGCCAAGGTAAGTCGTCGTCGATTGCTTGCTCCTGATTGTACTAAAAAAATTAGCAGTTGGAAAGGAGTAGTATGTGATCTCCATGCATCCATCTCGACCATAATACAATGAATTCGAAGAAGTGTTGAGTTACGTTCGCAAAAGCTTGATTCATGGGCATGGCTCGATGCTTTTAAAATCCCATGTCATATTTTTACATTCAGTTTTGGTCCATATAACTATGGTTGCATGTTACATGTCAATGCATAATGTACTGTATATGCATGTAAAGTTTTTAGAAGAGAATGCCCAGTACCATCTGCTCTCATTCCATTGTAGGGCCTGTGAGGCATAACTATCGCATATGCCCTAAGTCAACCTCCATCTTATGGTTACCACTTGGATAAATTTGTAAATTCTGCCAAACAATTGCTATGTTTCTTTATTTCCTCATGAAATGTATTTGTTCCCTATCGCAGTTCTTTGAGATGCAAAGAAACGATGCTATTAGAGCACTTGACATATACAAAAGAGCAACTAACCAGGTAAATTTATGTCCCTTTACTCTTTATATGACCCATTAATTAAATAGTTGACTGTCTTGAAGAGGACAATTGTCCTCTGCTTTTAGTGGCTCAAAACAAAATAGTTTCATGAAGAGTACTGTAAAAAATGTCACTATCTAGTGTTAGTGCCTTTTCTTCAAACACTTTTTGCATATTGATTTATGGAGCACCAACAAACTTAGTCTTGAAGGATTTTTGTTTTTCAGCATCATTAGCGCTGCTGGCACTGCTTTATTGCCAAGGTCGGGCCGCGTCGGCAGGCGAGCTCCCGGCGGCGGGCGAGGTCCCCTGACCCTCCCTGGCTGCCAGCGCCATAGCAGCATGGTTCGCTGAGGTACCGTATCGATCCATCTCTTCCCGAAAATTTGATTTTGTTGCTTGTGGATACAGAGATCTATCTAAATACATGGAAATTTGATTTTGTTCTTAAATTGGTTACAGTACTATGTTATTGTATCGTTATGTTCTCTACTTCTAAACTTCTCAGTGAAGTTGCTCTAAAAAAAATCTTCTCAGTAAAGTGATCAGGAAACATTATTTCCATGTCTCTAGAAACATATTTTTTGTTCATTATTTTCTACTTAAACTTTCTTTTGAATTGCGATATTGCTAAATTTTGAGAGTGAGATACACTAAGCGATTGCTGCTTGCGGTTTGCTAACTTCCTTGATGACTCACCGAGTTTAGGTTTGTATATCTCGTGAGATGCATATCCAATTTTTCTCGTGTAGGTTTGTTAAGGATATACTTTACGGTAGTGATTTACACCTATTATCATTGGGCATTTGGCAATCTTGAGACCTTGTCATCGAGTACATTTCTTTATCTCTGTCAAATGGAACATCAGCGATGTTAGTAGACACGAGATGCTCTATTTAGTTGTTTGTTTTGCAATTTTAGTACATGAAACTGTTAATTCTTATTATTTTCCCATGAGCTTACCTTGTCCGTTGACCATATGATTCGTGCTCGTCACGCCGGTGCACGTGAGACATTAGAACACTCGCTTTTTTAAGCTAGTGAGGGATTCATGCTTTTCCTTCAATTCGGTTCCCAAACTCCATCCTCTTGCTTTACTAGCGGCTACTTCACTCATGCTTCGAAGTTATGTGGTAAGCTATATGAATATTATGGAATTTATAGCTGCTGTTCATAAAGTAAATTACATGACTTGGCCTTTTTCCCTTTTACCTAAATAGCTTACATTTATGCTTTGGAATACTAGAGCAAACATTTTTTTGTTGTTGTGAAATGCTATATGGAGCTCATGATCGACTTAAACAGAATTTGGCTTATTGGTATTATGAATTTCTCTTGATTTGTCTATAAAATTGTACTGAATTTCATGGTATATTTGGTGGATGACATTACTTGAGACCTTTCCTGTTGATAACTAGATGCCCTATATGCGGGCTTAATATTTAACTCGTTACTAACAACTTCATCTTTTTTCATAGTACTTCTGGGTTGCAATTTCCATGGTATTTCTACTAGCGGTGCGTACCCTCCTCCCGGTGCGTACCCTCCTCCCGATCCGGACGACAGACCACTTCCCTTTTCCTTCTTCCTCTTCCTCCAAATTGCTACCTGCAAGATCTTGCTAGGATCTCACCGATTGTGAATGTGAATGTCTACATCTTCTAGAAGTCTAGATTGTGAGTGTGCAAATCGTGATTCTGAATATATGCCTTCCGATATTCTATTGGTGTTGGTCCGATGATACACGCCCATCCTCCTTATTTTGTCTTTGGACAGTTAACATTTACTTGTGAACTTAATAGTGTGTACTTTTGGATGGTTTGTAATATATTGTGGATTCCAAACATATTTGTTCGTTTGCGATTCATAAATGTGCTTTGTGATATATTTATTGTTGTTGATTTCTCTGCCTCCGTTCTCAATCCTGTCATGGTGTCAAAAATCAAAACTGTATCCATTATGTTGTGTAAGTCACGTTCATTTGTGATATATAAATGTGGTTCTTGATATATTGGTGTTGATTTGTGATGTGTGTATGTGTCTATATATATATGATTTGCTGTCCACACGAAAAACAAAAAAAAGTGGCTTCCCCGAGTGCCTGGGCACTTGGCACTCGGGGAAGGCTATATTAAAAAAAAGGGCAGGGGGCTTCCCCGAGTGCCAGTGCATTTGGCACTCGGGGAAGGCTTTTTTAAAAAAAACAAAGGGGGCTTCCCCGAGTGCCTGGGCATGGGCACTCGGGGAAGAGGTTTTGAAAAAAAAATGAATTTTTCCCCGAGTGTTGCACTCGGGGAAGAGGTTTCAAAATAAAAAAAGGAAATTTCTTCCCCGAGTGCAAGAGTAAAAAAAAGGGAGACGACGCTTACGGTGTTAAATTGTCCCCGAGGGGGAGGATGGCACTCGGGAAAGGCTTCCCCGAGTGTATGATTTTTGGCACTCGGGGAATGCCTCTTTCCCGTGAGAGGCATCCCCGGAGGCTCTTCCCCGAGTGCATTTACTCGGGGAAGCAGCTGTCTCCTGTAGTGCGTGTATACCTCATGAATGAATTAGAAAAAGCACCTTTACCACCGCACTAATCATCTATTTCTGTCTTTTATATGCATTTAAAGCACCTTTACCACCGCACTAATCATTTGTACCGCACTAATCATTTGTTTCTGTCTTTTGTACGCATTTAATTGTTTTGTACTCATTTTTGCCGCCTTGTCAGGCGCCGCATCATCACGTCGGATAAATCCCAAAGGGATTCGAACAAGGGACCTCCCGCATCAGTTCAAAGGACCTCTACCATCGCACTACTCATTAGTTTTTACCTTTTACATGTGTTCAATTCTTTTGTCTCGTTTTTGCCTCCGGCCAACAAAAGGTCAGCCGACGACGCCTACGTGTCAGCCTCTTCACCCGTCCGCGCCTACGTCATCCCGGCTGGTGGTGATAAATACAAAAAAAATGTCGCGGGTAGTGTGGTACGAACCTATGACCATCTCCAAACAAGCCCGGAGTACCACTACACCAATTTATCACTTGTGTTGGTTATTGCTTTCGCGCTGCTTATATTGTAAAAAACATCCCTTCGACCAATCCAGATCCACCATGTGGCAACGTTGAGGAAAAGAGGAGGAACACACGGAAGATTCATTTTTATTTTTGATTCACAATTAAAACTTGTAATTAGTTTTTCTTTCTCATATAAACTCTGAATTTCACGATTCTTTTTTCTTTTTCTTTGAAATATCACACTCTTTCACTTGAATGCACCATTTTTTTACTTAAATTACTAATTCATGGATCTTTTTTGTATGGCTTATTTTCTTACACCTTAGTAATATAGAAAATCATTTGTTTTTCATAATAATTGTTAATATAACCTGCTATTTGCTAATGTTATAGTCAACATAAGGTGATTTGCAAATTTCATGTGTATAAGAGTTTGAATATGTTATAAGTTATTCAAATCTTGAAGTTTGACTTGAGTTGCATGAAACAATGTGAAATAACTATGTAGTTTGTGAACAACATATACTTCAATTTTCACAAAATCTCATGAAACTTTTTATTTTGCAAGATTTTACATCTCTAAAATGATTCTATGCCAATTTACATCATTTTCGGAGAAGTTTAAGATATTATTATCATTATTTTATAATAAGGTGACTAGTAGAATTTCGAGTTTTCCCTATAAGTCAATTGAATTTTTCGTCAATCTCCTAGATGTGGCCCGGAATGGGCCATAACTGTCTAAATATAGTTTTTTTATTTTTTAATCTTATTAGATGTACATATAGGTCAATTTGAAATTACTTCCAGTAAACATCTAGAAATTCATTTAAATGATAGAAAATAACAAATCTATTCAAAAAATTCTGACACTCCTAGATTACAACTTATTTGTTGTCTGCTACATGTGAAAACTCAACTCAACTCAAACATCAAAAGTTGAACACATTTTGTTCTCGAAAACTCAACTCAAATATCAAAATTTGAACACATTTTGACATGTTCAAACTCGTATGCACTTGAAATTTCATGAAACTTTTTTGACAAGCTTGTACATCTATAAAATGATTATATATCCATTTACATAATTTTCAGAGATATTGGAGTATTATTATTATTATTTTATAACAAGGTGACTAATAGAAGTTTGAGATTTCCCTATAATGCGAACGAATTTTTCATCAATATCTTAGATATGGGTTATAATGGAAGATATAAGTTTAAATATATTTTTTGATTTTTCTGAATCTTACTGGAGGTACACATAGTTCAATTTGGAATTACTTTCCGTAAACACACAGAAATTCATTTAAATAATAGAAAATAATAAATCTACTTGAAAATTTTTGAAACTCCTACATGACAACTTATATGTTGTATTTTAGGTGTGAAAAATATATTTGGGGCATATAACATAACTATTTTGCAACTTACTTCACAAAGGTGTATTCATTAGTGAATAAAAAAATAGAAAAATAACTTTTTTGCACAACAAATGACAATGTGAATTCCCATAAGATAATAGAAGTGTAAATTTAAAGTTGTCTATAATTGAGGTGTACATGAGCAAGAAAATACTCTAGGGTATACAAATTTCAGGGTTTGAGTTGAGTTGTATGAAACAGTGCTAGAGACTTATATAGTTTGTGAACTATGTATACTCCAATTTTCACAAAATCTTATGAAACTTTTTTGTCAAGATTCTCGAAACTCCTAGGTGACAACTTTTATGTTGTATTTTATATGTGAAAATTCTTTTGAGGGTATGTAAGGTAATAGTTTTTAGGGTAGGCAAGATAATAGGTTTTCATGTTACTTCACAAAGGTGTGTTATTTCACAAGAGTACAATAAAATGAAAAATAAAAAAGAAAAATGTTTAGCGGAGTAGGAGTAAAACAGGCCTTTCGGCCCAATTGACCCAACTTCTTTTGACCGTTCATCGCAGATTTGACGGCTCTGATCGCATTAATATCTCTACTCCTAAAAAGAATGAAAGTAAGACAAAAAGTTGATGCGTCATTCGCCGTGCGTCTGCCACCCTTCCGTGAGTCCGCCCTTTCCCTCCGCGCCGCGCGTGAAAGGAAAAGAAACTGCCGCTCCCCACCACCCTCCTACCACGCCGCACATCACGCGCACGTCTGCCTCCCTCCGCACGCTCCTCTTCTTCCTCCCTCGATGGTCGATGCCGCGCCGCCCGCTCCCTTTTTTCCTGTGCTCACCGCGACGCCAGGCACCCTGCAGCCACGTCCTCCGCACCAGCGCCGCCGTTGCCGCCACCTTCTCTGCGCCGCGCCCCGCCCCCGCTAGATCTAGCCACACTACCTCCTCCACGTCCGCCTTCTGCTCGGCCCCATAGCGCGTCCGCTCCGCGCCCCGCACATCACGCCCCGTGTTTACCCTCGCACGTCCTCCGCCGCTGGCGCGGGCCATTCCGTACGCGTCCCCCTCTGCGCCCCCTTCGCCTCCTCCACCACGCGACTACGCCGTCCGCACTCCGCCTTTGCCTCCTCCTCAATCCACAACGCACCCGTCCACCATGTCGCCGATATGAACCCGCTAGGGTTTGTTCCCGATCTTTCGATGAGAGGTGTGGGGATAGTTCGATTGAAGGAGACGACGTTCACGGCCCGACTACAACCTGTCCAAGGATGCGCCTTAGCAACCGATACACCACCTCCTATGGCTGCCGCGATCTTGTGGAGCGTGTCACTCGGCCACTAGGGCACCTATTCCTGCAAGCAATCGAAGAACTAGCAAGAACAAGTATGAAACAAGTACTGAAATTACTAGATGGGAATGAAAGATCCAATTCTCAAACTCAATATCCAACAACGGTGGGGTTCCGTAGAAAAGGAGGCGACCGGCGCTCTCACAAGCAAGTAGCAATGGCTAAACTTGATCTAAACAAAACCCAATCTGTTTGTGACGGCTATGGGGGTATATGAGAGGGTAGGGGCACGACCAAGACCTGGTGGGGGTCGTGCTCCAACCCTAGGACGCGCCCCTATGGGCTCCAACATGATACATGGGCCAACAGGCCAAAACCGGGCGACGCAACACCTTGACAGATTCTGGACGTCCACTTCTTTCGACAATTCCCGTCGACTCAGATATTATTTTGGCATGAGACCGGTGCCATTGGAAGCTCTATCAAATTATCTTTCCAACCATATAAAGAACGTCCCAAACGGACTCCGTATGAGGTCGTGGCGTCCGTTGCAACTTTGCCTAGTCGTGCAGTCCGAATCCAGCGTCCAAAACGTGTTGGCCTTGATCTCTTTCCATTTTGGGCCAAAAGTGACGTGGTGGCTTGGTGGAGGACGTGTGGAACACTTGGACTTGGTCCCCAATCAACTTCTTTGGTCCTCCATGCCTTCCATGTGTGTTGAGCACCCTTTTTGATCCACATAAGTATTTCTGAAAATGACAACCAACAAACATCATAGTGCAGCAATAATTCATCAAATGTATTGGATACAATGATGATAAGGAAACGGTTCACCTTATAATAAAAGCATGCTATTATGGTCATATCCGAGACGGTGATGTCCTCATCATTCTCCCCTTCTTGGCTGCAAGTCATCCTCGACTTGTTCCTGTGGCATCTAAAAGTGCTTGCCTCGATGTTGGGACACAAAGCGACTTGTATGCTGCAAAGCGAGAACCAGCAATGCTCCCCTTCTTTTGGGTGACCCTGTTGCTTAAGAGAAAATCTAGAAGGACTTTGCGAGACATTGTTAGCATTAGTGCAGCCCCCTATTTTATCATGGTCATTTAACCCAAATGGAGACTTCAAATCTGAGCAAATATAAATTCTATGCACCAAATATTGTATTTCGCTATCATATTTACCAATTGCATGAAGTAAACAATGATTAAAACTTGGCAAATCAGATTTGTCATATAATTTATTCACCAAACTTTTCAGGTCACAAAGAAAATCAAATTCGATATAACCTAAACAATTTGAAGAAGATATAATTTCAAACTCCTCTTTCTCACTAGTAATGCAATGAACACGCCTTGTGTCAGCATGTGTATAATCAAGAATAGAATCATCATCTCCATGTACTAGGTGTGTTGTAGATACGAGTGAAGCGTGATCATACTCACATGGACTGATTTCAGCATTGAGTTTGTTGCTTTGCCGACTCACCTTTGACATTGCGAGTCTCGCACAATCATTCTTTTCACACTTTTGCGGCGCATGTTGTTGCTCACATTGCTGAATGCACTCAAATATATTCTTCTTTTCCTCCTGCAAAGTGTTATGAACAACAAGGGGAAAAAGAGAGTGCTCTAACTCTAGTAAAGGTGCTGCAATCTGAGAAGAAGTGTCACTCTTATTCACAACTTGTGGCATAGGAATAAACGAAGCATCAACATACAACTTCTCTTTATCACAAGGAACAACATGCAATTCATCTTCTGACAAACTAAAATCAGCAATAGGTTCAACAGTTTCATGCTCTTGTATAACATTTATAGCGGTCAAATTTTCAACATTATGGGCCTCATCATTCTTGCAAGTATTCACAGACAATAAAATTTCCTTTTCAGCACTCACAGCAAGCCAAAATAATGAAACAATATTATTGTATGATTTGCCAACTAATATGGTTTGAATTTCAGAATTGAGCCCTTTCTTAAACTTACTCATAACTTTCTCCATGCATTCATCTAATCCACCAAACATGACACAAATCTTAAAGGTATGATAGTATTCCTTGACAAAGTCCTACTACCTTGCTTCAAGTTGTCTAATTTTGCAAGCAACCAATCAGCATAATATTCAGGAACATATTCATTACGAAAACGTATTTTAAAATCTTTCCAAGTTTGTGGAACTTTGTTGTGCCTACAAATATGTTTCCATGTAGTCAAAGCATAATTTGTTAAAGCACTAGAAGCAACAAAAATCATTTGATGTTCAAACAAGTCATACTTATCAAATTCTGCGTCTACCTTAAGCTCCCATTCAATGTAAGCATGAGGATCAAACATACCAGCATATAATGGTAAGTGTTGAATGATATCTTGAATGTGAGGGTCTTGCTTCCACTGCTCAAAAATCTTTGTAACACCTGCCATGATTAGTAGAAAACAAGAAACACACGAGTAATAATTTTCTCCTGTCAACTACTAGGATGGGCGGAGTGTAATTCTCTCAAACTGAACTTGTTCAAACAAGCTCTTACAAGTTCTTACCTTGCTCGACAGGAGGGGACAGCCACCAACAAGTCTGCAAGCCTGGGATAAAGTGTATCGGTGCCACAGCAACAAAACCTGTCAAGTTGTAGTCGAATATGTGGAGCTATAGGTGGGCTGACACAAGGAATGACTAGCACCACAATAGTTAAAAAAAACAAGTTGAATAATCGTTCAACGGCGGTACTATGCTGGCCCTAGACTAAACCATGCTAGAGACGTGAGCCTAGGCACAAAGGTAGTCACTGAAAAAGAACAACTAGCACAGCACAAGTAAAACAACCGTTTCAACTTACTTCTCTTCTCTTCTCTTCTCTTCTTTTTTTTGTTCTTCTCTTTCTAATCTCTTTTTTTTTCTTCTCTGATTTTTTTTTCTTCCTCTCTTTTTCTTTCAACTTTTTTTTCACACAACTAAACTCTATTGCTCAATATCAAGCCAAATCAGCACAAAAGGAAAAGTACACAGATTGCAGATCGCGGATCTCGTGGACAATTGCGGATTGCTCAAATGGAATTTCGAGGCAAGGTTAGATCCGTTGGAAAGAAGACAATGTAAGCTTTCCAGATTGTATTTAAACACCTCAATTGGAGATCATATGAATCCGTGGTGGCAAAAGTGAAACGAGAGATGTATATGGTGACGCGAATTTCGTGACTAAAACGTGATAGAACTCAAAACTCTAAAGGAATAGACACTAAGACCAGCAACTTGACACGACCGATGCAACCAAAAACTCAACAAGCCCTAACCATGCAATGCTAGTAAAGGCTCAAAGGGTTTATGGGACAACGGATAATCTAATCTACTATTTTTTTCAGGGCTTTTCTGGACTATAGGAAATTAAATACAGCAAAGGATTGGAAACTCTCACCGAAGAACCTCGCTCTGATTACCAACTGATATGAACCCGCTAGGGTTTGTTCCCGATCTTTCGATGAGAGGTGTGGGGATAATTCGATTGAAGGAGACGACGTTCACGGCCCGACTACAACCTGTCCAAGGATGCGCCTTAGCAACCGATACACCACCTCCTATGGCTGCCGCGATCTTGTGGAGCGCGTCACCCGGCCACTAGGGCACCTATTCCTGCAAGCAATCGAAGAACTAGCAAGAACAAGTATTAAACAAGTACTGAAATTACTAGATGGGAATGAAAGATTCAATTCTCAAACTCAATATCCAACAACGGTGGGGTTCCGTAGAAAAGGAGGCGACCGGCGCTCTCACAAGCAAGTAGCAATGGCTAAACTTGATCTAAACAAAACCCAATCTGTTTGTGACGGCTATGGGGGTATATGAGAGGGTAGGGGCACGACCAAGACCTGGTGGGGGTCGTGCTCCAACCCTAGGACGCGCCCCTATGGGCTCCAACATGATACATGGGCCAACAGGCCAAAACCGGGCGACGTAACACCTTGACAGATTCTGGACATCCACTTCTTTCGACGATTCCCGTCGACTCAGATATTATTTTGGCATGAGACCGGTGCCATTGGAAGCTCTATCAAATTATATTTCCAACCATATAAATAACGTCCCAAACGGTCTCCGTATGAGGTCGTGGCGTCCGTTGCAACTTTGCCTAGTCGTGCAGTCCGAATCCAGCGTCCAAAACGTGTTGGCCTTGATCTCTTTCCATCTTTGGGCCAAAAGTGACGTGGTGGCTTGGTGGAGGACGTGTGGAACACTTGGACTTGGTCCCCAATCAACTTCTTT
Organism: Cenchrus americanus; assembly: GCA_947561735.1. Classification (NCBI taxonomy): domain Eukaryota; kingdom Viridiplantae; phylum Streptophyta; class Magnoliopsida; order Poales; family Poaceae; genus Cenchrus; species Cenchrus americanus. Next base: position 69,597,524 of record OX387242.1, read on the forward strand.
GGTCCTCCATGCCTTCCATGTGTGTTGAGCACCCTTTTTGATCCACATAAGTATTTCTGAAAATGACAACCAACAAACATCATAGTGCAGCAATAATTCATCAAATGTATTGGATACAATGATGATAAGGAAATGGTTCACCTTATAATAAAAGCATGCTATTATGGTCATATCCGAGACGGTGATGTCCTCATCAGCCTCCCTCCGCACGCTCCTCTTCTTCCTCCCTCGATGGTCGATGCCGCGCCGCCCGCTCCCTTTTTTCCTGTGCTCACCGCGACACCAGGCACCCTGCAGCCACGTCCTCCGCACCAGCGCCGCCGTTGCCGCCACCTTCTCTGCGCCGCGCCCCGCCCTCGCTAGATCTAGCCACACTACCTCCTCCACGTCCGCCTTCCGCTCGGCCCCACGGCGCGTCCGCTCCGCGCCCCCGCACATCACGCCCGTGTTTACCCTCGCACGTCCTCCGCCGCTGGCGCGGGCCATTCCGTACGCGTCCCCCTCTGCGCCCCCTTCGCCTCCTCCACCACGCGACTGCGCCGTCCGCACTCCGCCTTTGCCTCCTCCTCAATCCACAACACGCCCGTCCACCATGTCGCCGACGCGCTCCCTCCGCCTCCCCCTTCGCACGCAGCCTCCGCCTACTCCTCGCAAATCTTTCTGACCCGCCTTGCGTCGCTGCCGACCCCAGTCCTCTCTGCGCTGCTGTCGGGACCCGTTTTCACCATCCTTGCTGTCCTGCGCAGCCTCCCCCCGGTCACCCATCCTCCGAGCCGCCGGGTTCCACTGGTCGGCCCAGCCGTCATCGCACCCCGCGCGCAGGCCGTGGTCACGGCCATGAAGCTGAAGTTGTTCAGGGTTGAGTCGCTGCCTTGCTCGTCGCAAGCCGACGGATGGCGCCCCATCATCTTGCCGCTGAGTCGACATCTCCGTTGGATTGATTCCATCGCCGCACAGCCACATCTCTGGTCTCTACATCGATGTCGTCACCGCCGCGCAGCCGGGTCTCCGAGTTGACGCAGGAATTGGATGAGGAATCCACGGCATGGTGCCAATGGCTAGTGGTGGCTCTACCCTCTCCGTTGTGCAGCGCAGGCTGACCTGACCCCACGGAGGTCAAGGCTGCTGCTCTGCGCTATGGAGGAGGAGAGAACGGACCACGGAAGTGGAGGTCAGATGCGGCTAGACAAGCTGCCAGAAACCCTAGCTCGGGATGTCGTCGTCCTCACCGGGGCCTACGCATCTGCCGTCAATCCCCGATTCACTGTCAAGGTCCAACACTGCCTGATCCTCCCACCACGGCAATTCCGTAAACAGCCACGGAAATTCCATCAGATTGACACCTATGCCGTAATCCACCACGCCTCCTCCACTTTGCTTAGCCCTCAGTTTGTGGTCATCAAGTACCTCTATTAAGCCTGTGCTCTTACAATCTGATCAGGCGACCACTTTTTGAAGGACCGATACGGCGAACCAGAGAGGGGGGGGGGAGTAAATGGGAGCCGATAAAAATTCTTCTCGAAGGAGATGGAAACTCCAACAAGATGAACACGGCTTCCAACACACGTCTCCGACTCACTACCCAAGTTGGTCAAGCCCACGTAACCACTGGAGTGCCACTGGACCTAGGAACCAACACACAACCTTCCGACCCGAGAACGCAGCGGAACACCAAACCTCGAGTCCACTGACCAACACCGGTCAGACCGGTGAGCACCACCGGTCAGACCGGTCCCTACTGGTGAGAATTGACAACTTCCACTAAGTGGCTTCACACCGGTCAGGCCGGTGAGACACACCGGTCAAACCGGTCCAATCCTGAAAGCCCCCAAATCACCAACAGGCCTACCGACCTCCAAACTGACCCAAACTCGAAACAGCGGCAACACAGGACAACAGCGAACACACCCAGACGTTCACCCGAGCGAAAACCCACCAAGGGTTGCACCGGTCAGACCGGTCAAGAGCACCGGTCAGACCGGTGTAGCCTGGGCAGGTCGGGATGAACAACACCCGCGGGTCAACTCCCCCAAATCCAAACCTCGATCTCCCGAATCACTCCACAGACTTGAACAAGACTTTGGGGATAATATGAACACCTCATGTGGAGTGCATAGCCAAGTTTAATCCCACCAAAACTTGTCCAAAAAGGAGGAATCGAAGAAATCCCGCCAAGAACACCTCTAACCCTAGAACTCGGAAAACCCCAAAATCAAGCCCCTTTACTCACGGATTTGGGAGGGGAATCACAGCCCAAAGAACCACGAAGGGTTCCCACAAATTCCCCCCATCAAATCCCCAAGAGCAAGGTCCCGAAAACAACCCAAAGAAATCACCAAGAGAGGGCTCCGAAAATCACCACCAAGAACAACCGGGAACAACACATCGAAACCTTGAGGAGTCACGCCGAATCATCTATACATGCCACAAAGGTTCATACAAGGTCTAGCTTGCCGCCCGATCATCCAACCCTCTCAACAAGATCTCACCATGAAGCTCTCAAGGTAGTCCTATGGAAATCCTAAGAAAATAGGAAGGGAAAATAGGAAACCAAAATGAACTAGGGTTCCAAGAGCTTGGCTGCCATCCTCTCACCTCTTGGGTTATATGGAGGCAACCGAAAGTCTAAAATACCCTTTCCTAATAACTAGGGATACATGCCCCTCAAGGGCGGTTTTGGAAGTCTTGAAGCTTTCTCCATCGGACGGATGCCCGGCGACCGCAACCTGCTTAGCCTCGACGCAAGCCTTGCGATCCCGACGCGTGTCCTCCGCTTCGAAGATTCCGGACTGCATCTTCACACACCGGTCAGACTGGTGCTCCTCACCGGTCAGACCGGTACCAACCGGTCAGACCGGTCAGACCCACCGGTCAGACCGGTGCGGGCTGCTTTGCGCACCGCCGCAAAGACCGTCTTCGGTTCTTCGGTCTTGGCTTTGTGCATCAACCAAGGAACCCAATGGTTTTCTGGTGAACCACCGGAAACCCCGCGAACTCGGTGTAGCCTCCACCAATCTCCACTCATGACTCGTCTCCCACGTAGTCCCAACTCGACCTTGGTTTTGAGGCTCAACCAAGAAACCGTCCATGACTTCAACTTGTTGTTCATGCCACCATGCGGCTCGCACTTGACCCCGCTGGACACCGGGTCCCTCGAACGAAGCCTACTTGTCTTCTCCACACCTGGAGGCCTCACCGGCAACGACCTTTCGCGCTTGTTCTTCACCTGCACCAACACCAGTCAAGCCGCAACCTGCACTTGCAATACTTAGCCAAGAATCAGTCCACACAACGTTGTCAATCACTCATCACACAAGGAAGCGACCATCCACCGGTCCTCGAACCACACATGGTCCTCACTTTTCCCCAAGTTGCTTTATCTGATTTTTTTTGTATGCAGTGCTTGCAAGCATTTGAGGAGACATCACAACGGAGCCTATCCAGTGTTTGCAGGCAAACACAATGCATTGACTTCTTACTGAAATGTTCGGTTCAAAACCTTAAAGAAGTCATCTTTGCTGGTGAGGATTTAGTACATTTGCTATTTTGATTCCTGCTTCCATGTTTTAGAGGGTTGCAGTGTCAGCTGTCGCAAATGCATGCAAAATGGTCCCTACAGGTTGCTCCCATTTTATTTTGAGTTGTAGAATTTTGGAATTTCTTAAACAAGTATGGCTAAGCCTTTCAGGCAAACAAATTAGACTCATATGCTTATTGTTGCCTCTAGCACTGCACCAAGGAGAGTTATTTCAAATTACTTGATTTAGTGTTAGCATTTTCCTATGTCTGCTTTCTGCAATTCAGCTATCTAAAGGAGCCTTCTTAAATTTCTGAAGTATTAAAGGTACATGTTTCTTTGCTGGTTTCAAAAGCACATACGCCCAATATCATGTGATCGATGTCCCTCTCCTTTTATGTGTTTTTCCATGCTACAAAAAACTACAAAAGTGTGTCTGCTTTCCCTATTTTTTCAGGTTACTAACAATGTTGTCTACTCCCAGCGTTAAACTTTGCACATGGAGTCTCCAACACGGTATGGTGAACACACTCTCTTCAAATAATTTATCCAAATCTATCACATATGTTATTTATTAGACAAATTCTAAATGTCTCATTTGATACATAACGACTTACCAGCATTATCCTCACTTTCACTTTCACTATGCTTATACATCTAATGTTAATATTGTCCTTATGCCAAGCTCAGGGCGCTCAAATAGTCCAGCCATATTTAGGTTGGTGCTATTTTTCTTCTGGTTTGTGGTTCAGATTTTAAGAAAATACCACTTGAGGCTAAATTTGTATGAGGCTTGGTTAGAAGGCTAAATTTGTATCTGTGGTCTACCCTTACTAATTTAATTCATTTCATTTTAGAGAATGTTGTGCATAACTACTTTTGGATTTGGATAACAGAAGAAATAGTTGGTTCTCAATTTCTGGCTGTGGCATGACATCTATATCCTTAAATATAGTTGATTTCAGTACATAAGAATAATGTTGTGGGTGTGCTATTTAAGAGAAGCCAGCTTCACAACTTACCTTTCAAACCTCGTACCAATGCTGCAAGATATTGGTTCTTGGAGGTCCTTACTTTTTATTTGTCATATTTTATTTTACCAATCTATGCCCCACTTAGCTCTTTTGTTTTACCAAAAGATGTGAACTGGATCTATGGAACAAGGTGGAGGTTGTGCAAATTCTGCAAGAGAACAGGGTGAGTTTCGATTATGCAAATTTTACAAATGCACATGGAAGAGTTTTTTGTGTTTCTTGATTCTCAGATGATAAAGTTTCACTGATGATGATCGAGATTAGACTATTCACTGCATATAGTATGTTATGTCATTGGTTTTGAGAATAAAAGTAAGTAGAGTTGTAAATCCAAGAGGAAGTAAACTAAGGCCAAGATTTACCAAACAGAGGTGTGTCATATCTGGCAAGTAACTCTGTTCATTTAGTGACTGCTTGCAATTTCCAGTACTACTCATTGATTGTGAAAAATTGAAAATATGTATGGTCTGATAGTAAATGTGTCAAAATAATGTGACAGTATTGCAGTCCTACTATCTTTTGAAATTGCATTTTTGTATTTGATTATTTCGATCTTCTTTAAGAGAGGTCACACTCACCGGTACTTTCTTCACAACAATTTCCAGTAGCTCTCCAGTAGTTTAAATATGTGAATAATATGATAATATTGCAGTTCTACTACCATTTTAAATTACACACATTTTGTGATTGGTATAGTTTATTGGTTTGTTTCCCGAGGTACGCAGGTGAACTATCAGGCATTTTCAGTGCCGCAGTTCAGTGCGACAGGGATCAGGCAGGGTCATTCAGCATTACCGTCTACTTGCAGCTTATGTTCTCAGGTTCAGGTTATTCTTTTGATTCGGATGGGTGTAGGCTAGCAGCTTTTCTTTGTTGTTCTTGTGAAATGTCTCTTTTATGCTACATGATTGTAGTTTAGTTTGTTTAATCATGCATGGTTTCCTTGGCTAATGATTTGGGTAGCTAATTAGCCTTTTAATCTGATATGCTTAGTCAGTAATTGAGGACGGCAGACTTGATCTGGTAACTGTCCCCTGATCTGCATGTTTGCTCTCGATCTCGCAGTCCTAACTTATCCTATGATTTTATTTACATACTTTGAGTTTGACCAAATACGTTTTGTTCTTGCTCAAGAGATAATTCAACAGTCCACTTTTCTGATAGGATTTTTCATTAGCATTTTTTTACAATGACGAAATCTGATGGAAGCAGAAAGGTTCAAACTTTTTTAAAGGCTTTTCTGGTGACTGAATTACTATCGATTACCAATTGCAGACACACTGTTTAGAAGCTTGATGCACCACACTTATCCTCATGGCCAGAGAAGCTCATTGATGTCGCCTGGATTGACGCCGAGCACAAGCTCACCGATGAATCTTGTGTCATCTTATTTGTGAACTAATGCATCAGAAAATGGAACATATGCCATCAACAATGTGCTGACACAGATCAAGGAGCATCTGGGTCTGGCGATTGGTGTCGGTGTTTTAGACCGGCAACCTACCAAGGGGAGTACCTGAGGTAGATGAATGTGGCCTCGCCGAGATCGGTAACTCGAAGGAAGAGACACGTGGCACACAATTTAGATAGGTTCGGGCCGCGAGGTGCGTAATACCCTATGTCCTGTATGCTGCGTAGCTCTGGATTGATTGGGTGTGATTACAAGATGATGCATATGAGAGAGAAGGTCCCTGCCTCGCCTTATATAGTCCGGGAGGCAGGGTTACAAGTCGGTTCAGGGAGAGAGTACTAGTCGTGTACGTCTAGGAGTTCTCTACTACAAGCCGAAAGTCCTCAAGAATACTTGAAGCATCCCGAGGCTGGAAGGTACTCCAGCTGATCCTTGAGTAATCTTGAAGTCTTCTCGAGTAGTTCCCAAGCGTCCTCAAGTTCCACTCTTGAAGGTCTTCAATAATACTCGCGTTGTCTTGAAGCCGAAATTTATATGGAAGTGCGATTGCAAAATCGCACTCCATATGGAGTAGCCCCCGAGCCTTAGGTTTAGTCGTAGACTCTGGCTGAGGGTCAATCTGAAGTTCTGGCAAGATTATCTCGCAAAATCTGGAGAAAAAACCGAAGGACACGTGGCACGGAGCCCCTGAGCCTTGAGTCGAGTACTTCCTCTCGAATTGGAGGGTCATCTTGAATGTAGAATGTAAAATGAGTTGCTCTTGAATCTTATCGCTACTCAGGGAGTTGAGTAGATGTAGCCGAGCCCCCGAGATAAGGCGCATCGACTACTGGAAGTTGAAAGGTCAGGCGGTTGCCGCTGAGTCAGCTGCCGATACATATACATCCGGCCATTGCGGAGCCGCCAGTTGACTTATAAATAGAAGCCAAAACCCTTAGGGTTTTTCATCCCCCACATTCGCAGTCACTCATAGCAGATCGAGCCAAGAGTCCGCCGCCAGTGCACATTGCCACCGCGCTGTAGACCGTAGATCCACGCGCGCCGCCGCTGCTTGCCTCTGTGCACAGCCCCTGAGCGAATGCGAGTGAAGAGCCACTGCCTTTTCAGAATGAAGCCTTCCCCGTCAAAGAGCATGAAGACCGCCGCCGGAAAAAAGAGATCCCGTGAAGAGGCTGCTGGATCCGCCGGAGGGTCAACGCCGCTGGTATCTCCCCCGCGCCCGAATCCAAACAAGGAGTGGAAGAAATCCAAGGCGAAGACTGAGGACCTTTTTGCGCTGTTGAACAGCGGGTTTCTCCGGGAGAAGGAGGTCGACATGTGGCGAGCCACCGCGGGGGATCCGTGCCCGATGGAGAAAAACCCCGACGAGATCCTGATGTTCGCGCGATTCGTGGAGCGCGGGTTGGCTCTCCCAGTGAGCGACTTCTTCAAGGGTCTTCTCGATTATTACGGTATTGAGTACCTCAAGTTGAACCCCAATGGCATCTTCCACGTATTTGTCTTCGTCCATTTCTGCGAAGCGTTCTTGGGGATCAAGCTCCACTGGGTGCTGTTCCGGAAGTTCTTCCGTGTGAAACCCCAATGAAGCGCCAATGATCCAAGAGTAGTCAGAGGGGCTGGCATCCAAATGCGCGAAGACGCCACTGAGCAGTACTTGGCGTACAAGTTGCTCGACTCCAACCAGGACTGGAAGTCAAAATGGTTCTATATCACCAACCACCACCCGGAGCTGCCGAAGACAAGCGGGAAGCAGCCGAAGCACCGGCCCTGGTGGAATACGGAGCCAACAATGCAGGAGGGTATCCAGCTCCCCGAGCTGCTGCTGAAGATCAAGGATTTGAGAGAAGCCGGGCTGAGGGCCGAACATGTGGCATTCAGCTTCATGAAGAGGAGGGTGCAGCCACTGATGGCTCGCGACACCCTTGGCTACCAGTACACTGGCGAGGACGACACGTCGCGGATGCCCGGCGATGAAATCGATGATGATTACATCGTCGAGAGGCTGGGCAGGATCTTCAAGGACATGCTGGCGTACACGCCCTGTCCGGTCCCCGAATACTCCACCGCTCATCCGTCGAACGAGGTCAGTAGTCGCACTTAGTGTCCGAGTACTGATTATGTGGTAATAGTCGTGCTCACCCGATGTACTTGTTGCAGGATGATATTGTAAAGTTTGTCTCTGAGCCGGCTTCGCCTCCTCGACTTGTGAATATCCCAGAGGAGGGGAAGGCAAAGCCAAGGAGCGCCGCGAAGTCAGCGAAGGTGACGACACCGTCATCATCGAGGACACGTCCAACGAGTAAGACAAGGAGATGCTTCAGGAGCGGTTCCAGCTGCGGTCGAGGTTCAGCCGCCCAGGACTTCCCAATGTCCCCGTCATCCATGATCCTCCGACTAGCTTGGAGGCTAGTCTGCCTGCGCCGCCGAGGAGGCCGCGCAACGTGGCACGCAAGCGCGTCGCCAAGAAGTTGAAGGTCACTGAGACTACATCTCAAGAGGTAAACTCCTCGAGTAGAGTAGTCGAGTACTTGTCTTGCAATGTTGTGTATGCTGACAACTGAATTCCGAGTGCTTGCAGGAGATTCCGCCTTCCGACCCCGTAGAACAAGGGGGCGAAGGCGACTTGGAGACGGTGGGAGAGCCGGCTGAAAGAAGCCGCAGCCTAGCCCCTACCATGGAAGAGCTCGTGTCGCAATTGACATAGCAGTCGACTACAGTAGTCGAGCCACAGGCGCCAGTCGTCGAAAGCAGGACGGAACCGGACGCAGCCCCTACTGCTGAAGAGCCAGCGGCAACTCAAGCCGAAGAAGAGGCGCCCGCCGAAGCCAGGCTTGTTGACATTGCCATCATACTTGGCGCCCCGACCGTGACTGTTGCCCGGTCGAGCTTGTAAGTGAAGATCTTTCCCGAGTAGTACATGTAGCTAGGTAGTCTTACTTGGTTGACCACCAATGATGTACTTTGCAGGAAATCGACAGACTTGTCCTAAGAGGGAGATGAACCCAGCGCGGCGGTGGCTGAAAAAGATTCCACACCTGCTGCCGAGGAGTCCGCTCCCCTCCCCCAAGCTGAGACCGTGACGCTGGCCGTAGAGGCTACACTGCCGGAGGCCAGCATAGTAGAAGGTAAGTGTACTGCACAGACACAACCTTCCTCGAGTAGTAGTCGTAGCCCCTGGGAAACTAATCCCATGTGTCTTCTGTTGACAGGGGCCGAAGTCGAGGGAAGTACCATCCCCGAGGTTGTGCCCGTTGAAGGCGTGATGCCGGAGACCCAAGAAGCTGCCGGAGCAGCAACCGAGCCAGCGGAGATAGCCGGCGGGGAAGCCCCCGGGATGGCCGAAGAGGTGCGCGATGATGTGCTGTCGGAGTCAAACCTGGAGGTAGTCATTCGTTCACCAGAGATTCAGGATGCAGAGCCGATCCATTCGGCGCCAATGTCCGAGACCGCCACGAGTAGTCGTGGTGGAATCGAGCTTCTGGCGGACGATCTTGTCGACCCAGCAGCAGTAGCGCGCAACTTGGAGGCGATGCGACGGGCCGAGCAATGGATGAAGGTAAATTGTCAGTGCCCTTGAATAGTCAATCTGCCATGAGTGCTGAGTACCCGAGTAACAAGTGTTGTTTCCTTCAGGATGTCGCGGAGAGATCCCGACAGAAGTCTGAAATGCTCCAGGGATATGGCGATACGATGGTCTGGGCAGAGTCACTGGAGAAAGAACTCACCAAGGCCAGGAAGCACTCCGCCATGCTCCAGTCGAAGCTTGATGGTGCTTTCGCCCAATACCATAATGAAGTCCAAGATATGCAAGCGAAGAGCGACGAGCTGGTGCGTAAGAACAAGTCGCTCCGCAATAAGAACAAAGGTATGCTGCTGACTTGTCGAGTACTTATTTGGAAGTACCCTGTAGTAGTCTGTCATCGCCTCCTTTGCTGTTTGCAGAGCTTGAGACCCGGGTTGAGCAGCTCAAGGCGTCAAAGACTGACATGAAGAATCTCTTCTACTGGGAGAAGGAGGTCCGTGAGGTACTTGAGTATGATTATAAGCAATTGGCTCATGAGTGCGATAAGCACATGGAGCTTCGGAGTGCCTCGGATCGTGATCTTGTCAACTGCTACAAATCTCTGCAGAAGCTGAACGAAGATTGTGAGAAGTTGCGGGGACAACTCAAAGAACTTGAAGAAGCCGCACTTCCCATTGCAAGGCTGCTGGTGCCTCATCCAGGCGGACCGAAGATTGCTCTGTTGGTTGACCGGTTGAGAGAAGCTCCCAGTCGTCTGGTGACATATGTCAAGCATCTGGCGAAGTCCATCCCCAATCAAGGCTTGGCGTACATGAAGTCGTACTTCCCCAAGGCTCCGGTGGACATAGTCACGGGTGGACTAGCCGCCAATTGTACTGATGAGCAATACGCGGAGCTCCTGGAGCAGATGGCGCCAATAGCTGAACAAGTCGCCGAGAAGCTGAACCTCCAGTAGTCCTGTAGGGTTAGCTTGTAGCAAAAGTTGTATATAAACAAAGTTGTAATGAACTTGTTTGAATATGAATGAGAAAAATTCCATAAATGAGTACTCGTTGTCGCGAGATATGTATGCGGAGTGCCCATGTTGTGGAGTTGTGCGAGTAGTAGTACTCAACGATAGACTCGTTGAGAGAGACACACTAAATGAGTTGATTGATAATCAAACTTTATTACTGAAAATGTACACCAGGATGGCCAGGGCCGTTTACAAGTGTAGTCGCCAGGACCCGGAGGCCGCCTACGGCTAAGTAGTGCTAGAGCGCGTAGCCGCTTACAGCAGTAGATCCGTTAGTAGCTATATAGGCTGGATCTAGAAGTACATGGTCTCTTGATAGACCGCTGCTACAGTCCTTTGATGCTCTAAGCAGCCCGAGATCCGTTAGTAGCCGTTAACCCTGGATCTTGGAGTAGGGTAGTACAGAGACTAGTGCCTGGACCCGGGGACTGCTTACAGCAAAGGGGTCTTGAGGTAGTCGTGTAGACTTGAGCCCGCAGAGTAGTCGGGAGACTACGCATAGAACCAACAGAGCTGGTCGACGTTCCATGAATTGCTGATGTCTTCGCCGTCCAGTGTCTGGAGGCGGTAGGAGCCTGGTCCGGTCACCTTTGCAACTGTGAAGGGACCTTCCCATGGCGAGCTGAGCTTGTGTAGTCCTTCCGTGTTCTGGATGCGGCGGAGGACGAGATCACCAACATTGAAGGAGCGTTCCTTGATGTTGCGATCATGGTAGCGTCAGATACCCTCAAGGTACCTAGCTGATTGGACGAGGGCGGCACAACGAGCTTCTTCGAGTCTGTCGATGTCAACTCGCCTGCTATCTTCAGATATGCCTTCGTCGTATTGCTCTACTGCCGGCGAATCCCACATGACATCGGCAGGTAGAATAGCTTCGGAGCCGTAGACCAGGAAATATGGTGACTATCCCGTCGTCTTGGAGGGTTGAGTACGCATCCCCCAGAGTGCGTTGGGTAGTTCCTTGATCCACTTGCCTCCTTTTGTATTAGCAGCATCGTGCAGTCGCTTCTTGAGAGCGTAGAGTACCATCCCATTGGCGCGCTCGACTTGTCCATTGGCCTGTGGATGGGCGACTAAGACGTATCGGACATCGATCCCGCTGTTTTTGTAGTACTCCCAGAACTGGTGATTGTTGAAGTTAGAGCCCAGGTCTGTGATGATGCGACGGGGTAGTCCGTAGCGATGCACGGGTTCATCCAAGAAGTCGAGTACTCTATCGGCCTTGGGGCATGTGACCGGCTTGACTTCGATCCACTTGGTGAACTTGTCGATGGCCACCAAGACTCTGTTGAATCCTCCTGGCACAGTCGGAAGAGGCCCAATCATGTCGAGCCCCCAGCAGGCGAAGGGCCAGGTTGGTGGTATGGTGACTAGCTTGTAGGCCGGGACATGTTGTTGCTTGGCGAAGTATTGGCACCCTTGGCACCTTCTGACGAGTTCTTCGGCATCGCCCAGGGCTGTGGGCCAGTAGAAAGCTCATCGAAAAGCCTTGCTGACCAGCGTGCGTGAAGACGCGTGGTTGCCGCAGATGCCTTTATGGATCTCCTCCAAGATGCCCTTGCCTTCCTCTCGGGGGACGCACTTCATGAGTACTCCGGAAGATACACTCCGCCTGTAGAGCTTGTCTCCGACTAGGACGTAGGACTTGGCACGGCGGATGAGTTGCTCGGCCAAGTTATTGTCTGAGGGAACCTTCTGCTCGTGGATGTAGTCGATGAAGGGTTGTCGCCAGTCCATGTCTATCATCATGACCTCCTGGCCAGCTGGGGGAGGTGCTGGGTCAGTGGTCGGTGGTGCCGGCTCCGGGATGGATGGTGCGTGAAGCTCGTGGACGAAGACACCCGCTGGTACTTGAGCGCGAGTAGAGCCAAGCTTCAACAGGACGTCCGCTGCAACATTGTTGTCGCGGACGACGTGATGAAACTCGAGACCGTATATCTTGTTCTCGAGCTTGCGGACTTCTAGGCAGTATGCGTCCATGTTCTCCTTGTTGCGGTCCCAGGACTTATTGACTTGGTTGATGACCACTGCGGAGTCACCGTAGACTATTAGCCGCTTGATGCCTAGTGAAGCCACGAGGCGGAGCTCGTGTAGAAGGCCTTCGTACTCAGCTTCGTTGTTTGAGACCTTCCAGAAGATCTGCAGGACGTACTTGAGTTGTTCGCCCGTTGGGGAAATCAGGAGTACTCCCGCACCTGCGCCTTCAAGCTTGAGCGAGCCGTCGAAGTACATCACCCAATGCTCTAGGTGCTCAGTTGGAGTAGGTAGCTGATTTTCCCGCCACTCTGCCATGAAGTCGACTAGTGCCTGTGACTTGATGGCTGTTCGTGGCTTGAAGTCGATGTTGAGGACACCGAGTTTGACTGCCCATTTGGAGATCCTTCCAGTAGCATCTTGGTTCCGTAGGATGTCGCCGAGGCGGGTAGTCGGCGACAACGGAGATCGAATACTCCTGGAAGTAATGTCGCAGCTTCCGCGAGGTAATGAGCACCGCATACAATAGCTTCTGTGCTGGTTGATAGCGTGCCTTAGATTTCGACAGGACCTCGCTGATGAAGTAGACTAGTCGCTGGACTGGGTAGGCAAGGCCGTCTTCCTGCCGCTTGACAATGATGGCAGTACTTACCACGTGAGTAGTCACAGCGAGGTAGAGCAGTAGCTGCTCCTTTTTGCGAGGAGCTTTGAGGACTGGTGGCTTGGATAAGAAGTCCTTGAGCTGAGCAAGGGCTTGGTCTACCTCCGGAGTCCACGCGAACTTCTCTTGATGCTTGAGTAATTTGAAGAAGGGGAGCCCCCGTTCTCCAAGCTTCGAGATGAATCTGTTCAGGGCCACCAAGCATGTGGGAGCTTTCATGTTGGTGATGGCGGAGATCTTCTCGGGATTGGCTTTGATGCCGCGATGGCTGATGATGAAGCCGAGTAGTTTGCCCGACGGTACGCCGAAGACGCACTCATTCGGGTTGAGCTTCCAACGGTACTCTCGCAGGGATGCGAAAGTCTCTTCAAGATCGGCGATGAGCGTGTCGGAGTTTCTGGTTTTAACGACCACGTCGTCCACATAGGCTTCGACGTTCTTGTTGAGCTGCCTCTTGAAACAGGCCTGGATAGCTCGCTGGTAAGTGGCGCCGGCGTTCTTCAACCCGAAAGACATGGTCGTGTAGCAATACGTGCTAAACGGGGTGATGAACGCGGTCTTCTCCTAGTCTTCTTCCTTGATAGTGATCTGATGGTACCCAGAGTAGCAGTCGAGGAAGCAGAGCAGGTCGCAACCCGCCGTGGTGTCAATGACTTGGTCTATCCGCGGCAACCCAAAGGGGTCCTTAGGGCAGTGCTTGTTGAGGTCGGTGTAGTCGACGCACATCCTCCACTCGTTCGAGTTCTTCTTGCGGATGAGGACGGGGTTAGCGGGCCACTCAGGATGGAAGACTTCTCTGATGAAGCCAGCCGCGAGTAGTTTGGTGAGTTCCTTCTTGATGGCATCCCGTCTGTCGTCGGCGAAACGGCGGAGATGTTGTCGCTTCGGGGTAGCTTTAGGGTCGACGTTAAGTGAGTGCTCGATCAGATTCCTGGGCACCCCTGGCATGTCCGCTGGTTTCCACGCGAAGACGTCTCGGTTAGCCCGGAGGAAGCTGATAAGCACGTCTTCCTATTTCGGGTCGAGGCCCGCCCCGATGGTGGTGGTCTTGCTGCTGTCGCCTGTCCCGAGGTCAATCGTCTTGACTTGAACTTCCTCCGCTAGCTGAGGCTTGTTGGCATTGTCTGACTTCTCTGGGATGTCGAGTTCACTTGGGGCAAGCTTTTTGGATGCAGTGTAGATCTCCATCATTGCATTGGGTACTTGATTCATGGCTGCGAGTTCCACAGCTTCTGTGTCGCAGTCGAAGGATATCTTCAAGTCCCCTTGCAGCGAGAGTAGACTGGCCGGACTTGGCATCTTGAGTACCAAGTATGTGTAGTGAGGTATCGCCATGAACTTGGCGATAGCTGGTCTGCCGAGGATGGCATGATAGGAAGTCTCGAAGTCCGCGACTTCGAACTTGATGTACTCGGTGCGGTAGTTTTCCCTTGTCTCCCCAAAGGTAACTGGCAGGAGCACTGAGCCCAGTGGGATAGCCGCGTTCCCGGGGACGATGCCGTAGAAAGGCGAAGTGCTATTGGTGAGCATGTGGGTGATGTCGAGCTTCATCTTCTTTAGGGTCTTGGTGAAAAGGACGTTGAGCCCGCTTCCACTGTCGATGAGGACCTTGTTGAGTCTGGAGCCCGCGACTACTGACTTCAGGACGAGTGGAAACCGCCCTGGTTCAGAGAAGCTTGTCCATTGATCCACGTGGGAGAAGGTAATGGGTACCTCTGACCATCGGAGAGGGTTCAGGACCGGTGGTTCAATGCTTAGGACTTCTCGTCGGGTGGCCTTCTAAGCCCGTCGGTTGGGTAGTCCGCCGAAGAGGACGTTCACCTCTTGTCGGGTTCTTGGAAGTCGCTGTTGCCTTCGTTGGCCTTTTTTTCCTTTCTTGTCGTGAGGGTGTCGTGGTTCTGGAGTGTCCTTGAGTGCTCGCCGGAGTTGGTAGCATTGTTCGGTAGTGTGGTTGCCATCAAGATGCCATGGGCACTTCTCTTTCAGCAAGTCTTTGAAGCCGCCGGAGGTCTTCTTCGAGTTGTCTTTCGCAGGGCGCTGGATGAGGACCATGTGTGGTTCGAGGACCGGTGGATGGTCGTTTCCTTGTGTGATGAGTGATTGACAACGTTGTGTGGACTGATTCTTGGCTAAGTATTGCAGGTGCAGGTTGTGGCTTGACTGGTGTTGATGCAGGTGAAGAACAAGCGCGAAAGGTCGTCGCCGGTGAGGCCTCCAGGTGTGGAGAAGACAAGTAGGCTTCGTTCGAGGGACCCGGTGGCCAGCGGGGTCAAGTGCGGGCCGCATGGTGGCATGAACAGCAAGATGAAGTCATGGACGGTTTCTTGGTAGAGCCAAAACCAAGGTCGAGCCGGGACTACGTGGGAGCCGAGTCATGAGTGGAGATTGGCGGAGGCTACACCGAGTTCGCGGGGTTTCCGGTGGTTCACCAAAAAACCACTGGGTTCCTTGGTTGATCCACAAAGCCAAGACCGAAGAACCGAAGACGAAGCTGCAGCGGCGCCGGAGCCGGCCCGACCGGGTGGGGACCGGCTCGACCGGTGGGGAGCACCGGTCTGACCGGTGTGCGACGACGCAGTCCGGAGACTTCGAAGCGGAGGACACGCGTCGGGATCGCATGGCTTGCGTCGAGGCTACGCAGGGTGCGGTCACCGGGCATCCGTCCGATGGTGAAGACATGAAGACTTCCAAATCCGCCCTTGAGGGGCTTGTATCCCTAGTTGTTAGAGAAGGGCATTTTAGACATTCGGTTGCCTCCATATAACCCAAGAGGTGAGAGGATGGCAGCCAACTCTTGGAACCCTAGCTCATTAGTTTTTTTATTTTCCACCTATTTTCCTTAGGTTTTCGATAGGAATAGCAAGAGACCTTCATGGAGAGATCTTGTTGAGAGGGATGGATGATCGGGCGGCTTGCTAGACCTTGTATGAACCTTTGTTTCATGTATAGATGATTCAGTGTGGTTCCTCAAGGTTTGGATGTGTTTTCCCCGGTTGTTCTTGGTGGTGATTTTCAGAGCCCTCTCTTGGTGATTTCTTTGGGTTGTTTTCGGGACCTTGCTCTTGGGGATTTGATGGGGGAAATTTGTGGGAACCCTTCGTGGTTCTTTGGGCTGTGATTCCCCTCCCAAATCCGTGAGTAAAGGTGCTCGATTTTGGGGTTTCTTGAGTTCTTGGGTTGGAAGTGCTCTCGGCGGGATTTCTTCGATTCCTCCTTTTTGGATGAGTTTTGGTGGGATTAAACTTGGCTATGGATTCCTCATGAGGTGTTCATAATATCCCCAAAGTCTTGTTCAAGTCCGTGGAGCGATTCGGGAGATCGAGATTTGGATTTGGGGGAGTTGACCGCGGGTCTTGTTCATCCCGAGTCGCCCGGAGCTACACCGGTCGGACCGGTGCTCTTGACCGGTCTGACCGGTGCAAGCCCTGGTGGGTTTTTGCTCGGGTGAACGTCTTGATGTGTTCGTTGTTGTCTCGTGTTGCTGCTGTTTCGAGTTTGGATCAGTTTGGTGATCGGTTGGCCTGTTTGGTGCTTTGGGGGCTTTCAGGCTGCAATCGGTCTGACCGGTGTGTCTCACCGGTCTGACCGGTGTAGAGCCACTTAGTGAAAGTTGCTCAGTTTCACCAGCAGGGACCAGTCTGACCGGTGGTGCTCACCGGTCTGACCGGTGTGGGTCTGTAGACTCGAGGTTTGGTTTTCCGCTGCGTTTCTTGGGTCGGAAGGTTGTGTGTTGGTTCCTAGGCCCAGTGGCACTCCAGTGGCTACGTGGGCTTGGCCAACTTGGGTAGTGAGTCGGAGACGTGTGTTGGAAGCCGTGTTCATCTTGTTGGAGTTTCCATCTCCTTTGAGAAGAATTTTTATCGGCTCCCATTCACTCCCCCCTCTCTGGTTCGCCGTATCGGTCCTTCAAGTGATATCAGAGCCAGTTCGGGTCTTTGTTGACTCTAACCAGTCTAAGATCCAAGGATGGCGTACCAGGAACGGGGTTCGGGTCCTCCACACTTCGATGGCAAGAACTACCAGATGTGGAGCAAGCGGATGGGTGCATTTCTCCGCGGAAAGGGTCAGATCCTTTGGGATGTCACGGTGGACACGGGCTATGTCCAGCCAATGGACTTCCTCGCTCTAGGATCGAGGGACAGATTCGACGCCAACAATAAGGCGGTCGACTACTTGTTTCGTGCTTTGTGTCAGCCTGAGTTCGATCGGGTGCACACCGAGCACTTGGCTTGTAGGATTTGGGTGGTGTTGAAGGAGGCTCATGTTGGGAATGCCCAGGTTCGGGCACGGATGTATGCGACCTACGGAGAGAGTACGAGAACTTCACTCATCTCCCCGGTGAGTCCATCGATGCCTTGTTTCGAGAGGTTCACGGTGGTTGTGAACAACATGAGGGCCAATGTGGACGTGCTCCCGTACGATGATCATGATAGAGCGGTCAAGCTCTTACACTCTTTGGATCGTACGATTTGGGGCGGAAAGTTCGAGGCCATTGTGGAGTCGGAGAAGTATGACACTCTGACGGTGAACGAGCTGTTCTCGAAGCTCAAGTCGGCTGAGGTGGATAGGGGCATGAGTGCCAAGCTCGAGGGACCGACTGATTCCCATAGTCTTGCCCTCGTTGGTGGTTCCAAAGGAAAGGCTAACTCAAACCCATCCACCAGGATGTTCTCTTTTTCTTCTTTGATGTCTATGCCAGATGAGGAGTTTGATGACCTTGGAGAGGACGAGCTGGCGCTGTTGACGAGGAGGTTCGAGAGGCTGCATGAGAACCGGGTGAACATGAGGAGGAACACGAGGACGTGCTTCCAGTGCGGCAAGCCGGGACACTTCGTCGCCGACTGCCCGGAGAAGGTCGAGAACAAGGACAGCTACAAGCACAAGTCGAGGACGGATGGCAAGTACCGGTCGAGGCGCGACCACAAGAGCAAGCACAAGAACAAGTACAAGGACGAGCGACGATCGAGGAAGAAGGAGAGTCGAGGCAGGACCCGAGCGATGGTTGGAGCGAGCGACGTCGACTCCAGTTCCGCGTACTCCACCTCGAGCTCGAGCAGCAGTGAAGACGAAGGTGATCGTCGCAAGAACAAGAAGTCGTCCAAGAACCTGAGTGGGCTGAGCTGCTTCGCGAGAGATGGCTTCTGCACCATGGCACTGAGCTCCGGCGGCAAGAAGAGCAAACAGAGCGACTCGGACTCTGAGTCCGACGACGAGGTACGTGATGAACTTCCCTTTTTGCGCCAGGAGAATGAGAGGCTTGGCTCTTTGCTTGATAACCGTGATGACATGCTTAGAGAGGCCAAGAAAATGAGAAAAGAGCTTAGGGCTTCACTCGAGGATGCTAGGACTAGAGTGGCTGAGCTAGAGACACGGGTGCTTAATAGCAAGCTTGAGATTGATTCGCTTAAGGCTAGCCCTGTTGTTTCAGATGAGAATGATTGTGCTGATTGCTCCATATTCCTTGCTGATCTTGGTTTGTTTAAGGAGAAGCATGCCTCCAAGAGTGAGGAACTAGATGTGCTTAGGGTTGAAGTGGCTGAGCTTAAGTCTAGACCTGCTTTGCTAGGTGCTTGCACTTCTTGCCCTGTTTTGCATGCTAAGATTGATGAGATGCATGCTTACACTAGTTCTCTTGAGGCTAAATTGAAGGAACCCATGCCTACATCTTGCTCTACCTGTCAAATGCATGCATTGAAAATTTTGGAACTTGCACATTATGTTGATCGTTTGCAGGATGAGAATGATGACTTGAGGAAGTTGATGGGTTGGTTGTCCGGTCATGAGCCTCAGTTGAGGATGATGATCGAGGCCTTTAAGAGGCAAGATGGTGAGGGACTTGGGGCAAACAAGGTTGGTGAGGGAAGTGAAGAGAATATCCCGGAGCCACCAAAAACCCACCACAAGAATGATTTCCCTCCAAAACCCAACCATCTTAGGAACCGTCTAGACACAACCCCGGCTCCACCTCGTGTTTCCTAAACCCACAAATGATCTCCGAAAGCCTATCAAGTTTGTGAGCACTTCGGGGAAAGTGTTCTTTGGGAAGGAGAGTGAGAAGGCTAGCGGTGAGAAACCGGTGGAGGAGTTGAGTGGAGAGAACTCAAGTGAGCAGCCACATCCCAAGCCAAATCCTAAGCTTGTGAGGTTCCATTGTGGCTATTGTGGGAGAGATGGCCATAAGGAGGAGTTTTCCTTCAAGAGGAAGCGTGAGGAGAGAATGGCAAAGGAGTGGGCTAACAAGGACAAGTACCACCCTTCCGATGGTGTACTTGAGCCTCGTGTGCAGATGCCCAGGGCCAAGGCGAATGTGAGGACAGTTCGGGCTTGGGGAGAGCGGAAGGCTGTTGGAGGTGCTTGGCGTCCGGTGTCACACCGTGTGGAGCACCGGTCGGACCCGTGCGGGCCCGGACGAGCAAGCATTTTGGGTTTCGTGCTCGTACAGGTGCGAGGGTTGTTTCTGGAGGTCGTGGTTCTGGTGGTTGGGCTGGAGAGTTTGCAGGTGGTCAGGTTGCTAGGCGTTCTCCCCCTCGAGTTCACTACGGGGATGGGAGGAGTCGTAGCTTTGAGAAGGAGAGGAGGGATGGTCCACGGGTTCTCTTTCGTGGTTTTGGTCCTCCTCCAGGCAGAGAGGGGTGGTTCCCTCAAGGTGGTTACCGTGGTGGTGTTCGTGGAGGTAGCTTTGGTAGGAGAGATGCTTTGGTTGGTGCTGACCCCACTTTCGAGCAAATGGCTCGGCACTGGTTTTACTCTTTTGGTACTAACCCTAGTGCTGAGTCATTTGTTCGCACACGTGCTCGTTTTTGAATTTCAGGTGGGAGACTTGAAGAACATTTGGTTGATTGACTCCGGTTGCTCGAGGCATATGACCGGAGACAGGGGGTGGTTCTCAAGTCTTGTCCCGGTGGTGACGAAGAGGTACATCACCTTTGGGGACAATGGGCATGGGCGTGTGCTTTCAGAAGGTGAGATCAAAGTGAGTGACAAGATCACCCTGAGGCGTGTTGCTCTTGTTCAATCGCTGGGGTACAATTTGCTTTCTGTGTCCCAGTTGTTGGATGAGGGCTTGGAGGTGTTGTTTCGGCCAGGTGGTTCTCGGATTGTGGACTCTCGAGGGGACCTTGTCTGTATGGTCATTCCCGAGGGTCAGGTGTTTCGTGCTGATTTTTCTCAGTCTTCGGGTGTGGAGCGTTGTTTCTTGGTTGGTTCTTCGAGTGAGTTGTGGAAGTGGCATAGGAAGTTGGGTCACTTGATCTTTGACCTTTTGTCTCGCTTGAGTAAACTCAATTTGGTCCGAGGATTGCCACGGTTGAGGCTTGAGAAAGAGTTGGTTTGTGCGCCGTGTAGGCATGCCAAGATGGTAGCCTCTTCTCATCCGCCTCTCACCAATGTGATGACTGAGCGTCCATGCGAGCTGCTTCATATGGACCTTGTTGGCCCAGCTCGTGTGCGATCTGCGGGTGGGAAGTGGTATGTCCTTGTTGTGGTGGACTACTATTCTTGGTATGCTTGGGTGTTCTTTCTCGAGGATAAGGGGGAGACGTTTGGTTTTGTTCGAGATCTAGTCTTGAGGTTGAGAAACGAGAGGCACGGAGATGCCATACGAGCTATCCGCACTGATAATGGCTCGGAATTCAGGAACTCTCGTTTTGAAACTTTTTGCCATGACTTGGTTCTTGAGCACCAGTTTTCGAGTCCGTATACGCCTCCCCAGAATGGTGTTGTGGAAAGGAAGAACAGGACCTTGTGCGAGATGGTTCGGACGATGCTTGATGAGCATAGGACTCCAAGGAGGTATTGGGCTGAGGCGGTGAATACCGCGTGCTATGTGTCGAACAGAATATACCTTAGAGTGCACAAGAAGAAGACATGCTATGAGTTGATGCATGGTCGCACACCCAAGGTGAGCCACTTCCATGTCTTTGATTGCAAGTGTTTCATTCTGAAGAAAGGCAGGAAGTTGGATAAGTTTGAGGCTAGGTCTGTCGATGGCATTTTCTTTGGTTATGCATCTCACTCTAGAGCATATCGTGTGCTCAATCTTGAAACTAACCAAATCGTGGAGACTTGCGAGGTAACCTTCGACGAGACAGAGCCACGTAGTCAGCTTGTCTTTGAGTGTGCAGGTGATGATGAGCTTGGCGAGGAGATCTTTCAGGAGGAGGAGCATGAACATGGAGACGATGAGGATGGCGGTGCGGTGCCCCCGGCTGAACATGTACCCACTACTTCGACTACGATGATGGATGGACCCTCTGCTACACCTACGACGACAAATCAAGAACGAGGAGAAGCTGATGTTGAGGGGGAGGTAGCTTCGAGGCGAGAACCTCCCCGGCGAGTTCAAGTGGATCACCCAGCTTCGAGGATCATCGGCGACATGAATGAACGCACTACACGGTCGAGGGTTCGAAACAATTCCCATTTTGCTCATGCTGCGTTTGTTGCTACTTTTTAGCCCAAAGACATTGGACACACACTATCTGATCACAATTGGGTTAATTCAATGCATGAGGAGTTGGAGAACTTTGAGAGGAATCAGGTGTGAGAGTTGGTTGACCCTCCCCCAGGGTGTAAGCCGATTGGTACAAAGTGGGTGTGGAAGAACAAAGAAGGAGAGAAGGGTGAGGTTGTGAGAAACAAGTCGAGACTTGTTGCTCAGGGGTTCAGTCAGAAGGAGGGGATCGACTACGAGGAGACCTTTGCTCCCGTAGCCCGTTTGGAGGCGCTTAGGATCCTTCTAGCCTTTTCCGTGGCTAAAGGGTTCAAGTTACACCAAATGGATGTGAAGAGTGCTTTTCTGAATGGTGTGTTGGAGGAAGAAGTGTATGTGAGGCAGCCTCCGAGGTTTGAGAGCGAGAAGTACCCCCACCGGGTGTAAAAGTTGAGGAAGGCGTTGTATGGGCTGAAGCAGGCGCCTAGAGCTTGGTATGGCAGGTTGAGGGGGTTCTTGTTTGAGAGAGGTTTTGAGATGGGGAAGGTCGATCAGACCTTGTTTTTGCTGAGGCATGGCAGAGATATTCTGATTGTGCACGTGTACGTGGATGATATTGTCTTTGGTGGCTCGTCTAACTCTCTTGTTGCAAGGTTTGCAGATGATATGAGCAGGGAATTTGAGAAGAGCATGATGGGCGAGTTGCAGTTCTTCCTCGGGATACAAATCAAACAATCAAAGGAAGGAACATTTGTGCACCAGGGTAAGTACACCAAGGACATTGTGCGGAAGTTCAAGATGGAGGACTCCAAGGCTATGACGACGCCGATGAGTACGACTACAGCTCTTGATGCGGACGAGGAAGGTGAACACGTGGACCAGAAGGAGTACCGGAGCATGACCGGGTCACTCCTCTACTTGACGGCGACGAGGCCGGACATACAGTCCTCGGTGTGTCTGTGCGCTCGTTTTCAAGCGTCTCCGAGGACTTCGCATCGGCAAGCAGTGAAGCGAATTTTCAGGTACTTGCGTCACACTCCCGACTTCGACCTTTGGTACTCCGCGTCCTCTTCTTTGGCGCTTCATGGTTTTTCAGACGCGGATTTTGCCGGGTGTCGGTTGGATAGGAAGTCCACTTCTGGGACTTGCCAGTTTTTGGGTTCTTCTTTGATGTCTTGGTCCTCCCGCAAACAATCGAGTGTTGCTCAATCCACTACCGAGGCTGAGTATGTTGCCGCTGCTAGTTGTTGCTCTCAGCTCCTTTGGATTTTATACACCATGAGTGACTTTGGTGAGGAGTATACCCATGTCCCACTTCAATGTGATAGCACCAGTGCCATAAGCGTTGCAAAGAACCCAGTGCTCCATTCCAAAACCAAGCACATAGAAGTGAGGTACCATTTTCTGAGAGACAACGTAGAGAAAGGGAAGATAGCTTTGATCCATGTACCCACACATGACCAACTAGCCGATATTTTCACCAAACCCCTAGATCAAGCAACTTTCACTCGTTTGCGGGGGGAACTTGGTGTGTGTTTGATTTCTTGAGTTGGGTGTGTGGGAGCTCTCTTTGTAGCATATGTATAGCTTTCCTTTGTGCATTTCTTGCATTTGGCATGGCATATGTAACATGATGTATAGGCATCCGTGTATCTTAGATTGCATGCATTTTGTATCATATGCATTGGTTAGGAAAAGCTTCTCTCATACACATTGTTCACCATGGAATGAGATATATGTCTTTGTGAGCTTGTTTGGTATGATATGGTTAGTTTGGCTTAGCTCTTGATGATCTTGATGAATAATCCATGGTGATAGCTATGCTTTTGAAAATGTCATATGTATGCTCTCTCATGTGTAAATGCCTTTATATGATCTTGACATGTTTTAGTGGCTTTCTATGCTTAATTTGTGGTTGGATAGCTAGTTTATTGATCATATGGGGCCAAAGGCTCATTTGCCATCATGAATGTTTAGCCCTCTTGGTTTATCTTGTGGAGGGGCATAAGTTCCTTTTTGTCGCAAAGACATTTCATGTACCATTTACAAATCTGAAAATGAAATGAAAAATGCTTGGAAAATATGCTCCCATGTCATATGTGCTGAATTTAATTTTCTTTGGGTGCTAAACCGTTGCATGATGCCTACCAATGAGAAGTCTCATACATAGAAGTAGGCACATGGCTCGGTGGCTTTGACATGACATGAGGTGCTTGTGGGTGTTTGTGATGGTCTTATGATTAGAATGGCTGTCCTAGCATGAAGTTTGTGTGGCTTTGCCATTTTTGGTATGCTTTGATCATGTTTAGGACTTTGCTCATGAGAGGCAAGTTTTTCGCAAAATTGCCCAAATCCATCTTAGCTTCGTCCATTGGTTGTGCAACTTGGTGATCATGTAGTTGAGATCGATACGGAGCCGTAGAGTACCTAACTTGCTCATTTGGATGTGTGTAGCATTCTTTGTTGAATTTTGTCTATTTGAGAAGCTCTAGGTTGAAAGTGTTGCATTTTTGGCTTGATTCATGCATTGCCAACAAGGGGGAGAAGTTTGAGCTTGAAATGGCTTGCTGGACGTGTTTAGAAGGTTTTCAGGTGGTTTCGAGCCATTTCTGGGCTCTGTTGTTCACCGGCTTCGACCGGTCGGGGTCACCGGTCCGACCGGTGTGAGTGCTTGGTTCTGTTCACATGTTGCACACTGGTCCGACCGGTGGTGTTGACCGGCCCGACCGGTCAGGGCTGAGTTGTTGCGGCTGCCCTGTTTCAAGTGGTGTCTTGCATGCATTCGTCCAGGGGGAGGTGCATTGGTTCAGGGGGAGCTTGCATGTGTGCAGGGGGAGCTCTTTGTGGGTGTTCGAGCTTTGATTAGGTGGTTTGCGCTCTTTGCTTGAGCTTTGCTTTGTCTCGGATGTGTCGAGTCGTTGCCCTTGCCTAAGGGGTCCGAGATTTGTCTTCTTCAAGTGATCTTGCTCTTTGCCTTTGTTTGGCTTTCGATCGCTTGTTGGAGTTTCTTTTTGTTTGTTTCTTTTCTTTTTCTTTTCTCTCTTGTTACTTTCGTGTGGGTGTTGTCAATGCACTCATCAAGCGGGAGATTGAGGACCATGTGTGGTTCGAGGACCGGTTGATGGTCGCTTCCTTGTGTGATGAGTGATTGACAACGTTGTGTGGACTGATTCTTGGCTAAGTATTGCAGGTGCAGGTTGCGGCTTGACTGGTGTTGATGCAGGTGAAGAACAAGCGCGAAAGGTCATCGCCGGTGAGGCCTCTAGGTGTGGAGAAGACAAGTAGGCTTCGTTCGAGGGACCCGGTGGCTAGCAGGGTCAAGTGCGGGCCGCATGGTGGCATGAACAGCAAGATGAAGTCATGGACGGTTTCTTGGTAGAGCCTCAAAACCAAGGTCGAGCCGGGACTACGTGGGAGCCGAGTCATGAGTGGAGATTGGCGGAGGCTACACCGAGTTCGCGGGGTTTCCGGTGGTTCACCAGAAAACCACTGGGTTCCTTGGTTGATCCACAAAGCCAAGACCGAAGAACCGAAGACGGAGCTGCAGCAGCGCTGCACCGGCTCCGACGGTGGGTCCGACTCCGTCCGACCGGTGGGGAGCATCGGTCTGACCGGTGTGCGACGACGCAGTCCGGAGACTTCGAAGCGGAGGACACGCGTCGGGGTCGCATGGCTTGCATCGAGGCTACGCAGGGTGCGGTCACCGGGCATCCGTCCGATGGTGAAGACATGAAGACTTCCAAATCCGCCCTTGAGGGGCTTGTATCCCTAGTTGTTAGAGAAGGGCATTTTAGGCATTCGGTTGCCTCCATATAACCCAAGAGGTGAGAGGATGGCAGCCAACTCTTGGAATCCTAGCTCATTAGTTTTCCTATTTTCCACCTATTTTCCTTAGGTTTTCGATAGGAATAGCAAGAGAGCTTCATGGAGAGATCTTGTTGACAGGGATGGATGATCGGGTGGCTTGCTAGACCTTGTATGAACCTTTGTTTCATGTATAGATGATTCGGCGTGGTTCCTCAAGGTTTGGATGTGTTTTCCCCGGTTGTTCTTGGTGGTGATTTTCGGAGCCCTCTCTTGGTGATTTCTTTGGGTTGTTTTCGGGACCTTTCTCTTGGGGATTTGATGGGGGAAATTTGTGGGAACCCTTCGTGGTTCTTTGGGCCGTGATTCCCCTCCCAAATCCGTGAGTAAAGGTGCTCGATTTTGGGGTTTCTTGAGTTCTTGGGTTGGAAGTGCTCTCGGCGGGATTTCTTCGATTCCTCCTTTTTGGACGAGTTTTGGTGGGATTAAACTTGGCTATGGACTCCTCATGAGGTGTTCATAATATCCCCAAAGTCTTGTTCAAGTCCGTGGAGCGATTCGGGAGATCGAGATTTGGATTTGGGGGAGTTGACCCGCGGTGTCTTGTTCATCCCGAGCCGCCGAGCTACACCGGTCGGCGGTGCTCTTGACCGGTCCGACCGGTGCAAGCCCCGGTGGGTTTTTGCTCGGGTGAACGTCTTGGTGTGTTCGTTGTTGTCCCGTGTTCTTGCTATTTCGAGTTTGGATCGGTTTGGTGATCGGTTGGCTGTTTGGTGCTTTGGGGGCTTTCGGGCTACAATCGGTCCGACCGGTGTGTCTCACCGGCTCGACCGGTGTAGAGCCACTTAGTGAAAGTTGCTCGGTTTCACCGGCGGGGACCGGTCCGACCGGTGGTGCTCACCCGGTCCGACCGGTGTGGGTGTAGACTCGAGGTTTGGTTTTCCGCTGCGTTTCTCGGGTCGGAAGGTTGTGTGTTGGTTCCTAGGCCCAGTGGCACTCCAGTGGCTACGTGGGCTTGGCCAACTTGGGTAGTGAGTCGGAGACGTGTGTTGGAAGCCGTGTTCATCTTGTTGGAGTTTCCATCTCCTTCGAGAAGAATTTTTATCGGCTCCCATTCACTCCCCCCCCCCTCTCTGGTTCGCCGTATCGGTCCTTCACTGGATAGCCATGACTGTATTGTCTGGCTTGCGCTTGCGATTAGGACCCGAGTAGTTGCTGCTGCAATCACCTTGGTTCCAGTTGTTGTTGTTGTTGCCGCCCGCGTTATGCTTGCTCTTGCCACGATTGGTGTCATACTTGGCGTTAGCTTTGTCTTCTTCATCAGCCCAGGAGGTGATCATGTCCTTAAGGTGGGTGATGGAGCTCGGGCGGCGTCGACCGAAGTCTTCAAAGGTGCGACGGTGGTAGAGACCGTCTTGGAAGAGGTCGATGACCTCCTTGTCGGTGACGTCGACTACAGTGGCGCGCTTGTTGAAGAAGCGCCGCATGTACTTGCGTAGGGTCTCGCCCTGTTCCTGCTTCACCATTGCCAGGTCCATGCGAGTACCCGAGCGACCCATAGCGCTCGCGAAGTTGCTGGTGAACTGGTCCTTGAGCTGGTCCCACTTGTCGATCGAGTACTTCTCGAGTGACTCAAGCCATGTAAGTGGAGCTTGATCCAGGCAGAAGGGAAAGTAGAGGCACTTTGTGTCATTATTGCCACCAGCATTTTCGATGGAGAGGGCGTAGCATCTGAGCCATTGTACTGGATCTTGCTTCGCATCGTACTTGGTGATCCCCAGTGGTTTGAATTTCTCCAGGAGAAGTAGATTGCGAAGCCGTGCAGAGAAGGCGGGGAAGCCGTCATTCTCACCTGCGGATTTGTTGCACCGAATTTCCTCGATTCTGCGACGGGCATCGTAGCCGCCGCCCGAGACACCAGTGACGTGGCTATTTGCGTGGCCTCGACCGCCGCGGCCGCCTCCGCCACCGGCTCTCCTTCCATCTCCGTGTGATGAGCTCCCGCCACCGCTGCCTCTGCCGCCAGGATCGCAGTGAGGGACGATATCGCGGTTACCGCCGGCACCGCCGGCGCTGTTGCCACCCTGAGAAGGTCCACCGGCCGATGCCTGAGTATGGTTGGGGTTAGCCGGTAGCTCTCCTCGAGTACAGTTGCGACCGTTGTCAGCTGGACTGCAACTTGTGGCTTCGTTGTCGGGTTGGCGATTCCTGACGCGGGGCACTGGAGCAACTCTGTTGTCAACTCTCATGAAGTTGGCGTCCTCCGCGAGCTTGGCGATGACTTCTCCCGCGCGCATCCCCTGAGCCTGACGTGCTATCGTGGTGATAGACATGAGGCATTGCTCTGGGGTAGTGTGCACCCGGTTTTCGACTTGGTCGAGAGCCTCTGCGAGATTCCGGATGGGTAGGGACTCACGGAGACGTCGGCGCCGTTCGTTCCGCCTTCTGTTGCTCACGTCAGGCGTTCTTGTTGGCGTCGGTCTCGTCTGCGGGTGCGTTGGCAGACAACTCGTCTGCTGAGATATCCTCGAGATATCGGTCAGGTTGTGTCCCTGAGGGTCCCGGCGTCTCGTTGGTAGTCATGAAGACTTGTCGATCAGGAGAGTCGAGGCTGGAGTCGCTAGTCGCTACCTCTGTTGGAGTGTGCTCCTCAGCTGGAGCTAGCGGTGTTCCCTCCTGGAAGGGAAGTGAGTCGAGGTAGGCGACGCAGCGTGAGTTCCCGTCTGTCAGGTCTGCGGGCTTGCGGTCTGGCCAGTAGACAAATCTCCCTACGGGTGTAGATGTTATAACCAGGCCGGAAGCTGGTCCTGACAGCGGTTGCTCAGTCGTGTGGTTCTCGGACTCGGGCTCGTTAGGGTCCGCCCCGAAGTCGAACTCGTAGAAGGAGTCCGAGTAGTAGCCGGAGACGGGATTGGAGTCCGAGTTGTACTCGGAGACGATCTCTTTCCCGGCCCGGCGCGCAGAAAGAGTCTCTGCGTGAGCCCTGCTGGCGTTGCAGAGGCCGTATGGGAAGTGCTCATGGAGTGGGGAGTCCACACACGATGGCTCGATAGTCGGCTCGCATGTGATGGCCCACGGAGACGTCGAGTTCGAGTTGGAGGCGGATCCAAGCTCGTAGTCGGCGTGTTGGTTGTAGAGCAAAATTTCGCCGAATTTTCCGGCGAGATCGCCCGTGACCACTTCGGGAAGTGTCACGAGCCCAGTCTTCGGGTTGGGCAGCATGGTGAGGCGGCGCTGGAAGGATCCAACGCCGTCAGCAGTGCAGACCCAGGAGCCGAAGACGAAGGTGTCGCCACGGTTGAAGGCGACGGTTAGCTTGATGAAGATTGAAGCCGTCGAGTTCGCCATGAGATCTTCGGTGAGAACCCCTACCTGGCGCGCCAGCTGTCGGTGTTTTAGATCGGCAACCTACCAAGGGGAGTACCCGAGGTAGATGAATGTGGCCTCGCCGAGATCGGTAACTCGAAGGAAGAGACACGTGGCACATAATTTAGATAGGTTCGGACCGCGAGGTGTGTAATACCCTACGTCCTGTATGCTGCGTAGCTCTGGATTGATTGGGTGTGATTACAAGATGATGCATATGAGAGAGAAGGGTCCCTGCCTCGCCTTATATAGTCCGGGAGGCAGGGTTACAAGTCGGTTCAGGGAGAGAGTAATAGTCGTGTACGTCTAGGAGTTCTCTACACAATACAGGACATGTATAGCTTCCTATCTGAGTACTTCTCCTACATAGTCTTTGCGCCTCACGCCATCAGGTGCCGTGTGGCACAAGCCAGATAGTCCCAGGGGCCCACCGAGTAGTCGGTCCTGGTACCCACCGAGGTAGTGAGCCCAGGGAGGTCCATACCACAATGGGGGAGATCAGTGCTGAACTTATGCTATTTTGCACTAGTTTAATATATTCTGAAAGTTTATACACTTATATCATGTCTAACAAAGTTGTAAGTATCTTGCATTCTTCTACATGCTCATGATGCTGAATATTGTTAACTACTATAATGTGTGTGCAACATACGTTTCCTTTTAATACAGTCAAAATGGTTTCATGCATTATTAATATTTTATTTATGAAAATATTATTTTTGTGTAATAATTTAGCTGTCCGTAGCAGCGCACGCACACGATCCTAGTCATGCAGCCCCCAGCCCAAACCCTAGCTCCCTCTTCAGCCGCACAAAAAAGCTACCGCTCCCTCCATCCTCACATCGGCCGTCCTCCTCCTCACCTTCCCCACCCTCTACTGCGACTCTCTCTCTCCCTCCCTCTCTCTCCCACCGACCCTGTCGTCCGCCGCCGCTGCCTCACCCCGCCGTCGCCACTCCCCCCACGCGCGCACTCGCTTCCTCACTCCTCCTCCCGAGCTCCTTTGTTTTCTCCATTTTTGGAGCTTTTTCTGGTGAATTTTCGTTCGTGGATTTGAGCTCGAGGTTGAGGAGATTTCTTTGGAGGAATCATTGCTGGTGCATCGGTGAGCCTTCCCATAGAGATTCCTCAAGAAACCTGCAGTCAAAGATCTCAGATTTCAAAGTTTTTCTCAAATCTCGAGTTCTTGGTAGGCGTTCGTTTGACCACAAAATCTGAGATAAATACTTGACCCTTTTCAGATCCACTTAGTGGATGTATTAGCCCTTGAGAAGGTGCTTCAATGGTTCAAGAATTGTTTCAATTTGTGGAGAGTTAAAGGAGGATTTTTGGATCGAAGTTTGGGTGGTTTCTTTCCCTTTCCTCTATTCTTTATGTTCGTTCGTGTGCAGGGGAAGGAGTCGAGCACGTTTGGCCAGCGGTCCAGCTCGCACGCACGCGCAGGGCATGCCTCGCAGTGGCCACACCAAGCCCAGGCGGGCATGCGATCCACGTCCAGCTCGAGCTCTCGGTTCAGGCCACCTAGCAGCTCGGCGCGTGTGGTCAACGGGAGGAGGCCAAGGCGTCTCCGGCGACATCACTGGTGTGCGCGCAGCAAGCTGCAGATTGCAGTCGAGTCCTGAAGCATTGACGGAAGCACATCAGGAACAACACAGCGTGGAGCAGCAACCAGGCACGGGACAGAGCAGCGGCCGGCAGCACACAGTTCAGCACTGCGCATCAGTAGTAGCATCTACACTGCAGCAGCCTCGCATCTCCAGCCACAAGTGCGGTAAGAAAAGCTTTGTTTTTGCTTTGGTTTGTATGTCATTAAGTGCAGTTCGTAATGGATTTTTGATCTGTCTCTTTCACCAGTAGTGCTAATCAGTGAGCTGATATTTACCTTATTTATTAATCACTTCTGCTTAGTTTAATGACATGTTAACCTTGCATGCTTTGGCCTGTCGTAGTGCATGATCAATAATCAGTGTGCTTGCAAGTAACAACTTGTGTTCACAGTTCATAGTAGCAAGCTTTCGTATTTCTGCATCGGCTTTCTGCTCCACTCGATTGTGTGTTCCTCAGTGCTGTTGGCAGCAGTTCAGTTTGAGGGTGTAGTACACTAATAGCTTATTCTTTGAATTAAATGGCGTTACATCTTTTCTATATATCACTTGCGATATCTGGAGTGGGGATAGAGTGGTAATATGAGATGCTGGTGTAGTAATCATTGCTTTAGAAAGTTAATTGCTTTGCCTTTGAAATGACAACTTCAATCCAATCCATGCCATGGTTAATCCTTTTCATGAGCTCCTGTGTACACTAAGAATATGTGTGATTTAATTGGATATTTGTGTAGGCGTTCTACCTATCCGCAGCAGGTTTGTGCATGAACTATTTGTCCAAATGTCTAACTGAGATTGGTGCTTTGCTTACATTTTGTGTATGTATGGAACTCACATTGCAGAAATCTCTACCTCTGAATTTCCTTTACATTTTTAAATTTATCATGTATATGTGCAGGTACAAGTGTACAACATGGCTGCGCGGACTTGTGGATGTGAATGAGAAGGGCGTCAAGCATACATGCATATTTCTTATAGGTCAAAGATGAAGCAAGTTGAGTTGGAGGAACTTTTTGCAGGAGCCAAATTTTGTGACTACAACTTATGTATTTTGCTGAAAACTATTTTTTTTTGTTTCTAGTGCTATAATGGTTGACATCGAGTTATCCTAGATGAAAAAAATGTATGTGATATGTTCCATTTATTGTCATGCTGAATGGAAATATGATTCATTTGATTTTGTTATTTTTTGGGCCGGAACCAGTGCTAATTGATTTGAAATTTATATGGGTTTTGTTTTTTGAATAAGCTGGAAATAGTAAGCCTATTTTAGGCCCATTTTGAATTCGGCCTTTTGACAAATGGTAAGTACTGACGTCATCATCGTCACATCACCTGCTATATATGTGGATGCCACATCAGCGCCATGTGGCTGCCATGTCGTTTGCCGTGTGGCTGCCATGTCATTTGCCATGTGCCTACCACATCACCAACTGCCATGTCATCAATTGCCACGTCCTCATCCACGTCAGCAGTCAACTCATCTCTGCAATTGACATGCAAGTTAATCCATGACGATCACCTTCGTCATAGATTTTGGGCTTCGGGCTGAATTCAATGGGCTTTACACCAATCTATGACGACTTCAGAACGTCATGGATTACGCTAATCTATGACGAAAATTTTAGGACGTCACGAGAAGGGATCCGTGACACTCAATACATGATGTTCTCAAATTTTGTCATAGATGTCGTTTTATGACGAAATTTTGATGATCCGTGACAAAAATCGACCGTCATAGACCACAAGATTTTTTTGCAGTGTTGGCCATGGAGATCAAAGAGAAGAAGAGAGAGAGAGATGAGTGAGATATGAAAAGATAAAAATGAATGAGAGGATGAGGAGAGGTAGGAAGGGATAATAAGAATGAGAGGATGAGAGAGAGAGAGCGAGGCTAATGGGGGTGCGGGGGAGAGGGGAGTATCGGGTGATTTTGCTGCCCAATACTGATGTGGCCATATACTACCGGGTGGTGTTCTAGCCCGGTACGGGTGTCTGAGCCATTAGTACCAGGTGGTCACACCACCCGGTACTAATGGGGGACATTAGTACTTGGCCGCGCCCCCACCTGGTACTAATGGAGCTCACAGAGGCCGCGTCGGGGCCTTCCCTCCCCACCCAGTATAGTGCCCGCATTTTAATACCGGGTGCAAAAAATACCCGGTAATAATGGACTTCGAGGCCCCATATATAAAGTCCATTCTATAGTAGGGTGAGCGTCGTAGTTCAGCTCGTAAGGTTCCCTGTGGTGGAACCTGCCCACCAGGGTTCGAGCCATCGACTCTGCACATGTCCTCGCGTTTCTTTGGATTTACTTCAGGGTTGAATGCTGCTCGAGGATTTGTTAGCTCAATCTTTTGAAAGTGCTCAAAGAGGTAGAGTTGTGTGTCTGCATATATGTGAGCGTATGTGTCTATACTATGTGATTTTGAAAAAAAAATCTAGGTTGGGGAGTAGCTCATTTTTTGGATCAAAGAGACACTTGGAAACATCATGAAATCTTGTGGCATTATGCACAATATGATTGTCGAAGATGAGGGAGTAATAAAAGCAATCTGAAAGTGAAGTTTAGAATATCATAAGCATCACAACTACAAAACGATTCATGCTACCTTGCAAGCAGTAGTAAGTGGCACGTATAGGCTATTAGCAGGCCAGTAACATCAGTAGACGGCCGCGGACGGTAGCAGTCCACGGCAATCCCGGTGGCGGCAATAAGCACACAGCCGCCCGCGGGAAACCTAGGGAGAGCCAAGCAAAGCTAATGATGGCGAAGGCAGTTGTAGCGGAGGTATTGAGAAAACTAGCGGGGGCAGCAGCGTGGCTGGCAGGAAGATAGATCGAACTAGATAGATCGAACGCTTCCTCAGTGGGGTGATCTGCCTGAGTGGACGGCACGATGGAGGAGCGACTTGCATTGTCTGCATCCAGGACAAACAAACATGTGATGGATGAGCGCATGAAGGAGAGACTCGCGGTAAAAGTAGGCGCACAAAGATGAATGTGACGTGGCAAAGCCTTATCTGCGTGATCTTGACATAATAAAAAGAATCCCGGCGCATCCTGTAGACCTGAGCATTTTTCGGGTCGGGCTGGGCTGAAAAAAATCTCGATTATTTCGAGCTGAAAAAAATCTTACCTATGATGACTCACTAGACAAGTCAGGTCTAGCTTTTTCCGGTTGGGCCTAGGCTTGGGCGGGCTGCCCGCATAAATTTCACTACAAAATAGCTTAAAATGTATATTGAGCTGAGTTCAGTTCAAAACTAATTTTATCAGGTTGTGAGATCTCTGCATAGGCCCTGTCTATTATGGTTCCTGGGCGGGTCAAAGCCCGTTCACTATAGGAAACTCAGGCTTTGCCGAGGGTTTATGTCTTTGCCGAGTTTCTCGGGCCCTCGGCAAAGAAAATCTTTGCTGAGCGCCGCGCTCGGCACAACAATACTCACAGAATTGCCACCTTTGCCGAGGGTCGGGCCGTCGGCAGGCTGGGACCCTCGGCATAATGAAGTCCTTGCCGAGGGCCAGCGCTCGGCACGGAATGCACCGTCGGAGAACGAGCGAGCGTCGTTACATTTGGGCTGCCGTCCATTGTGCCGACGGCTCTGCCGTTGGGCCGTCGGCACAGATGCCACATGTGCCGAGTACCGCAGCTTAGCTCTCGGCAAAGCCATTGACCATGGTTTACCATGGTTGACTGCCCTTTGCCGAGAGCTGCCTGTGGCCGTTGGCAGAGTACACCTTTGTGCCGACGGCCCACCCTCATCACAGGCACCTTTGCCGAGGGCCCCACCAGGCGCTCGGCAAAGAAGTAATTTTTTGATTTTTGGGTTGAGTTTTTTCTTTGCTAAAGGTACATTAGTTAGAGCTTGATTTCCATTTTTGGTATTTTTTGATAAATGTTTACTATATTTCATGTATTTTCGTCTTTTTTTTGAATTTCTCTACATAGTTCAAATTTGAACTGCAAGTCATCAAAACAGTGCATGTATTGGAAAATTGATATTGTTGCTTGTTATTGTGAGTTTAGTCCTAATCCAGGGCCATGTGCCAAAATTCAAACATCTTTGTGCAGATCAAATGTCCACCCACTTTCCTAAGAATCTTTTTACAATTATATAAAATGCAAATAAAGTCGAAAAATCACGAAATTTGACGAGTTGTCATTATATCACATGTGTAGTCAGTGGTAAAAATTTGGAATGATTTCGTGGAAGTTTCTGTCACTCAGTGCACAAACCAGGAGATCTCTAGCATGTGATCATAGACAACGTTCTGGAGATCTCCCCATTTCTATTGTATATGTTTCATTAGAGCCCCTACTTTGCTAAGTAGGGGCTCCCTCAATTTTTTGAGGCTCTTGATTTTTCTCCCAACTCCGGCAATTGCCCCAACTTTGAAGCCCCTAATTTCATATGACATGCGGGGGCACGTTCGTCTGTGACTCAGATATTTTATTCACCTCCCCCGCAACATCTCTCCCAGCTCCATCTCTCATTCTCTCTCTATCTCTCCCATCCTCTCTCCCGAGCGAGCTCGCGGGGCCGGTGAGCTCGAGCTCCAGCTCGGTGGCCCTGCGCGGCAGCCCTGGATCCGTCCCCAGGCGCAGTCGCTGGTGGTGGCGACGAGCCCGAGATCGTACGAAGGAGCAAAGGAGCCAGATCTCACGGCCGGCTTGTGTGTTGCTAGTGGCAGCGGCAAGCCTGAGCTCCGATGAAGGGCGACGCCACGACCCCCTCCCGCACTGGATCTGGCGGATGAAGCCTCATGCGCTGGATCTGGCATCCCGGCTGCTCGACCTGCGCGACAGGCGGTGACAAAGGGTGGAGGTGGGGGAGAAGGGCGGAGCTCCGACATCGTAGAGGTGGAGGGAGGCTCTGGCAGCGGAGCACGGGCTCTAGCGGCAGTGGGAGCTCGACCTGTGGCGGGCGACTTAGATCCATGCTCGAGCTCCGCTACTCCTCGCGTCCCGAGCGGGTGGATCTCATCGCCTTTTCCAGCGGAGGTCGACCTCCGGCCGGGCGCGGTGACGACGATTTGGAAGTAATCGAGGTCAGGAGCGGTGGGGCGACGACAGGTGCTCGAGGCTTGGCGGCGGCGGGTCTAGGCGAGGAGCGGAGGAGGGCGGCACTGGCTTCCTCCTCCACACAGATAGCCAGAAACGGTCCAACGAGGCAACGACCGAGTAGGGGATCCCTTCTCCACCCGCAGGAGAAGGGGACGGAGGGGAAAGTAGGGGGTGAACACTAGGGGCTGGGGTTGGGGCTCTGCTGCGGTGCATTTTTTCTCTGAGCCCCTACTTTTTGAGTAGGGGCTCAAGTAGGGGACTACTGGAGTTGCTCTAGCATGTTAAATGTTGCAAGTTCATTATCTAGATGTCGCATTTTAATGAGAGATTTGAATGTTTGAATCAACAGGAAACAAATGTTCAGTAGTTTTTTTTTCTTTCTATTTTTTGATGGGTGATTACCAACAATTTTTCAACATATTTTTTTTCGTGTTGCAAATATTAATTTTCAATGTTATGAATGTTGAGTTTTGATGTTGTCAATGCTATTTTTGTGAATGCTATTTTTCAATGTTGCAAATTATATATGATATTATACATGTTGCAATATTTGTCATGCTCTACCGTCCGGACGCTTGCGCTCGGAATGCACGTCCGGGCGCTAGGAGGTCCGAAATTAAATTCTTATTATCCTAAGATGGAAAGAAAGTATCATCGTAGATGGAAAGAAAGCTTCATCTTGTGATTGTAAGAATGCTTTTTGCCAAAGGATGCAAAAACTGTGTGATTGTGTGATTTTGTTCGCCATGTGAATAAATGCCTTGGTGCCTCATGAGCACTTTTTTTTATCCAAGTTTTCAGCCAAAAAGAGAGCGTTGATAAAGCATATCCAGGAGATCGTGGATTTTACTACTGATAGATCAAATTTGACCAAAGATAAAGTCAATTTCAGTTGCAAGTATAGATAACAATTGAAACACACCATGTGGTCTATCAAATCAAACACTACAAGAAACTATTTAATCTGTGACGCATTCTCCACACGTGCCCATCAGCTACAGAGAATGGAAGGGAAAAGCAGATAATCCACACGTGGTTCCAGAATCAGTGAAAAATTTGTTGTGGGATGAAATCCTAAAACACTTCACACTTCCTGAAGGTGTTGAACCAGCCAATGTGAAGAGTTGGACTCTCACGAGGATGGCAACAGCAACTCGATAAAGATTATGTCAAGAAGAATCTAACTCCAAATTGGATTGAATATCCCAAGTTAAAAGAACACTAGACGCCATTTGTGGAATTCAAGACAAGTGAAGATTTCTCCAAGGCGAGTGCACGAGTGAAGCAAAGTCGTGCTAAGAAGGAGCACGACCATCATCTTGGTCGAGGTGGATATGCATTTGCAGTTCCCAAGTGGCGGAAGATGGAAGAAGACCTTCTCGCACAAGGTACCATACCAGCGGTCGTTGATTGGCCCGAGCGAGTGAAGAATTGGTATTATGCTCATGGAGGCACAATTAACTCCGAAGATGGTACCCTTGATTACCTACCCTCATTACGAGAGACTGCACTTGAAATATTAAAAATACTTTAAGATGTCAGAGCGGGCAGAGTGAAGGTTGACAGAGAGATCGATGAGCTCACTATGGCGCTCAAGAATCCAGAACACCCAGGACGGTGCAGGGGCTTCGGGGTGGTACCATGGAAATTTGGCTTCAGGGGAGACATTGCCACCTATTGAAGCTGCAGAAGAAGAAGAGAGCGCGAAGAGGAGGAACGACGGCAAGAGTTAGAAAAAAGACTTAAAGAACACGAAGAAAAGCTGACGGCAGATATTGAACGGCGAGTGGCCGCCGCTGTAAATGAGATGGCCCCAGCACAAGGACTGCCTCTAGTACAAGTTCCTTCTGCTCACTTTTCCAGTTGTGCTTCCGCGGCGGTTCCCGAAGAGCAAAGGGCAATAGAAGGAGTTCAAGTGGACAGCCAACCGTACCCTGTGGATGACATCTGTCGGCGCACCAGATGTGAGCTTCACAAGCCA
The DNA here is from genome assembly GCA_947561735.1 of Cenchrus americanus. Lineage (NCBI taxonomy): Eukaryota > Viridiplantae > Streptophyta > Magnoliopsida > Poales > Poaceae > Cenchrus > Cenchrus americanus. The sequence goes on from OX387242.1 coordinate 69,634,913, forward strand.
TTCGGCAACATCAAAATGAAGGTATGTCTAATTCATGCTTTTATTACCTCAATAATTGATCACATATATTACTTTGATTTTTGTGGACTTGCATTCACAATGCTAATAATAACTAATTAAATATTTATTCTCAGGTGGCAGACGGAAGTGCTTTTGCACAGTTTCCTGGACAGACGAGCCACGACATGCCGATTCCACTTGGCTACGCCTCAGTTAGCGTAGAGAGAATATGCCAACCTGATTTTGAGGAGCTAGAGATAGATATCCCAGGAGGTGACGGGGAAAAGACACTTAAGCATGTGCTACACGGTATCATATTATGGCCAAAATGTTACATCGTCATAATCCTCGAGAATGATGGATCTCTGAGAGACCACCTGCAGCCATCGTCTTCGGGGCCATCATCAGCACTACCTGCTCGCTCACCTTCTCCGCAACAACCATAGGACAATTCGGGTGAACGGAGCTCCAGCGATCACGATGATGACATCCCTCCCAATTCACCTCAGCAACCATTCGCCACAAGCTCTCGAGCGCAATCTTTCAGGTCGGTGAAACCACCAAAGAAGAAACGAAAACGATCAGCAAACAAAAAGGCAGAGGCAAAGACAGATGAAGAAACAGAAGGGTCTGTACGTAAAGAAGTCAAGGACTTCTTTGAAAAAGCAAAAGAAAGAAGAAAATAGGAAGAGCTGGAGGCCAAAAAAATGAAGGTCATCCGGAGAGACTCAAGGCTTTCATACACGATAAGGAAACAAAAAGGAGAAGAAAACCGCTGTTGAAAACGGATTATGAGCGTTCGGTGGACAAGTCTTATGCTAAGAAGAAACGCCGAGGGTCATCGAATAGTTACATCGAGCAAATACCTGTGTCGACGTCGGGGACCACCGCCCCAGACAAGAAGGAGGAGATTCCTGCGTCGACGTCGGGGATCGCCAGAAACATCGAGTAAATACCTGTAGCCACGATCCATCATACTGACTTGTTTGCGGGCATCACTCCAGAAGTGCAAAACGCTATTGACGCCATGGGTGAAGAGGAACTAGCTCAGGACATTAGCTTTTATGAACAAACAAAGTTGCCTATTAGTAGTCTTGTCAGCCTTGAAGACCTACCATCGGACAAAAATCAAGAATTTAGATGGCACTTTGAGCTAGGAAAACCTCTAGTGAAGCCAGAATTGGTCAACAAACTCCCAACTAAGATGCACAGATTTCATGACTGGTACATGAAGAAGTCAGCTGAGGGCCTGGATATGTTTGGTATGCTCGTGAGACCTGGAGATTTTGCCCTTCCGAACGAGAAGGTGGCCTAGCTCCGATTCGCTGATATCTATGAAATTTATCATCTGAACGCCCTGAATATCGATCTTATGATGGCCTGGTGTCTGTAAGTGACATATTTTCATATGTTTATAAATAACTTTATTACATTTGCCGATCTACTAATTAACATTTGACTCTTCTTGTGTAGCCTGCAACTTATTGAGATGGGAAGCAAGGGTTATTCAAGAATTGCTTTCATGGACCCATCAAAAGTTAACGCAGATGAGATTAAAAACCAACGAAAAACAACAGTCGAGGCCATTTTCAGGCACTTAGATGAGTTTCATTACAAGAACCTTATACTACTGGCCTACTGCCTTACAACTTCAAGTAAGTACGATTGTCATCTAATTATCATTGCTAATTCTATTTAGTCAATTCTAATCTCCATGAGGATGCATACAGATTTCACTGGGTTCTACTCATAATCAGTATCGACAATAGCAATATCAATGTGTAGGACTCATTGAGAAAAGACCGCTCAGAATACCAAGACCTTGAAGATGTATTCCACGAGTAATAATTCTATCTATGACATTTTCTTTAATGCAATATATATATTTAGCTTTTATACTAACATATTTTATCTTTTATTATTTTGCCTCAGAGCTTGGACCATGTTCATTGCAAAGCACCGAGCATTTCAACCCAAAATTAGATGGGTGTATGATTTTCCGGTATGTATACAAATAACAACTTCAGATTGGGAATATTTAAAATGTATAAAACTACAATTTCATATTATGTTCTCCTCTCTTTGAGACAAGAGCAAGGAAATAATTTATGCGGGTACTACGTTTGTGAGTTCATACACCATCACAGTGGCAACGCAGATGATGATAGTGTAAGTAAAATAAACCTATTAATAATACATCATTTTTATCCTTTTTGTATATTTAATCGCTTGCTGTATTATATCAACCTATTTGCAGATTACAGAGGATTATAAAAAGGGACGCACTCATTGAGAAGGATCATCTCTTGGCAATTCAAGAAGCTCTCGTGGGATTCCTCATGGACGAGGTGGTTAATCCAGAAGGAAAACATCATTATGACAGCCATCCAATTGACCGACTCACCTCCGAGGAAAGCTAAATGAGACAAGAAATTTGAACTGAATGATATTTTGAATATACTATATGAGTTTTTGATGTATATATGCTAGTTTAAAAAAATACTATTTATTTTCATGTGTATAAAATATTATGTGCATATACATTTATAAGTTTATATATGTTGATATATAGGGTTTAATTTTTATATAAGTCTAATCTAACTACGTATATGGTATATATATACTGGTATATACCTATATACAAGTTCAAATACGTATACGTGCATATACGGGTTAAACAACAATTAGAATATAAGCTCAAATCGAAAAATAAAAAAGAGAAACGAGACCCTTTAGTCTCGGTTGTTATTACCAAGGGTGGGCGCAAGTGCTGGCGTGCCCCCCCCTTTAGTCTCGGTTGGTAATACGAACCGGGACTAAAGGATCCTTTAGTCACGATTGGTTCAATCGGGACTAATGGGGGGGGGGGGGGCTTTTGTCTCCGAACTTTAGTCCCGGTTGGACTTGAGAGATCTAAACCCCTCTCCAACCGGAACTAAAGCCCCCCTCCCTACTAGTGAGCATTACCGTTGCTAAGATTATTCAGGAAAATCTTCCTAATGGTTTGTGCCTAACTCATTTTCCCCATTACTCTTGCCAATTTTATTCAACCACCTTTTTTATATCATTGCAATTTTATTCAACCACCTTTTTTATATCATTGCAATTATGCAAAATTAAGATTAGTTCTATGTTCCGTTATATTAAAAAGTAAATTAAGAAAGAGAAAGATGAAAAAGGGTGAATTCGATGATGTATTCCGTTATGAACTAGATGATGAGAACTGGAGGCCTACCTACATTCTTCCTTAACATGTTGATCATCTCAACACAATACGTGAATTCATAAATGTGTTTGAAGCAGAGGTTCAAAAGCTAGAAGCTGACTAGTTTTTAGCTTGGGGACTTGTGATACAATGACATACATAGGTCACTTGATGGCCATTTTGATCTCCATTATCAGTGACAATACTTTTTATAAACTAACTTCAATAAAATTAGCTAAATGCAAAATTAAGACTAGTTCTATGTTTCGTTATACTAAAAACTAAGTTAATAAGAGAAAGATGAAGAAGGGTGAGTTTGATGATGTATTCCGTTATGAACTAGATGATGAGGACTGGAGGTCTACCTACATTCTTCTTGAACATGTTGATCATCTCAACACAATACGTGAATTCATAATGTGTTTGAAGCAGAGGTTCAAAAGCTATAAGCTAACTAATTTTAGCTTGGGACTTGTACTCATTGCTATTGATGTCGTGCCTTGTAATAGTCATCAAGTGACCTCATATCTATGTATATCATTGTACCACAACCGCGAGAATCATTGCATTCTATGTGAACTGCATACATCTAACCATTCCTTGTGCTACAATGACATACAGAGGTCACCTGATGGCTATTTTTTATCTCCATTGTTAATGACCATATTTTTTATAAACTACTCCCTCCGGTTTGGTAAAATAAGATGTTTTGGACAATATTTGAGTCAAACATTGGGAATATAAATCATGAATAACTTTTAAGTTGTTGAGTTTGGAAATGTGAAAACTACACGAGTAGATTTGTCTTGTAAAATACTTTCACAAAAGTATACATATGTTAGTTTTTAATAATTATTTTAGTAAAAATAGGAAGTCAAAGTTGCACTTTGGAGACCGTGTCACTGTCCTAAACGTCTTCCTTTACAAAACCGGAGGGAGTAACTTCTAAAAAATTAGCTAATGCGAAATCAGAATTAGTTCTATGTATCATTATATAAAAAAGTAAAATTCATTTTTCTCTACATCAATTTAAAAGATAACAAGAGAATTCTAGTGTTTAGCCAACCAATTTTTTCTAAATCTAAAGTATATAAATAACCTCATGTCTTATAAATAACCTAGGATTTAAGATTTCTATTTTCTCCATCTCTAAAATATAAAAAAATTAATCACAACAAATGATGGGAGGAAGAAGAATCAAACCTTGGCAATACTTTAGTGGAGAGAAATCTTCACAAATAGATGAAGAAAAAATTCAGCAGCACCTTTCTAAGGTTGAGGCGCCATGGAGGAGCTTGAGCTCTTGGTGAAGCATGGATAGGGCAAGAGAAAGAGGAAGAAGAAGCTGGATTTATAGGGCTTGGGATTTTAGTTCCGGGTGGAATTACCAACTGAGACTAAAGGGTTTCCTTTAGTCCCCTTTAGTCTCGGTTGGTAACTTCACCCGGTGCTAAAAGCCCACATCAATCATTGTGGGAAAGAGATGTTGGGAACCAGCCCTTTTGTCACGGTTGGTTATACCAACCGGGACAAAAGGGGTTTCCTCCTACCAGCATTTCGGGCCACGTCGACGAGAGGCCTTTAGTCCCAGGTTCAAAGTTGAACCGGGACTAAAGGCCTAAACCAAAGCATCGCTCTCTACCAGTGAGTGTCGAGATGTAGGGCACACACAGAGTGGGGATGTGTGGTAGAGACCCTTGCCAGACATAGGGGCAACACATTCTCTCCCCTCAATTCCCTTTCCTATGTGGCTCTCTTGTACAGAGCTTATTTACCCATTGCTGGTAATGCCCCATGGTGCTCTAAAGTCTAAACCACTTGAATTCATTCAGAAAAAAGGGCGTGAAGCAATGTGCGGTGGCTAAATATGGGTGTGTTTGGCACGACTGTGGTTGTGGCTGCTTCAGCCGTGGCTGTGCTGGTGAAGCTGATTCACTGGTAAAGGTGAATCAATTTTAGAGAAACGTTTGCCAAAACAGCTTCTCCTGACTGTGTCGCATACATAAGAGGGTGAAATACTTATAATACTCTTCCCTCATTTCTTTTTTCAATTTCCTTTTCAAATTTCTTTTTCTTTCCTATTATTTTTACCTTTTCCCCTCTCTTTCTTTTTTTCTCCTTTTTCTTTCCTCTACCTTATCCTTATCTCCTTCCACCCCAGCCTCTGCCCCCCATCTCCATTCTTACGGCACGGCTCGCCGCCTGGGCCGATCAGCCGCTTTCCCCGCCGGTCCCACACCGGTCCCCGCCTTCTCCCATCTCCCCCGCCGGTGTGCCGGCCCGCCGCCTTCGCCGGGCTCCTCCACGGCGCCGCCGCCGGTCTCGCCCGCCGCGGCCTCCTCCGCCCCGCGCCGTCGCCATGGACGCAAGCTCGCCGCCGGTGGCCTACGGGCGCCGGCCCTCGGGCCTCGCCTCGCCTGTCGTGCCGCCTCCTCGACCTCACCCATCCGGCGACCTGCAGCTCCACCGCCGGCCTCCAAGCACGCAGCAGCGGACCCCACAGTGGGCAGACTGGGCAAAGGGATGGCGCAGTGGGCGAAGCTGCGAAAACGCAGCTTCCCCCAGTGGAACCACTCTAGAGAGCGCGTTTCTCGGGAGGGGGCGAATCGCTTCGAGGGTGAAGCCGTTTTTCTGTCCCGTTTGGCACAGCTTCGCCCGTGAAGCCGTGCCAAACAACGCACCCTATATCCGTGGTTTATGTAGTTTGAGGTGTGTTTGGCACGGCTGTGGCTGTGGCTATGGCAGCTGTGGCTATGGCTATGCTGGTGAAGCAGATTACCTGGTGAAGCTAAATCAGTTTTAGAGAAACGTTTGGCAAAACAACTTCTCCAAACTGTGTCACATGAATAAGAGGGTGATATGCCCGTAATATCCTTCCCTCGTTTTTTTCTATTTCCTTTTCTATTTTCCCTTTCTCTTTCCTATTATTTTTTCTTTCCCCCTCCCTTCTTTTTTTCTCATTTTCTTTCTTCTCACCTTATGCTTAGTCTTTATCCTCATTCCTCACCTCTCTTCCTCATCAGCCCGGCAGCCCTGCCGCCATTCGCACCGCATGCACGGTCGCCCCCGCCTCCCCCCACGGCGAGCTCCATCCGCGCTCGGCCGGCCACCACCGACCGCGCCGGGCCCTCCGCCCTTCTCCTCACCGCGCCGGCGCCACCCCCTTCTCCTCGCCGCGCCGGCGCCACCCCCTCCTCCACGGCATCCTGTGTCGCGGCGCTGGATCGGAGCTGGTGGGCACCGTAGCCCCGCTGCGGCCGTCTCGGCTGTGTTGGCACCGCTCTACTCCGCGGCTGAGACCTCCCACCAACCCGCAAGCGCACCGTCTCCGAGGCGGACCCCACCGGGGGCAAGGCTGATTAAAGCTCGTGGCGAAGCGAGGGAAGCTACTATTTTTAGCTACGTCACCCCGTTCTCACTCCAGAGAGCGTGAAATACCGCTCATTCAGCTGCGAAGCCGTTTCTTTGACCCCTTTGGTACAGTTGTGCCAAAAACAGCTGCGGAAGCTAATACTTAAGCTGTGCCAAAGGGACCCTGAGTGGTTAATAATTATTTCTGATTTTCGAGTTTGATGATCGAAGTCTAACCAACCCTATGATTGGATGGTCAAAAAATACTCTAATTTACTCTTTGTTTAACAAAAAAACGTTTCACTCCACATATGTTGTGGGATGCAACAACAATAACATGCACGACTGGCTAGGAAGATGTACCGTGAGGATGGCACAAGTTCCCAGTGCATTAACTCCATCTAATGCAGTTTTTGAACAAAGCAACAGAATACGGAACGCCGATAGCATGTCGCATCGTCTTCAACGCGTCTGGAGGGACGACAATAAAATCAAGCCCGCGTCATTTCTCCAGCCCTGCTCTCTGCATCGATCCTATTCTCCTCCTCCAGGACACAGCGATGCCCTCTCCCTTCAGCGGCGGTAGCCGCCGCAATAAGAAACCTGCTGCCTTGCCGCCGCCGGCACCCGCGCCCAAGGAGGAGAGGGACTGGGCGGCGCTGCCCGGCGACATCCTATTCGCCATCTTCCTCGTGCTGGGTCCCCGCGTGATCATGGAGGCCGCGGACCGTGTGTGTTTAGCGTGGCGGCGCGTTGCCGTCGGCGAGCCCAAGCTGTGGCGCTGCGTCGACATGGGCAAGGTCCGGCGGTGGTCGTCCACTACGAAGCCACCGTGGCGGGCGACGGCGCGTGCCGCCGTCCACCGCGCCGCCGGTCAGTGCGAAGCCTTCTCGGGACCCTGCGACGACGACTTCCTATCCTATCTGGTTGACAGGTATTCATTTTTCACACATTTCCAACCGTAAACATGACAATGCTCACTTTTTTCACACTAAAGGTCATGCCCGAATTTCATTACCAAGTCTACAAAATTATAGAGTTCAACAGTTTAGGGTCTCATAGTTGATGCCATGCCCATCGCAATAGGGTCTTACAAGAACAATAGGCCCTCGCATCAATCAACTGTGAGCAACACCCAGGCGGGCACTTGCTGTCTGGAAGCTATAGTGACTTATTTAAGTTGTTTTATAGGAAAAATTTTAAATCCTAGACTTACATATTTGTTTGGAGTGGAGGGCGTAAATCTTGTTTCTGTTGATGCTCACCCAGATTTTAAATCTAGGTAGTTCTTTATCAATTCATTATTTGTCAAAGTCAAAAATGTCTGACCGATAGAAATCTGTAATCGACACACATGTGGTTTCGGAGGGAGTAGATCTATGGTTCAATGCTCCCTCTCCATATCCATTATAATTCGAGGGCATTACTTCATGCAGGGCACCTTCTTTGAAAAGCTTACAAATCTCACATGATGATTCGTCCAAAACAGCATTGAATGTGACACTACACAAGAACCTCCCTGCTATTGAAGATCTTTGTATTTCACTCTCGTATTTCAGTGACTGTGCCTCCCAAAGGTTGCTTGAAGCTATATGTGAAGCTTGTCCCCGTCTCAAGAAACTCAGAATGAGCTTTGAATTGTTCTGGGACAGTAATTATTATGATGATGACATGAATATTTACAAGGAAGAAACATATGTGATTCCGGTGATGTCTGAGTTACGCTCCTTAGAGTTGTCGGGCTATAGCCTTACTGCTACAGGTCTGACAGCCATCATTGATAATTGTCCTCTTTTGGAATCTCTCAATGTTACCGGAGATCCCATCATTGGCACCATGGATCAGGAGCTGCTTGCAAAATGTGCTAGAGTGAAAAATCTGGTTCTTCCATGTGATTCGGATGAAGACTATTACTATGAAGAATATGGTCCAGAAGGTTATGAATCTGACGAAGTATATGATTATTTTTACTAATAAGTTGTGGTTGATGTTGAAATTAATACTGATGTCCTGTGTCTTATTTGCCATTGTCTATCACTCTGTCTGTGATGAACCATTATTATACATCTTTTTTAATCACTTTTGATCTGTATAAGTCTTATTGGGTACCTTGTACTAATGTGGCTCTTTGCAATTTGCTTTGTCAAATTAAGTGAAGTAGATTGGTAATTATTTTGTCTTGACTCTTGAGCCAGATGCTTCCAACTAATACCGAGGGAATCTAACTGCAAAACGTGTGCTAAACACTTTATTGCTCCTTTGATTCGTCAGGAACAAAGGTTGGACGGGGTCGAGTAAAGATGTGAAGCAAACATGAAAGAAAATTTTGTCGAGTAAAGCTGTGAAGCAAACAGGAAAGAAGATTTCAATCTTTCATCAGTTCAATAATAAAACAAGTGTATTTCAGATGTTAGACGAGTTTGTTCTTTCCTAAAGCCACATAATCAAGTCTCTAACAGTCATTACCAAACTAAGTACACCCACCTAATAATACCTAGCAATGATCCATTTTCTGTCTCAGTCACATCCACTTTCTCTCAATTACTCACTCACGTCCAACGGCTCAACTCTTTTGGATCAAACCTCATCCCCTCCCTGTCCCACGTGCCTACTACCACCGAGATGCGAAGAGATGAGAAAAAAGATGTCGAGTCGGAGCAAACTGAGGAGACGCTCGACTTCTCTCCCTAAACACGCGGACACATTGCCCTCCCTGCCTCCCACCGCCGCCCTCTCCTCCCCAGGCTCGCGTGCCCTCCCGCCGATGAGTCGCCGCTGCGCACGCGCCTCCCTCGCTGCGCCGCCGCATCTCACCGACCGCAGCGGCACCCCCGCGGCGCCACGGCTCCATGGTCGGCGCACCCCCTAGGCGCCTATGCATCTCCCCGGCCGCGGCGGCCTCCCCCTGTGCCTTTCGTCCCCGCCACCGATCCCTAGGGATGAAAGCGGATCGGATCGAATCGGATAATACTTTTACCACATCTGCATCCATATTTTTTGTCGGATGTGGAGTGGAGCGATATTACACAGATGTGGTTACAGATGTGGATTTTTTTGGATGTCGGATATGGTGTGGAGTCGGATCGGTATCGGAGCGTATGTGGATTAATATAGTCGGATAATACATGCTTATATTCAGTTTTAAATGGTGACAAATGATGCTATACGCATGACTGCGGTCAAGGTTTTCGATGCACGTGCACACACTATATATATAGCTAAATTTTTGTAGGTTAAAAAGTTATGTATAGATAAAAGATCATAGTGTATGAGCCATATTAGGTTGTCATAGTAGTCGGATATCCTATTATAGGTCTCGGATTATCCGCATTCAATTATCGGATAATCTATATCCGTCGGATATCACTAACACCATATCCTAATCGGCATGGATATTAAAAACTCTTCTCCATATTCGCATAATTCGGATTCGGATCGGATCGGATGTGGAAATTATCCACACCACTTTTATCCCTACTGGTCCCTACATCAACGGCGGAAGAGGGACCCCAAGCACGGTGGCGGGCCTCTTCACCCTCGACTGCTTTGACGGTGTGGAACCTCCAGGCAGTGGGCACGCGGCAGCCCCCACCTCCAGATCTCCGGACCCGTTCCCTCCCCTCCCCTCGCAGAGCCACATGTCTCATATCCATAGTATGGAACCCGCTAATTTTGCACCCCTCCCCCTTTCTTGATTTTTCATTACCAGGGATTCTGATCCTCAAGGGCACGGGCACGTTGGTGAGGCAGCTGCCACGGAAAAGGAGGTGGAGTAGAAGAAGGCGGTGTCATTGCCGAGCAGCACCGCCCAGACGGTGTAGCAGGTGCCCCGACACTGCTGCTGCGCGACCCCTCTGCATTGCGTGCTGCCCCTGACTGCGTGTACCATGCCTGCAGGTCTTGGTCTGAGACTAATCCTTTCCCTTCTCCGCTCCTCTCTTATTCTCTCTTCTTTTTCTATGCCACAAGTTTTGGGCGAAACCCATTGGAGGGCGAGGGGTGGTGAATTTGCATATAGAATATTTTGGCAATGAAGTGTGGATTGTCGACGGTGCTTATTCGTCCTTTATTTTGCCAAACACAATTAAACTGGCCGATCGATCAATATACATAAGCAATGGTCATTGATATTGATTATTCAGTATAATGTTCAGTGTGCGAGACGACACTCTTGGGTAGTAGCAATATAAGATTTTTTTTGTAACTGTGCTTTTGTTTCATCTAATTAGTTTGCCCTCTTCTGTTGCAGGCTGTGTTCTTCGAACAGGACTACAATATGGATCTTTCTTTAAGGTTCTGGTGCACCTATGGGACAATCATGGACTTGGAAGGTACACCCCTTTTGCTAGGATTTCATATTGAAAAGTTTATCCGAGTGTGCCATCTCTGCTCCATTTTGCATATATTAGGAGATGTTTCTCATTTCAAGTGTAAATGTTACCCTACACACACGCTACACGGTTGGTCACCCTTCATTTAGCGAATAGTCGGACTATACGGTTGATTAAACGGGCCAAAAAACGGATTACACGGGATTAAATGGCCTACACGGCCAACATTGTTGACTACTGAATAGCGGTTAAACGCCGTGTGAACGTCCTACACAGCCGTTTACGGCAATACCGAGTGTTAGGTTAGTTATTGCAGACAAAAAATCCTTGCACATTTGCCCAGATAATGAGTGAAAGTCCATTTGGCATGTATTCAAGACTCAGGTGCCCAGATAATGATAGCAGTTCATAGTTTTCTTCCTTTTCTCCTGCTATATATTAATGAATGTCACTGCCTCCGTGCAAATTTTAATTGGCGGCCAACTGAATTTGAACTCATAGCTCATATATTTGAGTATGAATCCTTTTGGTTTTCCTACATTGTGCCCTTGTTCTTTAAGGCACTTATTTTGTTTTCCTGAACAACTATCAAGATAACTTTATTTATTTACTTTCTATATGCATGTTTCGCAAAGGAGGTTCCACAAATGAAGTTTCTTAACTTGTCATTTCATATATTCGAAGCCACTGATTTTTTTGCATGTTGTATGTCCAAATTTCATATTAGAGTAAGCTTTGCAAAGCCATTACTTATGTCTTTTAGTTTGATGTGTCTTGCAAAATATACCTGTAAAGATAGCACGGGCATCATACTGTATGAGAAAATACTTGTGATATTTCTATGTAGCAGACACCAATTTTCATAGTAAAAAAAGCTTTGCAGGGGAAGCGCATGGCTGGGGAGTACATCGTCGCCACCATCCAGGTTGTCCAGTGTGGTGCTTTCTCAGTTATCTGGTGTGTTGCTACGGTTTGTGTCACACCCGATTTTCCGAAGGAAACCAAGTGCAAGCATATATGCATGCCAGGATCAAGTTTCATGCATATAGTGACATATAAGTGAATACAGAAACAGTATCACGTAAGAAAAGGGAGATTATCAGAGTATTATGCTTAAATCCTGGAAACGAAGGCTCCAAACATCATAGGCAGTTGACTGGGGGTTGCGTACGCCTAGAACTCCACAACATCTTCACGACAGCTTTCTCTTTCTGAGCAACAATGTTTATAGCAAGGGTGAGCACTTGTCATACTCAGCAAGTGTGGGGGAAAGAATGAATGCAAAGGCTTTATAGTGGACTGGGCTATAAGTATTTAAGCAATTTTAGTTGGTCAAGTTTTATTAGCACCTGATTACTAATAATGTATAAACGAAGGCTCCAAACATCACAGACAGTCGACTGGGGTTGCGTACGCCTAGAACTCCACAACATCTTCACGGCAGCTTTCTCTTTCTGAGCAACAATGTTTATAGCAAGGGTGAGCACTTGTCGTACTCAACAAGTGTGGGGGAAAGAATGAATGCAAAGGCTTTATAGTGGACTGGGCTATAAGCATTTAAGCAATTTTAGTTGGTCAAGTTTTATTAGCACCTGATTACTAATAATGTATAAGTTTATACCAACCCACATTAAGCATAAAGATGAGAAATACGCCATAAGCATATGGCAAGCATAACCAGAGAACACGGTTTAAGTACATCTTTAAGTTCACTTATCATGTGAGGGTCCAGGCCGCTCTTGACCGTGAGCACGGCTAATCGATTAGTTTTACACTCTGCAGAGGTTGTACATCTTTACCCACAAGTCGCGTAAAAGTCCCGAAGAACTTTAGACCCAACCATGCGATGCCGGCCAAGCATCATACCACACTACCGAGGTGTGATTGCATAGGGACGCTACGAGGCCTTTACAGAGAGTCCTCCCGTGCGTACTAGTCCATAGTAGTATGTCATAGAGGCTATCTTTCGTACCACACTTCTATTACGGACGATCAGCCATACAGTACTTCCGTTCCAACACCACTCCGGAATAGAAGAGCCATAAAAGTATTCCTCCGTCCCCAACCTACTATGCGAGTAATAACCACACAAAGACGTCCCTAATTACTCGGCCAAGACCAGAGCCATACAGTCCTTGTGGTTGCACTGTTGTCCTGGGTGGTTCTCCATGTTCCGATTAAACATATGGTCTTGTATTAAACATCCAAAGATATAACATAAAGGTATAGCATGATTCATCATTATTGTTCATTAAAACCACCATAACCCAGGTATAGCAACTAAGCATAGCTACCCAACATAAATGTACACCCAGGTTAACAAGGAGTGATCATAAAGACTAGGTAATCCTTAATAGGGACCCATCAAAATTAATGCAAGCAATGCAATGAGTGATTAAATATAATTCTTAGGACAAAAGATCAAGGACACACTTGCCTTTAACCAGAGGGTAATTGCTCAGAATGTCTTCACCTCTCGCTCTTCAAAGCTTCTCGGACAACGTTCACTCTACTCGCATCAACCATCGGTCATAAGCATACAAAACAAACAAACAAGCATACACTAAGAACAATACACCAATCAAAAGAAAGCTTTAAAAGGACACACTAAAGGACAGGCTTGATTAGATGGACCACTAAAGCACACAAACCGTGCTTGGAGGAAGAAAGGCTTGGTTAACTTTAAAGAGATGGTCGCGGAAGATTGAGCAAGAACAGGAAAGATCACAATGAGATAGAGCTCGGTTCTATTGGTTACACAAGCGCAAGAAACGCTGAAAACAGAACTAAGCTCGAAACTATCGTAAGATCATTATCAAACAACAAGAGACTACGCTTGGCATATTTTAATTAAGAAATCACGTGAAGAATATTTCAGAGAAATACTCTATGTTACCATTAAACAAGTTACATTTAATTAAATAAATCATGATAAACCTAATCATGTTTTATTTATAACATTCGAGTAGAAGTTATGTCAAATTAACAATTACTTTAGAAAGATAAAGCAAGTACAAGATATCCAGACGAGAACTTTATGTCACATGTTCAACTAAACATATTTAATAGTGAAAAGACATTTATGATGTCATTAGGCATATTAACTTTATTATGGAAACCGATGTTTAACGCTAAGCATCTTTTATTTAAAGAAAGCTAGTTGTAAATAGGAATTAACCAAATCAGATTTTAGCTCATGAAAACCGGGATAGAACCTAGTTACTTTTATTGAAAAGTAATGGAATAAATTTTAGTCAAGATTAACATGTAACTTTAGTGTTAAAACAAGTAACAGGTGATACACATGCTAACGTACAGGTTACGGTGAAACGAACTAGACGGTAGAAGCGAACTATAACGCACACACAGACCTTAGGCTAGGGTTTAGGAGAACTAGTCTACAAAGGGAACTAGACCGAAGGGCAACAATTGAGCAAAAGGTAAGCTAAACTAGTTGGTAAAGGAACCGATAACAAGATTAGCTCTAAATAAAGGTATAGCTACGAAAGATTGGGCATAAGAACACAGCTGATTTATAAAAAGACAACCTAACAGAGATGGGATAGACATCAACTAGCTGGATGCTGATAAACAAGATTCTAAGATAAACATGAAACAAGAGTGATAAGATTACGTGATAGGCAAATGAGTAGTGCAAACTACTCACACAGATAAAGCTACTAAGCTAAGAAGAAACTCTAAGGCTTGAGGACCATGTGTGGTTCGAGTACCGGTGGATGGTCGCTTCCTTGTGTGATGAGTGATTGACAATGTTGTGTCGACTGATTCTTGGCCAAGTATTACAGGTGCAGGTTGTGACTTGACTGGTGTTGGTGCAGGTGAAGAACAAGCGTGAAAGGTCGTCGCCGGTGAGGCCTCCAGGTGTGGAGAAGACAAGTAGGCTTCGTTCGAGGGACCCGGTGGCCAGCGGGGTCAAGTGCGGGCCTCATGGTGGCATGAACAGCAAGATGAAGTCATGGACGGTTTCTTGGTTGAGCCTCAAAACCAAGGTCGAGCCGGGACTACGTGGGAGCCGAGTCATGTGTGGAGATTGGCGGAGGCTACACCAAGTTCGCGGGGTTTCCGGTGCTTCACTAGAAAACCACTGGGTTCCTTGGTTGATCCACAAAGCCAAGACCGAAGAACCGAAGACGGTGCTGCAGCAGTGCCAGACCGGTCTGACCGGTGGGTCTGACCGGTGGGTACCGATCGGCCGGTGAGGAGCACCGGTCCCCGACCGGTGTGCGACGACGCAGTCCGGAATCTTCGAAGCGGAGGACACGCGTCGGGATCGCAAGGCTTGCGTCGAGGCTAAGCAGGTTGCGGTCGCCAGGCATCCGTCCGATGGAGAAAGCTTCAAGTCTTACAAAACCGCCCTTGAGGGTCTTGTATCCTTAGTTATTAGGAAAGGGCATTTAGACTTTCGGTTGCCTCCATATAACCCAAGAGGTGAGAGGATGGCAGCTAACTCTTGGAACCCTAGCTCATTTGTTTTCCTATTTTCCTTCCTATTTTCCTTAGGATTTCATAGGACTAGCTTGAGAGCTTCATGGTGAGATCTTGTGAGAGGGTTGGATGATTGGGCGGCAAGCTAGACCTTGTATGAATCTTTGTTGCATGTATAGATGATTCAGCGTGGTTCCTTAAGGTTTGGATGTGTTGTTCCCGGTTGTTCTTGGTGGTGATTTTCGGAGCCCTCTCTTGGTGATTTCTTTGGGTTGTTTTCGGGACCTTTCTCTTGGGGATTTGATGGGGGGAATTTGTGGGAACCCTTCGTGGTTCTTTGGGCTGTGATTCCCCTCCCAAATCCGTGAGTAAAGGGGTTCGATTTTGGGGTTTTCCGAGTTCTAGGGTTTGTGGTGCTCTTGGCGGGATTTCTTCGATTCCTCCTTTTTGGACAAGTTTTGGTGGATTAAACTTGGCTATGGACTCCTCATGAGGTGTTCCTAATATCCCCAAAGTCTTGTTCAAGTCCGTGGAGCGATTCGGGAGATCGAGGTTTGGATTTGGGGGAGTTGACCCGCGGGTGCTGTTCATCCCGAGTTGCCCAGGCTACACCGGTCTGACCGGTGCTCTTGACCGGTCTGACCGGTGCAACCCTCGGTGGGTTTTTGCTCGGGTGAACGTCTGGGTGTGTTCGCTGTTGTCCTGTGTTGCTGCTGTTTCGAGTTTGGGTCAGTTTGGTGGTCGGTTGGCTTGTTTGGTGCTTTGGGGGCTTTCAGGCTGTGACCGGTCTAACCGGTGTGTCTCACCGGTCTGACCGGTGTGGATCCACTTGGTGAAAGTTGCCCAGTTTCACCAGCAGGGACCGGTCTGACCGGTGGTGCTCACCGGTCTGACCGGTGTTGGTCTGTAGACTCGGGGTTTGGTGTTCCGCTGCATTCTCGGGTCGGAAGGTTATGTGTTGGTTCCTAGGTCCAGTGGTACTCCAGTGGCTACGTGGGCTTGGCCAACTTGGGTAGTGAGCACGAGTACTCTTAGTGAGCACTTGAGTCTTGGTGACTCGAAGGGGGCAATACTCTAAGTGAGTGCTCCAACGTGGATTAGGGGGAAGCATCAACTTCTCGATACCACGGGAAAAAAATTGGTTGTCTCTTGTGCATCTCTCTCTCTACTTTCTTGCATTTAATTTCAACACCTATTTTCTGCACTTAAGTTTCCTTGCTCTTGTTCTTGTTAAGTTGCTTGTTTGCTTCATATCTTGACTAGGGTGTTTCATATCTCTTAGTGTGATATTTGTTAAGGAAACTCTTGTTAGTGTACTTAGTAGTAGAGAAAAACCTTTTTAGATGGGCAACACTAGTTGATAGGTTAAGGTTTTCTTATTGCTTTAAAAATTCAAAAGAAAGCCCATATTCAACCCTCCTTCTACGGGCCATTGGTCCTACATGCAACCGCGGCGGCGCTCATGGGCATCTCAGCGCATCGCTGGATGACAGGCCCTGTCGTCACGCACGCAAGCAAGCAAGTGAAAAAGAGGAACTCTCTATCAGTCTCGCAAAGTCGCAAGCAAGGAAGTTAATATCAATTCTCTCTATCACCGCCTCAAGCTGAAGCAAGCAATGATCAGCATGCATTAGTCTTTAATCAACATTGAGCGAATGGAATAGGTCAAAAGGACGATCAGTTCTCTATGATTAAGCGCGACCATACTATATTAGTAAAAAATTAGCACACAATGTTGTTAAAAAAAGCACAAAATTATTGGCACTCACGACCAATTGTATTGAGAAGAGATTAGTAGAAAAGATTGATATTGATACAATCATAAGTGACTTTGCATCTAGAAATGCGAGGAGAAATCTTTAAAGTAATATGTATACATTGCTTCAATGAGACCTTGTTTAGTTCGGCAAATTTGCTTCAATGTGACTGGTGAGCAGTGGCAAGTTGCTTGCCTAGTGACTATTTGCCGAACTAAACAAGGTTTGAATATCGTTGTTTTGTGCATCTTGACGAGTCTTTAGTAACAATTTTTTTATTATTAAAAAGCCCCCAATAAAAGTTGGTCCCTGGCCACCAAAATGCCAGAACCGTCCTACCTAGGCCCGCATTGGGTGTATCAAGTTGGCCTAATGGGTTGTGTATCAAGTTGTGTGTATTAGTGACGCGTCCTAGGGTTGGAGCACGACCGTGCACCCTTCCTAAGCTTGTGCTAGCTAGCGTCCCCACACGGTGCCCCCTAAGGCCCTGCTGCTCACTGCCTCTCCCTATCCGCCGTAGCCATCCATATCCCCCAACTTGTGACAAGGAGAGAGAAAGATAGAGGGAAAGGGGAGAGGGACAAGTAGACCCCACCACCACATGGCATCATCAATGTCAGTAAAATGACCAACCAAAATCATAAATTGGCCGAATATGAATGGTTTCGAGAGTTGAGAGTACATATTTCTGGTTTTGCAGTTCGGTATCTCAAAATCAAACTGAAACGATA
Source organism: Cenchrus americanus (assembly GCA_947561735.1). NCBI lineage: Eukaryota > Viridiplantae > Streptophyta > Magnoliopsida > Poales > Poaceae > Cenchrus > Cenchrus americanus. The sequence goes on from OX387242.1 coordinate 69,652,734, forward strand.
AGGTGGTGCAGCCACATGCTAGCACCTTAGTACTTATTTCACAACGTTAAGATGGAGAGCTCACTTAACATCAAACGATACTGTACAGTTTGCAGGAAATTTTCAGTCACCTAACAAGAAAACCGAAACAAATTCCACCATACTTGCCCAAATACAATAAGCAAGACCAAAGTGTGCTGATCGAGCGCTTCTCCCTGGAACTCAGCCTTGCAGATGGCATTTATTTCAGGAACGTGCGCATGCTATATGGAAGCATCTTTTCATACTTGTCAAGATCACTCTCGTAGCGGGAAGGCTCGTCAAAGAAATCCGAGTCATCCCTGAAGTCGCCATAGCAACCTGAGTAACCCCGGGAGCTGTCAGAGCCATCACTGCTGCTAGAATATGAATCAGAATAACACGACGAGAAATCAGAAAAATATCTCAAATCAGAGTAACCCCAGGAGCTGTCAGAGTCATCATATGTCCTGATAGGGGTTTGAACCTCAAGGTTATAGTCATCAATCGGGTCATCCGGCATCCTTACTGTATTGATCTTGGCACACTTTAGAACCAGAGTCTCATCTCATCCATGTCGATGTTGAAGCAGTATCGTATGTCAAGGGACTCCAGATGGGGGCAGTTGTCCAAGATGGTTTCAAGACCCTTGTTGGTCAGAAGATTGCTGAAAAGCTGCAAGGAGTGTAGCCGGTGCATATTGGCAATCCCTCGGACATCGTTATCCTTTTTCTCCACAGTAACATCAAATTGCTTTTTACAGAGTCTGAAGTGCTTCAGCTGTGGGCATACTTCACCAACAACCTCAAACACTTCGGAGCCACCTACATTGTCACATAGAGAAAGCTCAAGCTCCTCAAGCAGAGGAAGTTCCTTTACTGCCTCTGCAACCCCTTCGTTTGTGACACCGTTGCAAGAAATAAGGCGAAGGCTCCTTAAACAAGGGGCCCTGCAAATATATTCGAACGAGGTCTTAATAATCAATAATTGTAAACTTCTGAAAAATAAGATTATTGTAGAGGGACCATATTTGATACCTAGCTGATTTATGGTTGACATTATTAATATGTTATATTTCCACAACAATCTGGCGTTATAAACATCAGTACATCACAGCGATGTCACACTTGACCATCCTTTAGTATAAATGTGCAGAAAAACAGCTCTACCAGTACTGCAGTACAACAATTTTTCATATAACTGTGTAGTTAATCCATATTCCATACCATTATCTTTCCAATTTTTTCACTTGTATATGTTCTGTCCAATTAAATGATTAATTCAAACAAGGTTATTGCAGCATGATTACTGCAGAAGATAAGAGACTTCAAGAGTTTCTCCAACATATGCCAAGCTGTTAATAATTCTCAACGGGGCAGAATTTGAGAACTTACTGCTCCATGAGGTAGACGAGGAAGCCGTCGTCGCCTGCGTACTCGGTACTCCCCGCAGAAGGCCTCGCAGGCTCGCACTGCCCGGCGGCGCGCCGGACGGCCTCGCAGGCCACGCCGCAGCGGTTGAGCCAGCGCGCGATCCCCTCGTGCCCGCGCAGAGTGATCCGCCGCCACAGCGAGGGCTCCTCCCGCGACGCGCGGCGCCAGGAGCGGCACACGCCGCCGGCGGACGTCAGGATCTCGATGTGCTCCAGCCGGTGGAAGATGGTGAGGAGCACGTCCTCAGGCAGACCCTTCGCCCAGTCCCTCTCGGCCTGCCTGCGGCGGAGCGCGCGGAGGCGGCCGTCGGAACGGCGGGTGCTGGATGGCATGGCTGGCCGCCGGTGGGCCGGTGGGGAGAGGGTAGGGCTCGCGCAGGCGGCAACGGGGACGCGCGCACCGGAGGGGATATACCAATTCCGAATGGAATCGAATTTATTTCAGAATCGAACTTGTTTGTCTTTTTTTTCAGATTAGACGTGTTTAACATCGCTTCCCTGCATGTAGCAGGATCCAGCAGGGGACGCCAAGTTTACGGGCGCCCGTAGGGAAGCCTCGGGCCGGTCGATTTCCGACATAGGCTGGCCCACACACATGCACACTGCAGGCAGCCAGGCAGCACCGTGGTGACGTTGCTGTGTGCGCGCGTCATATTTTTGCGACAGAAAAATAAAAAAGATTCAACGAAAAACTTTTTGATGGGAAAGAAATAAAAATTACAAATAACATTTTTTAAAAAAATTGTGGAACAAACTTTTTAAAAAAATTGTGGAACAACTTTTGGATAAAAGTTTCGAACAAAAATCTAAAAACAGAAACAGAAAAATATTTAGAATTTTTTTGAAGAAAAATATTTTAAAAAATCATAATAAACATTTTTAACAAAAAAATCCAGAAAATCAGAGCAAAAATGTTTGAAGAAACTTTTTCAAACAACTTGAGAAAAGTTACACAAACATTTTGAACAAAATTAAGACACAAAAGTTTTTAAACACAAAAAAACCAGAAGAAATTTTGAATAAATGTTTTGAACAAATTTGAGAGAAAAATATTTTTTAAAAATGTTTTTCAAAAGTTTTGAAAAACTCAGAAAACACAAAAGTTTTTTTGAACAAAACTTTTTTCAATAACCTTAAGAGCAAAAAGATTTAGAAAGAAAATTTTAAAAAATGAAACAGAAAAAAAAATCCAACCGACCTCGCCTCGGCCGAGACGCCCGCCGAAGGGGCTCGCCGGGGCCGCCGCCGCGCCTCGGGGTCGCCGGGATCCCGCCCGCGGAACTCGATGGGGCCGGATGGTGCGCGCCCGCAGAACTCCTCGAAGCTGCCGCCCTTCACTGTGGGTGGTTGGCTCGCCGTCGCCAAGGTCCGCCTGGAGGAGGTCGCCGTGCTCCGTCGCCATTGAGATTTTGTCAGGAGAAGCGCCTGGAGGAGCTCGACAGGCCGTCGGTTCGCGGTCCTCTTCCCTCCGTCCGCAGTCTTCCGAAAGGATAAGGTGAGAGAGAGTCACTAGAAAAAAATGGAGCAATGCAAATGGGGTGGATGGCAGGCTTCACGGTGCATGTGTCATCGACCGGGAGGTGGACACCACACGGTCGCTGGTAACTTCAACATTGCGGATCCAGCATCTGCATGTGTATGTGCAATTTATTTTCTTTTGATTTGCAATATTTGGATTACTGATTTTTAACAAACAAAGTGCCCCAAAAGATCATGTCTAGATTAATAATTATCTTTATTTTGTTTCATGGAATAATCTATGGAAAAAATGTTACAGCTCAAGCATGTGTCATTAATTACAGTTTTTTGTGAATGAAGTTAGATCATGTACATATACACACACATTACATCAGTTTTCAAACTATACGGACACCATGGGAAAACCGGCCTTTACCGTGTGTTTCAATCTTTGTCGTGTCACGTCCTGGCCAGAAACGAGGGATGGATGTAGATGGAGTGAGCGAGCCGCGCCAGTGGAAGACCATATGTTATCTGTGATGTTAGTTAGTATCTTTAGATTTCGTGGGAACATTGTCTTATGTGTGTGAACATCATGATATTAATTAGTAACTTTACATTTCCATGAATCATGGTCTCATGTGTTGTCCGGCCTGTTCTTGTTTTTGGACAAGAACATCCAATCTTATTATACTTATTCATGATTGTGTTTCCTAGCTTGACACCTTTTTTCAAATCGAGGGCATCCTCATTTCCATTGCAACAACAAAAATACCGAACAAGTCACAAAACATGGATAAAAGAGGAGTTCACTGGCCCTTGACTCGTCCTAACCTACCTTGACTCAAGCTAGATTAGGACAACAATCGCCCCTAGGACTCCCAGGGAGAGTAAGCATCACCAGACAACGAGTCTGAACATCATCACAAGTTTCCAACCCAAAACATAACACCACTAGACAGACCTACACCAACATCTGTCAATCACTTGACAATGTCAGTTTCCTAGCTTGACACATGATCTGGAGAAGTTGAAGATCAAAATTGGATGATTAATAAGAAATAGAAATGTGATCATTGCTCACCTTCACCAAATTCAAAACAAGCATGCGGTTATTGACAAACATCCAAAACGCTAATGCATCCCTAACCCAAACCATGTTAGTGAATTTGGTTATCGTTTGTTTGTTGATCAATCCCTTGTTTGAAGTTGTTTATGCTTCGTTTCCCAGCCCATCTCTGTTCCTTGTCTCCCTATAAATGTTATCCTATTTTATTACTCCCATAAACTATGAAATCATAGATCACATTTGCCCAAAATCAAAACAAACATCTTTTGATCCTGAAATATTCATCCTTTTTGTATATTTTTCTAGACCGAAACATCAAGTCTGTTAATGCATCCCATACCCGAACATTCGGTTTAATGGTAGTAAACAGTTCATCTCTACATGTTGAAGTTCTTGTAAATATAGTTTGTTCATAATTCACTAAGATTACAAATTTAAATAGTTCTTTTGTTTGCAAAAGACCGTTACATTATTAGAGATCGAGGCGCCTCCTTGCATTAGCGTGATACAACTCCCGAAGATACACCTCGACTTTCTGTGAAACTGAGATCTATTAATATACCGGACTCTCCCAACTCCCTCCATTGCCTTGTCTCAAACTCTCTTCCTCCAAAAAACCACAACCACCATGCCTTCTTCTCCGATTCGACTTCCCGCCTCCCCGTTCCCTTCCAACCCCTCCTCCATCGGGACACCACCCGACTCCCCCCAACCAAACGCATGCGAGCCATCCGAGCCCTCCTTGAGTGAATCGATGTAGCAGACATGGAAAGGCAGGAGAGCGAGGACAGCGAGGATGAGTACAACTACGTGGAAGAGGATGAAGAGGAAGTGGAAGAGGAAGAGGACGAAGAAGAGGATGAGGAAGAGACGTGGGCGGGCATTGAGAAGAAGCGATTGGTAGCCAAGAAGAGGAAGCGGGTGGAGGCCAAGTGTTGACGCTTTTTTGGTCAACACACACAAGCGCTATATCGCACGGAATGTCGAAACGCTGAACTCACCGAGCTCCTGCCCGGACCGGTCTGACCGGTCAGGGGCACCGGTCTGACCGGTGTGCGTAGACGCACGGTGAAAACCTAAGATCGCCGCCTCGGGAGGGACCCCGTCGGAGGTGGCGCGCCTAGGGTTTCTCTGAGGTCGGCAAGGCCACTCAGAACGTCCCTGATCGTCGTCGAGACAAACAAGGGAAGCATGAGGCTGGAAAAGCTAGGGTTTGAGAGATAAAAGTTGTAAAAAGTAATGATCGATTGCGTGATGCCACCTCAAACGGCTTTGACCCTTTATATTTATAGGGTGGGGAGGTCTTGCCCCACAAGGAATCCTTTTACAACTCGAAATTCGCAAGGACTCCTCAATTCTACTCGGACTCGGGGTCCACCGATCAGACCGGTTAGGCCCACCGGTCAGACCGGTGTGGCCGTTGCCGGATCGGCTACAAGACGCCCCACTAGTCAGACCGTTGAGGGACACCGGTCTGACCGGTGGCGTCAACCTGATCGGCCTTGTGCCAAATTTGGGTGTGAACATATGCCCCCAGTTTTTTAGTAAAGCTTGTTGTCTAAAAAATATTCCTAAGGTCAATGTGACACTTCACCAGCCATTTTTTGGGTCTAAGGGCGATTTTTGCTTCAAATCGGCCATATCCTATCAAGCATCCTGCCAGACACTTGGATGAAACATCTTCAAGTACCTCCCGTTGAGAGCCCTTGGAAGTCGCTGTCCTTGCAAAGTTTCCACCATGTAAGAATTCCCAGAACAAACCTTGACAACCTTGTACGGACCTTCCCAACTTGGAGACCACTTGCCGAACTTGTTACTTTTAGATCCAATAGGTAAAATCGTCTTCCAAACCAAGTCACCTACCTGAAAAGATTTGTCCTTTACCTTCTTGTTGTATGCTCTAGCCACTCTCCGCTTGTATTTCTCAATTTCTTCCAAAGCCTCCATACACTTGTCGGTCACTTCATCAATATTGTCCATCATCAAAGCATAATATGACTCAACATTAAGGCTATTTTGCTTTGCAAGTCTATATGCGCCTAGATTCACCTCAACGGGCAAAACGGCCTCTTGACCATACACAAGCTCAAAAGGAGTAACTTTAGTAGCACCATGTCTAGAAATACGATGAGCCCATAATGCCTCAGATAATACCTCATGCCATATTCTAGGATTGTCTTCTATCTTCTTCTTAATGAGCTTTACCAAAGTTTTGTTGCTAGACTCGGCTTGACCTTTGGCTGAGCAAATATGGAGATGAATTAAGCAATTTAATACCATAGGAATCAACAAATTCACGCACCTCTTTGGATATGAATGAAGTCCCTTGATCCGTAGTCAAAGTTTGCGAAATGCCAAACCTATGTATGATATGCCTGGTAATAAACTCAATCACCTCTCTATGTGTCATATTCTTCAAAGGGATAGCTTCAGTCCACTTGGTGAAGTAATCAATAGCCACAATCACAAAACAATGCCCCTTTGACGATGAAGGATGAATCTTGCCAATAAAATCCAAACGCCATCCTCCGAAAGGCCAAGGCTTAATGATCGGATGCATCAACGCAGCAGGCACCAACTGAACATCTCCATGTTTTTGACACTCTTCACAACCTTTGTAGTATCTAAAATAATCGGCTATCATGGTAGGCCAATAAAAGCTAGCTCGCCTAAGGAGCCACTTCATCTTAGGAGCCGATTGATGAGTACTACAAATACCTTCATGAACCTCTGCCATAGCCAACCTAGCTTGATCAGGACCCAAACACTTTAAGAGCAAATCATCCGTAGTCCGATGATACAATTCACCGTCATCAAGAACAAACTTAAGAGCCCATCGTCGAACTTTTCTATCATCTGAACTGCTAGGATTAAGCAAATAATCAACCAAAGGCTTCCTCCAATCCTCTACCTCATTTTTGTCATGAAAAACCGAGGAAGAATTTTTATTAGGGGACCGGTCAGACCGGTCATGGTCATCGGTCAGACCGGTGCCATGAACTGGCCCAGATCTGAGGGACCGGTCGGACCGTTCGGTGGCATCGGTTAGACCGTTGTCACCGGTTAGACCGGTCGGCTACGTCGGCCTGACCGGTGCCTCCAGAGCAAAACACTCGACTGTAAGCAACGATTTGTGTTCTTTAAAATTTCTTTTTCAAACATTATAACCAGATGCTTGCTGAGCCAGAGCATTAGCTCTAGGATTTTCCTCTCGTGGCACATGATAGATAACAAATTCATCCATACAAGATATGATGTCTAAATACTTATCAAGATAAGCACTTAAAAAGTCATTTAAGCATTGACATACCTTGGAAACTTGTTGCACCACCAATAAAGAATCTCCATATGCTTCCACATGTTTTACTCCCATGTCATGCAAAATCTCCAACCCAAATAGAAGAGCCTCATATTCAGTTTGGTTGTTAGTACAATCATGATCCAATCGGTTAAGAGCTTCAAAAACAGCCCCACTTGGCGAAATAATGACAACTCCAACACCACAACCATCTTTGCAAACCGATCCATCAAAATGCAACTTCTATTGAGTAAAAGTAACATAACCGACATTCAAATCAAGTTGCTTATCTACTCTATGTCCAACAATAAAGTCGGCAACAATTTGACCTTTCATAGATCTTAATGGATCACAATGTAAATCATATTCAACTAAAGCATAAGCCCATTTGCCGACTCTACCACTTAAAATTGGTTCATGCAACATGTATTTGATTATGTCGGTTTGACATGCTACTATGCAAGTACTAGGTAATAGATAATACCTCAACTTGGTACAAGTATGATATAGTGATAAACACAACTTTTCAATAAAAGTGTACCTTGTTTCGGCGTCCAATAATCTTCTACTCTCATATGCAACGATGTATTCCTTGCCTTCGGTCTCTTGAGTCAAAACACCTCCAATAACATCCTTTTCAGCCGCTACATACAACTTGAAAGGAATACCACTCTTGGGTGCTTGAAGAACGGGTGGCGAAGTCAAATAACTCTTAATCTCATCAAATGCCTCTTGTTGTTATGCCCCCCAAGTGAAGTCAACATCATTTTTCAACCGAAGTAAAGGAGTAAAAGCATTCACCTTCCCGAACAAGTTACAAATAAACCTCCTCAAATAATTTACCTTGCCCAAGAACTTTTGCAAATCCTTTTTACAAGTAGGTGCTTTAACACTCTAGATTGCCTCAATCTTTTTAGGATCTATCTCTATGCCTTTATCATGTACAATGAAGCCTAAAAACTTCCCAGCCGATACACCAAAAGCACATTTGAGTGGATTCATCTTTTATTTATATCGAAGCATCTTCTCAAATGCAAGTCTTAAATCAGCTAAATGAGAATCATCTCCAACCGATTTGACAACAATATCATCGATATAAACCTCTACTATGATGCCAAGCAAATCATGAAAGATTAAATTCATAGCTCTTTGATAAATAGCACCCGCATTTTTCAATGCAAAAGCCATGACAACCCACTCAAACAAGCCAACAAAACCCGGACATATGAAAGTCGTTTTGGATATATCCTCATCGGCCATAAATAGTTGATTGTAACCAGCACTACCATCAAGAAAGCTAAGAATTCTATTTCCGTATGCAGCATTAACAAGAAAATCGGCTATAGGCATAGGATATTCATCTTTAGGAGTAACTCTATTAAGATCTCTAAAATCAATGCAAACACGGAGCTTTTTTGTTCCTTTTTTCTCAACAGGCACAATATTAGAGATCCAATCAAAATAACAACAAGACCTAATAAACTTTGCATCAAGTAACTGATTGACTTCCTCTTTCACTCAGTCATAAATATCAGGATTAAAGTTTCTATGAGGTTGTTTATAAGGCCTAAAACCAGGTTTAATAGGTAAACGATGTTCAACTAAATCACGACTTAAACCAGGCATTTCATTGTAATTCCATGCAAAGCAATCAACATACTCCTTTAATAACTTTATTAAATTAGATTTAAACAAAGGATCAAGATTCTTGTTTACAAATGTCGGCCTAGGTACAGTGCCATCACCAATATCAACCTCCTCTAGAGGATCAACCGACGTAAACCCTTGTCCTAACTTGCTCAAATCATCAAAGTCTTTGATGGCCTCACAGATATCATTCTTATGCGCCCGATAGTGTTGTCGCCTTTGTTGCAACCACTACAGATTTGCATCCATCAAATCGATAGAGAGGTTCTAGCCTAATCAACGATCAGCTTCATAACAACAGTAGCAATGCCATCTTTGGTAAAATCAATAAGTTTTAAGTTGGATAAATCTAAACTAGTTAAGCACTTAAGATTCTCATGATTATCCATAGTAGAACTATTGGCCACTGCAACACAAGCCGATGCATCACCATGAACAATCTCTACCTCGTCGCCTACCCATTGGATTAAAAATTAATGCCAGGTAGAAAGCACACATTGATTTGCATGAATCCAATCACGACCAAGGATGAGACTGAAGTTACCTTGTGTCTCAGCAACGAAGAATGCCGATGACGCCTTTAGCTCCCATTGGCTCGCCTCCTCCAACACCACTGACAGTCATGTTGGTCTTGATCAACTCATCATCTAAACCTCCCAGATTCTTGAACAAGGAATACAACATCAAGTTGTCGATCGCTCCACCGTCCACCAACATGCGAGAGATAGGCTTCCCATTGATGTGCCCTTTCATGTGCAAAGCCCTCAGATGATTTTTAGAAGCTTTAGTCTTCTGGAAAATAGCTTCCTTTGGCCCAAAGCCGAGATGCGCAACGTCCTCCTCTGAGAGCACATAACCATCCATAGACATGTGTATCACATTGATATCCAAATTCATGCGCTCTGGTGAAGAACTGTAGTCAACAAGCTCCTCATCGTCTTCTGGTGCAGGATCCGATGCGGACTTGTCATCACAAACCATGGGAACAGAAGAAGAAAAACCGGGCAGCATCTCTGGGTCATTGGTCTGACCGGTGTGACCGGTCTGACCGACTCCTCCACCAGTCTGACTGGTGCGGGCTCAAAGCTGATCTTGACTCTCCATTCTTTCCCTTGCTGTACCATAGTCTTGTACTGGTTGAAAACTTCTTCCCTTTGCTTCTCTAGCTCCTTCTCCCTCTTCTCTTGAAATCTTATAGATGTTGAAGCTTCCTTCTTTATGTGCGAGTCAATCCGGGAGGACACCACCTTGGCAAGAAATACTTTGAGTTGCAGCTACTTCTACTGGCCTCATGGTCATTAGCAACAACCACCTCTGGAGTTGATGTCACAACCTAATTGTTTGGAACAATTGGTCTTTTGCCATCTTCTCCAATAGGATCATCCATTGATCCAATCTGAATAATATCCTGACCTGTAGTCCTCTCTGGATCAACTTCCATCTTCTGCACCTCCTCCCTTTGTTTTGGCTTGTAAACTTGCTTTACTGGAGGTGGCACGACTTTTCTGGCCGCACCGGTCTGACCGGTGATAGCGACCAGTCTGACCGGTCGGGTCTGGTGACCGTGACTAGATCGGCGAGGAGCTAATCGATCTTGGATAGGCCTGGAGATCCTATAAAAAGCTGATTTCTTTTCACTCCATCCAGGATAAAAGGCTTGTTGGTATGGCACCCACATCACTCCATTGTCATCATATACTGGATGTGGTGCATTTGAACTTGATGACGCCCATGATGGAGTAAAGCGTTTCCCTTGCTGTGATGATTCACCCTTGAGTCTTATAGCAACCCTTAGAGGTGAAGATGACCCTCCTTGATGTGTAGGTGACCTCATCCTTTTTTTAACAGCCGATCACTTGTAATGGCCTTTTGCTTGGAATACTTGTCAAATAGCATGTGGAAAGTGACCTTTGGCTTAGGACCACTCCCCTGTTTTGTTGCTACATTGAGTTTCCAGTTTCCAATCTCCAGACGGCTTGGTTTGATCATCCTCGGACGGCCTGAGGGTACACCGGTCTGACCGGTCACCTCCACCGGTCTGGCCAGAGATGGCTCAGATGGTCGTTAATCGATGGGTGTGGACGACCCTTGCCCCCCATGTCTAGAGGCACTCACTATAACCTTGAAGGTCTCTTTGCCATCAGGAGTCTTCTCATACTCAACTTTGCGAACTAGCTCTTTTCCTCTCAAATCGGGCTTAGACTCCCCGATTACCACGTTCTTGCCTTTAGTTGCTTCAGCTTGATGTAGCCGAACCAGTACCTTAGGCTGCTGCAAATCCATGGTGTTGATTTGAAAAGGAGCTTTATCCACTTGCATTTCATGAAAAGTCAAATGACCTTCATTTATGGCCGATTGAACCTGTCGACGAAATACATTGCAATCATTAATAGCATGAGAAAATGAATTATGGAACTTGAAATATGCACGTCTTTTCAACTCTTCAAGTGGAGGAATAGTATGAGTTAACTTGATATTTCCAGATTTAAGCAATTCATCAAATATACGATCACATTTGGAAACATCAAAAGTAAATGTAATTTCTTCTTGCCGACCTTTACTAGCCGGCTTACGAGATGATCAAGATTAAGATTTTTCTTTAGAGGGCCAAACAAATTCAGCAGCACAAACTTCTTTGTCACTATCGTTCGAACTATCAGAATCATAATCAATAATATGAACATTAGAACGACGTGATTTAAAGTTATCCTTCTCTTTATTCATTCGGTTTTCAACAACTAAAGCCCTTACTTGAACTTGTGCAACTGAAAGAAAATCAGAGCCCTCTATCTTATTCCTAATGGATGACCTTAAACCTTTCAGACAAATGTCTGCAAGGTCCATATCAGTGATTGACAAATTAAAGCACCGGTTTTTAATTTCTGTAAATCTTTTAATGTAGGCAGAGACAGTCTCATCTCTTCCTTGCCTAACCGATGTTAAATCTGTCAATTTTAGTTGTATGCTCCCACTATAAAAGTGATCATGAAACTTACGTTCTAACATATCTGAAGAAATAATAGAACCGGGAGCAAGCGAGCAAAACCAATCAAAAGCGGTGCCAGTTAAAGATAAAGAAAACAAGTGCACTTTTAAAGCATTATAAACACCAGCTTCACCTAGTTGTGCAGTGTATTGACTAATATGTTCCCATGTGGTTCGGTCATCATCACCACTAAATTTAATCAAATCAGGCATACGCCAACCACGTGGGAGAGGAAATCTATCAAACTCGGGATCATATGGCTTTTGATATAAATTAGTATTACCTATGTCAACCCCAAGTTTAGTTTTTACCACATTAGCCAAATCTTCCTTGAATCTATTAAATTCCACCCAATTATGATTATTTAGCTGTGGTGGCTGAGGATTCTCCAAATTCACCTTATTTAAATAGGGAACTATCTTAGCTTGAGCTAGCCTGTAATTTTGAAACACATCGTCTAGAATAATATTTTTGGAGGCTGATGCATTTATTGTCGTACTATAATGAGGTCCAACATTACTGATTGTATTAGGAAAAGTAGGGACCATCTGATTTGGCACGACAGAAATTGGCAAAGGTTGATCGGGCACCAACTACGTAGCACCGGTCTGACCGGTACCCTGCATCAGTCCGACTGGTGCGGCCATGTTTGGCCTGTTCGGTTGGAACTGCGGGTATTGACCAAATGCTAGATTTGGTGTCAAACCATATACAAAATTATCATTGTTTACAGGCAAAGGTGCTAAGATATGATTAGACCCATGAGGATTTGCTTTAGGTGTACTACTATTAGCATCATTATTATTAAAACCTAAAGCCCTATCCTTTTCAAGATCTTCGTTCTAAATGAGCAATGTAAGAAGCAAGAAATTCATCACTACCCACTATAGATGTCGTAGGAGAAGTTTCAGGCAGGGATTTCTTACTTACAGTGGGGATTACCTCAATATTGTTGTCGTTTAGTCTGATCGCCGGCAGCTCGAACTCTTTCAATCTTGCCACCTTGACGAACCGATCCTTCTTGACACCAGCGAGGAATTGTACTAGCATGTACTCTTGTAGCACCTTGAACTTCTGCTACTCCTCCGGAGAGAGATCTTCCAGCGACGCGGTGACAATGTTGTTCATGTCAAGTTCACACCGAGCACCCATCTAGCTGAGGTTAGATTGAACGGTTTTAGCAACCTGATCTTTAATCCCCAGCGGAGTCGCCAAAAGTATTTTGACGCTTTTCTGGTCAACACACACGAGCACTAGATCGCGAGAAACGTCGAAACACTGAACTTGCCGAGCTCCTGCCTGGACCGGTCTGACCGGTGTGTGCAGACGCACGGTGAAAACCTAAGATCGCCACCTCGGGAGGGACCCTGTCGGAGGTGGTGCGCCTAGGGTTGCTCTGAGGTTGGCAAGGCCACTCAGAACATCCCTGATCGTCGTCAAGACAAACAAGGAAAGCACGGAGTTGGAAAAGCTAGGGTTTGAGAGATAAAAGTTGTAAAAAGTAATGATCGATTGGGTGATGCCACCTCAAATGGCCGTGGCCCTTTATATTTATAGGGTGGGGAAGTCTTGCCCTGCAAGGAATCCTTTTACAACTCGAAATTCGCAAGGACTCCTCAATTCTACTCAGACTCGGGGTCCACCAGTCAGACCGGTCAGGCCCACCAGTCAGACTGGTGTGGCCGTTGCCAGATCGGCTACAAGACGCCCCACCGGTCAGACCGTTGAGGGACACTGGTCTGACCAGTGGCATCAGCCTGAGCGACCTTGTGCCAAATTTGGGTGTGAACACCAAGAAGAGGAATCAACAAATGGAGGCGTTTGTGAGGCAGCTTTTGAAGGATGACAAGGCCGGTAAGCTTGATTCATTCAAGGACATTTCGTCGGCGAAGAAGAAGGGTGCGGAGGAGGAGGTGGACTCGAAGTGGACCAATAAGAAGATGGACCTCGGCACTGGTCCTTCAAATGCCGGCCCCGCCAATCCTGGTCCCGTGCTAACCTAGCCATTGAAGCTCCCTCGACACAAGAGTCATCGGGGAACTCCTCGGAGGGGACGTCTTAGATTACTTGGATTTGGGTTTTCTTTTGCACTTTCAAATAGGTGGTGTTGTGGATGGAAAGATCAATTGTATGTTTTCTTTTGGATGGAAAAGATCGATCCCCTGTTTTCCTGCTATGTGAAACTTGTAGTGGTAGGAAATCCCCTGTATCCCCTGTTATCCATGAAGAACATGAGTGTTCTTCTTTTCCATGATTGCCTTCCTTTCTTTAGTGGATTTCCCTGGTCATGATGTGTTGCCATAGTCTGAGATTTAATGTCTTGTCATGTCATATTTTATTCTTGTCCCACAGCACCGCATTGCAGATACACACGTAAATGATGACCGATTTACAAATTTACCTTTTGACTAAATTCACCGTTTTGCCAAGAATATACAAAACGCAAATGATGGTCACCGTGCCCAAATTATTCAACTTAAATGTGCACATATATGATACATCCCCATAGACCTACACCCGTACAGTGGCACTGGCACTGGCGCGATCAAACACACACCCAGCAACGAAATCGTCGTACTTGGCAACAAGGAAGACAACAGACACGGTCATGGAGATGGATACGGCACATGCCTATCCCTTCATACCTAATGCATGACGGAATGTAGCACAACGAGGATCTGTGTGGAGATATTCCTCCAATGCACGGTGCCTACCCCTCGACTTCATGGCACGTTCTGAGCAACCAATGCCTGAAGCATGTTGTAGGATGTCACGGAAACGCCACTGCCGGTTATCAAGATTACAGTAAGGGCACACACAACAACCATGGAGAAGCACACGAGTGTAACCATGCTCCTGCAGCCAAGCCAAAGCATCTTTCTTCATATCCTTCGTTTCTTCCTCATCCGCTTCGTCCATGTCGTATAGATCATATGGATCCATGTATCCTGGCCGCTGCGGAGGTGGCACAACATGGAAGTTGGCGTTTCCTCCGTTCACATCAGAAGCCATCCTCCTACACAGTCGCGAACAATGTAAACATGATAAGCATTGACCAGAAACAATGATTGTATCATGTAAAAACACAACGCAGAAGCTAAAAGCTCACCTTGAGGAGATGAAGAGGAGATGAGCAAAGGCCTTGGGGCATGCCTATTTATCGAACCATGACCGATACTAAGGCAGCGTGCACCTTGTGGCAGAGCATGCCCTCACGGGATTACAGTAGCCATGAAAATACGTGGGATGCTTGTTATGCGAAGGCCTACACTGCCGAGGAATCCTGTCACAAGTATAGGGCGGAATATTCAGGCTTTTGCCCCGATAGGCATGCGAAATATTTGGTGGGTACACGAGTGTACTTTGGTCCGGATAAGAACGCAGAAGGAAAATCCTTATATCCGTATGACTTAAAAAATAGAGATGTAGGCATTGTAGTGGGAGAAGCAGCTGTTAGGTTTTGTGATCTTTGACTGGAAATGCACCCAGCTTCATTGAAGCGCCGGCCTCTTCCAGATATCCGTCTCTCGCTTATATTGTACGCCACCAGAATCCCACCCAAACTCGCTGACGATATGGGTCCGCCATTGCACAGACTCACTTGTTAGTGGCCCCGAAGCAAGTGCAGCTTTCCAAATTTTCATTTCATGACCAGGAAGTCGAAAGCAGGATTTTCAAATTCTGTATTCCCTCTCTGCCCGAAATAATAAATATTGTACTCCCTTGCTACCGCGTTGCACCACTAAAATCTCATCTTCCATTTCCAAAAAGCATCACTCTGCTCAGCTAGATCTGCGGTGGCGATCCGACCTCGCTGTCACCGGTGGAGGGGGAGGGGTACCTCAGCAGATGGTGGGCAGCATATATCGGTGTTTTGCTTGCATCTGCTGTGCTGGCCAAGCTAAGCAGTTGAGCGAGGATACAGCGCAAGCACCAGCTCCCGATGCCCCCTCAATCCATGGGCCCCTGAATCTGGGAGCTTCACTTATTTGGAAGTATTTCTGAGTTGTAACACAACTCAATAGATGTGTTAGTTCTGGCCCCCCATGCTTGTCCTTTGCATGTGGTTTGATGAAAAATCATTGCGTGAAAAATTCACTTTGGTAACGGGCATAGATCGCCTTTGGTGACGGGCAAAGCGCCTGTTACTGATCAAGTGTTACAAATGAGCCAAGAAAGGTAACGGGCAGATGCCCGTTACTGATATCACATATTCGTAACAGGCATAAAACAACAACCGTTACCACAACTAACCACCGGACACGTGAAATGGCTGTTTCTCTAGGCCCACAGAGAACTTTGGTAACGGGCACCAAAACAAAGCCCGTTACAGGAACTCAACATCAGCGACACGTTTTATGAAACTTCGTCTCTGATGTCTCGAAGAATTGAGACACGTCTATTTCACACGCGTCTCTGCACAACTAGGATTCATAACGGGCATCAAAAAACAATTGTTACCATAACAAGTCACCGGTCACGTGAAAATGACTATTTCTCTGGGCCCACAGGAAACTTTGGTAACGGGCACCAAAACAGAGCCCGTTACTGTGAAATCAATATCAGACATGTATGTGGTGAACCTGCATCTCTGATGTCTCAATGAACGGCTCGGGGCCATGTTGTGGGGCTCACCGGTCAGTACTAGTAATGGACTTTTACGATGAACGTTACTTTGTTGGCATGTTTGTAACGGGTGTTCCAATTGAAGCCTGTTACTCAGTGATCAGTGTTTGTAACGAGCTTTAATTAACTCCCATTACAAATACGTAGGACACCCCTACAGTAACCTGCTTCCTGCTTACTGGCTGCATCCTGGAACCAGCCAGGATTTGGCAGCCATCAGGGGTTGCATTCTGGAACCAGCCAGGATATGACTAAATTCACAGAAATTAGATCCAACATCCAAATTCATAGAAATCCAAATAATTCACATGCATCATATGACAAAATTCAACATCATCATCTCACGAGGAGGAAATGCATCTCACAAGGAGGAATGCAACAATATCACAAAAATTCATGGACAAGGAGGAATGCAAAAATTTCCTAGTCGCCATATTTAATCTGAGCCCACACAGTTTCGTCAGCATGAAATTTTCCTCCGGCTGTGATCACCTATTCCACGAGGAATGTGGCAATTCTTTCACGAACATTGACCAGCTTTGATTTGTCGAGAGGATGCTCATCTAGCCCTAATCTCTGGATATAACATTGTCACTAGTCAGCACACATATATAGGTGGTTACCAAACATGTGCAGTGCTAATAAACAAGAACTGTGCTCAGTTGCAGGTTTTACAAATGAAGATCCCAAGAAAGTACCTCCATATATGGGCCGCTATCTTTTAATTTAAGCATGTGATAGGCATAATAGAAGCCACAAAGTTTGGATCCAGTAGGTTGTTGGTGGCACTACAATAAATGTACAAAGAAAAATAGTGGTGATCGAGAAGAAATAAACTCAAGCTTTAGTACTAGATTCCACAGGAAAGAAATAAGTGGTATGTACCTTAACATCTTTGACGTGTTCCAAGGTGCCAAGGCGCAACAACTTCTTTTTTCCACAGTAACGTTCCCAACCCCTACAACGAAACAAGCAACAATGGTTAGGACACTATTAATTAATATACTTTGCATAGTTTGTTGAGGAACGTCCGCAGGTTAAGAAAGAAATAACTTGCTCATTAATGATTCGCTCGAACGGGTCAGTATCAGTGTTAATTATCTTCAATGAATCCAAATAGTAGACCTTCTGCTGCTTCGGAACGATCACCACTGCAATCCAGTGGTTCGTATTGAGATAAGCAGTAAGCATCAAATTATTTTTAGCATATAGTTTGAAGGCATTGCACATATAGGATGCAGAGAAAGCAAGAGTGTTATCCGTGCTGTTCAACGTTGTCGAGCAAAGACATTCAGGATCAAGGAAGCTAACTGCAGTGCCCGTCTTCTCAACTTCTACAGTCATATTCCTATTAGTAAGAAAAAATAAAGTGTAAGGAGGCAAAATACATGGTAAATATGACGTTGAGTCAAAAAGCACATTTCGATAGAGGATGTGATTAGTGAGAAGCAGATTAAATTTTCAAGCAACTTACAAGATGAAGCAGCGGAGAAGTGTCAGATCCAAAGAATCCAAGTTGAAGAGATCGTACAAATCAATGAGTTGCACAGGCAGCTGCTGGAGTCCGTTTGACAATCTCGGAGGCCATGCTCTGGTCTCGGGCCGAAGTGCGACCATAATGTCAGAATCATCATCTGACTTACCACGTTGCATATAGAATTTGTGGAGCTTTCTGGTATAAGGAGTAGCCTTTTTTAGATCACCATCACTGAGAAGGCTCTTTCCGAATTTGTAATTTGGGTTAACCATAGCCCAAGGATTCTTCTCAGTGTCTCTCTCAGATTGCTTTGGGTTAGTCATATACCAAGTATTCTCCTTGGTGTTTCTCTTAGATCGCTTTCTAGTAGGCCTCTTAGAGGTTTTATTCACAGCAATTTCATTTTCTTGCTGCTTTGAGATGGCCGAAGAAGGTTTCTTAAGGGCTTGCTTGCCTGCTGTAGGTGGTGTAGAGCTTTTATTTTTGGCAAGTTTCTCTTCTTGCAGCTTTGAAATGGCTGAAGGTTTCTCAAGGGATTTCTTGCCTGTTGTACGTGGTGTAGAGATTTTATTTTCGGCAAGTTTCTTTCCTTGCTGATTTGAAATGGCTGAAAGTTTCTCAAGGGCTTTCTTTCCTAGTGGTGTCTCACCAGGAGCTATTACAGAGGTATTGGGCCCAAATGTACGTACAACGTTTTTCGAAGTATCGTCGACAGATTTATCAGCACCAGCCAACACATCACTCTGGTTGACTGGTAATAGTGGTGTTTCACCGGGACCTATTATAGAGGTATTGGGCCCAGATGTACCTACAACTTTCTTCGAAATGTCATTGACAGATTTATCAGCACCAGCCAACACATCACTCTGGTTGACTGGTAACAGTGGTGTCTCACCAGGACCTATTACAAAGGTTTTAGGTCCAGATGTACCTGCTTTGGCATGATTGTTTTGAGCACTTCCGTTTGGGGGTGTAGGTTTGTTCTTTCATGAGGAGGAGAAGCAGGAGGAGGAGGTGGTGGTGGGCGTGTTGGTGGGGATGGAATATTGGTGTCTTTTGCGGATGTGGGGATGCAAGTTTTTCTGTTTTTTCAGGACTAGTAGTAGGCGGGGATGGAATATTTGGTGTATCTTGCGGATGTGTGGATGCATGTTTTTTTGTGTTTTCAGGATGACAAGGAGGTGGGGATGCAAGTTTTTAAGGATGAGGAGAAGGTCCGAATGGAACGTCTTGTGGATGTTGGGATTGAGGAGGAGGAGGAGGAGGATGATGATGATGTGGGGAACCATGTGAGGAAAGAACCCGTACCGTACTGTATGAACTACAAGGAATCTGTACCGTAGCCTGTGAACGAGATTTACATGTTGGTGCTCCTTTGATGTCAATCCGACACCTTCTCTACTATAACCTCTGTCCTTGAGCTTGTCCGAGTTTCATCACCTCGTCATTAGGAGGGTATTCCAACAGTTCATCCTCAAAGATAGTATATACAATGAGCACTTTAACCACAACACAGTCTTCATTTATCGAGACTATTTGTAGCGTAGTCTCCTCTGGATGAACAAGACCAATTGCAGCCTCACATTGAAGCCCCCTCCACGTGATCCATAGAACACAGTGTGTGGGTTCAGTCAACATGCCTATAAGGTCTTCGTGTGTACGATCGTCACAGCGCACCTCCGTCGCCAACTTTGCAGAGCCATCGATCAAACCTACATTATCTGCGAACGCACAACTGCTCTTCAGTGTGGTGGGTGAAGGGCTTGCATGATTGGACATTGGTGACAACACCACCTCTGCATCTACATGTTTGCATCTGCATCTCAGCCACCGGTTCTTACTTGATTTGTTCCTTTATCTTTTCCGTACCAACTGATGTGTCGGTCTTCATCTTCTTCCTCTTCCTGTACATCTTAACGTGCTGAGGCCATGCATACTTCCAGGCCTGGTAGTTGGAGACACCATGTACACGACCTGGTTGTTCAGGGCGGCCCAAGCACTAATTTAGCACATCATACTCCCTGTTCCCATACCATTCCTGAAGATTCTGCATATGCAATCTTCTCCTTGATGTCCACAACCAATTTTTATGCCTCTTTGTTGTTGAACACTATCACGACAACACAGTCTTTAATCACTAGCTTACTCCTTGCTTGTAGCAAATTTTTGGAATGATCGTCAGGGCAGGCATCATATGGATTGGGGATACCAGCTGTAGCTAATTATCTGTCCTCTTCCTCCCATTGTTCTAGTTTCACAGTGTAACCAGCTGGACCCATGTTATGCTTGCTTGTGTTCCGGCTTCGGAGTTCTTTGAACTTGACACTAGCAGATGAGGCTTGCTCGGTTTCCTCCTATTTCATGAACTCCTTCCAATGTTCCGGGACAATAAACAGGTGCCTTGTAAATGACTCAAGTCCTTTTTTGATAAAATCTTGCCTAAGCTGAAATCTGAATTGTCTCCATGCCTTGGCTACCGTCTTCCAGAAAAGCTTGAATGCCTGCGGTTTCGTGTCTTCTTGGAACTTCAAGTGTTTCTGCACATGCATATCAAACAAGTCCCACTTTTCATCATTGCTTAGTTCTTTGATTCCTAGCAAGTTCAAAGGTATCTTTTGTCTAGCAATGAGCCCCTCAAGCGCCCTGAACCTGCGCTTTTGAGTCAATGGTACTGGCATCCCCACCATGTCGACCTCAGGGACTATCATTGTGTCACTCGGCCAATTTTTGGATGTCCTTGGCACTCTGCCTCAGCGCTGAGCCCTACCCACCTGGTCTTGTTGTGCACTAGCAGTGCCATAACGCTCTTCTTCATCTTCCCAGGTCTATAGTCCTTGTCAAATTTATCCTTTGAATTAATAGTCAAGGGAATTACAGTAACTACTTTAGCCCACTGTAATATCATTGATTCTTGGTAAACCATTAACATAAATGGAAAATTTAGTAACCAAAAAATTAGTTCAGGCAAAGCGACCATACCATTTTAAAGAGCAAGATGGAGGCTGCCTCTGTTGCTGATGAGGTATTTATTCAACTAGGAGAGAATGTGTAGATGTACATAGGATCAGGAGCAAAACCAAATATAAGAGTCAATCTAAAGGGAAATGCTAAGTATGTATACCATCAACAGCTAAGTATGTCCACATGTACTTATACAAAGGAACCACGACATACCCTGCAATTCCCACAAGTACCAGTATATTTATACACATTTAAATAAAAAGAAAACCATACGTACGCATATGTTGTATACTTGATTATGTGAATGCATGTGTGTTGCAAAGGCGCGCTTGGCCTAGTTCCATAAACTCGAGCAAATATACCAAATTACATTATTACTGAATTGTTTTTAATTTTACAATTATTACCGAGTTGGTAGAATGAATTTACCGAATTGTATAAGACATTTTTAGAGCGGCATACCATAAACTCAAATCCTAGATTCGCCGCTGACCTTCACACTGCCGGAGCGGAGGGATGTCTACTCCTCGTCGCTGCCTGCTCGCCGCCACGTCCTCGTCCTCGCGTCGACCTCGCGGCTAGATCCCTCCTCCTCCTCCTAGTCGTCGTCGTCGCCGGATCCCTCCTCTAGTCGTCATCGTCGTCACCACCGCTGCTGTTGGGTCTCTCCTCCAGATCTCGCTGTCAGAGGTGTGGTGCTCATTGCGCCGAGCGTGGTGTGGCACGCGTCTCATCGAAGGGGTGTAGCGTGCGTCGTGGCGTGGAGGGAGGTGAGTGGGACGAAGGCGAGGGGGAGAAAGCGGCGGCGGCGGCGTGAGGGGAGAGTGGGAGGAGACTGCGTGAGGGAGGCGTTCTTCCCTACTAACCTAGTGCGAATGGGCTTGTGTGGGCCTTAAAACGAGTAATGTGGTCAAGTACAGTACTACTCTGCTACAAGTATAGTATATCATAAACATGAGATAAAAAATCTAATTTGAAGAAATTTGGTTAAACAAGTGTGGCTGTTAATATAACATCACATGTTCACATATGACATGCATCACAAGTTCACCTCACCAAGCAAACTAACTCATAACAAACATATTCACATCTGACATGCATCAGCAGGGCACATCACCAAAATAAGATTGCATCAGCTGGGCGCATCACCAAACTAGATTGTTGCTACAAAGGAACTAGTTAGCTAGCTAGATGGCTTCTTTTGTGCCGCTGCCTCAAGTTCAGCTAGCCTTGTCTCTAGTTTTGCAACACTTTCTGCCACCTCAGTATTCTTCTTTAGAAGTTCATTCTCCTGCCTCTTTTGTGCAGCTTTGAGCTACTCATCCTGCTTGTCGATTCCTTTCCAAATGTAGTCAATGTCATCCCGAATAACAACACAGTCCTAAAACAAAGGAAAACATTATATTGATACAAGCTTTGTAATAGTTGTAGTTTACAAGAAAGTTGTTTTAGCTCTAACTGGTTTCAAAACTTACCTGCTTCTCTTCAGCCGATTCCTTGAGCTTGTCGATTTCAGTCCAAATCCTGTCAATATCATGTGCAACTACTTCCTACAACAAATGGAAATTGATGCATTAGAACAATTGATCAGTGAAGATGTGAAGGTACAAGGACAATCGTGTGTGTTGGTTTCAAAACTTTCCTCATGGTCTATAGAATCGTCGCCGGAGTTGTTGCTAGAGTCGTCGCCGGAGTTGTTGTCAGAGTCGTCGCCGGAGGAGATGAGGTCTACCAGCACCACTCTTCTGCCCGGGTCGTCGCTGGAGGAGTCCTCACTCACCTCAATGTGCGTGGACCGCTTCTTCCTTCGCGTTGAGGAAAAAACCCTGCCTCTCCATGGCAGGCGTCGCTGGAGTCTGCCAACTTGGCCCTTGCACGTGTGTACGGCTTCCTCCCTGGGCCGACGAAGAACCGGCCTCTTCCATGGAGAGCCGAGGAAGATGCACGAGGGCGGCACGCTGGGATGGCTCCTCTTCATCACCGCAGAACCTCACTCTCTTGGCGGGGGCGGCGGACAGCACCGAGGAAGACGGACAGGGATGTGGCCGTGGGGCCTCCTTGCAGAACCTCCCCCTAAAGTCACGGGAAATACCTTCGACGGAGACGATGCTACAACGGAGACGAGGAAGGTGAAAGCCGAAGAAGGGGATAGAAGGCGTAAGGTGGGGCAGAGCATTTATTAAAAAGGTTCGGATGCACAAATGATACGATCATTAACAACTGTAGCGAACATGGCCTCATATGCCATTAGTTCGAGTTTGATTTTGGTGATTCATGACAAAATGATCATTGGGACTAACCTTAGTGTTTTAGCATGTCTTTGTAGACACTTCTAGGTCCCAAGGATGCAAGAAAACCACATGCCAAAACGAGAGAATCAAGGGTCAAAACCGAGCAAAAAAAGGAAAAGAAAAGACAACGTCGGATGAACCAACGGTCCCTCAATTGCAAGCGTCAGAGCAATCGTCGGACGAGTTGGTACACAGGGTGAAACCCTAGGTACCGTCGGATGAACCGACGGTCCAATTCCTAGTAGCGTCAGACGAGTTGCAGAGGAAGAGCAGCGAAGACAGTAGCACCGGATGATCCGACGGTCTGAGTAGGGACACCATCGGTCTATCCGACGCTCAATTTGAATCAAGATAGAGACGCGCCAAGACGAAGCCTTCAGCACCGGATGATCCGACGCCTTGGTCAAGGGGTAGCGTCGGTCTATCCGACGGTCGCGTGGAAGCTAACAGAGGAGACTTGGACGCGGGGTCTTCAGCACCAGATGATCCGACGCACTGTCGGTGCATAGCGTCAGAGCAGTTGTGTCAGAGAACCTCAACGGCTAAGTGACGTGGGAGGGGCATCGGATGAACCGACTCCTGGAAAATGTTAGCATCGGTTCATCTGACGCTATACTTTCTGTGGCCGTTAGCCAACGGCTCTTTGGATGTCTTGGGCTATTTATACCCCCTCCACTCACTCATTTGAGGTGGTTGGATTGTGTCGAAGTGCAGAGGAGTTCAAGACACATTGAAGATCATATCCAATCCATCCAAGTGCTTAATTGCTCATCCTTAGACTTGTACATGCTTTGTGTATGTGCTTAGTGCTTGGCTTAGCTTAGAGCTGAGTGAGTGCAAGGTTGTGCTAGCCTTGTGAGGTGATTCTTGAGTGAATCAAGTTGTACAAGGTTCGCCGGAAGCCTTGGGGCCTAAGTGGCTCACCGACAATCGTCATCGACCCTCCGGCTTCGTGTGGAGCGGCGAGGACACTTTGTGCGGGGGACGTGGAGACCCCCTTCCTTGGTGGAGAAGCTCCTTAGTGGAGGCGGCATCAAGGTGACCAAGAGAGCTTGGCAAGTGCCTAAGTGGCTAGCCTTTGTGGCAAGTCAAGTGGTGCTCTTGGGAGAGACTTGGTGACCGGGAAGCAATACTCTTGTGTGAGTGCTTCAACAACGTGGACTAGGGGCGGCTTAGTGCCTACCGATACCACGGGATAAATCGCGTGTCAAGAGTTTGCTTCCTTTTATCCCCTTTACGTTTCCGCATTTACTCTATTGCAATCCTTGCTAGCCTTTACTTTCCTAGAGTAGTATCATGCTAGGAATGGCTATAGGTTGCAAACCTTGTTTTGGGATGGGAGTTTCACACTAGAACAACCTTAGTTGCACATCTAGTTAGTATGTTCTTGTTTACTTTTGTGTGAAATTAGTGAAGCCATAGGTTAAGGTTTTAAGTTGCCTAATTCACCCCTCCCCCTCTTAGGCTAACGCGCATCCGATTCCTTACAAGTGGTATCAGAGCTGGGACTCACTTCCTTCACAAGGAAACGCCAATTCAATTGGTAAATTGTGAAAACCGGCTCATTGGAACGGTTAGGCTTCACCGCCTAGTGAGTTGCTCTATAGAGGTATGAAAGGGGTGGATACCTTAGGTTTGGCTCCACATTTCGATGGCACGTGCTATCCTCAGTGGAAGGTTCTCATGGAGGCCTATCTCCAAGCAAGGGACCTTGATGTTTGGAGAGTCACCGATGAGGGCATGAAAAATGGTACTCGAAAGGAAAAGCAATTTGATGTGATTGCTAAGAGTATCATTTTGTCCTCACTAGATGTAGGCGTTTTCAATAGAGTGTTTACTTGTGAAAATGCTCATGAGCTATGGAAAACCATCAAGGACCAAATTGAGGGTTCAAAAGAAGTTGCTAATGAACGCTACAGTTGTCTCCTTGAGGAATTCAATAGTTTTAAGCAACTTGCTAATGAAAATGCCGAATCTATGTACTCACGCCTGATTGTGCTTGTCAATGAGATCAATGCTTTAGGTGTGAAGGACATCACAGACTTGAACATCAACCGCAAGATCCTTCAAAGTCTCCAGAAGCTCGATTATGACTTGGTGAAGCAATCATCTACGAGAAGAAGCTCGAAGATTTAAAGCCATCTCATATCTTGAGCAAGATCATGGCACATGAGCTTCAACTAATGCCCAAGTCAAAGAAGGCACCCCAAGAAAAGCCCAAAGAACCATCTTCTCTAACCACAAGCCATGCTCTCTCAAGCCAACAAGAGAAGGTGTTGAGTAGAATGGCTACTCATGGAAGCTCAAGTGAGGATGATGGTGATGATGGTGACAATGAAGATTCCTCAAGTGATGAAGAGGTTGAATATATGGTGGTCGAGTACGTGAAGAAGATCTTCAAGTACTCCCTCCGGTTTGGTAAAAGAAGACGTTTTAGACAAGATTTGAGTCAAACATTGGAAATATAAATCATGAATAACTTTTAAGTTGTTGAGTTTGTGAAAACTACATGAGTAGATTTGTCATGTAAAATACTTTCATAAAAGTATACATATGTTAATTTTTAATAATTATTTTTGTAAAAATAGGAAGTCAAAGTTGCACTTTGGAGACCGTGTCGCTGTCCTAAACGTCTTCCTTTACCAAACTGGAGGGAGTATGTGAAGAAAGTCAACATGTACAGCTACAACGTCCACTTGAGAGAAGGGCGTCATCATCAACACATCAAGTTCACCAAGATTGAGCACAAGCCCAAGAAGAAGGTGGTCAAGGAGAGAAGACCAAGGCAAGAAGCAACTATCACCGTCCGTGAATGGACAAATGGTGGAGAATCGAGTTCTTCTAGCTCAAGTGATGAATCAAGAAAGAACTTCACCACCCGCTTCATGCATGGTCCTTCATCATCACTACACATGTACCTTATGGCCAAAGGTATGGAAAGCAATGTAAGTGATGACGAATCCGACACTACCTCTCTAGATGATCTTGTTGAGCTAGTACATGAGCAAAAAGAAATGCTTGATAAACAAGCTAATGAAATTTAAGAACTCAATGCTCTCAATGATCTTAGTGCAACCCTTGCTACAAATTACGAACATTTGTTGTGCAAATTAAAATTGCTTAGCGAGGAGTGTGATGAGCTAAAAGCTAAGCTTGAGAGCAATGAGACTAAAACAAGTAATTCCTTTAAGCTTGATGAAACATCTATCCCTTGTGCAATTCCTATCTCCAAGGTAGATGCTTCAACTTCTTGCATTGATTTAATTGATGAATCTTGCTCACCATCTTGCCATGAGTATGTTGTTGTAGAAACATGTGATTATCTCATAGGAAAGGAAAATGATGAGCTCAAGCAAGAAGTGAAATGGCTCCGAGAGAGGTTGGCAAACTTGATGGACAAAGGCAAGAACAATGAGGAACAAGTGGACATCTCTCAAGACATGAAGAGCAAAGTCCAACCTTCTCAAGATAACCGTGATCCCATGGTGAAGAAGCTTGAGAAGGGTGAAACCGTGACTTGCTACAAGTGTCATGGAGAGGGGCACAAGTTCTACAAATGCCCTCAATTTGTTAAGAAGATGGACAAGGGCGAAAAGAAGAAGTTGAAGCCCACCATCAAGAGCTCCCTCATCTACACCAAGCCCAACCGCAAGAACAAAACCAAGATCAACACCTACGTCATAAAGAAGAAAGCTAATGGAAATGTGGTTGCACACAAGGTTGGGAAGATGAAGGAGGAGCGGGGTTGGAGCCAACCCATTTGGGTGCCCAAGGAAGTCGTCATCAACATGAAGGGGCCTCAAATGGTTTGGGTTCCAAAGGCCACTTGAAGGCCTTAAGAGCGGGGACTTGGGAGGCTTGGCACAATCAAGATGAGAAGATTCAAGCCTATAAGCCAAGCTTGCAAATTGGACATATATTGCCCAAGTTCCCCGATTGAGGTAATGGAAACTAGTACTTATCTCATGTATCTTTGTAGCTCCATTTCCTTGTTTAGGTTGCATTTGTTGCAATATTTACATATGGTAGGTTGCTTGTGTCATATGCTAACCCATGACAACCTACATGGTTTGATTATTGTGTAGGAAAGCTACACTTGTTCTTTCATGGTGCATGTTTTCATATATATATATATATATATATATATATCGTTTTGCATCATGAGCAAGCTATAGGGTTAGATTCCCTTTTGTTGTCATAAACAATGTGCATACATTTGGTTGGTGATTCAAACACTAAATGCACACATTTAGGGGGAGCTCATCCTATGGTTTGGTTATGGTACTAACATTGTTTCAAGCCTATCTTATGTAGTCCCTTGGCGACGCGTTCCGGTGCGGCACTTCATTCTAAGATAATGCTATTTAACTCTCAATGTGATCTAACATCTCTAAAAGAGTGAAAATAGCAATATGAGCTTCATGCTATTGAGTCATGTCCTTGCGAGCTTATGTGTATAAGTTCAAATACAATGTACTCATACATTTCCTAATCCTTGTGGTACCCCAAGTGTCTTCTATGCAAGCTTCTTTCAAGTGGTGTCACCTAGTGATATCATTTCCAAGTAGCTCATCTCAATGTGGTGCCAACAAGGTAGAGAGGATCATCCCCCGGAGGTATGCAATGATCAAAAGACTACAAGTGATATCTACAAGTGGTAATGTAACAAGAACCCATTTGTCTTATCTCTTGTCCTTTAAGCTACCTCCTTGCATGATATGCTCTAAGCTTCCTTATCTTACAAGGTTGTAGTTGTGCACTTGTTTCTCACTACCCTTGTCTTACAAGTGGTATGCTTTTGTGCACACACTTAGGGGGAGCTTAGTTTGTATAATGCTAGTCTCATGAGCTTGTGATCCACCTTAGTTATTCTCACATGTGGTATCTTCATTGATATCATACATATGGATCATGGTTCATTCGGCTTTCTCCCTTGCATTTAACAATTCTCCTTGAGCTATGTTTGCTAGGACTTGCTAGTCTCCTTGGACCCTTTTGTTTTGGGACTTTTTGGAGATTTTATTCCAAAGGGGGGGAATGTGGGACCAAAGCAAGACCAAAGCAACTAAGTGGCTCCAAAGGGGGAAGAGGCAAGCTAGTGGTTTCAAAGATGTGAGACCAAAGGGGGAGAATGTTCACACAAAGATCAAAAAAAGGAGAAGTTTGATCTAGGGGGAGGTTGGATGATGGTAAGCATCCAAGCAAGTGTAAGTGGTTCTAATTATGTCAATTTTTGCAAATTTATGCTTGCTTTGGTTGTGTTGTCATAAATCACCAAAAAGGGGGAGATTGTAGCGAACATGGTCTCATATGCCATTAGTTCGAGTTTGATTTTGGTGATTCATGACAACATGATCATTGGGACTAACCTTATTGTTTTAGCATGTCTTTGTAGACACTTCTAGGTCCCAAGGATGCAATAAAACCACATTCCAAAATGAGAGAATCAAGGGTCAAAACAGAGCAAGAAAAGGAAAAGAAAAGACACCGTCGGATGAACGGACGGTCCCTCAATTGCGAGCGTCGGTGCAATTGTCGGACGAGTTGGTACACAGGGTGAAACCCTAGGCACCGTCGGATGAACCAACGGTCCAATTCCTAGTAGCGTCGGACGAGTTGCAGAGGAAGAGCAGCAAAGACAGTAGCACCGGATGATCCGACGGTCTAAGTGGGGACACCATCAGTCTATCCGACGCTCAGTTTGAATCAAGACAGAGACGCGCCAAGATGAAGCCTTCAACACCGTATGATCCGACGCCTTGGTCAAGGGGTAGCGTCGGTCTATCCGACGGTCGCGTGGAAGCTAACAGAGGCGACTTGGACGTGGGGTCTTCAGCACCGGATGATCCAACGCACCGTCGGTGCATATCATCAGAGCAGTTGTGTTAGAGAACCTCAACGGCTAAGTGACGTGGGAGGGGCAACAGATGAACCAACGCCTGGAAAATGTTAGCATCGGTTCATCTGATGCTATACTTTTCTGTGGCCGTTAGCCAACGGCTCTTTGGATGCCTTGGGCTATCTATACCCCCTCCACTCACTCATTTGAGGTGGCTGGATTGTGTCGAAGTGCAGAGGAGTTCAAGACACATTGAAGATCATATCCAATCCATCCAAGTGCATAATTTCTCATCCTTAGACTTGTACATGCTTTGTGTATGTGCTTAGTGCTAGGCTTAGCTTAGAGCTGAGTGAGTGCAAGGTTGTGCCAGCCTTGTGAGGTGATTCTTGAGTGAATCAAGTTGTACAAGGTTCGCCGGAAGCCTTGGGGCTTAAGTGGCTCACCAACAATCGTCATTGACCCTCCGGCTTGGTTTGGAGAGGCGAGGACACTTTGTGCGGGGGACGTGGAGACCCCCTTCCTTGGTGGAGAAGCTCCTTAGTGGAGACGGCATCAAGGTGACCAAGAGAGCTTGGCAAGTGCCTAAGTGTCTAGCCTTTGTGGCAAGTCAAGTGGTGCTCTTGGAGAGACTTGGTGACCGGGAAGCAATACTCTTGTGTGAGTGCTTTAACAACGTGGACTAGGGGTGGCTTAGTTCCTACTGATACCACGGGATAGATCGCGTGTCAAGAGTTTGCTTCCTCTCATCCCCTTTACGTTTCCGCATTTACTCTATTGCAATCCTTGCTTGCCTTTACTTTCCTAGAGTAGTATCATGCTAGGAATGGCTATAGGTTGCAAACCTTGTTTTGGGATGGGAGTTTCACACTAGAACAACCTTAGTTGCACATCTAGTTAGTATATTCTAGTTTACTTTTGTGTGAAATTAGTGAAGCCATAGGTTAAGGTTTTAAGTTTCCTAATTCACCCCCTCCCCCTCTTAGGCTAACGAGCATCTGATTCCTTACAACAACCACCCGTCGCCAATGAAGGGGCAGGGCCAGGTCTATTCAAATGAAGAACAATTTGCTTTTCCCCTTTTAATCAGCAATCAAATTTTGTATCACGTATTTATCTATCAACCATAATACAAATTTGATGATATTTGTTTTTGATTTTTTCTAAAATCAACATCTATTCATTTATGACATTTTTTCCTATGTAATTCTATTTATTGGATGTTGTTTAGACACCTTATATTGTTCCTTCTAAGCACAATATATAAATAATATTTATTTTCCACAACCATTACTAATGAAACTTTGCATTTCGTAATCTTATGGTGAACATAAGGTTATGTTAAAATTTCAAATGCATATGAGTTCGAACATGTTTTAAAGTGTGGAAAACTTCAATGTTGAAGTAACATTCTAAGAAACTATGTGCGAGATGTAGACATTTGTACACAAGTATAATCTTCCGTTTTCGAAATCATTTGAATTTTTGTAGACAAGCTTAGGGACTTAAATTATGTTGCCAAGTTTGGTAGAATTTATTATAATTATTATATCGTAAACAAGAGATAAAAAATCTAATTTTAAGAATTTTGGTTAGACAAGTGTGGTTGTTGATATTTTATTCAAATACTAAATTACCAACTATGAATTGTTCGTATTTTTACGAATTTTTGGTGCTGTTTATGGGGTATAATATTTGAGGGAAGCAAGTTTCAATTCAGAAAAAATAGTGTCAGGACCACGCGTCAGCGTCAGAAGCCTATATAAAAAAGATAATTGTAGCCTGCCCGACCGACAAAGGCGATGCGGGTAGACTAACCATCATCGCCAACAAGTGCTCCATTGTCTGAATGCCGCTGGCCGAATGAATATGCATCTTCCCCGGCGACGGTGGTACACTAACCATCGTCGCCAGCAAGTGCTCCATTGTCAGAAATGCCCCTTGCCGAATGAATATGCATCCGCCCCAGCGACCGTGGTACACTAACCATCATCGCCAACAAGTGCTCCATTGTCAGAAATGCCCCTTGCCAAATGAATATGCATCCGCCCCGACACCCCGACCCCTGTGTCGGTGTTTTAGACCGGCAACCTACTACGGGGAGTACCCGAAGTAGATGATTGTGACTCGCCGAGATCGGTAACTCGAAGGAAGAGACACGTGGCACACAATTTAGACAGGTTCGGGCCGCGAGGTGCGTAATACCCTACGTCCCGTATCTTTGCGTAGCTACGGATTGATAGGGCACGATTACAAGATGGTGCAATGGTGCGCCGTGAGTTGTATGAGAGGAGATTGGATGAGGGGATCGGTCCCTCGCCTCGCTTTATATAGTCGGGAGGCGGGGTTACAAGTCGGAGTAGGGAGAGAGTACTAGTCGAGTACGTCTAGGAGTCCTCTATACGGTGCGGAACATGTACGGCTTCCTAACCGAGTACTACTCCCGTGTAGTCCTTGTGCTCCACGCCTTCGGTGTGCCGTGTAGCGCAAGCCGGGGTAGTCCCAGGGGCCCACCGAGTAGTCGGTCCTGGTACCCACCGGCGGTGGGCCCGGGGAGGTCCATACGACAAGCCCCCGAGTACTTTGTAGTCGAGAAGGATAGCTTCAAGTAGTCTTGACGGCCTAACAAGCAGTCCTCAAGCGTCCCCGAGTGCTGCAAGTCAAGGTCCTCAAGAGTAGTCGAAGCATCCCGAGGCTGGAATGTACTCCAGCTGATGTTTGAGCAATCTTGAAGTCTTCTCGAGTAGTCCCAAGCGTCCTCGAAAACTGCCTTCGAAGGTCTTCAAAAACTGCCTGTCTTGTCTTGAAGCCGAGGCTGATATGGAGGTGCGACTTGCAAAACCGCACTCCACATGGAGTATGTAAGGAATCGGATGCCCGTTAGCCTAAGAAGGGGAGAGGGTGAATTAGGCAACTAAAAATCTTAACCTATGGCTTCACTAATTTTGCGCAAAGGTAAACTAGAACATACTATCTATATGTGCAACTATGGTTGTTCTAGTGTGAAACTCCCATCCCAAAAGAAGGTTTGCAACCTATAGCCAATCCTAGCATGATACTACTCTAGGAATGTAGAGATAAGCAAAGATTGCAATAGAGTAAATGCGGAAACGTAAAGGGGATGAGAGGAAGCAAACTCTTGACACGCGATTTATCCCGTGGTATCGGTAGGCACTAAGCCACCCCTAGTCCACGTTGTTGAAGCACTCACACAAGAGTATTGCTTCCGGTCACCAAGTCTCTCCCAAGAGCACCAACTTGACTTGCCACAAAGGCTAGCCACTTAGGCACTTGTCAAGCTCCCTTGGTCACCTTGATGCCTTGCCTCCACTAAGGAGCTTCTCCACCAAGGAAGGGGGTCTCCACGTCCCCGCACAAAGTGTCCTCGCCGCTCCACACCAAGCCGGAGGGTCGATGACGATTGCCGGTGAGCCACTTAGGCCCCAAGGCTTCCGGCGAACCTTGTACAACCGGATTCACTCAAGAATCACCTCACAAGGTTGGCACAACCTTGCACTCACTCGGCTCTAAGCTAAGCCTAGCACTAAGCACATACACAAAGCATGCACTAGTCTAAGGGTGAGCAATTAAGCACTTGGATGGATTGGATATGATCTTGAATGTGTCTTGAACTCCTCTCGCACTTCCACACAATCCAAGCAACCTCAAATGGGTGAGTGGAGGGGGTATAAATAGCCCAAGGCATCAAACTAGCCGTTGGCTAACGTCCACCGAAAAAGGTACCGTCGGATGATCCGACGCTATGCTTTTCCGGGCGTCGGTTCATCCGGTGCCCCTCCCACGTCACGTAGCCGTTGAGGTTCTCGCGACACAAGCTGCTCCGACGCTATGCTCCGACGCCACGTCGGATCATCCCGTCTTCGAAGGCCTCGCGTCCGGGTCGATGCGTTAGCTTCCAACAAACCGTCGGATAGACCGACGCTATGCCTTGACCAAGGCGTCGGATCATCCGGTGCTGAAGGCTTCGTCTTGGCGCGTCTCTGTATGAATTCAAACTGATCGTCGGATAGACCGACGGGGTCCCCACTTAGACCGTCGGATCATCGGTGCTCGCCTTCGCTGCTCTTCCTCTGCAACTCGTCCGACGCATGTAGAAATTGGACCGTCGGTTCATCCGACGGTACCTAGGGTTTCACCCTGAGTACCAACTTGTCCGACGATTGCACCGACGCTTGTAAATGAGGGACCGTCGGTTCATCCGACGGTGTCTTGTCTTTTCCTTTTCTTGCTCGGTTTTGACCTTAGAAAAATAGACTATCTTCTCAATTTGGCATATGGTTTTCTTGCATCCTTGGGACCTAGAAGTGTCTACAAAGACATGCTAAAGCAATAGGGTTAGTCCCAATGATTATGTTGTCATGAATCACCAAAATCAAACTCCGAACAAATGGCATATGAGGCCATGTTCGCTACAATCTCCCCCTTTTTGGTGATTTATGACAACACAACCAAAGCAAGCATAAATTTGCTAGAATTGACAGAATTAGAACCACTTACACTTGCTTGGATGCTTACCATCATCCAAACTCCCCCTAGATCAAACTTCCCCCCCTTTTTGCTCTTATGTTCACATTCTCCCCCTTTGGTCTCAAAACCTTGAAATCACTTGTAAGCATCCTTGAGCCCACTTGTAAGCTTACGCCACATGCTTGCTTTGGTCTCACATTCTCCCCCTTTGGAATAAAATCTCCAAAAAGTCCAAAGCAAACGGGTCCAAGGAAACTAGCAAGATCTAGCAACCATAGCTCAAAGGAGAGATGTTAAATGCAAGGGAGAAAGCCGCATGAACCATGATCCATATGTACGATATCAATGAAGATACCACATGTGTGAAAAACTAAGGTGGATCACAAGCTCATGAGACTAACATGATACAAACTAAGCTCCCCCTAAGTGTGTGCATAAAAAGGAATACCACTTGCAAGACAAGGGTAGTGAGAGACAAGTGCACAACTACAAACTTGTAAAACAAGGAAGCTTAGAGCATATCATGCAAAGAGGTAGCTTAAAGGACAAGAGATAAAACAAATGGGTTCTTGTTACATTACCACTTGTAGATATCACTTGTAGTCTTTTGATTATTGCATACCTCCGGGGGATGATCCTCTCTACCTTGTTGGCACCACATTGAGATGAGCCACTTGGAAATGATATCACTAGGTGACACCACTTGAAAGAAGCTTGTATAGAAGGCACTTGGGGTACCACAAGGATTAGGAATGTATGAGTACATTTCCTTTGAACTTATATAGATACATAAGCTTGCAAGGACACGACTCAATAGCATGAAGCTCATATTGCTATATTCACTCTTTTAGAGATGTTAGATCACATTGAGAGTGAAATAGCATTCTCTTAGAATGAAACACAGCACCGGAACGCGTCGCTAAGGGACTACATAAGAAAAGCTTGAAACAATGTTAGTCCCATAACCAAACCATATGAGGCCATGTTCGCTACAGAGTAGCCCCCGAGCCTCGAGCCGCGGGCTCTGGCTGAGGGTCCATCTGAAGTCTTGGCAAGAAAATCCCGAAAAATCCGGAGAGAAAAAACCGAAGGACACGTGGCACGGAGCCCCCGAGCCTTGAGTCGAGTACTTCCTCTCGAATTGAAGGGTCTTCTTGGAGAATGTGTCCTGAGATGCTCTTGAGACTGGCCGCTTCCCAGGTAGTCGATTAGAAGTAGCCGAGCCCCCGAGGTGAGACGCGTCGACTAGTAGAATACGAAGAGTCACGCGCAGCCACTGAGTCAGCCGCGCATGGACTTATCCGGCCGCCCGTTACGGAGCCGATTTGGCTTATAAATAAGAGCCAAAACCCTTAGGGTTTTTCACCCATTCGAGCCGCAAAGTGATTCCACTTGAATCTTGAAGCAAATCCACTCCGCGGCCGCCGCCGCCGTAGTAGATCCGAGCGCGCCGCCACCCGAGGCCTGTAGGGTAGCCCCCGAGCGGATGCGAGTGAAGACACCTTGTACTTGGAGGATGAAGCCGTCGCCGTCCAAGGCGTCCAAGGCCGCCGGGAAGAAGAGGAACCGTGCAGAGGCCGCCGCGGCCGCCACCGGAGCGGCGCCGCCCATGTCTCCACCGCGCGCTGATCCAAGCCGCGAGTGGAAGAAATCGAAGGTCAAGACGGAGGACTCGCCGACCCCCGCCGAACAAGGTGGGTTCATCGGGGAGAAGGAAGTCGACATGTGGAGGTCCGCCGCAGGAGATCCATATCCGATGGAGAAGGCCGAAGACGAGATCCCGATGTTCTCGCGCTTCGTGGAGCGAGGTCTTGCGCTCCCAGCCAGCGACTTCTTCAAGGGGCTGCTCGGGTACTACGGCATCGAGTACCTGAACCTGAACCCCAACGGCATCTTCCACACGTCGATCTTCGTCCACTTCTGCGAAGCCTTCCTCGGAATCAAGCCGTACTGAGTGCTCTTCCGGAAGTTCTTCCGCGTCAAGCCGCAGCCCAGTGCCTCCAACCCCAGAGTAGTCGGAGGAGCCGGGATCCAGCTGAGGGAGGACGCCGCGGAGCAGTACCTGGCGTACAAGCTCGTGGACTCCAACACGGACTGGAAGACCAGATGGTTCTACATCACGAACCATCACCCTGGCCTGCCGAAGCCGAGCGGACGGCAGCCCAGGCACCGTGACTGGTGGAACACGGAGCCCACCATGCAAGAAGGGATCCAGCTCCCCGAGCTGCTAGCACGCATCAAGGTGCTCAGGGAGGCGGGACTGAGGGCCGAGCATGTGGCCTTCAGTTTCATGAAGCGCAGGATCGAGCCGCTGATGGCTCGGGAGACCCTGGGCTTCGAGTACACCGGCGACGACGACACGTCGCGGATGTCGGGGGGCGAGCTGGACGACAACGACATCGTTGAGAGGTTGACGCGGATCTTCAAGGACATGCCGCCATACACGGCGTGTCCAGTCGAGGAGTACTCCGCCGCGCGCCCGCCCAAAGAGGTGAGTAGTCGTACTCCCCTCGTCGAGTAGTGAGTACTTGTAGTAGATTTGCTGACGTCTTGTGTCTTGCGCAGGATGATGTGAGGCGGTTCGTCTCCGAGCCGCAGCCGCCACCGAGTGGGATCGAGATCCCGGTGGAGGGGAAGGTGAAGGAGCGCCGCGAAGTCGGTGAAGGCGACGACACCGTCATCGTGGAGGATACCTCCGATGACGACGACGAAGACGAAGAGACTCTTCAAGACCGCTTCCAGCTGCGGTCGAGGTTTAGCCGCCCGGGCTTGCCTCACGTGCCGCTGGTTCAAGACCCTCCGCTAGCACGGAGGCTAGCCTTGCTTTGCGCCGCCACGGAAGCCGCGCAACCCCGCCGGGAAGCGGGTGACGAAGAAGCTAAAGGTCTCGGAGACCACGCCTCGGGGAGGTAAGTCGTCTTGAAGCGTAGTAGTCGAGTACTCGTTGTTCGAGTACATTGCCGACGATTAGCCTTCCTTGTGTGCGGGAGGTGCCGCCATCGGAGCCCGTTGAGGAGGGCGACGAGGGCGTGTGGGACCCGGTGGGGGAACAGGGCCGGAGGTCGTAGTCCGGCCCCCCCACCGTTGAAGAACTCCCCGGCGCGCCCGGAGCGCCCCGGCCCCCCTCGCTCCGAAGAGAAAGCGAGTACCGTGGCCGCCACCGTTGAAGAGGTGGTGGCTTCGGGAATGCAGGAGACGTCTGCGCCGGCCGCCGCCGCCGTGGAGGAGGCAGTAGCCGCAGAGGCGGAGGAAGAGACGCCCGCCGAGGGTGGACTGGTTGATATTGCCAGCATCCTCGGTGCTCCGGCCGTGACCATCGTCCGGTCGAACTTGTAAGTACCATATCCTCACGAGTAGTACTTGATGTAGTAGTCGATGTTTGCCTGACGACCCTCTGTGAATACTTCTGCAGAAAATCCACAGATCTGAGCTGGGATGGGGACGAGCCCTCATCAGCGGTGGCGGAAGAAGTCGCGCCGCCCGTCGAGGAGGCCGCTCCCGATGCCCAAGCCACGACTGAGCCCCCGGCTACCCGGAGCGCCGCCGCCGGAGGGCGGTCGTAGTCGAAGGTGAGTACCCTTCTTGAAGCTGCGGAGCTCCAGGATGAGTAGTCGTAGGCACTAATGCGCGTGTCGTTTGTTGACAGGCGCTGAAGGTGGTGACATCCCTGCGGGGGTGCCAATGCGAGGAGTTGACACCGCAGGCCCCGCAGGCCGCGAAGGAGCCCCCGAGCCCGTGGCGGAGGTCGTCGAGAAGTCCGCCGGGGAGAGGCGGTCACCACGTCGCCGAGAGATTGCTCGGGAGGTGGCCGTCCGCTCCCCACGAGATCCAAGACGCGGAGCCCATCCGCTCTGCGCCGATGACGGAGGCTACCTCGAGTAGCCGCGGCGGGATAGAACTTTTGGCCGACGATCTCGTCGAGCCGGCAACGGTGGCCCAGCACCTGGAGGCGATCCGGCGAGCCGAGCAATGGATGAAGGTACGTAGCCGTAGCCTCCCGAGTAGTCAATCCTTTGCCGTTGAGTACTCTTCTTGACGTGAGTTGTCTTGTGCAGGACGTCGCGGAGCGATCCCGCGAGAAGTCGAACCTGCTGCAAGGTTACGGCGACACCGTGCTCCGAGCCGAGGCCCTGGAGGAGCAGCTCGTGAAGTCGCGGAAACACGCGGCCGCCATGCAATCAAAGCTCGACGCCGCCTTCGCCAAGTACCACAATGACGTCATGGAGCTGCAGGCGAAAGGCGACGACTTGGTGCGGAAGAACAAGGGCCTCCGCAACAAGAATAAAGGTACATCCTTCGACTTGTCGGGTACTTGTTGAAAGTCGAGGAGTGTTTGACCCGCTGTTGCGTTGCTGTGTTGCAGAGCTTGAGGGCCAGGTGGAGCAGCTGAAGGCCTCGGAGCTGAGCATGAAGAACCTCTTCTACTGGGAGCAGGAAGCCCGCCAGGTACTCGAGCTCGACTACAAGGAACTCGCCTTCGAGTGCGAGAAGCACATGGAGCTGCGGATTGCCTCTGACAGAGATCTCGTCAACTGCTACAAATCTTTGCAGAAGTTGAATGAGGATTGCGAGGCGCTGCGGGCCCAGCTGAAGGATCTTGAAGAAGTCGCTCTCCCGATCGTGAGGCTTCTGGTGCCGCACCCGGGCGGCCCCAAGATCGCTCCTCTGGTGGATCGACTCCGTGAAGCACCAAGCCGGCTGGCCGCCTACGTCAAGCATATGGCCAAGTCGATCCCAAGACAAGTCTTGGCCTTCATGAAGTCGTACTTCCCGAAGGCTCCAGTGGAGGTGGTCGCCGGCGGGGTAGCCGCCAACTGCTCGGATGAGCAGTACGTAGAGCTGCTGGAGCAGATGGCTCCCATCGCGGAGCAGGTAGCCGAGAAGTCGAACCTCCAGTAGCCCTGCATAGGTAACTAGTAGCCATAGTTGTACAGGAAGACAATTGTAATGAATTGTTCAAGTATCAATGAAATGAAATTTTCCAGCAATGAGTACTCGTCGCGATCTCAGAGTGCGGAGCGCCCATCGTGGAGTAGGTGCGAGTAGTGGTACTCGACTTCAGTAGTCCCGTCGTAGGGAGTAGGCAGTAAATAAGTTGATGAACAATCAATCTTTATTACTGAAGAAGTACACCTGGGTGGCCAGGGCCGTAGTTACAAAGTAGTCGCCTGGACCCGGAGGCCGCTTACAGCTAAGTGGCGCTGGAGCAGGTAGCCGCTTGCAGCAAGTGATCCGTAGGTAGCTGTGTAGGCTGGATCGTAGATCCGTAGGTAGCCGCGGAGGCTGGATCTTGGAGTGTGGTCTCTTGGTAGACCGCTGCTAGAGTCCTTGACGCTCGTCGCAGCCCATGGTCCGTAAGTAGCCGCACGGGCTGGACCCTGGAGAAGAGTAGTCCGGAGACTGGAGCCAGGACCCGGAGGGTCGCTTGCGGCGAGGGGTGTTGATGTAGTCGCTTGGACTTGAAGCCCGGAGTAGTCGTGTAGACTAGGCGTAGAATCCACGAGTTGGTCGACGTTCCACGAGTTGTTGACGTCTTCGCCTTCAAGTGTTTGGAGGCGGTAGGAGCCGGCCGGTCACTTTTGCCACGGTGAAGGGGCCTTCCCAGGGGGAGCTGAGCTTGTGGAGTCCTTCCGTGTTCTGGATACGGCGGAGGACAAGATCTCCAACGTTGAAGGAGCGTTCCTTGACGTTGCGATCATGGTAGCGTCGGATACCCTCCGGGTACCTTCCGATTGGACGAGGGCGGCGCGGCGAGCTTCTTCGAGGTCTGTCGATGTCAACTCGTCCGTCGTCTTCGAGACGCCTTCATCGTAGTGCTCCACCGCCGGCGAGTTCCATATGACGTCGGCGGGGAGGATGGCTTCGCAGCCGTAGACCGGGGAAGTAGGGGGATTGCCCCGTTGGCTTGGATGGTTGAGTCCGCAGCCCCCAGAGTGCGTTGGGTAGTTCCTTGATCCACTTGCCCCCTTTGGAGTTAGCAGCGTCGTGTAGCCGCTTCTTGAGGGCGTCGAGCACCATCCCATTGGCGCGCTCGACTTGTCCGTTGGCCCGTGGATGGGCGACTGAGACGTATCGGACGTCTATTCCGCTGTTCTCGCAGTACTCCCAGAACTGGTGGTTGTTGAAGTTGGACCCCAGGTCTGTGATGATGCGGTGGGGTAGCCCATAGCGGTGTACGAGTTCATCCGGGAAGTTGAGTACTCGTCGGCCCTTGGGGCATGTGACCGGCTTGACCTCGATCCACTTGGTGAACTTGTCGATAGCCACCGGTACTCGTTGAATCCTCCTGGCGCAGTTGGCAGTGGCCCAATCATGTCGAGCCCCCAGCAGGCAAAGGGCCAGGTTGGCGGTATGGTGACTAGCTTGTAGGCTGGGACATGTTGCTGCTTGGCAAAGTACTGACATCCTTGGCACCTTCTGACAAGATCTTCGGCGTCGCCCAGGGCTGTGGGCCAGTAGAAAGCTCGCCGGAAGGCCTTGCTGACCAGCGTGCGTGAGGACGCGTGGTTGCCGCAGACGCCCTTGTGGATCTCCTCCAGGATGTCCTTGCCTTCTTCGCAAGGGACGCACTTCATGAGTACTCCAGAAGATGCGCCCCGCTTGTAAAGCTTGTCTCCGACGAGGACGTAGGACTTGGCGCGGCGGACGAGTTGTTCGGCTGCGTTCTTGTCGGAGGGGACCTTCGCTCGGCTGAGGTAGTCGATGAAGGGTTGCCTCCAGTCCACGTCGATCATCATGACCTCCTGCCCAGCTGGTGGATGGGCTGGGGCAGTGGTCGATGGCGCCGGCTCCGGGATGGATGGCGCGTGAAGCTCATGGACGAAGACGCCCGCGGGTACTTGAGCGCGGGTGGATCCAAGCTTCGAGAGGACGTCCGCTGCAACGTTGTTGTCACGGACGAAGTGATGGAACTCGAGACCATAGAATTTGTTCTCGAGCTTGCGGACTTCTAGGCAGTAGGCGTCCATGTTCTCCTTGTTGCGGTCCCAGGACTTGTTGACTTGGTTGATGACCACTGCGGAGTCGCCGTAGACTAGTAGCCGCTTGATGCCCAGTGAAGCCGCGAGGCGGAGCCCGTGTAGGAGGGCTTCGTACTCGGCTTCGTTGTTTGAGACCTTCCGAGAAGATGCGGGACGTACTTGAGTTGTTCGCCCGTTGGAGAGATCGGGGAGTACCCCGCGCTCGCGCCCTCGAGGTTGAGTGAGCCGTCAAAGTACATCACCCAATGCTCTGGTCGCACGGTGGGAGTAGGTAGCTGGTTCTCCCGCCACTCTGCCATGAAGTCGACTAGTGCCTGCGACTTGATGGTTGTGCGTGGCTTGAAGTCGATGGTGAGGGCGCCGAGCTCGACAGCCCATTTGGAGATTCTTCCAGTGGCGTCTTGGTTCCTCAGGATGTCGCCGAGCGGGTAGTCGGTGACGACGGAGACCGAGTACTCCTGGAAGTAGTGTCGTAGCTTCCGCGAGGTGATGAGTAGAGCTTACGGGGAGCTTCGCACGGGCGGTAGCGAGCCTTGGACTCGATAGAACCTCGGCCGACGAAGTAGACTGGGCGCTGGACCGGGTAGGCGTGGCCGTCTTCCTGCCGCTCGACAACGATGGCGATGCGACCACGTGAGTAGTCGCGGCTAGGTAGAGCGATGGCGCGCTAGCCCTTGTGAGGAGCCGTGAGGATTGGAGGCTTTGACGGGAAGTCCTTGAGCCGGGCAAGGGCTTGATCCGCCTCTCGGAGTCCACACGAACTTCTCGTGATGCTTGAGTAGTTTGAAGAAGGGGAGTCCCCGTTCTCCTAGCCTCGAGATGAATCGTTCAATGCCGCCATGCACCCCGTCGGCTTCGGACGTCTTTGATGCTCGTGGGAGCTTTCATGCTCGGTGATGGCGGAGATCTTCTCGGGGTTGGCTTCGATGCCGCGCCGGGCGATGATGAAGCCGAGTAGTTTGCCCGAAGGAACGCCGAAGACGCACTTGTTCGGGTTGAGCTTCCGGCGGTACTCGCGTAGCGATGCGAAGGTCTCTTCAAGGTCGTCGATGAGGGCACCGGAGTCCCCGGTTTTGACAACCACGTCATCCACGTAGGCCTCGACGTTCTTGTTGAGTTGCCGCTTGAAGCAAGCCCGGATGGCCCGTTGGTAGGTGGCGCCGGCGTTCTTCAACCCGAATGACATGGTCGTGTAGCAAGACGCGCCAAACGGGGGTGATGAACGCGGTCTTTTCCGGTCTTCTTCCTTGATTGCGATCCGGTGGTACCGGAGTAGCGGTCGAGGAAGCGAGCGAGTCGCGGCCCGCCGTGGAGTCGATGACTTGATCAATCCGCGGCAACCCGAAGGGGTCCTTGGGGCAATGCTTGTTGAGGTCGGTGTAGTCGACGCACATCCTCCACTCGTTCGAGTTCTTCTTGCGGACGAGGACGGGGTTGGCGAGTCACTCAGGATGGAAGACTTCTCTGATGAAGCCGGCTGCGAGTAGCTTGGCGAGCTCCTTCTTGATGGCGTCCCGTCTGTCGTCGGCAAAGCGTCGGAGGTGTTGTCGCTTGGGGGTGGCCTTTGGATCGACGTTAAGGCAGTGCTCAATCAGCTCCACGGGCACTCTGGCATGTCCGTCGGCTTCCACGCGAAGATGTCGCGGTTAGCCCGGAGGAAGGGCGATGAGCGCGTCTTCCTATTTGGGGTCGAGGCCGGCCCCCGATGGTGGTGGTCTTGGTGGGGTCGCCTGTTCCGAGGTCGACCGTCCTGACGAGTACCTCCTCAGGTGGCTGAGGCTTGTTGGCGCTGTCAGACTTCTCTGGAATGTCGAGTTCGCTTGTGGCAAGCTTCTTCGACGCGGCGTAGACCTCCATCATCGCGTTGGGTACTTGGTTCGTGGAAGCGATCACCACGGCCTCTGTATCGCAGTCGTGGGAGATCTTCAAGTCCCCTTGGAGGGAGAGTACACCGGCTGGACTTGGCATCTTGAGTACCAAGTAGGTGTAGTGGGGCACCGCCATGAACTTGGCGACGGCCGGCCTGCCGAGGATGGCGTGGTAAGAGGTCTCGAAGTCCGCGACCTCGAACTTGATGTACTCGGTACGGTAGTTGTCCCGAGATGCTCCGAAGGTAACTGGCAGTACCACTGAGCCCAGTGGGATAGCCGCGTTGCCTGGGACGATGCCGTAGAAGGGTGTACTGCCCTTGGTGAGCATGGGGGTGATGTCGAGCTTCATTTTCTTCAAGGTTTTGGTGAAGAGGACGTTGAGCCCGCTTCCACCGTCGATGAGCACCTTGTTGAGCTTGGAGCCCGCCACCGTTGGCTTTAGGACGAGGGGGAACCGTCCTGGTTCGGAGAAGCTGGTCCATTGGTCCGCGCGGGAGAAGGTGATGGGTACCTCCGACCACCTGAGAGGGGTCGGAACCGCTGGTTCGATGGACATCACTTCACGACGGGTAGCCTTCGCTCCCGCCTGGCCGGGCGGTCCGCCGAAGAGGACGTTGACGGTCTTCTCGGGTTCTTGGAAGTCGTTGTTGTCGCCGTCCTTCTTCTTGCCCTTTTGGTCGTGAGGGTGCGGTGGCTCCGGCGTATCCTTGAGTGCATGCCCGAGTGGTAGCACTTGCTCGGTAGTGTGGTTGCCGTTTGGATGCCACGGGCACTTCTCCTTTAGCGAGGTCCTTGAACCCGCCGTAGTTCTTCTTCGAGTTCCCTTTCGCAGGCGCTGGATAGCCGCGACGGTGTTGTCTGGCTTGCGCTTGCGGTTGGGACCCGAGTAGTCTTCGTTGTTGTTGTTGTTGCGGCCGCCTTGGTTTGCATTGCCGCCGCTGCCGCCGCCCTGGTTCTGCTTGGACTTGTCGCGGATGGCGTCGTACTTGGCGTTGGCCTTGTCCTCTTCATCCGCCCAGGACGTGATCATGTCCTTGAGGTGGGGGATGGACCTGGGGCGGCGACGACCGAAGTCCTCGAAGGTGTGGCGATGGTAGAGGCCGTCCTGGAAGAGGTCGATGACCTCCTTGTCGGTGACGTCGACGACGGTAGCGCGCTTGTCGAAGAAGCGACGCATGTACTTGCGGAGGGTCTCGCCCTGTTCCTGCTTGATCATAGCCAGGTCCATGCGAGTACCCGAACGGCCCATGGCGCCCGCGAAGTTACTCGTGAACTGCTCCTTCAGCTGGTCCCACTTGTCGATCGAGTGCTTGTCCAGCGACTCGAGCCATGTGAGTGGTGCTTGGTCCAGACAGAAGGGGAAGTAGAGGCATTTGGTGTCGCTGTTGCCGCCAGCGTTCTCGATGGAGAGGGCGTAGCATCGGAGCCACTGGATAGGATCCTGCTTCGCGTCGTACTTGGTGATCCCCAAAGGCTTGAACTTGTCGGGGAGGAGCAGGTTGCGAAGTCGAGGTGAGAAGGCGGGGAAGCCGTCGCCCTCAGCGGCAGTGGTCGACTTCTTCCGCCGCAGCTCCTCAATCTTCTGGCGAGCGTCGTACCCGCCGTGCGAGGCGCCGGAGGCGTGGGCGGTCGCGTGGCCTCGGCCGCCGCGACTGCCGCCACCTCCAGCTCTCCTGTTGGCCCCGTGGTTGGAGCTGCCGCCGTCGCTGCCGCCGTCGTCAGGGTCTTTGCCGCCGCCACCGGCCGGAGCGCGGTGGGGGACAACATCTCGGTTGCCTTGGTCTTGCAGTGAAGGTCCGCCGGCGTTGGAGCGGCGGCGGTTTGGCTCGACTGGAAGGTCAGCTCGAGTACGGTTGGGGCCAGCATTGGCACTGCGACTAGTAGCTTCGTTGTCGCGGGGTTTGGCCGGAGGAGGTTGGTTGACTCTGTTGTCAACCCGCATGAAGTAGGCTTCTTCAGCGAGCTTGGCGATGACCTCTCCAGCGCGTATGCCCTGAGCCTGGCGTGCGATCGTTGTGATCGACATGAGGCACTGCTCAGGAGTTGTGCACTCTGCTCTCGACCGCCTCGAGAGCTTCCGCAAGGTTGCGGATGGGGAGGTTGTCTCTGAGCCGCCGGCGTCATTCGCT
This sequence comes from Cenchrus americanus, assembly GCA_947561735.1. NCBI lineage: Eukaryota > Viridiplantae > Streptophyta > Magnoliopsida > Poales > Poaceae > Cenchrus > Cenchrus americanus. The sequence goes on from OX387242.1 coordinate 69,697,283, forward strand.
GTGCTTCCTGTTACGTTCGCGTCGAGCGTCCCTGTTGGCGACGGTCTCATCTGCGGGTGCATTGGCGAGCCGGCTCGTCCGCGGAGATGTCCTCCGGGTATCCGTCCTCGAGTGTGCTCGAAGGTCCGGGGTGTTGCGGCGGCCATGAAGACTTGACGATCGGGGGTGCCAAGGCTGGACTCAGAGGGTGCCACCTCAGTTGGTGTGTTGGAGTCAGCCCGGGCTAGCGGTGTTCCCTCCTGGAACGGTAGCGAGTCGATGTAGGCGACGTAGCGTGAGTCCTCCTTTGCCAGGTCAGCAGGCTTGCGGTCAGGCCAGTAGACGTATCTCCCGGCCGGCGTTGATTTTATAACCAGCCCCGAGGCTGGCCCTGACAAGGGAAGCTCAGTAGGGTCATCTTCGGACTCGGGCTCCTCAGGGTCCGACCCGAAGTCGAACTCGTAGTCCGGGTTCGAGTAGAGCTCGGAGAGAGGGCTGGAGTCCGGAGCGTGATCGGGGACGGCGTCGGAGTCCGAGTTGTACTCGGGTACGGGCTCCTTGCCGGCCCGGCGCGAAGTGGGAGCCTCCGTGCGGGCCCGGCTGAGGGTGCAGGGGCCACATGCGGAGGGCTCGAGCGGTGAGGAGGCCACCTGCGATGGCTGAGCAGTCGGCTCGCATGGGATGGCCCATGGCGACGTCGAGTTGGAGACGGACTCGAGCTCGAAGTCAGCGTGGAGGTTGGAGAGCGAAATTTCGCCGAACTTGCCGGCGAGTTCGCCTGTGACAACTTCGGGGGAAGCGTCACGAGGCCGTCTTCGAGTTGGGCCGCATGATCGCGCGGCGGGCGGCGGAAGGAGCCCGCTCCATCAGCGGTGCAGACCCAGGCGCCGAAGACGAAGGTGTCGCCACGGTTGAAGGCGACAGTTGGCTTGAAGTAGACGGAAGCCGTCGAGTTCGCCATGTGATCTCGAGCGAGAACCCCTACCTGGCGCGCCAGCTGTCGGTGTTTTAGACCGGCAACCTACTACGGGGAGTACCCGAAGTAGATGATTGTGACTCGCCGAGATCGGTAACTCGAAGGAAGAGACACGTGGCACACAATTTAGACAGGTTCGGGCCGCGAGGTGCGTAATACCCTACGTCCTGTATGCTGCGTAGCTCTGGATTGATAGGGCACGATTACAAGATGGTGCAATGGTGCGTCGTGAGTTGTATGAGAGGAGATTGGATGAGGGGATCGGTCCCTGCCTCGCCTTATATAGTCCGGGAGGCAGGGTTACAAGTCGGAGTAGGGAGAGAGTACTAGTCGAGTACGTCTAGGAGTCCTCTATACAGTGCGGAACATGTACATCTTCCTAACCGAGTACTACTCCTGTGTAGTCCTTGTGCTCCACGCCTTCAGGTGCCGTGTAGCGCAAGCCGGGTAGTCCCAGGGGCCCACCGAGTAGTCGGTCCTGGTACCCACCGAAGCAGTGGGCCCAGGGAGGTCCATACGACACCCTGCCCCCCTTCTTCTTCCCCGATCTGACCTCCACCACCGCCGCCCACTCGCCCTTCCCCGCCGTCGCGCACATGTCGCACTACGCCGATTCGTCTGGAGGTGCACATGCGAGGAGCAAGGCTCAAGGTTGTTGGAGCAGCCACAATCACTCCATCGGCTTGGATCCAGTCGGTGAGCTAAACGTCTTTCCACTAGTCCCTTGCCCGGACTGTGGTATGGCTCGGGTGGTGGAGGGGCGGACGCAGAAGTAAGGTGAAAACCACGGTCGTCTTTATTTCAAGTGTGCAAGGAACTCGGTGAGTAGTCTGCTGTGTCTCCCAAATTTGAGTTAGGGTTCTTATGTGCTTTTGATTCTGCAGTACACCAAGAAGTGCGGATTTTATCGTTTCCACAAGGAGTATCTCCAAATGCTGAAGGATGCTGGCGTCATTGTTTTTCGACCGTCGAACTGGGCAGACGTGGTCAATGAAGTAGTTGATTCAGTGGAATGTCATATTGGGAGTGGCGAGCAGATGCAAGCACTGGAGGATAAGCAGAGGAAGAAAGCACTGGAGGAGAAGATGGACAATGTGATCTGGCAGATGAACTTGATTATTGTGGTTGTTGTTTGTGTAGTATTTGGATGTTTACTGGGGATGTATGCTGCAAAGAAGTAATTCTGATGTTAAAAGTGGTGCTTTTGCTTCATCTGTGTGGATGAAGAATGAAAAAATTGTCACATATGACAAACTTAAATGTATGAATGAAGAATGGATGGAACGACAATTGGGTCACAAATCTTAATGTGTCAGACATCACAAAATTCATCAATTCATCTGTGCTAACATTTCATTGCAGCACGAGGCAAAAGGAAACGCGGATTATTAACACAAACATAGTAACAAACTTTTGGCATAACTGTGGCATATATACACATTGCAATTCATTGTGAACTGCTGCCATATAATGACACAAACAGAGTAACAAACTTCTGGCATACACATTGCAATTCATTGTAAGCTGCTGCCATAGACATTGCAATGCCTTCCAAAATAGGAGACACGGATTTATCTACTGTGTCTCTTAGATCTACTAGTTCATCACAAGTTCAACATACACACAGGAGGAACATATTAACAGAGGATCTACTAGCCCATCACAAGTTCAACAAGCACACTGGAAGAACACATTAACAAAGGAACGAATTAATTAAGTAGAGGTAGTCACCGCCGGAGGAGCCCCGCCGTCGGAGCCGGAGCCGGAGCCGAAGCTAGAGACGTCGAGGCCGCCATCGTCGCTGCCGTCGTCGTCGACAGGGGCAAGCACTCCTCTCTCCAGGTCCCCAACCAAGACATTGATCTTGAAGGCGTAATCCTTCACGGTCATCTGCAGCGGATCCCTGGTGCTGGGACCTCGAGATGAACGGCCACCTTTCGAAGCTTCACGAAAGCCTCACGGAACAAGTTCACTGACCAAGTGGCTTCGTCGGCATTTAGTGGAGGAGCACGCACGACCGCCACGGACTGCAGCGCCACCTTGGGCCGGGGCTTCTTCACCTACTTGGGCGGGGGCGGCTTCACCACGGCGGGCGGGGGCGGCAACACCTCCTCCCTCCCCGCTTCCTGGATGGCTCGCTTGACGATGCCATGCGCGCGCTTGAGGAAGAAGAAGCTCTTGGATTCACTTCTTGGTGACCGGAGACGGTGGTGCTGGGTTTTCTTGGTGCCGCGGTTGATGAAGTTCTTGGCTGACCAGGATTTATATTGACAAGACGGCGAACCGTCAGGCGGCCGGTCACATGCCTCGGAACCCGTGTCCGCTCAGGAGAGATCTTGGCCACAAAAAGAGTCATGTGGTCACAATGAGACGTGTGACTGTTCATATTTTATTCAAAATACCAAATGCCCAACTACTCCTATGAGTTGTTTGATTCTTGAAAAAACTATGAATTGTTCGTATTTTTATTAATTTTTAGGCGCTGCTTTATGCGCCCTAATTTTTTAGGGAAGCAATTAAGTGTCATTTCAAAAAAAGTGTCGCGCCAGCGTCAACAACCTAGTATAAAGAAGGTAACCATTGCCCACCCGCTCACCAGCCAACAAAGCGATGCAGGTTTGTTAACCCGCGTTGGCATTGATTATCCATTTTGCAAAATGAATATTCAACCGCACCCTTCTTCTTTCCGAATGGATAAATGTAGCACTTTCCTTGATAAAAAAGTGCAGAGGAGGCGCGAGACGAGACGTGGAGACAGAGACGACGATGGGCACCGGCGAGGGGCCAAGCAGCGGACGACTGCGCACCCGAGATCGAGGACAACCGGAACGTGAAGCGGTGCCACAACTGGATCCACACGCGTGCCAGCGGGATGGCGGTAAAGAGGGAGACGACAATAAGCACCAGAGAGGGGCCAAGCGGTGGTGGAGTAAACCCAATGCCTGAGACGAGGGTCCTGTCGTATGGACCTCCCTGGGCCCACTACCTCGGTGGGTACCAGGACCGACTACTCGGTGGGCCCCTGGGACTACCCGGCTTGCGCTACACGGCACCTGAAGGCGTGGAGCACAAGGACTACACAGAAGTAGTACTCAGTTAGGGGAGCGTACATGTTCCGCACCGTATAGAGGACTCCTAGACGTACTCGACTAGTACTCTCTTCCTACTCCGACTTGTAACCCCGCCTCCCGACTATATAAGGCGAGGCGAGGGACCGATCCCCTCATCCAATCTCCTCTCATACAACCCACGGCGCACCATTGCACCATCTTGTAATCGTGCCCTATCAATCCAGAGCTACGCAGCATACGGGACGTAGGGTATTACGCACCTCGCGGCCCGAACCTCGTCTAAATTGTGTGCCACGTGTCTCTTCCTTCGAGTTACCGATCTCGGCGAGTCACATTCATCTACTTCGGGTACTCCCCGTAGTAGGTTGCCGGTCTAAAACACCGACAGCCGGCGCGCCGGGGTAGGGGCTCTCGCTCGAGATCACATGGCGAACTCGACGGCTTTCGTCCACATCAAGCCAACCGTCGCCTTCAACCGTGGCGACACCTTCGTCTTCGGCGCACGGGTCCGCACCGCCGATGGCGCGGGCTCCTTCCGCCGCCGCCGATCATGCGGCCCGACTCGAGGACGGAGCCTTGTGACGCTCCCCGAAGTTGTCACAGGCGAACTCGCCGGCAAGTTCGGCGAAATTTCGCTCTCCAACATCCACGCGGACTTCGAGCTCGAGTCTGTCTCCAACTCGAACCCGACGTCGCCATGGGCCATCGCATGCGAGCCGTCTGCTCAGCCATCGCAGGCGGTCCCTTCACCACGCCAGCACTCCGTGCGTGGCCCCCGCGTCCCCAGCCGGGCCCGCACGGAGGCTCTTACACCACGCCGGGCCGGCAAGGAGCCCGTAACCGAGTACAACTCGGACTCCGACGCCGTCCCCGACCACATCTCAGACTCCTGCCCTCTCTCCGAGCTCTACTCGAATCCGGATTACGAGTTCGACTTCGGGTCGGACCCTGAGGAGCCCGAGTCCGAAGATGACTCCACTGAGCTTCCCTTGTCAGGGCCGCCCTGCGGGGCCGGTTATAAGATCGACGCCGGCGGAAGATACGTCTCAGCGGCCGGACCGCAAGCCTCGCCGACCCGGCAAAGGAGGACTCACGCTACGTCGCCTACATCGACTCACTACCATTCCGGGGAGGGAATACCACCGGCTCGGGCCGACTCAAACACACCAAGCCGAGGTGGCGGCGTCGGTGTTTTGGACCGGCAACCTACTACGGGGAGTACCCGAAGTAGATGAATGTGACTCGCCGAGATCGGTAACTCGAAGGAAGAGGCACGCGACACACAATTTAGACGGGTTCGGGCCGCGAGGTGCGTAATACCCTACGTCCCGTATGCTGCGTAGCTACGGGATTGATAGGGCACGATTACACGATGGTGCAATGGTGCGCCGTGAGTTGGATGAGGTGAAGTTGAGGTGATCCCGAGATCGGTCCCCGCCTCGCCTTATATAGTCCGGGAGGCGGGGTTACAAGTCGGAGTAGGGGAAGGAGTACTAGTCGAGTACGTCTAGGAGACCTCTACACAGTGCGGAACATGTACAGAGTCCTATCCGAGTACTACTCCTTTGCTGTCCTTGTGCTCCACGCCTTCAGGTGCCGTGTAGCGCAAGTCGGGTAGTCCCGTGGGCCCACCGAGTAGTCGGTCCTGGTACCCACCGAGGTAGTGGGCCCGGGGAGGTCCATACGACGGGCGCCCTCCGAGTCCGGCTTGGGTACCCCCGATCGCCAAGTCTTCATGGCTGCCGGCGAAACTCCGAGACCCTCGGGCACGGGCCGAAGACAGTACACGGAGGACATCTCCGCGGAGGAGCCGTGCGCCAACGCACCCCGCGGACTAGACCGGCGCCAACGGGGACGCTCGACGCGAACGCAACAGAAGCGCCGTGAACGACGCCGGCGGCTCAGAGACAACCTCCCCATCCGCAACCTTGCGGAAGCTCTCGAGGCGGTCGAGAGCAGGGAGTACACACCACCCCCCGAGCAATGCCTCATGTCGATCACAACGATCGCACGTCGGGCTCGGGGCATACACGCTAGAGAGGTCATCGCCAAGCTCGCCGAAGAAGCCTACTTCATGCGGGTTGACAACGCAGTCAACCAACCTCTCCCGGCTAAACCCCCGCGACAATGAAGCTACTAGTCGCGGCGCCGACCCCCGGCCCCAACCGTACTCGAGCCGACCTCCCGCCGATCCAAACCGCCGCCGCTCGAACGCCGGCGGACCTTCACGACAAGACCAAGGCAACCGAGAAGTCGTTCCCCACCGCGCTCCGGCCGGTGGCGGCGGCAACGACCCCGACGGCGGCGGCGGCGACGGCGGCGGCCTCCAACCACGGAGCCAACAAGAGGGCCGGGAGGCGGCGGCAGCCGCGGCGGCCACGGCCACACGAACAGCCACGCCTCCGGTGCCTCCCACGGTGGGTACGACGCTCGCCAGAAGATCGAGGAGCTGCGGCGGAAGAAGTCGACCACCGCCGCTGAAGGCGACGGCTTCCCCGCCTTCTCACCCCGGCTTCGCAACCTGCTCCTCCCCGACAAGTTCAAGCCTTTGGGGATCACCAAGTACGACGCGAAGCAGGATCCCATCCAGTGGCTCCGATGCTACGCCCTCTCCATCGAGAACGGCGGCGGCAACGGCGACACCAAATGCCTCTACTTCCCCTTACGTCCGGACCAAGCCCCACTCACATGGCTCGAGTCGCTGGACAAGCACTCGATCGACAAGTGGGACCAGCTGAAGGAGCAGTTCACGAGCAACTTCGCGGGCGCCATGGGCCGTTCGGGTACTCGCATGGACCTTGCCATGATCAAGCAGGAACAAGGCGAGACCCTCCACAAGTACATGCGCCGCTTCTTCGATAAGCGCGCTACCGTCGTCGACGTCACCGACAAGGAGGTCATCGACCTCTTCCAAGACGGCCTCTACCATCGCCGCACCTTCGAGGACTTCAGTCGTCGCCGCCCCAGGTCTATCCCTCACCTCAAGGACATGATCAAGTCCTGGGCGAATGAAGAGGACAAGGCCAACGCCAAGTACGACACCATCCGCGGCAAGTCCAAGCAGAACCAGGGCGGCGGCAGCGGCAACAATACAAACCAAGGCGGCCGCAACAACAACAATAACAACAACAACTACTCGGGTTCCAACCGCAAGCGCAAGCCAGACAACACTGTCGCGGCTATCCAGCGCCCTCCGAAAGGGAACTCGAAGAAGAATTCTGGCGGGTTCAAGGACCTGCTGAAGGAGAAGTGCCCGTGGCATCCGAACGGCAACCACACTACCGAGCAGTGCTACCAGCTCAGGCACGCACTCAAGGATACGCCGGAGCCACCGCACCCTCACGACCAAAAGGGCAAGAAGAAGGACGGCGACGACAACGACTTCCAAGAACCCGAGAATACCGTCAACGTCCTCTTCGGCGGACTACCCAGCAGGCGGGAGCAGAAGGCTACCCGTCGTGAAGTGATGTCCATTGAACCAGCGGTCCCCGACCCCTCTCAGGTGGTCGGAGGTACCCATCACCTTCTCCCGCGCGGACCAATGGACCAACTTCTCCGAACCAGACGGTTCCCCCTCGTCCCGAAGCCAACGATGGCGGGTTCCAAGCTCAACAAGGTGCTCATCGACGGTGGAAGCGGGCTCAACGTCCTCTTCACCAAAACCTTGAAGAAGATGAACCTCGACGTCACCCCCATGCTCACCAAGAGCAACACGCCCTTCTACGGCATCGTCCCGAGAAACGCGGCTATCCCACCGGGCTCGGTGGTGCGCCGCTACCTTCGGGGCGTCTCGGGATAACTACCGCACCGAGTACATCAAGTTCGAGGTCGCGGATTTCGAGACTTCTTACCACGCCATCCTCGGCAGACCGGCCATCGCCAAATTCATGGCGGTGCCCCACTACACCTACTTGGTACTCAAGATGCCAAGTCCGGGCCGCGTACTCTCCCTCCAAGGGGACTTGAAGATCTCCCACGACTGCGATACAGAGGCCGTGGTGATCGCCTCTACGAACCAAGTACCCAACGCAATGATGGAGGTCTACGCCGCGTCGAAGAAGCTCGCTACGAGCGAACTCGACATCCCAGAGAAGTCTGACAGCACCAACAAGCCTCAGCCACCTGAGGAGGTACTCGTCAGGACGGTCGACCTTGGAACAGGCGACCCCAGCAAGACCACCACCATCGGGGCCGGCCTCGACCCCCAAATAGGAAGACGCGCTCATCGGCTTCCTTCGGGCTAACCGCGACATCTTCGCGTGGAAGCCGACGGACATGCCGGGAGTGCCCGTGGAGCCGATTGAGCACGCGCCTCAACGTCGATCCAAAGGCCACCCCCAAGCAACAACACCTCCGACGTTTTGCCGACGACAGACGGGACGCCATCAAGAAAGAGCTCGCCAAGCTACTCGCAGCTGGCTTCATCCGAGAAGTCTTCCATCCTGAGTGGCTCGCCAACCCCGTCCTCGTCCGCAAGAAGAACTCGAACGAGTGGAGGATGTGCGTCGACTACACGGACCTCAACAAGCACTGCCCCAAGGACCCCTTCGGGTTGCCGCGGATTGATCAAGTCATCGACTCCACGGCGGGTCGCGACTGCTCTACTTCCTCGATCGCTACTCCGGTACCACCGGATCGCAATCAAGGAGGAAGACCAGAAAAGACCGCGTTCATCACCCCGTTTGGCGCGCATCGCTACACGACCATGTCATTCGGGTTGAAGAACGCCGGCGCTACCTATCAACGGGCTATCCGGGCTGCTTCAAGCGGCAACTCAACAAGAACGTCGAGGCCTACGTGGATGACGTGGTTGTCAAAACCAGGGACTCCGGTACCCTCATCGACGACCTTGAAGAGACCTTCGCATCGCTACGCGAGTACCGCCGGGAAGCTCAACCCGAACAAGTGCGTCTTCGGCGTCCCTTCGGGTAAACTACTCGGCTTCATCATCGCCCCGGCGCGGCATCGAAGCCAACCCCGAGAAGATCTCCGCCATCACCAGCATGAAAGCTCCCACGAGCATCAAAGACGTCCAGAAGTTGACGGGGTGCATGGCGGCATTGAACAGATTCATCTCGAGGCTAGGAGAACGGGGCCTCCCCTTCTTCAAACTACTCAAGCATCACGAGAAGTTCGTGTGGACTCGCGAGGCGGATCAAGCCCTTGCCCAGCTCAAGGACTTCCTGTCAAAGCCGCCAATCCTCACGGCTCCTCGCAAGGGCGAGCGCCTCTGCTCTACCTAGCCGCGACTACTCACGTGGTCGATCGCCATCGTTGTCGAGCGGCGGGGGAAGACGGCCACGCCTACCCGGTCCGGCCGCCCGGCCTACTTTGTCGGCGAGGTTCTATCGAGTCCAAGGCTCGCTACCGGCCCGTGCGAAGCTCCCGTACGCTCTACTCATCACCTCGCGGAAGCTACAACACTACTTCCGAGAGTACTCGGTCTCCGTCGTCACCGACTACCCGCTCGGCGACATCCCGAGGAACCAAGACGCCACCGAAGAATCTCCAAGTGGGGCCGTCGAGCTCGGCGCCCTCACCATCGACTTCAAGCCACGCACGACCATCAAGTCGCAAGCACTAGTCGACTTCATGGCGAGTGGCGGGAGAACCGCCTACCTACTCCCACCGTGCGACCGAGCATTGGGTGATGTACTTTGATGGCTCACTCAACCTCGAGGGCGCAGGCGCAGGGGTACTCCTGATCTCTCCAACGGGCGAACAACTCAAGTACATCCTGCAGATCTTCTGGAAGGTCTCAAACAACGAAGCCGAGTACGAAGCCCTCCTACACGGGCTCCGCCTCGCGGCTTCCCTTGGCATCAAGCGGCTACTAGTCTACGGCGACTCCGCAGTGGTCATCAACCAAGTCAACAAGTCCTGGGACCGCAACAAGGAGAACATGGACGCCTACTGCCTAGAAGTCCGCAAGCTCGAGAACAAATTCTATGGTCTCGAGTTCCATCACATCGTCCGCGACAACAACGTTGCAGCGGACGTCCTCTCGAAGCTTGGATCCACCCGCGCCCAAGTACCCGCGGGCGTCTTCGTCCATGAGCTTCACGCGCCATCCATCCCAGAGCCGGCGTCACCAACCACTGTACCAGCTCATCCACCAGCTGGGCAGGAGGTCATGATGATCGACGTGGACTAGAGGCAACCCTTCATCGACTACCTTAGCGAGCAGAAGGTCCCCTCCGACAAGAACGCAGCCGAACAACTCGTCCGCCGCGCCAAATCCTACGTCCTCGTCGGAGACAAGCTTTACAAGCGGGGCGCATCTTCTGGAGTACTCATGAAGTGCGTCCCTCGCGAAGAAGGCAAGGACATCTTGGAGGAGATCCACAAGGGCGTCTGCGGCAACCACGCGTCCTCACGCACGCCGGTCGCCAAGGCCTTCCGGCGAGCTTTCTACTGGCCCACGCCCTGGGCGATGCCGAAGAACTCGTCGAAGGTGCCAAGGATGTCGGTTCTTCGCTAAGCGACAACACGTCCCGGCCTACAAGCTAGTCACCATACCGCCAACCCGGCCCTTTGCCCGCCGGGGGCTCGACATGATTGGGCCACCGCCAACCGCGCCGGGAGGATTCAACGGGAGGTACCGGTGGCTATCGACAAGTTCACCAAGTGGATCGAGGTCAAGCCGGTCACATGCCCCAAGGCCGACGCAGTACTCGACTTCTGGATGAACTCGTACACCGCTACGGGCTACCCCACCGCATCATCACGGACACGGGGTCCAACTTCAACAACCACCGGTTCGGGAGTACCGCGAGAACGGCGGGATCGACGTCGGATACGTCTCGGCCGCCCATCCACGGGCCAACGGACAAGTCGAGCGCGCCAATGGGATGGTGCTCGACGCCCTCAAGAAGCGGCTACACGACGCCGCTAACTCCAAAGGGGGCAAGTGGATCAAGGAACTACCCAACGCACTCGGGGGCGCGGACTCAACCATCCAAGCCAACGGGGCAATCCCCCCTACTTCCCGGTCTACGGCTGCGAAGCCATCCTCCCCGCCGACGTCATATGGAACTCGCCGGCGGTGGAGCACTACGACGAAGGCGTCTCGGAGGACAGCGGACGAGCCGACATCGACGGCCTCGAAGAAGCTCGGCCGCGCCGCCCTCGTCCAATCAGCAAGGTACCTGGAGGGTATCCGACGCTACCATGATGGCAACGTCAAGGAACGCTCCTTCAACGTTGGAGATCTTGTCCTCCGCCGTATCCAGAACACGGAAGGACTCCACAAGCTCAGCTCCCCCTGAGAAGGCCCCTTCACCGTGGCAAAAGTGACCGGGCCGGGCTCCTACCGCCTCCAAACACTTGAAGGCGAAGTGTTGGGGGGACTCGAAATCGAGTCTTCGCATACCCAAAAAATAAAGAGCGGTTATGCGAAGGATGCCGGTAGCAAAACCTCCAGAAGCAGCAAATCCTATTTCCTCTCTCTGGGCATTGCGTTTTCATCAGACACCCTTCGCTGCTACGAAAGCCATATGTGCGAACCCTCTAGAGCAATTCCACGACGAAACCTCGAGGGCGAATGCTATTCACCCGGCAGGTTTCGGCTTGGGATTCGAGCAAAGGGTTTCGGCGTTTCTAACACTTAACGGATCCAAACTTGAGTATGGTTTTGTTTCAGGTGGTGAAGAACGCTAGGCGAAAGGGGGGATCTCCCGTAAAGGCCCGAGGGCTTTCTCTCCGACGAGCGCACGTGATGGAGGTCGGGAAAGACGCCGCGATTTGCGGCATGACGTCACGGAGCGCCGATTACGTGGAGAGCTAATTGGAGATCACCCGAAGATAGCCTAGCACATTCCATTTTGATTCGTTTTACACGAGGGTATACTCGGAATGTAAAAAGTCCGCCCGCCTCCCTATAAAAGGAGATGGACCGGCGCATGTAAAGGGGATCGACTTTTGAGAAATCAACTGTTGAGTAAAGAACTTTTGGTTGTCCTTTGTCCTTTGTCCTGAGTTTTGGTTTTGATTCTTGAGCTTTTGTACTCCCTCATTGTTCGTGTGCGAGAGCGGAGGCTTTCGCCACAACAATTGGCGCCCACCGTGGGGGGCGTATCTGGCGACTGAGTATCGTCGGGCTTTGGAGAGCTTTGGTGCCGAGGCCCAAGACTTTAAGATTACCGACAACATCTCAAGTTTCGTGGAGTGGCTACACAGCGAATTGAAGCTTCTTCCCGACACCATGAGCAAGATTGGGGACTATGGCGCCGCTACTTGCTCTGAGATGTTGCTGAGCCTTCTCGAGCAACAGGGTTGCGAGCACTTCAAAACTTTTGGGAGCCGAGGCTTCGTGTTTCCTTCACCCGACGACGCTCCAGCCCCAAGCAAGACGGTTGATCTGATAAACAAGATCATCCTTCGGAACTTTTGGGCCAAAAGTGGGCGAGCGCATGCACGGAAGAAGGCGGTGGCCCGCTTGGCGAATGTAAGTCGTTTTGGTTTATTTCGGCTTCGGTCACCTTTACTAATCGATCGCTTATAATGGTTGTTAATGCTTTCTTCCTTCTCATAGCTCCATTTTGGGCAGGCAAAACAGGCTTTGGAGCTTCGAGAGCATCGCACGACGCACGGTCCTGAGGCTACTTTGGGGCCTTACGGACCCGCAAGGGATTGGCCGCCGAAGCCCGCAGATGATGCCCCTGAACAGGCGATTCCCGGAGCCCCAGTTCGCGAGGCGCCTCAAGGCGAAAGCAGCCAGGTGGACCCCGTTACCGGAGAAGCGTTGGCTCCCCTTCGGCTCTGAATTAGCGCACCAATGTTGTGAACAAAAATTGGGAATGGCGTGTTAGCCCGTTAAACATTTGAAAGATGAAGTGTAAACTTGAATGCCACTGTTGTGTGCTATAGATGTCGATCGTAGTTTTTGCTGTGTTAAGGCTGTTGAACGCTCGGAGCTTAAGTTATCGCTGCTTTCGAGTTGCAGGTTTCGAAAGAAAACGTCTTCCCCCCTTCGGAAGCAGAGACAACTTAAGCTCGACTATTTCGCTTGGGATTGTTATGTGATCAAAGCTTAGAGCTTGTTGGCTCATTTAGATGTTTCACGATGCTGAGTGTTGCATTTACTCGTTTGTTGCTTACAGTTTTTTTTTTGGTAGAAAACGAATACGAAGCTAGCCTTCGACGCGACGCCTGGGCGTGTAACGTGTCGAAGGACTAGGAACCGTTTTGGATTTGTCAAATTTTACAGCTTTTAAGCTGTTTTTTGACGAGGCGTTTGCTCGCTTCTTTATTTTTGAAAAACGGTCGACTTTGGAGTGCGCCTTATTACTTGCGACGTATTTTTCGCGCGAGTTAAGGACTGTAACGTTTCGGTTATCGATTTGTTTCGATTCGGGGTTGAATCGCTTTTACACGCCCTGCCAGGACGGGCTGCCGAGGGGGCAGCTCTTAAAACATTGATTCTTGTGAATCGTTATGACTGCACCACTTGTGGGTGGGCTACTAATGGGTAGCACTTTGATGCTCTCGCTTTCGGAGAGGGCTATTTTGAAATAGCACTTCAATTCATCCTCTTTTGGGATGGGCTATGTTAAGATAGCACTTTAAACCATGCGAAAGATACACGACAAAACTTTTAGGGAGGAAGTATTCCATTCATTTGGGGAATAAATTTTACATCAAGGCCGCCTCGTTAAAAACCTCACGCTCCGAGTGGAGTCCTCCCTATGTGAGGAAAAGAGTACCCGCCTTGTTATTGAATTGTAAAATGCGAAAGTAAATGCTAGAAAAAGCAAATCTAAGATGAATCCTCCGCACTTATAGTAACGCGCGAAGGGCTCCTACTGAAAGTAAACTACGGAAAAAACTTACACAAGTTGTCCACATTCCATGAATAAGGCAACTCCACACCTGCCTCGTCTTTGAGACGAAAGGCCCCGTCTCGAACTGAGCTTGAGACCACGTAGGGTCCTTCCCAGGCGAATTGGAATTTTCCTAAAGCGTCGGCATTCTTCTTTCTCTTCAGACGAAGTCTCCCACTTCGATGTTCTTGAGGGATACTTTCTTGTTCCTCCATTTCCTGGTTTCCTCTTGATACTTCAACAAATTTTGGACCGCATCAAGTCCGTCGATTTCCACCAAGTCCTTGTCGGCTTCTTCGCTCTCGCGAGAGCTACCGGCCAAAACTCTAGCGCTCCGGTTGGATAATTCTTCGGGGCACATTGCTTCGGCCCCGTACGCAGTCCGAATGGTGTGAATTTAGTTGTTCTTGACTCGTAGTGTTGTGTGACCAGACAACCCGCGAAAGCTCATCTGCCCATTTTCCTTTCTTCTGTTCAAAGAGGCATTTCTTGATAGCAGAGAAGATCTGCCCATTGGCCCTTTCCACAGCGCCATTGGATTGGGGGTGGTACACGGAAGCGAAGCATAGCTTTGTCCCAATTGAACGACAGTATTCCCTGAAATCTTGACAATCAAATTGCTTTCCATTGTCGACAGTGAGCTCTTTGGGTACCCCAAATCTGCAAATGATCTGCTGCCAAAAGAATTTCCTGATAGTGGTTGAGGTGATGGTAGCGAGAGGTCTTGCTTCGATCCATTTTGTGAAGTACTCGACTGCTACCACTGCGAACTTGAAATTGCCCCGGGGCGTGGGGAGCGGCCCGACGATGTCCATTCCCCATCGCCGCAGGCGGCCGGGTTGGTGTGATGAGCTGCGATGGCGCGCCGGGCCTTCGCCGGTGCTTTGCGGCGAATCGGCATGCCTTGCAAGTTTTCACGATGTGCTCTGCATCTTTTATGGCCATCGGCCAATAAAAACCTTGCTCGAAGGCTTTTCCCCGCCAATGCTCTCGCCGCGATGTGCGAGCCGCACATCCCTCCATGAATTTCTCTCATGAGCTCGATGCCTTGATCTTGGGAAATGCATTTGAGCGATGGTGCACATACGCCCCGGCTTGAACAAGACATCATTCTTGAGGACGTAACCCTTGGCTCGTGCTCGCATTCTTTTGAGGTCATGAGTTTCGACGGGTTCATAGTGCCCGCGAAGGAAAGCAATTATGGGGGCTCTCCGATCCGGGCTTGCGATTGCATTGATGGTGCTAAGTGGTTGCTTGTCCGGCTTTGTGGATGGGGCAACTAGAATTTCAAAAAATACATGCGAGGGCATCGCCTCCCCCCTTGCGGCCTTCTTGGCGAGCTCATCGGCTTCGCCGTTATGTTTCCTGGGTAGGTGCTCGATGGTGAAACCCCGAAAGTGCCTTTCCATTTTGCGTACTTCCGCTAGGTATTTGATCAGCTCTGGCTCTTTGGCCTCGCTCTCTTTTTCCACGTGATCTTTTATGACCTTGGCGTCGCACTTGACTAGGAAGTTGCTGGCCCCTAGAGCTCTTACTTTGCGAAGGCCTAGCAGCAAGGCTTCGTACTCAGTGGTGTTGTTAGTGCATCTGTCGGATGGATCCTTGTAATCTAACCGGGCGGCATATCTTAACTTGATGCCTGTAGGGAGGTGATGATAGCCGCAATGCCGGCGCCCTTGCGCCCCTGTGCTCCGTCACATCCGATTTCCCGCATTGGTACTAGCTCTTCGTCAGTATTGACATTGCTAGGCGAAGTCCAATCCACGATGAAGTCTGCTAGGACTTGGGATTTGATTGCTGATCTTTTTCCAAAGTCTATTGTGTACTCGACGACGGTTCGGTTGCCCACTTGGCAATTCCGGACGAAGCCTCCTTGTTAATGAACGAAGTCGTTCAAAGGTTGGTCTGTAAGCACTGTGACTTTGTGAGCCTCGAAGTAATGCCTGAGCTTTCTTGTGGTCATGACTACGGCATAGGCAATTTTCTCTAGCTGCGAATAGTGCGTTTTGACCCCCGCTAAGGCTTCGGAGACAAAGTAGGCGGGGATTGATATTTGCTTTTTTCAGTTTCGACCTCTCGAACCAGGGCAGCGCTGACTGCGGCTTTTGAGGCGGCTACGTAGAGGAGCAACGGTTCCGAGGGTGAAGGTGGGGACAAGATTGCCATCTTCTCTATGTAATCTTTGAGCTCGGCGAAAGCCTTGCTTTGCTCAGGGCCCCATTCGATTGCGCCCTTGCCTTTCAGCGCCTTGAAGAATGGGAGGCTTCGCTCTCGCGGACCTTGAGATGAATCGTTTAAGGCTGCTACTCGGCCGTTCGCTTTTGGATGTCTTTCTTTGTTTTGGGTTCCTCCATTTCCCTGATTGCTTTGATCTTATCGGGATTGGCTTCGATTCTCTTAGCGGAGATGAGGCACCCTAGAATTTTTCCTTTTGTAACGCCAAACACACATTTGTCTGGGTTTAGTTTCAAGCCTGCCCTCCTCATGTTGGCGAAGGTTTCGGCCAGATCATTTATGTGGCTGGCTCTGTCGGAGCTTTTGACGATGAGGTCATCGACATAATGTCCTCCGCCGTATCCAGAACACGGAAGGACTCCACAAGCTCAGCTCCCCCTGAGAAGGCCCCTTCACCGTGGCAAAAGTGACCGGGCCGGGCTCCTACCGCCTCCAAACACTTGAAGGCGAAGACATCAACAACTCGTGGAACGTCGACCAACTCTGTCGATTCTACGCCTAGTCCACGCGACTACTCCGGGGTTCAAGTCTACACGACTACATCAGCACCCCTCGCTGCAAGCGACCCTCCGGGTCCTGGCTCCAGTCTCCGGACTACTCTCCTCCAGGGTCCAGCCCGTGCGGCTACCTACGGACCATGGGCTGCGACGAGCGTCAAGGACTCTAGCAGCGGTCTACCAAGAGACCACACTCCAGGATCCGGCCCCGCGCGGCTACCTACGGACTGCGATCCGGCCTACACGGCTACCTACGGATCACTTGCGCAAGCGGCTACCCGCTCCGGCGCCACTTAGGCGTAAGCGGCCTCACGGTCCGGGCGACTACTTGTAACTACGGCCCGGCCACCCAGGTGTACTTCTTCAGTAATAAAGTTTGATTGTTCATCAACTTCTTTACTGTCTGCTCCCTGCAACGGGACCACTGAAGTCGAGTACCACTACTCGCACCTACTCCACGATGGGCGCTCCGCACTCTGAGATCGCGGTCACGAGTACTCATTGCTGGAAAATCTCATT
Source organism: Cenchrus americanus (assembly GCA_947561735.1). Classification (NCBI taxonomy): domain Eukaryota; kingdom Viridiplantae; phylum Streptophyta; class Magnoliopsida; order Poales; family Poaceae; genus Cenchrus; species Cenchrus americanus. The sequence goes on from OX387242.1 coordinate 69,714,381, forward strand.
TCATTGATACATGAACAATTCATTACAAATGTTTCCTGTACAACTATGGCTACCAGCTATCTATGCAGGGCAACTGGAGGTTCAGCTTTTCGGCTACCTGCTCCGTGATGGGAGCCATCTGCTCCAGCAGCTCGCGTCTTGCTCATCCCGGCGGTTGGCGGCTACCCCGCCGGCGACCACCTCCACTGGAGCCTTCGGGAAGTACGACTTCATGAAGGCCGGGACTTGCTTCGGGATCGACTTGGCCATGTGCTTGACGTAGGCGGCCGGCCGCCCGGTGCTTCACGAAGTCGATCCGCCGAGGAGCGATCTTGGGGCCGCCGGGTGCGGCACCAGAAGCCTCGCGATCGGGAGAGCAGCCTCTTCAAGGTCCTTCAGCTGGGCCCGGAGCGCCTCGCAATCTTCATTCAACTTCTGCAAAGATTTGTAGCAGTTGACGAGATCTCTGTCAGAGGCAATCCGCAGCTCCATGTGCTTCTCGCACTCGAAGGCGAGCTCCTTGTAGTCGAGCTCAAGTACCTGGCGGGCTTCTTGCTCCCGGTAGAAGAGGTTCTTCATGCTGACCTCCGAGGCCTTCAGCTGCTCCACCTGGCCTTCGAGTTCTGCAACATGGAAACACAACAACGGGTCAGAGGCTTGACGACTTCCAACAAGTACCCAACAAGTCAAAGGACGTACCTTTATTCTTGTTGCGGAGGCCTTTGTTCTTCCGCACCAACTCGTCGCCCTTCGCCTGCAACTCCATCACGTCGTTGTGGTACTTGGCGAAGGCGGCGTCGAGTTTTGACTGCATGGCAGCCGCGTGCTTCCGCGACTTCACGAGCTGCTCCTCCAGGGCCTCGGCTCGGAGCACGGTGTCGCCGTAACCTTGCAGCAGGTTCGACTTCTCGCGGGATCGCTCCGCGACGTCCTGCACAAGACAAGCTCAAGTCAAGAAGAGTACTCAACGGCAAAAGGATCGACTACTCGGGAGGCTACGGCTACGTACCTTCATCCACTGTTCGGCTCGCCGGATCGCCTCCAGGTGCTGGGCCACCGTCGCCGGCTCGACGAGATCGTCGGCCAGAAGTTCAATCCCGCCACGGCTACTCGACGTAGCATCCGTCATCGGCGCTGAGCGGATAGGCTCCGCGTCTTGGATCTCAGGGGAGCGGATAGCCACTTCCAAGGAAACCCCTGGCGACGTGGTGACCGCCTCTCCCCCGGCAGACTTCTCAACGACTTCCCCCACGGGCTCGGGGGCTCCTCCTGCGGCCTCTGGGGCTTCTGGTGTCAACTCCTGCATGGGCACCCCCCCGCGGCGGATGTCACCTCCTTCGGCCTCGCCAACAAACGATACGGGCATCAGTGCCTACGACTACTCGTCCTGGAGTCCTACGGCTTCAAGAAGGGTACTCACCTTCGACTACGACCGCCTCTGGCAGCGGTGCTTCAGTAGCCGGGGGCTCGGTCGTGGCTTGGGCTTCGGGAGCGGCCTCCTCTACGGGCGGCGCAGTTTCCTCCGCCACTGCCGATGAGGGCTCGTCTCCGTCCCAGCTTAGATCTGTGGATTTTCTGCAGAAGTGTTCACAGAAGGTCGTCAGGCAAACATCGACCACTACAAGTACTACTCGTGAGGACATGGTACTTACAAGCTCGACCGGACGATGGTCACGGCCGGGGCACCGAGGATGCTGGCAATATCAACCAGTCCACCCTCGGCGGGCGCCTCCTCCTCCGCCTCTTCGACTACTGCCTCCTCCACGGCGGCGGCGGCCGGCGCACCTTCACCTTCCGCTCCAGGGGTCACCACCTTTCCAACGGTGGCGGCCACGGGTCCTCTCGCTCTCGCGGGAGCGAGGGGCCGGCGCTCCGGCCCTACGCCGAGAGTTCCTCGACGGGTGGGGGGCTGGACTTCGGCTTCCAGCCGGTTCCCCCACCGTGTCCCACACGCCCTCGTCGCCCTCTTCGACGGGCTCCGCCGGCGGCACCTCCCCGCACACAAATGAAGACTACTCGTCGGCAATGTACTCGAACGGCGGGTACCCGACTACTCGCTCAAGATGACTTACCTCACGGAGGCGTGGTCTATGAGACCTTCATCTTCTTCGCCACCCGCTTCTTGGCGGGGTTGCGCGGCTTCCGTGGCGGCGCAGCAAGGCTAGCCTCCAGGCTAGCCGGAGGGTCTTGAACAAGTGGCACATGAGGCAAGCCCGGACGGCTAAACCTCGACCGCAGTTGGAAGCGGTCCTGCAGCGTCTCTTCGTCTTCGTCGTCGTCGTCGGAGGTATCTTCCACGATGACGGTGTCGTCGCCTTCACCGACTTCACGGCGCTCCTTCACCTTCCCCTCCGCTGGGATCTCGATCCCGCTCGGTGGCGGCTGCGGCTCGGAGACGAACCGCTTCACATCATCCTGCGCAAAGACACAAGGCGTCAGCAACTTCATTACGAGCACTCACTACTCGACGAGGGGGTACGACTACTCACCTCGTTGGGCGGGCGCGCGGCGGAGTACTCCTCGACCGGACACACCGTGTACGACGGCATGTCCTTGAAGATCCTCGTCAACCTTTCGACGATGTCGTTGTCGTCCAGCTCGCCCCCTGGCATCCGCGACATGTCGTCGTCGCCGGTGTACTCGAAGCCCATCGTATCCCGCGCCATCAGCGGCTGGATCCTGCGCTTCATGAAACTGAAGGCCACGTGCTCGGCCCTCAGTCCCGCATCCTTGAGAGTCTTGATGCGTGCTAGCAGCTCGGGGAGCTGGATCCCCTCTTGCATGGTGGGCTCCGTGTTCCACCAATCTTGGTGCCTGGGCTGCCGTCCGCTCGGCTTCGGTAGTTCAGGATGGTGGTTCGTGATGTAGAACCATCTCGTCTTCCAGTCGGTGTTGGAGTCCACGAGCTTGTACGCCAGGTACTGCTCCGCGGCGTCCTCCCTCGAGTGGATTCGGCCCCTCCGACTACTCTGGGGTTGGAGGCGCTGGGCTGCGGCTTGACGCGGAAGAACTTCGGAAGAGCACCCACCGCGGCTTGATTCCTAGGAAGGCTTCGCGAGAAGTGGACGAAGACGGACGTATGGAAGATGCCGTTGGGGTTCGGAGTTGAGGTACTCAATGCCGTAGTACCTGAGCGGCCCCTTGAAGAAGTCGCTTGTTTGGGAGCGCAAGACCGCGCTCCACGAAGCGCGAGAACATTGGGATCTCGTCTTCGGCTTTCTCCATCGGATAAGGATCTCTCGCGGCGGATCTCCACATGTCGATTTCCTTCTCCCTGATGAACCCGCTGTTCAACAGGGTCAGCAGGTCCTCCGTCTTGACCTTCAATTTCTTCCACTCGCGGCTTGGATCGGCGCGCGGGGGCGGCAGGGGCGGCGCCGCGCGGTGGCGGCCGCGGCGGCCTCTGCACGGCCCCTCTTCTTCCCGCCGGCCTTGGACGTCTTCGACGGCGACGGCTTCATTCTCCAAGTGCAAGGAGTTTTCACTCGCATCCGCTCGGGGGCTACCCTAAAGGCTTCGGGTGGCGATGCGCTCGGATCTACTACGGCGGCAGCAGGCTGCTGGGAGTGGATCTACTTCAAGATTCAAGTGGAGATGACTGCGGCTCACTTGGGTGAAAAACCCTAAAGGTTTTGGCTCTTATTTATAAGCCAAATCGCCTCCGTAACGGGCGGCTGGATAAGTCCACGCGCGGCTGACTTAGCGGCTGCGCGTGACTCTTCGTATTCTACTAGTCGACGCGCCTCACCTCGGGGGCTCGGCTACTTCTACCCGACGACCTAGGAAGCGGCTAGTCTCAAGAGCATCTCAGGACACATTCTCCAAGAAGACCCTTCAATTCGAGAGGAAGTACTCGACTCAAGGCTCGGGGGCTCCGTGCCACGTGTCCTTCGGTTTTTTCTCTCCGGATTTTTCGGGATTTTCTTGCCAAGACTTCGAGATGGACCCTCGGCCCGAGCTCGGGGGCTACTCCATGTGGAGTGCGGTTTTGCAAGTCGCACCTCCATATCAGCTCCGGCTTCAAGACAAGACAGGTAGTTTTTGAAGACCTTCGAAGGCAGTTTTCGAGGATGCTTGGGACTACTCGAGAAGACTTCAAGATTGCTCAAACATCAGCTGGAGTACATTCCAGCCTCGGGATGCTTCGACTACTCTTGAGGACTTTTGACTAGTAGCGCTCAGGGACGCTTGAGGACTACTCGTTAAGCCCGTCAAGACTACTTGAAGCTATCCTTCTCGACTACAAAGTACTCGGGGGCTTGTCGTATGGACCTCCCTGGGCCCACTACCTCGGTGGGTACCAGGACCGACTACTCGGTGGGCCCCTGGGACTACCCGGCTTGCGCTACACAGCACACGAAGGCGTGGAGCACAAGGACTACACGGAGAGTAGTACTCGGTTAGGGAGCCGTACATGTTCCGCACCGTATAGAGGACTCCTAGACGTACTCGACTAGTACTCTCTTCCTACTCCGACTTGTAACCCCGCCTCCCGACTATATAAGGCGAGGCGAGGGACCGATCCCCTCATCCAATCTCCTCTCATACAACCCACGGCGCACCATTGCACCATCTTGTAATCGTGCCCTATCAATCCAGAGCTACGCAGCATACAGGACGTAGGGTATTACGCACCTCACGGCCCGAACCTGTCTAAATTGTGTGCCACGTGTCTCTTCCTTCGAGTTACCGATCTCGGCGAGTCACATTCATCTACTTCGGGTACTCCCCGTAGTAGGTTGCCGGTCTAAAACACCGACAGGTCCTCGACTGGATCCTCTAAGATTCCGATGAGGGGCCAAGCAGCGGCAAGGAGGAGCGTGCCGGCGAGGGGGCAGCGAAGTGGGCGAAGGGCCTGCCTCACGTTTGCGAGCACAAGTGTCTGGAAACAAGAAAGAGGTGTTGAGGGAGTGGCAAAGAAGGTGTAGAGGACCTCATCTCTGACTCTAGCAACGACGACGAGGCAAGTTTCTCTGAATCTCACTGCCTTTTTAGGCCCCGTCTGGAATGCGGGATTTTCGTAGGAATCGGTTCCGGAGGAAAGAAAACACAGGAATGCATCTAGAACACAGGAACGATGCCTTCCATTCCAGAGGAATCGTGAAAGCCTTCAAGCAAAACACAGGAACTAGAAAATCCACCCAGACTCAAAGGAATGAGTCTTGCTCTCCCTCCGTTCTTCTCGTACCTCCCGCGCTCGTATCCTCCCTCCCGCCATGGTTGTGCCGTAGAAGAAAAAATGGCACAAATCATTGGAGGAGACCAATCCGTGGCTGTGTCGTAGAGGAAAACATGGCGCAAAGCTCTGGTCCCAGACGAAGGAGAAGGCAAGCACGGAGCTCGCCCCACCCCGACGGCGAAGGCTGGACGAGCCTCCGCAGGGAGGAGGGGCACCGATGAGGCCACCCGCGGGGAGGATAAGGGGCAGCGGACTGGGGTGGAGAAGGGGCCGCGAGCATGGGGATGAGGACTGTGCTGCCGCGCCGTAGGTGAGGGAGGCCGGGGGGGAGCGGATGGTGGTCCGACCCGACGGATCGAGCGAGAGATTTTGGGGAGAGAGAGACCGAGAGGTAGAAGATAAGGTTTCATTTTTTTGGTTTGCCCCTTGCTATTTGTAATGATTATATTTTAGTCCTTAGAACTTATATTTTCTTACCTTCTAATCCCTAGAACTTATATTTTCTTCACATTTTTAATCAAATATGTAGTTGGAGGTAGACAAATAAAATATATGGTTGTTGAGTAAATTGTGAATTTGAATTTATATTCAATGATCATTTCAATTTAATTATATGAAATTGCATTTTATAATGAGGGTTAAATGTAAAATGATCATCCTCATTGTATTCCTGTGTTTTCAATCCTACATTCCAAACAATCACATCCATCTCATTCATGTGTTTTCATAGTTTTCCCACAAACGCTACATGTCATTCCTGTAATTCCTTTCATTCCTGTGTTTTCCATTCCCTCGTTCCCAAACAGGGCATTACTTGTTCTATAGATGGAGCTGAAGCTAGCTTGAGCTTCAGCTTCATAAAGTTAATTAGTGCCTATGATGATGTCTTCCATGCTTGTCATGATCTTATACTAAGTTCTGAGGCAAATCAGTTCTGAACTAAGTTCTGCTTTTACTAGTCACACCCTGCTATGAAGCCTAGGATAATTTTCAAGTTCTTATATAATTTTCCTACGACTGTTCATATACTGCGCCAAGTTCTGAGGCAAATTAGTTTTGAATTAACTATGTTATTCTTATACCATGTTTAACCCTGTTTCAGGCAAAACTCTTTGAGTCGCGAGCAGAGCTTGAGTTACTTCTAAACCTTAATGTCTGGGATTATGTGAAACCTGAGTTTGAAAAAATCACAAAAGAAGTGAACATCCTCATGAAAAAAGGCTAAGCACATAAGCAGGTACAAGTATACTACTGAACAAAATCTCGAGCCCATTGAAGGTGCACTCGAAGGGCTTCAAGAATCCTTGGTTGCTTACGAAGAGGCTGCAAAAAGAGCCAATCTTGACGGGGCATGATCTAGTTCAAGCTTGTTGATGTGCAAGGTCAATAGCCATACTTTTGTGGATGTTCAAGGGGCATGCCTTTGTTGATGTGTATGGTCAGATAGCACGACCATAGTAAATAATGTGATGGACAATTTAAGTCCTAGCCTGATGGACAAGTTAACCTTTTGTAATAATTATCTTTATTCTTGTGGAAAAGTTATCTTCATCTTTGTGGACAAGTTATCTCTCCTATTATGTCTGTTTTGTCTCAGAAGATATGTGTGTTGATTGTGCCTGTATGTCGAAATGGAAGAAATGAGAGATCGAGTTGACCTGTCAATGAGGACAGACTCAAAGGAGACGATGATTAACAAACCTCCATCTCATTTGTTCACTGCCGCTACGCTCCCACTTCACAGCAGTGAAGAGTGCTCTCATACTTCAATTATTGGGCTCTCAGACTAGTAACGGGCGTCAGATGCTCATCGGTAACGGACTTTATAGCACGTTACCAATATGGTAGTGATCAGTAATGGACTTAAACAGCCCGATACCGATAGGGCGTTGATTAGTAACGGACTTTACGAGCTCGTTACCGATAGGTTTAACTTGTGTAACGGGCTTGATTTAACGTCCGTTACAAAGAATGCATGTAACAGGCATTTAAGAAGACCGTTTCCAGATGTCCACATTGGTAACAGGCATTGCGAAGGCCAACCCCGGGGTCGGCCTGCCGCGCTTATCTGTAATGGGCGCCAAGTAACAACCGTTACAAATGTGGGTGCATGTAACGGGTGTTAAGGGCACGTTACAAATGCTACGTGACCTATTTGAGGTTTTCACGTAGTGAATGTTGGAGGGGCATCCCTTGATGCCTCATGGTGCATGCACAGTTAAGTTAACCCATTTGCCTCCCTCTAAGCATGTTTTTATGCTAAGCACTCCTCCAATTTCGAAAAATAAAATTAAACTCAGAGCTTGCAATGAGTTCAAATATATTTAGAGGAGTTTTTTAGCATCAAAAACAAATGTAAGTCGAAAAATGTTTTCCGACTACTTTTATTTTGGTCTCACCAGTATTGTTTGCTTCCATTAGTTGAGAGCAAGCTTTTCTCGGCTTGATCATAGGGGCATAGGTTTAGGTTCTAATTTTGGTTAAATGAGAGAGATTTTGAATGAAATAAAATTAAATGAGGTTTAGAAAAATTCTAACTCTAGAGAAACCAAGGATATGAATTTTTAAACCAACCAAAAGTTGAATTTCTAGGTTCACGCGAGTCCTACCGTGCGCTGAAATTTAAATAACATCTAGGTACATGGCGTAGCTCTACTCGTGTGTTTTTAGTATGTAAAACAAGTCAACCATAACATCATGAAGAGGATGAAAGGTTGAGATAGGTTCTGAATATTTTTAGTTTTGGTTTCTCGAAAAGAAGCAAATAGCACATAGGATGGCTCATGTAAACGGTTTATGATCCAAATAAAATATCCAAACAAGATTTATAACTCCAAACATTATCCAACCACTTTAAGTCTAAGAATGTCTTGCATACCAAATTTCAAAACTAACTTACTTGAAAGACTCGAAAAATCTTGATTGAGTTGTCCTCCCGGTAGCTTATTCTTGACTCGATTAAATGGGTTGCCCCCCGCCTAGCGCTTTGTTTATAGTCCATGGCTAGACGTCTTCACTTGATTACTTCAGATCAACGCTCTTTGCGAGCGTTGCAATCTTGGTTACCCACTTCCGCACCATCTTGGGCGCGGGCTTATTCTCTGGCTTAGTCATCTTTTTGGTCTTCACAGGCGGCTTTTGTTCCTTTATATTGACGAATGCAACAGCTTCCTTAATTTCCTTCGCTTCCTTCTTCTCTGGCTCTTCCTTCTTCCTTACTAACGCGACGATGAGGCAGAATATATTTAACTTTGATCATATTGCATACCTCGAAGTTTGGTCGAAACTTGAAGGAACTCCTCTTGTCGTTGATGATGAACTTGATCTCTCCCTTGCTGACGTCGATGGTAGCTCCCACGGTCTTGAGGAAAGGCCTCCCAAGCATGAGTGGTGGCTTCTCCCTCTCTCCCATCTCGAGCACCACGAAGTCGATGGGGATGAAGTAGTGTCCGTCCTTCATGGGCACATCCACGGCGATGCCCAAAGGGTAGAGAATGGAGTTGTCACCCAATTCCAAGAACGTGGCCGTAGGCTCTAACTCTAGTAGGTGTAGCTTCTCGAACACGTCTCTTGGCATGACGCTCACACTTGCTCCAAGGTCACATAATGCCTTCTCAAACATGACTGAACCAACGGAACATGGAATCGTCGGGTCGGGGTCTCCTTGCTTCTTTAGTCCGTTTGCAATAGCGGCGCTACATTGCTCGGACATCTTGACATGATCCACCCCGAGTGTTGCTATCTCATACTTGTTTGCAAGAATATCTTTGAAGTAGCGAGAATATCTAGGAACTTGAAGGGCGTCCAATAGCGGCATGTTGATGCTCAACCTACGCACAACCTCCACAAACTTCCCAAAATGATTATCAAGTGTACCTCAGAAGTAGCGTGGCTTGAGTTGCGGTATCTTTGAAGGATCGGATGGCGACTAGAGAGGGGGGGGAGTGAATAGGAGCCGGTAAAAATTCTTCTCAAAGAACCCGGCCTATACCCTAGTCAAAACCCGGTCACACACAAGCGTTGGAACGAATCACACACCAATCACCAAAACAACGAGTCCTAGAAACACACGCGGAAGCACGAATGAAGGAGGGAGGAATCGAACCAAGGAGCAAAGCAGCCAGGCTCCGGCGGACCGTCCGGACAGAGGGGCGGACCGTCCGCGCAGCCTCGCGGACCGTCCGGCCTGCCCTCGCGGACCGTCCGCGCCAACCCCGCGGATCGTCCGGCCGTACACCGCGGACCGTCCGTTAAAGCACACGGAACACCGAAGCGACCCGAGAAAAACGGACCGTCCGCCGAGGCCGGCGGACCGTCCGCGCCACCCGCGGACCGTCCGCTACTCAAGCCCGACCGTCCGCAAACCGGCCGCAACAAAAAGCAAAAGCCAAACCGGATCGAAAACAAAGGCGCGCAAGAACACGAAGAACACGCGAAGAACACCGTACACGCGGACCGTCCGCCCGGCCCTCGCGGACCGTCCGCCGCGGTGCGGACGAGCCGAAAACGCCCGACCCCGAAAGTCAACTCCCCCAAATCATCATCGGATTTCCCAAACGGTTGAAGCCGTAGAGACAAGGGTTTGGGTACTTGAAAAGCGTCACACAAGGATGCTATAACCCAAAAATCTTGCCTCCTAACTCCCTAAATCACCGGGAATCGCGAATCCTTTGAGCACCACCAAAAGCTAGAGCACCGAACGAAAACTCACGAATCGAAGTGGTTTCCGGCGTTTGAGGGCACAAGATCAAGCACAAAGATGCACAAGGCATCTATCCATATTTCCCTCAAAGAAATCCGGGGAGAAATCCACTCAAATCCGCGGAATCACACCAAGAACAAAGGCACGAAAACAAGCACGAAAATAGCACAAAAAGAGCTCCGAAAAAGCAATAAAAGAAATTCGGGAATAGAAAGATTGGCACAAGATTTAGAGGATGAAATCACTATGAATATCTTGTCCAAACGATTACAAGCCACTCCTAGAAATCAAATCTAAGATGGCAAAAAGCTCCAATCAAAGAGCCACTCTCCCCTCTCTCCCTCTCTCCCAAAGCACTCCAAAATGAAAGAGTACCGCAGCCTCTAGCCCAAGAGTTGGCTGAAAATTCAGCCCCCCCTCCTCCTATATATAGGCCCTCCGGAAAAGACCGAAGTGCCCCTACACTAGGAGTACAACACAAGCCCTCACAGGGGCGTTTTGGTCAACACATGAAGTTCACCATCGGACGGCCGCGCATCCATCAGGCCTTCACGTCCTCCCGACGCAAGCACCTAGATCATGCCGCGTGTCGCCCGCCTCGAAGCTTCCCGACGCACCCGGATACCGTCTCCGTCACGCCGGGCCCTCGGGCTCGGTTTTGAGGCCCAAACCGAGAAACCCTCCTCCGATGGTTTTGTGGCCAAACCACCAAACCCCGCGTACACGGCCCGGCCTCACCACGCCAAGCGTCGAGCCCGCCAAGCCTTTCACCTCCGGCGCCGGACGGTCTACTCAGTCTTGCCTCGTTCCTTGACTTGGCCACCACCGATGCACCGGCTCCATGTCCACGACTTCATCTTGCTCTTCTTGCACCATGCGGCTCGCACTTGATCCCGTCGGCCACCGGTCCCTCGAACCAAGCCTACTTGTCTCTCCACTCCTCGGAGGCCCCGCAAGGCTAAGACCTTTCGCGCCTCGTTCTTCACCCGCACCAACGCAAACCAAGCCGCAACCAACACCCGCAATACTAGGCCAAGAGTCGGTCCACACAACGTTGTCAACCACTCCTCACGAGTGCATTGACAACACACCACATAAACAATAAGGTAAATACACAAAATAAAACACACACAACACAACTCAACACTACACACACAAAGCTTCAAACCATCCGGTCAATCACTCATCACACACGAACCAAGGTACTTCTCAACTTGGTTCCTCAATCTCCCCCTTGATGAGTGCATTGACAAAAGAAGGTCAAAAAGCAAATAAGAACTCATTCAAGCGCCACAAAGCCAATAAAAAGCAAACAAAAGGCCACTTGAAGTGAGAAGGGATAAAAGCATGCTCCGACAAATTTCTCTCGAAACCAAAGCAAGCACAAGGGCTAAGTGAAAACGAAGAGACACACTACCAACATGCAATCCCTAAAAGCCACCAAACCAAAATGCTCAACCCAAAGTGCCATAAAACTCTTACCAAAACACTTGTCAACCGCTCATCACCATCAAATCAAGGTTCATATCAACTGACACACTACCAACATGCAATCCCTAAAAGCCACCAAACCAAAATGCTCAACCCAAAGTGCCATAAAACTCTTACCAAAACACTTGTCAACCGCTCATCACCATCAAATCAAGGTTCATATCAACTTGATTTTCCAAATTTCTCCCCCTTGAGGAGCGGATTGACAACAAGTGAGCACAAAGAAATGGTTTGAGAGGGCAAAGACCGAACACCTCATCCAAGTGAAAGAAAACCACACAGGGAGCAAAGAACAAGGTCACTTGGCATGAGAGAAACCACAAATGCCAACTCAATGTCTCGGTCCCCAAAGACATGGGCAACGGCTCGACACAACCGAGACAAGACAAGAATGCATGATCCCTCAAGAAGAGGCACAAAGGGCTCAACACCGATCATGGAATAATCGAAAACATAAGTCAACCGCCGCTCCTCAAGAAGAGGCAAAGGGGCTCAACACCACCGCACAAGAGCACAAAAATCACAAGCTCCCCCTAAACACATGAACTAGGACCCAAGAGCATACAAAGCTCACCCTAAACTCATGAGATAGAGAAAAGAGCACACCAAGCTCACAAGCTCCCCCTAAACACATGCACTAGGGACAAAGAGCATACAAAGCTCACCCTAAACACACGTGATAGAGCAAAAAGCAACCACCAAAGCACAACTCAGGCAAACAAAGGAGACACACCAAAGCTCCCCCTACACAAATGCAAGCTCCCCCGAACAAGTGGAGCAAACTCCCAAATTTTAAATGCAGTTTTCTGAATTTTTCATTAAGCTCACCTCTTCTCCCCCTTGTTGACAATGTATGAAGCAAGGTGAAAATGCGAAATGCAAAACAAAGCATATAAACAACTACATGAGCTTCTCAAATAGGCCAAATCTAGTGTCAAAGGCTAAAGATGAGACAAAGATCACACACATGAATCATAGCATAGTCAAAGCATTGCCACAAGTAATATATGAAAATACAAGCATGTGACAAAGCAAAATTTTCAGATTTAAGCAGTTTTATCAAAAGAAGGCTCGCTTCATATGTAAAAGCCTATCCATGTCACACTTGAGCCACAAACATGAATACCATTCAAAGATCATACAAGGATATCAAATTCTCAGCAAAAGATCATGGCAAACACCCATAAAGCAAAGCATGTCATGTCAAAGCTCATGAGCCATGTGTCCACTTCGGGGAGACTTCTCCACTGGTGAACATCATGCAACATGTTTAGCACCCATATGTGAAAGATAAGACATTTTAAGCATAGACATGATGGATGGAGCATTTTTCAAGCATTATGCACTTCTTTTCAAGATTGATTCATTTCATGGTACATGAAGTGCCTTTGCGGCAAAAAGAAGCTTATGCTCCTCCATGAATGCAACATAGGCTAAACATTCACAATGATATCGGCCTTTGGCCCAAATGCAAGAAAGAGACATCCAAGCACAATCTAAGCATGAAAGGCATATTTAGACCAAAAAGTGACATGGATATACTACTACACATGAGTGGAGCACATTTCATCAAATTTAGTCAAGTTTAGCATTTGATTCAAAAAGGCTATCTCACAACACATATATCTCAAATATTCCAAGAGCATAGCCTCACATAGCTATTTCTCCACACACATGACCAATATCTCACAAGTAGCCAAAGAAACTCAAATGAGGCATATGGAAGAAGCTCATCATCCTAAAATGCAATATGATACAAATGCAACATAGGTAGATATGTACATCAAAATGAACATGATATATGACGGGATGCGAGACACAAATGTCAAACCTACCAAAGTCTATACATCATGATATATGATACAAATGCAATGCAGAATGCATAGGGAGACAAGGAACTTGACTTAACACCAATAAAGCTCACGAGGGAACACACCAACCAAGAATCGCTCCAAGCGAGAGAAGAGCCACCAAAGGTCCCAATTGAGTACCATAGAAAAAGTACCAATTGCAAAACCGCAAAGATCCCAATTGAATACCATAGAAGGAATATCAATTGGAGGATCACAAAGACTGCCCAAAAAGCCACAATCCTTCTTGGAATCAAATTCCCTATCAAAAGAAGCCAAACTCCCCCTCAACCAAGGGCAACTAACAAAGCAAAAGCTAGGAAAAGGAAGAGCAAGGAAAAACTCTAAAACCAACGAAAAGAGGAACAACAACACAACTCGAAGACAAGGCAAGCCCAAAACTCCAAGGAAAGCTCACAACATGCTACACAATGCATTGATAATATCAATTAACATAAATAGAGCATTGTAACATGATTCCACAAATATGAATAAGCATGGGCAAGCAAGTATGTCAACAAGGTACAACAATAAACCAAAATGATACCAAAGAGTAACATGCCAAACAATATACAAGAACTAAACAAAGGCATGATACAAGATCACATGGATCATCCACCAACATATATTACAAAGCTAGCATGACAAGATAGATATGGGGGATAAACATGCTAACAAGAAAGGTACCATTGAGCTAGACAAAAAAGATATGGATGAACAACATGACATAACCATAAAGCATGACATGATGTTCATAAATATCACCCACCATAAAATCATACAAAGATAGCAAGATAGATATTCAAGATCACAAAGCTATCATGAACAAGGTGGCTAGCCTACCATGGTTTTCACACAAGCAAGACACAAGTATATACAAGAGAGTACAAGGGGAAAAGAAAACTCACTATACATGTGTACAAAGGCTTTCAAGAGCCATCCAAAACGGTGTGGAGAACCATCATGTCTCCATTGAGCTCATGTTCTCCAACCGCGTCTCCATACCTACACACAAGTAGACAAGAAAGACCGAGCCTTGGATCCCAAAGGGTTAGCAAGCACGTACTTGGGAATCCAAGATTTGGTCACACGGGTAAGTGGTGCACACAAACTATCATGTGGGTTAGCATGATGCAAATGCCGGTTGGAATGAAAAGTCTTTCGAACACCCTTGGAACCATGCCTCAAAGAAGTCACTCGCGATGAAAGCCGAGTGCTACCACAAGCAAAAAGGCAAAGATCCTTCGGGGTAGTAGGAGAAGAACCAACACAAGCACCACGGGAAGCATGTCGCGAACCAACACAAGAAACACTAGAAGCATGTCCACGAGCATGGCCTAACTCACTAGAAAGAGTGTCATAAAACCCGTCCACAAATCGCGCCTTCTTAGGCTCACAAGTGTTCATGCCATGAGAAGGGCTATGAACAACCAAAGGCCTAGAGGCACCTCCTCGCCGTATTCTCCTTGCCCGGCGGTAGCAAAAGCTCTCTTGATGCCCATCCTTCCCACAATGAGAGCAATGGTACAAAGGCCTATCGAGAGGCACGGTCCGAGTGGATGAATCACCATTCTCTTGTAAGTGGGAAGTCCCTTGGGACTTAGAGCATGAAGCATCAACCCCAACATCCAACTTGGTGCCCACATTAGAATCACACGTGCCATGAGAAAGGCTACGTGGTTTCTTAAAAGCTTTGGCACGCACACGTCGCTCGTGCTTGACACGGCGAAAGCAAAACTCAACGGTATGCCCATCCTTCTTGCAAAAGGTGCATTGGAACCTCGGCTTGGGAGTATGAGTTCCAAATATGTGGGAGGCACCCTTTCCATTCAAATCACCTTGGGCAACACCGGAAGAAGCAACAAGCTTAGGAGTAGCTATGGGAGAGCTATCCAAAGCACTAGCACACTTATTAGCATCCAAAGACTCACACTCAAGAGAAGAAGTCGACTCCGGTTTAGAAGAAGCAAATTTAGAAGCATCAACATCGGAGTGACAAGAGAAGTGAGAATCCAAACCCTTGGCACAAAGACTCTTGCACCTTGTGCGCAAAACCTCATTTTGAGACTTGAGGCGCTCACAAGTACCACATGTCATATTTCTCAAGTTATTGATTTCTTCTTCAATGCATTTAGCATATGTGGTACGCAAGAGTTCATTTTCTTTCTCAAGGTTGTCACTCATCTCATCATGCTCAACCAACTTAGCGCTCATATCCTCGCGCATCTTTTTCAAAGCCAAAACTTCACTTTCCAAATCAATGCATGAGGTGCAAACGAAATCACATGAACAAGCAACATCATTTACATCTCGCAAAGCATTATCATCATTGCAAGAAGTATGGCAAGCATCCTCAACCAGCAACAAAGAACACTTGCTACAAGGCATGGATTTCATATCACAAATTTCAGCCCTAGCATGCTCAAGTTCATCTACACATGTGGTGTGAGTCAATTTTAGTTCATTAATTTCAGCAAGCAAAGACTCACAAGAAACACATGGTAGAGAAGCACTTGACTCTAACAAAGCAATCTTACTCCTAGCCATATCAAGTTCATCATTCAAAACAACACAAGAGTTGCAAGGCATAGAAGCATTGGATTTCAACAAGTCAATTTCAGATTGCAAGTTAGCAAGAGATGATCTCAATTCATCATTCTCAAAATCAAGATTGTCGCATGCTCTTCTAAAAGCTTCAACATGCATTTTGCGCCAACTAACTTCATATTTTAATTTCTCATTTTCAGCACACAAGGCATCGCAAGATTTGCAAGGCAAAGAAGCTTTGAAGTTTAACACCTTGATTTCAGATTTCAAGCATGCAATGGAAGCAATCAAAGCATCATTTTTAGCATGCATGGTGTTACAAGAAGTGCAAGAATTCAAAGCACGAGACCTCCAATGAGCCATACCACATTTCAACCTAGTAAGAGAGCATTTCATCTTCTCATTCTTCTATGTTTCTCCTATGCAAGTCTCCACAATCACACTCACAATCATCCAACCTATTGCATAGGATCAAGATAGCTTTGGCAAGTGTACCTTGGTTCATGCCTCCTAGCTTGTGGTAGAGCTTGCCTTTCTTGATGTCACCATCTCGATAGTCCTCGATGAGAGATATCATCTCCTCCACTTCGGCTTCCGCCTCAACCTCCATACTCCTCCTGCTCAAAGAACCACAAGGAGAAGAACTTGGTGCCATAAACAAAGTACCGGTTAGGATTAGCCGAAACCAAGCTCAAGGAACAAGCAACGATGCAAAGAAAGCACTCAAAAGGCCTCAAATCTCTAACAACTACTGACGAGTTCAATAGCAAAGGATCTTAGCTTTTTCCCAAAATTTTACCACTGAACAAGAAGCACCAAAGATAGAGGCACAAAAAATTTCAGCTCAAGATAAGGTGAAATGAAGCCTAGAGAAAATCCAGAAGAAACAAGACAAAGCCGCAAGAGACATAAATGAGGATTTTTCAATTATCTTGTTGATTTTTTCTGAATTTTTGAAGACCCCAAAATGATCTTTAGATAATTTTGGATGAGCACCGAGCGAAAAGTTATGCCCGTTTTACTGAAGGTACCTCAAGTTATGGTTTTCCAAGGGCACAACTCCAAATCGTCGGACTCAAAACGTGCAAACCAAGGTCGCAAGCAAAAGCACCTCTTTCCTCTAGTCACCCTATGGATTCAAGACTTGTTAGAGCCAAAAGAATCCACAACCGGCTCTGATACCAATTGAAGGATCGGATGGCGACTAGAGAGGGGGGGGAGTGAATAGGAGCCGGTAAAAATTCTTCTCAAAGAACCCGGCCTATACCCTAGTCAAAACCCGGTCACACACAAGCGTTGGAACGAATCACACACCAATCACCAAAACAACGAGTCCTAGAAACACACGCGGAAGCACGAATGAAGGAGGGAGGAATCGAACCAAAGAGCAAAGCAGCCCGGGCTCGCGACCGTCCGGACAGGAGGGGGCGGACCGTCCGCGCAGCCTCGCGGACCGTCCGGCCGCCCTCGCGGACCGTCCGCACCAACCCCACGGACCGTCCGGCCGTACACCGCGGACCGTCCGTTAAAGCACAGAACACCGAAGCGACCCGAGAAAAACGGACCGTCCGCCGAGGCCGGCGGACCGTCCGCGCCACCCGCGGACCGTCCGCTACTCAAGCCCGACCGTCCGCAACCGGGCCGCAACAAAAAGCAAAAGCCAAACCGGATCGAAAACAAAGGCGCGCAAGAACACGAAGAACACGCGAAGAACACTGTACACGCGGACCGTCCGCCTGGCCCTCGCGGACCGTCCGCCAGGTGCGGACAGAGCTGAAAACGCCCGACCCCGAAAGTCAACTCCCCCAAATCATCATCGGATTTCCCAAACGGTTGAAGCTGTAGAGATAAGGGTTTGGGTACTTGAAAAGCGTCACACAAGGATGCTATAACCCAAAAATCTTGCCTCCTAACTCCCTAAATCACCGGGAATCGCGAATCCTTTGAGCACCACCAAAAGCTAGAGCACCGAACGAAAACTCACGAATCGAAGTGGTTTCCCGGCGTTTGAGGGCACAAGATCAAGCACAAAGATGCACAAGGCATCTATCCATATTTCCCTCAAAGAAATCCGGGGAGAAATCCACTCAAATCCGCGGAATCACACCAAGAACAAAGGCACGAAAACAAGCACGAAAATAGCACAAAAAGAGCTCCGAAAAAGCAATAAAAGAAATTTGGGAATAGAAAGATTGGCACAAGATTTAGAGGATGAAATCACTACGAATATCTTGTCCAAACGATTACAAGCCACTCCTAGAAATCAAATCTAAGATGGCAAAAAGCTCCAATCAAAGAGCCACTCTCCCCTCTCTCCCTCTCTCCCAAAGCACTCCAAAATGAAAGAGTACCGCAGCCTCTAGCCCAAGAGTTGGCTGAAAATTCAGCCCCCCCTCCTCCTATATATAGGCCCTCCGGAAAAGACCGAAGTGCCCCTACACTAGGAGTACAACACAAGCCCTCACGGGGGCGTTTTGGTCAACACATGAAGTTCACCATCGGACGGCCGCGCATCCATCAGGCCTTCACGTCCTCCCGACGCAAGCACCTAGATCATGCCGCGTGTCGCCCGCCTCGAAGCTTCCCGACGCACCCGGATACCGTCTCCGTCACGCCAGGCCCTCGGGCTCGGTTTTGAGGCCCAAACCGAGAAACCCTCCTCCGATGGTTTTGTGGCCAAACCACCAAACCCCGCGTACACGGCCCGGCCTCACCACGCCAAGCGTCGAGCCCGCCAAGCCTTTCACCTCCGGCGCCCGGACGGTCTACTCAGTCTTGCCTCGTTCCTTGACTTGGCCACCACCGATGCACCGGCTCCATGTCCACGACTTCATCTTGCTCTTCTTGCACCATGCGGCTCGCACTTGATCCCGTCGGCCACCGGTCCCTCGAACCAAGCCTACTTGTCTCTCCACTCCTCGGAGGCCCCGCAAGGCTAAGACCTTTCGCGCCTGTTCTTCACCTGCACCAACGCAAACCAAGCCGCAACCAACACCCGCAATACTAGGCCAAGAGTCGGTCCACACAACGTTGTCAACCACTCCTCACGAGTGCATTGACAACACACCACATAAACAATAAGGTAAATACACAAAATAAAACACACACAACACAACTCAACACTACACACACAAAGCTTCAAACCATCCGGTCAATCACTCATCACACACGAACCAAGGTACTTCTCAACTTGGTTCCTCAATCTTCGTGTTTTCACCCGTAATCTCAAACACGGGCTCTTCGGTGATGATCTCGGTAACCTCCTCCTTAGCAAATTCCTCCGCCTCGATAGATGGTTTAGGCTTTCTTGCTCCTGCGGAACACTGAGGATCTTCGGTCTCCTTCCCCAAATGAGTTTGAATGGCCTTCGCCATCTCGGGACCTTGAGGTTGTCCCATAAGATTCCCTTCATTAGTGGATAAGCGCCCGGCAAGTTGTCCCACTTATGTATCGAGCATCTTCAACATGTTGAGCACTTGATGGTTGGAGCTTCCGACCTCTGTCACCTTGATATCGATATTCTCGAACACCTTGTCTATGGCCTTGAACTTAGTGATAGTGTCCTTGTTGATCTTAGCTTGCTCGTCCATGAAGTACTTCAATTGCATACGAAGAGGAACCGAATTCGGAATGGATGAGCTTGCATTAAATTGAGGTCTACCTTGCCCATAGCGGAAGTTCGGCTAGTCTCCCTTCCTCATGTAGTCGAGCATCTTGGCTTCCTCTGGGCAATCCTTTTGGACATCGCCATATTCTCTGCACTCTTCACATGTGGATCTCGCTTCGGCAGCCTTTAAGCCTTGAGCTTCTTTCTTATCCATCTCCATCTTCTCCAACCTCCGCATAAGTGAATCGATCTTGCCTTCGAGTAGATCTTCCTTCTCCAGTTACAAGACTCCTTTGACATTCCCCGTGGGTTGAACCAGAAGTAAGCATCCGGATGACGCCCATGTGTCATTGTCCGCGACCTTCTTGAATAGAGTGAAAGCTTGGGTCGGCGTAAGCTCGATGATGGATCCTCCCGCCGATGCATCGATGATTGTCCTTAACGTCAGGGTAAGTCCTTGATAGAACTTATGAACAAGATCTTCCTTCGGGAACTTGTGATGTGGAACCGCCTGAGTGTACTCATTGAAACGTTCGAATGCTTCCGATATAGTCTCCGTAGGATATTGAGCGAAGGTAGCAATCTTAATGCACAAGCTCTGAGTCTTACCCGGTGAGTAGTATTCCTTCATGAAACCTCTCATCAAGGTGTCCCAATTCTGCACCGTCTCCGCTGGTTGAGAGTAGAACCATTGCAAAGCCTTCTCGAGTAACGAGAACGGAAAGAGCCTTGCCCTCATTTGATCTTGAGTCACCCCGTCCATGTTGAATGTTTGACAAAGTTGAACGAACGCTTGGAGGTGAAGGTTTGGATCCTCTTTACCGGTAAAGGGTGAATATTGCACCATGCAGATTGTTGAGGTCTTGATCTCGAACGGCCTTCCGATCTCTGCAAGGTTCAAGATTGGTAGGTCGACGATATCCGGGGTCCATAGCTCCCTGATCTTGCGCTTCAGCTGCGGTTGTTCTCCCATCGATAATGGTGATAGTTGATTCTCCCTAGGGCTTGGAGGTCGTGATTCCTTTGTAGACTCCGACGATCCTTCAGCCCTCGCTTTTGGATCTGCAAGTTCCAACTTTTTAGCTTGTGCTTCTGTCACACCCGATTTTCCGTAGAAAACCGAATGCATCTCATATGTGTGCCAGGATTAAAATTTCACACATGATAGACTCATGAGTGTAATATCACAAAAACATTGCTCAAAACGTACAGAAAAGGTTTATTAACTTTTATTACACTCACGATGGTAGACACGAAGGTCTTTACACGAACAACGATAACTATGAAGACGCGACTCCATCTTCATCTTCCATAGGCTTCTGACTGGTTGATCGCATCCTCAGAACTCCTCGTAGTCGGTGAAGTGCTCCACTCCAGGGTTCTTCTCTGAACAGCGTAAGCAAGGATGAGTACACTTATGGTTGGTACTCAGCAAGGCCACAGAAATAACCGGAAAGCAATATTAATCCATCTTTAAGTTCAATTAATCATGTGAGGGTCCAGCCGCTCTTGACCGTGAGCACGGCCGATCGATCGCCTTTACACTCGAGAGGTTGCACACTTTTCCCACAGTTCGCGTAAAAGTTCCAAAGAACTTTGAACCCAACCACGCATGTGCTGATCAGGCACAATACCACACTTCCGAGGTGTGATTGCATAGGGACGCTATGAAGCCTTTACAAAGATATGCAAAAGACTAACGACCCGCATAGTTACGGATCGGGCGGACCATAACCCTCCCTAGTGGTCGGCACCTTAGCAAAGGTCGCTACCCCAAAAGGACCGGGCTATACCCCCGCAACCCGGATCCCCCTCTGCGCTCCTTTCGGAAAAGGGCCATCGATCAATCGCACACCTAATTAATTGGCTAAGCCAGAGCCATATGGACTGTGGTTGCACTGTTTTCCTGGGTGGTTCTCCATGTTCCGATTAACTTATAATGTTCTTGATTAAAGCATAGGTAGAAGGGTGGTTAGGGTCACTTGCCTTTCTCCAACGATAAGCTACTTTCCTTATCTGCAAAGCTCTGCACTTGAACTTCCTCGAACGGCGCGTTGGCTACGATCATGCAAGAAAACATACAATAAATAAAACAATACATCAAACATTACCAAAAGGCTAAAACAGGTTTTTAGAAATGACGGGCTCGAAGAGACGATCGCGTGGACGCCAAGATCGCGTAAAACGGAGCTAGGATGAGAAAGTTATGGCTGAAACAAGATTCAGGGACTAAATTGTAAAAGAACTGGAAGTTTAGGGGGTTTTCTGGAAGATTTCAGGGACCTAAACACAAATATGTGTGAAACTAGAAGGTCTAATATGAAAAAGGTCAAAGGGTAGGCTATTAAACAGAAAACCTAAGAGATCAGGGGCCTAGATATAAAAATCAGGACCTAGTTGTAAGGCTTTTATATAGGTGGAAGGATATATTTGTGAATTCTGAAATCTCGGGGTCCTTTTTGCAAAACCGCCAAGGCAGCCGGCAGGTGAGCTATGATGGCGACACGTGGCGGCTTGTGGTTGGACGTGATGACGCAAGGCTGATGCAAGCGGTGACGCCAGCGTGTGGACCGGCGCCCGTGGACCCGGTCCACCGGTCCACCGTGGACCGGGTGAAGGGGTACGCAGCCCTTTTAATCTGGGCCGCAGATCTTCATCGGACGGCCGTGGCGGCCTGTAGGCGACGACGGCGGCGGCAGACGGCCGGGGCGGCGGCGGCGCGGCGGCGGCGGCGGCGGGGCTCGCCGGAGGAGGCCATACGGGGCTCCCGCCTCGCATTTGAACGCGAAATGTCTCTACGCGACGAGGGGAAGAAGGGGAAGATTACCGGGGGCTCGGAGGGGAAGGGAAATGCGCGGCGGAGGAGATCGAGCGGCGGCTCCGGCGGCGGCGCTCGGCTCCGGCGGGGACCGTGCCGCGGTGAGGGAGGAGGAGAGGGGAGAGGTGCGGGATGAAGAGGAGATGTTGCCCGTCCTTTATAGGGCGTAGGCGAGGGGGGAGGGGAAAGGGCGACCGAGGCGGTGGGGCGGCGGTTCCGGCGGTGGCCGCCATTAATGGCGTGCGGGTGCGGTGGCGGTTAGGGGAAGGGGAAGGGGCGGTGGTAGGTGAGTGGGCGGCGCATTGAAGACGGAGAGGAGGAGGTGGACGAGCACGGAGAGCCGGGGAGGCGGGACGGCGGCGCGCGGTGGCGCGCGCGCGGCCGCGCGGGGAAGAAGAGGGGGCGCGGGCTGGAGGTAGAAGATGGCCCCGACAGGTGGGCCCCACCTGTCGGCGGCTGAGAGAGAGAGAGGAGGTGGGAGGGGAGAGAGAGAGGAGGCGGCGGAGCGGGCCGGCTGTGGGCCGAAAGCAGATGGGCCGCGGGTTGGGCTGGCTGGTAGGTTAGTTTAGTTTTTTCTTTTTTTTTCTTTTTCTTTTCTTTTCAAATCCTTTTCAAACCAAATTCAAAATTCAAATCTTTTTCATCTTTTCAAATTGAAATTTTAACACAAATTTCTCCACTATTTTAAAAGGCTTTTCACAAACCATTTTTACAACTTTTGAAACATTTTTTTTTAAATTCAAACTTTCAACCTTTTTTTTTAATTCAAACTTTCACACCAATTATTTTGAAGACTTTTCACAAATATATTTTTTTAAGACTTTTAAAATCACACCACAAACAAAACTCATGCATTTCAACATGATGCACAAACACTTGTTTGATTCTAATTATTAAATGATGTTTAAATTGATTAGAGGCAAATTTATTTATTCAAATTTATTAAATCCTTAGAAAATAAAACTAAACCATGTTGATAACAATATTTTATTGTGATGGAATTTTCGGGTGTTACAAATCCTACCCCCGTAAAAAGAATCTCGTCCCAAGATTCGGAGGGATCGGGAAACAAGAGGAGATACAAGATGTTCTTGATAGATGATGGGTTACTATCACAGAGCTTGTTCACTTCTCCTTCTTCTTCGGGCTTGTAGCGGCAAACTCAATCCTATCTCCTTGCGGTGTAGTTAAGAGCACCGACTTCTTGGCACACAAAATGATTCCATCATGCTTGCTTAACCAATCCATACCAAGGATCACATCTATTCCACTGGATGTTAGAATCACTAAGTCTGCTTCAAAATCTATCTCTCCGATCTTAAGATTGACCTGTGGGCATACATATGTGGATTTCATTTCACCGTTTGGAGAACTAATTAGCAAATGTGTCTTCATGGAACTCTTGGGTACATCATGCTTTGTCACGAATCGTTCAAGTAATAAATGAATGCGATGCCCCGAATCAAATAAAAGCGTTGCGGGTACGAGTTGATAAGAAACGTACCAAGCACAACATCTTTGTCTCCTTGAGCTTCTTCACCGTCACATGGTTCACTCTACCATGCATATTGTTCTGTTGACCTCTGTTATCTCTCTGGGGTGTCTGCATATTGCGCTGAGGGCAAATACTGGCGTAGTGTCCCAATTCTCCGCAGTTGAAGCATCCGCTGGGGTGAACTGGAGTAGTGTTCCTTACTGGTGCACCTGAGCGATTCTGATGAGGATTTGGAGCCTGTGATGTCATAGGGTTGGATTCTTCGGGTTCATCAAACGAACGATACTGTTGACTCTGTCCATGGCCTCTGCCTGGTGTGCTAGAACGAAACTGAGTCTTGCGATGAGTTGTAACGAGGGCGGGTGTTACTGCTAGATTGACCTTGAGGTTGAAACTTGCGCTTCTGTTCACGGAGTTCCTTGCGCTTATTCTCCAAGCCTATAGCCTTGTTGAGCAACATCTGAAAGTTAAGAAATGTGTGGCTCTGCAACTGATAGTTAAGTGGCCCTATCAAACCATCGAGAAAGCGTTCTTGTCTCTTGGCATCCGTGTTGACTTCATCTGGTGCATAGCGGGACAAATGAGTAAACTGATCCAGATACTCACTAACCGTCATGTTGCCTTGCTTTAGAGCTAGAAATTCCTTCTTCTTCGCCTTCTTCACACCAACGCGGGATGTGATGTGTACGAAAACTCTCCCCGGAACTCCTGCCGGGTAATGGTGTCGGCGGCAAAGCATGTGCGACGGTGTAAGCATCCCACCAATCAGCGGCTGCACCTTCCAAACGTCCTGAGGCATACAAAACCTTCTCACGATCATTGCATTGGGTGATATTCAGCATCTTGTTGATGGTCTTGAGCCAATCATCGGCATCGAGGGGATCTACAGAATGAGAGTAAGTGGGCGGGTTGTGGCTCATGAATTCTCTATGCTTGTTCACTGGTGGTGGAGGTGGTGGAGGTCCTTGTGGTGGTGGCTGGTTCTGCTGTGCTTGTAGATTCTGAACAGTGGCGGTGAGGTTCTGAATTAATTGCATCTGTTCCGTAAAGAACTGCTGCATCGCGGGATCCATCGCAATTTCAATTTGAAAAGATGAAAAAGATTTGAATTTTGAATTTGGTTTGAAAAGGATTTGAAAAGAAAAGAAAAAGAAAAAAAAGAAGAAAAAAACTAAACTAACCTACCAGCCAGCCCAACCCGCGGCCCATCTGCTTTCGGCCCACAGCCCCGCGCCCGCTCCGCCGCCCTCCTCTCTCTCTCCCCTCCCACCTCCTCTCTCTCTCTCGGCCGCCGACGGGTGGGGCCCACCTGTCGGGGCCATCTTCTACCTCCAGCCCGCGCCCCCTCTTCTTCCCCGCGCGGCCGCGCCGCTACCTGCGCCGCCGTCCCGCCTCCCCGGCTCTCCGTGCTCGTCCACCTCCTCCTCTCCGTCTTCAATGCGCCGCCCACTCACCTACCACCGCCCCTTCCCCTTCCCCTAACCGCCACCGCACCCGCACGCCATTAATGGCGGCCACCGCCGGAACCGCCGCCCCACCGCCTCGGTCGCCCTTTCCCCTCCCCTGCCTACGCCCTATAAAGGACGGGCAACATCTCCTCTTCATCCCGCACCTCTCCCCTCTCCTCCTCCCTCACCGCAGCACGGTCCCCGCCGGAGCCGGAGCGCCGCCGCCGAAGCCGCCGCTCGATCTCCTCCGCCGGCGCACTTCCCTTCCCTCCGAGCCCCTGGTAATCTTCCCCTTCTTCCCCTCGTCGCGTAGAGACATTTCGCGTTCAAATCTGAGGCCGGGAGCCCCGTATGGCCTCCTCCGGCGAGCCCCGCCGCCGCGCCGCCGCCGCCCGGCCGTCCGCCGCCGCCGTCGTCGCCTACAGGCCGCCACGGCCGTCCGATGAAGATCTGCGGCCCAGATTAAAAGGGCTGCGTACCCCTTCACCCGGTCCACGGTGGACCGGTGGACCGGGTCCACGGGCGCCGGTCCACACGCTGGCGTCACCGCTTGCATCAGCCTTGCGTCATCACGTCCAACCACAAGCCGCCACGTGTCGCCATCATAGCTCACCTGCCGGCTGCCTTGGCGGTTTTGCAAAAAGGACCCCGAGATTTCGGAATTCACAAATATATCCTTCCACCTATATAAAAGCCTTACAACTAGGTCCTGATTTTTATATCTAGGCCCCTGATCTCTTAGGTTTTCTGTTTAATAGCCTACCCTTTGACCTTTTTCATATTAGACCTTCTAGTTTCACACATATTTGTGTTTAGGTCCCTGAAATCTTCCAGAAAACCCCCTAAACTTCCAGTTCTTTTACAATTTAGTCCCTGAATCTTGTTTCAGCCATAACTTTCTCATCCTAGCTCCGTTTTACGCGATCTTGGTGTCCACGCGATCGTCTCTTCGAGCCCGTCATTTCTAAAAACCTGTTTTAGCCTTTTGGTAATGTTTGATGTATTGTTTTATTTATTGTATGTTTTCTTGCATGATCGTAGCCAACGCGCCGTTCGAGGAAGTTCAAGTGCAGAGCTTTGCAGATAAGGAAAGTAGCTTATCGTTGGAGAAAGGCAAGTGACCCTAACCACCCTTCTACCTATGCTTTAATCAAGAACATTATAAGTTAATCGGAACATGGAGAACCACCCGGGAAAACAAGTGCAACCACAGTCCATATGGCTCGGCTTAGCCAATTAATTAGGTGTGCGATTGATCCGATGGCCCTTTTCCGAAAGGAGCGAGAGGGGGATCCGGGTTGCGGGGGTATAGCCCGGTCCTTTTGGGGTAGCGAGCCTTTGCTAAGGTGCCGACCACTAGGGAGGGTTATGGTCCGCCCCGATCCGTAACTATGCGGGTCGTTAGTCTTTTGCATATCTTTGTAAAGGCTTCGTAGCGTCCCTATGCAATCACACCTCGGAAGTGTGGTATTGTGCTCGATCGGCACATGCGTGGTTGGGTTCAAAGTTCTTTGGAACTTTTACGCGAACCGTGGGAAAAGTGTGCAACCTCCTGCAGAGTGTAAAGCCGATCGATCGCCGTGCTCACGGTCAAGAGCGGCCCGGACCCTCACATGATTAATTGAACTTAAAGATGGATTAATATTGCTTTCCGGTTATTTCGTGGCCTTGCTGAGTACCAACCATAAGTGTACTCATCCTTGCTTACGCTGTTCAGAGAAGAACCCTGGAGTGGAGCACTTCACCGACTACGAGGAGTTCTGAGGATGCGATCAACCAGTCAGAAGCCTGTGGAAGATGAAGATGGAGTCGCGTCTTCATAGTTATCGTTGTTCGTGTAAAGACCTTCGTGTCTACCATCGTGAGTGTAATAAAAGTTAATAAACCTTTTCTGTACGTTTTGAGCAATGTTTTTGTGATATTACACTCATGAGTCTATCATATGTGTGAAATTTTGATCCTGGCACACATATGAGATGCATTCGGTTTTCTACGGAAAATCGGGTGTGACAGCTTCACATCTCCTTAGCATGTAAAGTTTTCTGGATCATCCACAAAATTTTCGGGTTTGTTGGAGAGGTAGCCGCCCATCTCCTGTTAGGGATAGCAATAAACAAAATATATAGAAAACGAAAATAAAAACAAATCTAAGAAACCTAGGGTTAGTCAAACTAGATTAGATTGATTTTGAGGATGATCAAAAGTTAGTAGATGCAAAAAGAAAAACCAAAAGAAAACTAAAAATATTCACAAAAAGCAATAAAAGATCGAATCTTGAACACTTATTACTTGGCAACAGCGCCAGAAAAAGGGGCTTGTTGACGGTGTATATGCATATCCAATTTCGTTTGGACTTGCAAGCAGATAAGTCCTCCGTTGTAGCCAAGGGACCCTTTTTCCCTCAAGTGTGAACGCAAGGTATCGAATCCATGGAACAAATGTGTGATGCAAGAACCTATCTATTAAAGTCGAGAACACTTAGATCTTCAAAAGGAGAATGCTTTTGCATCTAATCTAAAGAACATCAAAAGCAATGAATCTAATCTATGAAACCAGAGGTAGCAAGGGATAGAGAGGGATAGGTAAAACCAACTGTGACGCCCCAGGTTTTCAGCCCGGTTTATTAACCCTAATGATCCGGTCAACCGAGTTGACTTTGGTCAAACAACGGTCAACCTGAGCCATCATCTCGAAAACATCACCGACAAACCCTAATGACCCCTTTTTGTCAACCATAGTCAACCTTGGTCAAAACCCCACTCAAAACCCCTTGACTCCCTTTTCACCCACCAGTGTCAGCCGGTACTTTTGCCGCGTTCTCCAAATTTTCCCTAAACACTTCAAAATCTCCCAATGTAAAAGTTGTGTGTTTTGTCGAGGGACACAACTTTCATGTTGAGTGGCATTTGAGATTTGGAGTGGAAATGCGTGAAAAATCTTGGTCAACGCTCATAGCTACTATTCATCAGCGCCTAGAAAACAGCCAACTTGGCATGCGGTTTGTGCACAATTGGTGGCGAAAAACACCATACAGCCTTTCTAGAAGTATTAGAGGGTTAAGTGATCTACAACTTTCGTATAGGTCGCTGGGTGCACTTTAGTTCCAAAAACTCGAGTTTGTGGCGGTCAAACAGAGCTAAATCGTTTGAACAACGCCGGGAACGCGTGACGTCGCGGTGCACCACGTCGGCCCTGGCCGTCGTACTCGCGGCGCGCAAGCCGAGACCCCTAAGGGACTGCCGGTCCGAGGCCAGTGCCGTAAGCACTGTTCGACAGGGAGGGGTGACGCGCGCCAAGCCCCTAGGCCGGTGCCACGCGGTGTGTCCGCACTCGCCGGTGTGCGCACGTTGAGCCGCCACTGTGTGACGCCCCAGGTTTTTAATTACCGTCATTAACGCTAACGACACGATTAGCCGGTCAAAGGGTCAACCCTAGGTCAACCTGGGCCCTCACCCATGAAAACTCCCTAACATACCCCTAAGTGACCCTAGTGAATAGTAAAACACTTGTGAGGGCAACCCTTGGTCAAAGGGTGGGTCAAACCCCCTTGCCACCCAGTGTTCACCGGTGTCTGCTGGAACTTTTGACGCGTTCTCCAAAATTCACCTAAACACTTAAAATTCTACCTTTGGGAAAGTTGTAGATCTTGTTGAGGGACACAACTTTCATTTAGAGTGGCATTGCTGATTTGGAGGGAAAAATTGTGAAAAAGCCCTTGCAAGCCAGAGATCACTGTTGGCAAGTACATGCTGACATTCAAAGTTGGCACTTCCATAGATTCAAATCTAGACAACAAAACCCTATACAGTCTTTGTAAAAGTTGTAGCTGGTACCTAGATCTACAACTTTGGTATTCATCACTTGGTCCAGTTCTGTTGAAAAATTTTGAGAAAAATCGAGTCAAAGCATACACCAACAGCACGACCAGAGCCAGAGCGCGCCGCGCGCGCGTCGTGCGCGTCCCGTGCGCCGCCGTCGCCGCCCGCCGCCGGCCTTGCCCCGGCGCCCGTGCCCGCGCCGCCCGAGACCTCGACGTCCGCGTCACGCCGCGTCCCGATGCCCCGCGACCCGATGCGCTCCGTCCCGAGGCGCCTTGGCGTCCGCGCGCGCCGTACGCGCGCGCGCGCCACGGACCGGCGGTCCGTCGGCGGCGTCGCCGCCGTACGCGCGTGTCTCGACGCGTCGTAGCACGGCCGCATCTTCCGCCGTCACCGGTGCGTCACCCACGGGCCGCCCGAGCCGGGTATAAAGCCCCCTTCGCTCCCCTCCGCGCGCCACCCGAGCGGCCCCCCCGCCGCCATTGCCGCCGCCGCCGGTGACAGAGCTCACCGCTCGCGCTCGCCGCCGTCCAAGCCCTTAGATAGCCTCCATAGCTCCCAGGCAAGCTCACGTGCGCGCTTGTTTGCGCCAATTTGGCCTCCACGCCGCAGCACACCGAGCCGCCCCAAGCGCCGCCGCCGGTCGCCACCGTGCGCCATCGCCGGAGCAAGCTCCACCCTCGCCACCACCACCAATCGGACCGTCGTGAGCCCAATCGCATCCCTGTGCCGCTTGTTCTCGTGGTCGGGCCCCACATCGCCGCCGGCGAGCCCTCCCGCCGCCGCCGAGGGAATGGATGTGAATCCAGGGGCATATTTGCAAGGAATCGTAACTTAGTTTATTTGCAGATGAGTCCACAGTCTTAGAAAATCCCTAGAAATTCACAGAAAATTCCAAAAATTCTCAAAAAAAGTTTGTAGGTCTCAGGATGTTAAACCCCACCTACTTGATGTACACTTGTGGCTAGATTCAAAGTAGTTTTGGCAGAAAAATTACAAATGTGTTATGAATGAATCTGTCATAACTTGAAAAATATAGCTTCTCTGTAGTTGAGCTTTGGATATGTTGTGAGTTAGGATGAGACTAGATGCTGTGCCAAAAATTGCACAAAGTCATCATGTGAATCTTTTTATAAAAATACTTTTCCATCTCTGGCAGAACTGCATAGATGATTTTTCATGTTAAATATATTCATGTTCTGGAGCCCAACTTGTGCACACTGTCTTGTGATGTCAAAAGGCACATCTTGTGAATTAATCATGAATTTAGGAGTAACAGAAATAATTATTCTTGTTTAATGCATGTTTTCCTTTGTAAATTAATAAACCAAATTCAGTAGAGGTTCCAGGTGAACATGTTAGCTTTTTAGACTTGTTTAGGACCAGAGAGCATCCACCAGAAAGTTTGGGTAATTTTGATGCTTATTTATTTTTATTGGCATTTAAGTTGAATCACTAGATAACCTTTGTTATTTTCAATAATATTTAAATTCCTAGCATCCAACACTTACATGTGGGCCCAATGGACCAAGATAGGTACTGTTAGGCCTAAGAAACACTCATTTGATTTTTGGTAATTTAATTGTTTAAATAATGGCTTAAATGCCCTTTTAATATTAAAGGGAAATTAAAATAAAGAGAAATCCTTAATTAAATCCTTTTTCTTTTTGGTAATAGTACTTAATACAAATAAAAGAAATTTAATTAACATTACTGATAAGAAATTTAATTCATAAATAAAAGATATTAAGTACACCTTTGTTGGTAAAGATAAAAAGGAAATGAAGCTTTCACATGAAATGATAATCTTAAATAAAAACCTTTATTCAAATAAGGAATAAAAGAGTAATCCATGTATAACCAATAACCTTCCTAAAAGAGAAACCTTAGATAGATGCTTGTTAAAGGTGAATATGACCAACTAGAGTTGGATAAGACAACAAACTATCACATCACCTAAGGTGCATTGCATTCCGTGTAGATCTTCCGGACGGAGACTACTCCCTGGTCCCGGAAACCGAGGAAGGCGGAGTAGAAGGTTCTCTGCAGTACGTGGACGGACTCGACACCGAGGGTGCCCAAGCTAACCTAGTCGACGAAGGCAAGCTCCGGTGCATCTAACCTAGTTTTAAAGTTCTTTATTCAATTATCTATGAATGATTGTGCATTTACGTTCAGGAGTTGAATGAAACCCTACATGCATGATCCATAGGTACCTTTGGTCTCTACTAGTATGATAGGTCGATAGCTGCTAAGCTATAGGACCGTTACAAGTCGAGTGATGACCTCACTCGCGAGAATAGGTTCCTAGATAGGAATCATACTATATCCTTAAATGGATTGATCACGTGGTAAGAGCATGGGATCTGGGCTCCGGTCCAGTGGTTATGTGGGTTAAGTCTTTGAACGTACCAAGCATATGTCGGGTATGGGACCGGTAAGCTTAGTACCATAATGAGGCGGCGAGGGATCTTACTATTACTACTCTTGGGATTCGCTCTCACGGCTAGCTACCGGTGGTGTATGGTGACTCCGGGTATCTCGCGGGGTATGCGGATAGCCCGCACCAAAGACCGTAAGATTCGATCCCAACCCGAGGATTTATGGGGACGGCACCGGGGAGTTGTCCTCGCGGGGGCAGCCGACCGTGTGTTTGGGTCCACCTTGCAAGGTTTTTAATCAATCGATTGTCGGCCTCTCACCATTATCCGAGACTACTTACTCCACTAGTCATGTGATCCCTAATGATGGAAGTTGATGAACTTTATGCTTGATTAATTGTATTGTACAACTTTGTTTGTACTAGTTGGCTAATGTAGTAAAGATTAAACCTACTAGAACTTGTGCTAAAATCTTGAAAGTAAGGACCTACTCTTTGTTACTTTTTAGCAAAAGCAACCCAAAGTAGCCAAAAAAGCCTTTCATGGTCTAGAATTGGTGAAGTAGATATCACCGACGGGTAAGACTTGCTGAGTATTAGTATACTCAGCCTTGCTATAATGTGTTGATCCAGGTAATGCCTTCAGTGATGTGTGGCCCAGTGAGATCCCGCCCGGCTGGGAGCTGGAGTGGGTGGAGGACGACTACTGAAGCATCATGGATGGCCTCCCGTGGTGACTTCGCTGCCGCTAGTTAAATTCCGCTGTCTTTTCAAAACTCTGAACTATTCTGTCATGTCAAAAACTATGGTTTGTAATAATTAAACCCTTCGGGGTACGAATTTTGATTTGAATGTTGATGTATCTCTGGACTCGCCTTCGAGTGAGTTTTAATGCATATATCGATCCTTGTGCTATTCAAGTGATTTACCGGGCGTTAACCCGGCGACTTACGACAGGATGGTACCTTATTATTGCTTAAATGACCAAAGTGGATCGGTCTTAGGCGATAGTACGGTACTTTCCTGGGCGGGTTGTCACAGTTGGCATCAGAGCTTATATGCACCAGAGATTAATTAATGAACCTTAATCACTGATTTTGGAATAAAATATGCCAAGATTGTCTGTGTTGGGGGGATACCCGAAAAATTCGGATAACTACCCAAACACGAGTGGAGTTCTCAACACGTTCAAGTACACAGTTAGAGCGCAAAGAGACAACGATGCTCTCTGCAAGTAGCACAAGTCCCAAAAAAGTCTGAATCCGTTTACACGTGCCCTCGCGCCCCCTTTTATAGGGAGATGAAGGGACTTTTACATTCCGATACCACCCTTGGGGCTCGGAGAATATTCCTAATGTGAACACACACAAGAACGTCTTTTCACCCCTTACATATTTACAAGTCTGCCACTAGTTCACACTCTAAACCCGGACTTTTTGGGACTACAACTTTGACTTTGCTTCTCCCGTGATTCGTGGATGTCTTCGCCCAAAATCCCCGAATCAGGTCTTTAACCGATTCCCGAAATGACCTTCGCTTCTCCGCAGATTCGCGCGTATCCCAGCGCCTGAGTCCCGAACGAGTCTTCACTGGACTCCCGAATTGGAAGATCTCCGAAATCCGAGCCGCCAACAGTTGAGGTTCCGGGCTTCCGCATGTTCATGACTCCACATCTTCGCCGAACCAAGTTTCCCGAATTCTGCACGCCCGCGAACTCGAGACTTCGCAGGTCTCAGAGTTCCTGCATTCGCGAATTTCCTGCCCCTGAAAAACATACTTTGAGAATACCATTAGACTTCGACGTTTCGAGGGTGATGTATTTTCCTGAATTCCCCAACACTAGCCCCTCGGGGAAGCGGGTTGACTCCGACGATCCGATTCCACGAACTTTTCGGAAATTTAGTAAAAAACGTCACCCTCGGAACGTCGGAGGGGACACGCGTCACCCAGGGAGCAAATGGCGGTTTACTCGAGGCACGCTTCGCGAAACTGCCCCTCCCCGGCCCTATAAATAGCGTGCCGCGTTGTTAAAAAATTTTTTACTGCTCTCGCGCCTTTCGTGATTTTCACATTTCTCTTCCTTCGCGGAACTAGCTCTCTGTGCTAGAAGACTTCCGAACTCCAGGCCTTTCTCGCGATTTTCTAAGGTATTCCTTTTATGTTCGCTATGTTGTTGCGTTGGTTCGTTTATCTTTGGTGTAGTGATGTTACGATTTTCGTAGTTCTTCTTCGACTGTTAGTTTAAATTGACTGACTGGTTATGTTTGCTAGGTGGCTCGTGTCAGAAATACAGCTAGACCTATGACTACTGAAGAGTTGATCGCTGCCGGTCTCCCACTCGACCAACCTGCCGAAGGATCGGATCGTGCTGCACCGGCCGAAGATGCTGGATCACCTAGTGGCTCCCGAAGTCGCGAAGACGGAGAAGTTGGGTCCGATGGCGGCGACGACGTCGGAGATGTGGATGCAGGGGTGGAGGATCTCGTTATGCTAAGGACCTCTGGCCCCCTGCCGCCCTCGCTTGCTTTCGGAGAATCGAAAGTGACGAGTGACATTATTCGCGAGTACGAGAAGGCAGGATTCTTCTCACCTGGGGCCGGGCGCGCCCCACTCGATGAAACAATTCCCAGTCCCAAGCCGGGGGGGGAGATTGTGGTTTTTCGGGACTTCTTCATCTGTGGGCTGCGATTCCCTTGTGATCCAGGTGCTACGGCGATTCTTGACGCATTCTCGGTGAAGATCCATCAGCTTACCCCGACGTCTTTTCTCGAAGTATCAAAGTTTATTTGGATTCGAAGACTTTCGGGTGCAGCCCTACCATTGATGCCTTCACCGGGTTCTACGAACTGGTTATTATTCCAGAAGTTGTGAAAGGCGAAGACGGGCAATTCTATCATAGCCAGCACGCGTGCTGCACTTTCAATACCCGACGTCAGAACACCCGACAAGGGATTACCCGAATTCAGATTTCTCCCTCGTTGCAAGACCAACCTCTCCGATGATTGGAAGTCCTACTGGTTTTACCTGAAGGTCAATGTGCCGAAGTTGCCATGCCCGATCGCACCCCTCACCGCAATGAACGTGGGGAAGTATAACCGGCGGGCCCTAGGAATTCGGAATTGTGAGAGTGCATTCCACTTGGCCGGCCACGATACTTGGCGGCCGCGACATCATCGAAGAATTCGTCGCCGCACGAATCTGGCCTATCTCGAAGGGCTGGTCCCCCGTCGAAATCGTGGACTACAACGTCAACGGGCGGATCGGCGGGTTCCTTTCCCGAAGTTCGGGATTAAGCTTCGCGAGGGCCGCAGCGCCAAGGATTTTATGGACGAGGTTGAGAAGAAGGTCAATGTCATGGTAGGCGAGTATACCATGAACGAATACAAGGCATACAAGGCCCTGGTGAAGCACAAGAAGAAAATCAACCGCGTCTTTTCGGAGATCCGCGGTGACAAATTTTTCGGCTCTCGAAGCCCCGGTCCGAAACTTAAACTCCCCGCCGTTGCCGTGGCCGGTGCTTCGCCGCTCCAATCAACGCTCCTCGAATTAGATCGTCGAAGCGAAACTTGTCACCCGCCACCGAGGGAACATCTTCGGGAGTGAAGCCTTCGAAGACCAGATCACTCGAATCGTCGAAGCGTAAACGAAGGACCTCCGAACCTCAGACTTCATAAGCTGAACTTCAGGCTGCTTCCGGGCTTGCCCAGATGGCCCGCAAGAAGTTGAAGAAGGCTGTGAAAAAAGTTTCTTCCTCCGGAGTTCGGCGAGTTCCGTCCGCCTTTGATGACGACGTTCCCACGAAGCCAGATACTCCCAAAGGTGTTTTCTTCTGGCCATTATTTAACTTTCGAGACATTTTTCCCGTTGGTTCCGAAAATGAGTTCGTCGACATCGGTTCCTTTTCAGATGTTGCTCCCGAAGTTCGGAGGGAGCCGACTCTTTGCCGCTACCGAGAAGTCCGCCGTTCTTTGTCGAAACCGTTGCTCACCCCGAATCCCCCGCCGTTGCCGAAATTCCCGCTCGCCGATGTCGTCGCTCGCCGATCAAGTCTCCTCCGACTTTGCCCGTGATCTTGAGCGGACCATTCAAAGGGATGGCTATTCTTCCGAAAACATTCCCTTGGTCGAAGTTCGAGAGGTCGTCCCCGAAGACCAAGCGCCTTCCCCTTCTTTGGCCGCCTTTAACAAAAATTTTGGTACGTCTTATCGCGGCAAACTGTTGCGTGTTGGTTTCGAGACAATTGGCGTCGGGGGCAAGGCGTCCAAGTTTTTAACTCTATGGAAATCGTCCGCGATTGTTGATGAAACGAGGAGAGGGTGCCTCGGAACAACCTCGAAGAAGCCGCTCAAGGCTCCGAAAAGAGGCCTCTATCTATCTCCGACACTACCCCTTCACCTCAAGGGAAGGCCTCCTCAGGTTCGACTAAACAAGTCACTATGCAGCACTTCAGTAAGCAAGGTTCGTTGATTCTCAGTGCCCTTTTGCGCGATTCGTGATTGTAGAGTCTTCGTCTAAGATTTATTCTCGAATTTTTCAGAGTTCAAGAATCTGTTGCATTCCTATTCTCCCTCAAAACTTGCGCGCTTCCATGAAGACTACACTCTCAAATATTCTTTGCTCGGGAAAGTTGCCATAGAACGGCTTTCTGCGCAGGAGAAGATTAACGAGGAACTCTCTCGGAAGTCCAAGGAGTTGGAGCGCAAATTTGGTCTCGCAGAATCCACGAACCTAGAGCTGGAAAAGAAGGTATCTGAGCTGGCTGAGGCTTTAAAGAGAAGTCAGGACGAGAAGAAGTTCGCCGAAGCCGCGCTCGAGGATTCCAAAAAAGAATTGGAGAAGGTTCGGAAATCTCACGAGGATGACCTGAGTATGATCGAGAAACTTCGGCAACAACAAGAGCGTGCTACCAAGATTGCTGAAGATCTCCGTACCAACAACGCCAACCTTGCCAAGTCACTTAGCTCGAAGGACCAGAAAATCGTAGATCTCGAGAAAGCGCTGATGGCAGAAGGTGAATCTTCGAAGAAACAAATTTCGGAAATCCTGGGAAGATTGAAGTTGCTTTATGCGTCGAGTACCGAAGTCCTTGAATGAGTATGGTGTTCGTCCGGCTCCTCTTCCGGACGATATTGATATCCCCGATTTTATGGACCGGCTCGAGGAGGAATTCAAGGCTCTCCATGAAGTCATCGATGGTGCCGGCAATTTTGCCGTATCTTTTTCGTAGAAAGCATTCGAAGGTCCTTCATGACTATGGTCGTGCGTATTTGGCAAAGTTTCGCGCGAACCTTTCTCAGTTCCCAGGCGTTACCAGTGAAACTATACTTCAAGACAACCCTGACGTTATTGCTATAAAGCGAAAGTTCGCTAAGGAATTCTGGATGGTTGGCGGGGCGGAAATGGCTAAGACTGTTGGGCGGTTGAAGCTTGACGAGGTAATTCTTTAGCCTATTTCGTGACTTATGTTCGTCGTATGTATTCCAGTTTCTTAAGATTTCTTTACTCTTCTCTTTGTTTCGCGTCGAGAGAAAAGGAGGAGCTAGAGCGCGCCGCAGCATCTCCCGAAAAATCGTCCTCCGGGGAAAGTTCGGGAGAATCTGGCGAGGACGGCTCGGGCGGCGGAAGAAGCAGCGGCGGCAGCCAGCCGACGGTGGCGACGATCGTGGACAAGTCCCTGAACCAGAAGGAGAGTCACCGAAGGTGGATGTAATGAATTAAACAACATGTTTGAACTTTTGAGTGGGGTCGGTACGTACGCTTGTGTAAATTCGTCAAACATTTCGAACGTATGTTTTGTATATTTTAACTCGCGCAGTCCCGCAAGCCGGGCTGCGCAGACGTGCTACCACTACGAATTCATCGAGATAGAATGTTTGTTAGTGGTGAAGCATGGCGTTTATTCAAACAAGCACATCCCGAGCAAGATTTTTCCGACTTTTGGCTTGAGGCTTCGCTTAAGTTTTCGATAGGTTGTTTTGATCTCACTTCGTTTTTCTTGCTTCATAAGGATAGCCGTTTGCGGCCTCTACTTCGCGATCCACGAAAGCTCCGAAGACGGAGCCCCTTAGCCCCTTAGCCAGTTCATCTGAGTTCGCCTATGCTAGCGATGTAGCTGACAACAACGTTTGTAAGCCCGGACATGTAGTAGAATTGTCATTCTAAGCTTCGTGTTGATTGTTGTAATTCTCGATGAACTATTCGGGAGTTTTTATGCGAATAAGGCAATGAATATGTTTTTTCTTTGAAAAAACGTCACCCTCCCCCAGCTTGCCGTTTCGCATGAAAACTGGATTGCAGATTTGCGAATCCTACTATTCTCGAATTTTGTAGCGCATTTTTCTGAGAGTAGTCTTCCTTAGTTTTTGCGAATCTCGATTGCTAATGTGCAAGTCGACAAAATTTGTTCCGAATTTTGTGGACTTGACCTAACTGGCGGACTTGCCTCGGTTGATACAGCAACCCTCGGTTGCTTCAACCAAGGTTTTTCTGCGATCACCTGACTGAGCCCCTTGCCCCTTTTTTACAATGATGATACCTGAAAAAAAATTTAAACAATCTCTACCAAGTGAGAAAACACAAGCAAATCCTTAGATATTCACTTTTTCGAAATCATCATGCGAATTTTCTGATGGGAATCCCCTCGTGGATGGGATTTTTCTAGGCCACAACTTGTTGTTGTCTCAGGCCTTTTCGATGGGAATCCCTCGATGGATGGGATTTTTCTAGGCCACAACTTGTTGTTGTCTCGGTGCCTTTTCGGGGGGGAATCCCTCGATGGATGGGATTTCGGCTATCGGGAAGCCCTTCTCATGAACTTTTTCTTTTTTCACGATGGAATTCGGCTATCACGAAGCCTTTCTCACGAACTTTTTCTTTTTTCACGATGGAATTCGGCTATCACGAAGCCTTTCTCACGAACTTTTTCTTTTTTCACGATGGAATTCGGCTATCACGAAGCCTTTCTCACGAACTTTTTCTTTTTTCACGATGGAATTCTCGAGACGAGTAAAATAAGAAACACGCAATTTGGGGGAAGACTCTTTTCATATACATATCGGAAAGAGTATTTACACGGGATCCGCCTCGTTAAAAACCTTGCCTCTTGATTTAGAGCCCCCTTTGCAAGGAAAAGAGTACGGTCCTTCTTATTCTAGAACTACGATTAAGATATAGAACTAACTTCTTCCGAAGTCACTTATAAACACGTGACTCGGGCTTTTATTTTCCTACGGTGTAAACTTACGAAATTTGAAAATCGCTATCTACTATACTTATGTACAATTAAGATCTTCACGGATAATACCTCTTTAAGCTGTCAGCATTCCACGAATACGGCAACTCTTCGCCGCCTTGCTCCATCGGGCGAAAAGCCCCCGGCATATTTGTTTCCTTAGCTATGTAAGGCCCTTCCCATGACTCATGAAGCTTTCCCGGGTTCTCCCAATTTTTCTTTCTTTTCAAGACAAGATCACCGGTTTTGATGTCCTTCCGACCACCTTTTTGTCTCTCCATGCTCTTGTCTCTCTCTCGATATTTCTCAATGTTTTCTCGCCGCTTCGAGGATTGTCGGCTCTATCATGTCTTTCTCCACCTTCTTGTCAATTTCCTCTATCTCTTTTCCTTTCAAGACCCTCATGCTTTCATTCTTGATCTCCTCTCGGTGTCATAGCCTCGTCCCGAAGAGTAGGCGAAAAGGTGTGAAACCCGTTGCCCTTGAAACCGTGGTGTTGTGAGACCGGATCACCTTTGGAAGTTCATCCACCCATTTTCCTTTTTTTCGATCAAATAAGCATTTCTTGATTCCCGAAAAAAATCGGGCCATTGGCTCTTTCAACTCGCTCCGTTGGACCGTGGATGATAAATCGACGAAAATTTCACTTGTGTGCCCGTGGTTCGCAATACTCTTTGAAGGTGTAGCAGTCAAACCGTTTGCCATTATCAACCGTCGTTCTCTAGGAACTCCGAACCTCGCGTACTATGTTCTCGCCAAAAGAATTTCGAACCGTTCGTCGTCGTGATGTTCGCGAGTGGTTTTGCTTCTACCCATTTCGTGAAATAGTCGACCGCTACAGCCGCAAATCGGCAATTACCCTGAGCTGCTGGCAACGGTCCTACTAGATCCATGCCCCATCTTTGCAAAGGCCAGGTTGGAGGAATCAAATGAACTGGCATTGAAGGCAGACTCTGCTGATTTGCCGTCTTCTGGCATGCCTCACATTGCCGAACCAACATCTTGGCGTCGATGTTGATGGTTGGCCAATAGAATCCTTGTTTTATTGCCTTGCCGCCCAAAGCCCCGGTGCCTATGTGTGCCCCACAAAATCCACCGTGAATTTCTTTCAAGAGTTCACGACCTTTTCGGAGGTAATGCAGCGTAACCAAGGTTCAGTGACTCCTGATTTGTACAATTCTCCATTTACCACAGTGTAGCCCCGAGCCCTTTGCCTCAATCTTTTCTCTTCTAGTTCATCCTGTGGTTCGTAATGTCCCCTTAAGTAGGCCATTATTTCTGCTCTCCAGTCTGGAATTTCCACCATGTTCACGATTTGAGTTCGTGAATCTTTGATGGATGGCTCTCTGATGATTTCAAAGAACACATCTGGTGGTAGCTCTTGATTTCTGGCTGCTGCCTTCGCGAGCTTATCTGCTTCATTGTTATCATCCCTTGGGATATGCTGAACTGAATATCCTCTGAAGTGTCTTTTCATTTCTCTGACTTTTTCAAGATACTTCATGAGAACTGGATTCCTGGCCTCGCTTTCCTTCTCGATGTGTTCTTGGATTACTTTCGAATCCGTTCTGATTATGAAGGTCTGCTGCCCCAAGGCTTTCATTTTTCTCGGTGCCGCGGTAGAGCTTCGTACTCCGTTGTATTGTTCGTGGAGTATTCATTGTTCGCGAATACGAGCCGTGCTGCATATCTTATGACCACGCTTTGTCGGTGATGTCAACAGTACCGAAATTCCGACCCCCTTGTAACACCATGCTCCATCACACCGCACTACCCAAGGTTCGGGCATGTTTTCCTCCGTATTCCGAGTAGGTGAGGTCCGGTCCACGACGAAATCGCCAAAGACTTGTGATTTTATTGCACTTCTTTTTTCAAAATCCACTACATATTCAGAGAGTTCAGCACCCCACTTGATGATTCGAGTAGATGCCTCCCTGTTTGCGAACAGGTCACTTAACGGTTGGTTGGTGACAACCCTTATTCTGTGGCCCTCGAAGTAGTGTCTTAGCTTTCTTGCTGCCATGATAACCGCATACGCGATTTTTTCCAGTTCGGAGTAAAAAACCTTGGAACCAGACAGTGCCTCAGAGGCGAAATATACAGGGATTTGCCTCAGCTTTCCTTCTTCTTCCTTCTCCTGCACCAGCACAGCGCTTACTGCCGAATTTGATGCAGACACATACAGCAGAAGCGGCGATTTGGGCTCGGGAGGGCAGAGCTTGGTCATGTTGGACAGGTAGTCTTTCAATTCGCGAAAAGCTTGCTTTTGAGGTTCGGCCCATTGGAATTTCTTGGCACTTCTGAGAACTTGGAAGAATGGCAGACTTCTTTCTGCAGCTCTGGGAATGAATCTGTTAAGGGCAGCCACCCTCCCTGTCAACTTCTGGACATCTTTCACTGAGGCCGGCTCTTGCATTTCCATCAAAGCCTTGATCTTGTCGTGTTCGCCTCAATGCCCTTAGTTGAAACTAGGCATCCGAGAACTTTCCC
Organism: Cenchrus americanus; assembly: GCA_947561735.1. Classification (NCBI taxonomy): domain Eukaryota; kingdom Viridiplantae; phylum Streptophyta; class Magnoliopsida; order Poales; family Poaceae; genus Cenchrus; species Cenchrus americanus. The sequence goes on from OX387242.1 coordinate 69,755,416, forward strand.
CTTGTGAATCCCGAACACACACTTTTCTCGGGGTTCGGTTTCAAGTTCGCCGTCCTCAAGTTCGCGAACGTTTCGGCCAAATCACCGATATGGTCTTTTCTCCGAACACTTTTGACAACTATGTCATCCACATATGCCAAGATATTTCTCCGAATCTGTCGGTGCAAAGACTATTGCTATCATTCTTGAAAACGTGCACCCCGCATTTTTCGGCCCCTCGGCATTCTCACGAAACAAAATGTTCCGAAAGGAGTGATGAAGCTTGTCTTTTCTTCATCCTCTTTGCGAACTCGATTTGATGATATCCGAGAGAACATGTCCAGGAGCGAAAGCATCTCACCGTTGGTCGCATCATCCACGATTTTATCTACCCTTTCTAAGGGAAAATCGTCCTTTTTGCACGCCTTGTTCAAATCGGTGAAGTCGATACACATCCTCCATTTGCCATTCTTCTTCTTGACCGGCACAAGTATTGGCTAACCAAACCGGGTACTTGACTTCTCCGATTACTTGGGCATCTTGCAATCTCCGAACTTCGCTTCCACCGCCTTGACTTTTTCGTCGGACATTTTCCGGAGTTTTTGCTTTTTGGGTGGTATCTTGTCATCCGTTTCGAGGACATGCTCGATTATGTCTCCGTCCACGCCTTGCAAATCTTTGGCCGACCATGCAAAAACATCCTTGTTTTCGTTCGTAAATCGCATTAGTTCATCATCCTCTTCGGCGCTAAGGTTCGCCCCTATTATGACCGCTTCCGTCGGGCATGTCATCCGGATACACTCTCTTTGTTTCGTCTTCCGCGGCTATGTTTGTTTTCTCTTTGTCCCGCTTTGGCTCTTCGTAGGTTCCCCTTGTCTCTTCGGCTGCTTTCAGCTGATACACGTTTGTTTGACCAGGCGTGTGGCCCTTTTCTATGTTTCGAGCCTCTTGTTGATTGCCGAACACTGTGATAACCCCTTTGGGTGCAGGCATCTTCATGCAAAGGAACTGTTGCCTTATGACAGCATCAAACTTGTTCATGAAACCCCTGCCGAAGATCGAAAGATACGGGTGATATATGTCAACCACATCAAAGGTGAGGTTCTCAGTCCGGCATTCTCGAGATCCCCGAAAGAAACGCGGGAGAGATATTTTTCCAACGCGGCTTGATGGGCTTGCCGCCGAACCCCCGCAATGGGTACTCCGGTGGGTCCAACATGTGCCGGCTCGCATTCATTTTCTCGAATGTTTTCGGGAATAAGATGTCCGCCGAACTCCCGTTGTCCACCAAGATTTTTCCTATGACCCATCCAAGCAATGTTGACTTCAATCACCATAGCATCATTGTGGATCGTGGATTTCACCGAAATCTTCTTCGTGAAGGTGATTGGCACCTTCGCCCATTCGGCGGGCGTACTGGACCATCATTGATGATGGTATTCACGGATCCGAAGTAGTTGCTTCGCCGCTTCTTTGTTTCAAACTCCATGGAGATCCGCTTGTGATTGGCATGATTGTCCCGAATGATGGCAGGTGCTTTGGAATTCGAGGTCCCGAACTTGACCGAGGCCTCGAAGAGCTTTCGGTGGCGGTGGCAAGATTTCCCGAATGGGTTGTGGTCGCTGGATTGATCGTATTGCTTGTGACCGAGGGAAGAATTGGCGTGAAGGCTGCCATGTTGATTGCGATTGTGGAAATTGCTGAGAACGGTACGCAGCTTGGGCGCGGACTCGCGAACCGCCGTGGCCGAAGTTCGGCCGAAATCGGGTTGGCATCGAAGATGCGATGCTCATCAACGCCTTCTCTTGTTGGATTCGTGCCATGTTCTTTTTTGTCTCGGGGCACCCTTCGTGTCGTGGCCTCTTCCATGATACCGGCAATAGAAGTGGGGATCTCTTGGGTTGTGGTTCGGAAGGTTTGAGGTTCCTCTTCCTCTCCCCCTTCCTCTTTGGTCGAATCCTCCCCCGGCACTTGGCCTCGCTTTCTTGCGTTGCCGAGGATTTCCAACATTGTTCACATTTCGCGGATCGTCGGGGTGGTGCCCTCCGGGTCATATCTCTGCCGCCCGTCTTGCCTCGTTCCGTTCGGCTACTCTCTTGCGGTGGTCATCATCGGACGAGATGTAATCTTCTAACTCCCGAAATAGTTCTTCAACCGTTTCGAGGCTTCTTTCTTGTGAGATGAGAGGCCGTTGGCCCCGGGGTGAGGCCCTTGATCAATGCCTTGATCGTTGTCTTGTCGTCGGCATCGGGGATCCGAGACCTCGTTGCATGAACCTTCTCACGAAGTTTCGCGGGGGTTCCCCGTCCTTCGTTTGCGTTATACGGATCCGAGGCTTCGGCCGTTGTGTCGTGGAACATCCGAAACGCTTGCATGAACTTTGTTTTGAGATCTACCCAGCTGTAGATCGAGTGTGGAGGCAGGAGTGAGTACCAATTCAGTACTGGTCCTTCGCAAGCTATGATGAAGGATTTGGCGAGTGCAACATCATCTCCTCCCGCTGAGTTCACGGCTGACTCGTATCTCATGAGGAATTGCCTGGAATTTCCGAAACCGTTATACTTGGGAAGAGAGACAGGCTTGAACTTCGGCGGCCAAGGTGCTGTTTGCAGCCCTATCGAGAGTGGTGATTCAGAATCCACGAAGTGTGAGATTCCGTTTCCCGCGAAGAAGTTTTCCTTCGGGGATTCTCTTGCGGGCGTGGGGTTCTGCTGTGGTGTTTCTTGCCATAGGGAGTCGTTCTCTTGCTCTTTCATTTCATCGATTTCTCTCTGTATCGCTTGTATCTGTTCCTTTGCTTTGTTTAGCTGCTCTAGTTTATCAGAGATTTTCCTCTTCGCCTGCAATTGAGCCGCGAACTTTTCTTTGTCTTTCTGCAACTGTTGTATCTTTTGGTGGACCATGGCTAGCTGTCTGTCTATGGCATCATCATCAGCATCAACATTCTCGTGCTCTTGCTGTTCAGTAGGTTGTTCTTGGATATGAGCTGTTTTTCTCGCTCTCGCCTTCATGAGGGCTTCGAGCTTCTCTTTTCGCCGCGCGGGTCCGTTACGTTCGAGGATTCTGGCACAAACGAAGTTTCATTTCCTTGTGTGGGAAGGCGATCATCCGGTTCGCCCGCACCGGAGCGTTCTTCTTGGATTTCTTTTGAGGTGGCATCGTGAGTTTCTTTTTCGGCTGAGACACGGTGGGCGCCAATGTTGGGGGGATACCCGAAAAATTCGGATAACTACCCAAACACGAGTGGAGTTCTCAACACGTTCAAGTACACAGTTAGAGCGCAAAGAGACAACGATGCTCTCTCGCAAGTAGCACAAGTCCCAAAAAAGTCTGAATCCGTTTACACGTGCCCTCGCGCCCCCTTTTATAGGGAGATGAAGGGACTTTTACATTCCGATACCACCCTTGGGGCTCGGAGAATATTCCTAATGTGAACACACACAAGAACGTCTTTTCACCCCTTACATATTTACAAGTCTGCCACTAGTTCACACTCTAAACCCGGACTTTTTGGGACTACAACTTTGACTTTGCTTCTCCCGTGATTCGTGGATGTCTTCGCCCAAAATCCCCGAATCAGGTCTTTAACCGATTCCCGAAATGACCTTGGCTTCTCCGCAGATTCGCGCGTATCCCAGCGCCTGAGTCCCGAACAGAGTCTTCACTGGACTCCCGAATTGGAAGATCTCCGAAATCCGAGCCGCCAACAGTTGAGGTTCCGGGCTTCCGCATGTTCATGACTCCACATCTTCGCCGAACCAAGTTTCCCGACCCCGCACGCCCGCGAACTCGAGACTTCGCGGTGTCTCGCAGTTCCCGCATTCGCGACCCCCCCCGCCCCTGAAAAACATACTTTGAGAATACCATTAGACTTCGACGTTTCGAGGGTGATGTATTTTCCTGAATTCCCCAACAGTCTGATTTTCCAAAATACGTTGGTCCGCTAAGGATAGACTAGACCGAGAGGCCCTAGAGGGAATTTTGGGTTCTTTCAGGTGGCTTAAATAACTTATGGTTTATTTTGCTAACCTCCAGCACATTACTTTATGTCAGACTTACATTCTCGCACAACCATACTAGTTCATCACGTTTTGCCATACGTGGTGGTACCACAGGAAAGTCCTGTGAGGGACTAGTGGGACCTATTCCAATGGGTGCCACGTCGCGTTTGAGTCTCGTCACGTTTTGCCATACGTGATGGTACCACGGGAAAGTCCGTGAGGGATGAGTGAGGCCTATTCCAATGGGCACTCACGTCGCGTCGAGTCTTAAATAGGACGCCGTCCATGCAGCGGCTTAACGCATGGATACCGTTTCTATAGTGAACGGTAATGAATGTGGACGCTTTCGTGACGTGCTGGCACGAAAGGTTCGTTTTCTGCAGGTACATAACAGCGCTTCGTTAGTTGTTAAGCAGTACCGTATAGCTCTCGACTACATATTATAGGGAGAGACGATTAAAAGCCTTGCCACCGGCACTAACTTTGATTTTTGGCTTGATTGCCATGTGAGGTCGAATAGGACGTCTTGCATGCATGATAAAAATCGAAACAACTAAAATAAACCCAAAAATCGAAATTACAGATGTTCTCTAAGGAACTTTATGTTAGTGTGTGCTTGTTATAAATTAGAATACCTCTCATACCTAGCCGTCATGCTGCCAAAATTTTGTGACAATTTTGTTTAACATGTGCTAGGTTAACTAAACCAAATTGTTAAAAGCAGTTGTTCCTCAACTAGTTACTTTGTAATAGCAAGTCTCAGTTCTAATTTGTTGGGTTGGTTCACTTTTCCTTTAGGCACATCCAAGTTAAGGACCCTCCATCTTGTTTCCTTGATCGTTGTTCAACCTTAAAATCCTAATTAAGAGTATTAAAGGATTAATTTAAAAGTTGGGAAATTTTTGAGGTTTCTGGGCTTTTGGTTATGAAATTTTCGTTCACAACTGCCAGAACTTCACCATTTGTCATGCCGTTCCCTTTTGAGATCTGACATGGGTTACCTTTGTGTACAGATGGATTTCCCCGTGTTTCACCAGTTCGACGCTGACGGTACGATCCGTACCAACGGGTTGCACTGGGAGGGTTTTCCGCGCTTGGCGTGGGAAGCACTCAGTGCCGTAGGCTACCTTACCCCGCCGACGTACGAGGTGAAGGAGTTTGAGCACTTTGGTGTTCCCCGCTGCAGGGTGATCGTGACTGTGCTGCCGCACCCTGACCACGCCCGACCGGTTTGACCCGAGTTTTATTTATCGGGGATTTATCACGCACGAGTCCGTGGAGTCGCCCGCCCTCGGAGTGCCGACGGACTTTTGTGACCACAACCCTACCGTGGTAGCTCTTTCCCCGTTTGGACCGTTTCCGCCGTGAGTCCTCACGACCCGGCCTTGGTTGGACCGTTTGGACCATCTACGGGAGTTACTGACCCTAGCAGAGCCATTGGATGTTACTCAGACACTTGCCCATTGCCTGAACGTGGTTTTCACACTCCAGGGGCTGCGTTTTAACACCGCAGCGATTATTGCACAGCGCTTAGAGGCATCTAGGCGCGATTGGGAGCGACTTTCGACAGCACACCGGCAGCTCGAACTTCACGCTTACCCCGTGTGCAGCAGGAGAACGACAGGCTGCGTACTAGGAGGTTCCAGTTGGAGCTCGAGCGAGGTGACAACCTCCAGAGGATCGTGGACCTAGAGACAGAGAATAATGCACTAGAGGAGGATGCCGACGCACACGAGATAGAGAGGCTGACCCTGCTGCAGAACATTGCTGATATGCAGCAGCAGGTGCAGGAGGCCGAGGTACAGGTGGCAGCCTTGCAGGCTATAGTGGCCTTACGACCATCGCCCCCGATGCGTGCACACCCGGAGGAGGAAGCGGGGCCGTGTCCGGTCCGGGATCGACGAGCCAGCCAGGACCACCGCTACCGACTCCCCCAGCTTCGCCTTCGTACAGTGGTGCTTCAGTGGGCAACTAGGTTGCCGATAGCATGGAGCAGCAGGATATCGATCTTATCGAGTTGTATTAGAGATGTTGGAGTAGTGTCTTGACAGCACGTCTTCGTGCCAAGCAACTATTGTATCATGTGTTGTCTTGATGTTTCAAAATCGAGTTGTAATGACGTTGAACCTTGTTCTATCATGTTGTAATAAGAATGCTTAAGCTTGTATGCTTTAAGTGAATTTCGTTGTCTTTCGAATTAAATTTTCTTGTGCTAAATACCATATCCTTGGATAATTTGTTGCGAATAATCACGTTTGTCAAAAGAATGCATTGTTTATCTCCTGAGACCGTAGGTAAAGCAAAGCATCTTTACGAACGTCACTCGTTGCCAGCATATAAGTGCTCGTTCGTATACCATCTTCCTTGGTATTCAGGATAACGACGATCGTTCAGAGGTGATTAGGAGCCATGCAGTTGAGCAATCACCGTCCTAACCATGTTAAGAGAAACGATTCTATAAATCTTGTGGCTATAGAATGTTGTGCTTGTTGCTGTACTCATTATTTACGTACTAATGGGATGTGATAATGCATGATCGTGCTTGTCATCATCTGGAAGTAAGCTTTCAGTTATCTCACTAATAACGCTCACTTTTCAGATGATGGGAACCACGTGCAGCTCTCCCAACGGTTTTGGAGTGAGTGGTAGTGGTGACTTGCCGCCACCCCCGCCCATGAACCCGACGGAGGCTTTCATGGCCACCCAGACCGAGGTGCTGCGCCAGATCTTGCAGACACACGGCGGATCGCCCGGCGGATGAACCGAGGGCCGCCACATGGGGCCAACCACGAGGGACCTAACCCGGGTCACCACGTATGCCCGGTTCATCGCCATGAAGCCGCCAACGTTCGCGAAAGCCGAAGACCCTCTGGAAGCCGAGGCTTGGGTCAAGGCCATAGAGGCGAAATTCTCTGCCTTTGTGCTGCCTTGCTCGGAGGAGAACAAAGCGAACTTCGCAGCCCTACAACTGCGAGGTGAAGCTTTGATGTGGTGGGACCATTTCAAGTCCATGCAGCGAAATCACGCTGTGACTTGGGAAGAATTCAAGCAAGCCTTCAAGAGTCACCACATCCCCAAGGGTCTGATGGACCGGAAGATGAGGGAACTGCTAGCCCTTCGTCAAGGATCCGACTCCGTGTACCGCTATGCTCAGAAGTTCAATAGCTTATGCCAGTACGGCGGGCATCATGTTGATACGGATGCCAAAAAGATGGAGAGGTTCCACGACGGACTTGATGGCAAGCTGTATGAGCGCCTAAATCTGCTCGAGCCCGCCAATTTCCATGAGCTCGTGAATAAAGCTATCTCGCAAGAAGATGCTATGAAGAAAGCCCATGGGGACAACAAGAGAGTGTCTGGTTTCACCCCAGGCAGCGGAACACACAAGAAGTTTCGCTTCGTGAAGAAGGAAGCTCCAGGCCCATCCCAGCAATCTTCAACTGGACGCTGGACGATGAAGCCATTCCAGGGAAAACCTGCCGGGAACTTCCAGTTCCACCGTGCTCAGCAGCAGACTCCGAAGCCTAATGCACCCCCTCGTGATGTTGGTGATCGCCGTTGCTACAACTGTGGCCAGCCAGGGCACTATATCAATGAGTGTCCCAAGCCCAGGCAGATCAAGTAAAACCCGCAGAACCAGAATACAGGAAACAAGCCGGCCACTCCGGCCAAGAAACCCATGGTGCAAGTGCGCCAGGGCAAGCTGAACTTCACTACCATGAGTGACATTCCCGCAGGAGCTCCAGTCCTCACGGGTACATTCTCTATCAATCACACTCCTGTCAAGGTCTTATTTGATTCGGGAGCCACCCATAGTTTCATAAATGAGAGTCTACTAGACAAATTGGGTCTAAGAGGAGTACCAACCAAATCTACTTATAAAATTACCACACCGGTGGAAACATCGCGTCTCGTTAGTGATTTTTGGAGTTCCCCTAAGACTAGGAAGTCGGGTCGTTCAATCTAATCTGATAGTCATCCAGTTAGGAAGCATGGATGTTATTTTGGGTATGGAATGGATGAATCAACATAAGGTGGTTCTAGATATATCAGATAGGGTCGTAGAGATCCACTCTCCTACGGTCGGGCACACTACCTTGTACCTACCTTTCCGGGACGGTACCGACTCTTGTGCCTATGCGGCCATTATCTCCTCCCTTGATGAGATTCCAGTAGTGTGTGAGTACCCGGATGTGTTTCCTGACGAGTTACCTGGTATGCCACCAGACAGAGATGTCGAGTTTGTAATCGAACTCCAACCCGGTACCGCACCCATTTCCAAAAGACCTTATCGCATGCCACCCAAAGAGTTAGCCGAGCTAAAAACCCAACTCCAAGAATTGCTAGATAAGGGTTACATTCGCCCGAGCTCTTCTCCTTGGGGTTGCCCTGCTCTCTTTGTCAAAAAGAAAGATGGTAGCTTGAGGATGTGCGTAGATTATCGACCGCTCAATGCAGTCACTATCAAAAACAAATACCCACTTCCTCGAATTGATGTTCTGTTTGATCAATTGGCTGGTGCCAAAGTCTTCTCTAAGATCGACCTTCGTTCTGGCTACCACCAAATCAAGATTCGACCATGCGACATTCCTAAAACCGCTTTTTCCACTCGTTACGGTCTTTACGAGTTCTTGGTCATGTCCTTCGGACTCACTAACGCGCTTGCCTATTTCATGTACCTCATGAACTCCGTATTCATGACAGAGCTCGACAAGTTTGTCGTGGTCTTTATCGATGATATCCTCATCTATTCTAAAAACGAGGCAGAACACGCCAACCATCTCCGAGTTGTCCTTCAGCGTTTATGAGATCATCAGCTTTATGCTAAATTCTCCAAATGCAAATTCTGGTTGAAAAGTGTCAAATTCTTGGGGCACACCATTTCTCACGATGGTATTTCCGTAGATCCTAGCAAAGTTCAGGAGGTAATGGGTTGGAAACCACCCAAATCTGTACATCAAATCCGCAGTTTCCTAGGATTGGCGGGATATTACCGTCGATTCATTCCTGACTTTTCTCGAATCGCAAAACCCATGACCGAATTACTCAAGAAGGGAGTGAAATTCGTGTGGAGTGAAGCATGTGAGAAAGCTTTTCACACCCTGAGACAACATCTAACTTCAGCCCTAGTGCTAGCTCAGCCCGATAACCCCAAGCCATTTGAAGTCTTCTGTGACGCATCAGGCACCGGTCTTGGCTGTGTCCTCATGCAAGAAGGCCGAGTCATTGCCTATGCTTCGCGAGCCCTTCGACCCCATGAACTCAACTATCCTACCCATGATCTTGAGTTAGCTGCCGTTGTTCATGCCCTCAAGATATGGAGACATTATCTAATGGGCAATCATTGCAATATCTTCACTGATCACAAGAGCCTCAAATATATCTTCACCCAGTCAGAGTTGAATATGAGGCAGAGAAGATGGCTTGAGTTGATCAAGGATTATGATCTAGAAGTGCACTATCATTCGGGCAAAGCAAATGTTGTTGCGGATGCTCTTAGCCGCAAGGATCATTGCAACCACCTAGAGTTGGTGCCAGTCAGCGAACCCCTGTGTGAGGAAATGAGAAAGCTCAGCCTAGAAGTGGTACCGCAGGGAATTCTTTATGCCTTGACGGCAGAATCCAGCCTTTATGACAGAATTGTCACTGCCCAGCGCAATGATGCGAATATCCAAAACATCAGGCAGAAACTAGTGGAAGGAGACCCGAAGTACACTTGTTTTTAGCAAGATCACCAAGGTGTGGTCTGGTTTGGAAAATGCCTAGTGGTCCCCGTTGACCCGGAAATCAAGAAGATCATTCTAGATGAAGCTCACAAGTCCAAATTCTCTATCCATCCCGGTAGTACCAAGATGTACCAAGATCTAAAGCAGAACTTTTGGTGGTCTAACATGAAGGTGGATGTAGCCAAGTATGTAGCCGAGTGCGATACTTGCCACCGGATGAAAGCAAGTCATCTGAAATCGGCAGGAGTACTCCAACCCCTGTCGATACCTATGTGGAAATGGGATGACATTAGTATGGATTTTATTGTAGGTTTACCCCTGACCCCTAGGAAGAAAGATTCTATTTGGGTAATCGTGGATAGACTCACCAAGACTGCTCACTTCATTGCTGTGCACACCACTTACTCCGTGCAACAGTATGCAGAGTTGTACGTGGACCATGTAGTTCGTCTGCATGGGATCCCAAAGACTATAATCTCTGATAGAGGAACTCAGTTTGTAGCCCGTTTTTGGGAGCAGTTGCATGAGTGTTTGGGAACCCAGCTACTCCGTAGTTCCAGTTATCAACCACAGACAGATGGCCAGACGGAGAGGATAAACCAGATCCTAGAGGACATGCTGAGAGCAAGCATCTTGCACTTTGACAGAAGTTGGGACGAGTGCTTGTCCTTAGCAGAATTCTCCTACAATAACAGCTATCAGGCCAGCTTGAAAATGGCACCGTTCGATGCTTTATACGGACGCAGATGCCGCACCCCACTGAATTGGTCAGAGGCCGGAGAAAGAACACTCTTTGGACCAGAGTTAGTAAAGGAGGCCGAAGAGAAGGTACAATTGATAAGAGAAAATTTGAAGATGACCCAGATGAGACAAAAGAGTTATCATGACAAGGGAACCGCACCTCGACACTTTGAAGTGGGAGATCATGTATATTTGAAGGTATCCCCCACCAAAGGTGTGCAAAGGTTCGGAGTCAAACGAAAGTTAGCCCCGCGCTACATTGGACCCTATGAAGTAATAGAAGTATGTGGACCCGTGGCCTACCGTATCCAATTGCCAGAACGGTTTTCCTCGGTTCACAATGTATTTCATGTAACTCAGTTGAAGAAAGGAATGCCTGTTCCGGAAAATGAGATCATCACAGAAGCTAATGCTTGGATCGAGCCGGATTTCTCGCTCGTCGAGCATCCCTTAAAGGTACTAGATCAAAAAGAGCGAAAGACCCGGAGGCAAACCGTGCGAATGTACAAGATCCAATGGAGCCATCACACGGAAGAAGAAGCCACGTGGGAAACGGAGGATTATCTCAACACCAAGTATCCGGGCTTCCTCCAATCCCGAAACAGTGAGTCCTTTTCCCCATCTCTTCGTTGTCAAGTCGAATCTTGGGACGAGATTCCTCTAAGGGGGGTAGGCTGTGACGCCCCAGGTTTTTAATTACCGTCATTAACGCTAACGACACGATTAGCCGGTCAAAGGGTCAACCCTAGGTCAACCTGGGCCCTCACCCATGAAAACTCCCTAACATACCCCTAAGTGACCCTAGTGAATAGTAAAACACTTGTGAGGGCAACCCTTGGTCAAAGGGTGGGTCAAACCCCCTTGCCACCCAGTGTTCACCGGTGTCTGCTGGAACTTTTGCCGCGTTCTCCAAAATTCACCTAAACACTTAAAATTCTACCTTTGGGAAAGTTGTAGATCTTGTTGAGGGACACAACTTTCATGTAGAGTGGCATTGCTGATTTGGAGGGGAAAATTGTGAAAAAGCCCTTGCAAGCCAGAGATCACTGTTGGCAAGTACATGCTGACATCAAAGTTGGCACTTCCACAGATTCAAATCTAGACAACAAAACCCTATACAGTCTTTGTAAAAGTTGAAGCTGGTACCTAGATCTACAACTTTGGTATTCATCACTTGGTCCAGTTCTGTTGAAAAATTTTGAGAAAAATCGAGTCAAAGCATACACCAGTAGCACGGCCAGAGCCAGAGCGCGCCGCGCGCGACGTCGTGCGCGTCCCGTGCGCCGCCGTCGCCGCCCGCCGCCGGCCTTGCCCCGGCGCCCGTGCCCGCGCCGCCCGAGACCTCGACGTCCGCGTCACACCGCGTCCCGATGCCCCGCGACCCGATGCGCTCCGTCCCGAGGCGCCTTGGCGTCCGCGCGCGCCGTACGCGCGCGCGCGCCGCCGACCGGCGGTCCGTCGGCGGCGTCGCCGCCGTACGCGCGCGTCTCGACGCGCGCGTAGCACGGCCGCATCTTCCGCCGTCACCGGTGCGTCACCCACGGGCCGCCCGAGCCGGGTATAAAGCCCCCTTCGCTCCCCTCCGCGCGCCACCCGAGCGCCCCGCCGCCATTGCCGCCGCCGCCGGCTGCAGAGCTCACCGCTCGCGCTCGCCGCCGTCCAAGCCCTTAGATAGCCTCCATAGCTCCCGAGTGCAAGCTCACGTGCATGCTTGTTTGCGCCAATTTGGCCTCCACGCCGCAAGGACACCGAGCCGCCCCAAGCGCCGCCGCCGGCCGCCGCCGTGCGCCGTCGCCGGAGCAAGCTCCACCCTCGCCACCACCACCAATCGGACCGTGGTGAGCCCAATCGCATCCCTGTGCCGCTTGTTGTCATGGTCGGGCCCCACATCGCCGCCGGCGAGCCCTCCCGCCGCCGCCGAGGGCATGGATGTGAATCCAGGGGCATATTTGCAAGGAATCGTAACTTAGTTTATTTGCAGATCAGTCCATAGTCTTAGAAAATCCCTAGAAATTCACAGAAAATTCCAAAAATTCTCAAACAAATTTTGTAGATCTCAGGATGTTAAACCGCACCTACTTGATGTACACTTGTGGCTAGATTCAAAGTAGTTTTGGCAGAAAAATTACAAATGTGTTATGAATGAATCTATCATAACTTGAAAAATATAGCTTCTCTGTAGTTGAGCTTTGGATATATTGTGAGTTAGGATGAGACTAGATGCTGTGCCAAAAATTGCACAAAGTTATCATGTGAATCTTTTATAAAAATGCTTTTCCATCTCTGGCAGAACTGCATAGATGATTTTTCATGTTAAGTATATTCATGTTCTGGAGCCCAACATGTGCACACTGTCTTGTGGTGTCAAAAGGCACATCTTGTGAATTAATCATGAATTTAGGAGTAACAGAAATAATTATTCTTGTTTAATGCATGTTTTCCTTTGTAAATTAATAAACCAAATTCAGTAGAGGTTCCATGTGAACATGTTAGCTTTTTAGACTTGTTTAGGACCAGAGAGCATCCACCAGAAAGTTTGGGTAATTTTGATGCTTATTTATTTTTATTTGCATTTAAGTTGAATCACTAGATAACCTTTGTTATTTTCAATAATATTTAAATTCCTAGCATCCAACACTTACATGTGGGCCCAATGGACCAGGATAGGTACTGTTAGGCCTAAGAAACACTCATTTGATTTTTGGTAATTTAATTGTTTAAATAATGGCTTAAATGCCCTTTTAATATTAAAGGGAAATTAAAATAAAGAGAAATCCTTAATTAAATCCTTTTTCTTTTTGGTAATAGTACTTAATACAAATAAAAGAAATTTAATTAACATTACTGATTAGAAATTTAATTCATAAATAAAAGATATTAAGTACACCTTTGTTGATAAAGATAAAAAGGAAATGAAGCTTTCACATGAAATGATAATCTTAAATAAAAACCTTTATTCAAATAAGGAATAAAAGAGTAATCCATGTACAACCAATAACCTTCCTAAAAGAGAAACCTTAGATAGATGCTTGTTAAGGTGAATATGACCAACTAGAGTTGGATAAGACAACAAACTATCACATCACCTAAAGTGCATTGCATTCCGTGTAGATCTTCCGGACGGAGACTACTCCCTGGTCCCGGAAACCGAGGAAGGCGGAGCAGAAGGTTCTCTGCAGTACGTGGACGGACTCGACACCGAGGGTGCCCAAGCTAACCTAGTCGACGAAGGCAAGCTCCGGTGCATCTAACCCAGTTTTAAAGTTCTTTATTCAATTATCTATGAATGATTGTGCATTTACGTTCAGGAGTTGAATGAAACCCTAGATGCATGATCCATAGGTACCTTTGGTCTCTACTAGTATGATAGGTCGATAGCTGCTAAGCTATAGGACCGTTATAAGTCGAGTGATGACCTCACTCGCGAGAATAGGTTACTAGATAGGAATCATACTATATCCTTAAATGGATTGCTCACGTGGTAAGAGCATGGGATCTAGGCTCCGGTCCAGTGGTTATGTGGGTTAAGTCTTTGAACGTACCAATCATATGCCGGGTATGGGACCGGTAAGCTTAGTACCATAATGAGGCGGCGAGGGATCTTACTATTACTACTCTTGGGATTCGCTCTCACGGCTAGCTACGGTGGTGTATGGTGACTCCGGGTATCTCGCGGGGTATGCGGATAGCCGCACCAAAGACCGTAAGATTCGATCCCAACCCGAGGATTTATGGGGACGGCCTGGGGAGTTGTCCTCGCGGGGGCAGCCGACCGTGTGTTTGGGTCCACCTTGCAAGGTTTTTAATCAATCGATTGTCGGCCTCTCACCGTTATCCGAGACTACTTACTCCACTAGTCATGTGATCCCTAATGATGGAAGTTGATGAACTTTATGCTTGATTAATTGTATTGTACAACTTTGTTTGTACTAGTTGGCTAATGTAGTAAAGATTAAACCTACTAGAACTTGTGCTAAAATCTTGAAAGTAAGGACCTACTCTTTGTTACTTTTTAGCAAAAGCAACCCAGTAGCCAAAAAGCCTTTCATGGTCTAGAATTGGTGAAGTAGATATCACCGACGGGTAAGACTTGCTGAGTATTAGTATACTCAGCCTTGCTATAATGTGTTGATCCAGGTAATGCCTTCAGTGATGTGTGGCCCGGTGAGATCCCGCCCGGCTGGGAGCTGGAGTGGGTGGAGGACGACTACTGAAGCATCATGGATGGCCTCCCGTGGTGACTTCGCTGCCGCTAGTTAAATTCCGCTGTCTTTTCAAAACTCTGAACTATTCTGTCATGTCAAAAACTATGGTTTGTAATAATTAAACCCTTCGGGGTACGAATTTTGATTTGAATGTTGATGTATCTCTGGACTCGCCTTCGAGTGAGTTTTAATGCATATATCGATCCTTGTGCTATTCAAGTGATTTACCGGGCGTTAACCCGGCGACTTACGACAGGATGGTACCTTATTATTGCTTAAATGACCAAAGTGGATCGGTCTTAGGCGATAGTACGGTACTTTCCTGGGCGGGTTGTCACACACTGGCTGCTCCGTCCGCCACATGTTGCCACCCCTAGCCCATGTCGTGCCCATGCCGCGGTCTACTGCCTTGGAGCGCAAGGGAAACACCTTCACCACCGCCTTGTGCCCACTATAAAGGTCCCTCGGTCTCTTGCCTCGCGCGACGCCGAGTCGGCCGCCAACCCGCCGGCATACCCAACCGCAGCGGCCAGAGAACCACCGCACCGCGGTACCCCCTTGCCAGTGGCGTCCCGACCCCAACTCGAGCCACAAGTCGGTCGCGTGTGACTCCCTTGGCCTGCTCCTCCCCTTCCCCGACCCTCTCCGGCGAGTTCCTCGCCGGAATCGCTCTGGCCGCGCCGCCCCTTGGTCCCCGGGAACGACATTGCAAAGCCACAGGAGATTCCCAGGGGTTTTGTGCAAAAACGAGGGTATGGTTGTTGGCTTTTAAGTCTTCCAGGGGCCTGGATGTAATTAGGATCTTCACCCCCTTTTGTGTTTCAGCTGAACCTTGTAAACTCGATTAAAAATCGTAGAAAAATCCAAAAATAGCAAACTCAATTTTGCTGTACTCAGTATAACAATAACTACAACTTTCTCCAAATATGTATATACTTTTGAGCTACAGCTTTTGCTTGAAAATAGAATTGTAAAATACCTAGATTTGTGTTTCTGCAAAATCCACACAAGCTCTTGAGCTGTATTTTGGATATGTTGTGGCAACTAGCATGTTTCGGTTCTGTGCCAAAAATTGCACAACGTTACTGAAGGGATTATTTTAAATAAATTATCTTGTTATATTGATAAATCTGCCTAGCTGATTTTTGTAGCTTAAAATATAATTATTTTTTATCCCAACTTCTGGATATCATCTTGCAATGTTGAAATGCACCTCTGGTGAATTTACCATGATTTTATATCTGTTAGAAATATTATTTCCTCATTTATGCTTGTTTTTAATCATAACTATGTGTAGCAAGATCCATGAAGGCTATAGGTGTGTTGATTGGCTCTTTAGGCTTGTTTTGGACCAAATCATGTGTGAGAGAAAATTTGGATTCATTTCTGTTATATTTATTTTGTTATGTATTAATCCTCTACTTGCTAGCTAGAAATGCTTTTATTTTTGTGCATCTAAAATTCAGCGGTGCAAAAGCTAGTTACTTGCTGTCCAAGGGAGTGTTCCTGGTCATTAGGACCAGTGGGCACCGTTGGGCAAGTTTGAGATGTGTTTGGTTGATTAAAAAGTTGCAAACTAGATTAATCTAGTAAAGGAAAAATAGGAAAAATGCCTCCTTTTGTGCATAAGTGAAATAAATGAGTTAGGAAAGTAAAATAGTGGAATAAAAGTAAATTCCTTGCTGTTTGTATTTAAATTAAATATTCTCTAATAGATGTGCACACAATCACCTTAAAGAGAAGGCTAAATAAGCTTTTTGATTATCTTTAAAAGGAGAAATGCTTAAATACTTTTCTTAAGGTGAATATGACCAACCTTATACTCTTTGTTGCTGTTTGGTACTGTTTTTGAATTAAATTAAAATAATTGCACTCCTAATCACTAGATTGCATTCCTCGTGTACAAGTCCCCGACGGTAGCTATACGCTTGTGCCGGCTGACGAGGACGAGGGAGCAGGAGGAGACGTGCACTACGTGACCGTAGAGCAAGACCCGGGCCAAAGTCCGGAAGTTTGTGTGTCTGCTTGTGCTGATGAAGGCAAGCCCCGGTTTATTCATTAACCCATGTGTTTCTTTAAACTTCTGAATTTACTTCTTGCTATCTTATGTGCATTTACGTTCACGAGTTGAAATGAAACCCTAGTTGCATGATCCATAAGTACCTATGTTCTTTTACTAGCATGTTAGGTCGCCAGTTGCTATGCTTTAAGGATCCGGTACAAGTCGAGTGATGTTCGTCACTCGTGAGAATATGATCTCCTTTATGGAATCACTATATGTTTAAATGGATTGCTCATGTGGTAAGAGCATGGGATTTGGGCTCCGGTCCAATGGCTTCATTGGCTAAGTGTTTGAAAGTACTAAACACTTGTCGGAAATGGGTACGATAAGCCTAGTACCTAAATGAGGCGGTACGGGGTTTTACTATCACTACTCTTGGGGTTGCGACCCCGGGCTCGCCACCCGAGTACATGCGTGAGGCTGGGTGACCTTAGTGGCGTAGCCCAGATAAACCTTGTACTTAAGACTGTGAGCTATTATCCCCAAACCGAAGAATGACGGGAACCGCCTGGTTGGTGAACTCTTAGTGAGGACACCTCCCGTGTGTTTAGGTCCACCTTGCAAGGTTATGAATCAATCGATTGTCGGCCTCTCACCGTCATCTGAGACTACTTACCCGACTGGCCATGATATCCCTTTAAGATGGAACTTTGTGAAGATTATTAATTTGATTAATTGTTTGTACAACTTTGGTTGCAATAGTTGCTGATTTAGTAATGATTACTTCTACTAGAACTTGAGCTAAAATGTGAAAGTAAGGATTCACTATTTAGCAGCTTTTTCGCAAACAAATCCCACAAGCCAAAAGCCTTGCATGACTAGAGGTAAAGTCTTTCTTTTAGACGGGTAAGTCTTGCTGAGTATTAGTATACTCAGCCTTGCTTTATAAATGTTGTTTCCAGGTAATGCACGTGATGTGTGGCCCGGAGAACTTCCACCCGGCTGGGAGCTGGAATGGGTGGATGACGAAGAGTGATTGCATCATCGACAGGCCTCCTATGATGTGATCGTATCGTTTAGTTATCTTCCGCTGTTTTTAATAAACTCTGAACCATTTACTTTCATGTCAAAGAACTATGTTTGTAATAATGAACCCTACGGGGATGTGATGGTTAATTTGTAAGGCACTCTGGACTCTCCTTCGATGGGGTTTTAATGCATACGTTCGATCCTCTCTGTGATGTCAAGTGATTCACCGGGCGTTGACCCGGCAACGCTCAATGGGATGATTCTTTATTATCGCTTAATGACCAAATGGAGTGGTTTAGGCGATAGTACGGAATTATCTCGGGTGGGGTTGTCACACCAACCTAGAGAGATTGGATGGAGCTCTTGTTGAAGTTCCAAACAAAGAAGAAATAGCTAAGTTGAATCTCATAAAAAGCATCTTTAAATCACAGCTTGCCAGCCAACTCCGAAGACGCCCACCTTTTGGAGCCACCGTTCTGTCACAACGCACTCATATTCGTGCGGGATAGCCTAGGGCGAGTCCAATGGACAAGTTGAAACCTCTTGGAAGGTCAGGCATGCACCTCTAGCCACCATGGCTACAAGAACACCCTCTATGATCTATCTCGATAATAGATCTTATAGTAAGAAAAGCCAATTGAAATCAAAGTCGTAGAAGAAGCACTTGATCGCTACAAATTGGATTGCAATCTGATAATTCAACATAATACATGATACATGAACAAGATCACCACCGGGATCCTACCTTGATCTTGCTCCTAGCTCCTGGAACTCTGACGTGGTCTTCCTTGCAAGGTTCCCACGTCGGCTAGGGAAACCCTAGACAACTAGCTCGACCCTCTCCTCTCCGGAATGGTGTCCCTCTCTTCTCTGCTCCACGGCGGCGAATGATGAATGAGTTGATGCGTGGCTCTTGGATAAGAGTCTATAAATAGTCTGAGAGGTGGCTAGGTCAAAGGGGGTGACGAATGGACCCAGAAATGGGTAGGGCCGGCCAGCCTGGGCCCATTCTGGCCCATCTCATAGCCGCTTTCCTCGGTGATGCTTCTCGTGTCTTCTAGAAGTTTCTACCTTCTGCATGTGGGCCCTTGACGTTAGTTTCTCCGCGGTTTAGATGAAGCTCCTTGTCCTGCAAGATTCAACATTTTTTGTGTAGGTCCTCAGAGTTTTCCGTCTTCACGGGTTGGTCCTTGGGCTTCTTGGAGTCATATTCACTTCATTGCTTGACTTGTACCGGGCTTCAAGGTCTTGTCACGAGGTGCTTGATGAACTTTACCCGAAAGTCTTGCTTTAAACGCTAAATTCCTGCATAAACAACAAACTCCAAAACCAACATGCACGAACGAACTTGTTATATCCACGGGGTTAGTACCAATGGAAAAGATATAAAATTCATGCCAACACCGAAGGTAAACTCATGGCTAGGTTGAAGGAAATTCACTGTCGACACCACCGCCGCCGCTGCCGGAGTGAGGTGCAATGGAGGAGCTGGAGCCTCGGCCCTTCTTCCTTTTGGGAAAGCGGGAGCCGCCACTGCCACTAGATCCGCTGGATCTGGCGCCCGAGTCTCTGGAGCCACTGGGAGGAGTACCAGAGCCCGCGGGAGATCCAGTGGAGGAAGCGTTGGTGGAGGAGTCAGAGTTGCAGGCAAGGAAGGCTTGGGCAGCGTCTGCCTTGGCGTCGTGGGAGTTGGAGGCTTCCTCCAAAAGCAGGTACGACATGGCGCTTCTGAAGGTGTGAGGTGGGGATTTGGCTTTGATGACGGGCTTGAGGTGTTTGTACGTGGGGCTAAGGCCGTGGAGGAGATTGAGAACTTGGCTTGGTTCCGAGACAGGGTGACCGACATTCCGGAGCTGATAGGCGAGGCATTTCAGCTTGGTGCAATAATCGTGAATGGAGAGATTACCTTGCTGCACACTCCGGAACTCAGCTTCCAGGAGCACGGCGCGCTCAAGCTTGTTGTCGCGGAAGTGGCCCTCGACATCGGACCAGAGGGAGAAGGTGGTGATGCGTGGTTTGTGAACGAGGTCGAATACGTTGGTGGAAATGGTTGTGTAGATCCAGTTGACAATGCAACTGTCGATTTGGCGCCACTCGACATCGTGTTGAGCGAGCGGTGTTGGCGAACGGACGTGGTTCTCAAGCCCGAATTTGTCAAGCACTGAATCGAAATAGCAGCGCCACTGGTTGTAGTTGGTGGTGGCGTAATCCAGGACGACGGGGATGTGGTTGCGGATGTTCACGGTCTGGCTGACAGAGGCCGCCCCTGGTTGAGGTGGTGCGCCGTCTTCATAGTCGCCAGCGCTGGAGGAAGAGGAGTGGCTGGTGAGTGAGCCATGGCGGCGGACTCAGAAGAAACAGAGGAGGCAGGGGAGGTGGTGGCAAAGGAATTTTGGAAGAAGGATCTTGCGGTGTCTAATACCATGTAGAGAAGAACCAGCAGCTCTATTCATCACCATAGTACAACTTATATACACTTGTTCAGGTAACTAATGGAGCTATTCTTCAGGAGCCGCCGTAGCGCCTGTGAGGCGCGGGCGCGGGCGGAGCGTGCGCGGCGTGGCGACCGCGCAAGTGGGTGCACTGGCTGTTGGCCGTGCGGGCTGGGGCCTGGGAGCGCGTTGTGTGCTGGAGAGCGCAGAAGAGGATACTTCAACACCCAACCGTGTGCCAGCCCCTAGCAGACGACCTGCTGCCCCTAGCTTGGCATGTCGACGGCCCTGCCCTGGCAGTAGTGACGCCGATACCACACGGGAGGAGAAGATGAGAGGAAAAATAAGACGGGGATTCCGTGACACTGAAAATAATCATCAGTACTAAGCAATTACGATTCAGTTTCAATTGCTTTTCCTATGCTGATATCATCTGATGTTTGGAATGGAGGAATGGAGCTCCCCATTCCAGAGGAAAGGTTTGGCTTCCCTCACAAAACTCAAGCTTGTGCGAGTGTGTCCCAGTTCGAAAGCCGCCGCTGCAACCGCCATCAGCCGTACGGGAGCCATCCCGCTGCTATTCGTCCTCCTCAAGACCAACAGCGCACGCAGGAAGAAGACGGCACTCTACGCGCTCTGCAGCGGCTCCGAGAATCATGTTCATTTTGGCCAACTAAAAGTTCCCGCAGCAACGCGCGGGGTATCACCCAGTTGACAAGTGTTTTTCGTAACATGGCCCCGTTCGATGTAGTCGCAACCAAATGTTAAATTTGGATTCAAACGAATATGTGTACTACACATGGCAACAAGAGTCACTGGCTCGCAGCTACAAAGAAAAAACACTATATTTGATGGTCTATAACAATCTATCATTTTGAAAGGCGCGGGAAAATTTCATCATGGTTAAAGTAGCGGTGATAATTGCCTCTAAAAGGCTGCACTAGCACTACTATATGGTTTCCACGTCAAATAGCATAGCTACAAACTTTGCTGCAGTCCTTGAGGTCGTAGTCATCAATTGAGTCACCAGGAAGCCTTATGTTCTTGATGTTCGAGCACTTGGCGAGCATAGTCCCAACAATCACTACGGGAACCCGGTCTTTGCCGTGCGTTTCGGGCGCGGGGCAAAGATTAAGAAACGCACAGCAAAGCCTTTGCCGTACGTTTTCTCTAAAACGCACAGCAAAGGCCGCACGACAGATTATTGCATGGCAAAGTCCCTTTGCCATGCGCTTTTTACCGCACGAACGGCGAAAGCCCTTTACCGTGCATCAAAGGCAGCGCAGGGCAAAAAAGAGGGATGACGGCGTGGCCAACACGGACGGCCGTTCACCAACTTTGTTGTGCGCCTCCCTCTACGACGCACGGCAATATTTTGATAGAAAAGTAAAAAAATACATCCCAAAGCCACCGGACCGCCACCACCACCACACGCCAGCCGGGGCCCGCCAGGCCACCTCTGCGCCGCCAGGCGCAACGCGCCTGGGGAGGAGGCCGCCGCATCCTCTGCCGCATCTGACCTTCCCCGTCGCAGCCATCACCTATCAGAGAGGGAGGTGTCAGAGAAAGAGAGAGAGGGAGGGAAGGAGGGAGGGAGAGGGAGAGCACATCGATGTTGCCATCGTAGAAGAGATGGCTGCCGTGACCTCGTCCGCCAGTGCCACCATAGTCGAATCTGGCACCTACGCCACTGGATATTGGAGGTCGGGCAGCATTTGGAGCTCCACCGCAGCCAGGAGTTCCGGCCTCCACCGCGGGCCAGGAGCTCCGGCCTCCACCGCGGCCAGGTGGTCTGGCCTCTGCTGCGGCCCAGGAGCTTCGGCCTCCGGCGCCGGCGGGAGCTCCGACCCCCTCCGTCGGCGCCACCACGGCCAGATCCGGCACCTCCGCCGTCGGATCTTGGAGGACGGGTGCCGCTGGATCTTGGAGGACGGGCACCGTCGGGGGTTCCAACCTCCCGCCACGGCCAGGAGCTCCGGCCTCCGTCGTGGCCAAGAGAGGAGGGGAGGTAGGGTTCCGGTGGAAAGGAGGGGAGGTAGGAGCGTCGGCGGGAGGGAGAGGATCAGGTTGGGGCCGGTGCAGAGGAGGGTGTGTGCGGCGGCAAGAGAGGGAGGGCGGGGTAGGGGTAGGGTTTGGAGAAGCTTTTATACTAGGGGGAGCGGGTGGATGATTTTGGCCACCGGATGGAATCCGATGGCCGGTGGAGTTCGGCCGGTTTTTTCTTTTATTTTGGGCCAGTGGGATAGGATGGGCCGGCGGTGGAGTTGGGCCTGCAGGACAAGTTTGTCGTGCGCCATTTGTAAAATGCACGTCAAAGCTATTTCTTTGCCATGCATTTCGAAAAAGCGCACGACAAAGGCATTCTTCATAAAATCTAAATGTTACTTATAAAAACACTAAAATTATCAAATTACTTCGTAAAAACACCAAACTTTTGCATAGAACAACTTATATTATCTATTGCCTAAAGAAAAGAAATTCAAATTCAAATTCAAATTTGATTGTCGCTTTTCATTCAAACCTAACCATCTACTTCTGAACTCTCTGAAACTTCTTCGGAGATGTTTCGATTTGTAAGCACCGTACATGACAAAATATTCAAAACTTGTTCAAATTTTTACTACAGCCTTCACATATGATATCATGAACCTTTGACGAATCTTATAATTTTCATATTTTGTTTGCATTTTTAGAATTTTTAAATCATTTGGACACACAATCATGGTTGTGTTTCCTAGTCAAGATGTTCAAAATTTCTTTTGATTTCATGGAAAAGGTCTTAAATTGGGCTAAATAACGTGAATATTATTTTTTTCATTCATTTTATTCTATTATTTGAATCACTTGTAGTTGAAATTTGGCCTCTTTGAAAAAATGCTTCAAATACAATTAATTAGTTAGTTAAATATAGCAAATTAATATAAAAATCATACAAATTTTACCATGAAGTATCACATGATGTATGTATAGGGTACAAAAAATTAAAAGTGAGAAGAATTTATTTTTTGGGTTGTTGAATTTGGGGCTTAGTAGGACATATAAATGGAAAAAAAAACTTTGTCGTGCGCCATGCCAAAATGCACGGCAAAGATACCTCTTTGTCGTGTGTTTTTGGAAAAATGCACGAAAAAGGCACTTCGCCTCCACTTGCTTGTTAACAGCCGGTGGGAGAAAAATGTTTGTTGTGTGCTAAGAAATAAAACGCACGACAAAAAGATCTTCGTTGTGCGTTTCTTCCTGGTGCACGCCAAAGAGTTTGTTTGCCGTGCATTTTTCTGTCATGTGCCCTATAAAAACGCACGGCAAATAATCTCTTTGCCGTGCGCCCGAAATAAAACGCACGGCAAAGAATTTGACACACTACAAATGTAGGTTTTCCCGTAGTGAATCCTGACATCACAACGGCTAATGCAAGGGACTCCGGTTGGGGGCAGTTATCTAATATGGGTTTTAGACCCTTGCTTGAGAGAGTATTGCCGAAAAGCTGGAGGGAGCGTAACTGATGCATCATAGATGCAATGCCTGGCAAATCATTGTCCATGCCGATCGCTTTTCGAACATCGGGATGATGTTTGTTCAGTCTGAAGTGCTTGTGCTGTTTGCATACATCACCGACAACGTCATAAGATGAAGAACCGCCAACATTGTCGAATAGTGACAGCTCGAGATCCTCGAGCAGAGGGAGCTCCTGCACTGCCTCTGCAAATCCTGCTTCATCTGTCAAGCAACAACTAAAGAGCAACTCTAATAGTTTGAGAAACCAACTTGACATCATCTAATTTTGGCAAAACGAGAAAAATTGATCCTCAACAGTTTGATAGACAAACTAGGCAAAAAATAGAAACTTGGCAAAACTCACCTCCCCAAGCGCATATATACGCGCGTGGATCGTGGTTGCCATCAGCGTTTCCCTGTAGGTGGGAGGGTCTCTCAGGATTCTTGATGGAAGTTAGATCTGGGTTTGGCAAGTGAATTATGCCAAACTGTTAGAGATGAACTCTTTTTTTACTTGGCATGTCTTTTTAGAAGTTGGCAAAATACAAGATTTGTCAAGTAAAATTTGGCAAACTCTTGGAGATGCTATCATCAAATAAAATATTTTGAGATGACTTTAAAGTTTAGTCTCGAGATAATATATTACACTGACGTCCTAACAACCCATGAGCCACAATACCCCTCCTGAAAATCCGATCACCAAAAACTAAGCTGGTGGGGTTAAGACTGCCCTACGGTTTTCACTAAGAGTAAGAACCAAATATCGGCTCAGAAAACCTTCGAACCCAGCTTTACCGGTAGAGCTGTCATAAAAGCTCAAGGCTCATGAGCTAACTCAGGTCATTTATAGATTAGGCTCAGTTCAGCTCGGCTCGATCTTTAAACGAGCCGAGCCGAGCCTCAATTTCCGCTCGTTTTCTTAATGAGCCCGCTCGTAGCTGGTTGGGCTCCATACAGATTTGTTATGAATAGAGTTGTATTACTATTATTTGGTTAAATAATCTTATTATTCAACGTTTTAAGTCAAATCTAGTACTAATTAAGTCTATTGTGAAGACTTAAACATCTATTTATCCTATTTTATTGACTAATGTTACATGTTTTTATAATATAATCATAATTTTGATTAATATTATTTTTAATCATAGCTAATGTTCAATAATATTAGGCTTGTGAGCCTAATGAGCCGG
Organism: Cenchrus americanus; assembly: GCA_947561735.1. Lineage (NCBI taxonomy): Eukaryota > Viridiplantae > Streptophyta > Magnoliopsida > Poales > Poaceae > Cenchrus > Cenchrus americanus. Next base: position 69,780,216 of record OX387242.1, read on the forward strand.
CTCGAACTTTCAAATGAACCGAGCCGAACTCGATTTTTAGCACAACGAGCCTAGCTCGTTATCAAACAAGGTGTAACGAGTCGAGCCTTAACGAGCTGAGATGGCTCGTCAGCTACCCCTCACATGATCCAAATGATCAAAATAATCCAATTGATGATGTGCTGCTATATTTTGTCACAATGTATTACTTCATCATTGTGCTGCAACACATGGTGCCATAGAACCACAAGCTATAAAATTAGTATCAAAGAGTTACTTTAGTTTTCAGCGACCACAGCAGGAATTTATACTGGCTTTAAACTAACGTCATTGTTGGATAAACTACTTCATTCCAACACCATTCCCTGAGGTGCTAAAAAAAATCTTTGACATTTTGGTACCTCATTTGAGATAAGTAAAACCGACATTGTTCTATTTCAAGATGTTTGTTTTCAGGATTACTGATCACAGTTGTGGCAAAGAATAAGTATTTCCTATTGACATGATTGTAATATGAACATTGGAAGATAAGGGAAAGCGTGACCAACATCTGTTTGTGCATCAATTCATAAATAATCGGACCAGGATATCTTTAGCATTGGCATCATTGTTGAGCTCAAAGATATGCTAATATTTATGTTTTCCAGCCCCGATTTCAGTTCCGTACTATCATTTGGATACAAACACATCATTATTGACTTACCAATGTCACATATATGCCTGCGGACTACAAGGATTCTTCATAAACATTTAATTTTTCTTCCAAGATATGATATCAATGCATTATCCTCAGTTGATGATTAATTCTTTGACATTAATTCATATAATAATTAGACATGAGTTCTCCTATGCTATAAATAGAACTGCCTAGGGCAAGTGGTTGTACAAAATTAAGGATCATATTATTCACAAATTGCAGACAAGCAACAAGCATATAGTAGCTAGCAACACATGGTTCTCGTACCATCAAAGACCAAACTAGTACAGGATGGTCACCAAAGGAACCCTTCAGCTCGTCGTCTTTGTTTTAGGTTTCAGCATGTTTACGACGCATAAAACATGTGCGGAGCAGGAATGCTATCAAGATAAAATCAAAGTGAAGAACGATTGCAAGAAAACCATCACAAAGCAAGGCCGCTACATTGCTCCAAGCCCATTGTGTTGTCATGTTGTCGAAGCATCTGACATGGCTTGCATATGTCGTATACTCTTGCCTGAAGACGAGGATGAGATAAGCCCAAAGAAGCTTGTTCGTCTGGCAAAAGATTGCGAAAAACCGGTGCCTCTGGGAAGTAAATGTGGAAGTAAGTAGCCAATGCTATCGGTCCTTTTCTATACATATTTTAAAAAATATGACATATTATTACATCATTGTTGAGTCTATGTTAAAAACTATTATAAATGTGGCATAATTTGTGTTTTTTAGGTATTACTGCGGAACTCAAGCGCGCGTCCGCTTCATGAAATTAAGACGAGAAACAAACGAAGAGCAATGAACGCAAATCCCATGTAATATATGTATTGGTGGGTTCCATATACTATATACATGCTGAACAACAGGAACATAAGTGTCACGATAACTTTATACGCTTGATACCTTTCTTGTTTCTGCATACAGTAAGGTATATTACCGGTTAAAAATATGGTATTGGAGACTGCACCAAACCAAACTGTGTGACTTAAATGATGAAATAGTGGAGTAACCACTAGCCAAGATCTAGGCGTCGCGCTGATGGTAAGTTTACCTAATTTCAGTTGTTTCCGGCCAGTCCCGGGTAGCATACATATATAAGGGAGCGTATCGGGTGCAAAATAGCATACCTGTGCAAACTATGGAAACTTTGATCTGGACTGTCGGATCTCCATCCAATGGCCCGGGAGAGAGGTAGCGGCATTTTACAAAACAACACACCGCCAGCCCTTGCTAGTCCCATCCTCTCTTTTGCAAATTACCCCCTCCCCTATCCAACTGAGCACAGAAGTCACTGCCACAAACCCGTTCTTCGTCGGCGGTCCCGTACAACGGCGCCGCCAGGAGCTGCACACGCCGGCGGCGGACGTCAGGATCTCAATGTGATCCAGACAGTGGAGGATTGCCAGGAACACGTCCGCAAGCAAGTTGTCCTCCCAGTTCCTCGCCGCCCTGCACTGGCGGTGCAAGCGGCGGTGGCGCTTGAGGCCGCTGAGACGGCGGGAGGGCATAGCTGGTGTGGTAGAAAAATTTTTAATGACCCTTCGCAAAAAATATTTTTACAAATAGACCTCTGAAAAAATTATTTCTGAAAGTGGACCCGAAGCTCAGCGTGAGGGGTACGAGCGCCGAGGTCGGTTGCTCGGCCCTAAGGGCTCTAGCGCTGACCTTCGCCACGTCAGCGCCGAGCTGGCTCCTCCTGCCTGCTTGGCACGGAGCTCGGCTATAGAATTCCAAATGGGCCGGGCACGATTGGCGGCACGAGGCACGACCCTAAAAAGCACGGCACTAGCCCGGCCCTAGGCACGATCAATAGGGCTTAGTGCCGGCCGGGCCCGATATCCTTTTAGTGCTTGGGCCGCAACCCCAGCACGGCGGGCCGGCCCGAAGCACGGCCCGAAAACTGGCAGCCCGATAGCCGCCCGATAGAAGCACTAAGCGGCCCGGCCTGGCCTGCTATCGGCCCACCGAAACCCCCTACCCCCGCGCGGCCGCCTCCCGGCCGTTGGATGCGGCGCGGCGCCTCCCGCATATAAGCCGCGGCCGGGCCGGGGCGCCCCTCCCCTCCCCAAACCCTAGCTCATTTCTCTCCCTCTCTCTCACGCGCCTGCGCCGCATCGCATCCGCCGGCCGGCGGCCGCCGCTCCACTCCTCTGCCTCTCCCTCTCCACTCCGGCCACTCCACTGTCATCTCCACTCCGGCCACTCCACTGTCCACTCCACTGTCCACTCCGCCGCTCAGATCTACGAGCTCGTCGACTTGGCCTCCGTTCTGGGGCATCACCGGCCGCTCTTCTGTCTCTTGCTCCCGCCGCTCCGGCTCTAGATCTACGAGCTCTAGATCTACGAGCTCGTCGTCTTGGCCTCCGTTCTGGGGCATCACCGGCCGCTCTCTTTGTCTCTTGCTCCCGTCGCTCCGGCTCTAGATCTACGAGCTCTAGATCTACGAGCTCGTCGTCTTGGCCTCTGTTCGTGGTCATCGTTCATCGACGGCCGCTCCTCTGTTGATGGCTTTCCTCGCCGTCTGCTCTGGTGTTCCTGATTCGTAGGTAAGCCCAATCCCTAACCCTAGATCTAGTCGTCTCGACCTCTGTTCGTGGTCATCTGGTTGTGTTTACTTGTTCGTCTCTTCTGCAGGTCGTCGGCCACCGCGGTGCCGTTGAGGAACCGGTGATCTCACTGGTGCTCCGGCTCGCAGGAGGTCGTCGGCCCCCGGATCCGTTGAGGGACCAGGGCTCCGGCGATGTCGAGCGACGACGAGGACCAGGGTCACTCCATCAACGATGACTACCGTATGGCAGGCTTGCGTGGAGATGACGAGAGTGACCTCGAAGCAGATGCAAAAGAGCTGCTTGGCTCTCGTGCCCATCCTATGGAGGTTGCTGATGCCGCTGGTGATGGTGCTGCTAACGCTGCCGCCGGTGATGTTGTTGGTGTTGCTGGCGCTGCCGCCGGTGATGGTGCCGCCCTGGTGCTGGTGCCGCCCCTGGTGCTGGTGCCGCCCCTGATGATCCAACTGCTGTAGCCATTGACACTGGGAAGAGGAAGCGAAATGCTACCTCTGAAGCCTGGCTCGACTTCCAGAAGCTCTTCTCCATCATCAATGGTAAGAAGGTAAGAACTGGCGCCAAATGCAATCATTGTGGTCATGAATATGCTTTGGTCGTTCGCTATTGGTACCGGCCATTTGTTACGACATCTTAAGGTTTGTGAGAAGAGAAAGGAGAACACCCGTCTATCTCGGTCTTTGCTTTCGTTTAGTTCGATGGTAGTGTTCGGACCGGGAGTTTAGTGCTTGAACGAGCTCGTACTGGTTTATGTCGTTTGATTGCTCGTACTGATCTTCCTCTTTGTATTGGTGCACATCCTGCTTTTGAGGAGTACATTAGGGATTGTCATAACCCTAGATTTACACATGTCTCTGCACAAACCACAGCTAGAGATCTAATCAAGTATCATAATGGTTTGTGTGATAACCTTATTGCATCTTTTGTTGGTGTTACATCTGTTTCTCTTACGTTAGATATTTGGTCTGGCAATGCTAAAGAAGATTACCTTAGTGTTGTTGCTCACTATGTTGATCCTGATTGGCAATTGGAAAAGAGGGTAATTGGCTTTAAGCTGATTGATGAATCTCATTCTGGTGATAACATTGCTGAGCGAGTTTATGCTATCTTAGATGAATATGGTTTAACTGCTAAGGTTTTTTCTGTCACTTTGGACAATGCTTCTTCTAATAACAAAGCCATGCAAACATTAGCTCCTGAACTTTCCTCTTATGTTGGCAGTGTTGATTCTGATTTTGTTGGCACAATTGATTCTCTACAGCCTAAACTTTACGGTTATGTTGGCACTCTTTTTTTGCATCGAGGTGTGCTTGTCACATAATAAACCTAATGGTTAAAAGTGCTTTGGATGTGATCAAGCAGTACCTTGATGACATTCGCTCTGCTATATCTTTTTTAAATTCTTCTAACTAGCGCATTGCAAGCTTTAAGAGGTTTTGTGTTGCTGTTGAGATTCGCCCTCGAAAATTTGGTTTGGATATGGATGTGAGGTGGAACTCTACATATCTAATGCTTAAGCATTTGCTCCCTTACAAGCATAATTTTTTTGTCTTCATAAACAGCAACTATGACCGTGTGCTTTTAACTGAAGATCATTGGACTGTTGCTGAAAGTATGTTTCAATTCCTTCAAGTTGTTTTCACTGCCATCGTTGCACTTTACGGTGTTTATTATCCTACCTCCCCACTTATGTTGCATCATATGCTTAAGCTTTGCAAGCACTTGAAGGAGTATGAGAATGATGCTTTGCTTAGGACTGTTGTTTCTCGCATGAAAGATGTGTATTTGAAGTACCGAAAGGATATTCCCATGCTTTACTCTTTTGCATTCATATTGGATCCTAGAGGTAAATTGAAGGGTTTTAGTAGAGTTCTCAGGTTGGTAGGTAAGTTGATTGGTGTTGACTATTCATCTTACTTAACTGAGGTAAGGGCTCAACTTAATATCATTTATAAGAGATATGATGACAAGTTTGGTGCAGCTAAGAGGAAAGCTTGTCCACAACCACCCACCGCTGATAAGAAAAATAGTGCTTGGGATGACATTTTTGCAGATGATGAAGATGATGATGATATGTTTGGAACTCCTGGGTCTGGTAACTCTTTCTGTACCCCTACTCTCACTATGTCCAGAAGGACCAGTGCTTCTGCCTTGCTGCATGCAGCATGCACTGGTGCTTCTCCTTCTGCTGGATCTTCTATGGGTGTTGGTAATGAGCTATCTAGCTACTTGGACAGTGATAATGTCTCTCACACTGATGATAAGTTCAACATCATTAGCTGGTGGCATGAGCACAAACTTTCTTATCCTGTCCTTTCAGTATTAGCTAGAGATGTTTTGTCTGTCCCTGTTTCTACTGTGTCTTCAGAATCTGTTTTCAGTACTACTGGCAGGATCCTTGAGGAGCGTAGGCGACGATTAAGCCCGGACATGGTGGAGATCCTCACCTGTGTGAAGGATTGGGAGGCTGCCGAAGCTAGGCTTCAACAACAGGTGGAAGACAAGTCACTTGAAGAGGAATGCTACTCTGAGTTATATCTTGATGTGCTAGTGCCGGAAGAGAAGTAGTACTTACTATTGTAGTTGTAGGTTATTTATGTAACTGAACATGGGTCTGTAATATTTAAACTATTTGAACATTTTTTAATTTGATTGAGCTGGGCTGTACTCTTTTTCCCTATCTAGGGTTTCTCACGAGGTGTGAGTTTTACCTAGATAGGTTTTTAACGAGGCAGCCATTGCACCAGCTCAAACTTTTGAAAATTGTGTTGTTCTTGTGTTTGATTTCTTCCTGAGTTCATTTGAAGAAGAATGAAGGGTTACTGTGCATCGTGCCTGGCACGGCACTAACCCGTCGGCCGGCCCTTCGTGCCAATCGTGATGGGGCCGTGCCTAGTGCCGGCACGGCACGAAAAAGGGGTGTCGTGCCGTGCTTCGGCGCCTCTTCAGGCACGGTGGCACGGCCCGACACGGCACGAAGAAGCCACCGGGCCGCTTAGGGCCGGGCCGCTTAGGGCCGGGCCAAATAGGGCTAGGGCCGGGCGGCCCGTTTGGAATACTATAAGCTCGGCGCTAGAGCCCTTAGGGTCCCAGCGTTTGCATTATTATGGGTTTAACGCTCGAAGGACAAAGACATGTAATGAACACAACAGAATACAGACGTATGTCAAATTGTAACAAGTTATTGAAGAACTGTAATGTAGAGTACAGTATAATTAGTATATAAATCCATGCACGTAGGAAAATTAATAATGCTTGACACTGTTCCATCTCCCAATCACGTTTTTTGAAACGAAATCTTCCCAGTCAGGCAGTCACCTTCATCACCAGATTTTAGCTAGCCGCTTTGAATCAGTGCGATGAAGCTGGTGCCGGTGAAATACGATGGTCCCTTCCAAATGCGGCCCAAAGAACAATGAACAGGATGGACCCAAGTGAGAGGAACGGTGTGTACCCGAGGATTGCACCTGCGTCAATTAGGAATGACCGAAAGCCGTTTCTGGTACAAACGGACCTTGCAACATGAGCAAGGTTCCACAGATTTTCTGCATGGTTGGACAGCACTACAAGGGGGTTGATGACACAAATCGCAAGGGCTGTCTTACGAGCAACTGAACCCAACACCAAATACCCAGCAAGAGCGAAGGCAGCAACCAAGCATGTGACTGAAATCTCCATGGATACATAAGCAAAGGTCGAACGGTGTTTGCGGATCCTTGTGTTGAAGATTGGAGAACCGGAGTACATGAGAGCAACGGTAGCCATCGCCGAGAAAACGAAGGCAAATGTGTTGGCCATCACGAATGCATGGAAAGCATACCTTCCAGCAAGGGTCGGCGTGCCATCATCCTGTCGGTAACCTCCAGGCAGGGTAAAAGATGCGCCGAATGCCACAGTCGCTATCAGAACTGAGCCAATACATAGACTTTGGGTTGTATCTTTTATGTTCTCCAACTCCTTGTCGTGGTGATCTGGTCTTGCTTCTTGATGAATGCCTTCATAGTTTCTCCCGATATGACGATACAAGGCACAAGCACCACGAGTGCCACCGAAAAGACGAAGTGCCTGGAATATCTGTACTTCGGGGTTCTACACAATATGAAACGAAAATAAATATAATCATGCATGCAGACCCAATTATTCCTTTTCTTTCCTTTATGAAAAAGCCATGCTAGCTTATATATATAGCTAGGAGAGGGAATCTTTGATTACCTGAAAATACAGCAGACCTGTGGGAACCTTAATTTCTGCTATGTCCAGAGGAGTTTGCCCTTGGGCATTTGTCAAATTCAAGTGTACCCGCGGATTCTGAAACAGATATAGGAAGATGCGAAGGTGCTCAGCCTGGACAGCCAGGTGCAGTGCAGTGTTGCCTCCTTGGTCTTGGACGTTCAAAATCCAATCTAGCGACTTATTTTTGCAAGTGTGTTCGACTACATTCCGTCTCCCTTTCTCAACAGCGACATGCAGGAATGTCCTTCCTTGGTTGTCCCTCAAACCAGCGCACCTGGGATACTTGTCAACAAACCTGACGATGAACGTGTTATCGTCTGCGAAGGCAGCTACATGGATGGGGAATAATCCGTCGAGGTTCGGCACGTAAAGTGCTCCTGGGTTAGCTTGGAGTAGTTCTTTAGCCAGCAATTTCCGGCTCAATCTCAGCTGCTTTTCACTGATAAACTGTAAAGAAACGCTCCATTTGTTGAGTGTGCAAAAGTGGAGAGGAGTGCTCCCGTTTTCATCCCTTTCTGTGCTGAGAGACTTGTTCCATTCCAACAGCTTCATCGCAAGGCCTGAAATTTAGTTAAAGGCCTCTGTAGCTTATAAAGGTAGGAGTGGTAATGGCCCATGACCATAATGCACTTTCTAACTCAAAATTGTATACTAATATGGCCTGCTGGCTCTTAATTATTTGGCCCGATCCTTTAGTACGTATATCATTCAACACTGGTTCTTTGTCTTTTTTCCCCTTTCCAACGCTAATTTCCTTTGTGATTTGCCCATTTTACAACTAAAAAGTGAGGTACCTGGTATGTGACAACCTCACCTAAATCTACATGCATGTACGTTAATGAATTCCCATGTCCACCCCCACCCCCCCCCCCCCCCCCCCCCCCCCCCACCCCCAAAAAAAAAAGAAAAAGAAAAATCTCCCATCTGGTCACCCTGGCCGGCGAAGACGTTGAAAGGGGTCCAAAAATATGCGATACAAACGAAGAATAAAACCAAGGCGGGGAGTAACACATTCTATGAGAGGTCGTCTCTATACCGAGTATTTAAAATTGGTTTTCACCGAAGTTGTGCTTTAATTAAGGTTCACTACTAGAAAATGAAATATCCCTGTCTGTGTGTACCGAATTCCCGTAAGGGTTTTTTTCCGAGTGCACACAGGAAAGATTGCATTTCCCTGTCGGTTTTCAAAGAGAACCCACGTCCCTATGTGTTACATAAAACACACAAGGAAACTGACTTGGCACACAGGAAATTCTTCATTTCCCTGTGGGTTAGATAAAACACACAGAGAAATTTACATGGCAGTTTTGGATTAACAATTTGCAAATGCGCATGGCAGTTTCATGGTTCCTAACCGCATCGAGTACGTTAAACGGTTGAACGAGTTCTTCTCAAAATCATTGCTGGACTTCTCTATTTTTTCATTTAAAACTAATAGGCTTGGTATTGACTCGACGTAACCGGTGCATAGAAAAAAGTTGGATGAATTTGTACTACTACACAGGTTCTTGTTAGCATCTCCAGCTGTTTGTGAAACTAACTTGGCATTAATTTAATTTTGGCAAAACAAGAAAAATTGACCTAGAGCATCTCCAAGAGTTTGCTAAATTTTAGTTGACAAATCTTGTGTTTTGCCAACCTCTAAAAGGGTATGCCAAGTAAAAAAAGAGTTCGTCTCCAACAATTTGGCATAATTCACTTGTCAAACCCAAATCTTACTTACATTAGGAATTCTGAAAGAAACAAATTTTGTTTATGCTCTTCCACCTCTTGGAAACTTACATCAGAAATCCTTTTCTATTCTTTCTTTCTTTTGCACCCTCCCACCTAGAGGGAAACGCCGATGGCAACCACGATCCGCGCGCGTATATATGTGCGTGGGGAGGTGAGTTTTGCCAAGTTGGTTTGCCAAATTGTTGGAGGGAAATTTTTCTCGTTTTGCCAAAATTAGATGGATGCCAAGTTGATTTGCCAAACTGTTGGAGTTGCTCTAACAGTTTGGCAAAACAACTTGGCAAAAATAGAAACTTGGCAAAACAACTTGGCAAAAATAGAAACTTGGCAAAACTCACATCCCCACGCGGAAATATACGCGCATCGATCAGGGTTGGCATCAACATTTCTCCCACGCGCGAAACCAGGTGGGAGGGTGAAGAAAGAAATAAAAATAGAGAAAGATTCTTCATGTAAGTTTTCAAGTGGTGGAAGGGCATAAAATAATTTTGTTTCTCTCTCTAGGTTCCTGATGCTAGTTATATTTGGGTTTGGCAAGTGAATTATGCCTTGAAGATGAGCTTTTTTTTACTTGGCATATCTTTTAGAAGTTGGGAAAACACAAAATTTGCCATGTAAAATTAAGCAAACTCTTAGAGATGCTACTTGTTAGACCTATGGTCTTGTTTTAGTTTGGTAAATTTGATACGACGTGACAGATGAATAATGGCAATTTACTAGCAATAATGGCAATTTACTAGCAACTTATTGTATTTGGTCGCATGTACTCCCTCCGTCCCAAAAAGAATGACGTTTTAGGATTCAAAATTTGTCCCAAAAAGATTGACGTTTTACTTAATTTGGCATGTGTGCATGTGTATGTAGGCATGCAACAATCAATTAGTACCTAATATGGCAAATAAATAGGGGCAATCGAGGTCATTTGACCTCCTTAATAATCTGTCCTAAAATTCCTAGAATGACATTCTTTTTGGGACAGAGGGAGTATAGAGAGAGTAATCCCGAATATGTCAATTTTCCCAACTAAACAAGGCCTAGATGGTCTCCTTTTACTTTGTATTCTGATCAACAGTGGTGGTCTTTGTGAACCACCGGGTACAAATGTTCACATTTGTACTGGTATCTCACCCGGGTACAAATGTGACTTCCTCATTTGTACTGACAGACGTGTACCGGTTCAATGCCCGGTACAAATGAGATTTATTACCTAGTACAAATGGCTATTTTTCTAGTAGTGTTAGAATATCATTCAACACTTGTTTTTTTTGTCTTTTTCTTTCCTACGCTAATTTCCTTTGTGATCTGCCCATTTTATGACTAAAAAGTGAGGTTTGTGCTGGTATGTCACAACCATACCTAAAGTATCCCCCACCCCCACCACACACACAAATCTGTTAACACTGGGCAGCGAAGATGTTGAAAGGGGTGCAAAATATGCTATACAAAGGAAGAAGAAAACCAAGGCGGGGACAAATTCTCTAAGTGGTCGTCTCGGCACCATGAGTGCTTAAAATTGGTTTTCACGGAAATTTTCTTGTTTTAGTTCAATAAATTTGATAGGATGTGACAGATTGATAGTGATAATTTACTAGTAACTTGTTGTATTGGGTCACGTGTATAGAGGGAGCAGTACGCTTCGATGTGACGGGTGAATAGTGCCAATTTGCCAAACTAAACAATGCCTAGATGGTCTTGCTTTTACTTTTGTGGTCTGATCAACAGTGATGGTCTTTGTGACCCACTGCACCATGTGATTTTTCTTGGATATATACTAAAACAATTTGGTCCTAGAAAAGCATTGGCAAGGAATACGAGTATGTTTACCTATTCCCTCTATCCCACAACGACCATTCATTTAGAAAATTTTTAAGACATGATAGTAGTTGTGACAAATGACCTTGTTGGTTCTAATTAATCATGCATTGGAATCTGAGAAAAGACATCAAATAAACATTCCATTAACTTCATGTTCTTCTCAATACAATATTTTCTTCGTATTTGGTGTTAGTTTTATGAGAAGAACGTTTACTACAAGTTAAAGGAACACTCTTTGTGGGACAAATTTGGAAAGCTAAATGAACAGTCTTTGTGGAACGGAGGGAGTATTCTATAATTACGCTGGTATGAAAAGGAGACAAAAATATAATAATAACAGAGAAGCAATACGGAAACCATTTTTATAGAAAACAAAAAGGTTCGTGGAAAACAAAAAGGTTCTCAAGACGTTTCTTAACAATAAACAGACTTTCTGAGTTTCACCCAAAAACCAGATTACGTTATTCCAGTTCTATATGACACCTTGCCAAACAAGACTTTATGCAGCTCACCCTTAAATATAGTTCAACTTAGGGTGTGTCCGGTTGAGCTATGGATTTCGAAAAAGCTGTTGTGTGATGTGACTTTTGGAAAAGTAGCTTTGGCAAAGCTGCTGTAGAATGGTCGAGGGTGCCTTTGGTTGGGCTGATGTGCCTTTTGGAAAAGTCCCCTCACTTACTAACGGGCCCCACAAGTCATGCTCTCAACATTTCTTCCTCCTCACATTGCAAGGGAAAGGATGGGAGGATGCAGGCTTCACCAGAGAGGAAGGTCTCGCCGGCCGCAGTGGAGCGCCACAAAAGGGGCTCGGCGTGGTGCTCTGCCGCCGAGGCGGGGTGGCCTGGGCCTATCCGGCCATCAGCCACGGTGCGGCCTGGGCTCGTCGTCCGGTCGTGAAGGCAGCACGGGACGAAAGAGTAGGGGCCGCCATGGGGAGCTCACCGTCGCATCTTGACGAGGGGTGAGGGACGGTCGACTGCCGCCGGGGCCATGGCCACTCCCGCATGCGTGTCCGGCGGCAAATCTTGGGCTGCTCATGGGGGAGCTTGCTCCCTCCGCTGCTCGCCTGTGCTAGGAGATGCGTCAGACAGCAACCGCCGAGGAGATGCGTCGGGAAGCGGTCGTCGGGGAGAGGTGCCGGGCAAGGAGACGTAGGGAGGGCCATCGGGAAGCGCAGTCGTGCAGCGAGATAGAGGGAACGCCGCCGGGCAGGGAGGGGAGGGGACTGTGGCGGAGGAGCGACCAACACCAGAGAGGCATCCACGCTACCACCGGGGAGGAGCATTGGCTGGCGGAGGGGCGGCAGTGGAGGGAGCTCGTGCGGGGAAGACATCGCGAGTGAGAAAAGAAAAGAGGAAGAAACAAATCGGTATGCGCAACCAATGGTAGGTGAGTAATTTTTTACCCCAAAACCAGGGGGGGTCATGGTGCTTTCAAGTTTGTACTACGCAAAAGCTGCTTTTGGCTGTAACTTTGGATGGCAGCCAACCCCGTTGGTTGGTCTCTTGGCTTTTGGCAAAAGCAAAAGCAGTGAAAAGCCCAATCAAAGGACCCCTTAATCTATTTAATTTTTGATAAAACTTGAGATCCAAACAATAAAATTTTGGATGATATGTTCATCTACAGTACTGTTGTTGTTCATCATTATACCTCGCATACATATTTTTATTGACATACTTCTTTTTAGTAGTAGATCCATAGTTTAATGGTTTGAGAATGTTTTCCTATGTGTATCCTTAAAGAATATACTCAAAAAACAATAAAAAACAGTCTACATAGCATTAATGAAGGACACACACACACCTGGATTTTGGAGAACCGCAGCGTGCAAGGCATTTTGGCCACTTGGTCCAGAGTAGGAGATATTGTTATCTTCGCTCATATCATGCAGTGTTTGAGCAATGGCTTCCTGCTCGAGCAGGACAGCCAAGTACAGCGCCGATGTGCCTTGTTCAGGAAACGCAGCCAGTTTGGAGTCGGCCTTCAGTAGCACCTTCACGAGAGGATTGTCACAAATACGGACGGCCTCATGCAAAGCCGTCTCCTTGTTGCCATTCTCCGTCCGAAGTAACCTCTCGACTGCGTTGTCACCTCTTGCTAGCTGAATGAGCTGCGAGACCATGCTGGAATTCCCACCCCTGGCAGCACAATGCAAGGGCGTGTCACCCATTCTGTTTGGCTTGAGCAGCAGGTGTCGGGCTTTGCTGTAGATGAGCTTGGCACACTTCAAGAAGTTGTCGCTGTCCCCATTGGCAGCCACCACATGTAACAGAGAGTCATCTTCCGAGAAGGTGACGCCCTCCAGCAGCGACGCCGCCGACCCCAGTGGTGCCGGCAGGTGGCCGCGGCCTTCTTCGACGTCACTACTAGCTCCCTGGGTGGTCAGGTCGGCGAAGCTGCATGCCGATAGCTGCTCACCTCCCCTGTTGAGAAGCAAATTTAGCTGTTCCCATTTACCATTTGATGCCGCTGCTAGCAGTGCTGGGTGCAGGATCAACTCGATGGCCACCAACCCTGCCCTAGCATCTTCTTCTTCCTTGCTCTGCTGATCCTTTGGCGGCGGCTGGCATTCGCATCGGCATTTGGCTGCCAATGCTTTGGCCTCATCGCCGGTGGCCGCTGCTGGAGCATTTGACATCTTGAACGGGTTAGGAGACCATTTGCTAACGGCGGATGCCATTGCCAGCTGCAAGGTATATATGTTGTGACTCTCTCTAGCACTAGTTACTGCTTATTGCTGTTTAATTACAGTGTATAAGCTCCGGTTGTGCGTTTCAAGGCAGACAAGCTGTGGGCGCTTATATATAGATGCTAGCTGCACCAAGAATCTCCTTTGACGCAACAACACTCTAAGCATGCATATTATTCTAAGAGTACCCGCCAAGTATATGTTGGTGCAAAAGAAAAGAACAGTAAGAATAAAATTGTGGTACCAAGTGGCTGTCGTCTTTAACTATTTTGTGATGAGGAAGGCTGCTTGTCTGTCCTCTTTTATATGGTCCTCTTTAATGATTTTGTGATGCGCAAGACTGCTGGTTGTCTCCCCTGTAATTTGAGCCGTAAAGAGGCACTCTTTAAATGACTCCTTTTAACACGCTTTAACAAGTTTTGGAAGAGAAATGCATCACTTGCGATATTTAATAAATAATTTGAGCTGAATGCTAAGCTAGTTCCATCTAACCCATGTTGTCCTTACGCGCGATGGCCGGATGGGTAACAATTGTTGGGGGTACCCGAACAATTCGGAATACTACCCTAACACTAGTGAAAGTTCAAGACACGTTCAACGACACGGTTAGGGCACAAAGAGACCGAAACCCCCTCCTGTCAATAGCACAAGTCCCAAAAAAAGTCCGAATCCGTTTACACGTGCCCTCGCGCCCCTTTTATAGGGAGACGAAGGGACTTTTACATTCCGATAACACCCTCGGGCTCGGAGAATATTCCTAATGTGAACACACACAAGGATGTCTTTCCCCCCTTACACATTTACAAGTCTGCCACTGGTTCACACTCTAAACCCGGACTTTTTGGGACTACAACTTTGACTTTGCTTCTCCCGTGATTCGTGAATGTCTTCGCAGAAATTCCTGAATTAAGTCTTCAATAGATTCCCGAAGTGGCTTTTGCTCTCCAGCAGGTTCGTGCGTGTCCTTGTGCCTGAGTCCCGAACAGAGTCTTCACCAGATTCCCGAATCGGCAAATCCCCGAAGTTCGGACCATCAACAGTTGAGATCCCGGGCTGCCGCATGTTCACGACTCCGCCTCTTCACCGAATCAAGATTCCCGAATCCTGCACATTCACGAATTCGAGACTTCGCAGGTCCCAGACTTCCGAGAATCGCGAATTCCTTGCTCCTGAAAAACATACTTTGAGAATTCCGTTAAACTCGACGATTCGAGGGTGACGGGTTTTCCTGAATTCCCCAACAACAATTATCGCGCACATGAATGTGGATATAAGTATATGCTACCACCGTTTTGAAATGAAGTTGAGAGTCGCGCACTGTTCGTTTGGCGATGGCCGGTGTTGATTTGTTACGAGAGAAAATGCTTGGTGGTGCAGTTCTTTGGTGGCTGATTTGTTCTGAGAGAAAAGTGATATTGGCTGGTGGCTGATAAGCCAAACGAATAGGGCGGGTTACAAATAGTGCATCAGAATTTGCATGGATGTTCATCAATATGGACCAAATAAGTGATGAGCTAAATGCAGACAATAATCATCTGTATATTATACCGACTAAAACAATAAGATAACTAGTAAACTTATTCAGTTCAAGGTCCTTGACATTTAGCAATTAAGTGGCGTCAAGAAAAGAAAAGGGAAAAGCTCTTTCGTACTAGTAATAAACTTCTTTACAGAAACTTGTCTATAGTATCTATTTAAAGACGGATATGTACTTAACCATGTTATTTCAAACATTTTTATTTCAGTTTTCAGATATGGAAGTTGACACAAACAAAATACCAAATCTCAATGCTTGCATGTAAAAACAATTATAAAACAACCAAGAAAGCAAATGGCTACATGCAATGGCACTACAACTACAGAGAACACTGCTTGACTATCATCTTCAAAGCGGAGATAACCTCGAGAACATTGTTTGAGATTATATATTTGAACCGGAACAGAAAAGAAATCAATTTAAAAGACAATGAATTTGTTTTATAATTCATTTCACGACGGATATGTACTTAACCATGTTTAGTTGTGCAAGTATTCATGTTCACTTTTATCATTCAGATATATGAGCTGATGATGAGCAAATTTTGAGGTAGCGCCAAACTTTTATACATGTACAACATTCAGGCTGATGCATCAATGCAAAGATAGCACCAGATTACTTGGAACTTGATCTAGGCTTCACCAATCACTTGAGCACATCTGCACCCTCCTCCAGCACCTTCTGGCCCTCACCTCTTTGCGACCCTGCCCAATATTTGATAAAGGAACAAACCAAGCAAACAATTTCAATTGGAGGTCAAATTTGTTGTCTTAAAAAACACAGTATTTCTAGGGGGCCAACAAATAGCCACCACACCAACCCAACCATGTGAATTTTGCTCCCATTTGCGAGCAAGCCAAGCAAACTACTTAAGTTGGATCAGGTTGTTTTTCTAAAAAAACAAAAAACTGGAGCAGGGTTATCCAGCACCAATTGGTTCATATAAAGGAAAACCGATCTCATCAGATCATCTTACCATCTTCATCAGGTATACGTTCATCTTGTTCTTGCTCATGGATGAAGGCGTAGTACTCTAACATCATAGCCTCCTCATCTTCAGGGATTTCTCCGGGCTCCTCCATGTGTATGGAAGATTCATATCTATCGACATGTTCATCCTCAAATTGATAAATTTCATAGTCATCCAGGCTACCATCATCACTCTCGGAGAGATCATATATATGTTCCAGTCACGATCATCATCAATGATGTTGATTTTATTTGAATCCATCCTCAAGGTGTGTTTGACCTCAAACTCGTAGTCATCATCATCATCAGTGATGTTGATTTTGTTTGAATTCATCCTCAAGGGACTTTTGACCTCAAACTCGTAGTCATCAGTGATGTCATTGGGAAGCCACAGTGTCTTGATCCTTGAACACTAGACTTTCAAGGCAGTGTCCGATTGAACATTGAGACAATGGCGTATGTCGAGACACTCAAGGTCGGGGCAGCTATCAAGGATGGCTGCCAGACCTCTGTTGGTGAGGTTGTTGGCAAAAAGCAGAAGAGAACGTAGCTCACGCATAATTGAAATCCTATGGGCTTCCTGATCATTGATGCATTCATCATCAAAGGAGTAGAATCGGTCGTTGCTCAATCTGAAGTGCTTCATGTGTGGGCAAGCTTTCCCAGCAGCCTCAATTGCCTCCCCAAAAATGTTTTTGCAGAGTGAAAGCTCCAGCTTCTCAAGCAGTGGGAACCCTTGTATTGCCTCAATAAATCCTTCACTGGACACACTGTAGCAAGAAATGAGGCAAAGGCTCTTTAGACGTGGCAACCTGCAAATAAGACAACTTGATCTTAGTAAAACTGAAGACGCTGTTATTGTTGCTGTCATGTATGGCCGCACGTTTGGCCGGCGCAAGAACAGAGTCTTGCAGGAGCAGGAGTAGGATAGGAGATTGAGTTTCAGTTTGTTAAAATTAGATATTGAGTTGGTTAGGGATAAGTATTGGTTAGGGAGTTTGTTATCCTCCGACACCTATATAAGTTGACGGGATTAGAGAGAGAGGGAGGCTAAGTTGTATCTGTTACCTGGCCTTCGTCCCTGCCTCCCCTGGCGCGTCGTGAGCTCCCTGTTGCTCCGCCGCGTCGTCGAGATCTAGGGCCAAGACCGGCTACTTCCTTTGAATACAACCTTTGCCGAATTCCGTCCACCAACCTTTCCTCCTCCAGCCTTTCTTCTTCCAACGCCCATAACAACTTGGTATCAGACGATCCAAGTTCCGTGCCCGTGGGGAGCGCCGACGAGATTAAGCAGGCGCTCGAGAAGCTCACCTCGGCAATGGAGAAGATGCGGGAGGCACAGGAGACGATGCAGGCATCGCTCGACAAGCTGGCCCCCATCGCCCCCGTGGCGGATCAGCTGCCGACGATTCCCTCCAAGGTCCTCTCGCTGCAAGCATCCACGTACGAGAACAGAGAGCAGATCAGCGCCCTCAATCTCACCCTGATCCGCGCGGAAAAGTCCCACCATGACAGCAAGGCCGCTGCTACGGAGGAGGGCGACGCCTCCGTCGGGAGTCCGCCGAAGCCCGGGCTGCCACAAGACCACACGCGCCCGCCGCCAGAGAAACCCCGCGATGGCCGGGGCGACGAGGACGCCTACGACGACAACCGCTTCCACCCTCACGTCCGGCTCGAATTCCCCACCTTCGACGGGAAGGACGACCCTCTTCCCTGGCTCAACCAGTGTGAGACCTTCTTCCGCGGCCAGGGCACATCGGAGCCCCGGCGGGTCTGGTACGCCGCCATGCACCTCACCGGCGCCGCCCAACTGTGGTATGCGCGCCTGGAGCTCACGTCCGGGACTCCGTCTTGGCGCCGCTTCGCCCAATTGGTCCAACAACGCTTCGGCCCGCCGATGACAGAGAGCCCCGTGGGCGAACTCGTGCTCCTCTGGCGCACGGGCTCCGTCGACGAGTACACCAACCAATTACTCTGTTTTGCCTGCCGCGACCCGGACCTCACGGAGATGCAGTTGGTCCACATCTACACGGCCGGCCTCGTCAATCCGCTGAAGACCGATGTTGCCCTCCGCCGCCCGACCTCCCTGGATGACGCAATCATGCTGGCGCGCGCATACGAGCAACGGCAGCAGCTCTCCCTGTCCGACCCGGTGCCAGGACAAGGGAATCGGGCCACGCAGCAGTCCCCTGCCGCCACGGCCGCCAAATCGGCCGCGAGGGGCCGCCTCGGCGTCCTCCGTGGCACCAGGATCGAGCCGGACCGCTGCGGCTTCACCCTCCTTGTTGCCGCGCCGCCGCCTGACGCCGTCTGAGGTGTCCCAGAGGCGCGCCGAGGGCCTCTGCTTCAACTGCGACGAGAAGTACGTCTAGGGGCACCGTTGGGCGAAGTTGTTCGTCCTCGAGGTGGTGACTCCAGGGGTGGAAGACGACGACGACGAGGAGGTCGACGAGGTGATCGAGTGCTCGGCGCTCACGGGGAGCCCGCCCGGGCCAGGGATCTCCCTGTACGCCGCCATGGGCGTTCGCCGACAGGTTTTCCACACGATGAAGATTTTTGTCTCGATTGGTGACGCGGTGGCCGTGGCAGTCCTCAACTCCGGCTCCTCCCATAACTTCATTGACGCTGCCATGGCACGCCGGGCAGGAGTTCGCATGAGGGGGCGCACGGGTCTCTCAGTCGCCGTCGCCAACGGCGACCGGGTCGCCGCCACCGGCAAGGCCGCAGCTCAGCAGATCTTCATTGCCGGCGAGCCGTTCTCCATCGACCTCTATGGGTTGCCGCTGGGAGACTACGACATGGTGCTCGGGGTGCAGTGGCTGGGCTCGCTGGGTCCCCTGCTCTGGGACTTCGCACGCCAGACACTGACGTTCGAGCGCTCCGGCAAGAAGACATCCTTGCGTGGCATTGACGTGACACGGGACCGTCCATCGCGTCCCTGATGGCCTCTGGCGGCCATCTGTTGGAGGCTCTGCTGGACGAGTTTGTCACTGTTCACCGAGCCTCAGGGTCTGCCCCCTCGCCGCCACATCTGTCACCGCATCCGGCTTAAGCCAGGCACCGGAGCCTTCGCGGTCAGGCCGTACCGCTACGCACACACCCAGAAGGACGAGCTTGAGTGTCAGTGTGATGAGATGCTTCGTTTGGGCGTCATCCAGCGGAGCTCGTCCACTTTCTCCTCGCCGGCACTGCTGATCCGCAAACACGACGGCACATGGCATTTCTGCGTTGATTACTGAGCGCTCAATGATGCGACGATCAAGGACAAGTTTCCCATCCCTGTGGTGGAGGAGCTTCTCGACGAACTGTGTGGCGCCAAGTTCTTCACCAAGCTTGACTTGCGATCCGGCTACCATCAGGTGTTGATGCACGTCATCGACATTGAGAAGACGGCGTTCCGCACTCATCAAGGGCTCTTCGAGTTTCTGGTGATGCCGTTCGAGCTCTCCAATGCCCCAGCTACGTTCCAGGCGATCATGAACGACATCCTACGGCCCTTCCTCCGTCGGTTTGTACTCGTGTTTTTCAACGACATATTAATCTACATCTCATCATGGACGGAGCACCTCCGCCATGTCCGTATGGTGTTTCGCACGATGCAGGAACATTGCCTTCTCCTCAAGCGGTCCAAGTGCGAGTTTGGGAAGCCGTCGGTGGCGTATCTGGGCCATGTGATCTTTGCGGCGGGGGTGGCCATGGATCAGCAGAAGGTCTAGGTGGTGTTGGATTGGCCACAGCCCAAGTCACCCAGGGCGGTGCGTGGCTTCCTCGGGTTGGCGGGGTACTACCGCCGCTTCATCAAGGATTTCGGTACCATCGCCGCGCCCCTCACCGTCCTCCTCCAGAAGGAAGGCTTTAAGTGGACCGATGACGCCAGCTCCCCGTTTCGGGCACTGCAGCACGCACTCACTTCCATGCCCGTTCTCCAGCTCCCCGACTTCGAGTGTGACTTCATCGTCGAGTGCGACGCTTCGGGCTCGGGCTTCGGGGCGGTCCTTCATCAGGGCGCCGATCCGATCGCCTTCTTCAGCAAGACCATCGCGCCTCACCACGTAAAGCTTGCTTCCTATGAGCGCGAGCTGATCGGCCTTGTCCAAGTAGTACGACATTGGCGGCCGTATTTATGGGGCCGCCGTTTTCTGGTCCGTACAGATCACCAGAGTCTTCGGTTCCGCCTTGACCAGCGCCTCACAACGATCCCACAACATCAATGGGCGAGCAAGCTGCTGGGGTATGACTTCGTGGTTGAGTACAAGCCGGGCGCCCTGAATGTTGTGGCGGATGCACTGTCGCGACATGATGAGGAGTCTGGAGAGCTGTGTGCCCTATCTGCCCCACACTTTGCTCTGTTCGACGACGTTCGTCAAGAAATTAATGGGGATGTCCAGCTGTCCTTGCTGCGCGACGCTATACGTGGTGGTGCCAAGCCGGCGGTATGGTCTGTGGTCGATGGGCTTATCCTCTTCAAGGGTCGTGTGCACATTCAGGCGTCTTCTTCTTTGCACCAGTTGGTTCTGGAGCTTGTGCACGGGCTGGGCCATGAAAGAGTTCACAAGACGTTGCACAGGTTACGAGCAGATTTTCATTTGCCCAAAGATCGCTTGGCGGTGCAGGAGTTTGTACGGGCTTGTGTTGTGTGTCAGCGCAACAAGGGGGAACATCTTCAGCTAGGGGGTCTCCTACAGCCCCTGGGCGTGCCGACGGTAGTTTGGTCTGATGTCGCCATGGACTTTGTCGAGGCTCTACCAAAGGTGAACGGCAAGTCTGTCATTCTTACTGTGGTAGACCGATTTTCTAAGGCAGCCCATTTCATCCCTTTGGGTCACCCTTATTCTGCAACGACGGTGCCTAGAGTGTTCTTTTCTGAAATTGTCCGTCTACATGGTATTCCGGAGTCAATTGTCAGTGATCGGGATCCGGTTTTCACAAGTGGCTTTTGGCGGGAGCTGTTCCGCCTTGCGGGCGTCAAGTTACAGATGACATCCGCTTTTCATCCTCAATCTGATGGGCAGTCAGAGGCCACGAACAAAATTGTGGCTATGTACTTGAGGTGCTTGATTGGGGACAGACCGCGGAATTGGCTTGAGTGGTTACCGTGTGCAGAATTTTGCTATAATACGTCCTACCAGCAGTCCATCAAGACATCGCCGTTTGAGCTGGTTTACGGCCGGCCACCGCCGTCTATCTGCTCTTATGCGACACGCGATGCTCGACTGCCTGCTGTAGAGGAGGCCATGAAGGAGCGTGTTGAGTTTTTGGCAGAAGTCTGTGATCGTCTCGAGCAGGCACAGCAGCATTACAAAGCTGTGTATGATCGGCGCCATCGTCCCGTTCAGTTTGCTCCAGGACAGTGGGTGTGGCTTCGCTTGCTACATAGGCCGGTGGCGTCCCTTAATGTGCAAGGCCGTGGGAAGCCGGGTCCTCGGTTCTTTGGGCCCTTCCGGATAAGCGAACGCATTGGGGAGGTGGCATACGGACCGATTCTCGCCGGCAGGGGTTCGTCTTCATGATGTTTTCCATGTGGGATTGCTAGAGCCGTCCTATGGGGAACCTCCTACTCAACCTCTGTTTTGCCTATGATTCGGCATGGGCATGTCGTGGTCGAACCGGAGGCTGTTCTCCAGGGGCACATTGCGCGTGGCCAGCGAGAGTTGCTGGTGCGTTGGAAAGGTGTTCCTGCTGCTGAGTCCTCGTGGGTACCACTGGTGGATTTCCGTGAGCAGTTCCCTGACTTCCAGCTTGAGGACAAGCTACTTCTCCGGGGAGGGAGAGATGTCATGTATGGCCGCACGTTTGGCCGGCGCAAGAACAGAGTCTTGTAGGAGCAGGAGTAGGATAGGAGATAGAGTTTCAGTTTGTTAAAATTAGAGATTGTGTTGGTTAGGGATAAGTATTGGTTAGGGAGTTTGTTATCCTCCAGCACCTATATAAGTTGAGGGGATTAGATAGAGAGGGAGGCTAAGTTGTATCTGTTACCTGGCCTTCGTCCCTGCCTCCCCTGGCGCGTCGTGAGCTCCCTGTTGCTTCGTCACGCCGTCGAGGTCCAGGGCCAAGACCGGCTACTTCCTTTGAATACAACCTTCGCCGAATTCCGTCCACCAACCTTTCCTCCTCCAGCCTTTCTTCTTCCAACGCCCATAACAGTTGCAAAGCAAAGACGCATGCTTTGATTTAATTTAAACCAAATTAGTTACCTATAATCATGTGCCATTGAAAAGTTAACAAATTGTAGTCAAGATTATGGTTAGTTGCATGTGTAACATAGGGAACGATTTTGAAGGAAAAAGTTTAAGCTAGATAAAAGGCAATACAATGGATCGTATCTTCAGATAAAAATTGCAGTACAGTCTCCTAACCAAGTACACATTTTTAATATCTCTAGAGTCTAGGCTTGTTTGACTTGACAGTAATTAAATTCAAAGTCCCTAAACTTACAGGTGATTAGTGGTAAAATTTTCACTTGTCCTTATGAATATTAGATTATGTGCTTATATAAGGCACATGATTACCATTTTTCAAATTACAAAAGGAATGTGGGAAAACATGCCAACTACTTTGACATATATATGTCTTCCTTTTAATTCTTAAAGAGAGGCAATCCCTTCTTCAGGTGAATTAGGAAGAAATGATCTATGATATATAACTGAAAAAGGTTCATCTGCACCAAACATAAATCTTCAAAAGAAATTCTACAACCCCCCCCCCCCAAACAAGGTTGGTAAATTTGGCATGACAAGTGAAAGATTAGGGGAACATAACACAAGTGCAATGCACCTACGCAAAGTTGCATTGCATTTGGCACTCTGAAATGGAAATGCATTTTGATGCCATGAACTCTTTGCATCTTACTCCCTCCGTTTCAAAATACTTGTCGTTGTTGACTTTTCTTTGCAACTTTAATCATTCGTCTTACTCAAAAAATTATCGCAAACATGTACAATGATAAGTCAAGGTTAAAATAAATACAGCATTAAAACATATAGCAAACAAAATAAATTGTACTTGCACAATTTTTTGAATAAGATGAATAGTCAAAGTTGCAGAAAAAAGTCAATGGCGACAAGTAATTTGAAATGGAGGGAGTATTTGAAAACATCCAGAGGATATCACAATTTACAACTAATCACGAAAATTCACAATTCAGCACCGAGGTGTACATAAGTCCTCAAACCAGATGCTTATGGTGAGTTGGGACTTGGGAGCGACTCAATTTATTTGGCCCTACAAATTAGACAAATTAAAGACTTTGTTGCCACAAACCGACAATGAAAAAATAATAACAATCTTAAAATGGGGAGCAAACTGTCACACCCGATTTTCCGAAGGAAACCAAGTGCATACCTATATGCATGCCAGGATCAAGTTTCATGCATATAGTGACATAAAAGTGAATACGAAACAAGAGTATCACGTATGAAAAAGAAAGATTATCGAGAGATTTACGCTTAATCCCGGAAACGAAGGCTCCAAACATCACGGGCAATCGGCGGGGGTTGCGTACGCCTAGCACCAAGCAACATCTTCATAGCGACTTCCTCTTTACGAGCAACAATGTTTATAGCAAGGGTGAGCACTTGTCGTACTCAGGCAAGTGTGGAGAAAGACATGAATGCAAAGGCTTTATAGTGGACTGGGCTATAAGCATTTAAGCAATTTTAGTTGGTCAAGTTTTATTAGCACCGATTACTAATAAAGTATAAGTTTATACCATCCCACAATTAAGCATAAAGATGAGAAATACGCCATAAGCATATGGCAAGCATAACCAGGGAACACGATTTAAGTCCATCTTCAAGTTCAATTATCATGTGAGGGTCCAGGCCGCTCTTGACCGTGAGCACGGCTAATCGATTAGTTTTACACTCTGCAGAGGTTGTACATCTTTAACCACAAGTCGCGTAAAAGTCCCGAAGAACTTTAAACCCAACCATGCGATGCCGGCCAAGCATCATACCACACTACCGAGGTGTGATTGCATAGGGACGCTACGAGGCCTTTACAAAGAGTCCTCCCGTGCGTATTAGTCCATAGTAGTATGTCATAGAGGCTATCTTTCGTTCCACACTTCTATTATGCGAGTAATAACCACACAAAGACTTCCCTAATTAATCGGCCAAGACCAGAGCCATATAGTCCTTGTGGTTGCACTGTTGTCCTGGGTGGTCGCTCCATGTTCCGATTAATCTTATGATCTTGTATTAACATCCAAAGATATAACACAGAGGTAACATGATTCATCATTAATGTTCATTTAAACCACCATAACCCAGGTATAGCAACTAAGCATAGCTACCCAACATAAAGATAAACCCGTTTGATCAAGGCATAGGATAAATAACACTAGTCAAACCTTAAACATGGGTCCCATCATATTAATGCAAGCATATGCCATGAGTGATTAAACATAGTTCTTAGGACAAAAGATCAAGGACACACTTGCCTTTAACCAAAGTAATGTCGTTGCTCGGAATCTTCAACTTCAAGCTCTTCCAAACTTCTCGAACGGCGTTCACTCTAAGCGCATCAATCATCGGGCGCAAACATTCACAAAGCAAACAAACACATATACTAAGAACAAAGCACCAATCATAAGAAAGCTTTAAAAGAACGCACTAAAGGATATGCTTGATTAGATGGATCACTAAAGAACACAAAGGGTGCTTGGAAAGGTTTGGTTGGCTTTAAAGAGATGGTTGTGGAAGATTGAGCAAGGACCGGGAAGATCACGCTTAGATTGAGCTGAGACAAGAACGTCTAACGAACGTTTTGCATATATGAGAGAGCAAGGCTATGAGCTAGGTTCATTTTAATTAACAAAACAAATATAAAGGATATTTCAGAAATAAAATACCCTATGTTGGCATTAAGGCAATATTAAACTTTATTCATGAAACCGGTGTAAAGAACTAGTCAAGTTTTATTAATAAAGATTCATATATTGATTAAACCGATTAAACATTTTAATTTAGAAAAACTGAACTATATGAACAATCTAAACGAAACTTTGTAATTCGAGTAGATCATATTATTATCAAAAACAGTATTAAATTGGTATTAATCAAGATTAACATTTATTTATAAAGCGGAGTAAAAGCCTAATCAACTTTTAATTATAAAAGTTAATTAATCATTAAGCAAATTAATATTTGACTTGTGGAAAACCGAGTAAAAGATCTAATTAACTTTTATTCATAAAAGCATGTAAAGTAATCATTAATATATTTAAATTTTATTATGAAAAACGATATATAGATCTATATAGCTTTTATTTATAAAAGGCATGCATAGCTAGTCATTAATCAAAATTAATATTAATTTTATTTTCAGAAACAAAACATGGTGAAAACACACCACTAACGCGTGCTTTACATTATTATGGACCTAACGCAACTTGAACGGATTAAATCGGAGCTAAAACGTGCAAGGTATGAAGAAAACAAGGTTGGAAGGACCTTTACGCGATTAACTATAGATTTTAGGGATTAGCAAGGAAGATTCCCGAGACACATCAAACGGTGCTCGCTAATAGATCTAATGCGGGGGTTAGATTTGAAAAAGTGCTTGAGTTGGATCCGGTGGTGAAGATCTAACAAATATATGAGGTTATCCGCAAAAGATCTAAGACACACACTTGGCTCTAGCGATTCGGAGGAACACGGGGGGTTATGTGCAAAAACTTCTTTCTTCTTCCTCTATCCCAACCGGTCGGGGACGGAGAGGACGGGGGAGAGCATCCCGCCGGCGGGCCGTGACCCTAGGGCGCCGGCGCTCCGGCGACGAGAAGCTCGGCGAGGCTAGGAACGGGTAGAGGAGATCAAGGGGAACGTGAGGAGGTGCTCACCTACGGCGGAGGACAACGGAGGCGGGCGGAATCCGAGAAGGGGCGGCGCCGGCGGTTCGGCTAGCCGTGCGGCTCGGTGCGGGGCGGCGCTCGACGCGGTGACTCGGCGGCGCGGAACGGGCACGCACGAGGGGATGCTTGTGGCGGTCGCGGCTTGCTCTATCGCCTTCCACGCCCGGCAAATCGAGGCACGGCGGCGGTCGGGATCCGGCCGGCGACGAGCTCGCCGGCTCGGTCCGGCGGCGGCGGCGCGGGCTTGGCGGGGCGGGGATGCGGCCTAGGGCGCGGGGGCTCGGGACCCGCCTTAAATAGGCGCGGGCGCTCCGGCGTACGACGCACGCACGCCGATGGGAGGGCGGCGGCGCGCGCGCCGGCCGGCCGCGATGGCCGGGCCCGGATGGGCCCCGCGTGGGCTGCGGCGGACCGGGTCGGGCCTCGGGCTCGGCCCGATAGGATAGATTTTCTTTTTTTTCCAGAATTTATTTCCAATGCGAAAAATAATCCGAAAAATTCGTAAATTATTTTAAAGCACGAAAAATACTCGAGAAAATCACAAAAATTCCGGAAAAATTCCCGGGGATAGATCAAGACACGAACAACCCAAATAAAGCATTTGGTGCTCATGAAAAAGATTTTAGAGCCTTCTATTAAATAGAAAATGCTCGGAGAAAATGTGAATAAATTCCAGAAAAATCTGGAAAATTCTCGGGAGAGTTTGGACAGCTCCTAAACGCATTCTTTGAAACCTTTTTACACTCAAGAACCACTAGATGCATTGGCATGAATGCAACACACATAACCTTTATTTAATTTAGAAAATCAGTCAAAGGATTTTTCCTATACTATATTCCCTGTAAAGAAAAATAAATGTTGAAAAAAAAATTTAAAATTGTGAGAAAATCGTTATTTAATTATTCTCTCTATTCACATCCTGAAATTGGAAATTTCAGGGTGTGACAAATCTACCCCCCTTAAAAGGAATCTCGTCCCGAGATTCGAAAAAGGCTAGCAAGAGACAAGGGTTTATTTCAAACTCTTTTCATATCCTTCAGCAATATTATTCCTTTCATGTTACAGAAAACTTTCCACAGCCTAACTTATACAAACATCCTTAAATAGCGGGGGTCTTGTCTTGCTTGTGTCGTTGTCGCCATTCCCTCTTAAAATGACGATCAAGAAATTTCTTCGGGCACCTGTTGATAAAGTGTCCACCGACCTTGCAATAAAAACAAGCTTTACTTTCCCTAATGTTCGACGATTCGTGGTGTCTCATAAATCACTGGTATTGTGACGCCATGAGGATATTCTAGATATGCATCTTCATTGTGATCTTCGGGAAAACCTTGGGCTTGAGACATATGATGTAGGTTAGAGTTGACATTGGCTTCCCCTGGATATTCCCTTTTTCTCTTCTTACTCATGATCTCCTGTAGCTTGCTTTCTAGCCCAATGACTTTGTTGATTAAATCTTGTAGACTTGAATAATCGTGTAAGCTTAGTATGCTTTGAAGATCTTCATTCAACCCTTTGATGAAATGCTCTCGTTTCTTCTTATCACTCTCACCGATCTTGGGGCATACGAGAGATAATTGAACAAACTTATCCCCGTACTCAGTTACCGTCATCTGTCCTTGCTTTAAGTTAAGGAACTCCTTCCTCTTGAGCTTCATCGCACTCACAGGAGTATGGTGTAAGATAAAGTTGTCTTTGAATTCCTTCCACACAATACTCTCAGGTTGCTGATGTCCATTGATGTAAGAATTCCACCACTCTGAAGCTGCTCCTGTAAGTTGCCAAGATGCATACAAAGCTTTCTCTCCATCATTGCATTGTACCATATCTAGCTTCTCTTCAATTGTCTTGATCCGGTCTTCGGACTTCTAAGGGATATGTGGTACTGGAGAACATTGGCGGCTCGATCTTCATGAACTCGCATACTTATCCTCCGGGGGTGGAAATGATAGCGCATCTTGGTTGTATCCATAGTCATCACCGTTCTCGTAGCTTTCTCCTTGGTTACCTCCTTCTTGGTTTTCCATCCGGTTGGTAGGTAAAGATATTATCGAAGGGAACAAGAGTAGTGCAAAACGAGTGGGGGAGAACAAGGAGGTGGGAGGTACAAAAGAAGAACCCAACTAAGCAACGATGTTATTGCGGATGTAAGACCCACAATACACCAACACTCACTTCAAAGAAACGAATCAATCAAGTCCATAAAACCAAGCATCATCATGCAAACACACAATTCCACCAATCAAGGCATAGCTAAAGGGAACGACACTACACGTTGTTAATAAAGTCAGGGGGTATCCTCCTAATAGATCAGATATATCTCCCAGCAAGGATATCCATAAATAATGTATTTTTTTCCCAGATCAAGGAGTACAAAATTATGAGTTCAACCCAACTGGAATCACCTCAATCGGAGGTCCAGAACTCGAGATATGAATTAAGCAAGATGCCTATATCAGCAGTGTTGGCAGATTCTGAATGCTCAACTAATTCGTATGTATCTCCATGAATACAAAACGAATACTGCTGAATTTTGGATAGAGTGAAGCTGATGAAATTCCTGAACTACTCCAATTAGATTTACCTCAATCGGAAGTCTATAGCCCGAGATATAGAATATTGAAGACAACGAGGTCAGCAGAGTTTACAGATTCTGATAGCTCCAATGTTTCGGGCATAGCTCCTGGAACATATACAGGATAGGGCTGAATTTTTGACAGAAATTCACTTATGAAATTTAGGAACTAACCCAACTGGTTTCATGTCGATCGGAGTTCCGTAGCTCGAGAAAGAATTAAAACAGCGCTGATGTGTCGGAGAGCTGCGCGAATAGATGGAATGTTTAGGGTAACAATTCCACCAGTCAATCAAGGGGGTGTTATTGTTTGAGAGAATGGGCAGGCGAGGTCGAAGAGATGTTCAAGGAGAGTAAAGATAAATATGCAAGAACTCATGGTTTGGACAAAAGAAGATGGTTAAGAGGTGAGATCCTTCACCAGAGAGGTCGAGGGTAAGGTAAGGAGGGATTGTAGAACAAAAGAGGCATTAAGAAACGACCGGTGCTAACTAGACTTACGTCCTACGGTCGATACGGCTACGATACCACTCTGTCACACCCGATTTTCCGAAGGAAACCAAGTGCATACCTATATGCATGCCGGGATCAAGTTTCATGCATATAGTGACATAAAAGTGAATACGAAACAAGTATCACGTATGAAAAAGAAAGATTATCGGAGATTTACGCTTAATCCTGGAAACGAAGGCTCCAAACATCACGGGCAATCGGCGGGGGTTGCGTACGCCTAGCACCAGCAACATCTTCATAGCGGCTTCCTCTTTACGAGCAACAATGTTTATAGCAAGGGTGAGCACTTGTCGTACTCGGCAAGTGTGGAGAAAGACATGAATGCAAAGGCTTTATAGTGGAGTGGGCTATAAGCATTTAAGCAATTTTAGTTGGTCAAGTTTTATTAGCACCGATTACTAATAAAGTATAAGTTTATACCATCCCACAATTAAGCATAAAGATGAGAAATACGCCATAAGCATATGGCAAGCATAACCAGGGAACACGATTTAAGTCCATCTTCAAGTTCAATTATCATGTGAGGGTCCAGCCGCTCTTGACCGTGAGCACGGCTAATCGATTAGTTTTACACTGCGAGAGGTTGTACATCTTTACCCACAAGTCGCGTAAAAGTCCCGAAGAACTTTAAACCCAACCATGCGATGCCGGCCAAGCATCATACCACACTACCGAGGTGTGATTGCATAGGGACGCTACGAGGCCTTTACAAAGAGTCCTCCCGTGCGTATTAGTCCATAGTAGTATGTCATAGAGGCTATCTTTCGTTCCACACTTCTATTATGCGAGTAATAACCACACAAAGACTTCCCTAATTAATCGGCCAAGACCGAGCCATATAGTCCTTGTGGTTGCACTCGTTGTCCGGGTGGTCGCTCCATGTTCCGATTAATCTTATGATCTTGTATTAACATCCAAAGATATAACACGGAGGTAACATGATTCATCATTAATGTTCATTTAAACCACCATAACCCGGGTATAGCAACTAAGCATAGCTACCCAACATAAAGATAAACCCGTTTGATCAAGGCATAGGATAAATAACACTAGTCAAACCTTAAACATGGGTCCCATCATATTAATGCAAGCATATGCCATGAGTGATTAAACATAGTTCTTAGGACAAAAGATCAAGGACACACTTGCCTTTAACCAAAGTAATGTCGTTGCTCAGAATCTTCAACTTCAAGCTCTTCCAAACTTCTCGAACGGCGTTCACTCTAAGCGCATCAATCATCGGGCACAAACATACAAAGCAGACAAACACATATACTAAGAACAAAGCACCAATCATAAGAAAGCTTTAAAAGAACGCACTAAAGAAGAGGCTTGATTAGATGGATCACTAAAGAACACAAAGGGTGCTTGGAAAGGTTTGGTTGGCTTTAAAGATATGGTTGTGGAAAATTGAGCAAGGACCGGAAAGATCACACTTAGGTTGAGCTAAGAAAAGAACGTCTAACAAACGTTTTGCATATATGAGAGAGCAAGGCTATGAGCTAGGTTCATTTTAATTAACAAGACAAATATAAAGGATATTTCAGAAATAAAATACCCTATGTTGGCATTAAGGCAATATTAAACTTTATTCATGAAACCGGTGTAAAGAACTAGTCAAGTTTTATTAATAAAGATTCATATATTGATTAAACCGATTAAACATTTTAATTTAGAAAAACTGAACTATATGAACAATCTAAACGAAACTTTGTAATTCGAGTAGATCATATTATTATCAAAAACAGTATTAAATTGGTATTAATCAAGATTAACATTTATTTATAAAGCGGAGTAAAAGCCTAATCAACTTTTAATTATAAAAGTTAATTAATCATTAAGCAAATTAATATTTGACTTGTGGAAAACCGAGTAAAAGATCTAATTAACTTTTATTCATAAAAGCATGTAAAGTAATCATTAATATATTTAAATTTTATTATGAAAAACGATATATAGATCTATATAGCTTTTATTTATAAAAGGCATGCATAGCTAGTCATTAATCAAAATTAATATTAATTTTATTTTCAGAAACAAAACATGGTGAAAACACACCACTAACGCGTGCTTTACATTATTATGGACCTAACGCAACTTGAACGGATTAAATCGGAGCTAAAACGTGCAAGGTATGAAGAAAACAAGGTTGGAAGGACCTTTACGCGATTAACTATAGATTTTAGGGATTAGCAAGGAAGATTCCCGAGACACATCAAACAGTGCTCGCTAATAGATCTAATCTGGGGGTTAGATCTGTAAAAGTGCTTGAGTTGGATCTGGTGGTGAAGATCTAACAAATATAGGAGGTTATCTGCAAAAGATCTAAGACACACACTTGGCTCTAGCGATTCGGAGGAACACGGGGGGTTATGTGCAAAAACTTCTTTCTTCTTCCTCTATCCCAACCGGTCGGGGACGAGAGGACGGGGGAGAGCATCCCGCCGGCGGGGCTGTGACCTAGGGCGCCGGCGCTCCGGCGACGAGAAGCTCGGCGAGGCTAGGAACGGGTAGAGGAGATCAAGGGGAACGTGAGGAGGTGCTCACCTACGGCGGAGGACAACGGAGGCGGGCGGAATCCGAGAAGGGGCGGCGCCGGCGGTTCGGCTAGCCGTCCGGCTCGGTGCGGGGCGGCGCTCCGACGGTGACTCGGCGGCGCGGACCGGGCACGCACGAGGGGATGCTTGTGGCGGTCGCGGCTTGCTCTATCGCCTTCCACGCCCGGCAAATCGAGGCACGGCGGCGGTCGGGATCCGGCCGGCGACGAGCTCGCCGGCTCGGTCGGCGGCGGCGGCGCGGGCTTGGCGGGCGGGGATGCGGCCTAGGGCGCGGGGGCTCGGGACCCGCCTTAAATAGGCGCGGGCGCTCCGGCGTACGACGCACGCACGCCGATGGGAGGCCGGCGGCGGCGCGCCGGCCGGCCGCGATGGCGGGCCCGGATGGGCCCCGCGCGGGCTCGCGGCGGACCGGGTCGGGCCTCGGGCTCGGCCCGATAGGATAGATTTTCTTTTTTTTTTCCAGAATTTATTTCCAATGCGAAAAATAATCCGAGAAAATTCCGTAAATTATTTTAAAGCACGAAAAATACTCGAGAAAATCACAAAAATTCCGGGGAAAATTCCCGGGGATAGATCAAGACACGAACAACCCAAATAAAGCATTTGGTGCTCATGAAAAAGATTTTAGAGCCTTCTATTAAATAGAAAATGCTCGGAGAAAATGAGAATAAATTCCGAGAAAAATCGGAAAATTCTCGGGAGAGTTTGGACGGCTCCTAAACGTATTTTTGAAACCTTTTTGCACTCATGAACCACTTGGATGCATCGGCATGAATGCAACACACATAACTTTTATTTAATTTAGAAAATCGGTCAAAGGATTTTTCCTATACTATATTCCCCGTAAAGAAAAAAATAAATGTTGAAAAAAAATTTTAAAATTGTGAGAAAATCGTTATTTAATTATTCTCTCTATTCACATCCCGAAATTGGAAATTTCGGGGTGTGACAAACAACCTTAGCTTTGCATTGATGCTTCAATGTTAAACTTAAACACACATCCATCAACCATGAAAGAAAAATTAGGAATTTCCGGGTACCAGGCAGCGAGGTAGAGGATTATCCGGTCGTCGGCGACGCGCACCGCTTCGAAGTTCGAACGCCTCGCACCGCCCCGCGCTCCTCCAGACGGCGAGCCTGGCGGCGGCGAGCCCGGCGCCGTACCGCGCCTCCACGCGGCGCCACGGCGCGGGCTCCTCGGCCGCGGCGTGGTGCCGCCCGCGGCACACACGGGCGGGCACCGCCAGGACGCCGTCCACCGGCAGCTTCCCCAAGACCGTGGCCACCACGTCCCTCGGTGTAACACCCCAGACGCCGTAAAGGCCCAAGATGTTACTAAACAACCTTTCCTCATGCCGAAGCATAACAACTCGGCAGCAAGAACCCAAAATAGAATAAAAACGCGGAAGCAACAACATAATTGATATATAAAGATAAACCACACACCAACATTAAGTGTGCAACTTAACAAATAAACCACTAATGAAAGTCAATTGTGTTCATTAAGAAGGTAACACAAACGTCACCATAAGGTGTACTCTATGCTCATATCAGCAAACCAATGTATCATTATTGGAGTTAAAGAAAGAAAGTTGCATGACGTGAAGATGTGCAGCTACTCCCATCCCTTCAAGCAAATATCGACTCAAGCACCTGGAAGGATAAAGGGGTGTGAGAATAAATCTCAACAAGCTAATTACTTTGATAAGTTATTTAAACCACGAGTTCATTAGGCATCAATTTAAATATAGATACATGATAAAAGAAAAGTCATCCTCGTATGAACGAAAGAATAAATCGCAACTGCTTAATTTACTTCAGATGATCACGTCCTCATAACCACATTCATACCAATGCATATCTGAAATATAAAGAACCACAATGAGTGCAAATGCAATGCAAATGCCATGTCCACTGCCTCCATACCCAACAAGGTATGAAGCTGCATCGTACCTCTCCTCGGGCAACGTACGATGCTGTTGTACCGTACGGTCGCGGCAAATATGCGGCGACATCCACGAATGATGTGCAATGCAATATGACGCAATGATATGATGCAACTGCAAGTATGCTTAGCACTTGTGCCACATACAACCACATAAACATACCTCTTTACCTCAAGATGGAAAAATAACAAGAATTATATTATGGAACAAGTAATAAATAATAATAATTTAATGAACAAAATTTTTGAATTTTCTTTAGTAAGGTTTCTGAATTTATTAGAATGTAGGTAGAATAAACAACATGTCAAAGTTGTAGCAAAACCACCG
Source organism: Cenchrus americanus (assembly GCA_947561735.1). Lineage (NCBI taxonomy): Eukaryota > Viridiplantae > Streptophyta > Magnoliopsida > Poales > Poaceae > Cenchrus > Cenchrus americanus. Next base: position 69,814,202 of record OX387242.1, read on the forward strand.
CTACGTTCACTTGCCTCAAAGCGATGAAGCAAAGGTCACTAGGCACGGTCCGGAGCAAAACCACCTGTTTATCATCATGAACTCAGTACATACAACTCAATCAAACATATACAAACAAAAAGCATAACGCTCCTACGCCCAAAACCCTCAAACAAGACAAAAAGGCACAATCAGCAACACTACAATAAACCTACAAGAGCAGCATCACTTCCCTTTTTTGTATCTTTTAATCTACAAAAGCACTGCTAGTAAATAAATACATTTTTAGAAACTAGAGACAAAGGAGAACAAGTATCATTGGTTAAAACATTTTTATTCAAAAATAAAACTGTCCAAATCATCTCTTCTATTCAGACTAAGGAATCTGTCTCTATCGTCTATGGTAAAATATTGATATCTTCCAAACCACTTATCCAAAAATTATGAAACTTCACCAGAGAATGAAACATTATATAATCCACAACTTTTGTTATACTTCTCATTGCTGTAAAAATCATTAAGATCAACTAATCTTTATATCACCCTCGAGTTTTGAATTTGGCAACAAAACCTGACAGTCCACTTTAGAATTTTATATCTGGAGTTCTAGCCAACCAAAAATTATAATATCTACCAATATGGAAATATTAATAAAATCCCTAAAACTTTGGTATTCATTTGGAAAACTGATTGGACCCTTAAGATTCTTTAAAACTGAGTAGATCTAATATTGTTCAGAAATTCGTCAGATCAAAACAGCCAACTTTGAACTGCAATATCTCTTAAACCATAGATCCAAAAATTATGATATAGGACTTCATGGAAAGATCTTGGAGTCATTAACAAAAACTTCTTTAGGAGGAAAAATTAATTCGGACTCTAACATGGTCATATTTGAGATGGAACAGAAACTACCGAATCTGTCAACCAGTAGAGACTAACCACAAGATCCATCTCTAATCCCCCACTAATCCAATCGAAGGGGGCTAATTACCAGCTCTAAATCTCATCCAAAAACAGGGGATTAGATCAAAATAATCTCACCGTGATCCACCACAAAAAGCCTAAGGTTTGTGCAGCCCTCTTCTTTCCTTCTCCTCTCTTCCTCTTTCTCTCCCTCTTGTTTTCTCGGTAGCAGCAGCAGATGGGCAAGGGGAAGAAGGGGCACTAGGGCCGGCAAGGGCAAGGTCACGGTCTTGGGAAAAAAGAGAAAAGAGTCGCAGCAGTTAGGACTCACGGGAAAAAGGAAGGAAAACCGCCCTCTACTAACAATTAAGGGTCACGGTTGTTAAGGGGTCAGGATTTTTTTTCCAAACCAAACTTCATTCTCTCACAGTTTACTCATGTGACATCCAAAACAAACATGTGGGTAGCAAAATGGATTCATCTTGACGAGCTCTATGAATTGGTGGTCTCAGGTCATCCATCCGACAAACCGTTCAAAAAGTCAATTTTTGACTTCTTTTATAACGCACGGTCAACAACTCTTGTATGAATTTCTGGGGTGTTACACTCAGCAGCTCCGACCAGCCCCTCTCCTCCTCTGGCGGCTGCTGCGGGGTATCCATGCGGTGGCGACGGCGAGGAGGGGACGGGAAGGAGGCGCCGGACGGCATGGCGCGGCTGGCTAGGGTTTGGACCCCAAAGGGTTTAATGGCAGACTTCGTTCTGAATGTTCGTCAAAGGAGACGACGACGGATTGTTGCTGTGCATTGTGGGACTACAGTACTGCCGCAGGCAGAACCGCAGAACCTACAGAACTTGTCACTGTGTCAATTATGAGAGGTGTTGGGATAAGAGCAACTCCAGCGGATGGAGTAAATTTCATCCCCTATATGAAGTTATTGGGGTGGAGTAAAAATATTTTCATCCCTAAAACACAACTTGCTCCAGCAGTTTCCCTATTTTTCTTCCCAACTCGTGGGTCTCACAATGCCACATCATCTTCTCCTTTATAAAGTGAGTGGGTCCCACTGATAGGGGTGGAGGAGAGGTTCCCTTTATAAAGGGGATGGAGAGGGAGTTTTAGTCCATGGAGAAAAAGAGGGAAGGAGATAGGGAGGGCAGCTGTGGAGAGGTTTTTTTATCATCCGATCCCCTATATCACTTGTTTTTTTGGTATTGGGGATGGGAAAGGGGAGCTGCTAAAGTTGCTCTAACACCGGATTAAAGTCTAGTTCCGTCGTGTCACATCAGATGTTTACAGCAGGAAAAATAGATTAATTATAGAATTAATTTGCAAGACGGGTTAAATCTAATTAGTTCATAATTTAATAATGTGTTGTTACAGTAGTGTTAGCTAGAGTACATTTTAATTCCACAATTAAACAGATATTTCACTAAAAAAGTTTATCCACCAATAGAGAATCGGACATTTGTCCCTAATCCGATTTTTCATTTGTACGGGGTATTTTTCAGTAAAAAAGGCATTTGTATTGGGTAGAGCCACCGCCCGGTACAAATGCCCCCTCACGGGGGCGCGTCGGGGCCTCCTCCAATCCACCCGTTACAAATGACTCGCATTTGTATCGAGTGGTGGATCCGCACGGTACAAATGTGCTGGCATCACATTTATACCGGTCGGAACCACCACCTGGTACAAATGTGAGAACATTTGTACCGCCTGTATCATGGCCCGTTACAAATGTGCAACGGTTGTAATTCCCTCTTCTTCCACCTGCCCGAGCCCCCCCCCCCCCATTCCTCTCTCCAACTCGAGCTCCCCCGTCCCCAATGGCGCACTAGGGAGCTTTTGCCCGATTTGTGACGATTTCGCTTATTGAAGTGGTGTAGAGGTTAGTTACTTCATCCTACCTTGATATATGGTTGTCATTTTAAGTATTATGCTTTGTACATAGAGTATTTCATTTAATTTCGAATGAGCTAAGAATGATGATTTTATTTAGATGCATATTTATCTATGTTCTCATAGAGAGAAAGTGTCATGATAGATGTATGAGATGTTGTATGTGATGATAGATTTGTTTATTTATTTATATTGAAATTTAGTTAACCAAATAGAAAATTGATTTTCTATGAGAAAAATAGATTCCTTATTAGAAAATTAGTTTTCATCATTATAAAATTGATATCATCAGTAGAAAAGTAGTTTACTTATTAGAAAATTAGTTTACTCATTATATTTTCATGTTATATATATATATATATATTCATAAGAAAAAAATAATATTTTATAGTTTTGTTCTTCACAATTTGTGCATAGTCTTAATTATGTGTACAAATAAGTAGAGATGTCTACCACTACCAGTGGATGTAGGGATAGTTGTTTTGCTAGAAAATATTAAATAAAATTTCATGCATATTTTAGGGACAACAATGGTAAGTCACTTTTTTGGTCGTGGTGGAGGCCATCAAGGTGGCCGTGGTCGTGGCCGCGGAGGCCGTCGTGGACTACACATTGTCGACTAACGGCCATCGTTGCTTCATCCTCCAGAGATACACTTCACCCATGGTGTCATTAACTTGCCTAAGGTGATCGACGTCAAGGATATGTTCCCAACATAGTAATATTTTTTCCCTCAATAAACCAGATTTTTATTACAAGAATAATAGGTTTCATATCATAACATACAGAATATCGATCATATGAAGTGGTTCTGACATGTTCTCAATAATATTGGTGGTACCCCTCCTGGTACACATTGTGCGATTGTCGGTCCAAACAACAACATTCAAATAAAAATCTCTTTTGACATAACTGTTCGAGGACCATTTCGCTCCTCGCTATCATCAGAACCCCCCCCCCCCATTCCAATGCTATCGATTGTTGAGTGGGGTAGCCCTTCACTGGTTAAGAGGACTTTTGAAAGGACCACCATGCAGAAGTGCTTAGAACAACTTAGCACTAATGTGTACTTTCTAGTAGATTACTCTTATTTTCTAATCAGGGCACTCGAGGAGGGAGAAAGTGTGACCATGACCACAGAGAGACTTTGTCGCCTGAACCAGTATGGCATGGTATGGAGCATAGAAATATCATTGAGTAGTTTTTAAATTTAACAAGTTGTGCTACATTTTTTAACATTCATGACTTTTTCTTAACTTTAGAATATCTTTGATGAAACCTTTGTGGTAATGAGTTTTCATGGAATTCTAGAGCAAGAGTGCGATGTGTTGGGACAAGTCAGGCCAACAAAGAAGCATCTGGAAGCAAAAATTAAACTCTGTTAACTTTTCATCCAATATATATTATTAATCTAAATTTCAGTATGCACAATATGCTAATGTGTAATATTATTTCTAAAGTTCTTCAATTTTGGGATTTGAGATGATATTTTACGAGAATTCGTATATATTTTGTATAATATTAGAGATAATATTATACAAATAAATATATACGAATGCATGTAGAATATTATCTCAAAATATAATATTTTATATGTCACACGACTTTATATTACAGTGTATTAGGATTAGTATTAGTACATTAAGCAAATATGTTAGAGCAAAGAAATATAAAAGAAAACAAAAAAGTATGTTAGAGTAAAGAAATATAAAAGAAAACAAAAAAAGTATATTTGTATCGGGTAGTACCTTCACCGGTACAAATGCCCCCTCATGTCGGAGGGGGAAAGGGACATTTGTACCGAGCCGGGACTCCACCTGGTACAAATGTGAGGCATTTGTACCAGGTATCTCGCCCGGTACAAATGCTCCCCATCATTTGTACCGGAGAACCTGTACCGGTTCAATACTCAGTACAAATGAGGGTTACGGACCGGTACAAATGAGCATTTTTCAAGTAGTGATCGTGAGTGAGGCAGAGTATGTGCATGTGTTCATGTTTAAACATCTATTAAACATAAACACATTCATGATTAAATAACCATTAAACATGAACCAATATGAAAATTTGAGGATGGCAAAAGTAGCTCCTGGACATCCTTCAATTGTGACTTTGGCCACAGGACACAAAAAAAGATGGCTTGGCTACAACATACTCTTCAATCATGCCAATTAGCAAATGTTCATTGTAGTTCTTATAATAGTAATTCTCACTCAAACAGTTTCCCAAACATGATTTTTGGACAAAAGTACCCTTACCCCTTCATATAAACATTTCTATAGCAATACATGAGCATCATAGGTACATTTTGGCAGCATAACAGGGTAATATCATGTTCTAAAGTACCAGATCTAGCAAAACAAAATAAGGTGTTACAACCACATTAGGCTATCTATTACAATATACATTTTGTTGTAGTGCTTGGTGTAGAAACAGAGGTGATGGGTCTAGATGGTGTGGCCTCGTAAATGCTTATATGTTAATTGTAATTTATTAAGTGAATTTTTTTGAAGTTTGAGATGAAAGCTTACAATATGGGTCAGCTACTAATGGTTGCTCTTGTGGTTGTTCACCAACACTGGATGGCACTACTGTGACATTTTCTTGCCTATCTTTCTCTTGGGTTTTGGAGGGGCAGGTGGTGGTGCATCAGAATCTAAACATATTCATTGCATGTTTTTTCCATATGTCCAAGCTGCAGGCACCGTTTGCATTGTCTGGTTCTCTTTCTAGAGCTTCCTTCTGCAACTAATTTGTACCTTCTCTCCCTTGGTCTCCTGGGTGCTCTTTTCAGTTGTGGAGGCCACAACCTAAACCTAGGATTAACTGTAGGGAATCGGATGCTCGTTAGCCTAAGAGGGGGAGGGGGTGAATTAGGCAACTTAAAACCTTAACCTATGGCTTCACTAATTTTACACAATAGTAAACTAGAACATACTATCTAGATGTGCAATTAGGGTTGTTTTAGTGTAAAACTCTCATCCCAAAACAAGGTTTGCAACCTATAGCCAATCCTAGCATGATACTACTCTAGGAAAGTAAAGGCAAACAAAGATTGCAATAGAGTAAATGCGGAAACGTAAAGGGGGTGAGAGGAAGCAAACTCTTGACACACGATTTATCTCGTGGTATCGGTAGGCACTAAGCCACCCCTAGTCTACGTTGTTGAAGCACTCACACAAGAGTATTGCTTCCCGGTCACCAAGTCTCTCCCAAGAGCACCACTTGACTCGCCACAAAGGCTAGCCACTTAGGCACTTGTCAAGCTCCCTTGGTCACCTTGATGCCGCCTCCACTAAGGAGCTTCTCCACCAAGGAAGGGGGTCTCCACGTCCCCTGCACAAAGTGTCCTCGCCGCTCCACACCAAGCCGGAGGGTCGATGACGATTGCCGGTGAGCCACTTAGGCCCCAAGGCTTCCGGCGAACCTTGTACAACTAGATTCACTCAAGAATCACCTCACAAGGTTGGCACAACCTTGCACTCACTCATCTCTAAGCTAAGCCCAGCACTAAGCACATACACAAAGCATGTACTAGTCTAAGGATGAGCAACTAAGCACTTGGATGGATTGGATATGATCTTCAATGTGTCTTGAACTCCTCTGCAGTTCCACACAATCCAACAACCTCAAATGGGTGAGTGGAGGGGGTATAAATAGCCTAATGCATCAAACTAGCTGTTGGCTAAAAGCTGTTGAAAAAGGTACCGTCGGAAGATCCGACGCTATGCTTTTCCAGGGCGTCGGTTCATCCGGTGCCCCTCCCACGTCACGTAGCTGTTGAGGTTCTCTGACACAACTGCTCCGACGCTATGCACCGACGGTGCGTCGGGTCATCCGGTGTTGAAGGCCTCACATCCAAGTCGCCTCTGTTAGCTTCCAACTGACCATCGGATAGACCGACGCTAACCCTGACAAAGGTGACGGATCATCCGGTGCTGAAGGCTTTGTCTTGGTGCGTCTCTTTATGAATTCAAACTGAGCGTCGAATAGACCGACAGGGTCCCCACTCAGACCGTCGGATCATCCGGTGCTACTGTCTTCCTTGCTCTTCCTCTGCAACTCGTCCGACGCTACTAAATAATGGACCGTCGGTTCATCCGACGGTACCTAGGGTTTTGCCCTGTGCACCAACTCGTCCGACGATTGCACCGACGCTTGTATTTGAGGGACCGTCGGTTCATCCGACGGTGTCTTTTCTTTTCCTTTTCTTGCTTGGTTTTGACCCTTGTCTTCCTCATTTTTGCATGTAGTTTTCTTGCATCCCTGGGACCTAGAAATGTCTACAAAGACATGTTAGAACAATAAGGTTAGTCTCAATGATCATGTTGTCATGAATCACCAAAATCAAACTCGAACTAATGGCTTATGAGGCCATGTTCGCTACATTAACTTGAGACCACTGATTACAATCTGTCATTGGCTTCACAGACTTTTCAAAGGCTTTCTTAAACTTTTCTACAGCATAGTAGTCATAGACATAATCTTCAATATTACCTCGAATTGAGGTTACAATACACAAGGCATGTGTACATGGCAGACGAATAACTTGCCAGCACCTACAAGTGCACTTCCTGTCCTGAAGATCAATTGTATGCCTCCGATAAACTAGATGTCTTGTAACACCTTCAACTTCAGCTAGCATTTGACCTTCATTACCACCATCTTTGTGTGAGAATCTCCAGATATATTTGAGCCCCTCCCCCCGCTCCTTGCATTAAGATCCTTCATCGCATTTTGTGGTATCTTATCTTCAAGTTTCTTAGCAATTTTTCTCTCAAGAACATTTTCTCCATGCATAATTGCCTTACACTATCCATAAGATTAACAACATGTAGGGATTTTTCATATCGAATCCAACTGTTGAATGTTTCAGCTATGTTATTTGTGACATAGTTACACTTACTTGCTTTAGACAACATGTGCCTTGTCCAAAGTTGCTTATGGATGCGATGTATCCACTTCATGGCTTCAGGGCATGCTTCATACGTCAAAATGTAGTGTTATTCAAACTTATGTTTTTTAAAAGATCTACATGTTGACCATAAGTTTTTTTCAAAGACCTCACCTTGAAATCTCTTCTGGAAGTTTGCAACTAAGTGCCTCATGCACTCTCTATGCTCAATCCCATTTTTGAAGACTTGAGTGACAACTGAATCAATGCATTTGCCTGCATCTGTAGAGATCACTAGGCCTGGAGGTGATCCAATAGCTTGTTGAAGTCTATGGAACAACCATTTTCGATTCTCAGTTGTCTCTGAACCAAACACATTGGAAACATCCAATTATGCCCATCAATAGTAGTGGCAGATGCAAGTTGACCTTCCATTTCCCAGTCAAATGAGTGGAGTCCACACCAAGAAAAGGCCTACAACCATTTAAAAAACCATCCACACACAAGCTTTCAAAGCAACAAACATTCTGGTGAACCTCTTCTTCTTTCCAACTTGCTTAAATTATTTGTCCACCAAACTTCCAAGATTAGTCTTCTCCAACTCAGCCTTGAAACTAAAAATGTTCTCGAAGTTGTCATCCCACATCCCTTTGAGTTGTTCCAGAGCCTTTTTTCTTCCATCCCACACAACACTATATGACAACCTCAAGTGCTACATTTCTTCCAATCTATTCTAAGTGCTTTTGCTCCAAATTTAGGGTCCTTTGCAAGCCAATCAACAACCCTATCCCTGACCCAATAATTGGTAGCCATGCTATTCTTCTCAGCTGTTCATGTGCCTTGACATGTGTGTAGATTAGGCATCTTCTTTATCTGCAGCAAAATATAAAACCAAATCAGTTGAATTCAACACAAATATGAAACCTAATCAGTACAAATCAGCAAAAAAATGCACATTATTCATGGAAATTAATGAAGTGCAAATGTGCCTTCCAAGTTCTACTATCCTGCAACTGTGAAGCATGAATCTGCCACTTGCACCTTGCAGCTTTGCAATACCCTCAACATATTTTTGACTTAGAATAAGGAACTGCATTTTCATATTCACCCTTTACTGCATATTGTTTAATAGCATTGTTAAAAGTATCTCCATCCCCCAAAAGTTACACCAGCAGATATTGTCGGGTTCTCTAAGTCAGTTGCATGGATAATTGTCTCGCAATCCAATGCATCATCTAGTATTAAGTCGTCCTCCAAACTAGCACAGTACACATCCTCCTCCAATAATTCAGAATCCGATGAGTTGGAAAGTAGAGATTTGAAAGGATCTTCATTGTCTAGACCAACATACTCTATGTCATTGCCCACCCAAGCCACTTCAATATTGTTCACAACTGGTGGGTCTAAAGAAGAAAGTTCAATTTGGTTGTTTGGGACATCAGTGACTTCTGTTTGTGGCTACTCAAGTGAAGACTGCAACACACAAGGCATGTTTTGTTGTCATTCAATTTCATTAGTGGAATCAGAATTACCCTTTTTCATAATAGACACTTGTAATGAGAGCCTTTTTATCTCCCAATACATGTCAATAGGAATCTATCTCTTCATAGGTACGGTTCATTTTATCTCAATAGGTAACACACAACTTGTGTACAGACCCTAGGTTAATTTGGGTGCCGATGTCAACAATCATATCACTTCAATTTGTACTATTTGGGTCTAGAATCATAGGAATGTTGCAAGCATCACAGTACACATGAGTTCCATCATCATTTAGTTTCACATAAGTACATACACGCTTAGCAAGTCTGTAGGCTGCATTAGCATCCATCCTACAGAAGCATTGGCACAAATTTGAGTGTAATAATACACAAGCCCAAGTTAGCACGAGCGCAATTTAGCACTAACGTTAGAAGAAATTGGAAGACTACTTACCCAATTGGAACCCACGAGAGATCAGCCTGATCCTGCGAGAAAATCCCACGAGTTGGATACAGGTGTGCACACTCTGCAGAGTTTTGATCTATATGTATAGCCGTGTCCTCGGTCATGGACATACCCTGATAGCTCTGTTCTCATGTTTCAGGGTTTCTACCTCCCCTATAGTATATGAGTGTGGTGAGCCGTGGTTGCAGTTGGGGAGAGGAGATTTGTTCCCTCTACCTCACGGATTTGATTGCAATCATTGAGGTGCGAGGATAGGAAGTTCTCGCATCGACCCTAGATGGAGATAGGTTGTGGAGACGGGTCCTTGGGGTACTAGGTGTTCCCGATTTGTGCTCAGAGCTTGGGTGGGGACCTATTTGGGGATTCTTTATGTTTATGCTTTGTTGCTGCTACATAGGAAACCCTAGGCCATTATTGTCTCTTCATTGTACCCTTTAGAGTTAGGCCACTTAAAGCTGCATACAATTGGTGATGTGGACCTATCTCATTTCTTGGGGATAGACTTTGAGTGTGCAGGGTACAGGCTCGAGTTCGACAACAACACGGATGAGTGGTACGACTGAGGAAGGCGTCAGTACGCTCAAGGATGCATGTGGGCATGAAGAATAAAGATGGAGACACTTCTGGGATGCTAGCTACCATTGCATAGGCGTTTAATCTCTGATTCAGCTAAGAGGCTTGTATGATGTACTCCATAATGGATTGTAATAAATAAATACTTATATTTTGTGTGTGATTCGTGGTATACTAGTGTGGATGTGATGTTTCATCTGTGATGAGTTCTGTACGTGATAGCGAATGATCCAGGGACTACCGCAAGGGTACAGGGGTTCGGATTTTCCTCACTGAAAATCTGGGTCGTCACATATAGGAGCCCCTGCTCCATGGGTCGTGTGGGTTGTGTGGGTCAATGCAGGCTGACCTGGGCTGAGGGGCCGGTTGGGCTATGCAGGAATGAAGAGGGAGCAAGCCAGTGCTATAGAAAATTTAAAAGAGAAGAACCAAACTTAAGGGTCTTCTACGGGGTTTGAGAAGGAGAATTTGAAATGGAATTTCAACTCCAAATCCAAACAAAATCTTTAGGGGATCACTTAGCAGTCAAATTCAACACAAATGTGGGTTCAACTGCAAAGTACATTTATTAATTAACTTGGAATATTTAAAGGAAAGAGAATTATGCCTATAATTAGAGAAAATTTTTAATAATTTTGTATTTTTAAATGTCCTAAAAACCAGGATGTTAGAGGGAGTGCAGAGAGAGAGAGGATAGGGGTCAGGGAGACCGGGAGGGTCTAGGTCTTCGCGACGGGCGTATCGGCATATTGAAGCGGGTCCGATCGCTTAAACTGTAATCTAAGTTTATATAGATGGTATTGGGGTTGGGACCACATGTCAGCATATTGAAGCGGGTCTGATGGGTTTTCGGGTTCGGATATCATTTTTTTCACACCCATGAGCAAATATCCATCAGGTCTAGGATCATGCCTGTGGGCACATTCTTAGACCTGTATCTGTGCCCATTGGCTTTCAGATCCGCGGGTACGCAGGTATTTAGTGCATGTTGCCATGTTTACTCCTCATACAATCCGCTTTAACTCTAATGGGCTTCACCACCCCCTCCTTGCTCCATTATCTTTGGTGGCTGCAACTACTGGATCTGTAGCCATTGGCCTCCACCAAGGGATCTAGAGGTTAATTGGAATTGAGGGCTTATGGTTTTAGTTATAGGCATACCTCTTCCAGTGGGTTTGGACGGATGTTATTACTGGAAGGATAGTAAAGCGATTGACGATGATGCCAGCTAGCTACCCAAATCAGAATTTACTTTCTATTTTCTTTCTAATTGGATTAGTCTCCTTATAAATGAAATTATGATCTGCTAATCTAATAGTAAATTTGTAAACGTTAGATTTAAATCTAACGGATGAGATCAACTTCAACTCCCTTTTAACCCTACCCCGTCCACCTCTCCCTACCATTTATTCTCTTTCTCCACCCCCACCCCACCCTACCCACTCCTCCACCGCCGCCACCCACACTCCATTTCACCTCACATCAAAGATGGAGCTCCCCAAGCCCCCCTTGGCTTCCTCCTCCCATCCATGTCTAGTTTGAGGCCTCCTACCACCCTCGATTACGGAAGCGGACTTCTAGTGGGCTCTTTTGCCTCACTCTGCTTCATCTTTGTCAAGTGGATCCAACCACTAGATCTCCTAACATTGGGCACCGCAAGTAAACCGGCATCGTCTATTGTTTTCTACCCCAAGCAAGAAGAATTGGTATGTATGTGCCCAAACCTTAATCATCAATTCCAAACATTAGACCCCCCAACCCCCTCTCGAATTCAATCTTCTTTTGAATTTTGTCGATTAATGTGAATTTGCAAGATGTAACCCACATCAGGGCATGTTCGATTCGAGGGGGAATGGAGGGGATTGGAGAGGGTTGGGAGGGATTGTATCACCTATAAGTCAAAATCCCCCTCAATCCCCTTCGGGAGGGTACTAACCGGACAAGCCCTATAGTGTAGATCCCTTTTAATTGGTAAAACAACCAAAATAATTGTTTACCTTAAAATGATCGGTATCCTCTTTTAGTCTTTCTAGACTAGAGGACAACTCCAACATGCCATTTTGAGTGTGACACACAAGGAAGTAGTGATGCTTTCCCCTTGCTAATGGCCAAGATTGCCACTCATATATGGAATTCTTGTTAAATTAAACATTTTTGCGAGGTTCTATATGTGATTGTAAATCCTATGTTTTGAGTGCATAGTTCTTTATTTTGAGAGCAAATCCAATGATCTAATGTCCAAGGCTTAGATTAATTAACTTGATCGAGTTGAAACCTTGGCTTTGATCCTTGGCTCAGTGTGATCAACTCCTTTGTGACTATGCAGGGGTTCAAAAAAATAACATTAACAATGGTGCGGACCAAGAGAGCCCAATGTGGCTCACAGCTGGACTCGTCCACTACTGTGGTGATGGGTGCATGCAACAGGCGGGGTTGGTTGTCTGGCTGGCGAGACCCCTTGGACCAGTCGCAAAGGGCTGAAGACAATGGCTTGTCTCTTCAAGACGAGCTCATCCTCTTCATCTTCGCCACCTTCCTTGAGATCACTGATCTTGTCCATTGTGCTGCTACGTGCAGGCGTTGGCGCCGCCTATTGTATGGTGAGGTGGCTGCCTACATCTGTCATAGCTTGCAAGGACTAGGCCTTTTTGGCAAATCCCCCCCTCTCGTTGTTGGCTTCTTTCAGCGGCGCAACGGGGCAATACCCCACTTCTTTCCCACAACTTCTGTATTGTGTCAGTTCCCCTGGCTCCAGGATCCTTCGCCATCGCTGAGCATGCTTGCTGGTGGTGGGTTGTTTGATTCTTGTCGCGTTGCGGCATCCAGAAATGGCCTCCTCGTCATTGACCTTGGGCGTGGCAAACACAGTTTTTTTAGATAAAGGAAACTTGTTCCGGCCTCAACAGATTCGGAAGCTGCCTACGCCCACCATACAAGGAGAAACGGCGTCTAGACCGCCAAGGCCATAACTCACACACCGATCACGGCAGCACGCGAGCATAACCAAACCACACCAAACACCCATACAAGTCTAGAACGCAACACACGAGAGAGACATAACTAACTTTCAATACGCTTAAAAGCGTTCCACCCAAACTTATGAAAGATCTCCAAAGCCACGATCTCCAGATTACGACAACCGACCTTCAAAATACCGCGACCATCCTCATTAGAGAGGACAGCCCAACTCCCGATCCCGAACGTCCCCCTAAATATCACCCGCAAAACAGATTTTATCTCGTGACTTTTGAAATACCAAGTCATTCCCTCTTGGTCCATAATGCCCGGCACAATGTCGCCATTCCGATCAAGCACAAGATTCCTTTGCTTCTTCGAAAAACTTCTAAGCCAAGGACCAAAAAGGTGCTTGGACATCCCTCGGTTTCTTAATACCAAAAGCAAAACAGACACCCCCCCACATAAGCGTAGCCATGGGACAATCAAAAAAGAGGTGTTGAATAGTTTCGTGCTTCGCACAAAAGCAACATTTTGTACACCCCTTCCATTGTCTTTTAATCAAATTATCCTTGGTTAACACAACCCCGTTTCTAAGATACCAAAGAAAGATTTTAATCTTCGGCGGTATCTTGGCTTTCCACACCCAACAACCGGCCGGAGTGCCCGCCCACAAAACCACATCATTGTACATATTCTTAAGCGAAAAATTCTTATTGGCCGTCCAAATGAAGGAGTCCCCGCGATCGTTAAGATTCACCATCAAGACATCCCCCACGAGGTTGAGCCCACCGTCCCAATTGTCCCCCACTAATGCACGTCCGAAGGATATATTTAGTGGGATAGTACTTAGTACTTGGGCAACCGATACATTCTTCCTTCTCACTATTCCGTAGAGGCTTGGATATTTTAACATCAAAGGATCTTTCCCTAACCACAAATCCTCCCGGAATCTAGTCCGAGTGCCATCCCGAACTCTAAACCTCCCTCTCCGTAACACAAGATCCTTGACCTCCATTAAACCCGACCGAACCGTGAATCCTCATTCTTTTTCTCGTACTTGTGATAGCGCTTTTCCCTTTAGGTACTTTTTCTTAAGCATCTGCTGCCACAACCCATCTTCATTGATTAATTTTAAAATCCACTTGCTCAACAGACATTTGTTCTGGATGTCTAAATCAACAATATCCATCCCACCGACACTCTTAGGCTTATGTAGGATGCTCCACTTGGCTAACCTATACTTCCTTTTGTGCTCGTCACACTGCCAAAAAAATCTGAATCTATAATAGTCCAGTTTCTCCAAAACACCTTTAGGAATTCTGAAGAAAGACATCATAAACATTGGTAGGCTTGACAAGACCGAGTTAACAAGGACTAGCCTCCCTCACGATGATAACAACTTACCCTTCCAACTACTAAGCTTTTTTTGAAATCTTTCTTCAACTGTCCTCCACTCTCTATTGGAAAGTCTGCTAGGACTCATGGGGATGCCCAAGTATCTAAAAGGAAACTCGCCCTCTTTACATCCAAAAAGCCTCACATACTCCGCAATCCTTTCCTTTGTCTCTCCAAAGCAGAATAATTCACTTTTATGGAAGTTGATCTTAAGACCTGATAGCTTCTCAAAGGCACTTGGTACCAATTTCAAGCCTTTTGCCTTCTCTAGATCATCATCCAAAAAAAGGATCGTGTCATCTGCATATTGCAAAATTGAGAGACCGTCCTCCACCAAATGCGGAACAAGGCCATCCAAGAAACCCATGCCTTTTGATCTCTCAATTAGCACGGCCCAAGCATATCCGCCACTAAGTTGAATAGTATGGGGGACGGGGGGTCCCCCCGTCTCAAACCCTTCTTGGTTTGAAAGAAGTGCCCCAAGTCATCATTGACTTGCACACACACACACTTCCTTTTGAAACCACTCTCTCCATCCATTGACACCACAAATTCGGGAAACCCTTCATCCTAAGAACTTGCTGCAAGAAATCCCAATTGACCTTATCATAGGCCTTCTCAAAATCTAGTTTGAGAATAATGCCTCTTTGCTTTTTCCTTTTCAGCTCATGGATGGCTTCATGCAAAACAACCACCCCTTCCAAAATATATCTACCGGGCAAGAAAGCCGATTGCAAAGGCCTAGTAATCCTACAAGCCACCGACGAGAGTCCGTTAGCCAAGACCTTTGTAAAGATCTTAAAGCTAACATTAAGCATACAAATGGGCCTATACCGTTGAATTTTCTTGACCTCCTTCTCCTTTGGGAGTAATGCTATCGTTCCAAAAATTGAGGCAAAAAAGAGGCAGATCCCCCTTATGGAAGTCTCGGAACATGGCCATGAGGTCATCCTTTATGAGGCTCCAAAACACTTGGTAGAATTCAACCGGAAAACCATCAGGTCCCGGCGCCTTATTATGCTTCATTTGGAAAATAGCCTCTCGGATTTCTTTTTCAGAAAATTCAGAAACTAGCATCTCACACTCCGTACTGGTGACTTGAGGAATATCCTCCACCAAAGACTCATTGAGTGATATCCTGCCAACCTCTGAACTTCCAAACAAATCCTTGTAATATTTTGTGATATACCTCATAAGCTGCTCCTCCCCTTGTACAATTCCTTCATCTTGTTCAAGGCGGAAGATTCTAGTCTTCCTCCTTTATCCGTTTGCCACCATTTGAAAATACTTCGTATTGCTGTCCCCTTTTAAGATTTTAGTTGTCTTAGCTCTTTGAAACCATTTTATCTCTTCCTCCCTGAGTAATTGCGTAATTCTATCATGAATGCTCTGCTTTAAATCCCATTCACGCTGACTTAGCAGCTGAGATTCCGCTTTTTTATCTAGCTCCTCTGCTCTCCTCAGTAATTCCTGTTTTTCCTTCTTATAAGCTCCATTCACATTCCTTGACCAGCCCCTCAAAAATTGCCTCAATCTCCTAATCTTGTTTTGCCACCTCTGCATCGGGGCACTGCCCCTAGTCTCTTTGTTCCAAACCTCAGAAACAACCTCAAAAAAGCCCTCCTTCAGCAACCAACCCAGCTCAAACTTGAAGCTAGGTTGTTTCTTGGGACTGACTTTTTCTCCTGTACTTAGCAGAGAGGCGTATGATCCGAAATCTCCCTGTTAAGGGCTTCCACCGTCGCCAGTGGGAAATTTTGCTCCCATTCCGTACTAACCAACACCTTGTCCAGCCTCTCATATGTAGGTACCCTACGGGAGTTAGCCCATGTGAACTTCCGGCCTGACAACTCTATCTCTCTCAGATCTAGACTATCAATGACCGCGTTAAACAAGAAGGGCCATCTCTCCTCAAATCTGTCATTATTTTTTCAGTGCTATCTCGAATGATATTGAAATCACCACCGATGCACAAGGGCAACTTCTCATTATTGCATGATTGCACTAGCTCGGTAAGAAATGATTCCTTGAATTCTGGTTGAGCTGCCCCGTACACAACCACCAAAACCCACTTAAAATCACTCTTCCTATCTCTCAATCTAAACTTCACAAAAAAATCCCCATCATCAATACTACCCACATCCAGCACATCTAGGTTGACCCCCAGCAAAATACCTCCTGATCTCCCATGAGGCGCGGTCCAGTGCCACACGAAGTTTCTCCCCCCACTAAAATTATCTAGTGACTGTTGGGGGAAATCCTTCTTGCCCGTCTCCAAAAGAGCAATAAACGCTAAGTCTTGCTCCTTGGACGTCTCTCTTAGAAATCTTGTTTTAGCCAAGTCACTAAGACCTCTGCTATTCCAAAAGATTCCTTTCATTTGGCACCCTTGTTAGAAAATTTCGCCCTTCTTAACTTGCAAGTCTTAGTTAAACACGACTTAGCGTGAGACTTGCCTTTACGCATAATATCATCAAGTTCACTATTTAAAGGGAAACTTGACTCATCAAAAATCTCCTCCATCAACTCACCACACAGGCTTTTAAGAGCCTTTCTCTCTACATCCTCCACACTCTCCTCCTCACTGTCAAAATCCCACCACTCATCTTGAGACCCCAACTCCCCCAACTCCCCATCCGATTTGAGATCCAACAAGTTATAAAAATTATTGTCTTTTTCTAAACTAGATTCGCTAGGTTGAGCCCTATTTGTTGTAAACAACTCAAAGCTAAGTCTTTATTTACCGAAATTAAAGAAGTGGGACAAGGAATACCTTCATTGAACTCTAGGTTCCTTCTAGCAATCCTCCCCTCCACCTTGGCCAAGATGTGACCGCCGAAGCCTCGGACTAGCCCTCACCGCATCTTAGCCTCGAGACCTGCCGCCGCTTCCCCGAACCCTTTCTCCTATCCCCATCTCCTTGTCACCACCCGATAGCTCTCCCTCCTCAAGCACTACCGCCGCTCGCCGCCACTCGTCCGCCTCACCCAACACCTTGTTCGCCACCTCCTCAAACACTCCATCTCGCTGCCTTGTTCATGATTTCGCTCGCCTTTGCTCTCAAAAAGGCCTCAAACTCCTCCTTTGACATGTTCCGAACTTGCTCCTTCCATGAAACAAAACCACCCTCTACATCATGGGTGCTCCCATGCCCCAACTCACCCTCGGCACTAGCCGATACTCTCTTTTGCTTCTTCGACGACCTCTCCTGTCCCTCCTCCTTTTCTTGCTGCCCTCCCTCAAAAGATCCCTCCCCGTCCGCTGCCTCCACCACCCGAGGCCACACAAAATCCGCCTCCTCCCCATTCTCATCAATGCCCACCTTCTCCACCTCAAACTGAAGCTCGAAATAGTGATCTCCAATAACCACATCAAGCTGCTCTGGGATCAAGCTAGGGTTAAGGACAGCCACAAGAACACACCCAAAGTTGTTTTTCCTAGTTGTCTCCATGTCCACGATCCGGGTAGAACCAAGCATGGAACCAACGGCCCACAACTCAACAAACTCATTAAGCTCCTTCCGCAACCCAAACACTCTAACCCAAACCTTTGCAACCCCATGACAAATTTGGTTTTTTTCGCGACCGTGCCTTAGCACGTTTTTCATTAAGAGGAAAGGAAGGAACATCCGAGGAGCGTCGTCATCTAACGGATGACGAAGCCACAAGTCTGTTAAGCTATATTACACAAAAGAATCTGTACGACCGAGCAAAGCGTGTACAAGAATAGAAATACTTTGAAAACCAGCACTACTCCAATCGGCTAAATGCTCCAGGATACGCATACGAAGTTCGGATGGGAAGGTGTGTCTTCGGTTGAAAATCCTCGCATTTCTCTCCAGCCAAATGTTCCAGCAGATAAGGATGACTAGGGAGTCGAAAGCTCTTCTTTCCTGCTTGTGGAGCCTTCTTCTAGCTGCCTCCCACCAGTCCGCGAGACAGTTTTCAGCACCACTGGGTGATCGGCCTCCCCAACCCCAACTAGACAACGTAGTGAACCAAACCTCTCTAGTATAGGGACAGGCAATGAGGAGGTGGGTGATGGACTCAGACTCCTGGTCATAGAGCGCACAACTGTCATCGTCTTGCAGACGGTGTGATTTCCTTCGGGCCGCCGTCCAGCAGCGATCATGGAGTGCAAGCCAGATGAAGAACTTGCATTTTGCAGGTGCCCTCGACTTGTGTAAAAGCCTGGCTCCAGGGATAGCATGCTGGCCGCTAAAGAAGGCTCTGTAAGCTGAGGCCGTGGAAAAACGACCGTCTTTTGTCCAGCGCCAAACGACCTTATCCACCGCCTCCGTCAAAGTGACATCCTCCATCAGATCCGAAATCAGCAGATAGTCAAGAATGACCTGAACCGTTAGAGCGCCTTTGATGTCGCGCACCCAGCTCCTGTGTTGCAAAGCTTCTTTAACAGTTCTGATGTTCCGGGTTCTAGGTCCAACAACATTAATCAAGGAAGGGGCAAGTTCAGCAATGGATTGCCCATTGATCCAGCGATCTTTCCAGAATAAGGTCTTGGCGCCATCTCCCACAGTCACTGTGGTGGAGTAGTAAAACACGTCTTGCACAATTGCCTCAGGTTTGTCTGGCAACATCGACCAGGGCTTATCCTCCATTTTTCTAGCCCACAACCAGCGCATCCGCAAAGCAAAACCCATCAATTCCAGATCAGGAACCCGAGGCCTCCTAACACCAATGGTCTGCAGACCTTCTTCCAAGCAAGCCTGCAATGGCCGCCAGAGGCCGAGGTCGTGCCTTTACAGAGGAATGCCCGCCTCCTTTTGTCGATCTGCTGAATCGCCCAGGGTGAAATAGTTGTAGCAATGGCCGTGTAAACCGGGACAGCAGACATCTTAGTCCTGACGAGGATAGCACGTCCCGCCCTAGTCATCATGTGGCCCTTCCAGGTTGGCAGATTAGAAGACACCTTGTCAATGAGTGGTTGCAGATCATTTCTTCTTAATTTGTTGACAGATAGAGGTACCCTGAGATAATTGCAGGGAAAGGCTTGCAGCCGGCCGGGGAAAAACTGAAGTAAATTGACTGTATCTTCTAGATTGCACTGTATCGGGTTGAGGAGGTATTTGTTGTTGTTAATGTGTAGACCGGATGCAGCAGCAAAGATATCTAGGATAGCTTTGGATGAGACGAGGTCCAGTTGATCAGGCTTGACAAAAAGAACCACGTCGTCGGCTTAAAAGCAAGCCCTCTCCCTGATGCCGTGATGCCCCAAATGTTGGAGAAGCCCGTGCGCCTCGGCCGCTTTGAAGAGTCGGCTCAAACCTTCCATGGCAATCACAAACAACATCGGGGAGAGGGGGTCACCCTGCCGAAGACCGCGAGCATGGCAGATGCGTGGACTTGGCGAACCGTTTACTATGACCCTCGTGCTTGCCGAGGCTAGAGAAAGGGAGATCCAGTTCAGCCAACGCTGAGAGAAGCCCATGTGGCGCATAATGCGCAACAAGTAATTCCAGCTCACCGTATCGAAGGCTTTGGCAATGTCAATTTTGGCTAGAACAGTCGGTATCTTTCTTTTGTGTAGGCACTTGGCTGTCAATTCCACCGCCTTAAAATTGTCATGAATTATTCGTCCCTTTATGAAAGCGCTCTGATTGTAAGATACCAGTGAATCCAGATGAGGTGCCAGGCGTCTTGCTAACACTTTTGTGAAGAGCTTTGCGAAGCTGTGCACCAGGCTGATCGGTCTGTAGTCGCTTACCAAGGAAGCATCTGCCTTCTTCTTCAACAGAACCATGTAAGCTTGATTGACAAGGAAGAAACTGCGACTGTCAACAGACCAGAGAGCATGGAAGGCTCTCATGATGTCTTGCTTAATTATGGGCCATGCCGTTTTGTAGAAGAGCCCTGTGAATCCATCCGGACCCAGGGCACGATCAGAGGGTAGCTCCTTAATGGTGTCCCACACTTCCTCTTCTGAGAAGCAAAAATCTAAGGCCGATAGGTCTTTGGACTGAATACCAAGGGAGTTAAGGTCTAGAACCGCTGTACAACTGGAAGGGGTGCCTAAGATATCCTCAAAGTAAGCTGTGAATGCATCTACTTTAGCATTCTCTTGAATGAGCTCCACATCATCAACCCGAATAGAACTAATGAAATTCTTCTTATTGCGGTGACATGCCTGTAGATGGAAAAATTTGGTGTTGGTGTCCCCCTCTGCCAAGTAAGTAATTCTCGATCTTTGCCTCATGATTGTCCTGAATAGAGATGCAAGCCCAAGGCAATTCAGCTTCATTTTATTGCGTAGCGCGCGCTCATGGGGGCGAGCTGTCTTCGGTCCTGAGCTTCATCTAGGCAGAGCACCAGTTCTTTCGCAATAGCCAGCTGCAACCGGATGCAGCCAATGCGCTTCGCGCTCCAGCTCGACAGCGCCTTCGCCGTGTTGCGAAGCTTGTAGTCAAGTACCCGGAAAGCGTCCGCCTCATGTTCATTCCATGGGCACGTCCAAGCCTGAGCAATTGTATCCAGATAACCATCGTATTTGGGCCAGACGTTGTCGAACTTGAACCGCTTGAAGGAGGTGAAATTGCAAGAAGTCTGGAGCAGTAGGGGGGCGTGATCAGATCCTTCAGAAGCTAGGGCAGAAAGTTTGTGGTCCGGGAATGCGCAAGCTCAGTCGTCCATGACAAAGGCCCTGTCGATCCATTCCAGAGTCGGAGCTTCCGCTCATTACTCCATGTATACAGCCTTCCATGCAAGTGTAACTCGAGTAAAGCTAAGTCCTCCAGCAGGCGGCGAAAACTATTCATCATACGCCTGTTTAGCCTTGTGTTGTTCTTATCCTCGGCCTTGTAAATCAGGTTAAAGTCCCCACAGATCATCCACATACCAGAGCAACCAAGACAAAGCTGCCTGAGCTCCTCAAGGAATAAAGCCTTTTCAGCATCCAGACGCGGCCCGTATACACATGTGAGCCACCAGGACTGCGCATTCGCTGTTAAAGTTACTTTCGCTGTCAAAGAGAAACGTCCCTTAATGAAGTTCGCGACAGACCAGAGATCACGATCCCATGCCAAAAGAATACCCCCAGAAGAGTTAGAGGCTGGCAAATCACAGAAATCAAAGCGCGCACCACACAGACCGGCGACCAAGGTCACATCACAAGCATCCAATTTCGTTTCCTGCAAGGTTAGCAGAGAAATCTTTTGTTGAGCGACGACCCGTGCACCATGTCACATTTTGTACGTGCATTGAGCCCCCGCACATTCCAAGATAACATATTAGTGGCACTCATGATTCACAGGTTTTGCGACCAAATACAACGACAAGAGTTCCCAACTACGGGTCCAACTCTTCGACCACGACGTTGAACGCCTGCACACCAGCAGGAATAAGCTCATCCAGGGATTCACATTGGGATGGAGTAACGAGGGAGGAGAACGTTTCCAGAAAACGTTAGAAGGCCGCAGCATCCGGAGGGCCAGAAGACGAAGTAACCCCCATTCTCTTCATGAGCACGTTTTGCGCCTGTAAAACCGGATTCGAGGCGCGGCCTCGGGATTTCCTGGCGAGCCGTTCGCTTCACCGAATAACTGGAGTGGGCGGAGCAGCTTGTCGGCGCAGGCGTCTTCTCGGAGCAGTCTGTTGGAGCAGACCTGGAGACGGCGCCCTGCACACATTATGGGCGAAATTAGCGACCGCGTTTTTCACTGGGGTGCAGACTTCAGGTGGCAAAGGAAGAGGTAATGCCTCTCGAGTTCCCCCGAATGAGTTGATGAAGCCATCGTGCGGGGGCGAGGGGATGATGCCGTCAACAGCTGCTTCCGGGAAATGAATAGGTTCGACCTGTGTAGCGACCAAATCAGTTGGACCACCATCACCGCACTGCTCCGCAGGCTCGATATCAGGCTGCAGATTACCAACGACCGCGGATGCCGAACCGACCGTCCTCGAAGGGGTTGAATTAATTACCCCCGCCTGGTGAGGTAGGAGAGATTCATCGACCATGGGATCAACCCAAAGCTGAGCAGGCAGCATAGGATCGTGCATAAACAGCTCCCCAGGGAGAATTAGCCTTGCCTTCATAGATTTGCCAACAACGGTACAATCAGCTTCCATAAGCATGGGGTCAGAACGAGTAGTTTCCCTGTCCCAGTTTTCCCGGTTGCCGGAAACAAAAGCAGCTGGATCTCTTGCCTGATCAACCTCACAGAAATGCTGTCGCTTGCAATGTGAGTCAGTATTCTTGTCTTGCTGTTTAAGAGTAGAATAATTGCATCCTCGGAATGTTAAGGGCTTGCCCAAGGACCAGCCACGAGCACTAGCAAAAGGGGAACCCCAGCCTGGCCCCAGAGAACGGCCCGAGCTAGGACCATCACCATCTCCATCATCAAAGCGAGTACGCTTGGGCCAAGGTCCCCTACGCGTCCCACGACTTGCCCCAGGAAAATATTCATCATCAGAGCTGTTGAAGCGGTCCGGTGAAGTGCCACCAGAGGAGTTGCTAGATTCGTTCCAATCTTGACACTCGACGACTCTGATCAGGATGTTGTACCATAGGCCATCACGCTTAGAGTGAATGATTTCATGCGGCCTTAGGAAAAGGTTCCCCGGTTCAAATGGTTGTGGTGGGTCAGGGATGAAGGACATTCTTTCTACCGGTATCAAATCTGGATGATAACACCAAGCAGCCACATAATAAGCACGACGATCATTGACAATCAAAGAGAACGGTGCTTCAACAAGATCTGCACAGGCAGTGCCCAGAATTGCTTGCACTGTGTTCACGTTCCTTGCATGAGATGGTATGCCCTTGAGCTCCACCAGGACACGAAAGCGAAGAGGTTCAAACCTTGTCGTAGCCTGTCGGCGCCACCTTTTCCACACCAACTGGCAAGGGGCTTCAGGGGGGAGTTGCGAATGCAACACGCGCTGTGCCACAGCAGGGTCAGCAAAAATCACCAAGAAGTCTTCAGGAGCATGGCGAAAGATCTCAAAGTCCTCCGGCAACAATACAAAGAATTCCTCCAAAAGTCTACCAACAAGATCCGAGGAAACGTACCGCCGCGTCCCTGCAATCATAGCCACCGGGCCCCTGGAGGATAGCAGGTTCTCAGCATCGTTGATTTCTTGAGTACGCGGAATGACACAGAAGTCACGCCGGGGCCGACGCGAAGGATGGCCGGCCGGAAAGGTTGAAGGAGGGGGGAGCAAAGCTCGCCGCCGCCGTTGTCGGCTCCTTCAGATCCAGAAGACGGTGGTGCGCAGATGGCCGGCGGAGAGCCCAACCGACCAGTTGACCGAGAGCCACCGGAGCACGTGGCATCAGAAGCGGCCTAGGCGCCGCGCGCGCACCGCCGGCGGAGCCCGAATGTGGCCCCCAGGCGGAGAAACCGACGCGCGGCTCCGCCGGTAGAACTTGGAGCGATGGCCCTCCCGCCTGCAGCGAAGGCAGCGAGAGGGATTCCTGCAAGCAGCGGCGACGTGGCCCGTCTCCAAGCAATTGAAGCAACGACCAACCAGATCCGCCGGCACAGGACGGGAGGGGGCCTGGCAGGACGGTCTTCGCGGCGACTGCGGCGGCGTCGAACCTCCTCCCAGCCATCCGTGTCGATCAGGGAAGCAGAACGTGGAGCGACCAACGGGGAAGACAGCAGGTGGTCAGGCCGCGACGGCGACCGAGGAGCGCGACCTTCCCCGGCGAGGGGGACTCCCGAGCGCCTGGCATCCGCCATGAAACCACCAGTAGCCGCCCGGTGAGGGACGGGCGCAGGCTCAGTAGCAATCTCCTTCCCCTTCCGCTTAGAAGAAGCAACCAGCCGACAGGGGGAGGCTTCCCCATCCTCAGACGAGGATGACGACATCGACCAATGTGAGGTACTGAACCTCAGCCAATCGGGGGTGTCAGCGACGGATCCCTCACGGCGGCCTTCAAACGGCAGCGCCGCCGGGTTGAGCGGCGAGATGCGACCAGGCGACCTGGGAGAAGAGGGTCCCGCTGCAATGTCCCCGACTGCGGCGGGAGCCAGAGCATCCACCTCCCCATCTTCACGGCGATCCTCAGAACTACGTGGGGGATCCATAGATCCGGCTGTAGCCCGCCCGGATCTACAGTTTTTTGGTGGCGCCGGGACCAGAGTGGTCACCGGCGGCGAGGAGCCCCGGGGCTTCCGGTGGGGGAGCTGGTTAGAGAGAGAAACTAGAGAGAGAGTGTCTCGGTTATTCATAAGACCATCCGCACTGGGGACGGGATATCCTCCCGTCATCCCTGTAGCGGCGTCCGATGAAGGAGGAAGTCCCTGCAGCGGGGGACTTTAAAACCGTCTTCATTTTCCCGTCGCCCCCCACATCCTCCATATCTGCCGTGATGGAGGGCCTCCTCCAAGAGGAAGGGGGCCCACCACGCGCCCCACTGCCACGGTCCCTTCAACGACTGCGTGCCATCCATCGGAACGCCGGAGAAGGAGAGGGAGAGGGATGGCCACCGGAGGAGGTCCCCTGCCTCACCGTCGGCGACGAGCTTAGGGACAACGAGCTCCTCCGCTGCCTTCGCATCGAGCTCGTCCTCGCGGAGCCCCTGCACCTCATCGCCGCCGTCACCTCCGCAGTGGTTCCCGTCCCTGTCGATGGAGCTCGTCGCCGAGAGCCCGCGCCCGCTCGCACCGCCACCTCCGCGCTCCTCCCCTGCGCAGGTGCGCGACGGCGCGGGGAGGACCCCATGGAGCCTCGGCGGCGTGCAAGGGAAGGAGGAGGAGGAGCTGGACGCGTTCGCCATCCAAGATCCCGCCGGCTCGCTCTCCTGCTCCCGCCCCCCATCTACACATGCTGTCCTGCCGGCCTGCAGAGCACGTCCAGGAGCGCGGTCGCCACCGGCCGCCTCTTTGCACGCAAATCGAACAAGCAAGCAAGCAACAGATCGAGCGAGAAAGCAAGCAGCAGATTGAGCAAGGAAGCAAGCAGGGATACTCGCATCCTATCAGCCTCCCATTTGGTCCGTGCCATGGATGGATTTGTCAGTGGATACACAAAATCCTAATCCAATTAGCTAATGGAGGAGGCAAATCGAGAGAAAAAAAGAGGAGGATGATCCGTCGGTGAGCCAGGCAGGCGCATCGATCCCAGGCATGCGCGAGGTGGGTCGATCCGGCGCTCCTTGCGCCTCTCCTCTGATGCAGGGATCCGCCTGGAGCTCTGGCGACCGGCCACGGTAGATGGTGCCGTGGGAGCAGAGGAAAGGGAAGCCGGCGTGCCCCAGCCTCGAATCCTCCGCTGGCGCGGGGGAGAACAAGTCAGCGAGGGAGGGGCGGCGGAGGCCTCGCGCGGGAGAGGAGAAGTGCCGCCGCGAGGTCCGCGCGGTCGTGTCGTCCTCCGCCAGCGGCGCCTACACCTCGCCGCCACTGAAGCTAGCTCGTCGGAGGGAGCGAGGAGGGAGGAAGGAGAGAGAGAAGTGGGGAGGCCGCGGTGGGTGGGTGGGCGTGTATTGAAATAAGACGAGAGGATGACAGGTGGGTCCCGGTGTGGGTTGTTAGATGAAGGAGAAATATGAAGGACGATGAATGCGGAAGAAGTAATTATAAAGGACGAGAATATGGATGAATAGGATGGAATATTCTGTTTTGAAGGAGAAAATGAAGGAGAACGAGTGTGGATGGTCTAAGCCCTAGCTACTACCTGGTACTTCTCCCGGTAAAGCCTGACAGCAGACCCCCATGACAGCAGGTGAAGTGCACATCCTGCCACCCCACTACACTTGTACGGTGCTCACCGCCACCGACTACCCAGACAAGAACACCAAAAACAAGACGCCAACGTCCTCTTACTTCCGCCTTGTCATGGTGTACAATCGGCGTGAATTCACCGCATTTCGGAGCTACTCGTCCAAGGACAGATGCTGGAGCCCGGAGGCCAAGGTGACCCGATTCAAGTTTGCCAAGAGGGGGCTGGGCCTAATGCGCAATGGCATCGTGGTGGTAGGGTGGCGTACTGGCTATCAAGGGACATTGTATTTGGGCTGCACCTTGACACGCAGGAGGCGACATTAGCGACCTTGCCGCGTTCAGGAGAAGGTGAGGTCATCGATAGTAGGGAGAACACCTTGCTAGGCATGACTCCGGAGGGGAGGCTCTGCGCCATCCAGATTTGCTGGCCTTTGGGTCTGTGGAAAAGGCAACAGAAATATACGTGTATTCACCTATGGTGGCCATGACAGAAGCGGCGACGGTATGCTACAACTACAATTGGGTCCATCCATGTGGGAGATGAGGAACAAAATTCAGGTAGACAATTTACTTCCTCATGCTCCAGATCCAACCAGGGTGAAGCTGGAGTGGTTTTGTGAGAAGAGCGGGGTAATTTTCTTTATTGCTGCCAAGTACGGTGATCAGAGAAGCGATGTGTACTACTCTTTGAGCCCAGACACCCGGATGGTTGAGACGGTGGGGAGCATCGACGGGGATGGTAGCCTGTGTGGGTATGAGATGGATCATGTGACATACCTGAAATCCCTTGCTCTGTAACAACATATGGAGGATATGTGATTGGTGTTTCCAGTATACATGGCCAAACGTGCCGTGCCGGCCCGGCACGGCATTAGCACTATCCGACACGCCACTAAGCAGCACGGCACTATGTCGTGCTCGTGCCTAGCCGTGCCATGCCACTTCGGGCTACCATGCTAAGGTTGAGGCACTAGCACGGCCCTACGAAATCTCAGGTGTGCCGTGCCGTGCTGACAGCACTACGAGGCACTATTGTGCTACAAGAGAATGGAGCGAATCAAGATGCAAATGTCAAAAAAACATCACACAAGTCATAAAAAATTAAACATATAAATCAAATCGATTATAAATCCATCAAAAATGTCATCTCGAGGGTGGACGGGATGCTCTGGTCCCGGCGACGGCGTCATGCGCTGCTAAAAATATCAAGTTTATAGGAATTATCGTGCCACCATCGTGCCGGCTCATTAGTCGTGTCGCGCCCGTGCTAGTGCCGCGGGTCGGACTCGCGGCCCGTGCACTATCTAGATCGTGCCTCGTGCCGGCACTAGCACTATGGTGTCGTGCTCGTGCCGTGTTAGGGCCGTGCTTTTCGGACCGTGCCCGTGCCGGCCCATCGGGCCCGGCCCATTTGGCCATCTATAGTTTCCAAGTACTTTTAAATTGCATTGCTTAATAATTAGATATTTCTGTCGAGTAACTTGGTATGCTGATGCATTTGTTTACCATATTAAGACAGAATGTAATTCTATGATTTGCCTGGGATTCTCCAGCCTTTCCATCTTATACTAGGGCATATACTATGCTGTGATCAATGAGCAGGCTGTCACTGTGGCAGAGTTGTGGGATGGCACCAACTTGAAATGCACCTTTCGGATGCTGTGTATCATCTCCCTTGCAGAGTTGGTGCAGGTAGCAAGCACAATCATCTTTACTGGGGGGAAAAGATGAGTTGATTTGGCAATATACAACTGATGGAGTGTATCTAAGTAAACGCAATAACTGTATATGATAATTAGGTTTAGGGGTGTGAACCCAGTATGCACACCAGCTTTATGGAAATTACACATCCCACCTATAGTGCATGTCTTCTTATAGTTTGCTCTCTAAAAAACAATCTGTTAACTAGGACAGTTTTAGTAGACAAAATAAAGGAAGGTAGATGAATGTCTCGCATGTCTCTGTTTGTTGTGAACATGAGAGCATCACACTCTTGTTTTCTTATTGTGCAAATCATTAGGGAAATAAGTAGGCGTCTAGAGCTAAGGTACTGAACTCATATGTTGTGGTCAGCTTTAATTTTGGCAATGACCAAACTTTGGTTCAGTGAAGAGAAATAGTGTGGCTAACATGTTAAATGCAGCTGCCCTCTGACCTCTGCTTTAAGAATGGCATCCGGAGAGGTTTGTCAAAGAAAAAATTGATGGCTCACCACACAAATGTGACTGCTTCGTCAAAAAACTTTGGAAAGATCTAATACCCTTCATGTCCTCGGTAAAACTGGGCTATCTCATATGTTATTACCTGATTAGTGAACAGGTTTTTGGCAAAGCCACATTTTGACAACGTAAAATTGGGGTAAATTTGGTTGCAATTGCAAACCAGAAAATTTAATCTTTGCCCTCTTGCATTCTTTTAAAATTCGGTAGCAGACCAAACAATCCCTTATTTTAAAGCATTCGGTCTCCCGCGTTGTGTTTACAGGAAGCTGCGTCGTGTTCCTCCTTTTCCTGTTACCCTAAGCCCCGCCGCCGCCGGCCAGGTTTGCCTGCATATGCTAAAATCTTTCGATTCATCATTCATGTACTAATGCCACGAGAGGAATAGAATCATGTACTAATCTTTCGAGTCTTCTTCCACGTTGTCGTTTCCGTCAGCACTTGGGTATTAATTAACCCACAAGCCGGCATGGTGGCCTAATCGGGCTCAGCCCAGTTCGAGTCCATGGCCTTGGGCCCAAGCTAACACAGGTATATTACATACGGCCCATATGGACTAACATCCCCCCTCCCTTAAGTTCCAGCCTGCCCTCAACCTGTCGACAATGAATCGGACAGTTCCACTATTACAATGCACGTGCGTGTTGCACGTATTTACGAGAAAATTATTTTAATTTGCTACTTTCAAAAGAGATCTCGAGCAATCAGGTTATAAATATCAACTGATAAGGAAATACAAATTTCTAAAGAGAGATGAAGCACCATGACTACACATGGGTAATATTTACATTACTGCAAAATAAATTCAAATCTGTAGACATTTAGCAAGTAAAGGATTACAATGCTGCAAAATGAATCTGTTCACTCGACAGATAAGGCCTGCATCCATATTTTCAGTGTCAAAAGTTTGCTCCAACTCACGCGTCTATAGTGGTGTCATGATAAAAAAATACAAACAGGTTTTCTCATTACCTCCATTTCACAACTACCTTCCAACATTAAGCACACTTAAATGTCTTCCAATGAAGGAGTCCATTACATTGGTCGCGTGACGTTTTACAAAAAATAAAAAACAATACTAAGACATCATATGCTTTTGGATTATAGGTCACATAGTTACTTACTGTCAGTAGACCGAGTTTTAGCATAATTGGAACAGCTCCATCACCTGAAAAAATAAGCAGAAGTGAAGGAGCTAATGATAAAACCCTGCAAGGCAACGGTAAACAGAAATCTGTTGAATACACACCATATGTATCAGCCAGGTATTGTATGATATCGTCCGATTCATACATGGCTACCCCTGTATTTGGATCCACCTGCAATAGATGTGTATCTTATATAAGCACCGAACTGACTTTTCTTTGATCATATTTTTCTTTCAATTTCTAGGAAAATGTCACACAAACACCCTGTTCTCCTCAACGAAGGAAATATAGCACACATAATAGTAGCACAATATTTCAGTCTGACAGTAACTCATCTCATCAAGGACTCAATAGCCTATACACAATGACATATTTCAAAAATGTAGAAGCAGGAACAGTAGTAATAGAATAATATGTAAGTGCTCACACACCACTGAGTATCAGATTTCATACAGGATGGTGGCATACCATGTAAGGAAATTGCTTCTTTCCACCCATATCGAGAACTTTCGGACGGAACATTGGGCCTTTTCAACTGAAACTTTGGAGGAGAACATCAACAGTTGAAGAAAAGGTACAAGTCAGCACGATTGTATGTATATCAAGCAGTCTTGGTATAACGAAAAGTAGGTAGAATTGGAGATGGATAGGACGAAACAGATAAAATATATATCATTTTTTCTCAATAGCCAACAGAATGGAAGACCATAGCCTTCAAATTCATAAATCTCGATAGGCTTAATGAGCAAACCTGAAAGTTTTTACTGTAGATCTTTATTTTTTTATGGGCTTTCCTTTACAGCATACTCTCCTCAGTTGACCAGACAATTTCAAGAGCAAACCCAAAAGATCTATTTCTCCATGCTAGGGCTGTGTCGATGATGTACTCTCCATCTCCACATACAACAACAAACCTCCCATTTGGATTGTGTCGTAAACTCTGAAGAACAGGATGGGTTAGTTACTAATATTTTCTTTAACTTTCCTGACAAAAGAATGAAGCTGCGGAAAGTTGGTGTTTGCTTGCTTCCACCAAAAAGAGTTCTTAAACAATATCCAATATTTTTTAGAAGCATATAGTACAAACAATTCTTAGCCACATCAAGCAAAATTTCAAAATTAGCCAATGGGCTCCATCATTGATTAATTGAGATAGCTAAAAAACAGCAGCATAAATATACCTTGCTAATGAGAAATGCATAAACAGAAAAAATGGTAACATACTGAAAATATTTATGTCACTGAGGTATTTACACACTTTAGTACATTATTAGCACACATAGTGCGATGGCAGATACACAAAACTCCTTTATTTGTCTACTGTGACATGGAGAAAAAGAAAGCTATTAAACGAAAGCATTCACATAATATCCAAAAGATAGTAAGATACTGAAAATGTTCAATGCCACTGAGGCATTTACACACTTTACGGCACTATTAGCACACATAGTGCGATGCAAATACACGAAACTCCTTTATTTGTCTATTGTGACATGGAGCAAAAGAAAGCTATTAAACAAAAGCATTCACGTAATATTGAACAGAAACCTACTTGTGGGTAAAGATCACAACTTCCTAGTTCCTTTACAGCCAATGGTAGATGTTCTCCATCTGCGATCTGACAAATGAAGCAAATTAAAAGCATTACGAATAATAATCTGGAATCAACTATTATCAACAGGGTGACATGGATTTCAAAGACAACCTCAGCATCCACACCAACTGCCTTGATATTAACAGTTTGAATTTCATTATGCTTGGCCCATATGATTTTACCACTGTTATACATGCTAGCAATAGGTTCTTCACGGCCAATCTTTATCATTATTGACCCTTTGTCATATCCAATCACAACTCTGCATGAATTGAATATATTCAACAAAAAACATTTTACAAATTGGAGAAAACAAGAAAATTAAGCTTGCTTAATACCTTTGTGAGCCCTTCATGTAACCTAATGCCCAAACTCGTGCAATGCCATAGTTTAGTGTATTCTCTAACCTGCAAAAGCAACGACAGCAATGTTACTACCAAGTTTCCATTAACACAAAAAATTAAATTTATAACCTAAAAAGGGTAAAAGCTTCAAGGTTTGTTGCAAACAGAAGGTTTCCTTCACCTTAAAAGCTACAACATGAAACATGTTGTTGCTGAGTATTTAATGTGTTATTTGTGTCATGTCCATGGTATACATGCCATGTATCACATGGTCACCATAACTAAAAGCGAAAGGAATCTGACCAAATGGAATTCACCTCCCAACCAGAACATAATGGTCTGACGGTATCTCTGACGGAGAAACAATTGATGGCGAGTACCTGCGCATCGAATCGAATTGTTACGCGCATGGGGGAACGATTATCAAACGACGATGGTGAGTCGAAGGTGCATATGGTGTACCCGAGGACGAAGATGTCGGTGTCGTGGCAGAGAAGGATGGCGAGCGAGGCGCCGGACACTGCCAAGCTAGCCCTCCTTGACGGCGAACTTCTTGGGCTCGGGCGTCTTGAATCCCGGCAGCGGCTTGAACTCCGGAGGCTATGGGGGCTCGGGGGAGGAGGTGGAGGCGCGGTGGGGAGTAGGATAGGTGTGCGGTGCAGCACCGCGGGAGGAGCTGCTGGTGGAGCCATGGATTGTATTGGTGGAGCTGTCCGGCGAGGCTGAGGCCGAGATGGTTGCGAACTCTTTGCGAACACGCATGAAGCAAGCTAACAAAGCTCCGCGTCCATGGGGTGCGTACACCGCTGGGTATATTGACGCGGGTGGATCCAACACGGGTACAGTTGGGTGGGTAAAGCGAGGTTAGGTGAGAAAAATAACTCATTTTTGGCAGAAACGCTCTCCAAATTGCGATTTTTTGGTACTTCATAGTCCTTCCACCCTATCCACTTCCAAAAACATTGATGAGATACATGATTCTAATAGATTATGTTCGTAGTTCTGGTGAAGATTGAGGCTTACTCTATGCATTGCAAGGGCAATGCAAATGATACGAAGTAGTATCTTTGTTTCCCCCTTGGCTATATTAATTGTTGACTTAAAAAAACGAACATGCAGATTCTAGACGTTACGTAGAAGGCTGATAAGGATGAGATCGTGCTGAAAATTGATGGAATAGAATATTGATATACAACTGAGGTGCAGATAGGTTGCTGACAGATTTCTTCAACTATATATATGTGTGTTCCATTTAATGAGGGGAATGCAAGAATTCAGGGAAAAGCTGAATATGAGTGTAGATAGGATGTGGTTGCAGGCACGTGACAGTGCTCTCTGAGCACTTGCTTTACTTTCCTCCCTGGCATTCATGAATCATTTTTTGTGTGAGTAATCATATGCAGTTATGCACGAATGGCTGTAGGGTTGTACCTATATACTGCTATTTTGCTTCTGAGCTCTGTGGTGATCATACATACAGAGTATATATATGTTCATCAATCCTCATATAATATAGAAAAGCTCATACAACATATTTCTTTCCTACAAAATTTATGAGGGTACATATATTGTTCTATTTTGGTTTTTATATGCAATGACTTCCTGTGTTCGCGCACCATATTTATATATTGTCATTATCCTTTTGAGCTGTTGGTGCCATTAAATTCTAACAGCACAACATTTCAAATTTTAGCATGTTGTGTTATGTTTTTTTGGGTAAATAGAATAATTTTAGTATTTACATAGTTGGTTACTGAACTAAAAACATGCTTTTGAATTTTTTTCCTCCAAAAATCCATACTTTTTAGGTGTATATCCTTACTTGAAACATAAGTTTTTGGCTTGTTGTTTACTATGATTTTTTTTCATGTGAAGAGTCTCATGAAAAGTAAAGAAAATGGCAGTGCTTGTAAATGGAAAAAGTCTACTTCACCCCCAACCTATGAGGGTGGGTACACATCACCCCCCAACCTATGAAAATGGATTTTTTTTACCCCCTGAACTTTCTAAAACGGGACAAATCACCCCCTAAAGCAATTTTGAAAAATCATAGTAAATCACAGAAAAATCATAAAATGAAAAATCCAATTGTGTTGGATTCTAAATGAGTACATCTACACAATGAACATATAATATGGTATATTTAGTACATTTTTTTACAGTTATGGAGAAAAGCATAGATCTAAAGTTACAACAAAAAATATGTACTAAAGCATTCCATACTGTATGTTCACTGCGTAGAACTACTAATTTGAAGTCCAACACAATTTGATTTTTCATTTTATGATTTTTCTGTGATTTACTATGATTTTTCGAAACTGATTCAGGGGGTGATTTGTCCTATTTTAGAAAGTTCAGAGGTTAAAAAATCCATTTTTATAGGTTGGGGGGTGATATGTTCCAACCCACATAGGTTGGGGGGTGAAGTAGACTTTTCCCGCTTGTAAATAGTAAATTAAGATAATATATGATAACCTGCAGGTTACAAATGATTGATGTAACTGGTGAAATTGCAGGCAACTACAGGAAGATACAATTTATTTCATATAAGTTACATCACATGAAGGGTAAGAATCCAAAAATAATTAATTTGACTCTTTTTGTTTGCTTGGTTTATAATTGTTATCCTATACCATATTCCCATATTCTGATTCCAGTGTCCATATTATTAATTACAAGCAAAAAACCTATTTAATGACTTAAAGTTACTACTCACAAAAAAAGCAAAAGCTTATTAAACTGAACATGAGCACTCAGATAGCGCATCAAAATAAAATACTTAACTGAGCAAACAACGTTACTACATATAACTTAATTATCTTATAATGTTGTAAGGTAGGCTGGCATACTTTTAGAACCATCCATTTGATGACAAGCACACCTGTATAATATAGTGATGATACGAAAATTGCATTTAGATACCATGCTTTGCTTGCTTCATCTTTCTGTTGGTAACTGCTGCTAAGCTTTTCTTGTTTCTTCCTGTTCAGTTGGGAACTACTAAAATGGAAACCTACAATCCTACTAAAGTGTGTCTTATTTCACCACTGAATTTGCCAAATTGGTTAAGCAATAAAACAAAAAGGTCCACAAACACTAACCTGTCAACTATGTGAATTTTGTGACATTATAATGCTAACAACAAGATTCGACCATTCAAGTTATGCTTGAGCTAGAGCATCATAAACCTGTTATATGAGTAGATAGTACTAATGCATAATTCAAGTACCTGTGCTCCAGTTTCAATCAAAAGCTGCATTCACTAACCTTACTAAATCTAGCACGTAATCTCAATCCCGAAGGAGCTAAGAGCTTGCTCAAATATATGCAGAAGTGTTTTGTAAAATCGGTAGGAAGCATACACTGCACAATAGGCACCAACAGAGTAACAGCCGCACCAGAACCATGCACGATTTGAATTTAGGTTGAAGTTTTGTGTATGCTTGATAAGCGAATGCTAGCATTAGGACGTCCGATGGCTCCAGACGCCCTCCGTCCTTATCCATCCCACGACCTTATCCATCCCACGATGTCTTCTCACTTTTACTCCTTTCCCACCGCTCCTTTTTCACACTACTCATCTCTCCTTCTCTATGTTGCAGGCCATGCACGGAGGATCCTCTGGAGAGAGATTTGACCCCGGGGAGGCGCACCGCCGGAGGAGATCCTCCGTGGGGGGAAGGACGTCGCCGATCCCGCACGCTGAGGACCCGCTCCCTCCGCATCCAGGGAGCGAGCCGCAAGGGCGCCGGGCATGCAGGCGGCCGCCTCCACGCGGAGCTCACCGACGGCTAGGGCGGAGCTCCCCGTGGCCCCTCCTCTGCACCGCACCCTCGTCGAGATATCGCGGTGGTGCCGCCCCTCTCCTCCCCGCAAGCACTCTAGACTCCGAGGAGTGAGCTCCGCCCCCACCTCCGACCTTTCCCCCGGTGGTGTCACGGTTAGGCGCGTGACGCGCAGCTCCCCACGGAGGCGCGAGGCTCCCCGTGGCTCCCTCGGCGCTGAACAACAGGGGGATGGCTCGAGGAAGCGGGCAAACAGTCACGGCGACGAGGAGACATTCATGGCGTGCGGCAGAATTTGTGCATGTTGCAAGTGTGTGTTCTATGTGTTTCAGATGTTTCACAAGGATGTTGCAAGTGTTTCGTGTGGATGTTGCAAAAGTAGATCGGGGTGTTTCAGCGTTGTGACATGAGGGAGGCATGGAAGATGTTGCAGAGCCTTGGGCTGCGTTTCCGATGTTGCATGGCGCGTTTCGAGATGTTTCATCTGGTGTTATCTAATGTTGCACGAAGTGATTTGAGATGTTTTCATCCAGTGCTATTCGATGTTGCATGAAGTGATTTGAGATGTTTTCACTATTGTTTTGATGATGTTGCAACATTTTGTTTCTCGTGTTTCATCTGCTACTCTAACATGTTGCGACATATGCATCTTAATGTTTCACTGTGATTTGGCAAATGTTGCGGATGTTGAGTTTTGATGTTGCAGACGTGTGATGTTGGGTTTTGTATTGAGGGGGAGGGGAGAAAGATTCCTGATGTTGGATGTTGCACGTAACCATGTTCGCAACATGCTCACAACACGCTCGCAACATGTACTCTTTGAATGTTGCAAGCACCACGGTTCGCAACATGGGAAAAGCTCTTCGCAACATCGCAAAAGTTGTTCGCAACATCACTATGCCTCCAACGAGATCGACGGCTGATAACGTTCCCTCATCTGAATCGTGCAGCCGCGGACCCGTCCGATGCTAGCGCCCGGATCGGACATCCGGGCGCTAGCAGTAATTAATCTGCACATTTAAATATACTTACGTAAAGTACCATACATGTTTGTAATGTTGGTCCTCAAAAGCTCAACTAACAAAATTTCAATTTCAACATTTTTGAGAGATTAAAATTTGAATTTAATTTTGATTAAACTTTAAATTTCATTTTGGTTGGGATGTGCCAAGCTTAAGCAATAGTGCAACACTAAGGTGACACATAAGGACCCTAGTAGCAAGCTACTATTATAGGTCCTTCTCCAAAAAAAATAAATTTACAAAACCGGTCAGACCAGTTTCCAAAACCGTTTAGGCTGGTTTTGGCCAGAGAGCTTAACTAAGGTTTTGATCTCACGGGTTAGTCTCTCTAGGTTTCACTTGAGCACTTTTTGATGTTTGTTGTCCAACCAATGATTCATCCCTCTTGATAGTACGACATACCTAAACTCAAGATAAAAGATAAACCCTAATTAATTCACTTGAGCTTGAACCTCCAAGGTACGCCGGTAATTGATCTTCAATGATTCAAGGGCTTCCAATGATGTGTACCAACTGAGCACATGTTGTAGATGAGCAAATATATGCATGTGCTTGAGCATGTCCACCTTGAGCTAGTGACTTAGAATTCTTCCATAGAGTAGAGATCAGCCACTTTGAATTCTTAAGCCACTCTGATTTATCAATCATGACATTAGATGCAATTTATCACTTTCCTCGGTAGGCTTGGATATGATACTTCGAAATCCTTGATGCTCTCAACTTCACCCTAGCCATTTCGCTTATGGTCGCTATCCATAGCCTTAGCTTAGTTCCCCGTTTTAGCCATCTTGATCTCTTCATCACTTACCCTTGCCACAATTGAGTCAAGCCTTGCACCATAGAGAGAAAACCATTTGAGATGCCACTCAATTTGTTTGTCCTTTGATTGATATCAAATGTTCTTGCTTTTGCAAACTTCTATTTGTAGGTCCAAAGTAATATAGATAACCACATGACCCTTGTCAAAACTCAACTTGAAGTCTCGCAAATAGTTTCTTTGAACAAGTCAATAATCTTCATAAAAGGTAAGAGTGAAAACCATTTGATACTGAACTTGATAAACTTATTATTTGGGTCATCAAGTTCCATCTTGTAGCAATAGCAATAGTGAAATCCCTTGATGTTTTGCTTGATAAACCTCACAATATTGGTCATCAATCTCTATCATGTATCGGTGGTGAAATCCCGTGATGCCATATTCAACTTTGATTTAATTCTCCCATTATTATACCACAAGCTTCTCCTTTCTTCATAATGTGCTTTGCCCAACATAGAAAGGTCAACCGATTGTCACATATAATCATGCCTCTATATTTGCTTTTCTTTAGCTTAGGATCACTTGTTGTATGCTTCATGTAAAGTCCAATGGGAAGAACATCCTTTCTTTATCATGACATTCACTCTTAGCATGCTTATAATCATTCCAAGTATATTGTCATGATCCACCCTTGTCTTATTTGCAATATGAGCCAAATGCATGAATTTACACATAAATATCATTTATCAATAATCAATGACCTACTCACATTCTTCACAAGAGTGTTAGTGTTTTAATCAAGTTGTCACTTAATTCACCAAAACCCACTTAGGGTTTGATTGCACTTATAGCTGGCCACGACCGAGGATGGGTGCACGGAGGTGGCTGTGGCCGCGGCTTTGCCGTCCGCGGCAGGTGGTGCGGCGACAGTGGGTGTCGGTGACGGGCGACGGGTCTGGAGGCCTCCGATGCCAGTGGGTCAGTTCCATGGGAGGAGAAGGCGGTGGTCGAGCTTCTCAGAACTACAGGGTCATGGCCTGCGACAAGGTGGACAGCGACGGCTTGCTGGTGGGTGCTGGTTCTCAGAGCTACCTTGCCCGGACTAAGTTCCGGGGAAGGGTTTAGTATCCTGTGGCCGCTCACGAGGTCAGCTGAGTGGTGGCCTGTGGCGGATGGCGGCCTCGACCAGCATCGCGCTCTCGTATGCGGACCTATCTCGGGGCCTAAGTGCAACGGAGGTTCGCCGGTGTGCAGCGTGGTGATGGTGGATGTTGGCGGATGCTGCGGGTTGCTTTCGCCCTTCGGCGTTCTCTTTGTGTTGATCTGGGCCCTTCCAATCGGTGTCGGTCTGCTAGTGAGCTAAGTAGGGTGTAGCGACTCTCCTGTCATTGGTCGTCGGTCTGGTCGAGGGGAGCCTAAGTGCTCACCCCTCGTTCTACTGATGGTTGCGATCAGTGTTGCGGCTCATCTTATTCTTCGTCTGTCAGGTCGGCATTCGACGGAGCTTCGGGCGAAAGCCTTACCCGGCTATGGTGTCGGTGTCAGCAATGATGGCGTCTTCGAGTGTCGTGAACCTCCTTGGAGGCGTTTGTTGGGAGGCTTCCTGCTTGGTCTTTGTTTTTCCAGGTGAAACCCATTCTTCGGTTATCGGAGGAGTGACAGCGACGGCTTTGACATCGTTTCCTTCTTGGAGGCGTCGCTCTGGAAATCATGTTGACCTACTTCAATTGTGGAGAATTGGCTAGGCAAGCGTTTGAAGATATGAAGCTTGGATGGAGAATAAGTTTGAAGCTTAGTCTTCTTTTTTTTGTCTTAGTGATTTTTCTTTGTCTCTTCCTTTCCTCTGTGCGAGGTTTACGGTCTAAGTACTCAGGTTTCATGTAACTTATGGTTGTGTATATCCTCTTGTGGATATAGAGGCCAGATTTTAATCCTTAATCTAAAAACCTGATCCATCAACTAGTCTTTCCTAAGAGATAGGAAGCCGAGAAACTAAACAGGGGATAGCTATCGTATCAAACGAGAAGCATCCAAAGTATAGAACCCAGAAGCCAAGGGTAGGTCGGATCCTTGACTGAGGGGAGGCCATCCCGAGTTGGTAAGAGGTTGGAAAGAGGAAAGCAGCTATGCCCACCTCTACCACCACCCTCCATCATTGTCCAATGCTAATTCGTTGGGCCTATCACCCCAGACACCTTCACCGCCAACTCCGGTGGTGTCCCTGCCACATTCGCTCCATCGCCGTTTCACCCACCTCCACCCAGGGTTAAAAATATCGCTTACCGAGCAGTTTCCCAACTCAAAAAAGCCGACCCGGTAATCCGCTCTTACCGCGCGGTAAGCCGAAAGGGGCGGTTTACTCGGCTTGATAAACCGTGGTTTTTAGAAACCGGACCGGCGCCGGTAAGAGCGGTTACCGCAGTTACCAGTCGGTTTTTTCAGTCTTTTTAACCCTGCCTCCACCACCGGCCGGCGAGTCACCCATGAGGCCATGAGCTTCTTGTACAGGTGGACAGCGAGGTAAGACCCCAAGCGTCGCCAAATCCTAATCCAAGCTTTCTTCCCTTGCAATTACAGGAATAGAGAGCCGTTGTCGATCGGTCTAGTCCTGATAGTGACAGACCAGGACATATCTCCTTTCTTGTCTCTTCTCATACTTTCGAATCATACCATACACATAGTACAAAAATTAGGTGCGCGAAGGAAACTATGCTTTGCAGAATTGTTCTGAAAATGACATGTCAACAAAGGGCATAGGTGCATGCACCTAGATAAATATCAAAATCTAACTAAATCAAACTGAATGTTGAAGCGCGAAATATCAAAATCTAACTAAATCAAGCTGAATGTAGAAGCGTGAAATGGTATGTAGCCTAATGGGTTCGATTTCTCATGGAAGCTAATTTATTAGGATTTAACGGCGTTGTGCTTACAGTGGTAGTTGATGTTCCCGTCGACAGCGAGACGTCTGTTAGTGGCTTTGTCAATTTTGAGGATGTGTCGGCTCAATCTTCGAAGATGCTCAAAGGGGTAGAGTTTGCCTATGTGCACCGACAAATTCTAATTAGATGGTGTAAAATTGTATACCACTTATGAAATTAACATTATCTCGAGTTCTGCAGTTTGATATACCAAGAATTTATATATTATGTAAGGTAGTGAGTAAATTGTATTATAGGTCTGTAAACTTCTTCCAATGTATCATCTAGGTATACACTAACTAAAAAAAGCTATCATCTAGGTTCACGATCTGTTAAAGAGGGGTCATCAATCACAGTCTTGAATCGTGACGATGGTAGTTGTAGCAGCCATGGACGGTGCCTCAAGGCGCTAGGGCGCAGCAGTAGCTAGCGCCTAGTTGAGGTTGCAAGACCTTGAGATGCGGGCACCAGCACCCCCGCGCAGGCAGAGGTGTGATAGATGGTCTTGAACAACGGCCACGAGCCATGAATGATGATCAAGAGCTGGAGCAGAGCAAGAAATGAAACATAGAGGGTCGATTTGCAACTTTCTACCACATTGGTATTGCCACGTTGGCAAAAGGTAGCTCAGTCACTACTAGAAAAACAGTCATTTATACTGGGTGGAAACTCCCATTTATACCGGTTATACAATCGGTACAAACCATTCGGTACAAATGTGGGATGACATTTGTACCGGGTGGTATTAAGCCTCGGTACAAATGTGCCCCGCCCACCGACGTCAACTGTCGTCACCCCTTTTGTTACCCTCCTCTTTTTCTTTTTCTTTTCCCTTTCTTTTCTCTATTTTCCTTTTCTTTTTCTCTCTATTTCTCAATCACATGTTCATAGTTCATACACACAAATTAACAATCATCCATTTGCAATCACACGGATCCACAATCATGTATTCACTCACAATCATACATCCACATCAAGATTTACATGAACACATCAATAATCACAACAATACATCAAGAATCACAAGAATATATCAAGAATCACAAAAATACAAATCAATAATTGATGAAAAAGAAGTGAGAAAAGAAGAACACATGAATCGCATCCGTGCACTACCCACCTTGGCCCCCTCGCCGCGCCGCCCTACTAGTCGTGACGCGCCAGGCCGCACCGCTGCGGCTGCCGCCCGCCGAGCTCGGGCCGCGTCGCGCCCGCGCGCGCGCGCGCAGCTGGCTGCCGCCCGGCTGGTTGCACCATCCGTGCTGCCCCTCTGCCTCATGCGCGCGAGAAGAAGCAGAGTTAGAGAAGAGAAGAGAAGAGAAGAGAAGAGGAGAAGGAAGAATAAAGGAAGCTAGAGAAGAAGAATGAGAAATAGATAAGATGAGAGAAAGAGGCAGGGGTGGTGGGGAGAATTAAGGGAGGACAACACAAACGGATTTGGCGGCGCAGATGGAGAGTCAGAAATTTTTCTAGGTGTGTCTGCCGGATCCATAGAATGATATTTGTACCAGGTCTTCTTCTTATCCGGTACAAATGTGTCCACATTTGTACCGGGTGGTGGCTCCGCCTGATAAATGTGAAGCCAACACATTTGTACCGGTCGGAGCCAACACCCGGTACAAATGTGAGGCATTTGTACCAGGTGGGGAGGAGGAGGTCCCAACGTTCCCCTCAGGGGACATTTGTACCGGGTGGTGGCTCCATCCAGTACAAATACTCTCATTTGCACTTGGCGCAAAAATATTCGGTACAAATGAAAGATCTGCTCAGGGACAAATGTCCGATTCTCTAGTAGTGTGTGGACGTTTTTGAACACTTAGATTATCCCTCTAATAGATCGTGGACCTACGTAACTGTTTTTTCATCTATGGATCTAGATGAGATATCATCAAGAAAATTTTACGAACCCCACAGTGAAATTTACTCTAAAGTAATTAAAGTCGACACGTTTAGTTAAAAAGGTACTAATTAAGCAACTAATGGCTTGGCACGGTGACTGTCTACCTTATTATGAAAAACAATCCAGACAAATGTACATAATAAGGTAGGTCATAGTTTCTTTTTAACCGATAAAAGCCCTATCTACAGACTATGACCAAACATTTCCACTTGGATCGAAAGAGATGAGCCCCACAGTATCACTACTATAACACCACCCATCCATCAATTTCATCTGAGTCTCCGTCACATACCATCTCATGTATGAGTGCAGCCAATAATAGGCCCGCCAATAGGAGGCAGAAGAAGCTTCAGATCAAAGTTGGGAACTCTGTCCATATGCGCGCAGCATCCGGGTGGACCCTGGACGGCGACCATCCTGCGATTTCCGGACCGTTGATCTCCGATCGGACGGCCGTGGCCGCGCACACGTGTGCGGTGGCACGTGAGAGGCCATGTGAAGCTGCTCCCCCAGGGGTTAACGTCGCTCATGAGATGACTATGCCGGCGGTCAGTTTCGGTTGTCCATTGTCGCCGTCAAGCTTGTGTAGATAAGATTTCAGAGAACTCACTGTCTTGAAAGCTGGGAAATAAATGTGTGTGATTGTGCAACTCGTGATAATGGTGAATTGTTGGGCTAGTGGTGTCTCTCTTTCAAGTGGCATATTGGCACAAATGTGGTTAACTGATATTTTTTTGTTTTTTTCTTTGAGGAAATATTGAGTGATTGTTTAGTTATGTCATTATTATTATTTTTATATGGCATCCATTTCCAATTGATTTATGTATTATGTGTGGTCTGATCAGTGGATAAATCCATCCATTTTCACTAGCTATTGCAAGCTTTATTTGTATCTAAAAATAATTGAGAAATCTTAATGCAAAAGAAGGCTCCAATGACATACTTCAAATTCAGTATTGTGCCATTTTCACAAATAGAGAAAGGGAAAAAAAGGAAAACCTGGCAGAGCTCTACCATTCATTAAAGTAGAAGAGTCACTTTCACTATCTTTTGCACAATTGTGATGTCCAATGCCACTTGTTACCACTGATTCCCCACATCCTTCTGGCTGTTCCACGACGATATGAAATTAAATTCTGAATTCCTGTGGCTTCATGTGAATTAACGGACCGATATATATAGATAATGACATATATTAACGTTATATATAAGAGCAATCTAATTACTCGTCCATGCATCAAAATTATAGGAGGAATGGCAAAAAAATATATTCATTTTGTATATATCTTTACAGAAGACTGAAAAAGATGGAGCATCTCTACTTTGGGTATAACTCCTCCAATTGTTGCTAGCTGCCGGCTAAAAGATCGACCAGAAGCAATCTTTGTTCATATGTGTCTTCTACTACTAGAAAATATTGGTATCTTCACTTTGGGCATAATGAGAAAAGATTGTTCGTCGGTTTATTTTCATATGGAATTGTCGTGACGAATTATTCATTGTGGAGGGATAGATGATGTGCCGAGGGACAGGCGACAGTACAGTCATATTCGGGTGTGTGCATTTGTATCTCTTTTATTTATGTGACTCGACATGATGGTTAGAAAGTCTTGTATGGAACTTTACCGATATCGTTTTTAACTTTGTGTAATTTGTGTGGGAATATGCAGACCACCAGTCTTTCCAAACAATATATATAGGAAGAGAGAAATTCAGAGAATTTGCGATTGCAGTAACTTAACTGAAAGTGCAAGTGTGCTCATTCAACAATTTTATGCAAGAACATAAGTTTGTACTGTATTACCTAATATTATCAAGGAAGAAGAAAGAAAGTCCAACTTTTAGTCCTAATGTAAATACTACCTCTGAGCAGATATAGTTGATGCTTCATGCATCAAGAATTGACCAATTATAGGTCAAATTAGCTGTGAAAACTCCATCAAATTCTGACAGGAGGGAGTAGATCCATGGTGGTTTTAGGACATATTAAGGAATATGTGAGAAGATGCATATGCCCAAGAAGGGCCATGCATGATAAAATAAAAGCGATAGCAATTTTCAGAACCCTTAATGACGATGTTGTTGTTGAATGGACAGTTTTTTTAGATAATGGATATAAAATCCGGCCTCTATGCACGAATGCATACACAGCCAAAAAATACACTTTGAGTTCAGAATAAAGATTGAATCACAAGCCACAGTCTCAGATACAAAAGGAAAACTAAAGCAAACGATAGATATGTTGCCATCCTCCTTTCATCATCTCCAAGGCAGTTGTCTCCAGATTCCTACTAAAGAAGGAGATGGTGTCTTTGGCTTGCTCGCTACGCTGTAACTGGGCCCAAAAACGTAGCCAGTACGTCCCTCGGAAGATTACCTGCAAAATGGAGTTAACTTTGATTTTGTGAAAAATAATGTCATTCCTGCATCTCCAGATGGCCCAGCACAACGCTGCCACAC
Organism: Cenchrus americanus; assembly: GCA_947561735.1. Lineage (NCBI taxonomy): Eukaryota > Viridiplantae > Streptophyta > Magnoliopsida > Poales > Poaceae > Cenchrus > Cenchrus americanus. The sequence goes on from OX387242.1 coordinate 69,858,584, forward strand.
CTACCCAGATCAAGTTCCTAACCTTACTAGATTGATTAGATAACCAAGATCCAAACAAATGTCTTATTGAACTAGGTGGTGTCAACCCTGTAGCATAATAAACTATCCTCCACACCATTCTCGCATACGGGCACTCTAAGAAAAGATGTCGAATAGTTTCATTATTATTATGACCAACACATTTTTGGCTACCCCTCCAATTTTTCCTAGCGAGATTGTCTTTGGTTAGGATCACTCCTTTTTGAAGGTACCAAAGGAAGATCTTAATTTTTAGAGGAATCTTTAATTTCCAAATCTTCTTGTGTCGAAACGGTGGCGATGCATCGATAAGATATGAGTACATCGATTTAACAGAGAACATCCCGGTTCGTGTCAAACCCCATCGGATCCTTGTACAATTTGAACATTAAAAAGTTGTGCTACAAGATTGTTCCATGCATTCAGATTATTATCCACCAGTGCCCTCCTGAAAGATACATTGAGGGGTGATGTAGACATGACATTGGCTACTGTAGCATGGGGATCTCGCACTATGTTATAGATAGAAGGATATCTTAATCTGAAAGGAGTGCTACCAACCCAAGTGTCTTCCCAGAATCTAGATTTCTGTCCATCCTTAACAGAAAAGGAGCCTAACTGTAACACCTCATCTTTAATTTTCATGAGGCCTCTCCAAAAGTGAGAGTCATACGGCTTAGCTTTAACTTGAGAGAGTGACTTAAAATTAAGATATTTGTTTGTTAGTAATTTTTGCCAGATCCCATCGGTATTTAGCAAATTCACTATCCACTAATGGACAGTTAGGGTCTAACAGTTTATTTTGCAAAACAGTTAGGAGTAGCTGGATTGATGTGCCCTTTCATTTCATTTGACTGCTTGCTCTTGCTAGCCATCTTCCATATTTTGAAACCACTAGCCTAGCTAGCCTCTTGCACCCCTAATATAGCTAGAAATGATCGGATTATTCTTTCCAAAACAGTTAGGATGGTTGACTTGGTGCACCCTATTTATACCCTCTTCCCGTTCATGAGCTCTTTCATTTCCCAGTGGTGCCCTGCAAACCTTCAACCACACCTCTCTCAAGGTATAGCTTCCATCAGCAGTTAGGAGGTAGAAGAAGATGAGCTCGATCAGCATGATGGAGGCGAGAATGCCTCCGGGGTTCAGGTTCCACCCCAGGGACGACGAGCTCGTGCTCGACTACCTCCTCCACAGGCTCTCCGGCCGTGCCCACGGCGGCGCTGCCATCGTCGACGTCGACCTCAACAAGTGCGAGCCATGGGACCTTCCAGGTCTGTATATCAACATAACCACTAGCTGCTCATCAAAAAACCCCAGTAAATCCAAGTCCTCTCATCATCCATCCATCCAGTAATCAAATCTGCAATAATTTCCTTTGCTTAGATGTTTCGGTTCGTATTCTCAATTATTTCCTCTCTCCAAAAGAAAAAAGAGACGTAAAAGAGAAACAGAGCAAGAGGAACAGAGGAAATTTTCATAGGAAATAAAAAAGTCGAAAAAATTGTTGATTTCGCCCGGACTCGAACCGGAGACCTTCAGTGTGTTAGACTGACGTGATAACCAACTACACCACGAAATCTTGTTGTTTGGTAATTAACTGAACTATACATATTGTAACAGAGACGGCGTGCGTGGGAGGAAAGGAGTGGTATTTCTTCAACCAGCGCGACCGCAAGTACGCGACGGGGCAGCGCACCAACCGCGCCACCGTCTCCGGCTACTGGAAGGCCACCGGCAAGGACCGCGCCGTCGTCTCCTCCGGCGCCGGCGGGGACGAGGCGGCGGTGGTGGGGATGCGCAAGACGCTAGTGTTCTACCGCGGCCGCGCCCCCAAGGGGAGGAAGACGGAGTGGGTCATGCACGAGTTCCGCCTGGACCCACCGGCGGCGCCGCCGTCGCTAGGACGCGAGCTCCCTCCAGCCGCGGCGAGGCACCAGCGCCTCAAGGTAATTAACTACAGCTTCTACATCATAGATTCTGTTTGATGATTTTTACTGTTCTTGAAAATTTGTCTCCCAATTAAGTTGTTTTTTTTACCTCTCTGTAATGGGGAAAAAACAAAATCTTGCTCTCTGGTTCCATCCAAAAGTTTGAGAGTCCCATCCATGCTGAAGGAAGAAGATGCTGCCATGAACATTGTCGCAAGACAAACCAGATATTGCAATTTGCAAGTTGCCTCAATCATCCTAGTCTCCCTATCGTATGTCGTTTAGTCAATCCATGTCCACGTCACTAGAATGATCCAATCCAAAAGTAGTTCAACTGGTTCCATCAGATGAACGTTCCCTTACTAAAGTAAAATAGTGCAGTGAATTGAACTTCCCCTTGAAAAGGATTATTGACTCACTACAGGACTCATTCTTCGCGCAAGTTGCCAATTAAAAATTGAGGACTAAAGATTACTAACTCCTCAAGCAACAAACTTCCAAAGTTGAAGTTATTAAAGTAACTTGATGAAAAAAAAAGTTTTTATGTCAGTTTCATCAACATCAGATGAGCTGGAGTGAAGTAACTTAATGTACTGAACATTCCCTTGAAAACGATTTGACTACTCCAAATTGACAGTTGAACATTGAGGTTTGTATGAGTGCCTTTTCCTCAAATAACTAACTTCCGAAAAAATAAGGTTTTCAATACAACTTGTTGCAAAGGGTTGTCGTATTGGTTCCACCAACACTATGAAAAAAGGCTAGTGATTAACAAATTAGGCTTCAGAATGAAATATCAAGCCCACAACTGCAACCTACGACAAGGATTTTACAATATCCAATGGAAATAAGTTCATGTGGTTGGTACAGTTTTTGCATTGGATATATCACTTACACTTGCTATATGAACTCTAAAACACGCATATGCAAAATACAGGAGGACTGGGTGCTCTGCAGGGTGTTCTACAAGAGCAGAACAACCACCCCAAAGCTACCACCTGAAGATGCCCAGGACCTGCCGGCTGCTCTGCCACTTGCACCCATCGCTGACACCTACACCGCCTTCGTTGCAGACCCAACTGTTGCCGAGCAGGTGTCCTGCTTCTCCGGCCTGCCGGCGCTGCCGTTCAAGAGACAGGTGAGCCTTGGTGACCTGCTGGCCTTTGACACCTCCGAGAAGGTGTCCATCGGGACAGCGATGCTGAGCAGCATGTCAGTCATCAGCAGCAGTTCAGGACTGGAGCTGCCTCCAAACTGCAATTGGAACCAGGAAAATGTCCTGTCACAGATGTGGAACCCCCTTGGAATATGACATCTGTGTTGTTGGTGTATAGTGGTGTATGAAGTGTTAGCGATGATTAGTATTGAGTGGCTGGTAGAGTTTCTGGCTTTCTTCTGCATAAATTTGATTAGTAGTGTGACATACAGCAGTGTAGATTATTTATTATTAGGCTAATGGATTGGTGTAGTATTTATAAATTGGGTTGCTGCTAACGAAGGAAGGTTGTATTTACCTCTTCTCTTATTTCTATGTCTTTACTTTCTAAATATGTTTATAACTGCATATGAAAGCAAATAAATAATTTAAGTATAATTGGCTGTGAAATCACCGTAAAGTATTGAGTTTCCAAGTGACAAAACATTGCCCCTTTTCCCACAAAAGAGCTACAGAGAATATCATCAGTGATCAATCTGATCCATACTGTATTTCTAATGAGATTGTTTTTCTTATTCCAGTTACATAACTTTTCTCTAATTTGTACCTGAAGAAGTAATATTACAGAACATTATTATTATTAAATAGTAGTATTGTTAATGAGTTGTTGTTATGCTGGATGCTTGATCGATTCAAGAAAGGAATGAAGCAGCTGTCAAGTGTGTGACCTTTACATCCAGCTTTCAGTTTCATGTTCACCAGAGCTTAGCACATTCAGTGCTATGCTGTACTCCATGATTGGTCGATTGCATCTGGTTAGATTAGCACCTGATATCAGAGTGTAGAACATATCAGTGACGTGGAACTAGCACATTGCTCTGCATATTGTTCATCTTATTCTGTCTCAATTAAATTCGTGGAATCGATATAATTACCAACTGATAAAATGACATACTGTCGGTGAAAGAGACTCTTGCAATTGCTCGATTTTTTTGGAAAAATAATTTGTTCGTTTTCCAGGTTCTAGTTTTTTTTTTTTTGGCGTTGCGCCATTCCCGCAGTTCGGCAAACTTTTTATGCCTGCCCGGCCCGGAGTTCTGAATTCTGATTCCTTCTCTGCCTTTTTTTCAGAACGTCCTTGTCAGCCAGCTGCCGACTGTGGGCTTCTTAGAAAGCAGTTCGTGCCAGGCCGGCCCATATGCACTGATTCCAACTGTGGGCTTGCCGAATTACCAGCAGAGAGCTTTAGGGGACCTCTTCAAAATATGACCACACTTAGTATATTTTGATAATATTTTCTTAAGAAATTATGATGATACAATACATTTTATGAATGTAGCAAAAAAAATGATTGGGTTTACAAGAAAAAAAATTAGGTTTTAGGATAGAGTATACAGTTGGAACAAATTATGCAAATTCAATGTGAACAAAAGAAATGCGACATACATAAATCAAGTTTGACAAGATCTATTGAACTGAAATGCGTTCAAAACCGAACAAATGTATATATCTCGAACAACAAAACATATGCCGAGAAATACTTAGGCCAGTCTCAGTGGAGGTTCCATGAACATTAAATATGATGTTATGACAACACTTTTGATGATGTGACAGTGTATTAATGAAGAGAGATGTTAACTGAGTTTCATGAAGATGATACCCTTTGTACACAGTTACCTAGACAAATTACTAACCTATAAAACAAAAATAGAAGAAACTATGCATTGAGAAGGAGGTATTTCATTATAGTTTCGAATGTTTTTAGATGATGTGTCACTCTAGGTAATCGTGTTCATGAAATCTCCACTTGTTTGAAGAATAGGCCCCAAACTAGCTCATATCTAGTTTGGCTAATAATTAGAGAAGAGGAGGGTGATCATTGGGACGTTCCCCATTGGTTGATGCATCACCACCTCCTCACAAAGCCAATAGTTAAGAATGAGGGGCAGATCCATCATATCAAAATGCATAGGAATTAGGAACTGTTCATTTTATTTAATGTGATTCTTTAAACCAAACACCTTCGAACTTTACACATATTTTGCTTAGATAGTTAGTCAATTTATTAGTGTGCCTACCGAAACATGTATTTAGCGCAGATAATTAAATGTGGAGTACCAAATACTGTTTCGTTGCTTTAATTTCGAACTAACAGCTCCCTTGGATCAAATTTGAAGCACGAACTTGTTGGTTGGGCACGTCAGATATTACTATAGTGTCCCTTGCCGATTTGGCATATGAGATTCTGAGCCACTTGCCAATTCTTTTTCTCTAACCTGGTTGTCTTTTTCCGGGCAATTCTTGTCTCGCATGCTGGATGCTCTTGCAAGAACATCGAGCGAATCTCTCACGGAGAAACAACTGCATTTATACTTGCCATATCTATTTAATTAGAGTAGGCAGCAGGGCATCGAACAAGAAAGGGTGGCTAGTCAACTACCCATTTCTGTTATAGTGTTATTATCCATCAGAATGTATATTCGTATGTGTTTGAGCTACTAACCATGCGTGCATTCTCTAAAAACCAGAGCACATTTTGTATGCATGCACCTATAAAATTAATAGCGTTAGTGTGTCATTTGTAAGATTGTCACTGTGTAACCAATCGATCGATAGAGACTGACAAACTATGTAACATGGGGGGGAAAATTGGCGCTAGTTTAACCACTCCCTGATCCCATCATGGTCGGAGATCCAGCTCTTAATCCCTCTATTACTTAACCTGTCTTCCTCTAGCTCGTCGGCGACTAACCTGTTGTGGGGATCGGAGGAATCCCTTGGAGAGAGATGCTAACGGATGGCGCTGTGCTGTTGCAGGGAAGGTCGCCATGTTCGATTGTCTTATCGCCCACCGTCAACAATACTTTTCTCTCGTAACGAACCCACCAACAACCAGCCAACAAGTCTTTTCTCCGAACAAACCAGCAAAGCACCAAAGACCACCATCGGCCACACCGGCCAAACGAACAGGCGGGTGTTCGTGGCGCTGCCGGCAGAGAGCCCATCATGTCGTGGGTTCTGGACAACACCTCCAGCAGTGCCCAGATCATTCTCCTGCACGTCGGCGAGAAGCGAACAACACCCGTTCGCTTGGCTTATCGCCCACCAACAAGCAAGATCTTTTCTCTCACAACAAACTAGCCACCAAGCAACCAGCCAAGAAGATGCTCTTCTCTCGAACAAACCAAGCCTACCATCGACCACCGTGACCAACCGAACAGCTAGGTTAGGACACAATCCGCTTTTTCCGCTCCTTTTCCATCCAACTTTTCTGCTCTCTGCTTTTCTCCTGTTTTTTTTTTTAAAAAAAAAATCTGAGTTGTTTGTAGCTGATGAATGGTCAAACAAGAGTACTGAAATTTGATTCTGAGTTGTTTGTAGCTGAATTTCCAATTGACATCTCTACCCAGTCCATTTGATCTCTCATTTGCCTCAACTTCCGACACACACATCATTCATATCGGTACCTTGTAACTAACAAGTTGAGCACTTATATGTAAATGGTAATATTTGTTATTGGTATTTATCGAATAAATACATTTGAAATATTTATTTTAATAACCATTTTGTAATTTATATTTTAATAGTTCTATTTTTAAGATAACAAACTAAGTAAAATCGGAGAGTATGTGCACTAGAGTGCTGGCCACCCTCGCCACGTTGCCACCACTCCGTTCGAGTGTTGGCTTCGAGACTGCGTTGAGCAGGATTTTAAGAGAAGTCGGCAGATTTGTTGCGAGACGAATATACTATGTACTGATTAAGCCAGCTGATTTGTTGTGAGAGGAAAATGTTGTATAAGAAGCCAAAATAAGCAAGTCGAACGCTCTCCGGAGCATCCCAGCTGAGCAATCCTATGAGTGCATGAGGGATAGGCATTTCGGGGTCACTAGAACATACGGCGCGCGTCACGCGCTCTATCGTGCTAACAATCAATTATAAGTGAATAGAAGCAACATCTAGTAGATACCGGATAACATCTGCGGATATATGTAACCAACAATTACATGCTTGCTCTTCTACAGACCTGTCATGTAATGTTTGCTAGGCAAATGCAAACATATGGAAGCCAGACGAGGGACCAACTCACTTTGAACAACTTGGACAAACAACATCATAGGCAAACCAATATCACATGCTATTTTGGTATAAGTCCTCCAATGTTCAGTATCTTGAACTGGCATAAGCTCCCAACATAATGACTCACTTCTATTGATTAGAGCCATAGTGGACAAGTCATGTTGCTCTGCATCTACATGAAATGCCCTAAAAAAACTAGACAATGGATCTAAAACTTTTTGAGGCTGCTTTTTTAAGCGCATGGTCAACATAATTAAATTCTGACAAGTCAACTCCATGTTCGCCATATTTAATCTGCCCATTACCGAAATACAACTTGACACTGAGATCATTTGACATGTCTGACAGCATGAAAAAATAAAACGCTATTAACAATTGGATCTGCAACTACAAAATATATCTACTCAGATCTACACTACAACTATAATTTTTCTAACCAGATCTACACTAAAACTATAATTTTACTAAACAGATCTACGCTAAAACTATAATTTTACTAAGCATCTACACTAGTACTATGTATTCGTTAAGTAGATCTACACACGACACTACAGTTAATACATAGTTTTGTGTAGATATACACTAAAACTGTATATCTACTAAGCACATCTACACTAAAACTATTAAGTTTCAGAGTATTACCTCTAACGAGACGAAAAACCGGCATATCTTTGCACCTTCACCCCCTCCTCCTCACTGCCTTCTCCTCTTCTGCCTCTCTTTTCTTTTTCTTCGAATTATTATGACATTTTCGGCTGAATTTCGGTGTTATATAGGCGTGGGAACCCTAGTGCCGTGTCACACCCGACTTTCCGAAGAAAACCAAGTGCAAGCCTATATGCATGCCAGGATCATGTTTCATGCATACAGGTGACTTAAAAGTGAATACGAAACAAGTATCACGTATGAAAAAGAAAGATTATCGAGAGATTTACGCCGAATCCCGGAAACGAAGGCTCCAAACATCACGGGCAATCGACCGGGGGTTGCGTACGCCTAGCACCAAGCAACATCTTCATAAGACTTCAAGTAGCATCCTCTTTCCGGGCAACAATGGTTATAGCAAGGGTGAGCACTTGTCGTACTCAGCAAGTGTGGAAAAAGATATGAATGCAAAGGCTTTATAGTGGACTGGGCTATAAGCATTTAAGCAATTTTAGTGGGTCAAATTTTATTAGCACCTGATTACTAATAAAGTATAAGTATATACCATCCCACAATTAAGCATAAGATAAGAGGTACGCCATAAGCACATGGCAAGCATAACCAGAGAGAGAGCGATTTAAGTCCATCTTCAAGTTTAATTATCATGTGAGGGTCCGGGCCGCCCGTGACCGTGGGCACGGCTAATCGATTAGTTTTACACTCGAGAGGTTGTACATCTTTACCCACAAGTCGCGTAAAAGTCCCGAAGAACTTTAAACCCAACCATGCGATGCCGGCCAAGCATCATACCACACTACCGAGGTGTGATTGCATAGGGACGCTACGAGGCCTTTACAAAGAGTCCTCCCGTGCGTATTAGTCCATAGTAGTATGTCATAGAGGCTATCTTTCGTTCCACACTTCTATTACGGACGGTAAGCCATAGAGTCTTCCGTTCCATCACCGCTCCGGAATAGAAGTAGCCATAAAAGCATTCCTCCGTCCCAACCTACTATGCGAGTAATAACCACACAAAGACTTCCCTAATTAATCGGCCAAGACCGAGCCATATAGTCCTTGTGGTTGCACCGTTGTCCGGGTGGTTCTCCATGTTCCGATTAATCATATGGTCTTGTATTAAGCATCCAAAGATATAGCACAAAGGTATAACATGATTCATCATTAATCTTCATTAAAACCACCATAACCCGGGTATAGCAACTAAGCATAGCTACCCAACATAAAGATAAACCCGTTTGATCAAGGCACGGGATAAATAACACTAGTCAAACCTTAAACATGGGTCCCATCATATTAATGCAAGCATATGCAATGAGTGATTAAATATAGTTCTTAGGACAAAAGATCAAGGACACACTTGCCTTTAACCAAAGAGTAGTTGCTCAGAATATCTTCAACCTCTTGCTCTTCAAAGCTTCTCGAACGGCGTTCACTCTAAGCGTATCAATCATCGGCCACAAACATACACAAAGCAAACAAACACATATACTAAGAACAAAGCACCAATCATAAGAAAGCTTTAAAAGAACGCACTAAATGGTAGGCTTGATTAGATGGATCACTAAAGAACACAAAGGGTGCTTGGAAAGGCTTGATTAACTTTGAAGAGACGGTTGCGGAAGATTGGAAAGATCACTGTGGGATAGAGTTTGATTCTATTGGTTACGCAAGCGCGAGAAACACTGAAAACAAAACCAAGCTCGAAACTATCGTGAGATCATTATCAAACAACAAGAGACTACGCTTGGCATATTTTAATTAAGAAATCATGTGAAAGAATATTTCAGAGAAATACTCTATGTTACCATTAAGCAAGTTACATTTAATTAAAGAAATCACGATAAACCTAATCATATTTTATTTACAACATTCGAGTAGAAGTTATGTCAAATTAACAATTACTTTAAAAGATAAGCGGGTGTAAGATATCTAAACGAGTAACTTTATATCACGTGTGCAACTAAACATATTTATATTGAAAAGGCATTTATGAAGTCATTAGGCTTATTAACTTTATTATGAAAACCGGTGTTTAACTCTAACATCTTTTATTTAGAAAAACTAGTTATAAATAGGGATTAACCAATTACATCATGATTAAAGAAAACCGGATTAGAACCTATTCACTTTTTATTCATAAAAGCATTGGAATAGGAATTAGTCAAGATTAACATGCATCTTTAATATTAAAACAAGTAGCGGGTGATACACGTGCTAACGCATAAGTTATGGTGAAACGAACTAGAACAAGACAAACGGACTATCAACGCATAAGAGAACCTTAAGATGGGTTTAGGAAAACTAATTTACGTAGAGAACTAGATCGAAGGGCAAGAACCGAGCAAAAGGTAAGCTAAACTAATTAGTAAAGGAACCGATAACAATATTAGCTCGAAGAAAGATACGCCTACGAAAGATTGGGTATAAGAACATAGCCGTTTTATAAAAAGACAATCTAACGGGGATGGGATAGACATCAACTAGCTAGATGCCGATATACAAGATTCTAAGATAAACATGAAACAAGAGTGATAAGATTACTTGATAGGCAAATGAGCGGTGCAAACTACTCACATAGACAAAGCTTCTAAGATAAGCGTAAACTCTAAGGCTTGATTAGATGCACACGATTTAGCTTGGGCCAACACTAGAAAGGTTTAGAGCTTTGATAAACTTGATCAAAAGAGATACTAAGATAAAAGCTGACGCCGAACGTCTAACGAATTGTTTGCATTTATGAGAGAACAAGACTATGAGCTAGGTTCATTTTAATTAACAAAACAAATATAAAGGGATATTTCAGAAATAAAATATCCTGTGTTGACATTAATGCAATATTAATCTTTATTTATGAAACCGGTGTAAAGAACTAGTCAAGTGTTATTAATAAAGATTCATATACTGATTAAACCGGTTAAACATTTTAATTTAGAAAAACTGAACTATATGAACAATCTAAACGAAACTTTGTAATTCGAGTAGATCATATTATTATCAAAAACAGTATTAGTTTGGTATTAATCAAGATTAACATTTATTTATAAAGCCGGAGTAAAAGCCTAATCAACTTTTAATTATAAAAGTTAATTAATCATTAAGCAAATTAATATTTGACTTATGGAAAACCGAGTAAAAGATCTAATTATATTTTATTCATAAAAGCATGTAAGGTAATCATTAATCAAATTAAATTTGATTATAAAAGACGATATGTAGATCTATTTTACTTTTATTTATAAAAGGCATGTGTAAATAGACATTAATCAAAATTAATGTTAATTTTATTTTCAGAAACAAAACATGGTGAAAACACACCTCTAACGCGTGCTTTACATTATTATGGACCTAACGCAACTTGAACGGATTAAATCGGAGCTAAAACGAAGATTTGGTGAGCAACACAAGGTTGCAAGGACCGTTCGCGATTAACTATAGATTTCAAGGACTAGCTAAGAAGATTTGCAAGACACACTAAATAGTGCCCGGGAAAAGGTTAAAGAAAGGGGTTAGATCTGTAAAAGGGCTCGGTTGGATCGGTTGTGAAGATCCGATAAATCTAGGGGGTCACGTACAAGATCCGCAAGACACACCCTTAGATCTAGCTATTACGGGATTTTTGCGGGGGCTATTCACAAAACAAAGCACCCCTTCTTCCTCCTCGGGACCGAACCGAGGCGGGGAGGGGCGGCGGCCTTGGGGTGGCGGCGCCGGCCATCGGGGCGGCAAGGGCCTCGATTAGGTTGGGGAAAAGGAAGAGGAGTCTACGGGGAACTCGAAGACGTGCTCACCTTGGAGGGAAAGAGGCAGCGGGGTGGCCGGCCGGCGTGCACGCCGCGGCGGCCGGCGGCGGTCTCCCGCGGCGGCGGCGCCCGGTGTGCTTCCGGCCGAGGGAAAGGGCGGAGGATGCACCGCTCGACGGCCCGGATCTTCCGGGTGGTGCCGGCTCGGCTCGGAGGTCAACGGCGGCGGCACGACGCGGGCGGCGGCGGCGAGTTCGGCACGGGCCGTCGGCCGCGCGCGGTCCTGCGGGTGAGGGCGGCGCTCCGGCGCGGGCGATGACGGGCGCGGGCGCAGCCTAGGGTCCCCGGGCGCGGCGCACGGGGCGCGGCTTCCCCCTTTATGGGGACGCGCGCGCGGCTCGCCCCGCCCGAGAAGGCGGCGGCGCCGGCCGGGGGCCTCGGCGGTGGCCGGATGGGCCACGGCGGGCCGGGGCCGGCGCGCGGGCGGACCGGGTAGCCGGGTCGGGCCTTCGGGCTCGGCCCGTTAGATAGGTTCTTTTTTTTTTTTGAGATATTTTCTTGTGCCAAGATAAATCCGGAAATATCTAGATAAATCGATAAAGCCACGAAAAATATCCGAAAATCACAAGAATTCCAGGAAAATTCCTAGAGCTAGATTAAGACACGAACAACCCAAATAAAGCATTTGGTGCTCATGAAAAAGATTTTAGAGCCTTCTAATAAATAGAAAATGCTCGGAGAAAATGAGAATAAATTCCGTAAAATTCCGGAAAATTCTCGGAAGGTTTAGGACAGCTCCTAGACGCCTTTTCGAAACCTTTTTGCACTCAAGAACCACTAGATGCATCGGCATGAATGCAACACACATATCTTTTATTTAATTTAGAAAATCAAACAAAGGACTTTTCCTATACTATATTCCCTGTAAAGAAAATAAATGTTGGAAAAATTTTAAAATTATCAGAAAATCGTTATTTAATTATTCTTTCTATTCACATCCTGAAATTGGAAATTTCAGGGTGTGACAAATCTACCCCCCTTAAAAGGAATCTCGTCCCGAGATTCGAAAAAGGCTAGCAAGAGACAAGGGTTTATTTCAAACTCTTTTCATATCCTTCAACAATATTCTTCCTTTCATATTACAGAAATCTTTCCACAGCCTAACTTATATTATAATCTTTAGGTATCGGGGGTCTCGTCTTGCTTGTGTCGTTGTCGCCATTCTCTCTTAAAATGACGATCAAGAAATTTCTTCGGGCATCTGTTGATAAAGTGTCCACCAGCTTTGCAATAGAAACAAGCTTTACTTTCCCTAATGTTCCGACGATTCTGTGGGGTCTCATAAATCACTGGTATTGTGACACCATGAGGATATTCTAGATATGCATCTTCATTGTGATCTTCAGGAAAACCTTGGGCTTGAGACATATGATGTAGGTGAGAATTGTTATTGGCTTCCCCCGGACATTCCCGTTTTCTCTTCTTACTCATGATCTCCTGTAGCTTGCTTTCTAGCCCAACGGCTTTGTTGATTAAATCTTGTAGACTGGAGTATTCATGTAGGCTTAGTATACTTTGAAGATCTTCATTCAACCCTTTGATAAAATGCTCTCGTTTCTTCTTATCACTCTCGCACGATCTTGGGGCATATAGAGATAATTGAACAAACTTATCCCCGTACTCAGTTACCGTCATCTGTCCTTGCTTTAAGTTAAGGAACTCCTTCCTCTTGAGCTTCATCGCACTCACAGGAGTATGGTGTAAGATAAAGTTGTCTTTGAATTCCTTCCACACAATACTCTCGGGTTGTCGATGTCCATTGGTGTAAGAATTCCACCAATCTGAAGTCGCTCCTATAAGTTGCCAAGATGCATACAAAGCTTTCTCTCCATCATTGCATTGTACCATATCTAGCTTCTCTTCAATTGTCTTGATCCGGTCTTCGACTTCTAAGGGATATGTGGTAATCGGAGAACATTGGCGGCTCGCCCTTCATGAACTCGCATACTTATCCTCCGGGGGTGGAAATGATAGCGCATCTTGGTTGTATCCATAGTCATCACCGTTCTCGTAGCTTTCTCCTTGGTTACCTCCTTCTTGGTTTTCCATCCGGTTGGTAGGTAAAGATATTATCGAAGGGAACAAGAGTAGTGCAAAACGAGTGGGGGAGAACAAGGAGGTGGGAGGTACAAAAGAAGAACCCAACTAGGCAACCGATGTTATTGCGGATGTAAGACCCACAATACACCAACACTCACTTCAAAGAAACGAATCAATCAAGTTCATAAAACCAAGCATCATCATGCAAACACACAATTCCACCAATCAAGGCATAGCTAAAGGGGAACGACACTACACGTTGTTAATGAAGTCAGGGGGTATGCTCCTAATAGATCAGATATATCTCCCAGCAAGGATATCCATAAATAATGGATTTTTCCCAGATCAAGGAGTACGAAATTATGAGTTCAACCCAACTGGAATCACCTCAATCGGAGGTTCAGAACTCGAAATATGAATTAAACAAGATGGCTATGTCAGCAGTGTTAGCAGATTCTGAATGCTCCACTAATTCGTAGGTATCTCCTTGGATACAAAACGAATACTGCGGAATTTTGGACAGAGCGAAGCTGATGAAATTCCTGAACTACTCCAATTGGATTTACCTCAATCGGAGGTCCATAGACCGAGATATAGAATATTGAAGGTAACTAGGTCAGCAGAGTTTACAGATTCTGATAGCTCCAATGTTTCGGGCATAGCTTCTGGAACATATACTGGATAGGGCTGAATTTTTGATAGAAATTCACTTATGAAATTTAGGAACTAACCCAACTGGTTTCATGTCGATCGGAATTCTGTAGCTCGAGATAAAATTGAAACAGCGCTGATGTGTCGGGGAGGTGCGCGAATAGATGGACTATCAAGGGTAACGGTTCTACCAATGAATCAAGGGGTGTTATTGCTTGAGAGAATGGACAGACGAGATCGAAGAAATGTTCAAGGAGAGTGAAGATAAATATACAAGAATTCATGATATGGAGAAAAGAAGATGGTTAAGAGGTGAGATCCTTCATCAGAGAGGTCAAGGATAAGGTAAGGAGGGATTGTAGAACAAAAGAGGCATTAAGAAACGACCAGTGCTAGCTAGGCTTACGTCCTACAGTCGATACAGCTCTGATACCACTCTGTCACACCCGACTTTCCGAAGAAAACCAAGTGCAAGCCTATATGCATGCCGGGATCATGTTTCATGCATACGGTGACTTAAAAGTGAATACGTAAACAAGTATCACGTATGAAAAAGAAAGATTATCGAGATTTACGCCGAATCCCGGAAACGAAGGCTCCAAACATCACGAGCAATCGACCGGGGGTTGCGTACGCCTAGCACCACCAACATCTTCATAAGACTTCAAGTAGCATCCTCTTTCGGGCAACAATGGTTATAGCAAGGGTGAGCACTTGTCGTACTCAGCAAGTGTGGAAAAAGATATGAATGCAAAGGCTTTATAGTGGACTGGGCTATAAGCATTTAAGCAATTTTAGTGGGTCAAATTTTATTAGCACCTGATTACTAATAAAGTATAAGTATATACCATCCCACAATTAAGCATAAGATAAGAGGTACGCCATAAGCACATGGCAAGCATAACCAGAGAGAGAGCGATTTCAGTCCATCTTCAAGTTTAATTATCATGTGAGGGTCCAGGCCGCCCGTGACCGTGGGCACGGCTAATCGATTAGTTTTACACTGCAGAGGTTGTACATCTTTACCCACAAGTCGCGTAAAAGTCCCGAAGAACTTTAAACCCAACCATGCGATGCCGGCCAAGCATCATACCACACTACCGAGGTGTGATTGCATAGGGACGCTACGAGGCCTTTACAAAGAGTCCTCCCGTGCGTATTAGTCCATAGTAGTATGTCATAGAGGCTATCTTTCGTTCCACACTTCTATTACGGACGGTAAGCCATAGAGTCTTCCGTTCCATCACCGCTCCGAATAGAAGTAGCCATAAAAGCATTCCTCCGTCCCAACCTACTATGCGAGTAATAACCACACAAAGACTTCCCTAATTAATCGGCCAAGACCGAGCCATATAGTCCTTGTGGTTGCACCGTTGTCCCGGGTGGTTCTCCATGTTCCGATTAATCATATGGTCTTGTATTAAGCATCCAAAGATATAGCACAAAGGTATAACATGATTCATCATTAATCTTCATTAAAACCACCATAACCCGGGTATAGCAACTAAGCATAGCTACCCAACATAAAGATAAACCCGTTTGATCAAGGCACGGGATAAATAACACTAGTCAAACCTTAAACATGGGTCCCATCATATTAATGCAAGCATATGCAATGAGTGATTAAATATAGTTCTTAGGACAAAAGATCAAGGACACACTTGCCTTTAACCAAAGAGTAGTTGCTCGAATATCTTCAACCTCTTGCTCTTCAAAGCTTCTCGAACGGCGTTCACTCTAAGCGTATCAATCATCGGCCACAAACATACACAAAGCAAACAAACACATATACTAAGAACAAAGCACCAATCATAAGAAAGCTTTAAAAGAACGCACTAAATGGTAGGCTTGACTAGATGGATCACTAAAGAACACAAAGGGTGCTTGGAAAGGCTTGATTAACTTTGAAGAGACGGTTGCGGAAGATTGGAAAGATCACTCTGGGATAGAGTTTGATTCTATTGGTTACGCAAGCGCGAGAAACACTGAAAACAAAACCAAGCTCGAAACTATCGTGAGATCATTATCAAACAACAAGAGACTACGCTTGGCATATTTTAATTAAGAAATCATGTGAAAGAATATTTCGAGAGAAATACTCTATGTTACCATTAAGCAAGTTACATTTAATTAAAGAAATCACGATAAACCTAATCATATTTTATTTACAACATTCGAGTAGAAGTTATGTCAAATTAACAATTACTTTAAAAGATAAGTGGGTGTAAGATATCTAAACGAGTAACTTTATATCACGTGTGCAACTAAACATATTTATATTGAAAAGGCATTTATGAAGTCATTAGGCTTATTAACTTTATTATGAAAACCGGTGTTTAACTCTAACATCTTTTATTTAGAAAAACTAGTTATAAATAGGGATTAACCAATTACATCATGATTAAAGAAAACCGGATTAGAACCTATTCACTTTTTATTCATAAAAGCATTGGAATAGGAATTAGTCAAGATTAACATGCATCTTTAATATTAAAACAAGTAGCAGGTGATACACGTGCTAACGCATAAGTTATGGTGAAACGAACTAGAACAAAGACAAACGGACTATCAACGCATAAGAGAACCTTAAGATGGGTTTAGGAAAACTAATTTACGTAGAGAACTAGATCGAAGGGCAAGAACCGAGCAAAAGGTAAGCTAAACTAATTAGTAAAGGAACCGATAACAATATTAGCTCGAAGAAAGATACGGCTACGAAAGATTGGGTATAAGAACATAGCCGTTTTATAAAAAGACAATCTAACGGGGATGGGATAGACATCAACTAGCTAGATGCCGATATACAAGATTCTAAGATAAACATGAAACAAGAGTGATAAGATTACTTGATAGGCAAATGAGCGGTGCAAACTACTCACATAGACAAAGCTTCTAAGATAAGCGTAAACTCTAAGGCTTGATTAGATGCACACGATTTAGCTTGGGCCAACACTAGAAAGGTTTAGAGCTTCGATAAACTTGATCAAAAGAGATACTAAGATAAAAGTCGACGCCGAACGTCTAACGAATTATTTGCATTTATGAGAGAACAAGACTATGAGCTAGGTTCATTTTAATTAACAAAACAAATATAAAGGGATATTTCGAAATAAAATATCCTATGTTGACATTAATGCAATATTAATCTTTATTTATGAAACCGGTGTAAAGAACTAGTCAAGTGTTATTAATAAAGATTCATATATTGATTAAACCGGTTAAACATTTTAATTTAGAAAAACTGAACTATATGAACAATCTAAACGAACTTTGTAATTCGAGTAGATCATATTATTATCAAAAACAGTATTAAATTGGTATTAATCAAGATTAACATTTATTTATAAAGCCGGAGTAAAAGCCTAATCAACTTTTAATTATAAAAGTTAATTAATCATTAAGCAAATTAATATTTGACTTATGGAAAACCGAGTAAAAGATCTAATTATATTTTATTCATAAAGGCATGTAAGGTAATCATTAATCAAATTAAATTTGATTATGAAAAACGATGTATAGATCTATTTTACTTTTATTTATAAAAGGCATGCGTAAATAGACATTAATCAAAATTAATATTAATTTTATTTTCAGAAAACAAAACATGGTGAAAACACACCTCTAACGCGTGCTTTACATTATTATGGACCTAACGCAACTTGAACGGATTAAATCGGAGCTAAAACGAAGATTTGGTGAGCAACACCAGGTTGCAAGGACCTGTTCGCGATTAACTATAGATTTCAAGGACTAGCTAAGAAGATTTGCAAGACACACTAAATAGTGCCCGGGAAAAGGTTAAAGAAAGGGGTTAGATCTGTAAAAGGGCTCTGGTTGGATCTGGTTTTGAAGATCTGATAAATCTAGGGGGTCACGTACAAGATCTGCAAGACACACCCTTAGATCTAGCTATTACAGGATTTTTGCAGGGGCTATTCACAAAACAGCACCCCTTCTTCCTCCTCGGGACCGAACCGAGGCAGGGAGGGGCGGCGGCCTTGGGGTGGCGGCGCCGGCCATCGGGGGCGGCAAGGGCCTCGATTAGGTTGGGGAAAAGGAAGAGGAGTCTACGGGGAACTCGAAGACGTGCTCACCTTGGAGGGAAAGAGGCAAGCAGGTGGCCGCCGGCGTGCACGGGCCCGCGGCCGGCGGCGGTCTCCCCGCGGCGGCGGCGCCCGGTGTGCTTCCGGCCGAGGGAAAGGGCGGAGGATGCACCGCTCGACGGCCCGGATCTTCCGGTGGTGCCGGCTCGGCTCGGAGGTCAACGGCGGCCGGCACGACGCGGGCGGCGGCGGCGAGTTCGGAAGCACGGCCGTCGGCGGCGCGGTCCCGCGGGTGAGGCGGCGCTCCGGCGCGGGCGATGACGGGCGCGGGCGCAGCCTAGGGTCCCCGGGCGCGGCGCACGGGCGCGGCTTCCCCCTTTATGGGGACGCGCGCGGCTCGCCCCGCCCGAGAAGGCGGCGGCGCCGGCCAAGCCCTCGGCGGGGCGGATGGGCCACGGCGGGGCCGGGCCGCGCGGCGGACCGGGTAGCCGGGTCGGGCCTTCGGGCTCGGCCCGTTAGATAGGTTCTTTTTTTTTTTTTTTTGAGATATTTTCTTGTGCCAAGATAAATCCGTAAATATCTAGATAAATCGATAAAGCCACGAAAAATATCCGAAAAATCACAAGAATTCCAGGAAAATTCCTAGAGCTAGATTAAGACACGAACAACCCAAATAAAGCATTTGGTGCTCATGAAAAAGATTTTAGAGCCTTCTAATAAATAGAAAATGCTCGGAGAAAATGAGAATAAATTCCGTAAAATTCGGAAAATTCTCGGAAGGTTTAGGACAGACTCCTAGACGCCTTTTTGAAACCTTTTTGCACTCAAGAACCACTAGATGCATCGGCATGAATGCAACACACATATCTTTTATTTAATTTAGAAAATCAAACAAAGGACTTTTCCTATACTATATTCCCCGTAAAGAAAATAAATGTTGGAAAAATTTTAAAATTAAGAGAAAATCGTTATTTAATTATTCTTTCTATTCACATCCCGAAATTGGAAATTTCGGGGTGTGACATGCCGTGGGCCACGACGTTATGGGGCCTGCTGCCGCCGCGGGCCACGGCACTAGGCCCTAACGCCACGGGCCACGGCGCTAGGCCCCTAACGCCGTGTCGTTGGGCGCATGTCTCGGCCACGCTAAGGGCCCACTCCTGGCGGCTCCTAACGCTGTTGGTCTCGGCGTTTAGTCCCTGACGCCGTGACCTACGACGACAGATGTATATTTTTTCTGAATGTGTAACGGATCATATATTTTTGCAAAATCTTGAAAAATAAATATAAAAGATTCTAAAAACCGCAGCCCGAAGCCACTTGCAGTACAGGAAAGCACGGGATCCATGACGCGCCCCGCGCACGCCACCCCACTGATGTCGCGCTCGAACCTCTCACCACCGCACGCGCTCGCCGGCGTCCACGGCCGCGAAAGTGCCGTCTTACCATGCGAAGCCGGCTGACGCTCGCCTCCCGGGAGTTCTCGCAGCGCCGTCGCTCCATGCCTCAATCGCGACCTCGGGGAGAATGGGAGATGGAGGGCGCGCTCAGGGTGTTCGACGTAATGACCATGACGTGGTGTCATAACTTTCAGGCGTTGAACTATAGAGACTTAAACGACAAAAGGTGAACTTTTAGGTCTGTCATGCTCAAAATCACACTATATGTGGGTTAACTTGCTTACAAAGAACAAAGGTCTTCATTGTACGAGACGGGTGAGTTCTGACTACCTTCATTCAGGTGCAACTGAGAACCAAGAGGAGCGATATGAGGACTGCAGTGTTGGATTCGAAGCAGAGAACGGGAGAACACAAGAACAAGATCAAGATCTGGTTGCAAAGGAACTTGTGCAATCACCCTTGGAAAAGTATCAAGATCAATGCGCAAAATTTGAGGTGCTTGCTCTTGAACTTCTTAAAATATACATTTATTGTTTCTCAGTTCATTTCATTGGCCAGCTAGTGACGAAAGTATGACACTGTAAGTCTACAAGTAGTGTTGCAAAAAAACTTGCAAAACCAAGGCTATGTTTTTTAGTGGAAATCCCAACTTTGGCATATAATATAGATTTCAAAAGTGGAAAAAACAAAGACCAAGATGTTAGTTCATGCTGCCCTTTTTTTCTTCTTCAGGTCAAGGCCGAAATCATAGTGCATGATGACTTGGGACGTTGCTGATGGAATTTTGGAATTAGTGGATAGTTTCTGGATCAGAACATTAGTCATGGGCGCAGCCTCGGACAAGCGCTACTCCAAGTATGTGGCATGATCAGCCATTGATTTCTGACCAGGCTTATGTTTAATTATAGATTCACTTCTTGTGGTGCCTACCACGAGTTTTTTCAGGCTAGAAGGCTTTGTTGTTGTTGAAGGTTAACTTTGTGAAGCATCCTATATAAGTCCTAACCTTACTGTTGAATTCATGTTTACAGGGAAATGACAGCTCCACAGTCCAAGAAAGCTATGAAGTTGATGGAATGTGCCCATCCATTCTGTGACATATGGTTTGTTTGTGATCGGAAGTTGATCTTCACTAGGTAAGCAATTTGTAGACTATGAACTCCATCTGCATCCAGATATATGCACTGTGGGCTGTGGCTAAATTTGCTGTCCAACCTCTGTACTTGACACTTGGCGGTGACATAGTTACTTGCAGTATGTGTCTATTAGCTGTCCAGTGACTGGCAACATTGCACACAGCTTCCTTTATATGTACTGATAAATGAATCTTGATGTCAATATACATGCATTCCTTGTGTTCTCAGGAACCCAGTTGAAGACTTAAAATCAGTGTCAGTGTTTGTTGATGCAGATGACAATATTGTCTGGGACATAGAAAATAGCCTGGAGGCAGAGAGGTACCTTCTGACGCAGGAAAATGATCATGCTCAGGCAATTTCTGAACGAGATGATGTAGCACAAAATGTGGAGGAAGCGCATGGACAAGGAGGTCCAGTAATAATAGAAGAACTACATGATAGGATGGTGCCTGCTCAAGGGAATGATGTTAGAGAAGTTGAGTTGCTGCACCGACAAAAGCAGGAGGTGACTATCGGAAGCAACGAAGTTGCTGAACTGCATGAGCAGAGCAAGCGACTCATGATCGAACAGGACAATGCCATGAGAAAGGTCAAGTTTTTGGAGGAACAAAAGAAACTGATTATGACTGAATTGAACTTTTCAATCAAGGACGTTGTTGAGCTACAAAAGCAGAAGAACGCTGTAGCAGCTGAACCGGACAGTGCATTAGGAGAAATGAAGACATTTCGTGAGAAAGCAGAACAGGTGAAGACTGAGCAGGATAACCTAGTGAGAGAGATAGAAGTACTTCGCAAAGAAAAGCATGAGATAACTACTAAACTGGACCATGCGGTCCTAGAGGCAGTGGAGGCACGCAAACAAAAAATGCTGATGATGGCTGACCGAGACTGTGCGTTGCAGACAACCGAGGGACTAAGGACACTGCTGGAGCAGATCATATCAGAGGGAGACAAAGCAGTTAGAGAGATGGCAGAGCTCCACGGGCAGGAGGTGCAACCACTGCCCACCTCTCAGTTCACTCCTGAGGAGCTTCAGAATGCAATCAGTGATGGCATCAAGGTCGGGCGAGGTGGATTTGGGGTTGTCTACAAGGGCTTCCTCCGGAACACCACTGTGGCTATAAAGATGTTGAGCTCCACCGGTGTGCAAGGCCAATCAGAATTTAAGCAGGAAGTATATACACACTTGCCTGTCATCTTTCCATTAGACACTGTCCATGTTCTATATTGAAATTCATTCAAGCAATCAATCACTACAAGCTGAGTTGCCTTGCACACTACTTCATTTTGCAGGTCACTATCATGAATACGGTGAGACACCCAAATATCGTGACCCTTGTGGGTGTGTGCCCAGAAGCCCTGACCCTTGTGTACGAGTTCATGCCCAACGGTAGTCTTGAGGACTGCCTGGAGCGCCTGGCCGGAGCACCAACTCTGTCATGGCAGACCAGAACACGCATCATCACTGAGATCTGTTCTGCGCTCTCATTCCTGCACATGAACACACCCTATGGCGTCTTGCATGGCGATATCAAGCCAGCAAACATACTCCTGGACGGCAATCTAGGGAGCAAGCCATGTGACTTTGGCACATCCCGGCACCTCACCCATTCAGGCACTGCAGGCAGTGGAATGCTCTGCACCAGCCACCCCTGGGGCACAATGGGATACATGGACCCAGAGTTCCACACCACTGGAGTGCTCACACCAGCTGGGTCAGACACCTACTCCTTCGGGATCACCATCCTGCGTGTGCTCACCGCCAGATCCCCGTTGAACCTTGCGAGGGTGGTCCGAGATGCGTCAGAGAGGGGTGACTTGAGATCAGTGATGGACACATCAGCTGGGGATTGGCCCATCGCGCATGCGAAGCGGTTGGTGCGTCTTGCGCTGAAGTGCACCGAGATGACAAGCGATAAGCGCCCTGACATGGCCGGAGAGGTGTGGAGGGTTGTTAAGCGCTCAGCCGATGAGGCAAGTGAAGTCTCAGCCAGCTCCAACAGGCATGGTGTTGGCACATCGGTTCAATTGAAAGGGCAGAAGCTTGGTATTGGGATGGAGAGCCTGGTGAACCCGTGCAAGTGCCTGTCTGGCATCCAAATTCATAGTGTGGCAGAAGCATTCAAGAGGTGAGACGGATTCTATCTAGAGTGTGTATATGTATGCACTTGTTCTCTGACTCACACAGGTGAGACAAAGTCTCAAAGTATGGCAATGTGTGGTCAGAGAATATGTCTTGCTACTACTACAATGAACCAACTGTGTTCGAATTGGAACAGCTCATCCGATCCGGATGAGCTGTTCCAATTCGAACGCAGTTGGTTCATTGTAGTAGTAGCAAGACATATTATCAATCCAAAGTGGTAAACAACCTGTTCACTTTGATAAACCTGGATATCACATTTGCATGGATTCAAGGTGATCAGAGAATAGGAACAAAACACTTAGATGACAAAATAAACTTAATGTCTTTATTCTGTTCTTCTTTTTCCCAAATGACTTCTTTCAAGATAATTATCTCTACCTCCCCCACCCTCCCTGTGGACCTTCTCCATGTTAACATCTATTCAGTAATCACCTGATACAAATAAAATAACATCCTGACCTGGAGTCTCAGACTAGGCCTTCAGCATATATATTCCTGGAGTTTCCGGACACCAGCAAGGTACCAGAGCCACATCTCCACATTGAAGAACCACTGGGCGTTCAGAAGAGAAGGGGATACCATCAGTATTGTCTTGTACTCCAGCACTCCATCTGGTTAGCCTATGTGTTTGTGCTGAGATACATTACTTGTTTCTTGTTTTATTAGAATCACTTTGATGAACTGGGACTGAAAATTTGCAAGGATTCAAGGTGATCAAGCTAAGCAAGTAGACAATGGACAGATGACAGAAAAGGAACCAAGTGTACTTACTCCTTTTTGACCTTGTTTCAATGTATATACAAACAAAAAACTGAAACAACAAATGAAGACAACTAACAAAATCGATGCATCATTTTAGCATCATGGCACCACTAGAATAATTCCCCATCTCTTTCCGCCCCTATAATTTACAAGAAAAAATAATAACAGTATTCACAGAGATGTCTCTGTGTTTGCTTCTGATGATATTAATGGTTCGGTCGTGGCAAAAGATCTCATTGTGGTCGAGTCTGCATCAGTTGATCTGTGCTCATTGTTGCCATTGAGGTCTGAGTCACCAATCACGACTGGTTTTGTGACCCTGTCCATGGAGACACCCTTCTCTCCAGTCAGCATATGGATGATGTTAGTCATGTTGGGACGCAGTTTCATCGCGTCTTGAGTGCACAGTAGACCAACTTTCAAGAACCGGCATGCCTCCTCAACATTAAGGTCATCCCCTATATCTATATCTATTATCTCCTCTAGTTTTCCTTGCTCATAGTATGTCCATGTCTGTAAAAATACCAACAGAAACTTAAATCAGCCAGCTAAATGAGAACCACGAGCAGCACAATTGTCTGAGTTTTTGTACTTGGAAGGTCATTTATTTTAAAAAGGTTTTTAATTTTATTTGGATATGTAACTACAACAATGTGATTCTTGAACTAGTCTTAGTCTTTTAGATACAAAGATGTTTGCTTGCTTATCAGAATGCATACAGATGACAAAGCTTAAATAAATACTCGAAGTTGATTTATCAGATACCTAATAGTAAACAATATTAGGCCTGGTTTGGAATACAGAAATTCCGTTTCCCATTCCTGCAATAGTTAATCTATATCCTTTGAAAGTTGTAAAATCATTTTGTTCCATGCAGATGAGCAGGTCCTAAATAATAGCATCAGTATTGGAAGTCTAGCTAAATTGATGCGTAGACCTGTAAAGTATGATAAAGCTTACCCTCTCAAGCAGAAATTGGTCTGCCTTAGGCAACCTAGCATTGTGGTTGCATCTGCCAGTAACAATTTCCAATAGCAAAACACCAAAACTATAAATATCTGACTTCTTTGTTACTTGTCCCCTTACTGCATATTCAGGAGCCAAGTATCCTCTGGCAAAGGGGATAAAAATACCGGTAAGACAAAAGTACTCTGCGCAGGTATTCCTTCGAATATTCCAAAAAAATATATTCTTACATTGTTCCTGCTACATTAGTGCTCAAATGAGTTGCATTTGGAGGCAGGAGTCTTGCCAATCCAAAATCAGAGATTTTTGGGGTGAGATCCTTGTCAAGAAGAATATTGCTTGCCTTTATGTCTCGGTGAATTATAGGGGGGCGGATTTCTTCATGAAGATAAGCAAGCCCACGAGCAACACCTACCGCTATTTTAACACGGGCTCTCCAATTGAATCGGATGTTGCTACGGCCTGATCCTGCAATAACATGTGAGTGGTGAGTACAAAAATCACAGTTATTGAAAGGATGACTTGCTCAATGGAAAACACTAAATAGAAAAATCATACCTAGTAATGTACATGCAAGGCTGTTGTTTTCAAGATAATTGTATACAAGAATCCTATGAGACCCTTCAGCACAGCAGCCAACCAAGGTAATTAGGTTTTCATGCACGATATCTGAAATTGCTGTGAGCTCAGTGACAAATTCTTTGATACCCTGCCTTGAATCAGCAGACAGCACTTTTACTGCAACTATTGTTCCATCTTTAAGCCTTCCCTGATCAGATAGAATGAATTTTAAGCAAGAGAGTTCAATGCAATAGGCACTAGAACTTGATGAAGTGGCCAACAATGCAAATTACCCTGAACACGGAACCGAAACCACCTTCGCCTATTTTATTAGCACCACTGAAACCGTGTGTAGCTTTCCTCATCTCACTGTAGGAAAAAACCTTCACCTTGTTTCCTCCTGGAATGAGGAGAAAACATCCAAGTGTATCAGGAAGAGCTCTTTTATACACAGAAAATGAATACTATAGAGCTAAGGTATAAATTGCTCACCTTCCCCATCAACCTTTTGTTCCATGTCTGTCCCACACATAAAACAGCAAGACATTTTTGAAATCGAATATAGTGGAGGCTCCCAAAAATGAATCACCTGGTTTATGCTAGCCTCCTGAGAAATAAAAAGAGGGGCATCAGAAAGGTGTTTCTTTCTGATAGTTGATTGAGGTACAAGTAGTCTGTCTCAATGTAACCACCTCATAATACTCATGCCCATTATTTGTCAAAATATATAGGCCTGATTAATGGTACAAGTTGACCATGAAAAATTCTTAATTAGGTATATAGGAAGAGACTGGATGCACCCATGTGCAGATTTGACTCTGCAGCCATTACTAGCACTGTTAGATAAAATAATGTTTAGTTTTGGAGTTGAATACCAAATGTTCAACTTGTCAAACTAGTTTAGAATGTGTCTATTGGGTTACAGGAGACACATAATCCTGAAACCACATAGGAGGACAGAACCAGTTCAATGTAACTCATCAGTGTAACCCACCAACACTGCCAAGTGAAGCCATTAAGTTTCAACCCACAAGCCAAAAAATATAAGCAGAGAGACCTTTGCTTACAAGTTTGAGCAATGAAAGCAAGCAGTGACACAGCTGGCAGACATATTGTGCACGCACCAGCAACTATTCACTGAAGAACCAGAAAATCATTTTTTACTCAAACAAGTAATAAAACGGAAACAATGCACTCTTATCTTAAACATAAGTGCTGACGTTTCTTGAACTCTCGGTGTTTCTATCACCACTATACGGCAATCTCCATTTTCTTCATGTTACTGTGGTAGTACTGATGGTAAAAAAAGAAACTCAGATGCTGCCTACAAGGCTACAACTCAACAATAGCATATTTAACAATTAGCAGTCAAAGTAATTAAGGAACTAACAACATTCCTATCCACCTATTGGGTACCAACCATTCACTGTCCTTTTCTTGGGGGAAATAGCATTTTTGGTTCCTTGGGATGTACTAATCTGAATGAACAACCATTCTGCCGCTACCAAACTACATTTGCCCCATCCAGCACAACTAAACTCCCTTTGCACAATCGTCATGTTCAAGATATTTTGAGCAAAATTTCTGCAACCGCAGCACACAGTACTGGACTCCACTAATTGATCCTGAAGCAGTGAAGCTCAGATCAAACCAGAGAATTAATGGAGACATTGGAGCCTCGAGGACTAGGAGCGACCAAAAGGCAAATACAAACGCACATCGCTACCATCACTAGCGAAAGGGCGGAAAGAACCCACCTTGATCCCGGAAGGCGAGATCCCGAACGCCCGACGCCAAGAACTCAGAAATCACCTGGTGATGCTGACGCGCTGGCCGGCTCCAATGCCGGCGTCCCCAAGAACCCGCGGCGGCGCGGCGGGCTCCCTCGGCTGTGAGGACCGAGACGACGAGTTGGGAGGTAGGATGGAGACGGAGACACCACGAGGAGAGAGCCAACAGCCAAGACGCCAGTAATGGAGGGCAGGAGGAGCTTCCTTCCCCTCCACTGGGAATCGATCTCCCTTTTTCTACTCTCTCAACCATGAAGTCAAAACAAGGAACAAGTTGGCTAAAAAATTGTTAAACTTGCACACTAAGCAGCACGTGGCCCTAGGCCAGATCCTAGCTGCGGTAGAGTGGTGTAGCTAGTTTTGAAATATCAAAAATGAAACTCAGACTATTAGCTAGTTTTACGCTATCATTTTACGCCACGAATCCACGATGCAAAGTTGGTCAACGCCATGCTCTGTTTGGGCCGAATTTATGTTATAATGGGCTTCAAGATGTGATGAGTAGTAACTTTATGGGCTGAATGGCCCATTATCCACCCTCCGGCCCATCCAACTCCGCCAACCTCTCCTAAAAACCCAGACCGACCCGTAAAACAGTCGACGCATGCACACCGCCGTCTCCTTCGCCCCCCTCCCAAAATCCTCCCCGCCGGACCCTCCCCACGCCGCCGCGGCGCCGCAACTCCGCCCGGGCGCGCGCCGGCCGAATCCCTCCCGGCATCCTATTTGGTAACTAACCCTATATACGTTGCTTGGGCGGATTATTTGTTCGGTTGTCTGGTTCCCTTATTATCCAATTCACCGGTCCTGGTCCCCCGGTCCTCAGTCGATGGATTCTCCCCCCCCTCGGTTGATATGGTCGTGGATTCGTTTGGTTCGTGGTGGGCGCGCTGCTGATCCGGACACCCAGTCGTGGTGGGCGCGCTGCTGATCCAGACACCCAGTAGTTCATCTACTTATTCACCCGCGGTTCGAGTAGATAAGGTTCTTTCTTTGACGCTGAATTCTTGCCGTGCGCGAGGAGTCTAGGTCACCATTCCTGGCCTGGTCGGCCTCTTTTGTGCACTGTTCAAGATCTATTCATATTCATCTCAAACCAATGTTTTCTCGTGCTGACGGCTAAGGTGTTATATTGGACTTGCATGGTGTGGTGTGTTCCGGTAATTTCTGTGATGTATCATCCCTGGCCCTGACGATTCGTTGACAGTGTTTCATGTGCTCTTTTTTTGACATACCTTGCAGTCTTGGTCGTTGATGAACCAATCTAGTTTCTTTGTCGTGGTTCGCGTCCAAATTTAGTAACGAATCTAGTTTCTTTGTTGTGTTTCGCCTTCAGATTTGGTAACTTGTAACGATTCACTTTTGTCGTTTTTGTTGCATTGATTGCTACTACTGGTTTGAGGGGGCTCTGGTGACAACTGCTGCATCCCTTGCTGGCTGCATGATTGTTGCCGAGTCATGGGCACATGTAATTTTGCCTTCTGTGGTGCGTTACTGGAATGTTATTTTCTGTACACTCGTAACGGTCGAGTCCTTCGGGTTCGTATCTGTACATTAAATTGATTGGAGCTGGTGCGTTTCCATCTAAATTAGTTTCTTGTAATGTTTTGCCTTGTCGCTTTGGACACATTAATAACTAATTCTACTGGTTGGAAGGCTCTAGTGAGAACTCCGGATCCCTTGTGGATGCATTCTTTGTGCTGAGTCACGGGTATGTGTAATTCGGTGTTTTTTGATTATTTCTGTGATGTGTAATCAGAACATACTTATATTTGTACAATTAATGGTTTGAATCCTATGCATTCATGTCTATATGTTAAACTGGTTAGTGGAGCTGGTGTATTTACAGTTTGGCTAGATTCCAATTAGATACACCTATGTTTAATGGTGAATCCCTACCATGTATTGCGCTACGATCACAAATGGTTATGTTGTGTACAACTGTACCTTTCCTTGTTGAAATTTGGATTATCAGAAAGTATGTAACTGTCAGATGTTTCTCTCTGTATTGCATGCATCTTATGAATTATTTCATTGTGCAGTTAGCTAAACAATAATGAGGCAGCAGACTGGTAAACGTCCCCACCAACATAGGGAATATGACAGAGAAGAAAGGAGGGACCAAAACAAGAGGCCATTTGCCCATGCTCAGGAAAGCTCTAACAATGATGGGCTGGTTGTTTACCGTATTCTCTGTCCAGACAGTGTAATTGGTAGTGTCATAGGAAAGAGTGGCAATGTGATAAATGCTATCAGGCAACAAGCAAATGCCAAAGTCAAGGTTGTTGACCCCTACCCTGGTGCAGACAAAAGGGTTATCTTAGTATATTGCTATGTCAAGCATAGAGACCTTGATGCTGATGTGGGTGATGACAATGAACCTGTTTGCGCAGCTCAAGATGCATTACTTAGGGTACATAATGCAATTGTTGATGCACTAGATACGCTACAAAAGAATCGTAAAGACTCTGATAGGAAGAATACAGAAGAAGCTAACATCCTTGTACCAACTAGTCAGGCTGCAAGTATTATAGGAAAATCTGGTGTAATCATCAAGCATCTTCGTTCAACATCTAAAGCATTCATTAAAGTGAGCCCAAAAGATCCAAGCGATGCTACACATTCATGTGCTATGAGTTTTGATAATTTTGTTCAGGTAAATTTTATTGCATTTTATTGTTTTGCAAACAAATGTGTATTTACCAACATTAAATGAGATTAGTGATGAAACAGTAGGCAGAAATCGAGCAGCATAATTTATATTTATAGTAACTTGTTTTGTTCTCGACAAATGTATGTATTGCGTTATGCTGTACCATATATTGTGTGTATCTTTATCATTGTACAGGAATGAAATTGCAACCTCCCATTACAGTTCTAGATTAATCTTTTTTTGTTGGAAAATGATGTTTTAGTTTTTCACTTCTGTCTATTGTATTCCTTCGTTGATGAAAGTATGTTTTTGTTTGGCACGCAAGCTTTTTTTGTATCATGATAAAAAATTCCAATCCGGCACCTAAATTTCTTCTGATTCTTCCATGTTCTATAATTCTCGTTCATTGTTACTTATCTTGGAGATATCTTTATGCTAAACAGATAACTGGTAGTGCTGAAGCTGTTAAAAAAGCGCTACTTGGAGTATCAACCATCCTCTACAAGTATCCATCAAAAGAGAGCATTTCTCTTGAAACCTCTGTTTCTGAACCTACTCCAAGCATTATAGTCCCTTCAGAAGTTCCGATCTATCCATCTAGTAACTTTTACTCAGCCCCAGATCTTGGTATACCTTCTGGACATCCAAGCCTGTCTATCTTAGGGTCAACACCCCATGCTCCAGAACTCACTCTATCTGCTGATGGTCATGGTCGACTGCCTGTTTATCAATCTGTTCTTCCAATTATTCCTACTTATAGTACCCCAAAATGCTCAGGAGAACTTGAGTTTCGTGTTTTATGCCCTGGTAACAAGATTGGACTGGTGATTGGTAGAGCTGGGTCTACCATAAAGAGTATAAGGCAAGAGAGTGGTGCAAGGATAGATGTTGATGATGCAAAGAATGACAAGGAGGAAAGTATAATCAACATTACATCCACTGAGGTTAGACCAAACCTCCTCAGTCCTCACCTAGGTTGTGCTCTGCTTTCTGTGTCCCGTCTTCTGCTCTATTTATTTAGGTTTTATCTTCCTTTTCAGGCCACCGATGATGTTAAGTCTGCAGCTGTGGAAGCTGTTTTACTTCTTCAAGCAAAGATCAACGATTTTGAGGAAGATAGAATGAGTCTACGCCTTCTTGTTCCAAATAAGGTTATAGGCTGTCTTATTGGCAGGGGTGGTTCTATAATCATTGACATGAGGAAGAAGACTAAAGCAGACATCCGCATTTCGAAGGGCGAGAAGCCCCGGAGAGCATCTTCCAGTGATGAGCTTGTTGAGGTATGAGTTCTCATTTGTGTTATCATTTCAAAATATTTAAACACCTTAGTATCAATGTCTTGTTGATGCATGTAGGTATCTGGAGAGGCTGACAAGCTACGTGATGCTCTCGTTCAGATAGTTTTAAGACTGAGAGAAGATGTTCTGAAAGAGAGTGTGGACAGCCAAAATTCTGACAAGGATGGCAAACTAACTGTTTCCACCTCTGATTCTTTATATGGCAGCAGTCTTCCTTTGCCTGCATTATTTCCTCACGCTCACAGCCAACAAATCTCTCCCATGGGCTATGACCGAAGGGGTGAAACTGAGCGAGGTCTCGAAATATTCCCCCATACTAGTTCATATGGGTATAACTCCTTGCAGGTATGGTTTGTGATTTTGTATCAGTTTTATCTCTTCCTCCTCAGATCTTAGACATTCCTAATCTATGAGTCCGTTTTGTCATCTTAATCGCTGATTTCCTCTTTCAGGTCGCAGATGATGATCGTTATGGACTTTCATCATATACATCAAAGGCATATGAAGGGTCTGTTTCAACCAAACTTGCTATAACCTGTACTACTAGTGTTCCTTTACTTGCTATCCAGTTTGATACTTGCAATCATAATTATTTTTGCCTTGATCAATGACCAGACGTCTACCGCGTGTGGAAATGACTATCCCTGCTAGTGGCCTGTCAAAAGTAATGGGAAAACGCGGTACCAACTTGGATAACATTAGAAAGGTCAGTTTATATTTCCTATTTTATTATTGGCTACAATTAGAATGAAGGCACATGATTACTTAAAATTCTGGTCTTGTTGTAGATGATAACTGCATGCCCTTTGGCCCTGAATTAAACTGCTTTCTCCTCACTTTTAATTCGATTTGGATCTGGCATAGATTGAGTTTGAGGAGAAAGGGCGCAGGTAGATGTGAAAACAAAACCTTATGATTGTAGGAAATTTTACTCCAATTGCATGGGACATGTTGAGTTTAATTTTTAGTGTATAAGATGATTTCTTCCTTTACTGCTTTACATTTATTATCTAAATAGAAAAGCATATATAATGGTCTTTCTAGGATAAAAGACTAAATTGTCCAACTAGATTATGAAAGAACGTAGTACTAGAAAGACAACACAGGAATAATTTATGAAAGAACATAGTATTCTCCAAACTAAATTCAGAATCAACATAATACACATGCCCTGTCATCTATGTGTGCTGTATTAGGTATACTAACCTGCTATTTGGGTAACATACATGTTTCATTATTTTTAATTATGTTGCATAATTTTGTGTATGCTGTTGCAGATTTCTGGAGCTGACATTGAAATTATTGAATCAAAATCATCTCGTCATGACCATGTTGCTTACATATCTGGCACCTCTGAGCAGCGGCAATCGGCTGAGAATTTGATCAAAGCTTTCATAATGTCTACTTAAGATTCCTTTTGCGGTTTGAGAAGGGTAGCTCATCTCTTCAATCAATCTTCGACTTCTTCTACCATCCATAGTTTCCCTGAGTTCATGAAGGACATCGAATGCTGTGTTTTCCTTGACCTCCAAGTTCCCAATAAATATCATGCGTATCTGTGGGAAGTGTACTCCCCGTAGTGGACAAACCGACAAAGCACTCCGTGTTTCTTAGATCCTCAACTGTTAGCTCTTTGTGTTGTCATGGTCATGATCATCATGATCCGGACATCTTACTCTTCGTTATCTTAATGCTTGGTTCAGTTACTGCTTAAAATATCCCTTACAATTTTGTCCTTCCAATACTGAGTTGATTCGATCTACCATAAACAGTAGAGGGGCTGTTTCATTTGCTTGGTGAAGCTCTCATAATTTCATCCCCTGAGACTTCTAGCTGATCCATTCCATAGTAGCTCTCTTTGAAATGCGACAGTGAACCTTTTGTAAAATGCTTGTCCAAAATTCCATCGAAGTCCTGTGTTTCAGACATCCTTAGAATCCTTTAAAGGATAACTAGTTCCTAGTGAATGTCATTGTCTGATTCACATGGTCCTTGGTGTAGTTTTTCTAGCTCTGTCCAGCCTGTGCTGCTGTGACCTTAGCTGATATGGTTGCTAGCCTCGGTTCTTGTAACTTGGTTGTGTCAATATATACCTGATTCTTTCCTCATCCATTCCGAAGAGCTGCATGTTTTTTCTTGTGTCAACTCTGCTGAGGAACCATATAGTTATTCCTGAAAACTTACATGAAAACCCTGGATTATTCAGAAGCAACCATGTACATAATCTTAGGCTTAGTCCAGTTCTTGGATCACAACACGCAGATAAAACTTTTTGAGCATTCTGCAGTGTTGTGACCATCGTGGCTGGATATCTGAGAACTATTTTGACATTTTGGCTTTCTGAAAAACTGTCTTGTAGCCCTTCCTGTGCTGCTACAGTTTTGGGGGGCCTTGGTGTCAGTCTTACTCATTCACCCATAACACTCTTTCATGTCAATACTACCTGACTCTTTCATCATTGGTTCCAAAGAGTTGCATGTTCTGCTGCTGCTAACTGTGCTGACTGCTGAGGAACCATGCATTAATAAGTTCATTGATAACTATCAATGGTAGCCATATATTACTCAGAAGCATCCATGTACATAATCCTAGTCAGTTTTTTGTTCACAACATGTGTATAGTCCCTGTGACCATGGCTGGTGGATATCTTGAGAAATTTGCTTTCTGGAAAACTAATCCTCTGAACTCCCAACTCCCCAATTTATACCAAAACCCCACTGCCACAATATGAAAGTTGAATTTCACTTTCATTGACCTGTGCAGTTACTCCTTATACCAATCTGTGGTAGCAAACAACTACGGCACTTGTCAAGTGTAAATAGTTGCCGTGTATCATAATTTGTGTCCATACAAATTTGTAATTGAGTTGGGCTGTGAAAATTTATGTGGCTGCCCTGAGTTGTCTTCTGTAAATAATCAACATGATGTTGAAATTTTGCAGTATAGTAACATGACATCCGCACAATTTTTTCTTTTTTATTCTTGTAATTTCTGCTGTTTGGCAGGTGATCTATATATCTGTTGGTCTGTTTTTCTCATCATCCGTAATTGATTGATGCTTCTTTTATACTCCCTCCGGTCATTAATACATGACGTTTCCGACCTGATTTTTGAACTAGAAGCAAGCTAGTAGTAACTAGTAAGCTTGGTTGTGCATCTTTACACTTGAGCTGTGTACTCTGTATCTTCCATATGTTAATGGAATAAATTGACTGCTGTTCTGCATGCATATCGGTAAAAAAAATCAAGGTTATGCATTGTGTTCTTTTTGTAGTGATGTTAGTCTTTTGTCTTTTGTGTTATCTTTTTCCTTCACTCTTTTTGTTCCAAAAGAACAATACTTTTCAAGTGGCAATTACCGTTTCGCTTGTTTACCTTGATGAACCACACAATAGTGGCTTTAAATTTGCCATCCGTTGCCATCATTGCCAAGTGAAGATTCAAAATCAGTTTTTTTTCATGCGAATTTTATATTTTCCCTATGTTGTTTATCTAGGAAGGTTTTATGATTCTCCGTTCCATTTATGTCTTAAGATTTTGAGCTTAAAATGTTTCCGTTGCAGTGAAAATATGGTGCCCGTTTTCCTTATCTGTTTTCTTTTTGTATGTTTTTTTTTGTGGTAGTTTCTTTGAGCGGTTGCATTTTCTGGAGTCAAAAGATTAGTTTGAGAAATGTTTACGCACGCTCGAATTAACAAACGTCAGCACCTAAGTAAGTCCAAATTTTGTGTATATGTTATCCATCAAATGCCCAATATTCGAAAGCGTGCTATTGTAATCAAATCACAACTCTTCGTGAAAGTTTGATCAGATCTACTGTGTTCCCAGTACTTGCAATCAAAGCAATGCAGAGTGACGTGACACACAGCTCTTCTGTGTGTGAGAAAAGAATCAACGCAATGCAAAAACTGGGAAACCAAATTATGATGGGAACTCAAATTGCGCTACAAAGAAAATAAAATTTGCGTGGCCGAGTTTTCGAAAATAAAATAAATTGTTTTCAAAAATAAAATAAGATGAATGGCCTTCCAGTACATGAGCAGAAGCACCAGCGGCTTCAGGGGCGGTGCTATGATATTATGCAGCAAATTCATTTCTGTGTGTCGCCTATCTTGTAGGCGACAGATAAAGACCTGTCCAATGGGATGGCAGGAAAAAAATGACTATTGTGGCCAAAATATAACAGTCCCGCTTGCTTGGGCGACCGACGATGGAAAGTTTCACTTCAGTCCCTGTTCGCTGGGCTTTATCACCACCCGGCCTAATAAGATTTTCTCTCGTAACAAACCACCACCAAAGAACGTACCAAAAGAAGATTTCTTTCCTCTCGTAACAAATCAAGACTGTACCACCAAAGAACCAGTAGCCAAACGAACGGGCTGTCAGACTCGTAGTAAAGTCTTACAAAACACTGTCAGCTTGCTAAATCATGTGCATCAACCACGTTTACCGCCAAATTGCAGGGAATCCGACCAATTTATAACAGGGCAAACAAAGCACAGTTGACTGAAGATCCACTACAGAGCATCACTCAAAAAAGATTCTTTTACACCAGTTACTTTCTACTTTGACCCTGTTTTCATGCTGTTCTACAAAGGAAGACTTTTTTTTTTTGAAAGAACAGGAGGGGCAAGGCCCCTACTGAAAAATTAAATTAAAAGGGTAAAGAGTTACAAAGTTTGAAGCTCCAACTATTCCGAGATTCAGTCCAGCGATACTGATTGCAGTTAAAGACAGTTTATTGAAGTGGACACACACACGAGAAAAGAGCACCGCGGAGCAACAGCTTACCACTGCCCTCGTGGCTCCTGATATTTGATAAGGCCATGCTGCGGCAGGCCAGTTAGGCTATTCAAACCTAGGCCCTGACAATTTCAAAGGGGATCCTTCAATTCCCCAGAGGATCTGCCAGCCGCTGATGGAATCAAACGATTATCTGTGGCCCTGTGCAAATTAAGTACCTGCACAAGCGTGCGTCAGTGTTTCAGCAAGAGGCCGCCTCAAGAGCCCAACCCAACAGCAACCACCTTGCTCTCTGTTAAAATAAGGTTTAATGAGTTGGCAATATCAAATACAAGACTATGAATACTAGGCTGCTGACATGTACCTCCCGTATGCATGGCTCAAGCAATTGGGATCACCGATCGCCTCATCAAA
Organism: Cenchrus americanus; assembly: GCA_947561735.1. Classification (NCBI taxonomy): domain Eukaryota; kingdom Viridiplantae; phylum Streptophyta; class Magnoliopsida; order Poales; family Poaceae; genus Cenchrus; species Cenchrus americanus. The sequence goes on from OX387242.1 coordinate 69,894,841, forward strand.
GCATGAGTGTGGCGCAGCACGAACTCAGAAGCATTGAGAGCTCCCCATGGTCTGGGACAAGGGCCCTGGAGAGCTTACCTCTTTCCACTCCCCTCTTGGTTGTGGGAAATGGGAACACATCAATAGTCCCATGCACAAAATGGTCTGGTAAAACCTCATAGTTGGCGCAGCTGCAACAGCAGGCTTTGCCAGGATGGCATGTGTGCAGCACCATTGGTCATTAGTCCTGATGCTGAAACTACCAGCATTTCATTCTCCTTGAAGACCCAAAGCTGTGCTGAGAGGGCAGTCTTCCCGCGCTCCAGGCGTCTGCCTTCCTGTTAGACATAAGTCCACTGATCAATGGTGACCTGATCTGGTAGGATTCTCATAACACAACAGTCTGCAGGTGGATAAACATCATTTATTGGATAACACAATCCAAGTGGATGCTATAATATTTAGTAAGCTGATGATGAAGGATTAAATATAAATACAAGAAAGTAATACCTTAATGCCGGCATGATCTCTTCAGCCATCAATCAATACACAACAACTGGTACATCATAAATATGAATGAACCTTTCAATCTCTGAGGGTTTTCTGATTGAATACTGAAAAAGTGAGTGCATTTGGCTTCATTCCCTTATCCATCATTTCTTGCAAAAGATCTTCAGCCTTAGCTGTTTCTCCCTGGCTGCAGTATCCATTTATAAGAGCTGTGTATGTGTAAACATCAGGAGTAAGTCCTTTTGCTAACATCTCATCAAACAATTCCCTGGCTTCATCTAAATATGGTGCTTTGCACTGTCCATCAATCAATACTGTGTAATAGGCTACATCAGGTTCAACTTCATTGTTTTTCATATTGCTCAGCCAGATTTTATGCTTTGATCTAAGAATTAAGCTCCTCGTGTCCTTTGCAATTTCCTTCCACTGCCGGTACAGGGTCTCCTTTAGGTGGACATCCAATAGCACTGTGTATGCAATTACATCAGGTTTGATTCCAAAATTCACCATTTGATTAAACAAATGGCATGCTTCTTTCAATCGCCCAACCTTGCAATAACCATTCATCAGTGCAGTGTATGCAATGACATCAGAAAGTCCTCGCTCAACCATATCATCGAACCATAAGCGAGCACTGCGCATATCTCCCGCCTGACAATAAGCTGATATAAGTTTGCTATAGGAAATCACATCAGGGACAATATCCTTTTCCAGCATCATGCTACATACAGTTGAAGCCCCTTTGACTTCTCCATCTCTACAAAGGCCACTTATCAATTTGCGACATGAAAATTGATCCACCATATTTCCTTGTTTAGCAACCCTAAGAAAAAGCACGTAAGCATGGTTAGTACAGTCTGATTGCAAATAACCACAAACCATAGAACTGTACATCACTTCAATATTATCTATCCCTTGTTCTTCTGCTGCATTAAATAACAACTCTGCTTCGCTCAGGTTGCCTCCTCTACAAAAACCAGCAATAACCACACCATAGCTGAGTGAATTGGGCTTCACCCCTTGATCCATCATGTACTCTAGAAGATCAAAAGCCTTCATAACAAGACCATTCCTGCTATATCCACTGGCCAGTATGTTATATGTAACTACGTCTGGTTTTATATTTTCCTTCAGCATCTGCTCAAATACTTGCCAAGCGTTATCTGTTTCTCCTTTGAGACAGTAACCGTTGATCAGGCATGTATAGTGGATCTTGTCTGGCGTCAAATCTTTAGCCATCATTTCATTCAGTAGCTGGACTGCTTCATTCATGTCCCCAAGCTTGCAATAAGCATCCATACCAATGTTATAGAGAACGCCATCAAAATGGAGTCCTAAATCTCTAAATTTCTGGAACTTCTCAACAACTTCAGATGTCCTGCCTAATTTCATGAGGCACTGTAGAAGATAGCCAGCAATGTGACAGTTTATCTCGATGCCATGGGACATCATAGCATCAACATGACACCATGCCTTTGCTAGGTTACCTATTTTGCAATAACTACTAATGAGATAGCTATAACCATATCGATCAGGGACAGATCCACGTTTGGTCTTGTTCTCCAAGACTTTTTCAGCCTCCGCCAGTTTCATTTCTTTGCATAGTCCATCAATTACCACGTTATAAGCCATGGCATCAATTGGAACTCTCTCCTGAGTGATTTCTTGTAGAACAGTATATCTGCTTAGCATGTTATAAGCAAGGTCAGACTTTCCACAATCACAAAGACCAATTATAAAGGACGAGTATCCATGTACATCTGGTTTCACTCCCATTTCTATCATCTCAACCCACACTTTGAATGCTTCATCTGCCTTCTTTGCTTGAAAAAGCGACCTAGTGATTATGTTTAATGAATGAGCATCCAGCGTCAACTGAAAGGACTTCATTTGGTCATAAGCTGTGACAACCATATCTGATTCACTGCTCTGAGCTACAGATTTGAGCAGAAAGTTGCAAGCCCAAACTGTTGGGACAAATCCAAGCCTGCAAAGGTGACAAAACTTCTCTATTGTTGCTTGTGCATCGTGGCATGTGGTATATGCCTTGATTAAGCAATTGACTGCAAATGAGAGTACAAGAGAAGTGACACATGTTTTTCTGAGGTGTTCAATGAGTGTTAAGATTTCAGGACAGCCACTATCAGTTGCCGAGATAATCTCACAGAACAAGGATACCAGCATCTCCCCATGGAATGAATGAGATAAAATTTGTACAATCTCTGAGTAGTTTGAGAAGTCATGGTGAAATCCAAGGCTATATATATCTTTAAAGTAAGCAAATGCGACAGCAGGCTTCCTCCTTAGGCAGCGGAGCGTCTGCACAACAGTGTCAGAGCTCAAAGACGGGTGTTGTTTCCGGATAGGTTCATGATCAGGAGCAGAATTCAGCTTTTCGTCACCGCTCGAATCATCTGAATGAACTGAAGCAGGGGATATGGAGAAGGAGCAAGAAACAACTTCCCAGGGGAAAACCTTACTGCGCCTGAACCATTCAGCAGTGCATTTGGGTTGCCGCCACAAGAGCATCGGAGATAAGAAGATTTCAGCTCTTGCTACAACTCATCAACCATCAATGACAAAAGAACTATGCCTGCACCAAAAAAGAAATAGGCAAACGTAAATTCAACTTCAATTAAGATTGCAGACAATGGTTAAACCCAAGCCTAGCAGAGCCTGCAAGCAGTCATCAACCACATAATGCAGGAACAGTAGAAGGGAAATTCAAAATGTCAAGCATATTTAGAGAAGAGAAATCACACTATAAATTCCTCTTTTTTTTATCAGACCTGATCTCAGCTGCAAATTGGCACATCCAGCAGGCAAGCGAATTTAATCTTACAGCCTTTCAAGAAAGGTAGGCGTAGGACAGGCACTGTCATCTTACCAGAGAAGAAGAAATCAACCGCTCCGGCCGAATTGATGCGCGCTGCACGCCGGTATGGACGACGGGGGTATGCGGCCGCACTTGCGTGTGCTGCGGCCGTGCGGCGGCGACGCAGGCACGTAGAGGAACAAGTAATAGGCGCTTCGATTGCTCGCAGGCCGCAGCCACAGCAAAGAAGAAGAAGCTTCACCCGCAACCGAAGAATCCGTCCAACTACAAGTAGGGGCGGGCCTAGGATGAAAAATAGCAAAATGGCTGGCTTGCCGGCACGCTGTAGCCCCGAAGAACAGCTGCCTTGCCGGCTGCCGCCGTGTTGGAGACTAGGAGAAGGAAGAAAGGCCGCCCAGCGTGCGCCCGCAAGGCCCTTCGCGGCTGGCCAACCACTGGCCTCCGCCGCGGCGCAGCACGTGCGGCTGCCTCCACGGCAAGCCACCCGACGCGGCGCCGCCGCACCTCGCCGCTGAACAGGAGGAGCAAATCTTTCTTTCTTTCTTTTTTTTGGGAGAGGCGAGGAACAAACAGCAGCCAAGGGCAAGGAATTGGGCTAAGAGACCAGATTGGACCACTTCGGCACTGGGCCAGTCTATATTTTGGGCTGAATTGTTTCAAAAGATTTTTTACAGCCCAAAAAAGTTCTGGAATCGAACCGCTATACAGGCCAAGAAATTTATACAGAAGAGGCCGTCTTTTTTGTGTGTTCCGACAGTAGTACACACACCCCACAACTGTGGAGGGTACAACTCCCCACAACTATGACCCCAACCTATGAAATGGTCTCTATCACCACCTGAACTTTTCAAACCCATTCAAAATACCCCTAAAGCAGTTTTGAAAATCATAATAAATCACAAAAATTATAAAATAAAAAATCCAATTGTGTTGCACTTCAGATGAGTAGATCTACATAGTGAACATATAATATGGTATGCTTTAGTACGTTTTTTTACAGGTACGAAGAAAAAATATAGATCTAAAGCTAAAACAAAAAATGCACTAAAGCATACCATATTATATGTGTAGATCTACTTATTTGGAGTCTAACACAATTGGATTTTCCATTTTATGATTTTTCTGTGATTTACTATGATTTTTCAAAATTGCTTTAGGGGTAATTTGATCGGTTTTGAAAACTTCAGGGGGCGATATAGACTGTTTCATAGGTTGGGGGTTATGTAATCTATCTCCCATAGTTGAGGGGTGATGTAGACTTTTTCCGAATCCTAAGCAAATGAAGAAGCCCAACTGCACCTTACGTTGTTGTAAAAAAAATTGCACCTTACGTTCGGCACAAATGAGATATATCTGTTCAATTTCCCCCTTTTTTGCATTTTGCTTTCTCTTTTCTGCCCTTTTGTTTCATTATTATTCCTCTTGTATTAATTTACATATAAATTCATTTTCTTGTCTATTTACAATTTCCTTCTTCCTCCCATTGCCTTGCTCTCTTTTTAGTAGTTTTACCTTTTCATTTATTTTTTGTTTTCCCATTCAATTTTCATTTTCATTATTATTTTTTAATTTATTTATTTTTCATGTAAAAATAATTTGTTCATGAGGTATACAAGTTTTTTCTCCATATAAAATTACATGTGCATGTGTTGAGTTGTGTGGATATTTGTTCATAATATTATATTTTTGTTTTCTATGTACAATTTTCGTGTATACAATAATGTATTTACTATGTTCAATTTTTATTGTATCATATACTACCAAATGTTCATGATGCTTAATTTTTTGTTCATGATACTAATATTATCTGCTCTCAAAGTTTAATCTTATGTTCACAAAATTTTATTTCAAAAGATACTATCCGAGCAAATCAAAGTTTGGTATTAAATTTTGTCATCAGAATGTGCAACACGAAAAGTTAATTTAAACTCCTACTTTGAATTTGTAGTTATTTTTAGTTTCAAACTTCATGCATGCGGAGGTTGATGTTATTATTTTGTATAGTTTTACACATGGACACAGACTTCTTTGCTTCATCAGTTGACCATCGCATCAAGTGATGTAAATGCATCCCTCAACTGGTTGATATTCTTTTGAAAAAATATATATTTGCTTGGCATGATGAATAATGAGTTGTAATATGAGATCCTAACCTACACAAAGTATCTGCTTTTTTGAGTCTTACAAAAAGTATCTGCTTTTAGTGCTTTTTTTATCGTCCACAAGTGGTTGACACCAATGATTTTGCTTTGTCTGAGATGGTAATATAACAAAGCATTCTAGCATGGTTATAATTTATACAAGTCTGTGAAAAGTCTTTATGACAAGTCTTTATGATTTTGCATTATATTTGAGATGCTTTTTTTTAGTAATAACAAGTAGTTGCCACATATGATTTTGCTTTTTCCCCGATAAAGAGAGAACTTTACTGATCAATTACATGGTTATACTCTTGAGGACACAATTGGGGAAGTTGTGTACGATAATAAGTTTTTTTTTTTCAAAAAGTTGTGCACGGTAGTACAATAATATGGCTTTGTGGGTAGTGCATCAATTTGGATCGCAGCTTATGCTGATTTCAAAAGAGAAACTTATCCTTTTGCAACATCTACAAGAGAGTAAAGTAAACATATCATTCCGCTATGCAATCCTTGATTGCATTGCCAAACCTCAAGTTTCAACCTTTCTACATCACATAATTGATCTCCAACTTTTCACAAGGTTGTTGGCATGTGGTGCTTTTCGTTTACGCCTTTTATTCACCTCCGGAAATTCGCAATCCCAACAAATTTGAGTCGATGCATCGATCCTCTTCCTCATCTATATATCAGCACATTCTAGACCACATTGCAACTGTTGGCATCTAGTACCAAACTCTCCATGGCAAAGCACCCATCCATCGCAAAAACTTTCGTTCTCCCATTCCAGAGGCGATTTCACCCCTGCCCACAAAAAATCCCCGAGAGGATAACGTTCTGGCCAGCCATATCGTGCCCGGCCAACCGCGGCCCGCCACGTGGAGCCACGGCGGTCACACCTGTCCTCCTGGCATTATCCACGAGGGTTTGGCGCCACAAGTATATTGGCTCCGTGTAGCTTGCTGAAGGCTCTGCATCCGGCAGCAGGCATAGCAGCGAGAGCGAGTGAGTGAATCGAAGCAGCTACAGCTATACAGCAGCGATGGCGGCGTCCATGATCTCCTCGTCGACGACCCTGGCGGCGCCGGCCAGGGCCCAGGGCCTGCCGTCCCTCGGCCGCCGCGCCTCCTCCTTCGCCGTCGTCTCCGGCATCGGCAAGAAGATCAAGACTGACAAGCCCTACGGGATTGGGGGTGGCCTGACCGTCGACAAAGATGCCTCCGGGAGGAAGGTCAAGGTGAGGAGGCCGAATTTATATATAGGCACTGAATTCAGCCGAAGATTTCAGGGAATTCTTCATGGCGCATCAACTGAAAATTTTGGTGATTCTTCTTTTGGGGTGGATGCAGGGCAAGGGCGTGTACCAGTTCGTCGACAAGTACGGCGCCAACGTCGACGGATACAGGTGAGCTTGCTCAGCCAGTGACCAAAGACATGCATGTAGCCAAGCTAGGCATGTACATCCATGCATGTTTCTTTATTTGGGTGTCTTTTTTTTTTGAGAAATGAGAGCTTCATTCAAATAGTACCCAGCAGGTTACAATCATGTTTCTTTGGGTGTTTACTGCTTAGAAGGATCATGTGCATGCAGCTGTGTACAACATCATTGGTGGCTGATGAAGGTTTTGTTTGTCAATCAATTTGCAGCCCTATCTACAAGGAGGAGGACTGGTCTCCCAGCGGTGACGTCTATGTCGGCGGTACGTAGCTAGTAATTTCACTCACTTACACTGCAGAAATTAATCACACCAGAGATGTAAGCTATGTATATGCTCGGTTTGCATTGTGAACGATTTCAATTAGCATGCACATCTTAAAAATGATGGAAATTACCAGTAGCAGAGAGTTGAAACAAATGTTCATGACAATTCAATATAATCCCCTTGTTGATCTTTATATTGTAGGGAAAACCGGGCTCCTGATCTGGGCCATCACCCTCGCCGGGATCCTTGGCGGCGGCGCCCTACTTGTGTACAACACCAGCGCCCTCTCCGGCTAAGAATTGAAGATCCATGCACAATCGTCCATGCCGCACGTGCTCTTGCGGTTCATGTAAGATCAGCCCGGGTGTCTGTCTGTAATCTAGCCTCCTTATTGATGCCCAGTATAATGCTTGGTTCATGTAACAATGTTACTACGCCTCTCCATACTTTTGGGACAATTATTAATTGATGCTATATGTTTAGATTAATTAATTGCACGCTGGCAATTTCTCTGTGCCTTGTGTTGTGAGCATTTGAATTTGTGAGGAAGATGTGGTTATGCTAAGTGAATATATATGTATCTACTAACAAATGCTCATCGGTATGCGACGCGCGTGTGTAGTGTATGTTATACAGGATCCATACACAAATAGTTCATGTGTGATATTAAAATATACAAACTATTTGAATATAGATGTGAAACAAATGTTGTTACACATACTACAACCTAGTATTCATTCAGCCAACTATATATCGATGAAAATGAAAAATCATGTACATAGTATTAAAGTGTGGAGATAAAGCAATTTGTCCTCATGCAGAGTGTATTTTATCATTCTAATTTACTAACTCTACATAAAGAAACGTGGATTACCATTAAATTTCAAATCACACAGCTAATTAGCTAGCAAAAATACGGCACTAAATTACCTCCAACAAACAATGGTTATTGATGATATGAACATAACAAAGTCTTCAATATATATGTTACTTTGTCCTCTATTTTGTATGAGAATATATTTATAAAGTGTGAAGAGTAACAAATATGTGAAAATTATTTTCAATATAAACTAACATATAATTTTTTTCTTTCATATTGTCCATCTAATTACTTTAAAGTTCATATATCGATTATTATCAAACTTTCAAAAGCTTAACCAATGCCTAGTCTGAAACATCAAGGTTCAAGAGTATTTCTTGAGTAAAATCAAAAGGAGAGTATATGTCTTTGCGAACTGAGCATCCATCCATGTGTGTGTTCCTCACAATCATCATGTTTGCCTCTAGCTTCTCCCACTTGCTCGGCTACCATGTGTCACACCACATGTAGCTGGTATGTCAACGTGGTAGAGATTTGTACCCTATCCAAGTAGTGGCTAGATGCCTATTGAGGAGGTATCGCATTGTATTCGCACACAATCGGATAGCACACATTTACCACTTTTTTCACTCGAATGCAAATTTGGAGGTTTCGAATGCACATTTGGATTTAGATTGCTTGAATTTGTATTTTGATTCAGATATACCTTAATTTTAATTGATGACAGCAATTAGCAAATATATGTTCACTTTGTTGATAGATTTGGAAGAAAAAATCATGCAATTACACATGCGTAAAATATAACACATGTAGACAGCAAAGACTATTCATTGAAAATATTTTTTCAGAGAATACTATAAAACAGATAAATATTCATAAAAAGATATCAATAAACAAATAATGTGTCAACATATTTTACAATAACAAAATAATCATGAGAAGTAATTTACACAAAGAAATATCTAAGTTTCAAAAATAAATTAAAAAATTCATTGTATTGTTATATAGGTACTTATGCTATACAAATGTGAATATTATTAAATATTCATCCACATCCATGTTTATTTCAAATACAAATATGAATGCCAATGATGAAAAAAAGTGAATTTGAAAATGTCCCCTTAAGGTACCATAGTAGAAACAAATAAAGAATATCCATAGATCCTATTTTAGTGTATACAAATTTGATTATCAACATACCACTTTCCACCCCTAGAGAAGTGGTGAAAAAGGCTGGCCAACAGACAATGTGGGGTTTATATTTCCATATGGAGCTGCTTGAAAATGTGGGCTAGGCTTGGAACTTGCTATAGTTCGTAGACAGAGAGACCAATGCAGAGAGAGGATAGTGGTCATCAGTGGATGATAAATGTGCCATTTGGTGGGTGTTATTCTATGACTTGGTTGCCATGTCATCGAAACACCAGTCTTTCTTAAAACAAATGCCACATACTCAAATACTCCCCCCCTGTCCCAAAATAAGTGCTCTTTTAGAGTTCAAATTTTGCGCGACAAAGAGTGCTTTTTTAGATTTCAGGGCCAATTAGATCATTAGCTTCAGCTGGGCTAGAACTTGCTAGAGTTTGTAGACCAAGAAAGATGATAATAGTGGATGATAAATGCCCCATTTCATGGGTGTCACTCCCTCTATTCTATGACTATGTTGCCATGTCCATGAAACACCACTATTTTGTTAAAACAAATGACACATGCTCCCCATCCCAAATAAGTCATCTTTTAGAGTTCAAATTTTGTGTGACAAAAGAGTGTTGTTATAGATTTCAAATCATATGAAGGGGGCAGTTCATTACCTTCAGTCCAATTCATAAGACAAAAGCATCCAACTAATTGGGTGATGAATTAATAACCAACATGCATAATTAAATAGAGGCCCATGAATCTATGCGTGCATCACATACCAAAGTCAGCTAAATAGAGTGATTAGGGGGTATATATATGACATTTTCCACTCCCATAATTTGGTCTAAAAGTTTCTAATAGAGCACATATTGTATCTCCTATCTCCTATACATATATAGAAGTACCCCACTATGAGCCATTATAAGATTTCTCTCAAACCTCAGTGAGCCACATCAGCACCTAGCACCTTGGCAGATCAAGAGCCTTGTCTCTTTTCTTTACTAAGCACCACATATCAATATTTTAAGAGGCTCTTTTAACTCGGCAAAATTGGGCACATGAAGAGAATGACACTAATGGTGGCACTTACGCTTCCTCTCCCTGACCAACTGTTGGATCTGGCTTCGGTTCCACCACCGATCTCTTCGACTTCCTTTGAACATGAACAACATATAAACACATCACGGAAAATGCATTGCATCAACGAGTTGCCTTCATGTTTAAATAGCTTATTGCATGTTCCCTTTGTTACCTCTTGTTGGGGAACTTGATAAAACCCTGTCACCCTCAAAACGTCGGGTTATCGAAATTCATGAAGTAGGTTCGCATGTAGGTAAAAGGGTGAAACAAAGAGTCGTAACGAGTTTCGGATGTTTCACAAGTTTTTGAATAAACATGAAAATAATGGCCAAACTAGGCCCTCGTATTCGAACTTTCAATCTGTTTCGGGATGTACGATTCTCGCGAGTTCGGGAATCGGGAAATCGCGGAAGTCCGGAATCAAGAAGTCGCGGAAACCCGGAATCATGAATCGGTGAAGCTCTAGAATCACGGACCCGTGAAATCATGCGTTCAGATCCCCTAAATTCGGGAGTCATGAATAAGAGTTCGGAAATCGATTGAAGCCAAGTCAAAGACGCTACCTCAAAAAGTCCGGGTTTGATGTGTGAACTAGTGGCGAGGCTTGTAATGTATGAAATCGGCCTCGCAAATCACGGGATGTAAAAGATGTTTATGTACATGTTCACACTAGGAATATTCCCTAGACATGAGGGTATTTTTAGGATGTAAAAAGTCCCTTCGTCTCCCTATAAAAGGGGGTGTGAGGGCACGTGTAAAGGGATTCACAACTTTTGAGGTGAGTAAAGACTTTTGGAGATTCCTTGTCTCCTTTTCGCTACTCTTGTGACTCTTGTTTGAGAATATTGTGTACGGGGGACCGTATCCGATTTTTGGACCCCCCAACATTGGCGCCCACCGTGTTTCGGCCGAAAAACGACTCACGATGCCACCACAAAAGAGATTGAAGAAGAACACTCCCGCCGAGACCGGTCAAGAAGAGCACCACAATGACGAAGGCAACGAAATTTCTCTCACTCCCGAACCTTCGAACATCATAGACTAGGAGCGAAGAGCAAAACTTGAGGCTCTCCAAAGAGCAAGAGCCGAGAAGACAACACACACTCTAGAACAACTTGCGGAACAACAAGCTCATGAAAACGATGATGATGACGAGGCCATAGACAAAGAATTAGAAAGAGTTTAGCGAGAAAATACAACGGTTGCGAGAAAGAGAGAAAAATTTGCGAACCAACCGCAAGCAAAAAAGAAAGGCCTGCGAAAAGCTAGAAAAATTCAATCAGGCAAAAGAACAAATTGAGGCAATACAAAGAGAAATTAAAGAATGCAAGAACAAGAGAACGAGTTCAACGTGGCAAGACTCACCACACCGAAGTCCGGTCCATACGGAGGAATCTCGAAAGAAAATGTCTTCGCGGGTATTGGAATCTCACAATTCGTGGATCCCGAATCACCACTCTCCATAGGCTTGCAACCGCACATGGCCTTCAAAGTTCAAACCGGTATCCCTACCAAAATACAATGGTTTCGGAAACTCCGGACAAGTCCTAATGAGGTACGAATCGGCATTAAACTCGGTCGGAGGAGATGATGTTGCACCGGCCAAATCCTTCATCATTGCTCGTGAAGGTCCGATTCGAACGGTACTCTCTACTACAACCACACTCGATCTGTAAGTGGGTCGATCTCAAGACAAAATTTATGAAGGCATTCCGGATATTTCATGAAATAACGGTAGGAGTCATCAAACCCGTACAACCGGAAACGAGAAAGACAGAGATCCATTACGGAACTTCGTAAGAAGATTCATGCGACGAGAGATCCCGATTCCCGAAGTGGATGACAAAACAACGATCAAGGCACCGATCAAGGGTCGACTCCGGGACCAACGACTTCACACTTGACATGAAAGAAACCCAAGACAATTGAGGAACTTTTTCATGAATTGAAGAGTACATCTTGTCCGATGACGATCATCGCAAGAGAGTAGGCCGAACGAAACGAAGCACGACAAGGCAACAGAGAAATGACGTGGAGACCTCAACTCGGAATCCACGAAACATCAACAATGTGGAAAATCCTCGGCCCAACCGAGAACAACAAACCAAGCACAAGAGGAGGATATGCACCCAAGGGAAGGGGAAGGGGAAAGGGAAGGGGAAGAGGACCCCGAAACTCACAAACCACAATCCAAGAGATCCGTACTTCTATGCCAATATCACGGAAGATGACATAGCATCGAAGGGTGCCCGAGAAACCAAGAAGAATATCGCCGAGAATTCGGCAAGAGAAGGCAATGATGAGCATCGCCTCCTCAATGCCGAACCAACTTCGCCCGACCTTCCGGCAACCACACTTCATGAACTCTCAACCAAATCCAGGTTGCAATGCAGCAATTTCGGTAACCACAACCATCCCGGCAACCCTCTTAGCAGTTCTACCCGCATCACGGGCAATTCGGTCAATCCAAAGCAACCGTAGCCAATCCGAGAAATATTGTCACCACCACCGACGGTTCGTCAAGACCGAGAATCAAGTTCAAGACCTCGAACTCGAAAGCCTTGCTATCTTTCGGAACAATCAAGCCACGGAATTTGAAACCAAGAAACAAAGAAACAACTATTTCGGATCCGTGAATACCATCATCAACGACGGTCCACCGCGCAACCGGAATGGGCCAAGGTGCCAATCACTTTCACTGAAGAGGATTTCAGATTGAAATCCACGAATCATAATGATGCCATGGTCATCGAAGTGAATATAGCTGGATGGGTTATCGGAAAGATCTTGGTAGACAATGGAAGCTCGGTAGACATCTTATTCTTGAAAACTTTCAAGAAAATGAACCTGAGTCAGCACATATTGCATCCATCATAGTATCCATTGCGGTGGTTTCGGAGGAAAACCAATCAAGCCGATTGGAAAAGTATCTCTTCCGTATCTTTCGGAGATCTTGACAACGCCGAACGAAACTCTCACTTTTGATGTGGTTGACATCTATCACCCATATCTCGCGATTTTCGGCAGAGGTTTAATGAACAAATTCGATGCGGTTATAAGACAACGAGTTCTTGTGTACGAAGATACCAACACCCAAAGGGGTTATCATTGTGTTTGGCGATCGGCAAGAGGCTCGAAACATAGAAAAGGGCCATACCTCGGGTGAAACCAACGTGTATCGGCTAAAGTCAAGCGAAAAAGGAAAGAACCTTACGTGGAAGCCAAGCGATATAAAGAAAAAATTGAGATAGCGGTTGACGGTGAAACCAAGAAAGTGTACCGGATGATATGCTCGATAGAGTAGTCACAATTGGGGCTCACCTCAATCCCGAAGAAGAGAAAGAGCTTATACAATTCCGAACAAGAACAAGGATGTCTTCGCCGGGTCGGCCAAAGATTTGCAAGGCATTGACAGAGACATAATTGAACATACCTTGGAAACAGACGAAAAAATAGTGCCGAAAAAACGAAACTTCGGAAAATGTCCGAAGAAAAGGTAAAAGCGGTGGAAGCTGAAGTGCAAAGGCTTCAAGATGCGAAAGTGATAAGGGAAGTGAAGTATCCAGTCTGGCTGGCCAACACTGTACCAGTGAAGAAAAAAAATGGAAAATGGAGAATGTGCGTAGACTTCACAGATCTGAACAAGGCATGCAAAAAGGACGGTTTTCCTTGGAAAGGGTAGATAAAATCATGGATGATGCAACCAACAGTGAAATGCTCTCACTCCTGGACATGTTCTCAGGGTATCACCAAATAAGAGTGCGCAGAGAAGATGAAGAAAAGACGAGCTTTATCACGCCCTTCGAACATTTTGTTTCGTGAGAATGCCGGAAGGACTGAAGAACGCAGGATGCACATTCTCGAGAATGATAGCAATAGTCCTGCATCCTCAACTTCGAAGAAACATTTTGGTGTATGTGGATGACATAGTGGTCAAGAGTGTCCAGAGAAGAGATCATATGAGCGATCTGGCAAAAACTTTCGCGAACCTCAGAGTAGTGAACCTAAGATTAAATCCTGAGAAATGTCTCTTCGGCATTCATAAAGGGAAAGTTCTCTATTGTCTAGTCTCAACAAAGGGCATATAGGCGAATCTCGATAAAATCAAAGCACTGATAGAAATGCAAGACCCAATTTCGGTGAAGGATGTGCAAAAGCTGAAGGGAGAGTTGCCGCACTCAACAGGTTCATTCCCAGGGCTGCAGAAAGAAGTATGCTTTTCTTTCAAGTTCTCAGAAGTTCAAAGAACTTTCAGTGGTCCAAACCTCAGAAACAAGCTTTTCAAGAACTCAAAGACTACTTGTCCAATATGACCAAGCTGTGTCCTCCCGAGCCAAGATCACCACTTCTGCTATATGTGTCTGCCTCAAATTCGGCAGTGAGCCTTTGCGTTAGTGCAAGAGAAAGAAGAAGGAAAGTTCAAGCGATCCTAATGTATTTTGCTTCGAAGCTCTCTCGGGCTCGAAACTCTTCTATTCGAACTAGAGAAAATAACATATGCGGTCATGATGGCTGCGAGAAAGCTAAGACACTACTTTGAGGGTCACGGAATAAGAGTCATCACAAATCAACCATTGAACAATTTGTTCGCAAATAAAGAAGCATCCACCCGAATCATAAAATGGGGCGCCGAACTCTCGGAATATATCGTAGACTTCGAGAGAAGAAGCGGGATAAAATCGCAAGTCCTGGCGGATTTTGTCGTAGGCGGACTTCGCCAACCCAAAATCTTGACGAAGAAATGCTTACACCTTGGGTAGTACAGTGTGATGGAGCTTGGTTTCACAAGGGAGTTGGAATTTCAGAGGTCATAACATCTCCAATGGGAGTTGTGATAACATATGCAGCTCGACTCATATTCGCGAAAGATGAGCATTCGACGAACAACACAACAGAGTACGAAGCCTTACTCCTGGCATTGAGAAAGATGAAAGCTCTTGGTCAGCAAAACTTTATCACCAAGACAGACTCCAAAGTTATCCAAGAACATATCGAGAAAGAGAGTGAAGAAAAAAAATCTTGTTCTGATAAAATATCTTGAAAAAGTCAGGGAAATGGAAAGACATTTCAAGGGATATTCGAGTTCAACATATCCCAAGAGATGACAACAATGAAGCGAGATAAGCTAGCCAAAGCAAAAGAAGAAATCAACAATGCCTCCGGACGTTTTCTTCGAAATCATCAAAGAACCGTCCATCAAGGAAGAAAAGCCGAAAATCATGAATATCGTAGAAACTCCCAATTTGAGAGCGAGAAATCATGGCATACCTAAGGGGTCATTATGAACCGCAAGACGAATTGGAAGAAAAGAGATTGAAGGAAAGGGCTAGGGCTATGCGGTAGTCAATGGAGAGTTGTACGGATCGGGAGTTATTGAGTCGTGGCTAAGGTGCGTAACATCCAAAAAAGGCCTTGAACTTCAAAGAAATTCACGGTGGATTCGCGTTGCACACATAGGCACAAGGGCCCTAGTAGGTAAGGCAATGAAGCGGGGATTCTATTGGCCTACCATAAACATTGATGCGAAAGCACTAGTTCGGCAATGTGAAGCATGTTAGAAAACGGCGAACCAACAAAACCTACCTTCCATGCCGGTCCATCTAATCTCACCTTCATGGCCCCCGCAAAGGTGGGGAATGGATCTAGTTGGACCGCTACCGGCGGCTCAAGGAAATTGCGGATTCGCATTGTCGCTGTGGACTATTTCACGAAATGGGTGGCGACAAAACCACTCGCGAACATCAAGGGACCAACAATTGAGAAGTTCTTCGGCAAAACATAATCTCTGATTTGGAGTTCCGAGAGAGCCGATCGTTGACAATGGGAAACAATTCGCTTACACTTTCAAAGAATATTGCAAGTCTCTAGGCACTCATGCGAAATTCTCATCGGTGTATCATCCACGATCTAACGGAAGCGAGTTGAAAGGGCAATGGGCTAATATTCTCGGGGAATCAAAAAATGCTTGTTTGACCAAAAGAAGGGCAAATGGGTTGATGAATTGTTGAGAGTAATGCGGTCCCATAACACCATCGTATCGAGAGCGACGGGTTTCACACCTTGTCGCTTACTATTTGGCAATGAAGCAATGTCACCGAGGAAATCAAGAATGAAAGCATGAGAGTGCTCGAAAGCAAAAGAAATCAAAGAAGTTGACTAGAAAGTAGAAAAAGATATGATTGAGTTGACGATTCTTGAAGCTACGAAAACATCGAGAAGTACCAAAAGGAAACTAAGGTATGGAAGGACAACAAAGTAGTCAAAAAAGACATTAAAGCTGGCGATTTGGTCTTGAAAAGAAAGAAAAATTGGGAGAACCACGGGAAACTTCATGAATCTTGGGAAGGGTCATACATAGCAAAGGAAACGAGACATGCCGGGGGATTTTCGTTTGCTAGAACAAACCGGTGAAGAGTTACTATATTCGTGGAATGCTAACGACTCGAAAAGGTACTACCCTTGAGAGTGCCGAGTTAGATAGATTTACTTTAAAGTATTTTCTTTTTTGCAAGTTTACATTCTAGAAAAACAAGACCTGAATCACGAATCTATAAGTGATTTCGGGAACAAAAACATTTCCTTTCCTTTTTGCAATTTCATTAGAATAAGAAGGACCGTACCCTTTTCCTTGCAAAGGGGGCTCTAAATTAAGAGGCAAGGTTTTTAACGAGGCGGGTCCTGTGTAAATACTCTTTGTGATATATATGAAAAGAGTCTTCCCCCAATTCGTGCATTTTGTGAATTCCATCATGTGAAAGGCTCCTTGATAGCCAGAATTCCATCGTGAAGAAGAAAAGTTCATGAAAGGCACCGTGATAGCCGAAATTCTATCGTAAAAAAGAAAAGTTCGTGAAAAAGGCTCCTTGATAGCCGAATTCCACCGTGAAAAAGAAAAGTCCGTGAAAAGGCTCCTTGATAGCCAAAATTCCATCATGTGAAAGATGAATTCATGAAAGGCTCCATGATAGCCGAAATTCCATCGTGTGAAAGAAAAATTCGTGAAAAGGCTCCATGATAGCCGAAATTCCATCGTGTGAAAGAAAAATTCGTGAAAAGGCTCCGTGATAGCCGAAGTTTCATCGGGAAAAAGAAAAGTTTGTGAAAAGGCTTTGTGATAGCCAAAGGCTCGCGAAGGTCTAAATCCCACCGTCAAAGGGATTCCCACCAAAAGGCTCGAGACAACAACAAGTTGTGGCCTAAATCCCACCGTCAAAGGGATTCCCACCGAAAGGCCTGAGACAACAACAAGTTGTGGCCTAAATCTCACCGTCAAAGGGATTCCCACCGAAAGGCCTGAGACAACAAGTTGTGGCCTAAATCCCACCATCAAAGGGATTCCCACCGAATGGCCCGAGGCAACAATAAGTTGTGGCCTAGTTCCCACCATGAAAGGATGTTTTGCCGAAAGTTTTGAAAATAAATGAGAATTATGACCAGTCAAATGTATATGTTCTTGTTAAAGAATTTTTGTGAAGTTCACAAATTCAATTTACGATGATTAATTTCCATTCAAGAGGCAAGGGGCTCGAGTGAAGATTCATAAATAATCATGGTTGAAGCAACGGAGGGTTGCGATATCAACCAGGGCAAGTGTGCCAAGCGAGCTAAGTCCAAAAAATTCGTGAAACAAATTTTGTAGACTTGCATTACATTACTTGTGATTTCAAAACTAGCGAAAAATTCACAAAAATTTCAACGAGCAAGACATTAAGAGAGAACTCTAACTTCCTCGGTACCGCCTCGAAATTTTCACGCAAAACGACAAGGTGGGGGAGGGTGGCGTTTTTCTCAACAAAACTTCTTTATTGCCTTAGTTGCACAAACATTTTTCAATAAAGTATTATTACAATTACATCAGGGATCCACAATCTTTAGTACAAAAGTTCAACAATGTGTCCTGGATCGCGGCTATTATTCTCAACAACGTCACCGGCATAAGCGAAGTCGAGTCCAGAGAGCGATTGGCTAAGGGGCTCCATCTTCAAAACCTTCGAAGAACTTGAAGCCGCAGGCAATGGGACCGTTATCTTCATGAAGAAGAAAGAACGAAGAAAGATCGAAACAGTTCATCGAAAACTTAAGTGAGACTTCAAGCCAAAAATCGGAAAAAATCTCATTCGGGGGTGAGTTTCTTTGAACGATTCCATGCATCGCCACTGACAATAATATTCCCACGATGAATCCGCAATGGCAACACATCTTGCGCGGGCCCAACTTGCGGGACCGGTGCGGGTTGAAGTTTACAAGACAAATTGTTCGGATAAAGCATCACAACCAAACGAATTTACATATTTACACAAATCGCCTCAAAGGGCAAGTTTTTCGGCAATCTTAGCCGGTGATATCAACCTTTGGAGAATCTTCTTCACGTTCGAACTCTCTTCGGCGTCGCTATTGCTTGCTGCTACTGTCACCGTCTTTGTGTTCGCCGATTCTTCATCGAGTTGCCCACGCCTTCATCATCATCTTTAGAAGAGAACTGCGGCAACTCGATGCTTTTCCCTTGCCTCTCCTCTTTAATCAACTCGAAAAGAACAAAGCAAAGAATCTAAGGAAACTAAAAAATAAAAGTTCATGAATTTCAAAAAAGCAACCGTGTTTACGAAGAAAAAACCTTCTCTAGTTTGGCACGGGCAATGTTCTTCACAACTTCCTTTCCATTTGGAAAACCAAAATTCTCTCACGAATTTGGTTTTGATAGCTAGAACATCAGCATTGGGCCGAATTCGAGAAGTGCTCGAAGCATCGGGGAATTGCGGAAGCTTCTCGCGGAACTTCACAAGATTAGCGCGGTTGAAGTCCGAAGTAATTCCAAGATACTCTCGGTCAAAAAAGCGGCGACAAAGTCATTGGCACCGGAGATGACTTCGGGAAGATCTTTGAATTCCGTGTCAATCCACTTCATAAAGTCAGACATTCCTATGTCAGCAGGGAGTGGAGCGGGACAAACACTGAATTCCATCAAAGCTTTCTCGTATTCCTTGAACGAAGCTTCAATTTGTTGAGGATATCTGAAATTTTTCTACCGAGGCTTCACTTCGATCGGCTAACGCTTTCTCAAGCTCATGATTTTTTTGTTCCTTATTGCTAAGAGACTTCGCGAGATCGGCGCTATTTGTTCGAAGATCTTCGGCGGTCATAGAGGATTTGTTGTGATCCTTGCGAAGATTCTCGATCAACTTCAAATCATCATCATGAGTTTTTTTAAGTTTTTCAAGATCTTTCGTGGAACGATCAAGGGCATCTTCAACAATCTTTTTACGTTCATCTGCGATCTTCTTCTCATCCCGGCACCGCTTAAGGGCCTCGCCTAGTTCGGACACTTTTTTCTCCGGGTCTAAATTTGCGAACGAGACAAGTTGAAGTCACGTTTTAATTTCTTCGATTCTTCGAGATAACTTTTTGTTAATCTTCTCTGGCTCCACTAAGCATTGGGAGGCGACTTTCCCAAGAAGAGAAGCCTTCAATGAATAAGCCCTCTGGTACTCTTCATTTTTGTCAGCAGGATATGTCCGAAGAAGTTTTTCGAAATCTGGCAAATTCATAAAAACAAAAGTAAGTAAGAAATTGCAAAATTCGAGATAAAAATACAGATAAGAGAAGCAATCAAGTTCATGAACCTTTTTTGGTAAGCATTTCAACAATAACCCGAGTAGGAGGCGTCGAACCTGAGGAAGTAGGCGGCAAATCTTCAGGAGTCCCGATAAGCAGTGGAGATCTTTGCCCTGGGTATCCTTCTCCCGTTTCACCCATGATTTTAGATGAATTCCATAATGTTAAAAGCTTATACGAGCCATCTCTTGCATCAATCTTTTCATAACCAACACCGAGTAGGTTCACCCGGTAAGACGTACCAAAGCTTTTGTTGAATGCAATCATAGAGGGCAAAGGATCTTGGTTTTCGGGAAGGTTCTCGCGAGTCTCAACAAAGGGAACTTCGAAGATGGACCTTCACCCTTATGTCTTGTCATTTCAAGGTCTTTCGTGAACTCGGGAGATGCCTCGTCTTGGCGACTAACGGGTTGAGGATCAGCAGTCTCAATAGCGGCAGCAAAAGTCCCAGCTTATTTGGTAACTTCGGCAACAACATCTGAAAAAGAGTCAATATCCACTAACTCATTTTCAGAACCCGGAGTGCAGCGTTCATGAAAATTGAATCTTAAGAAAGGCCAAGAGGAAAAACCTTTCTGGATAGGTTCCACGAAGGAGCCATCATCAAAGGCAAAAGGAACTCGCCGAACTTCGACGAAATCGCAACTTTCTTTGCGGCTTTCTTCATCTTCTTTCGGCTAAGTCCAAGAAGACTAGTGGCGACACGAAGTTCGGCATTTGAAACAACCCGAGTCGTCCTATGCTTTCATTTGCTTGGACTCAAGAGATCTAGTCTTCTCGGGGCACACAACGGCGAGAAGAAGTTCCATCATCAATTGCCTTCCGTTTCTTCGAAGATGATCTTCTAGAAGTTTTGGAGGTCCGGCCGAGCGACTAGCAATGACAACGGCTAGGGCTTTCTTCTTGATTCCTGGGCGGCGAGAGTGGAAGGATTTGTCGCCACAAACTTCGAGAAAAGACACGATTTATCGTTTTCTTGTGCTTCACCGGATTCTTAAAAGCTTTATATTCATTCATGCAAGATTCGCCAATCATGGCATTCACTTTCTTTTCAATTTCATTCATGAAATCATCGGTGCTTTGATCTTTAGGAAGTTGAATGCCGAATCGGGGAAATGGAACTTCTTGTCTTTGCCCGGTTAACGTTAAAGGTTACAATCTCGGTAGGAGCCCACCCGTATGAAATCGGCCATATGTTTGCGGCAACGAACTCTTCAATAATGTCTCGACCACCGAGAATTGTACCAGCCAAGTGAAAGGCACTTTCGCAGTTCCGAATCCAACCGCACGATGATTATAGGGAGCGGTACGGGTAGCAATTAACTCTTCAATGGGCGAAGAAAGAGGAAAAGGCCGGCCCTTCATAATTGGGAATCTTTGACATGTCTACTTTCACGTAGAACCAATAAGAATTCCAATCTTTGGTGAAGTTCGTCTTGCGGCAAGGCGCAATCCGAATCCGCGTAAGTCCTCTACGCGTATTCTCGTTGGCGTGTGTTGAAAGTACAACGGCTATAGTGTGATTCGTAGTATTGGCCATCGTTGAGTTTGACGACTCCCGGCTCAATGACAAGCTCAAATAACCTCGCGAAAACATCGGCACCGAAGTTACATCTAAAGGTTTTCATGATCTAGAAGAACTTTGATAACTCCGAAACGAGTTTGGCGATAGGCGATGGATTTTCACCGAAAACTTATCCAAGATAGCGACTAACATAGGATCGCAAGGAAATGCGAGCCCGCGGGTGAAGAAGTCTCGAAAAACTACAACTTCACCGGTGCGGGAGTAGGAACTTGCTCGTCGAGAGGGGCACGACCATCACCGGCGGGAAAATAACCACCGGCCTCGTACTCCCAAATCAAGTTTGTTGTGACCTTGGATTCACCAAAGACAAACGTGGCGGGCATGGACTTTGATCGTTTCGCCGAAACGAGATCTCCGATGTCGGCTTCAACATCTCCGATGTCTTCTCCTTCGGATCCGACCTCCCCTTCTTCACGAGTTTACGAGTCATGGGCACTAGCGTTGCCTAAGTCACTTTCTCGAACATGAATGTCCTCGTGTCCGTGAACTTCGTCTTTGTTCGGCGACAAGCCGACGGCGCACTAGTTCTTCGGAAGTCATTGGTCTCGCGGTGCTTTTAGTTCGAGCCACACGGTCGAAAGTTACGAAAGTATGAACATAAGTACAAGATTTCAAAAAAGTGTGAACTAAAGATTGCAAAAAAGAAAAGTCCAAGGAAAATGTAAAAGTACCTTGCGAATCAAGAGAAGAAACCGAGATTTGCGCGGGCGAAAACGTGAGCGACTTCGGCGGAGATTCTCGGAAATCTTCGGGAAAGTCGAGCAAGCGGTGAAAATTTTCTACGGCCCGGACTCACTATTTATGGGGGAGGGGGGTAGTTTCAAGAAACCGTCTCGATTCGACCGTTGCGAGATTTCCGGAGGACGCGTGTCTACTCCGACGTTCGAGGGTGACGTTTTTAACCAAAGTTCAAAGGATTTCGTGGAAACGGATCGTTGGAGTCAACCCGCTTCCCCGAGGGGCTAGTGTTGGGGAACTTGGTAAAACCCTATCACCCTCGAAACGTAGGGTTATCGAAATTCATGAAGCGAGGTTCGCAAAACAGTTGTAGGTAAAAGGGTGAAACGAAGAGTCCTAACGAGTTTCGGATGTTTCACAAGTTTTTGAATAAACATGAAAATAATCGCGGAAGTCTGGAATCCGGAAGCCGCGGGAATCTGGAATCATGAACCGACGAAGCTATGGAATCACAGACCTTCGGAATTATGCGTTCAGATCCCCGAAATTCGGGAGTCATGAATAAGAAGTTCGGAAATCAGAAAGAAGCCAAGTCAAAAACGCTACCTCAAAAAGTTCGGGTTAGGCGTGTGAACTAGTGGCGGGCTTGTAAATATATGAAATCAGCCCCGCAAATCACGGGATGTAAATTATGTACATGTTCACACTAGGAATATTCCCTAGACACGAGGGTATTTTCGGGATGTAAAAAGTCTCTTCGTTGCCTGCCGTAAAAGGGGGTGCGAGGACACGTGTAGAGAGATTCACAACTTTTGAGGCGCGTAAAGACTTTTGGAGATTCCTTGTCTCCTTTTCGCTACTCTTGTGACTCTTGTTTGAGAATCTTGTGTTCGGGTCATCGATGCCGACGACATGATAAGACCTCTGCAACCATGACCTTCTCCGCACTGGCTACTCCACCTCCGTGCAGCCGCTCTCTGCATCCACACATTGGTAACCGCTCGGGTCTGACTCAGCACTAGCCATCTTTGCCTCCATGGCGCTGATTGCTCAGGCTTGGGTCTGCTATGCATATGAACCTAAGTTTTACTTCACTGTCAATAGGATCTGCTTTTGCGCCACGAAGGAAGCGAAGGGGAGGTCGTCAGGCTGACTTTTTTAGTTTTTAGACTTTTTTGAAACATTCTCACAAATACGCCCCTAGGAGAAAGAATTCCAAAAACGGACCCTGACCTCAGCGCCATAGATTGTAGCGCCGAGCTTCCACGTCTCGGTGCCCTACTGTGTGGCGTTGAGGTTAAAAGATAGCAATACTTTCAATTTTGGAGCCTCATTTTAAATGTTTAAAATCACTTCTTTTTCATAAAAAAATTGTTGCCAAATGTTAACGAAAGTTCATTTGCATGTTGTTGGTCACATCTTACATACAAATTTTTTCGCAAAAAATTCAAAGTTGGCTAACTGACACTATTTTCAGACTTAGTATTTTTCGGTCTCTGACATACTCACTTTCAATATTGGGGATCCAATTTAAATATATAAAGTCAATTCTCCACGATCAACAACTTTTGTGTAATGTTAACCGAAGCTTATAGATTCGATTTTGCATGTTGTTGATCACATCTTACATACAAATTTCTTCACAAAAGAATTTCAAAGTAGGGTAACTGACACTGTTTTCAGACATACGATACCACATTGGAGTCCATCTCCCCAGCGGTTCGGTGTTAGTCAAATCCATTCCAGACAAATGCTTTGGATGATAGCGAGGCAATGACGGATGGTAAATTAGGTAAGGGACCTAGGACTAGAAGTATATTTTTTCTGTTTTTTTTTTGTAAATTAGGTAAGGGACCTAGGACTAGGACATGAACCTATGAGAATATGTAGCTGCAGTTTTATCTTTGTGACAAAGGCAATCTTTTCTGTTTTTTCCTTTTCCACTAAAGCTACGTGTATTTCCCAGCTCATAGATTATGCATATCCCCATTAGGATGAATTAGGTCACATATCATTAACAAATTAAATTATTGAATTTATATATCATTAGGAATATCTCATTCATATATTTTCTCCATTAATCCCCAAATATTTGACGTAAACAAACTTCATTTGTCATCTAAATTATAAAAGCAAATTCCTACAACAATGCATAGGGAGTTTAACTAGTAGGCGTTAGCTTAGAGCATAACCACCTTTTATGGTGGCCGAGGATCGAAATTGAATTGTATTGATTGTTGAGGTACTGGACTTATTCCGGGGGGGGGGGGGTCATATATTTCATAGCAACTGTGATGTGTGGAGGAGACCACATATATTTTGGTCTGCAGCTAATCTCAACAGTTTTAGTAAATAAGGTTTTACTGAACAAATATTAAAGAATCATGCATGTTTGTGTGTTTTTTTTAAAAAACTATTTTGATTGGTTTGGATGGACAAACAATGGTGTTCATTCTTTAGGACAATGAGACCTGGTAAATATAAGGTTTGGTGAAATCAAACAATCATAAACATGATCTTAGGTTTGATCCACCGGTAAATGAGAATTCTTAATTACTCCCCTCAAGTATAGATAAAGTTTGGATAATTATGCCATTTTTGGTAAATTGAACAAAAAAATAAATGAGTTACTGGATGTTAGCTATACTTGAGAGTAGTAGTTTGAACTTTTTTCCCAAGAAAAATCATGGTATTCTTCAACAATGAAGAAACAAGTGTGTGCGTTTTACTGCTCTAGGTTTGTTCTAGAGCTCCACCATAAATGAAGGGCAAGGACTGCATCTTATTCTTATGTAACCACTGTTGCTGTCAGAACCAATTCAATTGTTTGTTCCCGAAAGAAAGATTATTCAATAAATTTGTGATGTTAGTCGTTGTGTCCTTGCTACAAATGAAAACCTGCGCCCGCCAAATAAAAGCAGGCCTGCTAATTTTTTGACATATTCAGACTGGCGCGTACCAATTAAGTACATTGATATTGATGCCGGGAGTGGTACTGGTACGACACATGACCTGGCCTTCCGTTACTTGGTTGGGCTTGGGCCGGGTTAATTTTTGGTTTTGGCCTGATTATGTCCCGAATTTGTAGGGCATTTCATATGATAGTATAAGTTATGACGGCGGCGATTCTGCCCGTCGCCGGCGGTCTACGGCGGCGGGTGTCCAGCCGTGGGTGAGGCGGCGCCTTGTGCGGCGTCTCGCGCCCCCCCGGTGGGCGGAACGGCGCCATGGAGACGCCGCTCGGTCCCCGGCGCGGCACCATGGTGGTGCGGCGGCCGCCGGCCCCCGTTGCTCGCGGGGCGGCACCGCGGTGGTGCGTGCCTCATCCGTGCGCGGTGGCGGGCGGCGGGTGCTCGGCTGGCTGGCGGTTCGTGTTGCCGCTTGCGCCGGTGGGGGAGCCGCGGGAGACGGCTGCGGTGGTGGCGGCGGCTGGTGTGCTTGCCGGTCCGGCGTCGTCGGGAGGTGGGGACGGCGACAGTGAGGCGAAGCTACGGCGGCTGACGGTGGTGTGCTGCGTCGGGGACGTCTCCTTGGCGGGAGTGGGCGCACGGGCGGGCGGGGAGTGGGCGCACGGGCGGTCTTTGGCTAGCTAAGGCGAACGGTGGTAGTGGGGTTTGTTGCTCCGGGCGAAAGCCCTTGCCAGATTCATTCTGGTGGATTGGCGGCGGCGCCCTTGGGCGTCGCTCTCCCTGTTGAGGGCGCCATTTGGGAGCGACAACCCTGCTACTTGAGGTCTCTGGGTGAAGACCCGGTCCAGCTTCTGGACGAGCGACGGCGGCGCCTGCGGGCGTCGTAACCTCCTTGGAGGCGTCGTCTCTAGAGACACCGCTCGGTTCGTCGGCGTGGCCGGCCTGCTTTTCGCGATCGCTTCTGCCGGTGGTGATGCATCCGTCGTACGACATGCGTCAAGGGGGTTGCCTACCTCAAGCCACGACGTCTGCCCTCTTGCTGGCACCCGGGGGTCTTCTCTCGGCTGTTGTTTTCGACCGCTCGCAGCGTTCCACGGCGCCTGGGGTTGCTTGGCAATCTCCAGTGCGGTGCGGGACAGCGTTGAAGGACGGCGCTTGCGGCAACGGCAACCTGAGGGGACTTGGCCTGCAGCGGACCGCGGCGGGACTTCTCAGCTAGGCTGAAACCTCCCGGTGCGGTACAACGTCGGAAGACGGCGCGGGCGACATCTTCGGTCTTCTAGCTCGATGGCGGCGACTTGCGCGAGGGGGAAGCAACGAGATGATGTGAACCATTGCGGTGATCTGCGGTTTGTTACGGTTACAGGGGGCGGGGCACCTTTTCGTGCTACTTTGACGGCATTCTTGGAGACGAGTCCGGAGCGTGGAGCCATGCGGCGGGTTTGGAGGTCCCCGCGCATGTGAGTGAGGCGTGCTGAGTGGCGGG
Organism: Cenchrus americanus; assembly: GCA_947561735.1. Classification (NCBI taxonomy): domain Eukaryota; kingdom Viridiplantae; phylum Streptophyta; class Magnoliopsida; order Poales; family Poaceae; genus Cenchrus; species Cenchrus americanus. Next base: position 69,921,317 of record OX387242.1, read on the forward strand.
TTGGTGGTCCCCGCGCACGCGAGTTTCGCTTCGGACTCGGTGTTCGTCATACCGTCCGGTGGTCCGTTTGGGTGCAACAAAGACCCGCGGCGTTGGGTCCTGCACGGCGGTGGCCTCTTCGGTGTGGTGGTGCTTGCCCTTTTGCTCCTTTATCCGCGGCGGTTTTTAGCTCGGTGGTCTTCTTTACCTCGCTTGTGTGCGGTCCGTGGGTGGAGCGGCGGTTATGCTTGGTCTCTTCTGTCGTCGTTGTGTGTAGAGTTCCTGGCCGTGTTGAGGTCCCAATCCAACCGGCCAGTGCGTATAGTTGTGAGGTAACCCGTGTTGACGTCCCAATCCAACCGGGCGAGTTTAGTTTTTCTTCTTTTTTCTTTTCCCTGCCTATGATCTCCGGGATCATAGTCTTGTTTTTTTTCTCTCGCTATATCAATGAAACACGCACTATCTTGTGCGGTTCGTTCAAAAAAAAAGTTATGAATGTATTTTACCATTACAATTACATGCTCAAAACGATAAGCAGCTTCGTTTGAAGTAAAAGAAGCTAACTAGCTGGTTAGAATAGAGTGCCAAATATATTTCCTTGCAATAATCTATATTTTCCACATGCACAAAAGATTTTTAGGCAAAAAAATGTGACCTTATATATATCCAACAGTAGCTCTATTAATTTCTCCCAAAAAAAACTTATGAAAAAAGTCATCTCCAGGAATTTATATGAATGCATGCTGCTCAACTCAACCGATCGAGTCATGTGTATATAGTTAACCTTTTTTTAGTTCCCTTAATTTCAGACAATTGGTGAGCAGTAATCCAAAAACTCGGTGTCTGCAGGTCCAGCACCAGCCCAGTCTTCACTCTCTTATCGGTGGTGCAGTGTGCCACGTGCGTAGGTACGCACGAAGAGCACGGACCGACATGGCCGGAGCGAGAGCACCTCCGAAAGGTAGAGAACAAATCAAGAAATTGATGAGGCTACCATAAGTTCTTTTCCGATGGCATTCCAACCTACCACTAAAAGATTATACAAGAATAAAAATCTTGAAAGATACGAACATACGCATGCACAACGAGTCAAGAATTCAGACTGGCCAATAAAGGAGGAAAAGGACAAATACCAAAGCTAAGTTTTTTTTTGACAACTTACCAAAGCTATGTTTAAAGCCGTCCACCCTGATGAACAGTTGCTGCAGTACATGTGTCGAAAATAATTGAAAGTTTGGTGAACTGAATTATATCTTTTGGTAAATATCAAGAAATTAAATGTGTTAACAAATAAGGACCTGAATGCCAAGTAATAAGGGATGTGAGTAGTTTAAAATTAATTCAGAGATGAATCTCGAGAAGTTCTTAGTTGAAACATAGGAGTCGTTTTAAGCAGTAAAAGTGTAAAACATAGGAGTAGTTAAGTTTGTTATTGTCCTCCAGTTACCCTCCCTTTATATGCAGAAGGATCATGGCTAGAATATGACCCGAAAACTTTTGATTTTCTAGCTTTTTGTTGATGGATGTACATCATTCCGATTCACAATTAAGGACACACTAAATAAAAGTTGTGGTGCCTAGGTTGCACCACTACGCCAAAAAATCGCGTTCATCTGGAAAACTTGACCTCTTCTAAGTGCAAATTCTTCGCATAGCTCATCAAAGCAAACGAATGGCCACATAGTCGCAACGCCTCTAGAGACACAACTCGCAAAGTTATTTGCTCCCTTGCGCTCCTTGTCAACGGGGAATTTTGGAAGGAGAGAGAGAGAGAGGAGAATAGCCGAATCTGCTTCAACCATAGGGAGTCGTCAGTGCGAGGTGACAATCTTGGAAAAGATCAAGAGCGAGGTTTTGATCTGGATTGCGACGGGAGACAAATGCTTGGCGGCCCAGCTAGTGTGAAAGAAATGTAATTATTTGGTCAGCTGATTGCCGGCTTGTAAATACTTCTCTTATAATGAAACAGGCATAATCTTGTACTCGTTCGTTTAAAAAAAAGTCATGGCCAAAATTGAAGTTCAGTTCACCAACCGTAGCTTTCTCTTCACGTGCATGATACTTACTAAGCGTGATATTGTTACTGGTCAGTTCTGGACGGCTCGATCGACCCCGCCGAACTGGATCGGCGCGGCGTACGGCCATGATGAATGCATATTTAGCTACCGTTGACGCTACAACAACAGCGTTGATTATCTCTGAATCCGTTGTTGCGCGCGCCCGTACCTCCCACACGTTATTATATTATATATGCATGCAGTTAAAACATGACGTACTCCGTCTATCCTAATTAAGTTCATAGCTTGCTTTTTTTTATTTTTATACATACATACATAGTATCATATTTATTATGTCTCGTCTAGAGATATGTAGCAAATTATATAAATCTAGAAAAATTGAAACTACTTCTTATTTGAAACGAAGGAAGTTGTGTAAACACATAAGATGTTTCGAGAAGAACATATATGAAGATGCCTCTGTCTCCCCATCCCAGACGAGAGATTGTGTTGATGTTTTGAATTCACAAATTTTGTTATGCACATAGATATATGATATGTTTAGATATACATTAAAAATTATGTATAGCTAGGAAAGGTAAAACGATATATAACTTGAAACGGAGTGAGTAGCAAAGAGCAAATCCAAATACGTGACACCAAATATATAGCCACAGTTCAAGCTACGAATTCACTTCCAAAGAAAAAACTCATTAGGCAAATTATTAAGTTTGGGAAACCGTCGTCAGCAAATTAATTAAGGTGACATCATTTATTTTAGGAAAAAGTCTATTTTTTATCATCAAACTCATGACTCGGTTTGGTTTTAGTCATTGAACTCCAAAATCAGGTATCTTTGACCATATCCAATTATTAAAACCATTCAAATTTGGCTATCGGTCTGTTTTGGTGGGCGGTGTTAATTTTTTGTTTACAATTTATTCTTTAGATCTTAAAATGATTATTATTATTTGCTCTTACCTCCGATTTAGATGATTGTGTTCATAACAGTGAGCTTTATCATTTCAAATTTTTTATACTATTTTTATCATTATTTCTTATATTATTCTTATTTTATTGTGTAAAACAATAATATAAAAATAATTACAAAATAATATGAATAACGAGTTTAAAAGATAAAGCTCATCGTTACAAACACATGACCACATAAATCACTTAAATCGGAGATACGAGAAAAACTAGTGATCATTTTAAGATCTAAAGACTATTTTTACCATTTAAGTGATTATTTAAGTTATTAGATCTTAAAAATGATAACTGTTTTGTTCTCGTATCTCCGATTTAAGTAATTCTTATGGTCATACGTTCATAATAATTAAGTTTATCTTTTAAAATATTATTCATATTATGTTGTAATTATTTATTTATTTATTATATTATTGTTTTTATTACAATATAAAAAAGTAAAACAACGTGGGTGGCGGCGCATGCACCTCTACGTACGCGTGCATGTAATCTAATGCCAGCATGGACGGCCGGAGATCCATCCATGTGCTGTTGCTTGTGGAAAAACGCGCGCGCGGGTGAAGATTGATAGATGCCGTCTATAGATGGCCATATGGCCCGCGATCCGCGGCCCGGCCCGTCGCCCGTAAAAATGGCCCGGTAGGCCGGGCCGGCCCGATCCGCACTTTGCGGGCTACGGGCGGCCCGGTCCGATGGCCGGGCGGGCCATGGGCCGCTACCTCGGCCCGCGACCGAATGTGGCCCGGTCCGTTAGCCCGTGTAGCCCGCTAACGGCCGGCGCCGCGGCGCCCCATATAAAACCGTGGCCCGCCCTCACCCCCCCGCGTCCTAACCCTAATACCCTCCCCCCTTTCCTCCGCCCGCGCGGCCGCGCCCCACCGCCCCCGGTCGCCCTAACCCTAATCCCCTCCCTCCCCCTTCCTCCGCCGCCGCTGCCGCTCGGGTGGAGTGGATCAGCGTCCTCGCCGGCGTAGCCCGCCATCGGAGCTGTGGATCTGACGTCCTCGCCGGCGTAGCCCGCCGTCGGAGCTGCTGTCCTCGCCTCCTCGCCGTGATCCGCTGTCCTCGTCGCCGTCGCTGTCGGATCTGCTGTCGTCGCCATGATCCCTGTCCTCGTCGCCGTCAGATCCGCCTTCCTCGCCGGCAAGCCGGTGACTTTTTCCCTTTTACTCCTTACCACTCCCCCCCTCCTCCCCCTCCTCTCCCTCCTCCCCCTGTTCTTTCTCTTTCCGTCGGCATGTGAGTCGCAGTTCAAGCTCTATTATTTTTCTTCATCCCCTCCCGGTCGAAGCTCACCTTTGTCTATCTTCTTCTCCTCTTGTGACCTCTGCTGCTCTGCATTCCGGCACCGGGCTCCGTCCGTCGCAGGCATGCTCTTCCTCCTCTAGTCCTCTGTTTCCAAGCCGATTAGGCATGATCTTCTTCCTCCTGACCTTCCTTTGTTTCTGTTTCAGGTCGAGCTGGGTTGCGCCTGACGCCGAGTCCTCCTCCTCCGCTGGAGTGGACATGGCCAGGCGGCCTACTCCCAAGCGGGCGTCGAGGGACGGTGCTGGTGATGCCGAGCGTGGCCGTGGCCGTGGCCGTGGCCGTGGACGTGGACGTGGACTCGCAACGCGTGGTCCGGGCGCGGTTGATCGGCGTCCGGGCGCCGTCGACGGCGATGTCCATGACCCGGACCGCTGCTCGGATGACGACCTGGAGGTCGAGGACGACGACGACCTACGTGAGGACGGTGCTGCCTTGTTGGGCATTCCCGTCGTCGACATTGATGTCGATGGCGAGGACGTCGATGACACTGACACTCCAACTCAATCTGGTAAGAAATCTGATGTGTGGTCCTACTTTGATGAGGTAAAGGATGTCGACAATCGTCGCATTGCAGCTATCCGTAAACATTGTTCTACTAGATACTCGCTATACCGCTAATGGAACAACTCATTTAAGACGTCACATGAAAAAATGTATGCAACAGAAGAACCATTCTGATATGGTTCAGGCTAAGCTAGCTTTGAATGCTAATTGTTTAGCTAATTGGAAGTATGATCCTTTGATTGCTCGTATTGAATTGTGCCGCTTGATTGCTAGATTAGACCTTCCATTAGGCATTGGTGAAACCCAAGCTTGGTCTGATTACATTAGGAATGCTCACAACCCTATGTTTAAATGTGTTTCTAGGCAGACCACAACTAGAGACTTGGCCAAATTATTTGATGAACAACGTGCAATGCTTTTGAATATTGATTTGCCTGCTGCATCTTCTGTTTCTTTGACATCTGATATCTGGTCTGGTAATGCTAAGGAGGACTATATTTCTGTTGTTTGCCATTATGTTAATAAAGAATGGGAGATTGAAAAAAAAGTAGTTGGTTTTAGGTTGATTAATTGCAAACATCTTGGTGAGAACATAGCCGAATCTATAGCTAATGTGGTTGAGGATTTTGGTTTGGCCGATAAAGTGTTTGCTATAACTCTTGACAATGCTAGTGCTAATGCTAAGGCTTATGATATCTTGGGTACTGTTTTGTCTGGTTACTTGGGTTCTTATCCCGCACCTACTATTAAGGATCCACATCTTCGTTAAGTACTTCCTTGTGCATCGAGCTGTGCTACTCATATAATTAACCTTATTGTGCATGATGGCTTGGTTTGTTTGCAAGCAATGGCTTGATGATTTGAGAACCGCAATAAACTTTTTAAATTCTTCTAATGTAAGGATTGCATTGTTCAAAGAATTCGCATTGCTAGAGGCATGACACCTAGGAAATTTGGGCTGGACATGGATGTTAGATGGAATTCTACTTACTTGATGCTTGAGCATTTGTTACCATACAAGGAAGTGTTTCTTCGTGTTCATTAACTCTAATTATGGCTCCGAGTTATTGAAAGATACTCATTGGTATCTTCTGAACATATGTTTAAATTCTTGAAAATATTTTATGAGTCCACCGTTATTCTTTACGGTGTATACTATCCCTCTTGCTCCACTTGCTTTGCATCAACCGATTGACATTGTTGAACATTTGAAACAAGCCGAGAAAGATGATAGCTTTAAACATGTTGCAAGGCCTATGAAAATGAAATTCCTTAAATATTGGGATGAACTTCCTATGCTTTATTGTTTTGCAACCATTCTTGACCCAAGAGGTAAGATGCAAGGGTTCAAGTGCACTTTAGATCTACTTGGTAATGCAACTGGTTCTGATTATTCTCTATGTTATGGTGATGCCAAAGATGCATTGACCAGATTGTTTTCCAAGTATCAGCAAAGATATGGTGCAAGTGCAGGTACAACAAGGGCTCAAAGACCTGGTGTTCCTCTAGTTGGTTCAGGTAACAGATGGGGGAGGATCTTTGACAGATCCTCATCCTCTACTCCATCTATCGGTGCCGTAAATGAGCTCACGGCTTACCTTGACAAAGTGACCCCGTCCCATGGGGTGACTCGAACTTTGACATTCTTCTTTGGTGGCGTGAGCATAAGCTATCTTATCCAATACTGTGTATTATGGCTCGTGATATACTTGTCGTACTGTTTCTACCGTATCTTCCGAGTCTTGTTTTAGCTTGACAGGTAGAATACTCGAAGAACGGCGTCGTCGCCTTTTGCCAGAGCATGTGGAGATGCTGACATGCATCAAAGACTGGGACCAAGCTAAAAGGAAAGCGCAGCACACGGTTGAGGATACAGAACTGGTTCAGCTATTCAAGACAATGAAGGTTGGTGGTGATGTTGTTCCTGAAGATGAAGACACCGCAACCGACAACGTCACCGTCACTGGCAGCACCGGCACCAACAGCGGGAGAGGAGGCAGCAGCGGGAGAGGAAGAGGTGGCTAGAGAGGTAAAGGTAAGTTTGTTGATTTGTGAAACATGAGCTAGCTACGTGAAATCATAGTCGATCAAGTTACTTTGTGATGTGCGGGGATCCCGGACCGGAAGTCCGGAACTAGTATTTTGAAAGTCCGAGATGACAGATGAGTCATTAGATGAACTTCTTTAGCTTAGGCCTATTTCTTTTGCGTTTTGCTTGACTTGCCACATGATGGCTATTGTAATGAAATTGTGAATCCGTGACTTTGATCTATGAACTATATATATATATGATGAATATGAACTTGTCGTACTCTTTTCCTTTCTAGGGTTTATCCCACAAGGGTGGGTTTACCTAGAAAGGTTTTTAATGAGGCAAAGCATTGCACAAGTTCATATTCATCATTTTTCAAATTCCATGTTGTCCGTTTGTTTTAAAATAACATGTTATTTTGATGTTTGTTTCAAAATTCCCCGTTGAAACCGTTAGTTTGAAGTTTGAAACAACGGGCGGGCCGTGGCCCGTCCGTGGATCGGTGGCCCGAGTGGCCCGTGGGCCGATTAAATGACCCACGGACCGGGCCATGGGCCGAGGTCACGGCCCGTGTCCGTAGGTGGCCCGACCCGTGTAGCCCGTTGCCCGTAGCGGCCCGCAGCCGGCCGGCCCGGTCCGGCCCGAGCGGGCCACGGGCGGACCGGGCCGGCCCGTTGGACATCTATAATGCCGTCACATCTAGCTTTAATTAATTTATTTCTCGTTGGGGGATATCATCTACCTCTGCGAGCATCACAAAATGCATTAGATTTTCCTCTTACACGTGCAAATTTAAAGCCTACAAAACTCATTTGAAGGCTAGATTGTAAAAAATAGAGGTCTGAAATTAGCTCTCAACTTCTGGGACATCATCTTAGGTAGCTATTTCCTAGTGGACCCATATGTAAGCGAGAGAGGGGAGAAGGCTATGTCCTCCAGCGCATGCGTCCTAGGCCAAAAACGATTTGTACTGGCACACACAAATTAGCGTGCTGGCGGGTGTAATTGGCACCCACCAGCATTATATTGATAGGGGTGTCGGCTTTACACCCGCCAACAGTGAAGGTCTAGTTCTGGCGGGCAACATAAGTCACCCGCCGATGGTCCAATTTGTGTTGGCGGGTGACATAAGCCACCCGCCAAAGACAAATGGTCCTATTTGTGCTGGCGGGTGGCTTATGTCGCCCGCCAGCACAAATTGACACATACCCTTGAAAAATTCGAATTTTTCAAATGCTCTCAAATGGAGAAACTATCAACATGAAAGTTGTAGATTCTGAGAAGTTATGAAACTTTGTAGTTTACACTTTTTTATTTGAAATCATATTGTCAATGAAATTCAAATTTGAATCTCTCAAATTTGAAATTCAAATTTCCTAAATGACCTCAAATGGAAAAACTCCCAACACGAAAGTTGTAGATCTAAGAAAGTTAAGAAACTTTGTAGTTGACAAGTTTTTAATTTGATTCCGTTTAGTGCCTCAAAAACCGATTGACACTCGGTGTTGTATAGTATGAGTAGAACCAAAACTGCATATGGACGCATATGAGTATGTGGTGTAGTGGTAGAGGAGGCTTCGCGCGAGGTAGAGGTGACAGGTTCGAACCACGGCAACCGCGGAGCGTCGCGACTTTATGCGAAATAATGTGCGACTTGAGACTTGAGACTTGATAACGGGGAGCGCCCGCCAGCACTAGGTTTCAATGCTGGCGGGCGGACAACCGCCAGCACTGAGACGATTTGTGCTGGCACAAGGTTGCTGGCGGGCGCTCCACCCGCCAGCACAAATCGTTTGTGGCCTAGCATCTTCTAGTCTCTTCTTCCTTAGACGCCGCTGTGCCGTAGCGTCCACCCTGAAGCGCTTCACCTGCACACCCCATCGCGACGTCATGCTTCCAATAGCCTCTATCATCGTCATCGTGGCCCTGCCCCTTGCCGCCACGCGAGGAGGACTTCCCTCCTCCACCGCCGAAGTAGGACGAGAAGCAGCAGAGGGTCGCCGCCACCATTGCTCCTGATGGAGTCAGACACGGAGCCGACGGAGGAGTCGCTCCCGCCGTCGCACGGTGTGTGCAGGGCGATCGAACTCCACGGTGTGTACTAGATGTCGTACAGGATGTCGACGCGATGGGAACGATGTGTCTGTGGCGCCTGCACGGCGCCTGCACAGGCTAGGACACGTCCTCACCCATGGCGCACCCGCATGGGCCCCCACCGCCACCATAGATCGCCTAGAACACGTCCTCCCCCATGGCGCGCCGGTCTAGGACCCCACCCTCCGCACCAACGGGGAGCGCGTCGAGGACGTTGTCAACGGTGAGCATGAACTTCCGCGATAGAAGGCCGAACCAACTGTTGGATACGTGCCTGCCCACGCCGACCATCGAGCACGACCCGACGGTGAACGCTAGTGAGGAGATGGACGAGGAGGACCCATTCGCTGCCATTGCATAGTAGACCTTCGGCATCGAGCTTGGGGGTGTTCCATGTCGGAGTCCCGCTACGCTCACTGTTCAGAGCCATGCTCAGAGACAAGCCCCGCCCCCATTTGCCCCCAAGTTAAGATGAGAACATGGTTGAGCATCTCGCGCAACTTTGTCATCTCGTGGACACCGACGCGGGTGGTGAGCCACGCGCATAAGTCCTTCATCTGGCTCAACTCCAGACCACTGTCGCTCCAGCATGTACGGGCACGCGCCCATGGGCCACCCCATTGTTAGGCACATGGTGGCGCCCACCGCCATTTGCACACCTGTCATGTTCCCACGGGGCCACTTGCCCTACATTATGCTGGTGGCCGGCTACCCAGCGCCGTGCACATGTAGGTTGGCGATGTCAGATGGCCCACCACTTTTGTGCCCAACGACACAATGGTGGATGAGGTCGCAGAGGCTCCACGCCTTGCACCACCTGTGAGGCTTCTTGGCCTGGTGGCGAGTGTGGGAGCGAGAGCAAGGTCATGAGCGAGGTCTGGGCGTGGTGAGCCTGCATGGTCGGCGGATTGGGGTGAGCTTCGTGCACGACAGCAGACACAGGGCAAGATTTGAGCGCAGTGGGCTCCGAGCGCAACTGTCTCTATGGCTGGTGAGCGCGAGAGGGAGATTCGGGCGCAGTGGCCAGCGAGGCGAGCTCCTGGCACAACTGCCTCCATGTCCAGTAGGGTGGGGGGGCGAGCAATGAGCATGGCACCCTCCAAGGCTAGTGGAGCACGCGAGCTCTGGGCACTGTGGCTTCTATGGCTGGTTGGGTTCCCTCCATGGACAAGGGTTCGAGCTCGCGGAGGTGGCATGGTAAGCCTAACGGGAGGGAGCTCGAGGGGTGATGATGGGTGGGGTGGTGGGAAGATAAGGTTGAGAGGAAGTGAAAGGATAACATGGTTGTGGGACCCGCACTTTTGCTTTAGGGGGGGGGGAGATTGGAGGCCCTCCAGAAATGGAGGCTTAGACATGGAATTTGGAGGGCCATGAAAACTGCAGGCCCATTTAGAGGCTCCGCTGGAGTTGAACTTTTGCAATAAAACTCTAAGTTCACAGTAGAGGTCCATTTGCAGGCCCATTGGAGTTGCTCTTGACACGTGCAAGGTGTTGTGGCTATTTATTTCTATGTTTTTTTTAAGTTGGCTTGTAGTCCAATGGTAGGACGGTCCAAAGTGCGGTGGGACGCCGAAGGACCGATAAGGCGACCGAGAGAGTGGGGGAGTGAATGGGAGCCGATAAAAATTCTTCTCGAAGGAGATTGAAACTCCGACAAAGATGAACTCGCTCGGTCGGACCCCCAAAATCACACGCTCCGCACTTCTACCTTCCGTTTGCCAAAACCACGTAGCCACCGGAGTGCTACGAGTCCTAGAACAAACACTACTAGCAACCTCAACACACACGCACCCACGACGGCGGGAAACAACTCGAAAGCCGGCTGTCCGGAGGGGGCGGTTAGGACCGGGTATAGGGGACGGTTAGACCGCCACCACCCGGGCAACCAAGAAATCCTCCGAAACACCTCTTCCGAGCACCAAAACGCACCACGGTTTCACCAACAAAGATCTCTCGGTCAAGGCCATGCTAGCTACTAGAAAATTTTGGTGAAAAACAAAACTTCACCCGGGGGCCTAGGGGTGGTTAGACCGGCTACCGGGGGCGGTCTAACCTCCCGTACCCAAAGAACGAACTCAAGACAAGAACTCCTAGCAAACCACACTAAAATGAGCCAAGATTTCACCGAACGCTCCTCGATCAAGGCGAACAAACTCACAGAGAAAGATCCAAAGCAAAATCAAACTTTCTTCGGAAAGGCCTAGGGCGGTTAGACCCGGTGCTAGGGGCGGTTAGACCTCCCTCCCCCGAGCACAAAGATCCGAGTGAAAACCCAAGCAAACGGACTCGAAACGCTTCAAGATTTCAACCATACAATCCCTCGGTCAAGGCCAACATGCTACCAGAAGATCTCGGCCAAAATCAAAACTTTCTCCGGATGAGCCCGGGCGGTTAGACCGCCCCTCCTACGCGGTTAGACCGCCCTCCCCGTACAGAACGGGAAAAAGGGAAACCGCGGGTCAACCCTCAACTTTGCATCACCCGATCTCCCGATTCACCCAACGGATTGCAGCGAAACTTTGAGGATGCCTCGGGTCACCTCATGGACGACCTCTCCCTCAAAGGAATTGCACCGAAACACTCTCAATCATGGGGAATCGCAAATCTCGTGACCAAACCTCAAGAACTCGAGCTCCAACGAAAACCACCAAATCGGAGAGCTTTCCACGGGTTTGGAGGGGCAAGGTCACCAATAAAAGAGGCACAAGGTCCTCATGTGTGACTCCCACACCAAATCCCGCAAAGAAACGCCTCCAAAACTCCGCCACGAAAATCCCAAGAAAAGGCTCCGAAAATCACCAAAAAGGAAAACGGGAAAGACAACAAAAGCCTTGAGGAACCACGCCGAATCATCTATACATGGCACAAAGGTTCATACAAGGTCTAGCTTGCCACCCGATCATCCAACCCTCTCAACAAGATCTCACCATGAAGCTCTCAAGCTAGTCCTCTAAAATCCTAAGGAAAAAGGAAGGGAAAGTAGCAAAGCAAATGAACTAGGGTTCCAAGAGTTGGCTGCCATCCATCCACTCAAGAGTATATATGGAGGCACCCAAAAGACTAAACTACCCTCACCTAATAACTAGGGATACAAGCCCCTCAAGGGCGGATTTGGAAGTCTTCGGAATTTCTTCATCGGACGGATGCCCGGCGACCGCAACCTGCTTAGCCTCGACGCAAGCCTTGCGATCCCGACGCGTGTCCTCCGCTTCGAAGCATCTTGGCGCCGGCGGCTAGGGCGGTCGACCACCCCCCCGGGCGGTTAGGACCGGCCCGGCATCCGACCGGCCCGGGCGGTCCGACCGTCCCTCCCGGGCGGTGGAACCGGACTAGGTGGCCACAACTCCTCGTCGAGTCTTCGGCCTCGATTTTGTGGCTCAACCGAGTAACCCAGTGGTTTTCTGGTGAACCACTGCAAACCCCGCGAACTCGGTGTAGCCTCCGCCAATCTCCACTCATGACTTGGCTCCCACGTAGTCCCGGCTCGACCTTGGTTTTGAGGCACTACCAAAAAACCGTCCACAACTTCATCTTGCTTCGTTCATGCCACCATGCGGCCCGCACTTGACCCCACCGGCCACGGGTCCCTCGAACAAAGCCTACTTGTCTTCTCTACACCCGGAGGCCTCACCGGCAACGACCTTTCGCGCTTGTTCTTCACCTCGCACCAACACGAGTCAACCCGCAACCCGCACCTACAATACTTAGCCAAGAATCGGTCCACACAACGTTGTCAATCACTCATCACACAAGGAAGTGACCATCCACCGGTCGTCGAACCACACATGGTCTTCAATCTCCCCCTTGATGAGTGCATTGACAACACACATGATTTGTAACCAAAGAGAAAAAGAAAAGAAAAGAAACTACTAAAAGAAAACTCCAACAAGTGATTGAAAGCTAAAGAAAGGCAAAGAGCAAGATCACTTGAAGAAGAACAAGTCTCGGACCCTTTAGGCAAGGGCAACGGCTCGACACATCCGAGACAAAACATGCTCAAGCAAAGAGCAAAAACCACCGAGAAGCACACAAGGCCACGAGCCAAAAAAACTCACACAAAAGCTCCCCCCGCACATATGCAAACTCCCCTTGAACCAATGCATGCAAGAAGGTCACTTGAAAATGCATGACAAAGAGCAAACCAAGCTCACACTACATAGGGCGGTTAAACCGCCCGCACATGCCGGTTAAACCGCCCCTCGGTCATGTGACCGCCCCCCGGGAGGTTAGACCGCCCCATGTGACCGCCCCCGCAAAAACTTCTCCGAAAATTGCCGAACCACTTTGGACACCTTCCATTAGCTCCCGGTGTGCCCAAATCATGCACAAACTTCTCCCCCTTGTTGACAATGCATGAATCAAGGCAAAATGCGAAAAGTTTCAACATATAGCTTCTCAAATATACAAAATTCATCACAAGGAGCTACACAAGTCCGAACGAGCAAGTTAGATACTCTACAAAGTTCGTAATGACCTCAACTACATGATCACCAAGTTTCACAACCATTGGACAAGGCTAAAAAGGATGTGAGTAATTTTGCGAAAATTTACCCTCTCATGAGCAAAAACCTAAACATGAGCAAAACATGTCAAAATGGCAAAGCTACACAAACTTCATGCTAGGATAACCATTCTAATCATAAGACCATCACAAACACCCACAAGTACCTCATGCCATGTCAAATCCATCGGGCCATGTGCCAACTTCTATGTATGAGACTTCTCATTGGTAGGCATCATGCAACGGTTTAGCACCCAAAGCAAATTAAATTTAGCACATATGACATGGGAGCACATTTTCCAAGCATTTTTCATTTCATTTTCAGATTTATAAATGGTACATGAAATGTCTTTGCGACAAAAAGGAACTTATGCCCCTCCATAAGATAAAGCAAGAGGGCTAAACATTCATGATGGCAAATGAGCCTTTGGCCCCATATGATCAATAAACTAGCTATCCAACCACAAATTAAGCATAGCCAAGCCACTAAAACATGTCAAGATCATATAGAGGCATTTACACATGAGAGAGCATATATGTGACATTTTTCAAAAACATAGCCATCAACCATGGATATAAATCAAGATCATCAAGGGCTAAGCCAAACTAACCATAGCATACCAAGCTAGCTCACACGATCATATATAGCCCATCATGGTGAACAATGTATATAGGAGAAGCTTTTCCTATCAAATGCATATGATACAAAATGCATGGAACCTAAGATACAAAGATGCCTATACATCATGTTACATATGCTATGCCAAATGCATAAAAGGAAAGCTAAGCATATGCTACAAAGGAGCTCCCACACAAAACTCACTAAGCATCGGCTCCTCGAGGGGAGGCAAAAAGGGCTCGACACCACCGGCAAAAGAGCAAAGGAGCACAAAACTCACAAGATCCCCCTAAACTCATGCATTAAGGCCAAAGAGCACACAAAGCTCACCTTACACACATGAGTTAGGGCAAAGAGCTAAAAGAACCAAGTGACTCGACCAAGGCCACACACTTGAAGGTCACAAATTCACTTACCTTTATCATTTCTTCGAAGTCACTCATCCTTGTCCACCATCCCCGAAAGTGATGTACCTCCATGCCACCACCGGGGTATGAGGCCGAAGAACCACCCCCGATATCAACCAAATGTTCTCCGGGCCTCCCACCTGCAACTCAAAACCAAGAGCGAGAACGAGCAAATGACTCAACACCGGGGTTAGTCCCAAAGGTGTGAAACCAAGGTGTCGGGCCATTTCCTCAAAAGTAGGGTTAGCAACATTCATCCTACCCCGCCTATCAATACAGCCGATCCATCCCGTCAAACCTATCAAACCCGGAACCACCATGGGAAAACCACTCTCGTCTCACTAGAGGAGTACGAGTACCACGAAAAAGAAAGCATGGTCCGTAGCCCCTCCGAGATTCAAAGCCGCGACCTCTCCCAAACTCGTATTGATCGCGAGGTGGAGAACGTCCAACAAACTCAACACTACCGTACTCAAAGTGTCTACCATCCGCACCATGACCAAGGGAACCGAAACCACCAAGCATCACGACCTCGAAAACAAAACCGCCCGAAACCGGGGAGGGCCGGTCCGACCGCCTAGCCGGGCCGGTGTGATCGCCCTTCCCGGGCGGGGCCGGTCCGACCGCCCTCTCCCGGACCACCACCGTGGCTACGAGATTTCTCATCTCCCCATGCCGGATCCTTACGCACAAAGCCCCTTCCCTTAGGCGGTGGCATACGAGGCTCGGGCACACCATGAGAAGGGTGGTACCGTCCTTGTTCGCCCACTCCTTAGCCATTCTCGCCTCTCTCTTTCTCTTATAGCAAAAGTCTCTATTGTGACCATCCTTTCCACAAAACTCACAATGGAAAGGGATTGGTTTGGGCTTAGGCTTGGGGTGAGGCTCTTCACTTGGTTTCTCACTAGGCTTTTCACTTGCCTTCTCACTCGGTTTTTCTCTCAGTTGGTTTGGCTTGGATGCAAACTTGTCTTTGGGTGTGGGTTGTGGTGGAACTGAAACATTCCCAAATTTCCTTTCTCTCTCACCACTGCCCTCACCAACCTTATCCAATCCCAAAGCCCAACCGTCAAGTGCTTGCAACTGGCAATCATCATACCAAGCTGAGGTTCTTGACTCGACAACCAACTCAGCGCTTCACGCAACTTATCATTCTCATCATGCAAGTGACCAACACATTTTTCAAGATCCAAATTCTTCATAGCATGCAACTCACATGTAGAACAAGAAGTAGGAATAAGCACTTTCAAATCAGCCTCTAGCGAACCAATGCGAGAACGAAGCTCAACAATTTTCTCATGCAAACCAGGGCAAGAAGTGCAAGCACCAAGAAAAGTGGGTCTAGATTGTAGCTCAGCCAACTCAACCCTAAGCACATCTAGTTCCTCACACTTGGAGGCATACTTCTCCCTAAGATCAGTCGAGTCACCTAGGAAAGCAGAGCAATCGGCACAATCATTTTCATCAGAAACAACAGGGCTAGCCTTAAGTGAATCAATTTCAAGCTTGCTATCAACAACCTGTGTTTCTATCTCAGCCACTCTAGTCCTAGCATCCTCGAGCAAAGATCTAAGCTCCTTCCTAAGCTTCTTAGCCTCTCTAAGCATGTGATCGCGATTATCAAGCAAGTCAACCAACTCATTCTCCTTGCGCAAAGAAGAGAGCTCATCACATACCTCATCCTCGGAATCAAAGTCCGAGGCGTCCTTCGGCTTCTCTTGTCGCTCGAACCGCAAGCCATGCCGCGAAGTCGTCCTTGAGGCTTTGGCCCGTCGCTACGAGGCCGTTGAGATACTTGTCGAGGTTCTTCTTCTTCTTCTTCTTCTTCTTCTTCTTCTTCTTCTTCTTCTTCTTCTTCTTCTTCTTCTTCTTCTTCTTCTTCTTCTTCTTCTTCTTCTTCTTCTTCTTCTTCTTCTTCTTGTCATCCTCTTCGTCTCCATCACTCGAGCTTGAAGACGTGTCCTCGGAGTCGGACTCGATGTCGCTTGATCTCTTCATCTTTTCTCGAGATCGAGCCTTCTTCCCATGTTCATGATCCTTCTTCTTGGACTTCTTCCTCTTGTCCATGAACTTGTGCTTGTCGTGGTTGTTCACCTTCGGACACTCGGCGAAATAGTGTCCGATCTTGCCGCACTTGAAGCATGTCCTCGTGTTCCTCATGTTCACCCGGTTCTTGTGCGGCCTCTCGAACCGCCCTCGTCGGAGAGCGCCGACTCGTCCTCTCCAAGCACGTCAAACTCCTCATCTGGTATAGACATCAAAGAGGACAAAGAGAACATCCTAGTGGATGGGTTAGTGTTAGCCTTTCCATTTGAACCACCGATGAGGGCGAGACTATGAGAGTCAGTCAGGCCCTCGATCTTGGTTGTCATGCCCCTATCCACCTCAGCCGACTTGAGCTTCAAGAACAGGCTCGTTCACCGTCGCAGTGTCATACTTCTCCGACTCCACAATGGCCTCGAACTTTCCGCCCCAAATCGTACGATCCAAAGAGTGTAAGAGCTTGACCGCTCTATCATGATCATCGTACGGGAGCACGTCCACATTGGCCCTCATGTTGTTCACAACCACCGTGAACCTCTGAAACAAGGCATCGATGGACTCACCGGGGAGATGAGTGAAGTTCTCATACTCTCTACGGTAGGTCGCATACATCCGTGCCTCGAACTCCGGGCATTCCCCAACGTGAGCCTCCTTCAAGACCGTCCAAATTCTACAAGCCAAGTGCTCGGTGTGCACCCGATCGAACACGAAGCCGACACAAAGCACCAAACAAGTAGTCGACCGCCTTATTGTTGGCGTCGAATCCGTCCCTCGATCCCGGAGCGAGGAAGTCCATCGGCCGGACATAGCCTCGTGTCCACCGTGACATCCCAAAGGATCTGACCCTTTCCGCGGAGGAACGCTCCCATCCGCTTACTCCACATCTGGTAGTTCTTGCCATCGAAGTGTCGAGGACCCGAACCCCGTTCCTGGTACGCCATCCTTGGATCATAGACTGGTTAGAGTCAACAAAGACCCGAATCGGCTCTGATACCACTTAAAGGACCGATAAGGCGACCAGAGAGGGGGGGAGTGAATGGGAGCCGATGAAAATTCTTCTCGAAGGAGATTGAAACTCCGGCAAGATGAACTCGCTCGGTCGGACCCCCAAAATCACACGCTCCGCACTTCTACCTTCCGTTTGCCAAAACCACGTAGCCACTGGAGTGCTACTAGTCCTAGGAACAAACACTACCAGCAACCTCAACACACACGCACCCACGACAGCGGAAACAACTCGAAAGCCGACCGGCTGTCCGGTAGGGGGGCGGTTAGGCCAGTGTATGGGGGGCGGTTAGACCGCCTCCACCAGGCAACCAAGAAATCCTCCGAAACACCTCTTCCGAGCACCAAAACGCACCACGATTTCACCAACAAAGATCTCTCGGTCAAGGTCATGCTAGCTACCGGAAAATCTTGGTGAAAACCAAAACTTCACCCGGGGGCCTAGGGGTGGTTAGACCGGCTACCTGGGGGCGGTCTAACCTCCGTACCCAAAGAACGAACTCAAGACAAGAACTCCTAGCAAACCACACTAAAACGAGCCAAGATTTCACCGTAACGCTCCTCTAATCAAGGCAAACAAACTCACAAAGAAAGATCCAAAGCAAAATCAAACTTTCTTCGGAAAGGCCTAGGGTGGTTAGACACACGGTGCCGGGGCGGTTAGACCTCCCTCCCCTAAGCACAAAGATCCAAGTGAAAACCCAAGCAAACGGACTCGAAACGCTCCAAGATTTCAACCATACAATCCCCTCGGTCAAGGCCAACATGCTACCGGAAGATCTCCGCCAAAATCAAAACTTTCTCCGGACGAGCCCGGGGTGGTTAGATCGCCCCTCCTATGCGGTTAGACCGCCCTCCCCGACGAACGGGAAAAAGGGAAACCGCGGGTCAACCCTCAACTTTGCATCACCCGATCTCCCGATTCACCCAACGGATTGCAGCGAAACTTTGAGGATGCCGGGTCACCTCATGGACGACCTCTCCCTCAAAGGAATTGCACCGAAACGCTCTCAATCATGGAGAATCGCAAATCTCGTGACAAAACCTCAAGAACTCGATCTCCAATGAAAACCACCAAATCGGAGAGCTTTCCACGGGTTTGGAGGGGCAAGGTCACCAAGAAAAGAGGCACAAGGTCCTCATGTGTGACTCCTACACCAAATCCCACAAAGAAACGCCTCCAAAACTCCGCCACGAAAATCCCAAGAAAAGGCTCCGAAAATCACCAAAAAGGAAAAATGGGGAAGACAACAAAAGCCTTGAGGCACCACGCCGAATCATCTATACATGGCACAAAGGTTCATACAAAGTCTAGCTTGCCGCCCGATCATCCAACCCTCTCAACAAGATCTCACCATGAAGCTCTCAAGCTAGTTCTCTAAAATCCTAAGGAAAAAGGAAGAGAAAATAGCAAAGCAAATGAACTAGGGTTCCAAGAGTTGGCTGCCATCCACCCATTCAATGAGTATATATGGAGGCATCCAAAAGACTAAACTACCCTCACCTAATAACTAAGGATACAAGGCCCTCAAGGGCGGATTTGGAAGTCTTCGGAATTTCTTCATCGGACGGATGCCGGCGACCGCAACCTCGCTTAGCCTCGACGCAAGCCTTGCGATCCCGACGC
The DNA here is from genome assembly GCA_947561735.1 of Cenchrus americanus. Classification (NCBI taxonomy): domain Eukaryota; kingdom Viridiplantae; phylum Streptophyta; class Magnoliopsida; order Poales; family Poaceae; genus Cenchrus; species Cenchrus americanus. The sequence continues at coordinate 69,940,420 of OX387242.1, forward strand.
GTGTCCTCCGCTTCGAAGCATCTTGGCGCCGGCGGCTAGGGCGGTCGGACCACCCCCCGGGCGGTTAGGACCGGCCCGGGCAATCCGACCCGGCCCGGGCGGCCCGACCGCCCCTCCGGGCGGTTGAACCGGACTAGGTGGCCACAACTCCTCGTCGTGTCTTCGGCCTCGATTTTGTGGCTCAACCGAGTAACCCAGTGGTTTTCTGGTGAACCACTGCAAACCCCGCGAACTCGGTGTAGCCTCCGCCAATCTCCACTCATGACTTGGCTCCCACGTAGTCCCGGCTCGACCTTGGTTTTGAGGCTCTACCAAGAAACCGTCCACGACTTCATCTTGTTGTTCATGCCACCATGCGGCCCGCACTTGACCCCACTGGCCACCGGGTCCCTCGAACAAAGCCTACTTGTCTTCTCCACACCTGGAGGCCTCACCGGCAACGACCTTTCGCGCTTGTTCTTCACCTGCACCAACACGAGTCAAGCCGCAACCTCGCACCTCGCAATACTTAGCCAAGAATCGGTCCACACAACGTTGTCAATCACTCATCACACAAGGAAGTGACCATCCACCGAACCACACATGGTCCTCGACGCTACCCACCAGAGTTGAAATCCTGCTGCTTGCACCTTTTTCTAGGATTTTCCCAGGATTTACCGGTGTTGTGCGTTAAGTGGTAAGTTGCGTTCCCGTCGACAACAAGGCGTCAGTGGTGACTTCGTGGATCTCCAGATCTGCCAAGTTGTACTATGTCTAATTAAAAAAATATTTCTATGGTTTTTTGGAACATTTTTATTTCTATGTTTACATGTCGCGGTCTTTTCAACACAAACCTTTTCAACCTTTGATTATGTGTGGCAATCTAGTTTACATGGATACTCCAACGAGGTTGATGTATCTGTATCCGATACTATCCGATACTCGTCAGATACACGGATACGGATACTCGGATACACCATTTTAGTGTGTTTTCTTTTGACAAAATGTGCATCCGCGTGTCCGATGTGTAACTGCTGCTTTAAGTTAAAGTAGCTACAGGTGGAAAAACAAAGTCCATGCCTGGAGTCATATATACCAGCCACTAATGACAAGTACTTACTGTGGCTACTACGCACATCACCATGATCGACCTATGCATCGGTAAAGTGTACATGCATACGTGTCTACATACAAGACGGAACTAAAATGCAATAAGGTGCACTGATTCTGCTGGCCTACCTCTCACCTCTGTTCCTCACATAGCATGCATGCAAATAATCTTTTTTTTTGTTCGGATAAAGAATGCAATAGCTCCTAAATCTTACCTCCAATTTCAGATCCGTTTGCATCATCGGGATGTTGGAAAAAATGCGCTTAACAAAACGAGATCCATGAAGACTATATTTGATGAACTTTTTTTTTCAAATATGTAATTGCAAGTTCAATGTACTATGAGTTATACACCACAATTGTAACTTGGTTGTAGCATTGTTACTCGCTTGTTAGGGATGGATTCGGATGTTTGGAAATCCGAATTATCTGTATTCGTATCTGCTAAAAACGTTACTATGGATATTCGTATCCGTATTCGTTTTTAATATGGATGTTAGATGGATGTATTCAAATCCGATTGAATATTATCCATATTCGACATTATCCGAATTATCCGACAAAAATATGACATTATTCGTATCCGCAAAAAAATAAAGTACCCATAGAAACCATCTAAAATTTATTTATATTACTAAATAATAATTACAAATGATGTTAATTTTAATATTGCTAGTAAAATAATTATTTACACCATTTTAACTATTAAAAATTATATATATGACAACTAACTAATTATGCTAACCTAATATTACTAAGTTATATAATGATATTTTTAATTAATTTTGATGTGTCTAATCATAGTAATTTAAATACATTATATTATTTAGCAAATAAATAAATTATATTTAAATGTATTTATGTACTTATATTCACTAATAAAAGATGTTTATATATTTACAAAATTACTTATTTTATATTTATTGGATATATTAATTAATTAATTAATATGTTATTGGCAATAAGATATCCATTATGTATAATGATCATAATTTACTCTCTACTTGTAACATGATTTGATCATTATAAAACCATCGACAAATGAAATTGATTCTCATTATGACTCTATGCTATAAATCGTGTAAGTATCCGAATACGAATTAGAAATATCCATTTTGTATTCATATTTGATAATATTCGTATTCGTATACAAATTCAAAATAAAATGTGGTAAATAGTGACATATGAATTCGTATCCGTGCGTATCCGATCCGAATCCATCCCTACTTCTTGTTGGAACCATTTAGAACCTAGTTGTAAGGCTAGTTAGTGAACAACGTGCATTTTATATACCAAATGTGTGCATGCTCTACTAATTGCAACTATAGCATCGTAATAATTGCAACTTGACGAAACTAATTGTAATAGATCGATCCAGTTGCAATTGAATACGAACTAATTGCACCTGGACCTGACCTAGTGCAACTTAACGTGAACCAATTGCAACTAATAAAGTCGGTCCAAAACCAGTTGCAACCAGGAAAAGCATGGAAATTTTGCCATTGACAAATCAGGTGTTTTTCGTCAAATGTGTGTTACCCAATATTATATTTATTTTACAAAACTTTATTTTCTTTTTTTGTTGAAAAAATGATATCACGCAAATTAAAAGAGGTGGGCCAGAGACAGCCAGAGGAGGCCGTGGGAGTGGTAGCTCCGGCTGGCTCGCCCTATAAATACACACAGCACCCTAGCTCACTTCTTCACTCATGGTCAGTCTATCATCTTCTCTCTGCAGCTAGCTCGATCTTGCTACGATCTGAGTTTGAGCATGGCAATTGTCCTTGCTACGCCTTCACATGGAGTACACTTCAAACCAAATGCTAACAACATCAGTTCCTTCAAACCAGCTGCATCATCGCCAACGCGATTAGACGCCTTTCGACGATCCATCACTACCTGGTATCTATGATACAGTTACTTAGATTAGTTGGATTAATTAAACGCACGCCTAAACTTTCAACAAAACCAGTGAATCAGTATATAATGCGCCGCACTACTCACCACGGGACAAATGCAACTTTGTGCAGGAGGTGCAGGAGCAGTGCTGGGAGGACGTCGACCATGGCCGTCCTCGTGAAACGGGAGAAGGACGAGCACGAGGAATGGGCGGGGCACCTGGCTCCGGAGAAGCTGGAGGTCCTGACCCACCTTGAGCCGTGGGCCGAGGCGCACGTGCTCCCCCTCCTCAAGCCTCCGGAGGCGGCGTGGCAGCCGTCGGACCTGCTCCCGGACCCGGCGGCGCTCGGCGACGACGGCTTCCACGCGGCGTGCCGGGAGCTCCGCGCGCGCGCCGCCGGCGTGCCCGACGCCCACCTCGTCTGCCTCGTCGGCAACATGATCACGGAGGAGGCGCTCCCCACGTACCAGTGCGTGCCCAACCGCTTCGAGGGCGTCCGCGACCTCACCGGCGCCGACGCCACCGCCTGGGCGCGGTGGATCCGCGGCTGGTCCGCCGAGGAGAACCGCCACGGCGGCGTCCTCTGCCGCTACCTCTACCTCTCCGGCCGCGTCGACATGCGCCAGGTCGACGCCACCGTGCACCGCCTCATCGCCGCCGGGATGGACGCCATGGGCGGCGGCGCCGCCCGGAGCCCCTACCACGGCTTCGTCTACGTCGCGTTCCAGGAGCGCGCCACGGCGATCTCCCACGGCAACACGGCGCGCCTCGCCGCCGCCCACGGCGACGCCGCGCTCGCCCGCGTCTGCGGCGCCATCATGGCCGACGAGAGGCGGCACGAGGCCGCATACACACGCATCGTTGGGAAGCTCTTCGAGGTCGAACCGGACGCTGCCGTGCGCGCTCTCGGCTACATGATGCGCCGCCGGATCACCATGCCGGCGGCGCTCATGACCGACGGCCGCGACGACGACCTCTACGCGCACTACGCCGCCGCCGCGCAGCAGACCGGCGTGTACACCGCGTCTGACTACCGAAGCATCCTGGAGCACCTGATACGGCAGTGGGGAGTGGAGGAGCTCGCCGCGGGGCTCTCCGGCGAGGGGAGACGCGCGCGGGACTACGTTTGCGGGCTGCCGCGGAAGATCCGGAGGATGGAGGAGAAGGCCCATGATAGGGCGGCCCAGGCCCGGAAAAAGCCCACGGCTGTCCCGTTTAGCTGGATCTTTGATAGGCCCGTCAGTGTGATGCTGCCATGATTCAAACAAAATCCCCTATAAGTTTCCTCCAAATAATGAATGACTGGTTTTTTCTAAATAAAGCTAATTTATGAGGTCCATATTAATTTTGCAAAATAAACTATAGTGCTGTTTCTTTTTTAAATACTTTAGGTGTGTTGTACAAAATTGTAAACTTCTGTTGGGTTGGTTGGTTGTTGGTGTCTGGTGCTTATTTGTTGTGAGAATAATGTCGCTGACTCGTGGTTGATGAATGTAGTTGATTTGGTGCGAGAGAAAAGTATTGCGGGCTACTAGAGTTCCAATAAAGTAGCGGACGGTAGTGGTGTATCTAGGAATTTTCACGGTTTCACCATGGTATTTATCACAGAAAAATGGGATTATTTTGGAACTTTGGGTTGATCAATTGTGAAGTTAGGCACAGTTGGATTCGGACACAAACTTTATTAACTAGCCATACATGTATCATGTATATATATACTATAAGAATAATATTTTAAAATGGTGTTGATATAATACAGGTGCATAGATATCACTGCCTACTCTGGTGGACAACAAAGGATGGGACTTGGGGGTGTGTATGGGGGGGGGGGGTGGTGGTTGTTTTACAATTTGAGGTGGTTTTACGTAAAAAAGAAAGACTTGCCAGGGACTTAAAAATACCACTGTAAACTATGTTTTCATATAAAGGGGATTTAAATATATCAACCACAAAAAAATCAAAATAAAACAACTTCCTTTCAATAAATAGAACATGCATGTTTGGTTTTCAAAGAAACATATAAGCCTTACAAATAGGGAACAATCATATAAGATGTTTGGATGAAAAGTCAAATACACAAAAGCATGAAAGAATCACCCCCGTCGTTCCTGCTCGGGCGACACGGGCACCCCTCTAAACCCTAGTCTGCCGCCTCCGCTTGTTGTCTCCCCCACGCCGCGCCACTGCCAGAGCGGGTCGCCTGCATCCCGCCGGCCCGCGGGGGAAGGCGGCAGCGTGGCTTCCTCCTCTCCTTGCTAGTGGGCTGGGGCATGAGCAGTTGCTCGGGTCCGGCGACGTGGCTCGCCGGCGCAGGCCGTCCACCGCGGTGGCGGGAGGTGCAACATTCGAATCCGGCGGGGCCTTGGATGGATCTTGGGCATGCACGAAGGGGGCTCTTCGTTTTGTCAGGGATGGGGCCGGAGGCTGGGTGGTGGTGATGGCAGCCGGATGGGGCATATGGCGGTGGCACAACTTGCGCGGGCCGGCGGCTGGCCGACGCTGCATGCATGTTGCGGCCGCCCGCGTGGCGTAGGCTTTGGCGGTGGCGGTTTGGCATCAAGTCGTCCGACGGTCGAAAGGATCGAGGCAATGTGGCCTAGAGGGGGGGGGGTGAATAGGCCCGCACACGTAAATTAAACTTTTTTCGCGAAAACAATGTCGGACCTCGGAACCTCCGAGATTATTCTCGGAACCTCCGAACGAGGCAGCCTCCGAGAATAAACTCGAACTTCCGACAATTTGTTAGAACGAGCATTAATAACAAGAGCTACGAGAAACTTGATGGAAACCGGATCTACTAAATTCTAGGAGGTACTTAGGACCTAGCAAGAAGATTTCTAAGCAAAGTACAAGCTAGAAAGGCACCACAAAGTAGATCGGGAACAAACCCTAATAGATCTAGTCAAGCACAAGCATGAACAAGTAAGTAAATGAGAGCACGCAAGAGACAAAGATTTATCCCGTGGTTCGGCTCGCCACAAAGGCTTGCTTACGTCCACGTTGTTGAGGATGCCACAAAAGGCTCGGACCACAAAGGTCAACTCCTCTCTCACACCTATCACTTTGGGTAATAGGTGGAGGCTTTCCACTAGAATCACAAGGGGTAATACAAACACCTTGGAGCTTCCACAAATTGGTTTGGAGAGCTTCCAAGAACCTCTATCCGTCTAGGACCAAAGCTCCAAGAGTAATAGATCCACCAAGCTTGCTAGGGTTCTTCCAAGTGCTCAAGTACCAAGGGAGAAAGGATTGGCTCACTAACTCACTTCAAGAATCCACTCTCAATCAATGCTAGGCAAGGATTTGGAAGAGAGTAGGTTAGGAGTGAATGCAAGGTGAGAGAAACAAGAAGAAACGGCGTTCGCGCGGTGGGAGGAAGAAGATAACCGTTGGGGGAGCGCGTGGGGTATAAATACCCCCGCATCCGAACGCAACGGCTATATTCCGAGTTCGGAACCTCCGAGAAAAATCTCGGAACTTCCGACTTTTGAAAACTCGCTGATCGTAGCCCGTACGGTCGGAACCTCCGAGAAAATCTTCGGAACCTCCGAACGGCAAGAATCGGCGAGGCAAAGCAAATTGTGCAGGTTACTTCCCTTGGGGTGAGGATTAAGGTTTTGGAAAGATGGATTATGAGCACTTGAAACCACCCTAACTCACCATTAGTATCCCTCTTGATAGTACGGATTGTCCTATACTCAAATTCAAAAGATAAAATAAATAAACTCCTCCAAGTAGCATAGGCATCCTTTTTGTAACAAGTTGAGGGGTCTCCAATTAATCTTTTGCACCTGTGATAATAACTCTATGCTGCACAACAAACTCAAAGGCTCATTAGTTCTTTAATTGTGTGGTCAACATCACCAAAACCCTCATAGGGCTTGATTGCACTTACAATCTCCCCCTTTTTGGTAAATGTTGACAACCCAATTAAAGTTTACAATTTAATTTGAAAGATTGAGCTTTTGATGATTTGAGTACAAGTCTCCCCTCAATGTATGCATGTACCTTTTGAATAGGGAAAAATGTCATAACCGACAATTAAGTTGCATACATTGTGAGTAAAAGTGTCAAGAAAGTTGTACTCAAGCCATCGAGGGGTGCAAAAGAAGTGTAGCAGATAATACGTGATGCATATGCCATGTGAAAACACTCAGATAGTTATCTGTTAGCAAAGTTCGGAACCTCCGAGAAAGTTTCCGAACCTCCGGGAATTGGAGCCTCCGGAAAAATTCTCAGAACCTCCGAGGTCTGCAACAGACACTCCAACAAACAACAACAACACACAGGCAAAGCAACAGATATGACCAGAAAATAGCAGCTAGATAAAGATAACAGCATTCAACACATCTAGCCCTATTACATCCATCACAAGGTTTTAAAGTTTTGCAAATCCCATTCATGACCATGACCAGACCTTGCTTGCCAACAGAGGCAAGCTAAAAGCTTTACAGCAGTTCACAAATTAACCAACAGGAGTTTATGAGAGAATAGTTAGCACTCTCATCTCACCAAAAGAGCAAAAGAATTTTGGTTAACGAGGCCACCGAAGGAGCTCTAAGTCTTCAAATGCTTCTCAATCTTCATCTCTCCCCCTTTGTCACGAGTTTAACAAAATGGAAAGAAAAGAAGAGAGGAAGTGAGAACGAGTAACCTAGGGAAATCACTCCTCATCACCGAAGTCGAGTCCTCCTCTTCTCGCTTCAGGGGACGATCTTCGTCGAGCCAAGGTCGAACCAGATGAGGACAGGTCTATGGGTCTTCTGACAGGCCTGCCAGCAGTGGCCTTCCTCCTGAGTCTAGCACCAGATGAGGACCCCATTGTCGTATGGACCTCCCCGGGCCCACTACATCGGTGGGTACCGGGACCGACTACTCGGTGGGCCCCCGGGACTACCGGCTTGCGCTACACGGCACCGAAGGCGTGGAGCACAAGGACAAGAAAGGAGTAGTACTCGGATAGGACTCGTACACGTTCCGCACCGTATAGAGGTCTCCTAGATGTACTCGGCTAGTACTCCTTCCCTACTCCGACTTGTAACCCCGCCTCCCGGACTATATAAGGCGAGGGCGGGGACCGATCTCTCGGCATCCAATCTCAATCCCCTACAACCCACGGCGCACTATTGCACCATCTTGTAATCGTGCCCTATCAATCCGAGCTACGCGGCATACGAGACGTAGGGTATTACGCACCTCGCGGCCCGAACTCGTCTAAATTGTGTGCCACGTGTCTCTTCCTTCGAGTTACCGATCTCGGCGAGTCACATTCATCTACTTCGGGTACTCCCCGTAGTAGGTTGCCGGTCTAAAACACCGACAGCTGGCGCGCCAGGTAGGGGGTCTCGCTCGAGATCACATGGCGAACTCGACGGCTTCCGTCCACATCAAGCCAACTGTCGCCTTCAACCGCGGCGACACCTTCGTTTTCGGCGCCGGGTGCCGCACTGCTGATGGCGCGGGCTCCTTCCAGCGCCGCCTGACCATGCAGCCCAACCCAAGGACAGGCCTTGTGACGCTTCCCGAAGCCGTCACAGGCGAACTCGCCGGCAAGTTCGGCGAAATCTCGCTCTTCAACCAGCACGCTGACTTCGAGCTCGAGTCCGCCTCTAACTCGAACTCGACGTCGCCATGGGCCATCGCTTGCGAGCCGGCTGCTCGGCCATCGCGGAGCGGCCCCTTCACCACGCCGCCGCCCGCGCGTGGCCCCCGCGTCCTCGGCGGGGCCCGCACGGGGGCTCCTACTCCACGACGGGCCGGCAAGGAGCCCGTAACCGAGTACAACTCGGACTCCGACGCCGTCCCCGATCACGTCTCGGGCTCCAACCCCCTCTCCGAGTTCTACTCGAACCCGGACTACGAGTTCGACCTCGGGTCGGACCCCGAGGAGCCCGAGTCCGAAGACGACTCCACTGAGCTTCCTTTGTCAGGGCCAGCCTCTGGGCTGGTTATAAGATCAACACCAGCCGACAGATACGTCTCCGGCCGGACCGCAAGCCCGCCGACCCGGCAAAGGGAGACTCACGCTACGTCGCCTACATCGACTCACTACCGTTCCGGAGGGAACACCACCGGCCCCGGGCCGACTCCAATACACCCACCGAGGTGGCACCTTCGAGTCCCGGCCTTGGCACCCCCGACCGCCAAGTCTTCATGGTCGCCGGCGACACCCCCGGAACCTCGTGCACGGCCGCGGACAAGTACACCGGAGGACATCTCCGCGTACGAGCCGTCCGCCGATGCCCCCGCAGGCGAGACCGACGCCAACAAGGGGACGCCCGACGCGAGCGTAACAGAAGCGCAACGAACGGCGCCGCGGCTCGAGACAACCTTCCCATCCGCAACCTTGCGGAGGCTCTCGAGGCGGTCGAGAGCAGAGTCCACACCACTCCCCGAGCAATGCCTCATGTCGATCACAACGATCGCACGCTGTGCTCGGGGCATACGCGCTGGAGAGGTCATCGCCAAGCTCGCTGAAGAAGCTTACTTCATGCGGGTCGACAACAGAGTCAGCCAGCCTCCCCCAGCTAAGCCGCGCGACAACGAAGCTACTAGTCGCAGCGCCGGCGCTGGCCCCAACCGTACTCGAGGCGACATCCCGGCCGACCCAAACCGTCGCCGCTCTCATGCCGGCGGACCTTCGCAGGACCAAGGCAACCGAGAGGTTGTCCCCCACCGCGCTCCGGCCGGTGGTGGCGGCAACGATCGACGGTGGCGGCGGCGGCGGCGGCGGCTCATCACGGAGCCAACGGGAGGTGGGAGGCGGTGGCGATCGCGGCGGCCAGGGCCACGCGGGCAGCCCGCCTCGGCGCCTCGCACGGCGAGGTACGACGCCGCGAGGAAGATCGAGGAGACGCGGCGGAAGAAGTCGACGCGAGGGCGACGGCTTCCCTGCCTTCTCACCACGGCTTCCGCAACCTACTCCTCCCCGACAAGTTCAAGCCTTTGGGGATCACCAAGTACGGCCGACGGATCTATCCGATGGCTCCGATGCTACGCTCTCTCCATCGAAGCAGTGGCGGCAACGGCGACACCAAATGCCTCTACTTCCCCGCACGCACCGGACCAGGCACCACTCACATGGCTCGAGTCGCTCGACAAGCACTCGATTGACAAGTGGGACCAGCTGAAGGAGCAGTTTACAAGCAACTTCGCGGGCGCCATGGAGCGTTCGGAATTTTCATGGACCTCGCCATGATCAAGCGGGGAACAAGGCGAGACCCTCCGCAAGTACATGCGCCGGCACCGACAAGCGCGCTACCGTCGTCAACGTCATAGACAAAGAGGTCATCGACCTCTTCCGGGACGGCCTCTACCATCGCCGCACCTTCGAGGACTTCGGTCGTCGCCGCCCCAGTCATTCCCCACCTCAAGGACATGATCACGTCACGGGCGGACGAAGAGGACAAGGTAATGCCAAGTACGACGCCGTCCAGCGGCAAGACCAAGCGAGAACCGGGGCGGCGGCAGCGGCAGCAATGCAAACCAAGGCGGCCGCGGCAACAACAACAACAACAACAACAACAACGACAACTTCTCGGGTCCCAACCGCAAGCGCAAGCCGAACAGCACCGTCGCGGCTATCCGGCGCCTGCCGAAGGGGAACTCGAAGAAGAACTCTGGCGGGTTCAAGGACCTGGCTGAAGGAGAAGTGCCGTGGCATCCGAACGGCAATCACACTACCGAGCAGTGCTACCGGCTCGGGCACGCACTCAAGGACACGCCGGAGCCACCGCACCCTCACGATCGGAAGGGCAAGAAGAAGGACGGCGACAACGACGACTTCCGGGGAACCCGAGAAGGCCGGGTCAACGTCCTCTTCGGCGGACGCCGGCGGGCGGGGACGAAGGCTACCCCGTCGCGAAGTGATGTCCATCGAGCCGGCGGTCATGACCCCTCTCAGGTGGTCGGAAGTACCCATCACCTTCTCCCGCGCGGACCGGTGGACTAGCTTCTCAGAGGCAGGGACGGTTCCCTCTTGTCCTGAAACCAACGATTGGCGGGTTCCAAGCTCAACAAGGTGCTCCATCGACGGTGGAAGCGGGCTCAACGTCCTTTTCACCCAAGACCTTGAAAGAAGATGAACCTCGACGTCACCCCCATGCTCAACAAGAGCAGCATGCCCTTCTATGGCATCGTCCCAGGCAACGCGGCTATCCCACTAGGCTCGGTGGTGCGCGGTTGTCGGGGCGTCTCGGGATAACTACCGCACCGAGTACATCAAGTTCGAGATTGCGGATTTCGAGACTTCCTACCACGCCATCCTCGGCAGACCGGCCATCGCCAAGTTCATGGCGGTGCCCCACTACACCTACTTGGTACTCAAGATGCTAAGTCCGGTGGTGTACTCTCCCTCGAGGACTTGAGAAGATCTCCCACGACGCGATACGAGAGGCCGTGGTGATCGCTTCAACAAACCAAGTTCCCACCCCAATGATGGAGGTCTACGCTGCGTCAAGAAGCTCGCTACGAGCGAACTCGACATCCCGAGAGAAGTACGACGGCGCCAACAAGCCTCGGCCACCGAGGAGGTACTCGTCCGTCGGTCGACCTCGGAACGGGCGACCCCGGCCAAGGCCACCACCATCGGGGCTGGCCTCGACCCCAAATGGAAGACGCGCTCATCAGCTTCCTTCGGGCTAGCAGCGACATCTTCGCGTGGAAGCGACGGACATGCGGGAGTGCCCGGGGAGCTGATCGAGCCTTGCCTCAACATCAACCCAAAGGCCACCCCTAGCGACAACACCTCCGACGCTTTGCCGACGACAAACGCGGGACGCCATCGAGAAGGAGCTCGCCAAGCTACTCGGCGCGGGCTTCATCGAGAGAAGTCTTCCATCACGAGTGGCTCGCCAACCCCGTCCTCGTCGCGAAGAACTCAAACGAGTGGAGGATGTGCGTCGACTACAGAGCCTCAACAAGCACTGCCCCAAGGACCCTTCGGGTTGCGCGGATTGATCCGTCATCGACTCTACGAGCGGGCGCGACTGCTCTGCTTCCTCGGTTGCTACTCGGGTATCACCGAGATCGCAATCAAGGAGGAAGACGGAGAAGACCGCGTTCATCACCCCGTTTGACGCGTCTTTGCTACACGACCATGTCATTCGGGTTGAAGAACGCGGCGCTACTTATCAACGGGCCATCCGGGCACAGCTTCCAGCGGCAACTCAACAAGAACGTCGAGGCCTACGTGGATGACGTGGTCGTCAAAACCGGGGGACTCCGGTACCCTCATCGACGACCTTGAAGAGACCTTCGCATCGGCGCGCGCGAGTACCGGCTGGAAGCTCAACCCGGACAAGTGCGTCTTGGGCGTCCTTCGGAGCAAGCTGCTTGGCTTCATCATCGGCCCGGCGCGGCATTGAAGCCAACCCGAGAAGATCTCATGCATCACACCCGACGCAGAAAGCTCCCACGAGCATCAGGACGTTCGAGAAGGCCGGCGGGGTGCATGGCGGCGTTGAGCAGTTAATCTCGAGGCTAGGAGAACGGGGTCTCCCCCTTCTTCAAACTTCTCAAGCATCACGAGAAGTTCGCGTGGACTCCGAGAGGCGGATCAAGCCCTTGCCCGGCTCAAGGCTTCTGTCAAAACCGCCGATCCTCACGGCTCCCTTCAAGGGCGAGCGGCCTCTTGCTCTACCTAGCTGCGACTACTCACGTGGTCGATCTTGCCATCGTCGTCGAGCGGCGGGGAAGACGGCCACGCCTACCCGATCCGGCCACCCGGTCTACTTCGTCGAGCGAGTTCTATCGAGTCCAAGGCTCGCTACCGGCCGTGCGAAGCTTCGCGTCGCTCTACTCATCACCTCGCGGAAGCTACGACACTACTTCCGGGGGTACTCGGTTTCCGTCGTCACCCAGGCTACCCGCTCGGCGACATCACCGAGGAACCCGGACGCCACGGAAGAATCTCCAAGTGGGGCTGTCGAGCTCGGCGCCCTCACCATCGACTTCAAGCCACGCACGCCATCAAGTCGCGGGCACTAGTCGACTTCATGGCGAGTGGCGGGAGAACCCGACTACCTACTCCCATAGTGCGACCGAGCATTGGGTGATGTACTTCGACCGGCTCACTCAACCTCGGGGGCGCGAGGGCGCGGGGGTACTGCGATCTCTCCAACGGCGAACAACTCAAGTACGTCCGCGGATCTTATGGAAGGTCTCGAACAATGAAGCCGAGTACGAAGCCCTCCTGCACGGGCTCCGCCTCGCGGCTTCACTTGGCATCAAGCGGCTACTAGTCTACGACGACTCCCGCGGTGGTCATCGAAAACGGGTCAACAAGTCCTGGGACGCAACAAGGAGAACATGGACGCCTACGCAAAGTCGCAAGCTCGAGAACAAGTTCTACGGTCTCGAGTTCCATCACATCGTCCGCGACAACAACGTTGCGATGGACGTCCTCTCGAAGCTTGGATCCACCCGCGCCCAAGTACCCCGCGGGGGTCTTAGATCCCGAGCTTCACGCGCCATCCATCCGGAGGCGGCGCCACCCAGGCCACGCGGACCATCCACGGTAGGCGGGAGGTCATGATGATCGACGTGAATCCCCGGAGGCAGCCTTCATCGACTACCTCGAGCGAGCGAGAGGTCCCCTCGGCAAGAACGCGCGGCCGAGCAACTCGTCCGCCGCGCCAAGTCCTACGTCCTCGTCGGAGACAAGCTATACAAGCGGGGCGCATCTTGCAGGTACTCATGAAGTGCGTCCCTCGTGAAGAAGGCAAGGACATCTTGGAGGAGATTCACAAGGGCGTCTGCGGCAACCACGCGTCTTCACGTACGGCCCGGTCGGCAAGGCCTTAGGGCGAGCTTTCTGCGGCCCACAGCCTGCGAAGCGTGCCGAGAAGAACTCGTCGAAGGTGCCAAGGATGTCAATTCTTCGCCAAGCGACAACACGTCCCGGCCTACAAGCTAGTCACCATACCGCCGACACGACGCACACTGTGGGGGCTCGACATGATTGGGCCCGCGCCAAGTTGCGCCGGGAGGATTCCAGCAGTGCGGTGGCCATCGACAGTTCACCAAGTGGATCGAGTCCAAGCCGGTCACATGTCCCAAGGTCGACGAGGTACTCGACTTCTGGATGAACTCGTACACGCTATGGGCTACCCCACCGCATCATCACGGACACGGGGTCCAATTTCAACAACCACCGATTGGGAGTGCGCCGGGCGGCGATCGACGTCGAGATACGTCTCGGTCGCCCACGCACGGGCCGCGGACAAGTCGAGCGCGCCGATGGGATGGTGCTCGACGCCCTCAAGAAGCGGCTACATGACGCTGCCAATTCCAAAGGGGGCAAGTGGATCAAGGAACTACCCCAATGCACTGCGGGGGCACGGACTCAACCATCCAAGCCAACGGGGCAATCCCCCTACTTCTTGGTCTACGGCTGCGAAGCCATCCTCCCCTTGCCGACGTCATATGGAACTCGCCGGCGGTGGAGCACTACGACGAAGGCGTCTCGGAAGACGACGGACGAGTTGATATCGGCAGGTCTCGAAGAAGCTCGGCGCCGCCCTCGTCCAATCGGCAAGATACCAGAGGGTATCCGACGCTACCACGATCGCAACGTCAAGGAACGCTCCTTCAACGTTGGAGATCTTGTCCTCCGCCGTATCCGAGAACACGGAAGGACTCCACAAGCTCAGCTCTCCATGGGAAGGCCCCTTCACCGTGGCTAAGGTGACCGGGCCGGGCTCCTACCGCCTCCAAACACTTGAAGGCGAAGGGGTCAACAACTCGTGGAACGTCGACCAACTTTGTCGATTCTACGCCTAGTCTCACGACTACTCGGGGTTCTAGTCTACACGACTACATCAACGCCCCTTGCCGCAAGCGACCTCCCGGGTCCACGGCTCCAAGTCTCGGACTATTCTCCTCCGAGTCCCGGCCGTGCGGCTACCTATGGACCACGGGGCTGCGACGAGCGTCAAGGACTCTAGCAGCGGTCTATCAAGAGACCACACTCCAAGATCCAGCCCCACGGCTACCTACGGATCTGCGGTCCAGCCTACACGGCTACTTACGGATCACCAGCTGCAAGCGGCTACCCGCTCCAGCTCCACTTAGCTGTAAGCGGCCTCCGGGTCCAGGCGACTACTTGTAACTACGGCCCTGGCCATCCAGGTGTACTTCTTCAGTAATAAAGTTTGATCGTTCATCAACTTCTTTACTGTCTACTCCCTACGACGGGACTACTAAAGCCGAGTACTACTACTCGCACCTACTCCACGATGGGCGCTCCGCACTCTGAGATCGCGGTTACGAGTACTCATTAATGGAACAACTTCATTTCATTGATACATGAATAAGTTCATTACAAGTGGTTTTTGTACAACTGTGGCTACTAAGCTACCTATGCGGGGGCTACGGAGGTTCAGCTTCTCGGCTACCTGCTCCGCGATGGGAGCCATCTGCTCCCGGCGGCTGCGCGTCTTGCTCATCCGAGCGGTTGGCGGCTACCCGCCGGCGACCACCTCCACTAGAGCCTTCGGGGAAGTACGACTTCATGAAGGCTAGCACACTGCTTCGGGATCGACTTGGCCATGTGCTTGACATAGGCGGCCAGCCGGCTTGGCGCTTCACGAAGTCGATCCGCCGGAGAGGGGCTATCTTGGGGCCGCCGGGTGCGGCACCGGCGGCCTCGCGATCGGAAGAGCGACCTCTTCAAGGTCCTTCGGCCCGGGCCGGAGCGCCTCGCAATCTTCGTTCAACACGCAAAGATTTGTAGAGTTGACGAGATCTCTGTCGGAGGCAATCCGCAACTCCATATGCTTCTCGCACTCGACGGCAAGCTCCTTGTAGTCGAGCTCAAAGTACCCTGGCGGGCTTCTTGCTCCGGTAGAAGAGGTTCTTCATGCGACCTCCGAGGCTTTCGGTGCTCACACGGCCTTCGAGTTACGCAACATACCACAACAACGGGTCGGAGGCTTTGACGACTTCCAACAAGTACACGACAAGTCAAAGGACATACCCTTATTCTTGTTGCGGAGGCCTTTGTTTTTCCGCACCAAGTCGTCGCCCTTCGCTGCGGCTCCATCACATCGTTGTGATACTTGGCGAAGGCGGCGTCGAGCTTCGGCGCATCGCGGCCGCGTGCTTCCGCGACTTCACGAGCTGCTCCTCCGGGGCCTCGGCTCGGAGCACGGTGTCGCCGTAGCCTTGCGGCATGTTCGACTTCTCGCGGGATCGCTCGCGACGTCTCCCGCACAAGACAAGCTCAAGTCAACGAGTACTCAACGCAAAGGATTGACTACTCGTGAAGCTTCGGCTACGTACCTTCATCCCGCGCTCGGCCACGCCGGATCGCCTCCCGGATGCCGGGCTACGGTTGCGCTCGACGAGATCGTCGGCCGGCGGCTCAATCCCGCCACGGCTACTCGACGTAGCCTCGCGTCATCGGCGCCGAGCGGATAGGCTCGCGTCTTGGATTTCGGGGGGATCGGATCGCCACCTCCAGGGCAACCCCTGGCGACGTGGTAGCCGCCTCCCCCTCGGCGGACTTCTCGGCGACTTCCCCCACGGGCCCGGGGGCTCCTTCTGCGGCCTCCGGGGCCTCTGGTGTCAACTCCTGCATGGGTACCCCTGCAGGGATGTCACCTCCTTCAGCGCCTGTCAACAAGGAACACGCGCATCAGTGCCTACAACTACTCGTCCTGGAGTTCTACAGCTTCAAGAGGGGTACTTACCTTCAACTATGGCCGCCTGCGGCGGCGGGCGCTTCGGCGGCCGGGGGCTCCGTCGCGGCTTGGGCCTCGGGCGCGGGCTCTTCGATGGGTGGCATGGCCTCTCCTGCCTCCGCCGTAGCGGGCTCTTCCCCGTCCCAACTCGGATCCGTGGATTTTACGCACAAGTGTTCACGAAGTTTGTCGGGCAATCATCGACTGCGCAACGAGTACTACTCGGCAAGGTGGGATACTTACAAGGTCGACCGGACGATAGTCACGGCCGGAGCACCGAGGATGCGGCGATGTCAGCCGGCCCACCCTCGGTGAGCGTCTCTTCTTCCGTCTCCTCGGCCACTGCCTCCTCCACGGTGGCAGCGGCCGGCGCAGACGTCTTCTGCGTCCCTGCGGCTTCCATCTCTCCAACGGCGGCGGCCGCGGGTACTCTGCTCTCCACTGGAGCAGGGGGCTGGCGCTCCAGCTGCGCCAGAAGATCTTCGACAGTGGGGGCTGGACTTCGGCTTCCAGCCGGTTCCCCCACCGGGTCCCACGCGCCTTCGTCGCCCTCTTCGACGGGCTCCGTTGGCGGCACCTCCTGCACACAACAGACGACTACTCGTCAGCGACGTACTCGCCTGCGGGTACTCGATTACTCTGTTCAAGAACACTCACCTCCGGAGGCGTGGTCTCTGAGACCTTCATCTTCTTCGCTACCCGCTTCTTGGTGGGGTTGCGCGGCTTCCGCGGCGGCGCGGCAAGGCTAGCCTCCGAGGCTAGGCGGAGGGTCTTGGATGAGTGGCACGTGAGGCAAGCCGGACGGCTAAACCTCGACCGCGCGGGGAAGCGGTCTGCGAGCGTCTCCTCGTCTTCTTCGTCATCGGAGGTATCCTCCACGACGACGGTGTCGTCGCCTTCACCGACTTCGCGGCGCTCCTTCACCTTCCCCCTCCGCGGGATCTCGATCCCGCTCGGTGGCGGCGCGGCTCGGAGACAAACCGCTTCACATCATCCGCGCGAAGACACAAGGCGTCGGCAACTGCGCTACAAGTGCTCACTACTCGACGAGGGGGGTACGGCTACTCACCTCGTTGGGCGGGCGCGCGGCGGAATATTCCTCGACGGGGCACGCCGTGTACTCGGCATGTCCTTGAAGATGCGCAACAACCTCTCGATGATGTCGTTGTCGTCCAACTCGCCCCGGCATCCGCGACGTGTCGTCGTCGCCGGTGTACTCGAAGCCCAGCGTATCCCTCGCCATCAGCGGCTGGATCCGGCGCTTCATGAAGCCGAAGGCCACGTGTTCGGCCCTCAGTCCGGCTTCTCTGAGCACCCGGATGCGTGCTAGCGGCTCGGGAGGCCGGATCCCCTCTGCATGGTGGGCTCCGTGTTCCACCACTCCCGATGCGGGGCCGCCGTCCGCTCGGCTTCGGCGGCGCACGGGTGGTGGTTGGTGATGTAGAACCACCGCGTCTTCCGGTCCGTGTTGGAGTCCACGAGCTTGTACGCCAGTGCGGTCCGCGGCGTCCTCCCTCGGTGGATCCCGGCCCCTCCGACTACTGCGGGGTTGGAGGCACGCGGGGGCCGCGCGACGCGGAAGAACTTCGGAAGAAGAGCACCCAGGTGCGGCTTGATCCCAAGGAAGGCCTCGCGGGAAGTGGACGAAGACCGACGTGTGGAAGATGCCGTTGGGGTTCAAGTTGAGGTACTCGATGCCGTAGTACCCCCGGCGGCCCCTTGAAGAAGTCGCTTGGCCGGCGCCGCAAGCCCGCGCTCGACGAAGCGCGAGAACATCGGGATCTCGTCCTCCGCCTTTTCCATCGGATACGGATCTCCGGCGGCGGATCTCCACATGTCGACTTCTTTCTCCCCGATGAACCCGTTGTTCAACGGGGTCGGCGGAGTCCTCTCGTCTTGACCTTCGACTTTTTCCACTCGCGGCTCGGATCGGCGCGCGGTGGAGACATGGGCGGCGCCGCATCCGTGGCGGCCGCGGCGGCCTCTGCACGGCTCCTCTTCTTCCCGCCGGCCTTGGACGTCTTCGACGGCGACGGTTTCATTCTCCAAGTACAAGGAGTCTTCACTCGCATCCGCTCGGGGGCTACCCTAAACCCTTCGGGTGGCGATGCGCTCGGATCTACTACGGCGGCAACGGGCGGCGGGTGGATCTACTTCAAGATTCAAACGGAAATGAGTGCGGCTCACTTGGG
Source organism: Cenchrus americanus (assembly GCA_947561735.1). NCBI lineage: Eukaryota > Viridiplantae > Streptophyta > Magnoliopsida > Poales > Poaceae > Cenchrus > Cenchrus americanus. The sequence continues at coordinate 69,959,283 of OX387242.1, forward strand.
TGAAAAACCCTAAGGGTTTCGGCTTCTATTTATAAGCCAAATCACCTCCGCAACGGGCGGTTGGATAAGCCCACGCGCGGGCGACTCGGTGTCCGCGCGTGACTCTTCGCATTCTACTAGTCGACGCGCCTCACCTCGGGGGCTCGGCTACTTTTACTCGACTACCGGGACACGGCTAGTCTCAAGAGCATCTCGGGACACATTCTCCAAGAAGACCCTTCAATTCGAGAGGAAGTACTCGACTCAAGGCTCGCGGGCTCCGTGCCACGTGTCCTTCGGTTTTTTTCTCTCCGGATTTTTCGGGATTTTCTTGCCAAGACTTGAGATGGATCCTCGGCCCGCAGCCCGCGGCTCGAGGCTCGGGGGCTACTCCATGTGGATTGCGGTTCGCAAATCGCATCTCCACGACGGCTTCGGCTTCAAGACAAGACGAGGCATTTCTTGAAGACCTTCGAAGGCGATTTCAAGGATGCTTGGGACTACTCGAGAGGACTTCAAGATTGCTCAAACTTCGGTGGAGTACATTCCGGCCTCGGGATGCTTCGACTACTCTTGAGGACTTTTGACTTGTAGCACTCGGGGACGCTTGAGGACTACTCGTTAAGGCGCGTCAAGATTACCGGAAGCTATCCTTCTCGACTACAAAGTACTCGGGGGCTTGTCGTATGGACCTCCCCGGGCCCACTACATCGGTGGGTACCGGGACCGACTACTCGGTGGGCCCACGGGACTACCGGCTTGCGCTACACGGCACCTGAAGGCGTGGAGCACAAGGACAGCAAAGGAGTAGTACTCGGATAGGACTCTGTACACGTTCCGCACTGTATAGAGGTCTCCTAGACGTACTCGGCTAGTACTCCTTCCCTACTCCGACTTGTAACCCTGCCTCCCGGACTATATAAGGCGAGGCAGGGACCGATCTCTGGCATCCAATCTCAATCCCCTACAACCCACGGCGCACTATTGCACCATCTTGTAATCGTGCCCTATCAATCCAGAGCTACGCAGCATACAGGACGTAGGGTATTACGCACCTCGCGGCCCGAACCTGTCTAAATTGTGTGCCACGTGTCTCTTCCTTCGAGTTACCGATCTCGGCGAGTCACATTCATCTACTTCGGGTACTCCCCGTAGTAGGTTGCCGGTCTAAAACACCGACACCCATTGCCTTCTTGCCGGCATCCTCTTTCCTCGGCCGGCCATTTTAGCACCAAGTGGCTCTTCATCTTCTTCATGCGGCAAAGTGGGCGGCGGGGGTATCCTCGGCCATGGGACTAGCGAGGCTCCTTCTCACCCTCATCCTCACTCGGTAGTGTACTGCGGAAAGTCGGGGAAGAGAGGAGGAGGATGGTGCATGGCATCGAAGGACGGCCCCGGTGCTTTAACAATCTATTCATATCTTCCCCGAGCTCAAAAGGCGATGGGAAGTCCATCGCGATACCTCCCGGTGTCCCTAACCATCCCTCTCGGCTTATGTAGACCGGCGGGCATGGAAGCCTTGCCGGGTCCTTCTTCTCCTCTTTTGGACCGGATCCGGATGGCTTGGTGCGGCCTTCTTAAGGATGTGCTCCTCCACAATGTGTTGCTTCTTCGATGCCGCCCCTTGCTTTACTTGGTAGGATGCATGCTCAACATCTTTCTTGTAGGCCGACCCCGAAACCATTTCTATCATGTACATAAGGTAAGGAGCATAAGGCGAGTTGCACTTCCCACTCTCTGTCACTTCTACCAAGTTGTACCGGATGAATGCGCTCACGAGAGAATGGCCTAGCTCCGTGGCGTGACCTAGCCGTAGGTTTGGTGCAAACCTCCTAAGGCTGGTTGAGTCACTTGCCCCCCTTTTGGATATATGGTTTCCCTGAACATATTGTTGAGCACATAATACACTGATTTCAGAGCCGTGGTAGAGCCATCGACCAACTCCTCATACTCATAAGTTGCGGCAATTTTATTGGGGTTCATATGGGCTTGAACATATTGTTGAGCACATAATACACTGATTTCAGAGCTGTGGTAGAGTCATCAGCCAACTCCTCATACTCATAAGTTGCAGCAATTTTATTGGGGTTCATATGGGCCTCAAAATGAATAATGTCAGCCTCCTCGTCCTCCTTGCTGAACCCAAACAGCCTAGCAAAAGTGAGAAAATCTATCTTGTAATGTACCCCTTCTGTCATCTAGTGGATGGTCTCCTTGTTGTCTTCATGGAAGAAGGTAGCATGAAAGCGAGCTAGAACCTCTATGTTCCAATCATATTTGAAGCTCATGATGTCCCTCATCTTATACTTGTCCACCAAATCAAGCACCTCCTCCTTGATCGGTTCCTCTCGCCTCCGGATGGGTGAAGTCTATCCACTTCATCTTGATCGGCTTCATCTTGGTGTTAAGGGCAGGTTTCATAGAACTTGAAGTGGAAGACGGACCAAAATCTATAATCTATAGCTGCCATCTTGGGGTTCACATAGGGATTTTCCTCTCGGCTTTCTTGACCAAGAATCCCGCTCCATCATAGTTAGTGTGCTCAATATACACAGAGTTGTCATACTTGGTTGGAGGATGCCTTTTGAGCGACCCCTTGTGGTACTTGAGATAGGTTGAGTCTATCTCTCCTAGGGGCATGTCATCTTCTAGCTCTATAGGGATGGTCTTGCCTTCGGTCCCTCCATTATCATCCACATGAGCAAGAGACCCGAACCCTCCGCACCCGACAAGCGCCACCTTTGCCCCTCCTAGGGGTGGCCTTTCCTCTGCCGCCACCGTTTCTTTCGTTGCTCTTCTTGCTAATTTGAAAGCCCTCTCACCAGTGGTGTCTCAAAAGGTGGCCTCTGCCTCTTGGTGTAAGTCTTGTCCACGGAGTGCCGGACATCTTGATTGGAATCAAGGAGAAGGAAGACGAAGATCTTCAAAGTTTGTACACGCCGGGGAATTGACAGGAAAGGATGCGGATTGAAGCCTTCTTCTTCTTCTCCGTACGGGATCCGAGCGAACCCTTCCTTGATGCTCCCCAGCGGCGACCCACGAACGAGGAATGCGGCACGGCTTCGCACGGGTAGCTCGCAAGAGATGTGGTCACCGGCAGCGAGGGAAGCGGCAGCGGTGAGGCGGTGGAGAAGGATGGTGTGTTGCAGTTTCACGTCGGGAGAGAGGGGGGGAAGCGGTGAAAGTGGATCTGAGAGGTTGACCGCGGTGAAAGGGAAAGGATGGTTTACCCTAGGTAAAAAGAATATTCTTCGAAGATGCTTTATTCCCTTTAACTCCCCCTTCGGTTGAGACCGAGCGCTAAGTCTATAAAGATTGGAGCTTCCGAAGATTTTCTCGGAACTTCGAGGCCGGAGCCTCCAAAGATTTTCTCGGAGCTTCGAAGTTTAAATTCCGGAGACGACTAACTTCTACTCCTTTTGAGATTTTGAACTTACTATCAACTCGAGATTCTTAGGTCATGGTACCCTTGACTCAAGTGGCTAGAAAACAAGTCATTCACACACACAACTATAGCCCCTTGAGACAAGTTAGGGATAAGAACATAGATTTTGAAAAACCTTTAAGATAGAGTTTTCACACACATTTTTCAAACAAAATTTTCAGAGGAAACTAACAGATTGAAGCAAACAATTATGGCATGCTAGAGATCAAACCACGCAATGAGAATCAAGAATATTTAGTTCATTCCTTAAACTACAAAACCTTGACTCATCGAGAGGTTTAGTGAAGATATCGGCTAGTTGCTTGTCGGTGCTCACATGACTTAAAACGATATCTCCTTTGGCTTCGTGGTCTCTCAAGAAGTGATGACGGATGTCTATATGTTTTGTGCGAGAATGGCTTACGGGGTTGTTTGCAAGCTTTATGGCACTTTCATTATCACACAAAAGTGGGATATGGGTAAAGTGACATCCGTAATATTTTAAGGTTTGCTTCATCCAAAGTAGTTGAGCACAACATGCGCCGGCCGCAACATACTCGGCCTCGGCGGTGGAAAGGGCTACCGAGTTTTGCTTTTTAGAACTCCAAGACACTAGAGACCTACCAAGGAATTGGCAAGTCCCCGATGTGCTCTTTCTATCTACTTTACAACCGGCATAATCGGAATCCGAATAGCCAAGTAGATTGAAAGTGGAGCCCTTAGGATACCACAAGCCAAGGTTAGGGGTATGCACTAGATATCTCAAGATTCTCTTTACGGCCATGAGATGGCACTCTTTCGGGTTGGCTTGAAATCTAGCACACATGCACACACTAAGCATAATATCCGGCCTAGATGCACATAAGTAAAGAAGAGAGCCTATCATGGAGCGATATACCTTTTGATCCACGGATTTCCCTTCTTCATTGAGGTCCATGTGTCCATTGGTAGGCATTGGAGTCTTGATGGGCTTTGCCTTGTCCATGTCAAACTTCTTTAACATATCTCTTGTATACTTGGTTTGACATATGAACGTTCCTTCTTTAGCTTGTTTGATTTGAAATCCAAGAAAGAACTTGAGCTCACCCATCATGGACATTTCAAACCTCTTTGTCATCACCCTACTAAACTCTTCACAAAAAGTTTCATTAGTACTACCAAATATTATGTCATCGACATATATTTGGCACACAAAAATATGACCATCAACTTTTCTAGTAAAGAGAGTAGCATCGGCTTTGCCTATCTCAAAGCCTTGCTTAAGCAAGAAATCCTTAAGGCATTCATACCATGCTCTTGGTGCTTGCTTTAGCCCATAGAGCGCCTTATGGAGTTTGTAGACATGATTAGGACGCTTGGGATCTTCAAAACCCGGTGGTTGCTTTACATATACTTCTTCGGAGAGTGGTCCATTGAGAAATGCACTCTTGACATCCATTTGATAGAGCTTGAAGTCATGATGGGCAGCGAAAGCTATTAGAAACCGAATTGCTTCAAGTCTTGCTACCGGTGCATATGTTTCTCCAAAGTCTAGCCCTTCAACTTGGGTGTACCCTTGAGCAACCAATCTTGCTTTGTTCCTAGTCACAACACCAAACTCATCTTGCTTGTTCCGAAAGACCCATTTGGTGCCAATGATGTTTGTATTTGGTCTCTCCACCAACTCCCACACTTGGTTTCTTTCAAAGTTGTTCAACTCCTCTTGCATGGCCACCACCCAATCCGGATCTTCGAGAGCTTGCTCTACCTTGGTTGGTTCAAGAGAGGAAACAAACGAGTAAAATGCACAAAAATTCTTAAGACGAGATCGTGTTGTTACCCCTCTCCTTATGCTCCCAAGAATATTGTCAACGGGATGATCCCGTTGAATTACTTGATGTACACGGGGATGTGATGGTCCAAGAGGTTGGTGTAGAGGTTGATCTTCATCATCTTCATCAGCTTGGGGCTCAGATGTACTTGCTTGGACATCCCCTTGCTGATCAATCTGCTGGTTCAGGGTGTCTTCTGGTGTTGAACTTCCAGACCCCGGAACCTCCGAAGAATTTCTTGGAGGTTGGATTTCAGCGCCAGTTCCCGGAACCTCCGAGGAATTTCTCGGAACCTCCGAAGTCTGCACTGCTCCTGAACCAGTGGCTTCTGGCCCTTCGAGTGGTGTTGAAGCTTGTGCTTGGTTTTCATCTTCCTCTTGTGCCTCAACTAGTCTAACATCACCTATGGCCAATTGCTTGATTGCTTCACAAGATGGCTTCTCTTTACCTACAACATTCAAATCAACTTGCTCCACTTGAGAGCCATCAGATTCATCAAAGGTCAAATCTACCGTGACTTCAATCCTCCCGGTGGTTAGATTGAAGACTCGATAGACATGCTCATTTGGATCATAACCAAGAAGAAATCCTTCGTCAACCTTTGGTGCAAACTTAGAGGTTCGGGGCCTCTTGTTTAGAATGAAACATTTGCACCCAAACACTCTAAAGTAAGACACCTTAGGCTTTTTACCGGTAATAAGCTCATAGGAGGTCTTCTTGTGAAACTTGTGAAGATAGAGGCGGTTGATTGCATGGCAAGCCGTGTTGATAGCTTCGGCCCAAAAGATGTCTTGAGTCTTGTACTCATCCAACATGGTTCTTGCCATTTCGATAAGAGTTCTATTCTTCCTCTCAACCACCCCATTTTGTTGAGGGGTATAAGGAGCTGAAAATTCATGCTTGATGCCCTCTTCATCAAGAAATTTCGCAACATAGGTGTTCCGGAACTCCGAGCCATTATCACTTCTCACTTTCTTGATTGGTAGCCCGAATTCCCTTTGTGCTCTTCTAATGGTCTTCACCTTTCCTTGCACTTCACTCTTGTCAAACACAAAGAACACCCACGTGAAGCGAGAATAATCATCAACAATAACCAAGCCATATTTGTTACCACCAATACTTATGTAGGCCACCGGTCAAAATAGATCCATGTGGATGAGCTCCAATGGGCTTGAAGTAGTGAGGATGCTATTTGGTGGGTGAGGTGCTCCTACTTGCTTTCCGGCTTGGCATGCTTTGCAAATCCTATCTTTCTCAAAATGTACATTTGTTAGTCCAAGGATGTGTTCATCTTTCAAAGTTTGGCCAAGTTCCTCATGCCAACATGGGCTAGACGGCGATGCCAAAGCCAACCCATGCTAGATTTTGCCACTAGACAAGTCTTGGGAGAAACTTTACTTTTGTTGAGATCAACTAGGTAAAGTCTCCCCCTCAAGCGGCCCGTGAGGACAATAGAGGAATCCTCCTTTTTATGAATTATGATGGACACATCCTTATCCGTGAAGTGGCAATCAAAACCAATCTCACTAAGTTGTGAAACCGATAATAGATTGTAACCCAACGGATCAACATGAAGAACATTTGTAATTGAGTAATTTTGAGATATAGGAATATCACCTACACCGATGACTTCTCCTTTAGTATCCCCTCCATATGCAATGGTTTCCCTTGGTCCTTCCAAATGGAGATAGGATGAGAACATACTCTTTTCTCTGGTCATATGATGTGTACATCCGCTATCAAGCACCCAACTTGATCCACCGGAGGAGTATGCCTACAAAACAATTTAGTTCCTTCTTTTAGGTCCCCAATTTGACTTGGGGCCTTCCACGTTAGTAACCAAAACTTTTGGAACCCATAGTGATCTTTTCACATATATGTTGGACTCATTTCCAACATACGTGGCAACAACTTTACCAACATTGTTGCGTCTCAACACATAGCTAGGAGGTATGTCTCTAGATGCATGGGCTTTGCTTTTGTTGGGACTCAAGTTTCTTCTGGGCACCATTGGATGATTTTCAACCTGCATATAAGTGTTAGAGGCCTTGGAACCATGATGCTTCTGAGTTTTGCGCCTTTTCTTTGTCCTGTCTTTACAGTCCCCGGAACTTCCGAGAATTTTCTCGGAACCTCCGAGTTGGACTGTCTGAGCTGCTCGGGGCCTCCAGACTCGGAACCTCCGGCTTGGAGGTCGGAACCTCCGGGTCTGTGAGAACAGAAATCCGGAACTCTTGAATTCAAGGCATTCTTTTTCTTTGATGATTTTTCTTTCATTGGTCTTGCCACCTTCAATATATCCAAAGCCCGGATTCTTGCTCTTCTCTAACACTTTCCTCTTGGTGAATCTTGGCCTTTTGTTTTCTTCACCCATGCACCCTCCGGCTATGATTGAGTTCAACCTAGCAATTTCTTTCTTTAAAGCTTCCATGTTAGCAAGGTTAGTGGCATAAGATTCAATATCAATATGATAACATCTATCACGGCCCTTGCTAGTAGAAGCACTAGAGTTGCCTTTTACCTTCGAGGGATGTGAGGTGCTACTCCAAAGGAGGCTATATTGCTCCTCAAGCTCTTCATTCCTCAACTTGAGAGAATTACATTGAGCTTGAGTGACAAGAAGGTCCTCCTTGAGAGTAGCTATGACACTCTTTGCTTGGTTGATTTCCAAACGAAAAGCCTCAATCTCACTTCTATCGGAGATAATGGTGTCTTGGCTTTTCTCTAGCTCAACTATTAGCTTAGCCATAAAATCCCTAGATTGCTCATCCATTTTACGAACAAGTTGGTTAGCTTCTTCATCACTAGTATCATCACTAGAGTCCATTTCCGACTCATCACTAGGTTGAGGAAAGGGTTTTGGGGCAGTTTTTACCTTCTCACCCTTGGCCATGAGACAATGAATGGAAGTGCTCTCTTCATCATCGGTCAAATTGTTGAACAATCTTGAGGTGGAGGGAAGCTTCTTGATAGCCACGGTTGCAACTTTCTTCCCTTCCTCTTCACTAGAGCTTTCATCCCCGGAGTTCCATTCATGACCAATGTGGGCTTCACCACCATAGTGCCTTCTCTTGTAGTGTGGTTTTTGATCTTTCTTGTAGCTCCCTTTACCCTTGTCATTTCTGTTTTCTTTCTTCTCATTAGGACAATCAGCAATAAAGTGCTCGGTACTTCCACAATTGTAGCAAGTTCTCTTTTTCTTGTTGGGAAACTTCCTCTTGGCAAACTTGTACCCTTGCTTCTTCAACCCTCTCTTGTAGGTCTTCATGAACAAGGCCATGTCCCCAATCTCAACATGAGAACCTTCATCTTCATCTTCGCTTGAATCACTTGTGGAGCTCTCTACTTCCACCCTTTTGGACTTTGACTTGAGAGGCTTGGAAGAAGTGGTGTGCTTGGATGAGGAGGAGGGTTTGCTTGACTTGTGAGAGTGGAGAGCCACCTCTTTAACCTTCAAGTTGTTTAACTTAGCCTCCAACTCCCCAATCTTCTTTCTATGTTGAATTTCCTTGTCCATGAGCTCATGTGTGAGAATTCTTCCAAGAACATCATTTGGAGAGAGTTCCTCAAACCTTTTCTTCTCTCTAATCAAGGTGACTAGAGTAGGATTCCTTGGTGCAAAAGCTTCCAACATTACCTTCACAACAAAGTGGTCATCTAGCTCATCACCACCTAGACCTCTTATCTTTCCAACAATAACCATCAACCTATCAAACATCTCTTGTGGCCCCTCTCCATCAAAGATAGTAAATCTATTGAGCTCGGCCATCAATATGTTGATCTTGGATTTCTTGACCTTGTCAACACCCTCATGTGCAATGTGGAGAATGTCCCAAATCTCCTTGGCAATCTCAAGTCCACTAACACGGTTATACGCTTGGGCATTCAAGGCACTAAGGAGTATGCTTGTAGCTTGACCATTCCTTCTAATGTTGCGTCGGTCAATTGGAGTGAGGTTCCTAAAATCTTTGGGATCTTCAAAACCTACACACACAATATTCCACAATTCCAAGCTTAAGCCAATTAAATAAGCTTTCATCATATGCTTCCATTTAGCAAAGTTAGTCCCATCGAATTGGGGTAATTTGCCAACGGGAATAGTCACTTCATCCTTGGATTTGACATCCAAAGAATCATAGTTAAAGGATACGCTTTTGTAGTCGTTCTTTGCTTTAGACTTCGACTTTGGCTTGATTGTTCACTTGGGAATTCTTGTGCCGTAGTACTCATCATCATCATCTCCATTCTCACTAGATGAGGACGACGATGAGGATGACGAGGATGGTGATGGAGATGGTGAAGGTGTTCTCTTTCTTCTTTTCTTTTCTTCCTTCTTTCTCTTCTTCTTCTTTTTCCTGCTTGTTGTCTTCTTTCTTCTTTTCTTCTTCTTCTTCCTTTTTCTTGTTCTCTTTCTTGCTTTTCTTGCTTCCATCTTTTGAACTTTCCTTCACAGCCTTTTTAAGCTTTTCAAACTTCTCTTGAGCTGATGTATCTCCCACTTCCGAGGCATCACTTTCGGCCCTCGCTTGGTATGTCTTCAACTTGCTCTTCTTCGTGCTTGTCATCATCACTTGCCATATCCTCACACGGTTAGGTGTTTACGAGGATGACCCGCTCTGATACCAATTGAAAGGATCGAGGCAATGTGGCCTAGAGGGGGGGTGAATAGGCACCGCACACACGTAAATTAAACTTTTTCTGCGAAAACAATGTCAGACCTCGGAACCTCCGAGATTATTCTCGGAACCTCCGAACGAGGCGACCTCCGAGAATAAACTCGAACTTCCGACAAATTGTTAGAACAGAGCATTAATAACAAGAGCTACGAGAAACTTGATGGAAACCAGATCTACTAAATTCTAGGAGGTACTTAGGACCTAGCAAGAAGATTTCTAAGCAAAGTACAAGCTAGAAAGGCAAGACAAAGTAGATCGGGAGCAAACCCTAATAGATCTAGTCAAGCACAAGCATGAACAAGTAAGTAAATGAGAGCACGCAAGAGACAAAGATTTATCCCGTGGTTCGGCTCGCCACAAAGGCTTGCTTACGTCCACGTTGTTGAGGATGCCACAAAAGGCTCGGACCACAAAGGTCAACTCCTCTCTCACACCTATCACTTTGGGTAATAGGTGGAGGCTTTCCACTAGAATCACAAGGGGTAATACAAACACCTTGGAGCTTCCACAAATCGGTTTGGAGAGCTTCCAAGAACCTCTATCCGTCTAGGAGCAAAGCTCCAAGAGTAATAGATCCACCAAGCTTGCTAGGGTTCTTCCAAGTGCTCAAGTACCAAGGGAGAAAGGATTGGCTCACTAACTCACTTCAAGAATCCACTCTCAATCAATGCTAGGCAAGGATTTGGAAGAGAGTAGGTTAGGAGTGAATGCAAGGTGAGAGAAACAGCAAGAAACGGCGTTCTGCGCAGTGGGAGGAAGAAGATAACCGTTGGAGGACTGTGGGGTATAAATACCCCCAGATCCAGAACAGTAACGGCTATATTCCAGAGTTCGGAACCTCCGAGAAAAATCTCGAAACTTCCGACTTTTGAAAACTCTGCAGACTGTAGCGTGTACGGTCGGAACCTCCGAGAAAATCTTCGGAACCTCCGAACAAAGCAATCGCCAGAAGCAAAGCTACTGCGTGAGTTACTTCCCTTGGGGTGAGGATTAAGGTTTTGGAAAGATGGATTATGAGCACTTGAAACCACCCTAACTCACCATTAGTATCCCTCTTGATAGTACGGATTGTCCTATACTCAAATTCAAAAGATAAAATAAATAAACTCCTCCAAGTAGCATAGGCATCCTTTTTGTAACAAGTTGAGGGGTCTCCAATTAATCTTTTGCACCCGTGATAATAACTCTATGCCGCACAACAAACTCAAAGGCTCATTAGTTCTTTAATTGTGTGGTCAACATCACCAAAACCTTCATAGGGCTTGATTGCACTTACAACGGCGGGCGACAATGCCTGGTGGTCCTCTAGTGCTGGTGTCTCTGTCCGACAGCGCCAGGGCCATCTCGGGCCTCTCCGAGTTTTTCCATGGAAGAAGTATGCGGTGGTCAGGCTCCTCAGATCTACAGAGTCGTGGCCTACTTAAGGTGGGTGGCGGCATGGGCGGTGATGGCTCCCTGTTGGGTGGCGGTTCTCGGGGCCTAACTTGCCCAGACTAAGTTTTGGGGAAGGATTTGGACGCCGGTGATCGTTCTTAGAGGGTGTTTGGAGGTGGTCCGTGGGAGACGGTGGCTTCGACCGGTGTCGCGTTACAGCGTGCAGATGAGCCTAAGTGCAGTGGAGGTCCGCTGCTGTGCAACGTGGTGGCGGCTGGCAGCTGCTGCGGGTTGCTTTCATCCTCGACGTCCCCGTGTGAAGAGGTGGGCCTCACCAGTCTGTGTCGGTGCGCCGGTGAGCTAAGTAGGGTATCACAACTGTTGTATTGTTCGTCAGCGGTCAGGTCGAAGGGAGCCTAAGTGCTTGTCCCTCACACTACTGGCAACTGCGGCTAGAGTTGCGGTTCATCGTGTTCTTCGTCGGCGGGCCAGCATTGAGCGGAGCTTCGCGCGAAAGTATATCCCAGCGCTGGTGTTGGGGTCAGCAACGGTGATGTCTTCGGATGTCGTGTACCCCCTGGGGGTCGTTGGTTGAGAGGCTCCCTGCTTGGTCTTTGTTTTTCCAGGTGAAATCCTTTCTTCGGCTGACCGGAGGGGCGGCGACGGCGCCTTTGACGTTTTACTACTTGGAGGCGTCATCTGTGGAGGAATAGTTTGGTGGGCGGTTGGAAGTTTGATTGGAGCATGAACAAAGTTGAAGATTGAAGCTATTTATATATATATATATATATATATATATATATATATATATATATATATATATATATATATATATATATATATATATATAGGCTGGGATTTTTTCCTTACTTAAAAAAATGTTTGGATGATTGCAATGAACATTGGGATTCCAGAATGGTTTATAGGAAAGACAAGTTGTATGGAGTGCCCGAAGCCTGATCTCCGTTACTAACACAAGGTAGGTATCATGAGATTACTGCAGAATGCCGATGACACTTGTTAAGACATGTTATTTCATTCTTGGATATAAGTTAATAATAGATGCTCCATCCATCCCAAATTACTAGATCCAGATAACAAAAGGAATGTATCTAGAAATGTCAAAACGGGACGGAGGGAGTAGTATATTTTTTTATGGTAACGTTCCCTTGTCAGCTATTTTGTCTTGTACATCATGTCTTTTACTGTGAACATTCTATATACTCTATTAATTTCAAGTTATGCCGTTTTGACTTTATTAAATTCATAGACTTTGTTATACACTTACACAAATCATATCTCTATATGCATAATAATATCTATGCAATAGAAAAATCAAAATAAATAAGCTTATAATTTGGGACGGAGGTAGTGCGTTTAGCTAGCTAGCTGAAGAAACTTTGATAAATTCACTAGCAGGATTTCAATCCTTCGGATGCAAGACTTCATGACATGCAAGGCATAGCTAGCATGCGCAGGTCTTCATGGGCAATTTATGTTAAAAATGATTTAAACATTTTCCTAAGGAAACAGAACTGGTGCTTTAAAATTGTGAAAGGGGTTTTGAGTATTGTTCAATGTGATTATTCGAAATGTTAAATGAACAAAGTAGCAACCATGCATAGTGGGAGAATATCATAACAAACAAAAAAACAACAAGAAGAAGAAGATTATAATATGAAAGTAAACCTGCGCAGACTGTTTTGAGCAACAAAAAATCTCAAGAAAGCTACTTCACTCGAATGTTTAATGATATTGGTCATTAAATTTAGATATAACTTTTTAAATTGTTTAACGGATGCAACTTTTCTAATATTAAAATTAATGTCATAATCATTAGTTATGAATATATTTTTTTAACTATACACTATATTATTAGTATTCTATTGAACATAATTTTCCATTAGTTATAAAGATAACTGGTAGTTTTATATAGTCGAATACGAATAGCGTCGGATATTACCGAATAGGGATGTGGAATCGGATAGAGAAAATCGACAAAAAAAAGAATTCGGATGTATCCACCTTACCACCGCATTTGAATTCGAACATACATACATACATACATACATACATACATACATACATACATACATACATACATACATACATACATACATACATACATACATACATACATACATACATATAGAATCATTACTGACCAAACTGCGTAAGAATTACTGAAACAAATCGCGAGATTACTGAACCAGTGAGGATGGTTTAGTAATCCCGAGACTTAGTTCAGTAATTGCTAACCAGTTTGGTCAGTAATTACTGCTGGGTGTAACACCCAAGGTGTAGATTAGCACGTGTGTATATATATATTAGCGAATACAAATATCGGATAATTCAGATTCCATTTCATATTTCCATTTAAAAAACACGACGACCGAAGGCCTAGGTCTAGGACACGGGACATCATTAAAAAATTGTAACCGTAGGATGAAGACGGTCTACAAGCCCAGAACAACTTAGCTGTATAGCGAAGAGTACTTAGAGGACGGAGATAATTATAAGAAAAACTTAGCGGACGGATATTTATGTTGGGAATATTTGAGAGTCAACAACATTTTTTTTCAGCAACCAATGCAGAGGAGCGATGTTTCAACACTGTACGCTCCGCTAATAAGCTATCGGATACTGTAGCAACAGTGATTTAATTAAAGACATACCTTTTGTGAATGCTCAAAAAAAAAGACACATCTTTTGTGCTAACACCTCGCGACGACTTGGAAGGTGGTGAGTGGAAAAGTGTTAGATGCAAGGCATTGGTTTAATGACAGGACAGCAAGAAATAGTTTTACTTTTTAATACACCAGCTAGAGTGTCTATTGAAAAGCTTGCAAAACAATAGTATTTAAGCATGAATTACCATGGAGTGAAAGTGATGGGGGATGTTTCCCAGTAACGGTAGCAAAAGATTATGTTGTATATTTTTTCCTTTTCCTCTTATGTAAAAAATTACTCTTTAAATTTTTTATATTAATATATAATGGGTGCATAGTCATGCAGCAGCACTCTTTCACTCCTCTCCTCCATGTATAAATTCCATATAGACTATTCAGTTCTATCAATATATAACGTAACGGTATAATCTACAATTTATAAATTACCAAAATGAACATATCAAATCATAAATTCAATACTTGAGCTCAAACATTACCCACGATATAAGGAAATAGTCCAAATTATGCATAAAAAAGGTTCCACGCACCTTTATAATAGGTACAAACTGCACGGTCGCTCCCGTCGTCCCCGTGCGGGCGACGCGGGTGACACCAAACCCTAGCCGCCGCCTCTCCCCCGCGGTCCGTCCCGCCGCGCCGCCGCCCGAGTGAGCCGCCGGCACTCGTGCCGCTAGCGGTGAAGGTGGCGGCGGGGCTTGTCCCTTGACCTCCGGTAGATCGAGGTGGGCACGGCCGTCTTGGCTCCCCGGAGGTGGCTCGCCGGCGCGGGAGGCCATCCGCGACGGCGGGGCAGAGGCCTCGGATCCGGCGATGCCCCGGCCGGATCCGGCGGCCGCGCGATAGGGGGCGCGCATCTAGTGCGTTGACGGAGCCGTGGCCGGCGTTGGGCGCGGTGGCGGCGGCCGGAGCTAGCGTGGACGGCCCGGCGGCGTCTCGTGGCCGGCGTGGAAGCGCCGGCGAAGACAGACCGTGCGGGGGGCGGGGGGCACAAGGATGGCTCCGCGGCGAGCCGGCCCGGGCGCGGGCCGTGGCCGCCCGGGACCGTGCCGGCAAGGTGGCGTTGTGGCGGGCCGGCTCGGGCGCGGGTCGTGGCCGGCCGGGGACCCGGGCGTGGCTCGTGTCCCGCCGGGCCGGCCACGGCCGGTTGTGGCGGTCGTGGGTCGGCCGGCGGCCGTGGTCGGGCCGTGGTCGGGCCGGGGCCGGTTGTGGCTGGTTGTGGTTGGGCGTAGCTTGGCTGTGGCTATGGGCAGTGCATGGGTGACGGGCTCTGAGGTGGGTCGACTGGTGCTTTCACCACGCTGATGTTGGTTCGGCGCTGCCTTGGTGGTGTGGCTGGAGGTCGGCCGGCGCTCACTAGTGGCGTCGTGGTGGTGCTTCGGGCGGTGTCGGGCTTCTTAGGAGCGGGACACTGGCTTGGTCAAGAACATGTGGCAGGCATGATGCTGAGTCGGGCGAAAGCCTTCACTGACGTCTTTGTCAGTGGCGATGGTGGCGACGTCCTTGTGGCGCCGCGTTACCTGCTAGGGTACCATTGTGAGGCATCATGCCCCCTACCGCATGATGCTCTTGAGGGTGTGAACCCTGTCCATCTCTAGACGTGCGACAGCGGCGCAATTGGCGTCATACCCTTCTTAGAGGCGTCGCATCTGAGGCCCGTCTTGGTCAGGTAGTGGCAGCGGTTGGTTGGTGGCGTTGCTCGTGCACAACGACAAGGGAGGTGCGCTTGGTTCATGTTGGCAGGGAGGTGCGGAGGATCCATGGGTGCTAGAGTTCTTGAGTTGGCACGCTTGGTGCGGTGGTGACCTCGGTGATGGCTAGGCGGAAGAGATGCTCTTATACTGACTTCAGATATCTGAGTCCCTGACAGAGCAGTGGGAGGCGGTGGATGAGGCGAGGTCCCCACGTAGAGTGACCGGGACCAGTGGTTTGCATTGGTGCCGCGACGAGAGTTTACTACTGACGCTTTGTTGGAGTAGGGGGGTCGACGGCCAGGTGTGTACGACTTGAGGTTTATAGGCCCGTGGTGGAGGAGTTCGAGTTGTCGCTTTGGCTTGCAGCGGGTCACGACTTTAGGCGTGGCACAACGTTGGTGTTGACGGCGCAGTTTTCAGCGGCTTACTTTTGGCTTCTCTCCCAGGTTGAGGTGGTGTAGAGTTTTGTTGGGTGTGTTGTTTGCGTTCGTTGTATGTGTGGTGGTGATGTTCGCTTCGAGTCGTGATGTACAATTATTTCTTCTTAAATGATATGCTAGTGCTCGTGCTTTTAATTTCAAAAAAACCTTTATAATATATTTCAAAGATGATTTCCACGCTTTATACTGTGCTTTCTATAAGTGCTGGCCTGGCCGCTAGTGTGGCTATTCGTACTAGCCGTCGGCCCTGGGCATCAAGCCATCAACGGCAACAGCAATATTGAGTTGCATGTACCAATCAGTTCAACCCAAAAGCTTAAGTTGATAGGGAAAGGTGGGCAATTCACTTATACTCCAACACTACCCCTCACGTGCAAGCTCCCCCAGGCCGCATAAGTGGAATATTGGAGTGGGCTGTAATTATTTTAATTAACGCGCCCGCTAGGATTTGAACTCGAGACCCTCCGCGGCTCGATACCATGTAGAAAGCTATATGACCAAGTCTCCACGCCGACCGAAGCACGAACCAAGTCGCGAAGGGGTCCCTCTGAACGCCGACGACGCGACCTGGTACCGCAGCACTCGCCCTACAATACCTGACTCTCAGACGTCCCAACATTACATACGCTGTGCAGCAGGCGTGTCTTTACATGCACGCGCCGACGACAAGCCATGCCGCTCTCATCAAGAGTGTTCTACGGTACCTCAAAGGCACAACTTCCCTTGGTCTTCACCTCCATGGCACGACGTCGCCGGCGATCACTGCCTATACGGACGCGGACTGGGCCGGCTACCCGGATACGTGTCGTTCTACATCCGGCTTCGCGATTTTCCTCAGGGACTCGTTGGTCTCATGGTCATCTAAGAGGCAAACGACTGTTTCTCGATCCAGTGCGGAGGCGGAGTATCGCGGCGTGGCAAACGCTGTCTCCGAGTGTACGTGGCTGCGTCAGCTGCTCGGTGAACTCCATTGCCCGACAGACAAAGCTACTGTGGCGTACTGCGACAACACATCGAGCGTCTACATGTCCCGGAATCCTGTCGATCATCGACGAACGAAGCACATCGAAATCGATATACACTTTGTTCGTGAGAAGGTCGCCATTGGGGAGCTCCGCGTTCTGCCTCTGCCGAGCGCACAACAGTTCGACATTTTCACAAAGGGCCTTCCGACGAGCTTGTTCGAGGACTTCAGGGACAGTCTCTGCGTCGGCATGACGAGCTGAGACTGCGGGGGAGTTGGCGGATAAGATCCGCCCGCTTACGCACGCGCACGACGCGCTCCCAGGGCCGCGCACGACGCGTTCCGGCGCCCAGCTCCGCATGCAGCGCCGGCCAACGGCACGACCGCAGGACTCGCTCCAGTTGTTAGCTTCCTGACTTGTAAACGTACATGACTTGTATGTATAAAAGGCAATGCCTAGATCAATGAAAGATTCACGGTTGGTCGTATAGCTTTCTACAAGCAAGCAACAAAACGGTGGTGGAGCGGACGGATGGGCGGTGGCTGGCCCGACGGCAACCAGACGAAGGCCGGACCGTCGGAACGACAGCGACCGGGGGACGGGCGGAAGTTCATTGGATGTGCGACGCGGAAACAAAACGTCAGAGCTATTTTGCTGATGGTTTTTTTTTACGTCTTTACTTTTGGGCCATATTGCTAATGGGCCAATGATAGGGTATGCTGTGGCGCACCCGGCAAACCCTGTAGAGCTCTGATTTTTTATATCTGTCAAAACTATATTATTCCCGGGTACCACTACGTGCCGTCCCAACACTCCAGCGGCTCTATTTTATCTGCGAAGTACTCACAACTAGACTATGAATGTTGTAATCAAATTTCTAAATTCAGTAGACTAGTTAGTAATGTTGTAATTGTTTCCTAAATTCCCTAAAGTACGTTAGGACTAGGTAAGACACATAGTTAGGGTAGTAGAAGCACCGTGCGTGCCATTGCGAAGTTGCGTGGTTGTTTCATACAAATCTCGTTAAGTGATGAAACTTGCAATCTCATTTGTTGTTGTCCAATTAAAAAAAAACCAAACGATGTTTGATACGACGATAGGCCCTTAACGTCGTGCCATATGGCGTTTGCATCCTGCAACTGCCCCATACCCCATTTTGACGCTTGCAGTCCTGCATCCGATGGGTGGTGGGAGGCTAACTGCCCTACCATATGACGTTTAGGTTAGCCGCCATATGGTACGACAGTTAGCTTCCTTTTCAAGTGTCACGTCACTAAACGTCGTACCATGCGGCGGTTGGCTCCTAACCGCCGTATAGTATGGCCGTACTAGTATAGTTTTGACAATTCTTCAAACTGTCATTTATTTTTGAAAAATCGTGAAAAATCCCAATGCCCTCTCTTCTCATAAAAACTTCAATGTTTGTTTCCCGCACGCACGAACCCCAACTTGTGGGTTGGGGTTATGGTAGGCCTCGATCGAGCGAAAAAACAAAAAAAAACATGTGCTAGTACCATCAGGCTCAACATGACGACGAAAGGATTAGGTTTGGGACTAAGACAAAGGTTGCAACCTTAGGATGGGTTTGTGCACGGCCCACGAGTCTACAATTCAGTATTGTTCAACTTATTTTCTTCTTTTAAAGTCAGTATTGCTTCTGCCTCAGATTTTCTACAAGTCCCAATTCAGTATTGTTCAACTTATGTCTACCTAATCTTAAAGCTAGTACTATTTCTGCCTTAGATTTCCAAGAAGCAAAAACCCCACCCTCCCATGGAATCCACAAGAAAAATGGGCTTATGCTATGGTTTGAACTATGACCTTAGGTTCAGAATGTAGGGCCTCACACCATAAGGATACAATCGCTTTGTCCTTTTAGTATCACACTTTGCTATATTTGAGTGTTGTGAAACTAGGATTTCATATGTAATGTCACAATAAATAGATACATTACTTTTATCATTACAAGAACAGTTCTCCAAGAACAAAAAAGTATATATGCATCCATAAACAATATCATTTTTAAAATTTCTAGCTAATATTTACTTTCCAAACTTTAGGAATCATTTATTGGATTGAGAAAGGTCAAAACATTTTTTTTGGGGGGGGGGGGGGGGTTAAGATCTAAACAAGTAAGAAGTCCAATATGTATTAGAGGAAAAAGTTATACATGAAGATAATTACTTGCTACTTGCACTGATAAATAGATCCACACTTACAAAGTCGCATTGTAGGATATTATACCTATAATTATCTCTATCAAATCTCTTGTTTAAATAGATTGTAATGAGTTTTTTTAGAAGGAAACATCTATCTATTGAAATTCCGATGTTTCCTACCAAACATGTAGAGATCTTGAGTGCAATAAAAAGATACAATGGTACAAATAAAAAATTGCATGCACGGACATGGTGTTGTAGCTTTGTAAAAAGAAGACTTAGAGCATGTTTGGATCATAGGGACTAAAATTAGCCTCTAGCAGGAGCTAAACTTCCAAACAGGTGAAGCTAAAGTGAGGCTAAAATTAGTCTTGAGGCTAAACTTTGCTAGTAGGGGGTGGGGGAGTAAAAGGGACTAAAATCTTCTCTTCCTCTTTCCTCATTAATGACCACATGCATGCGGCCAATAGATCCAAACCATGCCCACCTTGGGAGAGGAGAGAGAGAGGAGAGAGGAATAGGAGAGAGAAGAGAAAGAGAGAGAAATAGAGACTTTAATACTCTTTTAATACACTTTAGCTCTTGCTTCCAAACTAGGGGTGACTAAAACTTTTTAGCCTGACTAATTTTAGTCATGAGACTAAAGGTGATCCAAACACGCCTTTAGCTTTGGAGTACCACAATTTATGTCGGGAATATTTATGAGCCAACACCAACCAATTTTTTTGAAAAGAAATCCCTTTCATCGAATTAATTTTAGTATAAATGCCTGCTTTGACACGGTGGTGACTGAGGCATAAGCTCATTTTAACTTTTTAATAAAATCAATTTATGTAGACAATTGCCAATACCCATGGAGGAAAATCCGTACACATTTCTCCACTCAAAATACGCTTCCAGGCAAGTCCTTATTCATGGCTGCTCTCCAGTAGCAGCTAACGGAGGCATAAGCTATGAGATGCTAGTGGCTGGCCCTGGCACCTATTGAGACAAGGGCTAAAAGATCACAGAGCAAAGCTCACTATGAAAATTCAAACAACATTAGAAATTTAATTCTAAGCAAATGTTTCGATGCATATCCAATTAAGATAATTTAATTGAATCATATTACTCCCTATAGGATCCAATTGCTAGTTTTTTTTGACAACATAATTGCTAGTATTTGATTCATGGTACGACTTTCAAACGGACTGCAAGGTTATACCATTTCTGTCGTCCGTAAAAATGCCAAATACATAGATTTAAAAAGGATCGAGAAGGCCTACAAGTGCGATCCAGAGTCCAATACCCAAGAACATGATAAGCTACAAGCACATTTTATGTCCTAGTGACATTAGATAATATTTCCGTCCCAAAAATGAGAACCATTTGCAGCATATACCAGGTTACTCAATGCAAAGTCCAACCACACAACTCTTTCTGGGAATGCATGACTTTGGTAAGAGCGAGCTCAAGATATACAACCGTACAAGTTATTCGAATACAATGCTTCCAACAGTTTAAAGCCTCACCGTACAATCTTAACTTGTTTTCGACACCAGGCTACAGGCTAGTGGCTCAAAAATGTAGAAATCCAGGGTAAGGTGTAACACACTATCGAACACTGTCGTCTCCTCGCATCTTCACTTCTTCCCACCACCAGAAACGTTGAACTTGAAGAAGATAATGTCCCCGTCCTGCACCACATAGGTCTTCCCTTCCTGCCTGTATTTTCCAGCAGCCTACAGTACACATACAATTGAATTTTGAAGATCGAAACTTGACACAGGAACTTGAACAAGACTGGTCGCAGGGAAATGCGGGCATACCTTGACAGCAGATTCACTGCCCAGCTCTTTCAGTTCATCAAACTTCATTACCTGACCCACAAAAGTAGATGTAAAGATCATATGCCAAACTTGTTCAAACGTGAATAGAGCCCTAACAAATGACTGGCCCAAATTCTACAGGACTCGAATCACATTTCCATGGTCTATATGTGTGACTTTGATGGGTTAAACATCTAAAGTATCTCCTTCATAAGCGTGCACAGTACAAAACATCAAAGACAGAACTTGTGTGCAAACACAATGATAATTGGCAGAATTACATCAAGAGGTGAAAAGCAAGTAACTTGAGAATCATCTAGATTAACAATCAAAACGTTTCAAGCAGTACAACTATGTAAAATGAGATCACATGTAACTTACAGCTGCTGCAGATTGATAATTAACAAAAATATCAGCTACTTAAAATAGCAGAGGTTTACCTCAGCGCATATGAAGCCCCTCTCGAAATCAGTGTGAATTGCACCAGCAGCTTGAGGTGCCTTGGTTTGACGTCTGATTTGCCAACACTTTACCTGAACAAAGAATTCACAAATGTCACTGAACCAGCTAATTCAAATTGCATACTCCTGGAAAACTGAGCATAAAAATGACCTGTTAACTTCAACTACACCTGTACAATTTCTAAAAACATTCTGAAGAGCTAACAACATTATTATAGTTCAACGAAAACAACATGAATTCAGATACCATTTTGCAACAGGCACCTTTTGTACCCTTGTAACCCACTGTAACAGTTTCAGCAACACAAAAAAAAAAAGATAGACTATGCTGCAGTTATCAAGTACCTCATCAGGACCAGCAGTGAAGAAGTATATCAAATGAATTGCTGCAAAACCTGTCTTGATAATTTTGGGAATCATGCTGCAAGAAAAAATAGAGAAATTTTAGTGAAATGTAAAATCAATGAGAGAACTCAGAAAGTTGTCAAGCACTTGACAGTTTTAGAAAATGTTTTTTGTTCAGAAATCCTTGGCACTACCCTAGCCCTTGAGGCATGTAGTCTCAAAATACCCTTCTTTATTTCTACTTGAGAAATGTAAAGAGGCATTTTGATCTCATTATAACAAAAGGTTTAATTCTAAATCATGTGTGATTGGCCAAAAATTGGCAATTATTTGAATGCTAGGGATGTCCATATAAAAGAATTGTTTCAACTTAATATTTGAGAGGCCAGATATTCGAGCTTCTAAAGGTTTAGGATTTAATTGCCACTGTTCGAATTTCAGAAATCAGAGGAATACAATCTTTATATTTTAGATGTTAGTTGTCCTAGTAGAAACTGCCACGTCAAGACTTAGGTCCAATATCGCATAACTAAAAGCACTTAGTATGACCAAGCTAACCAACTCAAGTATAGCAGTGCGAATTCACTTGCCTTGTTATCTGGTTTTCAGCACAATATTTGGCAGCTTCATCTTCTGGCATATCCACTAGTTTCTGTTCAAAAGCACAGCTGAAAGGAAGTATTGGTTCACCACCATGTTCCTGCACCCTGAAATAAAGTATTATATATATCAGCTCATCTGTGCTTATAATGCTGACAAATAAAGAACATACATCACCAAAGGAATAGTTCATATTTTTCAATCAGTGAAGTGGCTAAGATCAGTCGTAACAGAAATAACATCTGTGTAGGATCTATAGGAGAGTGTTTATCAACAAAAAACCCTATGTTTTGTAGTTAGAATGTAAAAATACAGTTCTTTGGCACGTCACTTAACTAGATATTGTAGTCCACTTATACAATTATATGACAAAAGGTCCACCACGAACCAAATAATAAACTTTTTAAAATCCATGTTCCATTTAAATACGATGGGACT
Organism: Cenchrus americanus; assembly: GCA_947561735.1. Lineage (NCBI taxonomy): Eukaryota > Viridiplantae > Streptophyta > Magnoliopsida > Poales > Poaceae > Cenchrus > Cenchrus americanus. The sequence continues at coordinate 69,982,144 of OX387242.1, forward strand.
CTACACTAGAAGCTGATAAGCAGTCAACTAGCCAACATGAAGCAACTGCAAGCAAGTGGGATGAAAATTTAAACCCTGTAATTTGGATGTGCGACGCGTGACAAGAATCTAGGGTTTTGTCACCTGGACCACAAAACCTATCACTTTGGAAAATAAAATCTCCAAGAAATTATACCAAGCATGTATCTTGGGTAGAAATTTGTTCTTTTTCCTCTGGAAGTCCTTCTCACTCATATTTACCTGCACAAATAACAGATTGGTTTAAAATGCATATCGCCTAAGTCTTTTAAAATGGAGAGTCAAGCCATTGTAAAAGGCATAACAATAAAGGGTCACATACGATTGAACCAGTTCAGAAAAAAAACAGTAAAAAGGTCCATTAACCTCATTAGGTTGAATGTTGGCTGGGCCCATCAATAAAAAAATGCATTTTCCTTTGTACACAGTATATCAATATCATAATACATCATTCACAGATAATTATTTGAGAAACATGTATAGCAATCTAGTAATAGTTGCCTTTCATAAAACAGTGTGCCTCCAAATAAAATTTTGATAACAGAAAGCAGGAAAATAGTAGAAGGAATTGGAGAAGAGACAATTGCAGTAAGGAGCTATGTCATAACAATTACATGCCAGACATGTTAAACTAGAAAGGAGTGCATAAAAAGAATAGAATACTATAGTTGTTTGCGTTTTTCCTAAAAACTGTCTGAAACCACGGACACTTCGAAGTCATGGAAAGAAAACTCTTTCTCACATTGGACAATATATATTGGGTATGCAGATGAACAAGAACACATACCAAATAGACAACAGGCTTTGCGGAAAGTAGCTGGAAGGTATTCAAGATCTCAATGTCAGCAGCTTTCCAATCCCCTAAGCGGATATCTTTCCCATCCTGGAGATGTTTTATGACCTGTCAAGACTCAAGAGATTGAACATAAGTTACCAATAAAGAATAATAATTTTCTGTTATATTGAAGGTCGCTATCAGATCCATAGCTATGAGGCGAAATTGGTGAAGTCATAAGAGCCCCACCCTCTCACATAATTCATGTTCAACTTTGAGCTGCTTATCATTGCTCCTCTTCATTGACTTCTCAAGGTCCTCAATTTTTTTAGTCATGAAATCTATATCCTGCACAGAAAATACAGCAGACCATTGTTAAAAGAATCTTAAAATGTCGTACAAATGATGTGCAGATAAACAAAAATTAACCTTTAGTCTGAGCTCTTCAGTAATAGTTTCCAAATCTCTAACAGGATCCACTGTATCATCAACATGAGTAATATCTGCGTCTTCAAACGCCCCTGAAATCATATGCAACACTCAAATCAGTTAAAGACAAAACAAAGAACGTGGAGTTAAATAAACACCGCTAAAGAACACATATTCCTTGAAAGGAATGACATGAGCAATTAATCTGTTCATTTTGGTGATGCGGTCTCCATTAGAACTTACTAGGAACAATATAAGCCATCAGCAGACGAGATGAAACAAAAAAAAAGTGATGAACAGAATCATCAACAGCTATGCATATGTTGTGAGTAGATCCAAAAATCACACAGGACTGATAAGAATATGCAGCTTCCACAATTACATACATAACTGATAAGAATAACATGATGCTCTGTTGCCTCACTGAAAAAATATGGTAACCCTGTTATCACTAAATAGCATATTAAAGCTTCACGTTTACTATATGGCATTACAGAGTTAGATCAATCAAGTTATAAGACAGAATGTGTGAATAATCTGGTCATTAGACTACAAAATATTAACAAAACTAGAACAAAAACATACTCAAGACATGAAAGATTCCATCAACAGCGCGTATATGGGACAGGAACGCATTGCCAAGACCATCCCCTGCATGAGCACCTCTAATAAGCCCAGCTATGTCAGTTATTTCCAGATATGCAGACACCTGCATAAAATTTCAATGGTCACAATACAACTGAGACATGACCTCAACAGTTACTGTTTATCTAAACTCAAAGAAGCTAATCTTTACTGTATGAGCAAAGAAAAGAAACAGACCGAACTCTTTGGCTTGTAAAGTTGGCAGAGCCAGTCAAACCGCTCATCTGGAACATTCACACGTGCCTCATTTGGTTCAATGGTACAGAAAGGGAAATTCTCAGCTGGGATTGCCAGCTTTGTTACTATGTTGAAGAAAGTTGATTTGCCAACATTTGGTAACCCAACCTGCAGCAACATCAATCCAGAATGTGTGTTAGACCTCATCTTAGCAACTTACGTTGTCCTATCCGTGACAGACAGGAATGAATCAAGCCACGATGGGATTATAGCCAAATATAAATGCAATCATGCCACTGAGGTAACCACATTTGATCATGGCACTGGATGTTAGTCAACACTCAGCAGACTGACTAAATAATTAAAGCATTCATAATGCAAAGAGTGACAAACAATGCAAAATTTTCAAAAATTACATTGTCATTTACTGAGTTATAATATCATAATATGAGACGAGCAAATACTCTTGGCCTCTTACATGCCAGTACGACACTACAGCATAACTCACCGTATAGCAATAGCAAGAAGAATAACATACATAATTAGTAACGTGCAATGGCATGCCACCCAGTAGAAATACTTAATGCGAATAATACACCACCACTTGTAGGCACAAATGTCAACTAAGCTTATTAGTTTGAGATATGCTATATCTCACAGAAACGCAGGATATAAATGGAAATTTTTCACAAGAATGTAGCATGTTTTAATACATCAAAATCATTGATATCAAGCACTAGGCAATTCACTCCTGATGTGTTAACAAACTTTACTAAACTAGGTACACGATTCCACCATGGGGACCACTCAAATTTCATTACAACCACATCAAGGTCTTTCTGCCAAGTCGTATCACACTCATCAGCTAAAAAGTAAGAACTACTAACAAGAAACACAGGAATCAACAATAACAATCCGATAACATCCACCACTTCTGTGTTCCTCAAAACTACGGTAAATCATATCCAAATGAAATGGAAAAGAATCATCTAGCACTTCACAAGCTTCCATGGCATTTTAGTACATCACTCGCCACTCACCTCCCATGGTAAACTAACAGGATCCGACAAATCCGTACCAACCCAGGCCCTCCGACCGAAATCCCTCCGTCCTAACCTGGAACCACGCGAACCGCGCTTCGAATGAACTCACTTATACAAACAAAATCGCAAACCAACCCTCGCACCCACGGAGACGCAAGCATAGAGCCCCTAGAAACTACCCAGATCGTCAGACGAGCACATACGGCGGCGTCCTCAGGACGGTCAGTAAACCCCCCAATCCGCCGCAGCGCTGAGCTCGCGCGGCCCCATCGGAGACGCCATGGCACGGCTACGAGATCCAGCAAACCGGCAGCGGCTAGAATTAACTAAGCAAGCGAAGGGGGGCAGTGGGGGAAAGGGGGTAGGAATTCGGGCTTACGATCCCGATCTTAAGGTGGGAAGAGAAGCGGCCGAGGATGGGGCGCTCCGCCGGCGCAGCGTCCTTCTTCGCCTTGGGAGGCATCGGCGGCGGACGGCGGCGATGCGGCCGGAGTCGACCTGGGATGGGATGGGATGGCTAGGGTTTTTGGTGGGAAAGCGGAGGGGCGGCGATGCGGTTGCTGCTGGAGTGAAGTGGGAGAGAAGAAGGGGTTCGGCGGCGACTAGGCTGGGCTGTGAGATTTGTGGGCCAGTTTTTCTTAGATGGGTTTGAAAAGAGAGATTTTTTTTCTAAACAAGAATGAGAAATTTCTGTTTGTACCAAAACGAGAATTTTTTAATTTATTTTTTTCCATTTTGAAAAAATACACTACCATTTCTAAATTTAGCAAAACTAACCTACGGTACCCCATGGCGGTAGGGGTTTAGGGCACTTGAGTAGTGCATGTCCCTTGCGAGCACCACCATATGAATCTTGAAGGCGGAATAGTCAATTCAGTCCCTAAACTACGAAAATGATTTTTTGTCCTCAAACTTTTGCATCTGGCTCAGTTTCATCCCTAAACTACGAAACGATCGTTTTGGTCCTCAAACTTCCGCATTCGACTCAAATTTGTCCATGATTGATAGCCAAATACCCTTTTCACCCTTCTCCTACCCTACGCGTTGCTCGCTGTTAGCTGCTAAGGAACCTGCTGCTCCCTCTGCTTCTCATTGTCGCTTTCATCTCTGCGAAGGCCGGCCCCTCCGGTCTGGCGGACTGCTGCCCCGCCAGATCCACCACACTGGCACCTCCTCCTGCGCTAGCGGGTGTGGATCTTAGGCGTGGCCATGGCAGAGGCAGGCCATGGATGGGGCGTGGGCGCGCTCAGTGTTGATGGTTGAAACGCGTAACGAACTTCGATCCACAAGCGTACAGACCACTAGCCATTTTCACCACGGGGTGATTCCCTAGGTTCTTGTCAATCCGCAGAGGAAGGGGATTATTAGTGTTTGATCTAGCACTATTCTAATTGATGCAAACCTTTGGATAAAAGATTAATCTATGAACTAAAGATGATCTAATCTATGAACTAAGATAAGTCAAAACCAGTCTAATCAAGGTCAAACGAGAGACGTGAGATACACAAGTTATGGAGAACATTTGCCCATGGAGTCTAGGGTACTTGAAGATGCAATCTCCTAAACATAATAAAACTGATCTAATCTATCTAAACATGTGACCACTGTTTAGCATTTTCCATCCCCCGTACTGTCACTACGCGAAGGTAATCTTTGCTAAACCTATGATGACCACGGCATGTTGACGCGATCCACGGGAGCGACTCGAAAAGCATGGTGGCCAAACCTTTAGCATTAAGCATCATCAACAAAGGAATGATATATTATGATCTAAACAAGAGTTGGTGACTACATATCAAAATCCATTACAACTCCATGGACAAATGATGAATCTACTCCATCAAGATGTTAAGCATGGTATCGTTGAATGTGGTAGATGCATCCGATTAAGATCAATCCTCGTCGTCCTCCAACTCCGGCGGCACCCTCCGCCTTGTGGTGATCTCTGGTGGCTCTTCGATGAATGGATGTCAAAGGGTCACCATCTTGGGGGCCTAGGGGGTTGTATTTATGCTATTGGGGTGGCTTGGGGCGTGCTACACCTCGCCTTGCATGAGATCCTCCTTGGGAGAGAAGCAAACCTTGTTTCCATAAAATCAGCCTCGTCCAGATTTTCTGATTCGCAACCCTTCCTTTCCAGCGCCATATCTCCTACGTCTGGACTACAAATAATGCAAAATCGGTATCCACATTGTGTGCCACGAAATTATCTTCAACTTCGGTATTCATTACTTTCCTTAGAAAGGAAGATAAGATCCCAAAACAGTCTCAGAAGATAATCCGTTCGATTTCGGACTTGCTGCGTAGGCGGCAATTCAAAGGCTACATCTCCTAGCTCCTTGACCCGAATTGGGCATTCCATATGTCCAAATCAAAGCTATTGTCGAGGTCCACAACTTTGGTAGTCAAACTTTCGCCATGAGAGACCGTTTAAGTCTCCGAATCCGCACCGAAAGATCATGTTGTTACGGGGTCGCGAGAATATCTCTCGGATTGAGTTGATATCTTTGGTAAACCTCCTAGCCCCGGAGTTTTACGTGTTGATGCTTCGGTCCTCGGGTCATTTGGAGTCGTGTTCACTTCATGTCTTGACTTGTGATGGGCTTCATGACTTCTCATAAACTCGCTTGATGAACTTATCTCGAAAGTCTGCTCTTAAATGTTGATTTCCTGTGTAAACAATAAACTCCAAAAACCACATGCAAGTGTGAACTTGTTACATCATTAGTATGCCTAGTGGTGGGTTATTTATAATTCAAAGCTCAAACCAAAGTGTAACAAGTGCTCTTGGATGACGGAAATCGACCGTCAACACTCAGTGAAGGAGGCGCGAGGCCCTTGATCCATCTCAGGGGAGGACGACCTACAACTCCGATTTACTAGCAGCGAGCGATGCGTAGGGATAAGAGAAGGGTAAAAAGAGTATTTGGTTATCGGCTAGGGTTGAATTTGAGCCATATGCGAAAGTTTGAGGACCCAAATGACCATTTTTGTAGTTCAGAGACGAAATTGAGCCGGTTGCGAAAGTTTGAGGACTAAAATGACCATTTTCGTAGTTCAGGGACGAAGTTGAGCTTTAAGTGATAGTTCGAGGACTTAATTGGCTATTCTACTAATTTTGAATCGCAAGTGCACCTCAGCAGCAACTCTGCATATACTATTTTAACTATGATATGGTCTCTGTGAATTCAACCTCTCCCCCTGTTGGTGAAGGCAAAACAGGTGGAATCCTTTTTCCTTTTGCCAACTATTCCCTCCACCCGGCAGTTCATTGATTCCAACTGGGTTTGGTTCCTAAACTATTTAGGGCTCGTTCGTTTCCACCGGATTCATTCCGGCCGAAATAATAGATATATCAAGAAATTTATGATAGAGATTCGGATTCATTCCGGATCGAGGTTTAATTTACTCATCATGATAGGTAAAACAAGAAACCGAAGAGCCAGATTGATTCCACACCTCTTGACTAGTGGATTTGATTTCGAGTCTGGTGCGCCTATCATGAGTAAATTAATTTTCAACCCGGAATAAATCCGGATCTCTTACCATAGCTATCATGATTTTCTTATTACATTTATAAATTCCGATATGAATTGATCCAATGGAAATGAATGAGGCCTTAGATTAAATTGTCACTGCAGGTTTCTTTGTGTGAAAATTTTAATACGCTGCTAATAAGAGCAAACTATTGTACCATGATAACCATCATTAGTTGACAGTTCATACTTGATATTTTTTCAATGTGCTGAAGTCACTGAAGTACCTTTTCTCTAGCAGCTTAGCTACAAAAACTTAAGAATAAGTAACTAGTGTTGCCATGGAGTACAGTCCACAATAATGCACCCTTGGCAAATTTAAAGGCAGCAAAGCTCGGTACACAATGTTACTACTTTGTGGTATATCATATATGATATCTAATTGTTCATTATTATTGATAATTTAGTCACTGTTATATTGTAAAAAGTGTTATTTCAATGGAACGGTCTTTTAAATAGTGACGCCATTTGTGTTATGTTACCATAATAGCCTTATACTGCACATTCTACTTATGTATACTACACATCACATAGGCAAAGTTTTCAGCATACTTCTTCCATACTTATAAAACATGTCGTTTAGGACAGCGGCACGGTCTCCAATACATAACTTTGACTTCTTATTTTTATAAAAGTATTTGTTAAAACTAACATAACTATACTTTTATGAAAGTATTTTGCAAGACCAATCTATTCACGTAGTTTTCACATTTTCAAACTCAACAACTTAAAAGTTCGTCATAGTTTATATTCCCAATGTTTGACTGAAAGCTTGTCCAAAACGACATGTTTTATGAGTATGGAGGGAGTAAGTATATATTAATCTTGATTGTGGGATGTTTTACATTAATTCTTTTCAAACACTAGTATGCCTAGTATTGTGTATTGTAAAAGAGCTTCAGATTAGCAGTTATTTAAGCGATGTGTTGAGACATGGAAAAAATGTGTTGTATATTATATGCCAAGAAGAACAAAATAATTTCAAAAATTACATCAAGTACCATAGTTAAGATGCTCTAAACCTTTTCTACCGAGTTTTGTTGAACCTTTTTATTGTATCATGTATTTTCTATCTAACATCTGTAGCACTTCAAGATAAATAGCATGCCCGGTAGTTCCCTGCACCTTGCGTGGAGTAGATGTGCAGTAGGAAACAACCAGCTTATGGCAGAACCGAAGGATCGTATCGGATGGTAAAAAAAAATGCCAGCATTGTTTTATCAAAGCTATCACAAAGTAGGGAAGGGAGGCAACTGGAATTCAAGTTTAAGTTGCTTTGATCTAAAGTGAACTGGGGGGGAATGTACTTCTGGCAATATGATGATTCATTTTTCAATTCAGTATCAAGTCACCGGGGATTTATTTGTACATATAAACCTACTCTAAATCACAATGATACATCAATTTCTGGTTCTGCATGAGACTTGTATCGTGGATACTGACCACATAAAGGCAGCAATAAAGGTGAGAGCTAGTCTGTGCGTTTGCATTCCCAGTGGGCAGAGTTTTGGCTTATTAGAGGTAGTATCTCGTGGTCATCCTCTGTTCCCACTAATGAACGAGCATAATTTTGTAACTAAGTATTTATACAATATTAGATTAGCAGTTCGTTAAACCCACACTAAGTTTATAAATAAAGTAATATTTGTGTTGGGTAGAGGCATGGCAAAATGTATTATATAAATGCCCAGCTGTTGGATCATTGCAAAAATCCCTTACATTGAAATACAACTTCCTTCAAGATAAAGAATAGAATGCACACAGTAGTTTCCCACATGAACAACCTATCTTATGCAGCAGCCAAAAGGAAGGTGAAAATTGCCAGCACGGTCTGTTGAAAAAGCTACATATGTCTAAGTAGGAACGGGAAGCAACTGGAATTCAAGTTCATGTCCACCCTGCGTTCCATCTCAATTCCAGGATCCAAAATATGCTGCAACAGAAGCAGTTGATGCCGAAAGTAACCGTAACATAGTAATATTTGGCAGAATAGCCGAATTGGTCCCCGAACTATCACTCAAAACTCAATTTCGTCCCTCAACTACGAAAACGGTTGTTTTAGTCCTCAAACTTTCGCAACCGGCTTAATTTCGTTCCCGAACTACGAAAATGGTCATTTTGTCCTCAAACTTTCGCATCCAGCTTAAATTCACCCCTAGCCTCTAGCCAAATACCATTTTTACCCTTTTCATATCCCTACGCACCTCTCGCTGTTGGCGAACAGAGTTGGAGGTCATCCTCCCCTGAGATGGAGCAAGAGCCTCGCGCCTCCTTCACTGAGCGTGCCACACCCCATCCATGGCCTGCCTCCGCCACGGTCGCGCCTAAGATCCGCGCCCGCCGACACAGGAGGTGGTGCTGGTGTGGTGGATTTGGCAGGGCAGCAGGCCGCCAAACTGGAGGAGCCGGCCTTCGCGGAGACGCCATACTGGAGGGGTCGGCCTTCGTGGAGACGACAACGACAGTGAGGAGTAGAGGGAGCCACGGGTTCCTGGCAGTTAGCAGCGAGCAACACGTAGGTGTAGGAGAAGGGTAAAAAGGGTATTCGACTATCAGCCAGGGACGAATTTGAATCACATGTGAAAGTTTGAGGACCAAAACGACCATTTTCCATATGCGAAAATTGGAGGACCAAAACGATCGTTTTCGTAGTTCAGGGATGAAATTGAGCTTTGAGTGATAATTCGGGATTGAATCGGCTATTCCGCCGTAGTATTTTGCTGCCTTCGTGTTTTGCAACTCTGCACCACAAGAAAACAAACATAAATTCGGGTGCAGAAATAAGAAGAGACTAGGAAATGCGATACGAGTGACGACATACTCAACATGTTCTATTCTGCATTAGCATATTGATGAAGGGAGTGCATATTATGACCATAACGTATTAAGTGACAAGTGAAGTGCACATAATGAACCAGCACCCAAAAGGCGATGGAGTATTTAAGCAGAGTCGCAACATATAGGTGGTTGTGAGCAGCAATGTCCCACACATAAATTTTTCCTACTACAGTCAAAACAGAGGGGTCAAACAAATAAAATGTGTAGGAACTAGGAAGTAACAAAAGAATTTATCAATACTACTCCTGCACAATAATCAAATAAAAATATTTGATTAAAACAAAACACATTCTTCAATTAACGCTATTATGGGGTGACTTACTCCAGCGGTGTCTTCGTCTGTCGCAGCATCTGCAAAATGCAGATTGGAAGGCTATTGTTTGGCGTCCAGCGGATGCGGCAACTCCTACTGCAAGATGCAGTTGCTCTCTCCTCGTCACGCAATCCCGAGACGCCAGATGTGTTCGGCATCGCTGCCTCCACCAACCTTCGCTTCTCTTTCGCACTTCCACTCGGTCTCCGCCTCATCCCTCTCTCGCACCTCCTCCTTGACGGGGGGCAGGTGACGAGGGTCCGGATTAGGGCCCCCTTTGACGGTGAGATTATCTCCCTTAAGACAACAAGACATTCCAACACCATTAACAATGTGAAGGCCAAGGTCGACAACGTCAAGGCAAAGATTCAGGACAAGCAGGAGAGAGGACCCTGGTCAAGACCCACACTGGCAAGACGTCCGGTCTTAGGCCAGTTAGCTGCATCTCCGACCAGTTTCCCACTAGATGAACCCCTCTCCGCCTCGCACGAGAAGTCCGGCCCCGACTAGTACGCGGGCCTAGACGCACAGCACGAGCGTCGCCACTGACACGTGCGGAGGAACGAATCTCCACGTCATGCAGGGACAACAGCTGGCGGCCATGCAGGTGGACTGCCTCAGCAAGAGCCTTAATACAGGTCTACGGCCATCACATCGTCGTCATCTCCCACTCTGCAACACGCAAGACTCAGCCCGAGGCACTCAAGTACCCTCTACGACTCGCACAAGCCTAGACTTAGGCTCGGGCGTGGCAAGCTAGGCAAGTACTCGGGCACACTAAGACAAGCCCAAACTACTCGGGGAGGAGGCCAAGCGTCTCGGAGTGAACAGTCCAGCCCGGCCACGCGGCGGCTCGCCCGACAAGGCATCACGACTAGGCTTCAATGCAACCCGACGGACAGCGACGTACGACGGAACGTGCCAGATGCCAAGCATTGTAACTCTTTTTACTTCCCCTTGTGCCCCTCCCCTTGTGACTATAAAAGGGAGAGGAGGGAAACAGTTACGAGGGTTAGACCTCCATAGGATCGAACACCGTCTCCCGGGACTTGGGAACGAACTCCCTCTCCCAACCAGCTTGTAACCCCTACTACGAGCACACCTAGCTCAGGAACACGGCTGCAACACACTAGACATAGGGTATTACTCCTCGGAGGCCCGAACTAGTATAAAACCCGTTGTGTTCTGCGCTACCCATCCGAGCCCGACGCATGATCCATAGAAATTTACTACCGGCGGTAGAGAACCCTGGCAGTTGGCGCACCAGGTAGGGGCACATCGTGTGTCTCGATGAACTCCAGCGGATCGGATGGACGGTCGCAGGGTCACGCTGACTCCTGGGACCACCCTGCGCTTCGGCTCCCTCGGCTTCGTCTACACCGGGCCGGTGGAGCCTGTCGTCGGGCGCACCTTCGCCTGGCCGCCTCGCCCCAATGTCCTCACAGGGGCTGCGGGATGCGAGGCCTTCGTCCGAGGCTTCTCGGACGACGTCATCGTCGGCATGTTGGGGCCAAACCCAACGCAGGAGCGTTTTTGGCTCGCCGCCTACTACCTCACCGACCTCGCCTTCCAGGCCAGCGGAGACGGACCGCTGGGCTGGGGGGAGTTCATGGAGCGGTACAACACAATGTACCCCCGTGGACAGCCCGGCCTCCCGGACGACCCGGTGACGTCCTACGTCAACAGCCTCCGCACGACCGACGCTGCCTCTGGGTCTCTGACGACTCGAAGGGCACCGATCGTGCGACGTCACGACCCCACGCGGGAGTGCAATGTCTGTGTGGCCCCTGCGTCGAGCAGCTCTGAATTGGAGCCGGCTCCACGCCATCGCGGCGCCGGCGCCCAACGGCGGACTCGGCTCGGCGAACTCACGGAGGCAAGGCGTCAGCTCGACGGGGAGCTGGACCTTCTGCACCAAGAGCTCGGCGTGGATGCTGAGCCCCGCGATCGACAACCTACGCAGGGCGTGCCTGTGCAGGGGCAGGCCCAAGAGAGGAACGACGATCGACGCCCGGCGCAGGACGTTCCCGTGCAGGGCGAGCCCCGCGACGGGAACGGGAACCGGCGCGAGCGCTGTCCGACTGCGGACCAGCCACACGACCGTGCACCTACGCCACCGGTGCGCGTGCCTGAGCCCGGCAACAATCGACGTGCCAATGGAGGCGCGAACGTCGACGTGAACGCCGACGCCGATGCACCACCACTTTTCCGGTGGGCGTCCCAGAACCTTGCTGCTGTGGCCATCTTCGCGCGCGCGCGCCGCCCGAGCCCGCAACCTCCGAGGAACGATGAGTGCGCCAGCAGTTGAAGGCGTTGTTTGAGGCTACGACAGCGCAGCAAGCGGAAAGCTCCGCATTGCGCCAGCGCTCGGAGCGCGGGCGGGCTGGAGCGCCATCTGCCCACGACCCGAATCTGCCTCCTCCCCAGCAACAGAGACACAGGGATGGAGTCGGAGCCGCGACATCGACAGTCAAGAGCTGTCTCGGGCCCAACTGCGACACCCGGAACACCATAGAAGCCCGTCGGCGAGCCGAGAGCGTCGACAACAACCACGACAACCGCTCGCGCCACAATGGCGATTGTGGGCGTAGGCGGCGCCACGACAGTGATGGCGACCGCGAGCGTAGCTGGTCACCGAACCAGCGGGGTCCGCGGGCTTTCGGCCGGAGCATCCGCGACGTGAAGTTCCCCTCGCACTTCCGGGCTCCGACCAATGTGCCAAGATACGATGGGGACACAAACCCTAGCGTATGGCTCGAGGACTACCGGCTCGTGTGCCACGCCGGTGGAGCCACCGATGATCTCTTCGTGATCAAGAACTTGCCGCTCTACCTCGGCGACTCTGCGCGCACATGGCTTGAGCACTTGCCACGGGACAAGATCAACGACTGGACCGACCTGCGCCGAGTCTTCGTCGGCAACTTCCAGGGCACCTACATGCGCCCCGGCAAGCACTGGGAGCTGTGCAACTGCAAGCAGCAGCCGGGAGAGAGTCTCCGCGAATACATATGACGCTTCTCCAAGCACTGCACCGAGCTCCCCGGCGCGACAGACAACGACGCCTTCTCGGTGTTTCTGAATGACACGACATGCACCTCCCTCATCCACCGACTCGGGTGTCGCATGTGCACGTACGGCCCGTGAACTCCTCAACATCGCGAGCAACCATGCCGACGGCGAGGAGGCGGTGGCCGCGACGCTGAACACCCCTCAGGGAAAGGGGAAGCAAGTCGTGGACCATGGCGAGGGGACGTCCTCGCGCTTCAAAAAGAAGAAAAAGAATGACAAGTGCCATCGCGACGACAACTTTGTCGCGGCGGTGGAGCGCAAGGCCTCACGCCCCAAGGGCAACCCGGCCAAGCCCGCACCATCCAGGGACCACTTCGAGAAGCTCCTGGACGCGCCGTGCCCACACCACGAGGTCCTTGTCAAGCACACGCTCAGGGAGTGCCGGCTCATGAAGAACTACGTCAAGAGCACCCTCAAGCCAAAGACGGTGGACCAGCCCGACAAGCAAGGCCCCTCCCACGACAACGATGATGGCGCGGGGGCTGTGTTCCCCAGTGAAGATGGCGCGGTGCATATGATCTTTGGGGGATCACCGGAAAGACCCTCGAGGCAGCGCGAGAAGCTCATCCGGCGTGAAGTCATGAACGCCGACGTCGCGAAGCCGTCCTACCTAAAGTGGTTGGAGGTTCCGATAACCTTCAACCACAAGGACCATGGAACACTCCATCTGTGGAGTGCGAAAATGAATATGATCCCAATACCGACAGCAGCTCCAATTGAAGCAATTGAAGCTAGGTCGGAAGACAATCAATAAACATCTTCAACCAATACAATACAAATACTGAAAAAGAAGTTGTCTACCAACTTTTCTTTCACAAGGCCGCAGGTTGATCTCATGCATTACTCAACCAAGTCAGATAAAAAATGATCTTATCATCGAAAAGGCGCGCTGCGTTTAATTTGAAAAAGGTGCTTTCCCTCCCCACTCTAGAGGCTAAACCTGTTAGAAAAGCGTCCCCCGGGAGTTTCGCTGTAGTAGATGACGTTCCTGGTACTAGTAGTCCTTAGAACTAAGATTTGCATGCATGGTGGGTAAACAATGATTCTAACCAACCCTAGCCCAAGATATACCTAACATCAAGAGTCAAATCCTTTCGACCTCAATGCCCAACCTTCGGCCTACTGCACAGCTCTGGAAATGCCATAAGTGGATCTTTTCCAGCTTACCAAGTATATTGTGGTGTGGACGACTGCTAAGTATGCTTTAACTCAACTTAGTGGTTGTAATTCCTAAATGCCCAACTTCAACTCCACTTTTTCTCTAAGCTTCGAACTGACCTATCCGCTTGAAACTAGAGGAAAGGAGAATGGATGGGGCGAGATTCACCATTTTTATCTCGTTATTAACGTAACCCACGGGAACAGGGGCTTCATAGCTGGTACTCTTTTTTTGCTATAGGAAAACTTATTTTTTGAATAGGCCCTCTCTTTAGCGCGCGGAAGGCAGTAATCGGACATGTAATACGTAATTTCGCCACTAAGCAGTTCTTAAATTGCGGCTTATTCAAGTGCCCCCCGAACCGCGCGAAATGGTCGCCTATTACACGGCTCACAAACTCTGCCTGGGGTGGGGCTACCTATTATTCGTAGGCGGTACGTACGATGCTTTTTCCATGCTTAGCAAAATCATATTAAACTCAATCAAATCGATCTATTACAACCGGTGCGGTTGTTCGTATTTCATTTTCTCAAGTGTTGCTGTGTCAAATCGAGATTGTGTGGGTGTTCAGTCTACCGCTCATGTTCGACGCTATCGAAAATCATGCATTGGATGGAGACTTGTTGAAGTAGTTCAACATATTATTGTGCGTAGAAGAGATTGTGGTACTATCCGAGGTATTTCTGTGAGTCCTCAAAATGGGATGACGGAAAAGTCCTATCAGTGTTCCTGATTCCTGTACCTCTATCGATATTTCAGGTAAGTTGGCCACCGGGATAGTCAAAAGCTTAGAGGAAGGGTCAAGGCAGGGCTTTCGAAATCAAAGGATTTCTTCTCTTGATGAGTCACGGTATCTGCATCATCCAATGAAACAAACCAATATCAGAATATACAAACCATCCATATCAGTAATTTAATCAGTCGGATTCAGCTTTGCCTTTGCCTAGCTTGTTTTCGATAAGGAGACCTCTTTTGAACCACTACCTCTTCTGATTGTAGCCCCCATAACAAAAAAGGGGGCTGTCGGTGTTTTAGACCGGCAACCTACTAAGGGGGGTACCCGAAGTAGATGAATGTGGCCTCGCCGAGATCGGTAACTCGAAGGAAGAGACACGTGGCACACAATTTAGACGGGTTCGGGCCGCGAGGTGCGTAATACCCTACGTCCTGTATGCTGCATAGCTCTGGATTGATTGGGTATGATTACAAGATGATGTAATCTTACGCCGTGAGATGAGATGATCTAGAGAGGGGTCCCCGCCTCGCCTTATATAGTACGGGAGGTAGGGTTACAAGTCGGTTCGGGGAGAGAGTACTAGTCGAGTACGTCTAGGAGTCCTCTATACGGTGCGGGACATGTACAACTTCCTAACCGAGTACTTCTCCTCTCGTAGTCCTTGTGCTTCACGCCGGCGGGCGCCGTGGAGCGCAAGTCGGGTAGTCCCGGGGCCCACCGAGTAGTCGGTCCTGGTACCCACCGAGGTAGTGGGCCCAGGGAGGTCCATACGACAAGCCCCCGAGTACTTTGTAGTCGAGAAGGATAGCTTCAAGTAGTCTTGACGGCCTTAACGAGTAGTCCTCAAGCGTCCCCGAGTACTACAAGTCAAAAGTCCTCAAGAGTAGTCGAAGCATCCCGAGGCTGGAATGTCAGCTGACATTTGAAGAATCCCGAAGTCTTCTCGAGTAGTCCCAAGCGTCCTCGAGTGCTGCTCTTGAAGGTCTTCAACAATGCCCGTGTTGTCTTGAAGCCGAAATTGATATGGAAGTGCGATTGCAAAATCGCACTCCATATGGAGTAGCCCCCGAGCCTTAGGTTGAGTTGTAGACTCTGGCTGAGGGTCCATCTGAAGTTTTGGCAAGAAAATCCTGAAAAATCCGGAGAGAAAAACCGAAGGACACGTGGCACGGAGCCCCCGAGCCTTGAGTCGAGTACTTCCTCTCGAATTGAAGGGTCATCTTGTAGAATGTGTCCTGAGTTGCTCTTGAGTCTTGTCGCCGCCGGGAAGTTGAGTAGAAGTAGCCGAGCCCCCGAGATGAGGCGCGTCGACTAGTATAAGTTGAAGAGTCGGGCGCCGCCGCCGAGTCGGCCGCGCGCGGACTTATCCATCCGGCCATGGGAGGGGCCGTCGTTGACTTATAAATAGAAGCCAAAACCCTTAGGTTTTTTCATCCAATGCATTCGCAGCCATTCCTAGCGGTATCCGGCCGGGAATCACCACCGGTGAGCACCGCCACCGTTGCGAAGTTGTAGATCCAAGTGTGCCGCCGTAGAGAGCCACCACCGTAGCCCCCGAGCGAATGCGCGTGAAGACCCCGTGCACCGGAGAATGAAGCCTTCACCGTCAAAGATTGCGAAGGCGTCGGTGGGAAGAAGAGGGCCCGTGAAGAGACCGCCGGATCCGTCGCGGGGCCATCGGCCGCCGGTGTCTCCGCCGCGACCGGATCCGAACCGCGAGTGGAAGAAATCCAAGGCCAAGACCGAGGATCCGCCGGCTCTTCTCAATAGTGGGTTTTTGCGGGAGAAGGAGGTGGATATGTGGAGGCCGCCGCAGGGGATCCGTACCCCATGGAGAAGAACCCGGATGAGATTCCGATGTTCACCCGGTTCGCGGAGCGTGGACTGTCCCCTCCCGCAAGCGACTTCTTCAAGGGGCTCGCTGGGGTACTACGGCATCGAGTACCTCAACCTCAACCCCAACGGTATCTTCCACACCGTTGTCTTTGTACATTTCTGCGAAGCCTTCTTGGGGATCAAGCCCCATTAGATATTGTTCCGGAAGTTCTTCCGGGTGAAGCCTCATCCCAGCGCCAGCAATCCCGGGTAGTCGGAGGAGTGGGGATCCAGATGAGGGAGGATGCCGCCGAGCAGTACCTCTCCTACAAGCTGATAGATTCCAACCAAGACCGGAAGGCAAAGTGGTTCTACGTCACGAACCACCATCCGAATCGCCGAAGCCGAGCGGGAAGCGGCCCAAGCACCGCCGTGGTGGAACTTGGAGCCAACCATGCAAGAAGGTCTTCGGTTGCCCGAGCTGTTGGCGAAGATCAAGGCACCGAGGGAAGCCGGGCCGAGGGGCCGAACATGTGGCCTTCGGCTTCATGAAGCGAAGGGTGCGGCCGCCGATGGCCCGTTACACCCTAGGGTATGAGTACACCGGCGACGACGATGCGTCGCGGATGCTCGGAGATGAAGTCGACAACGACGACATTGTTGATAGGTGGCCGGGATCTTCAAAGATATGTTGGCGTACACACCGTGCCCAGTACCAGAGTACTCCGCCGTGCGCCCACCAAAGGAGGTCAGTAGCCGCATCCGTTGTCGAGTACTCATTGCATAAGAGTAGTCGTACTGATGTGTAGTGCTTCTTGCAGGATGACTTGGCGAAGTTCGTCTCCGAGCCGGCGTCACCTCCTTAGCTGGTCGAGGTCCAGAGGAAGGGAAGGCCAAGGCCAAGGAGCGGCGCGAGGTTGACGAAGGAGACGACACAGTAGTCGTCGAAGACTCGTCCGAGGAGGACGATGATGAAGAGACACTGCAGGAGCGTTTCCAGCTGCGATCAAGGTTTAGCCGCCCTAGATTACCGCACGTTCCTCTCGTTCAGGATCCGCTGGCTAGCCTAGAGGCTAGTCTGTCTGCGCCGCCGAGGAAGCCGCACAATGTGGCCCGCAAGCGCGTGGCCAAGAAGTTGAAGGTCTCTGAGACCACATCCCAGGAGGTAAGCCGTCTTCACTAGAGTAGTCGAATACTCATGTCTCGATCTTGTGTGTTGGCGATGAAATACCCTTGATTGCAGGAGATGCCGCCTTCCGACCCCATTGAGCGGGGTGACGGAGGCGATTGGGACACCGTGGGGGGAGCCAGTGGGGGTAGTCGTAGCCCGGCCCCCCACCGTGAAGGAACTTTTGGCGCGGATGGAGCGCCGGCCCCCGTTGCTTAGGGGAGCACGGAACGCCGCCGCCGCTTCTACCGAAGAGGCGGCGGCTACCGAGGCGCAGAAGAGGCGCTCGCCGAGGCAGAGCGGTCGACATCGCCGGCATCCTCGGCGCCCCAACCGTGACAGGGGGTCCGGTCGAGCTTGTAAGTGTTGATCCTTCCCGAGTAGTACATTAGATGTGGTAGTCGTACTAGGTTGACAACCAGCTTGTATACTCGCAGGAAATCGACGGACCTGTCTTGGGAGGGGGATGAACCCGCTACGGCGGTGGCGGAACAGAAGCCGCGCCGCCCCGCCGAGGAGTCCGCTCCCGCCCCTCGGGCGAAGTCCGAGGCGCCGGCCATGGAGGCTACCTTGCCCGAGGCCGCCGTCGTTGAAGGTGAGTACTCTGCTGAGGTGGAAGTAGCCCCGTAGAGTAGTCATAGTCTCCCGGTATGACTGATATACTTATTCTCTTGTCGTCAGGTGCTGAAGACGAAGGAAGTGATGTCCCGAAAGAGGTACCCATTGAAGATGTGGCACCGGAGACTCAGGAGGCTGCCGGAAGAGCCCCTGAGCCAATGGAGATGACTGTCGAAGAAGCCGCCGCGACGGCTGGAGGGGAGGGCGACGACGCGCTGCCAGAACCCGCTCTGGAGGTGGTCGTGCACTCGCCAGAGATCCAGGACGCGGAGCCAATCCGTTCGGCGCTAATGACCGAAGCCACGACAAGTAGTCGTGGCGGGATTGAGTTGTTGGCGGATGATCTTGTCGATCCGGCGACGGTGGCTCGGCACTTGGAGGCGGTGCACCAAGCCGAGCAATGGATGAAGGTGAGTAGTCGACACCCTTGAGTAGTCAATCCTTTAACGTTGAGTACCCATTTGACATGTGTTGTGTGTTGCAGGACGTCGCGGAGAGGTCCCGGGAGAAGTCCAACACACTTCAAGGCTTCGACGACGCGGTGCTCGGGCGGAAGCCTTGGAAGAGGAACTCGTGAAGTCCCGAAGCATGCCGCCGCCATGCGGTCGAAAGCCGGACACCACCTTTGCCAAGTATCACAATGACGTCCAAGAGCTGCGGGCGAAGAGCAACGATCCGGTGCGGAAGAACAAGTCTCTCCGCAACAAGAATAAAGGTACACGACCGCCTTGTCGAGTACTTGTTGATGGTAGCTTGAGGCAGTCTGACCCACTTTGCCTTGTTGATTTGCAGAGCTTGAGACCAAGGTTGACCGGTGAAGGCTTCGAGACCGATCCGAAGAACCTCTTCTACCGAGAGCAGGAGGCCCGTCAGGTACTGGAGTACGATTATAAGGAGCTTGCTTACGAGTGCGACAAGCACATGGAGCTACGTATTGCATCCGATCGTGACCTCGTCAACTGCTACAAATCCTTGCATAAGCTGAACGAGGACTGTGAGAGGCCGCGGGCTCAACTCAAGGAACTCGAGGAAGCCGCGCTCCCCATCGCGAGGCTGCTGGTGCCCCACCCTGGCGGTCCAAAGATAGCTCCACTGGTGGACCGGCTGAAGGAAGCCCCCAGCCGCCTGGCGACCTATGTGAAGCAGTTGGCGAAGTCGATCCCGAACCAGGTGCTGGCCTTCATGAAGTCGTACTTCCCGAAGGCCCCCGTGGACGTAGTCGCCGGCGGACTAGCCGCCAACTGCACGGACAAGCAGTACGCGGAGCTGCTGGAGCAGATGGCGCCTATTGCTGAACAGGTTGCCGAGAAGCTCAACCTCCAGTAGTCCTGTAATGTTAGCTCGTAGCAGTAGTTGTACATAAACAATTGTAATGAAATTGTTTAAGTATGAATGTAGAGAACTTCCATGAATGAGTACTCGTTATCGCGATCTGTGAGTGCGGAGTCCCATCCTGGAGTCGTCGCGAGTAGCCGTACTTGCCGTAGTCCCGTTGAGGGAGGAAGACGATAAAGTAGTTGATGGATAATCAAACTTTATTACCGAAGAAGTACACCGGGATGGCCGGGGCCGTTGTTACGGAGTAGTCGCCGGGACCGGAGGCCGCCTACGCCTAAGTAGTGCTAGGGCGTGTAGCCGCTTACGGCAAAGTAGATCCGTTAGTAGCCGTGTAGGCCGGATCTAGGAGTACATGGTCTCTTAGTAGACCGCTCGCTAGAGTCCTTTGTCACTCGTCGCAACCCAAGATTCGTAGGTAGCCGCATGGGCCGGATCTTGGAGAGTAGTAGTCCGAGACCGGTGCCGGACCGGAGGCCGCTTACAGCGAAGGGGTCTTGATGTAGTCGTGTAGACTTGAGCCCCCAGGGTAGTCGTATAGACTAGGCGTAGAACCGACAGAGTTGGTCGACGTTCCATGAGTTGTTGATGTCTTCGCCTTCAAGTGTCTGGAGGCGGTAGGAGCCGGTCGGTCACCTTTGCAATCGTGAAGGGACCTTCCCGGGGCGAGCTAATCTTGTGTAGTCCTTCCGTGTTCGGGATGCGACGGAGGACAAGATCACCATGGTTGAAGGAGCGTTCCTTGACGTTGCGATCATGGTAGCATCGGATACCCTCCGGGTACCTTGCGATTGGACGAGGGCGACACGGTGAGCTTCTTCGAGTCCATCGATATCAACTCGTCCGTTGTCTTCGGAGACGCCTTCGTCGTAGTGCTCCACCGTCGTTGAATCCCACATTCCCACATGACATCAGCGGGGAGGATTGCTTCGGAGCCGTAGACCGGGCGAGACGGGGATTGTCCCGTAGGCTTGGAGGGCCGAGTACGTAGCCCCCGAGAGAGCATTAGGTAGTTCCTTGATCCACTTGCCTTCTTTAGTGTTGGCGGCGTCGTGTAGCCGCTTCTTGAGAGTGTCGAGCACCATCCCGTTGGCGCGCTCGACTTGTCCGTTGGCCCGAGGATGGGCGAGCGAGACATATCGGACGTCGATCCCGCCGTTCTCGCGGTACTCCCGAACCGGTGATTGTTGAAGTTGGAGCCTGTGTCCGTGATGATGCGATGGGGGCGTCCGTAGCGATGTACGAGTTCATCCGAGAAGTCGAGTACTCGTCGGCCTTGGGGTATGTAACCGGCTTGACCTCTATCCACTTGGTGAACTTGTCGATGACCACCAATACTATGTTGAATCCACCCGGCGCAGGTTGGGAGTGGCCCAATCATGTCGAGCCCCCGGCGGGCGAAGGGCTAGGTTGGCGGTATGGTGACTAGCTTGTAGGCCGGGACATGTTGCCGCTTGGCGAAGTATTGGCACCCTTGGCACCTTTTGACGAGTTTTTCGGCGTCGTCCGGGGTTGTGGGCCGTAGAAGGCTCATCGGAAGGCCTTGCCGACCGCCGTGCGAGAGGACGCGTGGTTGCCGCAGACGCCTTTGTGGATCTCCTCCAAGATGTCTTTGCCTTCTTGTCTGGGAACGCACTTCATGAGTACTCCTGAAGATGCGCCCTGCCTGTAGAGCTTGTCTCCGACGAGGACGTAGGACTTGGCACGGCGGATGAACTGCTCGGCCAAGTTCTTGTCCGAGGGAACCTTCTGCTCGCTGAGGTAGTCGATGAAGGGCTGCCTCCAGTCCACGTCGATCATCATGACCTCCGGCCGGCCCGGAGGATGCGCCGGGACGTGGTCGGTGGCACCGGCTCCGGGATGGATGGCGCGTGAAGCTCGTGGACGAAGACACCCGCTGGTACTTGAGCGCGAGTAGAACCAAGCTTCGACAAGACGTCCGCTGCAACGTTGTTGTCGCGGACGACGTGGTGGAACTCGAGACCATAGAACTTGTTCTCGAGCTTGCGGACTTCTAGGCAGTAGGCGTCCATGTTCTCCTTGTTACGGTCCCAGGACTTGTTGACTTGGTTGATGACCACGGCGGAGTCGCCGTAGACTAGGAGCCGCTTGATGCCCAGTGAAGCCGCGAGGCGGAGCCCGTGTAGCGCAGCTTCATACTCGACTTCATTGTTTGAGACCTTCCGGAAGATTTGCGGGACGTACTTGAGTTGTTCGCCCGTTGGAGAAATCAAGGGCGTGTTTGTGAGGTTGGCCCAAGTCGGCCTTGCGCCCATGGGCTGCAGGCGCACCTGTTTGCGGCCTTGGCCCGAAGTCGCGCCCGGCCAGCCGCGGCCAAAACCGACGCCGCGGCCGGCCGGGGAGAAACGTGGCTAGGGTTCGTTTCTCCCGAGCTCGGCGCGCGCGGCGCACTGGGGCGATTTCGGGGCGGCGGCGGGTGGCTCGCGCGGGCTCGCACGGGAGCGGGAAAACTCCAGCGCGCCCTTTCCTCCGCGCGGGAATGGAGACCCGCCGACGAATCATCGCGGCTATAAAGTGCGGGTGGCTCCTCGTTTCGGTTCTTCTTCCTCTTGCTCTCTTCACCTTCCACTTCCCTCTTGAGAGATCAGCAGTGAGCGCGAGTGGGTGGCTGTGGCGGCGACCTCCGGCGTAGTTTGCCGCGTTCTTGCTCGTACTGCTGCTGGGACTCGGAGGCGACATCTCGCTTCCTCTTCGTCTCCGTCTCCGTCTTGTTGGAGTTGAGGTAGATCTCGCTTCCTCTTCCTCGAGATCCGCTTCCTCTACTTCCGGATCCGCTTCCTCGACTTCGAGGTCCGCTCCCTCTCCCGATCGACGACCCCGAGCCGAAGGTGAAATGTACAACCCTTCCCCTCTCCCCCATCTTTCGTTAGGGTTCGATAGGTGTAGATCTTGGTTCGATAGTGGATGATTTGTTGGTACGAGATGTTCCCGTTAGTTTTGATTGCGTTGTGATGCGGTACCGATATTGGTCCCGATTCATTGTGATTTGGTACCTCATATTGCTCTTGGTTCATTATGATATGCTACCGGATATTGCTCCCGCCTCCTTGTGATTTGGTACCGATATTGCTCTTGCTTCATTATGATATGCTACCGGATATTGCTCCCCGCCTCGTTGTGATTTGGTTTAATTATCGGTCGATGATGTTGTTCTTTGTTGCACCGGGAGGCATGGCTATAACATGCTACCGTGCTTTGATGTTATCGAGTCATTTCTTGAACATGTTGATGCCTAGCGGGGGCCGATGATCCGATTTTCTCGTTTCAAATTGGCATGGTTGTAGATGGATCCCTCATTGAGCCGTGAAATGCTACGTAGGCAAGCGGATGCTTTGACGGCCGTTCGATTTCTTTTGTTTTCGAAGGCTCAAAAGAAAAACCCCCGAGCTCGATACACCACAAGCTTGACCCACTCGCACTTTCACTACTTAGGGATGAAAATGAACAGCACAGAATGAGGACTCTGAACATGATTTTTCACTCCACTGATTTTGAGTGCATATCCATGATTAGGATGAGGAGAGATCCTTTTTTTTGATTTAGTCAAAACCTTTAGAGAGAGGAGCCTGGTCACTGATAGGGATGGGGTTTCAGTAGAGGAGCAAGTTGCCATGTTTTTGCATGTTGTTGGGCACAACCAAAGGTATAGAGTGGTTCACCAATCCTTTAGGAGGTCCATAGAAACCGTGCACAAACACTTCCATCGAGTTCGTATGCTTGTGGGTGAGCTTAGGAATGAACTCGATCAAGACACCCAAAGACTACCACTCATCCCAAGATCCAGGGCAGTCATAGATGGTATCCTTATTTCAAGGTAATTGTCTATCTTGGGTACATAAATTGATTATCACATTATCCAGTCACTTACACACAAATTTTAGGATTGTGTTGGCTTCATAGACGGCACACATTTCTTGGCAAGGGTGCCGAGGCGCAGCCAGCAAGTTTTCAGGGGTAGGAAAAAGGACCCCACACAAAATGTCATGGTTGCTGTCAATTGTGATCTTGTATTCACTTATGTCCTTGCTGGTTGGGAGGGCTCTGCACATGATGCAACTGTCCTGGGTCATGCCATTGATAGGGGAGATGGGTTCGTTGTTCCACAAGGTAGTTGCACTCATGACAACCAATAATGAACATTTTTTGTATGCCACTCATGGCACACAATCTCACAAGAGACATGTAATTGTAGGTAAATACTACTTGGTAGATGCGGGTACACATGCAAGTCCGATTTCCTACCACCTTTCGGGGGTGTGAGGTATCACTTGTCCGAGTATGGGCCTAGGAACGTGACCCACCAATGGCAGGGAACTTTACAACCTAAGACACTCATCACTTAGAGTGACTGTGGAGAGGGCTATAGGTGCACCGAAGGGCGGAGTTCGGGATCTTGGACAACAAGCCCTTCCACAAGTACACTACACAAGTGAAGCTTGTAGTTGCTCGTGCCATTTTACACAACCGGATTCTAGGCTATGGCATTGATGAGGTAGTCCCAACCGAGGCGGGTTTTACCGGCATCCCTCCGTAACCACTTAACTTCCCTCCTCCACATCTTGATGAAGACAATATTGCCATGGCCGCAATGAGGGATGCTATCTCGTGAATCTATGTGGGCCGGAAGGGGAAACAAGTAGGATATGATTTACCATGTCATGTGTTATTGAATTCAGTTTGTCTACCCCCGCTAGGAACTCATGTTTGTGTGACAATGATGTAATAATAACAAGAACAAGGCCGAGACCACAACTTCTTATGTATGCATATCCGTCTCGCTTGTTTACTTCTTGTGTAAGCATATCCGTCCGGTTGTTTATTTCTTATGTATGCATAGCAGTTGTACAATGGCTGGAATCCCAATTGTTGATGTGGTTGAGGAGAGCATTAATGGTGATGCTCCCGTTGCCGGTGGTGCGGCTCTCCCGCCGTGCGGTGGTTCACCTTGAAGAGGAAGTAGGTGTTCCTGATGCTGGGGTTGGTGCTGCTGGTGGGGGTGGTGTAAGGGCTATGAGGTGGACAAACAACACCTCTGGGTTTGTACTTAGGAGGATGGTTGCCCGGTTACCGATGGCGGCCGCCCGACAAGGTCTTCAAGGAAAAAGATGTCAACCATGTAGCCAAAGCTCTTAAGGACCGGTGTGGGGAGGTAATGACCTCAACTCAAGTGTACAATCACTTGAGGAAATGGAGGCAGAAGTGGGCTAAAGTGTCCAAACTGAGGGACCTCAGTGCTGCTCTATGGGATGACACCACAAATGCTATCATGCTAGAACATGACCACTACCTTGGCCACATCGCAAGGTAGAAACCTCACCATCTGTACCTACCATTTCTTGTACATGTATGTGTCTAAACCAACCTATGTCCCAAACCGCAGGATCATCCTAAAGATGCTGAATACCTGAACACCCCAATTAGGTTCTACACCGAGATGGAGGCCATATTTGGGAATGCTTTGGCCACTGGTAGGTATGCACTAGGGTCTGGTGAGGCTTTAGGGTAGAACCAGCCGACGCGTGGTCCTGTCAAGGCTGAAGGTTGTCCATTCACCCAAACCCCTGGTGATAAAGCTCCCACTGCAACTGCAGAGGGTAGCAAGGTCGCGTAACCTACCGTAGGTGGGAAGAGGAAGAAAGAGACTTTCACTAAGGAGGAGATAATCATGTTGACCAACATGTCCGATGCCGTCAACAATGTGGCTAATGCCCTTAGGGAGACCGGACTCGCCCATGCTGATGCCAACCTCTACCTTGCTGTGATGGAGATGCCTGGCTTCTCTCAGGAGGCCCTTATTGTTGCCTACACCTATCTCCTAGACAACAAGGCCCAAGGAAGGGATTTTGTGAACATGACTGATTCCCATAGGACCCTGTGGCTCCAAACCTTCTTAGCCAAGAACTACTTCATGTAGGTGTTGCACTGCATGGACAGGAGGGGTTGATTGTTGAGCTATACTCCACCCCCTCACCCACCTTCTCTTCTTTTGGGTACAGCTGGTTTCTCTTTGCTGTGAAGCTTTTGTGCAGGATGACTTTGGTTTAGTTTGACTAGGAGGGTGGCTACTAATAGTTAGGAAACATTTGAGCCATTGGATGTTGGGCTGGACAACTTGTTGTATAACCTTATTGTGGCCTCTGTTGGCTACTTAAGCTTGAAACTTTGAGGTTACTCATTCGCTGTTCTTTCTTGTATCTTTTCTGCTACCTGATATTTGTTGGATTTGTGGGTTATTGATGGCCGATGATGCAACAAAAAACATGAGGTGGATGCCCTTTTGTTGTATTACTCATATGTTCATGGTATGTTTGCTACTTATCTGTTCATGGTATGTTTGCTACTTATCTGTTCATGGTATGCTTGCTACTTATCTGTTTGTCTACCCCCGCTAGGAACTCCCGTCCGTTGTCCGCTTTTTCTCGTTGAGGGCATCCATCCGAGATTACATTCTCTCGTCTTTATGCAACAAAATGAAAAAGCTAAGGCCAATACCATCTTCTTTTAGCCCATGATGATACATTTGTTTGCCAATTAATTGATGAACTTGAACTTGTGAGGGACTCGGAGCCGTTGGTCATCCGTTCGTTTTGCCTATGAAGATGTTTTTTCTGCTCTATTATTCATGTCTCTGTCATCAAACCTTGGGACACGTCGATTCCCGGGCAATCCGTCATGACCGGGATCGACGTGTCCCATGGTTCCATGCCTGCCATGAGAACCTCTTTGTTGCTGCTTTCTATCCTTAAGCTCCAAATTCAAGTTCAAATGAAATGCAAACTTATCTGAGGCCGGTGTTCTGTGTTCTTCCTTTGGTCCTATTTTGCCTATGATGATGATCGGATGTATATTACCTCTCATAGCACTCATCAAAACATGCGAGACATCCATGCCCATGTTTTTCAAATACGGGGGTGGATGTGTCGCATGCTTCCATGGTTTCCATGAACCATTTGTTCTTGCTTTTAATATCAACTCATCGAGGCCAATTTGTTGTTGCCATGTTTGCCTATGATGATTCAATTTGTTCATCCATAGAGGGATGACCTTGATCCGTGTGTTTTATCCTTCTCATGTCTCCCATCAAACCGTCGAACTCATCCATGCCCAATGTTTTCTACACTCGGGCCGGATGTTTTCGATGTTTCCATGGTTGCCATGTGTTGTCTACCCCCGCTTGGAACTCCTGTCCGATGTTTGCCAATACCATCTTCTTTTAGCCCATGATGATACATTTGTTTGCCAATTAATTGATGAACTTCAACTTGTGATGGACTGGAGCTGTGAAACTTCACTTGTTCTTTTTCTCATGTCTGTAATCAAACCGTCTGATTCATCCATTCCCGGACTATTTTGTGAAGCCACGGGATGGATGAGTCCCACGATTCCATTACTCGCCATGATCTTATTTTTCAAACACATGCTCCTTATGCTCTAAGTTGAGGTTTAGATGATATTGCAAACTAATTTGAGGCAAATTTGTTATTGCCATGGTTGCCTATGATGATTCAATTTGTTCATCCATAGAGGGATGACCTTGATCTGTGTGTTGTATCCTTCTCATGTCTCCCATCAAAACATCAAACTCATCCATGCCCAATGTTTTCTACCCTGGGCTAGTTGTGTTTGATGTTTCCATGGTTGCCATATGTTGTATGCATTTTATCCTTGTTGTATGATCAAGGTCAGCCTCATGTGGAACATAAAAAAGTTTCGAGGCAATGATGCTAATTATATTTTTTCAATTAAACAATGATGTAAATTATATGATATTATTGATGTTAATGATGTTGTAACTGTAATGTACACTTCTCCCTCTATTGATTAAGATGTAATTTGTGTATGTTTATCTTGGGCCGGGCTCACCTCAGCCACCCTGCCAAACATGTTCTCGTCTGGGCAGTTGGTGGCGGTTGGCCCCTCAGCCAGGCTCAGCACTAGGCCGCAAACAATAGCTCGCCGAGCTTGGCTCACCCGGTGCGGGCAGTGGCAAACACACGAGGGTGGCCGCCCATGGCTAGGCTCGACAAGGCCCGGCCCGGTTAGGCTAGCCGGGCCGGCCCGCGGCCACCCTCACAAACACGCCCCAAGAGTACCCCCCGCACTCGCGCCCTCGAGGTTGAGTGAGCCGTCGAAGTACATCACCCAATGCTCGGTCGCTCGGTTGGAGTAGGTAGGCGATTCTCCCGCCACTCCTCCATGAAGTCGACTAGTGCCCGCGACTTGATGGCTATGCGTGGCTTGAAGTCTATGTTGAGGGCGCCGAGTTCGACCGCCCACTTGGAGATTCTTCCAGGTAGCGTCTTGGTTCCGCGAGATGTTGCCGAGCGGGTAGTCGGTGACGACGGAGATCGAGTACTCCCGGAAGTAGTGTCGTAGCTTCCGCGAGGTGATGAGTACTACGTACGAAGCTTCTCGTACGGCCGGTAGCGTGCCTTGGACTCGACAAGACCTCGCCGACGAAGTAGACCGGACGCCGGACCGGATAGGCGTGACCGTCTTCGTGCCGCTCGACGATGATGGCGATGCGACCACATGAGTAGTCGCAGCGAGGTAGAGCAAAGGCGCTCGCCTTTGCGAGGAGCCGTGAGGATTGGCGGCTTCGATAGGAAGTCCTTGAGCCGGGCAAGGGCTTGGTCCGCCTCTCGTGGTCCACACGAACTTCTCTTGGTGCTTGAGTAGTTTGAAGAAGGGGAGCCCCCGTTCTCCAAGCTTCGAGATAAATCGTTCGTGGGCCGCCATGCACCCGGTCAACTCTCGGACATCTTTGATGCACGTGGGAGCTTTCATGCCGGTGATGGCGGAGATCTTCTCGGGATTGGCTTCAATGCCGCGGTGGCTGATGATGAAGCCGAGTAGTTTACCCGAAGGTACGCCGAAGACGCACTTGTTCGGGTTGAGCTTCCAGCGGTACTCGCGCGAGGGATGCGAAAGTCTCTTCAAGATCATCGATAAGCGTGCCGGAGTTTCTAGTCTTGACGACCACGTCATCCATGTAGGCTTCGAGGTTCTTATTGAGTTGCCTCTTGAAGCGATCCGGATAGCTCGCCGGGTATGTGGCGCCGGCGTTCTTCAACCCGAAGGACATGGTTGTGTAGCAAGACGCGCCAAACGGGGTGATGAACGTGGTCTTCTCCCGGTCTTCTTCCTTGATCGCGATCCGGTGGTACCGGAGTAGCGCCGAGGAAGCGAGCAGTCGCAACCCGCCGCGGAGTCGATGACTTGGTCAATCCGCGGCAACCCGAAGGGGTCCTTGGGGCGTGCTTGTTGAGGTCGGTGTAGTCGATGCACATCCTCCACTCGTTCGAGTTCTTCTTGCGGACGAGGACGGGGTTGGCGAGCCACTCAGGATGGAAGACTTCTTTGATGAAGCCGGCCGCGAGTAGTTTGGCGAGTTCCTTCTTGATGGTGTCCCGTCTGTCATCGGCGAAACGGCGGAGGTGTTGTCGCTTGGGGGTAGCTTTAGGATCGACGTTGAGGGAATGCTCGATCAACTCCCTGGGAACCCCTGGCATGTCCGCTGGCTTCCACGCGAAGTTGTCGCGGTTAGCCCAGAGGAAGTTGATGAGCACGCCTTCCTATTTGGGGTCGAGCCCCGCCCCGATGGTGGTGGTCTTGCTGCTGTCGCCTATCCCGAGGTCGATTTTCTTGACCAGAACCTCCTCAGCTGGCTGAGTCTTGTTGGCTTTGTCCGACTTCTCAGGGATGTCGAGTTCACTTGGGGCAAGCTTCTTCGATGCAGCGTAGATCTCCATCATAGCGTTGGGTACTTGATTCGTGGAGGCGATTTCCATGGCTTCCGTGTCGCAGTCATGCGAGATCTTCAAGTCCCCTTGGAGTGAGAGTACACCTGCTGGACTTGGCATCTTGAGTACCAAGCAGGTGTAGTGAGGTATCGCCATGAACTTGGCGATAGCCGGTCTGCCGAGGATGGCATGGTAGGAGGTCTCGAAGTCCGCGACTTCAAACTTGATGTACTCGGTACGGTAGTTGTCCCGAGATTCCCCAAAGGTAGCGGGGGATCATTCGGCCTAGTGGGATGGCCGCGTTGCCGGGGACGATGCCGTAGAAGGGCGAGGTGCTCTTGGTGAGCATGTGGGTGATGTCGAGGCCCATCCTTTTCAAGGTCTTGGCGAAAAGGACGTTGAGCCCGCTTCCACCGTCGATGAGGACCTTGTTAAGCTTGGAGCCCGCGACCACCGGCTTCAGGACTAGTGGGAACCGTCCTGGTTCAGAGAAGCTTGTCCATTGATCCGCGCGGGAGAAGGTAGTGGATACCTCCGACCACCCGAGAGGGGTCGGGACCGCCGGTTCAACGCTCATGACTTCTCGACGGGTAGCCTCTCGTTCTCGTCCGCCGGGTAGGCCGCCGAAGAGGACGTTCACCGTCTTGTCGGGTTCCTGGAAGTCGTCATTGCCTTCGTCATTCTTCTTCTTGCCTTTCTTGTCATGAGGGTGTGGTGGCTGCGGGGTACTCTTGAGTGCTCGCCCGAGTTGGTAGCACCGCTCGGTGGTGTGGTTGCCGTCCGTATGCCACGGGCACTTCTATTTCAAAGCAAGTCTTTGTAGCCGCCGGAGGTCTTCTTCGAGTTCTTCTTCGCAGGTGCCGGATAGCCGCGACGGTGTTGTCCGGCTTGCGCTTGCGGTTGGGACCCGAGTAGTTGTTGTTGTTGCGACCGCCTTGGTTCCCGTTGTTGCCGCCGCCGCCGCCCGTGTTCTCGTTTGCTCTTGCCACGGATGGCATCGTACTTGGCGTTGGCTTTGTCTTCTTCACCCGCACGAGACGTGATCATGTCCTTGAGATGGGGGATGG
Source organism: Cenchrus americanus (assembly GCA_947561735.1). Lineage (NCBI taxonomy): Eukaryota > Viridiplantae > Streptophyta > Magnoliopsida > Poales > Poaceae > Cenchrus > Cenchrus americanus. The sequence continues at coordinate 70,012,649 of OX387242.1, forward strand.
ACTTGGGGTGGCGTCGACCTAAGTCTTCGAAGGTGCGACGGTGATAGAGAACGTCTTGGAAGAGGTCGATGACCTCCTTGTCGGTGACGTCGACTACGGTGGCGCGTTTGTCGAAGAAGCGCCGCATATACTTGCGAAGGGTCTCGCCTTGTTCCTACTTTACCATGGCCAGGTCCATGCGAGAACCCGAGCGGCCCATTGCGCCCGCGAAGTTGCTGGCGAACTGCTCCTTCAGCTGGTCCCACTTGTCGATCGAGTGCTTGTCCAAAGTGACTCGAGCCATGTGAGCGGTGCTTGGTCCGGGCAGTAAAGGGAAGTAAAGGCACTTGGTGTCGTTTTTGCCGCCGCCGTTCTCGATGGAGAGGGTGTAGCATCTGAGCCATTGGATGGGGTCTTGCTTCGCGTCGTACTTGGTGATTCCCAGAGGTTTGAACCTGTCCGGGAGGAGTAAGTTGCGAAGCCGAGGAGAGAAGGCGGGGATGCCGTCGTTGTCGCCTACGATGGCGGACTTCTTCCGCCGCAGTTCTTCAATCTTCTGGCGGGCGTCGAAGCCGCCTTGTGAGGCTCCGGAGGCGTGGCTGTTCGCGTGGCCTCGGCCGCTGCGATCACGTCCGCCACCGGCCCTCCCCGTTGGCACCATGGTTGGAGCTTCCGCCGTCACTGCCTCCGCCGCCAGGGTCGCGGTGGGGGGTGATCTCACGATTGCCGGCGGCAGCAGCCGTGGCGCTGTTGCCGCCTTGAGAGGGTCCGCCGGCGTTTGCCCGAGTACGGTTGGGCTGGGCCGGCGGCTCGGCTCGAGTACGGTTACAACCGAGGTCGGCATCGCGACTTGTAGCTTCGTTGTCGCGGTTCCGGCGGGGGGTGGGCGGGTGACCCCGTTGTCGACTCGCATGAAGTAAGCGTCTTCTCGCAAGCTTGGCGATGACTTCTCCGGCAGCATCCCTTGAGCCTCGGCGTGCGATCGCTATGATCGACATGAGGCATTGCTCCGGGTGGTGTGTACCCCCGCTCTCGACTTGTTCGAGGGCTTCGCGAGGTTGCGGATGGGGAGGTTGTCTCGGCACGTCGAGGGTCCCGGTTGGCGTCGGCCTCATCCGCGGGTGCTTCGAGCCAGACAACTCGTCCGCGGAGTTGTCTTCAAGGTACCGGTCCCGAGCCCCCGAAGTTCCCGGCGTGTCGCCGGCAGCCATAAAGACTTGGCGATCGTGGTTGCCAAGACCGGAGTCGATCTCGCCACCTCGGTTGGAGTATTCTCCTCGGTTCCGAGTGAGTGGTGTTCCCTCCGGAACGGAAGCGAGTCAAGGTAGGCGACGTAGCGTGAGTTCCCGTCTATCGGTCGGCGGGCTTGCGGTCCGGCCGCAGACGAATCCGTCGGGGGGTGTGGATGTTATAACCGGCCCCGAAGCCGGCCCTGATAAGGGTTGCCCAGTAGAGTTGTCCTCGGACTTGGGATCCTCAGGGTCCGACCCGAAGTCGAACTCGTACGCGGAGTCCGAGTAGAAGCCGGAGAGGGGGTTGGAGTCTGAGGTGTGGCCGGGAGCGGTGTTGGAGTCCGAGTTGTACTCGGGTACGGGCTCCTTGCGGCGCGGCATGGAGGGGGGGGGAGCCTCCGTGCGGGCCCCCGCCGAGGTTGCGGGGACCACGCGCGAAGTGCTCACGGGGTGGGGGGCCGTCCACATGCGATGGCCGAGCGGCCGGCTCGCACACGGTAGCCCACGGGGGACGTCGAGTTCGAGTTGGAGGTGGATCCAAGCTCGAAGTCGGCGTGTTGGTCGAAAAACGAAATTTCGCCGAACTTGCCGGCCACGCGTGCGAAACTTCTGCACTGAAATCCTCACCTTCGAAGTGGTTGGGTTCTCGGGGACGTACCATGCGATCCTCGGGAGGACGGCATACGCGAAGTTTATGGCCGTGCCCAACTATACGTACCTGAAGTTGAAGATTCCCGGACTGAAGGGGATCATCACAGTAGGGCCAACATATCAGCGCGCATATGAGTGCGACACTGAATGCTTTCAGTTCACTGAAGCAACCATCCGGTCCGAGAGGCTACACGCCGAGCCCCGTTCCGAGGACCAGGATGTCCCCCAGTCGTCCAAGCGTGCGGCCTACTCTTTCGAGCCCGCCAAGGACGTCAAGGATGCGGTCGTCTCCGACGACGGCCGTACGCTCTGTATCGGGACAACACTCGTCGACTTCCTCAAAGCGAACCTCGACGTGTTTGCATGGAAACCCTCCGACATAAAGGGGATCCCGAGAGAGGTTGCCGAGCATGAACATCAGCCGGGATCGAAGCTGGTTAAACAGCGACTTCGTTGCTTCAACGACGAGAAATGCAAGGCGATTGGCGAGGAGATCCTGAAGCTCCTTAGTGCAGGGTTCATCCGTGAAGTCTTCCACCCCGAGTGGTTAGCAAACCCTGTACTTGTAAAGAAGAAGAATAAGAAATGGAGGATGTGTGTTGACTACACGAGCCTTAACAAGGCATGTCCCAAGGATCTGTTTCCTTTGCCTCGCATATATGAGGTAGTCGATTCAATGGCAGGGTGCGAGACCCTCTGTTTTCTCGATGCGTACTCCGGGTACCACCAGATTGCGATGTGCATAGCGGACCAACTCGCAACCTCATTCATTACTTCGTTTGGCGTGTACCGCTATCAAACGATGCCCTTTGGGCTCAAACACGTGGGCGCTACTTTCCAACGATGCATGCGACGCGTCTTCGGGGAGTAGATAGGCCGCATCATAGAAGCGTACGTCGACGACATCATAGTCAAGTCGAAGAAAACGGGGGATCTGGTCCCCGACCTCACTGAGGTCTTCGCGAAGCTGCGACAACACGGGGTGAAGCTGAAACCTGAGAAGTGCGTTTTCGGGGTTCCGAGGGGCATGCTCCTGGGCTTTGTCGTGTCAGAACGCAACATCGAAGCTAATCCCGAGAAGATCTCGACCATTATGGACATGGGGCCAATCAAGAACTTGAAGGGCGTGCAGCGTGTCATGGGCTGTCTCGCAGCTCTAAGTCATTCCATAGCACGACTCAGAGAGCGCAGCCTACCACTGTACAAGCTGATGAAGATGTCTAACCACTTCACGTGGACCCCCGAGGCGCAAGAGGCCCTCTACTCGCTCAAAAACATCCTCAAGAGTCCTCTGATATTGACTGCTCGGACCACAGAAGAGCCCATGCTCCTGTATTTCTCAGCAACAACCCAAGTGGTCAGCGCGACTTTGGTGGTCGAGCGAGAAGAGCCGGGGAGTAGGGTTAACAAAACTGCCCACAGACCGGTTCTCACGAATAAAAAAACTGGGCGGTTTACCGGTGAAACCGGCCGGTTTACCGTTCTCACGAATTTGTAGGCACGGTTTTGGGGTGGGAACCGGACCGGTTCCATCGGGAATCAGCCGAACCGGACCGGTTCCCACCGGTTTTCCCAACCCTGCCGGGGAGGTCCCAAAAGGTGCAACGGCTCGTGTACTTCGTCGGCGAGGTACTCTCTGACTCCAAGACGCGCTACTCACAAATGCAGAAACTTGTGTACACAATCTTGATGACCAAGCGCAAGCTCCGACATTACTTCGACGCGCATCCCATCACCGTGGTGTCTAGATATCCACTCGGGGAGGTCATTCAAAACCCTAAGTCCGAAGGAAGGATCGCCAAGTGGGCACTCGAGTTGATGGGGCAGAATATCACGGATGCTCCGCGCAGCGCGATCAAGTCCCAAGTACTCGCGGATTTTGTGGTCGAGTGGACGGAGATTCAAACTCCCCCAGCAAAGATCGAGCACGAGACTTGGATCATATACTTCGATGGCTCAGTCATGAAGGAAGGAGCCGGTGTAGGCCTTGTCTTCATCTCACCTCTGGGCGTACGTATGGAGTACATGGTGCGACTACATTTCCCGGCATCAAACAACGTTGCCGAGTATGAAGCTTTGAACAATGGTCTCTGGATCGTTGTCGAGCTCGGGATCAAGTGTCTTGAGATCAGAGGCGACTCGGAGCTAGTCGTGGGAAAAGTCATGAAGGACAAGAACTGCGTTGACCCGAGGATGGCGGCGTATTGCCAAGCAGTACGAGATCTGGAGGGCAAGTTCCACAGCCTCGAGCTACACCACGTGCTGTGCAACTACAACAAGGCGGCTGACGTTCTTGCGAAAGCTGCATCCAGTTGAAGCCGGCCCCCACGGGGTTTTCGCAAGTGATCAACACCAGCCGTCCGTACGAGAAGAAGGCGAGAAGCCACCCGAGGAGCCGGAGCCTGAGGTCATGGCGATCGATCAGCCACTAGAAGTGAATCTCGAAGATCCCGATTGGTGATTCCCCATCCTCGAGTGGCTTGTCGAGGGGAAGCTCCCTTACGACCAGACGGAAGCCCGACACATCGCCCGCCGAGCCAAAGCGTTTGTCCTCATCGACGGCGAGCTCTTCAAGCGCGGGGCTGCTGGCATACTCATGCGGTGCATCCTCGGAGATCAAGGCCGTGAGTTGTTACAAGAGATACATGTCGACACCTGTGGGCACCATGCCGGACCGAGAACACTTGTCGGGAAAGCTTTCCGACAAGGTTTCAACTGGCCCACGGCGGTCGCCGACTCGAAGCACATTGTCCGACGCTGCGAAGGGTGCCAATTCTACACCAAGAAAACTCACCTCCAGACGCAAGCACTCCAAACGATCCCCATCACGTAGTCCTTTGCAGTCTGGAACCTCGACATGGTGGGGCCTCTCCGACAAGCACCCGGGGGCTTCACCCACCTTCTCGTCGCGATCAATAAGTTCTCGAAGTGGATCGAGGCTCGACCCATCGTCAAAGTCCACTCCGAGGAGGCAGTCTCGTTCTTCACCGACATCATCTATCGTTTCGGCATCCCCAACACGATCATCACCGACAACGACACCCAGTTCACCAGGAAGAAATTCCTCAACTTCTGTGATGACAACCACATCTAGGTATGGAATCGGATACCAATTCGGATAACATTTTTTAGCCGTTCTTTTTTTATTTTACTAAATTAGGCATAATATTTTGTATCTACAAATTTATATTCTTGTTCTTGGCATTGTGCTTGTTAAGATTCATACAAAATAAACCCCAAATGTGTGCTATATTTGGATCAAATGATGAAAAGAAATTCGGATTCAGATACGGATACGGATACAGATGTTTTTCACCTTTTTCTCTATAGAAAGCAAATAATCCATAAAAAATTGTAGCTAAATTTTTTATTTTTTCCAGTAATTAGCTGGTTATAATGCATAAATTAGCACCAAATTTTTTATTTTGATCTAAAAAATCAATCTATTACACAATTTGGATGTTTTAGTTCCATCCCTCCACATCCGTGTGGACTGGTCAGCTGTTGCTCACCCAAAGGCGAACGGGCAAGTCGAGAGGGCAAACGACATGATCCTGCAAGGCTTGAAGCCGAGAATCTTCAAGCAGCTCGACAAGTTTCGAGCAAGATGGGTAGCCGAGCTGCCTTCCGTGCTGTGGAGTCTACGCACCACGCTAAGTCGGGCCACAGGGTTCACGCCTTTCTTCATGGTGCACAGCTCCGAGGCGGTCCTACCCACTAACATCGACTACGGCAGCCCGCGGGTGCGAGCATACACTGAAGAAGGGAATCAAGTCACGCTCAAGAACGTGATTGACCAACTCGATGAGGCACGCGACGTGGTGCTGCTGCGGAGCGCCAAGTACCAACAGCCACTGCGGCGTTACCACGAGCACAACATGCGCCCGCGCAAGTTTCACGTCGGCGACCTCGTTCTACGACAGGTTCAAGGCAGCAAGGACCAGCACAAGCTATCGCCACCTTGGGAGGGGCCTTTCATCATCCACGAAGTGCTCCGACCAGGGACGTACAAGTTCCAGGACGAGGACGGGAGGGTCGTCACCAACGCAAGGAACATCGAACACTTGCGCCCGTTTTATCCTTGAGTAAATGTTCAAAACTCATGTGTCAATAAATAGATACTGCTTGCCTTGTTCACATGTCTCTGAGTTCCGAACTTATATTCGGTTGTGTTCATTTCTTTATGGCAACGTTTGATCTTGAGCAGACAGTGTCTTTGCACCAAGGCAAAGTCGCTCCCTGCTCGGGGGCTACCAAGGGCACGATGCCCTCATGCCCTCGTTTTTTTCGAAATTTTTCAAAAAATTCCGACAACTTTGTCGAGACCGATCGCACGAGCGAGAGGTTTTTTGACGGAAACCCAAACTCGCGAAAAGTAAAAGATGACGGCTTGCGTGGGATGACGAGTTGCTATTCGTTCAAAGCTCCTAGTGCCAGTGCCCCGTGGCTACGACACGAAGACTTGCGAGTACTTCTCTAGTCTCCTGCTTTCATCCAATCTCTTTTCAAGAATGTTTGAGTGACCGCGGGGCTCCGGTCTGAAAAGATGTTTTCACGAGCAAAATCTCGGCTAGTTATCTCCCGAGTTCTCGGGGAATGCAAACAGACAGTTGCACATAGCGAATTGAAGAGGCAAGGCCTTACGACTCCTACGCCCCCGCGGCTCCGGAGTACGGCCTAACTATTTCGGTTCTCTAAGTTCGACTGCGCGTTGCGGCAGTCGTCCTCGAGCGCTCGGAAGTAATCAAGGGATAACATAAGATAAAAGGCCTAGCTACACAGTAGCCTTACGACTTGTTCAAATTATTACAACAAAATAGTTTGTGGCATGTTTAATTTGGGGGCCCGGGAACTCCTGGGGTCTCTGACTCCTCTTGTGGCAACAACTCCAGATCCTTGTTGACGGTGAAAATCTGTCAACCTAGCCATGAGTTTACCTTCAGTGTTGGCATAAGTTTTATACCTTATCCATTGGTATTAACCCCCGTGGTATAACAAGTTCACTTGTGCATGTCGGTTTTGGAGTCTAGTGTTTATGCAGGGTTTTAGCGTTGAAAGAAAGACTTCTGGGATAAGTTCATCAAGCACCTTGTGACAAGACCTTGAAGCCCCGTACAAGTCATGCAATGAAGCAAACTTGACTCCAAGAAGCTAGGGACTTAATCCGGGAAGATGACAAACTCCAAGGACCTAACCAGAAAAGTGCCGAATCTGGCGGAATAAGGAGCTACGTCCAACTCGGAGAGAAACTGACGACAAGGGCCTACATGCAGAAGGGGGAAGGATCCAGAAGACTCGGGAACCGACGCCACGCGAAGGAGGCCGGGGGAATCGGGCCTGGATGGGCCCGGGCCGGCCGCCCATCCCGCCCAGGGCCCAATTCCCCCTCCTTTGACCTAGCCACCATTCGGGCTATTTATAGCCCCGGGGTCGAGAGCCATGCATCAATCAATTCGTCATCGCCCGCCGAGGAGCGAGAGAAGAGAGGGACACCATCCCGGAGAGGAGAGGGTCGAGCTAGTTGACTAGGGTCTCCCTAGGCCGACGTGGGAACCTTGCAAGGAAGACCATGTCGGAGTTCCCGGAGCTAGAAGCAAGATCAGGGTAGGATCCCGGTGGTGATCTTGTTTATGTATCATTGTACTAGTTGAATTATCAAGTTGAATCCGATTTCTAGCGATCAAGTGTTTCTTTGATGATTTCGTTTTTCGATCGGCTTTGCTTATTCTAGATCTATTCTCGAGATAGATCACATAGGTTGTTCTTACATGCCGGATCTTCCGAAAGAACTCGACTTGTCCTTGGACTCACCCTAGACTACTCGCATGAATAGGGATACGTTGTGACAGAACGAGGGTTCTGAAAGGCGGGCGTTTTCGGAGTCGGACGAGAAACCACGATTTAAATAGGCTTCTAATGAGATTCGATTTGCTACTTCCTCTTTGCTTGGAACTTCAACAAAAGGCTTAACCCGATCTCTCTAGATCGGTTTATCTACCCAATCTATCTTTGTTACCTCCGGTCTTTAGTAGATTAGATTAGTTTTGTGTTCTTTATCTAGATGCATTAGGGTTTCTCTTTACCGAAGATTGAAGTTATTTGGCTTTACTAGATCATCTTTTGCGTCACACATTTGTTCCACGGATTCGATACGTTGGGTTCACCACTCAAGGGAAGAAGGGTCCCTTGACTACGACGGGAGACTTGTCCGCTTGCAAGTCTAAACGAACTTTGATACAACTATTAACCGTCAACAAGCCCCTTTTTCTGGCGCCATTGCTGGGGAACAAGTGATCAAGATTTGATCTTTTATTGTTTTTTGTGATTTTCAGTTTTCTTTTAGTTTCTCTTTTTTCATCTACTAAACTTTGATCATCCTCAAAATAAATCTAATCTAGTTTGTCTAACCCTAGTTTTCATAGATTTATTTTTACTTTCTAGTTTTTGCATACTTTGTTTATTGCTAACCCTAACAGGAGATGGACAGCTACCTCTCCAACAAACCCGATAATTTTGTGGATGATCCGGGAAAAACTTTACGAGGCTAAGGAGACACGAAGCACATCAAGCTAAAAAGCCGGATTTTGTAGATTCGAAGTCGGAAGACAAAGGATCGAAGGAATCTCCGAAGAATTCACCACCTCAAAGTCCTCGGGAGAATCGACTTCCACCGATCGACGATCAACCGCAAGAGCGCAAGATCGGGGAGCTATGCACCCGGACATCATCGACCTACCAATCTTGAATCTTGAGGAGATCGGAAGACCGTTCGAGATCAAGACCTCAATAATCCGCATGGTGCAACATTCACCCTTCACCGGTAAAGAGGATTCAAACCTTCACCTCCAAGCATTCATTCAACTATGTCAACATGGATGGGGTGACTCAAGATCAAATGAGGGCAAGGCTTTTTCCGTTCTCACTACTCGGGAAGGCTTTGCAATGGTTCCACTCTCAACTGGCGGAGACGGTGCAAAATTGGAACACGTTGATGAAGGCTTTCATGAAGGAATACTACTCGTCGAGTAAAACTCAAAGTTTGCGTAATACGATTGCCACCTTTGTTCAATATCCTACAGAAACTATCTCGAAGGCATTCGAGTGCTTCAACGAGTACACTCGGGCGGTTCCACATCACAAGTTCCCGAAGGAAGACCTCGTGCAAAAGTTCTATCAAGGACTCACCATGGCGTCAAGGACGATCATCGATGCATCGGTGGAAGGATCTATCATCGAGCTTACACCGACAGAAGCTTTCATTCTATTCAAGAAGGTCGCAGATAATGACACATGGGCATCATCCGGACGCCTACATCTGGTTCAACCCACGGGGAATGTCAAAGGAGTCTTGCAAGTGAAGAAGGAGAACATACTTGAAGGCAAGATTGATTCACTCATGAGGAGGTTGGAGAAGATGGAGATAGAAAATAAAGAGGCTCAAGACTTGAAGGCCGCCGAAGCAAGATCCACATGCGAAGAATGCGGAGAGTATGGCCATGTCCAAAAAGATTGTCCGGAGGAAGCCAAAGTGCTCGACTACATGAGGAAGGGAGAATTGCCGAACTTCTGCTACGGGCAAGGTAGACCTCAATTTAATGCAAGCTCATCCATTCCGAATTCGGTTCCGCATCGTATACAATTGAAGGAATTCATGGACGAGCAAGCTAAGATCAACAAGGACACCGTCACCAAGTTCAAAGCCATAGACAAGGTGTTGGAGAACATCGATAGCAAAGTGACGGAGGTCGGAAGCTCCAACCATCAAGTGCTCAACATGATGAAGATGCTCGAGACGCAAGTTGGACAACTCGCGGGGCGCCTCACTAATGATGAAGGGAAGCTTCCAGGACAACCTAAAGGTCTCGAATCGGCAAAGGTCATTCAAACACGTTCGGGAAATGCGACCAAAGATCTGGAACGTTCCGCGGGAGCTAGGAAGCTTAAACCATCCGCCGAGACGGAGGAAGTTGCTAAGGAGAAGGTTACGGAGATCGTCACTGAAGAGCACGAGTTTGAGATGCCGGGAGAAGACACGAGGATACCACAACTCAAGCCACGCTACTTCCGAGGTAAACTTGACAACCACTTTGAGAAGTTTGTGGAGGTTGTGCGTAGACTTAGTATCAACATGCCATTATTGGATGCCCTTCAAGTACCTACATATTCTCGTTATTTTAAAGACATACTTGCAAATAAATATGAGATAGCAACACTTGGGGTAGATCATGTCAAGATGTCCGAGGAGTGTAGTGCCGCTATTGCCAATGGGCTAGAGAAGCAAAAGGATCCCGGATGCCCTATAATTCCATGTTCCATTGGTTCATTCAATTTTGAGAAGGCGTTGTGCGACCTTGAGCAAGTGTGAGCGTCATGCCAAGATATGTGTTCAAGAAGCTACGCCTACCATTGGAGCCTACGGGAATGTGTTTGGAGTTGGGCGATAACTCCATTCGCTATTCCTTGGGCATTGCCGAAGATGTACCCGTGAAGGTCGGACACCACTTCATCCCCGTCAACTTCGTGGTGCTCGACATGGGAGAGAGGGAGAAGCCGCCGCTCATCCTTGGGAGGCCTTTCCTCAAGACCGTGGGAGCTACTATTGATGTTGGCAAGGGGGAGATCATGTTCGATATCAACGGATCCGAGAAAGAAGTTCCTTCATGTTCTGACCACGACTCGAGGCATGCAATATGATTGAAGTTAAAAATGTTCCACCTCATCGTCATGTTGTTAAGGAAGAACCAAGGAAGAAGGAAGGGCTGAAGAAGACGACAGAGCTGAAGAAGAAGAACGTAAAGAAAATCAAGGAAGGTGTTGCATCCATCAAGACAAAGGAAGAAAATCAGGGCCCGACAAGGAGCAAGCGGAAAACCAGACAGGGTGAAGAGGGGATCGTTCAACTTACCGTCAAGATCCTGCGACAACTTGGCATTGGCGTCACGAAGTCGCGCCGCCTCCTCGGTGGCCACCAGGAGTTGGTTGGTGACCTGGGAGAATTGGCGGCTCGTCGTCGCCAAGTCTGACATGGCCATGCCCAAGTCGCACTCCAGCTCCGACACCTTTGCTTCAAGCTCCGGCTTCCTACGAGCAGAGGCCTGGGCGGCAGTCTCGGTCGTGGCCGCAGCGGTCTTGTCCCTCTCGGCGGCCACCTCCGCCGATGCCACGGCCGCTCAGAGCTTCTCGACCTCGGCCTCGGCGAGCACAAGCCTCGACGCCAACGAGTCCCGCTCGGTGGCGGCCGTTGCGGCGGCCAGCCTCGACGGTGGTGGCGCGGTCCTCGGCTGACTGGCAGGCAACTTCGAGAGACGTCTGCGCGGACGCCTCGCTCACCACGGCAGCGTCCGCCGCTACTCAGGCCACGACGAGCTGCATCTCCAGCTGAGCCCATCCCGCACAGAGCTCTCGCACCTCGCGGGCACGTCTCAGACCTGAGGACTCGAAGGTCTACCGCCAACAAAGTAAGGATGAGTGGCGTACCCCGAGAAGACCATAGAACCGAGAACTTAACCTTTGAACGAGAAAACTTACCGAGGTCGCAGGGAGGATGAGCTCATTGAAGGCGTGGCGCGCCTAGTTCAGCCCATGCTCCAAGGTGTTGCGCACCGCAACCTCCTCGTCGTCCTTGGAGTCATCGTCGGACCCGAAAACGGCCGCCCACGGGGTGCAGGCAAGCTCGAGGGCCTGGGCTTCACCGCTTGCTGCGACCTGAGACAAGGACGCCCCCGTCTCCTCGACCTCTTGGATCTTTGGGGAGGCAGCCCTTGCTGTACCCTCGGGAGCGGCTCTCTCTTGGATGGCGGCGGCAAGCTCATCAAGAGCGCGAACCTCGTCGGTGCCAGCATGACTGGGCGGGGCGGCAGCGATCCCGCCTCTCCGACAATAGCCTCTGCCGCGCCGGTTGCTGCGACGGCGGCTGTAACTTCAGCAGCTTCTGCCGGCTGGGGGAGCGACACCTCCTGCCTCTCACTGGCCAGCGGTGGCACGGACACATCTGCAGTCGGCTCCATACTGGCCGCAGGCGCCTCGAGAGCCACATCTGTCGCCTCCGCTGCAACGACGGGAGCAAAGCCTCCGACGCGCTCGTACTCGCGCAGCGCCTTCGAGACCGATGCGATCGTATCCATGATCGACGGCTCGATGAACATTCGCTCCGTCGCCACCTCCAGCACGTTCTCCGAAAGTTGGGGAGCTTCAAGATCGATGACCCCGACACCGGGGAAGTCAATGTACCGGCACGTCGCTAGCCCCATCACCTCCTCGACGGTGACGGCATTGATGGCAGAGGAAGATCCCACCGCACCTGCGGCTGGAGGGGGCTCCAGCATCTCCACGGCCAGGGAATGCTCCGACACCTCAACGACCGGCGAAGGATCCGCCACCGTCGCCGATGGTGTGGGCTCCGACACCGGGGTCAACACGACGTCGTGACTTCTCGACGACGGGGGAGGCACCGAATCTTCATCCAAGACCATCACCACATCTCCGCCACTTGGGCCTGCCTCGACCGGCGGCTCCAGGGTCGCTTGAGGAGCGGCCGCCTCCGCGGCCGTCTGTCCCTTTTCAACCGCGATGGTAGGAACTGGTGGGGAGGCGTGCTCGACTCCTCCACCGTGACGACAACCATCGACTCCTCCTCAGCATGTGACGGCGGCGGCTCAGTACTCGGGGGCTGGGAATGAGGCTCGGAAGATACCACCCACGCGCTCAATGCCAGGCGCTTCAGAGGTGCCAGGCTGAGCACACCTGTGTCGGCATTCCCACGAGAAGACAGAAAGCAACGTCAGCAAGCAAATCAAGTTGGAAGAATCACGATAAAGAAGATCAAAAGTCGGAGGCTTACATCTTGGAGCGTACCCGGGCTTTCTTCACCGGCGGTCCGACGAGCCCTCGCTCGTGGGCGCGCGCTTCGACTCCGCCGACTCGGGGGCGCGCGCGCTTCGGGCCCACCGTCTCGAGGGCCGCTTCGCTTCAACCCACCGTCTCAACGGCGGCGGCGCTCTCCCCCGCTCGCTCGGGGACCGACCCCCCGTCCTTCACAACGGCCGGGGTTGGACCGTGGCCCCCACCAACAACGAGGGACAGATGAACGTCCGGGACTCCGCCGCTCTGGATGAGCAATGACTGCAAGCGCCGCGGGGCGGTGCTTGGCTCCACCACCGGCGGCGTGTTCGGTGTCGACACCAAGTCCGATGACCTTCCCCGCGACCGGCGCCTGCGAGGGAGTCGGGGCGGTCGGAGCCATCGTGGGCCGGTGGGCGGACGCCGACCGCTCCTCCCACCTTCTCGGGGGATCGGCTTGGTGGGGCGCGGATCTCGCGTCTCGGAGGCGGCCACTCCGCCGGGTACCGTGCCGGGGGCGGACCGTCCGTTGGTCCTCTTGGGCGGGGGGGAACCGCCCGACGCGAGGTCGAACCCACGGTCTTGTCGCGCCCGGTCTTCGCGGCCGGCGTGACAACGACACTCCGCACCGCGGGGAGGCGGCGACGAGGATGACCCCGACATATTGCTCCGGTCGATCGCCGCACCGGCGACATCCCCGCTCCACGACGGCTCGGGCGACGGGTCTTCATCGGAGGAGACACCAAGCTCCCCCGCCTTTCGCCTCTTGTTGCGGTTGTCGTTACAATCGCTCTTGGCGATCCGGCGCTTCTGTGTTGCGCCTTACGTGCGCCGCGCCTCTTCTCCGCCGCGACCTTGTTCTCGTTATAAATCGCCTCCTCGGGAGAGGTGCCTTGGCCGAACAAGGTGGGCGCACTTCAACTACAACGACAAGAGGAAGCGAGGGTTAGGCGGGGAAGACAAACTCCGAGAAGATCAACGCCACGACAAAAGGTGAATGAAACATGTCGAGAAGATGAACAACTTACAAATTTTTCCGTCCCCGCGTTGGGGAGCATCGGAGCGGCCCGCGATGGCGACCATGAGTAGGTCGACCTCCCCGATCGCTTGCGCCACACGGCGCCGAACCTCAACCGGCGACGGGGCGACGACACGGTCATGGTCCCTTCCCGGGGGGCCCGATCCGTCATCATATCACGAGTCGAAGCGACCGCATCCGGAGCGGCACGACACCTCGGCGTGGTACCGCCCGATCACTTCTCGCTAGGGTGACTCCGACGTTTCGGATACGCCCCAACACGGCCTAGTGGAGCTTGAGCATTTTACCCTACTCTTTCTTGGCGGGGCCATCCGCCTAGTTCCTATATGACTTCGCGATGGAGCACCCGGTATACGATTGGAGCGTGAACTCGGGGTCGTTCCGCAAGTAGAACCACCCCTTGTGCCGACTGCTATTCGGGCTGGTCAGCATCAACGGGATGTAGTCGTCGTTGCAGCCTTGCTTCGTCCGGAGATTGGCGCGGCCGATTGTCGCCGCGCGGGAGCCATCCCTCAGGCAGGTGAATCTAAAGAAATACTGGAACAGGTGCTAGTGGGCGCCAATGTCGAGGTACCCCTCGCACATCGCTTCAAATGCGGCCATCCGTTGGATCTTCGTTTGGGTTGCGGTCTTTGGAGTTGCAGCCCGTACGCGAACAACACCCCGCGGATGAACCGGCCGGCGGGGACGGAGAAGCCGCACTCGTGGCGGACCACGAACGACACCACATATCCCGTGGGAGGGCGCGGCACGGACTCGTCGGCGGGGACAATCCACTCGACGTCGTCGGTGAGGGGAGGAGCTGCTCGTGGGAGACGTTGGAGCGTGTCCAGTTCGACATCACGGCGGCGAGGTCTTGGGCGGGCTGGAAGCGCAAGCAGCGGCGGTGTTGTGGATGAGGAAGAACTCGGAGCACAAAGGGCGAGTGCGAGAGGAAGAAGAAGCAGATGGGAAGGCAAAGTCCCGAACCAACGCTCGATGCGCGGTTTTTAAAGGGGGCAGGCCTGACTCCTCACCTTCGACGCCGGGCCCGCCGTGTCAGCGAGACTTTCGTCCACGCGCGCGTGTGCCTCGGCGAAACAACCACCCACTCGCATGACGCCTCGGTTCCCACGGAATGTGGACTTGCAGAGTTTGCGCGTAGTCATGATGGAGCGGTCACATCCGTCACGTCGGCCGAGATGCCCACGCCCATAACTGCGCCCACGTCACCACGACAGCCATAACTGCCCCGACGAAATGTCCCAAAGCTACAATGGCTACAATTACAAATAAAAGCTCGCGAGAGAGTCCCCAACTCACTCACGAGCTCGGGGGCTACATCTGGCGGATGCGCTCGCGCGCACCCACCGAGAACTTGAAGAACACCACCAACACCAAGATCGTCCGGCTGAGCCTGAGCGCGACTCCTTGACTCCCACTCAGGCTCAGGGGCTACTGACGAGGGCCCGGATTAGGGCCCCCTTTGACGGCGAGATTATCTCCCTTAAGACAAAAAGACATTCCAACACCATTGACAATGTGAAGGCCAAGATCGACAACGTCAAGGCAAAGATTCAGGACAAGGAGGAGAGAGGACCCTGGTCAAGACCCACATTGGCAAGACGCCCGGTCTTAGGCCAGTTGGCTGTATCTCCGACCAGTTTCCCACTAGAGGAACCCCTCTCCGCCTTGCACGACAAGTCTCCACCTCGCATGAGAAGTCTCCGCCTCGCACGGCAAGTCCGGCCCCGACTGGTACGTGGGCCCAGACGCACGGCACGAGCGTCGCCACCGACGCGTGCGGAGGAACAAATCTCCATGTCATGCAGGGACAATAGCTGGTGGCAATGCAGGTGGACTGCCCCGGCAAGAGCGTTAATGCAGGTCTGACCGGCTGCGCGGCCATCACATCGCCGTCATCTCCCACTCTGCCACACGCAAGACTCAGCCCGAGGCACTCAAGCACCCTCTACGACGCGCACAAGCCTAGACTTAGGCTCGGGCGTGGCAAGCTAGGCAAGTACTTGGGCAGACTAAGACAAGCCCAAACTACTCGAGGAGGAGGCCATGCGTCCCGGAGTGAACAGTCCAGCCCAGCCACGCGGCGGCTCCCCTGACAAGGCATCGCGACTTGGCTTCAATGCAACCCGACGGACAGCGACGTATGACGGGACGTGCCAGCTGCCAAGCACTGTAACTCTTTTTACTTCTCCTTGTGCCCCTCCCCTTGTGACTATAAAAGGGAGAGGAGGGCAACGGTTACGAGGGTTAGACCTCCATAGGATCGAACACCGTCTCCCGGGACTTGGGAACGAACTCCCTCTCCTGGCCAGCTTGTAACCCCTACTACGAGCACACCTGGCTCAGGAACACGGCTGCAACACACTGGACGTAGGGTATTACTCCTCAGAGGCCCGAACCAGTATAAAACCCGTTGTCTCCTACGCTAACTATCCGAGCCCGACGCACGATCGATAGAAATTTACTGTCGGCGGTAGAGAACCCCGACAGCAGGCTTCCCTGGCTGCGCCACCACCGATCTTCATCCCCTTCCCCGGCTCATGCAGCGGCGCGACGACCTTCTCCACCACCAAGATCCGCGGCGGGATGGGCTGCTAGAGGCGGATCCCTCGGCGCGACGGGATCGCAGCGGATCCCTCGACGCGACGAGATCGAGACCCCGCGTCGGAGGGGCAGTCACGGCGGACGTAGATTCTGCTTTGTCCCTTTCCCGCTCCTCCGCCTCGCCCTCCCTATCTCCTGCTCCATCGCCTCGCTGTTCCCTAGCCGAGGTCGAGGTCGCCACGGATCCGGCGGCGACGCGTGGAGGAGGAGGGAGAAGAGAGGGTGGGGCGACATCGCAGAGCTCGAGGTCGCCGAGGTCGAGGACGCCGGGGTCGAGCTTTCCCTCCCATGCTCGGCGACGGTGCTGGTGGCCGAGATTGAGCTTCCCGTGCGCGCTCACGGTGGATGACGGGCAGGTCGGCGTCCTCGCAGGCGGGGGCGGATCTCGCTGTTGGTGCAGAGGCGGGGGCGGATCTCGCAGCCGTCGCGCCGGCCACGACCTTCTTTCCCGCGGGCGGCCTCTCCCGGAAGGCCGCGGGCAGCCTCACCGGGAGCCTTGTCTGCTGCTCGTCTGCGTCCTGGGCGACCTCACCGAGGAAGGCGGCCTTCGTCGCTAGCTTGGAGGTCGACAGGCGTGGCAGCGCGGCAGCTCTCCTCGGGTGTGGGAGCCAACCGCCGGAGCAGGATGCGCGAGGGGAATGTCATACTGCTGGAGCGCTCTTCTTCTCGCATTATTGTTTTCTTCTTTCTCCCTGCTATATAGAGTCCCTCCAAACTGATGGAGTCAGTCTCACAGCAAACACACTAGAGATTCTTCATTGAACATGCTTACATTGATACTTGCTCACATTGGCAAACTATTAGACCACTTTGCCGCATACTGCTTTGAGCAAGGCCAGCGTATGACCGGTAAAAATTCTAAGCGTCTGGTCATGTCATCCGGACGCTAGAGAGAGCAAAATGGTCAAGCGAATAGTCTCAAATGTGGAGTGCACTCAGATTAAAAAAAATACGGTAATGCTCTTGATCAGACGTCCGACGAGGGAAAAAAATCGGACGCCCTCCCAACCGCCCACAACCTTGCATCTGATGTTTGGATGGTGATCGCAACATGCTCTCCACAAGCTCGCAACATGCTCGCCACAAGCTCGTAACATCGCTTGCAATATGTACACTATGTCGGGGTAGGAGGGAGGGGGCGCAACATGGGAAAAGTGTTCGCAACATGGGAAAAATTGTTCGCAACACGGAAAAAGTGTTCGCAACGGGATGTTTGGATGTTGGTCGCAACATGCTCGCCACAAGCTCGCAACATGTTCGCCACAAACTCGTAACATCACTCGCAACATGTACACGATGTCGGGGGAGCGAGGGAGGGGGCGCAACATGGGAAAAGGTGTTCGCAACATGAGAAAAGGTGTTCGCAACATTCGCAACACGCTTCGCAACATCACGATCCAACGGCCGATATGTTTCCTAATTCGAATCGTGTGGTTGAGAAGGTGTCCGATCCTAGCGCCCGGATCGGACGTCGGGCGCTAACGGTTCCGAAAAAAAAATAATCCTTATCTCTCTCATCTGTCTCTTGTCCTTTCCTTCCCGCAGACTTTCTCTCCTTCTCTTCTCAATCAAATTTTATTTTATTTAGAGCATCAGGTCAAAACAGAGCGGTGGCGCTTAGCATGGTGCTTCGGAGCACCCCCTCTACAGCGTGTGTCAGCAAGGAATCCTTTCTCAGCTACCTCTTAGTAGGGTTTTTTTTACCGCTTACCGACCGGTAACCGACGGGAAAAAACCGGACCGGTAAACCGCACAAACCGCTCGGTTTACCGAGATCACTGGTTTTGCTATGTCGGTTTTATGGTTTATCGGATGGTTTTTTATTACCGGACCGCAGCGGTAACCACGGTATAAATTGCGGTAACAGTTGGAAAAAAACCCTGCCTCTTAGCGCCGACTCAAAATGCACGCTGCGGCTGCTCTTAATTTTGTACAGGTTGACATTTGGGTGGCGATGAAACACATATTGAACAGGATTTTCCTGTGATGAAAAAACAGAGGGCTGTCAACTAATAAAGTGTGTAGGAAGCAACAATTGATTTTAGCGTAACTCCTGCACAATAATAAAGCAAAAGGATTATTCTAAACTAAAGAGGTTTTTACAGTACACTACCACCCCTGTACCACCAATTGCAAAGGAATTGTATGTAATAAAAAATGCTGTATATGTAAGGATCGGACGGTTGAGATTAATTTTGTACCACCGTTTTTGGTAGGGGTGATATTCATAGGTGGTATGAGTAGTATACGAGTATTATCAAAAATGCAAAATGGTATGAGTACGAGTGACGAGGTGAATGGAGTGAGGAGGAAAAATTTTCCAAATAATATTCATCGAGCAAATTACCATTTTACCCATAGCAAAAAATAAAAAAAATCGATAATACCACCGTACTACCACTGAGTGGTATTGCGTACTGTAAAAGACCTCAAACTGAAACACAGTATGTGCAGTGGTAACAAGCTTAGTGCTAGAACCATGTGTTGCCTTCACAGCAGACATGGTTAGTGCTTAGAACCATTTAAAGAAGCAAACGGGAATTCAAGTTTAAGTTACATCACATCACCAGCAGCATCCGACACTGAATTCTGCAAAACTTCATACACAATAGGAGACGCATGCAGCGGTCAGATTGACGATTTTGATGGAGAACGCCATTGCCGGCCCAAGCAATTGTATGATTACCATCTTTTGACTACCAAACTCAAGACACTGTTTTTTTTTTTTAGATCAAGGAGCTTCATTCATTACTCAAAATGCTGGTTACAATCAGCCTGGAGGCATTGCAGTACGCATGATGGAGCTTGATGCCACTCAACCATCATACATTCACTGGACGCCTGCTTGGCCAGCGCATGAGCTACCGTATTACAAACTCTACTAGCATAGCATAAAGAGAAACTAACTAGAGAGCTACTAAGGTCATGAATCTCCCTGAGGATTGCAGCGATAGACGATCTCTGCTCATTCCTCAGTGTCCACAGGTGTAAGAGGTTCTGGCAGTCAGTCTCAAAATACACTCTTGTGGCGCCAAACTTCGTTGCAAGAATCACTGAATCTCGAAGAGCCAGAGCTTCCATAGATAGGGCATCTAGGCAGTGGTCATACCATTTTGCCGATCCACCACGAAACCTGCCATTGTGGTCATGAAGAACAGCCCTGGTAGCTCCCCGACCATCTGAATAAAAGGCCCCGTCGAAGTTGCACTTCAGCCATCCATCCGCCGGTGGTTTCCAAGAGGGAAGCTCAGTAAAACTTCGTTCCTTCAGTGGGTGCAACAGCTGCCAGAGGTCAAACGCTGTATCCCTCACCCATAAAACAGCGTGTCGAATGGGCAACCCAACCTGGCCATGCCGTCGTTGGTTCCTCAACATCCAAAGCGACCACATGCCACAAATGATCATTGATCTCTCCCTTTTCGAGCACACTTTGTCAAGGAGTAGATCATTGGCCCAAGAGATCGGGTGAAGACTTGGCAGCTTAACCCCTGTCATCTCCTTTGTTTTCTCCCAAAAAATGCTCGCGACAGTGCACTCTGTCAGAACATGGCGCACTGATTCCTCTTCTGCCCCACAAGTATCACAATAAGCAATAGGTTCGACATGTCGCCTATGCAACACTTGCTTTGCTGGTAGATAATCATGTAGGACGCGCCACCAGAAAACTTTGACCTTAGGGGGTACATCCAATTTCCATACCTGCTGCCAATGTTTATTCATCGATGGGCCTGTTTCAGTCAAGCTCCGCTCCCGTTGGCGTCGCACACACTCCTGCAAACGATACGCTGATCTGACAGAGTAATTCCCAGACCTCTCCATCTCCCACGCCCAGAAATCCTCCCCCTTCCTGTTATAGGCTGTTTAAGAATTGCAGCTGCGTCAACAGGGAATAAAGTCCTGATAAGGTCCTCGTTCCATGCACCACTGTCCGTCAACAGATCAGCAACTATCTATACATTTTGTCCTTGATCCGGTGTAAGTGGGCAACCAGCAAAGTGGTCCGGCAGCCATCTATGGCCCCAGATTCCTGTTGTTTCACCATCACCAATCCTTCTGATAAGGCCTCTCCTTAACACCTCCCTCCCTGCTAAGATAGCACGCCAAGTGAAACTCACGTGCTTCTTCCTTGTACTCAAGACACTGTTAGCGTTGTTATTCATGCAATGAGAAACTAGTTGATTTTAATTTACCCTTTGATTTTTTTTCTAGTAGTAGAGGCAGGGAGCCAATTCGAGTTAAATGCTGATAATATACGGAAGTAACTGTGTTTTGGACGATAATTCCTATCATTAGTCTTTTAGGGTGTTTGGTTCAATTGCAGCGTCAGTTGGCCCAAATTGGGGTCGTATGGGACGAAGTTTCACCATTTTTGTTTGCTGGTAATACACTAGTGGTGGCTTCGCACACTACAGGACAGCAGGATTTTAAAGGGGTTTGTGAAGAGGTGTTTTTTTTGCAAAACACCTTGCAAACTGTTATAATTCTAGGTGATACCCCGCACATTGCTACGGGACTACAAACTTTGAATAAAATTTGAAAAAGAAACACGTGATTGCATCGTAACATTCCACTGCATACAACACATTGCATACATGGATGCTATTTGCCATTAGAAAATCAGTAAAAGTAATAAATTGATGATTTTAGTGGATGGTGATGTGGTCAACTTGCATGTTAGAGAGAAGACATAATGAGTGGTGATGTGGTCAACTTGCATGGGTTGAGAGAAATCCTAAGTGGTGTGCTTCTATATAGTTTTGTATGATGATAAGACATTTTCTCTAAACGCCGCCTCAACATCCATTCATTTGAGGCGCATTGCCCGCTTATGCTGGCTGACCTCACCACCGCTCCGAGCCTTTAAATAACACCCCCTGGCTTTCATTTCCATGTTCGAACCAACCCTTGTCCCTTCTCCATCACTCTCCTGACCTCAAATCCTCAATCACTTGCATGATAAAAATTGTTGACCCAACAATATCCGGGATGGGAAGCAAGAGTAGCAACTGTTATATAACTAGACAATGCTAATTTCGAGTCCAATGCCAAATTCTTCTTGTGTTTGAGGGATCCAGTAGGAACGGGGGGTAGATGGAATTCAAGCCCAAGGTTGTTAATTGTGGACCCCACAAGATAGTATTCCCTGCAGCTCCTCCAGTACCAAAGCCTCCAGCACCAGCACCAGCACTAGCACTAGTACCAAAGTACGAGACGAGCTGTTGCAATGGGGTGGAAAAACAAGAGCGGTTGCCATGGTCTTACGAAGGTCCTAGGTACAATTTTTTCTAATAACTAATAAGATATAGTGCGAGTCCTGCAGGTTTTTTGAAGAGTATCAAGAGTCCTGAGCATGAGTGTTTTCATCTATAATGGACTAGGTGATAGGTGATTCCCCGCGTGTTGCTGCGGGATTTAAGAGAGCTCTTCCAGTATTATCCATCTATCAAGACATTAAAGAGATCAAATTGTTTGACTTAACTTGCAAGCTGTTAAAAGGAAATTGCACTAAGTGAAAAAGTGAAAACATGTGCTTGCTATACAACCTAGAATCTGATAAATACATCATTTAACTGAAGCACAAACTGGCAATTGTTTTCCTGTTTAATTCCACTCATGACAGACAAAAAAATTTGTAATCGAAGGAACAACTGACTTGGGATTTTGATCTTTCAGGAATAGCTCGGTATGTTTTTTTCATCGAAGGATACAACTTCTGCACTGGAGAGCTGCCATGGTCTGAAATGGGAAGCATGCCTTTTGGATTTTGCTGAACCATTGGTATGAAGCCTGCGATTGTGGAGATCAGCAATTTAATGAAGTTGTATAAACCATCCCCAAGAATCAAAGCAATGGAAATAAAAACCTGCATGAAGAAGGAATCAACAGACATTTCTTGATAATGAAACTAATGTTATGTTAAGTCAACAAAGAGTGACATAGCTTGATAGAAGAGGATTAGCCATAAACAGGATGAATGTTCACCCTGTAAGCATGTAGTCCTTGTAGACTTGAGTCTCCAACGTCATGTGGTGATGGCAGTCACCAAACAAAGCCATTTTGAGAAAGCAAAGAAGTAATGCATAACAATCTATTTAACATAAACAGATAAACTGATCAAAGAATCAATGCATAAAAATCTGTTTAAACCAAACTGATTTGTTTGCTAATCC
This sequence comes from Cenchrus americanus, assembly GCA_947561735.1. Classification (NCBI taxonomy): domain Eukaryota; kingdom Viridiplantae; phylum Streptophyta; class Magnoliopsida; order Poales; family Poaceae; genus Cenchrus; species Cenchrus americanus. Next base: position 70,035,166 of record OX387242.1, read on the forward strand.
ACTTTGAGGAGTGAACAATGAGGTGAAAGCAAAAGGTTTAATTTGAACCTTAATTTGCTAATTACCAGAAGTAGCCTTGCTCTTCATGTTACTGATTATCTCTTAATTTTGAAAGGAATGGACATAACTAATAACCTCATCCAAGATGATGCCTTTCCTGGTATCATAATCTTAGTAATAGGGTAATTCTTAGACACTTGTGCTACTTTGAACGTAGAAGGTAGAAAATTTGGCATAGGAATGCATGTCTTGCCAAGTTGAACAGATAAACTATTGAAGTACTAAGATGCAATAATGAGTCCCAATTAGTAAAATATTAAGATGAGTGAATAACCCTCACCTAGAGGATCATGATGAGGTCACCCTCTGTTTCTAATTGCACTAAACCTTAAGAATTGCTACTGAATCAGTAAAAAAAACAACATTTGATCAACCCTCCATATAAGCCTTGAATTAGTAAAAACCAACATTTGATCAATCCTCCATATAAGCCTTGAATCAGTAAAAAACAATATTTGATCAACCATCCATAAAAGCCTTGGATATCAGCATACAAAAAAGTGAGAAGAAACACATAATGCAGCTAAATTACTATACAAACCACAATAAAAATTCTACTTAGAAATTTGATCTATGTGATGAGCCAACAATCTAAGTCTTGCAGTGACAGTCTACGAAAGCCATTAGGTTCCACTTGATATTTGATTTCAGAAATGTATAACTTATGGCCATGTATGAATTTTCTATATTGTAGATAATCAAAACACTTTCAGGGAATAAAATACATGAGACGGCCGGCCTGCAGATGGACCAACCAAATCCATTCACGGAAAGGAAATTCATAACAATTTGTTTATTAACGGCAATATCAAAGGTCACTATCTTATTTTGGAGGGAGAGAAGGTGACTTCTAGCAGCCACATGTAATATTAATTCGCTGATGTCTGCAATGCCCACACAGGGCAATTAATCTCATTTGTGTGAGAACGCTGCAACTGAAATAGAAAATTGTATGACTTAAATCTGCAAAAAAGTTCATAACAAAATCTCTAGAAATTAGGAACAGAGCACTTCAGTTACCATCAAATGCAGAGTGTGTGAAGCAGATTAGCAGAAGGGACATTGACGTGCTCCTCCGGTGTGGCAATTTTTTTCTTAATGATGTGAGGGAAATAAAAATATTGGGATGACGATTTTTTCAAAAATTAAGGAAGAAATAGAATATGCACCGAGGAAGGGAGGGTAACATTAGCTCACCTAATGCAGATCCAGCATGGGTTCCAGGACCTCTTGGACTGGAAGTATGGGGCGGTGTGGCATGGTTGCTGCCAGCGGGAGTGCGCAGCTAGCCGGGACCTACCACCGCTACCCACGCGGGGGCTCGGCAGGGGGGCACCGTCGCCGCCGCCGATGGTCGCCGATAGGAGATCGGTGGGCGCAGAAGGCACCCAGGCCTGCAGGCACCGACCCGAGGTAGTTTTATGGATGCGGTAGCGCGGATGCGAGGGGGCAGCGCGGTGGGCAAGCGAGGCGACAGCGATGCGAGGGGGCAGCGCGGTGGGCAAGCGAGGCGACAGCGATGCGAGGGGGCATTGGTGGGGAGGCCAGGAGGTGGCGGCGGGCATAGCAAGTTTACGGGCGACCGGACGGAGGCCCCCGCCCGGTCGATCTCCGACACGTGCGCACGTGCAGCCAGTGACCCAGCCTCCATCCAGCGTGGGCCTCCTCTACCACTTGACTTGCAGGAACACGCGTGGTCGCAGCGCCCTGGTAGTATAATAAAACAAAATAAAAATAACAAAGTTGATTCTTAAGAAACAACAGAAATAAAAATGTTGCAAAAGAAAATCTATAAAAAATCAAAAACAAATGTCTAAAAACAGTAAAAATTTTTGGAGGATTTTTTTTGAAAAAGTTTGGAGGAATATTTTATGATTTTTTTAAAAAGTATAGGCATAAAGATTTTGTAAAAAAGTTGAAATGGAAATTTTAGTTTTACAAATCCGAAAACAAAAGGTTTTAAAAATTTAGGCACACAAGATTTTGTCAAAAATCAAAATAAAGCTTATGAGTCAAAAATTTTGAAAACAAAGTTTGTGAGAAAACTTTTGTCACAAAGATTCGTGAAAAAAAAATCTAGGCGCAAAAAATTCAGACAAAAGTTTTTGGAAAAAATCAAAAAAGAAAAAAACTAATCTGCTCACCGTCGAAACTTTGTGGAAAAAATATTTTCCACAAAATTTTGAGGATAAACTTAAGAAAAAAATTTGCACAATTTTTTGAGAAAACTTAAGAAAAATTATTAAAAGATTTTGCAGAAAAGTTTAGAACGGAATTCCTAAATAATCCAAAAGGATACGAACAAAAAGTTTGGAGAAAACTTTTGTTAAAAAGCAAAAAAAACCCGATGAAACCTAAGGGTCTGCGGGTACCCACCGTTGACCGCCGGCCGCGGCGGCGCTCGTCGGGGGAACCTTGTCCGCGACGTCGGATCACCGAGGGAGCCGCATCCGCGCCCGCGGGTGGCTCTCGCGGTCTTGCCGGGGAGTCGCGTCCACGCCGTTGGTTCCGCGGGCGGCGTTCACCGGGCGGCGGCGTCCGCCGCCAAGGGAGCCGCGGGCGCTTACCGGCAAAAGTTGGGGTCGCTCCGGTGCTCCCTCCGGCCCTCAAGCACGCGCGTCTGGAAGATATGAGAGAGAAGGGGAAATGGAGTGGAAAGGATAAAGATCGTACGGCCCCCACCGTGCTGAGGAAAAAGGACAGTGGAGGCTGGACTTGCTTCGTACGTGTCGACCAGGAGGAGAGAAACAAGCGGTCGAATGTAAACTCAACATTGCCGGTGGCGACGGGATTCAAGCGCCCTGCGCCCCTGCGGAATGGTGAGGGAGGTAGCGCGGGTGTGCAGATCGCGGTGGATAAGTGGGGGCGAGTCCGCGAGGGGGGCGACGGTTCGGGGCGGGGGGCCGCGGGGGCGCGGGGGTGAGTAGATGACGATGATCTCGGCGGATGACGTGGATAGGCGTGGTTTGAGAGAATTCCCCTAGTGGGGTGCTCTTATTAAGTTTTGTATGATGACAAAAATTCTTGCTCAGGTTAGGACTTCAGGTGTGCAGTTGAAATTCATGAATTTTTCATATTAAGTTGAGAACATTATCTTGTGAAGTAGGAGGAATGAATAGTTTTAATGGAGGTGCAAGTAAATAGCTAACGTTAATCCCGTCCTCATTCGGCTCTAATTCATCAAACTTTGATTGCCAAATCTTTTTGAGTAGTTAATTTGAAAACATAAATAAAAATCATATGTATATATTTATCTTTAAAACTGTTTTCTCAATCTCATTAATGTTATCAAGTAAAATTATTTTGAGGGTGTTAGACGTGTTGGGTGAGGGTAGTAAAATGGTTTGGGATAGAATTGGACCGACTTCACATATAATCATATTTAGATATAACCTTTTACGATATTTTAGCTCATTTACGAGTACAATTTTGAATTTCACATATTCGAATGCAAACTAGCTTTTTTACTGAACAACACAGGAGGTTCCTATTGATATTTTCATTATAAGATAATAGATATGTGTTTTGGGGAATTTCCTCATTGTTTGCTGTTTAAAAAATACAAAATAGTTTGCTCAAATTTGGATTAACATTCATACATTTGTTTAATTTGGGAGATAAAATTATCTATTTTATTTATTAATGGTTTTTATATTAGACTCATGAAAACATGTACCATGCCACTCTTGAACGTAGTTTGCTTGTCTTTCTTAAATTTTCGAGGGTCAACATGACCTTTCCTGCAAACATTTCTTGGCTGCGGTAAATGCACGGACCATCACTACCGTTTTTGTTGTTTTCTTTCTCCCTATAAATTAAAAAAACAGATGGTTTAAAGCAGAAATAAATACAGAAAATATATGACAAAAATACACATGGTTTGGTTGAACATTTGATGACTATATACATGTCCGGTATTACAACAATTAAATGTGAAGGCACTATAAAAAGTGCCCAGTATTACCAAGCTAGCTCACTCTACATTTCTTCCCAACAGTTTAAGAGCCAAATTAACTCCTCCCTTGAAAGACACTATTGAAAATGGGGGAACTTGAGCGTCGCAAGGTTGATAGCTTGCAACTTCTCTATAGCTATACTAGCTGCCAATAGAAAAGAGAGGCATCAAGAATTGATGTGTATTGAAAAGGGTATGGTCCATCGTCAAAGAGCTTATCTGAAAATCTTTGGTCGCAACAGACCGACACCATGAATTGCTCCTAAAAGATTAGGATTCCGAAAAAACGACCTCATTTGCGTAACTTTATGCGCGCGAGTTCATGCCTAATCTAAAAGTGGAAGGGCATAGAAAGATTAGAAAGTATATAATGGTTCCTGATGTAAATGTACACGAGAGAAATAATATATATATGAAAGTAGTTAGAATAATTTAAAATAATATAGGATTCCTGATGTAAAATAGTCTTCTATATTTTAGGAGTTGATTATCAGGGACCTTTGGAGATGACCTTCTTTATTTTTTCCAATACTTTTTTAGAAGTTGTGAAACTTCACGTTTTTAGGAGGAAAAATAGATACTCTTGGAGATGCTCTTACCGCCGTTTTTTCCGATTTTTTTCGGGTTCCTGTTTTTTCATGGAAAAACGGTATACGGTCGGTTCATATGGGATACAGTGCCGGTCGGGACGGGATTTTCCTGCTCCCGCTTTCAACCCTACTGCTAACAGTACAGATGTTTCATGGCTATGATATCTTTTTTTTTTGAAAAAATGATAAAAAATAAAATGGTTTGGTGAACGCTGGTAGCTATTTTCTCGGAATACTAGGATTATGCCCGGATTATGCCCGTACGTTGCTACGGGCTATGAAAAGTTTGCAACATAAAAAATATTTCACAATAACCACTTGCAATATATAGTTTCAAAATCAACAATTTCAGTTTTTTCTACTGTACATCAGAAGAAAGGTCAAATAATTCTCATAGATGACATCAACTTGTAGAGAACTGAAGACCACTAATCGGTCCTTAAACAACCACTTATTTTTCCGCTTGACAGTTCACAAAACCTTAAAAATCTCTTCTACTACACCTCTGGTTAAAGTAATTACCACCTTGGTGAATGCCTTTCTTTTGGATATTTCCCGCCACAATGTAAATCCCCCATCACAATTTGCCTTTCAGTTTCAATGATTCTTCCACAGTAGAAGTGTGTGAAAAAATAAATGAAAATTTAATTGTCAATGCCACTCGAAAAAACAAACACTTATGCATTGCAAATTAGTAAGAAAGCATATGGCACCAACAAAGAAACACAACAGTCACTGAATGTTAGACGATATTGGATATACTTCATAAAAAGGACAACAATCATGAGAACCTTCAAGATGCAATAATCATGAGCTGACAGTCGTACTCACTCGGTATCACGTATCACTGTTCCATGTGTATCCTTGGACATGAGTTCCAAATTAACCTTTGAAAATGGACATTTTAGAAACTGCACCATTAGGCCGTGCTAGAAGAGATGCAGGTCGACCATTTTGATAATTGATTAAATCAAGCTATGAAACTGAACTGCAAAGCATCAGCCATTAAGTGTATATCGTTACCTCTACAATCACAAAACAAAGAAGTTAACAACTTATGTATTCCCACAGCTAGCGATAACATTGTGAGTCATGAGAATTTCTAATGGGAGTGTTGATGTCTGTTGACTGAACTCTGTCCGGATGCGTGTGCACGAGCATTAGTTTGCTTTAATATTAACCTGAAGATGAATTAAAGTCTATCCAACTCATGGAACATTGCCCAGTTTATCACCACAATCTTCATTCAGGATCACCACAAAGAGAAGACAAATCCCAAACTGTCACCTCTATAAAATAGTTCCCTAATTTCACCATATATACTAACAGACCTAGGCTTTCTTATCAAACTGATTATTCTACCAGTTTGCTGCTTCAAGGGACTAAAACTGGAGCTATAAGAGCATCTTCATTTTCAAGTGTAGTATCATTTAATTTGCTAAAATAGAAGGTAAAACATTCATTCTTTCATTTGACTGGAGTTACATGACACCATGGTGACATGACCCAGCCAGAAGGTACTGAAGAACAAAATAAGTTACCAGCAAATATATAGGATTATGCCCTGACATTACAAACCTTGACACATAATTCAGCATTGTGCACTCAAGACACCTATGTTGTCCAACAAATAATCAGTCAAAGGTTCTGACCCTAAGCATTTACCCAAGCATTAATCACCTCTATCCTAAACTGAATATGGCAGTGGTGGCGTCAAAGGTTCTGACCCCAAGCATTTACCCAAGCATTAACCACCTTTATCCTAAACTGAATATGGCATTGGTGGAGGCACCAATTCTGCGGGCATGGGTGACATCTCGCGCAATACTACAAGTTGGAAACATCAGCAAAAAATTTGCAACCTGTACATTGGGGCAATGGATCGAGATAGCAAGAGATCAATTCCTGAAATTCGTAGATGGACAGGCCAGAGAAAAAATGAAACAGTCCTAAAACTACTTCCAATTAGTTGAAGAACGAGCCAAGAACAAAGAGAGAGACCTGTTGGTGCAGGTGCTTGATTGGAGCTGGAGCGCGGTGCATCGAGGACACAGTGACGGTGACATCGGTGCCTGTGGAGCACGTCCGAGGAGGCTGCGATGAGGCAGAGTTGGGGACGAGCAGGCCCTCCACGATGTGCGCCGAGTTGGGCGAGGGGAGCGAGGGCGAGGCAGAGGCAAGCGCGAACGTCGGCCTGGTGCGGCAGGGGCGTCCACCGCTAGTTTCGCGATCCGATGCTGTCCCCTGCGTGGCGCCCCTGTACTGGGCAGCGGTGGCTCGCGGAAGTATCACCGTGGCTGCGTGAGGAGCGAGACGATGTGGAGTGGACTGTCACTGGCAGGACGAGAGAGCAATAGTGGCCTGGTGAGGATTGGGATGGAAGACCGTGGTGGCGCGCTTGTAGGGTTTCGGCGTTCCGAAAAAAGGGCGAGCGGAGGCAGGGGCAGCGTGGAAAATGGGATGCGGCGCCGGTAGTCGTGAAGAGGACGGGAGGGACCGCGGGGGTGTCGCTCTCCCATCTCCAGCGCCACCGTCGTCCTCCCCAACCGCTCCTCCCTCCTCCATCACCAAATTCGTCCCGGGTTCCTCCCTCCTCTCTCCTCCCTCACCGGATCTGAGACCCCGAGGCCAGCGGCGCGGAAGCTGGGGCACGCGGAGGGCGACGCAGAGGACATCTCCCCACCAGCCTTCTCACCATCCTCTTTCTCTGTCTCTATTTCTCTCTCGCGGGAGAGCGTGGGAGGGAGGAAGGGGTGGGGCCCGCCTGTCGGCGCGTGAGGTCGTGGCTCTGCCGGCAGAACCGTGGTTCTGACTGGCAGCGTTGCCCTTACAATTTTTTAGGTGTAGAGACAACAATGGTGTGGCGCACAACTTGGTGATCTAATGGTCTGGCGCACAACTTTGCCTAATCTCGGAAGCTACCTCTATAATCCCTCCGTGGCAAAAAGACAGCTTAGCTATCAGCTGGCAGATGACCACCCATGGACCATGGAGCTACGTGTATCTGGATGCAATTCTTTGTTGCAGCAGGGGTGTTTGGATCTACTTGTCCAAAGTGGATGCCTTTTCTGTTATCACTGCTTTTTTCTCGCTGCCTAGGGTTCCTAGGCGACTCGAGCGGTTTCCCCTAGTTGGCGAGATCCCGGACCTCGTTTCTTCCCCTGTCTTCTTCCTAGGATCCCTAGCTCCCGATCAGTTTTCTGCCTTAAGTTCCGATTGAGTGCATCCCTTGTCGCCGGGGCTGTTTCTGTTGGCCGGCTGCCCACTTCCGCCATCACGTCCCTCATCATCCCTAAACCCTAGATTTCTAGCCCGTTCACCCGGTGTCCACCCTTTCGTTCGGGTCGCCTGATAGTGTTGTTGGTTTGCCGGTGGCGGTACTGATGGAGGGAGTCGCCGGTATGCTGGAGAGGATGTAGCTGTCAAAGTAGGAGAAGAAGGCCATCAAGATCGGATCGTGAGCAGGTTCTGGGGGTGTCGAGCGCCCTCCCAAAGCAGTGGCAAAGTTACTAACGGAGAGGAATGTGAAAGGGGAGGCCATTGAACAGTCGGTGGGGTAGATCTGGTGCCCTGCGAAGGGGATCTCCTGCAGGTACCTCGATGACAGTGTCTTCGTGATCACCTTCAACCAGGTGTCGGGGTTGAGGAAGGCACTGGATGATGGCCCATGTACGATCTATAAAGAGCTATTGATCATTGCGGAATTTGATGAAACCAAATCGGCGGAAGAGATGGAATTTGTCTCCTTCCCGATCTGGATGCGGGTGGAGCGTTTGCCCTTTGGAATGATGAATCAGGCGACGGTGCAGGTGATTGGGGATGATATAGGGAAGTTCATGGAGGCAAATGTGGACAGCGATGATATGGCGATCGGTCGTGCTCTGCATATCAAGGTTTGGCTGGATGTCCGTAAGCCGCTCCGGTGAGGCATTCTGGCAGATCTTGGGGATGACAAGGGAGAATGATGGTGTCTGATCTCGTATGAACGCCTGCCGGAGTTCTGCTACATCTGTGGCATAGTCGGCCACATTGATCGGGCCTGCCACATGAAGTTGGGGAAGGAGGAGAAAGCCCCGTTCAACAGCGAGTTGAGGTATATACAGCTGCGCAAACCCTACGTACCCAAACATCAAGCTGTTGGAGGGGACAGTCAGGAAGGAGTGGGGGTACTGGTTCATGGAGGTCCAGCCGGTCTGACTCATGGTCGGATGGGCCGTCATGGAGGAAGAGTGCTGAAGATGCACAGTTGGTGGGGGGGGAGGAGTCTTCTGATCAGGAGGTGACAAGTCCTCTGAAGAAGACGCAGGAGGTGAGTGCGGTGGGAGGAGACAGTGATGATGTGCCAAAGAAGGCTTCTGGTGCTAAAGGAGTTCTTTTCCTTGAGGGGGAAGCAGATGGGACTGCAGGTGGCCGGGAGACAGTGGTGAATCCTAACGTGAACAGTGCCATGCAAATTGCTCACGTGGAGGTAGCTGATGGGTCGAAGGGAAGTGAGTTGAAGGGGAGTGAGATGAGAAAGAAAATAGGGAAATACAAGAAAGTTCAGAGGTCGGGGGGGGCAGGTGGTAGTGAAGGGCGTGCATCAGCCTTTGAAAAGAAGAGTGTTGACGGTTGAAACACATAACAACCTTCAATCCGTAAGCGTACGGACCTACACCTTTTTCACCACGGGGTGACCCCCAAGGTTCTTGTCAATCCGCGGAGCAAGGAAATTACTAGCGCTTAACCAAGTACTAATCTAGTTGATGGGAAACCTTTGAAAGGGGTATTAATCTAAAGGTAAAGACAATCTAACCTATGTTAATCTAAGAAGTCTAAGGTGAAACTAGATGGCAAAGGGTGGACACAAGAGAAAGATTAAGATAGATAAGCGTTCCCTCCCTAGGGTTTAGGATCACATGAACATGCATCTACTACATGAAAAGGGTGTTGCCTACACTAGCTTCATGGCGGTTATGCGGCCGCTAAGCCTTTTCCCTCCACCGTATTGTCACTACGCAAGGTAATCAAACACTTTCATGTATAACCGCATCTATACCTAAGCATACATAGGGTTAAGCTAATCACCACGATTACCATAAACCCTACTAAGAACACATGTTGTACATACATATGTGAATAAAGCACTCGCATAGACATAGACCATTAAGCATCGAAAGGCATAGTGCTCATGTAGCGATCACATAACATGTATCCATCTAACCCTAGGGATGAACGGAGACATTACCCCATCATCTTACAAGGATTGAAGCACATAGGAGTGATGAAGGCTCCGGAGAACGTCGTCGATGAAGATGGCGGCGATGAAGCTTGGGAACACCCCTAGGCCAGCGGCTTGGAGTCCTCCTCTTGCTTTCTTCCCTCCGTTGGTGTTGATCCTTGCGACGAGCTCATCCAACTCTCTCCCTCATCTTGTGGTGGCGGATTTCTGGTGAATGGCGTCGGTAGAATGATTTGTTCGATGTGGTGGCGGACGGAGGAAGAGGCAATAAATAGACGAACACCCAGGGCAAAGGGGGCGCCGAACCGGGCCCGGAGTGGGTTGGGCCGGTCGGCCCAGGCTGACCGGCCCAGGCTCGTTTCGGCCCGGTTCGACCCCGTTATCCTCCCCGATTGCTTCTCGTGTGATTCCTTATTTGTGTGCGCTTGCATGTGGGCCTTAGACGTCGTTTCCTTCACGATTAAGGCTTGAATCCTTGCTATGCAAGCTTCACTGTTTTCTGGTTGAGTCCCTGAAGACTTGCACGTTGACGCTTCTGTCCTTGGGTCATTTGGAGTTATGTTCATCGCGTGTCATGACTCTTGTCGGGCTTCATGATCTTCTTCCAAAGTGCTTGGTGAACTTATCCCGAAAGTCTCCTCTTTAGCATAGATTTCCTGCTAAACAATAAACTCCAAAATCGACATGCAAGAGTGAACTTGTTATATCATTAGTGTGCCTAGTGGAGGGTTAGTTGCAAATCATAATTGAAACAAATGCATAACAAGTACTCTAGGTTGACGGATATTCGTCATCAACTAAGAGGAAGGGGGAGGGCGATGATATGGATCTCGACGTACAGGGAGACAGTAAGAAGGTGAAGCATTCTGGAGAGGGAGTACCACCAATGACAAATGTTGCGGGGTCGTCCGAACGGCCACTGCGAGTCCGTTGACGGTGAAAATCCGTCAACCTAGCCATGAGTTTACCTTCGGTGTTGGCATTACTTTTGTATCTTATTCATTAGTACTAACCCCCGTGGTATAACAAGTTCACTTGTGCATGTCGGTTTTGGAGTTAAGTGTTTACGCGGGGTTTTAACGTTGAAAGAAAGACTTCGGGATAAGTTCATTAAGCACCTCATGACAAGACCTTGAAGCCCGATACAAGTCAAGCAATGAAGTGAACATGACTCCAAGAGCCCAAGGACCAAGCCCGAGAAGATGATAAACTCCGAGGACCGAACCGAGAAAAGTGCTTGAATCTTGCAAGACAAGGAGTTGAGTCCAATTCGGAGAGAAACCGGCGTCAAGGGCCCACATGCAAAAGGGGAGAACATCTAGAAGACGCGGGAAGCAACACGGGCGAAGCGAGGCCACGAGATGGGCCGAGGTGGGCCCGGGCCGGCCGGCCTAGGCCGGCCGGCCCGGCCCTTTCGGGGCCCAATCGGCCTCCCCTTTGACCTAATTGCTTCTCGGGCTATAAATAGCCCCCTGACCGAGAGCCACGCATCAATCAAGTCGTAATCCGCCGCCGAGGAGCGAGAGAAGCCGGAGGGACACCATCTCGGAGATGAGGGTCGTGCTAGTTGTCTAGGGTTTCCCTAGCCGACGTGGGAACCTTGCATGGAAGACCACGTCGGAGCTCGGAGCGAGGATCAAGATCGAGGGAGGGCCCCGGTGGTGATCTTGTTCATGTAATCATTCATGGTGAAGTTTGTAAGTGAATTCGATTTCTAGCGATCAAGTGCCTTCTCGATGATTTTGTTTTCTTCTTGGTTTTGCTTCTTCTATGATCTAGTCTACGGCTAGCTTACATAGGGTGCTCTTGTAGCCGTGGTGGCTAGAGGTGCATACCGGACCGGCCAAGTGATTTGAACTTGTTCTATCGAACTCGCCCTAGACTACCCGCATGAATAGGGATACGTTGTGACGAACGGGGGTTCGAAAGGCGGGCGTTTTCGGAGTCGGATGGGAAGGCCACGATTTAAAGATCCTTTTAATGAGATTTGCTTTTCTATCTTCATCTATCTTGTTTGGAGCTACAACATAAGCATGATCTAGATTCTCTAGATTGGTTATCTCTTGCTTTCTCTTGCTACCTCTTTAGTAGATTAGATTAGATGTGTTTTCTTTATGAGTTAGTAGATTAGATGCAATTTGTCTTCATAAGATAGCTTACCTTGCTTTACTAGATTGAATCCTTGCGTTGCACATTGTTCCACGGATTCGATACCTTGGGTTCACCACTCGAGGGAAGAAGGGTCCCTTGACTACGACGGGAGACTTGTCCGCTTGCAAGTCTAAACGAACTTTGATACAACTATTAACCGTCAACAAGCCCCTTTTTCTGGCGCCGTTGCCGGGGAACAAGCAATCAAGATCCGATCTAGTATCGCTTATCTTTCAGCTTTTTCTTTTGATTTTTCTTTTGCATCTTTTATGTTTGATCATCCCCAAAAAGAAAAGAAGAGTCAATCTAATCTAGTTTTGATTAACCCTAATTTTTTCTCTTTTTAGATTTTTTTATTGCTAACCCTAACCGGAGATGGTTGGCTACCTCTCCAAGAAACCCAAACTTTTTTGTGGATGATCCGGGGAAAACTTTACAGGCAAAGGTGACGTGCAACACAAGCTAAAGGGTTGGAAACCCTAGATTCAAAAGTCAAACTCGAAGGACCATCAAAATCTCCAAGGGAATCACCACCTCCAAGTCAAGACGCCGGGAGGCCGTTCAAGATCAAGGTCTCAACTATCCGCATGACGATTGCGAGAGGCCGAATGTCGTATGGACCTCCCCGGGCCCACTACCTCGGTGGGTACCGGGACCGACTACTCGGTGGGCCCACGGGACTACCCCGGCTTGCGCTACACGGCACCGAAGGCGTGGAGCACAAGGACTATACGGGAGTAGTACTCGGTTAGGGAGCTGTACATGTTCCGCACTGTATAGAGGACTCCTAGACGTACTCGACTAGTACTCTCTCCCTACTCCGACTTGTAACCCCGCGCTCCGGACTATATAAGGCGAGGCAGGGACCGATCTCAGGATCATCTCACCTCATCCAATCCCCTACAACTCACGGCGCACTATTGCACCATCTTGTAATTGTGCCCTGTCAATCCGAGCTACACGGCATACGGGACGTAGGGTATTACGCACCTCGCGGCCGGACTGTCTAAATTGTGTGCCACGTGTCTCTTCCTTCGAGTTACCGATCTCGGCGAGTCACAATCATCTACTTCGGGTACTCCCCGTAGTAGGTTGCGGTCTAAAACACCGGCAGCTGGCGCGCCAGATAGGGGCTCTCGCTCGAGATCACATGGCGAACTCGACGGCTTCCGTCATCTTCAAGCCAACCGTCGCCTTCAACCGTGGCGACACCTTCGTCTTTGGCGCCACGGGTGCCGCACGGTCGATGGCGCGAGCTCCTTCCAACGCCGCCTAACCATGCAACCCAACCCGAAGACGGGCCTCCCCGACGCTTCCCGAAGCCGTCACGGGGCGAACTCGCCGGCAAGTTCGGCGAAATTTCGCTCTTCAACCACCACGCTGACTTCGAGCTCGAGTCCGTCTCCAACTCGAACTCGACGTCGCCATGGGCCATCGCATGCGAGCCGGCTGCTCAGCCATCGCAGGCGGTCCCCTCACCACTCGAGCTCTCCGCGCGCGGCCCCCGCATCCTCAGCCCGGGCCCGCACGGGGGCTCCCCCGCCGCGACGGGCCGGCAAGGAGCCCGTACCCGAGTACAACTCGGACTCCGCCCCCGATCACGCTCCGGACTCTAGCCCTCTCTCCGAGTTCTACTCGAACCCGGACTACGAGTTCGACTTCGGGTCGGATCCTGAGGAGCCCGAGTCCAAAGACGACTCCACTGAGCTTCCCTTGTCGGGGCCGGCCTGCGGGGCGGTCATAAAATCCACGCCGGCCGGGAGATACGTCTACTGGCCAGACCGCAAGCCTGCTGACCTGGCAAAGGGAGACTCACGCTACGTCACCTACATCGACTCGCTACCGTTCCGGGAGGGAACACCGCTAGCCGGGGGCCGACTCAAACACACCAAGCGAGGTGGCACCCTCTCGAGTCCGGCCTTGGCACCCCCGATCGCCAAGTCTTCATGGCTGCCGGCGACACCCGGGGCCTTCGAGGCACGGCTCGGGACCCGCACACGGAGGACATCTCCGCCGACGAGCTCTCTCGCTAATGCTCCACCCAACAAGACTCGGCGAGACGAGAGACACTCGACGTGAACGCAACCGGAAGCGCAACGAACGTCGTCGACGCATCCGCGACAACCTCCCCATCCGCAACCTTGCGGAAGCTCTCGAGGCGGTCGAGAACGGAGTACACACCACACCTGAGCAATGCCTCATGTCGATCACAGCGATCGCACGACAGGCTCAGGGCATACGCGCCGGGAGAGGTCATCGCCAAGCTCGGCCGAAGAAGCCTACTTCATGTGGGTCGACAACGAGTCAACTCAGCCTCTTCCGGCTAAGCCCCGCGACAACGAAGCTACTAGTCGCGGCGCCAACAACGGTCCCAACCGTACTCGAGCTGACCTCCCAGCCGAGCCAAACCGTCGCCGCTCCAACGCCGGCAGACCTTCACTACAAGACCGCAGCAACCGGGATGTTGTCCCCCACCGTGCTCCGGCAGGTGGCGGCGGCAACGACCCCGATGGCGGCGGCGGCGGCGGCGGCGGCTCCAACCATGGGGCCAACGAGAGAGGCCGGAGGCGGCGGCGATCGCCGCGGCGGCCGAGGCCACGCAAACAGCCACGCCTCTGGTGCCTCACAAGGCGGGTACGACGCTCGCCAGAAGATTGAGGAGCTGCGGCGGAAGAAGTCGACCACTGCCGCTGAAGGCGACGGCTTCCCCGCCTTCTCACCTCGACTTCGCAACTTGCTCCTCCCCGATAAGTTCAAGCCTTTGGGGATCACCAAGTACGACGCGAAGCAGGATCCCATCCAGTGGCTCCGATGCTACGCTCTCTCCATCGAGAACGCCGGCGGCAACGGCGACACCAAGTGCCTCTACTTCCCCTTTCGCCCGGACCAAGCACCACTCACATGGCTCGAGTCGCTGGACAAGCACTCGATCGACAAGTGGGACCAGCTGAAGGAGTAGTTCACAAGCAACTTCGCGGGCGCCATGGGACGATCGGGTACTCGCATGGACCTGGCTATGATCAAGCAGGAACAAGGCGAGACCCTCCGCAAGTACATGCGTCGCTTTTTCGACAAGCGCGCCACCGTCGTCGACGTCACCGACAAGGAGGTCATCGACCTCTTCCGGGACGGTCTCTACCATCGCCGCACCTTCGAAGACTTCGGTCGTCGCCATCCCGAGTCCATCCCCCACCTCAAGGACATGATCACGTCCTGGGTGGATGAAGAGGACAAGGCCAACGCCAAATACAACGCCATCCGTGGCAAGACCAAGCAGAACCAGGGCGGCGGCAGCGGCAGCAATGCGAACCAAGGCGGCCGCAACAACAACAACAACAACAACAACAACTACTCGGGTCCCAACCGCAAGCGCAAGCCAGACAACACTGTCGCGGCTATCCAGCGCCCCGCGAAAGGGAACTCGAAGAAGAACTCCGGCGGCTTTAAAGACCTGCTGAAGGAGAAGTGCCCGTGGCATCCAAACGGCAACCATACTACCGAACAGTGCTACCAGCTCAGGCATGCACTCAAGGACACGCCAGAGCCACCGCACCCTCACGATCAGAAGGCCAAGAAGAAGGACGGCGACAACAACGACTTCCAGGAGCCGGACAAGACCGTCAACGTCCTCTTCGGCGGGCCGCCCGGCACGCGGGAGCGAAGGCTACCCGCCGTGAAGTAATGTCCATTGAACCAGCGGTCCTGACCCCTCTCGGGTGGTCGGAGGTACCCATTACCTTCTCCCCGCGCGGATCAATGGACCAGCTTCTCTGAACCAGGACGGTTCCCTCTCGTCCTGAAGCCAACGGTGGCGGGCTCCAAGCTCAACAAGGTACTCATCGACGGTGGAAGCGGGCTCAATGTCCTCTTCACCAAGACCTTGAAGAAGATGAAGCTCGACATCACTCCCATGCTCACCAAGAGCAAGATGCCCTTCTACGGCATCGTCCCCGGCAACGCGGCTATTCCACCGGGCTCGGTGGTCCCCGCCGGTTACCTTCGGGGCATCTCGGGACAACTACCGTACCGAGTACATCAAGTTCGAGGTCGCGAACTTCGAGACCTCCTACCACGCCATCCTCGGCGGACCGGCCATCGCCAAGTTCATGGCGGTGCCCCACTACACCTACTTGGTACTCAAAATGCCAAGTCCGGCCCGGTGTACTCTCCCTCCAGGGGGACTTGAAGATCTCCCACGACTGCGACACAGAAGCCGTGGAGATCGCTTCTACAAACCAAGTACCCAACGCAATGATGGAGGTCTACGCTGCGTCGAAGAAGCTTGCTACAAGTGAACTCGACATCCCAGAGAAGTCTGACAGCACCAACAAGCCTCAGCCACCTGAGGAGGTACTCGTCAAGCCGGTCGACCTTGGCACAGGCGACCCCAGCAAGACCACCACCATCGGGGCCGGCCTCGACCCCAAATAGGAAGACGCGCTCATCAGCTTTCTTCGGGCTAACCGCGACATCTTCGCGTGGAAGCCAGCGGACATGCCAGGAGTGCCCAGGGAGCTGATCGAGCACGCCCTTAACGTCGATCCTAAGGCCACCCCCAAGCGACAACACCTCCGACGCTTTGCCGATGACGGGCGGGACGCCATCAAGAAGGAACTCGCCAAGCTACTCGCGGCCGGCTTCATCGGAGAAGTCTTCCATCCCGAGTGGCTCGCCAACCCCGTCCTCGTCCAAGAAGAACTCGAACGAGTGGAGGATGTGCGTCGACTACACCGACCTCAACAAGCACCGCCCCCAAGGACCCCTTCGGGTTGCCGCGGATTGATCAAGTCATCGACTCCACGGCGGGTCGCGACTGCTCTCGCTTCCTCGACCGCTACTCCGGTACCACCGGATCGCGATCAAGGAAGAAGACCGAGGAGAAGACCGCGTTCATCACCCCATTTGGTGCGTCTTGCTACACGACAATGTCATTCGGGTTGAAGAACGCCGGCGCTACCTACCAACGGGCCATCCGGGCTCGCTTCAAGCGGCAACTCAACAAGAACGTCGAGGCCTACGTGGATGACGTGGTTGTCAAAACCAGGGACTCCGTACCCTCATCCACGACCTTGAAGAGACCTTCGCATCACCGCGCGAGTACCGCCGGAAGCTCAACCCGAACAAGTGCGTCTTCGGCGTCCCTTCGGGCAAACTACTCGGCTTTATCATCGGCCCGGCGCGGCATCGAAGCCAACCCCGAGAAGATCTCCGCCATCACCAAGCATGAAAGCTCCCACGAGCATCAAAGACGTCCGTAAGCCGACGGGGTGCATGGCGGCGCCGAACCGTATTCATCTCGAGGCTAGGAGAATGGGGCCTCCCCTTCTTCAAACTACTCAAGCATCAAGAGAAGTTCGTGTGGACTCCGAGAGGCGGATCAAGCCCTTGCCCGGCTCAAGGACTTCCTATCAAAGCCACCGATCCTCACGGCTCCTCACAAGGGAGAGCGTGCCGTCGCTCTACCTCGCCGCGACTACCCACGTGGTCGCATCGCCATCGTTGTCGAGCGGCGGGGAAGACGGCCACGCCTACCCGGTCCCGGCGTCCGGTCTACTTCGTCGGCCGAGGTTCTATCGAGTCCAAGGCCCGCTATCGGCCCCGTGTAGAAGCTCCTGTACGCTCTACTCATCACCTCGCGGAAGCTACGACACTACTTCCAGCAGTACTCGGTCTCCGTCGTCACCGACTACCCGCTTGGCGACATCCTACGGAACCAAGATGCTACTGGAAGAATCTCCAAGTGGGCCGTCGAGCTCGGCGCCCTCACTATCGACTTCAAGCCACACACGGCCATCAAGTTGCGGGCGCTAGTCGACTTCATGGCGCAGTGGCGGGAGAACCGGTTACCTACTCCCCACCGTGCGACCGAGCATTGGGTGATGTACTTTGATGTCTCACTCAACCTCGAGGGCGCAGTGTGCGGGAGTACTCCCCGATCTCTCCAACGGGCGAACAACTCAAGTACGTCCCGCAGATCTTCCGGAAGGTCTCAAACAACGAAGCCGAGTACGAAGCCCTCCTACACGGGCTCCGCTTCGCGGCTTCACCGGGCATCAAGCGGCTACTAGTCTACGGCGACTCCGCAGGTGGTCATCAACCAAGTCAACAAGTCCCGGGACCGCAACAAGGAGAACATGGACGCCATCGCCTAGAGGTCCGCAAGCTCGAGAACAAGTTCTACGGTCTCGAGTTCCATCACATCGTCCGTGACAACAACGTCGCGGCGGACGTCCTTTCCAAGCTCGGATCCACCCGCGCCCAAGTGCCGGCGGGTGTCTTCGTTCACGAGCTTCGCGCGCCATCCATCCGGAGCCGGCGCCACCGACCATCGCCCCGGCCCCATCCAACGGCCGGGCAGGAGGTCATGATGATCGACGTGGACTGGAGGCAACCCTTCATCGACTACCTCAGCGAGCAGAAGGTCCCCTCCGACAAGAACGCAGCCGAACAACTCGTCCGCCGCGCCAAGTCTTACGTCCTCGTCGGAGACAAGCTTTACAAGCGGGGCGCATCTTCTGGAGTACTCATGAAGTGCGTCCCTCGCGAAGAAGGCAAGGACATCTTGGAGGAGATCCACAAGGGCGTCTGCGGCAACCATGCGTCCTCACGCACGCTGGTCAGCAAGGCCTTCCGGCGAGCTTTCTACTGGCCCACAGCCTTGGGCGACGCCGAAGAACTCGTCAGAAGGTGCCTAAGATGTCGATGCTTCGCCAAGCGGCAACACGTCCCGGACCTACAAGCTAGTCACCATACCGCCAACCTGGCCCTTTGCCTGCTGGGGGCTCGACATGATTGGGCCACTGCCAACTGCGCCAGGAGGATTCAACAGGGTACTGGTGGCTATCGACAAGTTCACCAAGTGGATCGAGGTCAAGCCGGTCACATGCCCCAAGGCTGACAGAGTACTCGACTTCTTGGATGAACTCGTACACCGCTATGGGCTACCCCACCGCATCATCACGGACACCGGGATCCAATTTCAACAACCACCGCCCGGGGAGTACCGCGAGAACAGCGGGATCGACGTCGATACGTCTCGGCCGCCCATCCACGGGCCAACGGACAAGTCGAGCGCGCCAATGGGATGGTGCTCGACGCTCTCAAGAAGCGGCTACACGACGCCACGAACTCTAAAGGGGGCAAGTGGATCAAGGAACTACCCAACGCACTCTGGGGGCTACGGACTCAACCATCCAAGCCAACGGGGCAATCCCCCCTACTTCCGGTCTACGGCTCCGAAGCAATCCTCCCTACCGACGTCATATGGAACTCGCCAGCAGTGGAGCACTACGACGAAGGCGTCTCGGAAGACGACAGACGAGTTGATATCGACGGCCTCGAAGAAGCTCGCCCGCGCCGCCCTCGTCCGGTCGGCAAGGTACCTAGAGGGTATCCGACGCTACCATGATCGCAACGTCAAGGAACGCTCCTTCAATGTTGGAGATCTCGTCCTCCGCCGTATCCGAACACGAGAGGGACTTCACAAGCTCGCGCTCCCCCCTGGGAAGGTCCCTTCACCGTTGCAAAGGTGACAGGGCCGGGCTCCTACCGCCTCCAAACACTTGAAGGCGAATACATCAACAACTCGTGGAACGTCGACCAACTCGTCGATTCTACGCCCGCCCACACGACTACTCCGGGGTTCAAGTCTACACGACTACGCCAACACCCCCTCGCCGCAAGCGACCCCCCGGTCCCGGCTCCGGCCTCGGACTACTCTTCTCCGGGGTCCGGCCCGACGGCTACCTACGGACCCGGGCTGGGACGAGCGTCAAGGACTCTAGCAGCGGTCTACTAAAAGACCACACTCCAAGACCCAGCCTGCACGGCTACCTACAGGCCTACGATCCAGCCTACACGGCTACCTACAGATCAACTGCTGCAAGCGGCTACCCGCTCCAGCTCTACTCAGCTGTAAGCAGCCTCCGGGTCCAAGCGACTACTCTGTAACTACGGCCCTGGCCACCCAGGTGTACTCCTTCAGTAATAAAGTTTGATTGTTCATCAACTTCTTTATCGTCTACTCCCTACAACGGGACTACCAAAGCCGAGTACTACTACTCGCATCCACTCCATGATGGGCGCTTCGCACTGCGAGATCGCGACTACGAGTACTCATTGCTGGAAATTTTTCTTTCATTGATACTTGATACAATTCATTACAATTGTTTTCTTGTACAACTATGGCTACTAGCTACCTATTACGGGGCTACCGGAGGTTCGGCTTCTCGGCCCTACCGCTCCGCGATGGGAGCCATCTCGCTCCCGGCAGCTCGCATACCGCTCATCGAGCGGTTGGCGGCTACCTCCACCGGGGCCTTCGGGAAGTACGACTTCATGAAGGCCAAGACTTGTCTTGGGATCGACCTCGCCATATGCTTCACGTAGGCGGCCAGCCGGCTTGGAGCTTCCCGAAGGCGATCCACCAGAGGAGCTATCGTGGGGCCGCCCGGGTGCGGCACCAGGAGTCTCGCGATCGGCAACACGGCTTCTTCCAACTCCTTCAACTGGGCTCGCAATGCCTCGCAGTATTCGTTCAACTTCTGCAAGGATTTGTAGCGTTGACGAGATCCCCGTCGAAGCAATCCGAAGCTCCATATGCTTCTCGCACTCGAAGGCGAGTTCCTTGTAGTCGAGCTCAAGTACCTGGCGGGCTTCCTGCTCCCGATAGAAGAGGTTCTTCATGCTCGTCTCCGAGGCCTTCAGCTGCTCCACCTGGCCTTCGAGCTCTGCAACACAGCAACGCAACAGCGGGTCAGATGCTTCTCGACTTCCCACAAGTACACGACAAGTCCAGGGGTATACCTCTGTTCCTGTTGCGGAGGCCTTTGTTCTTCCGCACCAAGTCGTCGCCCTTCGCCTGCAACTCCATGACGTCGTTGTGGTACTTGGCGAAGGCGGCGTCGAGCTTCGACTACATAGCAGCAGCATGCCTGCGCGACTTCACAAGTTGCTCCTCAAGCGCCTCGGCTCGGAGCATCGTGTCGCCGTAGCCCCCGCAAAGAGTTCGACTTGTCGCGGGACCGCTCCGCAACGTCCCGCACAAGACATCTCAATTCAAGAAGAGTACTCAACGACATAGGATTGACTACTCAAAGGCTACGGCTACTTACCTTCATCCATCGCTCCGCTTGACGGATCGCCTCCGGATGCTTGGCCACCGTCGCCGACTCGATAAGGTCATCCGCGAGCAGCTCTATACCGCCGCGGCTACTCGCGGTGGCCTCCGTCATCGGCGCGGCGCGGATGGGCTCGCATCTTGGATCTCGGGGGAGCGGATAGCCACCTCCGGGGCAATCCCCGGCGACGTGGTGACCGCCTCTCCCCGGAGGTCTTCTCGACGACCTCCTCCACGGGCTCGGGGGCTCCTTCGCAGCCTCCGGACCTCTCGGTGTCAATCTCTCGCATGGGCACCCCCGCAGGGATGTCACCACCTTCGCCGCCCGTCAAAGAGAAACAAGTGCATCGGTGCCTACGACTACTCCTCGTGAAGCCCCGTAGCTTCAAGAAGGGTACTCACCTTCGACTACGCCGGCCTGCGCGGCGGCGCCTCGGCAACCGGTGGATCAACCGCAGCTTGGGTAGCGAGCACGGCTTCCCGGCGGGCGGCGCGACTTCTTCCGCCACCGCCGATGAGGTCTCATCCCCATCCCAGGTCAAATCTGTGGATTTTCTGCAGAAGCACACACAGATGGTCGTCAGGCAAACATCGACTACTACAACAAAGTACTACTCGCAAGGATATGGTACTTACAAGTTCGACCGGACAATGGTCACGGCCGGAGCACCGAGGATGCCGGTGATATCGACCGATCCACCCTCGGCGGGCGCCTCCTCCTCTGCGCTCCCCGCGGCTACCGCCTCCTCTACGGCGGCGGCCGGCGCGGCGGTCTCCTCGCGCTCCTAAGGCCACCACCTCTTCAACGGCGGCGGCCACGGGTCCCGTGCTCCCTTGCGGAGGCCGGGGGCCGGCGCTCCCGCTTGCGCCGGGATCTCTTCTACGGGGGGGGCCGGACTACGACTTCCGGTGGCTCCCCCACCGTGTCCCACACGCCCTCGTCGCCCTCTTCGACGGGCTCCACTGGCGGCACCTCCTGCTTACAAGGAAGACTACTCGTCGCAAACGTACTCGAACAACGGGTACTCGACTACTCGCTCAAGACAACTTACCTCCCCGAGGCGTGGTCTCCGAGATCCTCGCCTTCTTCGCCACCCGCTTTCGGCGGGGGTTGCGCGGCTTCCGCGGCGGCGCGGCCGGTGCTAGCCTCCGTGCTAGCGGGGGGGTTTTGTACCGAGGAACATGAGGCAAGCCCGGACGGCTAAACCTCGACCGGGCAGCGGAAGCGGTCTTGCGGCGTCTCCTCATCTTCGTCGTCGTCGTCGGAGGTATCCTCCACGACAACGGTGTCGTGACCTTCATCGACTTCACGCCGCTCCTTCGCCTTGCCCTCCTTCGGGATCTCGATTCCGCTTGGAGGTGGGCGCGGCTCGGAGATGAACCTCTTCACATCATCCTCGCGCAAGACACAAGACGTCGCAACTCTACTTCAAGTAGTCGCTACTCGACTAGGGTGGTACGACTACTCACTTCTTTCGGTGGGCGCGCGGCGGAGTACTCCTCAACGGGGCACGCCGTGTACGGTGGCATGTCCTTGAAGATCCGAGACAACCTCTCGATGATGTCATTGTCGTCCGGCTCGCCTCCCCGGCATCCGCGACGCGTCGTCGTCGCCGGTGTACTCGAAGCCCGGGGTCTCCCGAGCCATCAACGGCCGGATCTCGCGCTTCATGAAGCCGAAGGCCACGTGCTCGGCCCTCAGTCCCGCCTCCCTGAGCACCTTGATGCGTGCTAGCAACTCGGGGAGTTGGATCCCTTCTTGCATGGTGGGCTCCGTGTTCCACCATTCACGGTGCTCCGGGCCGCCGTCCGCTCGGCTTCGGCGGGGCGGGGGTGGTGGTTCGTGATGTAGAACCACCTAGTCTTCCAATCGGTGTTGGAGTCAACGAGCTTGTACGCCGTGTAATCGCTCCGTGGCGTCCTCCCTCGACCGGATGCCGGCTCCTCCGACTACTGCGGGATTGGTGGCACCGGGGCCGCGGCTTGACGCGGAAGAACTTCCGGAAAAGCGCCCAATGCGGCTTGATACCGAGGAATGCTTCGCGAAGTGGACGAAGACCGACGTGTGGAAGATGCCGTTGGGGTTCGAGTTCGGGTACTCGATCCCGTAGTGCCCGAGCAGCCCCTTGAAGAAATCGGCCGGCCGGGAGCGCAAGACCGCGCTCCACGAACCGCGAGAACATCGGGATCTCGTCTTCGGCTTTCTCCATCGGATATGGATCTCCCGCGGCGGATCTCCACATGTCGACTTCCTTCTCCCTGATGAACCCACTGTTCAGGAGGGTCAGCAGGTCCTCCGTCTTCACTTTGGATTTCTTCCACTCGCGGCTCGGATCAGCCCGCGGTGGAGACATTGGCGGCCCCGCTCCGGTGGCAGCCGCAGCGGCCTCTTCGCGGCCCCTCTTCTTCCCGGCGGCCTTGGACGTCTTGGACGGTGACGGCTTCATCCTCCAAGTGCAAGGCGTCTTCACTCGCATCCGCTCGGGGGCTACCCTAAAGGCTTCGGGTGGCGGCGCGCTTGGATCTACTACGGCGGCAGCAAGCGCTGGGAGTGGATTCGCTTCAGATGCAAACGGAATGGTGCGGCTCGAATGGGTGAAAAACCCTAAGGCTTTTGGCTTCTATTTATAAGCCAAACCGGCTCCGCAACGGCAGCCGGATAAGTCCACGCGCGGCTGACTCAGCGGCTGCGCGTGACTCTTCGTATTCTACTAGTCGACGCGTCTCACCTCGGGGGGCTCGGCTACTTCTACTCGACCACCCGGGAAGCGGCTAGTCTCAAGAGCATCTCAGGACACATTCTTCAAGAAGACCCTTCAATTCGAGAGGAAGTACTCGACTCAAGGCTCGGGGGCTCCGTGCCACGTGTCCTTCGGTTTTTTCTCTCCGGATTTTTCGGGATTTTCTTGCCAAGACTTCAGATGGACCCTCAGCCAGAGCCCGCGGTTCAGGGCTCGGGGGCTACTCCATGTGGAGTGCGGTTTTGCAAGTCGCACCTCCATATCAGCTCCGGCTTCAAGACAAGACAGGCAGTTTTTGAAGACCTTCGAAGGCAGCTTTCGAGGACGCTTGGGACTACTCGAGAAGACTTCAAGATTGCTCAATCATCGACCGGAGTACATTCCGGCCCTCGGGATGCTTCGACTACTCTTGAGGACTTTTTGACTTGTAGCACTCAGGGACGCTTGAGGACTACTTGTTAAGGCCGACAAGACTACTTGCAGCTATCCTTCTCGACTACAAAGTACTCGGGGGCTTGTCGTATGGACCTCCCCGGGCCCACTACCTCGGTGGGTACCGGGACCGACTACTCGGTGGGCCCCCGGGACTACCGGCTTGCGCTACACGGCACCCGAAGGCGTGGAGCACAAGGACTATACGAGAGTAGTACTCGGTTAGGGAGCTGTACATGTTCCGCACTGTATAGAGGACTCCTAGACGTACTCGACTAGTACTCTCTCCCTACTCCGACTTGTAACCCCGCCTCCCGACTATATAAGGCGAGGCGGGGACCGATCTCGAGATCATCTCACCTCATCCAATCCCCTACAACTCACGGCGCACTATTGCACCATCTTGTAATTGTGCCCCGTCAATCCGTAGCTACGCAAGGCATACGGGACGTAGGGTATTACGCACCTCGCGACCCGAACCTCGTCTAAATTGTGTGCCACGTGTCTCTTCCTTCGAGTTACCGATCTCGGCGAGTCACAATCATCTACTTCGGGTACTCCCCGTAGTAGGTTGCCGGTCTAAAACACCGACACCGAATGCATACGAGCCGGATTCCTTGAGTGGCATATCGGTTTACTCAAGAGGAGGATGGAGAAGATGGAGATGGAGAAAGAAGATCAACACCTAAAGGCCGCCGAAGCAAGATCCACATGCAAGGAGTGTGTGGAATACGACCATGTCCAAGGTAACCCCGATTTAATGCAAGTTCGTCGATTCAAGTTTTGGTTCCTCTTTGTGCACAATTCAAGGACTTGATGGATGAGCAAGCTAAGATCAACAAGGACGTCGTCACTAAGTTCGATGCTATGGAGAAAATATTGAAGAATTTAGATGGCAAGGTGATGGAGGTCGGAAGTTCTGTACGTGAAGTGTTCATCGTGATAAAGATGCTAGACGCAAGTGGGACAACTTGCCGGGCGCCCGATGGGTAACAAAGAAGAATATCTGAGACAACTCCAAGTTCCCAAGACGGCGAAAGTCTACTCAAACTCATTCGGGAGAGATGAAGGATCACACTAGAGACCATGAAGATCACGACCGAAGGACCGGAGTTCGAGATGCCGAGCCACAAGGAAGTTGTTGCATCCGTCAAGACCAAAGGACAAAGCCGACTCGTGAAGACCAAAAAAATTGACTAAGCCAAAGTGGGTACCCAAGATTGCAGCGCCGCAAAGAGCGTTGATCCGAAGTAATCAAGTGAAGAAGTCTAGCCATGGACTATAAACGAAGCGCTAGGCGGGAGGCAACCCGTTTCGTCGAGTCAAGAATAAGCTACCGGGAGGACAACCCGATTCCGGGAATATCATGGAGGCATGTGAGGCAAGGGAGTATGGAAGTGAATCAAGCGAAAACATCAAGTGGAAGGAGAAATAATGCAAGCGAAGGAGTGGACGGAACGTTTGTAAAGGTGTACGCGGTCACGAAGCAACAAGCATGAATGCACTAGAGAAGAACCGAGCCAAGAGGAGGAGAGAGGTAAGTCTCCCATCCAGCTCTTTGTTCGTGTGCTCTAGTTTGTAGGCCGGAACCACCTTAGACTTAGCCATCCACCGCGTTTGTTTCGTGCAACAAATCACATCCTTAATCCACTCAAAGTCCAGACTCCAAAATAATATTTGTGTACCTTGTTACCGGGTGAAAACCCCGGATATATATTTGTGAGGGAGAGTGTTGCAATCATGGAGGAAAACTACAAACCTTTTCACCGAAGAAGAAGGGATCATCGTCGTCTAAGCCATCAACCTCTTCGAGGAGGCACTCGGTTTTCGAGTTTCCCTCGGAGTATGGAGGAGGAATCCCGCACCGCCGAGGAGGAACCACACTCTTCTCCTCGGTGGCATGAGGGCCACACGAAACTTGTTTATTAGGTTTACCAAACTTCAATAACATATGGAGGAGCCGCCCGTCCAACCTCACCACTTGACACGATCATCCGCCCCACCTCCATGTGCTCGGGGGTATTCCAATGGGTTTATCATCACGACGGAGGAGGAGGAGAAGAAGCTAGCTCGCCTTTAGTAGAGGCTTGTAGCGAACGTCGACATCGACGACCAAGCTCTCCACATATTGGGTTTCATACGGGACACGGTGCGGTTCTCTAACGGAGTGTCGGCAAACACCCACAAGGAATTCACCTAGGAAAATTTCATGACCAAGGCACATACCCTTGATGAAGGAGTGCCGAGTCTCTCATTCCGTTGGAGGGAGCCCACAAGTGGAGAAGAAGGAAGACATCGTCGGAAGGGTAACCTTGATCAATGATGCTATTTCTAGCACCTTGATGGGGTAATCTCCTTTCATCCATGGGTTGCAATCGATCTTGAGATGTAATCACACTTTGTTGGATTATCTATCTATCGTCTTTTGTTGGAAATACTTTAATGCTTAAGGTTAGCTACCATGCCGTAAAGGGAGTAAGGGTCTCAATGCTTCCTTGGATCCATTCAACACAACCCCCGATAGATTATATTGGTTTTCATGTTCAAAACGATTGCAAGTTCTAGTATCGTAGACCCATGGGCGAGTGTCCCCTATTTTCAAAAGGGAGCTCCGGAACAAGTGGATGTGCATGAGGCACATGGGAAAGTTTTTGGAGTATGATCACGGGAGGAGACCATCAACAAAGAAATACTATCCGGAACCCCATCATCCAAGTGTGTCACTTTTGTGCAAGTGGATTTTTGGGAGAATAAGAGAGACAAAGATAACCAACACGGAGTTGAATTGGCTTTACTCGGCTTTGATTGCCAAGTGGCCAATAGACCCCACTCACCTATGATCAACCGGTGGTGTTGTCAAGCAACATCGAGTTCGGGAGATATTGGTTCGGGGTGTTGCCTCTCCATGTTGGCTATCTCTTTAAAATCGGGTATTACAAGGAACCCGAATCATCTCCTACCCGGGACTTCCCTAGGAATATATGAAGAAAGGAAAAATAAGAGTGAAGATGAGAGAGGAGGCTTCCAAGTGGCCTAGGTGAATTTGCCCCTTCCGGATTGAAGATTAAGACTTTTCTTGAGGGGAAGAAGATCGGTTAGAGGAAGGACTTCTTGTGCCGGCGAAGAGAAAAAAAATAATAATAGAGAATGATTAGGAGAAGGTTTTTCCACGACCCAAGAAGGAGGTGCACAACAAAATTATGTCCCACCATTGGGAGGAACCCCGGCGCCGCCGAGTTACTACGGTGGTGTACCAATGCAAGCATGGGGGAGTGGTGCAGCCATACCCTCACCATTTTTGCAAGTGCCCAACGTAACCTTTGCGGAGCCATTTGCACACCTTCCTCAACCACAACAAAATGTGGCCACCATTGGAGGATACGCTGCAAGGAACGTGCAAATTATTGCAGCCATCCTAACCAATGCAAACCAAATGGGTGAAGGAAATGCAAACGTCGCTTATGTGCTTGGACACCTTCACCTAGCACCGTCAGACAATTCATATGAGGAGTGGTGCATTATGAGTAAGGGTACAACAACCAAGACTATCAATATCAACCACCGACGGAAGATTAGAGAGAGGAGGAGCTCTAGTTATCTTTCCTTTACCCCCTTTTCTTTAATTTTCAGCTTGTTTGCACCTATGTATGTGTAGTATTTTCAGTTTTACTTTAATTTTTAGTGTTAGTTTAATTTTTCAGCGTGTGTCTTAGTGTTTATTTTCATCATGAATAATGCCGCCACCAAGTTTTACCTATGGTAAAGTTACAAAGTTTGTGCCATGATGATATATGATTATAATTGCCGCTTTGTTTATCTTTGTAATTGATTTATGCATGTTTGAACTAGTGCTCTCTTAAAAATACAAATCTGAAATTATCTAAATGCTAGCTTAATCTTCAGCGGAGGTTATGATTAAAATAAAGACCCATAGTGTTTTATGTGCTCGCAAGTTATGAATAGATTAAAGATGTCTTTTATGCTCAAAAATATCGCTAACCCCGTCATAAATATCACTTGTGTGTTGCTCAACCTATCCGAGCCTTATATATATTTGAGTGCATAAACTTTAGTGTACAAGATTTATTTTTGAGTGAGTTATTGCAGGCCATGATTTCTCTGGCCCGAGACTAAGAAGCTGGTCATTCCGTTTTTGCGTATCTATCTTTTTGCTAGCCTTTTTATCCGTGCATTGTGTATCCCCACATCGGAGATTTCACAAACCTCGCCGGATATCCACCCTTAAACCAAATATCATCTTTTGTGATTACCTCCTTGACCACAACCTATCGCTAAGAATGGATCATCAATTCAAGGAAGATCGCAAGACGGTGCCGACATTGAAGATTTCAAGTATCTCTCCAAGGAAAATTATTTCCGGTACCTACCTTATTTTTCGCCTCTTTGCTCGAGGACGAGCAACGTCTAAGCATGGGGGAGGAGGTAGGTACGGTGCAGTTTTAGAGTTCAAAGGGAAGTATTTTTTAAAAAAAAATGATGATGAATGAAGAAAAAAACTCGGCGACGAACGTGACTTCCAAGGTGAAGGTCTCACAAGAAGAAAGAAAAAATATATATATAATGAATGAAAGAAAGAAAGAAAGAAAAGAATGAGAAATATGAGAAAGAGAAAAAAATATATGTGTAAAGTGAACTCCCCGGTTCTCTAAGAGTGCATTCAAGGCTTCAATTTTAAAAAGATCCATTCTCATTTTCCAACCATGTGCAATCCGATAACGAGGACTTCCTTTGTGCCTCGGGATCACTCTTTGCCATTTGCACATGTCCACTCATCTAAAAGTGTGTGTATTTTTCTCTTTCCCCTCCTTGATTTAACATTATTTTCCAATGACCTTTTTGACGAGTCTCGGTAAGACCATGAGAAGCTTGTCTTGTTTTGACAACACCTCATTTATAAAATCTTGTTAGGACTAAACTTTCCCAAAGCTCCATATAAACCTACCACACATATATGTTATGAGAGGGAAAGGAGTAGAATATATAGGCTTGAGAGACAAGCGAGATGAGAGTTCATGAGCAATATGCAAGGTGATTTAAATTTGTGAACTTGGTTTAGCTCTTTTCTTTATCCCGTTCTTTATTTCAAAAATTCGAGATCTATTTAAACTTTGTGAGCATGTTAATACTTGTGGGATAAGCTTAATAAGAATCTACCCTCCGTAGAGGTGAAGGCTAGTACATTATGGAACTTTAACGAATTAAACTTTTGAGAGCATTATGTTTTTTTTCATGTATGATCAAATGCAAGGTTTAAACATTGATGGGCAACGATGATATCCATCGAAGGCTTACTCGAGGACGAGCAAGGTTTAAGCATGGGGGAGATGTTGACGGTGAAAATCCGTCAACCTAGCCATGAGTTTACCTTCGGTGTTGGCATTACTTTTGTATCTTATTCATTGGTACTAACCCCCGTGGTATAACAAGTTCACTTGTGCATGTCGGTTTTGGAGTTAAGTGTTTACGCAGGGTTTTAACGTTGAAAGCAAGACTTCCGGGATAAGTTCATTAAGCACCTCATGACAAGACCTTGAAGCCCAATACAAGTCAAGCAATGAAGTGAACATGACTCCAAGAGCCCAAGGACCAAGCCCGAGAAGATGATAAACTCCGAGGACCGAACCAGAAAAGTGCTGAATCTTGCAAGACAAGGAGTTGAGTCCAATTTGGAGAGAAACCGACGTCAAGGGCCCACATGCAAAAGGGGAGAACATCTAGAAGACGCGGGAAGCAACACGGGCGAAGCGAGCCACGAGATGGGCCGGGTGGGCCCCGAGCCGGCCGGCCCGGCCGGCCGGCCCGGCCCTTTTCGGGGCCCAATCGGCCTCCCCTTTGACCTAATTGCTTCTCAGGCTATAAATAGCCCCCCGACCGAGAGCCACGCATCAATCAAGTCGTAATCCGCCGCCGAGGAGCGAGAGAAGGCCGGAGGGACACCATCTCGGAGATGAGGGTCGTGCTAGTTGTCTAGGGTTTCCCTAGCCGACATGGGAACCTTGCATGGAAGACCACGTCGGAGCTTCAGAGCGAGGATCAAGATCGAGGGAGGGCCCCGGTGGTGATCTTGTTCATGTAATCATTCATGGTGAAGTTTGTAAGTGAATTCAATTTCTAGCGATCAAGTGCCTTCTCGATGATTTTGTTTTCTTCTTGGTTTTGCTTCTTCTACGATCTATTCTATAGCTAGATTACATAGGGTGCTCTTGTAGCCGCGGTGGCTAGAGGTGCATACCGGACCGGCCAAGTGATTTCAACTTGTTCTATCGAACTCGCCCTAGACTACCCGCATGAATAGGGATACGTTGTGACAGAACGGGGGTTCCGAAAGGCGGGCGTTTTCGGAGTCGGATGGGAAGGCCACGATTTAAAGATGCTTTTAATGAGATTCGCTTTTCTATCTTCATCTATCTTGTTTGGAGCTACAACATAAGCATGATCTAGATTCTCTAGATTGGTTATCTCTTGCTTTCCCTTGCTACCTCTTTAGTAGATTAGATTAGATGTGTTTTATTTATGAGTTAGTAGATTAGATGCAATTTGTCTTCATAAGATAGCTTACCTTGCTTTACTAGATTGAATCCTTGCGTTGCACATTGTTCCACGGATTCGATACCTTGGGTTCACCACTCGAGGGAAGAAGGGTCCCTTGACTACGACGGGAGACTTGTCCGCTTGCAAGTCTAAACGAACTTTGATACAACTATTAACCGTCAACGGCCGCAATGAAGATTGTTGCTTGGAACTGCCGCAGATTGGGGAACGGCATGGCAGTTTGTGGCCTTCTGAACGTTCAGAAGGAGGAGGACCCTGACATCATGTTTTTGTTAGAGACAAAAATGACTGGAAGCAGGATGGATGGTTTTAGGTGGAAGTTGGGTTTGACAAACATGGTGGCTAAAGATTGTTCGGGGACTCACGGAGGTGGACTTGCAATGTTTTGGAGGTGGGGAATTGATCTGCATGTACGGGGCATCTCTCACCTGTACATTGATGCGAACGTTACAGAGGAGGATGTATGTGTTTGGAAGCTTACGAGGTTTTATGGAGAGCCGGAGGACAAATCTTTGTCTTGGAGGGCTTTGCGTGTCCTCAACACCGCACGACAGCGTCCATGGATTTGTTTGGGCGACTTCAATGAGATCCTTTTGGTGTGTGAGAAGGAAGGTGGGCAGCCGAGGCAGCAGGGCTGCATGGATCAATTTAGGGAGGCATTGGAGGAGTGTGAGTTGGCAGACCTGGGGTTTGTTGGGGATCCTTTCATATGGCGCAATAATACCCACACCAGCAAGCTCTACATCAAAGAGAGACTCGACAGAGCAGTGGCCAATAAAGATTGGACGTTAAAGTTCTCATTGTATCATATAATAAACGGGGAGCCACGACACTCCGATCATCGCCCTGTGATTGTGGACTCGAACCCACCCAGGAGTATGGGTGGTGGACGAGGGCAGCATGCCTTTCGTTTGAGGCAGGGTGGGTGGAAGAGGAGGAATGTGCCTCTATAGTAGAGAACGCCTGGAGAACGGCAATGGAGGCTGGGGGAGATGGTTGATGGTGCGATCCAAAGTGTCGCATGTGAGCTGGGTGATTGGGGGAGCAATGTGCTAGGGGGTTGGAGAAAAATATAAAGAGAACAAGAAGGGCGCTAGAGGAGTGCAGGAGGAGTAGTGTGTCTGCGTAAGTAGTGGGGAAGGAGCAGATGCTGCGTTTCAAGATGGAGAAACTGCTGGAGCGCAAGGACTTGTACTGGCGGCAAAGGGCAAAAGTACATTGGTTGAATAATGGTGATCGTAACACTAAATTCTTTCACCAGTATGCATTGGTGCGGAGGCGCCGTAGCCGCATTAGTAAACTTGTGAAGGAGAATGGGGTAGTGGTTGAGGAAGGAATTAGCTCTCATATCCCTGACTTTTATAAGAAACTTTTTACTGCCACCACAGGGTCTCGTATGGATGAATTGCTGCAACAAGTGTCGGGCAGGGTGACCGAGGAGATGAACAACACCCTACTCCAGCCGTTCACTGCCGAGGAGGTGAAGTCCGGGCTCGATGCGATTGGGGACCTCAAAGCTCCAGGTTCGGATGGTATGACTTCTCTATTCTATAAGAGATTTTGGGAGATAGTGGGTGAGGATGTCACGAAGGAGGTGCTAGGTTTCTTGAATGGGGGAATTTTGCCGCGTGCATGGAATGAAACGGTGATTGTGTTGATCCCTAAAACAGCCAATCCTGAGAGCCTGAAAGATGTCTCGTCAATCAGTTTATGTATCGTCCTCTATAAGATTGCATCCAAGGTTCTTGCGTCACAGCTGAAACCTCCTTTGGACGTGGTTATATCTCCTAATCAAAGTTCTTTTATCCCGGGTAGGCTCATTACTGATAATGTGTTGGTGGCGTATGAGATTACACATTTTCTGAAAAATAAGAGGACTGGGAATGATTGCTATGCTGCCCTCAAACTTGATATGAGTAAAGCCTATGATATAATTGAATGGCATTCTTACAGAACATGATGCATAAGTTGGGGTTTGATGTGCGCTGGATAAATCTTATCATGCAGCATGTCAGTAGTGTTTCCTATCGTATCAAAGTCAATGGCTGTTTGACAGAGGAGATTAATCCCTCGAGAGGACTACGACAAGGGGATCCCCTATCCCCTTACCTTTTCTTGCTTTGTGTTGAAGGTTTCTCCTCTTTGTTGAATGATGCAGAGCATAGAGGATTATTGGAAGGGGTTACTATATGTCCGAATGCACCGAGCATCACTCACCTTTTGTTTGCATATGACTCTTTGCTTCTCCTAAAAGTTAATGAAGGGAATGCAGATTAGTTGCAACATATCCTATAACTATATGAGAATTGCTCGGGGCAGATTATCAACAAGGATAAGTCCTCGGTTTTGTTCAGTACAAATTGTGGTGAAGAGAAGAGAGTTCAGTTTATGTCAGTACTAAATCTGTTACCAGTATTTATTGGCCGGTCCCAGAAGAAGAGGTTTGTATATTTGAAGGATAGAGTGTGGAACCGGATACAAGGTTGGAAAGAAAATTTATTATCTAGAGCAGGCAAAGAGACTTTGATGAAAGCAGTAGCACAGTCTATACCTAGCTATGCTATGTCATGTTTCGACCTGACAAAGTCCTTGTGCGATGATATCAGCTCCATGTTATGTCGCTTTTGGTGGGCTCAACTGGAAAATGAGAAGAAATTTGTCACACCCGACTTTCCGAAGAAAACCAAGTGCACACCTATATGCATGCCGGGATCAAGTTTCATGCATATAGTGACATATAAGTGAATACGAAACAAGTATCACGTAAGAAAAAGAAAGATTATCAGAGATTTACGCTCAATCCTGGAAACAAAGGCTCCAAACATCACAGGCAATCGACTGGGGTTGCGTACGCCTAGCACCAGCAACATCTTCACCAGACTTCAAAGCAGCATCCTCTTTCTGAGCAACATTGTTTATAGCAAGGGTGAGCACTTGTCGTACTCAGCAAGTGTGGGGAAAAAGAATGAATGCAAAGGCTTTATAGTGGACTGGGCTATACGCATTTAGCATTTTAGTTGGTCAAGTTTTATTAGCACCTGATTACTAATAAAGTATAAGTATATACCAACCCACAATTAAGCATAAGGTAAGAGATACGCCATAAACACATGGCAAGCATAACCAGAGAACACGATTTAAGTCCATCTTCAAGTTTGATTATCATGTGAGGGTCCGGCCGCTCTTGACCGTGAGCACGGCTAATCGATTAGTTTTACACTGCAGAGGTTGTACATCTTTACCCACAAGTCGCGTAAAACT
Source organism: Cenchrus americanus (assembly GCA_947561735.1). Classification (NCBI taxonomy): domain Eukaryota; kingdom Viridiplantae; phylum Streptophyta; class Magnoliopsida; order Poales; family Poaceae; genus Cenchrus; species Cenchrus americanus. The sequence goes on from OX387242.1 coordinate 70,069,268, forward strand.
CCGAAGAGTTTTGCACCCAACCACGCCGTGCAAAAGTAGGCACAATACCACACTACCGAGGTGTGGCTGCATAGGGACGCTAGGAGGCCTTTACAAAGAGTCCTCCCGTGCGTATTAGTCCATAGTAGTATGTCATAGAGGCTATCTTTCGTACCACACTTCTATTACGGACGGTAAGCCATAGAGTCTTCCGTTCCATCACCGCTCCGGAATAGAAGAGCCATAAAAGCATTCCTCCGTCCCCAACCTACTATGCGAGTAATAACCACACAAAGACTTCCCTAATTAATCGGCCAAGACCAGAGCCATATAGTCCTTGTGGTTGCACTGTTGTCCTGGGTGGTTCTCCATGTTCCGATTAATCTTATGGTCTTGTATTAAGCATCCAAAGATATAGCATAAAGGTAAAACAAGTTCATCATTGATGTTCATTAAAACCACCATAACCCAGGTATAGCAACTAAGCATAGCTACCCAACATAAATGTAAACCCAGGTTAACAAGGAATGACAATCAAAGACTAGGTAATCCTTAATAGGAGCCCATCAAAATTAATGCAAGCAATGCAATGAGTGATTAAGTATAATTCTTAGGACAAAATCAAGGACACACTTGCCTTTAACCAAAGTAATGTCGTTGCTCAGAATATCTTCAACTTCAAGCTCTTCCAAGCTTCTCGAACGGCGTTCACTCTAAGCGCATCAATCATCGGGCACAAACATACACAAAGGAAACAAACAAGCATACTAAGAACAAAACACCAATCATAAGAAAACTTTAAAAGATCGCACTACAGGATAGGCTTGATCACTAAAGAACACAAAGGATGCTTGGAAGGGAAAGGCTTGGTTAGCTTTAAAGAGATGGTTATGAAAGATTGAGCAAGAACCGAAAAGATCACACTTAGAGAGCTGTGAAAAGAACGTCTAACGAACGTTTTGCATATATGAGAGAACAAGGCTATGAGCTAGATTCATTTTAATTAACAAAAACAAATATAAATGATATTTCAGAAATAAAATACCCTATGTTGACATTAATGCAATATTAAACTTTATTTAAGAAACCGGTGTAAAGAACTAGTCAAGTTTTATTAATAAAGATTCATATATGAATTAACCGATTAAACATTTAATTTAGAAAAACTAAAATACATGAGCAATCTAAACGAAACTTTGTAATTCGAGTAGATCATATTATTATTAAAAACATTATGGTATTATCATTAATCCAATTAACATTTATTGTAAAAGCCGATGTAAAAGCCTAATCAAATTTTAATTAGAAAAGATTAATTAACTATTAAACAAATTAACATTTGGTTTACGAAAACCGAGATAAAGATCTAATTAACTTTTATGTACAAAAATATGTGATAGAAACATTAATCCAATTAAATTTGCTTATGAAAAACGATATATAGGTCTATATTGCTTTTATTTATAAAAGGCATGTATACTAGATATTAATCAAAATTAATATTAATTTTATTTTCAGAAACAAAACATGGTGAAAACACACCACTAACGCGTGCTTTACATTATTATGAATCTAACGCAACTTGAACGGATTAAATCGGAGCTAAAACGAAAAAGATATGAGCAAAACAAGATCGAAAGGACCTAGTCGTGATTAACTATAGATTTGGAGGGGTAGCAGAAAAGATTTGCAAGACACAATAAACAGCGCTCGGGAAAAGGATAAAACCCAGGGTTAGATCTAAAAAAGTGCTCTGTTGGATCTATGTGCGAAGGGTGGGATTTTTCCAAGGGGTTATGAGCAAAGGTTGCAAGACACATGAAAGAGTATAAGGATTACTAAAAATGACGGGGGCTTAGATGCAAACCGGCCTTATCTTCAACCTCCCCACTGGGACGGACAGGAACTCCACGCACAGGAAGTTAACTCCGGGCGCTTCCAATCCGCGGGCTTCCAGGCAGCTAGGGGTTTGGGGAAGATGCAAAACGGAGAGAGGAGATCGAGAGGATCGCGATGGTGTGCTCACCTCGGGCGGAGGACGACGGCACAGGCCGGATTTTGCGGTCAACTCCGGCGGGTCTTTGCGGTTCGGCTCGAGGGCTTCGAGCAGGCACGGCGGCGGACCTCGCTGCGGGGCGGCGGCGGCGTGCGGCTCGGGCGCGGGCGGCGGCGCGCGAGGGGCTAGGGCGGCGGGCGGCGACGCGAGGGGCGGCGCCCGCTTTATGGGGGGCGCGCGCGAGGGCTCCGGGGCGGCGGCGCGGGTTGCGGGCCCGGATGGGCCCCGCGCGGGCTGCGGCGGCGGAGCGGGTTGGGTCGGGCCTCCGGCTCGGCCCAATCCGGTAGGGTAGCTTTTCTTTTTTTTTCGAAATATTTTTTTCAGTGCAAAAACAAATCCAGGAAATGCCTAGAAAATGTTTAGAGGCACGAAAAATACCCAGAAAATCACAAAAAATCCAAGAAAATTCCTAGGGATAGATTAAGGCATGAACAATCCAAATAAAGCATTTGGTGCTCATGAAAAAGATTTTAGAGCCTCCTAATAAATAGAAATAGCTCAAGGAAAATGAGAATAAATTCGGAAAAATCCGGAAAATTCTCGGGAGAGTTTGGACAGGCTCCTAAACGCATTTTTGAAACCTTTTGCACTCAAGAACCACTAGATGCATCGGCATGAATGCAACACTCTCAACTTTTATTTAATTTAGAAAATCAAACAAAGGATTTTTCCTATACTATATTCCCTGTAAAGAAAAATAAATGTTGGAAAAATTTTAAAATTATGAGAAAATCGTTATTTAATTATTCTTTCTATTCACATCCCGAAATTGGAAATTTCGGGGTGTGACAAAATTGCACTGGATTTCTTGGCAAACGTTGTCTAGCAGGAAAGATAAGGGGGGTCTTGGTTACAGGGACCTGCAACTCTTCAATCTGGCTATGCTTGCTCGCCAAGCTTGGAGGTTGCTGCAACAACCAGATTCCCTATGTGCTCGACTATTGAGGGCCATGTATTGGCCAAATGGTGATATGTTAGCAACACAAGAGGGGTCGGGTATCTCTTATACATGGAGGAGCCTCGTGCGGGGTTTGAGGGCTTTGGAGAAGGGCATCATTTGGAGAATCAGAGATGGCTCAAGTGTTAGAATCTGGGAAAATCCTTGGGTACCGAAAGGCCACAGTAGGCGCCCAAGAACACCTAGAGCTCAAACAATTATAACGAAAGTCTCTAAACTAATAGACCCGTATACGGGATCTTGGGATACTGATTTGGTGAAAGGGCTGTTCTGGGACGAAGATGTCCCACATATTTTGGCTATTCCGGTCCATGTAGACCGTGTTGACACGGTGGCTTGGCATTTTGACAAAAAAAGGGGTGTTTTTCGGTGAAATCGACCTACCATATACTTGAGGATGCAGCTGCATTGCAGTGTACCCGTCAGTCAGGTGTACCCTCTAGTGCTTGTGATAATAGACGCAAGGATTGCTGGAAAGAGATTTGGCGACTGCATGGCCCTCCAAAAATCAAGCAATTCGTCTGGCGGGTTGCTCATAACAGCCTTGCGTTGAGGATGAATACCAGGCACAAGGGGATCAAGTTGGATACTAATTGCCCTATATGTGTGCTCACTATGATGAAGATGGGGCGCACTGCTTCCTGAAGTGCAAAGAAGTACGCAAGTGCTGGAGGGATCTAGGCCTTGAATCATGTCACTTAAGTTTGCTTGAGGCTGTGTCGGCCCAGGAATTCGTTAGGAGTTTGCTAAAACTCAGAAATGACATTCGCACTATGGTGACTGTGCTTCTTTGGTGATGGTGGAGTGTGAGAAACAAGGTGAATGCGGGTGAGCTCATGCCGTCATGCCAAGAGACAGTGGCTTCAGTCCTACATACCTGCCAAGAAATCTTATGTGGTGAGGGCAACACTAACAAGCTGAAGCCCCCTCCAGACAAGCAATGGTCTCCACCGCCGGAGGGGGTCCTGAAGATTAATATTGATGGTGCCTTCCAGTCTGAGTCCTTGAATGGTGCTTGGGGTTTTGTCATTCTCGACCATGAAGGAGCTGGTGTAGCGGCAGGTGCTGGTTGCATTGGCCCCACGCATGATGCACCGATGGCTGAAACCTTTGCTTTCAAACAAGGTCTAGAAGCTGCAGCTCATTTGGTATCTCGAAGGTGATCATAGAGACTGATTCATTGGTCCTCAAGGATGCGGTAACGTTGACGAGTCATGATCTATCCGTTGGCCGGGGTTTGTTCCAGGAGATCCGTAACCTGATTGCGGAGGAATTTATTAGCTTGAATGTCTCTAAGATTTCAAGAGTCTGTAATGTGTGTGCCCATGAGCTTGCTCATATGGGTTTGAGTTGGGACCCGGGTCAGTTCCAGGTCTGGGCTGCCCCCTTCCCAGAGTTTGTAAACTCTTTGATGGCTCGCGATTTGGCTGAGCATCTTTCTGTTAATGCAAGGCACTAAGCCGTTTGCAGGATCAAAAAAAGGGGTGTTTGGATCCAGAGGATTAGAACATCTGCACTGTAAACAGGATCCCTCCCTTTATCCTTTTCCCGTTTGTTTTTCTAGGAAGTTGGGCTACAGCGGGGGACGGGAAAGGCAACGTCAAAATCCCGTCGGCTCCCGTCTCCTTCAGATTCAGCGTGATCCATAAACTCCGCTAGCTGCACTGGCCCCACCATGACGTCCCACTATAGCTGCCCCCAACGACCTCGCGCCCGTGCTAGGAAGCCGGAGAGGCATGGCCAACGTGTGGAGCTCCTCGTCATTGCGCTAGAGCTCATGCACCGTTGCCGCCGCTCCTGCGCCAGCTCCTGTGTCATCGCTGCTGCTCCAGCTCCACCGACCGAGGGTCTCTGTGCTACCCAATGCAACGAGCAGGGGAAGGGCCTCGCGGCTTGAAGTAGGGGAGCGCAGGGACGACGACGGCGGCGAAGGGAGCAGGAGATGGAGATAGAGAGGACGACCTCCTTACCGCAAATCGTCCGCCGCGCGCCCTGCATGTGCACCACCATGGGGAATTGAGCGTCGCCCCTGCTATGTGCATCGTCGTGGGGATAGAAGAGGATGGCCACCACGGACTTGAGCATCAGCCGCCGCCACCACCGGATCCCCGGTCGTCGTCATCCGTCTCCCGCAATGCTGCTAATACAGGGCCCCTCTGCTTCCCTCCTGTTGTTGAATCTGTGAGCTTCGCGCGAGGAGCAGGGGAGGCTATGCCTCACCTTGCAAGGAGCCCGCACCACCTCGTCTGCTTCTCCGCCGCCGACCGGCCAGCCAGGCGAGGGGCCGCTGCCCCGCCTCCAGTGGGAGAGGACGAGGGGAGCCTCGCCGGTGGAGGGAACACCGAGAGCCCGTCCGACGGAGAGGGAGGAGGGGCCAGTTGCGGTGGGTGAGATCCGTCGTGCCGCGGCGTCGCCGGGGAGGAGCAGGGGGGAGGAGGAGCAGGAGCTGCCCAAGTGCCACCTACGGAGCCGCCCAAGTGCCGCCTGCCTCTGCACACGGAGGCTGACCCCTCGTCAGACTCTAGCACACGGCGAGGAAGACACCGAGTATGCCCCCGTGGGAGTTGGCGCCACCGTGTCTCCTCGTCTGCGTGAAGCTCCTGCCGCCTGGATGGAGCCGGCCCACCGTCGCATGGTGCTGCGACCGTGCTCTCCTCACCGAGCTCCGGCTCCACCCCGCGCGCGACGAGGGAGGCGGTGTGCGCCACCAACTGGATGAGGGGGTAGGAGGAAGGAGTGAGGTCGCTAACGCTGGAGGGAATGAAACCACCGACGGAGGGTGCGGGGGGATGGAGGGAGCGGGAGGATGGGCGGCCGACGGGCAACGAGACCGAAGGGGAGGGAGTTGGAGGGGAGGAAGAAAGAGAAGAGAGAGAGGCTGACACGTGGGGGCACAATGAGTAGTTGGTGTTGGAAATTTAGCCAAATTAATGAGTAATTTAATCCAGAAAATTGAAAGTAATAACATACTAGTGACAATATTTATGAACATGTGTGATCTAACAGAATATGCAAACATGTAGACAATAGTAACCACAACGAGGATTCGAAAGGGGTTAAACCCAAAGGCATTCAAGCCAGTGCTAGTCAACATAGCTATTGTTGATGTAGTCGTACCGCTCAATGCCGTGCAGAGAGGTTGCAGTGGCGATGCTCACTACCTTGCGTGAAGAGGAAGACGACACCAAGAAGTAGCACATTGCAGAAGACGTAACGGTGCGAGTAGATGTGTCGAAGACACTCCCCAAAAACGTGATCACCGGTCTTCACCTGAGAAGATGAACTCGACGCCGACGAACGTTCCAGAGGCTCCTATTCTCCCACAGACCTGTGCGCGCAAGCCATGGGACAGGAAGATTTGGTGTGCACCGAGTTGTTCTATCACCGAACCAATCCCGACGGGGGCAATTTATAGGATTTCACAGGTAAGCGAAGAGACGGGAGGAGAAGAGATGCTGCCGCCGCCTACCACGCCACACCTCGCCTCGTCTCGCCTCGCCTCACCCACAGCCACAGCCACGGCCACAGCCCAGCCCAGCCCGGCTGGCAGCGGCGGCGGCGCACACGCGTGTGTCGTCGTTGTGTCCTTTTTTCAACTTCTCAATATAGATGGAATAATCTCCAACATATAAGTCGAGTCTTTACTACGTCAATAATCATGCCGGTATTACTTATTTTAAACCAAAGGGATATTAGGATTATTTATCATTAAATGGGCCAAGCCCAATAAATAATCCAACAATCCCCACCAATCTCTAGGGTTTAAGTAAATAATCTCAAGTATCACAACTTTTGATATACCATAGTTTCAACGGAGACTGTGAAGTTGAACTTCCGTCTAGAACAGTGAATCCACTTACTCACAACTGAACAATGGATTAAGCCTTGAATTGACAGTTTTGCGTGAAAATGAGCTTCAACAAAGTTCATATCATGGTACAAGGTTGCTACAAACATTCCCTTTGTTTTGAAGCATATAAGTCATACTTCCTGAGCCTTTCATGAGTATCTAGAGATTTCCCACATCTCATAGACTGTGACTAGCAGTCGAACTCATATAGGTATGTCCCTTTGAGGATGTTCTGTAAGACAACATCCCTGCTTTAGTAAGCCACTCGAGTCACATTAAGGACTCATCCATCCTGCCATACAGAATAGGAGAAACAGTGCATCTCCAATGAGTTTGAATTTAATCAAGGGGTTTCTCCCTCAGTCAACCACTAGCTTGTTTCACCATCCTACTTCACAGGATCTTCGATCACATAGAACAGGTGGGTCTTAAGCCCAACTCCCTCGATGCACCTTCTATCACATTGCGTGACAGACCCTTGGTAAATTGATCTGCCAGATTTTTGGACGTATTTACATAGTCCAGTGCTATTACTCCAGAGTTTCTCAATTTTCTGATAGACTTCAATCGCCTTTTCACATGCCTTGTGGACTTCATGTTATCCTTGGAACTGTTCACTTTGACTGTCACTGTTTGATTGTCACAGTTCATGGAAATAGACGGTATGGGTTTTTCAACCACCGGTAAGTCCATCAGGAGCTCACGAAGCCATTCGGCTTCAACAGTGGCGGTATCCAATGCTGTGAGTTCTGCTTGCATTGTTGACCTCATTAAGATGGTCTGCTTGCAAGACTTCCATGAAACAGCGCCACCTCCAAGTGAGAAAACATATGCACGTGTGGCATAAATCTCATCAGCATCAGAAAATCCAGTTGGCATCACAATAACCTTCAAGTACCCTAGGATACCCGGTATAGTGAATTCCATAGCTCATAGTTCCTTTTATATAGCGTAATACTCTTTCAAGAGCTTGCCAATGATCCTCTCTTGGGTTTGAAACAAACCGACTCAATTTGCTCACAACATAGGAGATATCAGGCCTCGTTGCGCTAGCTAAATACATAAGTGAGCCAATTATTTGAGAATATCTCAATTGATCTCGTGCAATTCTCCAATTCTTTCTTAAAGACAAGCTTGGGTCATAAGTAGTTGGAGTAGGTGAGAACTCGCTATAACCAAAGCGATTCAACACCTTTTCCACATAGTGGTTTTGCACAAGAGAAATCCCACCATTTCCTTCTTCTCTATGTAGCTTTATGTTAAGAATAACATCAGCCACACCCAAGTCTTTCATCTCAAAGTTTTTAGACAGAAAGTCTTTTACTTCTTTGATCACATTATCATTGTTACCAAAGATTAGAATATCATCTACATATAAGCACAAAATCACACCTTCACCACCACCAAATCGATAATATACACATTTATCAGCTTCATTCACAACAAAGCCTGCTGATGTTAGAGTTTTATCAAATTTCTCATGCCACTGTTTAGGTGCTTGCTTTAGGCCATACAAAGATTTTAATAATTTCCACACCTTTCCCTCTTGACCTTTTGCTATAAACCCATCAGGTTGATCCACATAGATCTCTTCCTCAAGCTCTCCATTCAAGAAAGCTGTCTTAACGTCCATTTGATGAACGTAAAGACCATGTGAGGCAGCCAAGGATAGTAGCACTCGAATAGTCGTAAGACGGGCTACAGGTGAGTAAGTATCAAAATAATCTTCCCCTTCTTTCTGAGAATAGCCTTTTGCAACAAGCCTCGCTTTGTACTTCTCAATAGTACCATCAGGCCTGAGTTTCTTTTTGAAAACCCATTTACATCCTACAGGTTTGCACCCATAAGGACGATCAACCACCTCCCAAGTACCATTTGACATTATAGAATCCATCTCACTTTGAATCGCTTCCTTCCATAAGTCCGCGTCAGGAGAAGAATAAGCTTCTTCTATGGTTTTGAGGGTGTCATCCACAAGGTATATGATATAGTCATCACCAAAGGATTATGCAACCCTGCGCTCTTACTCTTTCGAGTGACTACACCATTATCCTCCTCATGAATATTCTCATGAGATTCATCAACAATAATATTTTCAGGTTCAGGTGTCTCAAAAGATACAAAATAATGACTAGAAGTGCTAGGTATATTTTTCATGGGAAATTCATCTTCAAAGAATGTAGCATCTCTCGATTCTATGATTGTGCCTTCCACCATATTAGGCACTTTGGAATTAATAATTAAAAATCTATAGCCCACGCTGTGTATGGCATAGCCGAGAAATACACAATCAATGGTTTGGGTCCAAGCTTTCGCTTTTTGTTAATTGGCACATTCAACTTTGCCAAACAACCCCATGTCTGTAGATATGAGAGATTTAATCTCTTTTTCTCCCATTCCTAAAATGGTGTGACTTCTTTGTTCTTTGTTGGCACTCAGTTTAGAACATGACACGCTGTCAATATTGCCTCACCCCACCATTATTTAGATAGTCCCGCAGTGTCTAACATGGCGTTAACCAAATCTGTTAGAGTGCGGTTCTTTCTTTCGACAACCCCGTTGGACTATGGGGAGTATGGCGGTGTTCTCTCATGAATTATAATGTGCTCCGCACAAAACTCAGAAAAGTCATTTGAGAAGTATTCTCCTCCGCGATCGGACAACAACCTTTTAATTTTCCTCTCAAGTTGATTTCCTACCTCAGCCTTATAGATTTTAAAATAATGTAGTACTTCATCCTTTGATTTTAACAAACATAGCAAAATCTAGTGCAATCATCTATAAATGTCATGAAATATCTTTTGCCATCTTTAGTCAACTCACCATTAATCTCACATAAATCAGAATGGATTAATTCTAGAGGTGCTAAGTTCTTCGCCGTAGCAGCCTTGTGAGGCTTGCGAGGTTGTTTCGATTCAACACACACATGGCAGTTAGAATTTTTGACTAAATTAAATTTCGGGATTAAATTTAAACCAACTAAGCGAGACATGCAACCAAAATTAATATGACATAACCGCGACTGCCACATATTCGCCTCATCATAGTTATTAATATGGTTCACATACTTAACATCACTATCACATAGAGACAAGCGGAACAAGCCTCCACTTTCATAGCCTTCCCAATGAAAGTTCCAAACTTCGACAAGACACATTTATTCGACTCAAAGACTAGTTTATAACCATCACGACAAAGCAAAGAGACACTAATCAAGTTCTTCCTTATTGAGGGGACATGCTGCACGTTCTTCACCTGCACGGTCTTTCCCGAAGTAAGCTTCAGATCGACCGTACCAACAACACGAACAGAAGCATGAGCTCTGTTCCCGATCAACAAGGAGCCAGTCCGACTGACCTGATAAGAAGAAAACAAAGATTTATCAGCACATACATGTATATTGGCTCCTGTATCAACCCACTAATCAGGTGAATTAAAAACTGAAAGAACTGTATGGAATAAATTACCATACCCCGAGGTTCCTCCATCAGCCTCAACCATGTTCACCGATTTCTTCTGATTTGGCTTCCACTTCGCATCTGGGCAATCTCTAGCAAAATGCCTAGGCTTGCCACAAGTGAAGCAGTTGCCTTTCTCCTTGTCCTTCTTCTTCTTCTTGAAAAAAGTAGTGTTCTTTGGTTTCACATCTTGCTGGTTTTTCTTCTTCTGTGGTTTAGGACGATTCTTTTGCACCACATGTGTGCTAGAACCACCCTCTGCAACTTTCTTTCCCTTGACATCTTTTGCCCTTGCCTTATATTCCACATCAAGAGTACCAATGAGTTGAGCAACGTCAAACTCCTGTCTCTTGTGTTTCAGAGAGGTTGCAAATTCTATCCAAGAAGGTGGAAATCTTGCAATCATGCATCCAGCCACAAACTTGTCAGGGAGTTCACAGCCATGCATATCGAGATCTTTCACCAGCGCTTGTATTTCATGAGCTTGTTCCACTACCGAGCGGTCATCAACCATCCGATAGTCATGAAACTGCTCCATGACATACAACTCAGAGCCGGCGTCAGATGCTCCATAGCGTGCCTCAAGTGCATCCCACAATTCTTTACCAGTCTGTAGAGGCACATAAGCATCAACTATGGTGTCCCCAAGCACGCTCAGTAGTCCTGCTCTGAACCTCACATTAGCATCATGGAACGTATTTCCTCCTCAGGAGTATGCAGACCAACAGCTCTAGGTTCGACCACATAGAAGTAGTGCAAGGAGGTCATCCATAATGTGCACCTCTGGCGCCATCTCTTGTAATTAGTGCCATCAAAAACATTGGGTTTCAGCATGCTCGCAGAGCCAGTACTCGTAAAAGGCCTATCCCATTTTTGGATTGTTGGAAATTTAGCCAAATTAATGAGTAATTTAATCCATAAAATTGAAAGTAATAACATACTAGTGAAAATATTTATGAACATGTGTGATCTAACAGAATATGCAGACACGTAGACAGTATTAACTACAATGAGGATTCGAAAGAGGTTATACCCAGAGGCATTCAAGCCAGCGCTAGTCGACATAGCGCTTGTTGATGTAGTCGTCCCGCTCGATGCCATGTAGAGAGGTTGCAGTGACGATCCTCACTGCCTTGCGTGAAGAGGAAGACGACACCGAGAAGTAGCATGTTGCAAAAGACGTGTCGAAGACACTCCCCAAAAACGTGATCACCGGTCTTCACCCGAGAAGATGAACTCGATGCCGACGAACGTTTCAAAGGCTCCTACTCTCCCACAGACCTGTGCACGCAAGCCATGGGACGGGAAGATTTGGTGTGCAGCGAGTTGTTCTATCACCGAACCAATCCTGACACGTTCCGGAGGCTCCTACTCTCCCACAGACCAGTGCGCGCAAGCCATGGGACAGGAAGATTTGGTGTGCAGCGAGTTGTTCTATCATCGAACCAATCCTGACACGTTCCGGAGGCTCCTACTCTCCCACAGACCTGTGCGCGCAAGCCATGGGACGGGAAGATTTGATGTGCAGTGAGTTGTTCTATCACCGAATCAATCCTGACAGGGGCAATTTATAGGATTTCACACGCACGCCGCCGCCTTCCTCGCCTCGCCACGCCCACGGCCGGCCGCCGGCGGCGGCGGCGCACGCATGTGGCATCTTTGTGTCATTTTCTCAACTTCTCAATATAGATGGGATAATCTCCAGCATATAAGTCGAGTCTTTACCACGTCAATAATCATGCCGGTATTATTTATTTTAAATCAAAGAGATATTAGGATTATTAATCATTAAATGGGCCAAGCCCAATAAATAATCCAATAGTTGGGATGAAGGAAGATTTTATAAAGGAAGATGGATGCGGGGGAAGTGAATACGAAGGAGAGAATCTCGATGACCGAGATGGAATATTCTGTTTTGAAGGAGGAAATGTAGTAGGACAGTGTGGGTGGTCTAAAGTTTAACGGAACTGCTAGCGCCCGGACGTCCGATCCGCTAGCATCGGACGGGTCCGCGGCCGCACGATTCAGATGAAGGAGTGTATAAGTCGTCGATCTCGTTGCGAGGCGTAGTGATGTCGCGAACAACTTTTACGATGTTGCGAAGAGCTTTTCCCATGTTGCGAACTGTGGTGCTTGCAACATTCAAAGAGTACATGTTGCGAGCGTGTTGCGAATGTATTGTGAGCATGTTGCGAACGCGGTTACGTGCAACATCCAACATCAGGAGTCTTTCTCCCCTCCCCCCATGTTGCAACTATATTACGAACATGTTGCGACCAGTGTTGCGTGCAACATCCAACATCAAGAGCTCTCCTCTCTCTCCTCCTCAACACAAAACCCAACATCACACATCTACAACATCGAAACTCAACATCCGCAACATTTGCCAAATCACAGTGAAACATTAAGATGCATATGTCGCAACATGTTAGAGTAGCAGATGATACACGAGAAACAAAATGTTGCAACATCATCAAAACAATAGTGAACCATCTCAAATCACTTCATGCAACATCGAATAGCACTGGATGAAAACATCTCAAATCACTTCGTGCAACATGAGATAGCACTAGATGAAACATCTCGAAACGCTTCATGCAACATCGGAAACGCAGCCCCAAGGCTCTGCAACATCTTCATGCCTCCCTCATGTCGCAACGCTGAAACACCCCAATCTACTTTTGCAACATCCGCACGAAATACTTGCAACATCCTTATGAAACATCTGAAACACGTAGAACACACGCTTGCAACATACACAAATCCTGTCGCACGCCATGAATGTCTCCTCGTCTCCGTGACTGCTTGCCCGCTTCCTCGAGCCATCCCCTGCTGGTCAGCGCCGAGGGAGCCGCGGGAGCCTCGCGCCGCCGCGAGCTCCGTGCGCGGGCGCCGCCGCGGCCGCCGCACATAGAGAAGAAGGGGAGGAGGAGGCCATGGTCGGCGGCGGCGCATCCGGCTGTGGGGGCGCACAGTGGCACATCTGGCCATGTGGGCGCGCACCACCGCCAAAGGAGAGCCCGCCGGTGCCCGTCGTTGCCGGTGGAGGAGCTCTGTTTGCTGGAGAAGAAGAAAAAAAAGGAAGAGAGAGAAATGGTGGGCAGTTAACTCTTTCTTCCGTAGTGGAGGACGAAGCGTCCGATTTTTTTTCCTCCCTCCGGACGTCCGAGTCCAAGCATTACCGAAAGTTTATTAGTCTTTATGACATCCAACCTTCAGAGGCTCATTAGGAGGATACATCTGTCAGTAGGTGGCGCCAGATGGAATGGCCCAAGCTGACGATCATTGATTTGGCCCAAGCTGCACTGGAGTATGCAGGAGGACCCAGTTGTGCAACCATGATTGCTCCACGATTATGCTTTGCATGCACAATTGCAGTACCCCCATGTCTTGATGATTTATTTGTAAAAGTAGCGTCCTTGTCATAATGATTTATTTGTAAACGTAACCTGATTAGCTGAAAGATCTTGTGTGCTAGTAGTCTAGTAGTACGTGGTAACGTGTGTTTACCGTGATCAAAGAGGTTTCGGAGGTTAGGTTCGATCTAGATCATGAGCAAATCTGTTTCCTTTATAGTTACCTTCAATTCTTTATCGGTCCAACACTTTTCTAATTTAGTTTATTGTAACTATAATACATGAAACATGGTGATCTATTTATTTCCCATGTCTCTAGAGTCACTTCAATTATTCCTTTAGTATGAATTCTTATTATGATAGTTACTTAATAATTGTACATAATAAAGTTCATAGTATATTTTGGTTGATTGTATCTTTGTATATATAGAGGCACCATTTTGTGTTTTGCACCAAGTCCCCAAAAACACAGGTACGGGCCTGCATGCACCCACGCACACCAATTGCCCAACGACTCCAGCTCGACACGTCCTTGGCCGCATGGCTGGCCGCAGCAGAGCACGCCTCCACATCTACCGGCGCCCGGACTCGACCACGCCGCTTTCACCGCCCGGCGCACCGCACGCGCCACGCACGGCCGAGACGCGACACACAGACGCGTTCACGACCACACACTCATGAACCATCTTCCTGGGCGCAGCCATGGCGTGGTTACCTAACTGTGAGCTGATTTCCAAGTGTAGTTTGTAGAGGCCACATCCCACGTGCGCGGCTGGAACAGTGCACTTGCACATGACATCCTACCAGCACAGGTTGGTTCCATCGTAAATCGTTGTGAAGTCACATGATGTTCTAAGAGGACCAAACTCCCTACAAAATCAAGTGAACTACCCTCCTCTGTTGCCCCTAGTTACTACACCTCGTGAGATACGCTATATATATGCCAATCTGCCATCTATTACGATTACATACGAACAAGGCAGGCGTTTGATGCAGCTGGGTATACTGAATGGAACGAGAAGCAGTGCTCAAAGCCAAAGGTACATTATTTACCTCCAGCCCTCCAGAACATCAAACCAACAAGACTTGATTATCTCCATACTGCTGATTTTTTAGGAAGATCTTCCTCACTAAACAGTCCATAGTGACACATGACACATATATGCATGCTACCTCTGGAACTGGAAGAAAAAAGATCTGATAGTCTGAAACACACTGATTGACATCTTTTGTGAAAGTAAGATCTAGATAGTTTAGCAGGCTCTCAAGCTGCAGCAGCGCCCTCAACTCGCTCCCCTGGCCCCCTTTCTCCCCATTTTGCTATTTCTTGTCCCAGATCCAGATCTCGTTGATTCTCTCAGGGTAGTATGGACATTGATGTTTTCTCAGGGTGAAAAACTCCTCGCAATGATGCTCTGATATACTTTATTCTAACAATAACTGTACGCTCCCTGTGTATCGTTCTAAACAAAAGAGCTCTTTATTAACTATTTGCTTGTATTGATTAACAAGACATCGTCTTTCTTATGTATATCGAAAAGAAAATCTGAAGCAAATAGATGCATGAGGATCAGAGAAGCTAAAGTAATAAGGTCGTCACTGTCTTGTAAGTTGTAACATTGTGGATGTCCCCTTATTAATTCCTTTGTGTGACTGAGTATTAATAATCTAGCATATTGGCTACCTATTAGATAAAAACTTAGTCATTTTTGGCCTATATTACTTGGAGTCTGCCATACACATGCTTTCAGAGTTTCACATGTTACTTGGAGTCTGACACCAGCCATTTGGTGTGGCATTATGCAGGCTGACTCCACTGTCCAACCGTTCCCAGCCTACATGTACATGGCACCACCAGCCTTCACTTTCAAGTTCCAACCTGCACCACTCTCCATTCTCCCTCACTCCCTTGAGCAAGTTTGTCGTCCTATTATCTTCCCATGCATCACCACTTGCACGACAAAAATTGTCCGCACTATAATTTCCGAGACGCGAGTAATAGTAATTCCAACTAATATAATATATATAGAATTTGACGTGCTAATAACTCTAGTCCAATGTCATATTGTTTGTATGTTTAAGGGATCCAATAGGAAATGGAGGCAGCAGGATTTCAAGCCCAAGCAAGCTTGTTGATTCTGGAGCTAACATTAAGTCGTCTCTTAGCTGCAAGAGACAAAAGCGCAATGGGACTGCAGTCTACATGGCTGATCGAAGAAACAATCTGATAAGGATCACCATGAAGTCACTAGATTCAAGAGAAAATATTGCGGTGAAAGTGTGAGTCACTAGATTCACACATAGGCCGCACGAATCTGATGGGCTTGGTGTACTTGATCAGCTCCAAACAAATAATCATAACGGGATCCTTACACGATGTCACTTCCTGACGAAGTGAGTGTCAAGGCTGCAAGTTTGCAGCCATAACAACCGGAAGCATCAGCAACATCAGACTGATAGAACTCAGATAATGCAGCCATAATTATACTATATCAACATGCATATATGTAACTGATCCTATTACCCTATAGGAAACAGATATGCTCTCTAAAAAACACTCGACTTGGTGCGAGGAGTACGACCACCCCCACGGCATTGTATTAAAAAGAAGATTTTTCACACAAGTCGAGAAAATTCCCCAACCCCTATCCCATCCATATATAGTGACACTGCAACACATGTGAGACTAAGTTGGCCTTAGACTTGTGGTTTGACGTGGGAGAGGCAAGAGATTTTTTTACAACAGCAATCTGAGAAGGCCACAACAGTCGCTCTACCACCACACACACGTCCGTCCGCTGAGGAATAAATCCCTTGTGCAACACAAAGGATGGATTCAGATGTCCGGAAACAAAACTATCTGTATTCGTATCCGCTAAAAACATTAATATAAAATATGTATTCGTATTCATTTTTAATATGGATGTCATATGAATGTATTCGAATCCAATTTACAACATTATTCATATTCGGCATTATCCTACAAAAATCCGACATATCTGACATTATTTGTATTCAGAAAGAATAATGTACCCATGGAAGCCATCTAAAATTTATTTATATTACTAAATACTAATTACAAATGATGTTAATTTTAGTATTTCTAGTAAAATAGTTATTTACACTATTTTAACTATTAAAAATTATACATATGACAACTAACTAATTATATTAACCTAATATTACTAGATTAATTAATTTTAATGTGGATAATCATAATAATTTTAAATACATTACATTATTTAGAAAATAATAAATTATATTTAAATGTATTTATGTACTTATTTTTAATATTAAAACATGTTTATATATTTATAAAAGTACTTATTTTATACTTATTTTGATTGATTTATTTATTAATAGATTTGTTATTTGCAATAAGATATAAATCGAGTGAGTATTCAAATGCAAATCTGAATTCAAAATATCCATTTTGTATGTGTATTAAAAAATATTCGCAATCAAATTCGATTAAAATGTGGTAAATAGTGACACCCAAATTCGTATCTGTGCATCTTATCAGAATCCATCCCTATGCGACACCACTGCTCGCAATTGCGAGTGCTACCACTGAGCCATCATTCTATAAGTGGTCTTTAATTATTTATTATATAGTATTGCTTAACAAGACCTCTCAAGTCTAGCAAAAAGCAAATCCAAGTTACATGAGCCCCATGAGATTTTGCTTAGTGATGAGCTTTTTTGTTTTTAAAAAATAGTATTTCATCTAAAACTAGGCTTGCAAAAATGTTAAGATCCTATTTGACAAATGGTATGACCCTTTTATGTATCATAATTGAATCTAGCCGCTCGAGTTGGGCCATCTAGTCAGGCTAGCCGGAACCCAGGAGCCGAGCAACACAAGCACAGGACCGGGCAGCAAAGGTTGGAGGAGCGTGCGTGTCTACATGAAAAATCGACTGCCGACACAAAACACAATTTATTTGAGTGTCACCAAGACATCGAATTAAGCTCTCTGCATAGCGACAAAGATAGGGGATATTTAATCATTTGCCACTATAAGAAAGGCCACACATTCATTTGCCATTTTTACAATTTGACTAATAGAATAGCCATTGGAGAGAAGTTTTCTCTACATTTTTGCCCTTTCGCCCGATGTGGCAGGCCAGATCAGCACGCCACGCTGGAAGCCGCACGCGAAATGACCATTTTCCCCTGCCCTATCGTTTTACTCCCCACGCGCGGGCCGACCCAGACCAATTCATTCCCTAACCCTGCCAAAGAACCCTAGCAGGCGCAGGAAGGTGGTCGGCGGCGACAAGGACGACGACGACGGCCACAACTAGTGCACCGGTGAACTCGAGGTCAGGATGTCGCAACTTTCGTAGTCTTCTACAGGTGGAATGAAGGGGAAAGAGACCGGCCTCCCCTTGGTCCAGTTCCCTTACTGCAGGCGAGCGACGGTGTTCGAGCGGCGCTCAACCAAGGAGAATGAGAATCATGGCCGCGTGTACTTCAAATGCCCTAGGGGCTTGGGATGGGTGAGTGAGTTTTGTTGTTGTCATGTGAGTGAGTTTGGATTTGAATTTGCATTTTGGTTGTCAGAGTCCAGAAAAATGTGGCTACTATCGGTGGCAGAAGGAGTACCTTGATGATTTGGTTGCCGCAAAGGTGATTTAGGTGTTTGATGGTGAACATGATCATGAAATCAAAGATGAGCAATCTGCTGACTTGCAGCCTATGTTGTTGGCGCCAGAAGCAGTTGGAGGAAAGGAGAAGAGGCAAGATGTGAAAGCAAAGCTGGACAAGATCTTTAAGCTTGTGTGTGTTGTTTATGTTAGTTGTAGCCATCATTGGCATGTTTGTGGGAAAAGCCATGAAGTAGTGCTTTGTTTGTAACTGGATTCTGATGAATGAACAAATGTGCTATGCAATGTTTCATGAATTAACAATGTGGCTTCAGCTTTGCACTCTTTAAGCTATGCAATGTTTCATGAATGAACAAACTGTTAATTGTCATAACACAACAAGCCTTAACTCAGCCATTTCAAACACATGAAACCATAACTCAGCCAAATTCAGGCACATGCTTGAAATGGTTCAATATTACAGACACAGATAGTTGAAATGGTCAACATAGTTCAAATAGTACTATTCTTGAAATGGTTCAAACATACACACATTGTTCAAATCCATACATGCATGGTTCAAATTGAGACACAACCATCACAAACAAAAGCATAGTTCACAGACACAAAAGGATCAAACTGAGACACAACCATCACTTCTTTGATGCCCCTTTCTTCTTTGGACTCAATTTTTTTGCCACAGAAGGTTTCAACCTTGGTTGCTAGAGGCTTCTTTGGTGTCATCTTCTTGGATGGAACAGGGGGGACTATCTCTAATGGTGTAGGCTGTGAAGTGGTGGTGTGATCCTCTAAGGGCAATGGTTCATGTAGAGCAAGCCTCTTGTACAAAAGGTTGTATGATATGATCATTTGGTTAATTATTCACACAAAAAAGGACAGGAAAGAGAGGATCATACCTCTTTGATGGAGGTTCACTTGCTGACGCTACTTCATTTGCTGAAGTTGCTCTTGCTGCTACCTCCTTTGCTGCTGCTTCCCTTGCTACTCTTGCTCCGGTCCTTGGTGTTGTTATTTCCACAGTCTCAGTTGTCTTTAACTTCTTCCTTCTAACCTTTGCCTTTGTCTTCCTGCCTCTCTTCCTACCATATAGTTTGATAATTAAACAGAATGTTGTATTTGGTCTCTAATTCCTCCTTCAATTCTTTAGCACCAAGAGCAGGCTTCCTCTTCAACAGAGGGATAACTCTCTCAGCAACCCAAACTTGGCTTGCCATTCCACCCAGCACTCTACTTGTAGAAGCATAATGATGAGTCTCAGTGTTTATTTAAATCTGCATAAATAAAAAAAAATTCAGTCATAAATCATAAAATATAATGTTAGCTGCATGTTAAGTGTTTAGCAAAAAATAAACATGCAATGATTAGTAAATGTACCCTGACACACCCATCCTTTTGTGTCTTAGACCTTATAATCCAGGAGCATCTAGGATCCATGCAATATCCCCTGAATCTTGTTCTGTCAGACTTCTCTGTTCCAAGCTCTAAAGTCATCCATAGATTGTGCCAACTGACATTTCTGGATTATCCCTATCCCAATCCATATGAGGTTCAGCAGGATCATTGTCATCCACACCCACAGCTGTGTCTACCAGGTCCTGTTGCATTTCTACAGGCATCATTGGAATGGCATTTTCAGCTACTGCTGGCTGTTGTGCTGCATTATCTGCATCTTTGAAACCCATAGCCTCAAACACTCTATCCTCATCTACAATCTGAGTTGCTTCTCCACCATTTTCAGCCTCAGGAAGGATAACCACGGTATCCCAATCTACCATCTCCCTCAGAAAATCATCATTATCTACCCCAGCATTACAACTAAATGTGTCGCCTAAGCCTGCATCAGCTACTGCTTGTGCTTGGCTAGTGACACCAGAACTGCCCATAGAACCACCTCCCCGGCAACTTCTTCTTCAACAAACTCTTGGTACCTCTTTTCAACTACTTCCATAACCAAATTAGCTAGCCTGTGGAACGTAGACTTGATCATCTTCTCAAAATGCTCATTTTTTCTGACTTTCCATGATGAATCACAACCAACATCCACTGCCCACACATCCAGTGTCTGAGAAGGACCCCAAGGTATTTTACTAGCCATGTCAGTAACAAATGCATCAAGATTGTACCCACTGCATCTATCTATCCACAGATCATGCCATTGCTCATCCATATCTAAAACAACAGCATACTCTAGAATTGCTTTAAATTTTTCACATTTTTACAACAATTCTAAAAGCATTTCCAAGATCAATCCTGACATAAGCATAAACAATGAAACAAATTCGAAGTTAGAAATGCCCAAACCCCACACATCCATATGCAGTGCACTAGTTTTAGATGAGCAGCTTACCACGGAGGGAAATCACTAGGCTCCATGTCTAACAGTTGCAAAAGATGAGCATCCACTCAACCTACAACGTTCAATCCCCGCGTTCAAATCAGCCAACTTAGGAGGTGGAGGAGCAAAGGAGGATTCGTAGGGAATGTGCATTCGAGGAGGTGGAGGAGCAAAGTAGCACTTACCTCACAGTCGCCGTCGTCATAGTTGTGGCTGCCGTCCTCGTCGCCGCCGCCGCCCGTCCAACTAGTGTTGTAGGTCGAGTGGAATGACTGGGTTGACTGGGTCGCACGTGCGTGGGGCGTAAAAGGATAGGGCTGGGGCAAACGGTCATTTCTCGTGCGGCTTCCAGCGTAGCGCACTGATCTGGCCTGCCACATCGAACGAAAGGGCAAAAACGTAGAGAAAACTTCTCTCCAGTGGCTATTCAATTCTGTTAATCAAATTGTAAAAATGGCAAATGAATGCGCGACCTTTCTTAGAGTGGCAAATGATTAAATATCCCCGAAGATAGTGTCATCGCAACATGGAGGTCCGCAGCAATAGCTGCAGCTACAATTCCCCTTGTACACTCTCTGCACTACCCTGCCCTATTTATGGCATTCCATGTGCGTGATAATGCCATCAGGAGCCTTTTCGAAGCACAATTCCGCTTATGCAGGCTTATCCGACCATTCCACCACTTGCTCCCAGCCTATAAATAGTAGCACGTTCAAGGCCTCGATCTTCAATTTCGAGTTTTAACCTGTGCCCCTCTCCAATCTCCCTTACTCGATCCCTTGAGCTCACTTGGTCCTTGTACGTAACTGCAGCACCACCGATATGTTTAAAATGGTCGAGCTTATAATTTTTGAGTCGCGAATAATAATAATACCAACTGTCATATATAGAATTGGATGTATGCTAATTCTAGTCCAATGTCATATTCTTCATGTGTTTAAGGGATCCAATAGCTAGGAAAGGGAGGTCGCAGGAATTCTAGCACAAGCCTAGATTCAGGAACCAGCAAGATTCAAGTGGAAAATGTGTGATATTGGATATACAAATGTATCAGCTCGAAACTAATAATCATAACGGGACTTGTTGGCTCATCCCGAGATGATGATGTCACCTCCTGCAGCTGAGTATCAAATATCCAGTTTCCATATATCTCAACCATCGTCATGTTTTCCTCAGTTGGAAGAGCATCAGCCAATCATAACCGGAGGCATCATCAACATCAGCCTGATAGAAGGTCATCAGCGAGCGTACATAGTTCCTTTCTTCCTTTTCTTTTCTTTTCTTTTCTTTTCTTTTTTTCTTTCCATCCTTTCTCCAAAATTTGGCAAGGTTTTATTTCTTTGCTCCAAGAGTTCACCTCCAAATTTTCACAAGGATCACAACACAAATAACAATTACATTTCACAAGCATCACAAAGAGCACAAAGTATAGGCAGCTATAGAATCCCTAACCAGTACTCTCTCTTGTGCGGTTAGAGCAACTCCAACAGTTTGGCAAACCAACTTGGCATCCATATAATTTTGGCAAAATAAGAAAAATTGGCATCCAACAGTTTGGCAAACCAACTTGGCAAAAATAGAAACTTGGCAAAACTCACCTCCCCACGCGTATATATGCGCGCGCGGATCGTGGTTGCCATCGTTGTTTCCCTCTAGGTGGGAGGGTGAAAAAGAAATAAAGAATAGGGAAGGATTCCTGATGTAAGTTTTTCAAGAGGTGGAAGGACACATACATAATTTTGTTTCTCTGAGGATTCCTGATGTAAGTTAGATCTGGATTTGGCAAGTGAATTATGCCAAACTGTTGGAGATGAATTCTTTTTTAACTTTGCATAGCTTTTTAGAAGTTGGCAAAACACAGGATTTGCCAAATAAATTTTGGCAAACTATTGGAGATGCTCTTAGTTGTACCTTACACTCCTCATCCTTCCTCCACATTTCCTCATTTCCATGATTCTCTTGCAGCTTCTTCACCCTTCCAAACAAAGTGTCCCGTCTGTTTTGACAAAGAATATTTCACCAACAAGGAAATGAATCATCAAATCAGAAACAAAGAAAAATAGAGAGTTCAACACTCACACTCACATGGCCGCCAGGTGACGTGCCCAACATCCTCGCGCGTACGGGCTTTCAACGGCCCCCGCACCATGGTCGGGGAGGCCCGCGGCCGCTCCGGGCCTGCTGCCAGGTCGGCTGGTCTCCCACGTCGTGTTCGACGGTGGAGGCCCCCATGCTTTCGACCAGGGAGGCCTGCGCCAGCACTGGCTCAGGCCACGTCCACCACCCCGGTGCAGGACGACTGGACGAGGCTACACAAGCTCGCCCGCTCCAGCTAAGGATGCACGCAGGTCCGTCTGCAGCCTGCCTGCCGCGCACCCGCACCGTCCGCCTGCATCAATTGCATTTTCTGCAGGAACCTGCTATCATGTGTTTCACTACCCTCTTGTTCCTGCTGGGTGCTGCAGGAAAACACTAGCAGGAAGGTGGGCGCCTGCAGGAGCCTGCTAACCAGCTCAGTAATATTCAATTTCTACAATCCGCCCCCGAGGTTCGGTTCCGCTGTGCGACTCGCCCGACACAAGTTCTGCAACTACAACTGCGCAGCTGCGCCACTTCTGCAGGGCCGCCGCTACTGGACCAAGGGCGGCGACCTTCGCAACTTCCCAGTCAGTCGTGGCTGCCGCAAATCGAAGCCCAGGCGCCTGGCTTCCGCCGTCGCCACCACCAATGGAAGGGCCCACGCTCTGGCTTCACCGGCCGCCTCCCACCGCGGAGCACCACGGCGGACGGCAACGCCGACGTGTCTGGCTCGAGCGCGTTCGAACCGAGGGGCGATGACGCGGAGGCTAGAGCCTGCATTGGCGTCGAGGCTGACGGCACGCGGGCGCTAGTTGTGCCCCACCGGCGTGGATGTTCGGCGACCAGGCGTTCGTGTCCGCGTCGCTCTTCACGTCGTCGTGACCTCTCCCAGCCTTCGGTTGCTGCTCGCTCCGCTCCGCGGGCTGCGGCAGGCGGATGCGGATCTAGCGAGGCTTGCCCTCGCTAGCCCATTGGGCCTCGCAGGTGTGCCCATCTTAACCTGCAGTAAAAATGCAGGTGTCCGCAGATGTCCACTAAAGATTTTTTCGCAGGCGGTCCTACCAGACTCGTAGGTGGGCCTGCACCCACTTACATCTTCACCCTTCCAAACAAAGTGTCCGGTCTGTTTTGACAAAGAATATTTCACCAACAAGGAAATGAATCATCAAATCAGAAACAAAGAAAAATAGAGAGTTCAACACTCACACTCACACTCACATGGCGGCCAGGTGACGTGCCCAACATCCTCGCGCGTACTGGCTTTCGACGCCCCCCGCACCATGGTCGGGGAGGCCCGCGGCCGCTCCGGGCCTGCTGCCAGGTCGGCTGGTCTCCCACGTCGTGTTCGACGGTGGAGGCCCCCATGCTTTCAACCAGGGAGGCCTGCGCCAGCACCGGCTCAGGCCACGTCCACCACCCCAGTGCAGGACGACTGGACGAGGCTACACACGCTCGCCCGCTCCAGCACCGACTTGAGCTGCGCCTGGCCACTCCTACGTCGGCCAAGACCACATTTGCCTGCGTCCGCCAGGACCGGCCAGGGCCAGATCGGCCGCTCCAGTACTGGTTGGGGCTGCCAGCACCACATCCCTTGCCCTTTGCCCTTGACCGTTCCCGTGCCTACCTGCAACAGAGAGAGGAGAGATAGGAGGAAGAAGAAGGGAGAAACGATAAGGCTGGTGGTGGAGATAATTGGTGCTTGGTGGTGGTGTGGGTGAGGACAGAGTAGAGATACTATATTTGGGACGGAGAGAGTGCGTCCAGGTGACAGGGGAGGTTGGGCACGTTTATACCACCTAGATGTTCACCAGGATACTAAACAGTGAGTATTTAGTACCGGGTGAAGTTTTTACCCTGTACAAATTGGTGAGGATATTATTTAGTACCGACCGAAGCCACCAACCGGTTGTGACAACCCGCCGGGAAAAATACCGTACTATCGCCTACGATCGATCCACTTTGGTCGTTAAGCAATAGTAAAGTATCATCCTGTCGTTGGTTGCCGGGTTAACGCCCGGTAAATCACTTGACATCGAACGAGAGGATCGATACATGCATTAAAACTCACGTGAAGGCGAGTCCGAGTACAACATGGATTAAAACATTTGATTACAAACCATTGTTCATGGCGTAAGATAAAGATTCGAGTTCGAAAATACGGCGGAATAATTTAAACTAGCGGAACGGTGAACATCACGAGAGGCCGTCCGTGATGTCATCACTTGTCGTCACCCTTCTCGATCAAGCACACCCGCAACAACATTTTTAAAGCAAGGCCGAGTATACTAATACTCGGCAAGACTTAACCGTCGGGTGATACCTACATCACCAACCTCTAGACATGAAAGGCTTTTGGCCGGTGGAGTTTCTTTTGCTGGAAAGCCACTAGGAGTGGATCCTTACTTTCAATCTTTTAGCACAAGTTCTAGTTGATTACCATTTCTAAGTGTGCCATCTAATTCAATCAAGACTTGGACAAGCAATTAGTTCATCCAACATATTCTCGAGTTCCATCATTATGGGATATCATGGCCAGTAGGATAAGCAGTCTCGAATAACGGTGAGAGGCCGACAATCGATTGATTTAAACCTTGCAAGGTAAACCCAAACACACGGTCGGTTGCCCCCGCGAGGACAACTCCCCTGGCCGTCCCCAGAAATCTTCGGGTTGGGATCGAATCTTACACTCCCTGGTGCGAGCTATCCGCATACCCCGCGAGATACCCGGAGTCACCATACACCATCCTTTCCGTAGCTAGCCGGTAAGAAGAATTGTTCGAGAGTAGTAATAGTAAGATCCCGTGCCGCCTCATTAAGGTACTAGGCTTACCGGCCCCATAACCGCATGTGCTTAGTACGTTCAAAAGCTTAGCCCACATGCCCACCGGACCGGAGCCCAAATCCCATGCTCTTACCACATGAGCGATCCATTTAGGGATATCTTATGATTCCTATCTAGGACCCTATTCTCGCGAGTGACGAACATCACTCGACTTCCATCGGTCCTATAGCATGGCGGCTATTGACCTAGCATACTAGTGATAGAGCATAGGTACCTAAGGATTATGCATCTAGGGTTTCAGTTCAATTCCTGAAAGGTAAATGCACAATAAAGGCAAAATAATTGCATAATTTTAAAAGGCGGGGTTAATGATCCGGGGCTTGCCTTCGATGGCAAGGTTGGCCTTGGGCCCTTCTGGACTTGGGTCCAGGTCTTGAGCTACGTTCACGTGCGGCAGCTCTTGGTTAGCACCTTCGCCTCTTCCTTCCGGTACGAGCGTACGTCTATCGGCGGAAAGATCTACACGAAGATGCAAATGCAAGATTTATTCGACGGTTTATACTTTAATCACTCACAACCCAATGTGACAATCAAGGGGTGTATTTGTTGGGCACATTCACCTAGATAAGGAGACATTCAGCATACTCTTCCAAAAAGGAACAATATGCAACTCTTTATTATTTATTCTTTTTGATGATGACTGTGTACATATAAATGTAAATAATTTAATTTAACTTCAACAACAGCAGTGGGTAGGTGCATTTAACCCTTTAACACGATTTGCAACCACACTCAAGTTACATGGGGGTGTTGGGTGATTTCTCTTTATTGCACAATTGAATAAAGGCTCCTTTATACTTATCATTTCATGTAAAGGCTTTTAATCATTTTATCTTCACCAATCAAAGGTGTAATTACTTTTCTTATTCATGAATCAATTTCTTACCAGTAATGCTATTAAAATTTCTTTTATTTATTTTAAGTAATATTCCCAAAAGAAAAAGGGTTTAATTAAGGATTTTCTTTTATTCAATTTTCCCTTTAATATTACATGGGCATTTAAGCCATTTATTAACCAATTAATTTACCAAAAATTACATGAGTGTTTCTTACGCCTACTAGCATCCATACTGGTCCATTGGACCCACATGTAAGTGTTGGAGGCTAGGAAATGAATTATTATGGGAAATAACAAAGGTTATCTAGTGATTCAATTTAAATGCATATAAAAATAATTAAGCATCCAAATGACCTAGAATTTCTTGTGGGAGCTCTCTGGTCCTAATCAAGCTTAGAAAATCAACATGTTTGCATGGAACCTCTACTTATCTTGTTTTATTAATTTTCAAAGGAAAACATGCATAAATCAAGAATAATTATTTCTGTTAATCCAAAATTCATGATTAATTCACAAAATGTGTCTTTTGGTATTACAAGACAGTGTGCACAAGTTGGGTTCAAAATAATAATTATTTTTAACATGAAAAATCTTTTATGCAGATCTGCTAGAGATAGAAAAACATTTTTATAAAAAGATTTACATGATAACTTTGTGCAATTGTTGGCATAGGAGCTACACATGACCTAACACACAACATATCCAAAAATTAGCTACAGAGGAGTTATGGTTTTTGAATTATTGCAGATCTAGGGTTTTCACATTTGTATTTTTCATGCAAAGTTTAAAAGGAAATAGCTCAGGCTAGAATAACAAAAGTTGTAGTTTAAATCACCATGGATCCAAAAAAATTGGTTTCACATTTTTCTGAATTTTCTGTGATTTTCTACACAATTTACAAGATTCAGCACATTGGATCAACTATTTGAGTTACCTTTTTACGGTTAGGACCCCGGGAAATAGTTCGGGCTTTGCAATTCGACCCTTATGGCGGCCGGCCGGCACGGCTGGCCAAAATTCCGGCGGCTCGCCGTGGGTCTCGGCCGGGGAAGGATGTGGGGAGGATCTAGGGGTCACCTAGGACCGGTTTGGGCTTTGGTTTGGTTGGGAGGCGCGGCGGCGATAGCCGTCGACGGCACACCGCGGCGGCGGTCGCTGCTGCCTCCCCGGTGGCTCGGTCCGGCCGGTGAGGAGAGGGGGAAAAGGCCGGGTAGTTTCCTTAGGGCTAGAGCACGCGAAGGAGTAGCGAAACGGCTCGGGGACCGGCTCGCGGTTGGGGGCTCGCCGCGGCCGGCAATGGAGGCGGCGGCGGAGCAAGGCAAGCGGCGAGAGGAGGGGAACAGGGCGCACGCGACTTCGCTTGGGGGGGGGGCCTTAAGACGTTGCGCGACGGGCGGCGGCGGGCGGGCACGGGTGCGGCGCGGGCGGCCGGCGGGTACGGCGGCGGGCGGGGCCGTACCACGGCGGGCGGGGAGGGGGTACGGCGGCGCGGATTCCGCGGCGTTCCCGCCGTTCGAGGCACCTCGGGGCACGGGCGGCACGGGGAACACGCGAGGCGGCCTCGGGAACATGCGCCGGGGGCTCGGACGCGGGGAGGGCGGGGGGGGTGCGGGCGGCGCGGTGGCGGCGGCGGCCGGCGCGCGGCTCGGCGCGCGACGTCGCGCACGGCGCGGCGTCGGCCGGCTAAAAACTGCCAAGTGCCTCTGTTCGAGCTACGTTTTCTTCAAAAATTTGAATAAAAGTGCTCAAACCAATGAATAGGAAAGTTGTAGATCTAGCTACCCTCTACAACTTTCAAAAAGGTCCTATAGTGTTTTTCTCAACGGATTTTGCAGGAACGTCGTGCCAACTTTAAATGTCGACACGTTCCGAAAACGAGACAATCCGCCTTGCAAGGGGTTTTTCACAATTTTCCACCCAAAATTTGAAATGCCAATCTACATGAAAGTTGTGTCCCTCAACAAGATCTACAAATTTCATAAAGGTAGATTTTGAAGTGTTTAGGTGAATTTTGGGGAACGCGGCAAAAGTTCGGACGACATTCGTCGACGTCAACGGTCAAGCGGGGGTTTGACCGTGTCTTTGACCAAGGGTTGACTACGGTTGTGTATAAGCTTGGTCAAGGGGTTCCAGCGGGGTTCATTGACGATGTTTTCGGGTGATGACCCGGAGTTGACCTAGGTTTGACCGGGGTTTGACCGGGTTTGACCGGGTTTGACTCCGCCGATCCGGTCATTAGCGTTAATGACGGTAATTAAAACCTGGGGCGTCACAGTCTACCCCCCTTAAGAAGAATCTCGTCCCGAGATTCGAAATTACAAGAGGAGGTGAGGAAATGGTTCTGGGATAAAGGTGTTACCCATAGAGTTAATTTGATCTGGCTCTCCTTGAATACTCGGGTGCTTGTCTTGAACACACTTAGCTGCTCCGAGGGTCTGAACCTGATGTTGGTGATTTGGACAATCACGTCTGTAATGTCCGGGTTGTCTACATTTGTGACACAAATACGGTGAAAACTCTCCGGGCTTGGAGATTTGTTGCTTTGGGCTTTCTTGATAAGGCGAAGCCTCCTTCTCTCCTTCTTCTTTGCCTTTTTCGAGATTCGTGTGGGTGTTGCAATAGTGGTGCGTTGAGTAGTCTTGCTAGGATTACGGCTTCGCTTGCCTTCACGTGGACAAGTCTCTCGTACGGGTGATTTCCCACTCACTTACATCTATCTCGGGTAATACTCGTTTGTGGCCTCGGATTGCCTCCTCTTCGCCCTAGGATCCAGGTGGTAGTCGAGAAGGTGGTAATATTGAGTCGAGGATTGGGGCTGGTCTTGATTAGCATATTCCTCCAACGAGATTGAACAAACGGGCTTGTTGGACCATAGAGGCGGATAAGGACCGAGAGAGAGCGTCCGCCAAACTATTCCGATATGGTTTCCCATAACGTCCTTGGATGATATCGTTCACTATCCGATTCAAAGCACGGAATTCGCCCTTCTAGAAGTTGAGTTATGCCGACAAGGGTGTTTATGTCCCTCTCGTGTGGGTACTTCGGTGAACGGGGCTTGGAAGGTTGAAGCTTCGATTGCATCGGTGGCATTTGTTGTAGTTGTTGAGCCATTTGTTGTTGGGTCCGCAGGAGTTGGCACAACACTTCGGTATGTCTTTGCTATGAAAGCTTCGATCAACATTGTGGGCGGCGGTTGAATACGATCGCCACTTCCCGATGCTCCAAGATCATTGGGGTTGTTCCATGCCGGTCGGAACATCGAAATTTGAGTCCCTAATTAGCGCATGATTGGAATCTCACTCAAGCTTATAATTTGGACATATTGTACGGAACTCGTTCATGGTAAGCAATGCATACCGGACATCTCAATAGTCACAAAATCAAATTGGCAAAACTTTGCCTACACACATCCCATGATCGGGAATGCAGGTGGAACAAAAAGGTACCAGGTGTGTCTTTCTACTACCTCATCGCCGTTCATGTGGAAGCGGGCGATGAATGTGCACATGCACAGCTAATAGTAGACACAATCCTCCTGCTATACAGAGGTACATTCCTAACAATGTCCAGCGAAACGACTCGAGCTCTTCCGAAGACGGAGTCATGGTTGGCAGCTTGGATTGATTTTCTGCTTTCGGTCTACTCCGAGCTTCTTCTTGACGTCGGAATTGAAGACGGAGAACAATTTGCTCAGGAAGATTGAAGTAGGCCGGGAGGGGTACTCTAGTGGCAAGTAGCCGGGCTAGCTAGAAGAAGATCAAGAACGGTGATACCGCCGAGCTCGATGGAAATGGAGCTTTCGTATCGGCGGTTCTTGGGTAAATGGTTCCATTTTATAGCCGATGCGGGGGCCGTAACGGTCGCTGACCCGAGTTGGCTACCTAGTGTGCTCAACACGGAGCTCAACCGGGTCGGCTCACGCGATCACGGTGTCGTGAATATGGTTGCGGAAATCGATGGCGAACGACGTCATGGCGTCGTATGATCGGGGCACCGATGACGATGGGCTCAACGGTCTAGATAATCGACCGTGAGGGGGAGCAAAACGAGAAAACTCGGTGTACTACGCCTCATGCTTGTGATAGCCATACTGAGGAGTGTAGCAACAAGCTTCGATCGATCCTGGGCGTGCTTCCTTGTTTGAGTTGAGAATTGGAAGGTTAAGAGCACGGGCCAAGAACGAATACACGATGGGTGACTTCTCCATGTTGACTATTCGAGAACCTTGACTGCTCAAGAGAAAGGTTTCTACTTCTGCTGTTTTTCACTTGGCTAGCGGAAAAAGGAATCGACGCTGCAAGATCGTCAAGATTCACGGCAAGGGACCAATTGGTCACGGATTCCCAATAGACCATTTACCAGGAAAGGAAGGCTAAAGACAGAGTTCCACCGGCTCCTATACGAGAGGTGACTTCAAGTGGGAATTTCAAGAATAGTCTTGCTCATACCTTTACCGGTTTCGCAAATCTTGAAGTTTTGACAATCCGTTATTTTGAGAGTGTAACACTTTTCAAATTTGACGCGATGCATATCTTTGGTGCGGTATGTGCTCATGATGCACGTTAGAATGACTCGGTTACTCATATGCATTGGTGGTTGGAAATACAATCAATAGTAGGGAGGAAGATCCGTGTGACGAGTTGCTCTCTCACAACCAAGATACCTAGCGCGCTCCTAGTAGCGATCGTGTGGCTGCAAGGCACACACGATACCCTAGGTTCCGTCGCGGCACCTTTGACTATGAGGTAACGACATCACCAAACAAGAGAGGTAGGGTAGGGGTACGGAATTTCATGCGGATGCACGTTAGTATACCCATGCTTCCCAAATGCACATGCTACGCAACGCATGCTCAAAAGCAATATTTTAATTTAACTCGCAAGGTTTGAGCAAGACCGAAAAGAACAAGTTCGGGATTGAGGAATTGATTAGACATGTGGTTGACACGAAATCGGTGGAGCACGGAACTTGACTGATCACAACTTAGCATAACTATTGCCTTACGAACATTATTGCGGAAAGGGATGTTTAATCAAGGCATTACATCGATGAGAGTTTTCGGAATTACCAAAAACATTTAGGATTACAAAGCGGCCTCGCTGCAATGATAAGGTTTCGGGTTCAACCAACGGCGTGTAACCGACCAAAAGTGGTCGGGGTACACTAGGATTCCTCACAACACTCGGACTCGACTACTCGAACATTATTCCCGACGAGATCAACTTCCAAGGGTGGGGTCCTCCATGCTGAAAGACTACGGTGACGCGGGTCCAGACTCAATTCCAGATTCACCCTGGATATCTTCAACATCTTCTTCTTGGGCTGGTCCCGGAATGACAGGTTCTGGGGGTGGAACGGCTAGAACTTCCAGTTGATTTTCTAATTCATGCATATCTCGATCGTTATGCTTCGCAACAAGAAATTCTCGCTCATGGACGATCTCGGTTAACTCTTGTATCTTCGCCTTGTCCTTGCGTCTTTCCTTCCGAGAGTAGCAATCATTGCTCGGGCTTCCTTCAACGCTTGAGCTGAACACTCTACTTCCTTAACTTTGTATCTATAGATTTGGTGTCTATAGAATACGCTTTCTCCCACCATCCGCAGATAGGTGTCGTACATGGCTTCTGAAAAGCGGACTGAGGTGACAAGATCAGGGCTATAGTGAGAGTTGCTCTGGGCTGGAAGGATAGTTTCTCGTTCACCACCGGTGTAATGTGTCGCTCGGGTACCGGAATGACTTTAGGCTGCAGAGTTGCCTATCTCGATCGGGTGATTTCCACGAGAAAGTGGTGAGTGCTTCGAGAGCGCCTTCGCACTTTGTGTCGGACAAGTTCCTTCCGTGTGCCGTACATTCCCACTCATCCCAAGCAGGTTTGGTCGGGCACGCTGGAATCTTCACCTTCACTTCACAACGAAGGAGTTGGCTCGTGGTCATGATCTCACGTGTCGAGTACTCTGGATAAGTGGTGTACCCAAAGTCCTTCAGGGTGTCCCACAAAAGTGCGGGAAAACCACCCTCCTCGATGTAGCTCACGAGAGTCCAAGATTCCACATCGGCCCGACGTAGAACCAACGTTGTCCATCCGGACATAACGACAAAAGTGAGAATTAGGCGGATGTGAGTGTACGAAGGTAACTCGATCCACTAATTGGGTAAGGGTTAAGGTATGGGGTAACCATGCATACTTTAATACCATCGTCCGCCGAGCTCCAACGGGCGGGGCATACCAATGATACAAGGTCCGGCAATAAGGAAGCGAACATCCTACTCAAAACCGAGTTCAACACTTCTCCAAATTGGCGTAGCAACTTAGCAAGGTTATGAAACTTAAGTTGGGTACTCAAGGTTGAGCTAGAGAACTCGGAAGGTCTTGAACCAAGCAAGATTCACGAGGTGCTAGGGGGGATGTCAAGTCAAGGTTGACTACCAAGCATACTTGCGGCGGACCAAGGTATGATCGCGAACTTGGGGCTAGCAGATCGGGATTAGATTGAAGCAACCTAGGTTAGAATCACCTAGACGAAAGATTCTTGGACCGGAACGAAGAATTTTAAACAACACTTTTATTAATTTTAAGCTTGACAAGACTTCTACACCTAAAGAAGCGAAACGAACAAAACACACTACAACTATTTTACCTGCGAGAGCACGGAAAACGAGTACGTGAATTTTAGTTTAAGTTCTTTCACGATTTTTAGCATGATGCAAGGCGTCCTATTCGTCCTCACAATGGCAATCAAGCCAAAATTCGGAGTTAGCGCGGTGGCATGGCACATACACGTATCTCCCTATAATATCTAGTCGAGATCTAGTCGATGCTTGCTTAGCGAGCTTACGTAACGGGGTTAGTGTACCTGCAGAAGATCACAGAACACCTCGAACCTTTCATGCCAGCACTCATGAAAGCGTCCTCATACATTACCGTTCACTATAGAAACGGCATCCATGCGTTAAGCCGCTGCATGGACAGCGTCCAACCTCGGACATTCTCCGTTTGAATGGAGTATATCCTTGCCTCGCATGAGCGACATGCGGAATGCTCACGTATGAAACACGTGGCAATACATGACTCATAGCCGGACGCGAAGATGGGATCCGTGGAATGGATCACTCCATCAACCCTCGCAATTCCCGTGATGCGGAACGGCACACGTATAAAACACGTGGCTCCTAGTTTGGTTGTGCGAGAAGGTAAGTCGACATAAAGTAATGTCTTGGAAGTGAGCAAAATAGACTATAGATTAATAAGCCACCTAAAAGAAACCAAAAATTTCCCTCTAGGGCCTCTCGATCTAGTTTATCCTTAACGGACCAACGTATTTTGCAATTCAACAATCTTGGCAAATTTTATTCGACAATCATGTGCTTAGGGGTGTTAATTAAACTCGGTGCATGCAATCGCTCGATACCAATTTGTGACAACCCGCCGGGAAAAATACCGTACTATCGCCTACGACCGATCCACTTTGGTCGTTAAGCAATAGTAAAGTATCATCCTGTCGTTGGTTGCGGGTTAACGCCGGTAAATCACTTGACATCGAACGAGAGGATCGATACATGCATTAAAACTCACGTGAAGGCGAGTCCGGAGTACAACATGGATTAAAACATTTGATTACAAACCATTGTTCATGGCGTAAGATAAAGATTCGAGTTCGAAAATACGGCGGAATAATTTAAACTAGCGGAACGGTGAACATCACGGGAGGCCGTCCGTGATGTCATCACTTGTCGTCACCCTTCGATCAAGCACACCTGCAACAACATTTTTAAAGCAAGGCTGAGTATACTAATACTCAGCAAGACTTAACCGTCGGGTGATACCTACATCACCAACCTCTAGACATGAAAGGCTTTTGGCCGGTGGAGTTTCTTTTTTGGAAAGCCACTAAGAGTGGATCCTTACTTTCAATCTTTTAGCACAAGTTCTAGTTGATTACCCTTTCTAAATGTGCCATCTAATTCAATCAAGAATTGGACAAGCAATTAGTTCATCCAACATATTCTCGAGTTCCATCATTATGGGATATCATGGCCAGTAGAATAAGCAGTCTCGGATAACGGTGAGAGGCCGACAATCGATTGATTTAAACCTTGCAAGGTAAACCCAAACACACGGTCGGTTGCCCCCGCGAGGACAACTCCCCGAGCCGTCCCCGAAATCTTCGGTTTGGGATCGAATCTTACGGTCCACGGTGCGAGCTATCCGGCATACCCCGCGAGATACCGGAGTCACCATACACCATCCTTTCCGTAGCTAGCCGGTAAGAAGAATTGCTCGAGAGTAGTAATAGTAAGATCCCGTGCCGCCTCATTAAGGTACTAGGCTTACCGGCCCCATAACCGGCATGTGCTTAGTACGTTCAAAAGCTTAGCCCACATGCCCACTGGACCGGAGCCCAAATCCCATGCTCTTACCACATGAGCGATCCATTTAGGGATATCTTATGATTCCTATCTAGGACCCTATTCTCGCGAGTGATGAACATCACTCGACTTCTATCGGTCCTATAGCATGGCAGCTATCGACCTAGCATACTAGTGATAGAGCATAGGTACCTAAGGATTATGCATCTAGGGTTTCAATTCAATTCCTGAAACGTAAATGCACAATCATAGCAAACATAATTGCATAATTTTAAAAGGCGGGGTTAACGATCCGGGGCTTGCCTCCGTTGGCAAGGTTGGCCTTGGGCCCTTCTGGACTTGGGTCCAGGCCTTGAGCTACGTTCACGCACGGCAGGTCTTTGTTAGCACCTTCGTCTCTTCCTTCTCGCACGAGCGTACGTCTATCGGCGGAAAGATCTACACGAAGATGCAATGCAAGATTTATTCGACGGTTTATACTTTAATCACTCACAACCTAATGTGACAATCAAGGGGTGTATTTGTTGGGCACATTCACCTAGATAAGGAGACATTCAGCATACTCTTCCAAAAAGGAACAATATGCAACTCTTTATTAATTATTCTTTTTGATGATGACTGTGTACATATAAATGTAAATAATTTAATTTAACTTCAACAACAGCGGTGGGTAGGTACATTTAACCCTTTAACACGATTTGCAACCACACTCAAGTTACATGGGGGTGTTGGGTGATTTCTCTTTATTGCACAATTGAATAAAGGCTCCTTTATACTTATCATTTCATGTAAAGGCTTTTAATCATTTTATCTTCACCAATCAAAGGTGTAATTACTTTTCTTATTCATGAATCAATTTCTTACCAGTAATTCTATTAAAATTTCTTTTATTTATTTTAAGTAATATTCCCAAAAAGAAAAAAGGATTTAACTAAGGATTTTCTTTTATTCAATATTCCCTTTAATATTAAATGGGCTTTTAAGCCATTTATTAACCAATTAAATTACCGAAAATTACATGAGTGTTTCTTAAGCCTACTAGCATCTATACTGGTCCATTGGACCCACATGTAAGTGTTGGAGGCTAGGGAATTCATTATTATGGAAAATAACAAAGGTTATCTAGTGATTCAATTTAAATGCATATAAAAAAAATTAAGCATCCAAATGACCTAGAATTTCTTGTGGATGTTCTCTGGTCCTAATCAAGCTTAGAAAACCAACATGTTCGCATGGAACCTCTACTGATCTTGCTTTATTAATTTTCAAAGGAAAACATGCATAAATCAAGAATAATTATTTCTATTAATCCAAAATTTATGATTAATTCACAAGATGTGTATTTTGGTATTACAAGACAGTGTGCACAAGTTGGGGTCAAAATCATAATTATTTTTGACATGAAAAATCCTTTATGAAGATCTGCTAGAGATAGAAAAACATTTTTATAAAAAGATTTACATGATAACTTTGTGCAATTTTTGGCATAGGAGCTACTCATGACCTAACACACAACATATCCAAAAATTAGCTACAGAGGAGTTATGGTTTTTGAGTTATTGCAGATCTAGGGTTTTCACATTTGTATTTTTCATGCAAAATTTAAAAGGAATTAGCTCAGGCTAGAATAACAAAAGTTGTAGTTTAAATCACCATGGATCCAACAAAATCGGTTTCACATTTTTCTGAATTTTCTGTGATTTTCTACACAATTTACAAGAATCAGCACTTTGGAACAACTATTTGAGTTACCTTTTTACCGGTAGGACCCTGGAAATAGTTTGGGCTTTGCAATTCGGCCCTTATGGCGGCCGGCCGGCGCGGCTGGCCAAAATTCCGGCGGCTCGCCGCGGGTCTCGGCCGGGGAAGGATGTGGGGAGGATCTAGGGGTCACCTAGGACCGGTTTGGGCATTGGTTTGGTTGGGAGGCGCGGCCGGTGATAGTCGTCGACGGCACACCACGGCGGCGGTCGGCTCGCCGCCGCCTCCCCGGTGGCTCGGTCCAGCCGGTGAGGAGAGGGGGAAAAGGCTGGGTAGTTTCCTTAGGGCTAGAGCACGCGAAGGAGTAGCTAAACGGCTCGGGACCGGCTCGCGGTTGGGGGCTCGCCGCGGCTTGCAATGGAGGCGGCGGCGGAGCAAGGCAAGCGGCGAGAGGAGGGGAACGGGCGCACGCGACTTCGCTTGGGGGGGCCTTAAGACGTTGCGCGACGGGCGGCGGCGGGCGAGCACGGGTGCGGCGCGGGCGGCGGCGGGTACGGCGGCGGGCGGGCCGTACCACGGCGGGCGGGGGAGGGGGGTACGGCGGCGCGGATTCCACGGCGTTCCCGCCGTTCGAGGCACCTCGGGGCACGGGCGGCACGGGGAACACGCGAGGCGGCCTCGGGAACATGCGCCGGGGGCTCGGACGCCGAGGGGCGGGGCGAGGGGGGTGCGGGGCAGGCGCGGTGGCGGCGCGGCCGGCGCGCGGCTCGGCGCGCGACGTCGCGCACGGCGCGGCGTCGGCCGATTAGAACTGCAATGTGCCTCTGTTCGAGCTACGTTTTCTTCAAAAATTTGAATAAAAGTGCTCAAACCAATGAATAGGAAAGTTGTAGATCTAGCTACCCTCTACAACTTTCAAAAAGGTTCTATTGTGTTTTTCTCAACGGATTTTGCAGGAACGTCGTGCCAACTTTGAATGTCGACACGTTCCGGGAAAACGGGACAATCTGCCTTGCAAGGGGTTTTTCACAATTTTCCACCCAAAATTTGAAATGCCAATCTACATGAAAGTTGTGTCCCTCAACAAGATC
The DNA here is from genome assembly GCA_947561735.1 of Cenchrus americanus. Taxonomy (NCBI): domain Eukaryota; kingdom Viridiplantae; phylum Streptophyta; class Magnoliopsida; order Poales; family Poaceae; genus Cenchrus; species Cenchrus americanus. The sequence continues at coordinate 70,106,789 of OX387242.1, forward strand.
TACAACTTTCATAAAGGTAGATTTTGAAGTGTTTAGGTGAATTTTGGGGAACGCGGCAAAAGTTCGGACGACATTCGGCGACGTCAACGGTCAAGCGGGGTTTGACCGTGTCTTTGACCAAGGGTTGACTATGGGTGTGTATAAGCTTGGTCAAGGGGTTCACCGGGGTTCATTGACGATGTTTTTGGGTGATGACCCGGGTTGACCTAGGTTTGACCGGGGTTTGACCGGGTTTGACCGGGTTTGACCGGCCGATCCGGTCATTAGCGTTAATGACGGTAATTAAAACCCGGGGCGTCACGGTGCGGGACGGCCGGACGAGGCTACACACGCTCGCCCGCTCCAGCACCGACTTGAGCTGCGCCTGGCCACTCCTACGTCGGCCAAGACCACATTTGCCTGCGTCCGCCAGACCGACTAGGGCTAGATTGGCCGCTCCGATCTTGGTTGGGGCCGCCGGCACCACATCCCTTGCCGTTTGCCCTTGCCCTTTGCCCTTGACCGTTCCCGTGCCTACCTGCAACAGAGAGAGGAGAGATAGGAGGAGGAAGAAGGGAGAAACGATTGTAACACCCTAAATTCCAATTCCCGAATTTAATTAAAATTTGCTTAGCAACATTTCGATCTCGCTTAAGGAATATAAGGTTGTTGTGCTTTTATAGGCATTTAATCATTTTTATTAATTAATTAATGAAATATAGGAGTTTTCTTGTTGCATGCATCTTTGGTGCATTGTTTTTGGTTGTTGGATTCAAATCTTGGTTTGAATTCGAAGTTTGTTTGATGTTTAAATTGGTTTGGAGAAAGGATTTGGAAAAGAAAAAGAAAAAAAAAGAGAAAACAACCGCGAGAACCGCGACGAGCCCCCGCCCACCCTCACCTAGCGGCCCACCGCCGGGCCCACCCTCGCCGCACCGCTCTCCCCGCCGCCGCGCCTCGACGCGCGAGGCCCGCGCGTCGGTGCCCACCTCCCGCCGCCGCCGTCTCCGAGCTCGGGGTCGCACCCCTAGCCCGTCTCGGCGTCGGCCGCCGCGCGCCTCGGGCCCGCGCGCCGGGCGGAGCGCGCCCCTATTTAAGGCGCCGGCCCCCGCACGCCTCACCCCGGCTCGTGCCGCCGCCGCCAAACCCTAACCCTAGGCGCGCGCGCGCCGCCGCCGCCTCGGTCCGCGCCGCCGCTTCAAGCCCGGTCGCCGCCGTCGTTCAACCGCCCCCTCGCGTCGCTCTTTGGTGCCGCCGTGTGGTAAGGCGTCCGCCGGTGCGGTTCGTTTGGCTGTCCGTGCCCCGCGTCGCCGGCTCGTCTTCGTCGGTTGTGCTCCGCCACCGCGGCTCGCCGGCGCCGCCGTCCCTCGCCGTCGCCGCCCCGGAGGCCCCGGTCAAGTTCGCCCGCGCTCGTGGACGTCTCGGTGCTTTTCCCGTGTCGATTGGGGAACCCTAGCCCCTTAATCGCGCGCGCGTCGCCGCTCGCCGCCGGCCGCTCACCGCCGCCGCTCGCTTGCACAAGACCGCGGCCGCCCGATGGCCACCCGACGTCCCCGGATCGCGCCACGTCGCCGGTCAACCCGGCGGCGTGCGGGCCAACCCTAGTCCCGCGCCGCTTTAGATCCGAGCCGCCCGATCGCGATCCAACGGATCCGATCCAATCCCTCGCCCGTGCCGCGCGTTTTTGCAAATAAAACCCCGAGTTTTCCTGGATTTACAACCCGGTCCTCCCACCTTATAAAACCCTTACGTTTTAGCCCAGTTTTCTTCTGTTTTAGCCCGAGAACTTAATATTCTTTACAAATTAGTCCTAAAACTTGTTTTAATCATAACTTTGTCGTTTTAGCTCCGTTTTTAGCGTTCTTTATGTCCACGCGATCGTCTCGACGAGTAGAATAGTTTTCTGTCGTTTTTGCTACTGTTTGAGATGATTGGTGTACTGTTTCTTATTTATTTCCATTGTTTGCTTGTATGTGATGTGTGGAGCGTAGCGTACGAGCAATTTGGGGATTTCGTTGCCGTTGAAGAGTATCAAGACCCCGAGCGGTTTCCGGTGCTTGGTAGAAGGCAAGTCCTTGCTGCATTCCCGTTAAATTCCTATTACAACATGCATTTTAATTACACTTGTTGTTTATTATTGCTATGCATTAAATTGATGGGTCCTATTGCTAAGGTTCGACTAGCTTTGTTATCCTATGCCTTGATCAACCGGGTTTACTTCATGTTGGGGTAGCATTTGCTAGCGCTTAACGTGGTTTTGGATGGTTTAACGAACACTTGTTAATATGACTTTATTTATGCTATCATTCATGTAATACAAGAACACTTTACTTTGTTAATCGGAACATGGAGAACCACCCGGAAAACAAGTACTACCACAAGACATATGGCTCTGTCTTGGCTTATTAATTAGTGAACTAGATGTTAGGTATGCTTTACCTTATAAGGGTTGGGGGCGGCGGGTAGTGGCGTATGGACCCGCTCGGGCGCGGTGTGGGCTTAGCTAAGACACGGTACTCGTCGGGAGCTTTATACGTTGCACCGACCGGGTAACCTAGCGGGCGAGCCTTCATGCGGGGATCTTTGTAACGGCCTCGTAGCGTCCCTATGCAATCACACCTCGGAAGTGTGGTATGGTGCCTTGCAAACACCGCATGGTTGGGTCTAAAACTCTTTTGGGTTTTTACGCGACTTGTGGGTAAAGATGTACAACCTCTCGCGAGTGTAAAACTAACTAGTTAGCCGTGCTCACGGTCAAGAGCGGCCGGACCCTCACATGATTAATTCTATGGAAGATGGAACTTTTAAACTTGTGCATTACATTTTATGGATCCGTTGCATTTTATTATCCGGGTTTGGTATATACTTACACTTGCTAGTAACGAGTTGTTAATAAAATTTGACCAACTAAAATGCTTGACTTGCTTATGAGCCAACGACTTCCACCATAAAGCCTTGCATGTTGTTATAGAACTTTTTCCTTGCTGAGTACGACATGTGCTCACGCTTGTTGTTTATCTATTGCATCTACACTACCGGCCGCTGCTCGGATGGGCGTTTTGAAGACTACAATGACGAGTTTGATGGGTTCTAGGCGTCCGTTCTCCGGTCGGTCCTGTGGAGGACTTCTACGTGTGTTTCTTTTCCGCTGTTAGCTACTCGAGCGATTGTTTAGTTGAGACATTCGATCATGTAATAACTGTTTAATACTCTCTTTACGCTTTAAACTGTGCTTTTGGTATTTACTGCGTCGATACATGTGTGTAACTTGATCCTGGCGCACATGTATTCTTGCATTCGGGTTTGTCCTTAAATCCGGGTGTGACAAAGTGGTATCAGAGCCGACCCTCGCGGTTGCGCGTACGGGTCAGTGTGCGGACATAGGGCGCATGGCGCGTGTGGGCCTGAGATGGGACACACGGCATGGCATATGGGTCGGCACTGGACGTACGGCCGTGCGCTAAGAGGGAAGGTTCCTGGACATTTGCTCGAGTCAGTGTGCGGACATATGCATGTGCGTGTGGGCCTGGGATGGGGCACACGACATGGCGTATGGGTCGGCACTGGACGGGTGAGATGGACCGACGAGGACGTCGGGTTCTTTGAGGGGGGGTGAATGTCATACTAGGCCCAATTTGGATGGCCCATGAGTGGCCCATGAGCGCAGGTGCGCATGTTTAGTGCCACATTGCTAGTAGAGCAAGGGTGGAGCCAACTTATAAGCCTCTGTCCACCAGCCATGCCACCCTCGGGTTAACCCTTTTACACGAAGCGAGGACGAAAGTGTAAGCAGGGTGCTATGTGTACGCGTGCTCGCCCCTACGGAAGGGCTGGGCGGTGCGGCTTTGGTGGGCGGGGGTGTTACAAGTGGTACCGGAGCCGTGTTGATCGTAGGACGTTAGCCTAGTTAGAAGCGGTCGAAAATTAAGGATTTTATAATATTGGAAGCCACACATAGTTAGCTTGCTTTACTTTATTTTATTATATCTAATCTTGGTTTAATCTTATCCTTGTTTGCTTTTGTTATCTAAGCTTGGTCTTGTCTCTTTTAGTAATCTGCCTTGTCTCATCTATCTTAGATGGTTCGCCGACCGAAGACCACACGTTCGGTGCCTACCGCTTTCCCGGTACACGGAGGACCGGGACTTCTCTCGCTACTCCACCGACAGGTGAGGAGCATCAGGAAGCTTCTGGAGAGGGAAGTGAAGCGAGCTCGCTCGCGAGCAAGCTCCACCGCCCGCCGTCATTGAGTGTCGGATGACGAGCCCGAAGAGCCAGAGGAAGAGCAAGAGCCCGAGGAGGAGCCGGTGGAAGAGCCGAGCAAGGAGGTGATCGGAAGACCCCTCGGACACGAGGACTCGACCCGAGAAGATGGAGATGCGAGGATCACCCCGCGCCGGAGAAGTGGAAGGTGGTCATTTGTCACCATGATGGAGGGCATGCACGCTTTCCATCCAAGTTGAGGAGGCTCTTCCGGCGTCTTCACCGAACGTGACGATCGACTACGTGGGACCGAAGAGGACTCACCCTCGCCATCCAACCCGAGTGGGATGTGTCCGTGCGCATCCTGGAGGATAACCCGCTGGATGGAGGGCTGTACGAGGTTGTTGTCCACCAAGCTCTAGCTACCGCAGCTACCTTCGCCGCCGAAGAGATGATGCAGCTAGGAGGGCTCTATCCGCGTGGTGCTATGAGGAAGCTCATCATCTCACCAACTCTGTGTGGGGAGATCTACCCCGCCGTCGCTCTGGAGCTGTGGGCAGTGAAATTCCAATGGCCAATGAAACTTTGGGAGCACGCTATGCCATGCAAGTGGGTCACGTAGCCGCTCTCAATACCAACTTGGATGACACTCTCATGGAGCTTCAAGATCTCCGTGACCAGCAAGATGAAGACCGCGAGAGAGATCAAGAGGCTCAAAGCAATGATCACGGGCCAAGATGAAGATGAGGTGCGGGATGATGGAGAGGACTCGGCTCGCCATGTCACCAAGACCTGCAAGGACAAGCTATGGGTCACTTGGATCCCGCACTAGGATCATTTGGCCATAGGAGTTAGGTGTTAGAAGTCTTTATCTTTCTCGTTATCGAGTACGTAAACGTTAGAACGCCACGTTGGGTCGATGTGTTAGTTAGTGGTGTGCTTGAATGCTTGGTTTGTGAACATCTGTGATTTGGATTTTTGTTTGATTGCAATGTGTTGTGGATTAATGCCACAATGACATTGGTTTAGTAATAGAGTTTGATTAGTGGGTTTAAGTTCTGTTCCACCTATCTTTTATCTTACAAATTCGTAATTCTTTATCTATCATATTTTATCTATCTTAAGGAGTATTGTAGTGCTGAATCTGTTCGCGTTACTTCCTGACACAGCAGTACTGTTTTAATTTTATCTCGAGCTACAGAACTCCGAATTAAGTAAAACCAGTGGGGTTAGTTCCCAAATTTCATACCTGATTTTCTGTCAAAAATTCAGCTATATCCAATTAATATTCTGGTAGTTATGGACGAAACATTGAGCTAACAGAAATCTGTCAATTCCTGCTGACATACCTGACTTCATTATTTTATATCTCGAGTTGTAGACCTCCGATTGAGGCAAAACCTGTTGGGTTAGTTCAGTAATTTCATACACCATATCTCTAGAAAAATTCGTGGTTTTTGGTTACTGGAACAGAGAGATATCTTGGTTTCTTTACAGCTATCAGAACCTGTCTTATTCTGGAATTCAGCATTGTCTATCTTTTCAGCTTTTTCAATTGTTATCATCATCTAAATCGGTGTTTCTAACGCTCGGATGGTAAACACCAGGTCCGGATCAGGGGTTGATCAGCCTCCGGTGGTTCGTCAAGGTCGAGGCAACAGTTCGAGCAAGTGCACCGCCACCACCACCGCCACCAATGGATCCTATGCGGCAGTTCTTTCGGAACCGGATGCGGCCATCGCAGAACCCGACGGACACCGTGGCCAACCTGCGCAGGCTCAAGCTAATAATCCGCCACCACCACCGCCACAGTAGCCGGCGCCTATGAACAGGCACCGGAGTTCATGAGCCATCGTCCACCGGTCTTCATCCATGCTGCAGATCCACTTGACGCTGATGATTGGCTGAAGACTGTGAGCAAGATGCTCACCACGGCTCAGTGCGATGACAGGGAGAAGGTCCTGTTTGCTGCCGGTCGACTCCAGGGATCTGCAGGAGCATGGTGGGATGCTTACACGACCGCCCATGCTGCACCCAACACCATCACTTGGCAGGAGTTCACAGAGAGCTTCCGGAACCATCATATTCCTGCTGGGGTGATGAGGCTTAAGAAGAAGGAGTTCCTCTCTCTCAAGCAGGGAGGGATGTCAGTGGCAGAGTATCGGGACAGGTTCATTGAGTTGTCTCGCTATGCACCGGAGGAGGTAGCGGATGATCCTAAGAAGCAGGAGCGCTTCTTGGAAGGTTTGGCTGGACCACTCCGTTACCAGCTGACGTCGCACACCTTCCAGTCCTTCCCGGCAGTGCTCGACAAGGCTATTGTATTGGAATCCATGCGCAGAGAGCTGGGGGAGTTGAAGAGGAAGGCTGCTACTCCAGGGCAGTCCGGGAGCCACACTCGTCCCCGTTTTACTTCACCGCTGGGAGCCCCGTTCCGTCCAGGAGGCCCGTCAGGAGGTTATGGCCAGCAGCAGCAGTATCAGTATCAGCCGCAGCAGTTCCAGCAGTTCCAGCGCACTCCTCAGCAGTTTCCGCGCCCAGGACCGCAGACTCCACGCCCTGCTTACCCGCAGCACCGTCCGATGACTCCTCTTGGTACGCCCGTGAGGCCAGGCGCACCACGCACCCCCGCGGGCAACACTTGCTTCAAGTGTGGAGAGGTTGGGCATTATGCTAATGCCTGTCCTAAGAGGCACCCCCAGGCACCCCCGTGCAGAACCAGCAGATGCAGCAGTTGAGGAGCGGGAACCAGACCCCACAGAGCAACAAGGGGCAGCAGAGTCAGGGCAGTGGCAGGGTGAATCACGTGAGTACCGAGACCGCCCAGGAGAATCCACACGTGGTGCTTGGTATGTTCTTTGTCAACTCTATCCCCGCATCAGTATTATTTGATTCTGGAGCTTCCCATTCGTTTATATCTGCTCAGTTTGTGGCCAAGCATAGCATACCCATGTGTCCCATGAAACAAACCATGCTAGTTAGATCACCAGGGGGGATATGAGGTCTTTATATATGTGTCCTAATGTTAGACTAAAGATCATGGGAGCGAGACTTTTGGGCAAATTTGATAGTCTTTGGAATCGAAGGATCTTGATGTTATACCGGGTATGGATTGGTTGGGCACTCATGATGCGACAATACGGTGTGCTAAGAGGACCTGTTCTTCTCACCGATCCTAGTGGGGAAAAGATTGAACTTGTGGCCGATCCACCGTCGGATGCGGGAGGTTCCGTGCGGCACTCGGATGGCAAGGCTTTGGAGGATATCGGGGTGGTTAATGAGTACCGGACGTGTTTCCGAGAGGAGTTGTCGGGTATGCCACCGACCGAGATGTTGAATTTGTTATTGATCTATTACACGGTACATTGCTCCTATTTCTAAACGTCCATATAGAATGTCTAGTACACAATTGATAGAACTTAAGAAACAGATTAATGAATTATTGGAAAAGGGGTTTATCCGTCCTAGATCATCACCTTGGGGAGCACCGGTTATCTTTGTTGAAAAGAAGGATGGTACTCGAGAGGATGTGTGTGGATTATCGATTGCTTAATGAGGTCACTATCAAGAATAAGTATCCATTGCCTCGCATTGATGACTTGTTTGATCGGATGAGAGGTGCTAAGGTGTTCTCTAAGATTGATTTGCGTTCGGTTATCATCGGATGAAGATCGGATGGTCGGATATTCCTAAAACTCGCATTCACCACCGGGTATGGACCGTATGAGTATACTTGTTATGTCCTTTGGGTTGACAAATGCACCGCCTACTTCATGTATCGATGAACAAGGTGTTTATGGAGTACTTGGATAAGTTCGTTGTGGTGTTTATTGATGATATTCTGGTTTACTCTAAGACCGAGGAGGATCATGAGGACCATTTGAGGCTTGTTTTGCGAAGTTGAGAGAGCGGACAGTTGTATGCCAAGTTCGGCAAATGTGATTTACGGCCGAAGGAAGTCTCTTTTACGAGGCATATCATCACGGATGGAGGTATCGCGATCGATCCGGCTAAGGTAGAGGATGTGTTGAAGTGGGAACCGCCAAGGACGATTAAGGAGATCGGGGAGTTTCCTTGGACTTGCGAGGGTACTATCGACGGTTCATCGAGGGGTTCTCTAAGATTGTGAAGCCTCTCACCACCTTGCGGAGAAGGATAGAGAGTTCAAGTGGACCGATGCCCTGTCGGCGAGAGTTTTGAGTAGTTGAAGCGAGAGGTTGACGACCGCTCCGGTGCTTGTGATGCCGGACTTGCGAAGGGCTTTGATATCTACTGTGATGCATCGAGACAAGGTTTGGGTTGTGTTCTTATGCAGGAGGGACACGTCATAGCCTATGCATCAAGGCAGTTGAGGAAGCATGAGCAGAACTATCCTACGCATGATCTGGAACTAGCAGCTGTGGTTCATGCGTTAAAGATTTGGAGACATTACATCATGGGGACCAAGTGTCAGATCTACACAGACCACAAGAGCTTAAAGTACATCTTTACTCAGAAGGATCTTAATCTGAGACAACGCCGATGGTTGGAGCTGATCAAGGATTACGATCTGGACATACAGTATCATCCCGGGAAGGCTAATCTGGTTGCGGATGCTTTGAGTCGGAAGGGACAAGCCAATACAGCTTTGGTGTTCCGGTGCCCGATGAGCCGATGAAGGAATTCGAGGGACTCAATGCGGGGATAGCCGCTCACACCGAGGGAGTCACTTTGGAGGTAGAGTCTACTGCGGGAGCAACAGATTCGTGAAGGACAGCCGAAGGATGAGGAGATCAAGGAGATCGGGGACACCATGGAGAGGGGCAAGGCCCCGGATTTCGCCGAGGATGATCAAGGTACGATATGGTTCAAGAAGCGGATCCGTGTGCTCGATGTGGGAGATCTCCGAAGACGATCTTGAGAGAGGCCCATGACTCGGCTTATTCCATTCATCCGGCGGTACAAAGATGTATCGGGATGCGAGCAGGTATTGGTGGTATGGGATGAAGAGGGATGTAGCCGCTCACGTTGCGTTGTGTGACACGTGCCACAAGGTCAAGGCCGAGCATCGGAGACCGACGGGATTGCTTGCGGCCATTGAAGGTGCCGAGTGGAAGTGGGAAGAGATAGGCATGGATTTCATCGTTGGGTTGCCCCGTACTCGTGATGGATATGATTCAATATGGGTTATCGTGGATCGTTTGACAAAGGTTGCTCACTTCATACTGTGCGTACTACTTATACGGGGGCAAAGCTAGCCGAGTTGTATATGACCGGGATCGTATGCTTGCACGGTGTTCCTAAGAAGATAGTTTCGACGAGAGGAACTCGGTTCACGTCACGTTTGCGGGAGAAACCGCATGAGTCTATGGATACGAAGTTGAACTTCAGCTCGCCCTATCACCCGCGTACGGACGGACGGACGGTACCGAAAGGACAAATCGTATTTCGGAGGACATGCTAAGAGCTTGCGCCCTTAAGCATGGTGAGAGCCGGGACAAGAGCTTGCCGTATGCCGAGTTTTCTTACAACAACAGCCTATCAAGCCGTCCGAAGATGGCACCCTTCGAGGCACCGTATGGGAGGAAGTGCGGAACACCGTTGTACCGGAGTCGGACGGTGAGAGTCGGTTGTTTGGGACGAGACATCATCAAGGAGGCAGAGAGGCAGGTTCAGATCATCAGAGAGAACTTGAGAGTTGCTCAGTCCAGACAGAAAAGTTATGCAGACGGGAAGAGGAGAGATGTATCTTTCCAAGAGGGCGACTATGTGTATCTGAAGGTGTCACCTATCAGAGGTTTGCGCAGGTTTAAGGTGAAGGGAAAGTTGTCTCCTCGCTACATCGGACCTTTCCAGATCTTGCAACGAGTAGGAGAGGTAGCATACCGACTTGAGTTGCCAGCGCAGCTTGCAGATGTGCATGAGGTGTTCCATATCTCTCAGTTAAAGAGAGGTCTCAAGCCTCATGATAAGGAACCGTTGCCTATGGATGGATTGGATGTGAAGGAGGATCTCACCATTACTAAACGTCCTATCAAGATTCTCGGACGGATTGACACGTGTTACAAGAAACCGGACTTTCATAATGTGCAAGGTGCGGTGGAGTAATCATGTAGAGGATGAGGCAACTTGGGAAAGAGAAGAGGAGTTGAAAGCGAGAATATCCACATCTCTTTGATCCATCCGAATCTCGAGGACGAGATTCACCTTAAGGGGGGTAGGATTTGTAACACCCTAAATTCCAATTCCGAATTTAATTAAAATTTGCTTAGCAACATTTCGATCTCGCTTAAGGAATATAAGGTTGTTGTGCTTTTATAGGCATTTAATCATTTTTATTAATTAATTAATGAAATATAGGAGTTTCTTGTTGCATGCATCTTGCCGGTGCATTGTTTTTGGTTGTTGGATTCAAATCTTGGTTTGAATTCGAAGTTTGTTTGATGTTTAAATTGGTTTGGAGAAAGGATTTGGAAAAGAAAAAGAAAAAAAAGAGAGAAAACAACCGCGAGCAACGCGCAGCAGCCCGGCCCACCCTCACCTAGCGGCCCACCGCCGGCCCACCTCGCCGCACCGCTCTCCCCGCCGCCGCGCCGTCGACGCGCGGGGGCCCGCGCGTCGCCGCCCACCTCCCGCCGCCGCCGTCTCCGAGCTCGGGGTCGCACCGAGCCGTCTCGGCGTCGGCGCCGCCGCGCGCCTCGGGCCCGCGCGCCGGGCGGAGCGTGCCCCTATTTAAGGCGCCGGCCCCCGCACGCCTCACCCCGGCTCGTGCCGCCGCCGCCAAACCCTAACCCTAGGCCGCGCGCCGCCGCCGCCGCCTCGGTCCGCGCCGCCGCTTCAAGCCGGGTCGCCGCCGTCGTTCAACCGCCCCCGCGTCGCTCTTTGGTGCCGCCGTGTGGTAAGGCGTCCGCCGGTGCGGTTCGTTTGGTCGTCCGTGCCCCGCGTCGCCGGCTCGTCTTCGTCGGTTGTGCTCCGCCGCCGCGGCCGCCGGCGCCGCCGTCCCTCGCCGTCGCCGCCCCCGAGAGGCCCCGGTCAAGTTCGCCCGCGCTCGTGGACGTCTCGGTGCTTTTCCCGTGTCGATTGGGGAACCCTAGCCCCTTAATCGCGGCGCGCCGCCACTCGCCGCCGCGCGCCGCCGCGCTTCGCCTCGCCGCCGGCCGCTCGCCGCCGCCGCTCGCTTGCACAAGCACCGCGGCCGCCCGATGGCCACCCGACGTCCCGGGATCGCGCCACGTCGCCGGTCAACCGGCGGCGTGCGGGTCAACCCTAGTCCCGCGCCGCTTTAGATCCGAGCCGCCCGATCGCGATCCAACAGATCCGATCCAATCCCTCGCCCGTGCCGCGCGTTTTTGCAAATAAAACCCTGAGTTTTCCTGGAGTTGCAACCCGGTCCTCCCACCTTATAAAACTCTTACGAATTAGCCCAGTTTTCTTCTGTTTAGCACGAGAACTTATTATTCTTTACAAATTAATCCTAAAACTTGTTTTATTCATAACTTTGTCATTTTAGCTCCGTTTTTAGCGTTCTTTATGTCCACGCGATCGTCTCGACGAGTAGAATAGTTTTCTGTCGTTTTTGCTACTGTTTGAGATGATTGGTGTACTGTTTCTTATTTATTTCCATTGTTTGCTTGTATGTGATGTGTGGAGCGTAGCGTACGAGCAATTCGGGGACTTCGCTGCTGTTGAAGAGTATCAAGACCCTGAGCAGTTTCTGGTGCTGGTAGAAGGCAAGTCCTTACTGCATTCCCGTTAAATTCCTATTACAACATGCATTTTAATTACACCGTTGTTTATTTATTGCTATGCATTAAATTGATGGGTCCTATTGCTAAGGTTCGACTAGCTTTGTTATCCTATGCCTTGATCAACCGGGGTTTACTTCATGTTGGGGTAGCATTTGCTAGCGCTTAACGTGGTTTTGGATGGTTTAACGAACACTTGTTAATATGGCTTTATTTATGCTATCATTCATGTAATACAAGAACACTTTACTTTGTTAATCGGAACATGGAGAACCACCCAGGAAAACAAGTACTACCACAAGACATATGGCTCTGTCTTGGCTTATTAATTAGTGAACTAGATGTTAGGTATGCTTTACCCGATAAGGGTTGGGGGGCGGCGGGTAGTGGCGTATGGACTGCTCGGGCGCGGGTGTGTGGGCTTAGCTAAGACACGGTACTCGTCCGGGAGCTTTATACGTTGCAGCGACCGGGTAACCTAGCGGGCGGCCTTCATCTGGGGATCTTTGTAACGGCCTCGTAGCGTCCCTATGCAATCACACCTCGGAAGTGTGGTATGGTGCCTTGCAAACACCGCATGGTTGGGTCTAAAACTCTTTTGGGTTTTTACGCGACTTGTGGGTAAAGATGTACAACCTCTGCAGAGTGTAAAACTAACTAGTTAGCCGTGCTCACGGTCAAGAGCGGCCTGGACCCTCACATGATTAATTCTATGGAAGATGGAACTTTTAAACTTGTGCATTACATTTTATGGATCCGTTGCATTTTATTATCTGGGTTTGGTATATACTTACACTTGCTAGTAACGAGTTGTTAATAAAATTTGACCAACTAAAATGCCGACTTGCTTATGAGCCAACGACTTCCACCATAAAGCCTTGCATGTTGTTATAGAACTTTTTCCTTGCTGAGTACGACATGTGCTCACGCTTGTTGTTTATCTATTGCATCTACACTACCCGTCCGTTGCTCGGATGGGCGTTTTGAAGACTACAATGACGAGTTTGATGGGTTCTAGGCGTCCGTTCTCCGGTCGGTCACCGCCCGTGGAGGACTTCTACGTGTGTTTCTTTTCCGCTCGTTAGCTACTCGAACGATGGTTTAGTTGAGACATTCGGTCATGTAATAACTGTTTAATACTCTCTTTACGCTTTACACCGTGTTTTGGTATTCACCGCGTCGATGCATGTGTGTAACTTGATCCCGGCGCACATGTATTCTTGCATTCGGGTTTGTCCTTAAATCCGGGTGTGACAACGATAAGGCTGGTGGTGGAGATAATTGGTGCTTGGTGGTGGTGTGGGTGAGGACAGAGTAGAGATACTATATTTGGGACGGAGAGAGTGCGTCCAGGTGACAGGGGAGGTTGGGCACGTTTATACCACCTAGATGTTCACCAGGATACTAAACAGTGAGTATTTAGTACCGGGTGAAGTTTTTACCCTGTACAAATTGGTGAGGATATTATTTAGTACCGGCTGAAGCCATCAACCGGTAGTAATTGCCTTCTTCCTGTTCCACATACATTCATTTAGTACAAGCTGAAGCTACCAACTAGTATTATTGGGGTTCTCATGGCACTATTCCTTCCGACTTGTAGTAATTACGCACGTTAGTACCGGCCACAAATGCGACCGATACTAACGTGATGGCACTAGTAGTGAGTGGCCATGCAACCCATATGCATTGATTTGTTGCTTGTCATGTGCATACGCTTATGCAAGCTTTGGTAACTTTCTGAGGGGATACTACGTGTCCTACTTTGTACTGAAAAGGTACAAAGATAAATAGGAGGCACTTACCAAAGGTACTTATCACAAAACAACTGAAACACCCAGACACATCTGGTGTCCCTATAGCAACGAGACCCATTGGAAATTTGGAATGCATGAAAAGTATTTGGAATTCATGACAAGTCATATGTGACATGATGGCGCTCTGAGAGATTGTTTTGGGTCATGCTTTTGAAGGCCAATATAATGTAGTATCTAACTTCCGATCAGCTTCAATTTTAGTGCGCCATTGTGAATTGTGATTGTGATTGCTCTGTGCGTCTGGAGCGAGTGGCCGGGGTACTTTTGTGCAGTGTTCTAAATATTCCCGCTATATGTTCTACAGCATCTGCTAAGACAGGTTAGCAGTTTAGCAAAAAAAACACCATCAGTCTGAAGCTGATTAACCACCAAATAAATCATTCTGCCCTTGTCAATCAGCAACACCTAGTCCCAACACAACACAACTGCTCCCTCGCCCAAATCTCAAGTACTGGAATTTCAGAACCTCTAGAAACCTAATCCACATGTGGAACGTGGTGTCCTGACAAATGACGGGTAAGGATGGTGGCAGTTGAGCCATAAGTGTTAGTGCATCAGCTGTGTGCAGAGGGAATACTGCAGCAGTAGAGATGTAACGGATATATAGCTTCACGTCATTCAACAGGACATATCCTATATATTGATAGCGGATGGGCTCAAACGCTACACATAGAGGCACACAATGACAATTGTGATGGGAACCGAATGGAGAAGACACCCATTGTATTGAGTGCATTGGTGCCTCTATGTGTAGAGTTGAGCCCATCCGCGATCAATAGGATATGTCAAAGGATATCAGGAATGTATGTGTGTTAAATGTAAGTGAGCAAAAAAAGAATCTGTGTACAAATCATTGAATAAAGCCAAACGCAATTACACTCGCGTGCGGTTTCAGGTGAATCGACGTGAGACAGGGCGCGCCAGACGACGGGGTTTTTTATTTTGCAATGAAACATGATTAGCAAGGTCAAATGCGGGTGGGTTTTAGTAAATTTGTCCCACCTCCACCTCTATCCTTCGGATGGGGATCCTATGGTCCTGATTAGAGTTTTCATAGTTTGCATAGAGTGCTTGGTTTCCATAGGATACACTACCAATTAAAATATATGGTGTAGTTGCCATACTTGCCTTCAGATTTCCACATCTTAAATCTTCATGTTTGTCCTACATGAAACTGCATGTTGTTGATGCCAGGTGGAGTACATAATTCACAAACCACAATTTCACCTCATTTTAAAAGTAAACTGCTAAAACATATGCATTTAGTGTGTGAGAGAGTATATTTATATTTAGGGCTGGCTATCGAGCCTGGCTCAGCTCGTTAAGGCTCGGCTCGGTCTAGCTCGTTTAGATAACGAGCTGGCTCGGCTCGGCTCGTTATCTTAGCGAGCTAGAAACCCAGCTCGGCTCGGTTCGTTAAGAAGCTCGTGCCGGCTCGTTAAGCTCGCGAGCCAGCTCGTTAGTAGTTATAAATTCCAAAAATCACAATCACATGTAAATTTGAAATCAACAAATACGATATTTTTGCAAACCAGCAAACTATCAAATCAAGTAGCCAACAAACAATCTAGCACTTAAGAAAATTACTACTCTATCTACTCTGCTAACAAGAATCAACTTGTTTGTTGGTTCCTGCACTGGCTTGTTAGGGCTCGCGAGCGGCTCGCGAGCCAGCTCGAGCTCGGCTCATTATCATAGCGAGCTGAAACCTGAGCTTGGCTCGGTTCAAATTTCCTAACGAGCCGAGCCGAGCTACTAACGAGCGAGTTCGAGCGAGCTAACGAGCTTCGAGCTTTTGGTCCAGCCCTATTTATATTCACTGAACAGTGTCTAGCAGTTTAATATTACCTTGTATAGTATGAGACCAATTCGTAGTATTGAAACTTAGTGATTATTGGATGAAAAGTGCACATGCATGTAGTTTGTTTAACACGCATGTAGCTTGTTTAAATTATACACGCATGTAACCATGTAACTCTTCAAAAATGAGCTTTTCTAATAAATTATACTAGTTTGTTAGGGCCCTACATACATTGCCACTTTCTTTTAGGTGATATGCAATTTATACTGGAGAATATTGCCGTGGTGCTGGCGACAGTTCTGGTTCCTGTTAACTGTACAACATATAAGGAGCACATATGACATATGTGCCCTGTATGAAACTGAGAGGGTATATTTTACTGCACATTTGCAGAGGTCTTTCTGCCCTGAATTTATATAACTTACTAGCTCTACTTCCATCATCACACTTACCAAACAGGTCTGATGATTACCAAAAAAATAAAAAGAAAATGGCAGAAGGTTGATGAATATTGTACTGGAGGAGTGATGGTCTGGTGCAGGTGAAACATCACTGTATATATGCTACTCGTGATAAAATGCAAATATATAGAGCCCATTCTTATATATTATGCCAGCATACCAACACTTGTAGGAAAAAATATCTAGATACATAGAGCATGGTAAATAATAATGTTACAATTTTGTTCTTCTTCACTGCGATTCTATATAGGAATGAGTGGCATCAAGAATCGTTATTCCACGAGGCGGAGACGGTCTGCCACAGAAAATGATTTTCCTCCCCAATTATCGGTTGCAATTAGGTGGCGACACATTATTCTTACGCCTTGGTTGACGGCATTGGCCTCATTATCTGTGCCGCTTCGTTGGGTTCGCAGACCTAAAGGCGGCTTCCTTCACCATCATTGCATCACTGCTTCATCGATACGGTCTCCCTCATCGGTTGGTCGCCGAGCACTTCACTCCTGATTCACCGACAGGTTGTAACGTGGCTTCGTTACACCACATCCATCCTGGCTTGGCACTGACATTCGCAATCTAATGTCGTCCGATCCTACCAATAGGCTTCACATGCCTCTTCAAGAGTAATTTATACAATGCAAGGACAGAAATGTTATAACAGAGTGCTGGTATCTCTCCAAGTTTGAGAACCAGTCGGCAAGTGAGTTAGCACTTAGCAGGAGCTAGCTCGTGTCTAGTATAACCAAGTCTCGCTCCAAGATCGATGAATTCTCTGTGAAGCCACCCATTGCATTGATTGCATCTCGTGCCATAGCTTCCTCAACTCGTCACGTCATCAGGGCCAACGCCAGATCCAGTCCCGAAGGTCGGAACAATCATGGCATAGTCACGCCACCGCTACCGCCGTTGTGCCATATACACCTACCAAATCTCGCACCGCCGCTGCCTCTCTCCAGATGGGACGCAGGATTGGAAAGGAATTCGGGAGATGGGTGAATTCCTAGTGCCATTTGAGTGGCCGGCGCTGCCGTAGGGGATCAAGTTCCACCCTCAAGAGTCTGCGCCACGGCGTACAACGGTGTTGGGTGGGACTATCGATGAGACTTGGGAGCACGAGCCGCTGTCGTCCTTTTGTGAGACGACGACGGAGGTGTCTCTCGGCTCGGGCAGGGGTTTTTATGCAGAACTTGCAACACATAGACGACAAAAAGACACCCGTTGTATCTGCCCTTAGCAACCTATGATAAGTTCCATGATCGGCCCAACAAAAATTGGGACATATTTACCAATAATTCGGCCTTTATTTCCAGGGTTCCACGATCGACCCAACAAAATTTGGGACATACTATTGCAAGAATTTGGCCTTTCCCGGGCCCAACAATGGGTTGAACAGCTGCTAGATTAAATTTGCTTAATTTCCATAGCAAACTGAATCATCAGCCGTCTCTTGAAAATGAGATTTTTACAGGTTGGTGCACGCTACCAACCTGCTTTACTACCGATATTCATTTCTTGGTATGGTTTGCCGCATGCACTGCCCATGAAAATAATTCATCAACAACATGCAGTTTAAAACATATGCTTTTTAAATTGAAAAATTATTTCCGCATTTGGCCGGTGGGAAACCCGAGTATACATGTTGAATGCAAAGGAAAGACACAAATTTGTATGTAGCATAGTGGTAAGGGTTGTTTAGTTGAGGGAAGAGGTGCACGGTTCGAACTTCTCTTTTCTTTGTTTTTCCATACATCACTCTATTTTTTCCTAAGTTTTTTAATAATTGACCGTGATGATCTATATTTCTTTTCACACATTACATGCAAGTTTTTTTAACTTATCGATTATGACGAAATGTTGAAACACATCGTGGGTTAAATTATGTTGAAATTGGCGCAACGTCATAGTGTTTGGACTTATATCGGGCTTCATATCCAACACTGTGAATCTATGACGAACTCTGGCTGTTTGTCATGGATGCAGCGTGATCTGTGTTGAAATTTATGACGAAATTGGCCCAACGTCATAGTGTTTGGACTCATATCAGGCTTCATATCCAACACTGTGAATTTATGATGAAATCTGATTGTTTGTCATGGATGGAGTGTGATCTGTGATGAAATTTGAAAACATCATGAGAATTTCGTCATGGATCACAAGGTTTTTTTAGTGCCATTTTGACCTCCATTATTAATGACCATACTTTTTATAAACTAACTTCTATAAAATTAGCTAAATGCAAAATTAAGATTAGTTATATGTTTTATTATATTAAAAAGTAAACAAAGACAAAGTCAAGAAGGGTGAATTCGATGATGTATTCTCGTTATGAACTAGATGATGAGAACCGGAGGCCTACCTACATTCTTCCTTAACATGTTGATCATCTCAACACAATACAGAATTCATAAATGTGTTTGAAGCGAGAGGTTCAAAAGCTAAAAGCCGACTAGTTTTAGCTTGGGGACTTGTGATACAATGACATGCGAGAGGTCACCGATGGCCATTTTGATCTCCATTATTAATGACTATACTTTTTATAAACTAACTTCTATAAAATTAGCTAAATGCGAAATTAAGATTAGTTCTTTGTTTCATTATATTAAAAAGTAAATAAAGACAAAGATGAAGAAGGGTGAATTCGATGATGTATTCCGTTATGAACTAGATGATGAGAACTAGAGACCTACCTACATTCTTCCTTAACATGTTGATCATCTCAAGACATACGTGAATTCATAAATGTGTTTGAAGCGAGGTTCAAAGGCTAGAAGCTAACTAGTTTTAGCTTGGGGACTTGTGATACAATGACATACAAAGGTCACTCGATGGCCATTTTGGTCTCCATTATTAATGACCATATTTTTTATAAACCGACTTCTATGAAATTAGCTAAATGTAAAATCATAATTAGTTCTATGTTTCATTATATCAAAAAGTAAAATTCAGTTTTCTCTACATCAATATAAAAGATAACAAGACAATGCTAGTGTTTAGCCAACCACTTTTTTCTCAATCTAAAGTATATAAATAACCTCATCTCTCATTACGTCCTCCCACCTAGGATTTAAGATTTCTATTTTCTCCATATCTAAAATATATAAAAACAATTAATCACAACAATTACGGGAGAAACAAGAATCAAACCTCGGAAACAGAGAAATCTTCACAAATACATGAAGACAAAATTCAGCAGCACCTCTCTAAGGTTGAGGCGCCATGGAAGAGGAGCTTGAGCTCTTGGTGAACAATGGCTCGGGCAAGAGAAAGGGGGAAAAGAAGCTGAATTTGTAGGGCGCCGGCTATTAGTCCCAGTTGGAGTTACCAACCGAGACTAAAGGGCACACTTTAGTCCCGGTTGGTAACTCCACTCGGGACTAAAGAATTAGCACCGGGTGGAATTACCAACCGAGACTAAAGGGCACACTTTAGTCCCGGTTGCTAATTCCACCCGTGCTAAAAGCCCGAGTTAATCATTGCGGAAAAATGACGTTGGGAGGCGGCCCTTTTGTCACGGTTGGTTATACCTACGGGAATAAAGGGAGGTGTCTCCGACGAGCATTTCGGACCACATCGACGAAAGGCTTTTAGTCCGGCTCCAAAGTTGAACCGGGACTAAAGGCCCGAACCAAAGCCTCCCTCTCCACCGGTGATGGTTTCCTCCGGTGTCACACCCGAAATTTCCAATTTCGGGATGTGAATATAGAGAATAATTAAATAACAATTTTCTCATAATTTTAAAATTTTTCCAACATTTATTTTCTTTACAGGGAATATAGTATAGGAAAAATCCTTTGATTGATTTTCTAAATTAAATAAAAAGTTATGTGTGTTGCATTCATGTCGATGCATCTAGTGGTTCTTGAGTGCAAAAAGGTTTCAAAGATGCGTTTAAGAGCTGTCCTAACTCTCCCGAGAATTTTCCGGATTTTTCCAGGATTTATTCTCATTTTCCTTGAGCTTTTTCTATTTATTAGAAGGCTCTAAAATCTTTTTCATGAGCACCAAATGCTTTATTTGGATTGTTCATGCCTTAATCTATCTCTAGGAATTTTCCCGAAAATTTTGTGATTTTACGAGTATTTTTCGTGCTTTAAAATGATTTACGAACTTTTCTCGGATTATTTTTCGCACCGGAAATAGATTCAGAAAAAAAAACAAAACCCTACCTACCGGATTGGGCCGAGCCCGAGGCTCGACCCAACCCGCGCGCCGCCGCCGCAGCCCACGCGGGGCCCATATGGGCCCGCGAGGGCGCCGCCGCCGGGAAGGCCGCCGCCCCCGTAGCGCGCCCCCCCATAAAGGCCGCCGCCCCTATAGCGCGCGCGCCCCCGCCGCCGCACGCCGCCGCCGGCCGCCTCGCCCTAGCGCGCGCGCCGCCGCCGCCGCTAACCGAGCCGCCGCATCAACTTGAAGATTCCCGCCGGCTCCGTTGTCCTCCGCACCGGTGAGCACCACCATCGTGTTCGTCTCGATCTCCTCTACCCGTTCCGTGCCTCAATCGAGCTCCTTCGTGCGCGAATCGCCGCGCCGCCACCCACCGGGGCCGCCGCCGCCCCTTCCCCGTGCGCCGTGCGGTCCGGTCCCGAGGAAGAAGATAAGGCCGGTTTGCACTTAGGCCCTCGGCCTTTTCGTTAATTTTTGATCCGTTTCTTGTGTCTAGCAACTCATTCATGTAACCTCTAGATCTATTAGATCCACCGCAACCGGATCCAACCGAGCACTTTTATAGATCTAACCCCGAGTTGTATCCTTTTTGCAAGCACTCGTTTGATGTGTCTTGCGAATCTTCTTTGCTAGCCCCCGAAATCTACGGTTAATCGCGACTAGGTCCCCGTAATCTTGTTTTGTTCACCAAATCTTCGTCTTAGCTCCAATTTAACCCGTTCAAGTTGCGTTAGGTCCATAATAATGTAAAGCATGCGTTAGTGGTGTGTTTTCACCATGTTTTATGTTCTGAAAATAAAATTAATATTAATTTTGATTAATATCTAGTATACATGTCTTTTATAAATAAAAGCAATATAGATCTATATATCGTTTTTCATAATCAAATTTAATTTGATTAATGATTACTTTACATGCTTTTATGAATAAAAATCTAATCAGATCTTTTACTCGGTTTTACATAAGTCAAATATTAATTTGCTTAATGATTAATTAACTTTTATAATTAAAAGTTGATTAGGCTTTTACTCCGGCTTTATAAATAAATGTTAATCTTGATTAATACCAATTTAATACTGTTTTTGATAATAATATGATGAACTCGAATTACAAAGTTTCGTTTAGATTGTTCATATAGTTTAATTTTTCTAAATTAAATGTTTAATCGGTTTAATTCATATATGAATCTTTATTAATAAAACTCGACTAGTTCTTTACACCGGTTTCATAAATAAAGTTTAATATTGCATTAATGTCAACATAGGGTATTTTATTTACGAAATATCCTTTATATTTGTTTTGTTAATTAAAATGAACCAAGCTCACGGCCTTGCTCCCTCATATATGCAAAACGTTCGTTAGACGTTCGGCGTCGCCTTTTATCTTAGTATCTCTTTTGATCAAGTTTATCCGAAGCTCTAAACCTTTCTAGTGTTATCCTGAGCTAAACCGTGTGCATCCGATCAAGCCTTAGAGTTTCTGTTATCTTAGTAGCTTTATCTGTGTGAGTAGCTTGCACTGCTCATTTGCCTATCAAGTAATCTTATCACTCTTGTTTCATCATAGAATCTTGTTTATCAGCATCTAGCTAGTTGATGTCTATCCCATCTCTGTTAGGTTGTCTTTTTATAAATCAGCTATGTTCTTATGCCCAATCTTTCGTAGCTATACCTTTCTTCAGAGCTAATCTTGTTATCAGTTCCTTTACCAAGTAGTTTAGCTTACCTTTTGCTCAGTTCTTGCCCTTCGATCTAGTTCTCTACGTAAGCTAGTTTTCCTAAACCCATCTTAAGGTTCTCTTATGCGTTGATAGTCCGTTTGTGCTGTTCTAGTTCGTTTCACCATAACTTATGCGTTAGCACGTGTATCACCCGCTACTTGTTTTAACATTAAAGATGCTTGTTAATCTTGACTAATTATTATTGCAATGCTTTTATCAATAAAAAATTGATTAGGTTCTAATCCGATTTTCTTTAATCATGATGTAATTGGTTAATCCCTATTTATAACTAGTTTTTCTAAATAAAATATGTTAGAGTTAAACACCGGTTTTCATAATAAAGTTAATATGCCTAATGACTTCATAAATGCCTTTTCAATATAAATATGTTTAGTTGAACACGTGATATAAAGTTACTCGTTTAGATATCTTACACCCGCTTCATCTTTCTAAAGTAATTGTTAATTTGACATAACTTCTACTGGAATGTTATAAATAAAACATGATTAGGTTTATCGTGATTTCTTTAATTAAATGTAACTAGTTTAATGGTAACATAGAGTATTTCTCTGAAATATTCTTTCACATGATTTCTTAATTAAAATATGCCAAGCGTAGTTTCTTGTGGTTTGATAATAATTTTTCGATAGATTTGAGCTTAGTTACGTTCTCAGTGGTTCCCTCGTTTCTTGCGTAACCATTAGAATCGAGCTCTATCAATGTGATCTTTCCGGTCCTTGCTCAACCTTCCGCGACCATCTCCTCAAAGTTAACCAAGCCTTTCCCTTCCTAGCACCCTTTGTGTTCTTTAGTGATCCATCTAATCGAGTCGTTTCTTTTGTGCGCTCTTTTAAAGCTTTCTTTTGATTGGTGCTTTGTTCTTAGTATGTCCGTTTGTTTGCTTTGTGTATGTTTGTGCCCGATGATTGATGCGCTTAGAGTGAACGCCGTTCGAGAAGTTTGGAAGAGCTTGAAGTTGAAGATACTGCGAGCAACGACATTACTTTGGTTAAAGGCAAGTGTGTCCTTGATCTTTTGTCCTAAGAACTATATTTAATCACTCATTGCATATGCTTGCATTAATATGATGGGACCCATGTTTAAGGTTTGACTAGTGTTGTTTATCCCGTGCCTTGATCAAACGGGTTTATCTTTATGTTGGGTAGCTATGCTTAGTTGCTATACCGGGTTATGGTGGTTTTAATGAACATTAATGATGAATCATGTTATACCTTTATGCTATATCTTTGGATGTTAATACAAGACCATATGATTAATCGGAACATTGAGAACCACCCGGGACAACGGTGCAACCACAAGGACTATATGGCTCGGTCTTGGCCGAGTAATTAGGGAAGTCTTTGTGTGGTTATTACTCGCATAGTAGGTTGGGGACGGAGGAATGCTTTTATGGCTCTTCTATTCCGGAGCGGTGATGGAACGGAAGACTCTATGGCTTACCGTCCGTGATAGAAGTGTGGTACGAAAGATAGCCTCTATGACATACTACTATGGACTAATACGCACGGGAGGACTCTTTGTAAAGGCCTCGTAGCGTCCCTATGCAATCACACCTCGGTAGTGTGGTATGATGCTTGGCCGGCATCGCATGGTTGGGTCTAAAGTTCTTCGGGACTTTTACGCGACTTGTGGGTAAAGATGTACAACCTCTGCAGAGTGTAAAACTAATCGATTAGCCGTGCTCACGGTCAAGAGCGGCCTGGACCCTCACATGATAATTAAACTTGAAGATGGACTTAAATCGTGTTCTCTGGTTATGCTTGCCATGTGCTTATGGCATACCTCTTATCTTATGCTTAATGTGGGTTGGTATAAACTTATACTTTATTAGTAATCAGGTGCTAATAAAATTTGACCAACTAAAATTGCTTAAATGCTTATAGCCCAGTCCACTATAAAGCCTTTGCATTCATATCTTTTTCCACACTTGCTGAGTACGACAAGTGCTCACCCTTGCTATAAACAATGTTGCTCAGAAGGAGGAAGTTACATGAAGATGACGCGAAGATGTTGCTGGTGCTAGGCGTACGCAACCCCCAGTCGATTGCCTGTGATGTTTGGAGCCTTCGTTTTCCAGGATTCAGCGTAAATCTCTGATAATCTCCGTTTTTCTTTCGTGATACTGTTTCTGTATTCACTTATATGTCACTATATGCATGAAACTTGATCCTGGCATGCATATAGGTATGCACTTGGTTTTCTTCGGAAAGTCGGGTGTGACATCCGGCAAGATATATGATTTACACAGTATGAGCCAACAACTGGACGACGAGGAGCCTGACCGCGCAGATGCAGAGAACTAGAGAAAATAGAATGCTACAACGCCGAGAAAAGCCTGATAGCGAGCTGCATGAGCTTCAAGCTTGGTCAGGTTTTTGGGCGCGGGCCTCCATCCCGTACCCCAGCTTCCTCACGCCTCATATGCTCCAAGCTTGGTCAGGTTCTTTGGTCCGGCTTCTTCCATCTCGTGCCTTAGCTTCCTCAACTCGTCACGTCATCAGCACGTCATCAGGGCCAATGCCAGATCCAGTCCCGAAGGTCGGAACAATCATGGCACAGTCACGCCACCGCTACCGCCACCGTGCCATATACATCTACCAAATCTCGCACCATCGCTGCCTCTATCTAGATGGGACTTAGGATTGGAAAGAAATTCGGGAGATGGGTGAATTCCTAGTGCCATTTGTGTGGCCGGCGCTGCCGCCATGGGGGATCGAGTTCCACCCTCAAGAGTACAACGGTGTTGGGTGGGACTATCGATGAGACTTGGGAGCACGAGCCGCTGTCGTCCTTTTGTGAGACGACGACGGAGGTGTCTCTCGGCTCGGGCAGGGGTTTTTATGCAGAACTTGCAACACATAGACGACAAAAAGACACCCGTTGTATCTGCCCTTAGCATCCTATGACAAGTTCTATGATTGACCCAACAAAAATTGGGACATAGTGTAGCAATAATTCGGCCTTTCAAAAATTGGGACATACTGTAGCAATAATTCAGCCTTTCCCGGGCCGAACAATAGGTTGAACAGCTGCTAGATTAAATTTGCTTAATTTCCATAGCAAACTGAATCATCAGCCGTCTCTAGAAAATGAGATTTTTACAGGTTGGTGCACGCTACCAACCTGCTTTACTACCGAGATTCATTTCTTGGTATGGTTTGCCGCATGCACTGCCCATGAAAATAATTCATCAACAACATGCAGTTTAAAACATATGGTTTTTAAATTGAAAAACTATTCCCGCATTCTGATCTCATCCCCAGTTTGTGTTGCTTAGAGGTACGTGGCCGGGCAGCTAGCAAGGACGGTCAGGTAACAAGACTGGCTCTCTGCATGTCCATGCGGATTAACCTTGCTGAAGAACTACTAGCCACAGCATTGGTAGTCATTGCTCAGACCTGTTCATATATGGTACATGGTCGTAGAAATCTCTACCTAATAATAATATATTAAAGCAAGGACTGCTTCTGCCATGTTTTTTCGTCCGTCCTGACATGTGGGACCCACCTGTCAGCTACCGGGTAGCTCACATAATCTTAGTAGGACCCACCTGTCTGTCAGCTACCGGGTCACGTGAACCTCTGCGTGAGCTCCAACCTTTCTCTCTCCGTCCACAGTCATCGCGTAACACGCATCATCAAGCGCGTAGGTATATAAGCGCAGCTCCGTCTTGGAGCGCTGGCGAGGTGGGACTAAAGTCCTGCCAAGCACTCGACCTGGTACTGCCTCGTGGGCTGCTTCCTCTATGCGGCCCAATTACCTCGAATCTCTTCTCTCGAACGTGGCCCAAGAGCCGAGCACCCGAGCTCCTCACTTGCGCCCGGGGAATCGAGCACCTAGAGGCAGGGCGGCTCCGCCGCATGATCTTACCTCAAAAAAAAATCCGCTGCATGTAGCAATGTAGCATCAAAGGAGAAAAAAGACAAAAGTGTCGCTAGAAAACAGTAAAAGAAAAAATTTGCTATGTTCGGGTTTCAAACCTGCTACCACCGGCACCAGACCCGACAGGGCTCTCTTTGTGATTAAGATATAAAATGTGCTTATTTGACCATTTATTTAAACCGGTGGGTCCTACCTCACTTCCAACGAAAACACAATGATCGTCACGGACTAATCTTTTATTTCAAAAGTTTATATCTCAAAAAATGTATTGTATACTCATCATAGATGGGAGAGTTAGCACTACCATATCGAGATCACTCGTAGAGCCACTCGCACTATCATCAAGATCGCCCATAGAGCCATTCGCTTATCGTCAGAAGAGGTTATCACTATCATCGAAAATCACCCATAGCCCCACTCGCTTATCGTAGTGCTACCTCCGCTCGCTATGACTATCTTACGCCTCAGTTTTACTGCTTGTCACCATACAATTAGCTATGCTCGGGCTGTCGGGCACACTGCAAACAAATAAATATAAATCAAGCAAGGTAGTGTGTGCACAAGTAAAGAGCATGTACGTGCGACTATATAGCATATTCGGACCATGTGCCTTGAAATATGTGATGAGAATAATCATGAGAATGTTAATCGTTCTACATCACCATAATGGCCTTAGCCCGTAGCAACGCACGGGCATTGTGTCCTAGTAATATATAATTAAGATATACAGTGTAGTTGCCATACTTGCTTTCAGATTTTGACACTACATATTGTTGATGCAAGGTGGAGTACATAATTCATAAACCATAATTTCATCTCATTTTAAAAAGTATACTGAAAACATATGCACTTTAGCGTGCGAGAGAGTATATTTATATGCGCTGATCAGTGTTCTAGCAGCTTAATATTGCCACTTTTGAGACCAATTTGTAGTATTGCAATAGCAACTAAATGATTATTGGATGAAAAGTGCACATGGATGTAGCTTGTTCACATTATTGTACATTTAGAGTACTTTCGGCCCTGAATCAATAAATAGTAGCAGCTCCGATGGTTTTCCCAAAAAACAAATATCAGAAGCTAAGGTTGGTGAATATATTCTACTATACAGGAGTAATGGTGTAGCTAGTGCAGGTGAAACATCAGTATATTTTTTTAGATAGAAGGCCATGAAGGCCCAGCTTTACTTAAAAAAAAAAGGCAAGAATGGACGGGGGATACCAGTATATGAGAAACATCAGTATATATATGTTTCTCGTAGTGAAATGTAAATATATGGTGTCGATTCTTATTATGTCAGCAGGCCAACACACTTGTAGGAAAAAATATCTAGATACGTAGCGAGGACGGTAAATAGCGTTACATTTTGTTCTTCTTTACTGCGGTTCTACATAGAAATGAGTGGCATCAAGAATTGCAGCTCCACGGGGAAGTGGTGCGGCTCGACAGGGGCGCCGAACCGAACTAATCTTTGCAGTTGGATGTCGGTACATTATAGTTACAGCCCTACAGGAGGCTCCCTTCTTGACCATATCACTGCCTGCTGCACTTCTTGTGCACGGTGAGCTCGCCGTTATTGGTTGCTGCATCGTCAAGCACTCCACTCCATACTCATAAGCAACTTTTCACTCGGCTTGTTGCACCACATCCATCAGGGATGCACACTACTTCCTCAATAATTAATAAATGGCATACGCCCTTGATTATTTTTTCTGATGTTTTAATTCCTTTTTGTGTGTAGTCGTGTAGCTGCTAAATAGGCTAGAATACAACGGATAAAAAAAAAGGATGCAAACAAGTGCCAAGGTCTCATCAAGTTGGTCCAGTGGGAATGGGAGGCATTTGGAATTCCAAACTAAGGATGGCCGTGGTTGCTCTTCCATGGAGTGAACCGCAATCGACCCACATAACCAATTAAGTAGTAATGGAGCACCAATCTATATCCAATTCATTCCAAAGCTACCCGCTGGTGATCCAATGGTTCACGTGGTTCGAATCTAGTAGTTTAGAGCTGTGTAGCGGCTGCACGCCTAGCTCGCTGATCAATTCTGACGCTCAAGGACTCAACTAAATGCCTAGCAAACAAAGGAGTCTGTGATGGGGCAGCACACTAATCAGCGGCGTGCACCAGGAGCCCTCGATCTCTGACAACCCCTTCAATCCCCAAATTTCTTTTGTCTTGGAAATTTAAAATCTTGCAACTTTCTATTTTTGGAATATCACAAATTATACATACAACTTCGACAATGCATAACTTCATGACATAATTTTTAGCACAATTTCATTTGCGTGCATAACTTATTTGTATAAGTTATACAATTTGTAGAACTTATGCATGTAACTTCAAGATACAATATGTAAGAATAACTTCAAATTTTGTTTTTTAGAAAGTTGTAATATGAGCACACTATTTCTATGCATAACTTTTTTCTAACAAAAACTCATGTCGTAATTTCGTAATACAACTGTAATGATACACACAACTTATACATGTGATATTTGTCATAATTTTTGAGAGAATGGTGTTAAAATCATGCACATAACTTTATACATATACAATATTTTCTTGGTACAAATTGTAAAAAAGCAAATTGAAAAAAAGAAAATAACACCGGCCCGACGCGCTTGCACTGCCTGTTATTCCAAGTGGGCTAGCTGCACATAGCCCGTGGGGCCAGAAGTGGGCTGGCTGCACGAGTAAGGACGTGCGGCAACAAGACGTCTGATCCGATCGGTCTCGGGGATGTGAATTTTTTTATTCCAATTTGCAAATTTATACAATCGTTTTGAAATTTATCAAAACTATACACCAACCACAGTGGGCCACAGCGGTAGCAAGGTAAGCGCCGTGGTGTACGACGGTTAGTCTAAGCCGCCGCTGCATGCCACGGCTCTTACCTTGCTACCGCCCACGGCGATTGGTGGGCTTCCATGGCGGTTAGGGGGCCTCCACAGCGGATAGAGCTAAGTGCCGTGGGCCATGGCGGTTATGCCCAAATGTGGGCCACGACGGCTAGGCCAAAACGCCGTGGGCCACGGTGGTTAGGCTCATTTTATTTTTTAACTTTATTAATAAATCCAATAGGAAAGTTAAAAACGGGAAACTAAGGAATGCTGGTTCGATTATTACAACACAATGATAATAGGATCCAGTTCTTATAGAGTAATATCACAGTACCATGATTCAAACGAATTAGTTGTTCAAATATTACAGCATTGAAGGAAAGACTACAACATCATACAAAATGACAAACTTCAGCCATTCTTGCGATGTGACGACAAAGGTTTATCTTTCTTGGTAGCTTTTTTAGCTGGTGGATTAGCAACACACGGGTCTGCGAGTGCCAAGTTGGTTTGAGTTTATTCTTACACGCTAGCTGATGATTTTGAGTGACATTATTTTCACTTCCACGGAATTGCTATCTGTTCACATGATGCATGAAATGCACCCTACATATTTGAGATTCAGATGTCTGTTGGGTATAACTTGATTACTCAAAACTCACTATAACTCAAGATCCATTTGGTGCTGCACAATGAACCAAGAGCATTTTCTGTCTGCTCCTTTTGTTGTCCAACTATAGTTGGTGTCTCCGACAATTCCACCAACACACAGGTGTGGGGCGGGGTGCCACGCACATTGTGCTTTACGCGCACAGCCTCACGATGCATCGTGAAGACTTGCAAAAAAACTCAGCCAGCTCCAACTTACACTACGCAAAAAACGATTTGTACTGGCACGTGCTGGTGGGTGCAATTGTCACCCGCAAGCACATCGTTGTACAGGGGCATCGGCTTTGCACCCGCCAGCAATGAAGAAACTCTCAACATGAAAATTTGAAGTCCATAACTTGATTCTGGACAACATTCTTTGTTCACAATCTATACCGGTAATGGTCTTTGATTCACTACTCCGCAGCAGAAACCATCACTGCCCGCTTCAGGTGGTGGAGGCGGCATCATACCGCTGGTCCGTATCATTAACCAGCAGTGATAAAGGCTATCACCGCCGGCCTGTGTAAAGGACCGTCTCATACCTTGGCGGCTTGGCCGTGAGGTCATGGTTGAAACCGGCAATGAAGGGGGCAGCTCAACTAACTTTCGTGCCAGCTGTGATGGGCTGTCGACAATTGCTTCATTTCTAGTAGTGATTTTGCCAACTGCTCACACATTGTAAGTAACTGGATTTTATCTTCACATTTTTTCTTAATGTACATTATGAGTAACTAGCAGTCTATCCACTACTGGAAATAGGTCCTTTGCCGAGCGCCCGAAACCGTCGGCAAAGACGTATAAACCGTCGGCAAAGGCTTTGCCGATGGCCGCACTCGGCACCGTACTCCCGGAAAATTTTTTCTCGGCCAAGTATCTTTGCCGAGAGCCTTAGGTCAAGACCCTCGGCAAAGGCTCGCCGAGAGCCCACGGCGGGCCGTCGAGGAAAAAAAAGTAACCGTTACGAACTGACGGATTTTCAAATCCTCTTTGCCGACGGCCGGACGCTAGGCCGTCGGCACAGAGGTTTAGGTTTGTTTTTTAAAAAAACAAACTGCGCCGACGGCTCAACCCAGGCCGTCGGCAAAGATTACATCTTTGCCGACGGCCAACGCTCGGCAAGGCTGGGAGACCCGGATCGGGTGCTCCCAGCTGTGCCGAGTGCCCTGTGCAAGTACGCTCGGCACAGCTGGGAACACCAGAGGAGGGGTCAGTTTTCCCAGGTGTGCCGAGCGTACTGGCACAGAACGCTCGGCAAAGACGGCTTTGCCGACGGCTGCTCTCGGCAAAGCGGTCATCCTTTGTTTATTTTTTTTGCTTCCAAATTGCAACCAAATGCATATCCCCTGCAAACACACATATATCACCTGCAAACACACATGCAGCAGCACATATCACATATATATCACATCCACAAGTTCACACATCACAATAGTCCACAAGTTCACACATCACACAAGTCGATCGAAACGAGTCCACAAGTCCACAAATCCACATAACATCCACAAGTCCATCGAAACAAGTCCATGGTAGATCCACAAAGCCTACGGTGATCGCTCGGGCGGCGGGAAGGGTGTGAAAGCCGGCATCCGAGTGACGGGCGAGTGGTGGACTTGATCGCCACTTGGAGCCCGCTCGATTTGAACCCGCCGAGAAAGGCCGCACAAAGGAGACAAGATTGCAAGTGTTAGATATGATTAGCCACAAAACAAGAAAGTCTTTGGTATCGTACTCACGGGACTACCGAGAACTTGCGGCGTAGGAGACACCGTGGAGCGATCGGAGTGATAGGAGCTAGGAGCCCCGGTGGTAGAGCCATACCACCCGACGTCGCCAGAACCTAGTAAGTTCCTCGAACTTACTCGCCATTGCCCGCCGCCGAGCCCGCTCCCCGTGCTAGTCGCTCGCTAGCCGCCGACGTAGACTCCGCTCCTCTCGCTAGCTCGACCTAGAACATTTAACTTAAATGTTTCAGTAATGCAAATCTAAGAATGTGTTTCAACATTAATATACCATGTTTAGTGGATAGTGCATACCTCAAGGACGTTCAACCGGCCCATCCCCACGCTCGGCCGTGCCCGTATCCGGGGGGTCGACTCCGTCCTCCGTGCCCGGACGTCGGAAAGTCTCAAGCCGGAACCGTCGATGATGCCATCGCCAATCCACACCTCCCGTGCTTCTTTCCTCCACCCAAGGCCATGACTATGTCCGTATCAATGTCATGCTCGCTCGGGTTGTAGTCTTCCCCGTACTTGTGCTTACATGCCTCCGTGTACTCGGCAATGCGGCGGCCGAAAGACGGGTTGTTGTATGCCTCCGGCCCGTCGCTCACGCTGTAGGACACATCGGACGTCGCCTTGGCCTTGTGTGCCATGCACAAGGCATCGAAGTCCGAGCATTCCCTTCCGAGAATGTGCCTTTTGCCGCAAGAAAAGCGGGACGAAGATTAGTGTGATGAAACAAGTTTGAGCCTTTGCCGACTTAGAAAGAAAGGCGTACCCATAGCTCCTTGTACTCTGGAAGGCTCCGCTGGCCTTGGTGGTGTGATGGGCCCTCCATCATCAAACGTCGCTCTCGTGCAGCGTCGTGCGCCTGATGGTACTCCTCCGTGAACCACTTGTCCACCTCCATTGCCCACGCGTCGGCCTTGGCGCGGCTCCACCAGGGACAAACCTGCACATCACGAGGTAATTGATACATGAGAAGATCAAACATAACATAAGTAATATCAAAACATAGCTTTACTTGAAGTACCTCAATGAACGGCTGACGGGTCAACATCGTCCTTCTGGCTTCTTCCTTGCTTATCTTTTGACCAAGCACCAACGCGTAGTAGGTTACGACGGCGTGGTGCTTTACCTCGTGATGCATGTCCGTGACACGCTTCTTGCAAGAGTTCCTCGTGCACATGTCCGCTCTCTCCTCTTCTCCATCCTCACATCCGAAGAAGGTCCGCATACAAATACGATGTCAAAATCATTTTGTTAAGATTGAGTGGAACGAATGTGATGTAATGAGAAACTTTGTGATTTGCTAGAGTTACCCAGAACGTCCTCAGCACGCGCTCTGCCGTGTGGGTGAACTCTCGGTCTTCACCCTGGTAGTAGTGGCCCCACGTGTAGGTTGGCTCAGTCCGCCCGTGGTACGTGACAATGCCGGGGTAGTGCTGCCTACAGAGAAGCCCGACAATGCCGTTGGGCTTGCGGGCGTCGCCACCCGACACAACGAGCCAGTTCCTGCACATGTCGAACAAAATATTAGTGACTCGATAATCAAAATGAAGTTAGGCATCAAAATGAAGTTAGGCATCTAAATTTACTTACATTCGGCCTTGGGGGCGAATGACTGGGCGGTTCTGAGGGAGCGGGGGTTGAGGGAGTCGTGCGGGGCCTCGCAAGTAGACCTTGGCCGCCGTAGCGGCCTCCCCCGAGGAACCCGCACCCGAGGCGCCGTCCTCGGTCTCTCGGTGCACCGTCGGGCCGGCTCCTCCACCTCATCGTTGGCCTCCGTCGGCTCGACAGCGCCCCCTGGCCCTCCTGGTCCTCCTCTCCGACCCCTCCGCCTCGTCCTGCCCCTGTGAGGCGCTGTAAAAGGTGGACAAGGGCACCTGACGTCGGCCCTCGTCTACCTCCACCTCTGGTACTGGTCGTCGTCCTCCGCGACGGCCGCCCCGCCATCTTTTTCAGTCACCTGTGATCAACATATAAACAAAACATAATTAGTATGACATGCATAATAATAATGAGACATGCATAACAATAATGAAAACACGAATACGAAAGAACATAGTATTACATGTATTAAAAGTAGTCCGGATCATCGTGGGGATTAGCCGGTATGTCCGTACGCTCGTCATCACCTGTCAAAATTATCCGGATAATGAAGATAATCGACGGCTCTAAGTTTCCTTCATGTTCCATGTCCAATCGCTCAAGCATTTGTAAGTCCTTTGGGTCATACACCTCATCTTCATCCTCATTGCGTTCGACCAATTCATTGTCTACTTCCGTTACTATAGGTGTAGTTAGGTCTATCACAAAGCTCCCAATCAGCCCCTCTTCTTGATAGAATTCTCCTTCATATGTGTTTGGGTTTATCAAGTTATAGTCTTCATCGTTGGGGACAGGTAGTTTACCATGTGGCGCGACTTTCTATACAACCTCCCAACCCATAAGGTAATCTTTGCTGCGGTGCGTATGGAAGGTAATAAACTTGCACGGCTTGTTGGGCCACAATGTATACATCAGATCTTGGATACACGGAATCCGGTCGAACTTCGACAAGCCCGATGGCCGGGGTCCTTCGAGTACGCTCGGGATCGAACCAATGACATTTGAATATCACAAGTTTAAGATGTGGGGCGCCATAAAATGACAGTTCGTATATTTCCAAGACTCTTCCATGATATTCTTTCCCATCGTTGTCGATCGTAACCACGCCGCCGTTTGTGGTACTTCTATTGGGTCGACTCTCTTCGTAGCTCGTCGTGTGGAAACGAAATCCGTTGACATCATAACCGGTAAATGACCTAACCCTTAGGTCACGGCCACATGCAACAAGACACAACTCACTAGAGATGGACACATCGGTTTGGGCCTTTCTCCTGAACCATGAAATGAAATCGGGCCGTTGTTGGCCCGCACCTTGCGAAATTAGGTTATCAACTTCGTGTGGCTCTGGCAACCTCGATGCAGTCCAGAACTCACGGAGGAATTCTTGTTTGTACGGTTCAACCTCCGGCGAGTTGAGCAAAGACATATAGCATGATGCTACGCCACTCTTCATTGGTGAGTTGCTTGGTGGTACATGCACTCGCGCTTCCGAATTGGCCTTGGAAAAGACCGAGTTTGGATTGATTATCCGCGACATTGTAACGAGGGGGGTGATCATGCACGCTAGGAAGGTTCTCTTTATAGTACTTTTCCGTGAAGTTTGACACCTCCTCCACAATGTATGCCTCTCGCAACCGAAGCCTCGATTCCGGCTTTATTTGTACATTTTTTGCGTACGAGCTTCGAGTTCTCTCAATTGGGTAGCACCAATGGTACCGCATGAGCCCACCCATGCGTACCTCGTATGGAAGGTGCACAATCATATGCCGCATTGGCAAGAAGAATCCAGGTGGAAAGATTTTCTCCAACTTACATAGTAACACAGGGGCCGCTTTCTCCAACTCTCTACATACGGTCCGAGATATCTCCTTCGCACATAGCCGCCGGAAGAAATAGCTCAACTCGCCAAAGACTTGCCATATATTCTCTGGGACAAAGCCTCGAACCATCGTGGGAAGAAGCCGCTCGATCCATACATGGTAGTCATGACTCTTCATGCCATTTACTCGCATAGTAGTTAAATTTACTCCCCTCTTCACATTATGTGCATACCCATCTGGAAACCTAAGCGTCTTCATCCATTTAAGAACTTCCCTCCTTTGTTCAATGGACAATACATAATCGGCCTTGGGTCTTCTCCATTTCTTGCGGCCTTCGGAGGCCTCATCTCTAGCTTAGGTCTATCACATAGTGTTGCAATGTCCACTCGGCCTTAGGATTATCCTTAGACTTTTCGGTGTCCATCGGTGTGCAAAAAAGTGCCCTCGCGATATTCTTCTCGGTGTGCATAACGTCAATGTGATGTGGCACAAGAAGGTCATCATGATAGGGGAGCCGTTGTAAGCCCGATTTATGGCTCCACATATGCCGCTCACCATACCCCACATAACGACCATCTTCTTCATTGGCCACAAGAGCCTCTACCGAGCACGAACCTCGGCACCGGTCAAGCATTCGCGGTCGAGGTTGTGTCACTACAACACCTTTTCGAAGTTCTTCTTATCTTGTCCGAATGGATGGTCAAGAGGTAGGAACCGACGATGTTGGTCGAACGATGAATACTTAGCACCCTTCGCAACCGGATGAACCTCAAACGTTCCTTGCATATTGGGCACGGGAACTTTCCATGAACACACCAGCCGAGAACAACCCATACGCCAGGAAGTCATGAATAGAGTATTGGTACCAAACATACATCTTGAAGGATGACCTTTCACTCGGTCGTATGTCCATACACCTTCCTCCCAAGCACTAATCAATTCATCCCACAAAGGATCCATATACACACCCATATTACTCCCCGGTGTCCAGGAATTATTAAGGACATGAATATCGTGTCCCGTTGGAAGGCGACACCGGGGGGGGGGGGAGATTCAAGGGTACAACGAACACGGGCCAACATGTGTAAGGGGCGGTACTCATTCCATAAGGATTGAACCCATCGGTTGCCGCCGCAACACGTACATTACGAGCCTCTCTTCGCTTTCTCGGGATGTTGTCCATTAAAGCACCGCCATGCTTCACCATCCGATGGATGTACCATCTTGTCCGGACTATACCGTATGCCATGCTTATGCCATGTCATCCGTTTGGCGTTTCCTCGCCTTGGTAAAGTCGCCGGATCTTCGGCACGAACGGAAGATACCGTACGATCTTTTGGGCGATATCGTCCGCTTCATCCGACCATCCCCAGCTAGTACCTCTTCGAACCTCAAGGATTTGCACTTTGGACAGTGCGTGGCATCCGCGTGTTCCTTCCTAAAAAGGACACACCCATTCACACGAGCATCTATCTCGCTCATACGGCATCTTAAGTGCTTTGAAGAGTGTTGTTGACTCGTACATGGACGTTGGTAGTGAATGGCCCTTTGGAAGCAAGGAGCCAACAACGACCAACAACCTATTGAAGCCTGCTCGACTGATGTTTAACTCGGATTTCACCCCTAATAACCGCCCAATGGCGTCCAATTGCGAAACGGTGGTGTGGTCGTGAAGAGGTATCTTTGCCGAGTCCATCATCTTGTAGAACAACTTTGCCTCCTCCTCCATCGCCTCCTTATCACGGTTGTCATTGAAAAGTGCTTGGTGAGCATCTTCTAACATGTCTACAACCCCCGCATCATCATCACACCCCTCCGGGCGTGGTCTCACCACCTCCTCTCTCATACGATGTGCTTCACCATGGTAGATCCACACGGTATAGTCTTTGGTAAATCCATTGTACTAAAGATGTCGGCCCATATCCTCCTTGCTAACTCTCCTCTTGTTGTCACATTTTGTGCGGGGACACCAAACTAGCAAATGACCACGAGAATTGGCCCATGCAAATTCCAAGAAACCATTGGTCTTATCCTTCCATTCATCGTCAAAATCACGCTTACTTCTCCGGCCGGTGTACATCCACCGACGGTCCTCCATCCTTTGTCATACGGGAATGCGAACCATAAAATCCATGTACATCATGATCCTCTTGTCTAATAGGTGAGGATAGGTCCTAATCCCACCCGCGGATCCGTAGATGAGTTAGTTTCCATGCCCCGATCCGATCGAGGCCGAATTTCGGCAGACACCTCCCCCGTCGTTCTCCGGATACACGTCCGAGTATGGAGATTGTGTATCCGCAGAGAACAACAGGAGGTGATGCCAAAACTCGCCTCGGATCGGACCGTAACATGGAAACTAACTCATCTACGGATCCGCGAGCCGGTCCGGAGAACGTGGACAATCCGAAACAGATACGGTCAGAGGTATGCACAGAAATGCATACCTCCAGCCGTATCTCTTTCGGACGGGAGACACCTAACTAGGTTGCGCGATCTACGACCATACGACCAGAAGATGGGTTATTCATACCTAGGGCCTGACGGTGACAAGGCGCCGCAGTGCAGGCAGATCCGCAACGCCAACGAAGAAGATCAAGGTCGTCGAGGTACTCCGGCTTGCCTTCCACTAGCCCATCTCTGAAAAAAAAGCATGTATATACAACTTAGGTCAAAATTTCGGACAGCACCTTCCCCTGCACGGTGAGGTGTCAAAACCTGCAATTAAACATTCGACACGAATGCCGACAACAGAGATATGCATTCTAATCGAACTCAACAAGGCAGTGCCAATTCTACTAGTAGTTATTCTATCACTAGTGATATATGCATTCTAATCGAACTCAACAAGGCAGTGCTAATTCAACCACTAGTCATTCTACCACTACTCACATTCCTGTTTCGGCTCACCTTGCTCGGGCGGACGACGACGACGGAGGGCGGGCAGGGGGGGCGGCGGGCGGTGGCGGGCAGGGGAGGGAGGGCGGGCGGGGGGAGGGGCGGCGGGCGGCGGCGGGCGGGGGGAGGGAGGGCGGGGGCGGGGGGGCGGCGGGCGGTGGCGGGCGGGGGGAGGGAGGGCGGGCAGGGGAGGGGCGGCGGGCGGCGCGCGGCGGCGGTGGGGGGGGAGGGGCGGCGGGCGGCGGCGGGCGGCGGCGGGCGGGGGGGAGGGAGGGCGGGGGGGGAGGGGCGGCGGGCGGTGGCGGGCGGGCGGCGGGGGGGGAGGGAGGGCGGGCGGGGAGGGGCGGCGTGCGGTGGCGGTGGCGGAGCCGAGGAGGAGCCGGCGGCGGGAGGTGGCGGTGGCGGAGGCGAGGGAGCACCCGGCGGTGGCGGTGGCGGTGGCGGTGACGGGCCGGCGGCCGGCGGCGGGCGGCGAGCCGGCGGCGGGGAGGTGGAGGTGGCGGAGGCGGCGGCGGGAGGTGGAGGTGGCGGTGGCGGCGGCGGGAGGGCGCGGGGCCGGGGCGAGATTTGTTTGGGCAAATGGCTAAGTGTTGCGGGGGCGGGGGGGTAGCGCACGCCTTGCCGACGACCGGATCAAGGGGGCGTCGGCAAGAGTGCCCTCGTCAAAGGCCGCCCCGTTGGCTGCGCGACGAAAACCCGGTTGACCCGCCTTTGCCGAGAGCCTAGCACGGCCGTCGGCACACGGCTTTGTGCCGACGGCCGCGCTCGGCACACGGTTCTTTCCGAGGGCCCCACCGGGCCCTCGGCAAAGAAATATTTTTCTTTTTGTTTTTGCTTTAAGTTTTTGTCTTTGGTAAAGGTACATGACCTAGAGATTGATTTGCAATTTTGGCATGATTTTTGACAAATTCTTACTATATTTTATGTATTTTGGTCTTTGTTTTGAATTTCTATGCATATTTCGAATTTGAGCGCAAGTCATCAAAACAGTGCATGTATGTGACGGGAAAAATGATATTCTTGCTTTTTAGTGTGAGTTCGGTCCTAATCTAGGCCCACGTGCCAAAATTCGAACATCTTAGGGCGGATCGCATGTCCACTCACTTTCCGCGAATCGTTTTCAAATTATATAAAATGGAAATATAGTCGAAAAATCACGAAATGTGACGAGTGGTCGTTATATCACATGTGTAGTCAGTGGTAAAAACCTGGAATGATTTCGTGCATGTTTCCGTTCACCTGAGCACAACCCAGGAGATCTCCTAGACATTGTCCAGGTTTGTGCTAAGGACATCTCCAGGTTTGTGCTAAGGTGAACGGAAACATGCACGAAATCATTCCAGGTTTTTACCACTGACTACACATGTGATATAACGACCACTCGTCACATTTCGTGATTTTTCGACTATATTTCCATTTTATATAATTTGAAAACGATTCGCGGGAAAGTGAGTGGACATGCGATCCGCCCTAAGATGTTCGAATTTTGGCACGTGGGCCTAGATTAGGACTGAACTCACACTAAAAAGCAAGAATATCATTTTTCCCGTCACATACATGCACTGTTTTGATGACTTGCAGTTCAAATTCGAAATATGCATAGAAATTCAAAACAAAGACCAAAATACATAAAATATAGTAAAAATTTGTCAAAAATCATGCCAAAATTGCAAATCAATCTCTAGGTCATGTACCTTTACCAAAGACAAAAACTTAAAGCAAAAACAAAAAGAAAAATATTTCTTTGCCGAGGGCCTGGTGGGGCCCTCGGCAAAGAACCGTGTGCCGAGCGCGGGCCGTCGGCACAAGCTTCTGTGTGCCGACGGCCAGGCTAGGCTCTCGGCAAAGGCGGGTCAACTGGGTTTTCATCACAGTCAACGGGGGGCGGGCCTTTGACGAGGGCACTCTTTGCCGTCGGCACAGTGTGCGACAGTCAAATGTAACGGCCGTCCGTTCTTCTCCGACGGGCGGTTATGTCCCGAGAGCTAACCCTTGGCAAAGAAAACGTCTTGCCGAGGGTCGTGCGGTGCCGACGGTCCGGCCGTCGGCAACGATGTTTGTGCCGTGAGTCAACCTGTGCCGACGGCGGCGCTCGGCACAGATCAACTCTGCCGAGGGCCCGACAAAAGGCCCTCGGCAAAGCCGTTTACGCTCGGCAAAGCCTGAGTTTCCCGTAGTGATCCATTACTAACATCGGTGATTGTCAGATATTGTGTGGTTCAGGCTTGTGGCAAGGTCTTTGTTCGTAACTAGTGTGGTGGCGGAGGAGCCACCGGATCTGCAAGGGCCATGGCGGAGGCGGCGGAGCGGTGGGCGGCCGTGGCGGAGGCGCGAGGCGGAGCGGCGGCCGTGGCCGTGGCGGAGGCGCGAGGCGGAGAGCAGCCGGCCGGTGAGGCTCCGTGTGGGAGGCGTGAGCTCCGCGCCGACGGGGGCAGGGCCACAGTCCTTGGCATCGTCGCGGCGAGGAACGGGCCGCGGGACGGGTGGCTAGGCACCGCATCCGAGAGGCGCGGGTGGCGGTAGCGGAAGAGGATGGCATTGACGCCGACGATAAAGCCGACACCGGTGGTGGCCTCTCAGTACGGGGAATGGCGGCGGCGGCTCCTCGCGATGCAGGCCCTTCTTCCTCCGAGATCCAGGCCGGCGCGGGAGTCAACCGCGTTCCGCTGGACGGCGTAACTTCTTGCATCACTGTTTCTTTCTTTCCCCTACCTGCGTATGTGCTGTTCGCAGATGCAGATGCAAATGTCTGCTGGAGATAGTCTAACTAGTGTGGTCAGGAATAATATCCACATCTCTACAGTATAAGATACTACGGTCCTATGTGGTGAGTGTACAGCAGTGGGACAATGCAGAGTTTATGCAGCATCATCATCAGGGTGTTAGTTCCCAGATAGCTCATATGTTGATGTAGATTAATATATTGACCATATTAGGTTAGTATAGATTTGGGATGATTATTTGTATTAAATGCATGCCATCTCGTGAGTAGAGCACTTCAAAACCTCTGGTGTCAAATCCAAGAATTTATTGTAAATTTTTGTGACCTAACATCAATATGGGCCCATGAAAAGATGACAGCATAGCAAGAAGAACACGAGTTAGGAAGAAAAGAACCTAATATACAAGTTGAACTAACTGATTCATGATTAAATCAATATAACAAGTAATAATGGGCCAAAATCATTAACCATTATATATCTATGCTGTGTTCATGATCCGAGCTTTATTTTTTTCTCAGTGTTATTGATTATAATTGACTGTTTGTACTCGTCGACACATATTAAGCGTTTTGACGCATCAATGTAGTGTTTGGTTTTAGTGTGTAATTCATGAAAACGGATTGGACTAATTCAATCTTAAAAAGAACCTAACATATTCAGCCTGGGGGTAATGGAATGGGTTTGTTCAATCACAGTGATCACTTACTTAATTAGCTCGTATGCACAAGGCTAGCACCAGGGGTGTAGCCTGGATTCCAACATAGGGAGGGCTAAACAGCCATAAGGGGGCCAAACAACTCCAAATAGACCATTTCTACTATTTTTCACTAATTTTGAACTTTTTTTCACGAATCCCTTCATTAGAGCAACTCCAAGAGACTCTTTATTTCATCCTTCTTAGCTAAAAAAAGAAAACAGGCCAAAAAAATCAATCCAACAGAACAGCTATCGGGCTCGCTATCTTTCCACGCTAGCTATCTGCGGTCCTCCCCATGGTATTTCTCACGAGCGCCTTCCCCTCGCTACCGCCTCCTTCCCGCGCTGATTTTGCCGCTCCCGCGCCCACAACTCCCCTTCCCGCGCGTCTTCTTCCGCTCATCTCCTTCCCCCCTGCCACAAAATTGCCGCCAGGGACCAGATAGTGGCCAAGTTTCAATGCAGGGGACCAAATCGCCGCTGCTTTCTTCCTGTATCAGCACCACCATAGTCTCCAACTCGCCATGAGCCGGCCACCGCGTCCCCCTGCTGCGTCTGCCGTCGACTTCCCCCACGATGCTGCGGCGTGGTCGTCTCCAAGCCAGCAGGTCCCGCTAGGTTTCCAGTATCCAGAGGCCAACGTCTTGAGTCCTGGTAAGTAATTTCTAGTGGGATGAGATGATGGATTGTTGATTGTCTTGGTTGTAGACCTTCCGATGGTTAGGAAGAAATTTCTAGTGAGACTGCTGATTCATGAAGCTGTGTCCTCATATTTTCTTGGTTTGCATGCATAAGTTGATTGCATCTTAGATCTACTAGATGAAATGGTAGAATAGTAGCCAGATGTTGTAGATCTGACAGCAATGTTTAATGGTGGTAGTGGAAATTTTATATTTGCATGGTACCTTACCTTATCAAATTTATCTTTTGAGTTGTCGTAGCTGTGAACATGTTAGAAATATTCTTCCTATTGCTGCCAGTGAATAGGATAATACCTATGTTTGTCCTCTTTATTTCAATTATCTATGAGACTATATGAATGTCTTCTGCTGTGTAGGAAAATCTACCTGTATTTGTTTTACACATAACAGTATGTAAAAATCGAAATAATCCATCAAGTGGTCAGGGTAATTACACATAACAGTTCTTGGCATCCAATTTAATTGGTCACAGTAATCACTAAATGTTAGCAATCCATCAAGTGGTTAGAGTAAAGTAGCCATCAGATTTTAGTAATATCAAACATGTGTTCTTCAATTATTTTATTCAAGAGTTACAGACTTATATGTGACATGCTCAAAAGCATTCATCCATGTTACTGTGTTTTTGCTGACAGCAATGACACTAACATCATGCATGTAGGGGTACGCACATCATTTAGCAAGGCTGCTGTCGAATTTCTGAAAATTACACAATGGTCTCATGAGCCTGGTGGGTTCTGTCAACTTTGTTAGCATCAGAGTGTGATTACTTTTTTTGCCTGTCTTTTTACATACAGAATGGAAGCAAAACATGGCAGCACCTTCATTTCATATTGTTTGATAGTCCTGAGTTTTTTCCTTACCTAGATAAGTGAGAATATGCTGTCTATCTTGTGAAAAATTTTGGTTGTTATTACCAGACCTACTAGGAACTGATCTTGTGAATTTATGCTCTTATGGTGGCAGGTGAGATGGGTTCAGGGTCATTTTTCACTGACCTACTACGAACTGATGGTGAAGATTCTCAAAATCCATGTCCAGCTGCATGTAAAGGATCACAAAGAAGAACAAAAAATTTCGCAGATGAGGAGGACACACTTCTTGTGTCTGCTTGGCTAAATGTGGGCATGGATCCCATTCAAGGAGTTGATCAGCCACAAAGCTCCTTTTGGGCAAGAATTCATGATTATTTTCATACTAACAAGACATTCGAGTCAGATCGTACACAAGGTTCTTTAATGAATCGTTGGTCTACTATACAACATGATGTAAATGTCTTTTGCCATTGTGTGACGAGGATTCAAGATAGAAACCAAAGTGGTTCCACAGTTGATGACAAGGTGCATATATTTCTTCCAAACAAATTATGTGTCTTTTACCTTCCTGTCACAACTGCAAATTCATGTCTATCTCTGTGTATAAAATCTACAGATGGCAAGTGCCTGTGAAATGTTCACGGCAGAAGACAAGAAGCACAGGAAATTTTCCTTGATGCATTGCT
This sequence comes from Cenchrus americanus, assembly GCA_947561735.1. Lineage (NCBI taxonomy): Eukaryota > Viridiplantae > Streptophyta > Magnoliopsida > Poales > Poaceae > Cenchrus > Cenchrus americanus. The sequence goes on from OX387242.1 coordinate 70,149,721, forward strand.
GGAGGATTTTGAAGGACAAACCCAAGTGGATTGATAGACGCAGGCAAATTGGTGGAATAACAACAGCTAGTAATAAGAAGCAAAAGACAAAGGCGAACTCATCCCCGTCATCACTTGTACCTGTGCATGCACCTGCTACTGGCGGTGTTGATGCAGGAGCAGAACATGATTCTTCAAAAAGACCAGACGGAAAGCAGAACAAGATTTGAGACTGATCGAAACACGATTGATCAAATCAATTTTTAAATGACAGCTCATGAAATCTGTTTTCAAATCACGGATGGTAATCAGCATGTCACGTACCTCAAAGTCAATCACGTCCAGCAGCGAGCCTGTCCTCTAGGGCTCCAGGCGTCACCGAGCAAATGTAGTCAACGTCCAGCAGCGAGCCTGGCCTCTAGGGCTCCAAGCGTCACCGAGTAGGCGAGCACCTCCAGGCAGCGACGCGTCCAGACGGGCAGACGGCGACACGTCCAGGCGGCGTCACGTCCGGGGGCATGTGATGGTTGGAATCGGATAGGGATAGGTGTTGATGACATAGATCAGTTTTGAATATAAAAAATCTAAGTTTACCTAGTCTCTTGGATTGCCCCACACTTTTAGGTGGTTTTGTATTTTTACAAAGGTGGTAAAATCTCTAGATTTAGCTAAAAGGATACAATAGCTCTTGGAGTTGCTCTTAGTTGTTGAACCTTGGGGGGGGGGGGGGGGGGGGGGGCAGGCCCCTGCACCTCCCTTGGCTAGGTAGCACGTACATGAGGAGAGATGAATTGCATTGTTCCAAAAAAAACTACGTATAATAGGACCAATCGATCACACCAAAAACAGCTAATTTATCCATCCATGTACACATATTTTTTACACTAAAGGATAGTTTCTTTGCATGGGTCTGATTCCCTTGTTTGTTGTATTAGAAAACTAATGTCCCACGAATAGCAGCACCTGCACCCAGGTTGGCTTATTTTACCAAACACTCTTTTATATTTTCCATGAGTAGTGTCTAATGTGCATAACGCACGTAGATTCCAATATATACCATGGTCTCGTGGCAATTATTTATTTCTTACGCAGCATCCATATATATACAAACTCCTGTGTACACGACCTCATCTCCGTTGAAAAGTAATGGAGTGACAAAAAAGGTAGGCCATCCTGACGGTGATATTGAAGTGATTGTAGTAGCGATGCATATGCAATGGAAATTGGAGGCATTGCCAATGTGCGATATGAATGGGAGGGACAAGCTCTTCCGTGGTTTGGTCACACAAGCATGCATATATGGCCTGACATAACTGCTCCCAACAAACCTCGAACCTGAAGTTGTGTCTCTCGCCAACCTATGTCTTTCTTAGGCACACGAGCCCGCAGTTTCATACATGGGCCACTTGTTGATACTCGTTGGTCCACCATGGCTCAGCATGATTTCACTATGATGCTGTTTCAAAGCCTACATACTCGATCCCCAACTGAGTTATTACGAGCTTGTGCCCCACTGCTGAAGAGAAATTTCCTACCCCTTTGATGGAGGATTCAGTGTTCCTTGTGGATCACTCTTGCTCTCATTGTTGTTTACCCTTGTTCTTTTAATTGGCATTTGATTTACATTTCCGAGCTTACTAGGACTAAACACCGCCCTACCTAATTATTGGTTATTTTGGAATGGAGGGATTATATAATATTTTGTTCACAAGCATCTACATATGCATGGTCAACTAGCAACACCTAAAATTCTCAAAATTTATTGTAATTTATTAATTTTGTTAGCTTGTTTCGGGATTTAAGTACCTCCCTAAGGTTTGATTGAATTTCTCAAAACTTAATTGTTTCCTAAAATATAATCTATCAATCATAGGATCTTCATGTTGCATTAAAGCTGTGCACTTATTTTGATTGTTGGGATCATTTTTTAGATTTGAATTCTTTGTTTATTGTTTCTTGAAATAGGAAAACGTCTTCTTATGTTTCTTTCTGTCTTCTTCCATGGTTTCCGTGAGCCCAACCGAGCCAGACTCTAGTCCAACCCGCAGAGGCGCGTCCACCTCCAACTTGGGCACGCATGCCAAGACCAGCATCCTGGTGACCGTAAATTTTTATATCGATTGTTACACGCCCTTCCTACTAGGCGATCGTAAATTTGGTGGCCTCCTTGGGAGATCTTTTAGGTAGTTAGGTATTCGAACCAATGTCGCTATGGTACAATATTACGTAGCCTAAAACTAATATGTGGTAGGTGAATACTAGTAGCCAGTCTGTGTGTAACAGTTCAATGTGCATAATAACACACATAAGTTCCTACATATACCATTATTGTCGCACACCAATATCTGTTTTCAAGCAGCAGCACGTACTATATACCAACACCAGTGCATGATCTCATCTCAATTGTGAAGTAAAAGAATGACAGAAAAGGGAGCTCGTCGAGGACAGAGCATGTCCTAATGAGGTGACTGTAATAGCGATGCATATGGCATGGGAATTGGAGTCATTGAGAATGTGCAAATGTGAATGGGAGGGACAGGCTCGTTTGCAGTTTGGTCACACAAGCACGACTACTGCAAATCTGGCCATCTATGACTGCTCCCGATCGATGAACCACTTCAGCATGTCGATCACCTGAAGTCAAGTCTTCCAAACCTATACGCCCTTCTCAAACACACTAGCAGCCATCTAGTTTGTACATGGAGCACATATTGTGCATCTACTTGTCTTGCTCAACCAGCGCCCTGCAGGATTCTACTGACACTATGTTTCAAAATCACGTCAAAAGTCTCACACATAGTGATAGGGAAAACTACTTCATAATGGTTGGTTATATAGCTTCAAAAGGTTATAATAGGAAAGGATGCATAAAAAATTAACGCGACGGACCCGCATCCACTCGTGTTTGTGTTATCCAAGTCATGAAGCAATGCATCATTGCCTTGTATGCATCTTCTGATGTCAAAGCTCTTCGTGAAAAAAAAACAGCCGTCCTGACAAGCATGGACAAATGACAAAAGTTGCATATTTGTTTGCCATGTATATTTGTTTTTACCTTTTTTCCCTCATACTTCCTCTGTTTCATAATACTTGTCGTTTTGACTTTTCTAGTTACATTCTTTTTGATATGTATCTGGACATAAGTATATATCTAAGGTGCATAGCAGAATGAATGTATCTAGAAAAGTAAAAATGACGAGTATTATGAAACGGAGGGAGTAATATGTATATAGTAAATCATGGAGTTCCGTATGTACGCACTCATGGACAAATGGTTTGTATGGATCCATGGCATCAAAAAAAGAATCATGCATGCTAAATCCCCTGGTCCTTCCCTATAATAATTTGCCTCATTTATTGATACTACCATCTTAAGAAAATACATAGTATGCTATATTTACCCAAGATGTATATATAATCATCAAGGCGTGATGTAATGTTTAATACCATTATACCAATAATACCTCCGCGCTATTTTATTGTTAGCAGTATTAGTGATCCTAGCACTGAAATTAGACATTCAAAAACCTAGTTATGCATTAGTCCCTCACTTTGTTTTTCTCATATCAGTTTTTTTGTGGTCTGTTTTAATCCTGTCAGACAAACAAGATGCCTAGCATGGCATATATAGAGCTGATTTCGGTATACATTAACTAAAAAAGCAAGTATTTATCCTTTTTCCATACCCCTAGCATGCCAACCGCAATAGTGCAACAGTTAATATATATGATCAAAACACAGCGAGGTGATGACCCATATAAAGTTTTGCGCTTCCTTCCGTTGTCACACCTCTGCATGCCCCCTGCAAGTCTGTACATTGAAGTATCCATGTTCCATATGGTTGGTCATATTATTGCTTCAAAAAATTAATAGGAAAGGGAAGCACCGAGAATTCACGATGAACCCAAATGGTGTGACACATCACTTTCTTTTAGCATGCCCGCATCCGCTCGTGCTGGTATCATCCATGTTGCGAAGCTATACTTGATCTTTTGAAAAGCAAAGCATTAAAGCACCATTTGTCCCATATCCTCCTTGTGGGATCAAAACTAATCGTGCGAAAAAAGCAGCCATGCAAAAATCAAAGTTCATGTTCGTTATACCTGGACAAGTGACGTAAGTTGCATTTAGATTCCCACGTTGTGGCCTCTTAGATCAAAGTTCATCCAGTCTGAGGGCAACACGCCACCGGAGGTGCAGGAGAACGTCAGCATCACCATATAAACTCTTCTTCTTTCAGTTTGCCATGGAAACTTGTACCTTTGATCTCAAAATGTCGAACACCTTCTTCACTAGATCCATATATGTAGGTTGTGTTTGGTACGGCTCCGGCTGTGGCTGTGTGTTGGTGGAGTGGATTCTATGGGAGAGCCGAATCCGTTTTACGAAAACGTTTGGCAAAACAGTTTCTTCTGGTTGTGTAAAGTGGATAAGAGAGTGAAATGTCCATAACGCCCTTCCCTTTTCTTTTTCTATTTCCTTATATTATTTCCTCTTATTTTTCTTTTTCTTTCTTTATTTTCCCTTCTCATTTTTTCTCATTTTATTTCTCTTTTCCTCTTATCTCCACCGCAAGGCCCACGCACGCCATCGTCGTGGCCTTATCCATTCGTCATGCCGAGGGGCACAAGAACGCCCCGTCCGCGGATGCAGCTCGCCGCACGGACCTCGCCGCCATTCTCCACGCGCGCTCGCCGACGCCCAACACGCGACCTCCAACTCCGCCCGCCAGGATCCGCGACCTGCAGCTCCACGCGGCCTGGATTCGCGACCTACAGCTCTGCACCGCCGGCCCTCGCGCTCGGCACCCGCGACCTCCCCTCGCCGGACTACTCCGCCTCCACAATGCGAGCACCGTCCGCCGGACTCCTGCACCTCCAGCTCCACTGCGCTGCTGCCGTCGAGCTCCCCTCCGCCAGCCCGCCTCCCCTCGCCGGACTACTCTGCCTCCACGGCACAGGCGCCGTCCGCCGGACTCCTGCGCCTCCAGCTCCACTACGCCGCTGCCGTCGTATTAAACAGTTATTACATGACCGAATGACCCAACTAACAAAAGGTAAAGCATGTGCTACCCAACATAAAGTAAACCCAGGTTGATCAAGGCATAGGATAAACAAAGCTAGTCGAACCTTAATAATAGGACCCTTTAATTTAATGCAAAGCAATAATAAATAACGGTGAAATTAAAATGCATGTTGTAATAGGATAACCTGGAATGCAGCAAAGACTTGCCTTCTACCAGCTCCGGAAACTGCTCAGGGTCTTGGAAATCTTAAACAGCAGCGAGTCCTCGAACTGCTCGTACTCTACGCTCCACACATTCACATACAAGCATACAATGGAAATAAATAAGAAACACTACACCAATCATCTCAAACAGAAACAAAAGCAACAGAAAACTAATCTACTCGTCGAGACGATCGCTTGGACATAAAGAATGCTAAAACGGAGTTAAAATGACTAAGATAAGGCTAAAACAAGTTTAAGGACTAAACTGTAAAGAAAACGAAACTTCCTAGGCTAAAACAAAGAAAACAGGACCTATCCGCGAGAAAACCTTAAGGTGGAAGGACCGGGTTGTAAATTTAAAGAAGCACGGGGGTTTTCTTGCAAAAACGCGCGGTCAAGGCGAGGGGGGCGGATCTGATCCGCTGGATCACGATCCGGCGGCTGGGATCGCCTGCGGGCGCTAGTCTGTGGGTTGACCGGTATCTACCGGTTTGACTCGGGGTCAGAAGCGATCTAGACCGCCCGATCCAGATCGGACGGCGAGCGGCTGCGAACGGCGCGGCGGCGCGCGCACCGGCGGCCCGAAAGCCCGCCGGCGAGCGGCGGCACGCTCGGGGAACTCCGGCGAGCCGGCCCGATCTACGGCTAGGAGGCACGATTCGCGACGGAGTTTGCGCCGGAGCAAGCCGGCGACGCAAGGGATCGATCCGTGGCACTAGGGCGAACACACATGCGTCGGTCGCGGCGAGCCGCACGGCGGGGCGGACGACCACCGGCGGCGGACGGCGGTGAGCGCGTGCGGCGTGAAACGGGGCACGGGAACACGAACGCAAGGCACCAGGGCGCTCCTCACCTTGCGGCGAAGCTGGGCCGGAAAGGAGCGGCGGGGGCTGCGCGGTTGCGGGCCGGGCCGCAAGCTGGGCCTTGCTGGGCTGTGCACGCGCCAAGAGAAGGAGGCTGGGCTGCGGCTAGAAATGGGCCAAAAGGAAAAAGAGTAAGGGTAAGATAGAAAAGGTTTTCCATTTTTTAAAAAACACTCAAACCAAATGAATTCAAACAAGAGTTTGAATTCAAACACTCAAAAACAATGCAGGGGCATGTATGCAACAGTAAACTCCTATATTTCATTATTTATTTAGGAAAAATGATTAAATGCCTAGAAGAGCACAATCACCTTATATTCCTTAAACGAGAGAAAATGTTGCTAAGAAAATTTTAATTTAAATTGTGAATTTTAGGGTGTTACAAATCCTACCCACTTAAGATGAATTTTAGGGTGGTACAATCCTACGGGAGAAGCAAAATATCTTGAGTGCCACACGCTTCCCCGAGTGCCAAAAATCGGGCACTCGGGGAAGCCAATCTTCCCCGAGTGTTGCACTCGGGGAAGCCAATCTTCCCCGAGTGTTGCACTCGGGGAAGAATTGCACTCAGGGAAGATGGCCGGCACTCGGGGAAGGCCTCGGGGAAGGCCATCTTCCCCGAGCGCAACACTCGGGGAAGACGGGCACATGAAAAAGAAAAGTTACATTTGACGGCAACATTAGACGATGCCGTTCACAAAAAAATTGAAAAAACTCTTCCCCAAGTGCCTAGACCTAGCACTCGGGGAAGGTGACCTCTTCCCCGAGAGCCGGCTCCCAACACTCGGGGAAGGGACCTCTTCCCCGAGTGCCTTGTCCCTGGCACTCGGGGAATCCCCGAGTGCCAACCTTTGCACTCGGGGAACTATTTTTTATTTTTTTGCCCCATTTTTTTGTGAGGCCTTCCCACATTATTTAAAACTCCTTGCTCAAATTTGGCTTACTTTCGAATTTTTTTATATTTCATTAGTTTTTTCTTTTTCTTGAATTTTTAGGCACACTTCAAATTTGAACTACAGGTACATGAAATCATATAATTTGGCGATTCAAAAAATGATATTCATGATATTTGGTGTATATTGAGACCGTATCCAGTAACTCACATGAAATGTCGAGCATCTTGTTGTCGTGACATGACGAACAACTTACGGGAAAAGTGGTTCTGAATTACAAAAAACCCGGACGAAGTCCGAAAATCACAAAACTTGTCGATGAGTTGTGTTATCACATGTATAGGTTGTGTGCAAGACTAGAGAAGATTTTGAGCAAGTTGCGACGTTTGATGCCTACAACTCACACATCTCCGGGTGTGTTATCACATGGATCACATGTGGACATGTCTGGGTTTCAGGCATCACACATCACAACTTGCTCGAAATCTTCTCAACTGTTGCACACAACCTCTACATGTGATAACACGATGTCCCGACAAGTTTTGTATTTTTCGGACTTCGTCCGGATTTTTTGTAATTTAGAAACACTTTCCCGTATGTTTTTAGTCATGTTGCGACAACAAGATGCTCGATATTTCATGTGAGTTGGTGGATAAGGCCTCAATATACACCAAATATTATGAATATCAGTTTTTGAATCGCCAAATTATATGATTTGATGTACTTGTAGTTCAAATTTGAAGTGTGCCTAAAAATTCAAGAAAAAGAAAAAACTAATGAAATATAAAAAAATTCAAAAGTAAGCCAAATTTGGGCAATGAGTTTTAAATAATGTTTGAAGGCCTCACAAAAAATTGGGGCGAAGAACAAAAAAAATATTTCCCCGAGTGCCGTATTTGTGGCACTCGCGGAAGAGATGCTTTCCCGAGTGTGGGGTGTGGGAGCTCTCGGGGAAGACTTTTTGAAAAAAAATATTCTTCCGCCCGTGCCTCCCTAAAGCCCGCCCGTGCCGGTTAAAAAAAAAACGGACACCCGCCGGTGCCCGCCACTACCCCGCCCCCGCCTCCCTCGACCCCGCCCCCGCCCCGCGTCCCCGCGGTGCTCCCCGCCCGTGCCGTGCCACCCTTCCCCGGCCCCTCCTCCACGCCCCGCCCCGCCGCCGGCATGCCCCGGCCCCCCGCCCCGCCCCGGCCCCACCGGCGCGGCCCGGCCGCCGGATCCGTGCCGCCCCGCCCCGACCCCTCCTCCACGCCCCGCCCCGGCCCCTCCTCCAGGAAATCTGTGTTCCTTTTTTTGTTTCTGTACTTCTGTTTGCTATTTATATATAGGGCAAAAGATTGGATATTGACAAGGAATCAGCATCTTGTCATACTTCATATAAGATCAATTAAAAATTTTGGATCGCTAATCACGAATTTTGTTCCTTGCTCACGTAAGTGTATTGTGTAAATGAAAATTGTTCCTTGCTATGAAACCCTATCAATTCATTTCGGTAAACCAGTTGTAGATTTGATTGTATGCATTTGCTTATTTTGTTTGTAAATTGATGAATTTTAAAGAGGAATAAAAAATCAATATGTTTTGTTGTTTGGAACATTTACAGAAACTTTCGAAAAACTATTTCACACATTTGTAGTGTCTTCGAGACATGTATGCATAATCATGTATGGGATGTCATGGTTCGTGTCGGAATTGTGGATGTGTGGCCTTCGTGCCGGAATTGTGGATGCGTGGCCTTCGTGCCTTATATGTGTTGTCGGCCATTGAGCCGACATCTTTCTTGCAGGTTTTGGAAACCTCCTCGTGCAGGGGAGGTTCTGCCGAAATTTTGTACTTATAGTGCTGTTTTTTGTTTTGCAGAGCAGGACCTGTCGGAGGGAACCCGGAGCACCTCGGCCTATCTCCACCGCCACTCTAGGTATAATGGAGCTCTTTTCCTTATCGTTATCGTACGTAGATCAGTGTAGCCCAGTTAGCCGTTTCCCGTCCGAAACAGATACAATTGGAGATATGTGAATCTTTGTATATCTTCATGACTGTATCTGTTTCGGATTGTCCACGTTTTTTGGACAGGCCGCGGATGCGTAGATGTGTTAGTTTCCATGTTCTGCTCGGATATGAGATGGAGTTTCAGCACCACCTCCCCGTTGTTCTCCGGATACACACTCTCCCTTCCAGGACATGTATCGTGAGAGCAGCGGGGAGGTGCTGCCGAAATTTCGTCTCAGATCAGAGTAGAGCATGAAAACTAACCTCATCTACACATCCTCGGGTGGTATTAGGACCTATCCTTACCTATTAGATAGTAGGCACGCCGTGCAAATACGATTGATGGTTATGTTACTGCATTATGTGTATATGCTAGAGAATGGATAACCGTGAGTGGATGTACATGGGACGCCCAAGTCAGGCTCAACTCACTCGTGAATGTAAGGATAAGACCGAGAAATTCTTGGACCGTGCGTTTAAGGAAGCCAAGGGAGCGGGAGTCACATTTTGTCCCTGCAGCCAATGTAAAAACAAGAAGAAAAAAAGGGAAGTCATGTTGAAGGATCTTTGCAAGTATGGATTTATGCCAAACTATACCTAGTGGGTGTGCCATGGTGAAGCCTATCGTCGTAGATAGGAGTCCGTGAGACAACGCTTGGAGGCATTTGATGGTGATGGTGGGGTAGCAGGATGGTTAGGTGACTAAGGATGCGACATTTGCTGAAAGGCCTACGGAGGACGAGCAGGATGATAAGGAGGAGGAGCCAGAGCCAAGTGCTAAGGCGTTCTTGGCCATGATGGAGTCGGCACAGAAGCTCCTACATGAGAAGACAACGGTTTCTCAACTTGATGCCATTGGGCGCCTATTGTGACGCCCCAGGTTTTTAATTAATCCTAATTGTCGGTCAACCCGGCTGGCGGTGGTCAAACCACGGTCAACCTGGGTCCTCACCTCGAAAAACTCACCAACCAACTCTAATGACCCCTTTGATCTAGTGGACACACATGTGGGGCCAACCCATGGTCAAAGTCTTGGTCAAACCCCACTTAAACCCTAGTGCCCATAGATGTTTTTCGGAACTTTTGCCGCGTTCTCCAAAATTCACCTCAACAATTAAAAATCTACCTTTATGAAAGTTGTCCAGCTTGTTGAGGGATACAACTTTCATGTAGATTGGCATCTCAAATTTTGAGTGGAAAAGCATGAAAAACTTGCTCCAAGGTCAGCATCTCCTGTTCATGGACACAGGCTGACATTCAATGTTGGAAAGCCTCCCTTGCCAAATCTGTTGAGAAAAACCACGTATAGTCTTTTTGAAAAAGGTAGAGGGTAGCTAGATCTGCAAATTTCGTATTCAAGGTTTAGTGCAGTTTTATTCAAAAAATGAAGTTTTTCGTGTTCAAACAAGTGCTCAGCAACATTTTGGGCAGGGCGCCGTCGCATCGCGACGTCGCGCGCGCCCGTGCGCCGCGCGTCGCCGACCGCGCGCCGCCGCCCTCGGCGTCCGCGCCGCACTCCACCCAAGGGCGCCCGCCGTCCCGGGCCGCGCCTTCCCCACGCGCCCGCGCCCCGAGGCCCCCCGGGAGTCCGCCGGGCCGCGCGCCGTCACGTCCGCGTCGTGCGGCTCGGTGCGCGCCGCGGACCGCCGGTCCGTCGGCGGCGCCCGCCGTACGCGCGCCGGCTGAGGCCGCCGTGCCACGGTCGCATCTTCAAGGTCATGCCCTCGTCAGCGCGAGCGAGCCGCCCTATTTAAACCGAGCTTCGTCCCCTCTCCTCGCGCCGCCACCACTGCCCGTCGCGCCATTGCCGCCACCGTCGGGGAGCTCACCACTCTGGTAGCTCTCGCTGCTAGCCAACCGTCCCACTCTCTCCCTTAGACCCAAGTGCACCTACCAGGGTCACGCATTGTCCAGTCAAGCGCCATCCTCACCGAAACCCTGAGCCGCTGCGGCCGCCACCGCCGGCCATCGCCGTGCGCCCGCTCCGGCAGCTGCTCTGCCCCAATTCCGGCCACCCTCAGGCCCTAGGTGAGCATGTGGTCGTGCACCACCGCTTCCCCGACCGGGAGCGCGGCCGGCCCACCGGAATTTGGCCGGCGCCGCCGCCTCTCATGGTCGAGGGACCCAATTGCGAGTCCCGATTTCTTTCCAAGGGCCTAGTCGCAAAGATGCATCTTCAATAGTGTACTCCTTTTGCAGAGATTTGTAAAATGCATAGAAAATTGTAGGAAATTCAGAAAAATGCAAGACCAATTTTGTTTGATATCTGGTGATAAGTACTACAACTTTTGTTATACTCACATGGCCTGATTTTTGATAGTTTTAGCATGAAAAATGAGAATGTGAGAAACCTGGATCTGCAATATCTCAAAATATATAAATCCTCTGTACCAATTTTTGGATATGTTGTGTGTGCTGCTATGAGTAGCTCCTGTGCCAAAAATTGCACAAAGTTATGAAGTAAATCTTTTCCAATCATGCAGAATCTGACTAGATGATTTTTGTGGTTAAAAATATTTATGTTTTTGTGCCCAACTTGTGCATGCTTTCTTGTTATGCCAAGATACACCTCTGCTGATTTAATCACAATTTTTGGACGATCAGAAATATTTATTCCTAATTTTTGCATGTTTTACTTTGTAATTCAATAATGCAAGGTCAGTAGTATTTATAGCTGAACTTGCTAGTTTTCTAGGTTGGTTTAGGACCAGAGAACAGGTGTGAGGAAGTTAGAATCATTTGGATGCTTATTTATTTTTGTATGCATTTAAATTGATTTGCTAGCTAGTCTTTATTTTTCCAAAGTAATTTATTTTCTAGCTTCCAAGCCTTGAATGTGTGTTCAGTGGCTTAGTATAGATGTGTTGAAGCTTATGAAACCCTCCACTATATTTTTAGTGATTTTTTTGTTAATTGAAAGCTTGAAGGCCTTTTATAGATTAATGTTTGGATTATATTAGGAAAATGCCTTTTTAATTCTTTTCCCCTTTTGAGAAGTGTTATTAAAATTAATTAAAATTTAAGATTACACCCTTGCTGTTGAAGAATTAAATTATAAATAAGTATGTTGTACACACCTTTACTAGTGAGAGGTAAAAGTACTAAGCCTTCACATGAAATAACAATTATGAAAGGAAGCATTAATTAAAGTGTGTAATAAAAAAATAAAACTCATATCAATAAGGATCTTCATAAAAAGAATTTAAGAAGTAATTACTTGTTAAGGTGAATATGACCAACAAGAGTTGGATAAGATAAATAATCTATCACATCACCTGAAGCCTGCATTGCATTCCGTGTAGATCTTCCTGACGGTGACTACTCGCTCGTCCCGGAAGCCGAGGAAGGAGAAGCGGAAGCTGCTCTGCAGTACGTGGAAGTACTTGATGACACTGAGGGTGCTCAGGCTAACCTTGCTGACGAAGGCAAGCCCTGGTGCATATGACCCAGCTTTTCAAATTATTATACACTTATCTATGGATGTTTGTGAATTTAAGTTCAGGAGTTGTATGGAACCTTAGATGCATGATCCCTAGGTACCTGTGTCCTTACTAGTATGATAGGTCGATTAGCTACTAAGCTATAAGACTGTTACAAGTCGGGTGATAATGTCACTCGTGAGAATAGGTTCCTAGATAGGAATCATAAGATCTCCTTAAATGGATTGCTTATGTGGTAAGACCATGGGATGTGGACTCCAGTCCAATGGCTATTGTGGGTTAAGTGTTTGAACGTACTAAGCACTTGTCGGGAATGGGACCGGTAAGCCTAGTACCTTAATGAGACGGTTAGGGATTTAACTGTCACTACTCTTGGGATGCGTCTCACGGCTAGCTATCGGTGGTGTATGGTGAGTCCGGGTGCCTCGTGGGGTATACCGGGTAGCCTGCACCAAAGATCGTGGCCTTTTATCCCGACCTGAGGATTTTTGGGAACCGTGTGGTGGTTTTCCTCACGGGGGCATCCCACCGTGTGTTTTGGTCTACCTTGCAAGGTTTTGAATCAATTGATTGTCGTCCTCTCACCGTCATGTGAGACTACTTACTCCACTAGCCATGAGATCCCTAATGATGGAAGTTGATGAATATTATGCTTGATTAATTGCATTGTACAACCTTGTCTGTATTAGATGGCTAATTTAGTAAAGATTAAACCCACAAGAACTTGTGCTAAAATCTTGAAAGTAAGGACATACTCTTTGTTACTTTTCAGCAAAAGAAACCCAATGGCCAAAGCCTTACATGTCTAGAGTTGGTGAAGTAGTTATCACCGACGGGTAAGTCTTGCTGAGTATTAGTATACTCAGCCTTGCTATAATATGTTGATGCAGGTAATGCTTTCGGTGATGTGTGGCCCGGAGAGATCCCGCCCGGCTGGGAGCTGGAGTGGGTGGAGGATGACGACTGAAGGCATCATGGTTGGCGTCCCGTGGTGTTCTCGCCGTCCGCTTAGTTAATTCCGCTGTTTCGAAAACTCTAAACTTCGTCTTGATGATAAAAACTTCGGTTTGTAATAATTAAACCCTTCAGGGTAAATTTATGTTGCTAATTATGTTATATCTTTGGACTCGCCTTCGCGTGAGTTGTAACGCATATATGTCGATCCTTGTTGCTATGTAAGTGATTTACCTGGCATTAACCCAGCAACTAACGACAGGATGATACTTTATTACTACTTAATGACAAATGTGGATTGGCTTAGGCGGTAGTACGGTATTTTCCTAGGCGGGTTGTCACGGTTGGCATCAGAGCAATTATATGCACTAGAAATTAATTAATAACCTTAATCACTTTATTTTGAATAAAATTTGCCAAGATTGTTTGATTTTCCAAAACACGTTGGTCCGCTAAGGATAAACTAGACCGAGAGGCCCTAGAGGGAATTTTTGGGTTCTTTCAGGTGGCTTATTAACCTATGGTTTATTTGCTAACTTCCAGCACATTTACTTTATGTCAGACTTACTTTCTTGCACAACCAAACTAGTTGAGCCACGTGTTTTATACGTGTGCTGTGCCGCATCACGGGAATTGCGAGGGTTGATGGAGTGATCCATTCCACGGATCCCATCTTCGCGTCTGTTTGTGAGTTGTGTTGTCGCCACGTGTTTCATACGTGTGCATTCCGCATGTCGATCATGCGAGGCAAGGATACACTCCATTCAAACGTAAGGTGTCCGAGGTTGGATGCTGTCCATGCAGCGGCTTAACACATGGATGCCATTTCTACAGTGAACGGTAATGTATGTGGACGCTTTCGTGACGTGCTAGCACGAAAGGTTCGTTTTCTGCATGTACTTAACAGTGGTTCGCTAATCGCTAGGTGAGTATCGTATAGTTTTCGACTAGATATTATAGGGAGAGACGAGTAAAAGTCGTTCCACCGGCACTGACTTCGATTTTGGCTCAATTGCCATGTGAGGTCGATTAGGACGTCTTACATGCATATTAAAAATCGAAACAACTAAACTAGACCCAAAACAGAATTTCCGTATGCTCTCTAAGAAAGATTTTGTTAGTGTGAGCTTTTTGGTAAAAAGGTTAAGTATCTGTCGTGCATAGGTGTCATGCTGCCAAAATTTTGTAAAAAAAAACTTGTTCATCTTGTTTTGTACTGTGTTCTAGGAATTATTTAACCAATATGCTAAAACAAGTTGTTCCTTGCTAGTCTACTTTCGTTTGTAAATTTCGATCACAGCTTCTTTCGGCTTGGCTTACACCTTTCTAAGTGAATCTAGACATTACCTTCTTCCACTTTGTTTCCTTGACCTAGCTCAACCTTGATTACCAAAAGTGTGTAAAAGAACCATTGTAGTAGCCGAAAAACTTGGGGAAAAATTTATAGGGTTCTGGATTTTTGGTTATGAATTTTTATTCACACCTGCCAGAACTTCACCATTTGACATGTCGTTCTCTATGAGACCTGACATGTGTTACAATTTTGTACAGATGGTTTTCCCCGTGTTTCACGAGTTCGACGCTGACGGTATGATCTGTACCAACGGGTTACACTGGGAGGGTTTTCCACGCCTTGCGTGGGAGGCACTCAGTGCCGCTGTCTACACTACTCCACCGACTTACGAGGTGTCCAATTTCGAGCGACTGGGTGTTCCCCGTAGCAGGGTGATTGTCACTGTACTACCACACCCGGACCACGCCGACTGGTTCGACTTGAGTTTTGTCTACTGGGGTTTTATTACCCACGAGACCGTCGAGTCAGCCGCTCTCCGAGTGCTGACGGACTTCTGTGACCACAACCCCACTGTGGTAGCTCTCTCTCCGTTCTGGCTGTTTCCTGCTGTGAGCCCTCACGACCCGGCATGGTTGGACCGTATGGATCACCTACGAGAGCTGTTGTTGCTAGCGGAGCCGCTGGATGTCACTCAGACGTTGGCTCGTTGTCTTAACGTCGTCTTCACACTTCAGGGGCTGCGTTACAATACTGTAGCGATTATCGGGCAACGTTTGGAGGCAGCTAGGCGGGATTGGCAGCAGCTATTAGCAGCCCACCAGCAGCTGAACTTTACACTTACTCAGATGCAGCAGGAGAATGACAGGCTGCGTGCCAGGAGATTCCAGTTAGAGTTACAGAGAGGCGACCGCCTACAGAGGATTGTAGATCTGGAGGCGGAGGTTCACACCCTGGAAGAGAATGCCGATGCGTACGAGATTGAGAGGTTGACGCTACTTCAGAACATTGCGGATATGCAGCACCAGGTGGAGGAGGCCGAGGTACAGGTTGCAGCCTTGCAGGCTATAGTAGCCTTACAGCCGCTACCTCCGAGACAGGCACACCCGGAGGAGCAGCAAGGTCAATCCGGTCTGGACCAGACCAGTCAGGCAGGACCACCACTACCGACCCCACCAGCTTCTCCTGCGGGTAGTGGTGATTCGGTGGGCAACTATGAGGCCCAGCCACGACAATAAGAAGGATTGCGATCCTAGGGTGTTAATTTTCGTTGTGATTGGAGTAATCAGCTTTAGAAGCATGCCTTCGTGCAAAGTAACCGCTTTGTAATGTTGTTGTACTGTGGTGCTTCGATTTGAGTCTTGTAATGTCTTTGGACCGTTTTATTCGAGTTGTAATGAAGAATGCTTAAGCATGCTGTGTGTGAATTGAAATTCGAATTGTTCAACCCAGATGTTGAAATCTCATTGCGTGTGATTCCCAAAGTTGAGCGAATGGTTTCAACAACCACGCTTGCTAAAACTTGCATTACTCAAACCGTTAGAAAATCGCAGTGTTTTCAGTGAGTGTCGATCATTTGGCAAACAACTAGGTTATTTGGCATGTCACCTTCGTGGGCACAGAAACGAGAGAATTGGCCCGAGGTTGAAGGCTGGCTCGAGTCAATCGAGCTATTGCATTTCCTAACTGTGTCGAAGAACGATTCTATGAATCTAATTGTTGGTTATGTGATATCTTACGACTGTTGCTGTCATCATCGTGCGGATGCTAATGAGCTATTGACATACATATTATATTTGGCATTTATTCCGAGTAACGATTTGGCTATGTGTCTAATAAAGGCTCGCATTTCAGATGGTGGGACCCACGCGCAGCTCTCCCAACGGGTTCGGAACTGCCGGTAGCAGCGACCTGCCGCCACCGCCACCCATGACGCCGTCGGAGGCCTTCATGGCCATGCAAACCAAGGCGCTACGCCAGATCTTTCAGACGCAGCAGCAGATCGCTCAGCAGATGAACCGAGGGCCACCACATGGGGCCAACCACGAGGGGCATAATCAGGCTACCACGTACGCTCAGTTCATCGGGATGAAGCCACCGACCTTCTCCAAGGCGGAAGACCCCCTGGAAGCTGAGGCTTGGATCAAGGCCATCGAGGCAAAGTTCTCTGCCTTTGTGCTGCCTTGCTCCGAGGAGAACAAAGCCAACTTCGCAACTCTGCAACTGCGAGGGGATGCTTTAATGTGGTCGGATCATTTCAAGTCGATGCAGCGAGGGCACGCTGTGACTTGGGAGGATTTCAAGCAAGGCTTCAAGAGCCATCACATCCCCAAGGGATTAATGGATAGAAAGATGAGGGAGTTGTTGGCCCTTAGGCAGGGGTCTGATACGGTGTACCGTTACGCCCAGAAGTTTAACAGCTTGTGCCAATATGGTGGGCATCATGTGGACACTGATGCGAAGAAGATGGAAAGATTCTGCGATGGGCCAGATGGCAAGTTGTACGAGGGACTGAACCTGCTCGAGCCAGAAAATTTCCACGAGCTTGTGAACAAGGCTATCTCCCAGGAGGATGCCAAGAAAAAGGCCCACAGGGACAAGAAGAGGCCGTCTGGTTTTGCTCCGGGCAGCGGAACAAATAAGAAGTTTCGCTTTGTGAAAAAGAATGTTCCAAATTCATCCCAGCCATCTCCAACTGGATGCTGGACGATGCAACCATCCCAGGGCAAACCCTCAGGGAACTTCCAGTTCTGAAATGCTCAGTAGCAGGCTCCAAAGCCTAATGCACCTCCTTGCAACGTCGGTGATCATCGTTGCTTCAACTGTGGTCAACCAGGGCATTACATCAGTGATTGTCCCAAGCCCAGGCAGATCAAGCCCAACCCACAGAATCATGGTGCAGGGAACGAGCCTGCCACTCCTGCTAAGAAGCCTATGGTGCAAGTACGCCAAGGAAAGCTGAACTTCACCACCACGAGTGACATTCCAGAGGGAGCTTCAGTGCTCACGGGTACATTCTCTATCAACGATACTCCTGTTAAGATTTTATTTGATTTGGGAGCTACCCACAGTTTCATAAGTGAAAAACTGATAAGCAAAATGGGTTTAAAGGGTTCTCATACCAATTCTGCTTACAAGATATTTACTCCGGGAGGGCAAGTCACCTCTAATATCTTAATCTGTGGAGTATGTTTGGGATTAGGTAGTAAAATCTTTCCAACAAACCTTATCGCCATAAGCTTGGCAGGTATGGATGTTATCTTGGGTATGGATTGGATGACCCAGCATAAGGTGGTTCTAGATATATCAGATAGGGTTGTAGAGATAAATTCACCTACGGTAGGGCACACTACCTTGTACCTACCTTTCAAGGACGGTACCGACTCTTGTGCCGATGTGACCATTATCTCCCCTCTTGAGGAAATTCCAGTAGTGTGTGAGTATCCAGATGTCTTTTTTGATGAGTTGCCTGGTATGCCGCCAGACAGAGATGTTGAGTTTGTAATTGAACTCCAACCGGGTACTGCACCCATTTTTAAACGACCTTACGTATGCCTCCCAAAGAATTAGCCGAACTGAAAAATCAACTCCAGGAATTGTTAGATAAGGGTTATATTCGCCCGAGCTCTTCTCCCTGGGGTTGTCCCGCTCTCTTTGTCAAGAAGAAAGATGGTAGCTTGAGGCTGTGTGGATTACCGACCGCTCAATGCAGTAACCATCAAGAACAAATATCCTCTTCCCCGAATCGATGTTCTTTTTGATCAACTGGCAGGAGCCAGAGTTTTCTCAAAGATCGACCTTCATTCTGGTTATCATCAAATCACGACCTTGTGACATTCCTAAAACCGGTTTCTCTACTCGATATGGTCTCTACGAATTCTTAGTGATGTCCTTTGGTCTCACGAATGCCCCAACCTACTTCATGTACCTCATGAACTCCGTGTTTATGACGGAGATCGACAAATTCGTTGTGGTCTTCGACGATGATATCCTCATCTATTCCAAAAATGAGAAAGAACATGCCAAACATCTCCGAATTGTCCTACAACGTTTGCGAGATCATAAGCTTTGTGTTAAGTTCTCCAAATGTGAATTCTGGTTGACGAGTGTGAAATTCTCGGGGCAAACTATTTCCCAAGATGGTATCTCCGTAGATCCTAGCAAAGTTCAAGAGGTGATGGATTGGAAACCACCCAAGTCTGTACACCAGATCCACAGTTTCTTAGGGTTGGTGGGATACTACCGTCGATTCATTCCCGACTTCTCTAGAATCGTGAAACCTATGACCGATCCGCTCAAGAAAGGAGTAAAGTTCGTGTGGAGCATAGCATGTGAGAAAGCCTTCCACACCTTGAGACAACATTTAAGCTCAGCCCTAGTGCTAGTGCAACCTGATAATTCCAAACCTTTTGAAGTCTTTTGTGACACGTCAGGCACGGGTTTCGGCTGTGCCCTTATGCAAGAAGGACGAGTCATTGCCTATGCTTCACGGGCACTTCGACCTCATAAGATCAATTATCCTACCCACGATCTTGAGCTAGCTGTTGTTGTCCACGCTCTCAAGATATGGAGACATTATCTGATGGGTAATCATTGTAACATCTTCACTGATCATAAGAGTCTCAAATACATCTTTACTCAGTCAGAATTGAACATGAGGCAAAGTAGATGGCTTGAGTTGATGAAGGATTATGACCTAGAAGTGCATTATCACCCCGGAAAAGCAAATGTTGTTGTGGATGCTCTTAGCCGCAAAGTTCGCTGCAATCATCTAGAGTTAGAGCCAGTCATTGACCCATTATGTGAAGAAATGTACAACAAGGAACTCTTTATGCCCTAGCTGCAGAACCAGATCTTTATGATAGAATTGTCACTGCTCAACGCACTGACGACGCCATACAAAACATCAAACGGAAACTAGCCAAAGGAGATCCTAAGTATACTTGTTTCCAGAAGGCTCACCACGATGTGATCTGGTTTGGCAAACGCCTTGTGGTCCCTGTCGATCCGGAAATTAAGAAGATCGTCCTCGATGAAGCTCACATGTCCAAATTCTCTATTCATCCCGGTAGTACCAAGATGTACCAAGACTTGAAGCTGAATTTCTGGTGGTCCAACATGAAAGTGGATATAGCCAAGTATGTACCCGAGTGCGATACTTGCCACCGGATGAAAGCAAGCCATTTGAAATCGGCAGATGTACTCAAACCCCTGTCGATACCTATGTGGAAGTGGGATGACATTAGTATGGATTTCATTATGGGTTTACCCCTGACAGCTAGAAAGAAAGATTCTATTTGGGTAATAGTGGACAGACTCACCAAGACCGATCATTTTATTGCCGTACATACCACTTATTCACTACAGCAATATGCAGAGTTGTACATGGACCAAATAGTTCGTTTGCATGGAATTCCAAAGACTATAATCTCTGACAGAGGAACTCAGTTTGTAGCTCGCTTCTGGGAGCAGTTACACGAGTGTTTAGGAACCAAGCTAATTCGCAGTTCCAGTTATCACCCGCAGACCGATGGTCAGACGGAAAGGATAAATCAGATTTTGGAAGATATGCTACAAGCAAGCATCTTACACTTTGACAAGAGTTGGGACAGGTGTTTGTCCTTGGCAGAATTCTCCTACAACAATAGTTATCAAGCTAGTTTGAAGATGGCACCGTTCGATGCTCTTTACGGACGAAGATGCCGCACTCCGCTGAACTGGTCAGAAGCCGGAGGAAGGACACTCTTCGGTCCGGACATAGTTAAGGATGCCGAAGAAAAGGTGCAAGTGATAAGAGAGAATTTGAAGATGGCTCAGATGAGGCAAAAGAGTTACCATGACAAGGGAACCGCGCCCCGACACTTTGAAGTGGGAGATTACATGTATTTGAAGGTGTCCCCCACCAAGGGCGTACAAAGGTTCGGTGTCAAAGGAAAGTTAGCTCCACGCTACATTGGACCCTATGAAGTCATAGAAGTATGTGGGCTAGTGGCTTATCGTATCCAATTACCGGAACGGTTCTCTGCAGTCCACAATGTGTTCCATGTGACTCAATTGAAGAAGGGAATGCCTATGCCAGAAAACGAGGTAATCACAGAAGCTAATGCTTGGATTGAGCCAGATTTCTTGCTCATCGAGCACCCATTAAAAGTACTAGACCAAAAAGAGCGAAAGACCCTAAGACAAACAGTACGAATGTACAAAATCCAATGGAGTCATCACACGGAAGAAGAAGCAACTTGGGAGACGGAAGACTACCTCAACAATAAGTATCCGGGCTTCCTGCAATCTCGAAACCGTGAGTTCTCTTCCCCAACTTGTTGATTCTCGAATTGAATCTCGGGACGAGATTCCGTTTAAGGGGGGTAGGCTGTGACGCCTCAGGTTTTTAATTAATCCTAATTGTCGGTCAACCCGGCTGGCGGTGGTCAAACCACAGTCAACCTGGGTCTTCACCTCGAAAAACTCACCAACCAACTCTAATGACCCCTTTGATCTAGTGGACGCACATGTGGGGCCAACCCATGGTCAAAGTCTTGGTCAAACCCCACTTAAACCCTAGTTCCCATAGATGTCTTTCGGAACTTTTGCCGCGTTCTCCAAAATTCACCTAAACACTTAAAAATCTACCTTTATGAAAGTTGTCCAACATGTTGAGGGATACAACTTTCATGTAGATTGGCATCTCAAATTTTGAGTGGAAAAGCATGAAAAAATTGCTCCAAGGTCAGCATCTCCTGTTCATGGACACAGGCTGACATTCAATGTTGGCAAGCCTCCCTTGCCAAATCTGTTGAGAAAAACCACGTATAGTGTTTTTGAAAAGGTAGAGGGTAGCTAGATCTGCAAATTTCGTATTCAAGGTTTAGTGCAGTTTTATTCAAAAAAAGAAGTTTTTCGTGTTCAAACAAGTGCTCAGCAACATTTTGAGCAGGGCGCCGTCGCGTCGCGACGTCGTATTCAAACAAGTGCTCAGCAACATTTTGAGCAGGGCGCCGTCGCGTCGCGACGTCGCGCGCGCCCGTGCGCCGCGCGCGTCGCCGACCGCGCGCCGCCGCCCTCGGCGTCCGCGCCGCACTCGCCCAAGGCCGCCCGCCGTCCCGGGCCGCGCCTTCCCCACGCGCCCGCGCCCCGAGGCCCCCGGGAGTCCGCCCGGGTCGCGCGCCTTCGCGTTCGCGCGCGCACCGGCTCGGTGCGCGCCGCGGACCGCCGGTCCGTTGGCGGCGCCCGCCGTATGCGCGCCGGCCAAGGCCGACGTGCCACGGTCGCATCTTCAAGGTCATGCCCTCGTCAGCGCGAGCGAGCCCCCCTATTTAAACAGAGCGCCGTCCCCTCTCCTCGCACCGCCATCACTGCCCGTCGCGCTATTGCCGCCACCGGGGAGCTCACCGCTATGGTAGCTCTCGCTCTCGTCCAACCGTCCCACTCGCTCCCCTAGACCCCAGTGCTCCTCCCAGGGTCGCGCATTGTCCAGCCAAGCGCCATCCTCGCCAGAACCCTGAGCCGCCGCGGCCGCCGCCGCCGGCCATCGCCGTGCGCCCTCTCCGGCAGCTCCTCCGCCCCAACTCCGACCACCCTCAGGCCCTAGGTGAGCATGTGGTCGTGCACCACCGCTTCCCCGACCGGGAGTGCGGCCGGCCCGCCGGAATTTGGCCGGCGCCGCCGCCTCCCATGGTCGAGGGACCCAATTGCGAGTCCCGATTTCTTTCCAGGGGCCTAGTCGCAAAAATGCATCTTCAATAGTGTACTCCTTTTGCAGAGATTTGTAAAATGCATATAAAATTGTAGGAAATTCAGAAAAATGCAAGACAAATTTTGTTGGATTTCTGGTGATAAGTACTACAACTTTTGTTATACTCACATGGCCTGATTCTTGATAGTTTTAGCATGAAAAATGGGAATGTGAAAAACCTAGATTTGCAATATCTCAAAATCTATAAATCCTATGTATCCGGTTTTTGGATATGTTGTGTGTTATGCTATTACTAGCTTTTGTGACAAAAATTGCACAAAGTTATGAAGTAATTCTTTTTATATAAATTGTTTTGCAATCATGCAGAATCTGCCTAAATGATTTTTGTGGCTAAAACTATTTATGTTTTTGTGTCCAACTTGTACATGTTGTCTTGTTATGCCAAGATACACCTCTGTTGATTTAATCACAAGTTTTGGATGATCAGAAATATTTATTCTTGATTTGTGCATGTTTTCCTTTGTAATTCAATAATGCAAGATCAGTAGTATTTCTAGCTGAACTTGCTGGTTTTCTAGGCTGGTTTAGGACTAGAGAACAGGTGTGAGGAAGTTAGGATCATTTGGATGCTTATTTATTTTTGTATGCATTTAAATTGATTTGCTAGCTAGTCTTTGTTATTTTTCCAAAGTAATTTATTTTCTAGCTTCCAAGCCTTCAATGTGTGTTCAGTGGCTTAGTATAGATGTGTTGAAGCTTATGAAACCCTTCACTAATTTTTTATTGATTCTTTTTGTTAAATAAAAACTTGAAGGCCTTTTATAGATTAATGTTTGGATTAAATTAGGAAAATGCCTTTTTAATTCTTTTTCCCTTTTGAGAAGTGTTATTAAAATTAATTAAAAGTTAAGATTACACCCTTGCTGTTGAAGAATTAAATTATAAATAAGTATGTTGTACACACCTTTACTAGTGAGAGGTAAAAGTACTAAACCTTCACATGAAATAACAATTATGAAAGGAAGCATTAATTAAAGTGTGTAATAAAAAAATAAAACTCATATCAATAAGGATCTTCATAAAAAGAATTTAAGAAGGAATTACTTGTTAAGGTGAATATGACCAACAAGAGTTGGATAAGATAAATAATCTATCACATCATCGGAACCCTGCATTGCATTCCGTGTAGATCTTCGTGACGGTGACTACTCGCTCGTCATGGAAGCCGAGGAAGGAGAAGCGGAAGCTGCTCTGCAGTACATGGAAGTACTCGACGACACCGAGGGTGCTCAGGCTAACCTTGCTGACAAAGGCAAGCCCCGGTGCATATGACCCAGCTTTTCAAATTGTTATACACTTATCTATGGATGTTTGTGCATTTAAGTTCAGGAGTTGTATGGAACCTTAGATGCATGATCCCTAGGTACCTGTGTCCTTACTAGTATGATAGGTCGATTAGCTGCTAAGCTACAGGACCGTTACAAGTCGGGTGATAATGTCACTGGTGAGAATAGGTTCCTAGATAGGAATCATAAGATCTCCTTAAATGGATTGCTCATGTGGTAAGAGCATGGGACGTGGACTCCGGTCCAATGGCTATTGTGGGTTAAGTGTTTGAACGTACTAGGCACTTGTCAGGAATAGGACCAGTAAGCCTAGTACCTTAATGAGACGGTTAGGGATTTAACTGCCACTACTCTTGGGATGCGTCTCACGGCTAGCTACCTGTGGTGTATGGTGAGTCCGGGTGCCTCGCGGGGTATACCGGGTAGCCTGCACCAAAGACTGTGGCCTTTTATCCCGACCCGAGGATTTTTGGGAACCGTGTGGTGGTTGTCCTCGCGGGGGCATCCCACCGTGTGTTTAGGTCTACCTTGCAAGGTTTTGAATCAATCGATTGTCGGCCTCTCACCGTCATCTGAGACTACTTACTCCACTAGCCATGAGATCCCTAATGATGGAAGTTGATGAATATTATGCTTGATTAATTGCATTGTACAACCTTGTCTGTATTAGATGGCTAATTTAGTAAAGATTAAACCCACTAGAACTTGTGCTAAAATCTTGAAAGTAAGGGCATACTCTTTGTTACTTCTCAGCAAAATAAACCCAATGGCCAAAAGCCTTACATGTCTAGAGTTGGTAAAGTAGTTATCACCGACGGGTAAGTCTTGCTGAGTATTAGTATGCTCAGCCTTGCTATAATATGTTGATCTAGGTAATGCTTTCGGTGATGTGTGGCCCGGAGAGATCCCGCCCGGCTGGGAGCTGGAGTGGGTGGAGGATGATGACTGAAGGCATCATGGCTAGCCTCCCGTGGTGTTCTCGCCTTTCGCTTAGTTAATTCCGCTGTTTCGAAAACTCCGAACTTCGTCTTGATGATAAATACTTCGGTTTGTAATAATTAAACCCTTCAGGGTAAATTTCTGTTGTTAATTATGTTATATCTCTGGACTCACCTTCGCGTGAGTTGTAACGCATATATGTCGATCCTTGTTGCTATGTAAGTGATTTACCGGGCGTTAACCCGACAACTAACGACAGGATGATACTTTATTACTGCTTAATGACCAAAGTGGATTGGCTTAGGTGGTAGTACGATATTTTCCTGGGCGGGTTGTCACACCTACTGGGGTTGAAGTCCCAGCACAACATGCCTCGAGCCTGCTTCGATGCTATGATGGCAATTATTAGGGGACTGCTTCCGGAGGGTCATCATCTTCCGAGCAACTTATACAAGTCAACGAGACTCCTTCGGGCACTGAAGATGTTGTATGATCAAATACATTGTTGTCCGAATGGGTGCGTCCTATTTAGGGGAGAATACAAGGATGCAAAGTATTGTCCAAAGTGTAAATCCTCTAGGTATGTGGAGGTAGACAAGGGTGATGGAACGAAGGAGCAGAATGAGAACATCCCCATGAAAGTCCTAAGACATCTTTTCATCATACCGAGGCTCCAACGGCTATTCATGTTCGAGGAGTCTGTGAAAGAAATGACATGGCACAAGGAAGGTGTTCGATACAATCATGACAAGATGGTACATCCAGCAGATGGTCAAGCATGGAAAACGTTTAATGACAACCATCATCTTAAACATTCAGAGGACCGTAATGTACGTGTTGCGCTGGCAACGGATGGGTTCAATCCTTATGGACTGATGTCGGCCCCATACACTTGTTGGCCCGTGTTCGCAATTACCCTAAATCTCCCTCTCGGGGTCCTACTTCAATGGCAAAACATATTCTTGACGTTGATAATTCCTGGACACCCGGGAAACAAAATGGGTGTGTACATGCAACCTGTCTATGATGTATTTATCAAGGCTTGGAATGAAGGCGTAATGACTTACGACCGAGCTACAAAGAAGAACTTCAGAATGTATGTTTGGTACCAGTACTCCATGCATGACTTCCTGACATATGGGATATTGGCCGGCTGGTGTGTCCACGGGAAGTTTCCATGCCCGGTATGCAAGGCATCTCTAGAGTTCATGTGGTTGAAGAAGGGTGGCAAGTTCTCGTCGTTCGACAAGCATCAACAGTTCCTCCATCTTGACAATGCATTCAGAGGAGACACCAAGAACTTCACAAAAGGTGTCACAGTGACCGGCCCTGTACCTCAGAAGATGACTACTGCTCAAGTTCATGCTCAGATAGATGCTCTTGTGCTACCGACACAGAAAGATAATCCAAAGAAGGGTAAAAGAAGGAAACTTGATCCAAAGAAAGATAAGCCAAAGAAAATTCACTTTGTGGGCTATGGTGAGAAACATATGTGGACTCATAGGCCGGGATTAGAGAGGCTTCCCTACTGTGATGACCTTCTCCTTCCACATAGCATAGATGTAATGCACACTGAGAAGAATGTCGCTGAAGCACTTTGGGCAACACTCATGGACATTCTTGAAAAGACAAAGGACAACCCTAAGGCCAGAGTAGACCTAGCAACACTATGTGATAGACCAAAGCTACACATGATGCCTCCAAGAGATGGAAAACCATGGAAAAGGCCTAAGGCCGATTACGTCTTGGAAAAGCAGCAGAGGACGGAAGTGATAGAATGGATACAGACATTAAGTTTCCCTGATGGGTTTGCAGCGAATCTGAGGAGGGGAGCGAACCCAAGTACTGGTCGAGTCTTAGGGACGAAGAGTCATGACTTCCACATATGGATTGAGCGGCTTCTTCCGTCGATGGTTAGAGGCTATGTCCCTGAGCATATCTGGAAGGTGCTTGCAGAGTTGAGCTTTTTATTTCGCTAGCTTTGTGCTAAGGAGATATCTCTAAAAGTGGTTGAGGAGTTGGAAAAAATGGCACCCGAGTTGGTCTGTAAGTTGGAGAAGATCTTTCCACCTAGCTTTTTCTTGTCGATGCAGCATTTGACTTTGCACCTTCCGACTGAGATACGATTGGGGGGGCCCATGCAGAACCGTTGGTGCTATCCAATCGAGAGAGTGCTAAAGACTATTCTCCAGAAATGTGGAAACAAAGGCGGGATTGAGGCTTCCATAGCAGAGGCATTCCTTCGTGAGGAGGTGTCAAACTTTACAACAACATACTATAGTGACAACCTTCCAAGTGTGCATAATCCATCCACTCGTTACAACGAGGAAGAAAACGAATCGACCCTCAGCCTATTCAAAGGGAAACATGGGAGATCAAGTGGAGCGACCACAAAGTTCTTGACCAATCCAGAGTGGCGCTAGATCATGCTATACTTGTTGATGAACCTTGACGAAGTCGATAAGTATCAGAAGTAAATTCTCAACAAACTTGTTACATACTTCATAAATTTTCTGCATCCAACACCCTTGTTGCTGGTACGTGCAGGGAATTTTTTGATCAATACTGGCATGATCCAAGGCCACCTACTGAACAT
Source organism: Cenchrus americanus (assembly GCA_947561735.1). Lineage (NCBI taxonomy): Eukaryota > Viridiplantae > Streptophyta > Magnoliopsida > Poales > Poaceae > Cenchrus > Cenchrus americanus. Next base: position 70,176,933 of record OX387242.1, read on the forward strand.
GAACGAGAAAACCTTCTTCATGAACATGATTTCATTACGTGGTTTCAAAAAAAGGTACCTTCTGGCCAACTTAGGTCGTTCCAAGTTTCGTGTTGATAGTTGCCTAATTTCATTTCTCTCCTTGAGCTTGCAGCGCAAAAGCGATTTGTCTATAAATGTCGAATTACGACAACTGGCTAGAGGCTTTGACTACAAGGTCTTGTCATTTAACACTTATGACGTGAATGGATATCGCTTTCACACAACAAGCTACAAGAAGAGTCGGCCCAATCCAAGGACCGCCAATACCGGAGTATTTACGCCTGGAGTAGTTGAGGAGCATGAGGAGCCTGAGGACTATTATGGCATAGTTGAAGAAATATACGAGCTCGAATTCCATGGTGAAAATGCACCTAAGACAGTCATATTCAAATGCAAGTGGGTTGATCACGGAGTATCGGAAAGGTCCCCTAAATTTGGGATAGTCGCAATTAGACAGGATTCCTTCTATCTAGGTGGGGATGTCTATATTGTGGCTCAACAAGCCAGGCAAGTTTATTATTGTCCATATGCTTGCAAAACCGACCCACGTCTTCAGGGTTGGTATATTGTGCACAAGGTGTCACCACATGGTAAATGTGCTCACCCAAACAATGACGATTACAACTTGAACCCACCCACGGATGACGCGGAGTTTTATCCACAAGACGAGGGGCTACCAGGGATGCTTGAAGATATTGAAATGGAAGTAGACGAGGAATGGGTTGTTGACGAGGAAGCTGCAGATGAGGTGCATGATCCGAGAGACTTGAAAATGCTTGACGGACTACAACTAGACAATGACAGCGATGAGGATGAGGCTGTTGACGATTTGGAGGCTCTCGATAGTGATGACGAGACCTATCGTCCATATAATCCCGATCATGAAGAATATTATAAATACATGTAATACTTCTCGTTTTAATACTTGTAAATCTTAGAAAAACATGTGATACTTCTCGTTTTAATACTTGTAACTACATTTTTTTGTTTTGCTTCCTTGCTAATTACTTCTCGTTTACCTAGACTAATACTGTTTTATTTGTTTTAATTGCAGGTGATGGGGCCCACTAGGAGGTGTCGCTCGACTTACTCGAGACAGCGGGAGCCCGAGCCGGAGCCAGCGACTGGGGAGCCGGAGCCCTCAGAGAGGCAAAGGAGGGCTAGGGGCATAGACGGAGATGACATTGGCTCCTCTCGCTCTTCTAGGGACGACGACGTCCCTCCGCAGATGTACGACGAGGGGGGCCCACACGTGTCTGAGGAGGCGGATCCGCACACGTCTGAGGAGGGGGCAGGGGGTTCGACTTCCTCTGCAGCCTTAATACCATATAAGCGATGTCCCAGCCACCTCCCGAAGCGACCAATTCCTGTTGACCGCCGCCCACTGATTGCACCCCAGGGGGATAGGTAAGTAACTTCATATGTTCTTCATTTGATTTATAGAAAAATCAGAATAAGAACTAATAATAACTATTGTTAACCACTTGTGCAGGAATTGGATACTTGTTAAGAGGGGGTGGAGGCTCGCAATGTCAATGGGATCATGAGACTTCTGTGTAGGGAACACTTCCCTGGCCTGGTGTACAAGTCAGAGGAGGATGTGGAGGGAAAGTTACCCTCGTTTGACCAGTACGCTCTCTTCCCCGCAGATGAACCGTACAGAAACTTAGCAGATCAGGTGATTTCGGAGTTGTGGGTAAGCCTTTCTCGCTCTACGACCCTCATTTCATTGCCCTCATTTCATTGCTTTCAATGGACATTCTTGAAATAAAATAATGGATACCTCGTGTCTTTATGCAGGACTTCTTCAGATGCCATCCAGGACAGGAGGAAAGGGCATATCAGGTGGCTTATGCTTCCTGTAAAAGACGTGTCTCGGACTTGTATTATGAGGCCCGCCTGCCGGTGCACATTGACTACAACGCCATCTACTGTAATAGAAGAATCAACAGAAAGCAGGCAAGAAGTGAGACAGAGATTCTGACAAGGGAGCAGTACCTCCTGGTAAATACAAAACATCTCCTATTGATCTCTTTTCAGATTATTACCTATGTCAACTTGATCTTCTGATGGCTTGTAGGTGATTCCGAGCTGGTGCGCAACCTTTTGCGATTGCTGGGCTGCTATTGTGGAGAAATGGTTGGGCGTGAACCGGCAGAAGATGCACCAAGAGAAAAAAGACCACTGTATGCTGATGCCAGGTGCACCTCACCATCAGGGCAGCGCCAGCCTCAGCAAATACAAAAAGACATATGTAAGTCGCCACCACTTGTCTAATCTAGCCGCGTTCAATTCTAATTTATTCCTAACCACATGTTGGCTTTTTGTAGGAGGCGACGCACGGTGGCCGGCCAATTAGCCAACTCGAGGCGTATGCTCTGTCCCACATGGGCCCAGCAAAGTCCAACATCAAGTACAACCCTGTCGCGGGCCCAGAGGCGTACACCAACTCCAACGTCCACACCCGCCTTAGTTCGTACACGGAGGCATCAAGGTTAGTCTATGGGCCAGACTACGACCCGAGGTCCGAGGAACACCTTGATCCTGAGCTAGTGATGAGGATTGGGCAAGGAAAGAAGAATGGGTGGTTCTACATTGGCGACGGCATCCTCGACACGGCCTCTACTCCTCCTCTCGACCGCCTACGAGCAGCGAGCACGAGCTCTAGTGTGCCCATAAGCCAGCGGCCGACAGCGATAATGTCACTCCAGGTAAGTATTCTCACTTTCATTAGTCGTTCTTTGACTTTTACGTTCCTTAGCTCTGCATTATTGGAACATTGGTGTCAAATGTTGCAGGCCGAGATGCAGCGTCTTCAGCAGCGACAGCAGCTCCAGCCCGCATGTCGAATTCAATTTTATCACGCCTCATAGGGTCAGCCGCACATAAAAATGTAGTAAATTTATAGAGGTGGCTAATAGATGGTAGCAGCAAATTGAAGAATCACGTTTAGATAGTCCCCCCCCCCCCCCCAAAAAAAAAAAAAGAATCACGTTTACATAAGGAGAGACAACATGAGACGTTGATTGGTCCCACGTGGAATCCCCTTACTTCTATCCCTATCGCGCTTATATTTCCCCCCACCTAAATCTAGTCCTCTTTGATAATTAGCTTGAATGCCTCTGTTTCTCTGATATGCATTGTACACAAATTGATTAATTAGTAATAGTGATGCAACATTAAAGAGTTTGGAAACAAATGGAACAGCTCGAGGCGAGCTACCAGTATGTGTTTTTCATGATCAATGCAGCCCCAGATTCTAAAAAATTAACTAATCATCGAGGCTTCACGCATTACCTTGATACTTTGGCATTAGGGCATGTACAACGGGCGTCGGTAAACCATCTACAAGCCGATGTTTTTGCAGAAACCACCCTCACTCCGTCAGGCGACGGGCGCGCTGCCGCCTCACGAGAGGACGACCTTGTCCCGTGCTCCGAGGCGCGAACAGACGACCCAACACCGTTGTGCGGCGAATCTCTGAGGGTCGACCGGACTCTCGGATCCCATGCGGATAGCTCACAGTGGACAGCAGCCGGGCGCGTTAGGCGATTTTTGCGCGCCAAATCCATCTCCACCTCTCCGATGAGCTCACCGGCGGTGGCACCGTCGACTTGAAGCATGAGAACGGCACTGCAAGCCTGACTGATAGCCTCGGGGATTCGGAGCAGAAGCGCCGCCTCCGTTGTTCGCCCTTCACCTGGCCGGGGAGTGCCGCCTCCACCTGCCTCAGCCACTGCGACTGCACCCCTGGATCCTACACCATGGCCGCGCTGGGGCTGCGGCCCCCTCTCCTGCGCCAAAATGCGAGAATCACAAAGAGCTTACCGGAGTCGAGTCAGGGAGCGACGACGATGTTCAGAGTGGAGGGAGGAGGAGGCGCACTCTCTGGCGGAGGGATGTCACACCCGGATTTAAGGGCAAATCCAAATGCAAGAATACATCTGCGCCAGGATCAAGTTACACACATGCATCGACTCATCGAATACCAAAACACAGTGTAAATCGTAAAGAGAGTATTAAACAGTTATTACATGACCGAATGTCTCGACTAACAACCGTTCGAGTAGCGAACAACAGAAAGGAAACACACGCAGAAGTCCTCCATAGGAAGCTGACTGGAGAACGAGCGCCTAGAACCCATCGAACTCTCCAGGGAAATCCTCAAAGCGTCCATCTGAGCAGCATCCGGGTAGTGTAGATGCAATAAAGGAACAACAAGCATGAGCACATGTCGTACTCAACAAGGGAAAATCTCTATAAACAACATGCAAGGCTTTATGGTGGAAGCTGATGGTTCTAAAGCAAGTCAGCATTTTAGTTGGTCAAGTTTTATTAAGCAGCTGTTACTAACAAGCGAAAGTATATACCAAACCCAAATAACAAATGCAACGGAACCATAGAATGAAATGCACCAGATTAAAAGTTAAATCTTTCATAAATTACTCATGTGAGGGTCCAGGCCGCCCTTGACCATGGGCACGGCTAACTAGTCAGTTTTACACTCTGCAGAGGTTGTACATCTTTACCCACAAGTCGCGTAAAAACCCAAAAGAGTTTTAGACCCAACCATGCTGTGCAAAAGTAGGCACAATACCACAATACCGAGGCGTGGCTGCATAGGGACGCTACGAGGCCGTTACAAAGATCCCCAAATGCAGGCTGCCCGCTAGGTTACCTGATCAGTGCAGCGTATAAAGCTCCCTGGCGAGTACCGTGTCTTAGCATGCCCAACTCCCCACTAGAGTAGGTCTATTCGCCACCTACCGTCAGCCCCCAACCCTTATCAGGTAAAGCATACCTAACACCTAGTTCTCTAATTATTAAGCCAAGATAGAGCCATATGTCTTGTGGTTGTACTGTTTTCCTGGGTGGTTCTCCATGTTCCGATTAACATGCATAAGGTGTTCTGCATTACTTGAATAACAACATAAATAAATCCATATTGATAAATGTTCATTTAAACCACCCAAAACCAAGGTAAAGCTCTAGCATGTGCTACCCAACATAAAGTAAACCCAGATTGATCAAGGCATAGGATAAACAAAGCTAGTCGAACCTTAATAATAGGACCCTTCAATTCAATGCAAAGCAATAATAAATAAAGGTGAAATTAAAATGCATGTTGTAATAGGATAACCGGGAATGCAGCAAGGACTTGACTTCTAGCAGCTCCGGAAACTGCTCAGGGTCTTGGAAATCTTCAACGACAGCGAAGTCCTTGAACTGCTCGTACTCTACGCTCCACACATTCACATACAAGCATACAATGGAAATAAATAAGAAACAATACACCAATCATCTCAAACAGAAACAAAAGCAACAGAAAACTAATCGACTCGTCGAGACGATCGCGTGGACATAAAGAACGCTAAAAACGGAGTTACAATGACTAAGATCCGGCTAAAACAAGTTTAAGGACTAAACTGTAAAGAAAACGAAACTTCCTGGGCTAAAACAAAGAAAATAGGACCTATCCGCGAGAAAACCTTAAGGTGGAAGGACCGGGTTGTAAATTTAAAGAAGCACTGGGGTTTTCTTGCAAAAACGCGCGGTCAAGGCGAGGGGGACGGATCTAATCCGCTGGATCACGATCCGGCGGCTGGGATCGCCTGCAGGCGCTGGTCTGCAGGTTGACCGATATCTACCGGTTTGACTCGGGGTCAGAAGCGATCTAGACCGCCCGATCCAGATCGGACGGTGAGTGGTTGTGAACGGCGCGGCGGCGGCGCACCGGCGACTGAAAGCCCGCCGGCGAGCGGCGGCACACGGGGGAACTCCGGCGAGCCGGCCCGATCTACGGCTAGGAGGCATGATTCGCGACGGGATTTGCGCCGGAGCGAAGCCGGCGACGCAAGGGATCGATCCGTGGCACTAGGACGAACACGCGGCGTCGGTCGCGGCGAGCCGCACGGCGGGGGCGGACGGCAACCGGCGGCGGACGGCACCGGGCGTGAAACGGGGCACGGGAACACGAACGAAAGGCACCGGGCGCTCCTCACCTTGCGGCGAAGCTTCGGGCGACTTCCTTGACGATGGCAAGGCGGCGACGGGGCGAGCTGCGGCGGTGGCGCGGCTAGGGCTAGGAGGCGGCGCGGCGCAAGCTCAGGATTAGGGTTTTGGGCGAGGGCGGCGCAGCCGGGGGGTGGCGGTGGCTTTTAATTAAGCGCGGGGAGGGCGCCCTAGGCGAGCGGGTCCGCGGCACGGGCGCGCACGGCACGGACGCCGGGGGCGAGCCCGACTCCGGCTCGGGGCGGCGCGGTTTCGGCGCGGGGGAGGGGATGACGTGCGGGTCCCGCACGTCAGCCTCTACGGGTGGCGGGCGCACGACAGGCCGCGTTGGGCCGGAAAGGAGTGGCGGGCTGCGGTTGCGGTTGGGCCGCAAGCTGGGCCTTGATGGGTTGTGCGCGCGCGAAGAGAAGGAGGCTGGGCTGTGGCTAGAAATGGGCCAAAAGGAAAAAGAGTAAGGGTGAGATAGAAAAGGTTTTCCATTTTTTTAAAAAACACTCAAACCAAATGAATTCAAACAAGAGTTTGAATTCAAACACTCAAAAACAATGCAGCGGCATGTATGCAACAGTAAACTCCTATATTTCATTATTTAACTAGGAAAAATGATTAAATGCCTAGAAAAGCACAATCACCTTATATTCCTTAAACGAGAGCAAATGTTGCTAAGAAAATTTTAATTTAAATTCAAAAGTGAATTTTAGGGTGTTACAAATCCTACCCCCTTAAGATGAATCTCGTCCTCGAGATTCAGATGGATCAAAGAGATGTGGATATTCTTCTTTCAACTCCTCCTCTCTCTCCCAAGTTGCATCATCCTCTGAATGATTACTCCATTGCACCTTGCACATCGTAATAGCCCGATTCCTTGTAACCCGTGCCAAAGTATCCAAGATCGTGATAGGTCGTTCAGTAATGGTGAGATCTTCCTTAACATCCAACCCATCCATAGGAAATGGCTCTTTATCATGAGGTTTGAGACCCCTTTTTAACTCTGAGATATGAAACACATCATGCACATCTGCGAGCTGTTCTGGCAAGTCAAGTCGGTATGCTACCTCTCCCACTCGTTGTAAGATCTGAAAAGGTCCAATAAAGCGAGGGGACAACTTTCCCTTCACTTTAAATCTGCGCAAACCTCTGATGGGTAACACTTTCAAGTACACATAATCACCTTCCTGGAAAGATGCATCTCTTCTCTTCCCGTCTGCATAACTCTTCTGCCTAGACTGAGCAACCCTCAAGTTCTCTCTTATGATCTGAACTTGCCTTTCTGCTTCCTTAATGATATCGGTCCCAAACAACTGACTCTCGCATGTCTGACTCCAGTACAATGGTGTTCTGCACTTTCTTCCATATAGTGCCTCGAAGGGTGCCATCTTCAAACTTGCCTGATAGCTGTTGTTGTAAGAGAACTCGGCATATGGCAAACTCTTATCCCAGCTACCACCATGCTTAAGGGCACAAGCTCTCAACATATTCTCTAGAATCTGATTTGTCCTCTCAGTCTGTCCATCAGTCTGCGGATGATAGGCTGAGCTGAAGTTCAACTTCGTATCCATAGACTCGTGAAGCTTCTCCCAGAAACGAGATGTGAACTGGGTACCTCTGTCAGACACTATCTTCTTAGGCACACCATGCAAGCATACGATCCTGTACATGTACAACTCAGCTAGCTTTGCCCCCGTATAAGTGGTACGCACTGGTATGAAGTGAGCAACATTTGTCAAACGGTCCACTATAACCCATATCAAATCGTAACCATCACGAGTACGGGGCAACCCAACAATGAAATCCATGCCTATCTCTTCCCACATCCACTCTGGCACCTGCAATGGCTGAAGCAATCCCGCTGTCATCTGATGTTCATCTTTGACCTTGTGGCACGTGTCACACAATGCAACATGAGCGGCCACATCCCTCTTCATCCCGTACCACCAATACCTCTGCTTTTTGCACGATAAAAGATGGATAGAACAGAACTTAAACCCCACTAACCAAGCTTTACTTCTAAGCCAATGTCATTGTGGTATTAATCCACAACACACTGCAATCACACAAATATCCAATTCACAAATGTTCACAAATCAATCACTCAAACACACCACTAACTAGCACACCGATCCAACGTGTCGTTCTAACGATACAGACTCTATAACGGAAGATAAAAGACACCTAGCACCTAAGGCCAAATGATCCGAGTACGGGATTTAAGTGACCCATAGCTTGTCCTCCTGGGTCTTGGTGACATTGCAGGCCATCTTTCTTCATCTTCCTACACCTCTTCCTCATCCTGCCCCGCGATCACTGCCTTAAGCCTTTTGATTTCCCTCCGATCCTCATCTTGCTGATCACGAAGGTCTTGCAACTCCATGATGGTGTCATCAATGTTGGTGTTGAGAGCTGCTACAAGTCCCACTTGAATTGCATAGTGTGGTCCAAGTTTGCATTAGCCACTGGAATCATGCTGCCCACAGCTCCAGCTCAACGACGGGGAAAGTCACCCCACACAGTGTCATTGAGATGGTGAGCCCCATCACGACACCATGCAGAAAGAGCCCTTCTAGCAGCAGCATCTCTCCCTGCAGTGAAGGTAGCCCTGGTGGCCAGAGCATGGTGAACAGTAACCTCGTATTGTCCGCCCTCCTGTGGGTTATCCTCCAAGATGCGCACTGACACATCCCACTGCGTTGGATAACGAGGATGGGTCCTCTTTAGCCCAACGTAGTTGATAGTCACTTGCAGGTGGAGACGCCTCTGGTAAACTCCTACAATAGCTGCTGTCGGCAGAGTAAGTTTCCAGAATGCCCCTCATTCCTAGCTAGCTGGGAAACACAAATAATGTGGTAGGCAACACAAGAAAACTGCTTGTATATTATGGACTCCTGCAGCTGGTTTCTTGCATGTGTTGCTAAGCTCTTTTTATAATGCAGTATACATTGACAGATTGGATTTGGTACGAGGAAAGGCATGAGAAGAATGACTGCTGGGACCTCACATTCATTTTATCAAAGGAGTCAGCTAGTTGGGTGGGATACAAATAGTTCTAGGGCTATGGGTTTGCCAGTTGCACCTCTTTTAAGCGCCATCTTTTGGGCTACCGACACACACACTGTAGTAATTAACAGAACATTCTTCTAAATAATTCTAGTTGCCCAAATAACACGAAATGAAAAAATGAGTCTGTGCATATAAAACGGAAGGGATAAAGAAATATGGGCATCAGGACACTTGAACGTATAATATCAAAAATAACCAACCTGTGCACATTTCAGAGATGTCCGCTTCAGCTTTTTTAAGTGCCATGGATTCTCAAAATATACAAATCATTTGGTGTCACTAATGTATCAGTAATTTCTAAGAAATAAATTTAATAAGCACCACGTGAGATTCTGTTGAACCCCCTGTATCTGTTGAACGACCACATCAACCCTATTCTGCACGTTTCCATTCAGGGCTCAATCGTTCAATATATACTTGCATATGGATCGCACATCCAATGCTGCATCTTGCGTTGACCTGCTACAAGCCATCCATAAACTTTTTTTTTTGTCTTCTTTTCTGTCATTACTAGAAGGTTTGATAAAAAGAGAGCCACGAGGTCATGATTATTCTGGTGCCCGCAAAAAGTACAGATCATTCATGGCTGCTATCGAAAGTCGGGCTTATCCTAGGTTCATTGCTTTCTTTCTGTCTACAAAAGTCGGGCTTAGTGCCCAAAGAAAATATAGCAGAAATGCCAGAAAAAATAAAATTGGTTTGTGAACGTTTATAGCTATATATGCCACGTATTGCAACAATGAAATGCAATCATGACCAAGGTAGCTCATTCGATCTACTCAACCATGAACAAACTAGAATCATCATCCATCCAAAAGCACTGTATATAGACGGCAAGGGACTTGAGAATCATAAGCATCACAGTAAATAACTTACCTAAAGCAAGTCCAATAGAAAAGAGAGGCATCAAGAATTCTTGTTGAATGGTGTTGCATACAACGTTTTCATATCCCCCGCAGCCCCTTGTTACCCCCATATATATAGCTACATCTGTAGTGTGATACGGATCAGAGAGAGAGAGAGGCGAGAAAACGAGATTGTGTAACCTGATTTTTCCTTTGCACGTTCCCAGCACGGTTACTATCTGAGCTGCTCATTCACCGGCCTGTCACATCCAATCAAATATTAAGATCCGAGTATATGCTTTCATCCTTGAATTACCATTTCGAAATATAACCAGCGATTGGGCACGACGCGGATGCTCAGCACATGTTTAAGTCATCCAAAATACTCTCCTATCTCCCGGAGTCCCCACGAAGCGGATGCTCAGCACATCCTCTCCTTTGCGCGCAGCTCTGACGTCATGGGGAGTCAGGTAGAGAGGGAGGGTAACAGGTGGTTAGCTCCAGCATTTGTGCTCAGAATGGCAGGAGGAGGCTGGTCATATGGTCCCTAATAGTAGATAATACTTCCTCTATTTCAAAAATATTTGTCGCTGTTGACTCACCTTTGACCATTTGTCTTATTCAAAAAATTATCGCAAACATGTAAAATGATAAGTCAAGCTTAAAATACATACAACATTAAAACGTATAGCAAACAAAATAAATTGTACATGCACAATTTTTTTTAATAAGATGGATGGTTAAAGTTGCAGGAAAATGTAACACCCAAAATGTTAATTATTGCTTTTAATAAAATTTTGCTTAGCAACAATGTTTGTGCTTAAAACTTTTTAAGGTTTTGTTTAATTTTCCTAGGCATTTAACTATTTTCTTAATTAAATTAATGAACTATAAGAGTTTATTGTTGCACACATGCTACTGCATTGTCTTTTATGTGTTTGAATTCAAATTTGTGTTTGAATTCAATTTTGTGAGCTCTTTTGAAAATAGAAAAAAAGGATTTCTTTTCCCTCCCTCCCTTTCTCTTCCTTCTGGCCCAGATCTTCTTTGCAGCCCGCTTGCCTCGGCCCATTTCCGCCGCGCGGCCCAGCACACCGTGGCCAGCTTGCTTGCGCCGCCACCTCCTCCTTTTGTCACCGACAGGTGGGACCCTTGGGTCATCCCCTTCCTCAGGTCCGCACCGAGCCGGAACCCGACCACGCCGCACCCTGGCCTCGCGCCGCATCCCGCGCCCTGGCCTTGGGCCCGCACGCCGAGACGGCTGCCCCTTGGCCTATTTAACCGCCGCCACCTCTCCTCCCTAGGGTCTTTTGCTCGATCCGCACCAGAGCCGCCGCCGCGGATCTCCTAACCCTAGCTCGAGGCTGCCACCATCAATCTCCTCAGCCGTCGTCTCTCCTTCGTCGTGGAGCTGTTCTGGAGGTTTGCGTGGAGGTGAGGAAACTGCCCAGGCGGCTTGTGGGCGTTCCCATGTCGTGTGCCGCCCGTAGGAGCTCGCCGGAGCACACCTTGTGCCGTCGGCCGCCCCTTTGCGATGTGCGCCGCCGTCGTCGCCTATCTGTCGTAGTAGACCCCTTGTTTGAGTTCGGCGCGTCGAGCTCCACGCCTAGGGACAATTCCTGGCTCGATTCTTGCATGGGTGCTCGAGATCGAGTTCGCTCGCGAGCTGCCGCCGTTCGCCGCCGTGCGCCACCACCAGCGCTGCCGCCCGCGCACGCGCATAACCTGAGCCGCTTGATCGCAAGCTAACGGCCCAGATTGATCCAAGCCGTGGGGTCAAACCGGCAGCGTACTGGTCAACCGCCGGCAGCCGCGCGTCTTTTGCCAAAGAGACCCTAGGTTCTCTTGTATGTGCAGCCACGGTCCGCGCAGTTCAAAACCCTTTAGATTAGGTCCTTCCCCTTGCGATTTAAACCCTAGCTTTCCTGGTTTTTGCACCCGAAGTCCAACCCTAGTGTTTTTGCACCATAGCCCTGAGTTTTAATGAGTAATTACGTTTTCAACCCTGGTTTTTGCAGTTAGATCCCTGAAACCTTAAGTTTCCTGCAGTTAAACCTCTACACCTTGTTTTGGCCGTAGATTACACGTTTTAGCTCCGTTTTTAGCGTTCTTTATATCCATTTGTTCATCTCGACAAGTAGATCAGTTTAGTGAAACTTTTGTTCCTGTTTTAAGTGATTGGTGAATTGTTTTCTTATTTTATTGTATTGTCTCTTGCATGTGAATGTGTGATGCGTAGATAACGAGCAGTCCGAAGATTTTCTATGGTGAAGACTTGAAGACTCTGAGCAATTCCAGATCTTGTGAGAGGCAAGTGTCCTTGGTCATACCCGCTTTGTCCTATATGATCATGCATTTAATCATTGCATTTACTTTCTTGCTTGCATTAATTTTGACGAGTTCCTATTAAGGACTATGCCTATATTCTTTTGACCGTTGCCTTGTAACTGGGTTACTTAATTAATCTTGATGGTAGATGCTGCTTAGTTGCTCAACTGGGTTGGTAATAAACAACATGATACCCGTTTATGCTCTATGTTCTTTGATGGTAAGTTAATTACAAGACCATATGTTTAATTGGAATATGGAGAACCATCCAGGACAACAGTACAACCACAAGGCTATATGGCTCTAGCTTGGCTGAATAATTAGAGACATTGGTGTTGTAGTGATATTACCTGAAAGGGACCAATGGGGAGGCGTTGACGGAGTATAGACCTGCTCTAGCGGGGAGTTGGGCTTTGCTAAGACACGGTACCCGCTAGGGAGCTTTATGCCCTGCTTCGTCCTGAAACCTAGTGGGTTGCTACACATTAGGGAATCTTTGTAAAGGCCTCGTAGTGTCCCTATGCAATCACACCTCGCCAGTGTGGTATGATGCCTGATCAGCATCGCGTGGTTGGGTCTAAAGCTCTTCGGAGTTTTTTCGCGACTTGTGGGTAAAGATGTACAACCTCCGCAGAGTGTTTAAAACTAATCGATTAGCCACGCTCACGGTCAAGAGCGGCCTGGACCCCCACATGATTAATCTATCGGAAGATGAATTTAAATTATTCCTTTACTTTATGTTCTTGGTTATGATGGTACGCTTTAATTGTGGGATGGGATAAACTTACATTTGCTAGTAAGTAAGTTGCTTAATAAAATTTGATCAACTAAAATGCTAAACTGCTTAAACCCTTTGGCCATCCACTTATACAGCCTTGCATGTTTATTATGATATTCTTCCCTTGCTGAGTACGACATGTGCTCACGCTTGTTTATTTATTGCATCTACACAACTCGGATTGCTGCTCAGACTTGAAGATTGATGATGAGTACTAGGCGTGCGTGCCACCAGTCAGCTGCCTGTGGAGTTCCATTCTGAAGATCCGCTGCTAGTTGTTCGCTCTGATGATTCGTTGTTGAGACTCTCGGTCATGTAATGGTTTTGATACTCTCTTTTACACTTTGGCACTGTATCTGATGTTCACAGAGTCATTACGTGTGTGTAACTTGATCCTGGCGCACATGTAATTTATGCATTCGAGTTTGCCTTCAAATTCGGGTGTGAGAAAAAGTCAATGGTGATAAGTATTTTGAAACGGAGGGAGTAGTAATTAAGAAAAAATGGTGCCATACTCAATCTTAGCGTGTTTTAAATGTTGTTAAACTATGAAAATAACGATGACAAAATTCTGATTGTGTTTGAACAGAAGACATCATGTTCTGACAAATATTTCGACTTAGAACTAAATTTGTAAATGGGTAAACAAACAAGAAAAATCTTCTTTAGGGTAGATATATTGCACCAATCAATAAAATAGTTTTTTTGAGGGGGGCTAAAATGAAAAATGTGGAGAGGATATATATGTTGTAGGAGTAAACAAGAATTTTCATGTACTTTATCTTTTAGTCAAAAAAGTAACGGGAAACATAAAGGTTACTGCATGAGGCTCATCATAAGTGACTTGATTACGGGTGACTAGCTAGATTGCGACCAGTTATCCACTTCATCCTTATTATTTCTGGAGTCAGCAATAGCCGAAGTGGGATTTTCATTACACAAACTAGTCAGACCGATCGCCTGGGTAGTCAGGCTGACATCACCAGTCAGACCAGATGGAATGGGCGGTTAGACCGGCTACTACAGGGCATCATAACCATCGGCTTCGTAAAACAACGTTCTTCACCTCCACTTCGTGCAGTAGTAGCAGTAGTAGCAGCTGTAGCAGTAGTAGCAGTAGTAGTAGCAGTAGTAGCAGTAGTAGTAGTAGCAGTAGTAGTAATAGTAGTAGCAGCAGCAGTAGCAGTAGTAGTAGTAGCAGTAGTAGTAGTAGTAGCAGCAGTAGCAGTAGTAGCAATAGAAGCAGTAGTAGCAGTAGTAGGAGTAGTAGTAGTAGCAGCAGCAGTAGTAGCAGTAGCAACAATAGTAGTAGTAGTAGTAGCAGCTGTAGCAGTAGCAGTAACAGTAGTAGCAGCAGCAGTAGTAGTAGTAGGCAATCAATGACAGGGTAAATAAAGAAGACAATGCAAGTTTCATCATCATGCATTTAAAGTAAAGCGCTAGCATACTACATAGCAATGCCTAATAGGTATTCAGAATCAGTCAGCGTGAACCTGTGGTCGGGTAGTCGTCGGCTGACTCAAAAGGGTTTTAAGCCAGCCGCAGGCTAGCTGCAGGGCGGCTACAACTGCCCACGTGGCCACCACCTAGCCAACTATAAGCCGGCTACACGGCCACATGGTTGCACAAGTGGCTTGGTGCATGGGATCTGAAGGGATCTGGTGCGGCTTGGCACCGAGCGGGCATGCCTGTGGTGGGGTTGTGACTGGTCGGGTGCGCAGGATCCGGCACGATCCGCCATGGCTAGAACGACGTGTGCGCCAGCGTGCGAAGGGAAAACCGCAGGCGGGTTTTGGCATAGCCGGAAGGTGCTCAACGGTAATGCCCCTAAGGAGTGGTGGATGGAAAGAAGCTCGTTGGCGGTGAGGTGATCTGGTGACTTGACCACAAGCGACACAACACGACTCTGGTGACTCTAGGGTCCTGTTAGGGCAAAGAAAGGAGCAGCTTTGGCTCGGGATCTTGGTTCCACGACGGCGGAACGTGGCTTGGCAAGCTGGCGAACAGGGGAACTCGGCGGCTCGGCTGGGGTGGCCATTGCCGGCGAGGTGGCACGCAAGCGTGTACATGAATGCATCCACGTGCACATGGTCGAATCGGCGCTTGCGCACCCAGGTGGAAAGAAACTCCCCTAGCGGCAAGGCCTTGGCGCACAACGGACAGAGTGTCGGCGAGGTCTGACTCAAGGTGGCCAAAGGTGCTGCCTTGGCCTTGCCCACCCAGCGTGTGCGTGTGAGTGCGTGAGTACACGAGTGTGTGTTTACGCATGTGATTGCGTAGGTGAGGGTGAACGCATGCGCATGCCTGTGTCAAAGGCCACGACGGTGGGCCTGAACGGCGGCGGAGTCACGGTCATTCGGGGCCAAACAAAAGGCAACAACGAAAGGTAAGAGCGCGCACGTTGTCGACGGCAGCGACACCTACAAGAACGACTGACTCGGCTCCATGGCCGGCTCTCAGGCGATGGCGGGATGCACGGCGACACAGTGCAGACAGGGCTCAACGATGGGCACACAAGGCCCATGAGCACACAAGGCTCGAAACGCATCCATGGCTCGAAGGCTGGGCACCACAGCAAGGGGATGACGCAGTGCTCACCTAGGGCTGCGAACACGGTGGCGAAACGGCGGTGAAGAGGTGCGGAGGCGAGGACGTCTTGGAGCAGGGGAAGCAGAGTGGCGCGAACGGCTTGACTCCCACGGGCAGCTCCTCCTCCAAGGATGGCCTCCGGGCTTCGTGGCGGACGACGGCAGCTCCCGCGGACGGCCTCCCCGCCGCCTTCTCCTCCTCTCCCCCCCTGACGTCACTGGCGGCGGAATTGGGGAGGAATCCCTGAGAGCGGCTAAGGTTAGGGTTGGAGGCCGCAGTGGTGATTATATAGGTGCGATAGGTAGGGTGGACGACAGATTGCGCCTTGGGATGCGTGGAGCACATCCGGCAGTGGCGGTCATGGCTGCACGACCGACCATTCCACGATGGCACGGTGCGAGAGAGAGGGAAAGGGGAAAAATATGAAAAGTTGTGGGGGATATGGTGCCAAAAGGTGGGTCCCACCCGTCAGTGGTTTGGGTGGTGATAAGGTGCCAGCGGCTAGCTGGGCTGCGCGGCAGCGGGCCGGTGCTGGGCCGAGGGGATGAAGTGCACAAGGGAGAAAGGTTTGGGGGCGTCCAGAGGACTTGCTCGGCTTGGGCTCAGCCCACGCAGGTTTGTAGGTTTTCCCTATTAACCTTATCCCTTAACTCCTATACAAACTTTGATTCAAATTTGAATTCAAATTCAAATTTAAATCCCACACATCAAAATCCAATAAACTCCAATAAAATCCAAATTTTCTCACACTATCAAATTTATAAGTCCTAAAATTATAACTTGACTTAAATTAAATCTAGGAATAAGGGGAGGTGAAATGAAGACAATCTTATATTGTTCCATAAGCACTCAAGATCAAATAAAAAAATTTATTATTCACATTTTTGGAAATCAAACAAATTCTAGGATGTTACAGCAAGTACCCTGTTGATTACCCAGGACTACAAACTGGAAATTTTAGCATGCCAAATTATTAATCCCGGTTGGGAAAACTTAGATCTATGAGGTTTTCCAAACGAGGTCACAACTCAATTTCCTACCGGTGGAAGGTAACCACGTTTGAACTATATGTCCAGATATGTAATCTATTAATTAGTAACTCATCATGTTAATTGACCCACTACTGAAGAAATGGGCATTCGTCCAAACACGTTAGTACCGATCACAATTACGGCCAATACTTGCGCATGCAACTAGTACCGGGCGGGAACTACAATACCCCGAAGAGTCACTTAGTACCAGCGCTAAATGGTGCCGCGAATCCAATCAATGCAATAGCTAGTGGGCCCTATAGAGCCAATTAGTACCGGCTCGGGACACCAACCAATACTAAATGGCTTCCCCTATGTTTAGTACCAACTGGTACCAACTCACTCACCCTTTCTTTTTATCTCCAGCCACAACTGCCTTATCCTCCTCTCACTAGCCATGCCCTATCCTCTCACCTTATCCCTCTACTCTCTCACTTAGGGATGGATTCAGATCGGATATGCCAGATACAAATTCGGATGTCACTATTTACCACATTTTAATTCGAATTCGGATATCTCGAATTCGGATTCACATTCGAATACTTACTCGATTTATAGCATGAGTATCAATTTCTTTAAGTGGTTAATAATTGCAATTCACAAGATGGTTTACGCATTCAGTTCCTAGCCAATTTAGGTTTCTTCTGCAAAAACATAATTGCCAGTTTGATGTTAATGTCAAAACATATTCAAGACAACGCTCTTGCAATGAGATTCAAGGAAATTAAGAGGAAGGATGAGGAGCGTGAGGCCTAGGAGAGTACTTGTTAGGATTCTATAGTTGTCAATACTTTCTTTCTTTGTGGTGGTTGTGAAATGTAATTGTGATTTTTGCGATTCTGTGACAGAGATTCTTCTTGTGAAGTTCGTGTTGTGATTCTTGTGAAAATTTGAAGATGAAATCTGTGTTGTGATCTTGAATCTGTGAGAACTTGGAGAAACGAAAGGAAGAATAGAAAAGGAAAGGAAAACAGGATTATTATGTACTAGCGGATATGTAGTTTAGTATCGGTCCTATACCAGCACTAAAGTACTCCCCAAAACACGTTGAGGGGGAGGGGGGGGGGGGGGGGGTTGCACTTTAGTTCCGGTCCGTGCTGTGGGTCAGTACTAAATGCCACGTCACTTAAATGCCACTTTAGTTCCGGATGTTGCGACCGGTACTAACTGATGTGGCATTTAGTACCAGCCAGCCGATACTATAGCGACCAAGCTAGCTAACAGTGGACAATCATACCCCACACATGCCAATTGAAAGAGATGCATTTGAAAATAATGGAGATAACCGGATTTCCAGTACATGTGTGTACTAGCTTCACTTTGAGCTTAAACGAATCTTAACCCTTTTATATGCATGGGAGTACGATAGTTATGGTCTACAAAGGTATAGATGCACCTCCATTGTATTGAGCAGCATTCCCACAATTAGTCTCGCTCGTCATACACCACATCGGAGTACGATATATAGTTATAACAGGGCTAAAATGATCCGATGGGACTGGGAGGCACTGAGAATCTGCATCGAAGCTCTGGAGTCTCCAGCTGCGATGATGCTACAGATTGGGAGTATGGGTGCGCTAAGGACTGCACTTACTTAGGCAACACAACTTGTTTCCAGTTTCAACTGAGCAGCTGGGCATGGGGCACTGGAGCCAGATGTAAAATCATACATTGTATGCTGTTTACTGCACATTCCTGAAGAATGTATCACCGAGGTGGTGCAAGTAAGTTAGTAACCAGAGATGACCATATCGGCAAGAGATCCAGGGCTTTCCTGCTCATAAACCTTGTCGGATCATCGAAAGACTCCTAACTTCGTTCTCAGGAAGAAAAGAACTCGTTGATTGTGCGCACTTAGCACTACTAGTCATCAACAAATGTCAGGTAGCCGCGCGCACTTCTGATTAGGTTAGTCAACAGCGAATACCATCAGAGCATAATGTGTAAATGTTCAGCAGAGATTAGCGTCAGCGTCATGCATGCATGCTTGAGAGCTTCTGCAGGCTTCAGCAAGCCCATCTGGGCTATGGCATTTAGTGATTGTCACACCCTGAAATTTCCAATTTCAGGATGTGAATAGGAAGAAAAACTTAAACAACGATTTAGTCTAAATTTTAAAATTTTGCCCAGCTTTTATTTTCTTCACGGGAAATATAGTATAGGAAAAATCCTTTGTTTGACTTTCTAAATTAAATAAAAAAGTTGTGTGTTGCATTCATGCCGATGCATCTAGTGGTTCTTGAGTGCAAAAAGGTTTCAAAAATGCGTTTAGGATCTGTCCAATCTCTTCCGAGAATTTTCCGGATTTTTCTGGGATTTATTCTCATTTTCCTTAAGCTATTTCTATTTATTAGAAGGCTCTAAAATCTTTTTCATGAGATCCAAATGCTTTATTTGGATCATTCATGCCTTAATCTATCTCTAGGATTTTTCCTGGAATTTTTTGTGATTTTCGGAGTATTTTTTTCGTGCCTTTAAACAATTTCTAGGTTTTTCTGGAATTGTTTTCGCATTAAAAATAAATTCGAAAAAAAAACAAAACCTACCCTACCGGATTGGGCCGAGCCCGTGGGCCCGACCCAACCCGCACCGGCCCGGCCGGCCAGGCCCGCCAAGGCCCATCGGCCGAGGCGAGGCCATGGCCGCCGCCGCCGCCGGTCCACGGGCCGGGCGTGCGCCGGGGCCTCGAGCCCCGCGTCCCCATAAAAGGGGGAGGCCGAGCCCCGCGCGCGCATGCCCTAGGCCGCCGACCTGCTATCCCCGCGCCGCCGCCTGCGCCCTGCAGCGGCCGTGCGCGCGCCGCCGCCCGCACGCCCGCGCCGCCGCCTCGCCTGCGGCCGCGCGCGCGCCGCCGCGCCCACGCGCCGCCGCCGCCCTCGCCTCTGCCGCGGCCCGCGCACGCGCCGCCGCTTCCCCGGCTCGGCGCCGCGCCGCCGCCGGCCTGCTAGGCCCCAGCCGAACGCAGAGAAAACAAGAACCCCAGCGCCTTTGACTTCGTTTTCCGGCCGATTCCATCGATTTCCGCTGCGGGTGAGTACAGCTTCGGGTTCCTCTCGTTCTCCTCGTTCGATTCCAGGTCTCCTCCGGCCCCCTCGTCGCCCGTGCCGCCGGCGCCGCCAATGGAAAGGAGTTCCTGTCCATGGCCGGTCTCCCTGTCCTCTGTTTGGCCTGAGGAAGAAGATGACACCCTGTTTCGCGATTAGGTCCCTCAAGTTTCCAGTAATCTTTAGATTGATTTATGTGTCTTGCAACCTTTGCTCATAACCCCTTGGAAAAATCCTACCTTTCACAAACATATCCATCCCGAAACTTTTTGCAGATCTAACCCCAGATTAGATCCATTCGCGAGCACTGTTTGATGTGTCTCGGGAATCTCCTCTGCTAACTCCTAAAAGCTATAGTTAATTACGAATAGGTCCTCTGATCTTGTTTCCTCCATATCTTCCGCGTTTTAACTCCGTTTTTAGCGTTCTTTATATCCACGCGATCGTCTCGACGAGTAGAACGACTTTTTGCCCCTGTTTAGTTCTGTTAGCACTGTTTGGTGATTGTTTCTTATTTTATTCCATTGTATGCTTGTATGTGAATGATGTGGTGCGTAGAAGACGGTTCGTTCGTGGAGAACGCTGGAGTTGAAGATTTCCAAGGTCTTGAGCAGCAGCACACGTTGGTAGAAGGCAAGTCCTTGCTGCATTCCCGTTGATCCTATTACAACATGCATTTTAATTACACCGTTATGTATTATTGCTTTGCATTAAATTGATGGGTCCCACTATTAAGGTTTGACTAGTTTTGTTTATCCTGTGCCTTGATCAACCTGGGTTTATGATTATGTTGGGTAGACCATGCTTAGTTGCTCAACTTGGGTTTATGGTGGTTTTGATGAACAACAATGTTAATCTTGCTTTATTTATGTTGTTCCTTTCATTAATCAAGATCACCGTGTTAATCGGAACATGGAGAACCACCCGGAAAACGAGTGCTACCACAAGACATATGGCTCGTCTTGGCTTAATAATTAGTGAACCGGGTGTTAGGTATGCTTTACCCGATAAGGGTTGGGGGCGGCGGGTAGTGGCGTATGGACTGCTCGGGCGTAGGTGTGGGCTTGGCTAAGACACGGTACTCGTGCGGGAGCTTTATACGTTGCACCGACCGGGTAACCTAGCGGGCAGCCTTCATCTGGGGATCTTTGTAACGGCCTCGTAGCGTCCCTATGCAATCACACCTCGGTAGTGTGGTATGGTGCCTGATCAGCATCGCATGGTTGGGTTTAAAGTTCTTCGGGACTTTTACACGACTTGTGGGTAAAGATGTACGATCTCTGCAGAGTGTAAAACTAACTAGTTAGCCGTGCCCACAGTCACGGGCGGCCTGGACCCTCACATGATTAAACTATGGAAGATGGATTAAACTTGTTGCATTTACTTTCGTTCATGATGATGATGCTTATGTTAATCTTTGGGTTGGTATAAACTTACATTTGCTAGTAATATAGCTTGCTTAATAAAATTTGACCAACTAAAATGCTGATCTGCTATGCAACCACAAGCTTCCACCATAAAGCCTTTGCATGTTGTTATAGATCTTTTCCCTTGTTGAGTACGACATGTGCTCATGCTTGTTGTTCTTTTATATGCATCTACACAACCCGGTTGCTGCTCAGACGGTCGCTTTGAAGACTTTCCTGGAGAGTTCGGTGGTTTCTAGGCGAGCGTGCCACCAGTCAGCTGCCTGTGGAGACGTCCTTTACCGCTGCTAGAACTCGCTTATGTTACGCTTTTGAGACATTCGGTCATGTAATAAAGTTTTAATACTCTCTTTACGCTTTTGCACTGTGTTTTGGTATACACTGAGTCAACGCATGTGTGAAACTTGATCCTGGCGCACATGTGTTCTATGCATTCGGATTTGCCCTTAAATCCGGGTGTGACAGTGATGTGGAGGATGGTTGCATTGTGGCCTAAAAAACCTAATATGAAATATTTTGGCATTGTTAAAACCACGTTCTGAAGTATCTGCAAAGTTTTTTATCCATTTTGGTGCTGCTCCAAATTTTTAGCCTATTTGGAAGTTAGCTAGGAAACACAAGTAGAAATTGCCAACGTAACCCACTCTAAATTATTATAGTATGCACATCTTTGATTCATCAACTCTTGGCCGGTTCTGCTGTGTGGTGCTTAGGATTATCAGAGGTGATAGCTCCAGATATTTCCTTGCTAATTCATCCTTGGATTAACTAGTGATACAGTGATTTTCACGGCTGCTGATTGTTAGAAAAAAATGTATGATTCATGGAAACTAAAAGAAGGAATATGTTGATAGCATAGTTCTAAGGCATTCATATATACTAGCATTCTAGGGATAGAAGAATACAACCATATCAAGTTAATAAGTTATGTAGATGACAATGGTTACTGGAATAGGTAATGCTTTACATGGTGTCTGAAACTGTCAAATTGTTTGTAAATAATGCATGGTACAAGTTATGGTCTACTCCCTCCTTTCTAAATACTTGTAGATCATTTTGGCTTTTCTTATTACATAGGTATTGCTACATATCTAGTAATCTAGATATCTATACATAGGCAAGGAGGGGCAGCTGCTACTGCTTCTTCCTCCACCCCCCCCCCCTTCTTCATCCTCCAATTGGTTTTTTGGGGGGGGGGGGGGTGGGGGTTGGGCGGTCCCCGCCCCACCAATGCGTAAGACAAAGCATCTACTATACATAGTCAAAACGATCTACAAATTTAAAGGAAGGGATTAATTTGCATATAATTAACTATTTCAAAGAAAAAAGCTATAAATCATCCATGGTAATGAAAGGTTACACAAATTCACTGTATGTGCTGGAATCCGAAGGGGTACATCTATTTTTCTGAATGAGTGAAGGATGCTAAGAATGCACATTTAATTTCGGGAATCAAGGCACATCAACAATTTCACTGTGTAAGATTCGAAATTTTCAGATGGTTCGTGAATATATATGCATAGCTTAGTAATTGTGGTCCATTACTCCAGTGAACCATATACTCCTACACTGATATAAAAACCACCATATGTGATAGTATGTGCATCTCTCATCCACTACAGGAGCCGCCCCCTTCCCCGAGTGTCAAATGCACTCGGGGAAGACCCCAAAACACTCGGGGAAGGCTTCCCCGAGTGCAACACTCGGGGAAGGCCTACCGGGGAAGCTGTTCACGGGAAAGAGGCCTTCCCCGAGTGCCAAATCTCGTGCACTCGGGGAAGCCTTCCCCGAGTGTCGTCCTAGCACTCGGGGAAGATTTGACGCCGTCGGTGCCATCCACCGTTTTTTTTTGAAAAAAACTCTTCCCCGAGTGCAACACTCGGGGAAGAAATTTTATTTTTTTTAAAAAAAACTCTTCCCCGAGTGCAACTCTCGGGGAAGGCATTTCATTTTTTTAAAAAAAACCTCTTCCCCGAGTGCTTGTTCTAGGCACTCGGGGAAGAATGGCGACGTTATTTTTTAAAAAGCCTCTTCCCCGAGTGCCGCTGCCCAGGCACTCGGGGAAGCCACCTCTTTCTTTTAAAAAAAATCCATTTCCATGTGAACAACAAAATAATTAAAGTGCAACATATATTGAATTCAACAGGATAGTAAAAATATGAAAACAATTATTAAAAAATATGGATTACATGTATCATTAAAATTGTAGTTACACACTTATTTCATATACAAAGAATACAATAAAGAAGATGAATTGTGCAAGGATTATTAGCTCATCAGGGATCAGAATCATCGGTTTTCTTACCCCATGGATCAGATTCGCCTCCAGCGGAACTTTTCTTACACCATGGATCACTTTCGATTCTCCACCGAAAATGCAAACATTCACACTCAGCAAAACCGTAATAACCTCAACACAGATAAATGAACAAACCGATATCATAACCACAAATAAGGATAGTAACATCTCTTGTGCCAGCTAAAAAAATATATTTCACAAATATTATCATCACAAGAGCCATATTCCATCACCATCTTTTCTAATTAATGTGGCTCTTGCTGGCTTTCATCTCCAACCTACATAACTTGTCTGGGATTCAAGCCTTGTTGTTGTTTACTAGAAACCTGTACTGTCAGTGCAAGATAGGAAACTACAGCTGCGTCATAGCATGTGGAAATGAGAAGATGCAATAACCAGCTATTCAACACTGCATGCAAAAAAAAGAGAAAAGATGCAACAACCCCGCAAAAAACAGAAAAAAATTTATATACCACATAAGAGATGCACCATTTAGAAAACAAAATAAAAGGCATGTGATAAATGTTGATTATATGCCATGAGCCCATGACCCATTTCATCCTCCCACGACAGTCCAACTCTCACTAAATCAATGGGCTTGTTGCACTGCTCCTAGTGGTACACGATCAACTAAAGCTACCATTTGCGAAATTCACATCTGCATTTAATGTGGAACTTAACAGTCAAACACCATTGTTTAAGAAAGCATACAAATAGATGGAGATAGATGCAATTCGTAATGGTATTTGACACCATGGCATAAGCTATCACCAATGCATGAATTACTGGAAACTTCTGAACATTTGTATGATATTACAAGGTTCATAACCATGCTATGATACATTAATATACTAACACAATAAAAATAGCATCAATCAGAGATATGCATTTGAACACGGATTGTCTAGACGCTAGAGAAAGGAAACACAAATATGAAGTTTATGGACCATAAATGCACCGACTCCATAAGCATCCCGTGATCAAACTAAGGAATTTCTTTTACTTATCTTGCTTGGACATCATAACATACACAATAATTCTTATTTCGAGACAAAGTAAATGGCAAAGCACTATTAAAAGAGATTAAATAATAGCATATCACAAGATATCTAGAATAAGATTAGCAAAAAGTGAAAAAAAATTGAAACCAATCAATGCCGAGATATCATAAGCCCTCCCTTCACACCAGGAAAAGACAATAATGCGTAAGCATCCCATCCACGTGTTGCACAATTCCGGGTTCCTAACTAAGATGATTATGACCACCATAGGAGAATATGCATAGGTCCAATCTATTTAATTTTGTCCAATCTTTCATGGACCCCAACATCACAACTAACACCGATTCATTTACCTAATCCCCAAAGTCGGATGGCAAATGAACGACAATTTTAATGTGCATTTTGACGAGCAACATATAAACAAATTTGAGGATCATTGCGAGAATCTAGAATCCCGATCAATTATTCCTAATGGCATGCTTGTACAATGAAAAATTCGGTACTTTATCTACAACTTGAGTGGTTGAGTGGTGCAATATCCGCAAACACAATGTGCACTTATAAGGAATACTCCACATATCCACACATTCACGCTCAATACCGAGGTAGTTCTTTCCACAGTTACAACTAATAACTTAAGTGAATAAGTTGTTACCATATATCTTGTTTGTCCGATTTTGACCCTAAAGTAGTCCGTTAATTCCAATTTCCAACTTTCGCCACGCTTACCTATTTTTGCCATTCTAGTCTAGCACAAACCCGAACTCCGAGACGACATTCCCCGCACCAAAATACTAAACCGAGAATGGCACTCAGCACTAGCGAAGACATGGAGCTGCTACATCAATAGAAACATAGCCATCACTCGAAATCTATTCACCGCCGATAAGCGAGAAAAATCTAAGCATGATAACAATTCGCTGGTTTTGCTACAAACCGCAACCAAGTGGTACCACTAAGATGACTAAGCCCATCACGGGAAGTCGGGAAATGCCATTTCTTTGAAGCGTAATAATAGTTGGCATTACCTACGGCTTGGCTCGCTACACCGCAACCAAATGGCACCACTAAGATGAGTAAGACCGTGATTGGCGCGCGGGCGGGCCGAGCGGGGGGCGCGGCCGCGCGCCGGAGGGCGGGGCGGGCGCGGCGGCCGCCGGAGGCGGGGGCGGGCGCGGCCGGCGCGGAGGCATGGGCGGGCGCGGTCGGCGCCGGAGGAGAGGGGCCGGGAGGAGGGGGCGGGCGCGGCCGGCGCGGAGGCGGGGGGCGGGCGCGGCCGGCCGCCGGAGGAGGACGCCGGCGGCGGCGGGGGGCGGCGCGGCCTCCGCCGCGCCCCGCGGTCGCTCCGCCGCGCCCGCGGGCCGGCACCGGGCCCGCTCCGCCGCGCCCCGCCCGGATCCGAGAGGGGAGGGTTGGGGTGGCGGCGGGGCCCGGATACGAGAGGGGAGGGTTGGGGTGGCGGCGGGGCACGGATCCGAGAGGGGAGGGTTGGGGTGGCGGCGGTGAGGGGCCGTGTGGGGCGGCGGGGGGGGGGGTGGTGCGGTGGGGTCTTAGGGTTCGGCGGATGATGGGCCGGTGGATGATGGGCCGGCTGGATTGGGGCTGTGCTCTTCCCCGAGAGCTGGTGCGCATGCACTCGGGGAAGAGGCCCTTCCCCGAGTGCCAAATCTCGTGCACTCGGGGAAGCCTTCCCCGAGTGTCGTCCTAGCACTCGGGGAAGATTTGACGCCGTCGGTGCCATCCACCGTTTTTTTTTTTGAAAAAACCTCTTCCCCGAGTGCAACACTCGGGGAAGAAATTTTATTTTTTTTAAAAAAAACTCTTCCCCGAGTGCAACTCTCGGGGAAGGCATTTCATTTTTTTAAAAAAAACCTCTTCCCCGAGTGCTTGTTCTAGGCACTCGGGGAAGAATGGCGACGTTATTTTTTAAAAAGCCTCTTCCCCGAGTGCCGCCGCCCAGGCACTCGGGGAAGCCACCTCTTTCTTTTAAAAAAAATCCATTTCCATGTGAACAACAAAATAATTAAAGTGCAACATATATTGAATTCAACAGGATAGTAAAAATATGAAAACAATTATTAAAAAATATGGATTACATGTATCATTAAAATTGTAGTTACACACTTATTTCATATACAAAGAATACAATAAAGAAGATGAATTGTGCAAGGATTATTAGCTCATCAGGGATCAGAATCATCGGTTTTCTTACCCCATGGATCAGATTCGCCTCCAGCGGAACTTTTCTTACACCATGGATCACTTTCTGATTCTCCACCTGAAAATGCAAACATTCACACTCGGCAAAGCGTAATAACCTCAACACGGATAAATGAACAAACCGATATCATAACCACAAATAAGGATAGTAACATCTCTTGTGCCGGCTAAAAAAATATATTTCACAAATATTATCATCACAAGAGCCATATTCCATCACCATCTTTTCTAATTAATGTGGCTCTTGCCGGCTTTCATCTCCAACCTACATAACTTGTCCGGGATTCAAGCCTTGTTGTTGTTTACTAGAAACCTGTCTTGTCGGTGCAAGATAGGAAACTACGAGCTGCGTCATAGCATGTGGAAATGAGAAGATGCAATAACCGGCTATTCAACACCGCATGCAAAAAAAAGAGAAAAGATGCAACAACCCCGCAAAAAACGAGAAAAAAATTTATATACCACATAAGAGATGCACCATTTAGAAAACAAAATAAAAGGCATGTGATAAATGTTGATTATATGCCATGAGCCCATGACCCATTTCATCCTCCCACGACAGTCCAACTCTCACTAAATCAATGGGCTTGTTGCACTGCTCCTAGTGGTACACAGTCAACTAAAGCTACCATTTGCAGAATTCACATCTGCATTTAATGTGGAACTTAACAGTCAAACACCATTGTTTAAGAAAGCATACAAATAGATGGAGATAGATGCAATTCGTAATGGTATTTGACACCATGGCATAAGCTATCACCAATGCATGAATTACTGGAAACTTCTGAACATTTGTATGATATTACAAGGTTCATAACCATGCTATGATACATTAATATACTAACACAATAAAAATAGCATCAATCAGAGATATGCATTTGAACACAGATTGTCTAGACGCTAGAGAAAGGAAACACAAATATGAAGTTTATGGACCATAAATGCACCGACTCCATAAGCATCCCGTGATCAAACTAAGGAATTTCTTTTACTTATGCTTTGCTTGGACATCATAACATACACAATAATTCTTATTTCGAGACAAAGTAAATGGCAAAGCACTATTAAAAGAGATTAAATAATAGCATATCACAGCATATCTAGAATAAGATTAGCAAAAAGTGAAAAAAAATTGAAACCAATCAATGCCGGTATATCATAAGCCCTCCCTTCACACCGAGGAAAAGACAATAATGCGTAAGCATCCCATCCACGTGTTGCACAATTCCGGGTTCCTAACTAAGATGATTATGACCACCATAGGAGAATATGCATAGGTCCAATCTATTTAATTTTGTCCAATCTTTCATGGACCCCAACATCACAACTAACACCGATTCATTTACCTAATCCCCAAAGTCGGATGGCAAATGAACGACAATTTTAATGTGCATTTTGACAGAGCAACATATAAACAAATTTGAGGATCATTGCAGAATCTAGAATCCTGATCAATTATTCCTAATGGCATGCTTGTACAATGAAAAATTCAAGTACTTTATCTACAACTTGAGTGGTTGAGTGGTGCAATATCCGCAAACACAATGTGCACTTATAAGGAATACTCCACATATCCACACATTCACGCTCAATACCGAGGTAGTTCTTTCCACGGTTACAACTAATAACTTAAGTGAATAAGTTGTTACCATATATCTTGTTTGTCGATTTTGACCCTAAAGTAGTCGTTAATTCCAATTTCCAACTCGCCACGCTTACCTATTTTTGCCATTCTAGTCTAGCACAAACACCGAACTCCGAGACGACATTCCCCGCACCAAAATACTAAACCGAGAATGGCCTGCTCAGCACTAGCAGCACATGGAGCTGCTACATCAATAGAAACATAGCCATCACTCGAAATCTATTCACTGCTGATAAGCAGAAAAATCTAAGCATGATAACAATTCGCTGGTTTTGCTACAAACCGCAACCAAGTGGTACCACTAAGATGACTAAGCCCATCACAGGAAGTCAGGAAATGCCATTTCTTTGAAGCGTAATAATAGTTGGCATTACCTACAGCTTGGCTCTGCTACACCGCAACCAAATGGCACCACTAAGATGAGTAAGACCGTGATTGGCGCGCGGGCGGGCCGAGCGGGGGGCGCGGCCAGCCGGAGGCGGGGGCGGGCGCGGCCGGCGCGCGAGGCGGGGGGCGGGCGCGGCCGCGCGCCGGAGGCATGGGCGGGG
The DNA here is from genome assembly GCA_947561735.1 of Cenchrus americanus. Taxonomy (NCBI): domain Eukaryota; kingdom Viridiplantae; phylum Streptophyta; class Magnoliopsida; order Poales; family Poaceae; genus Cenchrus; species Cenchrus americanus. The sequence continues at coordinate 70,205,778 of OX387242.1, forward strand.
CGCGGTCGGCGCCGGAGGAGAGGGGCCGGAGGAGGGGCGGGCGCGGCCGGCGCCGGGAGGCGGGGGCGGGCGCGGCCGGCGCCGGAGGAGGACGCCGCGGCGGCGGCGGGGGGCGGGCGCGGCCTCCGCCGCGCCCGCGGTCGCTCCGCCGCCCCGCCCCGCGCCGGCCCGGCGGCCGCTCCGCCGCGCCCCGCGGCCGGCACCGAGCCCGCTCCGCCGCGCCCCGCCCCGGATCCGAGAGGGGAGGGTTGGGGGTGGCGGCGGGGCCGGATGCGAGAGGGGAGGGTTGGGGTGGCGGCGGGGCCCGGATGCGAGAGGGGAGGGTTGGGGGGTGGCGGCGAGGTGAGGGGCCGTGTGGGGCGGGGCGGGGGGGGGGGGGGGGTGGTGCGGTGGGGTCTTAGGGTTCGGCGGATGATGGGCCGGTGGATGATGGGCCAGGTGGATTGGGGTCGTGCTCTTCCCGAGAGCTGGTGCGCATGCACTCGGGGAAGAGGCCCTTCCCCGAGTGCCAGGGACAAGGCACTCGGGGAAATGTATTTGTTTTTTTTGTTTTTTTTTGCCTCAATTTTTTTGTGAGGCCTTCAAATATTATTTAAAACTCCTTGCCCAAATTTGGCTTACTTTTGAATTTTTTTGTTATATTTCGTTAGTTTTTTCTTTTTCTTGAATTTTTAGGCACACTTCAAATTTGAACTACGGTACATGAAATCATATAATTTGGTGATTCAAAAAATGATATTCATGATATTTGGTGTATATTGAGGCCTTATCCAACAACTCACATGAAATATCGAGCATCTTGTTGTCGTGACATTACTAACAACATACGAAAAAAGTGTTTCTAAATTACAAAAAATCCGGACGAAGTCCGAAAATCACGAAACTTGTCGGGGAGTTGTGTTATCACATGTATAGGTTGTGTGCAAGACTAGAGAAGATTTTGAGCAAGTCTGCGACGTTTGATGCCTACAACTCACACATCTCCCGATGTGTTATCACATGGATCATGTGTGGAGATGTCTGGGTTTCAGGCATCACACATCGCAACTTGCTCGAAATCTTCTCAACTATTGCACACAACCTCTACATGTGATAACACGATGTCCCGACAAGTTTCGTGTTTTTCGGACTTCGTCCGGATTTTCTGTAATTCAGAAACACTTTTCCCGTATGTTGTTAGTCATGTCACGACAACAAGATGCTCGATATTTCATGTGAGTTGTTGCAAAAGGCCTCAATTTACACCAAATATCATGGATATCATTTTTTGAATCAACAAATTATATGATTTCGTGTACCTGTAGTTCAAATTTGAACTTTTCCTAAAAATTCAAGAAAAAGAAAAAACTAACGAAATATAACAAAAAACTTCAAATGTAAGCCAAATTTGGGCAAGGAGTCTTAAATAAAGTTTGAAGGCCTCACAAAAAAATTGGGGCAAAAAAAACAAAAAAAATTAAATATTTCCCCGAGTGCCAGTGACTAGGCACTCGGGGAAGAGGTCACCTTCCCCGAGTGCCAGTGACTAGGCACTCGGGGAAGATGCCCTTCCCCGAGTGTCAGGGACAAGGCACTCGGGGAAATATATTTGTTTTTTTTGTTTTTTTGCCTCAATTTTTTTGTGAGGCCTTCAAATATTATTTAAAACTCCTTGCCCAAATTTGGCTTACTTTTGAATTTTTTTGTTATATTTCGTTAGTTTTTTCTTTTTCTTGAATTTTTAGGCACACTTCAAATTTGAACTACGGTACATGAAATCATATAATTTGGTGATTCAAAAAATGATATTCATGATATTTGGTGTATATTGAGGCCTTATCCAACAACTCACATGAAATATCGAGCATCTTGTTGTCGTGACATTACTAACAACATACGGAAAAAGTGTTTCTAAATTACAAAAAATCCGGACGAAGTCCGAAAATCACGAAACTTGTCGGGGAGTTGTGTTATCACATGTATAGGTTGTGTGCAAGACTAGAGAAGATTTTGAGCAAGTCCGCGACGTTTGATGCCTACAACTCACACATCTCCCGATGTGTTATCACATGGATCATGTGTGGAGATGTACGGGTTTCGGGCATCACACATCGCAACTTGCTCGAAATCTTCTCAACCGTTGCACACAACCTCTACATGTGATAACACGATGTCCCGACAAGTTTCGTGTTTTTCGGACTTCGTCCGGATTTTCCGTAATTCGAAACACTTTTCCCGTATGTTGTTAGTCATGTCACGACAACAAGATGCTCGATATTTCATGTGAGTTGTTGCAAAAGGCCTCAATTTACACCAAATATCATGGATATCATTTTTTGAATCAACAAATTATATGATTTCGTGTACTGTAGTTCAAATTTGAACTTTTCCTAAAAATTCAAGAAAAAGAAAAAACTAACGAAATATAACAAAAAACTTCAAATGTAAGCCAAATTTGGGCAAGGAGTCTTAAATAAAGTTTGAAGGCCTCACAAAAAAATTGGGGCAAAAAAACAAAAAAAAAATAAATATTTCCCCGAGTGCCAGAAACTAGGCACTCGGGGAAGAGGTAGCCTTCCACGAGTGCCAGTGACTAGGCACTCGGGGAAGAGGCCCTTCCCCGAGTGCCAGGGACAAGGCACTCGGGGAAATGTATTTGTTTTTTTTGTTTTTTTTGCCTCAATTTTTTTGTGAGGCCTTCAAATATTATTTAAAACTCCTTGCCCAAATTTGGCTTACTTTTGAATTTTTTTGTTATATTTCGTTAGTTTTTTCTTTTTCTTGAATTTTTAGGCACACTTCAAATTTGAACTACGGTACATGAAATCATATAATTTGGTGATTCAAAAAATGATATTCATGATATTTGGTGTATATTGAGGCCTTATCCAACAACTCACATGAAATATCGAGCATCTTGTTGTCGTGACATTACTAACAACATACGGAAAAAGTGTTTCTAAATTACAAAAAATCCGGACGAAGTCCGAAAATCACGAAACTTGTCGGGGAGTTGTGTTATCACATGTATAGGTTGTGTGCAAGACTAGAGAAGATTTTGAGCAAGTCTGCGACGTTTGATGCCTACAACTCACACATCTCCCGATGTGTTATCACATGGATCATGTGTGGAGATGTACGGGTTTCAGGCATCACACATCGCAACTTGCTCGAAATCTTCTCAACTGTTGCACACAACCTCTACATGTGATAACACGATGTCCCGACAAGTTTCGTGTTTTTCGGACTTCGTCCGGATTTTACGTAATTCGAAACACTTTTCCCGTATGTTGTTAGTCATGTCACGACAACAAGATGCTCGATATCTCATGTGAGTTGTTGCAAAAGGCCTCAATTTACACCAAATATCATGGATATCATTTTTTGAATCAACAAATTATATGATTTCGTGTACCGTAGTTCAAATTTGAACTTTTCCTAAAAATTCAAGAAAAAGAAAAAACTAACGAAATATAACAAAAAACTTCAAATGTAAGCCAAATTTGGGCAAGGAGTCTTAAATAAAGTTTGAAGGCCTCACAAAAAAATTGGGGCAAAAAAAAAAAAAAAAAAATAAATATTTCCCCGAGTGCCGAAACTAGGCACTCGGGGAAGAGGTAGCCTTCCACGAGTGCCGGTGACTAGGCACTCGGGGAAGAGGCCCTTCCCGAGTGCCGGGGACAAGGCACTCGGGGAAATGTATTTGGTTTTTTTTGTTTTTTTTGCCTCAATTTTTTTGTGAGGCCTTCAAATATTATTTAAAACTCCTTGCCCAAATTTGGCTTACTTTTGAATTTTTTTGTTATATTTCGTTAGTTTTTTCTTTTTCTTGAATTTTTAGGCACACTTCAAATTTGAACTACAGGTACATGAAATCATATAATTTGGTGATTCAAAAAATGATATTCATGATATTTAGTGTATATTGAGGCCTTATCCAACAACTCACATGAAATATCGAGCATCTTGTTGTCGTGACATTACTAACAACATACGAAAAAAGTGTTTCTAAATTACAAAAAATCCGGACGAAGTCCGGAAATCACGAAACTTGTCGGGGAGTTGTGTTATCACATGCATAGGTTGTGTGCAAGACTAGAGAAGATTTTGAGCAAGTCCGCGACGTTTGATGCCTACAACTCACACATCTCCCGATGTGTTATCACATGGATCATGTGTGGAGATGTCCGGGTTTCGGGCATCACACATCGCAACTTGCTCGAAATCTTCTCAAGCGTTGCACACAACCTCTACATGTGATAACACGATGTCCCGACAAGTTTCGTGTTTTTCGGACTTCGTCCGGATTTTCCGTAATTCGAAACACTTTTCCCGTATGTTGTTAGTCATGTCACGACAACAAGATGCTCGATATCTCATGTGAGTTGTTGCAAAAGGCCTCAATTTACACCAAATATCATGGATATCATTTTTTGAATCAACAAATTATATGATTTCGTGTACCGTAGTTCAAATTTGAACTTTTCCTAAAAATTCAAGAAAAAGAAAAACTAACGAAATATAACAAAAAACTTCAAATGTAAGCCAAATTTGGGCAAGGAGTCTTAAATAAAGTTTGAAGGCCTCACAAAAAAATTGGGGCAAAAAAAACAAAAAAAATAAATATTTCCCCGAGTGCCAGAAACTAGGCACTCGGGGAAGAGGTAGCCTTCCCCGAGTGCCAGTGACTAGGCACTCGGGGAAGAGGCCCTTCCCCGAGTGCCAGGGACAAGGCACTCGGGGAAATGTATTTGTTTTTTTTTGTTTTTTTTTTGCCTCAATTTTTTTGTGAGGCCTTCAAATATTATTTAAAACTCCTTGCCCAAATTTGGCTTACTTTTGAATTTTTTTGTTATATTTCGTTAGTTTTTTCTTTTTCTTGAATTTTTAGGCACACTTCAAATTTGAACTACAGGTACATGAAATCATATAATTTGGTGATTCAAAAAATGATATTCATGATATTTGGTGTATATTGAGGCCTTATCCAACAACTCACATGAAATATCGAGCATCTTGTTGTCGTGACATTACTAACAACATACGGAAAAAGTGTTTCTAAATTACAAAAAATCCGGACGAAGTCCGAAAATCACGAAACTTGTCGGGGAGTTGTGTTATCACATGTATAGGTTGTGTGCAAGACTAGAGAAGATTTTGAGCAAGTCCGCGACGTTTGATGCCTACAACTCACACATCTCCCGATGTGTTATCACATGGATCATGTGTGGAGATGTCCGGGTTTCGGGCATCACACATCGCAACTTGCTCGAAATCTTCTCAACTGTTGCACACAACCTCTACATGTGATAACACGATGTCCCGACAAGTTTCGTGTTTTTCGGACTTCGTCCGGATTTTCTGTAATTCAGAAACACTTTTCCCGTATGTTGTTAGTCATGTCACGACAACAAGATGCTCGATATCTCATGTGAGTTGTTGCAAAAGGCCTCAATTTACACCAAATATCATGGATATCATTTTTTGAATCAACAAATTATATGATTTCGTGTACCGTAGTTCAAATTTGAACTTTTCCTAAAAATTCAAGAAAAAGAAAAAACTAACGAAATATAACAAAAAACTTCAAATGTAAGCCAAATTTGGGCAATGAGTCTTAAATAAAGTTTGAAGGCCTCACAAAAAAATTGGGGCAAAAAAAACAAAAAAAAAAAATAAATATTTCCCCGAGTGCCGAAACTAGGCACTCGGGGAAGAGGCCTTCCCGAGTGCCAGGGACAAGGCACTCGGGGAAGAGGTAGCCTTCCCCGAGTGCCAGTGACTAGGCACTCGGGGAAGAGCTTTTCCAATTTTTTTTAAATGGTTCCGTCTACTTGCGCCGTCAAATGCAACTTTTTTTTTCCGTGTGCTTGTCTTCCCCGAGTGTTGCGCTCGGGGAAGATGGCCTTCCCCGAGTGCCTTTCTTCCCCGAGTGCTTTGCCCTTTCAGGCACTCGGGGAAGGCCATCTTCCCCGAGTGCATTTCTTCCCCGAGTGCAACACTCGGGGAAGATTGTCTTCCCCGAGTGCCCGATTTTTGGCACTCGGGGAAGCACGTGGCACTCGGGGAATTTTGCTTCTCCCGTAGTGATCACTTTCACACATCAAGCAGAAGAGAAACCAGTGGGTAACTTGACTTATAAAAAGGAATGTGATGCATCGAGAATTGGCTTTAAAGTTGTTGAATCTGACAGAGTATGCTTGGGAATTCTGGTGCCACAGCATTATGGTATCAGTGACAGGTAATTTGTTAGACGAATTATTCTAGCAATGCAAGAGGAATATCTGCAATATCAGATCTGCATTAGTACGTGCTGCTGTTATTTTTGGGGCAACTTGGCAGATATTGCAAATTCAGATCAGGTGATATATTATGTGTGTCATTGAACTCATAATGGTCAATTTTTCAGATGAAATACAACCTGATCCTGAAGAGTCATGCAGCCAGCTAGGTGAATGGCATGGACAGCTTATGAGATCATCAAAACAATCATGTTGATTCAATAATTTGAGTTGATTTGTGCTGTAGTACTATGTTCATGCCATGATAATCTGGCAAGGATCCGATGTATGAATGCATCAAGATTCTAGGAAACCAAACTTAACTGATTTGTAGTGTGTGAAGTGTAGCTGTGCAACCAAAATTCTTAACCATCTAGCTGGAGTCCTCTTCAACTCGAATTTAGGTGCCAAAAAAAACCAAGACCCGATGAGGTGAAGAGCCCCATGGTTTTTTATTAGAAGTAACTACCTTCTCTACGTCTAGAACAACCTCAGGGTGGGTGCAACTTAGCAAAAATCAATTACAATCAGGGTGGGTGCATTCTCTGTACAGAATGCACCCCAGGTGCACTATAGCAAAATAGCTGACTCCACCTGAAATTATAGGATAGTGCATAGTAGATAATTAATTAAGGATGGAGGAAGTATGTCAGAATTGCGAACACATGCATTTTAAAGAATTACTCGCTCTGATCTTACTCCCTCCGGTGCACTATCAGAAGTCGTTTTGGCCCAGGTTTGATTCAAACATTGGGAATATAAATCATGAATAACTTTTAAGTCGTTGAGTTTGAAAATATGAAAATCATATAAATAGATTTGTCTTGAAAATTACATTCATAAGAATGTACATATACAACTTTCCAACAAATATTTTTACAGAAAAGAAAAGTCAAAGTTGTGCTTTGGTGACCGTGTCAATATCCTAAACGACTTCTACTATGGAACCGGAGGGAGTAAATATATGACACCGTTGACTTCAACTTTAACTACAAATATATATTGAATGAATTAGTTAACTAAAATAAAATGTATATCATGATATCTATTATCCAATGTATTTTAGATTTAACTTATTGGTTTATCAATTACAAAATAATTGTAGGAAGACGAATAGTCAAACAAACTAAAAAGTCAATGGTGTCGTATATTTAAGAACGTAGGTAGTACCACGCACAGAAATTGAGATGTCGGGAACCGTAGCACAGCACCACAACAACGGGCACACGGACACCAATGATGAAGAGTCAACTCTGTCAGTCTTTCACACATCTGGATCGCAGCGTGGACCACCATGGCATTTTCACCTGCACTCCGCCGGCATTGTGTGTTTCGCGGTGCTGGGCTGCTGGCCTCGGTGCCTAGTCTCGCTGGCCCATCGCACAAGAGTGCCATACGGCCGCTGGTACAGTCAGTCCTATGGTAGCTTGTTCTGGCAGAGCAAGTTTCCATGCTGCCCCTCACTCCCACCACAAGAATGGCTGTTTTGACAATGCGACAATGCAGGTATATACATTTGCAGCTTTGGACTTAGTACTAGGACCAATATCTCACATTCAATTTATCAAAGGAGAACTGCGTTTGGCTATGCCAAGCAACACATATCCGAATAAAGTGGTTGGGTGGGATGTAAAATAATGCTAGGGCTAGGGGTTTGCCAGTTGTGTCTCTTTTAATTTAAGCGTCATGTTTTGGGCTGCCGGCACACACACTCTAGTAATTAACAGAACATGCATGCCACTAAGAAATTGCAGTTGCCAAAATACCTGGAAACTAGAAAATTTGATCTGCGCACATAAAACGGAAGAGATGAAAAATACGAGCAGCAAGACACTTGAATAATGTGAGAACGTTAAGAGCAATAATCGTCTACTAACATTATATGGTAGAACGGTACCCACATTGTATTGATAAATATCGAAAATCCAGCCTGTACGCATTTCAGAGATGTTAGCTTCAGATTTGAATTGTCACGGATGCTCTAGAAAATAGATACCATAGCATTTGTTAGCTTCAGCAATGTACTTTGTAAGAAATGAATTCAATAAGCACCACGTGAGATCCTGGAAAGTCAGAAGCAATTGGTGGCCCAGGGGGAGCGACGACGCATGGCCAACCGAACTAACGAGCGTCAAAATCTCCGTAACAAATGTCCTACCATTTAATCTCCATATCCATTTATTTCAACTCCCTGAAGAATCCTTATTAGGAGCCATGCAGCGTATCCTTTCTTTTGAGTCTTGACTCACTCACAAAATCAAATGTCATGCTGGCTTGCTTTTCTCTTCCATTTCTTTATTCACGCATAATCTCCATCCTATTATTTGTTATTGTTTTCAATAATCCAGCCCAAAAACGTAGTCTTGATTATTTATTTTCCTCAACCATCCTCCTTGCAATTCTGTTGTAATTTACTACCATGAGTGACAGATGTTGGAAACAGAGAACAGACCACCGTATGCATCGGGGTCGAGATAGCATTTTTCAGCGAACTACATGATATCTAGCAACAAAGGGCTTAACTGGACAGCCCCACCACATGTGGGCACAAAACGTGCAAAAACGCGCGCAACCATGGTTATTCTCTCTGCCAAGAACACGGGTCTAGCAAATGGCTTAATTGGTGATTCCATGGACAGGCACCCCACCGTAGGGGATATACCAACAATGAAGAGTCAACTCCATCGACCGTGAAGCCTTTATTTGGAGCGCAGCATTTGCCACAAAGGCAATCCCCCTGCGCCCCACTGACATATTTTTCTTCTCCATCATGATTCGCAGGGCCCCGTGCCCAGTCTTAGGGCACCCGCAACGGGGCCGTTAAGCTCTGTACAAGAGCTCCACGTAGGAGAGAGAGCTTAGGAGAGAGATGGGCAGGTCGCCAGGCGTGGCGAGAGCCGCCACGCGCCTTCCCACGCGCAAGCGGGCCCCACCATGTGTGTCTCTGTCGCGTCCTGTTTCTCTCTTCAGTCTTCATCACCGAACCACCCCTTGGACTGTTGGGCAGTAGACACAAGCAGTGCTGGCCGCCGGTCGGAGGGGCGTGCCTCGGCTGCCGGCGAGCTTGTGCGCGGCGCAGCCCGCGCGCGTGCGGACGGCGGGAAGTAGCGTCAACCTCGCCGACGAGCGGCCAGGTGGAGGCGGAGCGCGGCCATTGAGTTGCAGCCTACGCATGGCGACTGGCGAGGAATGAGAGGCGCTGGGCGGAGCCCGGCGGCGCCCGGCGGCCGTCGCGCGGGGGCCAGTTGCACCGGTGAGTACAGGGTCACGAGGGCGAGGGAGATTGGGATGAGGTGCTAGGCAGTCGGCGCTGCGGAGTGGAGAAGCAACACGAGCTTGAGCGCAGAGTGGAGCAGCCGGTGCGGTCCGACCGGCGAGCGTGAGCTCGGGCACTGCTCGGCTACCGGCATGTGGGTGCGGGGCTGACAAGCACTGCAAGGGAGCAGCGGAGTGCGGCGGGGAGCAGGACAGGAGAGCAGAGCAAATGGGGAGGATGAAGATGGAGTACGATTTTTTTGTTGTGTTTTGATTGAAACGACACCTGATAAACAGGTTGTCTTTTACCTTTACTATTGCTGACATGGAGCTCGGTATAGAGAGCAATATGTCTATACCGCTGCGGCTGCCCTTATTGAACCACACCTGGCCTGTCCTACAAGAGTACCATATTGCCTTCCTTACACTCGTAAGGTGGCTTCTCTTGTGGCTTTGAAAGTTTCCTTGATGCCCCGCATTCGTAATTAACTACTCAAAATATAACGGAGTTCATCCAGATAGTTTTGTGTTTGTTGCTAGGCTCATTTTACAATGCAGGTACAAGGCGTGGGATGGTAATGACTGCTGGGATCAAAGATCTCACATTAACTGCTGGGATGCATGAGGTTGTAGTTATTGGGTGATGTATAGGTGCTCAAGTTTGTAGTTACTAGTTAGGGGGCGATGTATAGACCGGTTGTAGCATACCTGCTTGCGCACCCGCTCTAACTCCATCGGCACCCGCGGAAGACCCCTAACCCTGGTCACCATCTTGTTGGGGATATAGTGTGTAGCGGATTTGTTTGGCGGGTCTCTCTACAATAAGAGTGACAATTGTTATAGGGAACAATGTAGCATTATCAAAGAAAGGTTTTGTTGTAACTATACGGTTGTTGGCCCGAAGTGGATCTATGTCATCTGGTGTAGCTGGTTCTACACGAATCCAAATTGGCCACATGTGAAGTAGGGGTGCACCATCCACTTGTCTGCAGATGCCTACTTGTGCCCGTAACGGTATAGATGATGGACGTGCATATGTGATCATTCTGAATGAGAGATCCCGCCTCAAACCTATGTTGGAAACTTCACATATGTTCCTAAAGATTCTACCTACTAGGTTGTGCTGGCTCCAAAAGACTAGTGGCACTCCTAATACGATAACTTCAGTGCTTGGATCCTTTCGTTAATTTGTGGGGTCACAGATTGCATTGAGCTTGAGCAGTTGCGGATGGTGATCAATCGGTACATCAATGGAACCATACGAGGGTGTCATTGCTAAGACCGCAATGCTATGATCTCCAATTTCAAGGGTCTCTGAGTGGTCAACTCGAATGAGCTGGTTAGCACCATATAATCACAAAGGAACCGGTAGAAATTGGCTAGCGGAAGCTCCACACCCGTCTGCTCTTGTGAGAGCCTGTGTGGTTTGAGGACCGGTGGATGGTCGCTTCCTGGTGTGATGAGTGAATGTTGTGTGGACTGACTCAATGCTAAGTATTGCAGGTGCAGGTTGCGACTTGATTAGTGCAGGTGCAGGTGAAGAACAAGCACGAAAGCACGATGTCGGTGAGGCCTCCAGGTGTGGAGCAGACAAGTAGGCTTGGTTCGAGGGACCCGGTGGCCAGTGGGATCAAATGCGGGTTGCATGGTGGCAAGAACAGCAAGACAGAGTCATGAACGGTTCCTTTGTTGAACCTCGAAGTCAAGATCAAAGTCCGAAGTGCAGCGGCACTAGGCCGGTCTGCCTAGTGGGGTGCACTGATCTGACCAGTGTGCGACAACGGCTTTCAGAGACTTCGAAGCAGAGGACACGCATCGGTATTGCAAGGCTTGTGTCGATGCTAAGCGAAGTGCGGTTGTCGGGCATCCGTCTGATGGTCACTACGTGAAAACATAAAATAGGTCACACAACATTTGTAACGGGCCTTTATCACCCGTTACATGCACCTACATTTGCAATGGTTGTTGTTTGGCGCCCGTTACCCATAAGCGTGACAGGCTGACCCCGAGGTTTGCCTCCACAACGCCCGTTACCAATGTGGACTTTTGGTAACAGGCTTCTTAAATGCCCGTTACATAAATTCATTATAACGGACGTTAAAGCGAGTCCGTTACAAAATTTAAACCGGGCGGTAAAGGGCTCATAAAATTTGTTACTGATCAATGCCCTATCGGTAACGAGCTCTTTAAGTCCATTACTGATCACTACCATATCGATAACCGGCTTTAGTGTCCATTACCGATGACCATTTGACGCCCGTCACTAGACTGGGAGCTCAATAATAAGTGAAGTCTAAAAGTACTCTTCACTACCGCGAAGTAGGAGCGCGACGACAGGGGACTATTAGCCAAAACGGGGGTCTCCAATGCATGGGGGCGTCGATCCTGCATATATAGAATCTGTGCTACTATAAATTTTATCTCCTTTGTGGTTTGTGAATCCGTGTCTCCCTTGTGTTTGTCTTCGTTGACAGGTCAGCAAGATCACTCATTGCTTCCATTTCGACATACACGCACAATCAACACATATATCTTTTGAGACAAATCAGACATCATAAGAAAGATAACTTGTCCACATAGATGAAGATAACTTGTCCACAGGAATAAAGATAATTATTACAGATAGTTAACTTGTCCATCAGGCTAGGACTTAACTTGTCCATCACATTATTTACTATGGTCGTGCTATCTGACCATACACATCAACAAAAGCATGCCCCTTGAACATCCACAAAAGTATGGCTATCTGACCCTGCACATCAACAAGCTAGCTTGAACTTCCTCATGCTCTTCGGGGGCGTATATCTTAGTTTAATGTAATAGGGGTAGTGTCACACCTGTTTTTCCAAAGAAAACCAAGTGCAAACCTATATGCATGCCGGGATCAAGTTTCATGCACATAGTTGACATAAGTGAATAATAGAAACAATATCACATACGAAAAAGAAAGATTATCAGAGTTTACACTTAGTCCTAGAAACGAAGTCACCAAACATCACAGGCAGTCGACTAGGGGTTGCGTACACCTAGCTCCAGACTTCAAAGCAGCTTTCTCTCTCTGAGCAACACTGTTTATAGCAAGGGTGAGCACTTGTCGTACTCAGCAAGTGTGGGGAAAATATGAATGCAAAGCCTTTATAGTGGACTAGGCTCTAAGCATTTAGCATTTTTAGTTATTCAAATTTTATTAGCACCTGATTACTAATAAAGTATAAGTTTATACCAACCCACATTAAGCATAAAGATATGATACACCATAAGAATATGGCAAGAATAACCAGAGAGCACGATTTAAGTCCATCTTCAAGTTCAGTTATCATGTGAGGGTCCAGGCCGCTCTTGACCGTGAGCACGGCTAATCGCTGCAAAGGTTGTACATCTTTACCCACAAGTCGCGTAAAAGTTCTAGGAACTTTAAACCCAACCATGCGGTTCTAGCTAGGCACCATACCACACTACCGAGGTGTGATTGCATAGGGACGCTACGAGGCCTTTACAAAGAGTCCACCATGTGTATTAGTCCATAGTAGTATGTCATAGAGGCTATCTTTCGTACCACACTTCTGCTCACGGACGGTCAACCATAGAGTACTTCCGTTCCAATACTACTCCGGAATAGAAGAGCCATAAAAGCATTCCTCCGTCCCCGAACTACTATGCGAGTAATGACCACAAAAGACTTCCCTAATTACTCGGCCAAGACCAGAGCCATATAGTTCTTGTGGTTGCACTATTGTCCCGGTTGGTTCTCCATGTTCCGATTAAACATATGGTCTTGTATTAAATAGAGATAAATAGCACAAAGGTAAAAACATGTTGATCTTTAATGTTCATATTAACCACCATAACCCAAGTAGAGCAACTAGCATAGCTACCCAACATAAACGTAAACCCAGGTTGACAATGAATGACAATCAAAGACTAGGATAAACCTTAATAGGACCCATCAATATTAATGCAAGCATATGCAATGAGTGATTAAACACATTATTGGGACAAAAGAATAAGGACACACTTGCCTTTAAATATAGAATAGTTGTTGCTCAGAATATCTTCGTCTTCTTGCTCATAAAATCTCACGGACGGCGTTTAATCTAGTCGCATCAATCATCCAAGGCAAACATCTGGACCACACATATACAAACAAGCAAAAGAATTAAATTAAAAACAATACACCAATCATCATAAAACATACTGAAAAGCGGTACAAAACTAAGCTATGTGTTAAGATGAACATTTGAACTAAAGGATTGCTGAAAACGGAAAAGAATTGAATAAGATATTGATTTTATAATATGAAAAGGATAGATAATAATCATGGTTGCATGCTGTGTGCATACATATGTAGTTCGAGAGAAACACAGTCATATTGCTAAGCATGATGTAGGCATGACATCGTCAAGTACTTAGACAATAAAATATTGTGGCAAAGTATTTAAAGAGTTAAAGATGACATTAGGAGGTTATCGAGGTAAAATTTTAAAGCATTGCAAAATAAGCTAGAGAGCTGATCGTGGCCTTCGCTTTCTCGAATACCCATACAGATACGCATGCTTGAGTGATGCTGTGGAATTAGAGAGATGGAGGGGGTGCAGCGCGAGTTCTCACCAACGACGGCGACGAGAACTCGGCCGGAAGCTGAGAATCGATAGCGAACGGCGAGGTCGGCGGACAGCTCGACGCCTCGAGTCTTGAGTGCCGGCCGGCTGGTGGCGCTTCGGTATCGGGATGGTGGTGACTTGCAGCGGCGAGCAGCACTAGATGGGTTATGGCAAAGCTATAGATCATTAGAGACGACGGGTTAAGATGCACAACAAAACAAGGAGATTGGGAACGTGTTGGTGTTCTCAGCAAGGCAAATGCTTCAGATCAATCTCGACAAGGACGGTTTCTGTTCGAACTTCAGCTTGGACGCACTCCTCCGAAGTACAGCAGACCGTCACAGGGACAACAATGTCGACGAGCTTCGTATCACCTCACTGGCTCTCATGGTGAAGACCTGCCAGGCGGCCGGCATAAGTAGAGTCATGGACGGAGAGAGATTGATGCGGCCGGCATAACTAGGAACAGGATAGTATATATGCATACTCACGTATTGGCTACGGCCAAAGATGACGACGGAACGGGATGCTGGGCAAAGATCAAACTGGATGAGGATGGCTGTTGTTCGACCATGGCCGCATGAACGTGCTACGACAGCAGATCGAGTCGGCGGCTTCCGGTCGCTCGGGCGGCGGCGCTTGCGCAGGCGAGACGCGAGGACGTGTGGCAGGGCGGCTTGCGAAACTCGGGGCCGCTATTTAGATGGCGTTGGCCACAAGTTTTCTTGCCACGCAAGCCGAGGACGGCAGATCGTAAAGGAGGACAGGGGTATGGGAAAACAGCAAATAGCTGTGGTGGTCGTTGGATTTATCATCGTGCGGCTGCAAATTGACTGAACCAGCCCATATAGGAAACCAATTAGGGGTAAACTTAAACTCGTGTCTGTCTGCAGAAAAAACGAGACGCTGCAGAGACCAGCTTGTCACGTAGGCAAAAAGATTAGCAAGGAAGTAAAAAGAACCGTCCGTGTGCCTCTCGTTCAGCACCAGGGTCCATGGAGCACCGTAGGCTGCCTTTGGCATGTCAAACTAAGTAGCAATGACAGGATTGAAAGGAAATAGAGGACTTTAGAATGGGAAACAAAAAAAATAGTGCAAGTAAATTTGGATATCTATAGACATGATCATGAGAAGATATAAAGGAGCTATCAAAGAAGATTCACAAGACACGTTAAACAGTGCCCACGAATAGATCTAAGATCAGGGTTAGATCTACAAGAGAGCTCGGGTGGATCTGGTTGTGAAGAAACCTAATACATCTAGGGTGTTAGGAGCAAAGATTGCAAGACACAAAAGATATGCTAATCATTACAGGGTTCTCCAGGGGTCTAAGTGCAAAACGGCAAGGTCTTTCTTCTGCCTCTGCTCGATCCAGGAACAGGGGCGGACAGGAGGCACTAGCCGGCTCCAATTGCCGGCGACTCGGGCGTCTAGGGTCTCGGGCGAGGTGTGCAGGAAGTAGAGGAGATCGATGGGGTCTCGAAGATGTGCTCACCACGGCGGAGATCAACGGAGACGGTCGGAATCGACGGAGGATGGCAGCGGTGTTGGCGGTCGGCTCGGTCCTCACGACATGGCGGCGCTCCGGTGAGCCTCCGGCGTCAGGAGCGTGCTTACCAGAAGCGGCGCATCGTCGCGGTCCCCTGGTGGCGGCGGCTTGCTCCGTTGGCGCTCCGACGCGGCCGATCGAGGAAGGCGCCAGCAGCGGTGGGCTGCAGCTCAGGCGGTGCACGGGGCGACGACGCTCCTGTGCTCCTCCGGCCATGGGAAGACGCGACACGGCTCCAGCGCAGCACGGAGAATCTAAGGGAGGTGCTCGATGGCTCTGGGGTGCTTCACGCCGGTGAATCGGGCGACGGCCGGTGACGCTCAACTCCGCAGACGGCGCGGCAGCGCTGCGCAAGGCGAGGCGGCGTGGGAAAAAAGGAGGCGGCTAGGGCACGCGGGGCGACTGGGACCACTCTCTTTAAAGGCACGGACGCTGAGGCCTGGCGTGTGGCGCACGCACGCTGAGGGGACGGGCCGGCGGCGGCGCGGCCTTGCCGTGAAGTACAGGGACAAGGGGAAGGGTGCAGCCTTGGGCCCAGATGGGCTTCAGCGAGTTGGGCCGGACTTGGTCGGGCGGATAGGGGTCGGGCCTTTGGGATCGGCCCAAAAGGGGAGGAAAGTTTTATTTTTTCTGAAATTATTTTTCAGTGCAAAACAAATTCAGGAAAAACCCAGAAAATGTTTAAAGGCACGAAAAGTACCTAGAAAATTCGAAAAATTTCAAGAAAATTCATAGGGATAGATTAAGACATGAACAATCCAAATAAAGTATTTGGAGATCGTGAAAAAGATTTTAGAGCCTTCTAATAAATAGAATAAGCTCAGGGAAAATGAGAATAAATTTCAGAAAAGTCCGGAAAATTTCTCAGAAGGATTTGGACAACACCTAAACATATTTTTGAAACCTTTTGCACTCAAGAAGCACCAAGATGCATCGGCATGAATGCAACACTCACAAAAAAATTTATTTGATTCAGAAAATCAAACAAAGATTTTTTCCCTATACTATATTTCCTGTAAAGAAATAAATGTTGGAAAAGTTTTAAAATTTTGAGAAAATTGTTATTTAATTATTCTTTCTATTCACATCCTGAAATTGGAAATTTCAGGGTGTGACAGGTAGTTTGGTCTTTTGGTTGCCTCCATATAACCCAAGTGGTGAGAGGATGGCAGCCATCTTTTGGAACCCTAGTTCATTTCCCTTTGTTATTTTACTTTCCTATTTTTCCTTAGGATTTTCTAGGACTAGCTTGAGAGATTCATGGTGAGACCTTGAGAGAGAGAGAGAGAGAGAGAGAGAGAGAGAGAGATATGGATGATTGGGAGGCAAGCTAGACCTTGAATGAACCTTCTTCGTGTGTATAGATAAAAGACCGATACGGCGAACCAGAGGGGGGGGGGAGTGAATGGGAGCCGATAAAAATTCTTCTCGATGGAGATCGAAACTCCAACAAGATGAACGCGGCTTCCAACACACGTCTCCGACTCACTACCAAGATTGGCCAAGCCCACGTAGCCACTGGAGTGCCACTGGACCTAGGAACCAACACACACTGCCTACCGACTCGAGAACGCGGCGGAACACCAAAACTCGAGTCTACGGACCCACACCGGTCGGACGCGGTGAGCACCACCGGTCGAGCCGGTCCCTGCCGGTGAAACTGAGCAACTTTCACTAAGTGGCTCTACACCGGTCAGACCGGTGAGACACACCGGTCAGACCGATGGCGACACGAAAGCCCCCAAGGCACCAAACAGGCCAACCGACCACCAAACTGACCCAAACTCGAAACAGCAGCACCACGGGACAACAGCGAACACACCAAGACGTTCACCCGAGAAAAATCCCACAAGGGCTTGCACCAGTCAGACCGGTCAAAAGCACCGGTCAGACCGGTGTAGCCTGGGCAGCTCGGGATGAACAGCACCCACGGGTCAACTCCCCCAAAACCAAATCTCGATCTCCCGAATCACTCCACGGACTTGAACAAGACTTTGGGGATATCAGGAACACCTCATGAGGAGTCCATAGCCAAGTTTAATCCCACCAAAACTCGTCCAAAAGGAGGAATCGAAGAAATCCCGCAGAAAGCACTTCCAACCCAAGAACTCAAGAAACCCCGAAATCGAGCACCTTTACTCACGGATTTGTGAGGGGAATCACAACCCAAAGAACCACGAAGGGTTCCCACATATTTCCCCCATCAAATCCCCAAGAGAAAGATCCCGAAAACAACCCAAAGAAATCACCGAGAGAGGGCTCCGAAAATCACCACCAAGAACAACCGGGGAAAACACATCCAAACCTTGAGGAACCACGCCGATTCATCTATACATGAGACAAAGGTTCATACAAGGTCTAGCAAGCCGCCCGATCATCCATCCCTCTCTACAAGATCTCTCCGTGAAGCTCTCTTGCTATTCCTATGGAAAACCTAAGTAAAATAGGTGGAAAATAGGAAAACTAATGAGCTAGGGTTCCAAGAGTTGGCTGCCATCCTCTCACCTCTTGGGTTATATGGAGGCAACCGAATGTCTAAAATGCCCTTCTCTAACAACTAGGGATACAAGCCCCTCAAGGGCGGATTTGGAATTCTTGATGTCTTCACCATCGGACGGATGCCCGGTGACCACACCCTGCGTAGCCTCGACGCAAGCCATGCGATCCCGACGCGTGTCCTCCGCTTCGAAGTATCCAGACTGCGTCGTCGCACACCGGTCAGACCGGTGCTCCTCACCGGTCAGACCGGTCCCCACCGGTTAGACCGGTCAGACCCACCGGTCGAGGCCGTGCGGCGGCTCTTGCGGCTCCGTCTTCGGTTCTCGGTCTTGGCTTTGTGGATCAACCAAGGAACCCGGTGGTTTTTACGGTGAACCACCGGAAACCCCACGAACTCGGTGTAGCCTCCGCCAATCTCCACTCATGACTTGGCTCCCACGTAGTCCCGGCTCGACCTTGGTTTTGAGGCTCAACCAAGAAACCGTACACGACTTCATCTTGCTGTTCATGCTACCATGCGGTCCGCACTTGACCCCGCTGGCCACCGGGTCCCTCGAACGAAGCCTACTTGTCTTCTCCACACCTGGAGGACTCACCGGCGACGACCTTTCGCGCTTGTTCTTCACCTGCACCAACACCAGTCAAGCCGCAACCTGCACCTGCAATACTTAGCCAAGAATCAGTCCAACACAACATTGTCAATCACTCATCACACAAGGAAGCGACCATCCACCAGTCCTCGAACCACACATGGTCCTCAATCTCCCCCTTGATGAGTGCATTGACAACACCCACACGAAAGTAACAAGAGAGAAAAGAAAAAGAAAAGAAACGAACAAAAAGAAACTCCAACAAGCGATCGAAAGCCAAACAAAGGCAGAGAGCAAGATCACTTGAAGAAGACAAGTCTCGGACCCCTTAGGCAAGGGCAACGGCTGGACACATCCGAGACACAGCAAAGCTCAAGAAAAGAGCGCAAACCACCGAATCAAAGCTCGAACAACCACAAAGAGCTCCCCCTGCACACATGCAAGCTCCCCCTGAACCAATGCACCTCCCCCTGGACCAATGCATCAAGACACCACTTGAAACAGGGCAGTTGCAACAAAACAGCCCTGACCGGTCAGACCGGTCAACACCACCGGTCAGACCGGTGTGCAACATGTGTACAGAACCAGCACTCACACCGGTCGGACCGGTGACCCGACCGGTCGGACCGGTGCACAACGGAGCCCGGAAATGGCTCAAAACCACTCGAAAACCTTCTAAACACGTCCAAAGAAGCCATTTCAAGCTCAAACTTCTCCCCCTTGTTGGCAATGCATGAATCAAGCCAAAAATGCAAAACTTTCAACCTAGAGCTTCTCAAATAGACAAAATTCAACAAAGAATGCTACACATGTCCAAATGAGCAAGTTAGATACTCTACGGCTTCGTATCGATCTCAACTACATGATCACCAAGTTTCACAACCATTGGACGAAGCTAAGATAGGTTTTGGCAATTTTGCGAAAGACTTGCCTCTCATGAGCAAAGTCCTAACATGATCGAAGCATATCAAAATGGAAAAGCCACACAAACTTCATGCTAGGACAGCCATTCTAAGCATAAGACCATCACAAACACCCACAAGCACCTCATGTCATGTCAAAGCCACCGAGCCATGTGCCTACTTCTATGTATGAGACTTCTCATTGGTAGGCATCATGCAACGGTTTAGCACCCAAAGCAAGTTAAATTCAGCACATATGACATGGGAGCATATTTTCCAAGCATTTTTCATTTCATTTTCAGATTTTTAGATGGTACATGAAATGTCTTTGCGACAAAAAGGAACTTATGCCCCTCCACAAGATAAATCAAGAGGGCTAAACATTCATGATGGCAAATGAGCCTTTGGCCCCATATGATCAATAAACTAGCTATCCAACCACAAATTAAGCATAGCAAGGCCACAAAAACATGTCAAGAGCATGTAAAGGCATTTACACATGAGAGAGCATACATGTGACATTTTTCAAAAGCATAGCTATCAACCATGGATTATTCATCAAGATTATCAAGAGCTAAGCCAAACTAACCGAAGCATACCAAACAAGCTCACAAAGACATATATCTCATTCCATGGTGAACAATGTATATGAGAGAAGCTTTTCCTAACCAATGCATATGATACAAAATGCATGCAATCTAAGATACAAGGATGCCTAAACATCATGTTACATATGCCATGCCAAATGCAAGAAATGCACAAAGAAAAGCTATACATATGCTACAAAGGAGCTCCCACACACAAAGCTCACAAACCACCGGCTCCTCGAGGGGAGGCAAAAAGGGCTCGACACCACCGCAAAAGAGCAAAGGAGCACCAAACTCACAAGCTCCCCCTAAACTCATGCATTAAGGCCAAAGAGCATACAAAGCTCACCTTACACACATGAGATAAGGCAAAGAGCAAAAGAAACCAAGTGGCTTGACCAAGACCACACACTCGAAGGTCACAAATACACTTACCTTTATCATTTCTTCACAATTCACTCATCCTTGTCCACCATCCCCGAAAGTGATGCACCTACATGTCACCACCGGGATATGAAGCCGAAGAACCACCCCCAATATCAACCAAATGTTCTCCGGGCTATCCACCTGCAACTCAAAACCAAGAGCGAGAGCGAGCAAACGACTCAACACTGGGGTTAGTTCCAAATGTGTAAAACCAGTGCCTAGCCATTTGCTCGAAAGTGGGGTTAGCACAAACCAAACCATCTTTCCTACCAAAGCTACCTCCACGAACACCACTACGGTAACCACCATGAGGGAACCAACCCTCTCTGCCTGGAGGAGGACCAAAACCACGAATGAAAGCCCGTGGACCATCCCTCCTCTCCTTCTCAAAGCCATGACTCCTCCCATCCCCGTAGTGAGCTCGAGGGGGAGAATGCCTAACAAACTGGCCTCCTGCAAACTTTCCAGAGCAACCACCAGAACCACGACCTCCAGAAACAACCCTCGCACCTGTACGAGCACGAAACCCAACCGCCGCCCGTCCGAGGCTCGCACCGGTCTGACCGGTGCTCCACACCGGTCTGACCGGTGTAGCCTGGGCAGCAGCACCTCCAACAGCCTTCCGCTCTCCCCAAGCCCGAACTAACCTCGCACTCGCCTTGGCCCTGGGCAACTGCACACGAGGCTCAAGTACACCATCGAAAGGGTGGTACTTGTCACTCCTTCGCCATTCTCTCCTCACGCTTCCTCTTGAAGCAAAACGCTCTCTTGTGACCATCCTTTCCACAAAACTCACAATGGAAACGGATCGATCTGGGCTTAGGCTTGGGATGAGGCTCTTCACAAGGCTTCTCACTTGGTTTCTCACTAGGCGTTTCACTTGCCTTTTCACTCGGTTTTTCTCTTGGTTGGTTTGGCTTGGATGCAAACTTGTCTTTGGGTGTGGGTTGTGGTGGAACTAAGACATTCCCAAATTTCCTTTCTCTCTCACCACTGCCTTCACCAACCTTATCCAATCCCAAGGCCCAACCATCAAAGCGCTTACAGCTAGCAATCATCATACCAAGCTGAGGTTCTTGACTCGACAACCAACTCAGCGCTTCACGCAACTTATCATTCTCATCTTGCAAGCGACCAACACATTTTGCAAGATCCAAATTCTTCATAGCATGCAACTCACATGTAGAGCAAGAAGTAGGAATAGGCACTTTCAAATCAGCCTCAAGCGAAACAATGCGAGAACGGAGCTCAAGAATTTTCTCATGCAAACTAGGGCAAGAAGTGCAAGCACCAAGCAAAGTGGGTCTAGATTGTAGCTCAGCCAACTCAACCCTAAGCACATCTAGTTCCTCACACTTGGAGGCATACCTCTCCCTAAGATCGATCAAGTCGGCTAGGAAGGCAGAGCACTCAAGACAATCATTCTCATCGAAACAACGGGGCTAGCCTTAAGAGAATCAATTTCAAGCTTGCTATCAAGAACTTGTGTTTCTAGCTCGGCCCACTCTAGTCCTAGCATCCTCGAGCAAAGATCTGAGCTCCTTCCTAAGCTTCTTAGCCTCTCTAAGCATGTGATCGCGATTATCAAGCAAGTCAACCAACTCCTCATTCTCCTTGCGTAAAGAAGAGAGCTCATCACATACCTCATCCTCGGAATCCAAGTCCGAGGCGTCCTTCTGGCTTCTCTTGCTGCTCGAACTGCGAGCCATGCCACAGAAGTCGTCCTTGAGGCTTAGGCCCGTCACACAGAGGCCGTTGAGATACTTGCCAAAGTTCTTCTTCTTCTTCCTCTTCTTCTCATCCTCTTCGTCTTCATCACTCGAGCTTGAAGACGTGTCCTCGGAATCGGACTCGATGTCGCTTGATCTCTTCATCTTCTCTCGAGACCGTGTCTTCATCCCATGTCCATGATCCTTCTTCTTGGACTTCTTCCTCTTGTCCTTGAACTTGTGCTTGTCGTGGTTGTTCACCTTCGGACACTCGGCGAAATAGTGTCCAGTCTTGCCGCACTTGAAGCATGTCCTCGTGTTCCTCCTCATGTTCACGCGGTTCTCGTGCAGCCTCTCGAACCGCCTCGTCAGGAACGCCAGCTCGTCCTCTCCAAGCTCGTCAAACTCTTCATCTGCCATAGACATCAAGGAGGAGAAAGAGAACATCCTGGTGGATGGGTTAGAGTTAGCCTTTCCTTTGGAACCACCAACGAGGGCAAGACTATGGGAATCAGTCGGTCCCTCGAGCTTGGCAGTCATGCCCCTATCCACCTCAGCTGACTTGAGCTTTGAGAACAGCTCGTTCACCGTCAGAGTGTCATACTTCTCCGACTCCACAATGGCCTCGAACTTTCCGCCCCAAATCGTACGATCCAAAGAGTGTAAGAGCTTGACCGCTATCATGATCATCGTACGGGAGCACGTCCACATTGGCCCTCATGTTGTTCACCACCACCGTGAACCTCTGAAACAAGGCATCGATGGACTCACCGGGGAGATGAGTGAAGTTCTCGTACTCTCTCCGGTAGGTCGCATACATCCGTGCCTGAACCTGGGCGTTCCCATCATGGGCCTCCTTCAACACCGCCCAAATCCTACAAGCCAAGTGCTCGGTGTGCACCCGATCGAACTCAGGCTGACACAAAGCACGGAACAAGTAGTCGACCGCCTTATTGTTGGCGTCGAAGCTGTCCCTCGATCCTGGAGCGAGGAAATCAACCGGCTGGACATAGCCTGTATCCACCGTGACATCCCAAAGGATCTGACCCTTTCCGCAGATAAAAACACCCATCCGCTTGCTCCACATCTGGTAGTTCTTGCCATCGAAGTGTGGAGGGCCCGAACCCCGTTCCTGGTACGCCATCCTTGGATCTTAGACTGGTTAGAGTCAATAAAGACCCGAACCGGCTCTGATACCACTTGAAAGACTGATACGGCGAACCAGAGAGGGGGGAGTGAATGGGAGCCGATAAAAATTCTTCTCGATGGAGATCGAAACTCCAACAAGATGAACGCGGCTTCCAACACACGTCTCCGACTCACTACCAAGATTGGCCAAGCCCACGTAGCCACTGGAGTGCCACTGGACCTAGGAACTAACACACACTGCCTACCGACTCGAGAACGCAGCGGGACACCAAAACTCGAGTCTACAGACCCACACCGATCAGACCGGTCCCTGCCGGTGAAACTGAGCAACTTTTAGTAAGTGGCTCTACACCGGTCAGACCGGTGAGACACACCGGTCAGACCGATGGCACCGAAAGCCCCCAAGGCACCAAACAAAGCCAACCGACCACCAAACCGACCCAAACTCGAAACAAAGCACCACGGGACAACAACGAACACACCAAGACGTTCACCCGAGCAAAATCCCACAAGGGCTTGCACCGGTCAAACGGGTCAAGAGCACCGGTCAGACCGGTGTAGCTCGGGCGACTCGGGATGAACAAAGACCCGCGGGTCAACTCCCCCAAAACCAAATCTCGATCTCCCGAATCACTCCACGAACTTGAACAAGACTTTAGGGATATCAGGAACACCTCATGAGGAGTCCATAGCCAAGTTTAATCCCACCAAAACTCGTCCAAAAAGGAGGAATCGAAGAAATCCCGCCGAAAGCACTTCCAACCCAAGAACTCAAGAAACCCCGAAATCGAGCACCTTTACTCACAGATTTGTGAGGGGAATCACAACCCAAAGAACCACGAAGGGTTCCCACATATTTCCCCCATCAAATCCCCAAGAGAAAGATCCCGAAAACAACCCAAAGAAATCACCGAGAGAGGGCTACGAAAATCACCACCAAGAACAACCGGGGAAAACACATCCAAACCTTGAGGAACCACGCCAAATCATCTATACTTGAGACAAAGGTTCATACAAGGTCTAGCAAGCCGCCCGATCATCCATCCCTCTCTACAAGATCTCTCCGTGAAGCTCTCTTGCTATTCCTATGGAAAACCTAAGTAAAATAGGTGGAAAATAGGAAAACTAATGAGCTAGGGTTCCAAGAGTTGGCTGCCATCCTCTCACCTCTTGGGTTATATGGAGGCAACCGAATGTCTAAAATGCCCTTCTCTAACAACTAGGGATACAAGCCCCTCAAGGGCGGATTTGGAATTCTTGATGTCTTCACCATCGGACGGATGCCCGGCGACCGCACCCTGCGTAGCCTCGACGCAAGCCATGCGATCCCGATGCGTGTCCTCTGCTTCGAAGTATCCGGACTGCGTCGTCACACACCGGTCAGACCGGTGCTCCTCACCGGTCGGACCGGTCCCCACCGGTCGACCGGTCGACCCACCGGTCGGACCGATGCGGCGCGCTGCAGCTCCGTCTTCGGTTCTCCGGTCTTGGCTTTGTGGATCAACCAAGGAACCCAGTGGTTTTCTGGTGAACCACTGGAAACCCCGCGAACTCGGTGTAGCCTCCGCCAATCTCCACTCATGACTTGGCTCCCATGTAGTCCCGGCTCGACCTTGGTTTTGAGGCTCAACCAAGAAACCGTACACGACTTCATCTTGCTGTTCATGCTACCATGCGGTCCGCACTTGACCCCGCTGGCCACCGGGTCCCTCGAACGAAGCCTACTTGTCTTCTCCACACCTGGAGGCCTCACCGGCGACGACCTTTCGCGCTTGTTCTTCACCTGCACCAACAGCAGTCAAGCCGCAACCTGCACCTGCAATACTTAGCCAAGAATCAGTCCAACACAACGTTGTCAATCACTCATCACACAAGGAAGCGACCATCCACCAGTCCTCGAACCACACATGGTCCTCAATAGATGATTCAGCGTGGTTCCTTAAGGTCTTTTGTTGTCTCTCCCGTTTTCCCTTTTTGGTGATTTTCAGAGCCGTTTCTTGGCGATTTTCTTGTGGTGGATTTGAGGCCTTTCCCTCGGGGATTTGGTTGGATATGTATGCATGAACCCTTCATGGTTCTTTTCCTTGTGACCCCCTCTCAAATATGTGGGAAAAGGTGCTCGATTTGGGAGTTTTCTTAGGTTTTGGGAAAGTGGTGTTCTTGGTGGAAATCCTTCGATTCCTCTTGATTTAGCAAGTTTTGGTGGACTAAATCGTATCTATGGGATGCCCATGAGGTACTCCTAGTATTCCGAAAGTCTTATGTGAATCCGTGGAGCGAATCGGGACATCGGGGTGGTTGTTTGGAAGTGTTGACCCACAGTCGTTATTCATCCCAAGCTGCCCAGCCTCGACCGGTCTGACCGGTGCAGATGACTGGTCTGACCGGTGCCAGGCCCCTGTGGGATTTGTCTTGGGTGAATTACTAGGCATGTGTAGCTTTGGGTTGTGGTGCTCATGGTAGTTCTTGGAAGGTTTCATGTTGGTTTGCTAGGTTTTGTTAAGGTTCTTGTTTTCCTTCTGGGTGTGTTTCGAAGGTGTTTTTGTTCCAGGGCCTAGAGGAGTCATTGAGGCTTCCTAGAATGTTTCTGTGCACCTATTGTTGCCACCAGCCTGACCGACGCTGTCCACCGGCCTGACCGACGCTGTCCACCAGTCTGACCGGTGTCACCAGTCTGACCGGCACAGGCCATCGTCGGTCTGACTGGTTTGGCACAGGCTGCAGGCTGTGTAGATTTCCACTATGTGTTGGGAGTGTTTGCTTCGGTTGGTTGAGTGGTTTGCTCCTAGGGTTAGTAGCACTTCAGTGGCCACGTGACTTTGGCAAACTTTGGAAGTTCGAGTCGGAGAAGTGTTGGATCTGAAACAAACCGAATTTCCACAAACGGAAACTCGACTCTCTGCACCTCCGTGATAGTACCAGTAAGTGACTATCACGTGCAATTCCTGTCTCAAGTGGTACAAATCCACACAACACGAAGATGTTGACGGTGTATTTTGGTACACCAAACATGTTCATTACACTTTGGTTTGGATTTTTTTATGGAACTAACCCGCCACTAGGCACACTAATCATATAACAAGTTCATCTTTGTGCATGCATTTGGAAGTGTTGTGTTTATGTAGGAAAACATGGACATAAAGGACGGATTCGCAACAAGTTCAAAGGAGCATTTGCGGAGTCTTGTTCGTGTTCATGAGCTTGATGAAATCACTTCCAATAGTGGCAAGGACCGAAGTTCTATGAAGGAACACCCCTGGGGATTGAAGCGCAAAAGATCGAACTTCATGCACGGAGAACCTCCATCTTGGACGCGAGGATGACATCGTCAAAATCATGCAAGTGGAAGGGGCAAAGTGCATAATCACCTGAGGACCCACGGGAGCGAAGGGGCGACCGAACCGGGCCTGGGCCGGTCGGCCCAACCCACTTTGGGGTCGGTTCGGCCCCCCTTCCTTGCACCCGAAGGATCTTCAACCCTAAAGTCCTGGAGGCGCCGCCATTTGCAGGGAGAGAGCCATTTGCACCAGGAGGCCATCCACAAGCTAGAGAGAGAGGAGGGAGATCTCCGGAGGGGGATAAACCACCTCGAAGGAAGCACCCACAAGTGGAGAAGAAGGAAGACACCGTCGGAAGGGTGACCATGATCAATGGTGCTATGCCTAGGACCTTGATGGGGTAATCTCCTTATTCGTCCATGGGTTGTAATCGATCTTGAGATGTAATTGTACTTTCTTGGATTATCTATCTATCATCTTGTGTCGAATATACTTTAATGCTTAAGGTAAGCTACCATACCGTAAAGGGAGTAGAGCTCCAATGCTCCCTTGGATCCATTCAATACGCCGTGTCCATCATAGGTCTAGTCACGAATACCTTCGCGTAGTGACAGTACGAGAGGAGGGAAAGGGCGAAACCATGGTCACAATCCCCGATAGATTAGATTGGTTTTCTTGTTTAAAGCGATTGCATGCTCTAGTATTGTAGACCCATGGGCGAGTGTCTCCTATCTTGATAGCTTAATCATTCTCTCTAGTGTAGTTTAGTCGTTTTCTAGTTTAATCGTAGTTAGGGTTTGAGTAAGCTAGTGAGTAGAGGTAGATCAAACGCTTGTAATCCCCTTGCTCCGCGAATTGACAAGAACCTTGGGAATCCTGTGGTGAAAAAGGTGTAGGTCCGTACGCTTGCGGATCGTAGGTGGATACGTCTTTTATCTGTCAACAGAAGATAAAAGAGACATTACATTATGTTATTACAACATCAGAGTACAACTCTTTGACACAAGCCAGGTACAGGTCCGACAGGACTGAATCAAGAAAGGTAAAACACCTACGCAGAAGATCTATCGAAGCGAAACGTCTCCAGCTCCATAGGCAAACTCGAGCATAGGACCAGCTCTAGTCTTCACACCTTCGTCGTTGAAGATTGTAGTTGTAGATGGTTACCAAGTCTGAAATGCCAACATCTACCCAATAAGAGGGTAGGTCATGTCAGCTTCCCAACAAAAAGCAAAAGCGGTGGTTGAATCTAATATGCATGGATAAAACCTATATTGGGCTGTAGAAAGTTATGCATGCAGCAGTGCGAAAGCAACAATCAAGGTATGCAGAATAAGCAGCGAGGCCCACACCTCTGAGGTCTACACCTCCGGGGGATCCGCACCTCTGAGGTCCACACCTCCGGGGGTCCACACCCCTCAACAAGGAAGTCCACACCAAAACACTAAATCACAACCATGATCCAGCTCCCAACTCTCATCTACGATGTGAGGCCCACTTGCTCCTATCCCCACATCTCAACGGCCTCAGGCCAAGCTCACTCACTCGGGGGGGGGGGGGGGGAGAAGCATAAGAAAATAGTCTAGTCGGAAGTAGCGGTAGATAGCAGTACTGTCCATAACCAGTGGACACGGACTATAGCTATAGGTTTAAACACTCTGCAGAGGTTGTACAACTTTACCCGCCCGAATAGAGCCCGGACGGTAGCAAACCGCCCAAAACCCTACCATACGGCTGGAGCCCAAGTAAGTGGATAGTACCCTCCTGCGTCTCCGAGTCTGGCGCAGCCTCCACTGTAGAGCTCGTGCTGCCAGCGAGAGGTCCCTCGAAGTTGTGGAACCCTTCCCCGGCCTCGCCGAGGCGAAGTCTTCTAAGGAGGAACGCCATCTCCCATCACGATCACACCGATCCACCTACAGGCATGGTGCTATCCACTACGAGTCTCACCCCGCACCCCCGCCCATAGCAAGGCGGGCGGTTTGTACGAAAGTAGATACTGCATCTGGTGGTAAGTCGACTCGGTCCTTAGGGACCGAGAGCGAGCACTCCCCATCTCCATCCCGTCCGACACGCCACTCGGGTGAGAGGCCAGATCACATCTTCACGAGGCAGGCATTCACAAATAACCAAATGGCTTGCTCCCGCCAGAAACACGTCAATGAAGAACACACCCAGAACCCACGCTAGAACACACCGAGATCTCCCACATCTCAGTCTAAGCCCAGAGCACCATCCATAATCAAGCAATAAAAGTATGGATAGTAGGTATACGGGACTAGCTAGGGGTCTGTAGCTAGTCCCGAGGTAGGTAAAGCAAGGAAACATGATATATCAAGTATCAAGGCGTGGCTAAACAAATGTCTATGCAATCCATCAAATCAAGTAACATAAATATGGCACTAGCAACTAATAGCATGCATGGGTTCTACATGGTTGGGAGTGACATGACACCTGCGCGGTACTTGTCGTAGAGTAGTAGAGGTTGAGCATCCTCTCGGTCAAAGTCGGGGTAGAAGGGTCTTCTCAGTCGTCGCAGCTCGGGTCTTCAAACAAGAACACAAGCCTACACGAGATGCGACGTGGAAATAAATAACGAGCATTCATCTATTGCAAAAACACCGATAAGAACCAATGTAGAAGATCCAAATAAACTCCAGAGTAAATACAAGCAGCACAGGTTTAATTAATGAAAATAGAGCAATTGGTTTTAAAACAAAAGTAGTTTAAGCAACTAGTTTTTATATACTAGAAAACAAGGTAGGATCAAGAGTTAGTTCAAAGTTAGCTTACGGGTCTTACGGCTAAGATCTTATGTAACCAAGCCTGCAAGCAGGAAAGCGGAGAGGCTGAGATCAAGCACTTGCTAGGTTTTAGCTCTTGGATGATCAAAGCGGTAGCGCGAAGGGTGATGAAAGCAGAGTGAGGCAAAGACAACTAGAGAAGGCATTACCATGCAAAGATACGTGGCGACAGCTCAAAATAGATAAAGGTTCAACTTGCGATCGATATTGGGTGGTGATGCGGCAGTGCATGCTTAAGAGCGCTACGAGGTATGTACTAGTGATGTGGCAACGACCATGGCTAGGTAGCTAGGTTGTGGCTCAGGGTTGTCGTGCGTGAAGCAGTGGCCTCTGCTCATAGTCTTGTTCTTGTCGGAGGCTCAGGTACTAAGACTAATGCTAACCCATCCTCTAGGATGTAATCTTTGTCCTTTTTGATGTCTTTGCCAGACGAGGACTTTGATGTACTTCAAGAGGACGAGCTGGCACTGTTGACATGGAGATTCGAGAGGATGCACGAGAACCGGGTGAACTCGAGGAACTCGAGGGCGTGCTTCAAGTGCGGCAAGATCGGACACTTTTTCATTGAGTGTCCGAAGATGAACAACCCTGACAAGCACAAGTCCAAGGGCAAGGAAAAAAAGGTCCAAGGAGAAGGAGCATGAACATAGGAAGAAGGCATGGACCCGAGAGAAGATCAAGATATCGAGTGACGTCGACTCTGGCTCTGAGAACGCATCATCAAGCTCGAATGAAGAAGAAGAGGACAACAAGAGGAGGAAGAAGAAGAGGAGGAAGAATAATAGGAAGAAGAGGACAAAGAAGAAGAGGAGAGAGAAGAAGAGGAGAAAGAAGAAGAAGATACTTCAACAGCCTTTGAAAGACCACAAGCAAGACTCCGAGAAGCTACAACTAGAAGGATGGACTTTGCGGCATGGCACATAGCTCTAGCAGCAAGAGAAGCTAGAAGAATGCCTCAAACTCAGATTCCGAGGATGAGTTATGTGATGAACTCTCTTCCTTGCGCAAGCAGAATATGGAGTTGGTTGATTTACTTGATAACTGTGATCACATCACTACGTGAAAACCTCAAATAGGTCACGCAGTATTTGTAATAGGCCCTTAAGGATCATTATATGCACCCATGTCTGTAACAGTTGTTGTTTGGTGCTCGTTACTCATAAGTGCGTCAGGACGACCCCGGGGTTGGCCTCCACAACGCACGTTACCAATGTGGACTTCTAGTAACAGGCTTCTTAAACGCCCGTTACATGAATTCGTTGTAACGGACGTTAAATACAGTCCATTAAAAATGTTAAACCTATCGGTAACGGGGTAGTAAAGTCTGTTACCAATCAATGCCCTATCAGTAACGGCCAGTTTAAGTCCGTTGCTGATCACTACCGTATTGGTAACGGGCTATAAAGTCTGCTAACGATAATTTCATACTGGAGACGCATGCTTGTTAGGATGTGTCTCCTTTGCTGGCAACCCAATTGGATACGCTCGTGTCTTAGGACTCATCTCCTTTGATTGCCACCTAGGGTCGCCTTTTCTCTCACATCAGAGATGCATGTTGTTATTGCTCGTCTCTGTCTTCTCCTTCTGACACCACTCGCTCTCTCTCTGTGGAAGGCCACTCCCGTTCTGACAAAAACACTCGCTCTATCCTTAGAAGGTCACTCGCTCGATCTCTCTGCTCAGATGTCTTTGCTAGCCTATGTCGTTTCACTGCCGCCAGCTACGCGCGCTCTGGGGATCACGCTTAATTTCTCTCCTCAGAATGTTAGCGCTGCAGCAGGACGGTTGGCCGCATGCGCAATGGTGATACGGGCCAGCGGACGTCGACTGTGGCATCATCCATTATAGACGGCTCCGTGTCCCCTCCTTTTGGGGCTCGACACCATCCTCCGTGCTGTCGCCGTGGCCGCGACGCCGCCTCCGATCCTCCTCCTCGGCCGCGCTCGCCAGGGTTCACCTTACCGTTGGTAACCGGCCCGGTTACCGCGGTAACCGGCCTTACCGGTCTGGATCGGTAGCAAAAAAGCTCGGTTACCGCTCTCTAACCGAACCTTGCAAATCCTAGAAAACCGCTCTTTTCGGTTTACCGGTCGGTTTCACCGGTTTACCGGACCGGGTTTGCCGGTTTGGAAAATCGCTACTGTTGCGGTAAGGTGAACCCTGGCGCTCGCCTCAGAGAATGTCCTCGTCATGGTAGAAATTAATTACCCCCTTATTGAAATTCTTCAGCTGTCCTAATCCTCTTATGTTATCGGTTTTTTGATGAGTTATGCTCATTTGATGTATGGAATGCAGATGACGCCTGCTGCTCGGGCTTGGATGTACAAACAACCCCAAGAAGATTGGGATAATTTCTTAAGCGGGGTCAATGGTTTTCTAAATCAAGCAGAGGCGGATATGAGAAACCATGGTGTTCAGGCAATGCTTTGCCCCTATATAGATTGTCTCAACCAGAAGAAATTCGCACAACGGGAAATCATTTTTCTTCATTTGGTCACACGTGGTTTTACAAAAAATTACACGTGTTGGAATAAACATGGTGAGGAATGCCTTAATGAACTCAAAGCAGGCTGCCTAAATGAAGGTGAAGTGCGACACCATGCTACCGACCATGATGAAGACCTTGATGACGGTGGAGTTTTTGAGGAAAATGAATCATTATTCCCACAAAATGTGATGAGGCCTGAGGATATCAATGAGAAAGAAGTTAGGGGCTTCGATGATGGTGAGGTGTGTCAACGTGTGCACAATGTTGATCAAATGTTGCGGGATGTTGAGTTTCAACGAGTGTACACACTTTCTGAATTAGCGAGGCTGAAGTAGTTCATTGAACATTCAAAGAAACCCCTCTATCCTGATTGCCAGAAGTACTCTCGCCTTTCTTGTGATCTAAAACTTCTACATCTTAAGGCAGATCATGGTTGAAGCAACAAAAGTTTCAAACATCTATTGGATGCACTTAGAGACATGCTACCTGAAAAAACCAAATAGCAAAGTTTGTCTATGAGGCAAAGAAGATAATCTGTCCTCTGGGAATAGAGGACCATGCATGCAAGAACAATTGTGTATTGTTCTGTGGAGATTATGTAGACCTTGACAAGTGCCCCAAGTGTGGCTATGATCGATACAAGAGGAAAAAGGATGGTGGAGATGATAATACTGGTGATGACGAGAACGAGCCCGGTGAGATCAGAGGCAAGAAGAAGAAGGCTAACAGAGAAGCTCCTGTGAGGGTGGCATGGTATTTTTGCATCATTCCTTGGCTAAGAAGATGGTTCGGCCCAACTCTTGCGTTGGCATGACGAAGGCCGAAAGGAGCTTAAGCAAGATGGAAAGTTTAGGCACCCAGCAGATGCAGTACAATTGGGTAACATTAATAACTAGTTTCTGTGGTTTAACAAAGACGTAAGGAGCATACAGTTTGCTATCAGCACAGATGGCTTGAACCCATTCGGTAACCAAATCTCAACACATAGCACTTGGTCCGTCATGCTGTCATTGTACAACCTTCCACCCTGGATATGCAAGAAACAAAAATATATGATGCTGACAATATTGGTCTCCAGGCCAAAGCAACATGGCGACTGTATTGATGTCTACTTGAGGCCACTAGTTGATGACTTGAAGATACTGTGGAAGCCTGGTGTGAAGGAGGTTTGGGATGAGTCCAAGCGTTAGGAGTTCACAATGCACGCCATGTTGTTCACCACCATCAACGACAACCCAGCTCATCATAACCTCTCTGGCCAGAGTAAAAGGAAAGGTGCAGCTTGTCCACACTGCATGGAAGATACTTGCGTTGTATGGCTAAGACATTCAAAGAAATACATAACTATGGGGCACTGTCATTTCCTCGACAAGAAACATCCATACCGGGCCATGGATTGTCGGTTTAATGGGGAAAAGGAGAATCGAGGCGTCGTTGCATGTGACTGGAGATCTAGTCCACTTGAAAGTCAAGGATGTCAAAACTATCGAGGAGTTACCCAAAATGACTGAAAAAACCATTGGCAAAAGAAAGAAATGAGATGGTGAAGAAGACGAAGAAGGAATGTAGAAGAAGAAATCAATTCTATGGGAGCTAGAGTATTGGCTGATGTTGGACATGCGTCATTTGATTGACAACATGCACGTCAAGAAGAATGTGTGTGAAGCTACTTGTGGAACATTGCTACAACAGAAGTACAAAGGAAAAGATCATAAAAATGCAAGGGAGGATCTTAAAGAACTAGGCATTACTACGGAGCTCTATGCAGAGGAAACAGAGATGGGGATGAACCTTCCCGTTGCTGCAACCACCTAGCCAAAGACAGAGAGAAATAATTCTGTTAGTTTTTGCATGATTTGAAAGTACCTTCATGCTATTCATCAAACTTCAAGAGGCTAGTGTCGGTGAAGGGCATGAAAATGAATTCAATTTGATGAAATCTCATGATTGCCATGTGTTGATGACAACTCTTCTTCGTGTTGCACTTAGAGGTATCAAGACAAGATTGGTTTGCGACGCGGTCACGAGCTTGTGTTTATTCTTCAATGCAATAGAACAGAAGGTGATTGATGAGGAAAAACTATTGGACTTAGAGAGGGGGCATTTCAAGACCCTATGCCTACTTTAAGCTACCTTCCCACCATCATTCTTTGATCTCATGCTGCATCTAACAGTACACCTCGCGAGGGAAATCTGGTTCCTTGGCCCATCTTACCTTCATCAGATATTTCCATATGAGATGTTTAATGGATTCATGAAATCATTGGTACATAACCGGTTATCTCCGGAGGGAGACATTGTTCGTGGCTACGAGACTATTAAAGCAGTGGAGTGGCCATGGGTTATATGGACCCCCCAAAACCCCATTGGTGTGCCTCGCTCATGGCATGAAGGTAGGCTTTCAGGTGTTGGGACCCTGGGGAAAGTCACTCTGAAACCAGATGCCTTCCAAAAGGCTCATTTCACCATGATACAACAGCTACACCTAATAAAACATTTGCCAATGAGCACAAGCGACAACTACATGAAGACAACCCTGACCGTGGTAGGGCTTGGCTTGCAAAGATGCACATGCAAGGTTTCAGCAGGTGACTCCGAGATTATGTCGAGACATGCAACAATGTTGTAATAACCAATGAGATAAGGAATATAGCAGTGGGGCCATTGTTCATTGTTACAAGATACCAAGCAATGGATATCAATGGATACACGTTCTACACCATGGCCCATGATAAAAAGAGCGTATATCAAAATAGTGGTGTGCGTGTACGGGCCGTCGTCGACGACAGTCATGATGATGATGACATGGAGACATACACATATTATGGTCAAATAGAGGAGCTATGGGAGCTTGATTATGTAGGATTGAAGGTAGCCTTGTTTCGGTGTAGATGGGTCACCAATGGGAAGAGAGCTGTGAGCAATGACAAATATGGTTATGTTAGTGTTGATCTCCCGGTCTTTGGTTACAAAAACGAACTGTTTGTCTTCGCCAACGATATTGAGCAAGTGTTCTATGTACCTGACCTTGCAAAAAAGAACTGGTTTGTGGTTATGCCTAGAAAAAAGGATTGTTGGTGTTGAAAACGTTGTTGAGGAGGAGGAATACAACCAGTTTGACGAAATTCCATCCTTTAACACTTCATACAAGCCCCGACTCTCGGGAACTAACAAAACACCATACTTGCGAAGTGAGCGTAGTGAAAAAAATCCATATACAGAAATCAAGGAAGAAAAAGCAAGCCTGATTTCTACTTAATCCTTTGTTTAATGCAGGATGTGTCTATTGGTGGAAATGGATTCCGTTTTGTAATATAAAGGATGTGATGTATTGGTGGAATTTGAATACTTCTTGTAATATATAGGATGTGGTGGAATTTGAATCCTTTTGTAATTTATTCTGCCTAAGATACTATATATATTATATTTTTATTCTGCTTCAGTTCAGTAAGTATGTTGCACATGCTGCTTTAGTTCAGTAACGGGCGTTAATATAAAAGAGATGAGGATTAGCCAACCCGCGTCGCCTTTGTTACAGGCAAGAGACATGGATTAACCAACCTGTGTCGCCTTTGTTATGGGGAAGATATGCGAAATCACACACTCAGATTACGTCAAAAGAGACGCGGATTAGCTAGCCCACGTCGGCTTGTTCTTCTTCATGCTTGCAAGTGAGTAGGTAAATCTTAAAAAAAATTGTACTGCACACAGATAATCGCACAAGCATATCTCTTGAGATGCAAAATCACACACACATATTACAGTCATAATTGATACATCATTAGGTTACAAGGCGGCCATCTATGTTCATCGTCACTAGGCACTACCAGGATGAGGAACATAGATCTAAGCTAAGCAAAAGAGATATACTTCCTTCTGCTTGGCTCGGCTGTCTTGGCGGTGAAGAACACATGGATAGTTGGTATTTATTCTTTTGATCTGGAACTAAATTTTTGCAACTAGTATTTCTTCCTATTTTTTTCTAAAATCACGCTCTTTTCTTTAATGAAGTTTTTTTATAAATATTCAATTTTGCAGATCCTATTTATGCCCATTTATCTAGTTCCTCCAAAACAGTGATTAGAAAATTAATTTGTTTTGCACAAATATTACTAACGTAATTTCGTATTTTGCAATAATGAACTAAACACAACCTTGCGGTCAAGTTTGAAGTGCATGTGAATTCGAAGTTTTAAAAAGGTATATGATGCACTTGAATGTTAAAGTATCATTTCATGAAACTATGTAAGACATGTATCCGTTTACAAACAATGTGCGTTGATCTATTATTGAAATCATTTGAAATTTTTACGACAAGTTTATGGACCCAAATTATGTTACCACGTCAATTCGTAGAACCATCAGAGAATTTTACGATATAATTCGAATTATTATACTGTAAATTTGAGATGTAAGTTTGAATTATCCATAATAAACTGTTATCGAAATCATTACTTACATTTGAATTATCCATAAGTTTGTAGATATTGATGAGTCATAAAACTTTGGTATTCATCACTTCTTCACCTTAAATCATTTCGGGTTTCAAAATGTGGTCTAAATTCACCACTTTGAAAAACATTTCAAATCTTGAATTGTTAAAACTTCATCACAGCACAAATGACAAAAACAAACACATTATCTAGATAGAGTTCGATTTTAGAAAAATTTAGAAAAAAGAATCAACCAATTTGGAGTTAGTACGAGGAATAAAAACTAGTTACAAGTTTTAGTCAAAGATTAAAAAGAGAAACCACACTTGTTCATCCCAGTTCATAGCAAGTGTAAATTTCTGTTTTTAATCTTCAGATAAAACTTGTAAACCGTTTTTCTTCCTCATACGAACTCCAAATCGGTTGATTCTTTTCTAAAAATTATTCTAAAATCAATTTCTACAAGTTTCATTTTAGTCTCTTCTTCAGTCAAGTACATTTTAAATATGGATTTGTTCAAAGTCAAACATCATACTATTCCAATCTCATCTCAAAACTGGGCCCACCTGTCTGTCCCTCTCGGTAGCCCACCCACCCCCGCTCAGCCCGCCCACCTGTCAGTGAGATGTGAACACGCACCCACCACCATGCGACGTGAAACATTCAGTCTCTACCATTCAATGGCTGACCTAGTGGCAAGTTCGTGAAAGTCATTGACCCACCACGGGTGCACATCGCGGGTTTGTGATGTGAAATCCCCAAAGTCCCATGCAACTACTCATTCCCCCCTCTCCTCTCGGCCTCTCCCTCTCCTCATCTCCATCTAAAACCCTAGCCACCATCGCGGGTGCCTCTTGGACGACGCCCCGGCCAGGTCCGCCCCTCGACGGTGCACGACGCCCCGGCCGGGTCCGCCCCCTCGACGGCGCACGACGCCCCAGTCGGGTCCGCACCTCGACGGTGCACGACGCCCCGGCCGGGTCCGCAACTGGACGACGCACGATGCCCCAGCTAGATCTGCATCTCGACGATGCACGACACCCCGGCGACTCTGCTTCCTCGCTGACAACACTGGGACCCAGATCTGCTTCCTCGTCGACTCTACTTTTTCGTCGTCAGGACCTAGATCTGCTTCCTCGACGCCGCCGCTTCCTTGACCCCGCTACCACATCAACGAAGTATGGTAACAACTAGACGTAGTGTTGTATCAGGTAAGCCAAATCCCTACAACGTCGATGCGTGGATTAGGGTTTGAGCTTGAGGTCACTAGAATTTCTTTGCTCTAGTACATCCGTGATAAATGTTTAGGATTGAGATGCGTGGATTAGGGTTTCGAGCTCGAGGTGGTTAGGGTTTCAAGCTCAAGGTGGATTTAGGTGTACCACACTCTGTTTGTGTTTGGAGCTACTGATTGCCTTTTAGTCAGAGCACACCTAAGATGATGAATGGAACACTGCAATTTCTAAGTTATTAATCATGGATGCTCTTTCTTCTATTTAGTTAATTTTGCATATCACTAGTAACATAGATGTGCTTGCGAGTTTCTACAATCTTTGCATCTTGGACTGTTGGTGCCTTTTGTTGCTACAATCTACTTACATAATTCTGTGAGCTGGTATTAACCAATTGAAAAGTTGAAGTGCTTAGTCTGCACTGGTGTGGTTACTATTTCTGGAGATTATACCTACTGTAATTATGCATCTCTGCTTCTGTAACTTCCACTTATTTAAATCATTGTAGATTTGAAAATTAAAGTCTATTTGACAAGCAGGTCATGCTGGTTCCAAAGTAACATAGGTCTGCAGTAATATCTTGTGAACCCAACAGTACTTTTAGATCTTGAAGTTATAAGATATAATGAAATGGTGATTAAGGCATGACTCTTCTTTGCAATTTCCACATTCTCCTCTTATTTTAGTGTCCAACATCAGATTTTATGTTTTCATTAGGTGCCAAACTTGCTAGCTATGGTTGATAGATATGATTAGCAGCTTCGGTTTCATTTGATATTTGTATCTAACTTTTCTATATTTAGACACATCTATCACTTTAATTGCATGAGAGGTCTGATTTGTTGTGATCTATCACTTTAATTGCACGAGAGGTCTGATTTGTTGTGATCTATCACTTTGTTGTTAGGAGGTGTTAGCAATTAGAATTTCCATCATTGCAACATCCTAACCTGCGCTATGTGATTTCATGTTTAAGAAACTTCAACATGTGAGTACGAGAGGCAGCGGAACAACAATATAACAAATATAAAAAGGAGATTTGAAGAACTCGGCCTCCCATCAGCTGTAAATGCATTTCAAAATGAATTATCCCCTTCAAGGGGTAAATAGGAAAGGGGTACGGGGTAGACGTGCTGAAGTTACAGATAATTCAGAGTATCTCCCTAAAGCTGAGGAGCAGGTTCAGGGAGAAACCGATGATGATGCAGCATTAGATGAGAAGTTTGTTCCCCTTATGGTGATTGAGGTACCTAGGGATGGAATGCACAATTGCAGAGTGTACTATAGTAGCATTTGCTTATTTTACACGGTTTACCAATTCATTCACATGTTTTCTCCTACTGTAGGCTCCTCATAGAAAACAACTGTGGAAGACCATCTCAAGGCGGCTAAGACGTACAAGATCAAGTAAGCGAGTGAGGCCTACTGCTCCAAATGAGAGACCTGCAGAAGATGTACTTGATCGAGCAACACAAGCTAAGAGAGCCAGGCAAGCTACTTCTAACGAGAGACCTCGTGGCGTCAACACACGGTCCTCCTCCACAAGGCAGCAGTCAACTAAATCAATGGACCAAGTTCAGCAAGATTTGCCTACTGGAGTAGAAGAAGATGACAATGGTCAACACAATAAAAAAGAATACATGAATGACTGGTCCTACGATCAACATTATGCCAATGATGGTCTTGGTGGAGAAAATGAGGAGCACAATGAGGTTCAAGAAGATGAACACCATTCAGAACGGACGCAAATGGTATGGAAGGTAAATGTCTTTTGCATTCAAATTCTGCAATTCATATCCACTACCAATATTTGATTACTAACATTTTGAACTTCTTGTTATTTTGTAGTGCCTGCCCAAACAGCTCCAAGAAGGCCTAGGCCACCAACAAGGGGTATCTTACTTGATAAGATGACAAGGGCAATGATGAAGAAGCTGCCCATTTCAGTTGCTGATGGGTGCAAAAGGCCACATGACCCTGTGCAAGCTGCGAAATTCACTTCTGAGGCTAGTGTCGTTGTTAGGGATTCTGTTCCTATCCTAACCCATTGGAAACAGTACAAAAAAGATCAAAACATTCTAGACGGCTTTGTTGGACGGTTAAGTTTAAGTTCCTCTATACTATGTCTGCACCTCTCCCTTTATCAAAATTTATTCACTATTTTCAAGTGTATAAGAGAACTCTAGCTAACGAGAATGATCTATATAAATAATTTTCAGGGAAGGCTTTGACTTCAACCA
Organism: Cenchrus americanus; assembly: GCA_947561735.1. NCBI lineage: Eukaryota > Viridiplantae > Streptophyta > Magnoliopsida > Poales > Poaceae > Cenchrus > Cenchrus americanus. The sequence goes on from OX387242.1 coordinate 70,245,777, forward strand.
ACAACCAACTAAGGATGCTTGCTATAATATTCTCCAGTCCACTGTAAAGCAGAGGCGCTATATGTTGAAGAAAACCTACTTCACAGGCATCCCAATTGACCAAATCAGAACCACCTCTCCTATATCATACATGACTGATGCACAGTGGAATGAACTGGTTCAGAAATGGTCAGATCCAAAAAACATGGTATGTCCTATTTGCTGAACTCCACAGCTACCTATTGTTGCCATGTAAATTAATCATTGATTGATGTTGTTTAGTTTATGTGCATCTTGAATTACATCATGTATGTGAATCTGAAATTTCTGAATATTTGGAATATTCTTGTATTAGGAACCTGAGGTGAAGTCTTAGTTTACTCTGCATAGCTTAGTTGGTGAGATCTTTGCTTGCTGTTTGACATCATTGTAAGTTAGATGGGAATAAAGTTTACTTGTATTATTGTTACTGGCGGACATCATTTGTGATGGTAGCAGTTAAACGTTATTTGCTTAGCTTCTGGTTTGATTTAACATGCTGTAGTACCCTCAATTTATTTGCTTTAGCTTCTAACAGTAGTGATCATGAAAAGTTGAGAACAAACCATTTATTTGACTTACAAATGAAGCATGAATGCATGATTTTTTTGAAGTAAAAGTGTAAGTCTGTGATCTGTGAAAGTTCTCTGATTTATTTGAATTAGTCTATTCTCTTGTGGACTTAATGGTTAGTTGATTGCTTTCATATTTTACCCTATTTAAATAAAAGGCATGTTTCTTCTAGCTACTATTCAGATATAATTTTTAATTCTTGAGCTATATCATTTATCTGGTAGGCCCCACAAGTGATGCTACATAAATTTCTCACGCTTCAGTCCAGTAGGTCAAATAATTTTGATCTAATTATAATTTGTATCACTTGTTGCAGTGAATAGTTGAAAAGAACAAGATAAACTGTGGCAAAGTTGTGTTTCACCAAGCGACGGGAGCTCGATGCTATGTTGCACAGCTCCATGCATATGTAATAGGGTACTATTTGTATTGTTAGGCACAGCTCCATGCATATGTAATAGGATACTATTTGTATTGTTACTTTTTTACTCGACTGCTATGTGTGAAAGTCAACTAATTTTGACTATGTGCTTTCATGCCAAATAGAGACAAAGGAAAATGGCTGCAGCACGGGCAAATCAAGAAAATGCTACCGGAGAACAAGAAGCTGATGCTGATGGAGTACAAGAAGCTGCCACTAATAGAGAACAAGAAGCTGCTATTGATGGAGAGCTTGATGCGGTGGAGATCTTCAAAGTATGTCATACCAACCGCAAGAAAGGAGTGACTGACACTACTAAAGAAGCAATTGTAAGTCTAGTATCACTATATACTTTCCCAACATCTTCCTATGTATCTCTTATTGAACTGTCTTAGTGTGTAAATTGATATGGCTTGAAAAGTTGAAATGTCCATAGTTTTCATTATGCTGAGGTGGTAGAGTGTTTTCTAAATAGTTTGCAACTTGAAAGTGAACTGTGGTCTGCTAGTAGTGTTATCAGCCTGTCTCTCAGCTCTCTGTTTGAGCTCTATGGATCTTTGATCGAGTGGGGCAACCATGGTTGCTTATTAGTTCTCTAGTTGTATGTTATTATTGTATTGGTGTTACAATTTATCAAGTGCAATAATTGTTTGCTTAACAGGGAGTATGGTAGGTTACATGATACATGATTTAACTTGGTTAAACTGCTACGTACATTCTGAAATACATTTAAGTTGGTTAACTTATGTACTAGTATCACACAATTTAGTTGTTTGCATTGTGTCTCTACTACTACATACATTTTATTAGCCAAATAAGATTAATAAAAAATGTCTCTTAAGTCAACATTCTGAAATGTACCAAGTTTAACTAAGTTCTTGACAACTCTTTGGATTATGGCAGGCTAACATCGAAGCTTTGAATTATCAACCTCCTACTGAAGGCATTGCACTATCCAGTGCACAGGTTGTCTCCCCCACAGTTTGTGCTAAAAAAAGTGCATAGGTTGTCTCCAAAGTCCTTCCCACCCTGTTCCTTTTTATGAAATATGAGTTTTGGTGTTTTGGGGATCTCCCCCACAGTTTCTGCTTAAAGAAAAATTGCACAGGTTGTCTCCAAAGTCCTCCCCAAGGATAGCTGCAACATCTTCTTGAAGAATATTGGTCTGCAGCTGACAAACCCAACAAAACCACCTAGAACAAAAGAATGGGCACTGTAGGAACAACTCACAGCTGAAAAACAAGTGTCCACACTTCTCCAAGATGAAGTGAATGTGCTGAAAGAGAATTTTTAGAACACAGGGGAAGCCCTTCAGAGGACCCAAATGGAGCCGCAAGAGTATAAGAAGGCGATGGAGGAGAACAAGAAGGAAGTGGAGGAGAACAATTTGTTGCTTAAGCATCTTTTGCAGTTCAACGTACTGTGGTGGTAACTTACCCAGTCCTTCATCTTTATCATCTTGAAAGTTGTTGGAACTTAGTCAAGTTGTTGTTGTCTTTTGCCGTTTGTGATGTCATGATGAACTTGTGTTGTGATACCATGATGAACTTGTGTTGTGTGATGGTGAACAACTTATGAACTTGTGATGTAAGAAATTGTGTCTAAGTTATGTGTCCAGATTATGATGGTATTGATCTAAACATGTGTTGTGCATTCAGATGTGGGAATGTACTGAATGTAACTGTGTCTGAATGTGTCCAGAATGGTGGGAGTGTACCTGTGAACATGTGTTGTGCATCCAGAAGCAGCCACATGGTGCAATCTCAAGTGAAATGTGTCCCAATAAAAATGGACACGTGGCACCACCAGAAGCACCCACGAGTAGTCAACATAAACGGTAACGTGTTGTATTCCCAGAAACCCACGTGGACCAATGAGAAGGCGACATGTGGACCAATAAGAAGGAGATAGGTGGACCAACCAGATAACGACACGTGGACCAACCAGATCATGCATGGGGCGAACCAGATAACGACACGTGGACCAACAAGATAACGCCACGTGGACCAACTAGATCACACCAAATGGACCAACAAGATAATGCCACGTGGACCATTTATATAAGGACACGTCATTGTCCGGGTCGACGTCGCCACATCAGCGTCCAGCGTGGAACGCAGCCACGTCAGCAGCCAGCATGGCACCGAGCCACGTTAGCTGCCAGCATGGACGGCGCCACATGGCAGTCACTTCCATGACGAAATCAGTGACGAATGTCCCTAGTCATAGAAGACAAGCGGTTATGAGACGAAAAATGTGTCCGTCATTGAAAAGGAGCAGTTCTGTGACGAAAATGGTTGATTCGTCGTAGTGCGACAAATGTGACGCGCTTTCTATGACGATCTCAAAAACGTCATAAATCTGTCATGGAAGATTTTCAAATACGAATTTAGATTGTTCCGTGACAAAATTGTTTCGTCATGGATGTGAACATTTCTACTAGTGGGGGCTACGGACCACTATCTTTTTTTCGTGGTGCTCGCACTCCTCCAGTGAGACAGGAGTGGTTTTCCCGTGGTGGTAGCTTTTGTAGGTGTGATAGAATGGATGTTGGTAACCCCACTTTTGAGGAGATGGCTCGGCACTGGTTTGACACTTTTGGTACTAACCCTAGTGTTGAGTTGTTTGCTCGCTCTCGTTCTTGATTTTGAGTTACAAATGGGAGGCTCGGAGAACATTTGGTTATATCGGGGGTGGTTCTACGGCCTCATGTTCTGGTGGTATCAAGGAGGTACATCACTTTTGGGGATGGTGAACAAGGACGTGGGATTTCTGAAGGACTGGTGAAGGTAAGTAGATTTGTGACTTTCAAGTGTGTGGCTTTGGTCCAGCCACTCAGTTCGTTTGCTCTTTGCTCTATCATGTGTGCTTAGGGTGAGCTTTGTTTGCTCTTTGGCTTTAGTGCATGTGTTTAGGGGAGCATGTGAGTTTTGTGCTCTTTTGTCAGTGGTGTCGAGTCCTTTTTGCTTCCCCTCGAGGAGCCAACTGTTTGTGAACTTTGTGTGTGGTTGGTTTCCTGAGTAGGTGTTAGGAGCTCGTTATGTAGCATATGTATAGCTTTCCATTTGTGCATGTTTGCATTTGCATTGCATTTGTATCATGATGTATAGGCATCTTTGAATCTTAGGTTGCATGCTTTTGTATCATATGCATTGTTGTAGGAAAAACTTCTCTCATATACATTGTTCACCGTGATGTGCTATGGATGATCGTGTGAGCTAGTTTGGTATGATATGATTTAGTTTGACTTAGCTCTTGATGATCTTGATTTATATCCATGGTTGATAGATATGTTTTTGAAAAAAACTACTTGTATGTCCTCTTGTGAGTAAATGACTTTATATGATCTTGACATGTTTTAGTGGCATTGCTATGCTTAATTTGTGCTTGGATGATTTATTTTGATCATATGGGGCCAAAGGTCCAATTGTCATCATGAATGTTTAACCTGCTTACTTTATCTTGTGGAGGGGCTAAAGATGGGCACGGTTCCATTTGACCCGTCGGTTCGCAGAACCGACCCACAAAAATAAACCTACTGGGCTCCATGTTTTGATCCATGAATACTACTAGGTCAGGGGACTCGACCCTGCGGTTCAAGTGGTTCAACACGCCACCAATGTGATCCCTCCTCTAGCATCTGCGGCACGTCGCGCGTGCCTTCTGCTATCTCCTGCCGCCACCCCCGCTCAGACTCCCTCGCCCCAAGATGAGGACTGCTTCATCACGAGTTGATGACAGTAGAGCCAGAGGAGTCACGACGCCGGCTTGACATGGCCATGTCCGCCGACGAGGGTGCTGCCATGCATGGCGGCTGGCTCTCAAGCTTCCATGATAAACTTCTGCGACGTACCCTACACCCCTTTGTGTCGCCTTTTCCCTCCGCTGGGTGCTGGCGAAGAACAGAAAGGCCACCCACCCATCTGCCTTGATACACCAATACGCCATTGCCCCCAAATCTATGGTCGTTGACCATGTTGGTCGCGCGCAAGGTAGCGGCTCGGCCGTCGCCGTCGCCCTCGGCTCAATGCCGCACTTCATGTTGGTGCTGATGATGGTCACGGGCTATGCCGCCCCGATGCTCATCTCCCACTGAGGAGCTCAGCATCATGTTATGCTTCCTAGCCTGCGCCATGCTGCCACCGACAGGCCCGCCGTCGCCAAGTGCGGCATCATGATGCGCCTCGTTGACAGCAATGGCGACAACACGGTCAGCTTCAGGAGTTCAAGCGCATGATGACCATCCGTCAAAGCCTAAGCTCCTCTTCCTCTTTTCCACGGGTGGGCCGGAGGCAGTGTTTCAAAAGCACGACGTGTTGGTCTGGAGGAATCTCAGTTACATACACGTTAGCTAGTAATGCCCTTGCTTTGGATCGACCCACAACATCCATTGGTGCACATGGAGTAGCTTTTGCAAACAAATGGTTCGATCCATATGACCAGATTTATTAAATGGATCATGTGGTGCTCCAATGGAGCATCCAAGGTTGACCCACACCCACCTTTAGGAGGGGCATAAGTTCCTTATTGTCGCAAAGACATTTCATGTACCAAATATAAATCTGAAAATGGAATGTTAATTGCTTGGAAAATATGTCCCCATGTCATATTTGCTTAATTAAATTGCTTTTGGGTGCTAAACTGTTGCATGATGCCTACCAATGAGAAGTCTCATATATAGAAGTAGGCACATGGCTCTGTGGCTTTGACATGACATGAGGTGCTTGAGGGTGTTTATGATGATCTTATGCTTACAATGGTTATCCTAGCTTGAAGTTTGTGTGACTTTGTCATTTTGGCATTTGTTGCTCATGTTTAGGTCTTTACTCATGAGAGGGTTATTTTTCGCAAAAATGCTCGATTCTATCTTAACTTTATCCATTGGTTGTGAAACTTGGTGATCTTGTAGCTGATGTTCATACGAAGCTATAGAGTGTGTAACTTACTCATGTGGACATGTGTAGCATCTTGTGGTGAATTTTGTCTATTTCAGAAGCTCTAGGTTGAATTTTTATGAATTTTGGCTTGATTCATGCATTGGCAACAAGGGGGAGATGGTTGTAAAGGAAGAGTGCTTCTAGATGCTTTTAGAGGGTTTTCAGGTGGGTTCGAGCCATTTTTGTGCTCTGTTGGGCACTGGTCTGACCGATCGAGGTCACCGGGCTGATTGGTCAGTGTGTTGGCCATGTTCAGATGTTGGGCACCGGTCTGACTGGTGCTGTGGACCGGTCTGAGCGGTCAGAGCTAAGCTGATACAAATGCTCTGTTTTGTGAAGAGGATGGTATGCATTTGTCCAAGGGGGTTGCATTGGTTCAGGGGGAGCTTGCATGTGTGCAAGGGGAGTTTTTTGTGGTTTTTGAGTTTTTCTTTGGTAGTTTGTGATCTTTTCTTGAAGTTGATTTTGTTTGTGTCAAGCCATAGCCCTTGCCTAAGGGGACCGAGATTTTCCTCTTCAAGTGATCTTGCTCTTTTCCTTTGGTTGGCTTTCGATCGCTTGTTTGAGTCTCTTTGCTCGTTTCCTTTCTTTTTCCTTTTCTCATTGGTTACCATGTGTGTGTGTGTTGTCAATGCACTCATCAAGGGGGAGATTGAGAGCCTGTGTGGTTCGAGGACCGGTCGATGGTCGATCGCTTCCTAGTGTGATGAGTGATTCACAACGTTGCATGGACTAACTCTTGGCTAAGTATTGCAGGTGCAGGCTGCGCCTTGATTGGTGCTGGTGCAGGTGGAGAACAAGAGAAAAAGGTCAACGCCGTTGAGGTCTCCAGGTGTGTAGCAGACAAGAAGGCTTGGTTCGAGAGACCTGGTAGCCAACGAGATCAAGTGTGGGTCGCATGGTGGCAAGAACAGCAAGACGATGTCATGATCGGTTTCTTGGTTGAGTCTCAAAGCCAAGATCGAGGTGGGACGACATGGGGGCCAAGTCATGAGTGGAGATTGGTCGGAGGCCACATTAAGTCCGTGAGGTTTCCAGTAGTTCACCACAAAACCACTAGGTTCCTTGGTTGATCCACAAAGCCAAGACTGAAGACCGAAGCGCAGTAGCACTGGGCCAGTCTAACCGGTGGGGTGCACCGGTCTAACCGGTGTGTGATGACGACTTCCGGAGACTTCGTCGCAGAGGACACACGTCGGTAGAGCAAGGCTTGCGTCGAGGCTAAGCGAAGTGCAATCATCGGGCATCCGTTCGATGGTGCTACGACAAAGATTCCTGAAGTGCCCTTCGGGGTGGTGTATCTTAGTTTAATGTAATAGGGGTAGTTTCATCTTTCAGTTGCCTCCAAATAACCAAGTGATGAGAGGATGGCAACCATCTCTTGGAACCCTAGCTCACTTCCCTTTGTTAGTTTCCCTTCCTATTTTCCTTAGGATTTTCTAGGACTAGCTTGAGAGCTTCATGGTGAGGTCTTGAGAGAGGGATGGATAATTGGGAGGTAAGCTAGACCTTGTATGAACCTTCATGGTATGTATAGATCATTCGGCATGGTTCCTCAAGGCCTTTTGTTGTCTCACTCGTTTTCCCTTTTCGGTGATTTTCTGAGCCTTTTCTTGGCTATTTTCTTGTGGTGGATTTGAGGCCTTTCCCTTGGGGATTTAGTTGGGGATGTACGCATGAACTTTTTGTGGTTCTTTTCCTTGTCATCACCTTCTCAAATCTGTGGAAAAAGGTGCTCGATTTGGGGGTTTTTTAGGTTTCGGGAAAGTGGTGTTATTAGTGGAAATCCTTCGATTCCTCTTGATTTAGCAAGTTTTGGTGGACCAAATCATAGATATGCGATGCCCATGAGGTACTCCTAGTATCCCCAAAGTCTTGGGCAAATCCATGGAGCATCGGGACATTAGGATGATTGTTTAGAAGGGTTGACCCGCGACTTGCTGTTCATCCCAAGCTGCCCAGGCTTGACTGGTCTGACCAGTGCAGGTGAACGCTCTGCCTTGTGCCAGGCACCTGTGAGATTTGTCTCAGGTGAATTGTTGGACGTGTGTAGCTTTGGGCTGTGGTGCTCTTGGTCAGCTCTTGGAAGGTTTCATGTTCGTTTGTTAGGTTTTATGGAGGTTCTTCTTTTCCTTCCAAGTGTGTTTCGAAGGTGTTTTTGTTCCAAGACCTAGAAGAGTCATTGAGGCTTCCTAGAACATTTTTGTGCACCTGCTGTTTCCACCTGCCTGACCGGCGTTGTCCTCCGGTATGACCGGTAGAGGCCATCAGTCTGACCGGTGTGGCACAAGCAGCAGATGTACAGATTTCCTCTGCGTGACGAGGGTGTTTGTTTTGGTTGGTTGAGTGTTTTGCTCCTAGGGTCAGTAACACTTTTGTGGCTACGTGACTTTGACAAACGTGGGAAGTTCGAGTCAGAGAAGTGTTGGATCTTGGCCGTGTTCATTTTGTTGAAGACATCTCCCTCAAGAAAAATTTTTATCGACTCCCATTCACTCTCCCCCTCTCTGATCGCCAGTTCGGTCCTTCATCTTGTAGTGCTTCCCTTACCTTTTGGTGATTGAGGTCATTCCGGGAACGTGGAGAATTTATCTTCAAACATACTATGATGCCTTGAAATGGAAGATCTTCGAAATTAACCTCAGCCACGTCAAAGATCGTCAAGCGATGACGGTGGAATTTCGCCATCAATTGGTGCTCCGATGGCCTCTTCTCCAGCAACTAGAAATAAGATTGATGGGTAACTATCCACATGAAAGCCAACATGAAAACTAGCCATATGAATATATCCCTATTTACACATGATAAATCACTCGACTATTCTAATCATGTCATAAGCATATCAAACTTTTATTAGAGGATTAGTATGAAACGAAGGATCAGTATGATTTGCTCAACAATTTGATTTAAAGAAATCTAAAACAGAGACACTAGCAGATAACAAAATAAATTCATAACTACATATCCATAAGAGGACTATGTGCCATTTTCTACACAAGGATAGTCTCGACCATTTTTCATCTAGAAGGGTCATACAAAAAAATCCCTGCATGTGTTGTTCCATTCCAACCGGCAATTCATCAAAAACAAGATTTTTTTCACAAATTTGATCTAACATCACTAATTCATCACAAGCTCAACACAAATTTGATACAACATCTCTAATTTGTCAGTATTTTTGTCTAAAATACTGAAATCGTGGGTAGGCTCTCAAACCACTCACCACAGGTTCAGTCGGGCGTCAGAGACAACGTGGCCTCTTCACTCTCGGCGTCCTCCCACCTTCTCCCCCTCGTCCATCTGCTACCCCTCCCCGTCAGCCTCCTTCCTCTCCTCCTCCTTCTCTGCACAGTGGTCATGGCAGGGCCAGAGCGGTAGGGCAGGGTAGGGCAGGGCGGGGTGACGCAGGAGGCCAGGGCCGGGGCGGCAGATCGGACCTGGTGGCGGCGGCGGACCGGATCCGAGGGAGGGAGCCAGCGGTGTGGGGAAGAGGTTGTCGGACCTCACCGAGTAGGGCGGCTGCGCGGCGAGGAGGGCAACACCGCAAAAATTCGACAACCTGACGACTTCATCTAGGTTTTGCCCTAGGGACTTAGAAAATTCAGGCTGTTGGTGCTACATAAGCTGACCACCAGTAGTGCGGATTAGCGTTGTCGGGTACTTACGATAGCTGTCAACAATGAGCATCAGCATTGGCTGGTGTCGTTAGGGCCCGCCAGCAGTGATCATCAGTGCTGGTGGGCTTCTTAAATGCCTGCCAGCAATGTGAATTTCGAAAAACTGAAATAATTTGTAATCGTACCTAAAAAGTTTGTAATTGACTGAAATTTCCAAGAGTCTCCAAAATGTTTCAATTTAAATATATGAGGTGTTTGACCCTAGAGTCCCATTTCAACTAACATTTTCAAAATAGAACTTTTTTATAAGAGAACACACCTCCTATATTTGTGAATGAATGACTTGAAAATGGCACAAAATTTGAAGTCTTACAAGAACATTAATTATATAAAGTCTTACAAGTGATACATCAAGCCCGACCAATAAGAAGTGCAAATTTATCCTTTAACAATTCCCCCTTCACGGACTGTACGTAACCATGGCATCTCCGATTTATAAATGCTGGCTTCAATATTTTTATTATTTTTTCATGATCTTTGAACAAGACTAATTCCTGAAACTGATTGTAATCGTCAACGTCAACTACACCTTCAACTCCTTGAATTCATTGTTTTCCGGAGATGGCAATGTGCTTCTTTACATTCATATGATCAACTATGTAGAAAACTTGTGCAACACGCTCGACGAGTACCCATGGGTCATCTTTGTAACCTACATTGGCAAGGTCTACAAGTGTTAACCCATAATTGTCATCTGTGACGACATTCAGGTGTCTGACCCATTGGCACCGAAACAAGGGGAACCTGATATTCTCTCCATAGTCAACTTCCAAATTTCCTATATAAAACTGTAGTAAGTGATGTTGTTGCTGGATTTATCAACCACATCTATGGGAACACCAATGTTTTGATACACGACACTCTTGTTGTCTTTTGACTTTGTATAGAAGGTGTACCCATTAATTTTGTGTGCTTGCCATGAGTTGACATTGCTTGAAGGACCAGTCGCCAACCTAGTCAATGTTGTGTCGTCTATGGAAATTCCTTGAAATAGATGCCCATGTTCCTTTAACCATGATGGGGAACGACACTTTTGCTCTTTGATGACCCAATCCACGGACCGACTATAATTTTCTTCATGAATCTCGTTTTCGTGTTGCACTATCAATGGCTCCACTATTGCAAGTTTTTGTAGAACACTTGCATGTGCTTTCTCCAGTTGTTGGTTGCCCTCATCAATGAATCTTTTCCTTCCAATGGTACCTTTCCCGGACAATCTTCCTTCGTGTCGAGATTCTGGTAAACCGATCGCTCTATTATCTTTTATGTAATCTTTGCAACAATCAACACTTTGTTCTGTATGGTAGCTCTTCATCATGCTTCCCTCTCGAAATGCCTTGTTTCTCATGTATCCATTGAGAATCGACATGAACCGTTCGTATGTCCACATGTGATGAAAGTACATAGGTCCTAGTTCAGTAATTTGCTTGACCATGTGGATCATTAGATGTTCCATGATATCAAAAAATGATGGGGGAAGCACATCTCGAGCTGGGCTTGAGTTTCCGACATAAAAAGTTGACGCCTTGCCAACTCTACACAATCTACAACTTTCTGTGAAATGACGTTGAAAAAGTAGCACATCCTTGTGATAACCATCCTAAGGAATAGTGGTTTGACAACTCGACTCGCAATCTCGAGAAGAACAGTTATCATCACATGAAAATCATGAGAGTTACAACTAGTAAGTGTCATGTCCTTCGACGAGACTAGTGATCGGATGTTGGATGAAAATCTGGTAGGCACTTTCAGCCCGCGCAAGCATTTGCAGATAGCCAACCTCTCATGTTATGTTAAGTTGTAGCTAGCAGGTGGAAGGTACTTCTTACCATTAGGATGTTGTTGCGGGTGGGGCTCTGGCCTAATTTTTAGGTCAACAAGATAATTACGTGACTTCATTCCGTCATTTACCTATCCTTACGTGGAACAAGAATCGGAGTGTCCTTTCACTAGGAGGCCATGGCAAGCTATGGTGCCATATTTTGATGTTGAAATACTTCCGATTCTTGTTCTAAATTCCCTTATTAATGCCAAATCGTGCAAAGTTTGGTTTTTCCTCCATGTTCATATGCTCCTTACGGCCAAACACCCACTAATGACATTCCTATCTATCTCAGTTGTCCCAAAATTTGTTGTAATTGTGTTTGTATGTATATTTGTAGTATTTATCATATGATGACCCCATTAATTAGGGTTTTGATCATGAGGTTCTAGTTAAACCATTGTTGTGTGCAATTCTGGGAAGCTTGTGCTTGGGTCATAACCTTCACCTGTGTGCCCGCACAGTGAGGGACCTAACCCCTGTGCCAAACGCTATATGTGGATGGCAGTTTGGGTAGTTATGGGGGGCATCTTTGGCCCAGTTTAACAAACGCAATCTAGGCCTAGGCAGCACCATGGGATGGCCCTGTTTGTTTCAGCTTATGGCGAACTTTCAATGCATAGCTTTCCATATATCTGAAAGTTCGAAAGTTGTGAAAGTGGAAAGCTAGAAGCAACTTTTTATGAGATTTCTAGCTTCCAAGAGGCATATGACTTTTGGATTATGGAAAGCTAGCTGTAAAAAGGTCCACAGATAGAACCTCAAACAAACACAGCATGAGGACGGGCCATTTTACCAAACACCCCCAAAGGTGTGGCGACGGTGTAGGATCTCATGGTCACAGTGGCGGTATTGGAGCCCAAGGGCGGAACAGCAATGGCCGCGATGTTGGGAAGCCCCAATCCCTTTTGTACATGGAAATGATGTTGCAATGGTATGGTACCTCATTCCATTCGATGCAGACATGGCACGGTTGAAGCATCATCCCCTGTACAGTTCTGCAGCAGTGGGGAAATGTTGTGTCCTACATAGATCGATCCCGTCCACCGAGATGACGACTTCCGGTTGGACCCATTTTGTGTATTTGAACTATATGCAACCATCCCCAATTTAGCCAATGCAATTTGTATTTGAGATAATAAGATAAAATGTGGAACATCATTGATAGCTATGTATTCAAGTTGTCAATGTTTTGTGGAGTAGATGCAATTGCTGGAGATGGATTTTCTAGGACTTGCACGTCGAAAGAAACTTTTCCTGATAGCTGTTTTTGTTACCTGTTCTATATCTGAATGAATAGTGCAATTGTATCAAACAGTTAGTTAGAAATACGAATACATTAGTTACACAGTGATTTTCAGTTTATTTTCAAGTTAATAATACTGCTCAATTAACAAGTCCATCAGTATCTTCCGGGTGAACAATGCGCAAAAACGTGCAGCAGCATTCTACAGGGTTGGTTTTGGTCTCGCAAGTAACCAAAGTCAATGGCGCCTTCTGCTTCTTTGCCTTTTCTCGGCATTCAGCTCCACACGCTCCCATGGCGTTACATATTCCATTTCGTACTGGGTCGCATAGTGTCTCAGCTGCACGTTAATGCAATTCACAGATTAGTCAGCTAGTAAACCATACGCACTACATGTTAGTTCACAAGCAGAAGCAGATCGATACATACTTTCTTCAACGGCGGCTGAGACAGTAGATGACATGATCACAAGCACAATGCAAAGAGCAGCGCACATGGCCTTGGTCGCATTGGTCTTAACGAGTGCCATGAGGACAAGAAAACAAATGTTGTTTCTGTTGCTCTTCCTTGCTCTCGATGTATGCTTCTTCCTCTGGTCGCATTATTTATACTCTTGATAAGATTAGATAGACCATATCATGTACCACTATCTAATAAATTGTATGATGTCCTCGATCCCTTCCTAGCTATCTATATCTAGATCTATATCTAGATCTATATCCATATCCATATCCATATCCATATCTATAGTGCATGCGATATTTATTTCTGTAACCTGTCCACTATTTTTTTTTTTTGAATAACGCAGGAGAGCGGCCTGTCATTTCATTAGGAAAGAAAGAAAAACTAAGAGTCTGATCAAGGATCAGACCGAGTACAAGAACTAACATCACTTCTACCATAAAAACAAAAGAATACAACACGACCCAACTAACACGTACCCTGTCCTAGACAGCCAGAGTCAGTGACCTGGCAAGGAGATCCTGGAGCTTAGAGGCTCTCTAGCCATTCCCCACACACTACACATCCAACACATTCTGAAAATTAATACAGAGATGCACAACTTGACATTATCAAATGCACAAGCATTCCAATGCTTGCAAACTTCCCAAGCAACCTGAATGATCAAATAATTGCGGCCCTTTTTCATCTATAGTGGGACCATCACTACGTGAAAACCTCAAATAAGTCACGCAACATTTGCAACAGGCCCTTAACACCCGTTACATGCACCCACATCTGTAACGGTTGTTGTTTGGCGCCTGTTACCCATAAGCGCGGCAGGCTGACCCCGAGGTTTGCCTCCACTACGCCCGTTACCAATGTGGACTTCGGGTAACGGGCTTCTTAAACACCCGTTACATGAATTCGTTGTAACGGACGTTAAATCGAGTCCATTACAAAAGTTAAACCTATCAGTAACGGGCTCGTAAAGTCCGTTACCAAACAATACCCTATCGGTAACGGGTGGTTTAAGTTCGTTACTGATCACTGTTGTATTGGTAACGATCTATAAAGTTCGTTACCGATAACTTTCGGACTGGAGACGCATGTTTGTTAGGATGTGTCTCCTTTGCTGGTGACCCAATTGGATACGCTCGTTTCTTAGGACTCGTCTCCTTTGATTGCCACCCAGGGTCGCCTTTGTTCTCACATCAGAGACACACGTTGTTATTGCTCGTCTCTGTCTTCTCCTTCCGACACCTCTCGCTCTCTCTCCTCAGAAGGTCACTCCCGTTCCGACAACAACACTTGCTCTCTCTCCTCAGAAGGTCACTTGCTCGATCTCTCTGCTCATAAGTCCCCGCCAGCCTACCCCATTCTCCTCCGCCAGCTACACACGCTCTGAGGATCGTGCTTTCTCTCCTCAGAAAGCCGACGTTGCAGCCTGTAGTAGGCCGGCCGGCCGCGTGCGCGATGGCGAAAGAGGCCAGTGAACGTCGACCTCGGTGTCATCAAAGCAGACGCCTCTGTGTCCCCTCCCACTATGGCTCGGCACCGTCCTCTGCGCTGTCACCACGACCGCAACGCCGCCTTCGATCCTCCTCCTCGGCTGCGCTCTCCTCATAGAAATTCCTCGTCAAGGTGGAAATTAATTGCCCCCCTTTTATTGAAATTCTTCAGTTGTCCTAATCTGCTTATATTATCGGGGTTTTTGTGTGATGAATTATGCACAATTATGTATGGAATGTAGATGGCGGTGGTTGCTCGGGCTTGGATGTACATATAGCCCTAAAAAGATTGGGAGAATTTCTTAAGCTGGGTCAATGTTTTTCTGAATCAAGCAGAGGCAGATATGAGAAACCGTGGTGTTCAGGCAATGCTTTGCCCCTGTATAGATAGTCTCAACCAGAAGAAATTCGGACAACAGGAAATCATTTTTCATCATTTGGTCACACATGGTTTCACAAAAAATTACACGTGTTGGAATAAACATGGTGAAGAAGACCTTAATGAACTCAAAGCAGGTTGCCTAAATGAAGGTGATGTGTGACACCATGCTACTAACCATGATGAAGACCTTGATGACAGTGGAGTTTTTGAGGAAAATAAACCATTATTCCCACCAAATGTGATGAGGCCTGATGATATCACTGATCAAGAAGTTAGGGGCTTCGATGATGGTGAGGTGTTGCAACATCTACACATTGTTGATCAAATGTTGCGGGATGTTGAGTTTCAACGAGTGTACACACCTTCTGAATTAGCGAGGCTTAAGCAGTTCATTGAAGATTCAAAGAAACCCCTCTATCCTGATTGCTAGAAGTACTTTCGCCTTTCTGGTGATCTAAAACTTCTACAGCTTAAGGGAGATCATGGTTGGAGCAACAAAAGTTTCAAACATCTATTGGATGTACTTAGAGATGCTACCCGAAGGAAACCAAATAGAAGAGTTTGTCTATGAGGCGAAGAAGATAATCTGTCCTTTGGGAATATAGGTTGAAAAAATCCATGCATGCAAGAACAGTTGTGTATTGTTCCGTGGAGATTATGCAGACCTTGACAAGTGCCCCAAGTGTGCCTATGATCGGTACTGTAACATCCTTAGTTTTGGATTGAATTCAAAATTGTGAATTTCAAAAAAACTTGAATTGAAGTGAGTGCTCGTGAATCAAATAAGAGTGTCTTCTTGTTTCTCTTTCCCCAAATTCCTAGATTTAATTTTGGCACCAACAATAAGTTTAGGGCTTATAATCTGCTAGTGTGAGAAGTTGGATCTTCCTTTGGATTTTATTTGGGTGTTGTTTGAGTGGATTCAAATTTGAAGTTGAAATTCAAATTCGAATCAATTTATAAAGCCTAAAGGAAAAATGGGAAACGTTACTATGCTAACCGGGCCGCCAGCCACCCAATCAGCCCAACGCCGCTTCGAGCCCACCGCGGCCCGGCCCGGCCCGCGCGCGCGCAGCCTCCACCAACCGCGCGCCGCCGTCGTGTCGGCCGACCGGCGGGCCCCGCGCCCCGCGTCGCCGGACCCGCGATGACGCGAGCGCGTCATCGCCTTCCTTTCGCCTTTGGCCGACGCCCAAAGGCAAAGGCGGGGCGAGCGCCGGCCGCGCCGTTGCCGCCTCGGCGTGCCTCGCGCCCGCACATCCGGCCGCCCACGTGTCCCAGGCCGCGCCGCCCTATATAAGAGCCACCGCCGCGCCGGCCGGGAACCCCAAACCCTAACCACCCCAGGGGAGCCGCCCCTGCCGTCCCATGCCGTCCGCTGGAGGAGTAGGTGGAGGAGGAGAAGGAAGAGGGGAGAGAAGCCGCCGCGGGGAGGTCGTTCGCCGCGAAGCCGGAGCCGCCCGAGGGAGGAGCCGGACCCGCCGGGAACGTCTGCTTCCACTACTTCCCCTTCCTCCTCGACGTCGCGCCGCCACCTTCCTCTTCTTCATCCTCGCCGGCGAGCCGCACCACCACTCTACACCGACGCCTGCACTACGGCCCGTGGCCACCGAGGTGAGGACGACCTCTTCCCTCCCCATGTGGATGCCCCGGCCTTCAGGACAAGGTGGAACGCACTGTTGCCCCGCGCCGCCGCGCCGCCGCTGGTGATGCCGGCCTTCGAGCCAGGCTGGGATGCCGTTTTCTGTAGGTGCCGCTGCCCTCATCTACGCGCGCCGCCCGCCTAGCTTTTCCTTCCTTGCCGTAGGACGCTGCGACCGTCCGTCGCCGCCGCGCCGTGTTGGAGCGCCGCGTCGCGTTCGCGACGCGTGCGTGCCTCGCGCGTGCGCGCCCGTGCGGGCCACGGCGCTCGCAAGCGTGCACCCCAAGACGTGTGCGCCGCGGCCCGTGAGAGCAAGGCCGGCCTTGGGCCCCTTTCTCGTGCCCCGCCGTGATCACCGAGCCCGCCGTGCTCGCCGCGCCGCCGCCGTGCACGGGATGGCCGTGTCGCCGTGGTCTTGAACGCGCGCACGGTCGCCAAAGGGTAGCACGTCGCGTTCGAGACGCCCCTAAACACCATGTCGTGCACCGTCACGTACACGCCGGCCAACCGCGGACGCCGCGCACGCCGCCGCCCATGGCGTCGAGCCGGGGCTCCGCCGCGAACCCCACCGCGTCGCCCCTATCGCGGCCAACCTCTCCACCGGCCGAGGAGGTCACCTTGCGCGCGCGCTCGTCCCCCGCGCACGCCATCGCACACGCGCGCCGCACCGGTTTGGGTCCCCAAGCACCGCCACCGCGCCGACGCCGCCGCGCCCACGCCGGCGACGACCTCGCGCGACGGTCGCCACCCCAATCTTGCGCCCCTTTCGAGCCCAGCAGCCTGGGGAGTCACTTGTAGTTTCCCGTGTTGGCCAGTCGCCCAGGCGCCGTGGGACTCACCGCCGGTGAGGTCCTCCCGCGCCGCCGTCTCCCTCTCCTGCGCATTTCATCGAACACTTGGGGGCACGATTGGATTCACTGTTTGGAGTTGTGTACCGGTGACCACATGCGGGCGTGGCCACAGTAGATCCGCCGGGATCCACTGCGGCTCGGCCGTCCGCCCCGCCCGGCCACACGCCGCCCCCACACCGCGCCAGCCGCACGGTTTCCCTCGGGATCGCCCGCGGCCACCAATGGCGGGCCGGCCACACGCGGGCCGCGGGAAGCCGGGCCGCACCCGATCCGGGATCCGGTGTGGGCGAGTCTTAAGGGGGTTAAACGTATTTTTATTTCCCGTAAATTAGTTTTTCCCTTTGAAAAATCCTAGAAAATCCGTTTTAGCTCCAAAAATTGCGAAACCTCTTCCGTAAAATTTCTAAAATCTTAAACTCCGGTTGGGTTGGTGTTTGTTCTCTTTTGGTTCTCCTATGCTCTTATTCGGATTTAAGTTGCTTTAGGACCGCTATTTATTTTTTCTTTTACGCTATTAGGAGCAAGGGGGAGCGGGAGAGCCGAGGGGGGAGGAGTACGACTACGCCGACGACTTCGCTGCGGAGGACTACCCGACCCCAGGTTCACGCCCGACTGATTCTGAAATACCCATTAGGCATTGCTAAGTAGTATTGCTAGTGCTTTACTTTATATATGCATGTTGATGAACCTTGCACTACCTTTTTGTTTACCCTGTCCTTGATTGTCCTACTACTACTATATATATGTTTATGTGAGCGTGTATTTACGCCGAGCTTCGCGATGCATGTGTTGGGATGGGAATAGTGGTTCTTGGCATGTGTGGGGTAAAAACCGGTAGGAGAAGGCGTTTTGGGTACTTTGGCGGGGGTGAGCTCGAAACAACCGATCCGGGGATCGGGGATAGGGGTGCACTCCTCAGTGCATCCCTCCTGTTACGGTTTTCGGAGCCTAGGTGTTGGGGTTTTACGTGCGCTTGGAGGACATGAGCTCGCCCCGGTCCGAAACCGAGTGGATCAACTTGTTTATAGGACAACGTACACACCACCCCCGCCGAGAGTGGGGATAGGGCCGTGTTGAGCTCGGCAAGTCCGGAACCATACTGCCTAGGAAGGATAAAGGGTAACCGTGGGGAGCGGTGGAGGTGAGACCACCCTCTCGGAGCGTCTCCCGTGTGGCCACACGGTAGCATTTCACGGTTCCGTGTCGTCGTCTTCATCGGCGGAGAGGACCTCTTTGAGGGCCGGATGCAGGGTGGGTTCGTAACTACCGAGAGTTCGCCGGTAGGATGGGCTCGGTCGGCCGTACACCGGCCGGGTACCATTCCGGGATGGGTATAGGTGTACACGCTCTGCAGAGTCGTTCGATCTATAGCTATAGCCGCGTCCTCGGTCATGGACACTTCCTAGAAGACTTACTTGATCCTCATGTTTTGGGATTTCTACCTTCCCCCTATAGGAGAGTGTGTGGTGAGCCGTGGTTGCAGCCGGCTAGAGGAGAGAGGCTCCATCTACCTCGTCGATCCGGCTGCAATCATTGAGGTGCGAGGAGAGGAAGTTCTCGCATCGACCCTAGACAGGAGTAGGAGGTGGAGACGGGCCTCCTGGGTAACCAGGTGATTCCGAGCTGTGTTGAGAGACTTGGGTTTTGGGATTATTGATGGAGATACCTTGTTTATACTCTGCCGTTGCTGCATAGGAAACCAAAGCCGCTTCCTTGTCTACTTTCTTTTCCCTTTAGCTGTTAGGCCACTTAAAGCTGCATACAGTTGGTGACGTGGACCTATCCCAGTCCTTGGGGATAGACTTTGGGTGTGCAGGGTACGAGTCCGAGTTCGACTGCAACGCCGACGGGTGGTACGACTGAGGGATACGTCGCTTCGCTCGAGTTTGCCTGTGGCGGGAAGAATAAAGATGGAGACCCTTCTGAGAAGATAGCTACCGTTGCGTAGAATTTTTACTCTGGTTCAGCCAAGAGGCTTGTAACGATGTACTCCATAATGGACTTGTAATAAATTCATGTACTAATAGCTTTATGTGATGCGATGT
Organism: Cenchrus americanus; assembly: GCA_947561735.1. Classification (NCBI taxonomy): domain Eukaryota; kingdom Viridiplantae; phylum Streptophyta; class Magnoliopsida; order Poales; family Poaceae; genus Cenchrus; species Cenchrus americanus. Next base: position 70,265,343 of record OX387242.1, read on the forward strand.
ATGACTTTGTGTATCTATCTGTGAGACGTTCTGTATGCGATAGCCACTGATCCAGGGACTATCGCGATGGTACAGGGATTCGGGTTTTCTATGAAAATCCGGGGTTTTACAGGTGGTACCAGAGCCATGCTTGACCGTAGCACGTATCCCTAGGAAAGGTCGATAGAGATAGGACTCTATACGCTCTACCTTTATAGTTATACCCTTGAGCTATGTTATAAAACTCGTTCCCTTTTTGAAAACTTCTTACTCACCTGCGCTGACGAAATTTCTTGCGTTTCACGAGAGATGGAGCACCGGGTCGCGGAGATCACCCCCGAGACGTGCGGGGCGATCCGCCACTAGATGGAGAGGGCCCTTCTCGGGCTTGGAGTCCCTCCGACCTACGTGACGCATCGCGCCGAGTACGTACCCGCCGTGACCGGCGGATGGTGCTCGCACGGTCGCCGTGCTCCCTCACCCGAGTCTCCCCGGTTCAAGGGAGAGGTCCGCGCGCCGCCGCACTCACCGTCGCGACCGCTCCGGACGTCGCCCGCCGCCGTGCCCCGGGGCCGCCTTCTCGCGCAAGCACCACGCCTCCTTCGAGATCGGGACTCTTCGGCCGCTACCCCCGGACTACCGGCGCCTCGCACCGCTCGTGGACGGAGTTCCTTCGTACGAGGGGATCCGAGGACGACGTCGACGCTAGTCCCTTCCGCGAGTCCGACGAGACCCCGGTGGAGACCGCGCCTACTTGGTCGACCTCGACAAGTACGCACGCCGACCGGAGGACGAGTCACGTACCCTCTACGGCCGAGGTCGTGGACGCCACCATCGATGCCCTCCAAGCACCGGCCCCGCTGTGCCGAGCTGGAGAGAGAGAACACCGCTCTACGTCACCGTGTTCGCCGCTCGAGCCGAGCCTCGACCGCGCGACCACCGTTCGCTGCGCGTCCGAGAGGGAGAGGGTGGACACCGGGAGGAGATGCCGCACGCCAAGGAGGACTCGCGCAGCCGACGCCGAGTCGAACAGGCTGAAGGACAAGCTCGAGCGCAAGGACGACCTGCTCACGGTACGCGCTCACCTGCTCGGGTGTGAGCGGCTCAAGGTGAAGAAGCTGGAGAAGAGCCGAGCGGACAACGTCGCCAACATCGCGTGGCTCACGCGCACGGCTGTCTACCTGAGGGACAAGGCCGAGAGACTGAGGAGGACTTGGGAGGACGCTGACTCGCTTCGCGTGGACGAGCTCTTCGAGCTCAACGGAGAGCTACCCCCCCGAGTCTCGCCGTGAGATCCGCACCGAGACCTTCGAGCCGCACCCGCTCACGCCTCAAGCTTCACTCCGTGCCCGATGGCCCGTCTCCGCCGACCCCCGTCGAGACCGAGGAGGTTCGAGAGGCTCACGCCTTGGTGTCCGGATCTTTCCGTCGGACTACCCCACCGAGGACCACTACCCCGTCACGTACCGCAGGGCACGCACCGAGTAGTGAGCCGAGCGAGAGGCATGACCTAGAGTAGTGTTTTATGCTAGTAGTTTCCATGAGTTGCTCCATGCAGCCGCGAGCATGTTCCGGTGCATGAAGAGAGTCATGCCACACCATGTAGACACTACCCTTTTGAGATTGTACCGATGTATTAGATCGTTGACTTGTTGCTGCTGCCCCAAGGTCTGAGTCAGCCTCAGGGGAGCAAGTGTAATAATCATGTTTGATGTGTGTTTGGATCTTAATGGTGTTATTTGTGTCTTAATGCTTCTTCCACTTGAGTGTAGGTTATAATTAGAACTATTTTTCTTGATTGCTAAAGACTCATGTGTGAGTGGGTGAGTGACGTGTGTAAGCTTTTCCCTTTTTCCTTAGGTTTACAGAAAGATGTCGATCCGCCGCTCCAACCGGCTGATAGCCCGCCTCGAGGAGGCAGCTGCTGAGGAAGAAGCCCAGCAGGGGCGTGGACGCGGGCGTGGCCGTGGCCGCCCACCCCTGCGTGGAGGAGCTTTGGGAGCTAGGGCCCGAGGTGACGGAGCACCGCCACCACTGCCCGAGAACCCTGAGGCCGAGGTTGAGCAAGGAGCGGCCGAGCAAGGCCCACCGAGCCGGACCGGCCCACCACCACCCCCACCTAACTTGGTGGAAGTGATGGCGCTCCGTACTCACCGATGCGCAGAGGATGGCGGAAGCCATGGAGCACCGTGGCAACGGTGGGAACCGCGTCGCTCCGCAGACGAGGACCTCACGAGGAAGATCGAGAGGTTCATCCGCCCGAAGGCCCCCACCTTCGCCTCGGATGACCCGCTCGAGGCCGACGACCGGCCGAGGGTGATCGAGACCAAGCTCGACCTCACCGTCTCGCTCCGACGAGGAGTGCGTCGCTATCGCCACGCACCCGACCGGAGGGTCCTCGCCAAGGCATGGTGGGACAACTACACTGCCACCCACCCGAACCCAGCTTTCATCACCTGGCTGGAGTTCTGCGAGGCGTTCCGCGAGCGCACCTCCCCGATGAGCTGCTGGTCCGAAGGCACAGGAGTTCCGCACCATGACTCAGGGTGCGATGAGGGTCGAGGAGTACGAGCGTCACTTCATGAAGATGATGCGTACGCCCCCGACGACACCAACACCGACCGTAAGAAGCAGTTTCGGTTCCCCGCGAGGCCTTCACCACGGCCTTCGCCGTGCGCCGAAGGCAAGTGAGCACAAGTCCCTTCGCCATCTCGTCAACCGCGCCATCGCAAGCCGAGGATGAGAGGAGGGGCCACGAGGAACGCATGAGGGGCAAGAAGAGGATGGGAGATCGGGACCGGCCGACCGACCGATCCTTCCGAAGCCGAGGAGCGGACGGAGCAACATGCCGAGGGGGAAGCTACCGCCCGGGCACAACCGGCTCGGGCGTGGCTTCGGAGGAAGTGGACGTAGCCCGTTCCCCGAGGGGAGGAACCCCCGCTACCCCCGCCAGACCGGAGGCTACACTCGTGCTCCACCGAACACCGCGAGACCCGCCGCAGAGGCTTCACCGTCACCCGCTTCGTGTGTGGCAAGCCGGGCCACAAGTCCTTCGAGTGCCCCGACAAGAAGACCGCCGCCACCCCCGCGAGGGCACCCCGCTCCAGGAGGCCGACCTCCTCAAGCCGCGCGCCGCCCCCGCCGCCGCCGTGGGAGGCCGAACCACCTCACCGAGGAGGAGGCCGCCGATGCCCCCGACGTCGTGATCGGTAAGTTTTTGGTTTGTGGTACCTCTGCTCTGGTTCTTTTCGACACCGGTGCCACCGGGTCGTATATCACCTCTCGGTTCGTAAATAAACTTTCCCTCCCTACAACCACCCGAACGATGCCCATTATCACGAGCTCTCCGCTCGGGGATATCCGATGCACCCTGCTGTGCAAAGGAGTGGAAGTGGTGGTCATCCAAGATCACGCATTCTATGGGGATCTTACCATGCTGCCTTCCCATGGTATCGACGTCATACTGGGGATGGATTGGATCACTGCCCACAAAGGTGTCATCTCCACTTCGTCGAGACTGGTGGCTCTAGTGCACCCTGACGGGATGAGGGTTACCTTCGAGCCGATGAAGTCTCGAGACATACCGGCAGTGTACAGTCTTCACACGAAGGCCATATCGGACGTACCGGTAGTCTGTGAGTATGAGGATGTGTTCCCAGAGGAGTTGCCGGGTTGCCTCCCCGATCGTGATGTGGAATTCGTGATTAACTTGGTGCCGGGAACGGCGCCGATAGCCCGCAGTCCGTACCGTATGGCGAGAGGTTGAGCCGAAACTCGTTGAAGGCGAGCTAGACTCACTACTCGAGAAAGGGTTCATTCGACCAAGTGCTTCACCATGGGGTTCACCAAGACCGTTCGTCCCGAAGAAGGACGGGACTCAACGCCCGTGCGTCGACTACCGTGCCCCGAACGCAAGTAACCATCAAGAACGAGTACCCACCGCCCAGATTGATGATCCGATGGATCAGCTAAGGCAAGCCAAGTACTTCAAAGAAGATTGATCTCCGGTCAAAGTTATCACAAGATGAAGATCCGCCCGGAGGACATCCATAAGACGGCATTTGTGACCTCGGTATGGGCAATACGAGTACACAGCCGTGTCGTTTGGTCTAACCAATGCCCCTAAGATACTTCATGAACATGATGAACAAGGTCTTCATGGATGAGTTGGACAAGTGTGTCGTCGTCTTCATCGACGATATACTGGTTTACTCCCAGACGGCAGAGGAACACGAGGAACACCTGAGGATCGTGTTGGGGAAGCTCAGACAGCACCAGTTGTACGCCAAGTTCAGCAAGTGTGAGTTCTGGATGGAGGAAGTCGCGTTTCTGGGTCATGTGTTGTCAGCCAAAGGAGTCGTCGTAGACCCGAGCAAGATTGAGGCCGTGTCCAAGTGGCAGTCACTGAAGTCCGTGACGGAGATCCGCGCTTTTCTCGGTTTGGCCGGGATACTACCGCCGCTCATCGAGAACTTCTCGAAGATCGCCAAGCCCATGACAGAACTGTTGAAGAGAAACACACCGTATGTGTGGTCGGACAAGTGTGAAGCCAGCTTCCAGGAGCTCAAGACTCGTCTCACCACTACGCCGGTCCTGACCCTACCCGACGCAAGCAAGGACTTCGTGGTGTACTGTGACGCGTCGAGACAAGGACTCGGCTGTGTGTTGATGCAAGGGGGCAAAGTGGTGGCCTACGCCTCACGACAGCTAAGGAAGCATGAGGAGAACTACCCTACGCACGATCTCGAACTAGCCGCTGTCATCCACGCCTTGAAGATATGGAGGCATTATTTGATGGGAAACAAGTGCGACATCTATACTGACCACAAGAGTCTGAAGTATATCTTCACCCAGTCTGAGTTGAACCTGAGGCAAAGGAGGTGGCTAGAGCTGATCAAGGACTACGACCTGAACATCCACTACCATCCGGGTAAGGCAAACGTCGTAGCCAATGCTTTGAGCCGCAAGCACTACTGCAACAACCTGATGGTGCGAGAGGAACAACCAGCCTTGCATGAAGAGCTGGAGAAGCTGAGTTTGGAGATAGTGGAAGAAGGGCAGTTGAACCAGTTGCGGGTGAAATACACGCTCGAAGACCAAATCCGTCGAGCTCGAAGGAGTACCCAAATATTCAAGAGGTAAAACGCCCGATGGAGAGTGGCAAGGCAAACCGACTATCGCCTCGATGAACAAGGGGTACCCTGTGGCTGAAGGACCGCATTTGCGTACCTCAAGACAAGGAAATTCGGGACTCGATCCTTAAAGAGGCCCACGATTCTCGATACTCGATCCACCCCCGGGTGTACCAAGATGTACAAAGACTTGAAGATACGGTTCGGTGGGAGAAGATGAGGGAATATATTGCGCAGTACGTCGCTCGATGCGACACGTGTCGCCGGGTGAAGGCCAAACACCGTAGGCCCGCCGGGATCGCTACATGCCCACTCGAGATACCCACGTGGAAATGGGACGACATCGTATGGACTTCATTGTGGGGTTGCCACGCACACGTAAAGGGCATGACTCCATATGGGTAATTGTTGATCGGCCGACCAAGGTGGCACACTTCTTACCCGTTAGGACGGACATCGCGTGAGCCGACTTGCAGAACTGTATGTGGACAATATCCTAAAGCTTCATGGGGCTCCGAGGAGCATTGTGTCAGACAGAGGGCCACAGTTCACCGCTCAGTTCTGGAAGAGTTTGCATGCTTCCATGGGCACCAAGCTAAACTACAAGACACGCCCTTCCACCCCCAGACTGACGGTCAGACAGAGAGAGTAAATCAAGTCCTAGAAGATTTACTAAGAGCCTGTGTGTTGACCTACGGGTCCGATTGGGAAAAGAGTCTGTCCTATGCCGAGTTCTCATACAACAACGGCTACCAGGCTAGCTTGAAGATGGCTCCTTTCGAAGCCCTGTACGGCAGAAAGTGTTGGACACCGTTGATGTGGTCCGAGGTGGGGAACAAACCTTTTTCGGTCCCGCCACCATTGTTGAGGCCGAGGAAAATGTCGCCAAGGTCGTGGAGAACCCGAAGATAGCTCGGAGCGAGCGTAAGAGCTACGCCGACCCGAAACGAAAGGATGTCTCGTTTGAAGTGGGGGATCACGTCTACTTGAAGGTGTCACCCCTCCGAGGCACGAAAAGGTTCCACATCAGGGGGAAGCTGTCCCCCAGGTACGTTGGTCCCTACCCTATTGTGAGTAGGGTCGGGAAGGTAGCTTACCGACTCGAGCTACCCCCGGAGCTCACCAGAGTGCATTCGGTGTTCCATGTATCCCAACTTCGGAAGTGTGTGGTCGTCGAGAAGAGAGTGCCTGCTCAGGCGCTCGACGTCCAGGAGACCCTGGAGTACTTGGAGTACCCGGTTCGGATCCCGGGAATGGGCGGAGAAGTCGACCAGGAACACCACCACGCGCTTCTGCAAGGTGCTATAGAGTAATCACTCCGAGCGCGAAGCTACGTGGGAGAAGGAGTCAGCGTTGAGGGAGAAATACCCTCATCTCTTCGAAACGGAGGTAACTTCTTAATCTCGGGGACGAGATTCTTGTGAGGGGGGAGTTCTGTAACATCCTTAGTTTTGGCTTGAATTCAAAATTGTGAATTTCAAAAAAACTTGAATTGAAGTGAGTGCTCGTGAATCAAATAAGAGTGTCTTCTTGTTTCTCTTTCCCCAAATTCCTAGATTTAATTTTGGCACCAACAATAAGTTTATGGCTTATAATCTGCTAGTGTGAGAAGTTGGATCGTCCTTTGGATTTTATTTGGGTGTTGTTTGAGTGGATTCAAATTTGAAGTTGAAATTCAAATTCGAATCAATTTATAAAGCCTAAAGGAAAAATGGGAAACGTTACTATGCTAACCGGCCGCCACCACCCAATCCGCCCGGCCGCCGCTTCGAGCCCACCGCGGCCCGGCCCGCCCGCGCGCCGCGCCTCCACCAACCGCGCACCGCCGCCGTGTCGCCGACCGGCGGGCCCCGCGCCCCGCGTCGGCCCGGACCCGCGATGATGTGAGCGCGTCGTCGCCTTCCTTTCGCCTTTTGCCGACGCCCAAAGGCAAAGGCGGGGCGAGCGCCGGCCGCGCCGTCGCCGCCGCGGCGTGCCTCGCGCCTCGGCGCATCCGGGCCGCCCACGTGTCCCAGGCCGCGCCGCCCTATATAAGAGCCACCGCCGCGCTGGCCGGGAACCCCAAACCCTAACCACCCCAGGGGAGCCGCCCCTGCCATCCCACACCGTCCGCCGGAGGAGTAGGTGGAGGAGGAGAAGGAAGAGGGGAGAGAAGCCGCCGCGGGGAGGTCGTTCGCCGCGGCCGAGCCGCTCGAGGGAGGAGCCGGGACCCGCCGGGAACGTTTGCTTCCACTACTTCCCCTTCCTCCTCGACGTCGCGCCGCCACCTTCCTCTTCTTCATCCTCGCCGGCGAGCCGCACCACCACTCTACACCGACGCCGCACTACGGCCCGTGGCCACCGAGGTGAGGATGACCTCTTCCCTCCCCATGTGGATGCCCCGCCTTCGTGCCAAGGTGGAACGCATCGTTGCCCCGCGCCGCCCCGCCGCCGCCGGTGATGCCGGCCTTCGAGCCGGCCGGGATGCCGTTTTCTCGCAGTGCCGCCGCCCTCGCCGACGCGCGCGCCGCCCGCCTAGCTTTTCCTTCCTTGCCGTAGGACGCCGCGACCGTCCGCCGCCGCCGCGCCGTGTCGGCGGCCGCGTCGCGTTCGCGACGCGTGCGTGCCCGCGCGCGCGTGCCCGTGCGGGCCACGGCGCTCGCAAGCGTGCACCCCGGCACGCGTGCGCCGCACCGTGAGAGCAAGGCCGGGCCTTGGGCCCCTTTCTCGTGCCCCGCCATGATCACCGAGCCCGCCGTGCTCGCCGTGCGGCCGCCGCGCACGGGATGGCCGTGTCGCCGTGGTCTTGAACGCGCGCACGGTCGCCAAAGGGTACCACGTCGCGTTCTGAGACGCCCTAAACACCACACCGTGCACCGTCACGTACACGCCGGCCAACCGCGGACGCCGCCGCCCATGGCGTCGAGCCGAGCTCCGCCGCGAACCCCCGCCGCGTCGCCCCTATCGTGGCCAACCTCTCCACCGGCCGAGGAGGTAACCTTGTGCGCGCGCTCGTCCCCGCGCACGCCATCGCACACGCGCGCCGCACCGGTTTGGGTCCCCGAAGACCGCCACCGCGCCGACGCCGCCGCGCCCACGCCGGCGACGACCTCGCGCGACGGTCGCCACCCCAATCTTGCGCCCCTTTCGAGCCCGGAGCACTCGGGGAGTCACTTGAAGTTTCCCGTGTTGGCCGGTCGCCCGTGCGCCGTGGGGACTCACCGCCGGTGAGGTCCTCCCGCGCCGCCGTCTCCCTCTCCTGCGCATTTCACCGAACACTTGGGGGGCACGATTGGATTCACTGTTTGGAGTTGTGTACCGGTGACCACATGCGGGCGTGGCCACAGTAGATCCGCCGGGATCCACTGCGGCTCGGCCGTCCTCAGCTCGGCCACACGCCAGCCCACACCGCGCCAGCCGCACGGTTTCCCTCGGGATCGCTCGCGGCCACCAATGGCGGGCCGGCCACACGCGGGCTGCGGGAAGCCAGGCCGCACCCGATCCGGGGATCCGGTGTGGCTGAGTCTTAAGGGGGTTAAACGTATTTTTATTTCCAGAAATTAGTTTTCCCCTTTGAAAAATCCTAGAAAATCCGTTTTAGCTCCAAAAATTGCGAAACCTCTTCCAGAAAATTTCTAAATTCTTAAACTCCGGGTTGGGTTGGTGTTTGCTCTCTTTTGGTTCTCCAATGCTCTTATTCGGATTTAAGTTGCTTTAGGACCGCTATTTATTTTTCCTTTTACGCTATTAGGAGCAGCAGGAGCCGGAGAGCTGAGCCAGGAGTACGACTACGCCGACGACTTCGCTGCGGAGGACTACCCGACCCCAGGTTCACGCCCGACTGATTCTGAAATACCCATTAGGCATTGCTAAGTAGTATTGCTAGTGCTTTACTTTATATATGCATGTTGATGAACCTTGCACTGCCTTTTTGTTTACCCTGTCCTTGATTGTCCTACTACTACTATATATATGTTTATGTGAGCGTGTATTTACGCCGAGCTTCGCGATGCATGTGTTGGGATGGGAATAGTGGTTCTTGGCGTGTGTGGGGTAAAAACCGGCAGGAGAAGGCGTTTTGGGTACTTTGGCGGGGGTGAGCTCGAAACAACCGATCTGGGATCGAGGATAGGGGTGCACTCCTCAGTGCATCCCTCCTGTTACGGTTTTCGGAGCCTAGGTGTTGGGGTTTTACGTGCGCTTGGAGGACATGAGCTCGCCCCGGTCTGAAACCGAGTGGATCAACTTGTTTATAGGACAACGTACACACCACCCCGCCGAGAGTGGGGATAGGGCCGTGTTGAGCTCAGGCAAGTGCGGAACCATACCGCCTAGGAAGGATAGAGGGTATCCGTGGGGGGAGCGGTGGAGGTGAGACCACCCTCTCGAGCGTCTCCCCGTGTGGCCACACGGGAGCATTTCACAGTTCCGGTGCTGTCTTCACTGCGGAGAGGACCGCTTTGAGGGCCGGATGCGGGGGTGGGTTCGTAACTACCGAGAGTTCGCCGGTAGGATGGGCTCGGTCAGCCGTACACCGGCCGGGTACCATTCCGGGATGGGTACAGGTGTACACGATCTGCAGAGTCATTCGATCTATAGCTATAGCCGCGTCCTCGGTCATGGACACTTCCTAGAAGACTTACTTGATCCTCATGTTTTGGGATTTCTACCTTCCCCCTATAGGAGAGTGTGTGGTGAGCCGTGGTTGCAGCCGGCTAGAGGAGAGAGGCCCTATCTACCTCGTCGATCCGGCTGCAATCATTGAGGTGCGAGGAGAGGAAGTTCTCACATCGACCCTAGACAGGAGTAGGAGGTGGAGACGGGCCTCCTGGGTAACCAGGTGATTCCGAGCTGGGTTGAGAGACTTGGGTTTTGGGATTATTGATGGAGATACCTTGTTTATACTCTGCTGTTGCTGCATAGGAAACCAAAGTCGCTTCCTTGTCTACTTTCTTTTCCCTTTAGCTGTTAGGCCAATTAAAGCTGCATACAATTGGTGACGTGGACCTATCCCATTCCTTGGGGATAGACTTTGGGTGTGCAGGGTACGAGTCCGAGTTCGACTGCAACGCCGACGGGTGGTACGACTGAGGGATACGTCGCTTCGCTCGAGTTTGCCTGTGGCGGGAAGAATAAAGATGGAGACCCTTCTGAGAAGATAGCTACCGTTGCGTAGAATTTTCACTCTGATTCAGCCAAGAGGCTTGTAATGATGCACTCCATAATGGACTTGTAATAAATTCATGTACTAATAGCTTTATGTGATGCGATGTATGACTTTGTGTATCTATCTGTGAGACGTTCTGTATGCGATAGCCACTGATCCAGGGACTATCGCGATGGTACAGGGATTCAGGTTTTCTATGAAAATCCGGGGTTTTACAGGTACAAGAGGAAAAAGGATGGTGGAGATGATAATAATAATGCTGATGACGAGAAAAGTCTGGTGAGATCAGAGGCAAGAAGAAGAAGGCTAATAGAGGGGCTCCTGTGAGGGTGGTATGGTATTTTTGCATCATTCCTCGGCTGAGAAGATGGTTCGCAACACAAAAGGTGGCCCAACTCTTGGATCGGGATGACGAAGTCCGAAAGAAGCTTAAGCAAGAAGGCAAGTTTAGGCACCCCGCAGATGTAGCACAATGGGGTAACATTAATAACCACTTTCCGTGGTTTAATGCAGACATAAGGAGCAAACGGTTTGCTGTGAGCATAGATGGCGTGAACCCATTTAGTAACTAAAGCTCAACACATAGCACCTAGCCTGTCATTCTGTCGTTGTACAACCTTCCACCCTGGCTATGCAAGAAACAAAAATATATGAGCTTGACAATATTGGTCTCCGGGCCAAAGCAACCTGGCGACTGTATTGATGTCTACTTGAGACCACTAGTTGATGACTTGGAGATACTGTGGAATCCTGGTGTGAAGGAGGTTTGGGATGAGTTCAAGCGTGATGAGTTCACAATGTGCACCATGTTGTTCACCACCATCAACGACAACTCGGCTCATCGCAACCTCTCTGGCCAGAGTAAAAGGAAAGGTGCAGCTTGCCCACACTGCTTGGAAGATAATTGCGCAGTGTGGCTAAGACATTCAAAGAAGGGATACACGGGAACATATCAGGTGGAAACCAACCCCTCTGTGCAAACTATGGAAACTTCAATTGGAGCAACACGATGTTGATCCAAAGGGGGGCTCATGAGAGGTGGTTGGGATGATTTGCAAAATGATGATCCAAAGGGGGGCTCATGAGAGGTGGGAGGGATGATTTGCAAAGGCACTTTTGCAAATCACCCCTCCCACCTCCTATGAGCCCTCCTTTGGATCAACATCATGTGGCTCCAATTGAAGTTTCCATAGTTTGCATGGAAGGGTTGGTTTCCAACTGATACGTCCCCTTCAAAGAAATACGTATTTATGGGGCACCGTCATTTCCTCGGCAAGAAACATCCATACCGGGCTATGGATTGTCAGTTTATCGGGGAAAAGGAGAATTAAGAGGTGTCGTTGCATGTGACTGGAGATCTGGTCCACTTGAAAGTCAAGGACGTCAAAACCTTCGAGGAGTTACCCAAACTGACTGAAACCCCCCTTGGCAAAAGGAGGAGGAGGAAGAAGAAGAAGAAGAAGAAGAAGAAGAAGAAGAAATCAATTCTATGCGAGCTAGAGTATTAGCCGATGTTGGATGTGTGTCATTCGATTGACAACATGCACGTCAAGAAGAATGTGTGTGAAGCTACTTATGGAACATTGATACAACAAAAGTCCAAGGGAAAAGATCATAAAATGCAAGGGAGGATCTTAAAGATCTGGGATTAGGCTGGAGCTCTATGCAGAGGAAACAGAGACGGGGACAGACCTTCCCGTTGCTGCAACCACCTTAACAAAGGTAGAGAGAAAAGAATTATGTTAATTTTTGCATGATTTGAAAGTACCTTTAGGCTAGTCATAAAACTTCAAGAGGCTAGTGTCAGTGAAGAACATGAAAATTAATTTCAACTTGATGAAATCTAATGATTGCCATGTGTTGATGACAGCTCTTCTTCCTGTTGCACTTAGAGGTATCAAGACAGAACTGGTTCGCGACGCGGCCCTGAGCTTGTTTTTATTTTTCAATGCAATAGAACAAAAGGTGATTGATGAGGAAAAACTTTTAGACTTATAGAGGAGGCATTTCGAGACCCTATGTCTGCTTAAAGCTACCTTCCCGCCATCATTCTATGATCTCATGTTGCAACTAACAGCACACCTCGTGCGCGAGATCTGGTTCCTTGGCCCATCTTACCTTCATCAGATGTTTCCATATGAGAGGTTCTTTGGATTTCTGAAATCATTGGTACATAGCCGGTTATTTCCTGAGGGAGCCATTATTCGTGGCTACAAGACCATCGAAGGAGTGGAGTGGACCATGGGTTATATGGACCACCAAAACACCATTGGTGTGCCTCGCTGGTGGCATGAAGGTAAGCTTTCAGGTGCTGGGACCCTAGGGAAAAAGTCAGTCACTTCGGAACCAGATGCCTTTCAAAAGGCTCATTTCACTGTGATTTCACTGTGATACAACAACTGCACCTAATTACACCATTTCCTAAAGAGCACAAGTGACAACTACGTCAAAACAACCATGACTATGGTAGGCCTTGGCTTGCAAAGATGCACATGCAAGGTATCAGCAGGTGGCTCCGAGATTATGTCGAGACATGCAGCAATGTTGTAATAACCGACGAGATAAGGAATCTAGCAGTGGGGCCATTGTTCACTATGACAAAATACCAAGCAATGGATGTCAATGGATACACGTTCTACACCATGGCCCATGATAAAAAGAGCGTCTATCAAAATAGTGGTGTGCGTGTACGGGCCGTTGTCGACAACAATCATGATGATGATGACATGGAGACAGACACATATTATGGTCAAATAGAATAGATATGGGAGCTTGATTATGTAGGGTTGAATGTAGCCTTGTTTCAGTGTAGATGGGTCACCAATGGGAAGAGAGTTGTGAGCAAGGACAAATATGGTTATGTTAGTGTTGAGCTCTGGGTCTTTGGTTGTGAAAACGAACCGTTTGTCTTCGCCAATGATGTTGAGTAAGTGTTCTATGTACCTGACCTTACAAAGAACTGGTTTGTGGTTCTGCTTGGAAAAAAGGATTGTTGGGGTTGAAAATGTTATTGAGGAGGAGGACCACAACCAGTTTGACGAAATTCCATCCTTCGACACTTCATACAAGCCCCGACTTTTGAGAACTAATAACACACCGTACTTGCGAAGCGACCACAGTGAAAAAATCCATATACATAAATCAAGGAAGAAAAAGCAAGACTGATTTCTGCTGAATCCTTTTTGTAATGCTGGATGTGTCCATTGGTGGAAATGGAATCCATTTTGTAAAATAAATGATGTGATGTATTGGTGGAATTCGAATGCTTTTTGTAATATATAGGATGTGGTGGAATTTGAATCCTTTTTGTAATATTTTCTACCTAAGATGCTATATATATATTCTGTTTATATTTTGCTTTAGTTCAGTAAGTATGTTGCAGGTTGCTGACATTATTATGATCAGTAACGGGCGTTAATATAAAAGAGACCGTGGTACAGCTTGGCTTGCAAAGATGCACATGCAAGGTTTCAGCGGGTGACTCTGAGATTATGTCGAGACATGCAGCAATGCTGTAATAACCGACGAGATAAGGAATCTAGCAGCGGGGCCATTGTTCATTGTTACAAAACACCATACTTGTGAAGTGACCATAGTGAAAAAATCCAGATACAGAAATCAAGGAAGAAAAAGCAAGCCTGAATTCTGCTCAATCCTTTGTGTAATGTAGGATGTGTCTATTGGTGGAAATGGAATCCGTTTTGTAATATAAAGGATGTGATGTATTGGTGGAATTTGAATAGTTTTTGCAATATAGAGGATGTGGTGGAATTTGAATCCTTTTTGTAATATATTCTGCCTAAGATACTATATGTATTATATTTTTATTCTGCTTCAGTTCAGTAAGTATGTTACACAGGCTGCTACAGTTCAGTAACGGGCGTTAATATAAAAGATATGATGATTAGCCAACCCTCTTCGCCTTTGTTATGGGCAAGAGAAGTGGAATAAGCAACCTGTGTTGCCTTTATTATGGGCAAGAGATGTAACCACACACAGAGATTACATCAAAAGAGGCAGATTAGCCAGCCCCCGTCGGCTTGTTCTTCTTCATGCTTTCAAGTGAGCAGGTAAATCGTACAAATAACTTGGACTGCACACAGATAAGCATGTCTCTTAAGATGCAAAATCACACACAGAGATTACATTCATCATTTATACATCAGAAGGTTACAAAGCGGCCATCTATGTTCATCATCACTGGGCACTACCAAGATGAGGAACATAGATCTAAACTAAGCAAAAGAGATATACTTCTGTTGGCTTGTTCTTCTTCATGCTTGCAAGTGAGTAGGTAAATCAAACAAAAAAATGGACTGCACATAGATAATCACACAAGCATGTCTTTTGAGATGCAAAATTACACACACAGATTACAGTCATCATTGATACATCAGAAGGTTACAAAGCGGTCATCTATGTTCATCATCACTAGGCGCTACTAGTATGAGGAACATATATAGATCTAAACTAAGCAAAAGAGATGCTCCCGGCGGCTTGTTCTTCTTGTTCTTCGTGCTTACAAGAGAGGAAAATACAAGGGGAGAACATATTCCTTCAAAAGGAAACAAAAGTTTGATGAGATATGCTCCAGATTCTGCGGCCTTCGCATCTGCTTGCTCTTCTTCATGCTTACAAGTGAGCAGAAGAGAAAGATACAACAGAAGGTGGAAACATATCCCTTCAAAAATCCTCCTCCTGGAGGAGAAGGGAAAGCAAAATGAAGTGCAAATTTGACGAGAAAGATGTAGTGGGGTTGGGCTTCTCTCCCCAGACCTCAGTAATCTTTCCGTCGGCTTGTTCTTCCTGATGCAGAAGGTTCTGGGCTACTCTCCCCCCAACAGCTGATGCCAAATCAGAAGGAAATATATCACGAGGATTTTTCTAGCAGTTGTGCTAGAGGGATGAGAAACCCAATCCCCCATATCACAAGAATTCTTCTAGCAACTGAGAAAACAAGGAGGAGGAGGAGGAGGAGGAGAGAAAAGCAAAATCTTGTACCCTACAAGATCTATTATGTGTGCCATAGCTAGATCTAGATGTAGAGAATAACAAAGCAAGTGAGGAGGACCGATAAGCGTCGGTCCCTTTTTATAACAATAACAAGGAAGGGATAAGATCGGTTGTCAAAAAAGAGGAAGGGATAAATCAAGAGAATAGGAAACGGGAAGGTTCCCAAGAAATTGATGCCAGATCTAGTCAATGGGAAAATAATTGCCAAGTCAATGGTTGAGAGCGAAGGCAATGATTCCAATATACAATTAAAGGATACACATATTAACCAAACGTCGTCTCCAATGTAGAATTAAAGGATACACGGATTAGCCAAACGTCGTCTCCATTGCATACTTAAACCGCGATTGGAAAATAATCTTATGTATCTTCTCCTACCAAAATAATTTAGGTCCCCACCTCTTCATCTACCTACGAAAAAACAGCAACTACCTACTCCTCATCGTCACCATTCCCAGCCGGAGATGAATATCATGCCGGGAAGAAGCAGGTGGCACTAGCCGTCGTCGCTACTGGACCTCCCTCAAGACCTCTGTATCGAGATTGCGGCGCGTGTCGGTGCGACCTCAGAGCGGCCCTTGGCTGACCTCCGCAGTCTACGTGATACTTGCTCAACCATGCACCGTGTGGGCAGCCACCGTGTCGTCGGCCGGCGTTTATCGATAGAGGGGATAAGAGATGAGATTTCTTGGGTGTGGGACCCACCGCCTACAAAGCCTTCCTTGCTATGTTGACCGATCTCGGGAATCCGGAGGCTTGCTTCTTCTCTGGGATCAAAGTTGTGTTCATGGAAAATAGGGAAAGCAATGATCTCAGGCACACCGCCGAGGGTGGGCACGATGCGGTGGCCTATCTATACGCCATCTTTCTCTACGGGGACAATGGCGGTGCCGCCGCCGATGACACCGCGAAGTGGTACATGAGGCGGGTCGCGGGCGGCAGCAGTACAATGTCGAGATGGCTGAGCAACGAGGGGTGTTGCCTTTGTGTGAGAAGGCCACACATGCGATCCACTCCTCAACTTGGCGCATTTGGGGTGAATCGCTGCCGCCTTCGGCACAGGTGCGCGGCGATCAGCAGTGCGCAGGCAACGACGGCGGATTGGAATTTCTCTGTTTTGTTGTAGGCTCCACCGCAAATGGTGAAGTTCGAACAGAGTATTGGAATAGGAAATCAGTAGCGGATTAGATTTTGTATGTTGCTCATGTTATCTATGTAAATTTTGGAAGAGCATCAAAGGTGACGCGGGTTATGAGTCCCATGTCGCTAATGACTGTGGGGCCCAGTTCTATTCGAATGAAGAATAGTTCACATTTCTCCATTTAATCTACAATCAAATGTTGTAACATGTAATTCTTCGCTGTAATTAGTCGAAATTTGATATTTATTTTTCAATTTTTTTCTAAAATTACCATATTTTAATTAATTTTATTGTTTAGTGTATATTCTGTTTCTTGAATAATGTTTATATGCGTTATTTTTTTATTTGTAATTACGACAACAAATAAATAATATTTGTTTTACACAACCATTAGTGATGAAACTTTTCATTTCTTAAGCTTAAGGTGAACACAAGGTTTTGTTAAGTTTTCAAATTCATATGAGTTCGAACATGTTACAAAATATGGAAACCATCAATGTTCAAGCAACATTCTAGGAAACTTTGTGAGAAATGTAGACATTTGTACACAAGTATATTATTCATTCATCCAGACCATTTGAAATTTTGAAGAAAAGTTCAGGTACCCAAATTATGTTGCCAAGTCAATTTGTAGATTTTTAGAGCACATTTGATGTTATAAGAATTATTATATCATTACCATGGGGTGTTAAAACGAATTATAAGAGTTTTGGGCACACAAGTGTGATTGTTGGTATTTTATTCAAATAATAAATATCCAAATAGGAATTGTTCGTATTTTTATGATTATTTAGGTGTTGTTATATGGGCTCTAATATTTTAGGGAAGCAAGTTTCATTCCAAAAAGATAGTGATGGGCCCACGCGTCAGCGTCAGCAGCCAATATAAAAAAGATAACCATATCTGCATTGTCTCTAACCTGCGTTGGCAATGACTATCCATTGTCTCTAAGATCTAATTCATCACAACAGATCTCTAGTTCACCACAACATGACACATATTATAGGAGACGCAGATGGATCTACTCGCATCTTTTAGTTCGAGTTCATGCCATACAAAATCCAACAACCAAACTAATTAACTAAGCAGTTCATGATCGACAAACAAACTAAGCCGTTCATGTCCAACAACCTGACGAAGACACAAACACACACACACACACATTATTACTATACACGGTAGAGGAGTATATCAATTAGTCGGTCGCCGCCGTCGGAGTCCCTTCATCGTCACCGTCGTGGCTACCGTGGTCGCCATCTCTCCATCAGAGCCGCCATCTTCGAAGACGAAGTGGCGGCCAGCCAACTTGACCACGGGGAGGTTCTCAAGCTTCTCAGCCAACCTGTGGATCCTGAAGGCAAGACCCTTCTTGCTTGAGTCCTTGTCCACTTCATGAGGCGCCTTGATGTGGAAGGCCTTGCCAACATTTTGAAGCTTTATGAACGCACTCCTGAGCAGGTCGACGACGAACTTAGTGTCGTCGACGAACGGTTCCTGTGATTGTTGATATTTCATTCAAATACTAAATGTCCAAACAGGAATTGTTTGTATTTTTATGATTTTTAGGTGTTTTTGATGGGCTCTAATATTTTAGGGAAGCACGTTACATTTGGAAAAAATAGTGGTTGGCCCACGCGTCAGCGCTAGTAGACAAAATGAAAAGATAATCGGTGCCCGCCCGCCGGACCCAACTGCTAACAAAGGCGATGACCTCGGGCTACTCAAAATTTCCCACCTATATTAACTATAATGCCAATGGAATTCCAATTCCACCGGAGAGCCGTTCAAGGGCATGCTAGTAATTTCCATAAATACAGTTACGCACACAGTTCCTTAGGGGACATATTCGGCTCCTCGCTAGACAGATACACAATGTCTGCACTCTCCCCACCACCGCCGCCACTCTCCCTGCTCGCTTTCGCTGCTCTCTCCCTGCTCGCCTTCGCCGCTCTCTCCCCATCGTAGCCCTACTCTTCTCCAGCCCCACCGCTCTCTGCGTGACAACAATGACGTGGACGCAATTACTGCCGTGCGGACGGCTTCCCGGCCAACCTATATACGGTTGATGTGGATTTGTCATTCCTGGCCACGACGATGAGCCGACCACCTCACACCACGAGCCGACGTGGATCTGGCCCCTCCGACCATCACGAGAACAACTACTTCATTCATGACAGAGGTTAGTCCTACTTGAACCTCGATGCCCTCTCTTTGCTCGGCCACCAAATCCGCTATATATTCATGTCAATGTGGATTAGGGAGACATGCCTTGATAGTTCATTTTTAATTGATTGACTATGGATTTGATGGATGGATTTTGTTGCTCCAAGTCAGTTTGAATAAATTGTTGCTAACAGATGAAGTTATATGAACCGTTAGAATTCATTTTCATGTTCCTGGTGCTATAATTTTTGCACTGTAAATTCATAAAAAGCATTGAGGATTAATGCATATTTTAATTCTGCTATGCTTTGAATGTTACAGATCGATAGTTATGCTTCAGACCTGTTAGCATACTTCAATTCTGCTATGCTTTGAATGTACTAGATCGATAGTCATGCTTTGGACCTGTTAGCATACTTTAATTCTGATGGACACATAATGTCAGTGGGAATTGCATCGCAGTGGTTTATATTGTAGTCCACCCAATCTGATATAAATTCATGTCAAGGTGGATTAGGGAGACATGCCTTAATAGTTCATTTTTAATTGATTGACTATGGATTTGATGGATGGAATTTGTTGCTCCAAGTCTGTTTGAATAAATTGTTGCAAACAGATGAAGTTATATGAACTGTTGAAATTCATTTTCATGTTCCTGATGCTACAATTTTTGCACTGTAAATCCATGAAAAACATTGAGAATCAATGCATACTTTAATTATGCTATGCTTTGAATGTACCGAATCGATAGTTATGCTTTGGACCTGTTAGCATACTTTAATTTTGATGGCCACATAATGTCAGTGGGAATTGCATCACAGTGGTTTACAATGTAGTTATAACTAGACTGTCATATGCTTTGTTGTAAGTGTTAATTGTTTCACTATTGTCATATATATTGTTATTGTTGGTGTCATGATGTGTTGTGAGTGTTATTTCACTACTGCCATATATAATGTCATGATTGCTTTATTTTCTTGTTGCATGTACACATGGAACACACAATCCATCGCTGCTGAAGTTGGACAAGGAAGCAGTTGAAGGAATTTATTCGCTACTTTGATATATAAGCATATTGTTGTGTCCCTGTCAAAATGGTTAGAACCTATCTCTGTATACTAATTAATTGACATATGACCTGTGTATGTCAATGCTGATTTTATTTACAACTTTTAATGATTTCTAGTCTAATATCAGCTATATTGCCTGTCAGAGAAAACGAATTTATCTAATAAGAATCTTGTTTAGATTTTTAGTCTTGCTTATGTTGCTCTCTGATGTCGTATGGACCCCACTACCTCGGTGGGTACCAGGACCGACTACTCGGTGGGCCCCTGGGACAACCCGGCTTGTGCCACACGACACCTGATGGCGTGAGGCGCAACGACTACGGTGGAGAAGTACTCGGATAGGAAGCTATACATACCATGTACTGTGTAGAGGACTTCTAGACGTACACGACTAGTACTCTCTCCCTAAACCGACCTGTAACCCTGCCTCCCGGACTATATAAGGCGAGGCTGGGACCCTTCTCTCTCATTACGCATCATCTTGTAATCACATCCAATCAATCCAGAGCTACTCAGCATACAGGACGTAAGGTATTACGCACCTTGCGGCCCGAACCTGTCTAAACTGTGTGCCATGTGTCTCTTCCTTTTAGTTACCGATCTCGGCGAGGCCACATTCATCTACCTCGGGTACTCCCCTTGGTAGGTTGCCGGTCTAAAACACTGACAACTGGCGCGCCAGGTAGGGGATCTCGCCGAAGATCATATGGCGAACTCGACGGCTTCAATCTTCATCAAGCCAACTGTCGCCTTCAACCGCGGCGACACCTTCGTCTTCGGCTCCTGGGTCTGCACTGCTAACGGCACCGGATCCTTCCAGCGCCGCCTCACCATGCCGCCCAACCCGAAGACTGGGCTCGTGACACTTCCCGAAGTAGTCACGGGCGAACTCGCCGGAAAGTTCGGCAAAATTTCGCTCTACAACGAGCACGCCGACTTCGAGCTTGGATCCGACTCCAACTCGAACTCGACCTCCCCGTGGGCCATCGCATGCGAGCCGGCTATCGAGCCATCACGTGCGGACTCCCCACTCCATGAGCACTTCCCATATGACCTCTGCATCGCCAGCAAGGCCCACGCGAAAGCTCTCTCCGCACGCCGGGCTGGGAAGGAGATCACCTTCGAGTACAACTCGGACTCCAACCCTGTCTCTGGCTACGACTCGGACTCCAGCCCCATCTCCAGCTACTACTCGGACTCCTCCTACGAGTTCGACTTCGGGGCGGACCCTGATGAGCCCGAGTCTGAGAACTATACGACGGAGCAACCGCTGTCAGGACCTGCCTCCGGCCTGGTTATAACATCTACACCCGCCGGCAGATTCATCTACTGGCCAGACCGTAAACCCGCAGACTTGACAGACGGGAACTCACGCTGCGTCGCCTACCTCGACTCACTTCCCTTCCAGGAGGGAACACCGCTAGCTCCAGCTGAGGAGCACACTCCAACAGAGGTGGCGACTAGCGACTCCAGCCTCGGCTCTCCTGATTGGCAAGTCCTCATGACCACCAACGAGACGCCGGGACCCTCAGGGACACTCCCTGACCGATATCTCGAGGATATCTCAGCGGTCGAGTTGTCTGCCAACGCACCGGCACACGAGACCGACGCCAACAGGGATGCCAGAAAGCGAACGCAACAGAAAGTGGAACGAACGGCGCCGACGTCTCCGCGAGTCCCTACCCATCCGGAACCTCGCGGAGGCCCTCGACTAAGTCGAAAACCGGGTGCACACTACCCTAGAGCAATGCCTCATGTCTATCACCACGATAGCACGCCAGGATCAAGGGATGTGCGCGGGAGAAGTCATCGCCAAGCTCGCGGAGGACACCTACTTCATGTGAGTTGACAACAGAGTCACTCAAGTGCCCCCCATCAGGAATCGCCAGCAAGACAACGAAGCCACAAGTCGCAGTGGAGCTGACAACGGTCGCAACCGTACCCGAGGGGAGCTACCGGCTAACCCCAACCGTACCCGGGCATCGGCCGGTGGACCTTCTCATGGTGGCAATAGCGCCGGCACCGCCGGCGGCAACCGTGAGATTATCCCTCGTCGTGATCCTGGTGGTGGAGGCAGTGACAGCGGGAGATCCAACCACGGGGCTGGCAGGAGAGCCGGGGGCGGAGGCGACCGTGGCGGCCGAGGCCACGCGAACAGCCACGCCTCCGGCGCTTCACGTGGCGGCATCAACGCCCGCCAAAAAATCGAAGAACTACGACGCAAAAAGTCCTCCACGACAGGCGACAACGACAGCTTCCCCGCTTTCTCTGCACGACTTCGTAATCTACTTATCCCGGAGAAATTCAAACCTCTGGGGATCACCAAGTACGACGCGAAGCAAGATCCAGTATAGTGGCTCAGATGCTACGCCCTCTCCATTGAAAACGCTGGTGGCAATAATGACATGAAGTGCCTCTACTTTCCCTTCTACCTGGATCAAGCTCCGCTTACATGGCTCGAGTCACTCGAGAAGTACTCAATGGACAAGTGGGACCAGCTCAAGTAACAGTTCACCAGCAACTTCGCGGGCTCTATGGGCCGCTCGGGTACTCGCATGGACTTGGCAATGGTGAAGCAGGAACAGGGCAAGACCCTTCACAAGTACATGCGCGCTTCTTCAACAAGCGTGCCACCGTAGTCGACGTCACCGACAAGGAGGTCATCGACCTCTTCCAAGACGGCCTCTACCACCGTCGCACCTTCGAAGACTTCGGTCGTCGCTGCCCGAGCTCCATCACCCACCTCAAGGACATGATCACGTCCTGGGCTGATGAAGAAGACAAGGCTAACACCAAGTACGACGCCATCCGCGGAAAGAGCAAGCAGAACACGGGCGGCAACAACAATAACAACGGGAACCAAGGCGGCCGCAGCAACAACTACTCGGGTCCTAATCGCAAGCGCAAGCCAAACAACACTGTCGCGGCTATCCAGCGCCCTGCGAAAGACAACTCGAAGAAGACCTTCGGCGGCTTCAAGGACTTGCTGAAAGAGAAGTGTCGGTGGCATCCGGATGGCAACCACACCACCGAGCAGTGCTTCCAACTCCGGCGAGCACTCAAGGACAGTCCAGAGCCACGGCACCCTCACGACAAGAAAGGCAAGAAAAAGGCCGACGAAGGCAACGGCGACTTCCAGGAACCTGACAAGACGGTGAACGTCCTCTTCGGTGGACTACCCAACCGACGGGCTCAGAAGGCCACCCGACGAGAAGTCTTAAGCATTGAACCAGCGGTCCCGACCCCTCTCCGGTGGTCAGAGGTACCCATTACCTTCTCCCGCGCGGATCAATGGACAAGCTTCTCTGAACCAGGATGGTTTCCACTCATCCTGAAGCTGGTAGTCGCGGGCTCCAGACTCAGCAAGGTCCTCATCGACGGTGGAAGCGGGCTCAACGTCCTTTTCACCAAGACCTTGAAGAAGATGAAGCTCGACATTACCCACATGCTCACCAAGAGCACTTCGTCTTTCTACGGCATTGTCCCTTGGAACGCGGCTATCCCACTGGGCTCTGTGGTCCTGCCAGTTACCTTTGGGGAGACAAGGGAAAACTACCGCACCAAGTACATCAAGTTCGAAGTTGCGGACTTCGAGACTTCCTACCATGCCATCCTCGGTACCTCACTACACATACTTGGTACTCAAGATGCCAAGTCCGGCCGGTGTACTCTCGCTGCAAGGGGACTTGAAGATATCCTTCGACTGCGACACAAAAGTTGTGGAACTCGCAGCCACGAATGAAGTACCCAACGCAATGATGGAGATCTACGCTGCATCCAAGAAGCTAGCCCAAGTGAACTCGACATTCCAAAGAAGTCGGACAATGACAACAAGCCTCAGCCAGCTGAGTAGGTTCAAGTCAAGACGATTGACCTTGGGACAGGCGACAGCAGCAATACCACCACCATCGGGGCGGGCCTCGACCCGAAATAGGAAGACGCGCTTGTCAGCTTCCTCCGGGCTAACCGAGACATCTTCGCGTGGAAACCAGCGGACATGCCTGGGTGCCCAGGAATCTGATCGAGCACTCACTCAACGTCGACCCTAAAGCTACCCCGAAGTGACAACACCTCCGCCGCTTCGCCGACGACAGACGGGATGCCATCAAGAAGGAACTCACCAAACTACTCGCGGCCGGCATCATCAGAAAAGTCTTCCATCCTGAGTGGCTCGCTAACCCCGTCCTCGTCCGCAAGAAGAACTCGAACGAGTGGAGGATGTGCGTCGACTACACCGACCTCAACAAGCACTGCCCTAAGGACACCTTCGGGTTGCCGCTGATAGACCAAGTCATCGACTCCACAGCGGGCTGCGACCTGCTCTGCTTCCTTGACTGCTACTCCGGGTACCACCAGATTGCAATCAAGGAAGAAGACCAGGAGAAGACCGCGTTCATCACCCCGTTTGGCGCGTACTGCTACACGACCATGTCCTTCGGGTTGAAGAACGCCGGCGCTACCTACCAGCGAGCTATCCAGGCCTGTTTCAAGAGGCAGCTCAACAAGAACGTCGAAGCCTATGTGGATGACGTGGTCGTCAAGACCAGAAACTCCGACAAGCTCATCGCCGATCTTGAACAAACTTTCGCATCCTTGCGAGAGTACCACTGAAAGCTCAACCCGAACAAGTGCGTGTTCGGCGTACCGTCGGGCAAACTACTCGGCTTCATCATCAGCCATCGCGGCATCAAAGCCAATCCCGAGAAGATCTCCGCCATCACCAGCATGAAAGCTCCCACGTACATCAAAGACGTGCAAAAGCTAACCGGGTGCATGGCGGCCCTGAACAGATTCATCTCGAAGCTTGGAGAACGGGGTCTCCCCTTCTTCAAACTACTCAAGCATCAAGAGAAGTTCGCGTGGACTCCAGAGGCAGACCAAGCCCTTGCTCAACTCAAGGACTTATCCAAGCCACCAGTCCTCACGGCTCCTCGCAAAAAGGAGCAGTTACTGCTCTACCTCGCTGCAACTACTCACGTGGTCAGTACTGCCATCGTCGTCGAGCGGCAGAAAGACGGCCACACCTACCTAGTCCAGCGACTAGTCTACTTCGTCAACGAGGTCCTGTCAGAATCTAAGGCACGCTATCAACCAGTACAGAAGCTACTGTATGCAGTGCTCATCACCTTGCGGAAGCTACGACACTACTTCCAGGAGTACTCGATCTCCGTCGTCACCGACTACCCGCTCGGCGACATCTTGCGGAACCAAGATGCTACTGGAAGGATCTCAAAGTGGGCAGTCGAACTCGGCGCCCTCAACATCGACTTCAAGCCACGAACAGCCATCAAGTCGTAGGCACTAGTCGACTTCATGGCAGAGTGGCGGGAAAATCAGCTACCTACTCCAACCGAGCGCCCAGAGCACTGGGTGATGTACTTCGACGGCTCGCTCAAGCTTGAAGGCGCAGGTGCAGGGGTGCTCCTGATTTCCCCAATAGGCGAACAACTCAAGTACATCCTGCAGATCTTTTGGAAGGTCTCGAACAACAAAGCCGAGTACGAAGCTCTACTACACGGGCTCCGCCTCGCAGCGTCATTGGGCATCAAGCGACTACTAGTCTACGGCGACTCCGTAGTGGTCATCAACCAAGTCAACAAGTCCTGGGACCGCAACAAGGAGAACATGGACGCCTATTGCCTAGAAGTCCGCAAGCTCGAGAACAAGTTCTACGGTCTCGAGTTCCATCACGTTGCCCGCGACAACAATGTTGCAGCGGACGTCCTGTTGAAGCTTGGCTCTACTCGCGCTCAAGTACCAGCGGGTGTCTTCGTCCACGAGCTTCACGCGCCATCCATCCCGGAGCCGGCGTCACCGACCACTGATCTAGCACATCCCCCGGCTGGCCAGGAGGTCATGATGATAGACGTGGACTGGCGGCAACCCTTCATCGACTACATCCGCGAGCAGAAGGTTCCCTCAAACAAGAACTTGGCCGAGCAACTCATCTGCCGCACCAAGTCCTACGTCCTAGTCGGAGACAAGCTCTACAGGCGGGGCGCATCTTCCAGAGTACTCATGAAGTGCGTCCCCCGAGAAGAAGGAAAGGACATATTGGAGGAGATCCACAAAGGCGTCTGCGGAAACCATGCGTCCTCACGTACGCTGGCCAGCAAAGCTTTCCGACGAGCCTTCTACTGGCCCACAGCTCTGGGTGATGCCAAAGAACTCGAAGAAGCTCACTGCACCGCCCTCGTCCAATCAGCAAGATACCTTGAGGGTATCTGACGTTACCATGATCGCAACATCAAGGAACGCTCCTTCAACATTGGCGACCTCGTCCTCCGCCACATCCAGAACACAGAAGGACTACACAAGCTCAGCTCGCCATGGGAAGGTCCCTTCACAGTTGCCAAGGTGACCAGACTAAGCTCCTACCGCCTCCAGACCCTTGAAGGCGAACACGTCAGCAACTCGTGAAATATCGACCAGCTCTGTCGATTCTACGCCTAGTCTCTCGACTACCCTGGGGGCTCAAGTCTGCATGACTACTCCAAGACCCCTTCGCCGTAACCGGCCTCCGGGTCCAGTCACCAGTCTCCGGACTACTCTACTCCAAGATCCTGCGTTCACGGCTACTAACGGATCTCGGGCTGCTCAGAGCGACAAAGGACTCCAGCAGCGGTCTATTAAGAGACCATGTATTTCTAGATCCAGCCTACACAGCTACTAACGGATCTACTGCTGTAAGCTGCTACACGCCCTAGCACTACTTAGCCATAGGCGGCCTCCGGGTCCTGGCGACTACACTTGTAAAACGGCCCTGGCCATCCAGGTGTACTTCTTTCAGTAATAAAGTTTGATTATCTATCAACTAACTTACTCTGTCTCCCTCAACGAGCCTACTGGTGAGTACCACTACTCGTGACAACTCCACAATGAGCACTCCGCATACACATCTTGCGACAACGAGTACTCATTTATGGAAGTTTTCTCATTCATACTTAAACAAGTTCAATACAACTTTGTTTATATACAACTATTGCTACAAGCTAACCCTACAGGACTACTGGAGGTTCAGCTTTCCGGCGACTTGTTCAGCTATTGGCGCCATCTGCCAGGAGCTCCGCGTACTGCTTATTAGTACAGTTAGCGGCTAATCCACCCGCGACTACGTCCACCGGAGCCTTGGGGAAGTACGACTTCATGTACGCCAAGACTTGATTGGGGATGGACTTGGCCAGATGCTTGACGTACGTTGCCAGACGACCAGGAGCTTCTCTCAGCTGGTCAACCAATGGAGCAATCTTCGGCCCGCCCGGATGAGGCACCAGTAGCCTCGCAATGGGAAGTGCGGCTTCTTCAAGTTCTTTGAGCTGTGCCCGCAACTTCTTGCAGTCTTCGTTCAACTTCTGCAGGGATTTGTAGCAGTTGACGAGGTAACGGTCCGAGGCAATTCGGAGCTCCATGTGCTTATCGCACTCGTAAGCCAACTGCTTATAATCATATTCAAGTACCTCGCGGGCCTCCTTCTCCCGGTAGAAGAGGTTCTTCATGTCGACTTCTGAGGCCCTCAGTTGCTCGACCCGGGTCTCAAGCTCTGCAATCAACAAACAAGGCGGGGTTAGACTACTGCAAGGTACTTCCAATGGGTACTCGACAAGACAGCAGCGTTCCTTTGTTCTTGTTGCGGAGCGACTTGTTCTTGCGCACCAGTTCGTCGCTCTTCGCCTGCATGTCATGGACTTCATTATGATACTGGGCGAAGGCACCGTCAAGCTTCGACTGGAGCATGGCGGAGTGCTTCCTGGCCTTCGCGAGTTGTTCTTCCAATGCTTCCGCCCGGAGCACTGTATCACCATATCACGGGAGCATCGCAGATTTTTGTCGAGATCTCTCCATGACATCCTGCAGCAGACAACAACTGTTACTCGGGTACTCAGCACTTATGGCAGATTGACCATCCAAGGGTACTGATAGCTTACCTTCATCACTGCTCGGCCCGGCGCATCGCCTCCAAGTTGCGCGCTATCGCTGCCGGGTCGACGAGGTCGTCTGCCAGAAGCTTGATCCCACCACGACTAGTCGTGGCGGTCCCGGACATCGGCGCCGAATGGATCGGCTCCGCGTCCTGAATCTCCAGTGAACGGACGACTACTTCCAGTCTTGAATCTGGCAGTACTTCGTCGCGCTTTTTCTCAACCATTGCGGGGGCTCCTCCGCTGGCTACCTCCATCGGCTTAGGGGCTGCTCTGGCAGCTTCTAGGGTCTCCGGCACCAAGCCTTCAACGGGCACAGCCTCGGGGATGGTGCTTCCCTCGGCTTCGGCCCCTGTCAATAAAAGACACATGGATTAGTCTCCCTCAGTGGCTACGACTACTCACCTTCAACAATGCTAGCCTCAGGCAGTGAAGCCTCAACGGCCGGCGCCACGGTCTCCGCTTGGGGGACGGGAGCGGGCTCCTCGGCGGCTGGCGTGGAATCTTCCTCAGCCACTGCCGCGCTGGGCTCATCCCCCTCCCAAGACAGGTCTGTCGATTTCCTGCACAGTACACAATCAGTTGTCAACCAAGTACGACTACAAATCTACATGTACTACTCGGGAAAGATGTTCACTTACAAGCTCGACCAGACAACAGTCACGGTCAGGGATCCAAGTATACTGGCGATGTCGACAAGTCCGGTTTCAGCAGGCGCCTCCTCTTCGGCTTCAGTAGTCGCTGGCTCTTCAGCAGCGGGAGTTGTGGCTGGCTCAGTCCTCCCCTCAGCAACTGGCACAAGCGGCTCGACTTCTATCATGGCGGGGGCTGGGCTGCGGCTTCTTGCAGCCGGCTCCCCCACCGTCTCCCAGCCGCCTTCGTCCCCTTGGTCTACGGGGTCGGAAGGCGGAATCTCCTACAAGCAACGGAATTTTGTCGTCAGCATACACAA
Source organism: Cenchrus americanus (assembly GCA_947561735.1). Taxonomy (NCBI): domain Eukaryota; kingdom Viridiplantae; phylum Streptophyta; class Magnoliopsida; order Poales; family Poaceae; genus Cenchrus; species Cenchrus americanus. Next base: position 70,293,858 of record OX387242.1, read on the forward strand.
CATTGAAGACAAGTACTCGACTACTCTACTCGAGGAGTTTACCTCTTGAGACGTGGTCTCAGTGACTTTCAGCTTCTTGTCAATGTGCTTGCGTGCCACGTTGCGCGGCCTCCTCGGCGGCGCAGGCAGACTAGCTTCCAAACTAGTCGGAGGATCGTGGACAAGGGGGACATTGGGCAGTCCAGGGCGGCTGAACCTCAACCGCAGTTGGAACCGCTCCTGAAGCATCTCCTCGTCTTCTTCATCTGATGTGTCCTCAATGATGACGGTGTCATCACCTTCACCGACTTCGTGGCGCTCCTTGGCCTTGCCCTTCCCCTCCTCTGGGATTTCCACAAGTCGGGGAGGCGAAGCCGGCTCGGAGACAAACTTTACTATGTCATCCTGCAACAAGCACATTGGGTGAGAAAGAATACTAATACATAATCAGTACTTGTACACTGAGTGCAGCTACTGACCTCGTTCGGCGGATGAGCGGCGGAGTACTCGGGGACCGGACAGGGCATGTACGCCGGCATGTCCTTGAAGATCCTGCCCAGCCTATCGATGATGTCGTCATCATCAATCTCACCGCTGGGCATCCGCGACGAGTCGCTCTCCCCAGTGTACTGGTAGCCGAGGGTGTCGCGAGGCATCAGTGGCTGCACCCTCCTCTTCATAAAGCTGAAGGCCACATGTTCGGTCCTCAGCCCGGCTTCCCTCAAAGCCTTGATCTTCACCAGCAGTTCGGGTAGCTGGATACCCTCCTGCATTGTCGGCTCCGTATTCCACCAGGGTCGGTGCTTCGGCTGCTTCCCACTGGGCTTCGGCAGCTCCGGGTGGTGGTTGGTGATGTAGAACCACTTCGACTTCCAGTCCTGGTTGGAGTCGATCAACTTGTACGCCAAGTATTGCTCAGCGGTGTCCTCACGCATCTGAATGTCGGCTCCTCCGACTACTCGCGGGTCGTTAGCACTTGGCTGGGGCTTCACGCGGAAGAACTTCCAGAATAGTACCCAGTGGGGCTTGATCCCCAAGAACGCTTCGCAAAAATGGACGAAGACAGAAGTGTGGAAGATGCCATTGGGGTTGAGGTTGAGGTACTCGATACCGTAATACTCAAGAAGCCCCTTGAAGAAGTTGCTTGCTGGGAGGGCCAACCCGTGCTCCACGAATCGCGTGAACATTGGGATCTCATTGGGATTCTTCTCCATCGGGTATGGATCTCCCGCAGCGGCGCGCCACATGTCGACCTCCTTCTCCCGGAGAAATCCACTGTTCAGCAGCGCCAACAGTTCCTCAGTCTTCACTTTCGATTTCTTCTACTCCTTGTTGGGATTCGGGCACGGGGGAGACATTGGCGGCGTTGACCCTCCAGCGGATCCAGCAGCCTCCTCCCGAGATCTCTTCTTCCCGCCGGCGGCCTTCATGCTCTTGGATGGTGAGGGTTTCATTCTCCAAGTACATCGGGTTTTCACTCGCATTCGCTCAGGGGCTGCGGCGGTGGCTACTGGCGGCGGTGCGCTCGGATCTACGATTCCAACTGAGGTGGCAGTGTGCACTGGCGGTAGATTCTTCGCGAGATCTGCTACGAATGGCTGCAAGTGTGGGGGGTCAAAAACCCTAAGGGTTTTGGCCTCTATTTATAAGTCAATAGGAGGCTCCACAATGGCCGGATGGATATGTTTCAAAATAGCTGACTCAGGGGCAGCGCCTGACCTTTCAACTTCCAGTAGTCGATGCGCCTTATCTCGGGGGCTCGGCTACATCTAATCAATTCTCTGGGTAGCGACAAGATTCAAGAGCAACTCAGGACACTTTCGACATTCAAGATGACCCTTCAATTCGAGAGGAAGTACTCGACTCAAGGCTTGGGGCTCCGTGCCACGTGTCCTTTGGTTTTTTCTCCGGATTTTGCGGGATAATCTTGCTAGAACTTCAGATGGCCCCTCAGCCAGAGTCTACAACTCAACCTAAGGCTCGGGGGCTACTCCATATGGAATGCGATTTTGCAATCGCACTTCCATATAAACTTCGGCTTCAAGACAACACGAATATTGTTGAAGACCTTCAAGAGCAGAACTCAAGGACGCTTGGGGACTAGTCGAGAAGACTTCAGGATTACTCAAGGATCAGTTGGAGTACCTTCCAGCCTCGGGATGCTTCAAGTATTATTGAGGACTTTCGACTTGTAGTACTCGGGGACGCTTGAGGACTACTTGTCAACGCCGTCAAAACTACTCGAAGCTATCCTGCTCGACTACAAAGTACTCGGGGGCTTGTCGTATGGACCTCCCTGGGCCCACTACCTCGGTGGGTACCAGGACCGACTACTCGGTGGGCCCCTGGGACTACCCGGCTTGTGCCACACGGCACCTGATGGCGTGAGGCACAAGGACAACGGTGGAGAAGTACTCGGATAGGAAGCTATACATACCTTGTACTGTGTAGAGGACTCCTAGACGTACACGACTAGTACTCTCTCCCTAAACCGACCTGTAACCCTGCCTCCCGAACTATATAAGGCGAGGCTAGGACCCTTCTCTCTCATTATGCATCATCTTGTAATCACATCCAATCAATCCAGAGCTACACAGCATACAGGACGTAGGGTATTACGCACCTTGCGGCCCGAACCTATCTAAACTGTGTGCCACGTGTCTCTTCCTTCGAGTTACCGATCTCGGCGAGGCCACATTCATCTACCTCGGGTACTCCCTTTGGTAGGTTGCCGATCTAAAACACCGACAACTGACAACCTGACATATCATCTATGCAGTCTCCCACAACAACAAACTCCTCTAACTCCAGTGCACCATCACAGCCCATTGGCTGTGAACCTTCTCCACAGGGTCACTCAGCACAGATCCTGCGGGTCAAGGACACAAACCAAATGGCCAGAAGACAAGTTAACTGCAATTGGACTTGATACAAGTTTTTGGTCTACCCCAGATGCTGCGAGGGATAGATTTGTATTGGTCTGTGGCCTCATTGCTCGCGAGAGGGTGTCAATCAATAAGGCAGTTGATGATATCTCACCAATTGAGAAGGAACATATGTTCACAATTTTAGACGAAAAGCTAGATTACCTAGCCAATCTAGAAGAATATGTTTGCAAAAGGCAGTTAAGGAAACTATATCAGAGATTGGAACCTTGAAACGGCGGTTCAAGACCCATTTAAGAAAAAAATATGTAAGTGAAGAGGAGACTCCCTTTGTGAAGCATGCCTTTTTGCAGCAACAAGACCGGTACATGTCTGTGCAGGAAACCAATTCTCATCGCATAATAAGCCACACAAGAGGGGCAGAAAATGTTATCGTGGTAAAAAGAAAGAGTGGGAGGAGGAGGATGCAAAGCTAGCTGCAGAAGGAAAACAGAACCCTTGGGGCCAATTTCTAGGACGTTCGAGACCTTATCTGCAAGCAAGGGTAGGGAAGAAGAGGAAGAATACTAGTGAAGGAAGCGGGGGCATAACATTCAGTAACCCTGAGGTGGTGGGGGTAGCCCCTAGGGTGAAAACACTTGCAGCTCAGGGAAGTGATGGTTCTTTCTCTAGGGTTAGGGAGAATAATATCCTCACCGCAGTACTTAGGACTCTAGATCATCGAGGTCAGGTCCGAGGCGTGTCTAGTTCACTTGGCTATGGTAAAGGGTTTGGTGAAGAGTTTCCTGGAATGTATAGAAAAAAAGAGGAACAAGAGGTCTTATGATATGATGGACATAACATTTAAAATAGTTGTCCATGCTATAAGACTTTCAGGCATCGAAATACCAAAAAAATGTATTTCTTCCTTACCAATTACCAGCGCCTGTCAGTAGCAACGAGGAAGAAGACGTGCATGGCAGTGAGGAAGAAGATGTGCGTGACCGCGAGGAAGAACACGCGCATGACAGTGAGGAAGATGCACCTGGCAGAGAGTAACACCTTTGGAATGTCAACGAGGACGACGCGAATCAAGTGCACAGTGATAGTCACCTATGCTGGACACAATAGATAAGCTGACAGAGCCAACCACGTGCAGCCTTTTGGATGGCACCGTGATTAATGTGGAGCTCGCACTAGCAAAAGTCTTTCCATTTAAAAGGCTTGCCATGCAGTACTAGTGTAGGATGGGTATGTGGTGGTGGTGGAACCTACTTATGTGTGGGCCAATGCGGGTCACTACCCTCTACCTGTACCAATTGATGGGGTTGACATAGCAACCGTAGCTGAGGCTCTCGTTCAGAGGATCCAATGGCCAAAGGGCAGGATCCTTATACCACCCATGATGACACATCCCAACCCTGAAGCCGCAACAGTTAGCAGAGGTACAACATCAGATGGAGGTACTATAGCTCAGTGTCAGCAAGAGAAGGCTCAACAGCAGCAGCAGTGGATCAGCAAAACTACACAACAGGAGTGTCAGCAACAGCCGGAGGGGCCCAGAAAAACTCCACCAAAGTAGCAGCTGCAACACGAGGATAAGCAACAGGTGAAACAGCAGCCTCTGCGGCAGGAGGAGGAGGAGTCCAGGCAATCTTCCCCTAAGCAGCAGATGCAACATGTACAGCAGCCTCTGCAGCAATAGGAGGAGGAGCCCAGGCAATCTCCACTGCAGAAGAGGAACCAGGCCTGGAAACCTCTGTCTAATGATGAGATTCTTAATTGTATTATTGGGACAGAACAGGAACAACCAAAATACAAGCCTTTTGCACCTATGTTGTCAAAAGCAAACATAGATGCTACTAGACCAAATTTTGCCAAGTTGCATGCTTACGTCATGGAACACAGTAAGGATAAACTTGCCTTTCCAGCAAATGTGGATCAACACTACTTTCAAGGTGGTGGTGCTTTAATGTTAAACATTGCATTTTGTAGTGTGTATAACCTTATAACCATGGCTTCTCTAGATGTTACCTTCTTGAGGTTGTGGACATTGTAAGTCCCTTAAAACATAAAAAAATATTTCTTTAATTTTGACCACAAGGTTCATGCATGCTAACAATTTGATTTTTTGTAGGAAAATGATGGACAAGGCAGCAGAGATGCAGATTAGTATTGGGTTTTTAGATCCAGATTTTTTTACTTGCACAAATATTTCTTAGCATTCTGGCCTTGTAATAAAAGCAATCGCAAATACAATAAACAACGACTACGTGATGGGTGCCTACTACACTGGCCACTAGGTAACACTGATCATCTGTATGAAGTTCAAAGAGGTTTGGTAACCTGAAAGTTGTTCTGGACTGGTCAGTATCTTGTAGATTTTGTTCACAAAAATTAAATCTCTTAGTGTTTCTAATTGGAATTGTTGATCATGTAGGGCCTTTGGTACAGTATCTTGTAGGTCTTGTTCACAAAAATTCAATCGCTTAGTGTTTCTAATGGGTATTGCTGATCATGCAGGGCCTTTGCTAATCATGCACAGGACAAAGTGACCAAAGGAAAGAAAAAAGTAAGCCACAACACTCAAGCACAAACCAAATCTCGATGTGTCTCGATGTTTTTTATGGTCCCTCGATGCAATGTGCTCAGAAGCCATGGTGGTCCTCTTTGTGTGGATTCCATGTGGCATTCCATATGTTAAGACTACTCGATGACATACCTGACATCAAGAAGGCTGTTGTAAGTAGATAGTAATGCTCAACCTTGTCAGTTGACGGTTAATAGTTGTATCAAAGTTCGTTTAGACTTGCAAGCGGACAAGTCTCCCGTCGTAGTCAAGGGACCCTTCTTCCCTTGAGTGGTGAACCCAAGGTATCGAATCCGTGGAACAATGTGCAACGCAAGGATTCAATCTAGTAAAGCAAGGAAAGCTATCTTATGAAGAAGCAAGTTGTATCTAATCTACTAACTCATAAAGAAAACGAATCTAATCTAATCTACTAAAGAGGTAGCAAGAGAAAGCAAAGAGATAACCGATCTAGAGAATCTAGATCATGCTTATGTTGTAGCTCCAAACAAGATAGATGAAGATAGAAAAGCGAATCTCATTAAAAGCATCCTTAAACCGTGGCCTCCGGTCCGATTCTGAAAACGCCCGCCTTTCGGAACCCCCGTTCTGTCACAACGTATTCCTATTCATGCGGGTAGTCTAGGGCGAGTTCGATAAGAACAAGTTGAAATCACTTGGTCGGTCCGGTATGCACCTCTAGCCACCGCGGCTGCAAGAGCACCCTGTGCAATCTAGCTATAGACTAGATTGGGGAAGAAGCAAAACCAAGAAGAAAACAAAATCATCGAGAAGGCACTTGATCGCTAGAAATCGGATTCACTATAAAAATTTCACCATGAATGATTACATGAACAAGATCACCACCGGGATTCTACCTCGATCTTGATCCTTGCTCTGGAGCTCCGGCGTGGTCTTCCATGCAAGGTTCCCATGTCAGCTAGGGAGACCCTAGACAACTAGCACGACCCTCATCTCCGAGATGGTGTCCCTCAAGCTTCTCTGCTCCTCGGCGGCGGATGACGAATTGATTAATGCGTGGCTCTCGGTCAGGGGGCTATAAATAGCCCGAGATGCATCTAGGTCAAAGGGGGGGTCGACTGGGCCTCGAAATGAGCTGGGCCGGCCGGCATGGGCCGACCGGCCTGGGCCCACTTCGGCCTAGTTCGCAGCCTCCTTCGCCCGGCGTTGCTTCTCGAGTCTTCTAGATCCTCCCCCTTCTGCATGTGGGCCCTTGTCGTCAGTTTCTCTCCGAATTGGACGAAGCTCCTTGTCTCACAAGATTCGGCACTTTTCTGGCTAGGTCCTCGGAGTTTTCCATCTTCTCGGGTTGGGTCCTTGGGCTTCTTGGAGTCGTGTTCACTTCATTGCTTGACTTGTATCAGGCTTCAAGGTCTTGTCATGAGGTGCTTAATGAACTTATCCCGGAAGTCTTGCTTTCAACACTAAAATCCTGCATAAACACTAAACTCCAAAACCGACATGCACAAGTGAACTTGTTATACCACGGGGGTTAGTACCAATAGATAAGGTATAAAACTCATGCCAACACCGAAGGTAAACTCATGGCTAGGTTGACGGAATTTCACCGTCAACATTGTCCCTGATCATATTCTCCATCTGATTTTAGAAACCGATTTCTATTTGTATTCTCATAAATGATTGTATTTTGCAGGATTTTAAAAGCTGCTGTAGATGTTTCCATACAAGATCTAAAGCGGGTCCGAGAGATGCTGTGTGAGTACATTCTTAAGGAGACCATCGACCGAAAGGGAAACTTCTATAATGGTGCACCGTGAGTTCATTGTACCGAGAAACTTGAAATTACTCGCGACATTCAGTCTTCTTTTATCAGGTGTTGTTGACTGAGAAACATGCTTGGCTTGCTTGGTTGGGGTCAGACCCGTAACTCTTGAGTTTAGGCAGTTTTCTCATGACTCCATTCAAACAAGCCCTAATGAGTAACTTGAAACTTGATGTGATCTTGCTTGTCTATAAATGTTATCTTGCTTTTGTGTTCGTGATGTCTCCTTGTTGTGGTGGTTGCCATATCCTAGCTGGTTCCATGATGGCAGGATGCAGCCCCTAATGGCTGCCAAATCCTGGTTGGTTCCAGGATGCACCCGGCAAGCAGGCAGGTTACTGTAGGGGTGGTCTACATATCTGTAACAAGCGTTAATTAAAGCTCATTACAAACACTGATTAGTGAGTAACGGGCTTCATTCAGAACGGCCGTTAGAAACATGCCAACAATGTAACGGGCAGCGTAAAAGCCCATTACCAATACTGACCGGTGGGCCCCAGAACTTGGCCCATTCGTCGAGATACAGGAGACACGAGTTGACAAATCACATCTTCTTTAGTCGAGAGACAGCAAACGCATGTGAAAACAGATGCATCTCATTTTGTCGAGACAGAGGAGAGTCGACGTAGGTCCACAGCACGCGTCTCCAATGTTGAGTTCACAGTAACGGGCTCTGTATTGGTTCCCATTACCAAAGTTCCCTGTGGGCCCAGAGAAACAGCCATTTCACGTGACTGATGACTAGTTGTCGTAACGGTTGTTACTTGATGCCTGTTACTAATCCTAGTTGTGCTGAGACGTGCATGAAATAGACATGTCTCATTTGGTCGAGACAGAGGAGACGTATGCTTATAGCATGACTCTCTGATGTGACTTGATGTAACGAGCTTTGTTTTGGTGCCCGTTACTAAAGTTCCCTATGGGCTCAGAGAAACATCCATTTTATGTGACCGGTGGCAAGTTGAGGTAACGGTCATTGTTTGATGCCCGTTATGAAAATGTGTTATTAGTAATGGGCATCTGCCCGTTACCTTTCTTCGTTCATTTGTAACACTTGATCAGTAATGGGTGCTTTGCCCGTTACTAAAGGCGATCTATGCCTGTTACCGAAGTGAGTTTTTCATGTAGTGCATCCTGTAACTTTCCCCACAATATGGGGAGAAACAGGATTATGAGACACAAGGCTCCAAACATGAAAGACTCAAAGGCTCAGAGATTAGATGCCAGATCTCCCTGGTAAAAACGCAACATATTAGAATGTGATGAATTGATTCCTCTTCTTGATAACAGAAGGGGCAGGCCTCTGGGTGAGGTAACCCAGTCTTATAAAGTCGGTCTGCAGTCCAAAATCTGTTGTTGATATGCTGTTGACACCCGAATTTGGCAGGTCTGGGCATACCGATCAGACTAGTAGTCCCAACCGGTCCGACCAGAGCCTGGTCAAGTTGCTCAAAAGGAAATTTGGGTTCACCATTGGATAGATCACTCGAGACAATCAAATTTCATATATGGAACATTTGATTTCGCCTTCGGATGAGAGAGATATGGCTTCAAAAAGTTTTGCACGTCAGGTAGACCGGTCAGACTGGTGGGAACTAGGTGGTCAAACCAGGTTTATTATGTAGAATCCATGTAGAAGTTGTATTTTTACACATGATTTGTTAGGGTTTCAACCCAACTTCGGTCAAGACCTTCCCACCTTATAAATATAAAGATTCACAACCGATTGAGGGTATCCTAATCGAATCTTTCAAATTTACATTTTATGTTTTGCCTTTACTTTTTCACTCTTTTCTACCAATCTCACGTGTTGTTCTTCTACTACTTCCATGCCATGAGAGGAGGTCCTAGTTGGCCTGCCGAGCTTAGGACAACCCAAGGTGTGCCTGCCCCGACGGGGTTCCTCCCAAGCTTTTGCCGGATTCTTTGATGAAACCTGTCGGGGTTCTATAACCGCTGGAAAGTAAATTTTTATCGGTCACGTGTCAGACCCAGATGGTTAGCACAAGAGACACGAGGATGTATACTAGTTCGTGCATCCGGAGAGTAATACCCTGCATCTAGTCTCAAGGGGTTGTGCTCTTATGCCAGGATTATCTGTAGTAGTGGGTACAAACTAGTCGGGAGTGGGAAATTGATCCCAATTCCCTGTGTAGAGTGGTTTGAGTATGGTACGTGTGTTGGAGCGTGCAAAATGTAGATGTCTAATCCCCTGAACGGTTGCCCTCCTCGTCCTTTTATAACTTCAAGGGCGAGAAGCAAGAAAGGGGGTACGAAAATACATACAATGCTACAACATTGAGATGTCTTTTCCCACGTCGGCATTTGTCACTGATGTAGTAAATAGTACTGAACGGTAGCAGGGTTGGTGATGATTGCCACGCGTGCAGGCTAGAGCAGTGGATTCTGAGTATCTGACGCCGATGCCTTTTCCAGGCTTCTCCATGAATGACTTGGCACTATGGAGTGTTGACTTGGAAAATCTTGCTCTGACAGGGCCATAGGCATGCGCCATCCGTAGGGGGCAGTTGCATGTCTGTTCTAACGGGACGACGTGTGCCAGTGTTTGGACGGGACAGCGCGTGAAGGGGCGTGTGTGGGCCGCACTGTGCCGCTTATGACTCCTGTCAGCGTCGGCCGCCCACGCCACCTGACATATGGCGTGTCTGCCAGGCATGGGGAACTGGCACCTATCGTGGGGTTGTGGGAGAGTTTGAGCGCCAAGGAAGCGCCACGCCCGTGGTGGGTCCCCTGTCTCGAGTTTGACTTCCGCATAGGGGCCCGGTCCTTGTCGAAGGTGGAGACTACTTGTGCGAGCGAGTAGTCAGAGGCGAGGCGGAGACTACTCGTGCAAACGGGTAGTCGGAGGCGAGGCGAAGAAGTAGTCGTGCGAGCTGCTGACTAGTCAGAGATGAAGTATCGTGCTGTACCGGGTATCACGTACCAAGGCCATCAGTCGCCTAATCCCTTGGTTGATTCTCATTATTTAGGGGCGCCCTAATCCAGGCCCTCGTCAAAACCGGTCTGACAGGGTTCAAATAGCGGTCCAACCGACCTATGCTAAGGGGCATCAAGGAGCTCCTCCATGTGCTGTTGGCCCAAAAAAAGACGTCAACAAAATGGGCAAAAATGATAAATCTAGCTACCTTGTGTTCATTATCCGAGCTTTATTTTTCAGTGTCATTGATGTATTTGAGTGCTTGTACTTGGTGGACACATATTAACCATTTGATACTTTGATGTTGTAAAGCCCCGTATTTTCGGTAAGGAAAACCCGAATCCATGTACCTTTGCGATAGTCCCTGGATTAGTGGCTATCGCGTACAAAACGCATCACATAAGGTAAAACACAACCATACATCGCATCACACAAATATCAGTACATAATTTATTACATGTCCATTATGGAGTACAACATTACAAGCCTCTTGGCTGCATCAGAGTGACAATTCTACGTAGAGGTAGCTAGCATCTCAGTAGAGTCTCCGTCTTTTATTCTTCTCGCCCACAGGAATCCTTGAGCGCAGCGACACATCCCTCGATCATAACAATCATCGGCGTTGTTGTTGTAGTCAGACTCGTACCCTGGACACCCAAAGTCTATCCCCCAGGAGTGGGATAGGTCCACGTCACCAACTGTATGGAGCTTTAAGTGGCCTAACTTCTAAAGTGTAAGAAAAGAGACAAGGTAGAAGCTTGGGTTTCCTATGCAGCAGTAGAATCAAAGTAACAACAAGATATCTCCAACAAGTTCCCAACTCAATCTCTCAACACAATTCAGAAAAAACTGGTACCCCAGGGCCCCGTCTCCACAACCCATCTCCATCTAGAGTCGATGCGAGAACTTCCTCTCCTTGCACCTCAATGATTGCAATCGGATCTGCGAGGTAGAGGGAGCAACTCTCCTCTCCCCGACTGCAACCACGGCTCACCACACACTCATCTACAGGTGGAAGGTAGAAATCCCAAAACAAGATGAATGAACATGTCTTCAAGATATGTCCATGACCGAGGGCGCGACTATAGCTATAGATCGAACAATTCTGTAGAGTGTGTACACCTGTACCCAACTCAAAATGGAATCCGGTCGGTGTACGGCTGATTGAGCCTATCCTACCGTGCGAACTCTTGGTAGTTACGGTCCCATCCTGCATCCAGTCCTCAAAACGATCCCCTCCGCGAAGGGAATTGCACCAGAACTGTGAAATGCTCTCATGTGGCCACAGGGGAGACACACTGAGGGAAGGTGGTCTCACTCCCACCTCGCCCCCACCGATACCCTCCATCCTGCTGGTAGGTATGGTTCCTGTCGTATGTACCTCCCTGGGCCCACTACCTCGGTGGGTACCAGGACCGACTACTCGGTGGGCCCCTGGGACTACCCGGCTTGCGCTACACGGCACCTGATGGCGTGGAGCACAAGGACTACAGAGGAGAAGTACTCGGTTAGGAAGCTGTACATGTCCCGCACTGTGTGGAAGACTCCTAGACGTACCCGACTAGTACTCTCTCCCTACTCCGACTTGTAACCCTGTCTCCCGGACTATATAAGGCGAGGCAGGGACCTTTCTCTAGCATCCAACCCAATCCAAGACATCTCATGGCGTACCATTACACCATCCTGTAATCGTACTCTAAGGGTTTTGGCTTCTATTTATAAGTCAAAACGGCCCTCCAACGGCCGGATGGATAAGTCCGTGCTCGGGCCGACTCGGCCGGCCGCGCGTGACTCTTCGCATTCTACTAGTCGACGCGCCTCACCTCGGGGGCTCGGCTACTTCTACTCGACTACCGGGACGCGACAAGACTCGGGAGCATCTCGGGACACGTTCTACAAGATGACCCTTCAATTCGAGAGGAAGTACTCGACTCAAGGCTCGGGGGCTCCGTGCCACGTGTCCTTCGGTTTTTTCTCTCCGGATTTTTCGGGATATTCTTGCCAAGACTTCGAGATGGACCCTCGGCTATATGTGGCCATCCGGCCCGCCCCGCCCGGCACGGCACGGGCACGAGGCGGCACGAGCACGACGGGCACGACGCCACTTCGTGTCGTGCGGCGGCGCCGCACTATGGGCCACGCCGCGGGCACGGCACGAGCACGGCGCCCAATTTTCGTGTCGTGCCGGCCCGAGGCACGATGACCCGGCACGATGGGCCATTTCGCCGTGCCGGCCCGCGCACGACGACCGGCGGCGAGAGGGGAGAAAAAGGCCGCCGGCGACGGAGGAGCACCGCGTCGGAGGCCGCCACACCGGAGGTCGAAGGAAGAGGAAGAAGAGGCCGGACGTCGCGTCGCTCGCTCCGCCGTGCCCACCGCCGGTCCGCCGCGCCATGGAGCTCCCCCACCGCCGCGCTTAGAGGTCCCCCACCGGCCACCGTCGACCGGTGTTCTTTGAGAGAGAAGAAGGGTGGAGGAGAAGGAGGGGGCGGCGGAGGAAGAGGAGGTGGTGGCCGGCGGAGGAGGTGGCCGCCGGCGGGGGTGCCGGCCACGGCGGCGGAGCCGCGGGGGTGCTTCTCCCCGCCCTGGGGTCCGTGCGTGCGCGGGGGCGCGCGGTGCTCGCGATGCGGATGGAATCATGGAATGGGAGGCGGCTAGGGTTGGGATTGGGAGTGGGGGTGTGGCGGGTTGGGTGGGCGATTTTATTCGTTGGGCCGGATGGGCCGAGTGGGCTCCGGGCCTCGTGCCGCACATGGGCCGCATCGTGCCGAGTGTTTTCGTGCCATGCGCGGGGCGGCACTATGGGCCGAGATTGTAGCCCGGCCACGGCCCAATGTCGTGCTCGTGCCGCCCGGTGCCCGAAATTATCGTGGCTGGGCTCGTGCTCGTGTCGGGCCAAAAATTCGTGCTTTGGGCCGGCCCTTGGGCCTCGTGCCATATGGCCATCTATACCCTCGGCCCGGACCCGCGGCTCAACCTAAGGCTCGGGGGCTACTCCATATGGAGTGCGATTTTGCAATCGCACTTCCATATCAGCTTTGGCTTCAAGACAACACGGGCATTTTTGAAGACCTTCAAGGGCAGCACTCGAGGACGCTTAGGACTACTCGAGAAGACTTCAAAGATTGCTCAGATATCAGCTGGAGTACATTCCAGCCTCGGGATGCTTCGACTACTCTTGAGGACTTTTGACTTGTAGTACTCGGGGACGCTTGAGGACTACTCGTTAAGGCCGTCAAGACTACTTGAAGCTATCCTTCTCAACTACAAAGTACTCGGGGGCTTGCCGTATGTACCTCCCTGGGCCCACTACCTCGGTGGGTACCAGGACCGACTACTCGGTGGGCCCCTGGGACTACTCGGCTTGCGCTACACGGCACCTGATGGCGTGGAGCACAAGGACTACGGAGGAGAAGTACTCGGTTAGGAAGCTGTACATGTCCCGCACTGTATGGAAGACTCCTAGACGTACCCGACTAGTACTCTCTCCCTACTCTGACTTGTAACCCTGCCTCCCGGACTATATAAGGCGAGGCAGGGACCTTTCTCTAGCATCCAACCCAATCCAAGACATCTCATGGCGTACCATTACACCATCCTGTAATCGTACCCTATCAATCCAGAGCTACGTAGCATACAGGACGTAGGGTATTACGCACCTCGCAGCCCGAACCTGTCTAAATTGTGTGCCACGTGTCTCTTCCTTCGAGTTACCGATCTCGGCGAGTCACATTCATCTACTTCGGGTAGTCCCCTTAGTAGGTTCCCGGTCTAAAACACCGACAGCTGGCGCGCCAGGTAGGGGCTCTCGCCCGAGATCACATGGCGAACTCGACGCCTCCCTGTCGCGCTTCAAGCCAACCGTCGCCTTCAACCACGGCGACACCTTCGTCTTCGGTGCCGGGTCTGCACTGCTGACGGCGCGGGATCCTTCCAACGCCGCCTCACCATGCCGCCCAACCCGGAGACCGGCTTCGTGACGCTTCCAGAAGTTGTCACAGGCGAACTCGCCGGCAAGTTCGGCGAAATTTCGCTCTTCGACCATCACGCTGACTTCGAGCTCGAGTCCGCTTCCAACTCGAACTCGACGTCTCCATGGGCCATCGCATGCGAGCCGGCTGCTCAGCCATCGCAGGCGGTCCCCTCACCCCGTGAGCGCTCCGCGCGTGGTCCCCGCGTCCTCAGCCGGGCCCGCACGGGGGCTCCTTCTTCGCGCCGGGCCGGCAAAGAACCCGTACCCGAGTACAACTCGGATTCCGACACCGCCCCCGGCCGCGCTTCGGACTCCAACCCTCTCTTCGAGTTCTACTCGGATTCCGCATACGAGTTCGACTTCGGGTCGGACCCAGACAATCCCGAGTCCGATGGCAACTCTACTGAGCACACCTTATCAGGGCCGGCCTCTGGGCTGGTTATAACATCTACACCGGCCGGCAGATTCGTCTACTGGCCAGACCGCAAGCCTGCTGACCTAATAAGCGGGGACTCACACTACGTCGCCTACATCGACTCGCTCCCGTTCCAGGAGGGAACACCGCTTGCCCGGGCTGACTCGAACACTCCAACTGAGGTGGCGCCCTCTGAGTCCAGCCTCGGCACCCCTGATCGCCAAGTCTTCATGGCTGCCGGCGACACACCAGGACCTTCAGGGACGGCTCAGTACAAGTACCTTGAAGACATCTCCTCCGACGAGCTGTCTGCCGATGCACCAGTAGACGAGACCCCCGCCAACAGAGATGCTCGACGCGAGCGCAACAGGAAGCGCAGCGAACGGCGCCGGCGTCTCCGCGACAACCTCCCCATCCGCAATCTCGCGGAAGCTCTCGAGGCGGTCGAGAGTAGAGTACACACTACCCCTGAGCAATGCCTCATGTCGATCATAGCGGTCGCACGTCAGGCTCAGGGCATACGCGCTGGAGAGGTCATCGCCAAGCTCGCCGAAGATGCCTACTTCATGCGGGTCGACAACAGGGTCAACCAGCCTCCTCCCGTCAGGCACCGCGACAACAAAGCTACAAGTCGCAGCGCCAACCACGGTCCCAACCGTACTCGAGCTGAGCTCCCAGCTCAACCCAACCGTACTCGCTCAAACGCCGGCGGACCTCCACAGGGTGGCAACAGCAACCGCGAGGTCGTCCCTCACCAAGCTCCCCTGCCGGCGGCGGCGGCCGCGACCCCCGACGGCGGCGGCGGCCGACGGCGGAAGCTCCAACCATGGAGCCAACGGGAGGGCCGGCGGCGGCGGCGGCCGCGGCGGCCGCGGCCACGCGAACGACCACGCCTCTGGTGCCTCACAGGGCGGCTATGACGCCCGCCAGAAGATTGAAGAGCCGCGGCGGAAGAAGTCAGCCACCACAGGATACAACGACGGCTTCCCCGCCTTCTCACCTCGACTTCGCAACTTGCTCCTCCCCGACAAGTTCAAGCCTTTGGGGATCACCAAGTACGACGCGAAGCAGGACCCCATCCAGTGGCTCAAGTGCTACGCCCTCTCCATCGAGAACGCTGGCGGCAACAACGACACCAAGTGCCTCTACTTCCCCTTCTGCCTGGACCAAGCTCCACTCACATGGCTCGAGTCGCTGGATAAGCACTTGATCGAGAAGTGGGACCAACTGAAGGAGCAGTTCACCAGCAACTTCGCGGGTGCCATGGGCTGATCGGGTACTCGCATGGACCAGGCCATGGTCAAGCAGGAACAAGGCGAGACCCTCCACAAGTACATGTGCCGCTTCTTCCACAAGCGCGCTACCGTAGTCGACGTCACCGACAAGGAGGTCATCGACCTCTTCCAAGACGGCCTCTACCACCGCCGCACCTTCGAAGACTTCGGTCGTCGTCGCCCCAGGTCCATTCCCCACCTCAAGAACATGATTACGTCCTGGGTGGATGAAGAAGACAAGGCCAACGCCAAGTACGACGTCATCTGTGGCAAGACCAAGCAGAACACGGGCGGCGGCAGCGGCAACAACGGGAACCAGGGAGGTCGCAGCAACAACAACTACTCGGGTCCCAATCGCAAGCGCAAGCCGGACAACACTGTCACGGCTATCCAGCGCCCTGCGAAGGAGACCTCGAAGAAGAACTCCGGCGGCTTCAAAGTCTTGCTGAAGGAGAAGTGCCCGTGGCATCCAAACGGCAACCACACCACCGAGCAGTGCTACCAACTCAGGCATGCACTCAAGGATACGCCGGAGCCACCGCACCCTCACGACAAGAAGGGCAAGAAGAAGAATGACGGAGACAACAACGACTTATAGGAACCTAATAAGACTGTCAACGTCCTCTTCGGTGGACTACCCAGCAGGCGGGAGCAGAAGGCTACCCGTCGAGAAGTCATGAGCATTGAACCTGCGGTCCCGACCCCTCTCAGGTGGTCGGAGGTACCCATTACCTTCTCCCACGCAGATCAATGGACCAGCTTCTCGGAACCAGGACGGTTCCCTCTCGTCCTGAAGCCAGTGGTTGTGGGCTCCAAGCTCAACAAGGTCCTCATCGACGGTGGAAGCGGGCTCAACGTCCTTTTCACCAAGACCTTGAAGAAGATGAAGCTCGACATCACCCACATGCTCACCAAGAGCAACACACCCTTCTACGGCATCGTCCCCGGTAATGCGGCTATCCCACTGGGCTCAGTGGTCCCGCCGGTTACCTTCGGGGAATCTTAGGACAACTACCGTTGACGGTGTATTTTGGTGCACCTAGCATGTTCATTACACTTTGGTTTGGATTTGATTATGGAACTAACCCGCCACTAGGCACACTAATCATATAACAAGTTCATCTTTGTGCATGCATTTGGAAGTGTTGTGTTTATGTAGGAAAACATGGACATAAAGGACGGATTCGCAACAAGTTCAAAGGAGCATTCATGGAGTCTTGTTCGTGTTCATGAGCTTGCTGAAATCACTTCCAATGGTGGCGAGGACCGAAGTGTTACGAGGAACACCCCGGGGATTGAAGTGTAAAAGATCAAACTTCATGCAAAGAGAGCCTCCATCTTGATCGCGAGGATAACGGCGTCAAAACCATGCAAGTGGAGGGGGCAAAGTAGATAAGTGCGCGAGGACACACGGAGCAAAAAGGGCGACCGAACCGGGCCGAAAGTGGGCCGGGCCGGCCGGCCCGGGCGGGCCGCCCGGCCCCACTTCGGGCACCGGTTCGGTCCCGTCTTCCTTGCCCTCGAAGGATCTTCGACCCTAAAACCCCCAACGCGCCGCCAACACAAAAAAGAGGAGTTATTCGCACCGAAGGCCATCCACAAGCTAGAGAGAGAGGAGGAGGATCTCCGGCGGGAGATCAACCACCTCGAAGGAAGCACCCTCTCGTGGAGAAGAAGGAAGACACGGCGGAAGGGAAACCATGATCAACGGTGCCATGATCAGCACCTTGATGGGGTAATCTTCTCATTCGTCCATGGGTTGTAATCGATATTGAGATGTAATCGCACTTTGTCGGATTATCCGTCTATCATCTTGTGTTGAATATACTTTAATGCTTAAGGCTTGCAACCGTGCCGTAGAGGGAGTAGAGCTCCAATGCTTCCTTGGATCCATTCAATACGCCGTGGCCATCAAAGGTCTAGTCATGAATACCTTCGCGTAGTGACGAGTACGAGAGGAGGGAAAGGGCGAAACCGTGGTCACATCCCCGATAGATTAGATTGGTTTTCATGTCTTTAAGCGATTGCATGCTCTAGTATCGTAGACCCGTGGGCGAGTGTCTTCTATCTTGATCGTTTATCATTCTCTCTAGTGTAGTTTAGTGTTTTCTAGTATAATAGTAGTTAGGGTTTTAGTAGCTAGTGTGTCGTTGTTGATCGAACGCTTGTAATCCCCTTGCTCCGCGGATTGACAAGAACCTTGGGAATCCCGTGGTGAAAAAGTGTGGGGTCCGTACGCTTGCGGATCGTAGAGGGATACGTCTTTTATCCGTCAACAAGCCCCTTTTTCTGGCGCCGTTGCCGGGGAGCAAGTTAGTTTACATCGTTTGATTTGCATCTAACTTAGTTTTATATTTAGTTTATCTTTTATTCGCTATATCTAACATATATTATCCAGAAAAACACTTGTTTCTTTTTTGTTTTTGTTTTTATCTTATTGTCTAGATGGAGTTCGTTAATCAACCCGTGGAAGAACCGGAGAAATCATTAAGGGATTACGCTAGCCCTCGATGTGAAGACATAAAAGTACAAGAGTCGGATTCGAAGCTCGAAGCGACCAAGTATGAAATTAAATCCAAGATCATCAAGATGGTGGCGGAAAACCCATTTGAAGGGATGGTTACGGAGAACCCATATAGACACATAAGGGATTTCACGACAATATGCAACACGGTGCGTCAAGAAGGACTTCCCGATGAATGGTTCAAATGGAATCTCTTTCCCTACTCACTTGCCGGCAAAGCAAAGACATAGTATTCGGTTGCGTCCTTTGAAGTTGAAGGCAATAGGAACAAGTTGACAAAGAAGTTTTGCGAGAAGTTCTTTCCAATTAGCAAGGTTCAACATCTAAGGAGGCAAGTGATCACTTTCATGCAAGGAGAAGAGGAAGGGATAGACCAAGCCTGGGATAGGTTTAATGAATTAATCGAACAAGGACCAAAACTCGGCTTCACCGGGTGACGTACTCTTGCATACATTTTTCTTTTCCCTAACCCCTAGTTGCATGCGACACGTCGAGATGTGTGCGGTGGGGATCTCATGGAGAAAACACTCACGGAAGCCGCCCAACTTCTACAAAAAGTTAGTAAAGCGGCTGCCATGCGAAGAGATTGGGAAACAAGACTTGCGGAAGAGCCGGAATTCAATTCAAGGAAGAAGAAGCTTGCTGATTTTTCTAAAGAGGCAACCCCGGAAGTCACAAAAGAGGAGCCAATCATGGAAAAGCTTGAACAAGAACACATCAAGCCAAGAACTACACCAAACGTCGACTTCGCCGCACCAAATGAGACGAACAAGAGAAGCATGTCAAGCGCGAAGCCACTAAGGGAGTTCGAGCCAATGGATTGGGTTCCTATTGATTACGGAGAAGTATTCGACAAGAGAAGACCGTTCCCTAATCAAAAGGGGATGGCAAGAGCATTGGAAGTGGATTTCCCACCGGAGAAGAAAGCTGAAAATTCATACGACCTAGAAACCACCGGTGAGATTTTTGAAAAGCTCTTTGGAGATGACGTGGTGGATCCGGAACATATTGCCGAGGTGAAGAGAATCATGGGGATCAAGCCCGAAGCATCACCATACGCTCGCCTCGCTGAAATTTATTCGATCGGATCCGAAGAAGAAGAGAAGATGACGCCGCACTTGAGTTGCGAGATCAACGGAGTTCAATGCAAAGCTTTATGCGACATCGGAGCCCAAGTAAGTGTTCTATCTTCTAAAATTTACGATAAAGTTCAATACCACAACCTAGACTTAGCTCCAACATCAACGAAATTAATTATGGGAGATGGTAGAACTATCAAAGCTCTAGGTATTGCTTGCAACATGAAAGTAAAATTCTCTAGAAACTATATACCAACCGATTTCTTTGTTATTGATGCTTACCATGGTAATTCTGATCATATAATCTTAGGTAGGCCTTTTCTTAAGTTGGTTGATGCCGTGTTAGATGCCGGAGAAGGCAAAGTAACAATGAACCTTAACGGAACAAAGTACACATATAACTTTCTTCGTGCTTCTAAACACCTTACACCTTTTCCTCCCGAAGATGAAGAAATAGAAATAGATAGTCTTTGTTTTGTTGAAACCCTTAGAGACACGCTGCAAAGGGTGATGGAAAATCAAATTAGTAATCAACAAGATGAAGAACTAGAGGAAGCGACAAAAGGCTTAGAGCCGCATGATGGTAGCGTGGAGGAAGAGAAGTTCGAAGACATAGGAGAAATCAAACCCGAGGAGCCACAAGTGCCCGAGGTAGACTTTAAACCTTTGCCCAAGGGATTAAAATATGAATTTTTGGGCCCGGACAAAACTTATCCGGTCATTGTGAGCGACGAGTTGAGTCTCGAAGAAAATGAAGCGTTGCTGATTTTATTAAAAAAACATAGGAAGGTGATTGGATATTCAATTAATGATCTCAAAGGTATTAGCCCGCCTTTTGCACTCATCGTATACCAACGGAAGACCAATGTAAGCCCGTAGTGGACCATCAAAGGAGGCTAACCCATGCCATGCGAGAGGTAGTAAAGAAAGAGGTTATCAAGTTACTTGATGCCGAATCATCTACCCGGTTCCGCATAGTGAATGGGTGAGCCCGGTACATTGTGTACCGAAGAAAGGAGGTTTGACCGTGGTGAAGAATGAGAAGAACGAGTTGATACCGCAAAGAACCGTGACCGGGTGGCGGATGTGTATCGATTACCGTAAGCTTAACAAAGCGACGAAGAAAGATCACTTCCCCCTACCGTTCATAGACGAGATGCTCGAGAGGTTAGCAAACCACGCTTATTTTTGCTTTCTCGATGGATAATCGGGGTTCATGCAAATTCCTATTCACCGGAAGATCAACATAAGACAACGTTTACGTGTCCTTACGGAACGTTTGCATATAGGAGGATGCCCTTCGGCCTATGCAACGCTCCGGCCTCTTTTCAACGTTGCATGATGGCCGTGTTCTCGGAATTCATCGAAGAGATTGTTGAAGTGTTTATGGATGATTTTTCCGTTTACGGGAAGACGTTCATGGATTGCTTAGCAAACTTAGAAAAGGTCCTTACAAGGAGTGCGGAGGTAGATTTGGTTTTAAATTGGGAAAAGTGCCACTTCATGGTTAAGCAAGGCATAGTGCTCGGACATGTTATATCCGAGAGAGGAATTGAAGTGGACAAGGCTAAGGTAGAGACGGTTGAGTAACTCCCATCTCCTACGGATGTTAAGTCCTTAAGGAGCTTTCTAGGCCATGCCGGATTCTATAGAAGATTTATAAAGGACTTCTCGAAGATCACTAAGCCTTTAACGCACCTTCTTCAAAAGGATGTGGCTTTCGACTTTGATGAGAAGTGCCTAGCGGCATTCGGACCTTGAAAAATGCGTTGGTGAGTGCTCCCATCATCCAACCTCCGGATTGGAGCCAACCTTTCGAGATCATGTGTGACGCAAGTGACTACGCCGTAGGCGCGGTCTTGGGACAAAGAAAGGAAGGCCGAGTTCACGCCGTTTACTACGCTAGCAAAACTCTTAGTGGGGCACAATTAAATTACGCCACTACGGAAAAGGAATTGCTAGCGGTGGTATTCGCTTTCGAAAAATTCAGATCCTACATCGTGAACTCGAAAGTCATTGTCTACACTGATCACGCAGTCATCAAGTATCTCTTGGCTAAGAAGGAAGCTAAACCACGTTTGATTCGTTGGATCCTTCTTCTCCAAGAGTTTGATGTTGAAATTCGTGATAAAAAGGGGGTGGAAAATGTTGTGGCCGATCATTTGTCTAGGATGAATCGTGGACAAGATGATAAAGAGCCCATAGAAGATAAGATGAGAGATGACCACCTCTATAGAGTGCTTGATAAAGATACTTGGATGATCGACATCATTCGAGCAATTCGAAAGATGCCCCTCGATCATCTAGATAAAAACACTCAAAGGAAGATAATTTCCGAAAGTAAGAAATATTTTTGGGATGCACCATACCTCTTCAAACTTGGCAATGATGGAGTGATGAGAAGATGTGTGCCAAGAGAAGAGAGGCTTGAGATTCTAAGGAAGTGCCACTCGGCGGAGTACGGTGGACACTATAGCCATTTTCGAACCGAAGCAAAAGTATGGTCGAGCGGATTCTATTGGCCGGAGATGCATGAAGATACTAAAAGATATGTTGCGTCATGCCCCGAATGCCAAAGAACCGGAAACATCTCTCAAAGAAATTCTATGCCTTTGAAATACAACTTGCAAATCGACATATTCGATGTATGGGGCATAGACTTCATGGGGCCTTTTAAAAACTCATTTGGATTCGAGTATATACTTGTTATGGTTGATTATGTATCCAAGTGGGTAGAGGCTATACCATGTCGTAAAGCTTCCACGGAGGAGTCCATCACTATGATCAAGAACGTGATTTTTCCCCGTTTCGGTACACCGAGAATCATGATAAGTGATGGAGGAACTCATTTCACCGGGAAGAACTTCAAAAGGTGCTTGTCCAAGTTGGAAATTGAGCATAGGGTCTCCACGGCCTATCACCCACAAACCAACGGACAAGCGGAGACGTCAAATAGGCAACTAAAAAGCATACTCAACAAAACCATAGAGAAGGGAGGCAAGGATTGGTCAAAGAAATTAGACGGAGCTTTATGGGCTTATCGAACGGCGTTTAAAACACCGATAGGTATGACCCCTTATCAATTTGTCTATGGAAAAGCTTGCCACATTCCGGTTGAGTTGGAACATAAAGCCTATTGGGCGATTAAAGAGATGAACCTTGATCTCGATGCCGCGGTAGTGAAACGAAGAATTCAAATAAGCGAGCTAGAGGAGTTGAGGTTGAAAGCTTATGAAAACGCAAGCATATACAAGGAGAGAATCAAAAGGTGGTATGATAAAAGATTGAAGAAAAAAGAATTCAAAGAAGGAGATAAGGTCCTCCTCTACAATTCGAGGTTTAAAACCTTCGGAAAGGGGAAATTGCGAGCAAGTGGGACGGACCTTATGTTGTGCATTCGGTGTTCTCCAACGGAGCGGTAACCATTATGGATATAAACGGTGATCAATTTGTGGTGAATGGACAGCGGCTTAAGGTTTACTACGAACCCGATGTCGTGCCCATTCATCATGTTGACGTCTTTACCATGGAGGAAGAGCCCGAACGTCCCGCCTAGGACGAAAAACAAGGCACCAACTTCGTAAATAATTTTTCTTTTAGCTTTACGGGAGTTTTTCGCGAAGATTTACCGGGCTAACTTTTTCCCATGGGCCGAGGACGAAAAAAATAGGGCGGTGTGCAAAAACCGGGACCGGCCCGCCCCCGAGGCGGGGGTGGGCGGCCGGCCCGAGCGGACCGGCCCGGGGGTGGCCCGACGCCCGATGACCCGAGTTTTGCCCGAATTGCTCCTTTTTGACTTCCTTGTTTGGTCGGAAAATTTTAAGGGAAGTGTAAAAAAGGAAAATAAGTTCCCAGGGCTTTTCTCTCTGGACTATATATTTGGCCGAATTGGGAGCTCGAGAATCAAACCTTTCAAGCAATGTGTTGCACCCTTGTAGCAACCATTGAGCCTCCAAAAAGCTTAGAGTTGAAGCTAGAAGCCAAGAAGCCATCGATGGAGGAGGCGATGCGATGCGAGGTCAAGCTACCCATCAAGAGGACCGCACGTATCCGTTGCGGAGGACGTGTCCCGACCGGAGCTCTTGCATCTCGCAACCCCCGTCGAAGGAGAGAAGGTCCCTACGCCGTTCGAAGGTCGGCACGCCTCCAAGGCATCAAGCGTAAAGATTACAAGGAGGTGTCGCCGCAGCCTAAGGATTATGGGGATAGCGACTACTCCGACGATCGTAGCCCGAGCTCGTGGGCGGTCGCCGTAGAGACGATGACGATTGGGATGAGCGGCCCAATGATTGGACTCCCGAAGGCCCCAACGGCGACGGCAACGGCGGTGGCGAAGGCAACGACAATGGAGGTGGCGACGACGGTGGTGACAACGGTGGAGATTACGGCGACGACGACCCCTTCGGATTGCATCCGGTGTCTTGTCGAGTTTGCCGTCAATCCATCGCGGATCTCTACACGTCGGCCGACGAATGTCTCCAAGCCATGGAAGCGATGAAGCGGCGTATGGAGGACTTGGAGCGCGTAGTTGAAGATGACTACAAGTTCCTTAACCGCAACGTGCGCAAACTTTTCGGCATGGTTGGAAACATGAGAGGCAAGTGGTGCAAAACTTGCTTGAAGTACCACTAGATCTAGTTTTCCCCTTAGGATTTTTGTAAGATACGACGAGGACGTCGTATGTTTTAAGTGTGGGGGAGAGCTAGCTCGCTAGCCTTAGCTTTTAAACTTCAAGTTTAGGTTCGGTTTAATCTTCGTGTGAGAGTCTTAGTGTTTTAATGAGTCTTTAGTTTTTGAGTCTGTTTTAAAATTTTTGCAAGTGTCTTAAATTAGTGTTGAGTCAAGAAAATCAAATAAAAAGAGTCTTTATATATATCTTTGTGTTTTATGTATTGTTTATCTTTATTTACTTGTTTGTTGAATCTTCGATTCTTGATATATGAACACAAGTGTGTGGTTTGAAAATCGTTTACCGTGGTGCTTAGTGGAATCGCTACTACTTAAAGTACCCACACCGCACTTCGATCTTGAGCTTCACATGTTAGTTGTGCTATGTTCGATGCTAAAAATTGGAGGATTTCAGTTCTGAAAATTATCTTAAAACCCTTGTAATAAAGGTTAGCAAAACCTCTTTTTCCAAGTTGAGAGTAAGAAAAATTCCTATCCAAAGCCAAGTTTATTTTTTTCGCTCCACCATAAGTGTGATTAGCACGATGAGTTAGGCTAGGACCCTTCTCTCTTGGTGAGTTTTAATTTCGAGCAATGATCATGTCCTTGTGCTTATCTTTTGTTGCTAGCCTCGTCATATATTCGGTAACGTGATTTTCACAACGGAAGTCACGTACATCGCCGAATTCCATACCCAACCCTATACATCTCTTTTGTACATCGTATTCCTTGAACACAACCTATTTTCAAAGTTTCGTCTCGTCTCTAGCATGATTTGTTTAAAAATTTCAGATTGTATGCATGTGAGGAAAGAGAGAATTGAAAGCTTTGAAAAGTTGTCAAGAGAGAGAAAAATAAAGAGAAAAACTATGTGTATGGAAAAGAAAGAAAGAAAGAAAGAAAGAAAGAAAGAAAGAAAAATCATATGTGAATGAAAAAAGAAAAAGAAAAAAAGATGAGGTAGCAATGAAGATATGAGAGGGATGGATCAAGTGAAAGAAAAGAATAATAAAGTGTAAGGAAGGATGTCACGTTGATTGTGAGACGAAACTTTTACTCTCTTTCCAACCATGTGCAATCCGACAACGAGGACATCATTGGTGCCTTGAAGTCACAATTTTCTTTTGCCCTTGCACATGTCCACCATTCTAAATCTTCTCATCCTTGATATCCCTACATATGGTTAATTCTCATGATCATTGGCTTTGAAAGGTAGACAACCATTAGAGGAAATTCTTAGTTTGACAATACTTGTGTTGATTGCGCTAGCCCTACCTATAGCTCCACTTTTACATGATATATGAGAGATTAATGGGAGGTGAGAATTTTATAAAATTTGGTTAGGATAGACACTTCATATGAGTGACTTGAGAGAGCTTGGAGAAAGGTTTTTGTCTAATACTTGTTGCAGGAATTTTTGTTTTGAAAATCATAAAAACCCTCCGATGGAAGCAAAGGAGTAAGCATGGCTGAAATTGAAGACTTCAAGTGAAGAGGTTGAGTTGTGGGGTGAATCTTGACGTGGTAAAAATTCTAAACGCCCATGTTTATGTTTGATTATCATTACTTTGTGTTTATGTATTAAAGATGAAGGGATTGACTAACTTGTGAAGAAGGATAATTGGTACACGATTACACTCCTTGGACGAAGTTCTTTTACGAGTACTTGCTCGAGGACGAGCAAGAGCTAAGTGTGGGGGAGATGTTGACGGTGTATTTTGGTGCACCTAGCATGTTCATTACACTTTGGTTTGGATTTGATTATGGAACTAACCCGCCACTAGGCACACTAATCATATAACAAGTTCATCTTTGTGCATGCATTTGGAAGTGTTGTGTTTACGTAGGAAAACATGGACATAAAGGACGGATTCGCAACAAGTTCAAAGGAGCATTCATGGATTCTTGTTCGTGTTCATGAGCTTGCCGAAATCACTTCCAATGGTGGCGAGGACCGAAGTGTTAAGAGGAACACCCCCGGGATTGAAGTGTAAAAGATCAAACTTCATGCAAAGAGAGCCTCCATCTTGATCGCGAGGATAACGGCGTCAAAACCATGCAAGTGGAGGGGGCAAAGTAGATAAGTGCGCGAGGACCCACGGAGCAAAAAGGGCGACCGAACCGGCCGAAATTGGGCTGGGCCGGCCGGCCCCCGGCGGGCCGGCCCGGCCCACTTCGGCACCGGTTCGGTCCCGTCTTCCTTGCCCTCAAAGGATCTTCGACCCTAAAACCCCCGACGCGCCGCCAACACAGAAAAGAGGAGTTATTCGCACCAGAAGGCCATCCACAAGCTAGAGAGAGAGGAGGAGGATCTCCGGCGGGAGATCAACCACCTCGAAGGAAGCACCCTCTCGTGGAGAAGAAGGAAGACACCGGCGGAAGGGAAACCATGATCAACGGTGCCATGATCAGCACCTTGATGGGGTAATCTTCTCATTCGTCCATGGGTTGTAATCGATATTGAGATGTAATCGCACTTTGTCGGATTATCCGTCTATCATCTTGTGTTGAATATACTTTAATGCTTAAGGCTTGCAACCGTGCCGTAGAGGGAGTAGAGCTCCAATGCTTCCTTGGATCCATTCAATACGCCGTGGCCATCAAAGGTCTAGTCATGAATACCTTCGCGTAGTGACGATACGAGAGGAGGGAAAGGGCGAAACCGTGGTCACATCCCCGATAGATTAGATTGGTTTTCATGTCTTTAAGCGATTGCATGCTCTAGTATCGTAGACCCGTGGGCGAGTGTCTTCTATCTTGATCGTTTATCATTCTCTCTAGTGTAGTTTAGTGTTTTCTAGTATAATAGTAGTTAGGGTTTTAGTAGCTAGTGTGTCGTTGTTGATCGAACGCTTGTAATCCCCTTGCTCCGCGGATTGACAAGAACCTTGGGAATCCCGTGGTGAAAAAGGTGTGGGGTCCGTACGCTTGCGGATCGTAGAGGGATACGTCTTTTATCCGTCAACACTACCGTACCGAGTACATCAAGTTCGAGGTCGCGGACTTCGAAACTTCCTACCATGCCATCCTCGGCAGACCGGCCATCGCCAAGTTCATGGCGGTGCCCCACTACACCTACTTGGTACTAAAGATGCCAAGCCCAGCGGGTGTACTCTCTCTCCAAGGAGACTTGAGGATCTCCCACGACTGCGATATAGAAGCCGTGGAGATCGCCTCTACAAATCAAGTACCCAACGCGATGATGGAGGTCTACGCCGCGTCGAAGAAACTTGCTACAAGTGAACTCGACATCCCTGAGAAGTCTGACAACTCCAACAAGCCTCAGCCAGCTGAGGAGATCCTGGTCAAGACGATCGACCTCGGGACAGGTGACGCTAGCAAGACCACCACCATCGGTGGCGGCCTCGACCCCAAATAGGAAGACACGCTCATCAGCTTCCTCCGGGCTAACTGCGACATCTTCGCGTGGAAGCCAGCGGACATGCCAGGAGTGCCCAGGGAGCTGATTGAGCATTGCCTCAACGTCGATCCTATGGCCACGCCTAAGCGACAACACCTCCGACGCTTTGCCGATGACAGACGGGATGCCATCAAGAAGGAACTCACCAAACTACTCGCGGCTGGCTTCATCAAAGAAGTCTTCCATCCTGAGTGGCTCGCCAACCCTGTCCTCGTCTGCAAGAAGAACTCGAACGAGTGGAGGATGTGCGTCGACTACACTGACCTCAACAAAAGCACCGCCCCAAGGACCCCTTCGGGTTGCCGCGGATCGACCAAGTCATCGACTCCACGGCGGGGGCCGCGACTGCTCGCTTCCTCGAGCGCTACTCCGGTACCACCGGATCGCGATCAAGGAAGAAGACCGAGGAGAAGACCGCGTTCATCACCCCGTTTGGCGCGTCTCGCTACACGACCATGTCCTTCGGGCCGAAAAACGCCGGTGCCACCTATCAACGAGCTATCCGGGCACCGCTTCAAGAAGCGGCTCAACAAGAACATCGAGGCCTACGTGGATGATGTGGTCGTCAAGACCGAAACTCCGAGCACCCTCATCGACGACCTCGAAGAGACTTTCGCATCCCCCGCGCGAGTACCGCCGGGAAGCTCAACCCGAACAAGTGCGTCTTCGGCGTACCTTCGGGCAAACTACTCGGCTTCATCATCGCCCCGGCGCGGCATCGAAGCCAACCCCGAGAAGATCTCCGCCATCACCAGCATGAAAGCACCCACGTGCATCAAAGACGTCCAGAAGCTGACCGGGTGCATGGCGGCCCTGAACAGATTTATCTCGAAGCTTGGAGAACAGGGGCTCCCCTTCTTCAAACTACTCAAGCACCAAGAGAAGTTCGTGTGGACTCCAGAGGCGGATCAAGCCCCTGCCCAGCTCAAGGACTTCCTATCGAAGCCACCGGTCCTCACGGCTCCTCGCAAAGGCGAGCAGCTACTGCTCTAACTCGCTGCGACTACTCATGTGGTCAGTACTGCCATCATTGTCGAGAGGCAGGAAGACGGCCACGCCTACCCAGTCCAGCGCCTAGTCTACTTCGTCAGCGAGGTCCTGTCCGAGTCCAAGGCACGCTATCAGCCTGTGCAGAAGCTACTGTACGCGGTACTCATCACCTCGCGGAAGCTACGACACTACTTCCAGGAGTACTCGATCTCCGTCGTCACCGACTATCCGCTCGGTGACATCCTGCGGAACCAAGATGCTACTGGAAGGATCTCCAAGTGGGCAGTCGAGCTCGGCGCCCTCACCATCGACTTGAAGCCACGCACGGCCATCAAGTCGCGGGGGCGCTAGTCGACTTCATGGCGGAGTGGCGGGAGAACCGGCTACCTACTCCAACCACGCGACCGCAGCATTGGGTGATGTACTTCGACGGCTCACTCAACCTCGAGGGCGCGAGTGCGGGGGTACTCCCGATCTCTCCAACGGGCGAACAACTCAAGTACGTCCCGCATCTTTTGGAAGGTCTCAAACAACGAAGCCGAGTACGAAGCTCTCCTACATGGGCTCCGCCTCGCGGCTTCTCTGGGCATCAAGCGGCTACTAGTCTACGGCGACTCCGCGGTGGTCATCAACCAAGTCAATAAGTCCTGGGACCGCAACAAGGAGAACATGGACGCCTACTGCCTAGAAGTCTGCAAGCTCGAGAACAAGTTCTATGGTCTCGAGTTCCACCACATCGTCCGCGACAACAACGTTGCAGCGGACGTCTTGTCGAAGCTTGGATCTACCCGCGCTCAAGTACCAACGGGCGTCTTCGTTCACGAGCTTCACGCACCATCCATCCCGGAGCCAGTGCCACCGACCACTTCCCCAGCACACCCATTGGCTGGACAGGAGGTCATGATGATCGACGTGGACTGGAGGCAACCCTTCATCGACTACCTCAGCGAGCAGAAGGTCCCCCCGGACAAAAACTTGGCTGAGCAGCTCATCCGCCGCGCCAAGTCCTACGTCCTCGTCGGAGACAAGATTTACAAGCGGGGCGCATCTTCTGGAGTACTCATGAAGTGCGTCCCTCGGCAAGAAGGCAAGGACATCTTGGAGGACAACCACAAGGGCGTCTGCGGCAACCACGCGTCTTCCCGCACGCTGGTCAGCAAGGCCTTCCGGCGAGCTTTCTCGGCCCACGGCTGCGGGCGACGCCGAAGAACTCGTCAGAAGGTGCCAAGGATGTCAATACTTCGCCAAGCAGCAACATGTCCCAGCCTACAAACTAGTCACCATACCGCCAACCTGGCCCTTCGCTTGCTGGGGGCTCGACATGACTGGGCCACTGCCAACTGCGCCAGGTGGTTTCAACAGAGTATTGGTGGCCATCGAAGAAGTTCACCAAGTGGATCGAGGTCAAGCCGGTCACATGCCCCAAGGCTGACAGAGTACTCGACTTCCTGGATGAACTCGTACATCGCTACGGACTACCCCACCGCATCATCACAGAACTGGGTTCCAACTTCAACAATCACCAGTTCTGGGAGTACTGCGAGAACAGCAGGATCGACGCCCGATACGTCTCAGTTGCCCACCCTCGGGCTAATGGACAAGTTGAGCGCGCCAATGGGATGGTGCTCGGCACTCTCAAGAAGCGGCTACACGACGCTGCTAACGCTAAAGGAGGCAAGTGGATCAAGGAACTACCCAGCGCACTCTAGGGGCTACGTACTCAGCCCTCCAAGCCAATGGGGCAATCCTCTTACTTCCTGGTCTACGGCTCCGAAGCAATCCTCCCTGCCGATGTCATATGGAACTCGCCAGCAGTGGAGCACTACGACGAAGGCGTCTCTGAAGACAGCAGACGAGTTGACATCGACAGCCTCGAAGAAGCTCGCTGCACTGCCCTCGTCCAATCAGCAAGGTACCTGGAGGGTATCCGACGCTACCATGATTGCAACATCAAGGAACGCTCCTTCAACGTCGGTGATCTCGTCCTCTGTCGTATTCAAAACACGGAAGGACTACACAAGCTCAGATCCCCCTGGGAAGGTCCCTTCACAATTGCAAAGGTGACCGGGCCGGGCTCCTACCGCCTCCAGACACTTGAAGGCGAAGACGTCAACAACTCGTGGAACGTCGACTAGCTCTGTCGATTCTACGCCTAGTCTACATGACTACTCCGGGGCTCAAGTCTACACAACTACATCAAGACCCCCTTCGCCGTAAGCGGCCTCCGGGTCCTGGCTCCAGTCTCCGGACTACTCCTTCGCCGTAAGCAGCCTCCGGGTCCAGGCACTAGTCTCCGGACTACTCCCCTCCAGGATCCAGCCCGCGCGGCTACCTACGAATCCTGGGCTGCGACGAGCGACAAAGGAGTCTAGCAGCGGTCTACTGAGAGACCATGTACTCCAAGATCCAGCCTACATGGCTACTTACGGATCTACTGCTGTAAGCGGCTACTCACCCTAGCACCACATAGCTGTAAGCGGCCTCCGGGTCTAGGCGACTACTCTGTAACTACGGCCCTGGCCATCCAAGTGTACTTCTTCAGTAATAAAGTTTGATCGTTCATCAACTTCTTTACTGTCTACTTCCCTCAACGGGACTACTGCCGAGTACGACTACTCGCGTCAACTCCACGATGGGACTCCGCACTCTAAGATCGCGACTACGAGTACTCATTGATGGAACTTCTTCTTCATTCATACTTGAACAATTATATTACAAATGTTCTTGTACATATACTGCTATGAGCTAACTACTACAGAACTATTGGAGGTTAAGCTTTTCGGCGACTTGCTCCCCAATGGGCGCCATCTGCTCCAGCAGCTCTGCATACTGCTCATCTGTACAGTTGGCGGCTACCCCACCAGCGACTACATCTACGGGTGCCTTCAGGAAGTAAGACCTCATGAAGGCAAGCACCTGCGTCGGGATCGACTTCGCAAGATGCTTCACGTACACCGCCAGCCGGCCGGGGGCTTCCCTGAGGCGATCCACGAGCTGTGCTATCTTGGGGCCACCAGGATGAGGCACCAAGAGTCTTGCAATCAGGAGCGCGGCTTCTTCAAGCTCCTTCAGCTGGGCCCGCAGTGCCTCGCAATCCTCGTTCAGCTCCTGCAACGATTTGTAGCAGTTGACGAGGTCACGATCAGAAGCAATTCGAAGCTCCATGTGCTTGTCGCACTCGAAGGAAAGCTCCTTATGGTCAAGCTCGAGTACCTGGCGGGCCTTCTGCTCCCGGTAGAAGAGGTTCTTCATGTCTGTCTCTGAAGTCCTCAACTGCTCCACCCGGTTCTCAAGCTCTGCAAAACAACAAAGCGCAGCGGGTCAAACTACCCCTCGACTTCCAACGACTACCCAACAAGTCAAGTGGTGTACCTTTGTTCTTGTTGTGGAGTGTCTTGTTCTTCCGCACCAAGTCGTCGCTCTTTGCCTGCATCTCCTGGATGTCATTGTGATATTTGGGAAAGGCGGCGTCGAGCTTGGACTGCATGGAGGCCGCGTGCTTCCGCGACTTCAAGAGTTGATCTTCCAGCGCCTCAGCCCGGAGCACCGTGTCGCCGAAGCCCTGCAGCATGCTTGACTTCTCGCGGGACCGCTCCACGACATCCTGCACAGTCAACACATATCAAAATGAGTACTCAACGACAGAGGATTGACTACTCAGGAGTTCAAACTACTCACCTTCATCCATTGTTCAGCCTGGCGGACCGCCTCCAAGTGCCTGGCTACCGTCGCCGGGTCCACCAGGTCGTCGTCCAGCAACTCCACCCCACCGCGACTACTCGTGGCGGCTTCCGTCATCGGAGCAGAGCGGATGGGCTCTGCGTCTTGTATCTCTGGGGAGCGGACAACCAACTCCAGAGCAGCCTCTGGCGACGTGGTGATCTCCTCTCCTCCGGTCGCCGTGGCGGCCTACTCGGCGGCTACCTCCATCGCTCGGGGGCTCCACCGGCAGCCTCCGGCACCTCTGGTGTCGACCTCTGCATCGGCACCGCCGCTGGGATGTCACTCCCTTTGGCCTTGGCACCTGTCAAGGAGAAGACAAGTGTATCAGCGACTACGACTACTCTTCGAGGAGCACTACAGCTTCAGCAGAGTACTTACCTGCGACCACGCGGGCCTCAGGCAACGCAGCCTCAGTAGCCGGCGCTTCGGGAACTGCCTGAGAGGCGGGAGCGGACTCCTCAGCGGGCGGCGCGGCTTCTTCCTCCGCCACCGCTGTAGAGGGTTCATCCCCCTCCCAGAACAGATCTGTTGATTTCCTGCAGAAGTACACGAAATTGGTCTTCAATCAAGCTCGACTACTACACCAAGTACTACTCGGGAAGATGCAGCACTTACAAGCTTGACCAGACTATCGTCACGGTCGGGGCGCCGAGGATGCTGGCAATGTCTACCAGTCCAGCCTCGGCGGGCACCTCTTCTTGCGCCTCTGCGACCGCTGCCTCCTCCGCGGCGACGGCAGCCGGTGCGGTGCTCTCCTGCATTCCTGTGGCCACCACTCTTCCAACGGTGGCTGCTGCGGGCTCTGTGCTCCCCCGAGGAGCAGGGGGCTGGCGCTCCAACTGCGCCAAGAGCTCTTCAACAGTGGGGGCTGGGCTACGACTCCCAGCGGGTTTCCCCACCGTGTCCCACTGGCCTTCGTCGCCCTCATCAACGGGCTCCGTAGGCGGCACCTCCTGCAAGCAAGGAAACTCAGTTGTCAACAAGTGAACTCGAGAGACTAGTACTCGACTACACTACTCAAGACGTCTTACCTCTTGGGGCATGGTCTCAGAGACCTTCATCTTCTTCGTCACCCGCTTGCGGGCGGGGTTGCACGGCTTCCGTGGCGGCGCAGCCAAACTAGCCTCCAGGCTAGCCGGTGGATCTTGCAAAAGGGGCACATGAGGTAGGCCAGGACGGCTGAACCTCGACCGTAGCTGGAAGCGGTCCTCCAGCGTCTCCTCGTCGTCGTCGGACGTGTCCTCCACGAGGATGGTGTCATCTCCTTCGCCGACTTCCCGCCGCTCCTTGGCCTTGGTCTTTCCCTCCTTCGGGATCTCGACTTCCTGAGGGGGCGGCTACGGCTCGGAGATGAACCTCTTCAAGTCGTCCTGCAAGACACAAGACATCAGCGCGACTACTCTTAATGGATGGGTACTCGACCGAGGCTACGGCTACTTACCTCCTTTGGCGGGCGCGCAGCGGAGTACTCCGGGACAGGGCACGCCGTGTACGGTGGCATGTCCTTGAAGATGCGCGTCAGCCTCTCGACGATGTCATCGTCTTCGACTTCATCTCCTTGCATCCGCGACGTGTCGTCGTCGCCGGTGTACTCGAAGCCCAGGGTGTCGCGAGCCATCAGTGGCTGCACCCTGCGCTTCATGAAGCTGAAGGCCATATGCTCGGCCCTCAGCCCGGCTTCTCTCAAAAGCTTGATGCGCGCCAACAGCTCGGGGAGCTGGATCCCCTCCTGCATCGTGGGTTCCGTGTTCCACCAGGCGCGGTGTCTGGGCTGCTTCCCGCTCGGCTTCGGCAACCCAGGGTGGTGGTTCGTAACGTAGAACCATTTCGCCTTCCAGTCTTGATTGGAGTCGATGAGCTTGTACGATAGGTACTGCTCGACAGCGTCCTCCCGCATCTGGATTCCTGCTCCACCGACTACCCGCGGGTTGCTGGCGCTCGGCTGCAGCTTCACTCGGAAAAACTTCCGGAACAGAATCCAGTGGGGCTTGATCCCCAAGAACGCTTCGCAGAAGTGGACGAAGACTGTGGTATGGAAAATACCGTTAGGGTTGAGGTTGAGGTACTCGACGCCGTAGTACCCCAGAAGGCCCTTGAAGAAGTCGCTCGCCGGGAGCGCGAGTCCGCGCTCCGCGAAGCGCGTGAACATCGGGATCTCGTCTTCGGCTTTCTCCATCGGGTACGGATCCCCGGCGGCGGCCCTCCACATATCCACCTCCTTCTCACGGATGAATCCGCTGTTGAGGAGGGCCAGCAGATCTTCGGTCTTCGTCTTCGATTTCTTCCACTCACGACTTGGATCTGGTCGCGGTGGAGACATTGGCAGTGCTGCTCCCGCGGCAGCCCCGGTGGCCTCGTCACGGCCCCTCTTCTTCCCGGCGGTCTTCGCGGACTTGGACGGAGAGGGCTTCATTCTCCAAGTACACGACGTCTTCACGCGCATTCGCACGGGGCTACTCTGGCAGCTCTGGGTGGCGGCGCGCTAAGATCTACAGCGGCGGCGGTGTGCGCTGGAGGAAACTCTAGCCTAGATCTATTCGCAATGGCTACAGCAGCGATGGGTGAAAAACTCTAAGGGTTTTGGCTTCTATTTATAAGTCAAAACGGCCCTCCAACGGCCGGATGGATAAGTCTGTGCTCGGCTGACTCAGCGGCCGCGCGTGACTCTTCGCATTCTACTAGTCGACGCGCCTCACCTCGGGGGCTCGGCTACTTCTACTCGACTACCTGGGAAGCGACAAGACTCAGGAGCATCTCAGGACACATTCTACAAGATGACCCTTCAATTCGAGAGGAAGTACTCGACTCAAGGCTCGGGGGCTCCGTGCCACGTGTCCTTCGGTTTTTTCTCTCCGGATTTTTCGGGATATTCTTGCCAAGACTTCGAGATGGACCCTCGGCTATAGGTGGCCATCGGGCCCGCCCGGCCCGGCACGGCACGGGCACGAGGCGGCACGGGCACGAGGCGGCACGAGCACGACGGGCACGACGCCACTTCGTGCCGTGCCGTACCGGCACTATGGGCCACGGCGCGGGCACGGCACGAGCACGACGCCCAATTTTCGTGTCGTGCCGGCCCCGAGGCACGATGACCGCACGATGGGCCATTTCGCCGTGCCGGCCCGCGCACGACGATCGGCGGCGAGAGGGGAGGAAAAGGCCACCGGCGACGGAGGAGCACCGCGTCGGAGGCCGCCACACCGGAGGTCGAAGGAAGAGGAAGAAGAGCCGGACGTCGCGTCGCTCGCTCCGCCGCGCCCACCGCCGGTCCGCCGCGCCCACCGCCGGTCCGCCGCGCCATGGAGCTCCCCCACCGCCGCGCTTAGAGGTCCCCCACTGGCCACTGTCGACCAGGTGCTTTGAGAGAGAAGAAGGGTGGAGGAGAAGGAGGGGGAGGCGGAGGAAGAGGAGGTGGTGGCCGGCGGAGGAGGTGGCCGCCGGCGGGGGTGCGGCCCCGGCGGCGGAGCCGCGGGGGT
This sequence comes from Cenchrus americanus, assembly GCA_947561735.1. Taxonomy (NCBI): domain Eukaryota; kingdom Viridiplantae; phylum Streptophyta; class Magnoliopsida; order Poales; family Poaceae; genus Cenchrus; species Cenchrus americanus. The sequence continues at coordinate 70,329,555 of OX387242.1, forward strand.
GCTCCCCGCCCCGGGGGTCCGTGCGTGCGCGGGCGGCGGTGCTCGCGATGCGGATGGAATCATGGAATGGGAGGCGGCTAGGGTTGGGATTGGGAGTGGGGGTGTGGCGGAGTTGGGTGGCCGATTTTATTCGTTGGGCCGGATGGGCCGAGTGGGCTCCTCGGGCCTCGTGCCGGCACATGGGCCGCATCGTGCCGAGTGTTTTCGTGCGGTCTTCGGGCCGGCACTATGGGGCCGAGATTGTAGCCCGGCCACGCCCAATGTCGTGCTCGTGCCGGCCCAGGCCCGAAATTATCGTGCTGGGCTCGTGCTCGTGTCGGGCTAAAAATTCGTGCTTTGGGCCGGCCCTTGGGCCTCGTGCCATATGGCCATCTATACCCTCGGCCCGGACCCTGCGGCTCAACCTAAGGCTCGGGGGCTACTCCATATGGAGTGCGATTTTGCAATCGCACTTCCATATCAGCTTTGGCTTCAAGACAACACGGGCATTTTTGAAGACCTTCAAGGGCAGCACTCGAGGACGCTTAGGACTACTCGAGAAGACTTCAAAGATTGCTCAGATATCAGCTGGAGTACATTCCAGCCTCGGGATGCTTCGACTACTCTTGAGGACTTTTGACTTGTAGTACTCGGGGACGCTTGAGGACTACTCGTTAAGGCCGTCAAGACTACTTGAAGCTATCCTTCTCAACTACAAAGTACTCGGGGGCTTGCCGTATGTACCTCCCTGGGCCCACTACCTCGGTGGGTACCAGGACCGACTACTCGGTGGGCCCCTGGGACTACTCGGCTTGCGCTACACGGCACCTGATGGCGTGGAGCACAAGGACTACGGAGGAGAAGTACTCGGTTAGGAAGCTGTACATGTCCCGCACTGTATGGAAGACTCCTAGACGTACCCGACTAGTACTCTCTCCCTACTCTGACTTGTAACCCTGCCTCCCGGACTATATAAGGCGAGGCAGAGACCTTTCTCTAGCATCCAACCCAATCCAAGACATCTCACGGCGTACCATTACACCATCCTGTAATCGTACCCTATCAATCCAGAGCTACGTAGCATACAGGACGTAGGGTATTACGCACCTCGCGGCCCGAACCTGTCTAAATTGTGTGCCACGTGTCTCTTCCTTCGAGTTACCGATCTCGGCGAGTCACATTCATCTACTTCAGGTACTCCCCTTAGTAGGTTGCCGGTCTAAAACACCGACAGTTCCGCACTTGTCGAGATCAACATGGCCCTAACCCCACGCTCGGCGAGGTGGTGTGTATGAAAGTCCTATCGACAAGATGATCCACTCGCTTTCAGAACGGGTCAAGCTCATGTCCTCCATGCGTAAGTAAAACCCCAACACATGTGCTCCAAAAGCCGTAAAAGTGGGGGCACACTGAGGAGTGCACCCCCTGGGATCGGTTGTTTGAAACTCCCCCCCCTCCCCGCCCCCGCCCGCCAAAGTACCCAAAACGTCTTCTCCTACCAATTTTTACCCAACACACGCCAAGAACCACTATTCCCATCCCAACACATGCAACATGCAACACGAAGCTTTGTGTGTGTGTGTGTGTGTATATATATATATAGTAGGGTAGTCAAGGACAGGATAATTAAAGAAGGACATGCAAGGTTCATCAACATTCATTTAAAGTAGAGCGGTAGGATACTACATAGCAATGCCTAATAGGTATTCAGAATCAGCAGGCGTGAACCAGCGGTTGGGAAGTCGTCAGCGACGTAGTCGTCGGTGTAGTCGTACTCCGTGCTCAGCTCCCCGGCTCCAGCTGCTCCTATTGTTGCGTAAATAAAAATAAAGATGTGGCCTATTGCAATTAACTCCAAACAAACAACGATAAAGATCCAGAAGAGAGCAAACACTAGTTGTAACACCCAAAAATTTTAATTATTGTTTTAATAAAATTTTCTTAGCAACCAATGCTTGTTTAAGGATTCTTAAGGTTTTATTTAATTTTTATAGGCATTTAATTAATTTTTCTCAATTAAATTAATGAACTATAGGAGTTTACTGTTGCACACATGCTGTTGCATTGTTTTTGTTTGTTTGAATTCAAATTAGCGTTTGAATTCAAATGTTGGTGAGCTCTTTTGAAAATAGCAAAAGGTTTTCTTTTCCTTCCTTTTTTTTTCCTTCTTTGCTTCTGGCCCAGCTCGCCTTAGTCAGCGCCGTGGCCCAGCTCGTTATCACTCGCGTTCGGCCCATCTTCCGGCAGCCCACCAGCGGCCCAGTAGCCAGCCCGCACCGGCTCCCTCCTCCTTGTCTCGCCGACAGGTGGGGACCCGGGGGCGTCTTCCTCCTCAGGCCGCGCCCGGTCGGACCCGACCGCGCCGCCCCCGGCTCCTTGCCGGCCGCGCACCCGCGCCTCCTTCCTTGGGCCCGCACGCCCGGGCGACCCGTGACGCTCTATAAGAGCCGCCGCTATCTCCTACCATACCCCTTTCGCCCCTACCCGCGTAGCCCGGCGCCGCCGCCACCTTCAAACCCTAGGCCGCCGGCCGCCGCTTCGATTCCGCTCCGTCGCCGCCTTTCCGCCGCCATGAATCGCTTCGGGAGCCGCGCGTGAAGGTGAGGAGCACGCTGATGCGTCCCGCGCGCGATTCCGCGTTTCACCGCGCGTTCCCGGCTCGCCGGGACTTGCCCCGCCGCGGTTGCTCGCCGTGCGCCGCCGCGCTTCGCCGCCGCCACTCCGAAGCCCACCGATGAGTCCGCGGGCGCTCGCCGTCGTCCCGGTGGAGTTTCCGCAGCGAACGGAGCACCCCGGCCCCCAATCGCCGTTGCGCCGCCGCTCGCCGTCGACGCGCCGCCGTGCCCGCGTCGCCGCCGGTCGTGCCTCGCCGCCGCCCACGCTCGCGCGGCACCAGCGCCATTGGATCCCCATCTGGCGGCCCAGATCGAGTCGAGCCGCGGGGTCAACCGAAAGCGTACCGGTCAACCGGGCTGTTAGGCGTGGTTTTGCACAAAAGCCCTTCCTCTTTTTAAAATTCGCAGGCCGGTCCTCCCACCATAGAGAAGACCTTACAAATAGGTCCCGATCCTTACGGTTTTAACCCTGACTTTTCTAGGTTTTGTGCCCGCAGTCCAGCCCTTGGAGTTTAGGGTTTTAACCCCTGAGTTTTTATGTAAAATTACGTTTTAGCCCTGAGTTTTTGCAGTTAGGCCCCTGTAGGCCTAGTTTTCCTGCGGTATAGCCCTGTACCCTGTTTTGGCCGTAGATTACGCGTTCTAACTCCGTTTTTAGCGTTCTTTATATCCATTTGTTCGTCTCGACGAGTAGATCAGTTTAGTGAAGCTTTTGTTCCTGTTTGAAATGATTGGTGAATTGTTTTCTTATTTTATTGTTTTGTCTCTTGCATGTGAATGTGTGATGCGTAGAGAACGAGCCGTCCGAAGATTTTTCTGTGGTGAAGACTTGAAGACTCTGAGCAATTCCGGATCTTGTGAGAGGCAAGTGTCCTTGGTCATACCCGCTTTATCCTATATGAACATGCATTTAATCACTGTATTTATCTTCTTGCTTGCATTAATTTTGACGGGTTCCTATTAAGGACTATGCCTAGATTCTTTTGACAGTTGCCTTGTAACTGGGTTACTTAATTAATATTGATGGTAGATGTTGCTTAGTTGCTCAACTCGGGTTGGTAATAAACAACATGATATCCGTTTATGCTCTATGTTCTTTGATGGTAATTTAATTGCAAGACCATATGCTTAATTGGAACATGGAGAACCACCCGGGACAACAAGACAACCACAAGGCTATATGGCTCTGGCTTGGCTGATTAATTAGAGACCTTGGTGTTGTGGTGATCTTACCTGAAAGGGACAAATGGGGAGGCGTTGACGGAGTATAGACCTGCTCTAGCGGGGAGTTGGGCTTTGCTAAGACACGGTACCCGCTAGGGAGCTTTATGCCCCGCTTCGTCCTGAAACCTAGTGGGTTGCTACACATTAGGGAATCTTTGTAAAGGCCTCGTAGCGTCCCTATGCAATCACACCTCGGCAGTGTGGTATGATGCCTGATCAGCATCGCGTGGTTGGGTCTAAAGCTCTTCGGAGTTTTTACGCGACTTGTGGGTAAAGATGTACAACCTCTGCAGAGTGTAAAACTAATCGATTAGCCGTGCTCACGGTCAAGAGCGGCCTGGACCCTCACATGATTAATCTATCGGAAGATGAATTTAATTTATTCTTTACTTTATGTTCGTGGTTATGGTGTTATACATTAATTGTGGGATGGTATACACTTACATTTGCTAGTAAGTAAGTTGCTTAATAAAATTTGATCAACTAAAATGCTGACCTGCTTAAACCTCTTGGCCATCCACTTATACAGCCTTGCATGTTTATTATGATATTTCTCTCTTGCTGAGTACGACATGTGCTCACGCTTGTTTATTTATTGCATCTACACAACCCGGATCGCTGCTCAGACTTGAAGATTGATGTTGAGTACTAGGCGTGCGTGCCTCCAGTCAGCTGCCTGTGGAGTTCCTTTCTGAAGATCCGCTGCTAGTTGCTCGCTCTGACGATACGATGTTGAGACTCTCGGTCATGTAATGGTTTTAATACTCTCTTTTACGCTTTGGCACTGTATCTGATATTCACTGAGTCATTACGTGTGTGTAACTTGATCCTGGCGCACATGTAATTTATGCATTCGAGTTTGTCTTCAAATTCGGGTGTGACACTAGTCCTACATGGAGTTTAAGATTCTAGAAGATTTTCGGAAAAGGTTTTATATTTTTCGGAGTAAAAATGGATTTACTATGATTTTCAAAAGATAAAATAGATTTCTAGAAATAAAATACATATCCACAGCAGTATTAACTTTAAGCTAACTATTGGCTGACTCAAGAGGGCTCTAAGACAGCTACAGGCCGGCGGTTAACAGGCTCCAGCGGCCCATGTGGCTGCCACACAAGCAGCTATAAGCTAGTTGTTGGCCTGCATGGCTGCACAAGTGGCTGGTGCATGGGATCCGGAGGGATCTTCTGCGCCTGCGCGGCTTCGTGCGGGCGTGCGAGAGGCTGGTCAGGGAGTGGTCGGGCGCACGGGATCCCAGAGATCCATTGTGGCCAGCGGCCGGTGCGGTCTTTGGTGTGGCACAGATCGGGATGGCCAGCCGCACGAGATCCGGTGGATCTGCTATAGCCAAATCCACATGTGTGTCGGTGTGAGCAGAAAAACCGCTTGAGTTTTGGGGGCGGCAGCCAAGGTGTTTGACGATTTGCTCCTGAGGAGCGGGGTCGGGATAAGGCTCGCTGGCGGCGAGGTGGTTCGGTGGCTGGCCAACACGCGACGCCATGGTGCCAAGGGCGACCTGGGGTTTCATCCGAACAAGGAAAGGGTGACCTTTGCTCGGACACCGGCTCCACGGCAGCGTCACGACGATACAGGGCAAGGCGGCGAATGCGGTCGAGCACTCGCGCTCCAGACGGCGAGGTTAGGCCCGGCGGCGTTGGCGCCGGTGCGCGGATGTGTGAACGTGTGCGTGCACTCGTGCGGCCCGGCCACGGCGGAAGGAAGCAGGGGAACACGACGGCGCAGCTGGGGTGGCCAGTGCCGACGAGGTGGCACGCGTGCGTGTGCATGAACACGTGCGTGCGCGCAAGGTCATCCCGACACTCGCCCGTCTAGGCCGAAGGAAACCCCTCCCCATTGGCGAGGTCCGGCTCATGGCGGCCAGAAACTCGACCTCGGCCTCGGTCTCGCGGCATGCGCGCGTGTGTGCGTGTTCGTGAGTGCACAGTTGCGTGTGTGTGTGCACGTGTGGGTGGGTGCGCGCGCGTGTGTGAGCACGGCTAGAAAAAACGTGGCTCACAGCGGCACGCTCAGGCGTGAAGGTGTCGGCGGCAGACCGGTGCTTGGTGTACCGGGACGAAGGAACCACACGATGATGGCCCTGTTTGGATGCTTTCGCAAGGGCTAGAGTTAGAGTTATTTTCCAGCCACATCTAGCCCCAATAAGTACCTCTTGGGTGGGTTAGTTTTTTTGGGTGGACTAGTTGAATCTAACCCAATCTTACCCACCCAGTTTGGATGTTTTAGGGCTAGTTGGTGCTAAACTAGCCAAAACTATCTCTAACCTATGGATCCAAACATGCCGATAAAGCAAAGGAGTGCGCGCGTCGTAGTAGGCAGCGACACCTGCAAAACGGCCAGCATGGCTCGAAGGCCAACATCACAGACGAAGGCTGGTCGCACGGCAACGCGGTGCGGCGCGGTTCACGGCGAGCACACAAGGCTCGGTGCGTCCACGGAACGGCCCGGAGCAGGGGATGCAGAGGAAGCAGGGGTGTGCGGCTGTGACAACCCGCCCAGGAGAATACGGTACTACCACCTAAACCAATCCACTTTGGTCATTAAGCAGTAATAAAGTATCATCCTGTCGTTAGTCGCCGGGTTAACGCCCGGTAAATCACTTATATAGCAACAAGGATCGATATATATGCATTAAATCTCACACGAAGGCGAGTCCAGAGATACAACATACTTAACATCCGAAATTTTCCCCGAAGGGTTTAATTATTACAAACCGAAGTTTTTGTCATCACAACGTAGTTCAGAGTTTTCGAAACAGCGGAATTAAACAAAGCGGAAAGCGAGAACACCACGGGAGGCCAGCCATGATGCCTTCAGTCGTCATCCTCCACCCACTCCAGCTCCCAGCCGGGCGGGATCTCTCCGGGCCACACATCACCGAAGGCGTTACCTGGATCAACATATTATAGCGAGGCTGAGTATACTAATACTCAGCAAGACTTACTCGTCGGTGATAACTACTTCATCAGCAATGTTAGCTTGAGCACCCTCGGGGTCGCCGAGTACTTCCACGTACTGCATGGCAGCTTCCGCTTCTCCTTCCTCTGCTTCCAGAACGAGCGAGTAGTCATCGTCAGGAAGATCTACACGGAATGCAATGCAGGGTTCATGTGATAGATTATTTATCTTATCCAACTCCTGTTGGTCATATTCACCTTAACAAATAATTAATTATTACTTCCCTTTTCATGAAGGCTATTGTTGATATGTGTTTTATTCTTTTAATTAAACACTTAAGTAATGTTTCCTCTTATACTTTTTATTTCATGTGAGGCTCTGATACTTCACCTTTCACTAGTAAAGGTGTGTACAAAGATAATTATTTATAAATTAATTCTTTCAACAGCAAGGGTGTGTTCTTAACCCTTAACTGCGTTTGACCACTTTTCACAAAAAGGGTAAAAGGAGTAAAAGGCATTATCCTAATTTAATCCAACATTAACCTATAAAAGGCTTCCAAGCTTTTATTAAATAACAAATCACATAAAACAAAAATCAGCAAGGGTTTCTGGAGCATCAACATACCCATGCTAGGCCTCTGAACATACATATAAAGCTTAGGCAACTAGAAATTTAATTACTTTGAAAATAACAAAAGCTAGCTAGCAATTCGAGTTAAATGCATACAAAAATAAATAAGCATCCAATGCTCCTAACTTCCTCACACATGTTCTCTAGTCCTAAACCATCTCAGAAAACCAGCAAACACACCTAGAATCACTGCTGATCTTGCTTCATCAAATTACAAAGTAAAACATGTACATATTAAGAATAATTACTTCTGGTCAATCAAAAATTGTGATTAATTCACCAGAGGTGTACATCGGCATAACAAGACAGCAGACAACATGCACAAGTTGGGCAAAAAAAATAAATATTTTTAGCTACAAAAATCATTTAGGCAGATTCTGCATAAATGGAAAACAATTCATATAAAAAGATTTACTTTGTAACTTTGTGCAAGTTTTGGCACAGGAGCTAGTCTTAACATTACACAAAACATATCCAAAAATTGGATACAGGAGACTCATGGATTTTGAGTTATGGTAGATATAGGTTTTTCACATTCCTATTTGTCACGCTAAAAATATCAAGAATCAGACTAGGTGAGTATAACAAAAGTTGTAGTATTTTTCACAACGAACCCAACAAAACTGAGTTTGCATTTTTTCTGAATTTTCTACCAATTTCTACGCATTTTACAAGATTCAGCAATTTGCAAATACTATTAGAGATACAGTTTTGCGCTGAGGCCCCTGGAAAGAAATGGGGGCTCGCAATGTGGCCCTTGGCCGTCGGGGCGGCGCGGCTCCGGCCAATGCCCGCGAACCGGCGGCGCTCCCGGCCGGGGGAGGGGTCGGGGTCGACCACATGCCCACCTAGGGTCGGGTGGTGGCCGTAGTTGGGGGCGGAGGAGTCGCCGGCGTGGGCGCTCGGCGATGGCGGCGGTGGCGGCCGCGACGGCTCGGGCTCCGGCGAGGGGAGGGCGCACGGGTGGCAATGTGTGACTTGGGGTGGTGCTACGGGTCCTAGGGAAGTTACTCACGCGCGCGGTGGCCCAAAGGCGATGCAAGGCGGCGGCTTGCCGGCGGCGACCACGGTGGCGCGGGGGAAACGACAGGAGTGAGGTCGGGCGGCGCGAGGAGGAGGGCGAGCGCTTAAATAGGGGAACGGCCCGACCGATGGTGACGACAGCGTGATGCCCCGGCCGTGGTACGGCGCACGAGGGCGGGAGGTCGCGGACGGACCGCCGGCCGAAGGAGGGCGCGTCCGGCACGGCGCGCGCGGTGCACCGCACGTGGCGCACGCGGACTCCGGCGCGTCGTGGGGCGCGGGTGGCCTCGGAAGCTGCACGACCTGGGGTTGCGGCCGGCCTCGGGCGGAGGATGCCTCGGGCGGCGCACGGGCGTGAACACCGAGGGCACGGTGTGCGGGTCCCTCAACAAGCTGGACAACTTCCATAAAGGTAGATTTTTAAGTGTTTCAGTGAATTTTGGAGAACGCGGCAAAAATTCCGAAAGACATCTAGGGTCACTAAGGTTTGAGTGGGGTTTGGCCAAGTCTTTGGCCATGGGTTGGCCCCACAAGTGTGTTCCCTAGATCAAAGGTGTTATTAGATTTGGTTGGTGAGTTTTTCGAGGTGAGGACCCAGGTTGACCGTGATTTGACCACTGTCAGCCGGGTTGACCGACGATTAGGGTTAATTAAAAACCTAGGGCGTCACAGCGGCGATGACAAGTCCGGCTGCCTCCTCCCACAGATGGTTCCAGCTTCGCGGCGGACGTCATTTCCCGCCTCCTTCTCCTCCGCTTCCCTCTCCCTGACGTCACCGGCGGCAGATTGGCGGAGGAATCCCCAAGACGTCTAGGGTTAGGGCAAGGCGACGCGGTGATACCTATATAGGTGAGGTAGGTAGGTTGGACGACGGGATCGCTCGCAAGATGTGTGGACCACATCCGCGGCGTCGAACATGGCCGCACGGCCGGTCCTTCCCACGGTGGAGCGGCGACGAGAGAGGGGAAAGGGGGAAAGAGAAAAAGCAGTGGGGTTGAAGACGACTGACGACCGGGGCCCATACGTCGGCGACTCGAGCGAAGCTAAAGAGCCAGTGGGCCAGTTGGGTTGATCAGTTTAGGCCGGTGCTGGGCCAGGGTGGTACGGTGCTCTGAGCGAAGGGTTCAGGGTGATCTAGAAGACTTTGGTTGGCTTGGACTGGCTGAGACAAGTTTAAAGGTTTTTCCTATAACCGTAACTCATATTCACACTTTGATTAATTTGAATTAAGATTCAAATTTGAATCCCACACAACAAAATCCAATAAAGTCCAACAAAATCCAAACTTCTCACACTAACATTTTTATAAGTCCTAAATTTATTATTTGACTTAAAATAAATCTAGGAATAAGGGGAGATGCATAGAAGAAAATATTATAGTTTCCATTAGGCACCCAAGTTCAAACCAAAGTTTTTAAAATTCACATTTTTGCATTCAAACAAATTCTAGGATGTTACAGATGTAGTGTTTAATCTGATTGTGTAACTCATGAAAATAGATTGGACTAATCTTAAACAGAACCTAACATATTCAACCTGGGGTAAAGAAGAGATGAATTCCGTCATTAATTTTACACAAACTACATATAATAGGATCAATCAATCACACGAGAAACAGCTAATCTATCCATCAATGTACACATCTATTTTACGGTAAAGGATAGTTACTTCCTTTTGCATCTGAGTCCCTAGTTTGTGTCCACCTGCGCCCAGGCCGTTTCTGTGCTCCAATATATCTGCCGTCCCTAGAGGTGCCACCAATATGCTCCCACCGCTCTTCATCAACCCACTATTCATGATTCTCCGCAACTTTAGGTATTACTACCATATATCCTGTTTGCTGAAAGTTGGAACTGCTTATTTAATTTGCAGCTTGTGCATCTTCAATTCCCAAACCCCACATGTAGCTGAAATGCGTGAAATACGGCATCAGGACCTACAAATGACCACATGCCGGTGGCTAGCTTGCTGGTCGTAGCGTATGAAGCCCTGTATGAGAGGGCTGTGGCTTGTGCACAGCTGATTTAATTTGTATGCTCATCATCCTTTTTTTTCCTGTTTGATGGTAGAGCAATGGTTGATTTGTAAAATCAATTTGGCAGCAGTTCTGCACTTCTTTAATTGAGGAAGGAAATAGAGTATTTCAGCCAAAAACCACAAGCCAAAGACCTCTGCTGTGACTCCTGCAGACAGCAAAAGCGGCAAGAGGCAAGTAGAACAGAAAAAAACCGCGGCAAAAATAGACCCTGTTAAGACAACAATATGGCATGACTGCTTTGCGTACTAAGGTCTTCTTTTTTTTCCCAGGCAATCTCCACAGTTTGTACAACCTAAGGTTCTGCTGAGAAATACGATGATTCCTCTCATCCTAATAGTTCCACCAAAACATAGGTGACCATGCATACTATTAAAATCAAAAGAGCATCGTCCATCATCACTGAATGGTGGTCCCTGGCTGCAAGTATACGTTTCCATGCATACGTTTTCAACTCCAGGTGGTTTTGGTTATTGTGAACGATTTTACTCTGGAACACGATTGATGCAGTGATGTGGGTGCCATGGTTTACAGGATTAGTTCTCTGGAACACGATATAATAGTTGATTGTGTTGTGCCACAAAGAAAACTTTGTCATCTTAATTATGTCTGTTCTCGTGATGAGGGTGTTGTTGGGGAATTCAGGAAAACCCGTCACCCTCGAAACGTTAAGTTTGACAAAGTTCTCGAAACATGTTTTTCAGGGGCAGGGAATTCACGATTTTCGGAAGCCTGGAACCTGTGAAGCCTCGAATTCGCGAATGTGCGAAGTTCGGGAATCTTGATTCGGTGAAGAAATGGGGTCACGAACATGCGGAAGCTCGGAACCTCGAGCTGTCGATGGCGTGAACTTCGGGGGACGGCCGATTCGGGAATTCGTCGAGGAGCCAGTTCGGGAGTCACGCGCGAAGACATGCACGAACCGATGGAGAAGCGAAGGCCGATTCGGGAATCTGTCGAGGACCCAGTTCGGGAGTCACGCGTGAAGACATTCACGAACCGACGGAGAAGCAAAGTCAAAGTTGTTGTCCCAAAAAGTCCGGGTTTAGAGTGTGAACTAGTGGCAGATTTGTAAATATGTTAGACGAAAAAGACATTCTTGTATGCGTTCACACTAGGAATATTCTCTGAGGCTGAGGGTGTTTTCGGCATGTAAAAGTCCCTTCATCTCCCTATAAAAGGGGACGCAAGGGCACGTGTAAACAGATTCAGACTCTTTGAAACTTGTGCTATTTGCAGAGGGAACCACAGTCTCTTTGCGCTCTCACTTTGTACTTGAACGTGCTTAGAACTCTCTCTTGTGTTAGGGTTGTCATCCGAATTTTTCGGGTAGCCCCCCAACAGGTGTCACACGAATAAGCTTATATGTTGGTTACACACATGTATTTTTTGGATGCAGGGTACATATGCATATGCTAAACTTGGACATAAAGAATTATAGTTTGCTGCTTCCGTACTTAAGGTACTTTGTCAATAATTTAGCTCTAGTGCCTCTAATATTGGTCAAGTGATAGCTTCCTATGTACAAAGATTGATACATCTGAAAAGGTAGTGGAGGTGGTTTCCTGCTTATACAATACTATCCACCGTGCCTGCTATCACATTTTTGCAGTACACCCACCAGTAGAGTGAGGGGCTTTAGTCCAGATCGGTAGAGGCCTTAATTAGGCCTCTCCAGTCCAATCGGGACTAAGGATGAGACAAAAGATACTAGGGGTCCTTTAATCCCAAGTGAACGAATCAGGACTAAGGGGTCCTTTAATCCGGGTTCATATTACCAACCAGTACTAGGGGGGCATGCCAGTGCCTGCGCCCATCCCCTTTAGTCTCGGTTGGTAATACCAACCAGGACTAAAGGGTCCCATTTCTTTTTTTTTGGTTTTTCAATTTGAGTTATTCTAATTATTGTTATAAGTGCCTATCTAGTTAGCCTGAGGGCGCTTTATGTATATGCTTCTTCCCAATAAGTTTTATTTTTTAGTGTATGAATGAGGGCAGAGGTGGCCGAAAATTTTAGGTGGGGCAGACTCATGAACATAAGAGCATCTTCAAGAACACACCCGTGTAGCTGCGCCGCTCCACGTCTGTGGTCGTCCTCAACAGCGTCTATGCCACAGCCATGGCCCGCCGCTGCTGGCATTGCTCCCCTACTCACGCGCCTCCTCCACTATGATAGACGAGAGTGCCTACTTGCTCTCCCATGGTGGCAGGACGGTGGCCAGGGACACTAGCTGCAACAGAGACCGCCGACCAGGATAGTGCCTATTTGGCGGCGCTGCAGCGGCTACGGTTGTTGCCGGGAGCGAGACGGGTGAAACGTTGGATGAAGCATAGCGTTCAAGGCTCATGTGGCCGCGCGCTGCACTGACCAGAAGGTGCAAGGGGCCAAGGGGTACGTATTGCACTTGGATAGACCAAACGGGCGTGTTTAGCAGAGCTCCAGCTCTGAAACACCAGCTCCAGAGCTGCACGGCTGGTGTCTTCAGCCGGTACTAAGTGCCACCACAAACCCCACCCGCACAGCCCTGCAAGATAATTTAGTAACGGGCAATGATTTTAGCCGCTACAAAAATGACATCTATGCCATTTAGTACTAGACCCAACTAGCCACCCGTACAAAATACTGCCAGCACCTCATTTGTCTACCCCGCCTCCACCCTCCATCTTCCCATCTTATCTTTTTATCTCTATCTTCTAGTCATCTCTACACATCTCACCTCATCTCGATCTTTGTAGGGTAGCGCACTCCACTGCAAGAGGCATGGCCGGCCACCCGGCGGCACGCTGGGGCAGGCCTGCCTCCCGCCAACATGCGGAGGCCAGTGGCGGCGCGCTCCCTCGCTGCGCGCGGAGGCCCGGCGGCGCCCTCCCCGCGGGTGGGGCGGTGCGCGAAGGCCGGCATTGGCACCCTTTCTTGCGGGTGCGGCGGCACGCAGAGGCCGGCGGTGGTGCTCTCCCTTGCGGGTGTGGCGCTGCCCTCCCCTTGAGCGGGCCTCCCTCGCCGTGGGAGCTCCCCGGCGCGGGGGCCGCAGCCACAAGCGTGGGTGCGGGGACGCCGTCGGCAAGCCCTCCTGTGATTTTTGCTACTGGATTTTATGATTGTGTTGTGGTTCTTGTGAATTTTTCTTAGTGTTTTGTGATTCGATTGTATCGTGATTCTTGTGGAGGATTGTGATGTGATTCTTGTGGATTGTGTTGCGAGCATGTGATTGTGATTACCATTTTGTGACTGTGATTGTGATTGTACATGAAAGCAAAAAGATTGTGATAAAAGAAAAAGGAAATTGAAAAGAAAAGAAAAAATGAACGATGGCAGGCAGTGGCAATTTGTAGCGTTTAGTAACATCAACTGGTATAGAGTGACCATTTAGTACCGGGTAGACTGGCCGGTACTAATTGTCGTGGCAATAAGTACCGGCCAGCTTGTATTGGGCGTTCGCCCGGTACTAACTTGGTCTTTTGCCCGCTACTAATGCCTGGGTCTGTAGCTGTGAAAATGATAACAAAGAAATTACGACTAATATTCAATGTGTCGATAAATCCCTTGACATAACAAAGAACGTTATTGTAGTGTTGGGTGATGTTGGAATGCTAATGCTCACGCAAGGGCCATTTGTTTCTAGGGCTGGGGCATGCTCATTCCGCTTTGCACATGGCACGTGAGCTTTAGTGTAACACTTAGCCACCTCAGCTTTAGTGTAACAACACAACACCGGCCACTAGCACTTGCAAATAATATGCGTCTTAGCATGATGTAGGTTAATAGTTATTATGGCAGCTAAGCTTATAATAATGATCATCAAGAGTGTACCCCCACCTGACAATTGTAGGAGATGGTTTCGAAATAATGGGAATTCAAGAGCATGTGTACTGGTTTAATTTCACTTAGGTAAAATGTATCTTGACCCTTTAATATCTTTTACGGGGACAAGATCTAAAAGATGACAAAATCAATGTTATTGGTGCCTTCGGAGAGAGAGAGAGGGGGCGGGGGGGGGGGGGGGGGGGGGGGTCCTTGGACGGCCACAAGCCCACAACAGAGAGTAGAAGAGGTCTCTACAAGCATATAAATACCGGCTCATCAAGGCGAAACATAGCAGTACATGGATCAGAGCAGCTGAAGGTACCCATAGATGGACAGACATGAATGTTGGGGAATTCAGGAAAACCCGTCACCCTCGAAACGTTGAGTTTAACAAAGTTCTCGAAACATGTTTTTCAGGAGCAGGGAATTCACGATTTTCGGAAGCCTGGAGCCTGTGAAGCCACGAATTCGCGAATGTGCGAAGTTCGGGGATCTTGATTCGGTGAAGACATGGGGTCACGAACGTGCGGAAGCCCGGTGTCTTGAACTGTCGGTGTCTCGAACTTCGGAGGACGGCCAGTTCGGGAATCTGCCGAGGGTTGAGTTCGGGGGTCGCAAGCGAGGACACGCGCGAACCAGTGAAGAAATGAAGGCAAGTTCGGGAATCTATTGAAGACCCAATTCAGGAGTTTCACGCGAAGGTATTCACGAACCAGGAGAGAAGCAAAGTCAAAGTTGTTGTCCCAAAAAGTCCGGGTTTAGAGTGTGAACTAGTGGCAGATTTGTAAATATGTTGGATGAAAAAGACATTCTTGTATGTGTTCACACTAGGAATATTCCCCGAGCCCGAGGGTGTTATCGGTATGTAAAAGTCCCTTCGTCTCCCTATAAAAGGGGGCGTGAGGGCACGTGTAAACGGATTCAGACTTTTTGGAACTTGTGCTACTTGCAGAGGGAATCACAGTCTCTTTGCGCTCTAACTTTGAACTTGAACGTGTTAAGAACTCTCACTTGTGTTTGGGCAGTCATCCGAACTTTTCGGGTAACCCCCCAATATTGGCGCCCACCGTGTTCCAGCCGAAAAGAAACTCACGATGCCACCTCAAAAGAAATCCTAGAAGAATGCTCCAGCACAGGCAAACCGGGATGATCGCCTTCCTACCCAAGGGAATGAAACCTTGTTTGTTCCACGAATCCTCGAACATAACGTACCAAGAACGAAGAGAAAAGCTCGAAGCCCTCATGAAGGCTAGAGCGAAAAGACACTCACACCCAAGAACAACCAGCCGAACAAAGCAAGAGTTCGAGAATGTGGATGATGACGATGATTCCATAGACAGAGAGCTAGCCATGGTTCAGCAAAAGATACAGGCGGCTACGAAAGACAAAGAAAAGTTCGCGGCTCGAGTTGTAGGCGAAGAGAAAAATCTCCGAAAAGCTAGAGCAATTGCCGAACAAAGCAAAAGAGCAGATACAAGCAATACGTAAAGAAATTGACGAAATGAAAGAACAAGAGAACGGCTCCCCGTGGCAAGAGTCACCGCATCGAACCCCCGCGCCCGCAAGAGAATCCCCCGAAAGAAAACTTCTTCGCGGGAAACGGAGTCTCACACTTTGTGGATTCCGAATCGCCGCCGTCAATAGGGCCGCAAAAAGCACCTTGGCCGCCGAAGTTCAAGCCTCGTCTCTCTTCCCAAGTACAACGGCTTCGGAAACTCCGGCAAGTTTCTCATGAGATACAAATCAGCCGTGAACTCGGCGAGGAGGAGATGATGTCGCGCCGGCCAAATCCTTCATCATAGCTTGCGAAGGACCGCATCGAATTGGTACTCACCGTCGCCTCCACACTCAATCTACAGTGGGTAGATGTCAAGACAAAGTTCATGCAAGCGTTTCGTATGTTCCATGACACGACGAACCGAAGCCTCATATTTGTATAATCGCAAGCGGAAGGACGGAGAACCACCGCGGAACTTCGTGAGAAGGTTCATGCAACAGAGGTCTCGCATCCCCCGACGCCGATGACAAGACAACGATCAAGGCACCGATCAAAGGTCTCACCCCGGGGCCAACAGGCTTCTCACCTCACAAGAAAGAAGCCCGAGACAAGCTTGAGGAACTATTTCGGGAATTGGAAGATTACATTCGTCCGATGACGACCACCGCAAGAGGGTAGCTGAACGAAATGAGGAAAGACAGGGCAACAGAGATATGACCCCGGCGGGCACCACCCCAAAGATCCGCGAAACGTCAACAATGTTGGGAACTCTCAACCACAACAAGACAGCAGGCCAAGCACCAGGGGAGGATTCAATCCCGGAGGAAGAGGGAGAGGCGAGAGGACCCTCGGGACTCACGAACCACAACCCAAAAGACCCTCACTTCTATTGCCGCATCATGGGAGAGGCCACAAGACCGAAGGGTGCCCGTAAACAAAGAAGAACATGGCAAGAATTCAAAGAAGAGAAAGCACTAATGAGCATTGCATCCTCCATGCCAAGCCGCTTTGTCCGAACTTCGGCAGCCGCAATTCGCGAATCCACAATCGAGTTCGTTTCGGTTCAGCAATTTCCACAACCACGGTCGCCGCATGGCAGCCATCACAAAGCAATTTTTCCCTCAATCGCAAGCGATACGCTACCAATCCAAGAACCACAACCCATTCGGGAAATCTTGCCACCACCTCCGAGTAAAGTTCGTCAAGGCCTCGGTCAAGTTCGAGACCTCGTAACTCCAAGGCATTGCCATCGTTCGGGACTATCATGCCAATCACGGGCGGATCCGCTATGGAATTCGAAACCAAGAAGCAGAGAAGCAATTACTTCGGATCCGTGAACACCATCATCAATGATGGCCCACCGCGCGCTCGGAGTGGGCAAAGGTGCCAATCACCTTTACGCGAAGAAGATTTCGTGCTAAAATCTGCGATTCATAATGACACCATGGTCATTGAGGTCAATATTGCCGGGTGGGTCATAGGAAAAGTCCTAGTTGACAACGGGAGTTCGGCGGATATCCCGTTCCCGAAAACATTCGAGAAAATGAATCCGAGTCAAGCATATGTTGGATCCACCGCAGTACCCATTGCAGGGATTCGGAGGAAAGCCCATCAAGCCGGTGGGAAAAATATCACTCCCAGTTTCTTTCGGAGATCTCGAGAATGCCAGAACGGAGAGCCTCACCTTCGATGTAGTTGACATATATCACCCGTACCTCGCGATCTTCGGCAGAGGTTTCATGAACAAGTTTGATGCTGTCATAAGACAACAATTCCTATGCATGAAGATGCCTGCGCCCAAAGGGGTTATCACGGTGTTCGGCAATCAGCAGGAGGCCAGGAACATAGAAAAAGGCCACACGCCCGGCCAAACAAAGTGTGTACCGAAAGCAACCGATGAGAGGAAGGAAACCTATGAAGAGCCTAAGCGGGACAAAGAAAAAAATGAGATAGCCGCAGAAGATGAAACAAAGAAAGTGTATTTGGATGACATGCCCGATAGAAAGCGGTCATAATAGGGGCAAACCTCGGCGCCGAAGAGGACAGGTGAACTCATACGATTCCCGAACGTAAACAAGGATGTTTCGCATGGTCGGCTAAGGACTTGCAAGGTGTTGACAGGGGACATAATCGAACATGCCCCGTAAACAGATGACAAAATACCACCCAAGAAGCAAAAACTTCGGAAAATGTCCGACGAAAAAGTCAAAGCAAAGGGAAGCGAAGTTCGAGAGGTTGCGGATGCCCAAATAATCGTAGAGGTCAAGTACCCGGTCTGCTAGCCAACACCGTGCCGGTTAAGAAGAAAAATGGAAAATGGAGAATGTGTGTAGACTTCACCGATTTGAACAAGGCATGCAAGAAGGACGATTTTCCCTTGGAAAGGGTAGACAAAATCGTGGATGATGCGACCAACGGTGAGATGCTTTCGCTCCCGGACATGTTCTCTCGGGTATCATCGATCGGGTTCGCAAAGAGGACGAAGAGAAGACAAGTTTCATCACTCCTTTCGAACATTTTGTTTCGTGAGAATGCCGGAGGGGTCGAAGAATGCAGGATGCACGTTTTCGAGAATGATAGCAATAGTACCGCACCAAAGAGATTCGGAGAAACATTTTGGCATATGTGGATGACATAGTTGTCAAAAGTGTTCGGAGGAGAGATCATATTAGTGATCCGGCGTAAACATCCGCGAACATGAGGGCAAAGCAAACTTAAAGCTAAATCCGGAAAAATGTGTGTTCGGCATTCACAAGGGGAAAGTTCTTGGATGCCCGGTTTCAACGAAAGGCATAGAGGCAAACCCCGACAAAATAAAGGCTCGGTGGAAATGCAAGAGCCAATCTCGTGAAAGATGTTCGAAGTTGACGGGGAGAGTGGTCGCCCTCAACGGATTTATTCCCGCAGCCGCGTAAAGAAGTTTACCGTTCTTCCAAGTCCTCGAAGTGCCAAGAAATTCCGGTGGTCCGAACCTCGGAAGCGGTGCCTTTCGCGAACCGAAGGATTACTTGTCCACCATGACCAAACTCGTCCTCTCGAACCAAAATCGCCGCTTCGCCGTATGTGTCCGCATCAAATTCGGCAAGAAGCGCGGTGTTGGTACAGAAAAGGAAGAAGAAGGAAAGCTCGGGCAAATTCCCGTATACTTCGCCTCGAAGCATTGTCCGGTTCCAAGGTTTTCTATTCCGAGCCGGAAAAGATTGCGTATGCGGTCATCATGGCAAGAAGAAAGCTAAGACATTACTTCGAGGGTCACGAGTAAGAGTCATCACCAACCACCGCCGAATGATTTGTTCGCAAATAGGGAGGCGTCCACCCGAATCATCAAGTGCGGTGCCGAACTTTCCGAGTATGTGGTAGACTTCGAGAGAAGACGTGCAATAAAATCGCAAGTTCTCGCATTTTGTCGTCGACCGGACTTCACCCACTCGAACCCCGACGAAAATATACCCGAACCTTGGATAGTGCGGTGTGACGGAGCATGGTGTTACAAGGGGGTTGGAATTTCGGCCGTTGTAACGTCTCCGACGGCGTGGTCATAAGATACGCAAAGACGGCTCATATTCGCGAACAATGAACATTCCACGAACAACACAATAGAATACGAAGCTCTCCGTTGGCACTAAGAAAAATGAAAGCCTTAGGGCAGCAGACCTTCATAATCAGAACGGATTCGAAAGTGATCCAGGAACATATTGAGAAGGAAAGCGAGGCCAGGAATCCAGTTCTCATGAAATATCTCGAAAAAGTCAGAGAAATGGAAAAACACTTCAGAGGGTATTCAGTCCAAAGATATCCCAAGGGATGACAACAATGAGGCAGTACAAACCGGCGAAGGCGGTAGCCGAAATTAAGAGCTACCACCGGATGTGTTTTTCGAAATCATCGGAGAGCCCTCCATCAAAGATTCGAGGGCCCAAATCGTGAATGTAGTGGAAACTCCGGACCGGATAGCATAAATCATGGCTTATCCGAGAGGACATTACGAACCACAAGATGAATTGGAGGTAAAAAGATTAAAGCAAAGGGCTCGAGGCTATACAAAGTAGTAAATGGAGAATTGTACAAATCGAGAGTCACCGAGCCTTGGTCGCGCGCTGCATCACCTCCGAAAAGGTCGGGAACTTCCGAAAGAAATTCACGGCGGATTTTGTGGGGCACACATAGGCACCGGGGCTTTGGCCGGAAAGGCGATAAAGCGAGGATTCTATTGGCCCACCATAAACATCGATGCCAAGATGTTAGTTCGGCAATGTGAAGCATGCCGAAGACGGGAAATCACCGAAACCGCCTTCAATGCCGCTCACCTAATTCCTCCAACTTGGCCTCTGCAGAGGTGGGGAATGGACCTAGTAGGCCCGTTGCCAGCAGCTCAAGGCATTTGCCGATTTGCGGCTGTAGCAGTCGATTATTTCACGAAGTGGGTAGAGGCAAAACCACTCGCGAATATCACAGCAGCAACAGTTCAAAAATTCTTTTGGCAGAACATAGTCTGCTGGTTCGGAGTTCCTAGAGAACTGACGGTTGACAATGACAAACAGTTTGACTGTTACACCTTCAAAGAATCGCGTAACCTTAGGCACACAGCGAAGTTTTCATCAGTATATCATCCACAGTCCAATGGTGCAGTCGAAAGAGCCAATGGCCTGATTTTTTCGGGAATCAAGAAATGTTTGTTCGATCAGAAAAAGGGAAAGTGGGTGGATGAACTTCCGAAGGTGATCTGGTCTCACAACACCACAGTTTCAAGGGCAACAGGTTTCACGCCTTTTCACCTACTTTTCGGGACTGAGGCTATGACACCGGAGGAGATCAAGAATGAAAGCATGAGAGTCCTGAAAGGAAAAGAGATAGAGGAAATTGATAAGAAGGTGGAAAAAGACATGATCGAGCTGACAATCCTTGAAGCGGCGGAAAACATTGAAAAATACGGGAGAGAGACAAGGGCATGGAGGGACAAAAAGGTGGTCCGAAAGGACATTAAAACCGGTGATCTTGTCTTGAAAAGAAAGAAAAATTGGGAGGACCCGGAAAACTTCATGAGTCTTGGGAAGGGCCTTACATTGCCGGGGAAACGGATATGCCGGGGCTTTTCGCCCGATGGAGCAGACCGGCGAGGAGTTTCCGTATTCGTGGAATGCCGACTGCCCTAAAAAGGTATTATCCATGAAAATCCTAGTTGTAGATAAATGTAACATGTAGTAGTTTTTCGATTTTCGTAAGTTAGTACTTTAGAAAACTAAAAAATCCGAATCACGTGTCTATAAGTGATTTAGGGACAAAAATAAGTTTTACTTCTTCTAGTCGCATTAGAATAAAAAGGACCGTACTCTTTTCCTTGCAAAGGGGGCTCTAAATCAAGAGGCAAGGTTTTTAACGAGGCGGATCCTATGTAAATACTCTTTGTGATATATATATGAAGAGAGTCTTCCCCCAAATTGCGTATCTCGAGAATTCCATCGTGAAAAAAGAAAGGGTTCATGAAAAAGGCTTCGTGATAGCCAGAGTTCCATCGTGAAAAAAGAAAGGGTTCGTGAAAAAGGCTTCGTGATAGCCGAATTCCATCGTCAAAAAAAGAAAAGGTTCGTGGGAAAGGCTTCGTGATAGCCCGAGTTCCATCGTGAAAAAATGAAAGAGTTCGTGAAAAAGGCTTCGTGATAGCCAGAATTCCATCGTGCAAAAAAAGAAAAAATTCGTGAAAAAGGCTTCGTGATAGCTAGAATTCCATCGTGAAAAGAGAAAAGTTCATGAGAAAGGCTTCCTGATAGCCAGAATTCCATCAAGGAAAAAAGAGGCCTGAGACAACAACAAGTTGGGGCCCAGAAAATCCCATCCATCAAGGGATTCCCACCAAAGAGGCCTGAGACAACAACAAGTTGTGGCCCAGAAAAATCCCATCCACGAAGGGATTCCCACCAAAAAGTCGGAGACAATGACAAGTTGTGGCCTAGAAAAATCCTATCCACGAAGGGATTCCCATCAAAAAATTTGTATGAAGATTTCGAGAAAATGAATGCCTAAGGGGTTACTCCGTAGATTTTTACTTAGTGAAGATTGTTGAAAGTTATTTAAATATCATCATTGTAAGAAAAGGGCAAGGGACTCGTTCGGGGAATCGCAGAAAGCCTTGGTTGAAGCAAGCGAGGGTTGCGGTATCAACCGAGGCAAGTCTACCGGTCGGGTCAAGTCCACAAAATTCGAAAACAAATTTTGTCGACTTGCGCAATAGCAGTTGAAGTTTACAAAAAACTAAGGAAGATTTCTCCTAAAGATATGCTCGAAATTCGTGAATAGTAAGATTCGTGAACATGCCATCAAGTTTTCATGTGAAACGGCAAGGTGGGGGAGGGTGACGTTTTTTCAAGGAAAAAACGTATTCACTGCCTTATTCGCATAAAAACTTTCGAATAGTTCCGCGATAATTACAACAGTCAGTGCAAAATTCAAAACGAAAGCTCTACAACATGTCCCGGTTTACAAACATTGTTTTCAGCCATATCACTGGCATAGGCGAAGTCAGATGCATCGGCTAAGGGGCTAAGGGGCTCCGTCTTTGGAACCTTCGCGGACAGCGGAGTAGACGACGCGGAACGAATCGTCTTACGAAATAAGAAAAACGAGGAGAGATCAAAACAACCTATAGAAAATTTAAGCGAGGCCTCAAGCCAAAAATCGGAAAAATCTTGTTCGGGATGTGCTCGCTTGAACAGACGCCACACTTCACCACTAACGAACATACTATCCCGATGAATTCGCAGTGGTAGCACGTCCTGCGCAGGCCCGGCCTTGCAGGACCTGCGCAGGTTAAAATATACAAAACATTTGTTCGGGGAAGTTTAATGAATCTACATGAATGTACAACCAATCTCAAATACACCCAAGGTTCGGACATATCGTTTAGTTTGTAACATCCACCTTCGGCGAATCCTCCTCTTGTTCGGGGGCCTGTTCGCCGTCGTTGCCATCGTCGGCGCCGCCGCCACCGCCGCTGTCGCCACCCGAGCCGTCTTCGCCGGACTCGCTCGAACCTTCGCCGAGGTCGACTCTTCGGGAGATGCGGCGATGTCCTCTCAGTTCTCCTCTTCGTTCAGCTGAGAAAGGAAGGCAAAAGTGAAGAAGGTTTAAGAAACTGAAAGATCTGCGATAAACACAAGTCATGAAATCGGACAAAAGAAACTACCTCAGCGAGCTTTACACGCGCAATGGTCTTAACGATATCCTTCCCGCTAGTCAGCCAAAACTCCCTTGCGAACTTGATCTTGATGGCCAGAACATCGGAGTTGGCTTGAAGTATTGCGGTACTAGTAGCGCTGGGGAATTGAGAGAGATTCGCGCGAAATTTCTCCAGGTCGACACAGTCATAGTCGTGAAGAATCTTCAAAATACTCTCCACAGAGAAAGCAACAGCGAAGTCACTGGCGCCGGAGATCACCTCAGTAAGGGCCTTGAACTCGGCCTCCAGCCAATCCATGAATTCGGGAATCTCAATGTTATCTGGAAGAGGGGCTGGACGAACACCGAATTCATTCAAGGACTTCTGGTACTCCTCATAGAGCAGTTTCAGCTTTTCCAGAATCTCTGAGGTGTTTTTCTTCGAGGCCTCACTTTGTTCCGCCAGCTTCTTCTCAAGATCCACGATTTTGCGGTCCTTTGCGCTCAGGGATTTGGCAAGACTGGCATTGTTAATACGAAGATCTTCGGCGGTTTTTGTAGCTCGCTCTTGCTTCTCCCGAAGTCTTTCAATCACGCTCAGTGTCATCTTCGTGAGATTTTCGAACCTTTTCAAGCTCTTTCTTGGACTCGCTCGAGCGTTGCCTCTGCGACCTTCTTTTCATCGTGACTTGTCTTCAAAGCCTCCGCCAACTCAGCCACCTTTTTCTCGAGTTCCATGTTCGTGGATTGCGCGAGGGCGAAGTTACGCTCCAGTTCCTTGGACTTCTGGGAAAGCTGTTCGTTAATCTTCTCCTGTTCAGCGAGCCGCTCTATGGCAACCTTCCCGAGCATAGAGTGCTTGAGGGCATAATCCTCTTGAAAGCGTGCAAGCTTTGAAGGAGAGTAAGAGTGCAGAAGATTCTTGAATTCTGAAAAATTCAGGAGTAAGTCTCAGATCAAGATTCAATAATCGTGAAAGACATGAAAAGGTAGTGAGAAGGAACGAACCTTGCTTACTAAAATGTTGCATGGTGACTTGTTTAGTCGAACCAGAAGAAGTTTTCCCTCGAGGCGAAGGAGTGGTTTCGGAGACGAGTGAGGCCCCCCTCTCGGAGTCCTGAGCAGCCTCTTCGGGTCGTTCTGAGGCCTCCTCTCCTGTTTCATCAACAATTGCGGACGATTTCCACAGAGTTAAAAACTTGGACGTCTTGCTCCCAACGCCAGTTGTCTCGAAACCAACACGCAATAGCTTGCCGCGATGAGACGTACCAAAGCTTTTGTTAAAAGCGGCTAAGGAAGGAGAGGGAGCCTGGTCTTCGGGGACAATCTCCCGAACTTCAACCAAAGGAACATGTTCGGTAGGATTGTCTCCCCTTTGAATAGTGAGCTCAAGGTCCTGGGCGAATTCGGAGGAGGCTTGGTCAGCAGCAGGGACTTCAGCAACAGGAGCTTCGGCAGCAGCGGGGGACTCAGTGGGGACAGCAACGTCAGCAGCAACAATGGACTTCTCAGCAGCGGCAGGAGCGGTCTCCTTTTGAACTTCGGGGCAAAGATTCGAAAAGGAATCAACATCCAAGAATTCATTCTCGGAACCAGATGGACAGCTGTCTCGAAAGTTAAACAGTGGCCAGAGGAAAACACCTTTGAGGTTGTCTATGTCCGCGAAGGTGTCGTCGTCGAAGGCGGATGGGACTCGCCGAACGCCGGTGGAAGAAACTTTCTTCACGGCCTTCTTTAGTTTCTTGCGGCTCATCTGGGCAAGCATCCGAAGTCCGAAGTTCGGAAGTCTTTCACTTCCGCTTCGACGATTCCGCCGATCTAGTCCTCGAAGGCTTGACTCCCGAAGAGGCCCCCTCGCCGGGCGGTGACGAGCCTCGCTTCGACGACCTTATTCGGGGAGCGTTGATAGGGGCGGGCCGAGCAACTGGCCACAGCGACGGCGGGAAGTTTCAACTTGGGACCGGGGCCTCGAGAGCCGAAAAATTTGTCACCGCAAACTTCCGAAAAGATGCGGTTGATCTTCTTCCTATGCTTCACCAGGGCCTTATATGCCTTGTACTCGTTCATGGTATATTCGCCTACCATGACGTTCACCCTTTTCTCCACTTCGTCCATGAAGTCCTTGGCGCTCTGGCCTTCACGAAGCTTAATCCCGAACTTCGGGAAAGGCACCTTCTGGTCTGCCCAGTTGACATTGTAGTACACGAGCTCGGTAGGGGACCAACCGTTCGAGATAGGCCAGACCCGGGCGGCGACGAATTCTTCGATGATGTCACGGCCGCCAAGTATGGTGCTGGCCAGGTGAAATGCATTCTCACAGCTTCTGATTCCCAAGGCCCGATGGTTGAACTTCCCAACATTCACCGCGGTAAGAGGCGCGATCGGGCATGACAGCTTCGGCACATCGACCTTCGGATAAAACCGGGAAGATCTCCAATCATCGGTAAGGTTGGACTTGCGGCAAGGAGCGATCCGGATTCGGGTGATTCCTTGTCGGGTATTCGACGTCGCGTGTTGAAGGTGCGGCACGTGTGCCGACCGTGGTAGAACCGCCCGTCTTCACCTTTGACAACTTCGGGGATGATCACCGGTTCGTAGAATGCGGTGAAAGCGTCGACGCTAGGACCTGCAGCCGAAGGTCTTCAAAATCTAGATAAACTTCGACACTTCAAGGAAAGATGTCGAGAGAAAGCCGGTGGATTTTCACCGAAAATGCATCGAGAATAGGCGGCGGGACGGGGTCGCGAGGGGAACCTCAGCCCGCAGATGAAGAAATCCCGAAATACAACAATTTCTCCGTCCTTGGGAGTAGGGATCTGCTCGTCGAGCGGGGCACGCCCAGCGCCAGGAGAGAAGAACCCAGCCTTCTCATATTCACGAATTGTGTTGCTTGTCACCTTCGACTCTCCGAAGGCAAGTGAGGGCGGCAACAGGCCGGAGGTCCTTGCTCTGATCAGGTCATCGACACCGGCATCCACATCTCCGATGCCTTTGCCACTGTCGGACTGAACCTCTCCATCTTCGCGACTCCGGGAGCCACCGGGAGAGCCAGAATCTTCGGCTGGTGCGGCACGCTCCGCGCCTTCGGCAACTGGGTCGATCGGAAGACCAGCCGCAACGAGCTCTTTGTTAGTCATGGGTCTAGCTGTGCTTTTAACTCGAGCAACCTAACCAACAGATACGAACATACAAACAGTTAAGAATAACATTCGAGAATAAAGCTCGCGAAATCGCGACATCACTACACCGAAGTTTAACGAGTAACAATTGACAAAAGAAAGATGGAAGGATACCTTAGAGAAGCGTGAACGAGACCTGGAGCTCGCGAGCTTTTCAGCAGAAGACCAGATTCCGCGAAAAAAGAGAGATGCACGAATCGTGAAAAGCTGGAGAGCTGTAAAATTTTTTAATAGTAGCAGCCCGCTATTTATAGGGCCGGGGAGGGGTAGTTCCGCGAAACACGCCTCGATTTAACCATCCTTGGTTCCCCGGGCGACGCGTGTCCCCTCCGACGTTCCGAGGGTGACGTTTTTTACTAAATTTCCGAAGGATTCGTGGAATCGGATCGTCGGAGTCAACCCGCTTTCCCGAGGGGCTAGTGTTGGGGAATTCAGGAAAACCCGTCACCCTCGAAACGTTGAGTTTAACAAAGTTCTCGAAACATGTTTTTTCAGGAGCAGGGAATTCACGATTTTCGGAAGCCTGGAGCCTGTGAAGCCACGAATTCGCGAATGTGCGAAGTTCGGGGATCTTGATTCGGTGAAGACATGGGGTCATGAACATGCGGGAGCCCGGTGTCTTAAACTGTCGGTGTCTCGAACTTCGGAGGACGGCCAGTTCGGGAATCTGTCGAGGGTTGAGTTCGGGGGTCGCAGGCGAGGACACGCGCGAACCAGTGAAGAAATGAAGGCAAGTTCGGGAATCTATTGAAGACCCAATTCGGGAGTTTCACGCGAAGGTATTCACGAACCAGGAGAGAAGCAAAGTCAAAGTTGTTGTCCCAAAAAGTCCGTGTTTAGAGTGTGAACTAGTGGCAGATTTGTAAATATGTTGGATGAAAAAGACATTCTTGTATGTGTTCACACTAGGAATATTCCTCGAGCCCGAGGGTGTTATCGGTATGTAAAAATCCCTTCGTCTCCCTATAAAAGGGGGCGCAAGGGCACGTGTAAACGGATTCAGACTTTTTGGAACTTGTGTTACTTGCGGAGGGAAACACAGTCTCTTTGCGCTCTGACTTTGAACTTGAACGTGTTAAGAACTCTCACTTGTGTTTGGGCAGTCATCCGAACTTTTCGGGTAACCCCCCAACAATGAAGTTGGGATTTGCCGGAATGGTTTGTTAAATTTTATTTATGTTCATTGGCTACTCGGCGCGTCATGCTTAAAACCCACACATGGCTCACCATTTTGGCAATAAAAAGATGGTTAAGCCCTACTGACACATGGTTCACATATAGGGGCGGATGGGTCGTCACACATTTTGCCCTTGCCCGTAGACATCCATATGTGCATTATTCCTAACGTCAATATACTGGAATAGCAGTCCTGCCTTGGTACTCCAGAATGAGAACTTTCTGGTTGTTGTCAATAGCATGAATATATATTGTAAGTCAGGTTATAGTCCAGTGTAAACACCTATGCATTTCGTAAAAAAAAGCAACTCTGCTAGAGTTTAAAAAAAAACAACAGCATGTGTGCATTGGATGCAACGGGCAACATCCAACAATTGATTCATTTCGCTCATGTCTCTCATGTGATTGAAAACGTAAAAAGGCAGAGCAACAAATGATTTAATGAGAATATATAGGACAAAGGACGCATGACAATCTTAATTCAAGGTCAGGAGTCGCCAACAGCTCATAAAGTCGCCAACAAAATGATGCTCCAGATTGGGAATATGGATACTACGTTAATTATGGACTGCACTTGTGCATAGAAGGATGCACAGTTCGTTGATGATGATGTGCGTGTCCTGCTATAGTTTCCTTGTCATGGGTAGAAAAAACAGGCTATTTCCACAACTGTGCAGTCGGCAGTGGGCGCTGGTGCTAGATATATAAAAAAAATCAATCATTGTACATGCTTGCTGTTGTGTGGGTTTGCGTGTGTTGGAGCAGCCTCCCAGGAATCTGTATTATTTGTTTTTGATGCCCCCAGGCTCCACCGGGCGGGGCTCCTAATCGAAACACCAACAAAGCAGTGAAATAATGGTTGCGACTGTAGTAGCTAGCGATAACTCAGACCTAGCTCGTTGGAGTTGACACTCATACCAAATACCAGCGCCTAATGGTTTCCCTCCCCAGGAGGCCCTTGATCAAAATATCTCGTAGAGTGTAATCGCATCGACCCTGAGAGACGCAAGTCGCCAACTAATATATGCACGCGTACCTCGTACATGGTCCCCCTGCCATACAAATACAGACAGCAGAGAGTATCAAGTGGATTAACCGGGACTAAAGACTCGGACTTTTAGTGCCAAATTTTTTTCTCATGGTATGGAAAACGAGATCTATGAGGTTTCCCAACCAGGACCACACCTCGTTTTTCTACCTATGGCAGGCAGGTAATCACTGTTGAACTATGTGTATAGATCTACCTACATCAACACAAATTTTAGAAAAGCATGGTCATCATCCTTCTGACACCATATATCTCTGCCGTCGTGGAAGCTTTTATACATGCTCACCATATATAGGTTGTAGGTGTCTACAACATTGCCCGCTTGCTGATGAAAGTGACCAGAACTTTTTCCACTGCTAAACATTATTAGTACATCATTATATTAGGGCCTGTAGCTGATGAGGACTGAATTTTTCATTATCTGAAATGGTTTGTATTGGTCACCTTCCAATTTCTGGCCGCGGGATTATTTAATTTATCCCTTCTTGGCATCTTAGTATACTTGCGATTAGTTTACAACTAATATGATTGTGAATGTTTGTAACTCTAGCTCTAAAGGCATAGTGAAGAACACACTGTAGTGCACGATGATGCTGAAATGTTGCTTTCTACCCAGATACTATGCCTTTCTACCAATAGGCAAGTCAGCTGTTCATTTGTGTCCTTGCACAACATGGGGACAAAGAGTGATTAATACAGTGGAAGGCAGTTTCGCATCTAGGCTGACTGTGGGCACATGACACGTGAGTAATGGTAGAATATTGTACATGATGTATTTAAGTGAAGAGTTATTGTAGCGACCAAGCAAACGATGGATGATCAGCCTGTAAATACCCCAAATGCCAATTGTAAGAGATGCTTTTGAAAATAATATAATGGAGATACATAATGGGATTTCTTGGAGTACATGAGTTATGGTCTTGTGTAACAACACACATATATGCCTATTTAAAGATGCGATCAGGTATAGATATCTGCATGTCCATTGTATCGAGCAGCATTTCAACAATTAGTATCGCCCATATATCTTTTTCATGTAGCTAAATATAGTAGGGACGATCTATAGTTTTGTGACCACAAAATGATACGATATGGGAAAGGGAGGCATTGACAATCTGCATCGATGCTAGGGAGAGCCGCCGACAGCGATGATGCCAGAGTCTGGGAATATGGATATTGCACTAAGGACAGCACTTGCTTAGAAAACATGGCTTGTTTCCCACCGGCTGAGCACGAGGCGCTGGACTCAGCTGTAAAATCATACATTGTAGTATGTTGCTTACTGCACATTTCTCAAGAATAATCTAATACTTAGGTGGTGCCAGTAACCAGGGTTTTTCCGGCTCATATACCTTGTCGGATCATCTAAAAGACTCCGTACTTCGTTCTTAGGAGCAATGCTGCTACATGTTGCATATATGATGTTGAGCAGAAATGCTAAAAATTGTGCAGCGAACTCAACAGAAGAAAAAAAAACTTGCTGATTGCAGTTAGCACTACTAGTCATCAACAAATGTCAGGTAGCACTTTATCATATTTGCTCGTCTTAAAAAAAAGGATCAGGCTCTAGCGAATACCGTACCATCAGAGGATAATGTGTAAATGTTCTGCGGAGATTTACATCAGTATCATGCATGCGTGTTTGAGAGCTTCTGTAGGCTGCCTACCAGGTGAAAATTTGTTGGAGGCACTGTCATGGTCACCTCTACTCCCCTTGTGGTTCTTACCGGGAGAGAATTTGTTCCATTTTTTAATGGATGGACGACAGCAGCGTCTTTGATGTCGCACCCTTTGTGAAGGCGTTGCTTGCATAACGCTCCAACTTACGGGGTGATCGTCTTAGTCTTTGCAGGGCTTCAGTAGTCTCTTAGGTCATTGTAGATGGGATGGAGTATGGTCTCTTTTGTTGTATGAGTTCTTTTAGGCCGTTTAGATGGTTGGTGTGTGTGTGATGTGGGTCTCTTGTGTTGTTTTCGTAGTGTGTGGTGTGGTGTTTACCAGTTCTTGCTCTTTATAGTTTTACATGGTTGTTGCAGTCCTCGTCATCTTAATAAAAATATAAAATATGTGCTCAGACATGTTCACGAAAAAAAATCCCTACGTGTACATTATTCCTAGCGTCGACGTATTAGAATAATGGTTATCATGCTTTGATCAGACCTAACATTACTAACTCAACTCAAGAACGAGATCTTTCTGGTGGTTGGTGAATAAAATGAAGAGATATTGTACGTCAGTTATGATCGGGCCACGCTAATTAACGATCACGCGTTGGGACGGGGCTGGGATGGGAACCCAGCGATCGCTTTTTATACACAAGTATCCTTTCCCTTTTTTTTTATTATAATGCTTTTTTTTACGAACAGAGTCTACATTTCGCATTTCGGCTGGCACGTGCACTGTGGGAGGGCCTCGGTCCCAACACTCGCTCCGATCCGACAGCTCAGCTCACCATTTGACTTGTCATTTCAGTAAAGATTTATTTTCCACAACTTTCTACTTTCGAAATATAAATTCGCTGTATAATTTCTTCTACGATAATTTTTGTGTATAACTTTTTCTCCAACAACGAGTTATGTGCACAACTTTTTCTCTAACAAAAAGTTATGTGACAAATTTTCTTGGGCCTTCCCGACGACAAGTTATGCATATAATTTTTTCTCTGACGACGAATTATGTGTGGATAACATTTTCCTGACGACGAGTTATGCAGATAATTTTTTCCTAAAATAATTTAGGTGCATAACTTCTTTTCTAACAAACTAGTTATGCCCATGACTTATACACTTATATAATTTTTGGTATAGAAAAAACTCGACCAACACAAAGAATGCAGAACTTATATGTACAACTTTTTCATAATATACATATATAACAATATACATCAAATATTCTGTCATAACTTTTGAGAGTTTGATGTATAAAAATTGTGCATATAACTTCTATGTACATATACTATTTAGTTTGTATAAAAATAAAAAATAAAAAACACACGAGCTAGCATGCATATAACTTGTACGTACCTCGCATCCTGAAAAAAAGAAAGGAAACCGCTGCGCTTGCGCGCGATTGTCAAATTAGTTTTGCGGTTATGGTCCAGTGGAACTACACAGCGGTTTCTATTTAACGTTGTTGAGGGTCAAAACAACATTGTGTGTGTATGCATGCATTCTATCAAGCAGCATTCCAAAAATCCGTGTCATGCTCATCTCTTTCTTGTCTTGCTCATCTCTTAAATAGGTCAAATATATACGATGTTGATGCGCTACGGACTGCACTTGCTTGCACGAGAGCACACAGTTTGTTCATGAGGATGTGCGTGAAGTGCCCTGCTAGTTTAAGTTGTAGAGACAACAACTGAGTAGTGGACAATGAAGCCAAATATAATATCACATTTTGTATGCTGTTTGTTGCACATCAGTGGTGCAGGTAACGAGCATTGATATGAGAAATAAATTCATGCATGAGGAATATCTGTAAAAATTGTTCTGTATTAGTGCTTCTGTTATTTTTGGGACGACTTGGCAGATATTGCAGATTCACTAGATTAGGTGATATATACGATGTGTGACACTGAACTCATGATGGTCTTTTTTCTTGAAGAAATACAATGATTCTGATGAGCCAGCTAGGAGAACGACATAGACAGCTTATGAGATTTTCAAATCTATCATGTTGATTCAATATTATTGTGCAATCAAAATATGAGACTTAGTGTTTGCGTAATCGTGAGTTCATCTTGAATTCTTGAGGATATTGTTGGTCGATTTCAGTTGATTGTGCTGTAGTACTACCCTCATACCATGATAATCTGGCAATGTCAACAGTCAAGAATGCGATGTATAAAGACCCTAGAACTGATTTTGAGTGTGATGTGTAATTGTGCATCCGAAATTCACTAGCAAGAATTTTTGTACAAAACATGCCATTGGAATTACATAGCATCACTTGGAAATCTCCATGGATGAAATTAAACTTTCTATCTCCGCCTCACTCAGTCTCCTTTGTGGTCGTCGATTCGACCTGTACCACGTCGACACCCATTGATGCACCCCATTTGCTGATCTCTGCCTGAAATTAGTACGGTCTGCCCTTTGCACAGAACTATTGACCCAAGTGGGATCCATGAAGAGGATTCTCACGTCGTCTCACTGAAAGGAGCAGAGGCTCGCTAGGGAAAGCCTTCTTGATCAGGTGCCGCAGTACTCGTTCTCCCGCTTTTGATCAGGGGCAACCCTCAGAATCTGGAGATTGCCAGGCCTTAACTCTCTAACTTTGCCTCTCCCCAATCCTCAGCTATGCCAATCATCAAATACATGGTGAGAGTGTGGTTCAGATCTTGCACTTCAGTTGTTCCTGTTGCCTCCTTTTCCCACTGCATCTGTTACAATCTGGTGAGAATTGTTGTGGTACTTGCATCCCGACAGGCCCATTTGATAATTTGGTGAGCTTGATCGTTGCCCAAACTCTTTGTTGGGGAACTGCTACCAGAGTTCGGCCGACGAGGAAGTAGAATTTTTGTGATAAGCCCACCCATCCATTCTGATATAGGGGTACGCAAACGTAGCACGTTGGGACTGATTTATGCCCCATATGTAATTTGTACCTTTAACCAAATGTACATGTACTGACCCAATGCACAATATAATAGCAAACCTTTTTCTAGCCATTTTCCGTGCCATACATGTTTAAATATGAGGTTTTTTACGGTACACAACACCACCCCATACCACCGGTTGAAAAGGACTCATATATATTATAAAAGGACCTATATCTAATGATCGACGGTTGAGATTAATCTTGTACCACCGATTTTTTAAGCATGGTATGGGCGGTATTCATATGTGGTATGGGTAGTACATGGGTATTATCGAAAATATACAAAATAATATTGCTGTAATATATGAAATCAAGTCTTTTTATGTAACTTTGGCAGCGGGGAAATTTTTTCCAAACAATATACATCGACAATTACCATTTTACCCATAGTAAAAAACTGAAAAAAAAAACGATAATACCACCGTACTACTGTGGGTGGTATTGTGTACTGTAAAAGACATCTTAAATATTGCACATGTCTAATGTAAGATATGGAAAATAATGGAGATATTCCAGCACAAGTGCACTGGCTTCACTGTGAGCTTAAACGTATCTTGACCCTTTTATATACAAGGTAGTATGTAATTTATGTCTTATGTAACGACACACGTTAATTTGCCTATTTAATGATTGAGTGGAAAACAACGTCAGGTATGCATATAAATTGTATCTAGCAGTGCTCAAATAATATTAGTCTCGCTCGTCGTATCTCCTTCATGTGGTTAGAACGTCAAAATCTAGGGATGGCTTGTAGTTTTGTGAGCAGCAAATGAGTAAATGATCCGATGGGAATGGGAGGCATTGACAATCTTCATCGCCCAAGCATCGCCAGCAGCGATGATGCCAGAGATTGGGAATATTGATGCGCTAGCTAACAGCTGCTTGCTTGGAGAAGGATGCAGTTTATTAGACGTTCTATACATGAATGTTGATCTACTCGACGATAGGGTGAAGTCCAATTTTGTAAGGAATCGGATGCCCGTTAGCCTAAGAGGGGGAGGGGGTGAATTAGGTAACTTAAAATCTTAACATATGGCTTCACTAATTTTGAGCAAAGGCAAACTAGAACATACTATCTAGATGTGCAACTAGGTTGTTCTAGTGTGGAACTCCTATCCCAAAAGAAGGTTTGCAACCTATAGCCAATCCTAGCATGATACTACTCTAGGAAAGTAAAGGCAAGCAAAGATTGCAATAGAGTAAATGCGGAAACGTAAAGGGGATGAGAGGAAGCAAACTCTTGACACGCGATTTATCTCGTGGTATCGGTAGGCACTAAGCCACCCCTAGTCCACGTTGTTGAAGCACTCACACAAGAGTATTACTTCCCGGTCACCAAGTCTCTCCCAAGAGCACTACTTGACTTGCCACAAAGGCTAGCCACTTAGGCACTTGCCAAGATTTCTTGGTCACCTTGATGCCGCCTCCACTAAGGAGCTTCTCCACCAAGGAAGGGGGTCTCCACGTCCACCGCACAAAGTGTCCTCGCCGCTCCACACCAAGCCGGAGGGTTGATGACGATTGCCGGTGAGCCACTTAGGCCCCAAGGCTTCCGGCAAACCTTGTACAACTGGATTCACTCAAGAATCACCTCACAAGGTTAGCACAACCTTGCACTCACTCAGCTATAAGCTAAGCCTAGCACTAAGCACATACACAAAGCATGTACTAGTCTAAGGATCAACAATTAAGAACTTGGATGGATTGGATATGACCTTCAATGTGTCTTGAACTCCTCTGCACTTCCACACAATCCAGCCACCTCAAATGGGTGAGTGGAGGGGGTATAAATACCCCAAGGCATCAAACTAGCCGTTGGCTAAAAGCTGTTGAAAAAGGTACCGTCGGATGATCTGACGCTATGCTTTTCCAGGGCGTCGGATCATCCGGTGCTCTTGTCTTCCTTGCTCTTCCTCTGCAACTCGTCCGACGCTACTAAATAATGGACCGTCGGTTCATCCGACGGTACCTAGGGTTTGACCCTGAAGTTTGTTTACCTAGCTAGTTATTTTGCATTCGGAACGTGAGGTATTGATAACGACTTAATCAGGTATGGGCTCATGCATCGTGGAGATCCCTACTAGGAGCCAATCTTCAGCAACATGGCAAAAGCCTGCCTACACAACAACTCTAGCACGCAAGCATATACCAGTTACAGCTGTTGCACCCCTGCTAACAAATGTCAGGCACATAGCACCATCAGCATGAGAACTGCTTGTGCCACACTGTTAGTCATGCACTAAAGAGTTCAAGGGACATGTAAGGATATCCTGACACGGACTTAAAAGAGTTCAACAAACATGGAAGAAGCACCACACGCATATGGTTTAATTAATAACGTTGCATAGAGATGATGATCCCGACACATTTTCTTTTATCTTGTTGCACACATCAGTCACAGTCGCATTAGTTCTGCTGCAACATGAGAAGCAATATCTATGTTGCACACATCAGTCGCAGTAACAGCATGACCTTCCCTGTCACCGTCGCATAGCTTTAAATTTTAGCTAAACACTCACCAGTTAGAACTAATGCATTTCAACACGAGTCAGCAATTATCTATTATGGAGGCCACAGACACGGCTAAACTATGATCACATACTTTTGTATGTAAGATGCAGTATGCAACCCTGTGAGAGTAGTCCTATAAAATCGAGCCATCAATAAGGAATTGCCTGGATCAACCCTGCATATATATAATTTTTCTGGAATGTGAAGGATAAATATTTTTGCAGTACATGTTTCTATCAGACTGCAATACACTAGTCTACTACTCATGCTCTAGCTGATATTCATGCTGTCCACCTTTATTATACAACCGATTCTTGGAGGCCCTTGATCCATTGGCCTCGTCCGTTTTTTGTTCACTTGAATGCAACCACAGAACAGCCGGCCTTTCCTCAACAAGAAGTTGTGCCTGCTGGCAACCTATACCCTTGGAGCGCACCTGTTGCGCCACAACTTACACAATTTCAGTGTCTGATCCATGTTTAACCATATGGTAATCCCATCAAAATTATCACACACATGTTATATATAGGGTCTAGAACTGCTTGGTCAAAATCAGTGTGGAGTTCAACAAACTTGTCCATGGTAATTAAAATGTACACCGGCCCAGAGTTATATACGGTTCACAATGTTTAATGCACACATCGACATCATCACCCTATTTAAACGTAGAATAATACTAGAGTGCAACCAGCACCAGTGTGTAGTATGTCGACTGTATGAAGCAGGCCAAAAACATCTCATCTCTCTCGCAACCAGCATCTATATATCATTCTTTTTACAATGGGAATGTGAGGTATCAAGAATTCATATTGGCAACATGCCCTGCACTGGGTGGTTCAAGTCGGCCGACCGAGCAGGGCCCTGGAAGTTAGGGGTCCCGAAAGTACTTAACTTGTTGACAGCTATGTTGCACTCAGCAGCAGGGGTATCATGGCAGCATCTTCGCGCTTGGAGGCAAGTGTGAATGTGTAATAGTTGCATTCATTGTGTAGCGGTTGACGAACACAGTATGCATGTCAGTATCCTCCTTGACGTAGGCAGCACTGGGAGCCTCATCGTCTTTGACGTCCCTGCGACACGAGGCTTTCTATATCACCACTGCCAATGATCAGGGTTCACCTTACCGTTGGTAACCGGCCCGGTTACCGCGGTAACCGGCCTTATCGGTTCGGCTCGGTAAAGAAAAAGCTCGGTTACCGCTCTCTAACCGAGCCTAGCAAATCCTAGAAAACCGCTCTTGTCGGTTTACCGGTCGGTTTCACTGGTTTACCGAACCGGTTTTGCCGGTTTGAAAAACCGCTACTGTTGCGGTAAGGTGATCCCTGCCAATGATTGATCCACAAGTAAAAAGTTTGTTTATTGCACTAAGTTGTGGAGACACCAAACACGAAACACGAAACATGGCATGCTGGCTAGTGATATATCATCCTGCTTATTACTTGGTGGCTCCACAACACCACGCTAACCACGACATAAAAATTAATTCAAAGTGTTACTGGCGAAGTGGCGCACGAAGATGTCATGAAAAATACAATAAAATTATCTTAAGTCCTGTACTCCTGTTTAATTTTGATGGGACTTGCATTGAGTGCTTAATTGTAGAATGAACAGGGGTATCCATTGTACTAAGGTCGTTACCGAAGGTCATTGCAGCAAACCATCAGTGCACTTGACCTACATTATATCAGTGCGTGCCAGTAAAGGTTAGGTCGTCCTGCTCATCTGTAAAGACTTCTGCCCATCAATGGATCATACAAAGTGCATAGATAGAGCGGAGAGGCGACATCAGATCTGAGCAACAATCATTGTGGAGATGCTAACCTTGTTAGCCATACTAAATTTTGCAGAATCAATGTCACCCTATCTTTTGGACAAGGCTGTATACCCCATTGTATTCTCAGAACAAAATGGTATAGATGCTAAAAGAATGGTGCGTAGTGATTGAGTGTGAGTCCAACAGCTATGTGGGGGAATTTGCACACATCGTAAGAAAAGGTCATGAAGAAATCGAAAACATTTCATATGGTCGTATTTATAGTTTCAATGAGTCATAGGACGCTAGGAGCAATGGCTCGTTACTTCCACGGGTAGAGAGGAAGACTTTGGTTCGGGCCTTGTAACACTCCGTGTTTTTGCTCAGTGGTGATTTGTGCTAATGACCCTCTTAACTACTCCTCTAACCACCCTTGAGTACCCTAAGTCAACCCATGGTCAAACCCCTTGCCTAAAACCCTAGTTTTCCCTTTGACCCCTTTGTGTCATCCGAGAACTTTGGCATGCTCTCCAAAATTCCTCTAAACACTTCAAAATCACCCAATAGGAAAAATGTGCAGTTTTGCAAGGCACACAACTTTCATGAAGATTGGCATTGCTAGTTTGGAGTCGAAAGGTGTGAAAAATGCAAAAGCAGGCACTGGAGCACTGTTCCTGGGCGCCGAGTTTTTGGTCAATTTGCACTGTCGTTCCTGCTCAAACCAGTGAGTAAAACCCTATAGAGCCTTTGGCATTATTGAAGAGGGCAACTTGCTTGACAACTTTGGTATTCAAAGTTTGGAGCACTTATGTTTG
Source organism: Cenchrus americanus (assembly GCA_947561735.1). NCBI lineage: Eukaryota > Viridiplantae > Streptophyta > Magnoliopsida > Poales > Poaceae > Cenchrus > Cenchrus americanus. The sequence continues at coordinate 70,367,516 of OX387242.1, forward strand.
AAAAAATTGAGAAAACTCATTTTGAAATAGGCTAAGTGGAACTGTTTTGGGCTGGACGTGTCAGCGCGCGACGTCGTGCCCGACTTGCCACGTCGGCTCACCGCCGGACCGCCGGGCGCGCACGCCGGAGCGGAGCCCGCGACCGCCGGTCCGTGGCAAGCTCTGCGAGCATTGTGTGCCTATGGGCGTGACACGCCACCTACCCCTAGGCCGGCGACACGCGGCCGCCGCGCACACGCGCGCGGGCGTACCGCCATCCGCCACTGGCTGGAGCCCCGCCGCACGTCGCCAACCGCCGTGCCGCCCATGCCATGGCTCCTGTAGGCACGACGCTCGGGCGAAACTGCTTGCGACGCCCCTGCCCTATAAAACCCCCTCCGGGTCTCTGCCTTGCGCGTGCCCAAGACTACACCACCCGCCGTCGTCGCCGTTAGCGCCGCCGTGGTGAGCTTGCTCTTCCGCTTGCTCTCTGGCCCGACCGAGCCTCTGGTCCCCTTCCCAAACCTCCACCAGAGCCTCACCGATCACTTATGGCCTAGCTTCCCCCTCACATTCGCCGAGAACCTCGCCGCCGTGGAGGTGCCGCGGTTGCCTCGCCGCCAGCCATCACCGGGCCGTTCCCTGGCCAAGTCTCCGACACCAATCGACCCCTAGTGAGTTCAATTGCACTCCCTGCTCGCTTGTGTGCCTCCCCAGGCCCCACCTCGCCACCGGCGAGCACGCCACCGCCGTCGGGGTACGGTTGGGGAAGGCCGAGGGCTCATCTATGAACCTTTAAATCTTGCAGGGGCCTGTGTGCAAGAAGTTTCTTCACTCTTTGAGTCTTTTAGCAGTAACTTGTAAATTCAAGATAAATAGTAGAAAAATCCAAAAATAGCAAACCCAAATTTGTTGTGCTGTGTGTGACTAGACCTGCAAGTTCTGCAAAGCATGTGTATACTTTTGAGCTTTAGTTTTTGCTTGAAAAATTGAAATGTGAAATACCTAGATCTGTGTTTCTGCAAAATCCATACATGATCTTGAGCTGGATTTTGTATATGTTGTGGAGACTAGCATGTGTAGGTCCTGTGCCAAAATTTGCACAAAGTTACTAAAGGAATCTTTTTATATGAATTATCTTGTGATATTGTCAAATCTACCTAGATGATTTTTAGCTTAAAATATAATTATTTTTGAGCTCTATTTCTGGATATTGTCTTGTTAGGTTCAAATGCACCCCTAGTGAATTTACCCTGATTTTATCTTTGTTAGAAATATTATTCCCAATTTATGCATGTTTTTAGTCATAAATTTATAGACCAAGATCTATAATAGCTCTAGGTGTGTTTGTTGGTTCCTTAGGCTTGTTTTGGACCAAAGCATGTGTAGGAGAAAGTTTGGCTTCATGTCTGTTATATTTATTTTTATGTGCATCCTTATATTGCTAGCTAGAAATGCCTTTATTTGTATATATTAGTTTTCATTGGTACAAACTTGTTCCTTGCTGTCCAAATAAGTGTTCCTGGTCAGTAGGACCAGTGGGCACTATTTGGCTAGTTTTGAGGCTTGATTGGTTGTTTAAAAAGTTGGAAACTAGATTAAACTAGTGAAGGAAAAATAGGGAAAACTATTCTTGTCGGTGCGGAATATGGTCCCGACACTAACCAGTAGAAAGCGCCGAGGTCTATCCCTCAATGGTCGATGCCAAGCAATAAGAGACACGGGATTTATCCTGGTTCCGGCCGAGGGGGCCGTACGTCCAGCAGTGGTGTGCTCAAGGCACTATATTGCTCAGCACCGGGGGTGCCTGTAGTGGGGCTGCTACAAGCAAGGCGGGAGAGGAAGCCTGGCTTCCAAGTCCCTAGCGCAGTAACTGAAGGTGTTGTGGGGGGATCGGAGAGCAAGTGCGTGGCGCCGCTTGTCTCCTCTCGTGTTGTGTCTCGTGTGCTTCTGTCTGTCCGTCTGTCCCCCGCGGCTGGGGGGTTCGCCCTCCTTTTATAGATCAAGGAGGAGGCGAATCACATGCGCGCCGCGCTATCTAGCTACGTGAGGAAGCACGACGTGCTATGCTGTAGAGTGGGCGGCCGTTCGGACGATCCTTGCAGTGATCTGGCCATCATGGCCTATCTTGTACCCGAACAGTGGCAGTTCGAGGGTAGAAGGGCGGTGGATGGTGGTGATGTCTTTTGATAGGCTCGAGGGAGCTGCTGACGTTGGCCCGTACGGAGCACAGTGGCAGGTAAGGCGGCGTCCCGTTCCCGCACGCTCCATAGTGCTGGGGCTGTTGCCACAGCGCCCAGCGTGGGTTCGTACGCGCGGGGGCGGCAGCCATGCCGTTAACAGTGGCAGGGATGGCGTCCCACAGGCCTAGCGCCTCCACCTAACCCTGCAAGGTCACAAGAAAGCGAGTCGAGGGTGCAGCCGGCCCCCCTTCGAGGGCTCGGCGCGTTAGCCGTCTTCGGAGCGCGCGCGCGGCGTCACGGGGACGGCACCGGTCCCGGCCGCACGTCCCTCCCCCACGGTGATGGGGATGGGCTCCTTCCCCGGGGAGTTGGTGCGGCGGCACCGGGCGCGAGCCCCGGGCGCATGATGGCGCCGTCCCGCCGGTGTCGGGGCGTAAATGCCCGCGTACGGGGGCGGCGCACGTGTGAGGGGCGCCCTCGAGCGAGGCGGACCCCGGTCGAGGGCGGGACGGACCCTCGAGCGAGGCGGAGCCTCGCTCGAGGGGGGGAGCGGGTCCTCGAGCGAGGCGGAGCCCGCTCGAGGGAAGCGCACCCCTTCGAACGGGGCAGAGCCCGCCCGAGGGTGGCGCGCATCCTCGAGCGAGGCGGAACCTGCTCGAGAGGATCTTCAAGAGGGCCGCCTTGGTGGGCCATCGGGGTCCCTGCGGCGTGGGCCGTATCCTGCATGGTTAGGCAAAGTGTGTTTGGCTTTGTTGCGGGTTTTAAGTGGGGATTTCCCGGTTGTTAAAGGGGACCCTTAGGGCTGTCCCCGACAGTAGCCCCCGAGCATCTGTGGGTTTGCCATTGAGGCTCCCGCAGATGCTGAAGCCTACTGATAGGACGTTCTTCCCTCCTTGTCTCGCGAACGCTTTCCGTGGGGGCGCGTCAGCGGACCCGCGGGTCTAGCCCCCGAAGCCCTACAGGAGCGTGGATGCTCCTGCAGGGGTTAGCCGCGAGAACCGGTCAAAGGGCGTGGCACATGTTTCAACCGGCATCGGCAATGTCTCAGCCGGCTTCGGTGACGCACGCGCTGCTGGCGCTGTCTCCGGCGGGTGCAAACCAAGGAGGTGTAGCCGTGCGTTAAGCCCCCGAGCACCGGGCCGTTCGAGGCGATCGGGTAGAGCTTTACGACTTGTTTCTTAACGCGCCCTCGCCGTCCCTCCGCGGGACGGAGGGTGAGGTTTCCACAACCCCCATCGAGCGGGTCGCGAATTGCGGATTCCTCTTTGAGCTGCTAGTGGGTGGTTCGAGTGGACGCCCATGCCCCGTTCGATAAGGGTAGGCTGGGTGGTCCAGAGACATGTCCATTGAAGCGCTTGCGTGGGTTTGCTAGGTGGGGCTCGGTCCCGTTCGATAGGGACCGAGGGCGCGGAAGCTCTCCCTCGGTGGGATCCCCCAGCTAGCTGCCCTCGCTGGCTCTTGAACACGACATGTGGGGCACCCTCGAGCCGACGGGCTCGAGGAACGGCTCGAATGCGCGTGCCTTCGTCGTCCACGACTCGCGATGCGGGGCGCCTGTTTGAACCCATCGAGGGTCAGGCTTCGAACCTCTGATCAGTAGGGCCGTGCGGGGCGGCGCCTGGGCGGCCCCGTCTTTTGCGTTTGCGGTCGTCGAGGGGTCTGGGTGAGCCAGCCCCCGAGGTGCCGGTCGGTAGCACAGCGTGGCATGGGTGCTTGTGGTGCCTGCTTTGTTTCAAGCGGGCCCCGGGCGACCTTCTCACGCATGTGCCCCTTTAGAGAATTGATATTGTCTCGAGCCAGGGGCTCGTGCCGCTCGAGGGTTTTGCGTGGCATGGGTGCTTGCGGGGCCCGCCTTGCTTCAAGCGGGCCCCGTGGCGACCTTCTCACGCCGATGTCCCTTCGAGGGCTGACATTGTCTCGAGCCAGGGGCTCGTGCCGCTCGAGGTTTTTGCGTGGCATGGGTGCTCGCGGTGCCTGCTTTGCTTCAAGCGGGCCCCGTGGCGACCTTCTCACGCCGATGTCCCTTCGAGGGTTGAATTTACCCCGAGCCAGGGGCTCGCTCCGCTCGAGGGTTCTCCTTGCTTTGCAAGGGACTGGGTCATTAAATGCCCCACAGTAGAGGCTGCGATTTCGCAACGCGGGCGCGCCTTTTTAGGCGTCATGGCCGCGCGCGCGCGCATAGTGGGCGGCGTGGCAGGCGGACGTGACCGCCTGCCTCGGTCCCTGCTAGTCTTCACCGTGATGATGGCCCGTTCGCGGTGATGTGGCCGCTGTGGTCGTGGCGGGGCCCGTTCGTCAGCGTGAAGAGAAGATTCCCTGCAGTTAATGCGCGCGGGACATCCGCCCCGGAGAGCTCGCCCGCGGCTTATAAATCTGAGGGGAGGGGGAAGCGGCGGTTTTTTACCTTAGCGCTCCGCCATTTCAGCCCCCTGTGCTTTCGTCTTTGCTTCGCCTTCGCCACCGTGCGGCTTTGCCATTTGAGTTCTTCTTCCTCTTCCTGTCCTCCGCTCTCGCATTCCTTTGCCCTCTTCTCATGGCGCCGCCTCCGCCCGTCACGATTCTTGACCCGTACGCCTGGGAGAGGTCGTCGGTGACCCCGTTGGCTCTCAACGAGCTGGTCACCGCCGGCCAGCTGGCGGCAAATGAGGAGGGCCGCCCGGCGGAGTGGATAGTGCCGTCGGCGGGGGACCGCGCGCCCAACCCGCCGGAAGTCTACGTGGTGAGCTTTGTCCGCTTCCACGAGCGAGGCTTCAACGCGCCGGCGAGCCGCTTCATGCGGGCGTTGTGCCACTACTACGACGTGGAGCTGCACAACTTCGCGCCCAACGCGATTTCGCAGGCGGCCACGTTTGTGGGCGTCTGCGAGGGGTATCTGGGGATCCCATTCAACTGGGAGCTCTGGGTACACCTCTTCCGCGCGGAGCTCTTCACGCAACCCACGAAGGAGCCGAGGACCCGCCGCGTGGTGCGCGCCGGCGGGATGTCGCTCGCCCTGCGGGGGCAGTTCAAGGACCACTACATCCCCTGCACCATGACGACGAACAACGCAGGCTGGGAGTGGGGATGGTTCTACCTGCGCAACGCCGAGCCCGGTCTTCCCCCCTACATCGGTCGGGTGTTCAAGGAGAAGCCCAGCTCTTGGGGCTACGGGGTGTCCACGCCCCAGCACCGGAGGCGGCAGGACTCGGTCCTGGCCGCCCTGAGGAGCCTGTCGGAGCGGGGGCTGACCGCGATGGGCGTCCTCGCATTCCTCCATCACCGGCGGGTCGCGCCTCTGATGGAGAGGCCGCTCTGCATCTTTGAGATGACAGAGGAGGCGGACCCCATCGCGTTGGCGAGGTCGCGAATGCTCCCGACCCCCCTCGGGCGGCCGTATGCGCTCACCCGGGCGTGGAGCGCCGTCGACACCCGGATGTCGACGCACCCGGACCGGACCCCGTGGGACCTCGAGATGCTCCCCACCGGCCCGCTGGTGAGTGTGATTCTTGATTCTGTTTTATTTCTTGATGCCGCTTCTGCCTCCTGACGCGCCTTCGACGTTCTTACATGCAGCTGGTGAACTTCACCGCCTCGAAGTCCGTTCCGCCCACCCCCGACTCCCGCGCACTTGGTCGGGCGGCGCAGCAGCGGGAGCAGGAGCGGGCGGCGCGCGGGGAGGGAGCGCGCGCGGCGGCACAACGAGCGCCGCGGCGACGGAGCGCGAGTGCGGCGGCGCGAGGAGCGGGGGGCTCTCCTCCCCGGGGAGCGAGGAGTACTCGTCCTCGGAGAGGAGGACGAAGAGGAAGAGGCCGAGGGGCGGGGCCCCTCGATAGGTGGGAGCCCTCGCCCCCGTCGGCGGAGGCCGCTCCGGCGGCAAGGGCGCATCGCCCTGGGGGCGGGCGCAGCGGCACCGCCGCCGGGCAATCAACGACGGAGGGCGGCGCGCGCGCGAGGCGCCGGCGCGCGCACTACGGGGGCGCGCGCGCGCGCGCGCGCCCGTGCGTGCGGCGAGCACGCCCGCGCGCGGGGCGGGGCCGCGCGCGCGGTGGCGACGTCGGGGAGGCGCGGCGGCGGGCGTGCGGCCGCGCCGGCCCTCATCCGGCGAGGCTTCGAGGAAAAGGAAGCGCGCCTTTTCCTCTTCGAGGTAAGGGGCTCGATCCTCTACTTGGTTTGATTTGTTGATGATCAGGCATTCTGACCCTCTGTTTGTGCCTGCGCAGGGTGGTGCCAACTGTGCCTCCCCTCGCACCGGCCAAGGTGCTGAGGGCGGACGCGTCTATCCCCACCCGGCGGCGCTCGTCGAGGGCGTCACGGGCGGGGGCAAGCACGGCGGCGGCGGGTGAGAGCTCGCGGGGGCGCGGGCGGGGGCCGAGGCCTCGGCCGGCGGATTGGCACGCCATGGCGCGGCCGATGGTTGCCGAGGAGCGGCGGCGCCGGCCGTGGCGGAGGCGCAGCCCACGGCGGCGGTTGAAAGTGCATCTAGGCCCCTAAGTGGATTTTGGTAAATTGAATGACAAAGCGATTAAAGGGCTAATGATTTTGTCTAAGATTATGAGCAGGTATTCTTTATATATTCATGAGCAACCATTGAAGTATTTTAATTATGGATATATTTTATGGCTCGCACTTGCAAAGACAAACATATGGTGCAAGACTTCATGAGTTTATTGAAAGAGAACAAGATGATGAGTATACTTTTCATGGTTCTAAAAATGGAAGCTTGCATATCCATTGTCAATCAAGATCTCGCATTTGAAGCAGTGTTTTCAAATAAAAGGTTAAGCGTGTGTATGAAGCAAAGTGGAACTCAAAGTGGATTGGATAAGTGATGAAGAGACCAACCGAGATGTCTAGGGTGAGGGACTAAGCAATCTTTGGGGTCTTGGCCGCCGCCATTAGTGTTTTGCTAGGGTGAAGTTCTAGCATCCGTGGGGTCTTCAAGTATCATATTCAAGCCTTAACCGAGGGAAGCGTTGCAACATGTCAAAATGTTATGATTGACAATATGGAGTGACTTAAGGACTAAAGTGTTCACTCTCATGCAAAAAGGGAAAATCCTAAGTCACTAGCTCAAGTATGAAGTTGCTCAAGACATCGGCTATGTTAAAAGCCCTCTGAATGGATTTACAAAAGTACGACAAGATTGAAGATCTACTAACTCAAGCAATCAACCGGTTTTTATATTTATTCTTGGGTTTAGGTATGCCGTACTATCAAGAGGGATGCAACATTAGCTCTAAGACAAAAGATCAAAAGTGCTCATTAGTTGACCTAAGCGAGAACAAGCCTTGAGAGAGTCTCTGAGTAGTCTAACAAACCTCTAACCCAGCCTTTGCCTTTTCAACTCATGTTGAAGAGCTTGTGAGAAGAGAAAAGGGTTTTGGGGCTCTCTCTGCCAGGGCGGTCTAACCGCCTCAGGGGGGCGGTCTAACCGCCCCGAGCAGCCCAACGGCTAGTTTTCAAACTGACCGTTGGGGGGGCGGTTCAACCGCCCTAACCAGGCGGTCTAACCGCCTTCGTCTGTGAACTAACGGCTAGTTTTCCTTGTGAGGGGTATAAGTACCCCACGAGCTCCACTTGTTGGTGCTGCTGATTCTAGGGTTGCTGAGGTGCTTCCCCTGCTGTTTTTCATAAACCAAAGCCAAAGAAACCCTCCCCAACTCTCTCTTTGTGAGATTAGCTATTCAAGATATATCTTTGTGTTGGGTTGAGAGTTTAAGCCTTTGTGAGCTTGTGTGAGCTGAGCAAGAGCAACCCATAGCTTGAGCACTTGTGATTCTCGTCGGAAAGCCTTTGAAGCATTTGTTACTCTTGGAGGTTTGCCTCCTGAGACGGTAGCGTCGCCGGATAGCTCCCAAGGTTGTGGTGAGCAGCGGCAAGTTTGTAAGGGCTGTGATCTTGCCTCTTGGTGAAAAAGATCACCTTAGTGGAAGTGAGGAAAGCGGTTGAAAGAGACCCGGCTTGTTGTGGGAGAATTCCCTTACAAGCTCCTCAACGGAGACGTAGCCGTTCCTTTGTGGGCGGTGAACTTCGGGAAACAAATCCTCGTCTCTCCTTTGTGGTTTGCCTCACTTGTTTTGATCTCTAGCACATTTACTTTGCTTCCGCTCGATCTACTTGGGTGTGGTTGTCTTTGAGTGCAGGGATCATTACCCTGCTCGTGATCATCTACAGGAGCAACTCAAGAATTTCAGTTCGTGCTAGAAGTCAAGAGAAGACTTGAGTTGTTTTGCGGGTTTTTCTGGGAAGGCGGTCTAACCGCCCCTAAACCCGGTCTAACCGCCCCCTTGTGGTTCTGCACATCAGGGGCGGTCTAACCGCCTGGTACGGGCGGTCTAACCGCCTTGGCTAGTTAAGCTCAAGTTTTTCAGGAAAAAGGGTTTTATTTGGCCATCGCGCCTATTCACCCCCCCTCTAGGCGGCATCAAGGTCCTTTCAATTGGTATCAGAGCTTGGTGCTCCGATTCGAGCTTAACCGCTCGGAGTTTTTCGATGTCGACTACTTGTGAGGTACCGTTTGAGCCTCTAGCTTTTGATGGCTCAAACTACTCTTCTTGGCATTCCAATGTTCTCATTGCACTTAAGGTTTTGGGTCCCACCGCCGAGGGCATTATGGTTGCGAGTATCCTTCGGAGGATGAGACTTGTGTCTTACCAACGGAATTGGAGAAGAAGCGACTCAATGCCGTTGTTACTAACCTTTTGTGTAGTTGTGTATGTAGTGAACTAAAGCATCTCATTCTAACAAGTAAAGGAATTAGCAAGGATGCTCATCTCATTTGGAAATTGCTATTTGGGATAGCACACATCAAATGGGATGAGGTTGAGAGTGAGGATGATGATGAACTAGTGGAGATGTGCCCTACAACCTCTACAACAACCACTGAACATCAATCATCAACTTTCAAGCAAGAAGGAGACAAGAGAAGCGAAAGAAGAGTCTCTCTGGAGGAGGCGGTTGAACCGCCCCCGAGGGGCGGTCTAACCGCCCCCAGCAGAGAAACCTCAACCTTCTGCGTTGAAGGCGCTTGTCTCGTGGCAAAGAAGTTGAAAAGCTTAAAAGAGACTTGCATGTGTTGAAGGAAGAGAGCCAAGTGCAACCTCCTCAAGATAACCGTGACAACATGGTGAAGAAGCTTGAGAAGGGTTCAACCGTCACAAGCTCAACTCCCCAACAACATATCAAGATAATCAAAGGCAACATTCAAGCAAAGAAAACGGGGCATGACACTCCACATCGCCCCACCAAGCTCAAGGCTCAAGAAACAATCTCCAAGAAGAAAAGAAAATCAACCAGAGGGAGATTGTGCTATATATGTAAAGAGAAGGGTCATTTGGCTGCGGATTGCAAACAAGATAGCTGCACAGACCAGGGGCGGTCTAACCGCCACCCTGGGGCGGTTAAACCGGGTCTGGTGCACAAATGCAGCGATGAGAAGAAAGTACACCCTTCAAGCAAGAAGTCGCTATGCAAGCCAAGACAAGACAAGCAAGTGGATCCCAAGCCCAGAAGTCCCAAAGGCCGCATTTGCTACACATGTCGTAAGAAGGGTCACTTGGGCAATAACTGCCCGAATGGTAACACTCCTCAATCCAACCTTGTCCATTATGATCTTCATAAGCTTAGGAATGACAAGGTGGACATTTGTACTATGAGGTTGATTTGTTCACCTCAAGTCAGTACAAGGGCCATATGGGTTCCAAAGCACATTGTGACTAATCTTGTAGGACCCAACAAGCGTTGGGTACCAAAAGGTGCTTGCTGAGCTTGTAGGTTAATCGAGTTGCTTTGAAGTCATGGCAATGGAGAAACAATTAGCTACTTGATAACTTGCCATGAGACGGACTAGCAAGAGAGCATCACTCAGCCAATGCAATCTCGATAACTAGTACTTGAGCTGTGCCTTGGTCACTCTTAGTCCTTTGTGAACACTCATGAATCACTAGACCTAGGTTTGTGAAGCATGAGGAAGTGACCTTGACACTTTCAATGATTTCATTGTCTCATGCCATTCGATGCTCCTAATGGCTCTATAAAAGAGCACTTGTTTTTATAAGCTTTGCAGGGTGTATTACAGGTAAAATAGAGGCTTATCAAGAATCTAGAGCCAAAAGATCATCAAAACGACCAAGGAAGAGTAGGGCGGTCTAACCGCCCCAGGGGGGCGGTCTAACCGCCTAGCCCCCAGAGATGTGTTTCGCGGGTGACCCGGCACCAGTGGCAGGGTGACCCGATGCGCCTCTGGAGTGTGGCGGGTGACCCGGCACCTATGCCCGGGTAACCCGACTTGGAGCAGATCGTCGACATTTTGGTGATTACAAGGCAGTGGTAATGAGACCATCGGCATATTTGATTATTGTAAACCATTTTATGCCAAAGACATGCCTTTGTAGCAATCTCCCTTATTCTTTATTGAAATATGTGCTAAGTCCGAGAAATTCAAAATTCTCTACGCACTAATCAAAGGGGAGTTTACTTCAAAGGTTGTGTCTCTTGTGGGACTAACAATTTCTTCTAGTAAACTTGTAGTCTCATACGTTTGTGCATCTTAAGCGAGCGCTTAACTCCATCGATAAATCTCAAATAATCAAGTAAGCTATTTGTTCGCAAACATTACTTATGCACAAATTCAAGTGGTCTAAATGCAAAGGTATGTCATCATGAACTCATTTGTTTACCGAAATGCATCTAGGCCATAATACCATGCTAGTGTGCCTCCTTTAGCTTGTAATTGCCTCAAATGAATCCTTGTGGGCTACTCTAGATATTTGGTTGATATCTTTCTATCACTCGTCTTTGTGTCTCGAGGATGGAGGTATGAGTCAAATGTTCTTGAAAAGCCATTCATTTGAAGTGGATGCATGCACTTTGTGAAATAGGATAGATTTCTCAAAAATCCAACTAGCATGTGTAGGAAGTGTGCTTAATTTTAAAACTATACTTGGTTCTTGGTCTTTGTGACCCTATTGATCCATTTGTGACTATAGTTCTAAATGTTTGTTTGATGGCTAGTCACAAGTGGTGATATTTTACTCAAGTCCATATTATCCCTAGATCCATATCTTTATCTCTCTCTCTCTCAAAATCTTTTGGAAGAATCAAGAATATGACTCATTTGGATTATCTCAAATTCTTCTAAGTCTAGTGAATGTTGGATCAAACTCTACTCTATATCTTTCATCCAAACATTCCATGGAAATAAAGGATCAAAATCACTATTCTTTGAAAAAGGTGTTTTCCGGATCTACCGACCCTAGGGCGGAACTACCGATAAGAGCTCTCTGTCCAAAATGCTGGAATTTCTCGGTACTTCCGACACCACGTCGGTATTACCGATATGGCGTCTCTGGAACAATTTTTCTGGAGGGCGGTTTAACCGGGTGTGGGGGCGGTCTAACCGCCCCCCAGGTTTTCTGTCCTGTCCTCCTTCTCTTTTCTAAAGTGAAATCTCAGGCATCCCAGGGACCTATATGGAAAAAGGAGTCAAACCCTAAGCCTGGATCGCAACCTGCTGAGTCAGCGGCGGGGGGCGGTCTAACCGGGTCCCATACCCGGTTAGACCGGGTCCCACGGGTCTTTCTGTTTTTACCCAACCCGTGACTCTTCACCCCCTCAACCCTATCCTCTCACTCCTATCTCTCTCCAACGACCAGGAACAGGTCATTTTCGACCAGGGGTTCAACTCCTTCTTCCTCCTCAAGCTCTCACACCCTCCCATGGAGATTTCAAGTTTCCACCCCTAAAAATCAAATCCAATCCGTGGAAAGCACTCCCCTAAGGCGGCTGAACCGGCTCCCCACCCGGTTCTTTGGATTTCATCCCGGTTTCATCTCTCCAAAGGTATTCAAATCTTGTTTTTACCCGATCTATCAACTCCATGAGTAGTTTTGAATATCCTTGGGTAGAACATATCCTGGCAACCCCTAGAAGACATTCCTAAAGTTTGGTTCCATTTCCTTTAGTACATTGTCATGAACTCTTTTTGGTTGACTGCGGGGGGGCGGTCTAACCGCCCCTGCAGGGCGGTCTAACCGCCCTGCGCATTAGTGAGCCATTTGTTGATCTCTGCATGTACTTGAATCCTCAATCACTTTAGGGTCGTCTCATGAACAGTAACTGCCTATTCAATATCTGTGTTGCTGTGTTTGGCCGAAAGAAGCCATTGGCTCAAAACTAGCAGGGGCGGTCTAACCGGCCCCCTGGGGCGGTTTAACCGCCCTGGCCAGTTTTGTGCCAATTGCTCTGGACTGCCGAGCCTCGACGCTCATTCAAGCCAATCTTGTTCCTGGTATCTCACACACTGCTTTTTCACATCTTGTGATCCAGGAACAGCAGCAATGCCAAAGGGTGCAGGTGTTCAGAAAAGGAAGAAAAGAGGTAGTGGTGAGGCTGGACCATCCTCCGGTCCTAGCGTTAATTTGAGACCAAGAGGACCGCCACCACCTCCTGTCTACTATGGGGATGATATTGAGATGAGTGACAGGGTGGAGAGTAGTGATGATGATGTTGAGGATCCCTCTCTCAACTTTGAGCTCAGCTGGAGAAATCGGGGAGTTGCAGGTGGAGGAAATGATAGCAATGATGACAGTGATGAGGAAGAGGATGAGGAAGAAGAGCAGCAAGGTGGTCAGCAGCAGCAGCTTGGTAGGCCATACATCAGAGAGCCTAACTATCCTTCCTACAGAGGGCCCGTTGATTATTATCAGGCAGGGATGGCAGACACTGTAGTGAACTTGAGAAGGACTAACCCAGCTAATGAGGAGAGGACTGCTACAGATTACAGGTTTCGTACCATCTTTCAGCAGGACTACTACACCACAGCTATCATCACTGGCAGAAAATCAAAAATCACTAATGATGCTCGGTATGTGGATTGGGAGTTTATGGAAAGGAAGAATAATCCGATATTTGATGAGGTAATTCAGGCTTGTGAGGCTAAAGGGATTAAGGCCCTCATGGGATTCAAGCGACATTGGAATAAAGAGCTCATTGCCCGGTTTTATGCGACGAGTGTATTTTGGCTATGTGCCAAAAGAGGATGGGCGGAGTGACAGAGCCATGTTTTGGATGACTGAGGGTGAGAGTCACCACCTCTCATTCTCAAACTTTCTCACTCTGTTCAGGTTACCTGATGATGGGTTTGCTAGATTTCTTCATGATGAGGGTCCGCTTGAGGCAAAAAGGATGGCATTTATGTATCCCAGAAATGCAAGGGACAGTTGGGGACATGTGAAGGGCCTATACACATACTACTCCATCCTCAACCGTCTATTCAGAAAAACGCTCACTCCTAGGGATGGCAACACCTCAGACATCACCGCTTTTCAGAGGAACTTGATGGTGGCTATGAAGCCCGGTGAGCCGGCATTTCATGTTGGTGACTTTTTGTGGCAAGAAATAAAGAACTCATCTGAAAATCCACAAAGGTTATGTAGCTATGGCCCCTACATTAGCTACATCATCAAGAAAGTAACACAAAGAGCTTATCCAAGTGACACAAAGCATCGTCCGTTGCAACCTAAACCCAGTAGGACAGTGAGGGTGCCCTCTCCACAGGATGATATGCAAGAGGAGCAAGAAATTTTTGAAGAAAGGGAGGCGCCGCGCAGCTGGGAGGCATACCAGCCTGGGGGCGGTTCAACCGCCCCCCAGGGGCGGTCTAACCGCCCCTGGCAGGAGGAGAAGAAGCACACATCGCCTCTTCGCAAACTGATCAGTATCTTCCTTGGTATGTGCAAAACACAGAGAGACATTGAAGTTGCTCAGCAAGATGAAAGGAAGAAGAATAAGAAGATGAGGGATACAATGAAAGCTCTTCATAATCAGGCCGGTTGTCAGCCACCTAGGTCTCCCATCTCACCATCCCCTCCAGAGGTTGAGATACCCTCCGTGGATGATAGGGTGAATGCTTTTCTCAACTCTGATCTTTACAATCAGTATGGGAGCAACTTTGGATCAGACATTGGTGCATCTTCCTCCTCGGCTCCTCCTCCTCCACACCCTACTGGTTTTGATGCGATGTTTGTTGATGACACTACTGCCCCACCTCCATGGTTTCCTCCTCCATCGACTGATGAGTGGGCGGCACGTGTCTCACATGAATTCTTTGATCAGCCTGCCACTTCCTATGGTATGGATAGTTCACTCTTGTCTTTATTTCTGAAATCCATCCATATTTAGCTCTTTCTTATCCTAGCTTCTATTTTGTGGGTGCCTAGTTGCAAATCCAAGCACCGGAGGCGAAACGTGGGATCAGTGGCAGCAGCAGTAATTTGACAGTAAAGATTTCTTCTCCAGGCCCTTTATGGATGTTTGATGACAAAGGGGGAGAAGAGATGGATTAAAGCCTTGTGTTTGTAGCTACTCTGTGTGGGGCGGTCTAACCGCCCCTGGTAGGCGGTCTAACCGCCCTGCCCCTATGAGTTGAGAGTGAGTGGCTTGTAATAATTGAATCTCTACCCTATCTTGTGGACTTGAGTATTTGTATGAGTGCTACTGAGTGTGAAGAACTTCTTTATGTATCTTAAGTGACATTTGTGATAGTTTGTGATGCATAGCTTGGTTGATGAATGTTTTTGTAAGCTGAATGGGGGAGGCGGTCTAACCGGCCTGCAACCCCGGTCTGACCGCCCCTGCCCAAACAGCCTACCCTTCACTTTGTTGAGTGATTGCCATGCCATACGCATCACGGATTTTATTTTTGTCGCTCACACATGTTGCACTCCACTGATTCCTAGATATAGGGGGAGCTCACACGCCTTTTCTTCCAAATTTGTGCTATTGGCATTTGAGGCCAACTTTTTGAAATCCAACTCAAAGCACAAATTAAGGGGGAGCTCTAGCTATATCTAAGAATCTAAATACGCCTTATTGTTTTATTTGTAAGCTTTAATCGAATTGTCATCAATCACCAAAAAGGGGGAGATTGAAAGTGCATCTAGGCCCCTAAGTGGATTTTGGTAAATTGAATGACAAAGCGATTAAAGGGCTAATGATTTTGTCTAAGATTATGAGCAGGTATTCTTTATATATTCATGAGCAACCATTGAAGTATTTTAATTATGGATATATTTTATGGCTCGCACTTGCAAAGACAAACATATGGTGCAAGACTTCATGAGTTTATTGAAAGAGAACAAGATGATGAGTATACTTTTCATGGTTCTAAAAATGGAAGCTTGCATATCCATTGTCAATCAAGATCTCGCATTTGAAGCGGTGTTTTCAAATAAAAGGTTAAGCGTGTATGAAGCAAAGTGGAACTCAAAGTGGATTGGATAAGTGATGAAGAGACCAACCGAGATGTCTAGGGTGAGGGACTAAGCAATCTTTGGGGTCTTGGCCCGGCCGCCATTAGTGTTTTGCTAGGGTGAAGTTCTAGCATCCGTGGGGTCTTCAAGTATCATATTCAAGCCTTAACCGAGGGAAGCGTTGCAACATGTCAAAATGTTATGATTGACAATATGGAGTGACTTAAGGACTAAAGTGTTCACTCTCATGCAAAAAGGGAAAATCCTAAGTCACTAGCTCAAGTATGAAGTTGCTCAAGACATCGGCTATGTTAAAAGCCCTCGAATGGATTTACAAAAGTACGACAAGATTGAAGATCTACTAACTCAAGCAATCAACCGGTTTTTATATTTATTCTTGGGTTTAGGTATGCCGTACTATCAAGAGGGATGCAACATTAGCTCTAAGACAAAAGATCAAAAGTGCTCATTAGTTGACCTAAGCGAGAACAAGCCTTGAGAGAGTCTCTGAGTAGTCTAACAAACCTCTAACCCAGCCTTTGCCTTTTCAACTCATGTTGAAGAGCTTGTGAGAAGAGAAAAGGGTTTTGGGGCTCTCTCTGCCAAGGCGGTCTAACCGCCTCAGGGGGGCGGTCTAACCGCCCCGAGCAGCCCAACGGCTAGTTTTCAAACTGACCGTTGGGGGGGCGGTCCAACCGCCCTAACCAGGCGGTCTAACCGCCTTTGTCTGAGAACTAACGGCTAGTTTTCCTTGTGAGGGGTATAAGTACCCCACGAGCTCCACTTGTTGGAGCTGCTGATTCGAGGGTTGCTGAGGTGCTTCCCCTGCTGTTTTTCATAAGCCAAAGCCAAAGAAACCCTCCCCAACTCTCTCTTTGTGAGATTAGCTATTCAAGACATATCTTTGTGTTGGGTTGAGAGTTTAAGCCTTTGTGAGCTTGTGTGAGCTGAGCAAGAGCAACCCATAGCTTGAGCACTTGTGATTCTCGTCGGAAAGCCTTTGAAGCATTTGTTACTCTTGGAGGTTTGCCTCCTAGACGGCTAGGCGTCGCCGGATAGCTCCCAAGGTTGTGGTGAGCGGCGGCAAGTTTGTAAGGGCATGTGATCTTGCCTCTTGGTGAAAAAGATCACCTTAGTGGAAGTGAGGAAAGCGGTTGAAAGAGACCGGCTTGTTGTGGGAGAATTCCCTTACAAGCTCCTCAACGGAGACGTAGCCGTTCCTTTGTGGGCGGTGAACTTCGGGAAACAAATCCTCGTCTCTCCTTTGTGGTTTGCCTCACTTGTTTTGATCTCTAGCACATTTACTTTGCTTCCGCTCGATCTACTTGGGTGTGGTTGTCTTTGAGTGCAGGGATCATTACCCTGCTCGTGATCATCTACAGGAGCAACTCAAGAATTTCAGTTCGTGCTAGAAGTCAAGAGAAGACTTGAGTTGTTTTGCAGGTTTTCTGGGAAGGCGGTCTAACCGCCCCTAAACCCGGTCTAACCGCCCCCTTGTGGTTACGCACATCGGAGGCGGTCTAACCTCTGGTACGGGCGGTCTAACCGCCTTGGCTAGTTAAGCTCAAGTTTTTCGGGGAAAAAGGGTTTTATTTGGCCATCGCGCCTATTCACCCCCCCCCTCTAGGCGGCATCAAGGTCCTTTCGGCGGTCGTGGCGGAGGTGCGGCCGATGGTGGGCTGCGACGGAGGCGCGGCTTGTGGCGCCAACCGCGGCGGAGGCGGGGGAGGTGCGGCCGCGGTGGCACCCGTGATCGTGGAGGCACGGCGGAGGCGGTGGGCGCGTGGAGGGCGGCGGGCGCCCCGCTGGCGCGGGCGCGGCCGGGAGGTGGTGGGCGCGGCGCCACGTCAGCGCCCGCGGCCGTGGAGGCGCAAGCGGGAGGCGGGCGGGAGGGCGGGCGCCCGCCGGCGGTTTCGGGTGGAGGTGGTGGAGGTCCTCGGACGACGACTCCCCGCCGCCGGGTGGGACCGGTGGGCGAGCTTCCCCACACGCTCCCCCGAGCCCCGAGGAGGGGGGGCCCTCGTGAGGGCGGCGCGAGGGTCACCGGTGGCGGGGGACCGAGGACACGGCGCGCGAGGCCTCGTCCTCCGCGCCGGCCACTCTACCCGGGTAGAGGGGGGGGCCGTTGACGGTCGCTGCGTTCGGCGACGCCCGGGGGAGAGCGGGAGCTGCGGGGAGAGCTCCCGAGCCACGGCGCCACGCTCGGCCCGCGCGGCGAACGAGGCGGCGAGGGGTCCATGGCGGCCCCGCATGGCGCATCTTCCAGGTAGGGCGTTGTTGTTCGTTTTCTTCTTTCGCTCGTTTTTGTGCGGCCGTTTCACGTGTCGTGGCGCTTACGGGTTTCGAGTTGTGGGTGACAGGAGCTCGAGCGCCGCGCCCATGACAAGTACAACGCCTTCGATCGGGTGAACGCCGAGCTCCACCAGCTCCGGGAGCGATGCGGCGCTTTCGACGCGCTCGCCGATGCCCTCAGGACCCCGGACGGCTGGTTGGCGTACCGGGCCGTGGTCTTGCGCGACGAACTCCCCGAGAGCACGAGGCAGGACCCGGCGCGCCGCTCTAGCCTCGAGCGGGTCTGCACGGCTCTCATCGATCGTGATGAGGCGCGTGGCGGCGCGCTCGGACACGGAGAAGATGCGGACGGCGGCGACCAGCGGGAGCGGGAGGTGGCCGGCGTCCGCGGCGAGAACGCGGGGGCTCCGCTCGTCGCTCGAGGGGGGCGCGGGCGCGGCGGCGCCGGGGCGAGGAGCGGGCGCGCGGGGCGGAGCGACGGGCCAAGGAGGCCGACGACTTGAAGGCCGCCCTCGACGCCAAGGCCGCGGCGCTCGTCGTCGGCCGAGGAGCGACTCTTGCGGGGAACGCACCGCCCGCCAAGGGGCTGAGGGGCGGCTCCAGCAGGAGCAGGCCGCCCTCGTCGACGCCCGGACGGTGCTAGAACAGGAGCGTGTCGCTCGCGAGGCGGCGCAGAAGTCATTGGCGGAGCGGGACGCCAAGCTCTCTAAGACCGAGGGCGAGCTCATTGTGCTCAGCATTACGAGTGCAAACCAAGAGCTGGCCCTCCAAGAGCAGGGTGAGGCCGTCAAGCGCCTCGAGCTGGCGGTCGAGGCCGAGCGTCGCGCTCTCGAGGTGGAGAGGAAACAAGTCGAAGGTGAGCCATTGTTTGACTCTTGCTTTGTTGGTTTTCCTGTTAGAGGGCTCGCATCCCTCTTTCTGATTTCTTTCTTGTCTTGGCGATTCCAGGCTTGCGCACCGCCCTGGGGCATGCAGCTGAACGGGCCGAGGCACTGCAGGCTTCCTATAACTCCTTCGAGCAGGAGCTGCAGGAGCTGCGTGGTGCGGTCCTCGAGACTTGCCGAGCCGTGGAGGAGGGCGAAGCACGGGCGGCGGCTCGGCCGGCCGGCCGGCCGCGCGCCCTTGGCGGTCACGTCACGCGAGCGGATGCGCCGGGCGGCGCATGCGGGGCGTCCGAGAGGCCCTCGGAGTGGTGCGGTCCCACTACGAGGTCAACTTCGAGGTCTTCGGTGGAGGGCTACATCGTTCCCGAGGGCGTCGAGGACGAGGTAGCGATGGAGCGTGTGGATGCGCTCGCCGCCGATGCCGCCGGTCGCTCGGCCGAAGCCTTCGAGGAGTTCCTCTTTCCGGACGGCGGCGACGCCTGCCGCTCCTCCCACCTGAAGACAGTTGGGCGCTAGGCCCGTGTTTATTCGTGTATCAGTATTCTGGCCATGCGGCCTTTGTAAATAAGCACATTATCTCAGTCGTAAACATTTGTTGATATGAAAAGAAGTCTTTTGCTTAATGCGTTTTTTGTTTCTCCTTCTTCCTGAGTAGATTTTACTTAGGGGAGTTCGATTTTCGCGGGGGGCCTGCTGGGTTGGAGGCGAGAGAGAAGGGCCATATCCTCGCGGCGTAGGCTATCTCTGACTCGCGCGCTCCTTCCGCTAGGCCGCCTGCGCTCTGTTCGAACCGTTGCTCGAGGTTGAAGTAGAAAACAAACTTAGCGCGTGTGAGTTGCTTTATTTTTGCGCGAAAATGGGACCATTTTGGGGGGGGGTGCCCCCCACAGTAGCCCCCGAGGGTAACTTGGGTTTCTGGGGAAAGCCGAGTTGCCCTTTCCATTAGACTTGAGGCGTTTACATAGTTGTCACCAACTGGGGCATTGGCCATATGATTTTTACAACAAAAAATGCTTGGGAATCCTAGCTAGGGGTAGAAACGACGTAGTTGTTGGATGTTCCAAGCGTTGGTGAGCTCTTCACCGTCCTCGTTGGCCAGCTTGTACGTGCCGGGCTTGAGTACCTTCACCACGACGTAGGGTCCCTCCCATGGGGGCGATAGCTTGTGGCGCCCTCGGTTGTCTTGGCGTAGCCTTAGGACCAAATCCCCTTCGCTGAAATCCCGCCGGCGTATCTTGCGTGCTTGGTAACGCCTGAGGGACTGTTGGTACCTCGCGGAATGCATCAAGGCCACGAGGCGTGCTTCGTCCAGCTGATCCAGCGAGTCCTCGCGGGCTCGCTGGTTGGCATCCTCGTCATAGCCTCGAACCCTGGGCGATCCGTATTCTAAGTCCGTGGGGAGGGACGGCCTCGCGCCATGGACTAGGAAAAACGGGGTGAACCCGGTGGCTGCGCTCGGGGGTGGTCCTTAGGCTCCACACAACCGCCGGTAACTCTTGGAGCCATTTTCGCCCGGATTTGTTTAGGTGGTCAAAAATTCGGGCTTTAGGCCTTGTAAGATCATGCCATTGGCACGCTCTACTTGGCGCGTTGGTACGTGGGTGTGCCACGGCTGCCCAATCCACACGGATGTGGAACTTGTCGCGAGAACTCCAAGAACTTCCCCGCCCGTGAGCGGGACCCATTGTCGGTGATGATGGAGTTTGGCACTCCAAAGCGGTAGACAATGTCGGTGAAGAATGTTACCGCTCTGCTGCGCACGAGATTCGTGATGGGGCGCACCTCCACCCACTTGGAGAACTTGTCGATCGCGACCAACAAGTGGGTGAAGCCCCCGGCGCCTTCCACGGGGGGCCGACGATGTCCGGCCCCCACACGGCAAATGGCCACGTTAAGGGGATGGTGCGGGGGCATGGGCGGGCAAGTTGGACTTGCGGGCGTAGAGCGGCACCCTTCGCGGGTGCGCACAATCTCGGCGGCGTGCGACCGCGGTAGGCCGATAAAAGCCACGGCGGAACGCGTTGCCGACGAGGGTGCGGGGCGCGGCGTGGTGGCCACAGATCCCCGCGTGGATGTCCCGTAGGAGCTCGCGCCCCTCGGGGATGGGCACGCGGCGGCGCGCCGGTATGCGGAGGCGCGCGCTTGTACAGCTCACCGTCAACGAGGGCAAAGGATTTGGCCATCCTGGCGATGCGCCTGGCCGCGGCCCGGTCCGCGGGGAGTTCCCCCCGAGCGATCTAGGCGACATATTTGTCACGCCAGTCCGCTTGGACAGGAGCCGGCTCGATGTCCATCACGTCGGCCTCGTGGGAGCCATACCCCTCGAGGAGGGAGAGCACGTACGCCTCGTTCGAGGGGTCCTCGTCCATGGGTTCCGCACCCGCTGGATTCGAGGGAGCCCCCGAGGGTTCGTCGTGACTCGAGGGGTGGGGCTCGAAGACGACCGAGGGCTGAGCAACGTCGCGCGCGCGTTCGGGGGGGACGGTGATCCGCCCAGACGCGATCTTGGCCAGCTCGTCCGCCTCCTCGTTGTACCGGCGAGGCACATGGTTGAGCTCGATGCTGTAGAACTTGTCCTCGAGGGCTCGCACGGCTTTGCAGTAAGCCTCCATCTTATCGTCGTGGCAGCTCGCGTTCTTCATGACTTGATCGATTACGAGTTGCGAGTCCCCCCGCACGTCGAGGCGCTTGACGCCTAACTCAATGGCGATTTTGAGGCCGCAGAGGAGGGCCTCGTATTTCGCCATATTGTTAGACGCGGGGAAGTGGAGGCGCACCGCGTACCGCATGTGTTCCCCGAGGGGTGACACAAAGAGCAGGCCCGCGCCCGCTCCCGTTTTCATCACTGAGCCGTCGAAGAACAGAGTCCAACACTCCGCTTGGATTTGCGGCGGCGGTAGCTGCGTATCCGTCCATTCGGCGACGAAATCTGCCAAGATTTGGGATTTGACGGCCTTGCGCGGGGCGTAGGCGAGCGTCTCGCCCATCAGCTCCACGGACCACTTGGCGATCCTGCCCGCAGCGTCGGGGTTGCGGATGATCTCCCCCAATGGGAAGGAGGAAACCACCGTGACGGGGTGGGCCTCGAAGTACTGGCGGAGCTTGCGCCGCGCAAGGACTACCGCGTACAACAACACGGATGCGGGGGGTAGCGCGTCTTCGTATCTGACGGGACCTCGGCGATGTAATAGACCGGCCGCTGTACAGGCAAGGCGTGCCCTTCCTCCGTGCGCTCCACGACGATCACGGCGCTGACCACCTGGGTGGTTGCGGCTACGTAGAGCTGCAGGGGTTCGCCGTCTTGTGGCGGCGTGAGGATCGGGGCGTGCGTTAGAGACGCCTTCAGCTTGTCGAGTGCATCCTGGGCCTCGGCGGTCCAGGAGAAGCGCTCGTGCTTCTTGAGTAGGTGGTAGAGGGGCAGCCCCTTTTCACCGAGCCGCGAGATGAAGCGGCTCAAGGCGGCAAGGCACCCCAGCACCTTCTGCACCCCTTTGAGGTCCCGGATCGGACCCATTCGTTCGAGGGCCGCAACCTTTTCAGGGTTGGTCTCGATTCCCCGTTGAGAGACAATGTATCCTAGGAGCATACCGCGCGGCACTCCAAAGACACACTTTTCGGGGTTTAACTTGACCCCATTGGCCCGCAGGCAGCCGAACGCGACACCAAGGTCGCCAACCAGGTCGTCCGCCTTCCTGGTCTTTACGACGATGTCGTCCACGTACGCCTCGACCGTCCGCCCGATGTGATCCCCAAAAACGTGTTGCATGCAACGCTGGTATGTTGCACCCGCGTTTCGGAGGCCAAATGGCATTGTGACGTAGCAGAATGTCCCGAACGGCGTGATGAACGAAGTCGCGAGCTGGTCGGACTCCTTCATCTTTATTTGATGATACCCGGAGTAAGCATCAAGGAAGCAAAGCAATTCACACCCAGCCGTTGAATCAACGATCTGATCAATGCGTGGCAGAGGAAAAGGAACTTTAGGACATGCTTTATTAAGACTAGTGTAGTCTATACACATCCGCCACTTCCCATTCTTTTTCTTTACAAGCACGGGGTTCGCTAGCCACATTGGGTGGAACACCTCCTTGATGAATCCGGCCTCGAGAAGCTTCCGCAGCTCCGCTCCGATTGCCCGTCGCCGCTCCTCGTCGAAGCGGCGCAGCCGTTGCTGCACGGCACGGGCGTGAGGTAGGACGTCAAGGGAGTGCTCGGCGACCTCCCTCGGGATGCCTGACATATCCGAGGGGCTCCACGCGAAGATATCGGCGTTGGCGCGGAGGAAGTCGACGAACACCACTTCCTATTTGGGGTCGAGGGTGGAGCTGACCCTCAACGCCTTGCCCTCAGGGGCAGAAGGATCGAGGGGGACCTCCTTGGTCTGCTCCGCGGCCTCGAAGGTGCCGGCGTGCTTGGCGGCGGAGTCGAGGTCTTCGTTGACCATCTTCTCCAAGGTGTTCACCAGCGCTTCATCCAGCGCCAGTGCCTCTGCGTGCTCTACGCATTCGACGTCGCAGTCGAATGCGTGCTCGATGGACGAGCCGACGGTGATGACGCCGTTCGGTCCCGGCATCTTCATCTTCAAGTAGGTATAGTTGGGGACCGCCATGAATTTGGCGTAACAGGGTCGCCCAAGTATAGCGTGGTAGGCCCCCTTGAACCCCACCACCTCGAAGGTGAGGATCTCCTTGCGGAAATTCTTCGGGGTGCCAAACCAAACTGGCAGGTCGATCTGCCCGAGGGGCTGGACCTGCTTGCCGGGCGCGATGCCGTGGAATGGCTTCGTGCTGGGCCGCAGCTGGTCCAACCCGATCCCCATCAAGCGCAACGTATGCGCGTAGAGGATGTTGAGGCTGCTGCCTCCGTCCATGAGGACCTTCGAGAACCGTGCGTTCCCGATGATGGGGTCGACCACCAGCGGGTACTGGCCCGGGTTGGGGACGCGGTTCGGGTGGTCCTCCCGGCTGAAGGTGATGGCGTCCTCCGACCAATTGAGGAAGGACGGAGGCGCCCTCTCCGCGGCGAGGACCTCGTGCTGCTCCTTCTTGTGCTGGCGGGTCGACATGTCGACAGTTGGCCCCCCAAAGATGAGGAACACATTTTCCACGGCGGGGAAGCCGCCTGCGTCGCCGTCGCCTCCGTCTTTCTTGGCCTCTGCCTCCTTCGCGGCGGCGCGGCCATAGAACGTCTTGAGCATATCGCACTGCTCAAGGGTGTGGTTCACTGGGGTCTTGTGGTAAGTACATGGCTTTCTTAGCATGTCATCAAACACCCCCGGGCCTCGAGGGGCCGGTCGAGGGCCCCGTCGAGTCGGGTCAACAGCAAGGGCCTCGGCATTACCGCCGTCGCGCCCCTGCTCGCGCGCCTCGCGGCGCGGCTTCTTTCCTTTCTTGCCCCGCTTGTCGTTGCGGTGGGGCTCCTTGGACTTGCTGCCCTCCGCAGGCGCGTCCTCCGAGCGCTTTCCCTTCTTGCCGTCGAAGATCGCCCCCAGGGCCTCTTCTCCAGAGGCGAAGCTGGTGGCGATGTCGAACAGCTCGTTGGAGTCCGCGGGCGGGCTGCGTCCTAGCTCCCGCACGAGGTCCCGACATGTGGTACCCTCGAGGAAGGCATGCACAATCTCGGACTGCGCTACGCTGGGGAGCTCCGTGCAGCGCTTGGAGAAGCGCCGTATGAAGTCCCGCAGCGACTCGCCGGGCTTCTGTGTGCAGGAGCGCAGGTCCCATGAATTTCCGGGGCGCACGTACGTGCCCTGGAAGTTGCCCACGAACGTGCGGACCAGATCATCCCAGTTGTGGATTTGGCTGGCGGGCAAGTGCTCGAGCCATGTCCGGGCCGCGTCGCCGAGGTGCAGGGGCAAGTTGCGGATGATGACTTCGTCACTGGTGGCCCCGCCCAGCTGGCAAGCCAAGCGGTAGTCGTTGAGCCACACGCGGGGGTCCGTCTCCCCGTTGTACTTGACGATGGTCGAGGGTTGGCGGAGGCGTTGGGGGAACGCCGCTGCGCGGATCTCCCGGCTGAACACACGGGTCCCTGGGGGCTCCGGTGTCGGGGAGCGGTCCTCGCTGCTGTCGTAGCGTCTCCCCCGTCGAGGGTGGTAGCCCACTGCTGCTCGCGCGTCCGCCCTGCTTGTGCGCCTGGCGTTGATGACGTTACGGGCGTCGCCATCCAGCGCCCTGCGTGCGTCAAGAAGCCGCTCCTTGGCCGGCGTGCGTCCTGGGTCGGCGGGCCGCCCCACCGGCCCTCCTGCGTGGACCGAGGGTTCGCCCCCTGGTGCAGCTCCGTCGTCCCGCACGTCCCCCTGTTGGCGGATGCGTGATGCCGAGCTCTCGGCCTGCTGGACAGCCGCTTGCTCGATGAGAGTTTGCACCTCGTGGTGCAGGTCTCGCGCCTCAGGGGTCGAGGGTGCCGGCATGGCCCGCAGCAGCGTCGCGGCGGTGATGAGCTTTTGGCTCGCCCACGGGGGTGTGTCCGCGCTGTCGATGTTGGGGTCGATGTTGATGCGATCGCGGACCTGTCGGCCCAGCTCCCGCGCGCGTTCGCCGCGCGCGGAGGCTTCCCCCCCGCCATTGAGGCGCGGGAGAAGCCGCACCATCCGTATTCCTGCGCCGGCTTGGCCTCGAGCCCGCGGGCTTGGGCCCACCGCGCGTCGGCGTCGGCCCCGGCGGGGAGCGCTTGGCCCCGCGGCCGGGCGCGTGGCGATCCCCGCGGGGCGGGCATGACCTCCCGGTCTCCAGCGCCCACCGCACCGGCGGCATTGGCGGGGGTCGTTGGTGATGACGGCGCGGCACTCCCGCGCGGGATCGTAACTCCCGGTGCCGGGAGTCGTCGGAGCGACCAAGCAGTAGTCCGTAGCGTCGAGGAAACGCCGGAACATGACTGGGTCCGGCACGCCGGAGAAGTCCCACTCCGCGTACCCGTGGCGGTTGGCGGGCGGCAACGCGTCGAGGGAACCCAGGGACGACTCGTCGCCGGCCCGAGGCGCCCGGGATCCCGGCGACGAAGACGTGACGGCCAGGCGGAACCCTGCGCATCGTGGTGTTGACGTTGGCGTTGTAGGCCGACGTAGCGCCATGCGGCCGATGGGGATGCGCGGTCCGAGACCGTGCGCCCGTCCCGCCGGGATGGTGGTGGTTGTGACGGCGGGCGCGCGCGCGCCGAGAGGCGGCGCGCTCGGCCTGCCGCCGCTCGGACCGCGCCCGGCGCGAACGCTCCCGGAGCGGCGGCGGCGTCGCGGCGTCGACGGGCCCGTGGCATCCGTGCCTGCGGCGCGCCGCGCCGTGGTGGTGCGTGCGGCGGGGACTGGAGTGGACCCGGCCTGGCGCCGCGCGCGGAGCTCCTCACGGTTGGTGAGGCGCATGAGGTAGCCGTTCCCCGTGGCCTGAAAGTTCAGGTCCCCGAACCGGATTTCGAACCCGGCGGGGAGGGGGTCCGAGCTGCCCATGCAGTAGCGTGTACCACGGTACTCAGTGTGGATCACCATGGAGGGAGTTGGTGGAATGACCTCAGGAGCTCAGATTACCCCACGGTGGGCGCCAACTGTCGGTGCGGAATATGGTCCCGACACTAACCAGTAGAAAGCGCCGAGGTCTATCCCTCAATGGTCGATGCCAAGCAATAAGAGACATGGGATTTATCCTGGTTCCGGCCGAGGGGGCCGTACGTCCAGCAGTGGTGTGCTCAAGGCACTATATTGCTCAGCACCGGGGGTGCCTGTAGTGGGGCTGCTACAAGCAAGGCGGGAGAGGAAGCCTGGCTTCCAAGTCCCTAGCATAGTAACTGAAGGTGTTGTGGGGGGATCGGAGAGCAAGTGCGTGGCGCCGCTTGTCTCCTCTCATGTTGTGTCTCGTGTGCTTCTGTCTGTCCGTCTGTCCCCCGCGGCTGGGGGGTTCGCCCTCCTTTTATAGATCAAGAAGGAGGCGAATCACATGCGCGCCGCGCTATCTAGCTACGTGAGGAAGCACGAAGTGCTATGCTGTAGAGTGGGCGGCCGTTCGGACGATCCTTGCAGTGATCTGGCCATCATGGCCTATCTTGTACCCGAACAGTGGCAGTTCGAGGGTAGAAGGGCGGCGGATGGTGGTGATGTCTTTTGATAGGTGTTGGCGCAAAAAGTGCACTCAACGCCAAACACACAGCAAGCCGAACGAAGCTGGCTTCACACGCGCTGAGAGCAAAAGACGTGCCAGTCAATTTTTCCTGAAAATTAACAAAAGATAAAGCAGTTAAATACCAAAGCTTGGAACTTGCCGGGTGGTATCAGACAGTTCCATATTTGCGGCTAAGAAGCCAATCAAGATGACACATAGCTATAAAAAGCTATCCGCCAACGAACTAGAACCATTCGGGAAACCATAAAGGGACAAAGCAACACTGCCGAATGGATGACGTGAGCATGACAGCGATCGGTCTTTGTTCAAACGATAATTTCATACGCACGAGGTCATGACCGAATCCTCATAAAAAATTAACATTAAATAAATAAATGAAGCAAAGCACGAACATGATCATGTATTAAACAAGTATGCATAGATCCAAAGCACTAGTCCACCGCATGTCTAGTTACTTCAAAACCCGTCAAGTACGATATCAAGCAAATCTATCCACCGCATGATACAACTTGCATGAGAAACCGTACCACTTTCCATAAATAGATCTATCCACCGCATGATACGATCTAAATATAGAAAGCTAAAAGCACACATCATTCAAAGCACGAATAACGCACGTGTTCTACTCATGAAAAATATAACCGAATACGGCTGAACAGCCGATCGGGGTTCCATGAAGAAGGAACAAACATTACCAAGCGAACAAATCTATCAGATCGATTTGGGGATCTAATCCACCGGATGATTAGCTCCAAAGCAACCCAAAAACCTGCATCTACCGCATGATACCCGGCTCTTTCAAGATTTATACGGGCATTGGCAGGCTTGAACCCGCAACACGTAACAACCTAGATCGATTCGGTTTCGGCTATCGGAAAGCATAAGATCCACGTGTCAAAACATTGAATCTACTCGAACAAGGATCATAAAAAGATAAAGCCGATCCAAAACCATCTAGATTGGGCAAAGGTGTGTTACATGAATTAAAACATAAAGTAAAACTCAAGATAACACGGGGTAACTTAATGAATCTATTGGATCTTGCCAAAACCCAATAGAGCCGATAACTAGCTTCAAGCTAGATCTTAGCCTACCGCATGACTCATGATCTAACAAGAAACCCTCTTGAACCAAGCTTGAATCTACCGCATGACACGAAGCATGGTAACAAGACTACTTGCATCAGATCTAAATCCACCGCATGATACTAGACATGATACAAGGTTGCCGGTACTCACGGAGGTCGACGGATCGATTGGCCCTCTCGAAGAACTCGACGACACGACAAGGACTCTAGGGTTTGGCGTAAGGCCGGTGTGTATTGAAGAATGATTGATCCCTTTTACATACATTCAGGGGTCATATTTATACCCTGTTGAGTACACCTTCGAATGGATTTATTGCCTAACTTATCTAAGCTTGATCGCCTATCCATCCATTCATTTCCCCTGATTGCGCCACGTCACCGTCCAATCCCGAAAAATCAGCTCTACTGTTCCTTTGCCGAACCGGAGCAGATAGCCGACCGCAGATCTCTTTGCCGAATATCTTTGAAAAAGCCCTTCCTTCCACCGGAC
This sequence comes from Cenchrus americanus, assembly GCA_947561735.1. Lineage (NCBI taxonomy): Eukaryota > Viridiplantae > Streptophyta > Magnoliopsida > Poales > Poaceae > Cenchrus > Cenchrus americanus. The sequence goes on from OX387242.1 coordinate 70,395,768, forward strand.
GGACTCTTTATCGAACCGGACCCACAAATCAGACTCCGTACCAAATTTTGGTGTTAACACATGCCCCTTCAATTGTGGGATAAAAGTAATTTTGTTCCACAATTGACTCCAGCCACGAATCTTCAGATTAAATCCGTCAACACCTGTTCTTCACAATCCGCCGGAATCTTCATCCAGATCCAACCCTAAATCCCCTCGTTCCAAGCTCAACACTTCCAATGGCAGCTCAGAACCAAGATGCTCAGGTAAATTCATTCTCCGCAAACCTTGTTCGGCATTTAGGTCTTCGATTTTACCTGAGATTTCCTTTTCCGCTTTTCTTTCAGGAGCTTTCTACTGAGCTTTTGATTCGCACCGAGGCCAATTCGAGATCTTACTATCTTGTTCCAGTGGGGAATCCTGACCCTCGAGATTTCATCGCAGCGGAATCTCAGAGGATCCCCTTTAAAGCGGCTCTGTCTCCACCGGCTCAATAGCAAGACGCTTTCAAGAACTGGCCCTTACCTCCAATTGCAGGTTGGAGAACTTGGTATCGGAGGATCCTTGCGGACAAGAGTGGATTAACCAACCTGGATTCCCTCCGCATCTCCCAGTGCCTGGAGTTATCTGTGGCTGAGACCCCAAAAAACGAAGACCTCCTGATAGCCGCCTGCCACTTTTGGTCAAATGGCATCAACGCCTTCCTCTTTGGCCACGGTCCAATGTCTCCCACCTTGGCCGATGTATACATGATCACCGGCCTTGACATCACAGGGTCTGTTCAGCCCTGGAAATTCAAAGGCTCCTCACGCCAGACAGGGGTAAAGCCAGGGAACGGATACAAGAATTACATTCTGACGCATATGAAAGACAACCCCCTCGGTGAAGTTGAATATAGAGCCTTTCTGAATATGTGGCTGTGCAGATTTGTTTTCTGCGGCAAAGCCAACGAGCCCACCTTGAACCACATCATGATGGCGACCCATCTGGCTGGTGGTAGTCGCCTCCCTCTGGGAAAATTCTTCTTGGGCAGCGTATACCATATGCTTCACCAGACTGTTACCCAAATGTACACCAGCCAAAGGATAACATGTGTCAACGACCCTTGGTGGTTCGTTCAGATGTGGCTGCAACTCCACATGCATCAGATCATTGGTGTCGATTTGAATTCCAGGTTCTTCCCCTTGTCCAATTACCCTGAAGGAGAGCCTCAAGCTACCAGAGGATGTCAGAGCTACGGAGAAGCGGCTTCAACTGTTCTGGTTCAGCAGGACATCAGCCAGCTTTTCGAGCTATTCTTCAAAGGTTTCCCTAATCCTCTCTGGCTTCCTTACCTGGACAATGACACCTTAATCTTCCCCGTTGAATTTTCCTTTGAACCCGGCCGTCAAGATGGGAGATTCTTAGAGATCTTCAACATCATAATCCGCCCATGTATACTGCCGGCTGAGTTCAATGGAGGGCGACTGAATGTTAGCACTTATGAGTACTATCAGCCCAATGTAATGGCCAGGCAAATTGGATGTGGACAGATGCCCCCAAGACTATTCCTGCACGAATTCCTCAAACCCAGAGAAGAAATCAAAGAGCCGATGCAGAGCAGTCGGGTTTTTAATTATGAGTGCAGTCCAACTGTCTACACACGTCCTTTTGTGCCCACAACCATAGCTCACCCCACCTTCAACTCCTGGTGGCGAGAATTTCATGATCACATCTTCAGCGAGCCTGTTCATGTATTCTGTGGAGAGTTGACGCCTGATTTCGTGCCAACTTCAGAGGTAATACAATGAACCCTTGGATCAGACGTGTCCTCTTCATTCATGACTCTGAACTTCATCCTTCTGTCCACAGAACACAGTGCCCGCCCCTCTAGCTAGGGATATCTCTTACAATGCCGAAGGCCCAATTTCAGCACTGGGGTTCAAATCCATGACTCTGGCTCAATTGATGGCCAGGTATGCCACCACGGATCCCAGCCTCTCTAGCCTTGCTGCCGACAAACGGCAAGGCCTATCTTTGGTTGCCCCTCCAGCTGCCAAGAGGAGGAGAACTGTCAAGAAAGTGCTCATTGAGGTAGGATCCTTTACCCCCTTGATCACAAGATTATTCTGTTCTCGATAAATCATATCATTGTGCATTCTCAGACCAGAGCCCAGCAGTCTTCAGAACCAGCACCTGCCAATGCCCCATCCACTGGTATGACCTTTACCATCTTTCCTTTAAGGATGAGCACTGGCATTTACTCTTCCAATTTGACATTTGCAGAAGAAACAATTGAAGAGCAGCTTGTAGATGTCCCAGTGGTCCAGCAAGCAAGTCCATCCGAGGCTGAATTACCTATCCCAGTGGAGATTTCATCTTCATCACCTTCTGCAGAAGCCATACATTCCCAGAGATGAATCTCCCAAATCAGCCGGAGCCACCAAGCCCTCCAAGGACGCAATCACCTGTTGGTCATGCAGAGACAACAATCCCAACAGAGGTAGACCCCACTTCTCATCAGCCAGAAGCCCACGAGCCACCAGCAGTTGCATCAACACCTCCCAGCTCGGGCGCTTCAGCCTTACTCGGAACACCTCCTTCACCTGTAATTGCCCCTGCTCAAGAAACCAGTCATGAGGTATCCATCTGCGCTTAACTCTACTATTTCCATGTCCAGCATTCTTAACTCGGCAATACTGTTTCTCAGGGGTCAGGCTCCGTCATTATCAAGCCCGCCGTCAGAGGTCAATCCAGTTGCCGAGGTGATGGAAAGAGCACATCAGCCTCTGTCAGATGAAGTGCTGTCAAGGCTTAAGGAAATTGTTGCCTGGCTAGAAAGGGACGCACAAGATCAGTTCAGAGATCTTGATCACTTCGAGGAGATATTTGAATCCATCAGCCAAGAACTCCCTGAAGACATCAGGACTTCTCTATCATCTGTTTATGGCCTGGATACCCTTTATGCGCCCAGAAAACAGGCCTTGAGGAAATTGCGCTCCCGCTCGGCTATTGAAAAGAAGAAAACCGATGCTGAACATGCCATGACCGGGGCACAATCCCGAGCAGAGAGCCACAAGGATATACTGGCCAACCTGCAGACTTCTTATGACCTGAAACTTGCCAGGAAAATTGCTCTAGAAGCAGAATTGAGAAGCCTGACAGCGGAGATGGAAGCTGACAAAGCTAAAATAGCCGAACTCCCCGGATTGATAGAAGAGATCCAAGCGGAGGCAAAATCGGCTATCGCCAGGGTGAAGCAATACGATGCAGAACTCATCGAATTGTCAGGTGCTCAAAAAGATTGCCAAGAGCTGCTGGACAATGCTCGTCAGATAACATCTAATGCTCGCGGTGTGATTGCGAAATACCTGAACATTTGAATGCCCTCATTGATGTATAATTGAATCGGTCGTTCTTGTAATATTGCCTTGCAATTTGTTTCCTTTCTTCGCGCACCTTCAAATATAGTCTTTGAACGACCCATTCGGCAATGAAACGCTAACTCCCGAGTGGCACTTTGATTTTCTTTAGCCGAACCGATCAAGCGAACGCGGCTCAGCCTAGAACTCCAAGCGGCCCATCGACGGGCTGGCCAAGGAAACCTTTCCACCTTCCGTTTTTCTTGGGATATGCGCCACGATTTAGCACCACGACTCGAAGCCACGATTCATCCTGCCAGGCCTATAAATGCAACCGTAGGTGCCCCTAGCTCTCCATCAGGCCTTCTAGCTTTCGAATCTTTGCCAATCTCAGCCTTTCTGTAAACAGTGCACATCCCAAGCCACCATGGTGCGCCGCCTCAACCGCCGCCGCGCTTCCGACGAGGCAGAGGGGAGCAGCGCCAACGCGCGTCGGAGGTAATGATCGTCGACTCCTCCTCTTTGATTCAGCTCTGATCTTCTTCTTGCTTTGACGATCATCCCTTTTCAGATTGATTCAGTGGAATCCATCTCCTGCGCCGGCCAATCAACCCCTTCCGGACGACTCTTCGGAGTCCGATGGCCATTCCCCCGTGTCGTACGGGGAAGTCGATGCTCTCCGCTTCAAGGAGGAGCTGGAGGCGTCCCGGCGCGAGCTAGAGGACGTCTCCAAGAAGGCGGGCGTAGCCGAGCTAGAGTGGGAGGACCAGCGCAAACAGTTGCTGGAAGCCATTGACGGTACGGCTCTGAAAGTGATTCTTGATCCAGCCCGGCTTTCGATGCTAATCTTTTCTTCTTGCTCTTCGCAGCCCGCGACGCCGAGCTCGACCAACTGAAGGCGCGGTGGAGCGGTGGCGGAGAAGGTGAATGCCCGTGGCGACACGCCGGCGGAGCGCCTTGCCGCGGTGGAGCACCGCGTCGATGAGGTGGCCGTCCATGGCGTTCGTCCGGGCACCACCTTGGGCCTGGCTGCCATGGCGACGCATACGGACGTCGACTACTCCACCGGCCGCGTGGCTTCCGGGGGCGGCACGCGGAGGACATCGACGAGATCGAGCTCATCCTGGAGCGCCTCGAAGGCCACGGCGACGCCATTGCCGAAATTACTCATCCCCAATCTGTGTTGAACAGACTCTTTGACTAGATTGTATTAGGGATGTGTAAATATCAGCAATAAATAAAGAGCTTTTGAATCCCGTGCTTGTTTTGTGATGATTCTTTTGCCCTTCGCATTCAGTGAATCTTGTTTCCTTTGAATGCATCCGGGAACTATCCTGAGCCGAATGCGCGAGAACAACTGCCCTTTGGCGCAAAATCCACAGAAGATCCCAATTCGGCAATCCAAAAACACTGTTCAAACAAAACCCTTCGCACTTGGGAGAAAACCCTGCCGCTTGGTATTCCAACAGTGTGTACTAGCTGGTCATCACTACCAATGCTCCCCTCCGGTCAATAAAATAGCCTGCCGGGACGCCCTGCAAATCCACTCGCACACTCATCCATCATTTCTCATCTCTTCCCCGTCCTCAGAGGATAAAACCCCAAAGCCATGGACAAGGGCAAGCAACCTCAGGGAAGCAGCTCATCAAAGAAGCGCACGATTCGGGAGTGAGTTCTCCCTTGATCTACTCTTCGTTCTTCCGCATGACCTTGCGCCTCATGTTCTCCTTTCTTTTCCCTCTTCAGTCTTGACTTGCTTCCCGAAGAGATCATTGGGACCGAAGATGTGCCGTAGTACATTTCCTCTGATTCCTCCCTCGAGGCAGAGGAGGCCACGCCCGAACAGAAGACCAACCATCAGCTGCGCCGCCGCGTCCGGCATCTGGAGCACAGTCTTAGGGACATCACCGCCCGTTGCCAAGCCGAGCATGAGCGTCGCATGGCTCTGGAAGCACTAGTAGGGGGTAAACACTTCTGACTCCTTTATGCTTGCATCTGGATTTCTTGCCCCTAACCTTGATTCCCCTGCTCCAGATGTCTCTGACAGGTATAACAACCTGAAGACGGCCTGGGACAGCTTGGTAGAGGCCGCCAACCATGGTCATCCTCGTGCGTTCCAAGTTGCCGTCACGGTGGTCCTGGAACAACTGAAGAGGGAACAGCAGCCGAAGAAGTAAAGAAAAGATTGAATCATACTTTCGCTTCTTTCTCCACGCCTTCTGCTTCCCCCCTCCTTGGGGACCTGACCATCAGGGTTGTTAGATGTAAACCTGCGAGCAGCAGTTGTAATTGTAGTTTTGTGCTAAGGGCAATGCATCTAGACATTGGCCATCTCCCCTGTTCATGGATTTTTGTTCTGAAGGCGGCCTCATTCTTGAGTGCCGGCTATCTCTGTGCCAGATGTGTGTAATCACCGATCGATCTCAATGCTAGGATAATATTTCTTCAGATATCTTCCATTTATTGCAGCGGAAAATTCTTCTCCTAGCAAAGTTTTCAATATATATGCATTACCAGGGACGCATCTGACCACACGAAAAGGTCCTTCCCAATTAGGGGACCATTTGCCGAAATCGCTGTATTTAGTTCCAATCGGCAATAATGCTTTCCACACTAGATCTCCTTCTGCAAATTGCCTTACTTTTACCTTCTTATTGTAGTACTTGGCAACTCGCAGTTTGTTTTTCTCGATATTCTCCAGGGCTCTAAGACGGATCATATGTAAATCTTCCAGCTCGTCCATCATTAGGCCGCTGTAATCCTTGGAGCTCAAATCCTTCTGCAGCACCACTCTCCTTGAGTCTGATTGCATCTCCCAAGGTAAAATTGCGTGATGCTCGTAAACCAACTCGTAAGGAGAAGTCTTTGTGGCTACATGAGGGGCCATTCGGTAAGCCCACAGTGCTTCGCTGAGAACCGAATGCCACCTTCTCGGCTTCTGATCGATCTTCTTTTGTATCAACTTAATCATGATCTTATTAGAAGCCTCTGCTTGACCATTAGCTTGGGCATAATAGGGAGAGGAGTTAAACAATTTGATCCCCATGCTTTCGGCAAATTCTCTGAACTCTAGTGACACAAATTGTGCCCCTTGATCAGTGGTAATCGTTTGAGGAATTCCAAATCGGTAGATGATGTGTTTCTTGACGAATTCAACCATGTTTTCCGACGTCACCTTCTTTAGTGGAATCGCCTCAACCCATTTAGTAAAATAATCAGTAGCCAAAAGCACGAACTTATGCCCCTTGCTAGATGGCGGGTTGATCTGGCCAATCAAGTCGATGCCCCAACCCCTGAATGGCCATGGCTTGATGATGGGATTCAATGCTGATGCAGGGACCCTTTGAATATTCCCGAACCTTTGGCAATCCTGACATCCCTTGTAATACTCAAAGCAGTCCTCTAATATCGTCGGCCAAAAGCATCCAGCTTGTCTAATAACCCACTTCATGCGGTAGGCCGATTGGTGTGCTCCACATATCCCATCATGCACTTCGCTCATCATGTTCTTGGCTTCTTCTGGACCCAGGCATCGTAGTAACACTCTGTCTAATGATTTATAGAATAAATTATCATCCAGAAGAACGAACTTAATGGCTTTGTACCTTAGCTTCCTAGAGACCTTTCGGGATGGATCCTTCAGGTAATCAACGATTTCTTTCCTCCAATCACCTTCTGCGAGATCCGCCCCTAGTGCAAACACCTGCGCAAAGCAAACGCTTCTTGACTCTCTTTATAACCAGAGGCGCTCCGAGCCGGCTGTTTGCTTCCTCGTTATGCTCTCTAGGAGTGTCTTTGTAGGGTTACTAATGGGAAGCTCTTCAAGATTTCCCCCGCACTCCTCGTAGTAACTCCTCAGCGCTTCACTTTTGCATTCATATTGGCCGTTCAATTGCTTGATTACCGGCTACGAATCTCCATAAACTTCAACCGAAACGGCCCCTGCTTCTCTCAAGTACTGCAGCCCTCGAAGTAATGCCTCGTATTCTGCTTGATTATTTGTGACAGTGGGCTGTATAGGGATGGCGAATTCGAACATCTCACCTCTAGGCGAAATCAGTAGGATCCCTACTCCCCCACCTTTACCACATGATGATCCATCAAAAAACAAAGCCCAAGGGGTAATCTCAAGTAGATCAATCGACGGATCGCGATGTTCGGTTATGAAATCGGCAATGATCTGACCTTTGATGGCTTTTGCCGATTCGAACTTCAACAAAAACTCCGATAAAGCTAGAATCCACTTGCCAATCCTGCCGTTCAAAATTGGCATAGATAACATGAAGCGTCCCCTCATCAGAGGTGATCAAATGTGACACAAATACCAGTCCCAGGAGGCTGGTAGCACATTTATTACAACAGGTGGAATCAGTCTTTTACATTACGGTTACAAAAAGGGCACGGTAGTGCCAACGCTACAATGAACAACACAAACGCTAGCGACCACACTACGATAGCAAAGGCTTCCATAGCCTCCTCAGAGTACCACACCATGGAAGCTTTCGGTAGGGCCCTGATACACAGGCACGGTTGGGTGTAGGGCACAACCTACTCAACGTCTTCGGGAATGTAATCGGGATCCTCCTCTGTAAAATAGTTAGTAAAACAAGAGTGAGCACGTACGTACTCAGCAAATCCAACCCCACCCACGGAGGGGCTTATAAGCAGAATCATGCACAAGGTATAACAAGGATCAGGTTAAGGTTCATTTTGCAAACTTACACATGCAGGGGTTTATTTCAAAAAGGTTTTCACAAATCATTTTCATACCCAAGTAACTCAATTGTTTCAGGGAAAAACCACTGTGGATCTACCGGACTTCCCGTTCGTCGTAGCCCAGGCACACAGCCACACATTTCACCCAGAAAACAACTCACGCCAGAAAACATCCCATCCCAAACACTAGTTTTTGTGACCACACCGTGACTCGTCCAATACCGTGGACACGGCTATTCGAATAGGTTTGACACTCTGCAGAGGTTGTACATCTTTACCCACAAGTAGGGTACCGTCACACGGACACCTCGGTGCGGTACGGATCCTATCAAAGCCATTACCCACCTTAGCTAACACTACGAGCCACCACGGAAGCACCCAAGGGGTTATCCCACATAACCGGGGCGTACCTCACACGGAGCGTACCCCTACTCCTTGGTCTCCCGTCGCTCACCCGCCCACCGGATGGCAAGTAGATTAACTAGTGGGGTTTATGCTAAGCCGTTGCCACATACAACGGTCGAGTGGTTGTACGATGATTTGGGTCGGGTGAGATGTCACGCAACCCGGTCCTTAACCGACAAGATGGACAACTCCCAACACGCTCAACCACACAGTACGAGCTCACCCATACTCCCGACACACACGTCCATCCCGTCTACCCGAGTCCTTTACTCATTTTCCGAACATATCCCCTTTTGTTTTTAAAGCACTCACACATTTTGAAAGCACTCACACATTTTTAAAGCACTCATTTAGGCCAAAACAAGGTTCAATCATAGCAATCAAGGGTGGCTATCCTACCATGTTTTGCAGTAAAACAATATGCAATTTATAAAATGGGTATAGGGTATATTTATAAAACTAGGACAGAAGCATGCATCAAAGGGGGAGGTTGAACTTGCCGTCTTCGAAGTCTTCGGGGAGTGCTGGCTCGGCGTTCGGGACCTCGGGCTCCTGCTCGCAGTAGTCGGCTTCGATCTCCGGCTCGGGGTACCTTCCTCCGTCTACTCCGTCGGCTATAGCGCACACACAAGCAAGCAAGCAGTATTAGCACATATGTTTCCGACCGAGCTCGGGGAGGGGAAGTGAGCGGAGAGGGGGTATATATAAGCGCGGTAGGGTTTGGTCTTAACCGGGAAGGAAGGGCGTGTATGAAAAGGGGCTAGGTTAAGGAGGGGTTATAGATATTAAGGACCTATTGGTAATTTCTAGTAATGAAGGAGGGTGTGTTGATGACCACATAATTTGGTTTAGGGTCTGTTTGTAATTTATTTAGGGTTCAACAGTAATTATTTACTAGTCTTAGGGCTATTGGGAAAAAAAGAAATGAAATAATATAAAGGGGGCTCGGTTAAGGGAAAGGTCAGGGGCCTAATAGCAAAACGGCCTTCTTCCTCCCCCCCCCCACTCGATACCGAACGAGGGGGGCGCGGCGTGGCCGGCCGGCGGGGGTGCCCGCCGGCGGCTCCCGCCGCGGCGGCGGCCTAGAGATAGGGGAAAACGGAGAGGGGGAAGAGAGGATCTTAACCCCGCACTCACCTTGGGCTATTGGGCTCGGTGGAAGTGGCTCGGCGGAGGGCGAGAGGGCGGCGGCGGCGCTTCTGGCGGCGGCGGCGCGGTGGGGCTCAGGGAACGGCTCAAGGAGGCTAGCTTGCGGTGCGGTGTGGCGAGGTGGTGGTGGTGCCGGCCTTAAATAGGCGGCGGAGGTCGGTTCGGGGGGGGGGGGGGGAAGATATTTTCCCCGGCGAGACCGCCGGCGAGCTCGGGGAGCTTCGCGAACTCCGGCCAGCTCCTTGCGGTGACCGGCGACGCGACGGCTCGGTACGGGTCAACTTATGCAGTGCGTAGCGCGGGCAGGCGGCAGTGGTGGCCGGAGATGACGGCTCGGCTTGTCGCCGGCGCCATGGAGAGGTCTTTTCATTCTGAGTCTTCGGGCAGTGAAGAGAGGGGGACGGTGGCGTGCTCTGGTGGCCGTCGTGGTCGGCCTCGCGGGCCGTGCGGCGGGCACGGCACGCTGCCGGCCGGCGGTTGATTGCGGGGGGGAAAAAGGAGGAGGAGGGGGGTCACGGTGCGGCGGGCCGGGCGCGGGCCCGGCGTGCGTCGGCCGGCCGGCCCCTCGCGCCGCGGCGGGGTGCGGGCCGGGGTCAACCCGGTGTCAGCTCTGGTCGGGGGGGGGGGGCGGCCGCGGGGAAGGGGGGCAGGCGCGCGGCCAGGGAGGTGGAGCAGGGAAGAAGAAAGAGAAAAGGAAGAAGGAAAGGAAAAGAAGAAAAGAAAGAAAAGGAAAAAGGAAAAAGAAGGAGAGGAAGAAATTAGAAAGAAAAATTAGGAAAAAGAGAGGAAAGAAATTGGGGAAAATCTAGAAAATTTGGAAAATGGTTATGGAGATTAGGGGAGGGTTTTGCGGGGCTTCCCGATTTCCGGGTGTCGGCGTGATTTTCGGGCCGGCGGTGATGGCGAGGCGGACTGGCCGGCGGGACCGCGGCGTGCGCGGGATTCCCGGCCGGTGGCCGACCGCGGCGTTGGGAAGGCGCGCGCGGGCGCGGCCGAGGTGCGGTGCCGGCGGGAATCGCGGCACGCGCATCGGGGGGAGAGAGAGAGAGGAAAAGAGAGAGGATAGTGGCTAGGTTTTGAATGACAATTGAGCTCAGCGGATCGGTTTTTTTTGAAATTACGCATGATTTAGTAGGTGTTTTATTTAGAGCTAAAAACGCCGGCGTTACAAACCTACCCCACTTAAAATGAATCTCGTCCTCGAGATTCGGCTAAGTCTCGAATAGGTGGGGAAATTCTTTTCTCAGTGCATCCTCTCGTTCCCACGTAGCCTCTTCCACCCCGTGTCTACTCCATTGAACTCTGCACACCCGTACTTCGGTCGTTCTTGTCCGCTTGACCACAGTGTCTAAGATCTTGACGGGCACCTCTTGGTACCTAAGGTCTGGCTGTAGGTCGATGGTCTCCACCGGTACTCGCTTATCTTCCAGAACCTTCAAACATCGGCGTAGCTGAGAGATGTGGAATGCGGGTGTATATCTGCCATTTCCTCAGGTAGCTCCAACCGATACGCTACTGCTCCGACTTTCTTGATCACTTTATACGGGCCGATGTACCGAGGGGCCAACTTCCCGTGTACTTGAAACCTTCGAGTCCCCCGGATGGGTGAAACCTTGAGGTAGACGAAGTCTCCTGGATTGAAGCTCGCTTCACGCCTCTTCTTGTCTGCGTAGCTCTTCTGTCGGGACTGGGCAGCTTTCAACTTCTCTCGAATATCAGCTACGCGCTCCTCGGCTTCCTTTATGAGTGCGGGCCCAACCAGGGCACGCTCTCCCACTTCTGACCACATCAGGGGTGTCCTGCATTTTCTCCCGTATAGTGCTTCGGATGGCGACATTCCCAGACTTGCTTGGTAGCCATTGTTGTAGGAAAATTCTGCATATGGCAGGCTCTGCTCCCAATCTTTGCCGTAGGTAAGGACGCATGCTCTCAACATATCTTCCAGGATTTGATTCACCCTTTCGGTCTGTCCGTCGGTCTGTGGGTGGTACGGCGAGTGAAGTCTAGCTTGGTGCCCATGGCTTTGTGCGAGCTTTTCCGGGAACCTAGAGGTGAACTCGGGTCCCTCGTCCGAGACTATTCTGCCGGGCACTCCATGCGGTTTTACTATATTCTCTATGTAGAGTTTCGCCAATTTTTCTCCTCCATAGGTAGTCCGTACGGGTAGAAAGTGAGCGACTTTAGTGAGTCGGTCCACAATCACCCATATGGAGTCATGTCCCTTACGGGTCCTTGGCAACCCTACTATGAAGTCCATACCTATCTCGTCCCACTTCCATGCGGGATTGGTAAAGGTTGCAACAGTCCTGCAGGCTTCTGATGTTCGGCCTTGATCCTCTGACAAGTGTCGCAGTGGGCGACGAACCTTGCAATGTCTGCCTTCATCCCATTCCACCAGTACTTCTGCTTTAAGTCCATGTACATCTTGGTGGATCCGGGTGTATGGAGTACGCTGAGTTGTGTGCCTCATCCATGATGGTCTGTCGAAAATCTCCACCTTCGGGCACGCATATCCTGTTCTTGTACCACAGGGTGCCTTGGTCATCTACCCTGAAGTCGGGGGCCTTGTTCTCTCCGGTATGCTTGCGGATCCTCATCAGATCCTCGTCGGCTTCTTGGGCCTTCCGGATCTTCTCTTCTAGGGTAGGCTGAACACTTAGCTGGCGGACGTAACCTTGGGGAACGATGTGTACGTTGAGCCGAGCCATCTCCTCTTGCAACTGGGCACTCTTGGGTGCCGCCTTCTCATAGGTTTTCCGACTTAGGGCATCTGCTACTACGTTGGCCTTCCCGGGGTGGTAGTGAATTTCTAGGTTGTAGTCCTTGACTAGCTCTAGCCATCTTCTCTGCCTTAGGTTCAAGTCGGGCTGGGTGAAGATATACTTTAGACTCTTGTGGTCTGTGTAGATTTCACACTTGTTCCCGATCAGATAGTGTCTCCAGATCTTTAGGGCATGCACTACGGCCGCAAACTCCGGATCATGGGTGGGATAGTCTCGCTCATGGGGTTTGAGGCCGACGGGAGGCATATGCCACTACCTTCCCATCTTGCATGAGAACACACCCCAACCCTTGTCGGGAGGCGTCGCAATACACGACAAAGTCCCGTTGAATGTCTGGCAGGGTTAGCACTGGGGCGGTGGTCAACCTTTTCTTCAGCTCTTGAAAACTTCTCTCGCAGGCCTCGGTCCAGTTAAACTTCTTCTCTTTCTTGAGTAGTTCCGTCATGGGCCGGGCGATCTTGGAGAATCCCTCGATAAATCTCCGGTAGTATCCGGCTAAACCTAGGAAACTCCTGATCTCACTCACGTTGGTTGGTTGCTTCCAGTTGGAGACTGTCTCCACTTTTTCGGGGTCTACAGCTACTCCTTCTGCAGTCAATATGTGCCCAAGGAAGGATATTTTCTCTAGCCAAAATTCGCATTTGCTGAACTTGGCGTATAGCTTGTGTGCCCTTAACTTTCCCAGCACTACTCGAAGATGTTGTTCATGCTCCTCCACGCTCTTGGAGTAAACAAGTATGTCGTCAATGAAGACCACGACAAACTTGTCCAATTCCTCCATGAACACCTTATTCATGAGGTTCATGAAGTATGCTGGGGCATTGGTTAGTCCAAAGGACATCACCGTGAACTCATATTGCCCGTAGCGAGTGACAAAGGCAGTCTTGGGGATGTCACTCTCCCTAATCTTGAGTTGGTGATACCCTGATCTTAGATCCACCTTCGAGAAGTACTTGGCTCCCTTCGGTGGTCAAACGGGTAATCTATCCGGGAAGAGGGTACTTGTTTTTAATGGTGACCTCATTCGGCGAGCGGTAGTCCACACACATCCTCATGCTCTTATCCTTCTTCTCCACGAAAAGCACCGGGGCTCCCCAAGGTGATGAACTTGGTCCGATGAACCCACTTCGCCGGGAGCTCGCTATTCGCTTCTTCAATTCTGCCAACTCAGGGGCTGCCATCCTATAGGGCCTTTTGGCTATGGGAGAGGTTCCAGGGATAAGGTCGATCACGAACTCTATGTCCCTGTCGGGTGGCATTCCAGGGAGTTCTTCGGGGAACACATCTGGGTATTCTCGTACTACTGGGACATCTTCTATGGACTTGGCTTCTATGTGGAAAACCATTATATCCGGCCTGTGTCCCCGGGTGTGGCAGGTGTTGACGGTGAAAATCCGTCAACCTAGCCATGAGTTTACCTTCGGTGTTGGCATGAATTTTATACCTTATCCATTGGTACTAACCCCCGTGGTATAACAAGTTCACGTGTGCATGTCGGTTTTGGAGTTTAATGTTTATGCAGGGTTTTAGTGTTGAATGCAAGACTTTTGGGATAAGTTCATCAAGCACCTCATGACAAGACCTTGAAGTCCGAACAAGTCATGCAATGAAGCAATATTAACTCCAAGAAGCGGGGGACTTGATCCGAGAAGACGACGAGACTCCGGGGACCCGACCGGAAAAGTGCTTCGAATCTTGCAAGACAAGGAGTTGAGTCCAATTCGGAGAGAAACCGACGACATGGACCTACATGCGAAGGGGGAAGCATCCGGGAAGCAAGGGAACCGACCTCGGGCGAAGGAGCCCACGGGCCGGGCCTAAATGGGCCCGGGCCGGCCGGCCTGGGTCCGGTCGGCCCGAGCCCATTTAGGGCCCAAACCCGTCGCCCTTTGCCCTAGCCGCCAATCGGGCTATTTATAGTCCCACGACCGAGAGCCACGCGAGAGAAGATTTCGTCTTCGGCCGCCGAGGAGCAAGAGAAGAGAGGGACACCATGTCGGAGAGGAGAGGGTCGAGCTAGTTGACTAGGGTTTCCCTAGCCGACGTGGGAACCTTGCATGGAAGACCACGTCGGAGTTCCGGAGCTAGAAGCAAGATCAAGGAAGGATCCGGTGGTGATCTTGTGTATGTATCATTGTCATAGTTGAATTATCAAGTTGAATCTTTTCTTAGCGATCAAGTGTTTCCTCGAAGATTTCGTTTTTCGATCGGCTTTGCTTATTCCAATTCTATTCGCGCGATAGATTACATAGGGTGTTCTTGTAGCCGCGGTGGCTAGAGGTAAACGCCGGATCTTCCGAAAGAATCTCGACTTGTCTTTTGACTCGCCCTAAGCTCCCCGCATGAATAGGGATACGTTGTGACAGAACGGGGGTCTCGAAAGGCGGATGTTTTCGGATTTGGACGGGAAACCACGATTTAAAGAGGCTTCTATTAAGATTCGATTTGCTACTTCTTCTCTTGCTTGGAACTTCAACAAAAGGCTTACCCCGATCCCTCTGGATCGGTTTATCTACCCAATCTTACTTTGTTTTCTCCGGTTTTTAGTAGATTAGATCTGTTTTGTGTCTTTTACTTAGATGCATTAGGTTCTTTATTGGAGATTGAAGTTATTTGGCTTTAATAGATTAAGTCTTGCGTCACACATTTGTTCCACGGATTCGATACCTTGGGTTCACCACTCGAGGGAAGAAGGGTCCCTTGACTACGACGGGAGACTTGTACGCTTGCGAGTCACGAACGAACTTTGATACAATTATTAACCGTCAACAAGCCCCTTTTTCTGGCGCCGTTGCCGGGGAACAAGTGATCAAGATTTGATTTTTTATTGCTTTTTTTTGTAATTTTCAGTACTGATTTTGTTTTATTTTTGCATCTACTAAATTTTGATCATCCTCAAAATACATCTAATCTAGTTTGTCTAACTCTAGTCTTTATAGATTTGTTTTGTTCTCTAGTTTTTTTGCATACTTTGCTTATTGCTAACCCTAACCGGAGATGGTTGGCTACCTCTCCAAGAAACCCAAACCTTTTTGTGGATGATCCGGGGAAAACTTTACGAGGCAAAGGTGACATGCAACACAAGCTAAAGGGGTGGAAACCCTAGATTCAAAAGTTGAAGTCGAAGGACCGTCGAAATCTCCAAGGGAATCACCACCTCCAAGTCCAAAGGAAGATCAACCTCAACCACCGGAGTGCTGCGCACCCCGGACATCATTGATCTACCTATCATAAACCTTCAAGACGCCGGGAGGCCATTCAAGATCAAAGTCTCAACTATCCGCATGACGATTGCGAGAGCTGAATGCATACGAGTCGGATTCCTTGAGTGGCATATCGGTTTACTTAAGAGGAGGATGGAGAAGATGGAGATGGAGAAAGAAGCTCAACACCTAGAGGCCGCCGAAGCAAGATCCTCATGCAAGGAGTGTGTGGAGTACGACCATGTCCAAGGACGCCGTCACTAAGTTCGAGGCTATGGAGAAAATATTGAAGAATTTAGATGGCAAGGTGACGGAGGTCGGAAGCTCTATACGTGAAGTGTTCATCGTGATGAAGATGCTAGACGCAAGTGGGACAACTTGTCGAGCGCCCGATGGGTAACGAAGAAGAATATCCGAGACAACTCCAAGGTCCCAAGACGGCGAAGGCTACTCAAGCTCATTCGGGAGAGATGAAGGATCACAAGACCATGAAGATCACGACCGAAGGACCGGAGTTCGAGATGCCGAGCCACAAGGAAGTTGTTGCATCCGTCAAGACCAAGGACAAAGCCAGCCTGTGAAGACCAAAAAAAATTGACTAAGCCAAAGTGGGTACCCAAGATTGCAACGCCCGCAAAGAGCGTTGATCCGGAGAAATCAAGTGAAGAAGTCTAGCCATGGACTATAAACGAAGCGCTAGGCGGGAGGCAACCCGTTTCATCAAGTCAAGAATAAGCTACCGGGAGGACAACCCGATTCCAGGTTTTTCGAGTATTTTTAATAATTTAGTTTTTGAGTTTTATTACGCAAAGACATTAGACTTAGAAGTGGTTGAACAATATTAGAGACATAATTCTTGATTGAATGTTTGTTTTATCATAAACCCTTTGCATGAACCCTCCTATGTGCTTGTTTGATTCTTTTCTTTTCGAGAAACCCTCAACCAAATAATTTCAGAACCTTAACTCAACCTTTCACCCTCATTATGGTGCTGAGGTTGACTTATTTTTCATGCTAAAGCCACACGAGTAGAGCCACGATTTATGTTTAAGTGTTAATAAAATTCAGCACGTGGAAGGACTCGCGTGAACCTAGAAATCAAAGCTTTTGGTTGGTTTTAAAAATCTATATCCTTGGTTTCTCTAGGATTAGAATTTTTCTAAGCCTATTCTAATTTGTTTTATTCAAAATCTTTCTTATCTAGCCAAAATTAGAACCTAAACCTATGCCCCCATGATCAAGCCGGGAAATGTTTGCTCTCAACCGATGAAGGCAAACTATACCGGTGAGACCGAAATCGACGTAAAAATAAAATATTTTCGACTTGCATTTGTTTTTAATGGTTTAAAAACTTCTCTAAAATTATGTTCGAGCTCTTGCATGGCTCTGAAAAATATTTTAAATTTCGAATTAGAGGAGTGCTTAACCTTAAACACACCTTAATGGAGGCAATCTAGTAATCATGCATGCACCATTGGATTCCCTTTCATCAATTTTCACCAATTTCACATGCGAAGGACAAGCATGGTGGGCAGCAAGCATCAACTTTGTAGGAATTTCATGGTGGCATGTGAAGCAAGTGGAGCTAGGGAGCATGGACATGACCCAAAACATGAAGCATCAAGTGGGAGGACCAAGGAGTGGACGAGAGCGTTTGGGCGGTGCAACTCGTGGAGCACGCGGGCAGGGAAAGTTGCGAGAGGTGAAATGATCGTGCTTTGGAAGAAAGACGAGGCGGGGAGGAGCACCGAGGCCGGCCTCACCTACATAAGGAGCCCCCCGGCTCCCGTTTTCTGCAGGCAAGCTTCCCTCTCCTTCCTTTGTTTGTGTGTTCAAGTTTGTGTGCTCAAAACCTCCGTAGACATAGCCAACCTTCCCAAGCTTGAGAGCTCAAGAAAAAAAAATCCACATCCTTAATCCACTCAAAGTCCACATCCGAAGCAAAGAGTTTAAGTGACTAGTTACCGGTTGCAACCCGGAATTTTAGTTGAAGAAAAGAGTGCAGCAACCATGTGGAAGAAGACCACAAGTCTCTTCTCCAAGAAGAAGAGTTCGTCGTCGTCCAAGCCGTCATCAACCACGTCTTCGAGGAGGCACTTGGTTTCCGAGTCTCCCCGGAGCATGGAGACGGATACGGCACCACCGAGGAGGAACGATGCTCTCCTCCTTGGTGGTATGAGGGCTGCAGAAGCACTTCCATGAGGTTCACCGAACCTCGTGGGCACACGGAGGAGCAGGCCGCGCCACCACGACGATCGACTCGCTCAACCGCACCACCTCCTTACATCCCGACACACTCTTCGTACGGCTTCATCATCTTGTCGACGGAGGAGGAGGAGAGGCTCGCCAATCTTGAGAAGAGGCTTGTGCCGAACGTCGAGTTCGACGACCAAGCACTCTACACCTTGGGTTTTTGCACCGACATATACTATATGTTGGGGCACCTCGGATGGGTGCAGTTCTCCAACGGAGTATCGGTGGACACCCATTTGGGGTTCGCCTTGGAAATTTTGATGACTATTGCACCCATCGTTGATGATGATGGGGTGCAAAGCTTGTCATTCCGTTTGGAAGGAGTCCAACAAGTGGTTCCCTACGAGCACGTTAGGGAGCTACTTGGATTCCACAAGGGAGCTTCGGAGAAAGTTGACGTGCCACCTGGCATGTTAGCGGGATTTTGGAATATGATCTCCGGAGAAGCCCATCAACAACGCAATTGCATCCGCAACCCCATTATCCGGATATTTCACTCTTGGTTGTGCAAGAGGGTATTGGGGAGGATGAAGGAGACAAAGGTGACCGACACGGAGTTGAATTGGCTATACTCGGCTTTAATTGCCAGGCAGCCAATAGACCCCTCTTACCTCATGATCAACCATTGGTGTTGTGAAGCAACATCGGGGGCGGGTAATATTGGTTCGGGGTGTTACCTCTCCATGTTGGCCTTTCCCTTGCGGCCGGGGATCGCAAGAAACCCCGACCACCTTTTGCGAGGTACCTCTCTCGGCATTGAATATTTGCGGCAAGGCAAATACATTAGTGGAGATGAGAGAGGAGGTTATCGGTTGGCCATAGTGAACCTACCCCTTCCGAATGAGAGGCTTAGGCTTTTCACCGAAGGAAGGGAAGATTGGTTGGAAGAGGGACTACTTGTCCCTGCAAGGAAGAACAAAAGAGGAAGAATCGTAGAGGAGGGAACATCCTCCACACAAGCGAGTGGAGCACAACCCAATGTGCAACCATTCGGCGGGGTCCCTCCTCCGCCAAGTTATTACGGAGGGCCACAAGAGCAAGCATGGGGGGGTGGTGCACCGGTACCCCCACCAAATTATGTTGTGCCCAACGCTAACTTCGCGGAGTCCTACGCTCATCATCCCCAACCACAACAAAGCATGGCCATTATTGGAGGGTATGCTGCAAGAAACGCTCAAAACATCGCAGCCATCCAAGCTAACGCAACTCAACTTGGTGAAGGCAATGCAAATATTGCCTTTGAACTTGGACGCCTTCACCTTGTGGAGCCAAATCAATTCGTCGGAGGGAATGTCGAATCATATTACGAGCAAGGGTATTATTATCAAGATCATCAACATCAACCACCGGCGGAGGACTAGAAGATTTAGGAACTTTAGTTTTCTTTTCTTTTCTTTTTCTCTGTAATTTTCAGCTTTTGCTTATGTGTGTTTGCGTAGTATTTTCTGTTTTTATTTAAATTTCAGCAAGCATGTTTGTTTATTTTCAGTGTGTATTTCAACTTGATATCACCATTAATAAAGTCACCACCTTGATTATATCATTGGAAAAGTTACAAAATGCGTGCCATGATGATGTATGATTAAAATTGCAGCTTTGTTCATCTTTGTAGTTGATTTATGCATGTTTAAGCTAGTGCTCTCTTAAAAATGCAGATCTGAATTTATTTAAATGCTAGCTTAATTTTCAGCGGAGGTTATGGTTAAAATAAAGACCCATAGTGTTTTATGTGCTCTCAAGTTATGAATAGATTGAAGATGTCTTTTATGCTCAAAAATATTGCTAACCTTGTCACAAATATCACTTGTGTGTTGCTCAACCTATCCAAAGCCTTATATATATTTGAGTGCATGAACCTTAGTGTACAAGATTTATTTTTGAGTGAGTTATTGCAGGCCATGATTTCTCTGGCCCGAGACTAAGAAGTTTGGTCATTCCATTTTTGCGTATCTATCTTTTTGCTAGCCTCTTATCCGTGCATTGTGTATCCCCGCATTGGAGATCTCACAAACCTCGCCGGATATCCACCTTTAAACCAAATATCATCTTTTGTGATTACCTCCTTGACTACAACCTATCGTTGAGAATGGATCATCAATTCAAGGAAGATCGCAAGACGGTGCCAACGTTGAAGATTTCAAGTATCTCTCCAAGGAAAAATATTCCGGTACCTACCTTATTTTTCGCCTCTTTGCTCGAGGGCAAGCAACGTCTAAGCATGGGGGAGGAGGTAGGTACGGTGCAGTTTTAGAGTTCAAAGGGGAATATTTTAAGAAAAAATGATGAAAGAAAAAAAAATCCAGTGATACTCATGACTTTCAAGGTATAAAAAAAATCAAAACTTCGTTGTGAAAGTCATGGACTGAATATATGACAAGAAAAAAAAATGAATGAATGAAAGAAAGAAAAGAATGAGAAATATGAGAAAGAGAAAAAAATGTGCGTAAAGTAAATTCTCCGGCTCTCTAAAAGTGCATTCAAGGCTTCAAGTTAAAAAGATCCATTCTCATTTTTCCGACCATGTGCAATCCGATAACGAGGACTTCCCTTGTGCCTCGGGATCACTCTTTGCCATTTGCACATGTCCACTTATCTAAAAGTGTGTGTATTTTTCTCTTTCCCCTCCTTGATTTAACATTATTTTCCAATGACCTTTTTGACGAGTCTCGGTAAGACCATGAGAAGCTTGTCTTGTTTTGACAACACCTCATTTATAAAATCTTGTTAGGACTAAACTTTCCCAAAGCTCCATATAAAAGCCTACCACATATATATGAGAGGGAAAGGAGTAGAATATATAGGCTTGAGAGACAAGTGAGATGAGAGTTTATGAGCAATACACGAGATGATTTAAATTTGTGAATTTGGTTTAGTTTTTCTTTATCTCGATCTTCATTTCAAAAAATTCTGAGATCTATTTAAAACTTTGTGAGCATGTTAATACTTGTGGGATAAGCTTAAAAAGAATCTACCCTCCGTAGAAATGAAGGCTAGTACATTATGGAACTTTAATGAATTAAAATTTTGAGAGCATTATGTTTTCTCATGTGTAATCAAGTGCAGAGTTTAAACATTGTTTAGCAATGATGATATCCATCGAAGGCTTACTCGAGGACGAGCAAGGTTTAAGCATGGGGGAGATGTTGACGGTGAAAATCCGTCAACCTAGCCATGAGTTTACCTTCGGTGTTGGCATGAATTTTATACCTTATCCATTGGTACTAACCCCCGTGGTATAACAAGTTCACGTGTGCATGTCGGTTTTGGAGTTTAATGTTTATGCAGGGTTTTAGTGTTGAATGCAAGACTTTTGGGATAAGTTCATCAAGCACCTCATGACAAGACCTTGAAGTCCTGAACAAGTCATGCAATGAAGCAATATTAACTCCAAGAAGCCGGGGACTTGATCCGAGAAGACGACAGACTCCAGGGACCTGACCAGAAAAGTGCTGAATCTTGCAAGACAAGGAGTTGAGTCCAATTCGGAGAGAAACCGACGACATGGACCTACATGCGAAGGGGGAAGCATCCGGGAAGCAAGGGAACCGACCTCGGGCGAAGGAGCCCACGGGGCCGGGCCTAAATGGGCCCGGGCCGGCCGGCCCGGTCCGGTCGGCCCCGAGCCCATTTAGGGCCCAAACCCGTCACCCTTTGCCCTAGCCGCCAATCGGGCTATTTATAGTCCCCCGACCGAGAGCCACGCGAGAGAAGATTTCGTCTTCGGCCGCCGAGGAGCGAGAGAAGAGAGGGACACCATGTCGGAGAGGAGAGGGTCGAGCTAGTTGACTAGGGTTTCCCTAGCCGACGTGGGAACCTTGCATGGAAGACCACGTCGGAGTTCCGGAGCTAGAAGCAAGATCAAGGAAGGATCCCGGTGGTGATCTTGTGTATGTATCATTGTCATAGTTGAATTATCAAGTTGAATCTTTTCTTAGCGATCAAGTGTTTCCTCGAAGATTTCGTTTTTCGATCGGCTTTGCTTATTCCAATTCTATTCGCGCGATAGATTACATAGGGTGTTCTTGTAGCCGCGGTGGCTAGAGGTACACGCCGGATCTTCCGAAAGAATCTCGACTTGTCTTTTGACTCGCCCTAAGCTCCCCGCATGAATAGGGATACGTTGTGACAGAACGGGGGGTCTCGAAAGGCGGATGTTTTCGGATTTGGACGGGAAACCACGATTTAAAGAGGCTTCTATTAAGATTCGATTTGCTACTTCTTCTCTTGCTTGGAACTTCAACAAAAGGCTTACCCCGATCCCTCTGGATCGGTTTATCTAACCAATCTTACTTTGTTTTCTCCGGTTTTTAGTAGATTAGATCTGTTTTGTGTCTTTTACTTAGATGCATTAGGTTCTTTATTGGAGATTGAAGTTATTTGGCTTTAATAGATTAAGTCTTGCGTCACACATTTGTTCCACGGATTCGATACCTTGGGTTCACCACTCGAGGGAAGAAGGGTCCCTTGACTACGACGGGAGACTTGTACGCTTGCGAGTCACGAACGAACTTTGATACAATTATTAACCGTCAACAGCAGGTTACTTGTATCCCGTCTGGGTTGGTCAAGTGCACTACTTTATCGGCGCAGCTTATGAGGCCATGGTGTTGGCTTAACCAGTCCATACCAAGGATCACATCTATCCCCTTGGATTTCAGTACTACCGAAGTCCGCTAGGAACTCTACCCCACTTAAAATAATCCTTACCCGGGGGCATCCCAGTTGACAATTAATGTCACCTCCGGGTGTTCGAGTTATTAGGGGTGCTTTGAGTAGTACCGTGGGTATGCTATGCTTTTCCACAAAGCTTGAGGATATAAATGAGTGCGATGCTCCCGAATCGAATAGTATGGTAGCCAAAAGCGAGGCGACCGGGGAACTCACCGAGTACCACTCCTTGCGCTTCTGTGCCTCCTGCGCATTGATGTGATTCACCCGAGCGCGTCCATACGACCGCCGGGGCCTGCCTCATCTGCCGGTTCTTTGGTGTTGTTGCCGAAGTTGTTGTTGTTGCGCACTGGCATGCGGTTGGCTCCTGACGCAAGTGGCCTTGGTCCATTTACCGAGTTGGAGTAGGTGGTGGTGGCTGGCTTTTTAGCATAAGGGCAGTTGGCGATGAAGTGCCCGGTTTCCCGGCAGTTGAAACATACTCGGGAGCTGTTGTTGTTGGTAATGATCTGGCTTGTGTTGTTCTGTGGGGGCTTCATGGCATTCTGGTTGTAGGAGGGCTTGAACTGGGCTCTGGGGGCTTGTGAGCTTGTGGCTTGGGTTTGGGTTCTGTATTGCATCGGAGCTTGGAACCTGGACATGGGGTGTCCAAAGTTTCTCGGCCTCCGGGACCGCTCTTCTTCGCTTAGCCTTGTGTTCCATGAACTTACGCTTGTTTTCCTTCTTCTCTTCGGCCTTTGCTCTCTCCGTGAGGATTGCCATGTTCATAAGGGTGTTAAAGTCCGGGTAAATGCGAGGAGTCGGCGGTGTCCTCGGTTCGGAGTCGGCCCCTTCTTGAACATCTCTTGCTTTTTGGAGTCTTTATCCACCTCCTCGGGGGCATAGCGTGCCGGCTCTATGAACCGGTACGTGTATTCCTCCACGGACATGTTGCCTTGGCGGAGTTCGCGGAACTCGTCCGCCTTCCGCTTCGGTGTGGCCTCGGGATGTGGTAGCGACGGAACTCCTCCACGAATTCATCCCATGTGATGGTGGAGGGATCCTTGGCGGCGGCGCGGTAATTTTCCCACCGAGGCTAGGGGCGTCCGGTGAGGCTGATGAGCTGCCAGGAGAACCCTGTCATGGTCCTCGCAGTGGAGGGGCTCCAGTTCCCTCAGGATGGCTCTCAGCCAATCGTCAGCGTCCAAAGGATTCACCGACCCGCTAAAAGTGGGCGGCTTAGTCCTGAGGAACTCGATCAGCTTCTCATTCATGCTCATGGCACGGGGTCTTGGGCGGTTGATGGCATTGAAGATAGCCTCCATCAAGACAGTCTGGTTGGCTAAGACTTGAGCCAAGTCAATAGGCGGGGGTGGTGGTGGCAGGACCACGTTCTCTCCTCCATCTTCATTTTGGTTAACCTCCTGTTCGTGGAGGCGCTCCCTCCGATCGGCTTGCGATCCCTCAGCGTCCGACCGGTGGGTCCTGACGGGGCGCCTGGAAACCATCTGTAAAGAAGCGGGTTTCTAAGGGATCTAGTTTTATGTGATGTTTAAGTGGATTATAACGGATTTCTTTTTGAAAAGGCAGG
Organism: Cenchrus americanus; assembly: GCA_947561735.1. Classification (NCBI taxonomy): domain Eukaryota; kingdom Viridiplantae; phylum Streptophyta; class Magnoliopsida; order Poales; family Poaceae; genus Cenchrus; species Cenchrus americanus. The sequence continues at coordinate 70,419,835 of OX387242.1, forward strand.
GTTTATTCTGCCGGTAAGCACACAACAAGCACATAGCAAACAAGCAAGCACAAACAAGTTTTTATTACAAACCAGCGAGGAGGATACATCCCGACTACGCGGACATACTACACGACTAAAAGCTAAGGGCGCGACTTGGACCGGTACGGCTTCATTCCCTGGGTCTTGGGGCAAACTACTCGCGAGGGGAGCTGTCTTCTGGGGTCGAGTGTTCTTCCAGCGGAATGAGCAACTCGTCATCGTTTCCGCCTTCGGGGTCTCCATTTTCCTGGGGCTGTGCTGCGGCTTCAGTGGTAGCTGTTGGGGGTTCGGTGACCGCCGGTGGTGGTCTTGGTGGGACTTCTATGGTTCCTCCCCATCCTACAAGGGGTGTTCCCGGCGGGACTTGAGGTTCTCCTATGGCCGGAACGGGCGTTCCGCCGTGGGTCCATTCTTGCATGCGTTGGTCCCGGATCCTTCGAGGCTTTCCGGGCAACGGCTTCCTCGCTTATGGCTGCCGCGGTCCTTGCTTCGGCTTGAGCCACTCGGACTTGGTGCATCCGCACCGTGACTTCGGCTTGCTCGGCCCGGCCGATCTCGCTCCCTCAAGTGTCCGGCCCGGTCATCAAAGAGCTTGTCCGGGGAGACAAGGTAGGCAACTACGTGGTATAGCGGGTCTTCTTGGTGGCGGCGTTGCTCCGGGTTCCTCATGCGGGCTTGCCAAGCGGGGTCCCGATGGCGGGAGGGAAGTACCTCATCGGTGTTGGGACGAGGTGCTCTTCGTAGATTCGGCACGGGTAGCGGAGGGCTTTTCGAGGGCCAAAGGATAGGTATCCCGGTGTCGGAACCCCGTGGCGGTCACGCGCCACGGCTCGATGTTGGTGTGGCGGTTGCTTCTAGCGACGGAGAGGACCACTCTACGGCGAAGAGTGCCGAGTTGCTCGTACTCTCTCGCTGTAGTACCTAGGGCGCTCGGTGATACCGAGGCGCTCCGGGGAGTGGATGAGCGGGCGAGCAAAACCAGGCTCCTCCTGGCACACGCCTTGGGTCCATCCATCTTCCGCCATCTGAAAACAAAGATAGGGTTGAACAGGTTGTGGTGGGGTACAAGAGATAGATAACTTTATTTAGTAGGAAGGTTGGGGTACATCCTTCGGAGTACACTTATTATTACTAGGACTCAACTTCTAGCCTAACACACCCTAGTCTTATTTTCAAGGTGATTCTTCCTCTAGCTGGATACGGTGCTTCTTCAGTGGAAGATCTTGCTCCAGTATCTCGCCTTCAGTCTGGGTTCCTTTGTCCCAGTGGGTTTCTTCGGGTTCATTCTCTTCTACTCTGGCTCCTTCATCTCTGCTTCTACGTTCCTTTAGTTCATCCCATAGGGCTTTATGGGCCAACAGCGTGCGCTCTCTTTCCCTGAGGTATTCTTGCCTGGTGTTGTGTAGTTCAACTTCTGCTATGGTTGTCTTCACCCTTTCTAGTTCTATCTTCTGCTCGGCTCTTTCCGCTCTGTCGATCTGCTGCTTCAGTTGCTGGGCTTGCTCCTGATAAAGGTGGTCTAGGCCTCTGAGGTATATGGATAGGTGGGAAACTGCCTCTTCTAAGTCTTCTTCTTCTCGTTCTAGTCCTCTCATGCGATCAATCCACGAGCGTCCTCTTCCTCCGGAGGGTGGAAAGAATCCCATTGGAGTCCTTCGGAGGTGCTGTCTATAGACCACTCGTAGCTGACGCAGGGCCTTCCGAGCAGCCTTGGGGTAGGTGTCGGCAAAGCGAAAACCAGTGGCGTTGACGTACCATGGCTCTATGTCGGGGTAAAGCGTGCTCCTTCCCACAAAGATCAGCAGCTTACACCGAGGGGTGCCGAAGCGTTCGTACTCCCGGTAGACGAACTCTGGCGGATCCCTTACTCCGACGCGCTCTAGGCTGAGTAGCAATAGGTTAGGGAGGCCAGGCTGGACGGGGCAAATTCCTCCGTTCCACTCGGGGTTAGGCATCTGGAAACAGGCAAGAATCAAGGTAAGGATTTGGGAAAAGGTGAGTTTAGCAAAGGAAAGGTTAGAGAGGGCCAGAGGAGGTCTCGTATCCTAGGGGTCATGTCCTACGGCCAACCTACGGCTCTGATACCACCTGAAGCGTCCCCTCATCAAAGGTAACCAAATGTGACACAAATACCAGTCCCAGGAGGCTGGTAGCACATTTATTACAACAGGTGGAATCAGTCTTTTACATTACGGTTACAAAAAGGGCACGGTAGTGCCAACGCTACAATGAACAACACAAACGCTAGCGACCACACTACGATAGCAAAGGCTTCCATAGCCTCCTCAGAGTACCACACCATGGAAGCTTTCGGTAGGGCCCTGATACACAGGCACGGTTGGGTGTAGGGCACAACCTACTCAACGTCTTCGGGAATGTAATCGGGATCCTCCTCTATAAAATAGTTAGTAAAACAAGAGTGAGCACGTACGTACTCAGCAAATCCAACCCCACCCACGGAGGGGCTTATAAGCAGAATCATGCATACGGTATAACAAGGATCAGGTTAAGGTTCATTTTGCAAACTTACACATGCAGGGGTTTATTTCAAAAAGGTTTTCACAAATCATTTTCATACCCAAGTAACTCAATTGTTTCAGGGAAAAACCACTGTGGATCTACCGGACTTCCCGTCCGTCGCAGCCCAGGCACACAGCCACACATTTCACCCAGAAAACAACTCACGCCAGAAAACATCCCATCCCAAACACTAGTTTTTGTGACCACACCGTGACTCGTCCAATACCGTGGACACGGCTATTCGAATAGGTTTGACACTCTGCAGAGGTTGTACATCTTTACCCACAAGTAGGGTACGCGTCACACGGACACCTCGGTGCGGTACGGATCCTATCAAAGCCATTACCCACCTTAGCTAACACTACGAGCCACCACGGAAGCACCCAAGGGGTTATCCCACATAACCGGGGCGTACCTCACACGGAGCGTACCCCTACTCCTTGGTCTCCCGCTCGCTCACCCGCCCACCGGATGGCAAGTAGATTAACTAGTGGGGTTTATGCTAAGCCGTTGCCACATACAACGGTCGAGTGGTTGTACGATGATTTGGGTCGGGTGAGATGTCACGCAACCCGGTCCTTAACCGACAAGATGGACAACTCCCAACACGCTCAACCACACAGTACGAGCTCACCCATACTCCTGACACACACGTCCATCCCGTCTACCCAGTCCTTTACTCATTTTCCGAACATATCCCCTTTTGTTTTTAAAGCACTCACACATTTTGAAAGCACTCACACATTTTTAAAGCACTCATTTAGGCCAAAACAAGGTTCAATCATAGCAATCAAGGGTGGCTATCCTACCATGTTTTGCAGTAAAACAATATGCAATTTATAAAACGGGTATAGGGTATATTTATAAAACTAGGACAGAAGCATGCATCAAAGGGGGAGGTTGAACTTGCCGTCTTCGAAGTCTTCGGGGAGTGCTGGCTCGGCGTTCGGGACCTCGGGCTCCTGCTCGCAGTAGTCGGCTTCGATCTCTGGCTCGGGGTACCTTCCTCCGTCTACTCCGTCGGCTATAGCGCACACACAAGCAAGCAAGCAGTATTAGCACATATGTTTCCGACCGAGCTCGGGGAGGGGAAGTGAGAGGAGAGGGGGGTATATATAAGCGCGGTAGGGTTTGGTCTTAACCGGGAAGGAAGGGCGTGTATGAAAAGGAGCTAGGTTAAGGAGGGGTTATAGATATTAAGGACCTATTGGTAATTTCTAGTAATGAAGGAGGGTGTGTTGATGACCACATAATTTGGTTTAGGGTCTGTTTGTAATTTATTTAGGGTTCAACAGTAATTAATTACTAATCTTAGGGCTATTTGGAAAAAAGGAAATGAAATAATATAAAGGGGGCTCGGTTAAGGGAAAGGTCAGGGGCCTAATAGCAAAACGACCTTCTTCCCCCCCCCCCCCCCCCACTCGATACCGAACAGAGGGAGGGGCGCGGCGTGGCCGGCCGGCGGGGGGTGCCCGCCGGCGGCTCCCGTCCGCGGCGGCGGCCTAGAGATAGGGGAAAACGGAGAGGGGGAAGAGAGGATCTTAACCCCGCACTCACCTTGGGCTATTGGGCTCGGTGGAAGTGGCTCGGCGGCGGGCAGAGGGCGGCGGCGGCGCTTCGGCGGCGGCGGCGCGGTGGGGCTCAGGGAACGGCTCAAGGAGGCTAGCTTGCGGTGCGGTGTGGCGAGGTGGTGGTGGTGCGGCCTTAAATAGGCGGCGGAGGTCGGTTCGGGGGGGGGGAGATATTTTCCCCGGCGAGACCGCCGGCGAGCTCGGGGAGCTTCGCGAACTCCGGCCAGCTCCTTGCGGTGACCGGCGACGCGACGGCTCGGTACGGGTCAACTCATGCGGTACGTAGCGCGGGCGGGCGGCGGGTGGTGGCGGAGGTGACGGCTCGGCTCGTCGCCGGCGCCATGGAGAGGTCTTTTCGTTCCGAGTCTTTGGGTAGTGAAGAGAGGGGGACGGTGGCGTGCTGCGGTGGCCGTCGTGGTCGGCCTCGCGGGCCCGTGCGGCGGGCACGGCACGCCGCCGCCCGGCCGGTCGCCGGCGGCGGCGCGGCGCGGTTGATTGCGGGGGGGAAAAAGGAGGAGGAGGGGGGTCACGGTGCGGCGGCGGGCGCGGGGCCGGCGTGTCGGTCGGCCGGCCGGCCCTCCGCGCGCCGCGGCGGGGTGCGGGCCGGGGTCAGCCGGTGTCGGCTACGGTCGGGGGGGGGTGGCCGCGGGAAGGGGGCAGGCGCGTGGCCAGGGAGGTGGAGCAGGGAAGAAGAAAGAGAAAAGGAAGAAGGAAAGGAAAAGAAGAAAAGAAAGAAAAAGGAAAAAGGAAAAAGAAGGAGAGGAAGAAATTGGAAAGAAAAATTAGGAAAAAGAGAGGAAAGAAATTGGGGAAAATCTAAAAAAATTTGGAAAATGGTTATGGAGATTAGGGGAGGGTTTTGCGGGGCTTCCCGATTTCCGGGTGTCGGCGTGATTTTCGGGCCGGCGGTGATGGCGAGGCGGACCGGCCGGCGGGACCGCGGCGTGCGCGGGATTCCGGCCGGTGGCCGACCGCTGCGTTGGGAAGGCGCGCGGGGGCGCGGCCGAGGTGCGGTGCCGGCGGGAATCGCGGCACGCGCATCGGGGAGAGAGAGAGAGAGAGGAAAAGAGAGAGGACAGTGGCTAGGTTTTGAATGACAATTGAGCTCGGCGGATCGGTTTTTTTTGAAATTACGCATGATTTAGTAGGTGTTTTATTTAGAGCTAAAAACGCGGGCGTTACATAACATATGTTTTATCACATCAAACTTTGAATATACAGTGCATTCGGCATTCAACAGGTAGTGCCGAAACTTTGTGCACGAGTAGTACACGCAAAGGCACAGTTTTTCTACAGCCGAATACCTGGTTTCAGGATCAAGTAGTTTTCGGCTAAGATAAGCTACTACCCGCTCCTTTTCTTCAAATTCTTGAATAAGGGCCGATCCAATGGTTTGGGTATCGGCCGCCACGTACAACTTGAAAGGCTTGTCTAGCTGGGGAGAAACTAGCACTGGTGGCTCCTTCATGTACTGCTTGATTTCGTCAAAAGCCCTTTGTTGTTCGTCACCCCAAACAAACTTCTGATCTTTCTTTAACTTTAACAGCGGAGAAAACGGCAAGACCTTTTGTGACAAATTTGATATGAATCTTCTTACGAAATTGATCTTGCCGAGCAGCGACTGTAACTCCTTGAGGTTAGTTGGAGGAACGACTTCATCAATGGCCTTCATGCTCTTTTTGCCAACTTCGATTCCTCCTTCGTGGACCAAAAACCCCAAGAATTCTCCAGCTGAAACCCCAAAAGCGCACTTGTTTGGATTCATCTTCAAACCATGTTTCCGGGTGCAGTCCAAGGTCTTTCTCACATCTTCCAGATGGGTGTCATGACTTAGGGACTTGATTACCACGTCGTCAATGTAGATCTCCACAATCTTGCCGATCAACTCATGAAAGATGTAATTCATGGCTCGCTGATAGGTTGCACCGGCATTTTTCAACCCAAACGTCATGACGATCCACTCGAATAGGCCTATATGACCAGGGCATCTAAAGGCCGTCTTTGAAATATCCTCTATTGCCATGAAGATCTGATTGTATCCCGCATTACCATCCATGAAGCTGATCACCTTGTGTCCGGCGGCGGCATCAATCAACAAATCGGCAATAGGCATCGGGTATCCGTCCATCGGAGTAGCTCTGTTCAGGTCCCTGAAATCTATGCAAACCCTCATTTTTCCATTCTTCTTGTACACAGGGACGATGTTAGATATCCACTCCGCATATCTGCATGGCCGAACGAAGTTTGCATCAAGTAATCTCTCAATTTCCTTCTTCACATCGGCCAATACCTCATCCTTGTAGATTTTCCGGGGTGGTTGCTTATATGGTTTGAAACCAGGCTTGATTGGCAACCGATGCTCGACGATAGAACGATCCAATCCAGGCATCTCCGAATAATCCCAGGCGAAGCAATCCTTGTATTCTTTGAGAAGCTCAATTAAATTCCCCCTGAAGTCTGGTTGCAAATTTGCACTGATGAACGTCGGCCTTGGCTTATCACCGCTTCCAATGTCAACTTCTTCCAGCTTATCAGCCGACATGAATCCTCGCCCTAATTTGCCATCAGTGCCATCCACGGGGTTCTCCATTAAAAATTACTATAAGAGCCGATCGCTTGAATCGGCCGTTGGTCACCGCCGACGGGTTCAACGAGACCTTCTCCCCGTCCTTCCCCGAGAAGCAATCGATGCCTTGGTACTCCCGGAAAGGCTGGTTCCATGTTGGCCACGCTCACGGAGTCATCCGCTTGGACGACTTCGATCTCATCATCCACCCACCGGATAAGCCGTTGATGCATGGTGGATGGGACGCAGCAGATTAGCATGAATCCGGTCCCGCCCAAGCAGCAGGCTGTAGGCTCCTTTGCCTTCGATGACAAAGAAGGTGGTGAGCAGCGTCTTGGACCCGATCATCAAGTCCACGTGAGCGCATCCTTTGGTGTCTGAGGGGTTCCCGGCGAAGTCGTTCAAGATGATGCTTGTAGGTGTCAAATCGCTCGGGCCCATGCCAAGCTTCCTGAAGGTGGTGTACGGCATTACGTTGACTGCCTCTCCACCGTCGATGAACATTTTGGTCAATGGCTTGCCATTGACGTACCCCCTCAAGTACAGCGGCCTCATATGGCGATTCTTGGCCGGCTTGTCGAAGATGGCACTCGCTTGGCCGGCACCGGTTGTGCCATCATCCCCTCGGCCGCTCGTCATCAAAGGAAGCTTCCTCCCGCATAACCCTGGTTAGCGAGGAGCCATGAACTCGTTCGGCAGGAAGTATACCATGCATGTAGGAGCCGAACGCTTCGATCCTTCCGGTTGGTCCTTGGGGCGCCACTTCTGCCTCGTCTGGATCCCGGCTTGTTTCATCTCGCGGTTCCTCAAGCGCTGGACCCGCCTCTTCTGGCTCCTCCTCAGGCCGGGTGGGCACCATTGCCCTTTCTGCCAGACGTGGTCATCTTCATCCTCCTCTTCATCAGCCCATTTGAGATCAGCTTGGCGCTTCCTGGGATGATCGATGACTTCAATTTTTTGGCGCCGATCCCCATTAGGGTGGATCCTTCCAATTCTTTCATGGACGGATCGGCGATTGGCAGTTTCCTGCCTGTACTCAACATATCTGTCGCTGCATTCCGGACAGTTCTTTAGCGTGGGCAGCTTCAACCCCTCATTCCAGCAATGCCTGAAGAAGGCGCATCCCCAGTGCGCGCGCTCCTGCTCGCGCGTATACTGCTCCTGGTCCCTCCTACGCGCCTCTTCTTCGGCTCTGTGTTGCTCCTCCTCATAGCGCCTTTTCTGATAACGCTCTTTCTCAATTTGGCGCTGCCACTTGTTGAGGAGGATGCGCGATGTCACCCTGCGTTTGGCTCTAGATGACTCCACAATTTCGATGTGGCTCTTAAGAATACGGGGTGCGTCACCTTGCATCTGTTCCAGAGTCACCTGGCGCTCTGGGTCCACCGCTCCACCTTGTCTAGACCTGGCCGAGGTCAAGACCTTGACTTTCCCCTTTTCCTCGGCAGTTATCATATTGACAGAAAAACCCACTATGCTCTGAGGGAAAGGGTGGCCATCCAGCTTCATTTTATTGTCGAACTTGAGGTGGCCCTCCTGGATAGCCCTTTGGATCCTCATCCTGAAGACCCTGTAATCATTGATGGAGTGTGAGTCCCTGTCATGGAAACCACAGTAACGTTTTGCTTTAACTCCATCAGGCCGAAGCATGGAATGCCCCTCGGGCAGCTTGATTCGGCCTTTTTTCACCAAGAGCTCGAACAATTTATCAGCCTTCGTGATGTCGAAATCATAAGTCCCCTTGGTCTGCTTGACCCAGCGCTGATTCATTGTCAACGGCTCCTTGCCCCACATGATTTCTGCTGCGGCTACATCCAGTTCGTCATCAGAATCCTCGAACAAATCAGCCTTGTCCAAGAACTGGTTGTAGACGTCGGCAACGTCGTGCTGCTTGCCAAATTTGGCGTCCTTCTTAAAGCCATACGCCTGGTTGCTCATCAACGACAGCTTCTGTGATAACTGTCCCAGATTTTCGAACTCCATTCCGAACAACTTCTCGCGTACGGCCGGCAGCATCCCGGCGACAGCCATGTCAGCCAGCTGGTCATCTGGTAAGTTCAGCGAGAAGCACATGCCCTTGACCTCCCTGAACCTCCGGAGAAACTCAAGTGGCGTCTCGCTATGCCTCTGCTTCATGGTTGCGAGGTCAATGAGCTTCTTCTCCGAACTGCCGCTAAAGTAATGCGCGTGGAACTTTCGCTCCAAATCCTTCCATCTGGCCACTGATTCAGGGGGTAGGGACGAGAACCATTGAAACGCTGGCCCCGTCAGCGAAGCGGCGAAGTAGCGGACCCTGAACGCCTCCTCAGCCGAGCACTCCCCGAGTTGCATGAGGTAGCGAGCGATGTGCTCGACCGTGCTCGTGTCGTCCTGCCCCGAGAACTTGGTGAACTCCGTTGGCGGCTTCACCCTTGGCGGCAAGAGCACATTTTAGTACCATTCCGAGAATGGCGGCTTATAGGCGGGTCCCTGCATCTTTGGCTTGAGGCCGAACTGATTCTGCATCAATTCGGCCATCTTGCGTGCCAGGGCGTCGTCTTCCTGCGCGCCTGCAGCCGGCGCGTATCCTGGGTGCGGGAAGGCGGCGAACGCTCCGTAGTTTCCCACTTCATGATAACCACCACCGTACAAATTCTTCTGCAGCCAGTTGGTTGATGGAGCAATCCTCCGGCCAGGATCGAGTGGGGCCCCAGACGAGCCGAACGCTATGTCTCCGTACGTAGGCTGGTACGGATTCGGCTGTTGCACAGGCTGACCTGTGCTACTCTGTGGCGGCGGCAGAATTGGCTGACTCCCTGAAGCCCGTAACGGGGTCTGAGTTGGCTGCCCCGCAACGCCCTGCGGAGGAGGCTGAAACGCTTGGCTTCCAGAGCTTTGAAGCAGAGGCTGCTGCGGCTGGCTCCGCAACGGCGGCTGCGAGCTTGATTCACCGAGCTCCACGGTCTTTCCCTGGACGGGTGTCTTGCCGAACGCTTGCTCCATGCCCGGGCCAAAGATGGCCACCATCATCTGCTGAAGCGACCCGAGGAAAGCCTTGTTGTGCTTGCTAAGCATGTAATCCGCTGATTCTTGGAATACTCGTGCGCATTCCTCCTTTTCCTGCTGAGATGAAGCGTCGCTTTCCCCCGGCAGCAGCACTCTAGGCATCTCGTTCTTTAGATACGGGACGCCGCTTCTATTCTTCTTAAACGACAGCAGACACTTCTGCTGAAATTGATCTACGACGTCTTGGAGCTGCTGCCGCTGCTCTGGCGAAAGATCCTCAAGGTTGACGTCCATAAGGTCTGCGATTTCAGGCATCTTGAATCTATTCGGCTGTGTCCCACTGGGCGTGCCAAAAAGTGTGTTGGCGCAAAAAGTGCACTCAACGCCAAACACACAGCAAGCCGAACGAAGCTGGCTTCACACGCGCAGAGAGCAAAAGACGTGCCAGTCAATTTTTCCTGAAAATTAACAAAAGATAAAGCAGTTAAATACCAAAGCTTGGAACTTGCCGGGTGGTACCAGACAGTTCCATATTTGCGGCTAAGAAGCCAATCAAGATGACACATAGCTATAAAAAGCTATCCGCCAACGAACTAGAACCATTCGGGAAACCATAAAGGGACAAAGCAACACTGCCGAATGGATGACATGAGCATGACAGCGATCGGTCTTTGTTCAAACGATAATTTCATACGCACGAGGTCATGACCGAATCCTCATAAAAAATTAACATTAAATAAATAAATGAAGCAAAGCACGAACATGATCATGTATTAAACAAGTATGCATAGATCCAAAGCACTAGTCCACCGCATGTCTAGTTACTTCAAAACCCGTCAAGTACGATATCAAGCAAATCTATCCACCGCATGATACAACTTGCATGAGAAACCGTACCACTTTCCATAAATAGATCTATCCACCGCATGATACGATCTAAATATAGAAAGCTAAAAGCACACATCATTCAAAGCACGAATAACGCACGTGTTCTACTCATGAAAAATATAACCGAATACGGCCGAACGTACCGATCCGGGTCCATGAAGAAGGAACAAACATTACCAAGCGAACAAATCTATCAGATCGATTTGGGGATCTAATCCACCGGATGATTAGCTCCAAAGCAACCCAAAAACCTGCATCTACCGCATGATACCCGGCTCTTTCAAGATTTATACGGGCATTGGCAGGCTTGAACCCGCAACACGTAACAACCTAGATCGATTCGGTTTCGGCTATCGGAAAGCATAAGATCCACGTGTCAAAACATTGAATCTACTCGAACAAGGATCATAAAAAGATAAAGCCGATCCAAAACCATCTAGATTGGGCAAAGGTGTGTTACATGAATTAAAACATAAAGTAAAACTCAAGATAACACGGGGTAACTTAATGAATCTATTGGATCTTGCCAAAACCCAATAGAGCCGATAACTAGCTTCAAGCTAGATCTTAGCCTACCGCATGACTCATGATCTAACAAGAAACCCTCTTGAACCAAGCTTGAATCTACCGCATGACACGAAGCATGGTAACAAGACTACTTGCATCTGATCTAAATCCACCGCATGATACTAGACATGATACAAGGTTGCCGGTACTCACGGAGGTCGACGGATCGATTGGCCCTCTCGAAGAACTCGACGACACGACAAGGACTCTAGGGTTTGGCGTAAGGCCGGTGTGTATTGAAGAATGATTGATCCCTTTTACATACATTCAGGGGTCATATTTATACCCTGTTGAGTACACCTTCGAATGGATTTATTGCCTAACTTATCTAAGCTTGATCGCCTATCCATCCATTCGTTTCCCCTGATTGCGCCACGTCACCGTCCAATCCCGCAAAATCAGCTCTACTGTTCCTTTGCCGAACCGGAGCAGATAGCCGACAGCAGATCTCTTTGCCGAATATCTTTGAAAAAGCCCTTCCTTCCACCAGACGAACTCTTTATCGAACCGGACCCACAAATCAGACTCCGTACCAAATTTTGGTGTTAACAATAGGCTCGAGGGAGCTGCTGACGTTGGCCCGTACGGAGCACAGTGGCAGGTAAGGCGGCGTCCCGTTCCCGCACGCTCCACAGTGCTGGGGCGCGCGCGCGCGCCCGGCCGTGGGTTCGTACGCGCGGGGGCGGCAGCCATGCCGTTAACAGTGGCAGGGATGGCGTCCCACCGGCCTAGCGCCTCCACCTAACCCTGCAAGGTCACAAGAAAGCAAGTCGAGGGTGCAGCCGGCCCCCCTTCGAGGGCTCGGCGCGTTAGCCGTACCGGAGCAGGCGGCGCGGCGTCACGGGACTGGCACCGGTCCTGCCGCACAGTCCCTCCCCACAGTGATGGGGATGGGCTCCTTCCTGGGGAGTTGGTGCGGCGGCACCGGGGCGCGAGCCCCGGCGCATGATGGCGCCGTCCCGCCGGTGTCGGGGCGTAAATGCCCGCGTACGGGGGGCCGGCGCACGCGTGAGGGGCGCCCTCGAGCGAGGCGGACCCCGGTCGAGGGCGGGGACGGACCCTCGAGCGAGTCGGAGCTTGCTCGAGGGGGAGCGGGTCCTCGAGCGAGGCGGAGCCCGCTCGAGGGAAGCGCACCCCTTCGAACGGGGCGGAGCCCGCCCGAGGGTGGCGCGCATCCTCGAGCGAGGCGGAACCTGCTCGAGGGGATCTTCAAGAGGGCCGCCTTGGTGGGCCGTCGGGGTCCCTGCGGCGTGGGCCGTATCCTGCATGGTTAGGCAAAGTGTGTTTGGCTTTGTTGCGGGTTTTAAGTGGGGATTTCCCGGTTGTTAAAGGGGACCCCTAGGGCTGTCCCCGACAATTCTTTTTGTGCTTGAGCCCTATAAATGAATTAGGAGAATAATTGGTGGCATGAAAGTGCATTTCGTTGCTGTTTTGCATTTAAACTAATTATTCTCTTATAGATGTGTACACAATCACCATAAAGAGAAGGCTAATTAATCTTTTTGATTATCTTTTAAAGGGAAAATGATTAAATACTTTTGTTAAGGTGAATATGGCCAATAAAGGGATTCTTGTGGCTGTTTGCTACTGATTGTTAATTAAATTAAATTAATTCCACATCTAATCACTGCATTGCATGATCCGTGTAGATGTCCCCGATGGTAGCTATACGCTCGTGCCGGCTGACGAGGACGAGGGAGCAAGAGGAGACGTGCACTACGTGACCGTAGAGCAAGACCTGGACCAAAGTCCGGATGTTTGTGTATCTGCTTGTGCTGATGAAGGCAAGCCCCTATTTAATCATTAACCTATGTGTTTACCTTCAAGTTTCTGAACTTATCATTGCTATCTTATGTGCATTTACGTTCAGGAGTTGATTGGAAACCCTAGTTGCATGATCCTTCGGTACCATGATCTTTTACTAGCATGTTAGGTCTCTAGTTGCTATGCTTTAAGGATCCGGTACAAGTCGAGTGACGTTCGTCACTCGCAAGAATAGGATCTCCTTTATGGAATCACTATATGTTTAAATGGATTGCTCATGTGGTAAGAGCATGGGATCTGGGCTCCGGTCCAATGGCTTCTTTGGTTAAGTGTTTGAAAGTACTAAACACTTGTCGGAAATGGGCACAGTAAGCCTAGTACCTAAATGAGGTAGTACGGGGTTTTACTATCACTACTCTTAGGGTTGCGGCCCCGGGCTCACCACCCGGGTGCATGCGTGAGGCTGGGTGACCTTAGTGGCGTAGCACAGATAAACCTTGTACTTAAGACTGTGAGCTATTATCCCCAAACCGAAGAATAACGGGAACCGCTTGGTTGGTGAACTCTTAGTGAGGGTACCTCCCGTGTGTTTAGGTCCACCTTGCAAGGTTTTGAATCAATCGATTGTCGGCCTCTCACCGTTATCTGAGACTACTTAATCTACTGGCCATGATATCCCTTTATGATGGAACTTTATGAAGATTATCGTTGATTAATTGTTTGCACAACTTTGATTGCAATAGTTGCTTATCTAGTGATGATTACTTCTACTAGAACATGAGCTAAAATGTGAAAGTAAGGATTCACCATTTAGTAGCTTTTTGGCAAACAAACCCACAAGCCGAAAGACCTGCATGATTACAGGTAAAGTTTTTCTTTTAGACGGGTAAGCCTTGCTGAGTATTAGTATACTCAGCCTTGCTTTATAAATGTTGATTCCAGGTAATGCATGTGATGTGTGGCCCGGAGAACTTCCACCCGGCTGGGAGCTGGAATGGGTGGATGACGAAGAGTGATTGCATCATGGACAGGCCTCCAATGATGTGATCGTATTGTTTAGTTATCTTCTGTTGTTTTCAATAAGCTCTGAACTATTTACTTTCTTGTCAAAGAACTATGTTTGTAATAAGGGACCCTACGGGGATTTGATGTTAATTTGTAAGGCACTCTGGACTCTACTTCGTGGGAGTTTTAATGCATACGTTCGATCCTCTCTGTGCTGTCAAGTGATTTACTGGGCGTTAACCCGACAACACTCAACAGGATGATTCTTTATTATCACTTAATGTCCATGCAGCGGTTTGACACATGGATATCGTTTCTATAGTGAACAGTAATGTATGTGGACGCTTCCGTGACGTGCTGGCACAGAAGGTTCGTTTTCTCCAGGTACACTAACAACGTTTCGTAAGTCATTAAGTGCGAATTGAATAGCTCCGACTAGTTATTATAAGAAGTGCCGATTACAAGCTTGCCACGGCACTAACTACGTCTTTTTGAATCCATGTGTGTGAGGTCGTTTAAGACGTGTGCATTCATGATTAAAATCTTGTTGAACCTAAATTGGTCCTTGCTTGCTTGAATAATTTTTCTAGGGTAATTGCTTGATCTTAGATAAGGTTTTCCTCTCTTGTGATCTTAGGAAATCCCTGGCAGATTCTGTTGCTATCATTTCTCAGTTTTTATAGCCCAATCTGTAAGGAATCTGACTAGCCATCCTTTAGGAAAGTTGTTTCTTATAAAATTGAGCATCTATTTTGAATTTCACAGGATTTTAGGAATTTTCTACAGAGAGTTATGCTCATTTTAGTGAGTCTCTGTTCTGCTGTTTTTCAGGGTAACCTCCTTCTGAAAATGTAATTTTTCGAGCATGCTCCGATCCAATCTAGATCTACATTTGATTACCAAAAGTGTGCATAACTATGTCATGGAGTTACTGCAGAAATATGGGGATTTTTGCGGTAATGGTTTTTATGTTATGATTTTTTGTTCATACCTACCAGATTTTACCCCTTTTGCTCGTATTGATGTCGATTGATGTCTAACGTGTAGTCCCTAATTTTTTTTGTACAGATGGCGCAGCCACCGATCTACGAGATCTACGCGGATGGTACCATTCATACCGATGCCCTTCACTGGGAGGGTTTTCCCCGCATTTTGTGGGAGACCCTCATTGAGGTGGGCTACACTACGCCGCCGCTGTACGAGGTGGTCTCTTTTTGGGGCCAGGGCGTTCCCTACGCCCGCACAACCGCCACCGTGCTACCCCACCCCGAGCACCCGGAGTGGGCAGACTTGAGCATGACGTTCTTTGCTCACCGCGGTGTCGAGTTGGTTGAGTCTGTGGCCATGCGAATCCTTCACACCTTCTGCGAGCAGCACCCGGACGAGGTGATGCTCACTACGCTGGGGTTGTTCCCGGCCATGGACCCACTTGACCCGGCTTGGCGTGAGCGTATCTCGCTCACCGACGTGTTGCTCACGACGGACCCTCCAGAGGTTGTTGTGCGCCAGCTTCTGAGGTTGTTGGAGGCGGTGTACAACATGCAGGTGTTTCGTCTTTCGACTCAGGGTATGCTCTCAGTTGTGTTGATGGACTCCACAGCGATTAGGGATATCCTCACCCTCTACCTTCAGTTTGAGCGACAGACCGTTGCTCACCTCCATCAGGAGCTTGTTGCGCTTTAGGACGAGCGTATCCAGTGGCACCAGGAGCGTGCCGAGTTCACAGAGCAGCTGCACGCCCGAGACCACACTCTCGAGATGACTCAGGCGCAGCTAGCTCACACGGAGGCCCAGCGTTTTGCCTTGGTGCAGAACGTGGCGGAGATGCAGAACCAGGTAGCTGAGATGGTGATAGAGGTGGAGGTGTGGTAGGCGATGGCACACCAGGGGCAGCAGCCGCCGATCGCACCACCTGCTGCACCTGCCGCTCCGGACGAGCTACAGGGAGCTTCGGGCTTGAGCGAGGACAGTGTTGGCGGCCCACCACCCGCTTCTCCATATACTAGCGCTGGCTCCGCTGCGGGCTATTAGTGGGTGACTAGTTGTTTGTTGGAGGAAAAATCATGTACTCTTAGTTTAGCCTTCTCAGCTAGCTTTTGTGTAAGGGTCAAGGCTGCTCGGAGAGTATGTGTGATGATCTTTTGTTGTACATAAGTGTGTGGGTGATCCAAAGACTTCGCATCATGTAATGCTTGGATAAACACCTTTTGTGTCGTTTCTTAATGAATGTATTAGGGTTGTTGTGATCAAAATTCCATCTTGTGTTGACTACCAAAGCTGTGTGGTATGTTGTGGAGATCATGCTCACCAAAATTCACCACCATTGCATAAGCGTACCGAGAATTATGACGGAATCTATGCAGTTCGGCCTCCAGGAAAAACAGCTAGGCAGAACCTCGATTTCGAAATTTTTCGGGAATGATAACGTTGGAATTGGACCTCGGGTTGAATACCAATGTTGGAGCTTACTAAATTTTACACTTGCGGACCAAAAACAGGAATTTTTCCTATTAGGGGCAGAGAGTTATGAATTTTTTTCCAACAACTCAGCTACGTTGTCTGGGTTTCACCAAAGTGATGCTACGAGTTTTCGTTTTGCATATTCATCTTGTGGATGTTGTAACAAGCTTGTGAATATGTGGCTAATGAAAACCTCATGAATTTCAGATGGTGGGACAAACTCGGGCTCCCCCCAACGGTTTTGGTGCAAGTGGGAGTGACGCTCCGCCACCACCTCCCAACATGACCATTCAAGAGCAATTTATGGTCACCCAAACTGAGGTGATGCATCAGCTCTTGCAAACGCAGCAGCAACTTACTCAGCAGCTGCAGAACAATCCCCATGGGGAAAACATCGATGGCCAGCCTCGAGTCACCAAATATTAGCATTTCTATGCCATGAAGCCCCCGACTTTTGAAGAGGCCAAGGAGCCACTGGTTGCCGATGCTTGGATCAGGGCCATTGAGGCCAAGTTCTCTGTGTTCACCTTGCCCTGCTTAGAAGAGCACAAGGCCAGCTTCGCTTCCCTCCAGCTCCGTGGTGCAGCGTTGATATGGTGGGAGAATTTCAAGACCATGATTCCCGCGGGACATCAAATCACATGGGCTGAATTTAAGCAGGCCTTCAAGGAATATCACATTCCTAAAGGTCTCATGGATAGAAAGATGAAGGATTTGCTTGCTCTAAAGTAAGATTCTAAGACGGTGTATGAGTATGCTAAGAAGTTCAATGCCTTGTGTCAGTATGGTGGGCATCATGTTGACAACGATGCCAAGAAGATAGAGCGTTTCCGTGATGGGTTAAACGGGGATCTCTATGAGAGGCTTAATCTTTATGAGCCTAACAATTATCAGGACCTAGTGAATAAGGCCATTTCTCAAGAAGATGCCATGACAAAGGCCCAGAAGGAGAGAAAGAGACAGGCCGGATTCACTACCACCGGTGGGTCAGGCAAGAATTTCTGCTTTGTCAAAAAAGGTACTCAGGATCCTCCCCAGTCATCTTCAGTTGGACACTAGAGGGTGACCCCGCCTCAGAACAAGCCGTCTGGGAATTTCCAGTACCGTAAGGCACAACAACAGCCGTACAAGCCTAGTGCACCCCCAGCCAACAACAATAACAACGCTGCTAAGGACCGGTGCTGCTATAATTGTGGGTAGCCAGGGCATTACATCAGCGAGTGTCCCAAACCCAGGCAGAACAAGCAAGGCGAAAGCTCAGGATTCCACCAGGAAAATCAAGGCAACAAACCCATGGTACAAGTTAAGCAGGGCAAACTGAACTTCACCACCATGGTCGACATTCCAGAAGGAGTCGCAACGTTAACAGGTACTTTCTCTATCCGTGATCACCCCGTTAAAATTTTGTTTGACTCTGGAGCAACCCATAGTTTCATAAGTGAGAGTCTAGTGATCAAGTTAGGGTTACATTCTTGCCATATCAAAGAATTTTTTGTAGTATCCACTGCAGGAGGAAGGATTCCCTCCAACACTATAACTAAAGTCGTACCTTTGCGGCTTGGTAGTAGAACTTTCTTAACCAATCTGATCCATTTGGGGTTGGTAGGCCTAGATGTGATTCTCGGAATGAATTGGTTGACCCAACATCAAGTCATTTTGGACATTGCCTCGAGAATGGTAGAAATCCATTCCCCTACCAGTGGTCACACCACCTTGTACTTACCTAAAGCAGAAGGCATAAATCCTTGCTCCTATGCTGTAGTAACCATCCAGTAAGAAAATATTCCAGTAGTGTGTGAGTATCCAGATGTCTTTCCCGATGACTTGCCTGGTACGCCACCTGACAGGGATGTCGAATTTGTTATTGAGCTTCATCCTGGCACCGCACCCATCTCTAAAAGACCTTACCGAATGCCACCCAAAGAGCTAGCCGAGTTGAAAAATCAATTGCAAGAATTGCTTGATAAAGGGTATATCCACCCAAGTTCTTCTTCTTGGGGGAGTCCCGCTCTTTTTGTGAAAAAGAAGGATGGTAGTTTGCGGATGTGTGTTGACTATCGTTCACTCAATGCGGTGACAATCAAGAATAAATATCCATTGCCCCGTATTGATGTTCTCTTTGATCAATTGGCTGGTGCCAAAGTCTTCTCCAAGATCGACCTTCGATCGAGCTATCATCAAATCAAGATTCGAGCAAGTGACGTTCCAAAGACAGCCTTCTCCACCAGATATGGCCTTTATGAATTTCTGGTGATGTCATTCGGTCTCACGAATGCACCTGCCTAGTTCATGTACCTTATGAACTCAGTCTTCATGAATGAATTGGACAAGTTCGTTATGGTATTCATTGATGATATTCTCATTTATTCCAAGAGTGAAGCCGAGCATGCGAAGCATCTTTGTATTGTCTTGCAGCGTTTGAGAGATCACAAACTCTATGCCAAATTCTCTAAATGTGAATTCTGGCTGGATAGTGCGAAATTTTTGGGTCACACTAGTTCAAAGGATGGTATCTCCGTGGATCCTAGCAAAGTACAGGAGGTCATGGAGTGGAAGCTACCCAAGTCGGTACATCAAATCCGCAGTTTTCTGGGTCTAGCTGGCTATTACCGTCGGTTTATTCCGGATTTCTCTATTATAGCTAAACCCATGACTGAACTGTTGAAGAAAGGTGTCAAGTTTGTATGGAGTGATGAGTGTGATAAAGCCTTCCATACCTTGAGGGAATATTTAACCTCAGCTCTCGTGTTGACACAGCCAGATATGTCCAAACCGTTTGAGGTGTTTTGTGATGCTTAGGGCACTGGTCTTGGTTGCGTACTTATGCAAGAAAACCGAGTCATTGCCTATGCCTCGCGAGCACTTCGACCTCATGAAAAGAATTATCCTACTCACGATCTTGAGCTAGCAGCGGTTGTGCATGCCTTAAAAATTTGGCGGCATTACTTGATCGGTAATCACTGCAATATCTTCACCGATCACAAGAGTCTCAAGTATATTTTCACTCAATCCGACCTGAATATGAGGCAAAAGAGATGGTTGGAATTAATAAAAAAATTATGATTTGGAAGTCCATTATCATCCCGGAAAAGCTAACGCGGTTGCAGATGCGCTTAGCCGCAAGCATTGCAACTATGTGATGTTAGAGCCGTATAATGAGGCTTTATGTGAAGAAATGAGGAAGCTCAACTTGGAATTGGTCGAGCATGGAAATCTTTATGCTGTCTCAATCGAATCCTCTCTCCACGAAAGAATTGCTATGGCTCAACTCATCAATGAAGAGGTTCAGAAAATCAAACAGAAGTTGGAAGAAAGAGATCCCAAGTTTGATTGTTTCCGGAGGGATGACAAGGGAGTTTTTTGGTTCGGTCAGAGATTAGCGATTCCCCAGGATCGGGACCTAAGGAAGGAGATTTTGGATGAGGCCCATCTCTCTAAATTCACCATTCATCCGGGCAGCACCAAAATGTAACGAGACCTTAGGGAAAGTTTTTGGTGGTCAAATATGAAGGGTGAAATAGCCGAGTATGTATCCAATTGTGATACATGTCAGAGGATCAAGGCTAGCCACCTAAAGACCGCAGGTCAAATGCAACTATTGTCCGTTCCTGCATGGAAGTGGGACGATATAAGCATGGATTTCATTGTCAGGTTAACTCTCACACCCCGGAAGCATGATTCCATTTGGGTAATAGTGGACCGGCTTACCAAGACCGCTCACTTCATTCCCGTTCACACTACCTATTCGGCCGAGCGCTATGCGGAAATCTAAGTTGATCTCATAGTGCGCTTGCACGGTGTTCCAAAGACTATCTTGTTAGATCGAGGCACTCAATTTGTTGCTCGCTTCTTGGCACAAGTGCATGAATCTTTGGGAACCAAGCTAATCCATAGCTCTAGTTATCACCCCTAGACCGATGGTCAGACGGAGAGAGTAAACCAAATAGTGGAGGATATGTGGAGAGAGTCATTCTTTTTGATAAGGATTTGGACAAATGCTTAGCCTTAGCAGAGTTTGCTTATAACAGCAGCTATCAAGCTAGCTTAAAGATGGCTCCGTTTGAAGCTTTGTATGGAAGAAGGTGTCGTACCCCGTTGAATTGGTCACAAGCGGGAGAGCGAACCTTGTTTGGCCCCAAGCTAGTACAAGAAGCCGAAGAGAAGGTAGGCGTGATTAGAAAAAATTTAAGAGCATCTCAGATGAGGCAAAAGAGTTACCATGAAAAAGTTAAAGCTCCGCGAAAGTTTGAAGTTGGTAATTATGTGTACCTGAAGGTATCTCCAACCAAAGGTGTGCAATGTTTTGGAGTGAAAAGGAAATTAGCCCCACGCTATATTGGCCCTTATGAAGTCACCGAGATGTTTGGTACAGTTGCCTACCGTATTCGACTTACAGACCGGCTGTCTGCAGTACACGACGTGTTTCACATCTCACAATTGAAGAAGTGCAAGCAGATTCCGGAAGCACAAATAATTGAGGAGACTAATGTAGAAATAGAACCGGATCTATCCCTAGCAGAGTATCCAATGAGAGTATTGGATCAAAAAGAAAGACAAACTAGGAGACAAAGGGTGAAGATGTACAAGATACAATGAAGTCACCACACCCAAGAAGAAGCTACATGGGAGACCGAGCAATTCTTAAACACCAAGTATCCACACTTTCTTCCGAGTCAGATTCATAAGTGAACTCTCCCCGCTTACTCCTTGATGTCGAATCTCAGGATGAGATTCCCGTTAAGGAGGGTAGGCTGTAACACCCCGTGTTTTTGCTTAGTGGTGATTTGTGCTAATGACCCTCTTAACTACTCCTCTAACCACCCTTGAGTACCCTAAGTCAACCCATGGTCAAACCCCTTGCCTAAAACCCTAGTTTCTCCTTTGCCCCCTTTGTGTCATCCAAGAACTTTGGCACTGTTGGGGGTATCCGAAAGTCCGGATAGGATCCCCGAACACGAGAGAAAGAAAAATGGACAAGTTCAAGTACACTGATGACGCCTGAGGAGACAAGGAATCTCCTAAAGACCGCTCAATCCTCAAAAGTTGTGCAAATCCTTTTACACGTGCCCTCACGCCCCCTTTTATAGGGAGACGAAGGGACTTTTACGTTCCGAAAACACCCTCGAGCTGAAAGAATATTCCTAGTGTGAACATGTACATGAATGTCTTTTACATCTCATACATTTACAAGCCTGCCACTAGTTCACACACCAAACCCGGACTTTTTGAGACGACGTCTTTGACTTGGCTTCTTATGGATTCGTGAATCTCCCCATTCAGGAAGTCTTCGTACGCCGCGACTTCCGAACTCGAACTTCAGCAGTCCCAAATTTCGCAGACTCCCGATTTCGTGGTTTTGCAGGTTCATGACTTCGGGTCTTCATAGGTTCGCGACCTTTGGAGCTTCGCAGGTCCAAGACTTCAGATCTTCGCAAGTTCACAATTTCGGAGCTTCGCAGGTTCGAGATTCCGGATCTTCTCAAGTTCAAGATTCCTGAGCTTCGCGGGCTCAAGATTCCAGATCTTCGCAGGTTCAAGATTCCTGAGCTTCGCAGGTCTCGGGCTTCAGATCTCCGCAAGTTCGCGACTTTGGAGCTTCGCAGGTTCAAGATTCTCGATTTCGCAGGTTCGAGATTCCTGAAAAATCATTTCATGAATTCATAAAACTCGACGTTTCGAGGATGACAGGTTTTCCTGAATTCCCCAACAGGCATGTTCTCCAAAATTCCTCTAAACACTGCAAAATCACCCAATGGGAAAAATGTGCAGTTTTGCAAGGCACACAACTTTCATGAAGATTGGCATTGCTAGTTTGGAGTGGAAAGGTGTGAAAAATGCAAAAACAGGCACTGGAGCACTATTCCTGGGCGCCGAGTTTTTGGTCAATTTGCACTGTAGTTCCTACTCAAACCAGTGAGTAAAACCCTATAGAGCCTTTGGCATTATTGAAGAGGGAAACTTGCTTGACAACTTTGGTATTCAAAGTTTGGAGCACTTCTATTTGAAAAAATTGAGAAAACTCATTTTGAAATAGGCTAAGTAGAACTGTTTTGGGTTGGACGTGTCGGCGCGCGACGTCGTGCGCGACTTGCCATGTCGGCACGCCGCCGTACCGTCGGGCGCTCACGCCTGAGCAGGCCCGCGACCAGACGGTCCATGGAAAGCTCCGCGAGCACCGTGTGCCTACGGGCATGACACGCCGCCTAACCCTAGGCCGGCGACACGCGGCCGCCGCGCACACACGCGCGGGAGCACCGCCATCTGCCACTGGACGGAGCCCCGCCGCACGTCGCCAACTGCCTTGCCGCCCATGCCGTGGCTCCTGTAGGCACGATGCTCGGGCGAAGCTACTTGCGACGCCCCTGGCCTATAAAAACCCCTCCAGGTCTCTGCCTTGTGCGCGCCCGAGACTACACTGCCCGCCGCCGCCGCCATTAGCACCGTCGTGGTGAGCTTGCTCTTCCGCTTGCTCTCCGGCCCGACCGAGCCTGTGGTCCCCTTCCAAAACCTCCACCAGAGCCTCCCCGATCACTTATGGCCTAGCTTCCCCCTCACATTCGCCGAGAACCTCACCGTGCGGAGGCACCGCGGTTGCCTCGCCGTCGGCTATCACCGGGCCGTTCCCCGGCCAAGTCTCCGACACCAATCAACCCCTAGTGGGTCCAATCGCACTCCCTGCTCACTTGTTTGCCTCCTCGGGCCCCACCTCACCGCCGGCAAGTGCGCCACCGCCGTCGGGGTACGGTTGGGGAAGGCCGAGGGCTCATCTGTGAACCTTTAAATCTTGCAGGGGCCTGTGTGCAAGAAGTTTCTTCACTCTTTGAGTCTTTTAGCAGTAACATGTAAATTCAAGATAAAATAGTAGAAAAATCCAAAAATAGCAAACCCGATTTTTTTGTGCTCTGTGTGACTAGACCTGCAAGTTCTCCAAAGTATGTGTATACTTTTGAGCTTTTGTTTTTGCTTGAAAAATTAAAATGTGAAATACCTAGATCTGTGTTTCTGCAAAATCCATACATGATCTTGATCTAGATTTTGGATATGTTGTGGAGACTAGAATGTGTAGGTCCTGTGCGAAAATTTGCACAAAGTTACTGAAGGAATCTTTTTATATCAATTATCTGGTGATATTGTCAAATATGCTAGATGATTTTTGTAGCTTAAAATATAATTATTTTTGAGCTCTTCTTCTGGATATTGTTTTGTTAGGTTCAAATGCACCCCTGTTGAATTTACCCTGGTTTTATCTCTGTTAGAAATATTATTTCCCAATTTATGCATGTTTTTAATCATCAATGTATAGACCAAGATCTATAATAGCTCTAGGTGTGTTTATTGGTTCCTTAGGCTTGTTTTGGACCAATGCATGTGTAGGAGAAAGTTTGGCTTCATGTCTGTTATATTTACTTGTATGTGCATTAATCCTTATATTGCTAGCTAGAAATGCCTTTATTTGTATATATTAGTTTCATTGGTGCAAACTTGTTGCTTGCTGTCCAAATAAGTGTTCCTGGACAGTAGGACCAGTGGGCACTATTTGGCTAGTTTTGAGGCTTGATTGGTTGTTTAAAAAGTTGGAAACTAGATTAAACTGGTGAAGGAAAAATAGGGAAAACTATTATTTTTGTGCTTGAGCCCTATAAATGAATTAGGAGAATAATTGGTGGCATGAAAGTGCATTTCCTTGCTGTTTTGCATTTAAACTAATTATTCTGTTGTAGATGTATACACAATCACCACAAAGAAAAGGCTAATTAAGCTTTTTGATTATCTTTTAAAGGGAAAATGATTAAATACTTTTGTTAAGGTGAATATGGCCAATAAAGGGATTCTTGTGGCTGTTTGCTACTGATTGTTAATTAAATTAAATTAATTACACTTCTAATCACTGCATTGCATCCTCCGTGTAGAAGTCCCCGATGGTAGCTATACGCTCGTGCCGGCTGACGAGGACGAGGGAGTAGGAGGAGACGTGCACTACGTGACCGTAGAGCAAGACCCGGACCAAAGTCCGGAAGTTTGTGCGTCCGCTTGTGCTGACGAAGGCAAGTCCCGATTTAATCATTAACCTATGTGTTTACCTTCAAGTTTCTGAACTTATCATTGCTATCTTATGTGCATTTACGTTCAGGAGTTGATTTGAAACCCTAGTTGCATGATCCTTAAGCACCATGATCTTTTACTAGCATGTTAGGTCGCTAGTTGCTATGCTTTAAGGATCCGGTACAAGTCGAGTGATGTTCGTCACTCGCGAGATTAGGATCTCCTTTATGGAATCACCATATGTTTAAATGGATTGCTCATGTGGTAAGAGCATGGGATTTGGGCTCTGGTCCATGGCTTTGTTGGTTAAGTGTTTGAAAGCACTAAACACTTGTCGGAAATGGGCACGGTAAGCCTAGTACCTAAATGAGGCGGTACGGGGTTTTACTATCACTACTCTTAGGGTTGCGGCCCCGGGCTCGCCACCAGAGTGCATGCGTGAGGCTGGGTGACCTTAGTGGCATAGCCCAGATAAACCTTGTACTTAAGACTGTGAGCTATTATCCCCAAACCGAAGAATGACGGGAACCGCCTGGTTGGTTTTTAGTGAGGGTACCTCCCATGTGTTTAGGTTCACCTTGCAAAGTTTTGAATCAATCGATTGTCGGCCTCTCACCGTTATCTGAGACTAGTTAATCTATTGGCCATGATATCCCTTTATGATGGAACTTTGTGAAGATTATCGTTGATTAATTGTTTGCACAACTTTGATTGCAATAGTTGCTTATCTAGTGATGATTATTTCTACTAGAACATGAGCTAAAATGTGAAAGTAAGGATTCACCATTTAGTAGCTTTTTGGCAAACAAACCCACAAGCCAAAAGCCCTGCGTGATTAGAGGTAAGGTTTTTCTTTTAGACGGGTAAGCCTTGCTGAGTATTAGTATACTCAGCCTTGCTTTATAAATGTTGATTCCAGGTAATGCATGTGATGTGTGGCCCGAAGAACTTCCACCCGGCTGGGAGCTGGAATGGGTGGATGATGAAGAGTGATTGCATCATGGACAGACCTCTAATGATGTGATCGTATCGTTTAGTTATCTTCCGCTGTTTTCAATAAACTCTGAACTATTTACTTTCCTGTCAAAGAACTATGTTTGTAATAAGGGACCCTATGGGGATTTGATGTTAATTTGTAAGGCACTCTGGACTCTCCTTCGTGGGAGTTTTCATGCATACGTTCGATCCTTTCTGTGCTGTCAAATGATTTACTGGGCGTTAACCCGGCAACACTCAACGGGATGATTCTTTATTATCGCTTAATGACCAAAAGGAGTGGTTTAGGCGATAGTACGAAATTATCTCGGGTGGGGTTGTCACAGGCCTTTAGTCCCGGTTCAACTTTGGAGCCGGGACTAAAGGGGTTTCATCGACGTGGCCTGAAATGCCTACGAACACACCTACCCTTTAGTCCCGGTTGGTGATATCAACTGAGACCCAAAGAGGCTGTGAACTGCTATTTTACGATAAAAAATTGGCGCCAAACTTTAGTCCCGGGTGGTGTTTCCACCCGAGACTAAAGGGGTCCCCTTTTGTCTCGGTTAGAAACACCAATCGTGAGTAAAGCTTTAGTCCCGGGTGGTGTTTCCACCCGAGAAAAAAGGGACGCCTTTAGTCTCGGGTGGAAACACCACCCGGGACTAAAGCCATTCCACCCACCGACGGTTTCCTATTTCTCTCTCCCACCAGTCAAAGTGCATCTCATTCTTCTCCTTCCTTTCTCTATCTCTTCTCTCAGTGCAGATCCACAGATCCCGGTGGGCGGCTCCCGGGGCGCGGCCACCGGCGCGGGCGGGCGCGGCCACCGGCACGGTGACCGGCGCGGGCGGGGGGCGGCCCCGGCGTGGGGCACGGCTGGTGCGGGCGCGGCCCTCGGCGCGACCCCGGCGCGGGCGCGGGCGCCGGCGTGAGGCGCAGTCCAGCGCGGGGCGCAGCCCGAGGCGCGGGCACGGCTCGGTACGTCGATTTTTTTCTGATTTTTTACTTGTGAGATGTTGTGAGATGTGAAGAAAACTTGTGTTGTGAATCGAATCAAACCTGTGATGCAAAGGAAACTGTGTTGTGAATTGAATCAATCTTGTGATTCGTGAGTGGTGAAATTGATTAATTTACTCATGTGATGGTTAAGTATGTGATGAATACTTCTCGTCTGTGGTGTTTGTATTTGTTCTTGTCGATTCTCCATTGTTATGAACGGTGGCGGCGGAGATGGAGCTGGATGCTCGCCGACGAGTGGTGGCGGAGCTGGAACACCAGCAGCCACGAGCTTTTTTTTGGTTTTTTGGGAAACCTAAAAGAAACCTTTTAGTCCCAGTTGGTTCAACTGGGACTAAAGAGGGAGCCTTGTGTCTCTGAGAATTAGTCCCGGTTGGATTTGAGGGACCTATACCTCTTACCAACCAGGACTAAAACCCCTCTCCCTACCGGTGTTCTTCTGCTCATCCATTTGGTGTTGCTAGCTGCAGGGTGCTGATATCCAAGGGAGTCAAACAAACATTTGGTGTTGCTAAGTTGATCATTCAAGATGATTAGCACACTCTTAGGAGATGATTTGAGGCAGATTAGACCTATAGAGTAATACAGCATAGTGCATTGGCAAAAACACAGTTATCGTGATATCTGCTCAACTCCGGAAACTACAAAAACTATAGCTTTGCCAAGTGCTAGAAACACTCAGCACACCCCACATGGCAACGATGTAGTTGGCAAAGAGCTCTTTGCATTTTTCTTTGGGGCACCTGGCAAACACTTTGCCGAGTGTTTGATTGACTCTCGGCAAAAAAAAAAGAGATTGAGGGGATGGTGACGGTATGTATGTCGAGTGCCGGAACTGAAATACACTCGGCAAAGAGCTCAATCTGTGCGGAGTGCCGAAAAATTTCTCATGTTTTTATGGATTACTACCTAACAATTTAAATAAAACTAAAAAATGTATTAATCTTGATCTGTGAAATTATTTGTTTTCCTTTCTTCCCTGCAATGCAGTACATACCAGTCGATCTATGATGAGAACTGGAGATATCTTGAGCTCTCTTTTGGCTGTGTGCATCCTGGTAATGCAGAAGTCAGGAAAATAGTTCAAGAAATTTGTATCAGATCGATGTTAAAAAAACCTTAAATTTAATAAAATTTCCCTTATAAAAAAAGAAACTGTACATATAACATATGTGACTCATCAGTTACTATTGTACTGTCTTTTAATTGATTCTGCAGCAAGGATGTAACTTATGAAACCAGCACGGAGAATGCATTCTGTGAATTTACAAACTCATTATCTTCACAATTTTATTTGGCTGAGAAGTTATAAGTCTCTTGTCTTTTCTTTTTTGAGAGTGAAATAGAAAGATGTTTTGCACGTAAATTCACATGAGAAACGTGTAGGAATAGTCTGCTTTGGCGAAACTTTATAGAGATAACATTACTATACGGATGACTTTAAGATGGTTGGTTACCATAGTAGGCACACGAGTACACGAGTATACACGGATGACTTTAAGCAGTAGTCCAACATAAGTATGCCTCCTTGTGGCTCCTTGCAGTTGGCGACAGAAATCCCACAGATTAAATTAGAGCCTTGTATCATTTACTAATTTGACATAAGAACATAGAGAAGTCTTCTCCATGAAAACAGACACAAGGTAGAATTTAGACAAGACCATTCCTTAAAACAGATGGTTTAGGAAAGAATGGAGGCAACATAAATTCAACTTGGTAGGTTTTCTGTGAAAAAAGGAGCAACAAAATGTTGCTTCTTTTTTTCAACGACCCATGTCAGATTTCAAATCGCTTTGTTGAGTTCTCTTCAAATGGGTTTTGCAGTTGTAATTTATATTTGGCATCCCTTGTGTTTATCTAGATATTTTTGTGTTTTACCTGGATAACCTTGTGTTTATTTGTAGATACCATGCATAAAAGCTTTACTAGTACTACAGAAAGGGTTTCCATGTGCAGGTAAATTAACTTTTGTAGGTGCGGCTGCAAAACCCTCTCTTACCTTTCGTTTTTAGAAATAGAAGTTTCGAGGAGCCGGTAAAGAGTTGAACTGCTAATAAACTAAAAAATTGAGGGCCCCGTAGTGGCTACCCCATCCACTACAGGCTCCAGGCCCACCCTGTCCCCATCATTTTTCGTGCGAAGACGTGCCACTACACAGTCGGCGGAGTTCAGACCCTCCTCGTAGGGGCTACCCCATCCACATGCCCACCCCGTCCCCATAATTTTTTCGAACAAAGACGTGTCGCTACACGGTCGGCGGGGTCGAACCCTCCTTGTAGGGGGTACCCCATCCACAGGCCCACCCCGTCCCCATCATTTTTCGCGCAAAGACGTGTCACTACACAATCATCGGAGTTCGAACCTGTGACCTCCCCCTTATGCACACCCTCTCTTACCACTGCACTACACTCTGACATGCGTTCATATCTCATTTTCATCCCCTCATATTATACTACACTGAGTGTAAATTGCTTCTTCAAAGCTCTAAACGGCTTCAAATTAAAAACTTGGTAAAATACAAAGTTTCATGACTTACTGAGATCTGCAACTTTCATTTTGGGAGTTTCCCCATTCAAGATCGTTTATAAAATTTGAATTTCAAATTTGAGATATTCAAACTTAGTTTTTCAGTGACAATATATGATTTCAAATAGAATAGTTGTAAACAACAAAAACTCTATAACTTTTCAAGAGCTACAACTTTTATGTAGAATGTTTCTCCATTCGAGGTTGTTTGGAAATTTTAAATTTTCAAATTTGAGGAATTTTAGATGTATTTGTCGTTGATGAAAGTAATTCAAATTAAAAATGGTTCAACTACAAAGTTTTGTAACTACTGAAGATGGACAACTTTATTTTGGTCATTTGCTCATCCAGTATAGTGGTAGTAATATTTTTCACAAATCTTATATATCTCTCGTATAGATTCATGAAACTATACAAGAGATATAGGTTTTGTGAACAGGTGTACTACCACTTTGTCAAATGAAAAAACAACCCAAATAAAAGTTGTACATCTTAAGAAGTTATGAAACTTTGTAATTGGAAATTTTGTGATTTAATTTGAATTAATTTATTGCTTTACAAAGTCTTTTGAAAATTCAAAAGTTATAGATTTTAAAATTAGAGAAGTTAAATGGATATTTCGAAATATTAAATAATCCCAAATGAAAAATTTGTCAACTACAAAGTTTTATATCTTGTTGAGCTGCACAATTTTGATGTAGAGTTTGTCTTCATCCGGGATTATATATAAAAAAAGTTATGATTTTTTTTCACGAGACCATTTCCAGGTTCATCATCC
The DNA here is from genome assembly GCA_947561735.1 of Cenchrus americanus. Taxonomy (NCBI): domain Eukaryota; kingdom Viridiplantae; phylum Streptophyta; class Magnoliopsida; order Poales; family Poaceae; genus Cenchrus; species Cenchrus americanus. The sequence continues at coordinate 70,449,524 of OX387242.1, forward strand.
GCTCCTGAAAATGGGAATATTTCCAGGAATGGGTGACGCCGTCACACGCACCCACATATGCTCATTTTCGGGAGCGGGTAAAGCCATCACCCGCACTTGAAATTAGGACCATATCGAAGTGCAGGTGATGTTGTCACCCGTACCTGGAAATCCATTTACGGGTGCGGGTCTTGTGCTATAGTGGCCATCCGTTTTTGTTGGATCGGGCGACAAATCCGCCCGCTCCGTGAAAAAAGGGGGTGCTCGATCCTGCAAATTATTTTTGTAGTAGCGAATGTTTGAGAAACAGCTAAACTTAGCCTTTATCTGAGTTCAATGAAAATTGTGTGCCAAGAAACCCAATCTTGCACAGTGATTGGTAAACATGCTCTTGCATACAAATTCAAAATTGTACTATTTTTGCCAAAAAAAAATGTAATTCTACTGCTAAAGTGAAAAGAAAAACTCAGGAAAAAAATAGTGTGTATTGGTTTTGTTAAGCTTAGTGTGCAAACATGAACATGTATAACTGTATCAACAGACGAAGAATATCTCTTTTATTTTGCTTCATGGAGAAGGGGGGCCAAGGAAACAATGCGTTATAACCCAACCTTCTTTTGATTCCAGAGTTCACCTGTACGAAACTAATAATATTTATATTAATTAACTTTTTGTATTATAGTGGGAGTACAACTTTCTAAAGATTCATTATAGTGGGAGTACAACTATTCTTGTCATTGCTGGGTTCTTTATCGTGGTTTGCTGCAAAATTGAACTACCTTGCAGCATGTTGCAGCGCACAACTCATAGGGCATACTTTTCCCCGCACAAAGGACAATAGATGTTTCCTGGAATCATTGTTTTCCAAGTGTGGTGAAGGATGATGCATTTTGCTTTTATTGTTTTCTTTTTAAGGAGCAGCCCTCGTATGGTCAGGTGGGTCATGATGCTTTCACAAAATCAGGATATAATACCCGGAAGAATGCATATAAAGCTTTGCATACACATGTTAGTGGTGTCGATAGTAATTAGTCCGTCGTAGCTATATATATTTTTATCCTGGCTCCGCCACTGGTACTAGCAAGACATTCAAAGGCTTTTGGATCAAACCACTCATTATTTTCCTCATTCAATCACAATGAGTTATTCTTTGTCCTCCACGCCTCAATCGGTCGGAATCTGGCAGGTGATCATTTATTCAGGAGCACCTTGTAAGCACCCATTTATACTAATTAGTTAATAAGCAGGCATATAGCCAGCCGGTGTGGTGGAGGGGCCTCGAGCCCCCCTCCCCCCCCCCCTACCGGTGTGCGCTCCACTAAACCCATCTAAACCCCTTCTAGAAATTTGAGGAGGAGGAAGAAGAGAAGCCAGCCCCGGCCCCTTTGCCACCGGATCCTGGCTCCATCCCTGTTAATACAGGGTGGTGGCAGTGCAAACGGCTAGTTCCCTTTAGATTCCGTAGTTATTTAATACAGTTCCTGTTATTATAGTGGGTGCAATGCACTGCACGCCATTAGGGCAGTCCCAATAGAAGAAACTAGTGAAGTTTCCATAGCATAGGATATCGCGTAAGAAACTACTACTTCACAATGCAAAAGTTCCAATCAAACTTCACACAAAAAATTGACCAATCAACTAGTACATTCCTGTCTATCCTCTTGGATCTTCTGTGCTTTTGCTTCTCTATCTATCCCCTACAACCCCACGCATCTTAAGTTCAGAAAAAAAAACACGCATCGCTTCACCAATCTGCTCGGCGACGAGATGCTCCCCGACGGGCAGCAGCGGCACAGGACCGGCCAGCAAGCTCCCTTGCAAGTTGCAATCCCCTCGTGAGCTCCCTCGCCGGGTGAGCTCTCCGGCAGGGACGACCGACCGCCAGATGAGCCGTCGACGGAGTGCAGCCGCGCGCCGGGCTCCACGGCCGAGCTGCCCCCGCGGGCGCTGGCCGTCACCAGGAGCACGTGGGCCGCACGCGATCTCCAGCCCCATCCGTGCTCCTCTGAGCCAGATCCCGATGAGCTCCTCCGAGACGCCTGCGCCGCTACCAGTGAGGAGCTGAGGAGGGTTGCCATTGAGCTGCCGCTGGCGAGGGAGGGCTCCGCGGGATGGAGGGGCACCTGTGCCGGCGCCGCCGCCGGGAGTAGCTGTGCCTTCCGATACGACCGGCGTAGGAAGCAGATGCACGAGGCGCTGGTCGTCACCGGGAGCCCTCGGGCCGGCGAGCTCCTGCCCGTCCGTGCTCCTCCGAGCCGGATCCCGACGAGCTATGCCATCGCGCCGCCACCAAGAAGAAGGGCAGGCCACGCAGGACGGAGGAGGAAGGCGCGCACATGGGATGACCACAGGGACGTCCTTTGGGCCGTGCGGGCTAGGCGACCGAACAGGGCCCCCAAAAAATAAGGGCCCCAAGATTTACCAAGTTTACATATTATATATAATAGTTTTGGACTTTGTTTTAATTAAAATCAGCTGTTAGTTGGCCCAAAATCGTGGCCTATTGGAGCTACGTGGGAGTGGGGAGGCAGGAAGTCACGATGGATCGTGCGCTCAAAAAAAAAAGGAAGTCACGATCGTGAGTTTTTCCTAGGAGTCAGACCTATCAGCCGCCAACGCCAGGGAGACTACCAGTACGACGCGTTGCCGCTGGACTTGAGACCCTTCGACTTCGACTCGAGACGCCTGTTCGTCATCTGGATCGTGGCCTGCAGCTTCGTGGCCTGTTCGTCGTCTAGAGTTCACATTCCGGCCTCGTCGTTGCTCTCGACTGCTATCCAGTCCAGCCAGAACGCTAGATCAGATTCAGAGACCGAGATCATCACCAAGGTCAGGTAAATTCCATGTCCAACCCGTTTTATTCAGTTAATGTTAATCTTTCCTGCAACATACGAACTGATCTAGGGTAATTGTTTCAATTTGCAAGTCATGTCTTCTTCAAATCGGATTAGAAAATATGAATTGGGACATCAAAAGCGTATGAAAAAATAAAGAATCGAGGAATTAGCTCAATCTCAGAAAGGAGCTATGGAGAGGTTTATTACTAGAGAACCACAAGTTTCTTCTCCCAATAATGATGCAGTTGGGCAGAACACCGCACCAGAAAATGTTGATGATCCTAATCCTAATGATGATCAGCCAGAGATAGAAAATATTGTTGAGCAAGTTCCCGATAATGCTGCATATGTTGATGATGTTTCTTTTCAGCCAGATATATTTGATCCAAGGTATTGGGATTCTCTAGATCCTAAACAGATTGATATTTTAGCAGAAAAGGGTCCTAAAAGAGATCTATCAATTCAGAAAGGTCCTAAGGATAGATTTTCTAGAAGGTTTTCTGCATTATTCTACACTAGAATTCTATCAAATGGAGAGGAGTATGATAGGGATTGGCTTGTGTATTCGAAAGAGCTTGACAAAGTATTTTGTTTTAGTTGTAAAATATTCACTAAAGGGCATAGAAAAGGTAATCTGGCCACTACTGGATTTAATGATTGGGCACATCTAAGTGAAAGACTCCGAGAGCATGAGACAAGTGCAGATCATGTTTTGAATATGACAGCTTGGTATGATTTGCGTAATAGACTACAAAAAAACCAAACTATTGATAAATTTGCTCAGCGACAACTTGAGAAAGAGAAGGAGCATTGGAGAAAAGTTCTATTCAGAATAGTGGCTATTGTAAAGTTCCTTGGCAAACATAATCTGGCATTTCGTGGTCATAATAGCAAACTATATGAAGACAGTAATGGGAATTTCTTGGGCTTGGTAGAAATGTTGGCTGAATTTGATCCAGTTATTCAGGAGCATATCCGTCGAATTACAAATGATGAAACTCATGTCCATTATCTTGGCCCTAGAGTTCAAAATGAGTTGATACATTTGCTTGGTTCTGCTATTAAATCTGAAATTATTAGGAAAATTAAGGAAGCAAAATATTTCTCTGTCATATTAGATTGTACTCCTGACGCAGGCCACCAAGAACAAATGTCTTTAATTATAAGGTATGTGGATTCATCTTCAGGTCATGTTCGTGTTGAAGAAGCATTTATGGGATTCTTGGAGGTAAATGATACAACTGGTCAAGGAATTTTTGATGTGCTAGAGGAAGAACTAAAGAATCTTGGTCTTGATATAGATAATATCAGAGGACAAGGCTATGATAATGGGTCAAATATGAAAGGAAAACATCAAGGTGTGCAAAAGAAACTTTTGGATATAAATCCTAGAGCTTTCTATTCTGCTTGTGGCTGTCATAGCCTTAATTTAACACTATGTGATATGGCCAAGACATGTGGTAAAGCCAAAGATTTTTTTGGAATCATCTAGCGTATCTACACAACATTTGCTAAGTCTACTAAGAAATGGCAGATTTTGAAAGATAATATAATTGGGCTGACTCTAAAGTCAGTGTCAGCTACTCGCTGGGAGAGTCGTGTTGACAGCAGGGTTAGACTTACCGTTGGTAACCGGCCGGTTTACCGCGGTAACCGGCCTTACCGGCCTGGACCGGTTACGGTACCGGCCGGTTACCAACCGTTAGGGTTAGGAAATTTTGAATTTGAATTCCAAAAATTGAAAATTGTGGAAAAAATCCCTAAAAATACTTCGTGATTTATTGAATCTAATGGTGTCAAATTTGTTGCAAACTTAGTTCATTTAGTATAAATTTCAACCAAAAGAAGTTAAACCAAAAATGAAAAAAGAAAAAAAATACGGCGGCCCAGGTCGGCCCACTAAGGCCCAACGATTGGGGGGGTCAAACTAACCCTACCCCAGCTCCCCACCCCATTCCACCTGTGCCAAAACATCCAGAACCGCCTCCCCTCTCGCGTCCGCCTCTCTCCCGGTCCGCCGTCCGGCCGCCGCCGCCGCCTAACCGGCCACCGAGCGCGGCTTACCGCTCGGTCGGCTCGGTAAGCCGGGCGGCCGCCGGATCTACCCGCGCGCCGCACCGGACGAGCGGTTTACCGACCCGGACCAGCGGTTAGCCGCGGTAAGGCCGCGGTAATCCGCCCCGGCGCAGGTACTTCCTCCCCCTTTGATTTATCTAGTTTTTTAATATGTTTTGATATACAAGTGTAGAACATTTTGATTTAGGATGCATATATGATTTGACTAAGGTGTTTACATGATTTAGGTTTGTAATTGTAGATATGTAGACCATAAATGTAGGATTTTGGTAGAGCATATTTAGGTGTATATTTGATTTCATTTAGGATGTGTGTATGATTTAGTTGTATATATGATTTCATTAAGGATGCAGAAATTTGGAGCATATTTAGGTATATGATTTATGTGATTGATTTGTGGATGTTGTCCATTTATGCAGATACAAAATGACATCTAGAGATGTTGTGTGGGAACATGGTGAAAATCATCACCCCGGATGGCGATGCAACTATTGTCATATGCACAAAAGTGGAGGTGGTGCGACTAGGTTCAAACAACATTTGGCTGGAAGAGGGACCCAGGTGGTCCATTGCTGGAATGGTCCACAACTATGACATTGTTTGTATGCAAAACTATGTTATTATTCCTTTGGTGAGGTTTTGTGATGTTCTTTACATTAAGTTATGCATAGATCATGCTAATATTTTCATTAATTCATCACCGGAGAACCAGAAACACACGGTCGGTTTTCCTTCCTTCAGCTTCGGTTTACCGCCCGTACCGATCGGTAACCGGTCCTAACCGGTCGGTTTACCGATCCCTAACCGAATGAACTGGCGGTTGATTTGAAAATTTGAATTTGTTCGGTAACCGCCGGTTACCGCGGCTTACCGGTCGGTAAACCGTTACCGAGGGCCGGCGGTTAGGCCCCCCGGACCGGTAAGGTTAACCCTGGTTGACAGTGTTAAAGCTATTCGGTTTCAATCTGCAAATATTCGAGAGGCTCTACTTCAAGCATCTGATAGTGATAATGATCCTTTGGCAAGTAGCGAGGCTAAAGGTTTAGCAAATAATGAACTTGGAGAGTATGAATTTTTAGTGTCAGTGATCATTTGGTATGACATATTATATGCTGTTAACCTAGTAAGTAAAGAATTGCAATCGAAGGATATGCTGATTGATATTGCTATTGAGAAAGTGCAGGGGTTGATATCTTTCTTCAACCAATATAGAGAAACTGGGTTTCCAAATGCACTGAAGGCAGCTACAGAAATTGCAGTCGACATGGATATTGGTACATCATTTCGTAAAAAAAGGAAAATTAAAAAGAAAGAGGCATTTTGATGAGAATCCAGATGACTCAAATGCTAACACTGAATCTGCAGAGGAATTATTTAGACGTGAATATTTCATACCAGTTGTTGATCAAGCTATTTCCTCTCTTACAACAAGATTTGAACAGTATCAAGGTTACAAGAAAGACTTTGGTTTCTTATTTACTTCTGATGCATTGCGTTCTTTGGATAATAAGAGCTTGAAATCTTGTTGTCAGCACCTTGGGGCTGTACTTAAACGAGATGGACAATCTGATATTGATGCTGATGACCTTTATGTGGAATTGATTTTTCTTCAAGATTTTATTCCACAAGAAAATAAAGGCCCAGTCGAAATTCTGAATTTTTTGAAGCGACATGAGTGTTTTCCCAATGCAACCATTGCATACAGAATTCTCCTGACCATCCCAATGACTGTTGCGTCGGCAGAGCGGAGCTTTTCAAAATTGAAGCTATTGAAGACATACTTGCGAACTACAATGACACAAGAAAGACTTAATGCATTGGCATTAATAGCGCTTGAGAATGGCATGCTGGATAAGATTGAATACGAATATATCATTGAAGATTTTGTTTCAAAGAATGCTAAAAGAATATCGTTTTTCAAGTGATATTTATAAAATAGGTATAATTATTGGTTACACTACTAGACGTTGTGATAAATGTTAGACGTTGTGATATAAGTAATAGATTGATTTGAGTTTTTGTTAGTTTTTTGTTTTGATAAATGTTAGGCCTCCACTTGGTTTTTTGAACTGGGCCTCGGATTTTTCCGGGACGCCGCTGATGACCATTGGTCCATCACGATGCGGGAGTACTGGATCAGCAAGAAACCAGCGGTTTCTCCCCAACGCGAGGAGGCTCGTTTCTTCGCGTCTCGATACTAACGTAAACGTCGTTTCCTGAAGGAGAAACCGTTTCTTGTTTTTCTCCTCTCTCTCTCTTCATAAATACGTGTGCGACATCAGCAAATTGCTGAGTTGTCAATGTAATTAATAGACATAGAAACTGCAATAAATTTACCATTGGGACAAGATTCACTAGCAAGTGGCACTAGCACCGCTACTACACAGTCCATGTTTTTGCTCGGTTCTTTATTGTTGTTTGCTGCCAAATTGAACTACCTTGCATTTTGTACCACGAAACTATTCTAATTACACGGATGTCCTCAATTAAGTGCTTGTTCTCCTGTGATCATCTCCGGACTCCGGGGTAGCATGAGTACAAATATTGTTCTCCTACTCCCTCTGCTAAATGAAGTCGTTTTGAAAAAGATTTGAGTCAAATATTGAGAATATAAAGCATGAATAATTTTTAAGTCGTCGAGTTTGGAAATGTGACAACTACATGAATTGATTTGTCTTGCAAAATATTTTCATAAAAGTATATATATATATATGTTAGTTTATAATAAATATTTTTATAAATATGAAAAGTCAACGTTGTACTTTGAAGATCATGTCGCTATCCTAAACGACTTCATTTACCAAATCAGAGAGTATGATCGATCTGAGTTTACTACTGTAGTAGAATGCATAGTTATTGGGATCAATCTAGCTATTAGATATTCCAATAGCGCTTCTCCTACCGCGTTTCTTTCAGCACAGAAGAGTTAGCGTTGTCGGATTTGTTTAGTAAGGATATCTAAGCTTGGACATTAATTCCCGCTGCATCCGATTCCTATTTTACCTCTTATACACAAATCTCATGAGAAATGAGAATGTCAACAATTTTCAGGTGTGATGGGGATGTTGTGTATGTGCAGACTGCAGACTACAGAGTTCACAATATATGTAGTATATATTGTTACAATATTGGATCCTACTGCGTGACGGAAAGAGATTTTAGAATCAGTGGGTCTCCACAAGCTGACAAGCATATATGACGGAGCCTCAAAGGATTCTGAATACAATATATAATGGCAAGTCATGGCCAGGGGTATGCGAAAGACAAGCAAAATGGTGGGACTCACATTTTGAAAGGGGGAGTAGAGGCACTGCAGAAATGGAGGCTTGGAGGAAAAATTTGAAGGAGTATGCAAAATACATGCCTATTTAGAGGCTCTGCATGAGTTGAGTTTTTACATCGAACCTTCAAATTTTGAGGCAGGCTCATTTAGAGGCCCAACTAGAGTTGCCCTTAATATATATTGTAGCTAGGTACCTGAAAGGCTATGGACCTAACACACACCTCCATTCAATAGCTATATCAGTGGGTCTCCACCAGTATATATGATGGAGCCTAAAAATTTCTGAATACAATACTATATAACAGCAAGTCATGGCTAGGCGCACGCCTCCCTCATTACATTCATAGATAAACGTATATACCTGCTAGACATAACACACGCATGTCACTTAGTATTCGAGCTAGTACCTAGCTGTCCATGGACCTACACTACCTAGAAACCGTGCCTCGGCCGTGTGCCCCTGGCACACGGCAAAGGCGTGGTTTCTCATAGTGCTAACACACATCTTCATTCAATAGGTATATCAGAGAGAAATAAGTCAATGGTGATGAGGATGGCAAGTGTTATACGTAATCAATTGAAGAAATGAGAGGCTTCAAAAACTATTGCTGGATACAGAATTTTCAAATTGGCACCTAGAGGAAGCTGTTCTGTAACATTAACGTACTGGAGCCAATCTCATCTGGTGCTGCTTCCTCACCCCAGAGTTTCACGGAAAAAGGGCATTCTAATTCTTGTAACGGATTTACTTCAGAAAAATTCTTGTAATGGAGCCGATCGCAGAGCATGCAGCAGGCTACTATCTTCCGATCTAGTGATATTTTTTCTGTAGTGCATTGGTAAGTGAGAAACGATGTCATGCATGGTGAAAAGCTTAAGCCTGCCGATGTTTCTGTCCATTTCCTACTGAGCTGTGTTGAGTCACTGCAAATATGTTGTCCTCGTGTGGGGAAGGTGGAGCCGAAAGGCAAGCAAGCAATTCTATCATAAACAGAACATAGAAGATATGAAAAGAATAAATATAGTTCTTTGTGAGCCTCAGTATGCTGGGAACCTCCTGAACATGGTTGGGTGCATTTGATCAGTTAACACAGATCACATTGGTATTGGTATTATAATTTGTGATAGCTCCGGAAAACCAGAGTTATGTGTCTGAAAAGCCATTTCAGATGGACTTAATGCAGAGGAAAAAGAGGCTCTTGCCTGTCTAGAAGGGGCTCGTCTTGCAGTTCAATACACGGGTGGTAAAGCCATATTGAATCAGATTGTGCAGCAATTATCTCTGCAACTTCGAAGGCAGGTAGAAATCGATCGCAACTCGCTTTCATCATGGAAGAACTGAAGCATGCTTCTAGCGTACTAACTGAGGTTAGTTACATAGCTGTGAGGAGAGAGCAAAATGTAGTCGCACATGAACTCGCACAATTGGAACACACTCAGTTGTGTGGCGTATGCAGGTTCCCCAATGTGTGGAGTCTTTGATTGCGAAGGATTGTAACTTGTTCCTGAGTAATCAATAGAGCTCCCTCCTTTCTCGCAAAAAAAAAATTATTAGGGCGATATCTTTGATCATTATGGTCCAGGATAGACATTACACCCATCTCCCTATTTAATGGTAGATAATACAGGCCACACAATTAGTTAGAGCCGAAGCAGAGAGGGAGGTGAGAATTGCGAGTGGCATAGAGTTTGTTTAGCTAGTAATGTGGGGATGGGAGGTATTGATGATTCACATTGAAAATAGAAGGATACGAGATGGGATCATGCCAGGTTGAGGTCAACTTTCTTGTCACCACTTCACTCCCTGCCATGTCAAATACAATGCACAATAGTCTCCATTACGTAGTACAGGCAAAAGGATGCATGCAGCGATAGAACACGATAAATAGGATTGCGAAGTGAAATTACATTCTCTGAGATCAAGTAGGAAACGGAGGCAACCCAAATGAACACTATAGGGGGGTGGAACTTCAGAAGTTCAGGCACACACAGCAATGGCATCAAACTACCCCTTTGGCTTTACTTATATTGATTAATGTACCATATATGTGAGATTGAAAATGGCTGGTGACTAGTTACATATATACAGCCGTGGGATGTGTTAATGTCCACGATTGACAGATCTCTAAAAACTGGCAGAATAACGATAATTAGGCAGCTCTCTAAACACAACACACCTCGTATGAATGTCCGTTGTGCCGATCCTAGCAGAACAATCTGTCTCATTCCTTCACAAGGAGCAGAAAAATTAGAGAGGGCTGGTGAGGATAGGGAATGTCATCAGAGAGTGTCTATAATGTCCAATGGGAATGGGAGACAAAGAGAATTTGGATTGAAGCTGGGAGACTAAGGTCATGGACTCATGGTTGTGCTTGAGAAGCTCTGTAGTGTGAGCCATCTGACATGAGGGTTGAGGACGTCACTGTGGACAACAAACAGTTAGAACTATAGCAGTAAGGTTGTCACATTCTAGAACCCAACCTCCTCCTGATACATAAAGGACTGGAAAAGATTCTGAATCAAAGTTTAGGGGCAACATTGAACAAACACTAACAGACAAACATAGAACTATAGAAGTTTAGTTAAGTTGTGAACATGATTTCAGGGTGAGGTAAAACCAACACAAATAATGCCATCCCAAGTCCCATAATCAGTGCTAAATGGAAATAACACTTTTCTGTTTACGGTAGTCGATCTGTTCATTTTTACCTCAATAAAACCCCTGCTTCTCGTGGTTCATTCATGCAAATGCCCCTATTCGTGCAACGAAGGTCTGAGAGAATGTCAAAAAGGCTCATATCAGAGGGTTGGAATATGGCTGTGCTAATGACTGAAAGAGCTACATGCTTCAACAGATTTCTTAAAACCCGAGCGGGTTTGCTGGCCTCTCCGCACTCCCGGGGGTACGTGTCGCCCCGGGAGGCCTCGCGCCGGAAGTGCTCGACGCTGGGCGGCCAGAAAAAACCCTCTAATTTGCTAGAAATCGTGAATCGGTACACCGCATTCAGATCGCACAAAAACTCCATTCTTTTTTTGCACATAAGACCTCCAACTAAAATTAATTTGTACACAGAAGCGGAGGTTGTTGTTTTACAAACACACCCCTAGACATTTTACGAACGTCCCCTCCCACCACCCCACCACTCGCCTAATACCCCCCCCCCCCCCCCCGGCACACCCCACCGAACCCTAACCCTCAATCCCTTCCCCGGTCGCCCTCTCACCCTCTCCTCCGCACCGCCGCCCCCTCTCTCCCTAATGAGCTCCTCCATTGTCCCTTCCTCCTCACAGAAGAGGACGACGTCGCCCTCTCCCGGCGGCCGCGGCGAGCGTCTAGGACCAACGCTGAGCCCCCCTCTCTCTCCCTTAGATGTAGGCGCAGAGAGCGGTGCGCTTCCTCACTAAGGAAGAGGAGCGGCGGCGGTTCTTGCTGGAGGAAGGGAAGGTCAATGTCGGATCCTCTTGGGTGAGATCCGCACGGCACCACCAAGCGGCGCCCGGACCGACAGCAGCACGACGTCCTCACGCTCTTCATCACCGGCCTCCCCTACGACGGTGCCCCATCGTCGCACTCGACATCTGCTGAAACGTTGCCTTCGCCCGGCGCAGACCGGTGCCGACCTCCAAGGCGCCTTCCTCCCTTCCGCGTGGCGAGCTGGCCTCCACGGTTCGTGCCTACCTCCTCTCCATCTGATCCCAACCCCCTAGCAGCTCATGAGACCTCTCTTCAAGCCTCTGCCTTTTCCCCTTCGTAGACCATACTGTGCAGATCCGTGAACTTCGGTGATTTGTTGTATTTTGATTTTTTTATTCCTTTTTGTTGCATTGGATCTGCTATACCTTTTACTAATTTGCAATTCTTTGTTGTGCTTGTATATTTGCAAGGCCGGCCATGGCATCAGTACTTGAGATCTGAGAATGGTAGCTCGGATACAATGTCCTACTGCCTTTTTTCGGTTTGGGTTTAGAGCACATTCGTATATGATATTGTTGCTTTACTGTAGCTTCTCTTCTTCCTTGTGCCTGCATTGGAATATGTGCATTTCAAGGTGGGATTACTGTCTTCTTGTTTGATTTTTCCGATCCAGATACTCTCAGGCTTAGTTTTATGATTTCCCTATGATTACCCAATTAAAAAAGAGTGCCTTATTCCTTGACTTAATTAGTTGCCTAGAATAGATTTTTTTTGTCTAGATTAGTATGCTTATCATAGTCTAAAAGTGACAGTAACATTATAGCTTTATAAGGCAGCAGAAATGTTGATGAGATTGTCTAGAGTGAGACAATGAACCTTCTAACTAAAACTATCATGAGTCCCCTATTTCTATATATCATGGAAATTGGAAGCCAGTTGCTCTCTGAAACATATGCTTCACTGTCTTATATATAATAGATTTCATTGTTGCATAGAAATAGAAGATGGTCGTCTTTCATGTATATCTAGTGCAGTAACTGGACATGCCCCTCTGATGAATCTTGCTTCTTGCTGTTGCTGGTGAGGTGCATAGGTATTCTATCTTGATCTTGTGAACTAGACCTTTGTGTGCCTGCAGTGAGGGTCACCGACAGAAGCAGCAGGATTTCGTTGTTCCTTATATTTGCAAGCATGGGGTTACTTTGCTTACTTGTCTAGGTTGCTTTTTGTTGGAGCTTCGTGTTTACTTAACCTTCGTCTGATATGATTTTTGCTGTGCTTTTGTAGAGCAGTAAAGCTACTGTGCCAGGCTGGTGGTGGCATCAGTGACATGAGATGGTTGTCTGTACTAACAGGTTTCTGTTTTCCTGTCTTCCGTATCTCATCATACATAGATATTTAGGTCTTTGATTTTACATAACCAGGCGTTATTGCAAATTTGCCTACCATCCTTGATGAATCGACCAATCTAGATGTAAATGAGATTTACTGCTTGGTTTTTTATGGTGTTGCTGCAAATTAGCCTACCATCCTAGATGAATCAGCCAATCTAGATGAAAATGGATTATACTTCTTGCTTTTTCTGCTGTTGTAATCTTTTAGAAATTCAATCTTTTGGGTGCCTTTTTTGCTTGAATATGTTCTATTTTTAGATTAAAGTTGAGTTTTCTGTGTAGATTATCTGCCTCTGGCTGATGTCCACTTCAGTTTTTGTAAAACCTTAACAGGCATGCACTTGTGCTTTCCCCAGATCTAGAGAGAGATTCGCAATTGATGGCTAGATCTGTGGTTTAAGTTTGGGGTGACTATTGTGATTATTTTGTGTCTGAACATGGAAGGATTGTTGTATGCCTTTTGATGCATTTAAAATGGAAAATACAAACCTCTGATAGGATGGGGAAAATTTTCCATTGCTATTTATTGAATTAAAAGTAAATTTAGATGTTTGTTGGTGGGTGCAGGTTAAAGACAAGAAATTTGATCTGACTTTGCTTGAGACACTTGATTCTATGAAGCCCCCTTATGAAACTGATGCAGATATGGTAGCTTCAACCTGCACCATCTGTTGGACTGAGAGTAACTTTAGATGTTTCTTGTATTTTTATCATTAATTTTAGAAAATGAAATGAATTGAGGGATACATGTGTTCAGATGTCTATTTGATGAATGACAAGCATCGTATTATAGAAAAATAGATATTTGAAATGTTGGTTGATGCGCTGTAACAATTCAAATCACATTTTATTATTCTTCATAAGGCGCGTGCGTCAAATGTTCTTTTTTTAGTATTTATTTGCATAAAACTTTACACCATCAATTACATACTAAAGTTATTATGGAGATTGACGATTTGTGAACTGATTGTTGACTTAGGAGAAAAGCCCTAGGCATAGATTGCTCGGTTGTGCTGTAATATACACTTAGGGGGTTGGTTTTGTGTTCGGATCTGTATTTTTTATGAACTAAATGACAGTGATGCTGTAATTTTGTTCCCAAACTTTCATTGTTTTTAATTTGTGTTTGATTGATACTCGATAGGGTGTGCGACGCGCGCTGTTTGTTCTGTTAGATAACGGCCTTGAGATTATAGTTTTAAATGTATATGTTTATCTGGAAACTATGTGAACACGAGTGCCCTTTTATCACAACGTGAAAATTCATGTTCTTGAGTTGACAACTATAATAGTTGTGCATAACGTGTCAAATGTACTTATGTGCTGTATTGTGACTTATATATTTCTCTATGGTATTTGTACTTTTATTTTCATTCGGTCTCTACAATTCACTTATAAACACTATAGGGCGCGCAACGCGCGCCAACCGTTCTAGTTCAGTTCATTCATGAGGTTGTTTGCTCTACCATTGCAAGTTTTCTCTGGACTGCCGATCTCAACCAGTTTGTATGGTCCTTGCATGTCCACATTCGCACGATCTTGATGATTGTTTTTTAACAAGAATGTTTGAACATTTAACTGGACTCTGGGCTCAAATAGGAGGTGATCCTTATAGTGTAGTATTAATAAAAATTAGGAACTATCTAGGCGACAGACACCTAAAAAAATTATCCTGTTCACCTAAAAAACCTAGGGGACGGGCAGACTGTTGTATAGTTTGGAAGTAAAACTTACATACAGATCTATGTACCCTCCTGCGGAAGATGTATTGATCTTAGAGTATTACAGCAGTCCTTTTACAAACATAACCCAAAAGAAAATGGAAATTACAAAGAAGTCCAAAACTCCTGTTCATCTTCCTCGAAACCTTCAGAGATCCGTTGGTCACTGCCGCCGAAGCCGCTCCCCAATCGTCGCTGGGCACCAGAGCCAATCTCCACCAGGTGGAGGCCGCAGGGGATGGCTTACTGCAAGGCGAATAAGCCGAGTACACTATCTCTCAGGTACCCACGATACATCTTCGCATCCACCACCGGCAACCTGAGCAAAGCTCAAATTTCCACCAAGGATCATCTTCCTCAAGATTAACAGGGAGAACAACATCATCACCTGACAAATAAGACGATGTGTCGGCCCTCGACTCCTCGACAGATCTCCCCAGCCTCTCCGTTGACGTCAGAATATATCGCTATCAGAGAACGGAAGAAACTAGGAGAAATTATTCCTTTGCCACGCCGTCGTTTCCGCATCACCAGCGCCGCCAGGAAACAAGCCGCAGAGGAGCCACGCTCCACCGGCAGAACCTAACTCCACCGCCGAGCATCAGCGGCGAGCAAACCCTGAACCTAGATGAACTCGATTGAGGACCCGATCTACTAAAAGATGGATCGCCGCCCCCACCCCCCCTGCCACTAGCTAGAAGGCCGGAGACGAGGAGGAATGGGGGCCAGAAAACTGGCGGCGGCGGAGGCGGGCAGGTGCTCGCTCGGGGACGTTCCGCCCGAGTCGCCTGGGAGGCGACGCGGGGACGGGGAGTTTCTTTCTAACCGTCTCGTGGCGATACGCTTCCTTGTGGAGGTAGGATTAGGAATGATGTGATAATCACGGTTCAACACTAAAAATTCTGGAAACTGTTTTTGTTGGGAGTAGCACTGAATTGCACGCAGATTAAACATTCAAAACCTTGCACTGAATTTCACCCTAGACGCCAAGATGTCAGGCATTGCATATAGAACGGATTCCATAGACGTCCCGACTATAACTATAGATTAACTATAAAAACAAGATTTTTAAATTTCTCCATCTCCCCTTAAATTTCCTCTCTTTGCCACCCCAATTAATCAACGATTATATTATATGGTTGTTATGGTGGGTAAAGTTTTTTTTTTAGAGTGTTAGGGCAAACACGCTCCCGCCTTACTTAAAAGACAGAGTTTACAGCGTTTCACGTCCTTACAAAGTCACCGGAGCACTCATTACAGGAAAGAAGATACGAATGCCACTTCAACCGTGTCACATCTTTCTCAGAGAGGCGCTCCATGCCTGAACAAAGAGCAAATGAAACAAAAACAGGAAAGCAAAACAAACTACTGAAAGCTCCCCCAGACCACTGAAATCGGCAACTCGAACACTTCCTCATCTGAACCAGACATAGTCTTTTTCTTTGGTCTTCTAGGCCCTCTCCACGTCCTGCGTCTTCTCCCGGAGAAGAAGATCCTCCATGTCACGTAGCTGAGCCAGCTATGTCTTCATGCAAAGGAGATTGTCTCCTTTCACTGATTCTTGAGCATTTCTGGCTTTTTCGCCAAGCAGCTCAGCCCCTTCACGAAGTTAGTCAATTCCATTTTTCTTTCTGCTGGACACAAAATTAGCCAATTTTATGTGAGCCCTGATATCTTCATCAACATTTGTCCCATATCCTGCCACATTTTGTTCTGAAAACAACATTCATTCCTTAGTTTCCAAAATTGCCCACAAGCCAGCTGCACTAATAACATTGACGGTAAAGTGCATTAATGTGTTGAAAATACAACGATATAAACCTATATATACATACATTGGCACTTGCTTCAATTATCACACCACTTCTTTTTGAGCAAGTCTGCTCGCTAAAGTATCGATGTTGGTAACTTAATTAGCTTCATAAGCTCTAATAGGAGAGAGATGCATCAAGACTTCACGATGAATCCAAATGGTGTGACATGCCACTTTAGTTTTTGAACACCGGGTTCTGTTTATGCTGGTGTCGTCCAGGGCATGAAGATGTACAAAGGATTGCGTCTTGGTCCCTTGCAATACAATGGTTTAAAGTACGTCAGAGTCTCCATGCGAAATTAAAAGCAATGTTAGCCAAGTCAAGGAAGAATGTTTTAGACCAAGGCATTCTCTATGGGGCAAAGACATTCTATCATTGATTTTAGAGTTTTTTTGGTGGAGGGACACTGCTCGGATCAAGACGAGCACGTCCGCAAAAGAAATCGTCCCTTGCTCACGGGAGTCATGATGCATCTCTCTCCTCCACATGCACAATTTGTTTTTCCAATCCCAAATATTGAACGCACCATCCAATAATCATAATCCTAAAAATACCAAACTTATTAGATACCTTCAAACTTGCTACCGTCCAACAAAGCAGCAAGAAATTTGCGGCGTCATCACAATGGTAGGGAGAGGAGCTTCAGTCCCGGTTGGTAGAGGGAATAGGTCTCTCATGTCCAACCGGGACTAATGATGAGAGACAAAAGCCCCCCCCCCCTTAGTCCCGGTTAAAAGAATCGGGACTAAAGGGAGCCTTTAGTCCCGGGTGGTATTACCACTCGAGACTAAAGGGTGTCTCCCGCTGCCACATCCCTCAGCCTGTTCGTTTGGCTGGTGGCTGATGGCTGGTGCTGATTTGTTATGAGATAAAAGTATTGTTGGCTGGTTGTTGATGGCTGGTTTGTTGTGAGAGAAAAGTACTACTGGCTGGTGGCTGATAAGCCAAACGAACAGGGCGCCTGCCTGCTCCCGCCGCCGCATCCCTGCCTGGTCCGCCGCCATCCCTACAGCTCCGGCTGAGCTTATTACCAAAAACGAAGAACACATCCAACCATCTCAAAATCACACAAGTTCATCTCACGTACTATGACAATCATCACAGAAAAAGGAAGAACACACAACCAATTGAAACAAAAATCTAAGTCACAACCACATGAGTTTGATTTCATTCTCAAATCTTATTCACAGCCACATGTCTTCGATTTCATTCTCAAATCTCGTACAACATCAATTTCATTCACTGTGAAAAAAAGAAAAAAACTTGTTGATGTCGCCGGAGGCTGGGCCTTGTCACACCCTGAAATTTCCAATTTCAGGATGTGAATAGAAAGAATAATTAAATAATAATTTTCTCATAATTTTAAAATTTTTCCAACATTTATTTTTCTTTACTGAAAATATAGTATAGGAAAAATCCTTGTTTGATTTTCTCAATTTAATAAAAGATTACGTGAGTGTTGCATTCATGTCGATGCATCTTCGTGTTCATGAGTGTAAAATGTTTTTAAAATGCGTCTAGGTGTTGACCAAATCCTTCTGGAAATTTTCCAAACTTTTCTGGAATTAATTATCTCTTTTCACGAGCTAATTCTATTTATCAAAAGGCTCTAAATCTTTTTCAGAAAGCTCCAAATATTTCATTTGGAGTTGTGGTGACCCAAACTATCTTTGAGCCATTGTACTATCGGAGCCCCGTTCTGCCATGGCCGTAATACTCTCAGCTTCCTCTTTGAGCTGAGTTCTTCACCACCACATTTGTATATATATTGAAATCCCTGTATCGGTGTTTCTTGTGGCGTGCGTTGTTTTATTTGCTGCACTTATAAGCCACTGAGGGTCAGTACTAAACATCACCATGCATGCCCGTAGGAGAGAGCAAGCCACCACATCTATTTTTCCTCTCTATCAACGTTCTTTTCTTTCCTTGGCAGCCCAGCTAGCTTCGAGGTCTCCAATGCTTTCCCCTGCCCCTATTAGGCCAGGCGACCCATCCTGTTTCTTTTTCTCGGCACCTTGTCCCTGTGCTGCAGGACTTGCTTGTCCTCCTCATGCTCTCCGAGTCCGACCCAGGCCAGACACTTGTTTGTGCACCGGCTGCCTCGCTACCCTAGGATTCCACGCCTATAAAAGCGTGACCGGAAACCTAAGACCCCCAGTTGCTGTCCACCTCCTGCGCATCTCGCCCCTCTCATCAGTGCAAGCGCCGCCGCTTTCCAATCTCGAAGGAGCCGTGAATCACCGCCGAGCTTGGCCTCTCGATTGCTTCTGCCATGAACAAAACCTGCCCGAGTACATCAACATGATTGCTAGGTCGGCAAGGTCAAAGACGAAACTCTATCTCCGGTCGCCACGTCTGATCGGTTCCACCGTCCGGAGTTTCCAGGGCACAACCAGCTCGTTTGGCTGGCACATGAACAGTGCTCGGCTGGCTTCTTTCTACCTCTTTCCTCTCACATAATACTATTCATTCTACCTGCCGAGCACTATTCATTCTACCAGTCGAACACTCCCGTTGTCGCGGCGCGCAGACCAAGCTGCTGGAGTTCGCCATGCTGTTTCACCGTGACGGAGGCCTGCTGGAGCCCCTCACCAAGCCAAAGATGTTGTTCGTTGTTGCCCCCGCAGATCAACCATGCCGCCGCCGTCGGCAACGATTGCCGTCTCGAGGACTCACGATGGTCTCACTCGTGATCTGCCGCCGTTTCGATCTGCTGTCTGATCGCACCCAGTTTGATCTTCACCCATCACTGTTCGCCTGTCGTCGCCGTCGCCGGCAGTGGCCATACCTCTTGCCGTCATCTCGGTGCCTTCCCGGGCAACAAACACAAGGTGTGCTGCTCTGTACATGCATGTGCACCAGCGATGGCTGGACGTAGACACCAGGAGGAGCAGGACCACCAGCACCTTAACGCCGTCGTCGTTGCTACATGTCATCTTGGCCACGAGCTCTCCCAACTAATCAGTACAAGCTGGCTTCATGCACCGATTGTTAGCTATCTGGTACAAAGCACATTTATGGAAGCTAAGATGGAAGCCATGGAAAGGAAGCTAAGTCACGTATACACTACGGGAAAACCGACGTTTGCCGTGCGTTATTATGTTTGCCGTGCGTTTTATATCGGGATTCTTTGCCGTGCGTCACAGCTTCAGCGCACGGCAAACATTTACGCACGGTAACTACACTCTTTACCGTGCGTTTTCCAAAGGGCCCACGGCAAAGGAAAATCTTTGCCGTGCGTTTTTGTAGAGACGCACGGCAATCCGTGTTTGCTAACGCCACCACCCCTGGATCGTCCCTTCTCTTAACGGACGTCAACCTTTGTCGTGCGTCTTCTCAAAACGCACGGCAAAGACCGATTGTTTGCCGTGCGTTTTACGTTGGCGCACGGCAAACATGTAACTTTGCCGTGCGTTTTATGTGGGCGCACGACAAAGTTTTTTAAAATATGTGTTTTATTACCTTCTTTTAATTTTTCCTCCACTAATACATTATTTTGTACTCTATACTTCAATTATGTAATCATATCTATCTTTTTGGGAATTTTAACGAATTTGTTTCATTCAAAGCATTTTTTTCTTATAAATCAAATTTGAACTGCAAGTGCATAAAATAATATAGTATAGTTCCTGGAAAAAAGATATTCGTGTAATTGATACCTTTTTAAGACCTTACCCTTGAAAGTACTTGAAATTTCAAACAATTTGTCCGGGAAGAATGAAAATCCACGTGCATTCGAAATGTTTTTTAATTGTATAAAATGCAAACGGAGTTTGAAAGTCATGAGATTTTACGAGAGCTCATGACATACTATGGGAAGGTTGTGAAAAATAGTAGAGAAAGGTTTTGAACAATCTGTCGCACACAGTGTTTAGAAATCGAGACTTCTCACCGGAAGTTTTAGATTGTTTAGAGTAACTTTATTAGGTTTGTGGTCTTCGTAAAGTTCATAATGTGTTTTTGACTTCAAAACGTTTTCTCTAGTGAGCGTACATCATACATTGTCACATATTATTTTACGGTAATTATTCGCATTCATTCATTATTTTTTTAATATTAACATTCACGAAAAGGTAAAGGAATTGAAATATATAGTTGTTCGCCGTGCGCTACTGATGAAAGCGCACGGCAAACAGGCGTCTTTGCCATGCGCATTGGTCAGTAGCGCACGGCAAAAAATCCTGGGCCCACCCGTTATCTCTTCTTCTTCCACCACACTACGCACCCGAGCCACACACACCCAGCCCGCCCCACCTCGCGCCTCCCCTGCCACCGATGCCGCCTGCTCCCGACCCCGCCACCGCCGACCGGCCGCGCCCGCCACCGCCCCCGCCCCCGCCGGCCGCGCCCGCCACCGCCTCCCGTGCCCCCGTCGCCCGCGCCCCCGCACCCCGACCGCGGCCGCCCCCGCCCCGCCCCTCCCCCGGGCGCGCCGCCACCCTCCCGCGCCCGTCCCGGTCCGGATCCGCCGGGAGGCGCCGGCCACCGCACCATCCCCCGCCCGGATCCGTGCCGGGCCCCGGCCGTTGCACCGTCCCCGGCGCCGGATCCGCGCCGGCGCCGGCCTCGGCTCCGGCCTTGTGGGCCCCCGCCCCGACCGCCGGCGCCGACCCGCCCCCGCCGCGTCGTTCCGCCGCCGCCGCCCGCCGGCGCGGCCCGGTTCCGCCGTCGCCGGCGACCTCCCATGGAGGGCATTCTGTGTAAGCTGAATACCAAGTGTTTAATTAGTTGGTTGTCAAGCCATGGGTACGGTGCTGTTGTCCATGTTTTTATACCAGGCCGGGTTGCAACTCTAATTTCAACTGCTCGTCATTTGTTGCTACAACCACACATACACACACTGATGCACTGGTGTTGAAACATCAGCTCTTGTTTCAATGGATTAAATTCCTTGAAACTGATATTTTAGCCTGCGACTTCCTTGCTCGAATAGTTTATAAATCAAGAAATACATGGTTTCTGATGCGCCAAATCTACATTGTAGATGTGTTTACTTCTAGTCTTTGATGCACACAAGACGTTTGCTAAAATGTCAAAGTGAAAACGAAAAGTTATAAAATGATCGCACTTTAAAAAGTTATCAGTGCCTTCAATCACTTATGCTTTCTTCATAGTTTCAACAGCAGATGGAAAGGACATATATTAATGTATACAATCGAAACGACTTCCTTCTTTTTGAACATCCTTTTCTCTAATCATGGATCTAAATTGTCTTAGTATTTTTGAAGTTAATCTTACTCCAATTCCAGCAAAGCGTTTCCACTAATTTATGAGTCCTGGCAATAGCAGCAGTTATACCAGCGAAAGGAGTTTATCATTTCTATTGTTTCTGCTTGTGCCAATCCTGAGCTGCTTTCAGCCTTGGTGGCAACTGCAAGGCGACACCTAGGTATCGGAGGGGTGATAAACATGAAGAAGGGTGAACCAAGTCCCTGTGTCACGTATACATTGAAATAGGTTGAATTTTATCATTCAAAATAAAATTTTACCATCTGAATAAGATATGGATAAATGACAAAATATTGAGGTTTACATCTGTTGCCCTGCCATTGTTGCTACCACATTATTGAGGTTTATATCTGTTCAATTGAGGCTATTCTTTCTAGGATTACTTATTGTACAAGAGACTACTTTGGTGAGAGAATTTGAAATGTGGTTATTACAGTGATGTAGTTAGTATTGGTAAGTTATTTGATGGGTTTAGCCGTAAAAATATTTCTCAGCTTGAGAGCTCTCAGGATAGTGCTCACATAGATCCAATCTTTCTTTCGATTATTTCTCTACAAACAAGTGCTCAGAATTTCAGAATTCAGACCACCGAAGAAAATACTCTCGCTTATTCAGTTTTCAATGGAATAAAACACATATATGCAATGGATTTGAACTGACATTCAGAAAGCTGCATGTCTCACCGTTGGACTCTGCTTCTATGCATTTGCATCCACCTTGCTTTATAAAACCAAGGCTACATACTTTATAGTTTTCGTTGTATCTGCAGTGCTACAAATGGAGAAGTTATTGTTATTAAAAAAATACATCACGTAGATGATAGATCAGGTCTCGAGAAAAAAAATATAACAGATACATCGGCTAGAGATCAACAAGACATGGTGGACACCTTAGCGCGGCAATGCCGCGCCAAGTTTCTAGTTAACACGATATCCATCTTCTTAGTAGATGTATAATCTAGTCAACACGCACTTAAAACATTGTAAGCTGAATACCAATATATGCTCTGCCTTACTCCTGTTCTACAGGTTAATGACCCTAGATAAATAAGAGAGGTTGCTAAGGTCATTCAGCTTGCTACAACAGAGACTTTTTTTCTACATATCAGGTTGCTGGGTTAATCACTTTAATCACTTCATAAATAAATAAGCAGCATATTAATGAATTTATGAAAAAAGCTGCACTAGTGAAAGTTGATTCATTGTCTTGTAAATATTCAAGATTGCCGCTAGCTCACAACATATCCTATATAGTATGCATCATCCTTAGAGTAACACTATAGAGTGCACTGCTGCTGCGGGGAGCATGTTTTCCTTCCAGTATATGTCTGTTTATGTCAGTACCATGTGGATGAGCTAAGCACAAGTTATTGGTAAGATACTGAGATAATAGTGATGTGATTGTCTCAGAAAGACACACCTACAAATGAGAAAGTTCATGAACAAGGCGTAGAGGTATGTACGTACACCCCCCTTCAATCCGTTCTCTCCGTCGTTGAATTATATTCAAATGTCACATCTCATATATATATATATATATATATATATATATATATATATATATATATATATATATATATATATATATATATATATATATATATATATATATATATATATATATATATATATGTTTGTTAGGTCACTTTAATTTTAACAGTTGCATCGAATAAATTTACTTTTTCATCTAATGCATAAATATCCAAAAATGCAAGTATAGGTAGGATGACTGAGCAAGAAGAAGTTTGTATTGTGCTATTGTGCAATCTGTATGTGCATAATTATCTTCTCTGTGACAGTATACAGACATATCATTCTCAGCCCTGGATTAATTTGTTCACAGAAGTGGAAATACGAGGCTACAACCCTGGGACAGAAGATAGACACAATTGAGGAATACAGGAGGTGATGACCGTTAGTGCTTTTAGAAATGGGAAGGAAGGAAAATCATATCAAGCGATCGGAATATTAATGATTGTATGTGTATGCGGGAAGTCGCTTGGGGAGAGCCTTGGATCTTGTTCATTCCGGGAGCTGCAAGAACCGGAGTTGCGGTCGGAGAAGAGCCTAAGAAGCATCAGGCAAAGGAAGGCAAGGAGAGCAAATTAAACTATCTTGCTAGCTAGTAGCTGTTAATTGGTAGCTAGTTTCTGTTGCTGCATATATACAGTATGATCTAAGTTACTGATCGATACATCTTGAAGCCACATTCCTCCAGTGTTATTGTGATGTCTTATTGTGATATATATGATGTTTGTGGTGATTATTGTGACATATATGATGCCTGTGATGAATATTATGATATATATGATGTCTGTGATGAATATTATGATATATATGATATTCCTGTGATTTTTGGGTATTTTTAAATGTGAAAAACAAAAAAATTGCAATGGTCACTTTGTCGTGCGTCTTTCGGAAGACGCACGGCAAAGTGACCAAAACCAACAGTAGAAATAGGGTCTTTGCCGTGCGTTTATAGAGGCGCACGACAAAGGTGCCATTTATTGTCGTGTGTTTCTTGCCCAGGCGCACGGCAAAGAGGGCTCTTTGCCGTGCGTTTTTCTCCCAGGCGCACGGCAAAGAGGGTCACACGCCGTTTGGTTCCGGCGCCGTCAGTTGCTTTTGTTTGCCGTGCGTTGTCAGACGTGGCGCACGGCAAAGACGCTTTACCGTGTAAAATGCTACCGTGCGCCCTTTGTCGTGCGCCCCGACGAAAAACACACGGCAAAGAGTTTGCCGTGCGTTTTTGGGCCTTTGCCGTGCGCTCGTGGCGCACGGCAAAGCCGCGGTTTCCCGTTGTGATATGCTCAGAATTAACGAAGCCGGCCATCTGCCATGCAAGGATGACATCATGGTGAGGTCACACGTACACACCAATTATTAGGATTTCTCTTCTAGCAAAATAAATAGAATGTTTGTTGCTTCATAAATCGTGTGCATGAGCTCCATAAATCTTTTAGCCTTGACTATCTTTAATCTGTTAAATAATAATACACCATCTTCATGATGACATCATCCTTATGCCATAATCAATCAACTGCCTTTTTATTCTTTAAACTCGATCCTTTTCAATCCAATTCTAATTTCAGTTTGCCTGCATCAACATGTAGTTCTATCCATCTCGGTTGATGTCAGCTATGTTCCCTATGCTCAAGCCTTCCGTAACCATCTCTTTATAACCACTCTTGTTAGTATCTCTGCCATCTAAATGTTCTCTATAGCCTAGTTCTCCTAAACCCGAGCTTAAGGTTTTCTTGTGCATTGATAGGTCGTCTTTATCGTTGTAGTTCGTTTGACCATAACTTATGTGTTAGCATGTGTATCACTTGTTACTTGTTTTAAACATCAAACTTGCATGCTAATCTTGACTAATATTTATTCCATTACTTTTCCAAATAAAAGTGGATAGGTTCAATTCCGATTTTTCTTTAATCATGATGTAAATTGTTAATTCCTGTCTATAACTAGCTTTCTTTGAATAAAAGATGCTTAGTGTTAAACATCGGTTTCCATAATAAAGTTAATATGCCTAATGACATCATAAATTCCTTTTCAATATTAAATATGTTTAGTTGAACACGTGACATCAAGTTACTCGTCTAGATATCTTATACTTGCTTTATCTTTCTAAAGTAATTGTTAATTTGACATAACTTCTACTCGAATGTTCTAAATAAAACATGATTAGGTTTATCGTGATTTCTTTAATTAAATGTAACTTGTTTAATGGTAACATAGAGTATTTCTCTGAAATATTCTTTCACATTATTTCTTAATTAAAATATGCCAAGCGTAGTCTCTTGTTGTTTAATAATGATCTCACGATAGTTTCGAGCTTAGTTTTGTTTTCAGTGTTTCTTGCACTTGCGTAACCTATAGAATCGAACTCTATCCCAATGTGATCTTTCCGGTCCTTGCTCAATCTTCCGCAATCATCTCTTTAAAGCTAACCAAGCCTTTCCCTTCCAAGCACACTTTGTGTTATTTAGTGATCCATCTAATCGAGCCTATCCTTTAGTGCTGTCGGGGACAGCCCTGGGGGTCCCCTTAAACAACTGGGGAAACCCCACTTATAACCTGCAAAAAACCAAGGCTAAACATGTCTCGCTTAAACACACGGGGCACGGGGCATGGCCCACGCCACGGTGGCCCCGACAACCCACCAAGGCGGCCCACTCAAAGATCCCCTCGAGCAGGCTCCGCCTCGCTCGAGGGCACACGCCTCCCTTGGGCGGGCTCCGCCCTGTTCGAGGGAGGACGATCCCCTCGAGCAGGCTCCGCCTCGCTCGAGGGTCCGTGCTGCCCTCGAGCAGGCTCCGCCTCGCTCGAGGGCGCTCCGCACGTGCACGCCCGTTCCCGTACGCGGGTACGGGCATTTAATGTTCTGACAATGGCAGGGCGGCGCCATCATGCGCCTGGGACTCGCACCCCGGTCCTGTCGCACCAACTCCCTAGGAGGGAACCCATCCCCGCCACTGTGGGGGACTGTGCGGCGTGGCCGGTGCCAGCCCCGTGACGCCGCGCCGCCTACTCCAGTACGGCTAACGTGCCGAGCCCTCGAAGGGGGCCGGCCGCACCCTCGATTTGCTTTCCCGTGACCTCGCAGGGTTAGGTTGCGACGTTAGGCCGGCGGTGCGCCATCCCTACCAATGTTAATGGCGTGGCGGCCGCCCACGCGCGTACAACCCCACGCCGGGCACTGTGGCAACAGCTCCGGCACTGTGAAGCGTGCGGGAACGGGACACCGCCATACCTGCCACTGCATCCCGTACGGATCGACGTCAGCAACTCCCTCGAGCCCGCCTGGAGACATCACGACCATCCACCGCACCCCTACCCTTGAGGCTACCACTGTTCGGGTACAAGATACGCCATGATGGCCAGATCGCTGCAAGGACTGTCAAGGCGTCCGCCTACTCGACGGCGCGGCGCACCGCATTTCCCCATATGGCTGAATAGTGCGGTATACATGTAATTCGCTCTCTCCTTGGCTTATAAAAGGAAGGCGAACTCCCCCGCCGCAGGACACAGGACACAAGACAACAGACATCAGAGAACACGCAACACACACATTCCTCAATTCTACCACAACATCTTCAGCCACTTCACAGGGACTTGGAGGCTACTCCTCCTCTCCCGCCTTGCTTGTAGCAGCCCCACTACAGGCACCCCGGTGCTGAGCAATATAGTGCCCCGAGCACACCACTGCTGGATGTACGACCCCTCGGCCGGAACCAGGATAAACCTCGTGTCATTTGTTGCTTAGCATCGACCATTGAGGGAGAGACCTCGGCGCTTACTACTGGTTAGTGTCGGGACCACATTCTGCACCGACAGTTGGCGCCCACCGTGGGGCAAACGAGCGCCTAAGGTCAATCCACCGTTAACTCCCTCCATGGGGATCCGCACCGAGTACCGCGGTACGCGCTACTCCATGGCAGCTCGGACCCCCTCCCCGCCGGGTTTGAAATCCGGTTCGGGGGCCTAAATTTTCAGGCCACGGGGAACGGCTACTTGATGCGCCTCACCAACCGTGAGGAGCTCCGTGCTCGGCACCAGGCCGGGTCCGTCTCGGTCGCCGCTGCGCGCGTCGCCACGACGCAAGCGCCCGGCAGCACGTACGCCGCGGGCCGTCGGCGCCACGGCGTCGCCGCCGCTCCGGTCAACGTTCACGCCGGGCGCGGTCGGAGCGGCGGCAAGCCGAACGCGCCGCCTCCCAACGCGGCGCGCCCGTCGGCGCGACGGCCGCCACCCCGGCGGGGGAGCGCACGGTCTCCGGGCCGCGCTTCCCCATTGGGCTGCGCGGCGCTACGACGGCCTACAACGCCAATGTCAACACCACGATGCGCAGGGTTCCCCCTGGCCGTCACGTCTTTGTCGCCAGGGATCATAGCGCCTCCGCCGCCGACGAGTCGTCCCTAGGCTCGCTCGACGCGTTGCCACCCGCCAACCTACATGGGTACGCGGAATGGGACTTCTCCGGCGTACCGGACCCAGTGATGTTCAGGCGTTTTCTCGACGCCGCGGACTACTGGTTCGGTTGCTACGACGACTCCAGCACCGGGAGCTACGACCCAGCGCGGGAATGCTGCGTCGTCATCGCCAACGACCCAGCGAACGCCACCGGTGCAGCGGGCGCCGGCGACGGAGAGGTTACGCCCGCCCCAGGGATTGCTCCGCGCTTGGCTGCGGGACCAAGCACCCCTGCTGGAGCCGACGTCGACGCGCGGCCTAGCCCAAGCTCGCGAACTCGAGCCAAGGCCGGCGGAGGAGTATCGGACGGTGCGGTTGCTCCGCGCCTCCATGGCGGGGGAAGCCTCCGCACGCGGCGAATGCGCGCGGGAGCTGGGCGTGCAGGCCCGCGACCGCATCAACGCCGACTTCAACGTCGACGACACGGACACTCCTTCGCGAGCGAGCCAGATGCTTATCGCCGCCTCGACGCTGCTGAGGGCCATGCCGGCCCCCTCGACGCCTGAAGCGCGAAACCTGCACCGCGAGGCGCAGGTGCTCATCGAGCAAGCGGCCGTCCAACAAGCCGAGAGCTCGGCGTCCCGCATCCGTCAACAGGAGGACGCACGAGGCGACGGGGGTGCGCAAGGGGCCGAGCCCTCGGTGCACGCGGGCGGAGCGACGGAGCGCCCTGTCAACCCGAGACGCACGCCTGCTAAAGAGCAGCTCCTCGACACGCGCGGGAAAACGCGGGACGGCGATGCCTGCAACGTCATTAACGCCCGACGAACGAGCAAAGCAGATGCGCGAGCGGCGGCAGGCTACCACCCTCGACGAGGTGGACGCTATGACAGCGACGAAGAAGACCGCTCTCCGACGCCGGAGCCCCCGGGGACCCGTGTGTTCAGCCGGGGGATCCGCGCGGCGGCCTTCCCCCAGCGCTTCCGCCAGCCCTCGACCATCGTCAAGTACAACGGGGAAACGGATCCCCGCGTGTGGCTCAACGATTACCGCCTAGCATGCCAGCTGGGCGGGGCCACTAGCGACGAGGTCATCATCCGCAACCTCCCCCTGCACCTCGCCGATTCAGCCCGGACGTGGCTCGAGCACCTGCCGGCCAGTCAGATCCATAACTGGGACGACTTGGTCCGCACGTTCGTGGGCAACTTCCAGGGCACATACGTGCGCCCTGGGAATTCATGGGACCTGCGCTCCTGCACCCAGAAGCCCGGCGAGTCGCTCCGGGACTTCATACGGCGCTTCTCCAAGCGTTGCACGGAGCTCCCAAGCGTGGCGCAATCCGAGGTTGTACACGCCTTCCTCGAGGGCACCACATGCCGGGACCTGGTGCGAGAGTTGGGGCACAGCCCGCCTGCGGACTCCAACGAGTTGTTCGACATCGCCACCAGCTTCGCCTCAGGAGAAGAGGCCGTGGGGGCGATCTTCGACGGCAAAAAGGGCAAGCGCTCGGACGACACGCCCGCGGAGGGCAGCAAGTCCAGGGAGCCCCACCGGAAGGACAAATGAGGCAAAAAAGGGAAGAAGCCGCGCCGCGAGGCGCGCGAGCAGGGTCGCGGCGGCAATGACGCCGAGGCCCTTGCTGTTGACTCGGCTCGACGGGGCCCTCGACCGGCCCCTCGAGGTCCGGGGGTGTTCGACGACATGCTGAAAAAGCCATGTCCATACCACAAGACCCCAGTGAACCACACCCTCGAGCAATGCGACATGCTCAAGAAGTTCTACGGTCGCGCCGCCGCAAAGGACGCGGAGGCCAAGAAGGACGGAGGAGATGGCGACGCAGGCGGCTTCCCCGCTATGGAGAACGTGTTCCTCATCTTCGAGGGGGGGCGACCGTCGACATGACAAGCCGCCAGCGCAAGCGGGAGCGGCACGAGGTCCTCACCGCGGAGAGGGCGCCTCCCTCCTTCCTCGACTGGTCAGAGGATGCCATCACCTTCAGCCGTGAAGACCACCCGAACCGCATCCCCAACCCGGGCCAGTACCCGCTGGTGGTCGACCCGGTCATTGGGAACGCGCGGTTCTCAAAGGTCCTGATGGACGGAGGCAGCAGCCTCAACATCCTCTACGTGCACACGCTGCGCCTGCTGGGAATTGGGTTGGACCAGCTGCGGCCCAGCACGACGTCGTTCCATGGCGTCGCGCCAGGCAAGCGCGTCCAGCCCCTCGGGCAGATCGACCTGCCGGTTTGGTTCGGCACTCCCAGCAATTTCCGCAAGGAGATGCTCACCTTCGAGGTGGTGGGGTTCCGAGGCGCCTATCACGCCATACTTGGGCGGCCCTGCTACGCCAAATTCATGGCCGTCCCCAACTACACCTACCTCAAGATGAAGATGCCGGGACCAAACGGCGTCATCACCATGGGCTCGTCCATCGAGCATGCGTTCGACTGCGATGTCGAATGCGTGGAGCACGCGGAAGCACTGGCGCTGGACGAAGCGCTGGTGACCTCCCTGGAGAAGATGGTCAACGAAGACCTCGACTCCACCGCCAAGCACGCGGGAAATTTCGAGGCCGCGGAGCAGACCAAGGAGGTGCCCCTCGACCCTGCTGCCCCCGAGGGCAAGGCGTTGAGGGTCAGCTCCACCCTCAACCCGAAATAGGAAGTGGTGCTCGTCGACTTCCTCCGCGCCAACACCGACATCTTCACGTGGAGCCCCTCGGACATGCCAGGCATCCCGAGGGAGGTCGCCGAGCACTCCCTTGACATCTGCCTCATTCCCGCGCCGTGCAGCAGCGGCTCCGCCACTTCGACGAGGAGCGGCGGCGGGCGATCGGAGCGGAGCCGCGGAAGCTTCTCGAGGCCGGGTTCATCAAGGAGGTGTTCCACCCTACGTGGCTAGCAAACTCTGTACTAGTAAAGAAAAAGAACGGGAAATGGCGGATGTGTATAGACTACACCAGTCTTAATAAAGCATGTCCTAAAGTTCCTTTTCCTTTGCCACGTATCGATCAAATTGTTGATTCGACCGCTGGGTGTGAGCTGCTTTGCTTCCTTGATGCCTACTCCGGGTACCATCAAATCAAGATGAAGGAGTCCGACCAGCTCGCGACTTCATTCATCATGCCGTTCGGGATGATTTGCTACGTCACGATGCCGTTCGGCCTCCGGAACGCGGGTGCAACGTTTTCGGAGACCACATCGGGCGGACCGTCGAGGCGTACGTGGATGACATCGTCGTAAAAACCAGGAAGGCGGACGACCTGGTTGGCGACCTCGGCATCGCGTTCGGCTTTCTACGGGCCAACGGGGTAAAATTAAACCCCGAGAAATGTGTCTTTGGCGTGCCGCGGGGCATGCTCCTAGGATACATAGTCTCCCAGCGAGGCATCGAGGCCAACCCCGAGAAGGTCGCGACCCTCGAGCGAATGGGTCCAATCTGAGACCTCAAAGGGGTACAAAAGGTGCTGGGGTGCCTTGCCGCCTTGAGCCGCTTCATTTCGCGGCTCGGCGAAAAAGGCTTACCCCTCTACCGCCTCCTCAAAAAGCATGAGCGCTTCTCCTGGACCGCCGAGGCCCAAGATGCGCTCGACAAGCTGAAGGCGTCCCTAACCCACACCCCAATCCTCACGCTGCCGCAGGACGGTGAACCTCTGCAGCTCTACGTGGCCGCGACCACCCAGGTGGTCAGCGCCGTAATCGTAGTAGAGCGCATGGAGGAAGGGCACGCCCTGCCGGTCCAACGGCCGGTGTACTACATCAGCGAAGTCTTGTCCGACACCAAGACACGCTACCCTCAAATCCAAAAGCTGCTGTACGCGGTGGTCCTCGCGCGGTGCAAGCTTCGCCACTACTTCGAGGCCCACCCTGTCACGGTGGTCTCCTCCTTCCCGCTGGGGGAGATCATCCGCAATCCGGACGTGGCGGGCAGGATCGCCAAGTGGTCGGTGGAACTGATGGGCGAGACGCTCGCCTATGCCCCGCGCAAGGCCATCAAGTCCCAGATCCTGGCAGATTTCGTCGCTGAGTGGACGGACACGCAACTGTCGCCGCCACAGATCCAAGCAGAGTGCTGGACTCTGTATTTCGACGGCTCAGTAATGAAAACAGGGGCGGGCGCGGGCCTGCTCTTCGTGTCACCCCTCGGGGAGCACATGCGGTATGCAGTGCGACTCCACTTCCCCGCGTCAAACAACATGGCTGAGTACGAGGCCCTCCTTTGCGGCCTCAAAATCGCCATCGAGATAGGCGTCAAGCACCTCGACGTGCGGGGGGATTCGCAGCTCGTGATTGACCAGGTCATGAAAAATGCGAGCTGCCACGATGAGAAGATGGAAGCCTACTGCAAGGCCGTGCGCGCCCTCGAGGACAAGTTCTATGGCATAGAGCTCAACCACGTGCCCCGCCGCTACAACGAGGAGGCGGACGAGCTGGTGAAAATCGCGTCGGGGCGGATCACTGTCCCCCCGAACGTATTTGCTCGGGACATCGCCCAGCCCTCCGTCGCCCTCGAGCCGCACCCCTCGAGCCACGTGGAACCCTCGGGGGCTCCCTCGAATCCGGCGGGCACGGAGCCCATGGACGAGGACCCCTCGAACGAGGTGTACGTGCTCTCCCTCCTCGAGGGGTACGGTGCCAACGAGGCCGAAGTGATGGACGTCGAGCCAGCCCCCGTCAGGGCGGATTGGTGCGACAAGTATACCGCCTGGCTGGGCCGAGGGGACCTCCCCTCGGATCGATCCGAGGCCAGGCGCATCGCCAGGATGACCAAGTCCTTCCCCCTCGTCGACGGCGAGCTGTACAAGCGCGCCGCTTCCGGCATTCTGCAGCGGTGCGTGCCCATCCCCGAGGGGCGCGAGCTCCTACGGGACATTCACGCGGGGATCTGTGGCCATCACGCCGCACCCCGCACCCTCGTAGGCAATGCGTTCCGCCAAGGCTTTTACTGGCCCACGGCGGTCGCAGATGCCAGCGAGATCGTGCGCACCTGCGAAGGGTGCCAATTTTACGCCCGGAAATCCAACCTCCCTGCTCACGTCCTGCAGACCATCCCCATCACATGGCCTTTCGCCGTGTGGGGACTGGACATCGTCGGGCCCTTGCGAAAGGCGCCCGGGGGGTTCACCCACCTGTTAGTCGCGATCGACAAATTTTCCAAATGGGAGGAGGTACGCCCCATCACCAATCTCAGGGCTGAGCAAGCGGTGACTTTCTTCACCGACATCGTCCACCGTTTTGGAGTACCGAACTCCATCATCACCGACAACGGGTCCCAGTTCACGGGCAGGAAATTCCTGGAGTTCTGCGACAAGTTCCACATCCGTGTGGATTGGGCAGCTGTGGCACACCCACAGACCAACGGCCAAGTAGAGTGTGTCAATGGCATGATCCTACAAGGCCTAAAGCCCCGAATTTTCGACCAGCTGAACAAGTCTGGTCGGAAATGGTTCCAGGAGTTACCAGCGGTCGTGTGGAGCCTAAGGACCACCCCAAGCAGAGCCACTGGGTTCACCCCGTTTTTTCTAGTCCATGGCGCAGAGGCCGTCCTCCCCACGGACTTAGAGTACGGGTCACCCAGGGTACGAGGCTACGACGAGGACGCCAACCAGCGAGCCCGTGAGGACTCACTGGACCAGCTGGATGAAGCGCGCCTCGTGGCCTTGATGCACTCCGCAAGATACCAACAATCCCTCAAGCGCTACCAAGCACGGAAGATACGCCGGCGGGACTTCAGCGAAGGGGATTTGGTCCTAAGGCTACGCCAAGACAACCGAGGACGCCACAAGCTATCGCCTCCGTGGGAGGGACCCTACGTCGTGGTAAAAGTACTCAAGCCCGGCACGTACAAGATGGCCAACGAGGACGGCGAAGAACTCACCAACGCTTGGAACATCCAACAGCTACGTCGCTTCTATCCCTAGCTAGGATTTCCAAGTTTTTTGTTGTAAATCACGTACCCAACACCCCAGTTGGCGACGACCATGTAAACACCACCAGTTCAATAAAAAGGGCAACTCGGCTTTGCCTGAAACCCAAGTTACCCTCGGGGGCTACTACGGGAGGCATCCCCCCCCCCAAAAAAATGGTCCATTTTTTCGAAAAAAGAAACAACTCACGAGCGCTGAGCACGTTTTCACTTTGGCCTCGAGCAAAATTCGAACAGGGCACAGACGGAAAGGACGCGCGAGTCAGAGATAGCCTACGCCTCCGCGAGGATACGGCCCTTCTCTCTTGCCTCCGACCCAGCAGGCCGCTCGCGAAAATCGAACTCCCCTAACTAGAATTTACTCAGGAAGAAGGAGAAACAAAAAGCGCAATAAAGTAAAGGACATCATTTCACCTTCACAAACATTTGAAGAAAAGTGATCTGTTTATGTACACGGCCACATGGCCTGCTCACTAATACATAAAACAAAAAAGGGCCCAGCGCCCGGCGATCTTCAGGCTAGCGGAGCATCGTCGTCGGCGGCATCAGGGAACATGAACTCCTCAAAGGCCTCGGCGAGCGCCCCGGCGGCGTCAGCGGCTAAGGTGTCCACCCGCTCCATCGCCACCTCGTCCTCGACGCCTTCAGGAACGATGTAACCCTCCGCCACCTCCTCGAAGTTGATCTCATAATGAGATCGCACCACCCCGAGGGCCTTTTGGACGCCGAGGCGCAGCGCCCGACGCATGAGCCCGGTGACGTGCCTGCCAAGGGCGCGCAGGCGGCCGGCCGCCGAGCTCCCGGGCCTACGCCTCGCCCTCCTCCACGGCCTAGCAGGTCTCGAGGGCTGCGAAGCACAACTCCAGCAGCTCCTGCTCGGAGGAGTTGTAGGAGGTCTGCAGCGCCTCGGCCCGCTCGGCCTCGTGCCCCAGTGCGGTGCGCAAGCCTGAAGTTGCCCAGCAAGAAGGGGATCAGAAAGGGGGGCGAACCCTCTAAGGAAAAATCAGCAAAACAAGAGACAAACAGCGACTTACCCTCGACTTGCTTCCTCTCCACCTCGAGGGCGCGGCGCTCGGCCTCGACCGCCTGCTGAAGGCTGTTGAGGGTCTCGCTCTGCTCCTGGAGGGCCAGCTCCTGGCTTGCGCTCGTGATGCTGAGTACCACCAGCTCGCCCTCGAGCTTCGAGAACTCAGCGTTCCGCCCCTCCAGTGACTTTTGCGCCACCTCGCGAGCGACGCGCTCCTGCTCGAGCGCCGACCGGGCGTCCGCAAGGGCAGCTCGCTCCTACTGGAGCTGCCCCTCAGCCCCCTGGCGGGCGGTACGCTCCTGCAGGAGCTGGTCCTCCGAGACGGCGAGCGCCGCAGCCTTGGCGTCAAGGGCGGCCTTCAGATCGTCGACCTCCTTGGCCTTTTGTTCAAGCGCGCACGCCCGCTCCTCAGCCTGGTCCTGCTGGGCCCGCTCCCCCCGGAGCAACGAATGGAGCTCCAGGTTGTCGCGGCGGACGGCGACCACCTCCGTCTCCCAGTCGGCCGCCAAGGTGCGCGCCCTCTCCAGGTCCGCCCGCGCCTGCCGCAGCGCCTCATCACGGTCGATGAGGGCCGTGCAAACCCGTTCGAGGGTGGAGGGGCGTGCCGCGTCCTGCCTTTCACACTCCTGGAGCTGATCGCGCAGGGCCACGTCCCGGTACGACAACCAAGTGTCCGGAGTCCTCAAGGCGTCGGCGAGCGCGTCGAAGGCGTCGCACCGCTCCCGGAGCTGGCGGAGCTCAGCGCTCACCTAGTCGAAGGCACCGTATTTATCACGGGTGCGGTGCTCGAGCTCCTGTCACCAACGAGCCGAGGCATGTGAGTGTTACGCCGCAAGAATCGTGCACAAAAACGAGAAAAACGAAGAAAGCGGACGACGGTGCCCCACCTGGAAGACGCGCCACGCGGGGCCGCCATGAATCCGCAGTGCCTCGTTCAACGCTCGGTCGAGCGCGGCGCCGTGGTTGCGGAGCTCTCCCCACAGCTCCTGCTCCCCCTGGGCGTCGGCAAAGGAAGGCGGATCGCCAACGCGTCCCTCTCCCGGGGTGGAGCGGCCAGCGCGGGAAAAAGAGGCCTCCGCACCGTGCCCTCGGCCTCCTGCCCCCATGTGGCCCTCCCGCCGCCTCACAAGAGCCCCCTCCTAGGACTCGGGGGACGGCGCGTGGAAATTGACCCACTGGTCCCACCCGGGCGGCGGGGAGTCGTCGTCCGGGATCTCCACCACCGCCGCCGGGAGCCGCCGGCGGGTGCCGCCCCCTCGCGTCGCCCCGGCCGACGCCTCCGCCCGCGCCTCCACGACCGCGGGCTCTCGCCGCGGCCACCGCCTCCGGTCGTGTCTCCGCAACCGCGGGCACCGGCTCGCCCTCTTCGACCGGCGCCGCCGGCCGCTGCGCCTCGCCACGGCCGGCGCCGCCGGCCGCGCCTCCACCACGACCGGCGTCCGCCGCTCCTCGACGGCCGCCGGCCGCGCGCGGTGGACAAATCCGCGGCCGTGTCCCCGGGGCCTCGGCCCGCGCCCCCCACGAGCTCTCGCCGCCGCGGCCGCCGCGCTCGCCCCCGTCCGCGGCGCCCTCGACGAACGCCGCTGGGTGGGGACGGACGCATCCGCCCTTAGCACCTTGGCCGGCGCGAGGGGAGGCACGGTCGGCACCACCCTGCGAAAACACGAACACGCGGTTAGGCCCTTGGTTGTCAGAAATGCAACCCCGCAAGAGAACAAGTCCCTCACCTCGAAGAAGAGAAGGCGCGCTTCCTCTTCCTCGAGGTCCCGGCAGATGACGCCGGCGCGGCCGGCGCGGCCGCCGCCGCACCTCCGGCGCGTCTCCACCGCGTGCGCGGGCCCCGCCCCGCGCGTGGGCGCCGGCCGCGCGCGCGCCTCGCGGGCGCGCGCCGGCACCTCCACGGCCCGCGCCGCTCTTGTCGTCGATTGCCCCGGCGGCGTGCGCCTCCGCACCCGCCCCAGGCGATGCTGCTCTTACCGCCGGAGCTGGCTCCGGCGGAGGGGGCGCGAGCTCCCACCTATCAGGGAGGCCCTGCCCCCCGGCCTCTTCCTCCTCATCCTCCTCCGAGGACGAGTACTCCTCAGTTCCTAGAGAAGAGAGCCCCTGCTGCTCACGCAGCCGGTACTCTTCGTTCCTCCGTTCGCGACGCTCGCGATGTCGCTTCTCGCGCTCCTTCTTGCGCGCCGCCCGCTCCCGCTTCCGTTGCTGCGACGCTCGACCAAGCGCGCGAGAGTGGGGAGTGGGCGGTTCAGACTTCGCGGCGCTCAGGCTCACCAGCTGCAAGCAAACATCGAAGCGCGTCAGCAACCTGAAGTATCAGCGAGATCAAGAACGGAACCAAAACTTCTACTCACCAGCGGGCCGGTGGGGAGCATCTCGAGATCCCACAAGGACCGGTCGCTGCGCAGGGACCGGGTGTCGACGGCGCTCCGCGCCCGGGTAGCCGCGTACTCCCGCAGGAGGGGGGTCTGCAGCATCTGTGACCTCATCAACGCGACGGGGTCCGCATCCTCGGTCATCTCGAAGACGCGGAGCGGCCTCTCCATCAGGGGAACGATCCGCCGGTTGTGAAGGTGTGCGAGGACGGTCGCCTCAGTCAGCCCGCGCCCCGCCAGGTACCTTAGTGCAGCCAGGAGCGAGTCCAACCGCCTCCGATGCGAGGCCGGAGACACGCCATGGCTCCAGGAGTCGGGCCTCTCCCGGAGCACCAGACCGGTGTAAGGGGGGAGACCGGGCTCGGCGTTGCGAAGATAGAACCACCCCCGCTCCCAACCGGCGTTGTTGGTCGTCATGGTGCAGGGAATGTAGTCGTCCCTGTATTGCACCTGCAAAGCGAGTGACATGCCGCCGGCGCGCACCGCGCGGCGGGTCCTCTGCTCCGACGTCGGCTGCGTGAATAGCTCCGCACGGAAGAGGTGAATCCAGAGATCCCAATTCACCGGGATCCCCAGATACCCCTCGCAGACGCCCACGAACGTGGCCGCCTGCGAAATCGCGTTCGGCGCGAAGTTGTGCAGCTCCACACCGTAGTGGTGGCAGAGCGCCCGCATGAAGCGACTCGCTGGCGCCGCGAAGCCGCGCTCGTGGAACCGGGTGAAGCTGACCACGTAGCCGCTTGGCGGGTTGGGCGCGTGGTCCCCGGCCGGCCGGCACGATCCACTCGGCCGCCCGGCCCTCCTCGTTCGCCGCCAGCTGACCGGCGGCCACCAGCTCGCCCAGGGCCAGCCGCATCACCGTCGAGCGCTCCCACGCATACGGATCGACGATGACGAGAGGCGGCAGAGGCGCCATGAGGAAAGGCAAGGGGCCCAAGAACGAAGAACAGGAGGAAGAAGAAGAACTCCAAGGGCGGAAAGGCGCTGTGGCGAGGACAAGACGGGGACTGGAGCGCAAGGAGCGAGAATGGCGAATGCTAAGGTAAAAACCACCGTTTTCCCCCTCGCCTGATTTATAAGCCGCGGGCGTGTTCTCCGGAGCGCACGTCTCGCGCGCATTAACTGCAAAGGAAATCCTCTCTCGCTGACGGGCGGGCCCCACCACGACCGCGGCGGCCACGCCACCGCTGATGGGCCATCATCACGGTGTAGAACCGGGAGGGCCGCGGCAGACGGTCACGTCCGCCTGCCCACGCCGCCCACTACGCAAGCGGCTGCATCGCCTAAAAAGGCGCGCCCGCGGCACGAAATCGCAGTCGCGGCTGTGAAGCATTAAATGGCCCGGTCCCTTACCAAGTAAGGAAGACCCTCGAGCGGCGCGAGCCCCTGGCTCAAAAAAAATTCAACCCTCAAAGGGTGCAAGCATCGGACATTCACCTTGGGGCCCGTTTAAAGTAAAACAGGCACCACAAGTACCTTCAACGCGCTATTTTACTGATCAGCGCCTCGAGGGCTGACGCGGTCAGACCCCTCGAGGAGTCGTAGATGCAAAGATGGGAGCGCCTAGCCGCCACCCCGCACTATTTTACTGATCAGCGCCTCGAGGGCAGACGCGATCAGACCCCTCGAGGAGTCGCAGATGCAAAGACGGGAGCGCCTAGACGCCACCCCGCACTATTTTACTGATCAGCGCCTCGAGGGCTGACGCGGTCAGACCCCTCGAGGAGTCGCAGATGCAAAGACGGGAGCGCCTAGCCGCCACCCCGCACTATTTTACTGATCAGCGCCTCGAGGGCTGACGCGGTCAGACCCCTCTAGGAGTCGCAGATGCAAAGACGGGAGCGCCCAGCCGCCACCCCGCACTATTTTACTGATCAGCGCCTCGAGGGCTCACGCGGTCAGGCCCCTCGACGATTCGCAGATGCAAAGACGGGAGCGCCTAGCCTCCACCCCGCACGGCCCTACTTATCAGAGGTTCGAAGCCTGACCCACGACGGGTTCGAACAGGCGCCCCAGATCACCAGAGTCAGAGACGACGAGGGCACGCGCATTCGAGCCGTTTCTCGAGCTCGTCGGCTCGAGGGTGCCCCACATGTCGTGTTCGAGAGCCAACGAGGGCAGCTAACCGATGGGATCCCACCGAGGGAGAGCATCCGCGCCCTCGGTCCCTAGCGAACGGGACCGAGCCCCACCTAGCAAACCCACGCAAGCGCTTTAATGGACGTGTCTCTGGACCACGCAGCCTACCCTTATCGAACGGGGCATGGGCGTCCACTCGAACCACCCACTAACAGCTCAACGAGGAATCCGCAATCCGCGACCCGACCGATGGGGGTTGCGGAAACCTCACCCTCCGTCCCGCGGAGGGACGGCGAGGGCGCGTTAAAAACAAGTCGTAGAGCTCTACCCGATCGCCTCGAACAGGCCCAGGCACGGGGGCTCGACGCATGGCTACACCTCCTGGATTGCACCAGCCGCGGATGGGCCAGCAGCGCGTGCGTCACCAAAGCCGGCTGCAACATTGCCGACGCCGGTTGAGATATATACCGCCCTCTGGCCCGATCTCGTGGTAAAACCCCTGCAGGAGCACTCACGCTCCTGCAGGGCTTCGGGGGCTAGACCCGCGGGTCCGCTGACGCGGCCCCACGGAAAGCACTCGCAAACATGGGGGGAAGGACGTCCTATCAGTAGGCTCCAGCATCTGCGGGAGCCTGGCCGGCGAACCCGCAGATGCTCGGGGGCTACTGTCGGGGACAGCCCTGGGGATCCCCTTAAACAACTGGGGAAACCCCACTTAAAACCTGCAAAAAACCAAGGCTAAACATATCTCGCTTAAAACACGGGGCATGGCCCACGCCACGGTGGCCCCGACAACCCACCAAGGCGGCCCACTCAAAGATCCCCTCGAGCAGGCTCCGCCTCGCTCGAGGCCACACGCCTCCCTTGGGCGGGCTCCGCCCCGTTCGAGGGAGGACGATCCCCTCGAGCAGGCTCCGCCTCGCTCGAGGGTCCGTGCTGCCCTCGAGCAGGCTCTGCCTCGCTCGAGGGCGCTCCGCACGTGCACGCCCGTTCCCGTACGCGGGTACGGGCATTTAATGTTCTGACAATGGCAGGGCGGCGCCATCATGCGCCTGGGACTCGCACCCCGGTCCTGTCGCACCAACTCCCTAGGAGGGAACCCATCCCCGCCACTGTGGGGGACCGTGCGCGTGGCCGGTGCCGCCCCCGTGACGCCGCGCCGCCTACCCGAAGACGGCTAACGCGCCGAGCCCTCGAAGGGGGGCCGGCCGCACCCTCGATTTGCTTTCCCGTGACCTCGCAGGGTTAGGTCGCGACGTTAGGCCGGCGGGGCGCCATCCCTACCACTGTTAACGGCGTGGCGGCCGCCCCCACGCGTACAACCCCACGGCGGGCGCTGTGGCAACAGCTCCGGCACTGTGAAGCGTGCGGGAACGGGACACCGCCATACCTGCCACTGCATCCCGTACGGATCGACGTCAGCAACTCCCTCGAGCCCGCCTGGAGACATCACGACCATCCACCGCACCCCTACCCTCGAGGCTACCACTGTTCGGGTACAAGATACGCCATGATGGCCAGATCGCTGCAAGGACTGTCAAGGCGGCCGCCTACTCTGCGGCGCGGCGCACCGCACTTCCCCATGTAGCTGAATAGTGCGGCATGCATGTAATTCGCTCTCTCCTTGGCTTATAAAAGGAAGGCGAACTCCCCCGCCGCAGGGGACAAGACAACAGACACCAGAGAACACACAACACACACATTCCTCAATTCTACCACAACATCTTCAGCCACTTCGCAGGGACTTGGAGGCCATTCCTCCTCTCCCGCCTTGCTTGTAGCAGCCCCACTACAGGCACCCCGGTGCTGAGCAATATAGTGCCCTGAGCACACCACTGCTGGACGTACGGCCCCCGGCCGGAACCAGGATAAACCTCGTGTCATTTGTTGCTTAGCATCGACCATTGAGGGAGAGACCTCGGCGCTTACTACTGGTTAGTGTCGGGACCACATTCCGCACCGACAAGTGCGTTCTTTTAAAGTTTTCTTTTGATTGGTGTTTGGTTCTTAGTATGTCTGTTTGTTTGTCTGCTTTGTATGTTTGTGCCCGATGATTGATGCGCTTAGAGTGAACGTCGTTCGAGAAGCTTTGAAGAGCAAGAGGTGAAAACATTCTGAGCAACAACTACTTTGGTTAAAGGCAAGTGTGTCCTTGATCTTTTGTCCTAAGAATTATATTTAATCACTCATTGCATTGCTTGCATTAATTTTGATGGGTTCCTATTAAGGATTACCTAGTCTTTATGATCACTCCTTGTTAACCTGGGTTTACATTTATGTTGGATAGCTATGCTTAGTTGCTATACATGGGTTATGGTGGTTTTAATGAACAACAATTATGAAAACACATGTCTAAATAGTACGAAGAATGAAGGGTTGATACTTGTAAAACCAAAGCGAGAGGAAGGCAAGGATTTATCTTTACACAAGGATTGACTATGGAGTTTCATCCTCGGAAAATGGGTGCAACATATCGGGATTGGAAAACCTTCTCAATACTGCGCACTTTCGAGCGACAAAGTCTGACTAGCAAAAACTTTGGTGCTGAGAAAACAAAATAAAAGAAATGTTTCGCAGGTTTCCCTGGCGTGCAGCAAGTGGCGGAGCCAAGATTTGAGTACAGGGGGCAATAGACAAAACTAATTGGACAATGGACAAAGAAAAGTAGGACCAATAGCAAAGTCATATGGTTTTAATCATGAGTGGATCCATGCTCACTGTAAAAAGATGTGGTCGCTTCCACAAACAATCCAAAAAATGGTGATTATGTGCAATTTTGCATCATATATGCATGGTCACGTTCGGCTTCCAGCGAGTCCGAGCAAGCGGAGAGGCAGAGAGCAAAGACACGATCGTGTGGAGGCAAACAGCTAGAAGAGACGCAAAGCTATGGAGGGTGGACCACAACTGCACAAGTCATAAATCGAAGAAGACGAACAAATCGGCGACGGTGCCAGATGAATAGACGATTGACATTCCGTAAGTCCTTTTGTGAGCACACGTACAGGTCTCGAAGCTAAATGTGTTGCATACACATACACGTAATAACTGGCCAATTAGGCCTCAAACATGATTGTTTGGGCTAGATTAGAAGCTAAGTACCTATTGAATACATACATCATGAAGTATATAATAGTAGAACTAGCAAAGCATTGGGGGTGTCTGGCCCCCTCAGGCCCCCCTCCCTCCGC
Organism: Cenchrus americanus; assembly: GCA_947561735.1. Taxonomy (NCBI): domain Eukaryota; kingdom Viridiplantae; phylum Streptophyta; class Magnoliopsida; order Poales; family Poaceae; genus Cenchrus; species Cenchrus americanus. The sequence continues at coordinate 70,491,783 of OX387242.1, forward strand.
CTCTGCGTGTAGCATACAAGCTGCATTGCGCTAGGCTTTCGCAAGAGACAAAAACAAAAGTCTTTCGTGATCAATGCCGAATCCCCCAACATATACAACTGATTAATCCATGGATCAAGGTTAGGACCCTGCCCCGCAATCATATATGTATTATAGAGACCCTAATGGTGTCTATACCAACTTCAGAGGCATCTTATATATGGCACCTATGGGAGCTCAAGGCACTAGCCAAATCAATCTCTCCATGCTATTTTGCTGTCTACATGTAGCGGTCATTTTGTAAAGCTAGTCCCTCTGTTTCGTGAAGAATGCAATCCTAACATTTACAAAAAAATCCCACAAAAATTTTAATCTTAGAAATAGATCTAATTATCTACCTAATTAAATAACCAGATCTGATTTGTATGCCACAACTTACTATATGTGGCTAAAAAATAAGGGTACTAGAGTCTTTTTGCGCCACAACTAATCTACCCTAAAATAATTAGAATTGCGCTTTTTTTATGGGATGGACGGAGTACTAATTAAACTCATGTTTAGCTATTTTTTAGATATTGGATAAAAAATCCGGCCTCTACATCCGAAGATGTACACAACCCATTATTACAGAGTTTAAAAGAACCATCCAGAAAGGGTGAAAAAAGCAGTAACAGGCAACAATCCCCGACTAAGGTAAACGATAAAAATTGTTCCATCCTCTATTAGCAATGTGTAGAGCAACGACTTCTAAAATTCTGCTCATGGCGATGAGGGTATCCTTAGCCTGCTCCTTATGCTGCAACTGGGCCCAGAAGCGTAGCCAGTAAGCTCCCCTGAAAATAACCTGCAAAAGCGGATTAAACTTCACCTTTTTAAAAATTATATCATTCCGACATTTCCAAATAGCCCAGCAAAGGGACACCAACCCAAATCAATATCATCAATTTGTTGGTATATAGTTGGCAGTTTAAAATTCGTAGACTAAGACAACACTTAAGGGGGTGGGCTAGACATACAGCGGGGTCCTATAAGAAGGAAAAGAAGACCTTACTGTCCCTTTTAGCGGATCTTGATAATAAGGCAGAATCTGACCATCTGTCCGATCAAGAAGTAAATCTTAAGCTTTATCTAAAGGAACGTCTGGTCACCCTTCTAAGGGAGGAGGAATTAAAGTGGTACGAGAGAGCAAAGGTTAAAACCCTTTTAGAAGGAGATGCCAACACTAGATTCTTCCATCTAGTCGCTATTGGTAAACATCGAAAACAACGAATCTTTAAACTTGAGGATGATCAAGGGATGGTTGTGGGAGATGACTGCCTCAAGAGCCATATTACTAACTACTATAAGGATCTCTTTGGCCAGCCAGAGGCTTCGGGGGTTTCACTAGTAGAGGATCAAGTCCTTGACATACCTCAAATATCTCAGGAGGAAAATGAATCCCTCATTGCTGCCTTCACTGAATCTGAAGTGAGAAACGCAGTCTTCCAAATGGAGCATAATAAGGCTCCAGGACCTGATGGATTCCCTGCGAAATTTTATCAGGTTTTCTGGGGGATTATCAAAGCGGATCTTCTACCCCTCTTTGATGATCTACATAGGGAGGCGCTGGACCTGTACAGCTTGAACTGGAATCATTACGTTGATTCCTAAAATTCATAATGCGACCAAAATTCAGCAATATAGACCAATTTGTGTCCTAAATGTGAGCTTTAAAATCTTCACTAAAGTGGGGACGAATAGGCTTAATCTTGTAGCCAAGAAAGTCGTAAGCCCGACACGGCTCCGCCTTTTTGCCGGTAGGAACATCATGGAAGGAGTAGTTATTCTACACGAAACTATTCATGAACTTCATACCAAGAAGCGGGACGATGTCATTTTTAAAATTGATTTTGAAAAGGCTTATGACAAAGTCAAATGGTCCTTTCTACAACAAACCCTTCGTATGAAAGGCTTTGCACCAAAATGGTGTAGGTGGATCCAAAGTATGGTCACTGGTGGAAGTGTGGGGCTCAAAATTAATGATGAAATTGGGCCTTATTTCCAAACCAAAAGGGGGCTCGGACGGGGTGATCCTATGTCACCAATCTTATTCAACATCGTTGCCGATATGCTGGCTCTACTCATCAATAGAGCAAAGGCCGATGGTCAAATAAGAGGAGTACTCCCCCATCTTGTTGATGATGGTTTGTCAATCCTGCAATATGCCGATGACACTATCATCTTCATTGACCACGATCCCGAGCAAAGCGAAAAATCTTAAGTCTTTTGCTTTGCGCTTTTGAGCAGTTATCCGGGCTCAAGATCAACTTCCATAAGAGTGAAATTTTTTGCTATGGACAAGCTAAAGAGATGGAGGAATTCTATACCTCTCTCTTTGGTTGTAATAAAGGGACATACCCTTTCAGATATTTAGGAATCCCAATGCACCATAGACAGCTTTTGAATTCTGAGTGGAAGAAGGTTGAAGAACGTTTTGAACAAAAACTTTCTTGTTGGAAGGCAAAATACCTATCCTACGGAGGTAAACTTGTCTTACTCAATTCAGTCTTAAGCAGCCTGCCCATGTTTATGATGTCCTTCTTTGAGATACCGAAAGGGGTCATCAAAAACTTGAATCACTACAGATCTAGATTCTTTTGGCAAGGATCCTCACAAAAACACAGATACAGACTTGCCAAATGGGACATCTTATGTCGACCTAAAGATCAAGGTGGTCTAGGTATTCTTGATTTGCAGCTGCAAAATAAATGTCTGTTGGCCAAGTGGTTAGTTAATCTACTAAACACAGATGGCATCTGGCAAACGATGCTCCGAAATAAATACCTAAGAGCTAAATCTTTAACTCAAGTGGAAGCCAAACCCTATGACTCGCATTTTTGGAGAGGTCTCATCCATATAAAAGATGAGGTACTGTATTTAGGTTCCTTTGTTATAAAGGATGGGACCAATGTGAGATTCTGGGACGACACTTGGATAAGAGACAAGCCGCTCAAAATTCAATACCCGAACTTATATAATATAGCGAGGGAGACACACGCTACACGGATCCAAGATAATGGCCACAAGTCCCCTAAATATCTCCTTCAGGAGGGCTCTAGTGGATAACAATCTTAGAGATTGGCTTGGTTTAGTGGCACGAATCTCACACGTGCAACTAACTGAAGGCTCTGATTTTTTTAAATGGGGCCTAACAAAGTCCGGCTTGTTCACCGTTCGGTCGTTGTATCACCATCTTATTGATACAAATCCACCCTTTCAAAGATCGAAAGATGCGGAAGATGAGGATTCCACTAAAGATAAAGATCTTTCTCTCGGTTTTTACAAAGGGGAGTAGTTCTCACTAAAGACAATCTGGCTAGGAAAAATTGGAAAGGTAGCCAGAAATGTGTTAGTTGTAACAGGAATGAGAATATCCAACACCTATTCCTTGACTGCCCCTTTGCTAAAACAATTTGGCACATAATCTTCTTTGCTACTAATCTTAACCAACCTATATCTATTAGCCATTTGTTTGGTACTTGGCTTAATAATCAACCTAAGAACATGAAAGGTTTGATCTGGGTGGGTGTAGCTGCGCTGTGCTGGGCTATCTGGCGATGCCGGAATGATGTAATTTTTAACAAATTGAAAACTAACTCTATCATGCAGGTTATTTTCAGGGGAGCATACTGGCTACGCTCCGGTCCCGGATTCCGGCGTGACGAGCAAGCCAAGGACACCCTCATTTTGCTGAGCAGGAGATTGGAAGTGGTTGCTCTAGATACTTCAAATAGAGGGTGGAAGCACTTATATCGTTTGCTTTAGTCTATGGATCTTGTTTTGACTTTGGTTTGCTGTGTCTCTGTACCGGATTTGGTCTGTACTTTTTGGCTGTGTACATCCCTGGATGTAGAGGCCGGATTATGTAATCCCTTATCTAAAAAATATAGACAGGTTGAAATGTATACGGTTCGCTGAAACAGTTCAATGTTATCGAACCGGTGGTTCAACCGACCCATAACGGTTGAACCATTGAACCGAGACCTCTACTGGTTCGATTACCGGTCCGGTCCTAATAACAATGCCTGCGACCGCCGGCCGGCGAGAGCTCCATCCTCCTCCTTTGCCCACGTTTGCTGGGGTGAAGTGGTAGAAGACGTATTTGATGGATTTGGACGTCAGCCGTAGGATTGGATTGGAGGGAGTGCGTCTGTAGTTAGATTTCCATAAATCGGATTTGGATGCCCATTCCCACATATAGCCGCAGCCAGCCCGTATCCAAACTCCAATCAATTAGTAAAGAAAACCCATTTGACTTCCGAATTTCGACTATAAATAAGTCCGCACGATCCAGTATAAAACGAAAAATGCATCTGTTATCCCCTCGTCTACTCCGTTGAGATCTCCCTGGGCTTTCCTGGCCGAAGGCAACGAAGAAGACCCACACAAATCGTAGCCACAAGTGTCTTCATCGACTTTAAGGTATACTCATCTACTAGCACGCAGTAGATTTATCTTCTTTCTTCTTCTACCTGCTGCTGGAGTTGTTGACGTTTTTTTGCTACTGTTCTATATATAACCTAACGTTGCATCTGAAGTTAATTTTAGTTGCTGGTACGTACAAATTAATTTAAGTGCTCCATACTTTGTTTCCAATTAGATTGATGCATAATAGCAAATCTAAAGCGTCTTGATGGTTGATTTAGCACTCGCCTCTCTTCATTTATAATCCATCTTCAGTTCTAAACCAGTTTAAAGTGTCGGCACAATGAGGATTTATTCACTTTATGTCTTCATTGTACAGAACTGAGTGAACCATGAATTTTTTTAATGATCGCTTCACACTCGAACTTTGAATGCTAGTTTACTACGAGAACTACTTGTATATAAACAATGTGCAGTAGATTTCTGTTGTTCCTTCTACTGTTTTCCAAATAAGAGTTCATGCTTCTACTGTTCTACAACCTCTTACATTCTGAATGGCCTTGAACCCTAGCAGCCTGACCTTGCCGATGGCGGCAGCCAGACCACACGGCAGGGATAGAAGGAGCTAACCCTAATAAACTGATTTTCTCCTTGCCTCCTTCAACTAAGTCCTAGTATATAGAGAGGCTAACTTAATTGACCCTAAGAAAGAATCTAATCTTATCACTAACCTAACCCTAATGGGTTTGCCGAACTGGCCCACCATGCCTCTAACTACCCATGACAGTTTTTGTATTGTTGTATATTCAGCCTAAATACTAGATGCATTAAAGTATTTTTTTGTCTAAAAATTGCGATGTTTGATGTGCTCATTCAGGATGCTTATCTTCGTGAGGAGCCCCACTGGCAGGATAGTCAGCCTTAGGGTCCAACCATCGGATACCATATCTGCCATTAAGGCAAAGATGCTGGAACAACATCACCTTGTTTTCGATGGAGTGCAGCTAGACGACAACCGTACATTGACCGATTATGACATCCAGCATCAATCCACGCTTGACCTCCAAGAAAATATGCAGATCTATGTAATGGATACCCTAGCAGGGACAAACATTGTAACACCCAAAAATTTTAATTATTGTTTTAATAAAATTTTGCTTAGCAACAAATGCTTGTTTAAGGATTTTTAGGGTTTTATTTAATTTTCATAGGCATTTAATTATTTTCTTAAGTAAATTAATGAACCATAGGAGTTTACTGTTGCATTCATGCTGGGGCACTATTTTTTTTGTTTGGTTGAATTCAAACCTGAGTTTGAATTCATTTGCTTGAAACCTTTTCAAAATTTCAAATCTATCCCTCCTTCCTTTTTCCTTTTCTTCTGTTTCAGCCCACCTGGCCCTTGCTTCGGCCCAAGTCAGCACCATGGCCCAGCTCGTTAACGTTTGCGTGCGGCCCAGCTTCGGTAGCCCAGTTGGCCCAGCCGGCCCGCTCCACCGCCTCTCCTCCTGTGTTTCGCCGACAGGTGGGACCCGGGGGCGTCTTCCTCCTCAGGCCGCGCCCGGGTCGGACCTGACCGCGCCGCCCCTGGCTCCGCGCCGCCGCTCGCCCGCGCCCCCGCTCCCCCTTGGGCCCACGCGTCGGGGCTGCCCTACCTTTTAAGCGCGCCGCCTCGCCGCGCGCGTTTTCCCTTCGCCTTGCCCGCGTAGCCGCGGCGCCGCCGCCCCCTCAAACCCTAGCCGCGCTGCCCCGCCATCGATTCCGCTCCGTCGCCGCCTTTCCGCCGCTGTGAATCGCTTCGGGAGCCGCGCGTGAAGGTGAGGAGCCCTCTGTTGCGTCCTGCGCGCGATTCCGCGTTTCACCGCGCGTTCCCGGGCTCGCCGGACTTGCCCCCGCCACGGCCGCTCGCCGTGCGCCGCCGCGCTCCGCCGTCGCCACTCCGGGAGCCCACCGTTGAGTCCGCGGGGCGCTCGCCGTCGTCCCGGTGGAGTTCCCCCGCAGCGAACGAGCACCCCGGCCCCAAACGCCGCCGCGCCGCCGCTCGCCGTCGACGCGTCGCCGTGCCCGCGTCGCCGCCGGTCGTGCTTCGCCGCCGCCCACGCTCGCGCGGCACCAGCGCCTTTGGATCTCCATCTGACGGTCCAGATCGCGTCAACTCCCTGGTCAAACATAACCTTACCGGTCAACCGGTCTGTTAGGCGTGGTTTTGCACAAAAGCCCTTTCTCTTTTTAAAATTCGCAGGCCGGTCCCCCCACCTTAGAGAAACCCTTGCTAACAGGTCCTTTTCCTTGCGGTTCAGACCCTAGGTCTTTAAAGTTTTGTGCCCGAGGTCCCTGGCTGCTAGTTTAGGGTTTTAGCCCCTGTGTTTCTTTTTTAAAATTACGTTTTAGCCCTGAGTTTTTGCAGTTAGGCCCCTGTAAGCCTAGTTTTCCCGCAGTATAGCCCTGCACCTTGTTTCGGTCGTAGATTACGCGTTCTAGCTCCGTTTTTAGCGTTCTTTATATCCATTTGTTCGTCTCGACGAGTAGATCAGTTTAGTGAAGCTTTTGTTCCTGTTTGAAGTGATTGGTGAATTGTTTTCTTATTTTATTGTTTTGTCTCTTGCATGTGAATGTGTGATGCGTAGAGAACGAGCCGTCCGAAGATTTTTCTCGTGGTGAAGACTTGAAGACTCTGAGCAAATCCGGATCTTGTCAGAGGCAAGTGTCCTTGGTCATACCCGTTTTATCCTATATGAACATGCATTTAATCACTGTATTTACTTTCTTGCTTGCATTAATTTTGACGGGTTCCTATTAAGGACTATGCCTAGATTCTTTTGACCGTTGCCTTGTAACTGGGTTACATAATTAATCTTGATGGTAGATGCTTGCTTAGTTGCTCAACTGGGTTGGTAACAAACAACACGGTATCCGTTTATGCGCTATGTTCTTTGATGGTAATTTAATTGCAAGACCATATGCTTAATTGGAACATGGAGAACCACCCAGGACAACAGTACAACCACAAGGCTATATGGCTCTGGCTTGGCTGAATAATTAGAGACCTTGGTGTTGTGGTGATCTTACCTGAAAGGGACCAATGGGGAGGCGTTGACGGAGTATAGACCTGCTCTAGCGGGGAGTTGGGCTTTGCTAAGACACGGTACCCGCTAGGGAGCTTTATGCCCCGCTTCGTCCTGAAACCTAGTGGGTTGCTACACATTAGGGAATCTTTGTAAAGGCCTCGTAGCGTCCCTATGCAATCACACCTCGGCAGTGTGGTATGATGCCTGATCAGCATCGCGTGGTTGGGTCTAAAGCTCTTCGGAGTTTTTACGCGACTTGTGGGTAAAGATGTACAACCTCTCTGCAGAGTGTTTAAAACTAATCGATTAGCCGTGCTCACGGTCAAGAGCGGCCTGGACCCTCACATGATTAATCTATCGGAAGATGAATTTAAATGATTCTTTACTTAATGTTCATGGTTATGATGTTACACATTAATTGTGGGATGGTATACACTTACATTTGCTAGTAAGTAAGTTGCTTAATAAAATTTGATCAACTAAAATGCTAACCTCGCTTAAACCCCTTGGCCATCCACATATACGGCCTTGCATGTTTATTATGATATTCCTCTCTTCTTGCCGAGTACGACATGTGCTCACGCTTGTTTATTTATTGCATCTACACAACCCGGATTGCTCGCTCGGACTTGAAGATTGATGTCAAGTGCTAGGCGTGCGTGCCACCGGGCCCGTACTCGTGGAGTTCCTCTCTCGAAGATCCGCTCGCTAGTTGCTCGCTCCGATGATACGATGTTGAGACTCTCGGTCATGTAATGGTTTTAATACTCTCTTTTACGCTTTGGCACTGTATCTGATATTCACTGAGTCATTACGTGTGTGTAACTTGATCCTGGCGCACATGTAATTTATGCATTCGAGTTTGCCTTCAAATTCGGGTGTGACAAAGTGGTATCAGAGCCGTGTTGACTGTAGGACGTTAGCCTAGTTGGAAAATGGTCGAATTTAAGGATTATAATATCATAGAAGCCATTCCTACTGCATGCTATGCTTTAATTCTATTTTAATACACTTATCCTTGCTTTTAACCTCATCCTTGATAATCTACTTGTTCTCTACCTTATCTTGATCAATCTTTTCACTCTAAACTCCCTTGATCTTGCCTTAAGGAACCTTTAGCACCTGCTGTACTCCTCTCCAATCTTTCATTATCCTACCCTACACGTGTTCCTGATCGTTCCCAGTAATCAAGTGACCCCATCTTGTTCGTCTCAACGATCTTCTTCAATAGGATATAGGAGCTTTAAGATCTATCTTAGAAAAATCGATAGATGCGAGCGTCCTAACGTGTGCTTAGTTTAGAGGTGTGTTTGAATGTTTGATTTTGTGACAAATGCTTGATTTGGATCTTTGTTTGAGTGCGGTGTGTTGTGGAGTGATGACCACAATGACATCGAGTTTAGTAGCTAGTTTGTTAGTGGGGGGTGTAATTCTTTCCCAATCCTCGCAACCTTGAGTAATCTTTGCTTTATCCGTCCTTCCCTTTATCCAACTTTCTTTTTCTCTCCAACAAATCTTGTGGATACAAAATCTGTTCACGCAGCTCTCTGACATAGCAGTAATGTTTTGGTTATATCTCCAGTTACAGAATTCCAAACGGCATGAAACCAGTTGGGTTAGTTCACAAATTTCATACATGATTTTCTACCAAAAATTCAGCACCATCCAATATATATTCTGGGAAATGTGAACGAAACATTGGAGCTACCAGAATCTGGAAGCTCAGCTGACCCAGTCGACTTGTTTATTTTGTATCTGAAGTTCTAGATCTCCGACTGAGTTGATTCCAGTTGGACTAGTTTCATAATTTCATACCCCCTGTTCTGGAGAAATTTCATAATTTATGGATATCAATAATGCTAGTTGCACTTGATTTATTGGGGCAAGCATAATCTGTCTTAATCTGGAAGTTCGTGTTGCTTCATCTTTCGGAGTTATCTCTTTACTCTAGTATTTAAATCTCATGATCCTAACCCTTAGATGGTGAACACCAGGTTTGGATCCACATCGAAGGACGAGTGGCCGTTTTAGTATCACTCAACAGCAAAGTCAAATGGATCCGGCGATGCAGCCGGTTTCGGTCGCACGGATGCGGCTTCTCCAGGACATGTCCACCAACATGACAAGCATGCGGGCTCGGATAAATCAGAACCAGCCCCATAAGGATAAGCACCGGCAGTTCATGAGCCATTGCCCGCCGGTGTTTTCTCATGCGGTTGATCCATTGGAGGCCGACGATTGGGCGAGGACGGTGGAGAAGATGCTCACCATCGCACGGTGCGACGATAGAGAGAAGGTCTTGTATGCTTCGGGTCGACTTCGGGGGACAAGTGTCGGCTTGGTGGGATGCCTACGTTGCCGCTCATGCCACCCCCGTCGCTATCACGTGGCAGGAGTTCACCACCGGCTTCGGGAGCTATCATATACCCGCCACCTTATGAAGTTAAAGAAGAAGGAGTTCCGGCACTCAAGCAAGGAGAGATGTACGTGATAGAGTACAGGGACAAGTTCGTTGAGTTGTCTCGTTATGCTCCTGAGGAGGTTGTTGATGATGTGAAGAAACAAGAGTTGTTCTTGGAGGGATTAGCCGAACCACTCCGGTACCAGCTCATATCCCACACCTTCCCATCCTTCCAGATGTTGCTAGACAAGGCCATTGGTTTAGAGTATGTTCGCAAGGAGTTGGAAGACTTAAAGAGGAAAGCCACTACCCCTGGACAGTCTGGAAGTAGCACTCGCCCTCGCTTTAATCCACCTCAAGAGACTCCCTTTCAGTTCGAAGGCCCTATTGAGGACTTTGGTCAACAGCAGTTTCAGTGTCCAGTGCAGCAGACTTCACGACCCCGTCCTCTACGGAGTCGTCAGATGGCGCCAGCTGTCACCCCAGTGAAGACTAGCAACCCCAGAGGTACCGCCTGCTTAAGGTGTGGAAAGGTTGGGCATTATGTAAATGCTTGTCCTAAGAGGAATGCCCCCAACACTCCAGCACAGAGTCATCATAGCCAGCAGATGAGGAACGAGAGCCAGATTTCGAAGGGCAGCAAGGGAAAACAGAATTTTGCACGTGGTAGAGTCAACCACGTGAGTGCAGAGACTGCTCAAGAGAACCCCCGAGTAGTGTTCGGCATGTGTCTTGTCAACTCCGCCCTCGCTTCGGTTGTGTTTGATGCTTGGAGCAACTCATTCTTTCATTACCTCTCACTCGCGCGAGCTAGACTTAACATCCCCATGAGCACCATGCCCCGTCCCATGCTAGTAAGTTCGGCAAGAGGAGACATGAAGGCAATATACAGATGTAACAGGGTTAATCTTCAGATTTTGGGGAAGGATTTTCAAGCAGACCCCATAGTATTGGATTCTATTGGCATTGATGTGGTACTTGGAATGGGATGGTTGGGTAAGTTTAAAGGAGAAATCCAGTATGCCACGAAGTCAGTTCTCCTCACCAGTTTAGACGGCGAACAGATTGAATTTGCAGCTGCGCAACCATCAGTAGAAGGGTGTTCAGTAAACCAGATGAATGGTGAATCTTTGGAGGACATTAAGGTGGTGTGCGATTACCCAGATGTGTTCCCAGATGAGCTGCCAGGTATGCCGCCTGATCGAGAAGTTGAGTTTGTTATCGATCTTTTACCTGGTACTGCTCCTATCTCCAAGCGCCCCTACAGAATGTCTAGTGATCAATTACTTGAGCTTAAGAAGCAGATTAAGGAGCTATTGGAGAAGGGATTCATTCGTCCTAGTTCATCACCTTGGGGAGCACCGGTTATCTTTGTGGAGAAGAAGGATGGTACTCAGCGGATGTGCGTGGATTACCGATCGCTTAACGATGTTACTATCAAGAATAAATATCCATTGCCCCGCATTGACGATTTGTTTGATCGGATGAGAGGTGCTAAGGTGTTCTCAAAGATTGATTTACGTTCGGGTATCATCGGATGAAGATCGATTATCCGATATTCCTAAGACTCGCGTTCACTACTAGGTATGGACTCTATGAGTACACGGTTATGTCTTTTGGATTAACCAATGCACTCGCCTACTTCATGTATCCGATGAACAAAGTTTTTATGGAGTATCTGGATAAGTTTGTTGTGGTGTTCATTGATGACATCTTGATTTACTCCAAGAATGAGAAGGAGCATGAAGAACATCTGAGGCTTGTGTTGCAAAAGCTGAGAGAGCATCAGTTGTATGCCAAGTTTAGCAAGTGTGATTTTTGGTTGAAGGAAGTCTCTTTCCTTGGGCATATCATCACAGATGGTGGTATTTCGGTGGATCCAACAAAGGTCAGTGACGTATTGAAATGGGAGCCGCCACGGACTGTCAAGGAGATTAGGAGTTTCCTTGGCCTTGCAGGGTATTATCGTCGGTTCATTGAAGGGTTCTCTAAAGTAGCAAAGCCCCTTACATCACTACTAGAGAAGGATAAAGAGTTCAAGTGGACTGATGCCTGTCAAGCCAGTTTTGAGGAATTGAAGAAGAGGTTGACTTCAGCTCCAATTCTAGTGATGCCAGACCTGCAAAAGAGTTTTGATATCTACTGCGATGCGTCCCGACAAGGTTTAGGTTGTGTTCTCATGCAGGAAGGACATGTTATAGCCTATGCATCTCGACAGGTTGAGGAAACATGAGCTGAATTATCCTACCCATGATCCGGAGTTAGCGGCGGTGGTTCACGCGTTGAAGATTTGGAGACACTACGTTATGGGAACCAAGTGCCAGATTTATACAGATCATAAGAGTTTAAAGTATATCTTCACTCAGAAAGATTTGAATATGAGACAACGTCGCTGGTTAGAGCTGATCAAGGATTATGATCTGGAGATACACTATCATCCTGGGAAGGCAAACTTGGTTGCAGATGCTTTGAGTCGGAAGGGACATGCCAACATGGCTTTGACATTCCGGTTGCACGAAGAGGCGATGAAGGAGCTTGAAAAACTCAATGCGGGAATAGTTGCTCAAACCGAAGGAGTTACCTTGGAGGTAGAGTCTCGTCTTGGAGCAGGGAGATACGCAAAGGACAAGCGGAAGATATAGAGATAAAAGAAATCGAGAGACTATGGAAAAGGGTAAAGCCACGGATTTCACGAGAGGATGATCGGGGAACTATATGGTTTAGGAACGGGATTTGTGTGCTCGATGTGGGAGATCTCCGAAAGACCATCTTAAGAGAGGCTCATGATTCGGCTTATTCCATTCACCCGGGAAGCACCAAAATGTATCAAGATCTCAAGCAAAGGTATTGGTGGTATGGGATGAAGAGGGATGTAGCAGCCCATGTGGCCTTGTGCGACACCGTCATAGAGTTAAAGCCGAGCATCAAAAGCCGGCGGGATTGCTTCAGCCGTTGAAGGTGCCGAGTGGAAGTGGGAAGAGATTGGTATGGATTTCATTGTTGGGTTGCCCCGTACTCGTGATGGGTATGATTCAATATGGGTTATAGTGGATCGTTTAACAAAGGTTGCTCACTTCATACCGGTGCGAACCACCTATACGGGGGCAAAGCTAGCCGAGTTGTACATGTCCGGGATCGTGTGCTTGCATGGTGTACCTAAGAAGATAGTATCCGACAGAGGTACTCAGTTCACATCTCGTTTCTGGGAAAAGCTTCATGAATCCTTAGATACGAAGTTAACTTTCGGCTCGGCCTATCACCCACGGACGGATGGACGGACCGAGAGGACTAACCGGATTCCGGAGGACATGTTGAGAGCTTGTGCTCTTAAGCATGGAGGTAGGCGGGATAAGAGTTTGCCCTACGCCGAGTTTTCTTACAACAACGGCTACCGGGGCTAGCCTCAAGATGGCACCCTTCGAGGCATTGTATGGGAGAAAGTGTAGAACACCTTTGTATTGGAGCCAAACGAGAGAGAGTCGGTTGTTTGGAACCGATATCATTAAGGAAGCGAAAGACAAGTTCGGATCATAAGAGAAAACTTGAGGGCTGCTCAATCAAGGCGAGAAAAGTTATGCGGATGGAAAGAGGAGAGATGTGGTTCTCCAAGAAGGTGACTATGTGTACCTAAAAGTGTCACCGATCGGAGGGTTGCGCGAGTTTAAAGTAAAGGGAAAGTTGTCACCTCGCTTTATCGGGCCTTTCAAGATCTTAGAGAGAGTGGGAGAAGTAGCCTACAGAGTTGGAATTACCAAATCAGCTCTCGGATGTGCATGACGTGTTCCATATCTCTCAATTGAAAAAGGGTCTCCAACCTCATGATAAAGAGCCACTACCTATGGATGGTTTGACTGTCAAGGAGGATCTCACTTACACTGAACGTCCCATCAGGATCTTGGAAACTTTAGCACGTGTCACAAGGAATCGGGTGATCAGGATGTGCAAGGTGCAGTGGAGTAATCATGCAGAGGATGAGGCAACTCGGGAAAGAGAGGATGAGTCGAAGGAAGACTATCCAGAACTTTTTGTTGATCCTTCCGAATCTCGAGGACGAGATTCATCTTAAGGGGGTAGGATTTGTAACACCCAAAAATTTTAATTATTGTTTTAATAAAATTTTGCTTAGCAACAAATGCTTGTTTAAGGATTTTTAGGGTTTTATTTAATTTTCATAGGCATTTAATTATTTTCTTAAGTAAATTAATGAACCATAGGAGTTTCTTGTTGCATTCATCTTCGGGGCACTATTTTTTTTGTTTGGTTGAATTCAAACCTGAGTTTGAATTCATTTGCTTGAAACCTTTTCAAAATTTCAAATCTATCCCTCCTTCCTTTTTCCTTTTCTTCGTTTCGGCCCACCCGGCCCTTGCTTCGGCCCAAGTCGGCACCATGGCCCGGCTCGTTAACGTTTGCGTGCGGCCCGGCTTCGGTAGCCCGGTTGGCCCGGCCCGCCCGCTCCACCGCCTCTCCTCCCGTGTTTCGCCGACGAGGTGGGACCGGGGGCGTCTTCCTCCTCGGGCCGCGCCGGGTCGGACCCGACCGCGCCGCCCCGGCTCCGCGCCGGCCGCTCGCCCGCGCCCCCGCTCCCCCTTGGGCCCACGCGTCGGGGCTGCCCTACCTTTTAAGCGCGCCGCCTCGCCGCGCCGTTTTCCCTTCGCCTTGCCCGCGTAGCCCAGCGCCGCCGCCCCCTCAAACCCTAGCCGCGCTGCCCCGCCATCGATTCCGCTCCGTCGCCGCCTTTCCGCCGCTGTGAATCGCTTCGGGAGCCGCGCGTGAAGGTGAGGAGCCCTCTGTTGCGTCCTGCGCGCGATTCCGCGTTTCACCGCGCGTTCCCGGCTCGCCGGACTTGCCCCGCCACGGCCGCTCGCCGTGCGCCGCCGCGCTCCGCCGTCGCCACTCCGGGAGCCCACCGTTGAGTCCGCGGGGCGCTCGCCGTCGTCCCGGTGGAGTTCCCGCAGCGACCGCAGCACCCCGGCCCCAAACGGCCGCCGCGCCGCCGCCGCCGGCCGACGCGCCGCCGTGCCCGCGTCGCCGCCGGCCGTGCTTCGCCGCCGCCCACGCTCGCGCGGCACCGGCGCCTTTGGATCTCCATCCGACGGTCCGGATCGCGTCAACTCCCCGGTCAAACATAACCTTACCGGTCAACCGGTCCGTTAGGCGTGGTTTTGCACAAAAGCCCTTTCTCTTTTTAAAATTCGCAGCCGGTCCCCCCACCTTAGAGAAACCCTTGCTAACAGGTCCTTTTCCTTGCGGTTCAGACCCTAGGTCTTTAAAGTTTTGTGCCCGAGGTCCCTGGCTGCTAGTTTAGGGTTTTAGCCCCTGTGTTTCTTTTTTAAAATTACGTTTTAGCCCTGAGTTTTTGCAGTTAGGCCCCTGTAAGCCTAGTTTTCCCGCAGTATAGCCCTGCACCTTGTTTCGGTCGTAGATTACGCGTTCTAGCTCCGTTTTTAGCGTTCTTTATATCCATTTGTTCGTCTCGACGAGTAGATCAGTTTAGTGAAGCTTTTGTTCCTGTTTGAAGTGATTGGTGAATTGTTTTCTTATTTTATTGTTTTGTCTCTTGCATGTGAATGTGTGATGCGTAGAGAACGAGCCGTCCGAAGATTTTTCTGTGGTGAAGACTTGAAGACTCTGAGCAAATCCGGATCTTGTCAGAGGCAAGTGTCCTTGGTCATACCCGTTTTATCCTATATGAACATGCATTTAATCACTGTATTTACTTTCTTGCTTGCATTAATTTTGACGGGTTCCTATTAAGGACTATGCCTAGATTCTTTTGACCGTTGCCTTGTAACTGGGTTACATAATTAATCTTGATGGTAGATCTTTGCTTAGTTGCTCAACCGGGTTGGTAACAAACAACACGGTATCCGTTTATGCGCTATGTTCTTTGATGGTAATTTAATTGCAAGACCATATGCTTAATTGGAACATGGAGAACCACCCGGGACAACGGTACAACCACAAGGCTATATGGCTGCGGCTTGGCCGAATAATTAGAGACCTTGGTGTTGTGGTGATCTTACCTGAAAGGGACCAATGGGGAGGCGTTGACGGAGTATAGACCCGCTCTAGCGGGGAGTTGGGCTTTGCTAAGACACGGTACCCGCTAGGGAGCTTTATGCCCCGCTTCGTCCTGAAACCTAGTGGGTTGCTACACATTAGGGAATCTTTGTAAAGGCCTCGTAGCGTCCCTATGCAATCACACCTCGGCAGTGTGGTATGATGCCTGATCAGCATCGCGTGGTTGGGTCTAAAGCTCTTCGGAGTTTTTACGCGACTTGTGGGTAAAGATGTACAACCTCTGCAGAGTGTTTAAAACTAATCGATTAGCCGTGCTCACGGTCAAGAGCGGCCTGGACCCTCACATGATTAATCTATCGGAAGATGAATTTAAATGATTCTTTACTTAATGTTCATGGTTATGATGTTACACATTAATTGTGGGATGGTATACACTTACATTTGCTAGTAAGTAAGTTGCTTAATAAAATTTGATCAACTAAAATGCTAACTCGCTTAAACCCCTTGGCCACCCACTTATACAGCCTTGCATGTTTATTATGATATTCCTCTCTTGCTGAGTACGACATGTGCTCATGCTTGTTTATTTATTGCATCTACACAACCCGGATTGCTGCTCAGACTTGAAGATTGATGTTGAGTGCTAGGCGTGCGTGCCACCAGTCAGCTGCCTGTGGAGTTCCTCTCTGAAGATCCGCTGCTAGTTGCTCGCTCTGATGATACGTTGTTGAGACTCTCGGTCATGTAATGGTTTTAATACTCTCTTTTACGCTTTGGCACTGTATCTGATATTCACTGAGTCATTACGTGTGTGTAACTTGATCCTGGCGCACATGTAATTTATGCATTCGAGTTTGCCTTCAAATTCGGGTGTGACAAACATCACTCTTGAGGTTCACAGTTTAGATACTATTGACAACGTGAAGGCCAAGATTGAATACAGTAAGGGATTTTTCAAGGGTCGGCAGTGCCTGATTTTTGACAACAAACAGCTGGAGGACAACTCCACCTTAGGGGACCACAACATTTTCAAGGAGTCCACACTTCTCCTTGTCCTCCACCCAATTCCAAGAGACATGATGCAAATCTTCGTGAGTACGCAGTACGGAACGACCATAACTCTTGAGGTTAAGAGGTCGGATACTATCAAGAATGTCAAGGTGAAGATCCATGAGATGGATGGCCCTTCCCCCGACCAGCAATGGCTCATCTATCGCGGCATCCAGCTGCGGGACTATCGCGCCCTGGCAGATTATAATATTAAAAAATATTCTACCATCGATATGGGGATCCACCTTTGTGTTAGTTGAGATGGATGCAATGCATAGTCCCTAAATAAGTCTCTTTTGCTGCAGTCTTTTTTTTCCATGCCCATAGAACGTAGTTTTGTGTCAGTAAAACTATCTTGTACTGTGGTCTTGTTCATTCAAGTTGCAGTAAAACTTTCATTGTCGTACGTTAATGTGTGAAATCATCAAGAGTACAGAGTAGTTCCCGTACTCCGGGTCTGCCTTGACATCAGTTGATTTAGAATTATAGATGATCTTTGCTAGATCAGTTTCTAGTTTTTGGATTTAAAATGGCTGGAGACTTCTTGAGATAACACCTGATCAGTACTTGGATGCCATTGGAATGCATGCCAGTCATGACTTTGCTGAAATGGTGAGTGAATCTCTTTGGCATCCTGCATCTATTGTGAAAGAAATACTTGGCCATTGTCTTTTCATTTTCGTTTTAATTTGGGAGTCCACTTGGTTTTCTCACTTTCTTAGCATGTTGCGCCACAGGTTCGCTGATAGCCATGCAGTGCATGCTCCGCCACTGCTTTAATTTGTCATCTGAATATTCGGCAGCCCTGGCTTTTGACCTATTTTGCTTCACATTGTCGTTGTCAAAGCAAGAGTTTTAAGAATCTGTCTAACTAGCTAGTTGCTGCTGTTTTGCCTCCTGCACATCTTGATCAGTTGGCTTTATTATTATTAGCTGTTGCTGGTTAGGATCTGTCTAACTAGCTAGTTGCGGCTGTTCCTGCCACAAGTTCATGAAGGGGAAAAATATGAAACTACATAGCCTGGAGGCAAAGTAGTGATATGAAACTACATAGCCTGGAGGCAAAGTAGTGATATCGCGGGCGAGGACTCTTAGGAGTTAGGAATGCAGACACTGGCACAGTGCACAAGGTCAATAGAGCCGACCATGAACACGTGCACACTCGTACTAGGTTCTGAGGTTGACACCGTCATGCGAATCCTCATCCTCAGCCCAAGAGCATTGGCGATGAGAGAGGCAGTTAGCAGGAGTCGACCAGAGGCGCGCAGTTGCAAGTAGCAACTTGTTTGCTCCTTTCTGATTGATTTACAAGAAAAAGGGAATGCCAGGTTTTTGTTCCTAAATATTCTGCTGTTCGGACTGTTTGTCATTGCAAAATTGCAGATTACAGGCTTTGCAGCAGTTTGCTAATTTCAGGCTTTGAACAAAAGATGATAAATTTCAGACACTTAGTGCAATAGTTTGCAATTTCAGAGTTTGAACCCAAGATGATAACATGGTGATTAGGGATGGATTCGGCACGGATACAAATTCAGATGTCACTATTTATCACATTTTATTTCGAATTCGGATACGGATACGAATATTATCGAATACGAATCCAAAATAGATATTTCGAATTCGGATTTGCATTCAAATACTTACTCGATTTATAGTGTAGAGTCATAATGGGTATCAATTTCATTTGTCGATGGTTTTATAATTGATCAAATCATGTTAGAAGTAGAGAGTAAATTATGATCATTATACATAATAGATATCTTATTGCAAATAACATATTAAGTAATTAATATATCATAATAAATATAAAATAAGTAATTTTGTAAATATATAAACATCTTTTATTAGTAAAAATAAGTACATATATATACATTTAAATATAATTTATTTATTTGCTAAATACTATAATATATTTAAAATTGCTATGATTAGACACATCAAAATTAATTAAAAAAATATTATTACATAATTTAGTAATATTAGGTTAGCACAATTAGTTACTTGTCATGCATATAATTTTTAATAGTTATAAAATGGTGTAAATAGTTATTTTATTAGCAATATTAAAATTAATATCATTTGTAATTAGTATTTAGTAATATAAATAAATTTTAGATGGTTTATATGGGTACTTTATTTTTTGCGGATACGAATAATGTCATATATGTCGGATTTTTGTTAGATAATTCGGATAATGTTGAATATGAATAATATTGAAAATCAGATTCAAATAGATCCATCTGACATGTATTAACGTTTTCAGCGGATACGAATGCGGATAATTTGGATTTCCAGACATCTGAATCCATCCCTAATGGTTATGACCCTACTCTCTCATTCCATGACACTCTTTCTCCTCTCTCTTCGTAAATGTGATGACACTCGTACAGACTTAACCATTGTACTCCCTCCATTCATAAACATATATGTTTACGACAAGCAAATTAATCCATTTTAACTAATATAGATAAATTGTTCTAAAGACATGTATTTAAGGACAACTGCAACGTGGTACCTTGTTATTTCATTTTTAAACTAATATAGATAATCCATTTTTAATTATAGCAATAGTTAGTTAATCACTGTCATCCTGTTTAGCTTGTTAATTATTACTTACGAATTGCAACTATAAGTTCACATTCAAAACATTTATAGCAATGTTGGCTTCACAGCAATTTACACCAAATTGAAAGAGTAAATCAATATTCAAAATCTCGTTTTCTCACTTTTGACCTCATAGTGATATCCAAATCCAGCACGAGGCAGTTCCTGCTTTGCCGTCGATGCAGTTACCGACGTCGCCGTCACGTCGTGAGTCCGTGGTTCCCGCCGGCGCCGCCAGCCCAATTTCCCGGCGGTCGTGCCCAGCACCCGCCGCCCCTCCCTCACCACCGTGCCAGCCCCCAATGCCGTCGCCGCCGCCATCCTCTACACAACCGCCGACGCCTTCACCCCGAGCCCACGACGGATCGGGCCCGGCCGGTCGGTCGGTCGGTCCCCCATCTCCGTCGTTGCTTTCGCCGGCGTAAGTTGGTCGACCCGCTCCGTTCGTGCGCAATGGATGCAATTTTTTATCACATTTACCTAACTGCCACTCACCTGCCTCAGATGCCCACCATTTTTAACGCCCAAGTTGGGCGGCCTTAACCAAACAGCGCTACATCCCTGCGTCAGATGACTTTGAGCTGCGTGGGTTGACTTCGTGGCTTTGAGTTCGTGCGACAATCAGTCCCGATTTCTGCTGCATCAGATTTCTGTGAAGCCTTTACAGGTGATGAATTGAGCTACATTCTATGCCCCCCTGCCTTTTGCTTCGTCTTAAGATTCCACTTGTAAAGTTGCTCTAGAGAAAAGATGCTTTTTTGTTCTTCCGTTGAACCACTGGAATTTGGAGGATTTAGAGATTCGCATATATAGCACGTCTTGAAGTCTGTCCTTTAATTTCAATTTCTGTTATGTAGGATTGTTGGGAAAGACGAATTTGGCAGTTGATTCAGAGGAATAGTTGAACCACTGAAATTCGGTCGAATTAACTAGTTGTTCCCGGCCCCCAGAATGGAGGACCAGTCAGATGACCACCATCACCAGCACGGTGTGGCCGATCAAGCGTTTCGCCCATTCACTTCGCTCTTGCTGTCGGCACCAGCTGTGGCTAAAGAACATGCTAGTTCTTCAGACAACAACTTGCCTAGTCTGCCTAGCCTTTCTCCACCAGATGATGGCTACATCTGGAAGAAGTGCGCCCAGAACATCGTTCCAGGTTGTGGATATCCAACGATGTATTACAAATGCACCCAGGAAGGCTGTGAGGTCAATAAGCTTGTGGTGTGCTCCGTGGATGGTCATCAGGTTTTTGAGACGGTTCTTAGTGGTTGCCACAACCACCCACACCCAACAGATTCCCCAGCTGGATTTGATGGAGATGAGCAACTTTCCGGTTCAAGTGATAGTGAGGAAGATGGTGATATCAAAGCAGGCGTTGAAGAAAATGTTACCGGCGATTCCAGTGTGATAGAAAGGTTGTTGCTTTAATATTACTAAACCAAAAATCTTTGGTTCCCAATTAATTCTCTAGTTCTCTCATCAAGTTTTTATGTAACCAACTAACCTATAAATGGTTCTTTTACTTGGCAGACATGCTCCAGCTCCAGCTGACAGGATTCCAGCACAAACCAGGACTGGATATTCTCACAGACAGTATGTATCAACCTGCTCCTTCCATTCGCCGCCTTCTTTCTTTTCCATTCTCTAAGTCCATATGTTATCGTTGGTGTACTTCATATCTGAACTGCTACAATGCTTCTCATAGATCTGGCCAAACCTATTTGATCCCTAAAAATAAAATTTTCAGATGAAGAATTCAGACGTTATTGTCATGGTTGTAATCAGCAATTCAATTTTCCATTCTCTCACTTTGGAGCCATGAATACAATCCCTTTCATTTACTCTTGATGTTTTATGAAGTGGTGCATAGTTTACCTTAAAAGCTATGTACTTCTATTGCTCTACTATACAACAATGATACAATACAAAGTCTAAAATCGAGGATGGATCAGTGCTGGGATCCTGGAAACAGATTGAGTAGGATGGCCAATTGGTCATAGTTATCACCAGGTGACAAGAGCTAGCATGTGTTTGATTTTATTCTTTAATCTGAATCATATTTTGGCTTGGTGTTATATATATGGTCCCTTGTTATGTGGTTCAGTTCGTTTTACACTTTACTTGTCGATGATCTAACATCATGCATTGAGGCAAATTCTCTTGGACACTAGCTGAAATTCATAATGTCATTTCTCAATTTCTGGTGAGAAAAGAAGATCGAAGTCCAAGGTGTGGGAGGAGTTTACTGCTGTGTTAAGAGGTGAAAAAATTCAAAGTGCAGAATGTAAACATTGTAAAAGGCGCCTTAGTGGAACAAGCACAGGAAAGACAACCCATCTGCGCCAGCATCTTAAAATCTGTCCTGCACGACCGGCAACTGGTCAGATCCAGCATCCTGGCTCAACTGTTGACTGGAGGTCCGATCAAGACAGATCTCTTGAATTGCTTACCAAGGCTTTAGTCTCTAACCTTTTCTCCCACCCATTGAGGAGCAGTACAACTTTTAGGCAATTTTGGGCTGGCATCTGTCCTACTAACAATGTGGTATCGCAAGATGCTATTGAAGAGAAGTTCCTCAGTATTTTTCAGAATGAAAAGATTAAGCTTAAGGAGGAAATAGCACTTGCACCTGGTGGAGTTTTTCTGACAGTAACAAGGAGTAATCTCGATACTAAGAGCTTTGTCATTTTGACTGTGCACTTCATTGATAAAGAATGGAACATGAATAGGAAAGTCATTAGATGTTTCTTTGCGGGGTGTGACTTTGATGCTGTGTATTATGTTAGCCTTTCCCACCATTTTCAATCAACCCACAATTTCACTGCTGGGAATTGGAAAGCTATTGAAGAAGAAAAAGTGAAAGAAGCAGTACAAAGTTGGAATCTTGAGTGGAAGCTTTTAGGAATTATATCACCCAAGCCTAATGATACAGCTGTATCAGCTTTGGAGAAGAATCTTACAGAACAGAATTATCTTCTTGCAAAATGTAAGTTATTAAATCTCCCTTGCATAATAGATGCTATACATGACTTTTTTGGTTATGAACTCAACGAATATGTTCTAACAACAAGCCAGAAGTGGTGTGAGTACATGACATGCTCCCCACTGCGTAAGGATAAATACAAAGAAATCCTGTCACGCCTGCAAATAAGCCAAGCTTCTTTTGGTTCGCAGAGATGGTACTTGACTTTCTATGCATTGGAAGCTGCATTGCAGTTTAACAGTGAGATGCCAAACCCTCAACAGATAGATTACAAATCTTATCCATCTAAGCCATCTTATGCACAATTAAAAACAGCTGAGAACTTTTGTGATCTTGTAAGGTCTATTTACCACGCAATAAAAGTGATTTCCAGACCTGGCAATGCGACATTGAATTCACACTTTCATGCAATTTGGAACTTGAAGATAGCTCTACGCCGTTCATCTAGCAAGGAAAACATCAATCTAGTTCTAGATGTTGAGGAAATGCAGCTGAAGTTTGACCAGCTTTGGAGGAATTGGTACCTATGGCTATCTTTAGCTGTTGTACTGGATCCCAGATATAAAATCAGGTTTCTTGTCATTTGCTTTAAGGAAGCCTTTGGTAATCATGCCAAAAAGTATATCCTTGAAGTGCGTGGAAAGTTGTATGAGCTCTTTCTTCAGTACTCTTTTCATGTTGATCGGCGAAATTATGAGAACTTTGATCGGAGAAATAATGATTTACAGTTAGATATACATGGTACCTTACCAGTAACTGACACAAGTCAAAGTTACATTGAGCAAGCAGCACATGAGGAATTGGGAGAAGTCATTACATACCTTGAAGGAGAACTTATTCCTCAACAAAATGCCTGTTTCGATATTTTGAAATGGTGGAAGGAAAACGCTTCCATCTACCCAACTCTTGCCAGGCTGGCACGTGACATCTTAGCAATTCCTGCGTCTACGGTCTCTGCTGAATCTGCATTTGATGAAACTGATGCACGGACGAGTCTTTTTAATCAAAAACTTACTCCTGAATTAGTTGAGGCCCTCATCTGCACTCAGGATTGGATCAAATCTTCAGGTATGTGCAAGCAAAACTCCTCATCTCTCAAGCAGGCACTGTCTGATCTCTTTCATTTACAGTAAACAATAATGTTTCTCTTCTGCATAAATAAACAGAAATAAATGACGAAGTTGGTGGAAACAGAACCGTGCCTGCTTGATGCACCACAAGGTAAGCCTATAATCTGCATGCCTTGTGTTATTGCTGTCCACTTATTGGCATTTTTTTGGCTCGTTTGTCCAAGGAAACCTGTAATATAGGAAGTCTGATACAATTGGCAATGGCACATTTGGTTGATATGCAACGCCCCATGGGATTTAGCTCAGATACAATTGACTGTACTTTTAAGCCAATTTATGAAACTTCAGATACTCATGGTACTTTTGAGAAGTTGTACGCTGGAAACTCTAATGAAAGAAAAGAAAAGACAGATGAATTTTCAAATCTATCATACTCAGTGGTAGTATATGATTCTCAGTGTGGATAGTGTGACTGAAGTTTAGCTCATTCCCATCCGTTAAACAATAATCAATGATACCATTTGCTTCCCTACATGCTCTTAAGTGGAGTTGCTAGGCAAGTCTTTGATACTTGAACTGGAAAAGGAATGAATCTGAATAGTCTAATCAATTATTTTATACTAAAATACCCCTCTTCATTGTTCAACGTTGCATGAAGTTTTAATTGGTCTCTTGCACTTCTTATTTTTCATTATTGATGTACTAGAATTATTGTCATACCCGCTCCGTTACACATTAGAATATCGAGTCAATATAACTTGTCTCATATTCAGGCCTAGTAGTGTTGATGAATGAAATAAGTTATGAACGAGAAGTTTAAGAAAAAACCCTGTGGGTTGTGAATTTTCCCTCCTTTTTGTTAAATGTTTATATATGCATCTTGAGTTTTTTTTAAGCAAACTTTTGATTTGTGCCCAAACAGCTCCTTCGTCACTTTCACTGGTTCAGTAACACGCGGAGAGCGGTTTCAACTGTTGACCTCATCTGAATCTTAGCTATCACCATGTAATGCACCAGCCTATCTAGGGTGATGAATGGCTAATTGGCCATGGTTGTAATAATTGACCTTCCTGCAGACAGCATGAAAAATATGGACATCATTTATCAGTTAAGTCAGTTGTGCATTACACAGATGTACAAGTGCGATATATATATACAATAACAGCAAGACCAATATTTGTCAGTTAAGTCTGCATGTAAATGAGTTATTCGATATATGTAACCTTTGAAATTTGATTTTTCTGCATTAGTCTGAGTAATTTCTTTTTCGAATTACACAATACATCGGAGACACTCACAACGCACGCACACTCATCCCTATGAATACACGCACGCAAACCCGACCCCTAGGAGCATCTTCGAAGACTGTGGGCAAATCCTCAAGATTGACGAAGTCACCACAAGCGCCTCACTATCGATGGGAACGTCGCCTACCACTGAAAGTACAAACGCTGTTAAATCCTGAGAAATTCGCTCCCACGGGGAGTCGAACCCAGGACCTGAGTGTAGGATCTAGTCACATAGAAGGCGGGGTTGAATATGAGACTTGTTTTAAAGCTCTAATGGAAAAACGAAATCCTTAAACTATCAACTAGTGTTGCCCATACTAAAAAAGTTCTTCCCTACTACTAAAGCACACTATCACAAGTTTCCTTAGCAAATATCACACTAGGAAGCAATATGACAACCTAGACAAGATACGAAGCCCACAAGCGAAACAAGCTAGAACAAAGACGAAGAAACTTGAGAGCGGAAATAGAGTGCTTAAAGTAAATGATAGAATTAAACAAGAGGGACAAGAGGCGACCGGATTTTTTCCCGTGGTATCGAGAAGTTGACGCTTCCCCCTAGTCCACGTTGGAGCACTCACTTAGAGTATCGCTCCCCCTTGAGTCACTAAGACACAAGTGCTCACTAAGAGTACCCGTTCTCCATCTCCGGAACGGTGGGTCTCGAACCGTGTACACCAAGCTTGTCTTGAGGCTCCCACAATCTCCAAGAGCTCACCAAGAACCACCTGTCACCTAGACCGTCTAGGAGCCGTCAAACTCCAAGAGTAACAAGCCCGCAAACCTTCACTTGACCTGAGCACTCAGCTGAGCCATGGATGCACCTTGAAACTCTTGCTCACTAAGAAAGAACACCTCAATGAAGAGGAAGAGAAATCCCAATAGGCAAGAACACACTCTCCTTCTCTCCTAGGCTGCAATAGATCTTCAGAGTGGCAAAGGCAGCTCTAGAGAGGCAGGGGGGCTTATTTATAGGCCTAGCAAAGGAGGCTAGCCGTTGGAAAAGTCCCCTGAAAAAGTTGTACCGCCGGATGAACCGATGGTGCCCCCCTTCTTAGCGTCGGATCATCCGGTCACTCACAGCGCCCAATATAGCCGTTGAACCAAGAAACCCAGACAATGCACCGACGCTATACACCGACGCCCCGTCGGATCATCCAGTGCTGAAGGCACCCTACTCGGGGCGGTACTGTATGATTTGAAACACACCGTCGGATGAACCGCTGTGAATACCATCCAAGCGTCGGTTCATCCGATGCTGAAGCAGAAGTCTGGGTGCGTCTCTGTTGAATTTAAATGCAACCGTCGGATGAACCGATGGTCAAGGCGTCGGATCGTCCGATGCTTGAGTCCAGACCCTTGACCAGAACTGTAGCCAAAACCTAAGGCGTCGGATGAACCGATGCCTGTACCGTCGGTTCATCCGACGGTCCATTTTGAACCAGTTGGCTACAGAACTCATCCGACGCGTGTTAAATATAGGGCGTCGGATCATCCGACGCTATGAAATTGATTTCAACTCATCCAATTCAGCGCCTTTGAGTTTTCTGTCGATTCTTTTGCTTCAACCTTGTTTCCATGAACTCTCTGAGCTAGATTGCATCCAAGGAACTTGAGTGTGCATATTTCATGGCTTTTGGAGTGCATGGTCAAGCTACTAGTGTACGAGCCCCTCTTAATAGTACGGTCGAAACTACAAACTAGCAATCCAAGTGTCCTTCAACTCCTTTGCGACACTTGGAACTAACAAAGTCCTTAGCCTTGCAGTCTTCGACCAAATTGAGCCCATTAAATCAAATTGAGGGGTCTCATTCCATTCAATACTCGTGACAATAACCCAATTAGAAATCCGCTTCAAAACAAAGGTTAGTCACAAGCATATGGTTGTCATTTATCACCGAAACACACCCTTACCAAAGGTGCGAAAGGGCCTAGATCGCTACAATCTCCCCCTTTTTGGTGATAGATGACAACACGAGTAGAGTTATACGAAAATTTGAATTAAAAACATATAAACTCTACTTCTAATGCATGAAATAGAATAAGTGGTAAACACACATGCATTAAGTAAACACACAAGCATGAGTAGACATGTAAACCATCGACATACACAAGATCCAAATACATGTCTCATCATGAAACTCCACAAAAGCGAGAGAGGCTACACAAACTCCAAAACCCGCACTCTCCCCTAACTCCCCCTATCTCTACTCCCCCTATCTATCTCCCCCTTTGGCAACAAGCACCAAAAAGGAGACTAAGCCTGAGGCAGAGAGGAAGGATCTGGCGGTGAAGTAGAGACGACTCTCGAAGGTCGCACGGAGAAGCCGGAAGCGTCGTCGTCGTCGGTGTCCTCGCCGAGAATGTCCCAAGCTGGTGACGAGGAACCCGGAGGAGGCGGAGGAGGTGCGACAGTCGTCGTGCTGGGAGCTGTAGTAGCCTCAGGAGCAGGAGGAACAGTGTCGGAGGCAAGTGCTGCTGAGATCTGCTTCGTGATCGCTCGAAGGTAGTGGTCCTCCTGTCCCAAACCCTCTGTCCTCGGCGTAGTGAACGTCGGAAGTGGTGTAGACGCCGGTGGGCTGGGCAGAGTGGTGCGAGCTGGTGTCTCGAAGACGAATGCTCTTGTGGTAAGCGGAGACACCAGCTGTGACGACGTAGGCATGGTCATCTGTAGCTGAGCCAGGACAGAGGAAGTGACCGCAGCCTGTGGTGTCGTCGTCTGAGGTACCGCGAACGCCCCTGTCTGAAGTAGTGGTGACTGTGGGAAAGTCGCCAGGGGAACGTTCACGAACCCGCCTGCTGGAGGAAGAGGAGCTGTCGGGTCAGCCTGTAGCTCGGCAGTGGTAGGTGGTTGAGGTAGCTGGAGTCCTGACTGCTGGAAGAGCTGACCAAGGCAACCAGACATGAACGTGAACATCTGTGAGGTCAACATCTGGTGTTGTAGCATCTGCTACCTCTGAGCCTCCTGCTGCTGACGGATCCCCTCAAGGATCACCTGCTGTGACTCCTGGTACTGCTGGAACTGAGCCTGCATCTGCTGTTGTACTTGGAGAGTCGCCTGAGTCTGAGCAGCCATAGCCGAGAGCAGTGTAGTGATCTGGTCTGGCGGGGTCACCTGAGTAGCTGAGATCGTGGGAACTGGTGACTCAGCCTCTCTCTGGCCTGGCAAGGTGGAGCCTCCTGCCTCGTCGTCGTGGGACCGACGGACTCTGAAAACTGGCTCTGTCTCTGGAGCAGGTACGAACTCCTCGTCGTCACTGGAGGACTTGTCGTCAGTGGCAAAGTACTGAGGAAGAGGTGCCTCCGCTGCAGCAAGAGTAGCATCCTGGTGTGCTGCCTCGTCCATAACTGCCTCTGCTGTTGCCCAGGCCTGGAGTGTCTCCTCGGCTCTCCTCATGCCTCTCGGGCCTCTCCTCCTGTCACCTGGCATCGGAGGCCGGTAGGTCGGGAACACAAACTTCGATGCCTCAAGCATCCCAACGTACCTCTGAGCCTCGAGCCAGGACAGCAGCCAACTGATCTAGTGAGTGAAGGGCTGCTGTCGTGTCATCCCCATGCCATCCATAATGGCATCCTCGATCTCTGCAAGCATGATGTCCACGAGGTCAAAGGGGCGCTTCGCCATCACGTACATCACGAGCCACTGCTGCACCCCTGTCAACGACTCTGCGTTCCCCATTCTATATAGCACAGACCTCCTGAGAGCGTAGTGAACGACGTACGCCTCACGGATGAGACGGTCCGGTGTCCTGGGTGTACCGGGGAGGAACGGTAGCTGGAACAGGAAGCTGATCTCCTCGTCGGAAGGTAGAACAGGTGAGTGTGCACGACGAGGAGGCTCGACTTCAGGGTACGCCAGGTAGTGAATAGAGTCGTCGTGTAGATCCACCTGAAGCAGCTCTGCAATCCCCTCTCGAGTAAGCCGCTACTGCTGGCCCATGAACATAAACCTGATGACGACCCGGTCAGCGTCAATGTAGACAGTGGCGTAGAAAACCCTGACCCAGTCGGGGACGTAACGTGACCTCCGAGTCACTAAGTCCACCAGTCCCCGCTGGTAGTCGAAGAAGGGGAGTATCGCCTCTCCAGCTGCAGCTGCCCTCAAAGCTGTGAACTGTAGCATACGGTGCTGGCTGAGCGGAGACCCTCTGTGAGTATAGGAGGCATAGAAGCTCTCCTGGAGAATCGTCCAGAACCGGGGGTCACACTTCTCTCTGGCCCGTGGGAACCACTGGTCCTCTGGCACACTCCTCAGCCGCCGAATCTTCGGCCCCTGCAAGTGACGGAGGTCACGGGGATAGACTCTGAAAGCCTCTGCTCGTGGACCTCTGGGGAGCTGGGGGTCTAGAGCCTGGTGCTCTCTCTCTGTGAGCTCCTCTGCTGCAACTCTCCTCTGTCGCGGTGTCGGCTGTGACTGTGTGTGACCACCGCGTGTCTGAGGTCCGGACCTGGCGAGTGAGGGTGGTGACTCTGACTGCTCTGTGGTCTGGTGCCCTCTGCCTGACCGACGTGGGCTGGCCGGCCGCCGCCGAGTCCGTCCGCGCTCCGCCCGCCGCCGCTCGCTCACCCTGGGGCTGCTCCCCCTGACTCTGTGTACCCTCTGAAATCCGGATGCCCCTCTGAGGCTGCCCCTGTGTGTCTAGCACTGCGAGCACTCTCTCCCACTCCTTCTGCTGCCTGGTCTTCTTCTTCTTCGGCTCAGCAACTGCCTTACCCTTCCGCTTATCGCCTGCCATCTGGGAGAGAAAAAAGGAAGATGATTATAGAATGGCTAGAGTCGAATAAATGAGATAAGTAACTAGAGGTAAGGGTCCTTAAGCATAGCATATGAGCAGATATGAGCCTAATTCTGAAAATTCTAGGAGAATTGTGACCACATGGTTAAAAGAGATACTAGGTTGGTCCTTAGGTGCAAAAGATGTGCAAATGTGTGTGGATAATTGAAAGACTCTAGCACAAGCCATTTGATCAAAATGCTTAACACATGAAGAGACCTTGTACATGCCAAATTAACTGTGCTCTGAGCAAAGATTGGTGTAGGTCATGAAATTACTGAGTATAGAGGGCAATTAAGCTTAGGAGCTCAAGAAATTGAGGACACCGAGCAAGACTGGGCCTCTAACAGTGCGCAATCAAACGTCTCAGAGCAAAGATCTCACCACAGCGCAGTGAAGGACGACGAGGAACGGCTGTGGAGGAAGAATTGGAGCCTTGCGCACCCCCCTGCGGTCGCCGATAGGCCAAGACGGCGGCGGACGGCCGGATTGCGGAGGCGCGGGCAAACCATAATAGGGTGCTGCGGCGGCGGCGCGCGCGAAGTAGTGCGATGGAGAGACGCGGCGGCCGGCGGCGAGCGCGTGGAGCGGCGGAGGGCCGGCGGAGGATGCACAGGCGCGCGCGTTCGTGAGTGGGTCGCTGGAGGCGAGCAGGGCGGCGGCAAACTACGCGGGCACGGCGGTGGTAGATTAGGGTTTGAGATTTGGATGAATCGTGTCGAACCGTTATGACGGGTGGGACCAACGCGTCAGTGTAGCGTCGGATGAACCAACAGTGCAAAAATACGAGCGTCGATCGAACCGTCAGTGCACTTCTGCTCTTGGCTAAAAGGGGGCATCGGATGGTCCGACGGCCTGAAAATACAACACGTCGGAGTAGTTGCGCGCGGGTCTGGGAAGAAGGGCAATTTTCTTCAGCACCAGATGAACCGATGGTCAAAAGACGCGAAGCGTCGGTTCATCCGACGGTGCGAAATTTGCTAACAGTAAGCAACTGAGCGCCCAGACCCCTTCACCGGATGTTCTGACGCCAGAACCTATAGGGCGTCGGTTCATCCGACGGTGACAATTCGATTTTGTTGAACTATTTCTCATTTTTGATCCGTCGAATGTCACACCCAAGCCAACACAAGCACATCTTTGGATCAATCCTGAGTGACAACCTCATCCCTCAAGCACTCCTTTACAAAATACTTATAATACACAATTAGCTCCCTAAAAAGGGATAAACCATAGGTAAAAATAGGCAAAATAAGAACCAAAAGGAGGGAGGGATCTCCAAAAAGGGAATGTATGAGTTAATTGCCTTTGAACTTAGAGATTGACACCATAAGCTCGTTAGGACTTAACTCAATAGACATTAAGCACAATCATTTGTCTCATTACACCTTAAGAGTTGTTGATTTGCATTGAGCGCTAAGCAACTTTCTCATAGTGTGAGTTTCCTTTGTGACTTCTCTCACGCAATGCTATGCAAGGACAAATGCATGAAAATAAACATGAGTGCATCTACATGACAAGCAAAAATGCAAAGCGAGAAGGTAAACTATCTTGCCAAGTTTGAACCCTTGATGAGCTTATTCATGATGAGCCTTTCCTCATGCCTTGAGCGAAACAAGAGAACCACCGGCTCAAGCAAGACCCATACTCATCACTATCTCATCAAGGTTAGACAAGCCCCTAATCATGTACATATGCAAATGCAAACTATATGACAAGCATTACATGATGTTGGACGCATCAAGCACATTTAATTCACTCCGAAGCCTACAAAAGGTGTTTTCATCAAGAGGCTTGGTGAATATATCCGCCAATTTCTCCTCGGATCGAACACCACAAAGGACAATGTCCCCTTTTGCAACGTGGTCTCGCAAGAAGTGGTGACAGATATCAATGTGCTTGGTGCGAGAGTGTTGAACCGGGTTGTTAGCAATTTTTACGGCACTCTCATTGTCACAAAGGAGGGGAACCCTATCTAGAACCACACCATAATCCAAGAGGATTTGCTTCATATAGAGGATTTAAGCACAACAAGCCCCCGCGGAAATGTATTACGCCTCCGCGGTGGATAAGGCCACGGAGTTTTGCTTCTTAGAGGACCAAGCAATCAAAGAGCGACCTAGCAAATGGCACCCACCCGAAGTACTCTTACGGTCTACTCGACATCCGGCAAAGTTCGAATCCGAATAACCCAAGAGCTCAAAACAAGCACCATGGGGGTACCACAAGCCAATGCTAGGTGTGTATTTTAAATATCTAAGGATCCTTTTTAAAGCACTTAGGTGAGATTCTTTAGGGTTGGCTCGAAACCGAGCACACATACAAACACTAAACATGATATCGGGCCTAGATGCGGTAAGATAAAGAAGAGAACCGATCATAGAACGGTAAAGCTTTTGGTCAACCGATTTACCTCCCTCATCTAGGTCGAGATGTCCATTAGTAGGCATTGGAGTCTTGATCGGCTTACAATCATCCATCTTGAACTTCTTGAGAATATCATTGGTGTACTTCTCTTGATGAATGAAAGTCCCTTCCTTCAATTGCTTGATTTGAAACCCAAGGAAGAAGTTGAGCTCTCCGATCATTGACATCTCGAATTCCCTAGTCATGAGTTCACTAAAATCCTTGCACACTTTGAGATTAGTAGAGCCAAAGATAATATCATCAACATAAATTTGACAAATGAAGAGTTCTTTGTTGATCATCTTTGTGAAGAGAGTGTTGTCCACTCTACCAATCTTGAATCCCGCTTCAATGAGAAAATTCCGGAGCCTCTCATACCATGCCCTAGGAGCTTGCTTGAGTCCATACAACGCCTTGTGCAACCTATAGACATGGTTAGGATATGTAGTATCTTCAAAACCGGGAGGTTGCTCCACATAGACTTCTTCATTGATGAAGCCATTCAAGAAAGCACTCTTTACATCCATTTGAAATAATTTCATTTTATGACTAGATACATATGCAAGGAGGATACGGATGGCTTCAAGACGTGCCACCAGAGCGAAGGTCTCTCCATAGTCCAAGCCTTCCACTTGAGAGTACCCTTTGGCGACAAGTCTTGCCTTGTTCTTCACCACAATGCCATGTTCATCTTGCTTGTTCTGGTAGACCCACTTGGTGCCAATCACATTCTTGTTCTTGGGGCGCTCAACCAACTCCCACACTTGATTTCTTGTGAAGTTGTTGAGCTCATCTTGCATAGCCAAGATCCAATCCGCTTCCCCAAGAGCTTCATCTATAGTTGTGGGTTCTACAAAAGAGACAAAAGCATGATGTTTGCAAAATGAGGCATATTGCTTGCGGCGAGTCCTTGTACCCCCTTGGGGATCACCCAACACAAGATCAATTGGATGATTTGTTGAAGTCCTTGTGCGTCTTCCAAACATTGTAGAGGTGGGATCATCATGAGATTGAACTTCGCCCATGTCCTCTACTTGATCTTGAGTGTCTTGTGAGATACGAGGTGGTTCTTGTGAGGAAGATGGACTATCTTGTCTTGTGGGTGATGTAGGTGGATACCTTGGTGGATCATTATCATTATCATCATCGAAGGATGAGTCTTCAATAATGGAGTGAGGTTCATCATCCTCCCTTGGCTTGATGTCACCAATGGCCATCTTCTTCATTGCATCTCGAAGAGGTTCTTTTCCTACATCATCACAACAAAAACCATCTCCTTGGGAGCCATTAGATTCATCAAACTCCACATCACATGTTTCTTCAATCACTCTAGTAGAGTTATTGAATACTCTATATGCTTTGAAGTTAGATGCATAACCAACAAATATGCCCTCATCCACTCTACTCTCAAACTTCCCTAGATGCTTCTTCTTCTTGAAAATGAAACACTTACAACCAAACACCCAAAAGTAGGAGATGTTGGGCTTTCTCCCAATGAGTAGCTCATATGGTGTCTTCATCATGAGTCAGTGGAGATACACTCTATTTGAAGCGTGACATGCCGTGTTGATAGCTTCCGCCCAAAACCTTTGCGAGACTCCATAGTCATCCAACATAGCTCTAGCAAGAGTGATGAGTGTCTTGTTCTTCCTCTCAACCACACCATTTTGTTGGGGTGTATAGGTTGAGGAGAATTCATGCTTGATGCCTTCACCATCACAATACTCTTCCACCATTGTGTTGCGGAATTCCGACCCATTGTCACTCCTAATCTTCACCATGGATGACCCAAATTCATTTTGGGCTCTAGTAGCAAACTTCTTGAAGATGTCAAATGTCTTGCCCTTGTCCTCCAAAAAGAAAGTCCAAGTATAGCGTGAGAAATCATCAACAATGACAAGACAATAGAGATTACCACCAAGACTCTTGTATGTAGTTGGTCCGAAGAGGTCCATGTGAATGAGATCCAATGGTCTTGTGGTAGATACATAAGCCTTCATTGGATGATGACTTGCAACTTGCTTGCCGGCTTGACATGCACTACACAACTTGTCCTTCTCGAATGTAACATCCTTCACACCAAGGACCATGCCTTTCTTGAAAGCTTTCTTGAGTTGGCTCATGCCAATGTGTGGAATGCGACGATGTCATAGCCAACCCTTGGATGTAGTGGAGATGAGGCAAGTAGTCAAGTTTGCTTCACGGGATGTAAAATCTACAAGATAAAGATTTCCATAGCGGAATCCTTGTCATCTTCATCATTCTTCTTGCTTGAGTTTGACACTCTCTTGTCGGGCTTGGGGCAATCATATGAGAGATGATCATAGCTACCACAATTGTAGCACTTCTGATCGCTTCCCTCACCACTTCTTCTTGATGACCGGAACCTTTGCTTCTTAGGATCATAGTTGTAGCCCTTCTTGCCAATCTTGGAGAGCATTCTTGTGGTCTTCCTCATGAGAAGAGCAAGCTTAGCATCATCGCTCTCCGCTTCACTTGAGTCACTTGGATCATCACTTTCACTTGAGGAAGAAGGAGCTTTTTCCTTGATCTTCTTGGACTCCCCCTTTTCACTAGCCTTGAGTGCAAAATCTTTCTTGGCGCTTGAGTGTGAGGTAGATGATTCCATGTCTTCCATCATGAACATCTCGTGGGAGCGGATCTTGCTCACAACTTCGGTGATGGTGAGCGTGGTGAAGTCCTTCTCAAAGAGAAGTGCCTTGACGATGTTGTATTTTGGCTTGGGAAGCGTTTGAAGGATTTTCCGGATGATTTCCTGCTCGGAAAGGTTAGCAACATTGAGAGCATTGATACTTTGAATAAGCACCCCATCCTAGAATACATTTGCTCTACCCCCTCATCATCTTTCATTTTGAACTCATTGAGTTCCACCTTGAGCAACTCATATTTTTCCTCACGGATCTTTTTGTTACCCACATGGATTTCTTCGAGTTCCATCCACACTTCATGGGCGGTGGGCTTAGCAAAGACCCGATCAAACAACTCCTCATCTAGCGCCTCAAAGATGTGATTCCTAGCACGTGCATTCCACTTAGCCTCACTCTCGGTGGGAACCGAAGGCAACGGATACATGGTAGTGCGCCACGCATCATGATGTTGAGCTTGAAGATAGCTAGCCATTCTATGCGCCCAAAAGGTGAAGCGCTTCCCCACCAACCTTGGGGGCCATTGCCGCTTCCTTTCCCCATCTCCCTAGGCGGTTAAGCCAAGCAAAAGGGAGCCTAGCTTTGATACCACTTGTAGGATCTACTCACATAGAAGGGGGTTGAATATGGGACTTGTTTTCAAGCTCTAATGGAAAAACGAAATCCTTAACCTATCAACTAGTGTTGCCCATACTAAAAAAGTTCTTCCCTACTACTAGAGCACACTATCACAAGTTTCCTTAGCAAATATCACACTAGGAAGCAATATGACAACCTAGACAAGATATGAAGCCCACAAGCGAAACAAGCTAGAACAAAGACAAAGAAACTTGAGAGCGGAAATAGAGTGCTGAAAGTAAATGCTAGAATTAAACAAGAGGGATAAGAGGCGACCGGATTTTTTTCCCGTGGTATCGAGAAGTTGACGCTCCCCCCTAGTCCACGTTGGAGCACTCACTTAGAGTATCGCTCTCCCTTGAGTCACTAAGACACAAGTGCTCACTAAGAGTACCCGTTCTCCATCTCCGGAACGGTGGGTCTCGAACTGTGTACACCAAGCTTGTCTTGAGGCTCCCACAATCTCCAAGAGCTCACCAATAACCCCCAAGTCACCTAGACCGTCTAGGAGCCGTAAAACTCCAAGAGTAACAAGCCCGCAAACCTTCACTTGACCTGAGCAAACTCTTGCTCACTAAGAAAGAACACCTCAATGAAGAGGAAGAGAAATCCCAATAGGCAAGAACACACTCTCCTTCTCTCCTAGGCTGCAATAGATCTTCAGAGTGACAAAGGCAGCTCTAGAGAGGCAGGGGGGCTTATTTATAGGCCTAGCAAAGGAGGCTAGCCGTTGGAAAAGTCCCCTGAAAAAGTTGTACCGTTGGATGAACCGATGGTGCCCCCCCCTGCTTAGCGTCGGATCATCCGGTCACTCACAGCGCCCAATATAGCCGTTGAACCAAGAAACCCAGACAATGCACCGACGCCCCATCGGATCATCCGGTGCTGAAGGCACCCTACTCGGGGCGGTACTGTATGATTTGAAACACACCGTCGGATGAACCACTGTGAATACCATCCAAGCGTCGGTTCATCCGGTGCTGAAGCAGAAGTCTTGACGCGTCTCTGTTGAATTTAAATGCAACCGTCGGATGAACCGATGGTCAAGGCGTCAGATCGCCCGATGCTTGAGCCCAGACCCTTGACTAGAACTGTAGCCAAACCCCAAGGCGTCGGATGAACCGATGCCTGTACCGTCGGTTCATCCGACGGTCCATTTTGAACCGGTTGGTGCGCGGAACTCATCCGACGCGTGTTAAATATAGGGCGTCGGATCATCCGACGCTATGAAATTGATTTCAACTTATCCAATTCAGCGCCTTTGAGTTTTCCGTCGATTCTTTTGCTTCAACCTTGCTTCCATGAACTCTCTGAGCTAGATTGCATCCAAGGAACTTGAGTGTGCATATTTCATGGCTTTTGGAGTGCATGGTCAAGCTACTAGTGTACGAGCCCCTCTTAATAGTACGGTCGAAACTACAAACTAGCAATCCAAGTGTCCTTCAACTCCTTTGCGACACTTGGAACTAACAAAGTCCTTAGCCTTGTAGTCTTCGACCAAATTGAGCCCATTAAATCAAATTGAGGGGTCTCATTCCATTCAATACTCGTGACAATAACCCAATTAGAAATCCGCTTCAAAACAAAGGTTAGTCACAAGCATATGGTTGTCATTTATCACCGAAACACACCCTTACCAAAGGTGCGAAAGGGGCTAGATCGCTACACTGAGGTGCTACCGGGGCCCTTGTAACCACTAGGCTACACGCCCTTTCGCATTAGTCCGAGTAATTTCGATGTGCTAGGCTCTGGTTCATGCTCAAAACTAGCATTTGCTACGCATGCTTTGAGGTAGCATGTTTATAAAAAGGTGGTTGCCATATGACCTACTAGCTGAGTGCTGCGTGTTGCAAATTCCATAAAATTTGAGCTCACATCATTTTTTCGTTTAGAGCATAGAAATTAGTACCTGTGACGTTGGCATATGGATAACTTTGTATTTGCTGCACTGCACGGGGTGCACGAGATTCTCGTTACTTCGCATCATGAACAGTATTAACCAATTAAGTCAGCTTTGCAGTAAAGGATACATTATTCATACACTTCCACTTGGTAAGTTCCACATCCAAGCAAATTAGCAAACACAATTTTAGCATGACGAAAATTAATGCAGATGTAAAAATCGTCATTTAACAATAACAGTGACCATCAAGGCAATGGATGCAAATTAAAGAATGCAAACATAGCACACACATGCAAGTCTGCATCCCACTGGAAAGCTCAAGCAAATAGCAGTTTTACTCGTTAAAGCGTCAAAAGCAAAGTTGCTAGGACCCCTGCTCTGGTCCACTAGAAAAGAGAAGAACATCACAAAGTTCAAATATCCATACGTAAGTTCCATATTTCATCTTACTTTTTTACCTAAAAGAGATACCAGAAGCTGCGTCACAATTTGGTTTTTGCTTACAAAAAAAAACCGAAGATTGGAAAGGTCCAAGATCCAACACGAAATGTTGGTGGATAACATTAACTGGATATTAGTCCTCCCCCCAGAACTCAGTCATCTTCTTTTGCCACAGAGATCTGGTACAAAATCAAACAATGGATGAATGCACAGATTAAGGTCAAGCACAAAAGATCAAATCTCTAACGAATATAATGGCTTGATAAAAGACTACCCTGGTAAAACATCAAGTGACCTTATCTAATTAACAGTAGTTTGACTTCATGGACACAGGTTACTTGTGTACTGATAATATAATACAACACCAGCACTGTAAATAAATACAAATTAGATATATGAAGAGAACGTATGCTCACAGGTGACAAAAATCTTCTCATATGGTATACCATTAGCCCTGAACAAGTGTGACAGCTTATGGACTCTAACATCATCCTTGGAGCATTTGATATTCACCATCCAAAGATGTTTGCAAGCAAATGATCTTCCCTTTGGCTTGACACCACTATCCAGGGGCTTCCTGGTGTTGAACTTCTTCTTAAAGAACAACAAGAATGTTATTAAATAGGTGCCCAATTCCTCAGCTCAAGTACGTATTGCAACCTGTTCTCTTGGCTTATCAGCCACCAGCCAGCAGTACTCTTCTCTCAGAACAAACCAGCCATCGGAACCAGCCAACAGTACTTTTCTCTCAGCACAAATCAGCACCAGCCACCAGCCAAACGAACAGGCTGAAGATATGTAAAAGTTCATACCAATTTGAGTTCAAGAAAAATCCTCTCCAAACCAGGTGAATGCTGCAGGAAGAAAGTTAATGCATTGAATTCGGCATCTATGCACCATTCACCGAGGGACAACGTCTTCAGGTTGCTAAAAGTTGGGCAACTTTTCAGTTCTCTTGTCACAATAACCTTCATAGACATAACAGTTATCAAACGAACATTCACATCATGCACAGAACCAAATTATTGAACACAAGGAGAAATAAATAACAGCGATATACCGCCAATAAGATGGGGTGCATATTCTTTTTCTAGTATGAATGTGTGAGTTTGATTCTCCGTAGCCTAGTGTCAAGACACGAGATTGTTTTGAACTAATTATATGCTAATGCAGAAGATCAATTATTAACGGATACTTTATTGCAAACTTGCAATAATAAAAACTGCTGAATATTGCTATTAGGGAAACATACTTTCAGTGGGCAGTCAAAATGAGTTGCTGAACCTATGTAAAACGAATTATTGTCTTTAATTGGAGTCATACCTAAGTCAACTGCGAGTAAGATATCAGCTGCACCCGGCAGCATGACACTACCGGATAATAGATGTACAAAATCTAGGGAATGGGCATACTGTGATTTGGCGACACCAAAATAGGGTGTTACAGACAAAATGAGGAAAAGAGACTGCTCCAGAAAATAGCAATGATTTCAATGACATATTGAGGAAAATAAAAATACAAACCTAAACGAATGCATGAACATAAGAAAGAGATGGTGAGAGCTATAGCTCTCCAGCATCAGCTAACAGCTCCAAATTTGTAGCATTGGAAAGGCTCTGAATAATATTACGGCCACCTGCAATTTTGTTGTCGTCGTCGCTGTCAATGTCACTACCATAATAGTAATAATCCTTGTAACCAAGCCTGTATCCTTCTGGAGGGACACCAAATCCATGTCTTGTACCTCTGATTGTCATCTTCATCAGGGGAACGTATCAGGTGGAAACCACCCCACCGGTGCAAACTGTGGAAAACACGATCTGGAGTCTTCAAAAAAATTATCACTGAAGGCATGATCATAAAGTATGATAGTGCCTGTAATAAGAGATCCCATGTTCTGAAATGATGGAGCATGGGCTTTTGGTGAGATGCACCGCAGGTTTAGGGGCACAGACCGACAGATTCACAAAGATGTCGCACTTGAACATGATCAAAATCTTCAAAGAGTCCTCGCCGAGTTTGGTGGCCGATTCCGGCAAGCTGCCGAACCTCTCCCATGGCGACAACCAGGTGTTCGAGGAAATGGGGAAGAGTGAGTTCGGCCACTGGAGGTCACCGAGCCGCGCCCTTGAGAATCGATTGCCATCTACAAGGCGTGGTACCCCATCACTGAATCTGTCCTTCATCAAGCTTTTGACCGATTCGGAGTGGTGGAGGGTGTGTATGTCCGCGAGGGTTTGGATTGCATGGAGGCTCATGTACTAGCTGTTCCGATCGAAGCATCAAGCGGCGGCGGAAGCTTTCAGTAATGTCCATGGTCGGAACATCTATAATGGATGCTGTCACATGGAGATCGAGTGGGGGCTCTTCCAGGACGCTGAGGCTCCGGAGCCGCGTGCGCATGAGGTTGTTGTTCCCGAGCCGCGCGCGCCTGAGCCATGTACAGAGCTCGAGTCGCCAACGCCGCCAACCGGGGATGCACCGACCGCTACCTCGCCTGCATCGACGCCATTGTCGAGCTGGAAGCGTCAGCCTGCACCGAGACACCGCACCAGGGTGTTGCGGCCGCTCGCGCCGGGGCGCCGCGTCGGAGCCGCAGCCGCCCGTTTCGGGGTACCGCGCCCACCCGCACCGGGGCGCTGCGCCAGGGCATCGTGCTCGCCCGCGCCACAGCGGCGCGTCGTGGCCGCATCCGTCCGCGCCAGGGCCGCGTTCGCCTGCGCCAGAGCGTGCCCAGGCCGCGTTCGGCCGCATTTGTGTTGGCCGCGTCCGCCTGCGCCAGGGCGCGCCCGAGCTGCGTCCGCGTCGTGGCCTCCTTCGACCGCACCAGGGTCGCTTCCGCCTGCTCGGGGCCGCGGCCGCCCGCGTCATGGCCGTGTTGGCCTACACCGTGGTCGCGTCCGCTCGCGCCAGGAGCCGCCCGAGGCGCCGGACGCGCCATCGTTGTCCACGGGTACACCTACATCTGCTGCAACTCCGACGACCGGCTCACCCTCGCCGTTGAGCTCGCCACCATCGTCCTCGGCTGTTCTTGGTGTCGAGAAGGGTGTCTTCACCGTCATACCCACAAGGTGTTCGACGACTTGTCTCAACAACGTCAACATACTCGCAATTGAGAACTTCCTGGACAGCAGCTACTTGTTCGAGATGGTGCAGATTCAAAGGTACACCATCGATTTCACACCTGCAGATTCAATTGGGGTATTGTTCTCATGTTTGGCTGCCAAAGTATTTACTGCTATGAGGGTGTTTGTGAAGAAGATTGATGAGTATGCAGTAACCTATTGTGAGATCAGTCAACTGCA
This sequence comes from Cenchrus americanus, assembly GCA_947561735.1. Classification (NCBI taxonomy): domain Eukaryota; kingdom Viridiplantae; phylum Streptophyta; class Magnoliopsida; order Poales; family Poaceae; genus Cenchrus; species Cenchrus americanus. The sequence goes on from OX387242.1 coordinate 70,532,769, forward strand.
GGCTATTCTTAGATACTCAGTTGGGGCTCTTCCACCATGGCCACCTTGGTTGAGCATCAATTTTGCAATTATTCAGTGGACTCAACAACCTCTATTGCTGCAACAGCAAAATGGTGATGGGTTACGCCCTGTTCGCTTGGCTTATTAGCCACCAGCCAGCAGTATTTTTCTCTCACAACAAACTAGCCACCAGCAACCAGCCAGCAGTGCTCTTCTCTCAGAACAAATCAGCACCAGCCATCAGCCACCAGCCAACCGAACAGGCTGTTGGACTGAGAAAGTTCCTTTTCAGCATTATGGAATTGTTCAGCAGGTATCAATCTGCATTCAGTGGAAATTATCATGGTTATCTCTCAGATTATTGGACTGGGCCGGTGATTGTGGGCAGCAGAAGCAACTCCATTTTCCATCCACAAAGCTTGAGACGTCTGTGAAGCTGCCTGACTACAGTCCTAGAAAGGTGGAACTACATGACTTCCATGAGTATGCAAGTCTTGCTACTGTTGTTGGCACGAAGCCCTTTTCTGTGAGTGAACTTTCCGGGACAGTAGGTGCTAAAGTGATGGTGAGGCTCTATCCAATGCCGAGTACTGAAGTTCTGTTCAGGTACAATGTGAGATGCAAGAGCAATGAGGTAAATTGGTCAGTGGAACATGTGTCTAGGACCAAAGTTGAAGTCATTCAATCAGACTATTGCTTATTTGCTTTCTCTATCTGGCCTATCTATCTTGTGATTCTGAATATAGAGTGGCAAAGGTGCTGATGATCTGTTTTACCTCTTAAGAAGAATTGGCAAATCAAATTGCTTTCTGAAACAGGCTGCTTATGCATCATCCCTTTTCATTGTGATTGGGCTTTATGGCTACAAGATGGTTACAAGAGTCCGAATGCTATTCAGATTACACTTATCTTGGTGCTTCCTTATAATGGTTGTCTCAGGCCATTGCCTTGGCCATCTTTCAATCATGAGGCAGTAATTGAGTACAAATCAGTTGGTACTCCTTTTGGCATCTCTGAGTGGTATTTTCAGCATTGGCTTGAGTTTCATAATGGGTATTTTTGGATGGAGTGGGAAATCTTTTGGGCTATGGATGAGATGGTGTTAATGCTGTTATCATTTCCTGAGGGTACTGTGATGAGTTCATCTCACATCAGACTTGGCCTTGTGCTTGATGATCTGGTTATTGACATACAAACCAAGTTATCTGCAAACTCTGAACTGTACAGATTTATTGGCTAGGATTGGTGGTAGTATGCATCAAAAGCATCATGACAATCACAGTTATATACTCAGATGTTATGCATTCATGAGCAAGTTACTTCTGTCAAGAATCAACAGCTCTCAGTGTGGTACATTGCTTGAAGTGCTCCAGGATATGCAGAAGCTGATTGCCTTGCTGGTGACTGTGGTTGGAGTACTTGTCAGCTATACTGGGACTGCTATTCTAAACAGTTCAGATCGTGGTGAATTGCAAAATGCTGCAGCAGATTTTCAGTCAAGTGCAAAATTGAAGATTTTCAGTCAAGAATTTCAGGAGCTATTATCCCTTCTACAGTGTAACACCCTGAAATTTATTGATTTCAAGATGTTATTAGGAGGAATAATTAAGCAACGATTTTGACATAATTTTAAATTTTGCTCAACATTTATTTTCTTTACAGTAAATTTAGTGTAGGAAAATAATTGATTGTCTTTCGGAATTAAATCAAATGATTGTTTGAGTGTTGCATTCATTTCGATTTCATTTGTTTTGTTTGAGATAGTGTTTTCAAAATCATAAAAAGGTCAAAATAAAAATCTCTCTCTCTCTTTATCTCTCTATCTTTTATGGTACATCCAACTCATTCTCTTTTTCTATACTTCCAATTCATGTGGCTATCTTCCTTTTCTCGTCCCAAATCTTAGCTCGTCCCAGGAGCAATCACAAGTTGTCGGCCCGTTATCCATCAGCTGGCCCAACTCACCCTCTCCCTCTATTGTATTGCTGACAGGTAGACCCCACCTGTCATCCCTCCCCTTCCGATCCGACCCGAGCAATACTCGAGTCCGAGCACTTGCTCAGCTCCTGTGCATGTGCCCTGCCCACGCCGCTTGGCCTCCCCGGCCTTGCACTCGCTCGCCTTCCCGTGACGTTCGCCAGCCGTCTAACCTGCCAGCTCACCTTTCCTCTCTATCTCGCTGCCAGCCGGGCTCCGTCTATCAAGCCTGACTCCCTCGTTTCGCACACATGACCAACTTGGACCAAGCCGTGTGACGCTGCATCTGCCTGGCTCCCTCGCGCACTGAGCCTGTCAGCTTCGTGCACCCAGCCGTGTTGCTTCCTCTTCATCGACATGCGGACATCGTACGTCAGGCGCTCTCTCACCTCTGGCCAACGCTCCTCGCTCTCACGTGCCAGTGCGTTGTGTCGGCGCTCACGCCGCATGCACTGCGTCGCGCCTACTTCCCCGTGCCCATGCGCCAGGCCATTCCCAACCTGTGGCCGCACCCCACGACCGTACCTGTGCCAATTCGCGTGTCATCGCCATCTCGGCATGCATTCCCAACCATCCTCCTGCACCGCTCGGTCGCTCGACCGAACACGCCCTGGTACCCTGTCTTGTGTCGCTCGGCCACCCCTCCGCCTCCCTAAGCTGCGACGCACGGAAGACTGCAGTCGCCCCCTCGTTCCCTCTCTCCCTCAAGAAACGCCAGCACCACCATCACTCTCACCTTTAAGCCGCCATTAAAGGCCGACCTCATCCTTGTTAATCCTCCCGGCACCCTCTTGCTCACCTCTTGCGCATGCATCGCTCCCCTCACATGAAACCTTGGTCCCTTGAGTCCCTTGACTACACTAGTGAATACACGCCATCATGGACATCAATGGCCACCTGCCATCACTCCCTCTCCGGTAACGGCCGGTCACAATGGCCATCGATGGCCATTCATCCCCTCTGACTCCACCTCCTCTCCCCTCTCCACCTTATAAAAGGCAACCCAAGCCCTGCGTGCCCCTCCTGCTCCCTCGGTCTGCTACTCCGCCGCTGCCTGAGCCCAAATAGAGTAAGGCTGCAAAGGGGTAACCGTTAGGTGCACCTCCGAACCTCCTTAGTTCAATTATTTGTACTACTTCTTCAAAATTGAGCTGAAGTAGTACAAATAATTGAACTAAAAGGTGTACCACATCATAATCAATTTGCACCCCTAAAATAGAGCTCAGGTCGCCGGTCGCCCCTTCGTTTCGCCGGCCAGGAAACATCCTAGAGCAAGCCAGCACCATCATGGGAACCCGAGCCGGCTGCCAACGTCCGTCGCCCTGGCAGAGTCCGGCCATCCCGTCGTCGTCCGTCGCCGCCATACACAGACGCCTCCGCCGTAAGAATCGTCGAGTCGAACCGCATCTGTTTGATCCGCCAGTTCCTGTCACAGGTTCCCTGTCGGAAGAGCACGCCCATGTGAAGACCGAGGGCCATGCCGCAGCCATCGTCGTCGGCTGCCTGCCAGCTTTCTGGCCGCTGCACCATCTCCCTGTTGCCGTATACCGCCGACCGAACCTGCAGCTGGAAGTCCCAAGCTACTGCCTGCCATCTCCGTCATCCGCTCCAAAATCTATTAGTCTGCTAACTCGCTACTGCTGTGCTCCGGCAAGCATGGCCGCTAAAAGATGGCTGCTACTGTTCCTGTCCGCCGGAAGCCGATGACATAGTTGGAGTCGTTTATGTACCGATTAAGCTAGTGCCTCATCATCATCTCCACGTCCGTTCACCATCAATCACCCACATCAAAGGTGAGGACCCTCATACTGGTCCAGTTCTGTTTTACATCCTAGGGTACGTGCTCACTAGCATGTTACCTTTCATTCTCACGTCAGCCACCACATGCACATGCAGTAGCTGCTGCATGCATGCAAACTTGTGTTATTCTTGCTGATGGACCTCATAATGCTTACTTATAGTTTTCATCATTTGCCATGCACTCTGATCAGGAACTGAAGTCTGCCAATATCTTTTGATCTGCTGTCCATCAACCGTCTACCATCGCCCACTTTTGAGACTAGTGCGGCCCGCTCCGTTTATATCACCATGATCATTCTTTTCAAAACCAATGTCATGCATCCTGTTAATTTAACGATGACCAGAAGCTAGCTGCAAGCATGCATGCAAACCCAACTTTAGCACCCAAACTGATGGCGTGCATGTGCTTCATGTTCTTGTAGACTAAACATAATCAACAAACTAGTGTAATTCACGTATCTGTTCATTCCTTGCTTCATGATGTGTGCATGACATCATGCTTATGTCACATATATTCATTTCCTTCAAACAGCCAGCATATTGTATAGATATCTATCTAGCCAGTAATCTAAGCCATATCCCTGTCTACCCTTTGCTTTGTAAATCTTCTTCGCTGGCCATTCCAATCTACATATACTGTTAACCATGATTAGATCCATAATCTTTGTTTAATCCTTGGATCTCACGTGCTAGCCGTTTAAGCTCGTTCTCGTTTAGTTTCGCCTCACAATAAAAATGGGCTAGACATTTCAACATAAAATGTGTTTTAAGAATTTATCCTAAATTAATTCGATTAAATGCCTATTGAAAAGTCTTTTGTTAATAACAATTGATTAGGACCGAAACAACGGTTTTTCTAGCATATGTTAAATTGACTAATCTTATTTAATGATGTTTTCTGAATAAAATATAATTAGAGTTACGCTTCGACTTTTTATAATATAAATGTTAAATTGATTAATATTTATGCAATTTGCTTTCTAAATAGAAGCCACATAGGTTATAATGGAGCTTTCTTAATAAAATATTAATTTGACTAATATTATTATAAATGTCTTTTTGAATTATAATTTGTTTAGTTCAACTTGAAATATAAATATATGCTATTAGATGCTTCACATGCTTCTTTTATAAACCTAAATGTTCAATATGCATAAATCATACTTGAATATTTATAAATAAAATTGGACTAAGTTTACATCGCTTTTTATATAAAAATATAACTTGCTTAATTATAAATAGGGTATTTCTCTAAAATAACCTATGCACATCTTTATTGAATTAAAATATGCCAAGCACATAGCCTTGTGTGATATAATCCAAATCTCTCGATAGTTCCGCTCTTAGCGTTTCTTGCGTTCGCGATCCTAGAACCAAACCCTGCTCTCTTTTAAAGCCTCTCTTGATTGGTGTATTGTTCTTAATTGTTCTTGTTTATCTGCTTTGCATGTTTGTGCCCGATGTTTGCTTCGAGTAGAAGATCGAGTTGTTGATCGGAAGTCCGGAAGTTTCAACTGAGCAAGAGGGGAAGAGCATAAAGAGCAGCTTTTTGTTAGAGGAAGTCAAGTGGTCTTCTCCCCCTGCATATTCTACTTCGTCCTATTCACAAGCATTACAATTAAATTTACTTTTATGTTGTTTTGCATAACTTGATGGGAAATCACCTTTTTAAGGACATACTAGATTTCAACCCTATTCCCTTGAACACCTTGGTTTAAATAAATGTTTTTGGGTAGAATATGCATAGTCACTTAACATGGGATGGTTGACATGGATCTTTATAAAATGTTGATCATGATAACTTTGGTGATATATTTATATGTGTGTGCTTATGGTTAATAATGTCACACCCTGAATTTCCAATTTCAGGATGTGAATAGAGAGAATAATTAAATAACGATTTTCTCATAATTCTAAAATTTTTCCTACATTTATTTTCTTTACAGGGAATATAGTATAGGAAAAAATCCTTTGTTTGATTTTTCTAAGTTAAATAAAAAGTTATGTGTGTTGCATTCATGCTGATGCATCTAGTGGTTTTTGAGTGTAAAAGGTTTCAAAAATGCGTTTAGGAGCTGTCCAAATCCTTCCGAGAATTTTCCGGATTTTTCTGGAATTTCTTCTCATTTTCCTTGAGCTATTTCTATTTATTAGAAGGCTCTAAAATCTTTTTCAAGAGCTCCAAATGTTTTATTTGGATTGTTCATGTCTTAATCTATTTCTATGAATTTTCCTGGAATTTTTGAGATTTTTGGAGTATTTTTCGTGCCTTTAAACATTTTCTAAGTTTTTCCTGAATTTGTTTTGCACTGGAAAATAGTTTCGGAAAAAAAATATAAAACCTTATCCTTCTCATCTGGGCCGAGCCCGAAGGCCGACCCGCACCCCACCAACCCGCGCACTCAGCTCCTTTCCCCGCAGCCCAGCTTTATATCTTGGCCCACCAGCAGGAAGTCCACTGAAGCTCCTGAGACTCCTCAACCACAGTTCTAAGCCCGGCTGTTTTCGGCCCAGCAGGCGAAGTCTGGCGGCCGCCCCTCACTTCTTCCGCCAGGCCGTCGCGACCCCCTCAACTTCCGCGGCCCGGCCCGGCCCCGATCCTCCGGCCCCGCCGTGGCCCCGTGCTTGGCCCATCCGGGCCCGCCTCCAAGCCCGGCCGAGTCCGGGCCGGCACGCCGCCGCCGCCGGTCTTGGCGAGCGTGCCCAACCGCGCCCGCCCCCCCCCCCGCCCTATATAACCGAACCCGAGTCCCCCGCCGCGCCGCCCCCAGCCGCCGCCGCCCGCGTCTCGCCGTCTCTGTTCGCGTCGCCGCTGCACGAAGCGCGCCACCGCGCAGAACTGAGCCACGAGTTCCCGTTGACCTGCAGTTTCCGGCCGATTCCGTTGGTCTCCGACCCCGGTGAGCACGTCCTCGAACCCCCCTCGATCCCCTCTTTCAATTCCGCGTCTCAATCGCGTCCCTGGCCACTCAAATCACCGGCGCCGCCAAGGGCCAGTGGCCACCCTGCCCGCCGGCTGCCTCTGTCCTGAGGAAGAAGATGAGGCCGACCGGTTTGCAGATAGCCCCCTGCCTTTTCCCGTAATGAGTAGATCTATTTCATGTATCTTAGCAAAACTATAAGAAACCCCCTAGATCCATTAGATTCCTCAGATCCAATCCATGCTAAGCACTTTTACAGATCTAACCCCGAGTTTTATCCTTTTCACGAGCACTGTTTACTGTGTCTCGGGAATCTTTTTAGCTACTCCCTGAAATCTATAGATAATCGCGAATAGGTCCTTTCAATCTTGTTTTGCTCATAGTTTCTTCGTTTTAGCTCCGATTTCATCTGTTCAAATTGCGTTAGATTCATAATAATGTAAAGCACGTGTTAGCGGAGTGTTTTCACCATGTTTTGTTTCTGAAAATAAATTTAATATTAATTTTGATTAATGTCTAGTTCTACACGTCTTTTCCAAATAAAAGCTATATAGATCTATACATTGTTTTTCATAAGCAAATTTAATTTGATTAATGTTTCTATCACATGTTTTTGTACATAAAGGTTAATTAGATCTTTATCTTGGTTTTCGTAAACCAAGTGTTAATTTGTTTAATAGTTAATTGACCTTTTCTAATTAAAATTTGATTAGGCTTTTACATCGGCTTTTATAATAAATATTAATTTGATTGATGCCAATACCATAATATTTTTTTAATAATAATATGATCTACTCGAGTTGCAAAGTTTCGCTTAGATTGTTCATATAGTTTAGTTTTTTCTAAATTAAATGTTTAATCAGTTTAATCAATATATGAATCTTTATTAATAAAACTTGACTAGTTCTTTACACCGGTTTCATAAATAAAGTTTAATATTGCATTAATGACAACATAGGGTAATTTATTTCTGAAATATCCTTTATATTTGTTTTGTTAATTAAAATGAACCTAGCTCATAGCCTTGCTCTCTCATTTAGACGTTCTTTTCTCAGCTCAATCTCAGTGTGATCTTTCCGGTTCTTGCTCAATCTTCCGCAACCATCTCTTTAAAGCTAACCAGGCCTTTCCCTTCCAAGCACACTTTGTGTTCTTTAGTGATCCATCTAATCGAGTCTATCCTTTAGTGCGTTCTTTTAAAGTTTTCTTTTGATTAGTGCTTTGTTCTTAGTATGTTTGTTTGTCTGCTTTGTATGTTTGTGCCCGACGATTGATACGCTAAGAGTGAACGTCGTTCGAGAAGTTTGAAGAGCAAGAGGTGAAGACATTCTGAGCAACTACTCTCTGGTTAAAGGCAAGTGTGTCCTTGATCTTTTGTCCCAATAATGTGTTTAATCACTGCATATGCTTGCATTAATATTGATGGGTCCTATTAAGGTTTATCCTAGCCTTTGATTGTCATTCCTTGTCAACCTGGGTTTACATTTATGTTGGGTAGCTATGCTTAGTTGCTATACTTGGGTTATGGTGGTTTTAATGAACAACAATGATGAATCATGCTATACCTTTGTGTTATATCTTTGGATGTTTAATACAAGACCATATGTTTAATCGGAACATGGAGAACCACCCAGGACAACAGTACAACCACAAGGACTATATGGCTCTGGTCTTGGCCGAGTAATTAGGGAAGTCTTTGTGTGGTTATTACTCGCATAGTAGGTTGGGGACGGAGGAATGCTTTTATGGCTCTTCTATTCCGGAGCGGTGTTGGAACAGAAGACTCTATGGCTGACCGTCCGTAATAGAAGTGTGGTACGAAAGATAGCCTCTATGACATACTACTATGGACTAATACGCACGAGAGGACTCTTTGTAAAGGCCTCGTAGCGTCCCTATGCAGCCACACCTCGGTAGTGTGGTATTGTGCCTACTTTTGCACAGCGTGGTTGGGTGCAAAACTCTTTGGAGTTTTTACGCGACTTGTGGGCAAAGATGTACAACCTCTGCAGAGTGTAAAACTAATCGATTAGCCGTGCTCACAGTCAAGAGCGGCCTGCACCCTCACATGATAATTGAACTTGAATATGGACTTAAATCGTTCTATCTGGTTATGTTTGCCATGTGCTTATGGCGTACCTCTTATCTTATGCTTAATGTGGGTTGGTATATACTTATACTTTATTAGTAATCAGGTGCTAATAAAACTTGACCAACTAAAATTGCCTAAATGCTTATAGCCCAGTCCACTATAAAGCCTTTGCATTCATTCTTTTCCCCACACTTGCTGAGTATGACAAGTGCTGATGAGGACATCACCACCAACGATACATCAACGCCTGCACAAGATCATGTTATTGCTGGCCCTATTACTCGTGCCCGTGCTCGTCAACTTAATAATCAAGTGAGTTCACTCTTGAGTTCATGTTCATCATATTTAGATTGTGGAGACACGTGCACTCTTGTTTTGATTAGGAATCATGGTCAAGACCGAAAGGGAGAAGGACTCGCGCAGGCTGGATTCGGACTGCAGAAAAGCACCATCTTGTGACGGACGCCACGGTCGCACACGGAGTCGGATTGGGGCGTTCAAATACTTCCTAGAACCGTGATGAAGTCACCTTTCATATGGATCCGGACTCATGTCCATATCTATTTTGTGGCGGCCGCAATCGTCGAAACATTGACCGGATGTCAATCTGTCCCAGGTGCTGCGCCACCTTATTTGGCCCAATGGGCCGTGTATCAAGTGGAGCCCCATAGGGGCGTGTCCTAGGGTTGTAGGACGACCCCCACCACGTCCAGGTCGTCCTCCACCCTCTCATATACCTCCATAGCCGCCACAAACTGATTGGGTTTTGTTTAGATCAAGTTTAGCCATTGCTACTTGCTTGTGAGAGCGCCGGTCGCCTCCTTTTCTACGGAACCCCACCGTTGTTGGATATTGAGTTTGAGAATTGAATCTTTCATTCCCATCTAGTAATTTCAGTACTTGTTTCATACTTGTTCTTGCTAGTTCTTCGATTGCTTGCAGGAATAGGTGCCCTAGTGGCCGGGTGACGCGCTCCACAAGATCGCGGCAGCCATAGGAGGTGGTGTATCGGTTGCTAAGGCGCATCCTTGGACAGGTTGTAGTCGGGCCGTGAACGTCGTCTCCTTCAATCGATTTATCCCCACACCTCTCATCGAAAGATCGGGAACAAACCCTAGCGGGTTCATATCAGTTGGTAATCAGAGCGAGGTTCTTCGGTGAGAGTTCCAATCCTTTGCTGTTTTTAATTTCCTATAGTCCAGAAAAGCCCTGAAAAAATAGTAGATTAGATTACCCGTTGTCCCATAAACCCTTTGAGCCTTTACTAGCATTGCATGGTTAGGGCTTGTTGAGTTTTTGGTTGCATCGGTCGTGTCAAGTTGCTGGTCTTAGTGTCTATTCCTTTAGAGTTTTGAGTTCTATCACGTTTTAGTCACGAAATTCGCGTCACCATATACATCTCTGTTTCACTTTTGCCACCACGGATTCATATGATCTCCGATTGAGGTGTTTAAATACAATGCGGAAAGCTTACATTGTCTTCTTTCCAACGGATCTAACCTTGCCTCGAAATTCCATTTGAGCAATCTGCAATTGTCCACGAGATCTGCGATCTGCAATCTGTGTACTTTTCCTTTTGTGCTGATTTGGCTTGATATTGAGCAATAGAGTTTAGTTGTGTGAAAAAAAAAAGTTGAAAGAAAAAGAGAGGAAGAAAAAAAATCAGAGAAGAAAAAAAAGAGAGTAGAAAGAGAAGAACAAAAAAAGAAGAGAAGAGAAGAGAAGAGAAAGAGAAGTAAGTTGAAACGATTGTTTTACTTGTGCTGTGCTAGTTGTTCTTTTTCAGTGACTACCTTTGTGCCTAGGCTCACGTCTCTAGCATGGTTTAGCCTAGGGCCAGCACAGTACCGCCGTTGAACAATTATTCAGTTTGCTTTTTAACTATTGTGGTGCTAGTCATTCCTTGTTTCAGCCCACCTATAGCTCCACATATTCGACTACGGCTTGACGAGTTTTGTTGCTGCGGCACCGATACACTTCTTCCGGTTTGCGGACTTGTTGGTAGTCGTCCCCTCCCGTCGAGCAAGGTAAGAATTGGTAAGAGCTTGTATAACAAAGTTGAGAGTGAGCGCCTTGCTGTAGCTACATCCTATTAGTCGTAGAGTTTTCTTATTTCTTCACTTGTTTTCTTGTTGTTTCTATTTATCTAACATGACAGAACAAGCAGATGAAAGTGATGGATCCAAGAATACCATGCCACGGTCTCCTCGCACCAAGAGAATCATACAACACTTTGAAAAGAAGGTGAAGGAGCACAATGAAGGAATTGATAATGACTTGCGGGGTGACAAATGAGAAGATTGGGCAATTGGAGGCCACACAAATCGACACCAACACCAAGGTTACAGGTTTGGAGGTGTCTATTACTCGTATAGACAAGAGTCTTGGTGCTCTTTTGCGCAGGTTTGATGAGATGTATGCTAAGACCACTGAAGGGTATGATGAGAATAGCAAGAAAAAGGATGATAAGACGAAGGATGGCAAGGACGACGAGAGTTTGGATGATAATTGGGTTGCATATAGTGGTGACACTGAACAAGAAGACCAAGATCACCGACGACAACGTACTAACCGTAGAGGTCGGGGTGGTTTTCGCCGAAGACATGAGGTACATGGTAATAATGATGCTTTTAGTAAGATTAAATTTAAGATACCTCCTTTTGATGGTAAATATGATCCCGATGCTTACATTACTTGGGAGATTGCTGTTGATCAAAAGTTTGTATGCCATGAATTTCCTGAGAATACACGTGGTAGAGTTGCTACTAGTGAGTTTACTGATTTTGCTTCTGTTTGGTGGATAGAATATGCTAAGAAAAATCCTAATAATGTACCACAAACATGGGATGCTTTAAAACGGGTCATGCGGGCTAGATTTGTTCCTTCTTACTATGCACGTGATCTGTTACATAAGTTGCAACAATTGAGGCAGGGTACTAAAAGTGTAGAAGAATATTATCAGGAATTACAAATGGGTATGCTGCGTTGTAACGTAGAGGAGGGCGAGGAACCTGCTATTGCTAGATTTGTGGGTGGGTTAAATAGAGAAATTCGGGACATCCTTCAATATAAAGAGTATACTAAAATAACAGAATGCTTTCATTTTCCTTGTAAAGCTAAAAGGGAAGTGCAGGGACGATATGCTAGTGCAAGGTCTAACATTAATGCAGGGAGATCAGCATCATGGCAGCGAACAACTACTTCTTCGGGGCGTGTACATCCCCGTCGGGTCGATCCGCACTTTCACCTCCCTCCGGCGACAAGACACGTGTTGCTCCCACAAATTCAGCAATGAAATCTGCTCCAAAACCAATTTGTTAGTACATCTTCCGTGGCCTCTACGGGTAGAACAAGAGACCTTCGGTGCCATCGATGCAAGGGAATTGGACATGTGCGGCGTGATTGTCCAAACAAGCGAGTTATGGTGGTAACAAATGATGGTGAGTATTCCTCTCGCTAGTGATTATGATGAAGATACACTTGCTTTGCTTGCTCGCCGACGATGCGGGTAGAGAGGAGCCACCGGACGAACAGATTGGTACGAGAGGATGCTGAACATTATGAGAGCCTCATTGTGCAGCGTGTGCTTAGTGCACAAATGGAGAAGGCGGAGCAAAATCAGCGGCATACATTGTTTCAAACCAAGTGTGTGATTAAAGAGCGTTCTTGCCGCTTGATCATTGATGGGGGTAGCTGCAACAACTTAGCTAGCAGCGACATGGTGGAGAAGCTTGCACTTACAACCAAACCGCACCCGCATCCATATTGCATTCGGTGGCTGAACAATAATGGTAAGGAAAAGGTAATAAGGCTGGTACGAATCAGTTTTTCGATTGGCTCATATCATGATGTTGTTGAGTGTGATGTTGTGCCCATGGAAGCTTGTCATATTCTGCTAGGTAGACCTTGGCAATTTGATACAAATTGTTTGCATCATGGTAGATCAAATCATTATTCTCTTAGATACAATGATAAAAAAATTGCTTTGCTTCCTATGTCACCTGAGGCTATTGTGCGTGATGATATTGCTAAAGCTGCAAAGGCTAAAACTGAGAACAATAAAAATAGCAAATCTGTTGGTAATAATGAAGATGGCATAAAATTGAAAGGACATTGCTTGCTTGCTTCAAAATCTCGATATTAATGAATTAATTGCTTCAACTTCTATTGCCTACGCTTTGGTATGCAAGGATGCTTTGATTTCAATTCAAGATATGCGAGCATTCTTTGCCTCCGTTATTGCTAACATTTTGCGGGAGTATTCGGATGTGTTTCCAAGCGAGATACCGGCGGGGCTGCCTCCTATACGAGGCATAGAGCACCAAATTGATCTTATTACAGGTGCTTCTTTGCCCAACCGTGCGCCATATAGGACCAATCCGGAGGAAACAAAAGAAATTCGGCGGCAAGTGCAAGAACTACTCGACAAAGGTTATGTACGTGAGTCTCTTAGCCCTTGTCTTTGTTCCGGTTATTTTGGTGCCTAAGAAAGATGGAACATGGCGTATGTGTGTTGATTGTAGAGCTATTAATAATATCACTATTCGATATCGGCATCCTATTCCACGCCTAGATGATATGCTTGATGAATTGAGTGGTGCTACCGTGTTTTCTAAGGTTGATTTGCGTAGTGGGTACCACCGCATTCGTATGAAATTGGGAGATGAATGGAAAACTGCTTTCAAAACTAAGTTTGGTTTATATGAGTGGTTAGTCATGCCTTTTGGGTTAACTAATGCACCTAGCACTTTCATGAGATTAATGAACGAGGTTTTGCGTGCTTTCATTGGGAAATTTGTTGTAGTTTACTTTGATGATATATTAATCTACAGCAAAACTATGGATGAACACTTGGATAATTTACGTGCTGTTTTTAATGCTTTACGAGATGCACGTTTGTTTGGTAACCTTGAGAAGTGCACATTTTGCACCGATCGAGTGTCTTTTCTTGGCTATGTTGTGACTCCACAGGGAATTGAGGTTGATCAAGCCAAGGTAGAAGCTACACGAGGGATGGCTCCGTACCAAAGACCATCACACGGGTGCGGAGTTTCTTAGGACTTGCTGGATTCTATCGCCGTTTTGTGAAGGATTTCAGCACCATTGCTGCACCATTGAATGAGCTTACAAAGAAGGGAGTACCTTTTAGTTGGGGTAATAAACAAGAGAATGCCTTCATCATGTTGAAATATAAGTTGACACATGCACCTCTCCTTCAACTTCCAGATTTTAATAAGACCTTTGAGCTTGAGTGTGATGCTAGTGGGATTGGTTTGGGTGGTGTTTTATTACAATAAGGCAAACCGGTTGCATATTTTAGTGAAAAATTGAGCGGACCTGTTCTGAATTATTCCACTTATGATAAAGAATTATATGCTCTTGTTCGAACTTTGGAAACATGGCAGCATTATTTATGGCCCAAAGAATTTGTTATTCATTCTGATCATGAATCTTTGAAGCATATTCGTAGTCAAGGAAAACTGAATCGTAGACATGCTAAGTGGGTTGAATTTATTGAATCTTTTCCTTATGTTACTAAGCACAAAAAAGGGAAAGAAAATGTGATTGCTGATGCTTTGTCTAGGAGATATACTTTGCTGAACCAACTTGATTACAAGATCTTTGGATTAGAAACAATTAAAGACCAATATGTTAATGATCCTGATTTTAGAGATGTGTTGCTGCATTGTAAGGATGACAAAGGGTGGAACAAATTCATCGTTAGTGATGGGTTTGTTTTTAGAGCTAACAAGCTATGCATTCCAGCTAGCTCTGTTCGCTTGTTGTTGTTGCAGGAAGCGCATGGAGGTGGCTTGATGGGGCATTTTGGAGTTAAAAAGACGAGAAGACATACTTGCTGGTCACTTCTTTTGGCCAAAAATGAGAAGAGATGTGGAGAGATTTGTTGCACGTTGCACTACATGTCAAAAGGCTAAGTCAAGGTTAAATGCGCACGGTTTGTATTTGCCTTTACCCGTTCCTAGTGCTCCTTGGGAAGATATTTCTATGGATTTTGTGTTGGGTTTACCAAGGACTAGGAGGGGTCGTGATAGTGTGTTTGTGGTTGTTGATAGATTTTCAAAAATGGCACACTTTATACCATGTCATAAAACTGATGATGCTTCTCATATTGCTGATTTGTTTTTTCGGGAAATTGTTCGCTTGCATGGTGTGCCCAATACAATTGTTTCTGATCGTGATGTTAAATTCCTTAGCTATTTTTGGACTGTGGGCTAAATTGGGGACTAAGCTTTTGTTTTCAACTACATGTCACCCCCAAACTGATGGTCAAACTGAAGTTGTGAATAGAACTTTGTCTACTATGTTAAGGGTTGTTTTAAAGACGAACATTAAGATGTGGGAAGATTGTTTGCCTCATATTGAATTTGCTTATAATCGTTCGATGCATTCTACTACCAAGATGTGCCCATTTCAAATTGTATATGGTTTCTTACCTCGTGCTCCTATTGATTTAATGCCCTTACCATCATCTGAGAATTTAAATTTTGATGCTACTAAACGTGCTGAATTGATGTTAAAACTGCATGAAACAACTAAAGAGAACATTGAGCGCATGAATGTTAAGTACAAGCTTGTTGGTGATAAAGGTAGAAAGGAAATAAAGTTTGAACCTGGAGATTTAGTTTGGTTGCACTTGAGAAAGGAGAGATTTCCTGAATTACGCAAATCTAAATTATTGCCTAGGGCTGATGGACCTTTTAAAGTGTTAGAGTAAATGACAATGCATACAAACTAGAGCTTCCTGCAGATTTTGGGGTTAGTCCCACATTTAACATTGCAGATTTGAAGCCCTATTTGGGAGAAGAAGATGAGCTTGAGTCGAGGACGACTCAAATGCAAGAAGGGGAGGATGATGAGGACATCACCACCAACGATACATCCACGCCTGCACAAGATCATGTTATTGCTGGCCCTATTACTCGTGCCCGTGCTCGTCAACTTAATAATCAAGTGAGTTCACTCTTGAGTTCATGTTCATCATATTTAGATTGTGGAGACACGTGCACTCTTGTTTTGATTAGGAATCATGGTCAAGACCGAAAGGGAGAAGGACTCGCGCAGGCTGGATTCGGACTGCAGAAAAGCACCATCTTGTGACGGACGCCACGGTCGCACACGGATTCGGATTGGGGCGTTCAAATACTTCCTAGAACTGTGATGAAGTCACCTTTCATATGGATCCAGACTCATGTCCATATCTATTTTGTGGCGGCCGCAATCGTCAAAACATTGACCGGATGTCAATCTGTCCCAGGTGCTGCGCCATCTTATTTGGCCCAATGGGCCGTGTATCAAGTGGAGCCCCATAGGGGCGCGTCCTAGGGTTGTAGGACGACCCCCACCACGTCCAGGTCGTCCTCCACCCTCTCATATACCTCCATAGCCGCCACAAACTGATTGGGTTTTGTTTAGATCAAGTTTAGCCATTGCTACTTGCTTGTGAGAGCGCCGGTCGCCTCCTTTTCTACGGAACCCCACCGTTGTTGGATATTAAGTTTGAGAATTGAATCTTTCATTCCCATCTAGTAATTTCAGTACTTGTTTCGTACTTGTTCTTGCTAGTTCTTCGATTGCTTGCAGGAATAGGTGCCCTAGTGGCCGGGTGACGCGCTCCACAAGATCGCGGCAGCCATAGGAGGTGGTGTATCGGTTGCTAAGGCGCATCCTTGGACAGGTTGTAGTCGGGCCGTTAACGTCGTCTCCTTCAATCGAGTTATCCCCACACCTCTCATCGAAAGATCGGGAACAAACCCTAGCGGGTTCATATCAAGTGCTCACCCTTGCTGTAAACATTGTTGCTCAGAAAAAGGAAGCTACTCTGAAGTCTTGTGAAGATGTTGCTGGTGCTAGCCGTACGCAACCCCCAATCGACTGCCTGTGATGTTTGGAGCCTTCGTTTCCAGGATTAAGCGTAAATCTCTGATAATCTCCCTTTTTCTTACGTGATACTATTTTTGTATACACTTATATGTCACTATATGCATGAAACTTTATCCTGGCATGCATATAGGTTTGCACTTGGTTTTCTTTGGAAAATCGGGTGTGACAGAGTGGTATCAGAGCTGTATCGGCTGTAGGACGTAAGCCTAGTTAGCAATGGATGTTTCCTAAGGTCTCTTTTGATCTAAAGTCCCATCTTACCTTTTCCTTGACCTCTCTGATGAATTATCTCACATCTTAACCATCTTTTTATATCCATACCATGAATTCGTATATATCTATCTTCACTCTCCTTGAACATTTCTTCGATCTCGCCTGTGCTTTCTCTCAAGCATACACCCCCTTGATTTATTGGTGGAATTGTACCCTTAACTTTCTATCTGTTCGCTCAGCTCTCCGACACATCAGCGCTGTTTTAATTTTTTCTCCAGCTACAGAACTCCGATCGACATGAAACTAGTTGGGTTAGTTCCTAAATTTCATAAGTGAATTTCTATCAAAAATTCAGCCCTATTCAGTACATGTTCCAGGAGCTATGCTCGAAACATCGGAGCTATCAGAATCTGTAAACTCTGCTGACCTAGTTAACTTCAATATTCTATATCTCGGGCTATAGACCTCCGATTGAGGTAAATCCAATTGGAGTAGTTCTGGAATTTCATCGGCTTCATTCTATCCAAAATTCAGCAGTATTCGTTTTGTATCCAGGGAGATACATACGAATTGGTGGAGCATTCAGAATCTGCCAACACTGCTGACATAGCCATCTTGTTTAATTCATATCTCGAGTTCTAAACCTCCGATTGAGGTGATTCCAGTTGGGATGAACTCATAATTTCGGTCTCCTTGATCTGAGAAAAATCCATTATTTATGGATATCCTTGCTGGGAGCTACATCTGATCTACTAGGAGGATACCCTCTGACTTATTTAACAACGTGTAGTGTCGTTCCCTTAGCTATGCCTTGATTGGTGGAATTCAGTGTTTGCGTGATGATGCTTGGTTTTATGATGTTGCTTGTGTTGGTTCTTTGAAGTGAGTGTTGGTGTATTGTGAGTTTTACATCCGCAATAACATCAGTTGCTTAGTTGGGTTCTTCTTTTGTACCTCCCACCTCCTTGTTCTCCCCCACTCGTTTTGCACTACTCTTGTTCCCTTCTGATCACACCTTTACCTACCAACCAGATGGAAAACCAAGGAGGAGGTAACCAAGGCGAAAGCTATGAGAACAATGATGAGTATGGATACAATCAAGATGTGTTATCATTTCCACCCTCGGATGATAAGTATGCAGAGTTCATGAGGACTGAGCCGCCAATGTTCTCTAGTACCACATATCCCTTAGAAGCTGAAGACTGGCTCAAGACAATTGAAGAGAAGCTAGATATGGTACAATGCAATGATGGAGAGAAAGCTTTATATTCATCTTGGCAACTTACAGGAGCAGCTTCAGAGTGGTGGAATTCTTATATCAATGGTCATGGGCAACCTGAGAGTATTGTGTGGAAGGAATTCAAAGACAACTTTATCCTACACCATACTCCTGTGAGTGCGATGAAGCTCAAAAGGAAGGTGTTCCTTAACTTAAAGCAAGGACAGATAACGGTAACTGAGTACGGGGATAAGTTTATTCAATTATCTCTGTATGCCCCAAGATCAGCTGAAAGTGATAAGAAGAAATGAGAGCATTTCATCAAAGGGTTGAATGAAGATCTTCAAAGTATACTAAGCTTACATGACTATTCCGGTCTACAAGATTTAATCAACAAAGCCATTGGGCTAGAAGGCAAACTACAGGAGATCATGAGTAAGAAGAGAAAAAGGGAATATCCAGGGGAAGCCAATAACAATTCTCACCTACATCATATGTCTCAAGCCCAAGGTTTTCCTGAAGATCACAATGAAGATGCATATCTAGAATATCCTTATTGTGTCACAGTGCCAGTGATTTATGAGACACCACAGAATCGTCGAAACATTAGGGAAAGTAAAGCTTGTTCTTATTGCAAAGCTGGTGGACACTTTATCAACAGATGCCCGAAGAAATTTCTAGATCGTCATTTTAAGAGGGAATGGCGACAACGACACAAGCAAGACAAGACCCCCGATATTTAAGGATGTTGGTATAAGTTAGGCTTGGAAAGTTTTTTTTGTAATAGGAAAGGAAGAATATTGCTGAAGAATATGAAAAGAGTTCAAAATAAACCCTTGTCTCTTGCTAGCCTTTTTCGAATCTCGGGACGAGATTCCTTTTAAGGGGGGTAGATTTGTCACACCCTGAAATTTCCAATTTCAGGATGTGAATAGAGAGAATGATTAAATAACGATTTTCTCATAATTCTAAATTTTTTCCTACATTTATTTTCTTTATAGGGAATATAGTATAGGAAAAAATCCTTTGTTTGATTTTTCTAAGTTAAATAAAAAGTTATGTGTGTTGCATTCATGCTGATGCATCTAGTGGTTTTTAAGTGTAAAAGGTTTCAAAAATGCGTTTAGGAGCTGTCCAAATCCTTCCGAGAATTTTCCGGATTTTTCTAGAATTTCTTCTCATTTTCCTTGAGCTATTTCTATTTATTAGAAGGCTCTAAAATCTTTTTCATGAGATCCAAATGTTTATTTGGATTGTTCATGTCTTAATCTATTTCTAGGAATTTTCCTGGAATTTTTGTGATTTTCGGAGTATTTTTCGTGCCTTTAAACATTTTCTAACACTAGTAGAAAAATGATCTTCTGTGACCTTTTTCTAGTGACGCTGGACAATTTGGTCATGGAATGATAACATTCTATGACCAAATGTTTATCTTCGTCATAAGTTGCAAGTGACCAAAATTTGGCTTTATATTTTGTGACGAAAATGATATGAACGTCACAGAACAACACAAGATAATCGTCGTAGATTGTGATTCCCATGTGCTGCATCGTTTGGCGTTAAATATTTGTAAAATAAAATATGGAACCGCATGGATTCAATCTTGTGGCCTAACACAACTCATAAACCAGAGTTACCACTAGACTAGTACACCGTTTTAGAAGGAACGGTGCAGGTTAATATATATATATATATATATATATATATATATTATATATATATATATATATACACACACACACATTAAACTTGATAATTATAACGTTGGGCCCGCCCTAAACTTAATGGATCGAGAGGTCGGTGTCCATCGACCAAGGCCGGCCGCGCGAGGAGTCGACGCAATACGCCGCGACTTAGGATCCTTTTCTCGCGGCGCACCATCCTTTGGTGGCGCAACATCCGTTCTCGCCATCGTACGTAATCCATGGCGTCGACGTGATCCCGGGCGGGCGTGCGTGAACCTCGGTCTCGGCATCATACCGGAAGTGGACGTGCGTGAACCGATCAAGGGCGGACGTGGACGTGCTCGTCCACCCGATCGAGAGCGTGGACGACTTGTGCGTGGCGACCGATTGATGTTTCGAGGAGGTTCGCGAGGCGTTCATCGTGTAGGAAGAGAAGGTATGTATTTTGGTTAAAATATGCATTAGTATTTTGATTTGTTTAATCACGGTTAGTTCATAATTTTTATTTAGTGGCCTTGATGGCGTGCGCGACCCGATCGAGGCTTGAGAGGATCGCTAGCGATTGTCGCCTACGCACGGGCAAGCGGTGCAACGCACGCTAGCGAGGGCAAGAGAAGGTTTGGCCGTAGACGGAACGGCGGGCCGTGCGTGGACGAACGGCGGCACTTGAAGGTTTGATGGTTTTTTATGTGTTTGCAGTTTGGTTATTATATGCATTAGTAATTTCTTTAGTTTAATCACAGTTAGTTAGTTCATAATTTTTTTGTCTAAACAGATGGATAGAAGTTGGGTTTTTGGGAAACAATTCACAACTGTTTATGTCAAGGGAGTTGAAGATTTTATGAAATTTGTTAGTGAAAGGTACCGTGAAGACGAACACATTCGCTGTCCGTGCATTAATTGCCATAATCGAAGGTTGATGCATCGTAATCAAGTAGAAACTCATCCGCACATTTATGGAATTTCACCTACATATACCGGGTGGACTCATCATGGGGAGGTCGCGGATGTTGAAATTGATGAGGGTTTAGATGAGGAGGTAGAAGGGCATGATAATGAGTTTGGGATACATGTGGATGCGAACGAAGATGGTTACGATGAGGATCATGGAGTACCGTAGATGATAGGAGATCTGTTTGCAACGGCAGAGGCCGATGGAGAAATACCAACATTTGCAACGGCTTCCGAAAGATGCGAAGAAGAAGCTCGGCCGGGTTCGAAACATTCAAAATTTTCTTTTATGGTGAGGATGTTGTATATGAAGTCCCGTTATCGAATCTCCAATAAAGGGTTCACCGCAATGATAAAGGCGATATCGGATGGACACCGGAGAGTGAGTTGCCAAGATCATATGACGAGGCCAAGAATTATCTTAAAGAATTGGGGCTTGCATTTGAGAACATCCATGTGTGCAAGAACAATTGTGTGTTGTTTCGGGATTCGAAAACAACCAAGTATGCAAAGTTGAATGCGTGCCCGGTACGCAAGGAGTCACGATGGAAAGACGAAACTGGGACAAAGCAGATTCCACACAAGGTATTGAGGCATTTTCCACTCTTGTCAAGGTTGAAGAGAATTTATGCATCAAAGCGAACTTCTGAGGAAACTCAATGGCACAAGAAAGTGAGGAAGCCAGTCGAGGGTGTAATGAGCCATCCACCGATGGGGAAGCATGGAAGGACTTTGATAGGAGGGAACCATCTTTTGCAGGTGATCCGAGGAACCTGAGGCTTGCCTTAGCTACCGACGGATTCAATCCTTTTGGCAACATGAGTTCACAAAGTACGGTATGTGGCCATTGCTTCGACACCGCCGAATCTCCCACCATGGGAATGTGTGAATCCGAAAAGCCGCTTTATGTCTTTACTCATCCCGGGTCCAAATGCTCCAGGAAAGGATTTTGATGTGTTCCTTGAACCCCTAATCGAAGAAGCGCTCGATCTTTGGCAGGGTGTATGGAAGTTAGACGCATGTACTGGTACGAAGTTCAAGCTTCGTGCTGCTGTGCTTTGGTGTATACATGATTATCCAGCACTTAGCACGTTATCTGGGCGAACAACAAAAGGGTATTATGCATGTATTCATTGCGACAAGGATCCATTGTCTCGGCGTATAAGGGGCAAGTTATGCTACATTGGACATCGTCGTTACCTTCCTTTGTCACATAAATGGCGGAATTGCTTGGCTTTTGATGGTCAGCGTGAAAGAAACATTCAGCCTGGCAAGTTTACTGTGGAGGAGGTCGAACGGGAGCTAGACAAGGTGAAAGATGTGAGGCCGGGTAAGCGACCGACATGACCGGAAATAAAAGGAAGCGGAGTGACGGTCCAAAGATTTATACTCGCAAAAGTGTGTTGTGGAGGTTGCCATATTGGAAAAATTTGAAGCTTCCACATAATCTAGATGTCATGCACATAGAGAAGAATGTTTGTGAAAATATTCTTGGCACTTTACTCAATATACAAGGCAAGTCGAAGGACACACTAAAAGCTAGGTTGGATTTGTATGATATGGGCATTAGACAAGAACCGCACTTGCGGGAGGATGGTAACTCGGTCTGCGGGGCACCGGCAGCCTCCATACGTGTTGGGAAAGGATCGAGAAAATCGAGTTCGCAAGTTTCTCAAAGGTATCAAGTTTCCGATGGATATGCGGCTAATCTAGGAAGATACATAAGTGATGATGGTTCAAGGATCGTTGGAAAGTCAAGACACATTCTTGCCACATACTCCCGCAAAGAATCATACCCGCCGACCTTAGAGGACTAGTGAGGAAGGATGTATATGAGGCAATTGCGAGTTGGGGACCTTCTTCGGGGAATTATGCAGTAGAAATATAAGGACCGATGTTGTGAAACTACTGAAAGACGAAATTCCATTGATACTATGTAAGCTTGAGAAAATATTTCCTCCCGCCTTCTTTGATGTCATGGTGCACTTGTGTGTCCACCTTCCCGATGAGGCACCGCTTAGAGGACCCGTTCGGTATGGATGGATGTACCCAATAGAAAGGCGGCTAGGCACTTTGAAGAATTTTGTGAGGAACGGGGCTAGGCTCGAAGGATCAATTGCTTGAGGCATATATGGCAAGTGACACCTTAACCTTTTGTTCTAGGTACATGGAGGATGTGGACACTAAATTTAACCGGGACGACGATAGTGGTACAAAGCCGCCATCGCTCGATGACATATCCGTTTTTAAGCATGGTGGTACTCTTGTTGGAGCGAATAGGACCGAGTACATTGAAGATGTTGTCATGAATAAGTTAATTTGGTATGTGCTACACGATTTGAAGAAGCGGATGAATATAGGAAGTAAGTATTTTTGTGTTTTAATTTCGTTGTTTTTTGAAAAATCGGAATTTATTCTAACGATTTCATTTTTTACTATAGGTTGTACGAGGATGAGCTACTGCAACAAGGTGCACGTCTAAATGAAGTAAATGCAATGGTTGAAAAGGGATTTGCAAAATGGTTTAAGTCAAATGTAAGTCACTTAGCATTTTGGCCGTAGGAATAGTAATTGCATTATTATCCATATGTAAATGGTGACGTGAGTAATTTTGTTGCTACAGATTGAGAAGAAGCGCAGCGAGAATCCAGGATCGGTTAGTGAAGGACTGTGGGCACTCTCCGTGGTCCGGTTCGGCAAGTTAAGATTGGTGCAAGTTGCAAGATTAATGGAGTGCGGTATAGCACAGTCGATCGTGAAAAGTTCATGCAGACACAAAATAGTGGTGTAATGACTGAAGGTACACATGATATGAAACCCATAGATTTCTATGGTGTCCTTAAAGAGGTTATTGAGTTGCTATACCCCTCAAATTATGATGTTCGACGGACGGTGGTTATATTTCGATGCGATTGGTACAACCAAGAAGGCAAGACTCGTGGGCCTTCGAGATGACAAACATTTCAAATCCATCAATGTGAAGTCATTTTGGTACAAGACCGATCCTTTCATCTTGGCTCAGCAAGCAAAAAAAATATTTTACCTGCAAGACACAACTCCACAATGGTCAGATTTCAGAGTGGTACAGAAATTTGAACATAGGAATATCTATGATGTGGCCGAAACGAACAGGCGGTCATGAAGTGCATCAGGATGAGTACTGTTCTGAAACTGAGCATGTAGTGGAAGACGGTGACGACAATGAGGTTATGCCCAATGTCGCTGGTGGAGAAGCAACAATAATTCAAGGCAATTTACAGGAACTTATAAGAAACAAGAAGGAAGCTTCTAGTAATCTTGAAGAGGATGAGGACGAGGACGAGGACGAGGATGATACATTGCTGCAATATTGTTGTGATAGTGGTGATGACAACAATGATGTCATGTCCACAGATGACGAAGATGATGATCGTTGAGTTTATTTTGTGGCGATGACAACTATTTAAGGCAGTTTAGTATTTATTTTACAAAAGAATCGGGCAACAATTCAAGAGTTTGCCCTGGTGTATTTGGTACTTATTTCTGTTAATGAATAAACAGAAATTCAGCATGGCACTACACTGACTAGACTGATAGTGCAGTACACTGTTAGGTATGAACAGCTCCACCACAACCAACACATGAAACCAACACAAGGCAGCAATTTGGAACACAGGTCTGTTCCATTAGATACTGATATTTGGTTCTTACATCCTAGCAATGTGACACGACTTTAGTGACGATATCAATTTCGTCACAAGTTCGTCACTGATTTGTGTGCATGACCAATTTATCATCTTCAATGACGAAGGATGAAGGTCATGAATTAGCACATTCCTACTAGTGTAAGTTTTTCTTGAATTTGTTTTGCACTGGAAAATAATTTCGGAAAAAATATAAAACCTTATCCTTCTCATCTGGGCCGAGCCCGAAGGCCGACCCGCACCCCACCAACCCGCGCACTGAGCTCCTTTCCCCGCAGCCCAGCTTTATATCTTGGCCCACCAGCAGGAAGTCCAGTGAAGCTCCTCAGACTCCTCAACCACAGTTATAAGCACTGCTATTTTCGGCCTAGCAGGCGAAGTCTGGCGGCCGCCCCCCACTTCTTCCGCCAGACTGCCGCGACCCCCTCAACTTCCGCAGCCCAGCCAGCCCGGTCCTCCAGCCCGTCGTTGCCCTGCGCTTGGCCCATCTGGGCCCGGCCTCCAAGCCTAGCCGTAGTCCGGGGCCGGCACGCCGCCGCCGCCGGTCTTGGCGAGCGTGCCCAGCCACAGCCCCCCTTGCCTATATAACCGAACCCGAGTCCCCTGGCCGGCTGCCTCTGTCCTGAGGAAGAAGATGAGGCCGGTCGGTTTGCAGATAGCCCCCCTACCTTTTCCCGTAATGAGTAGATCTATTTCATGTGTCTTAGCAAAACTATAAGAAACCCCCTAGATCCATTAGATTCCTCAGATCCAATCCATCCCAAGCACTTTTATAGATCTAACCCCGAGTTTTATCCTTTTCACGAGCACTGTTTACTGTGTCTCGGGAATCTTTTCAGCTACTCCCTGAAATCTATAGATAATCGCGAATAGGTCCTTTCAATCTTGTTTTGCTCATAGTTTCTTCGTTTTAGCTCCGATTTCATCCGTTCAAGTTGCATTAGATTCATAATAATGTAAAGCACGCGTTAGCGGAGTGTTCTCACCATGTTTTGTTTCTGAAAATAAATTTAATATTAATTTTGATTAATGTCTAGTTATACACGTCTTTTCCAAATAAAAGCTATATAGATCTATACATCGTTTTTCATAAGCAAATTTAATTTGATTAATGTTTCTATCACATGTTTTTGTACACAAAAGTTAATTAGATCTTTATCTCGGTTTTCGTAAACCAAGTGTTAATTTGTTTAATAGTTAATTGATCTTTTCTAATTAAAATTTGATTAGGCTTTTACATCGGCTTTTATAATAAATATTAATTTGATTGATGCCAATACCATAATATTTTTTTAATAATAATAATAATATGATCTACTCGAGTTGCAAAGTTTCGCTTAGATTGTTCATATAGTTTAGTTTTTTTCTAAATTAAATGTTTAATCGGTTTAATCAATATATGAATCTTTATTAATAAAACTTGACTAGTTCTTTACACCGGTTTTATAAATAAAGTTTAATATTGCATTAATGACAACATAGGGTAATTTATTTCTGAAATATCCTTTATATTTGTTTTTTTAATTAAAATGAACCTAGCTCATAGCCTTGCTCTCTCATTTATGCAAAACGTTTGTTAGACGTTCTTTTCTCAGCTCAATCTTAGTGTGATCTTTCCGGTTCTTGCTCAATCTTCCGCAACCACAAGACATATGTCTCTGTCTTGGCTAATTAATTAGGGAAGTCTTGTGTGGCTATTAGCCTTAGTAGCTTGGGGTATGGAGGGATGCTTTTATGACTCTTCTACTCTGGACGGATTTTGGAACGGAAGTGCTCTTCTAGGCTAACCTAGTCTGAGGGCAGAAGGAGGGTACGAAAGATAGCCTCTAGGACGTGATACTATGGACTAATACACATAGGAGGACTCTTTGTAAAGGTCTCGTAGCGTCCCTATGCAACCACACCTCGGAAGTGTGGTATTGTGCCTACTTTTGCACAGCATGGTTGGGTTCAAAGTTCTTCGGAACTTTTACGCGACTTGTGGTGAAAGTGTACAACCTCTACAGAGTGTAAAACTGTTATAACAGTGAAAGGATCAATGCAAGTGACCTAGAGGGGGGGTGAATAGGCCTGCAAAACAACTCAACCAATTTCTGCCAACTTCTGCCCAGACCCCGGAACCTCCGGGCTTTTCCCTGGAACCTCCGGAAAAATGCACTTAGGTGTATTTTGCTGGAGCTTCCGGGAATTCGATGCTCTGTCACTTTGCTGCAGACAAGATGATTAGAGAGCAACAAGATGGCTAGAAATTGGTCACAAATACATAGGAAAGTATCCTAATCACACTAGCAACCTTAGGGTTAAAGATATTGCAAGATACAAAGCAAACCCTAATAGATCTAGTGAGCAAGCAACCAAAGAGATGAGACAACAACAACACATAAAAGATAAAGCACAAGGGACAACAATTTATCCCGTGGTTCAGCTCGCCACAAAGGTTGGCCTACATCCACGTTGTTGAGGTTAGCCACAAAAGCTATGGAATCTCTCTAGATCCACTCCTCTCTCACACCTATCACCAAAGTAATAGATGGAGGGTTTCCACTAAGCAAGTGAGGGTAATACAAACTTCCTGGAGCTTCCACAATCGATTGGAGAGCTTCCAAGCAACCTCTAGCCGTCTAGGAGCAAGGCTCCAAGAGTAAAAGATCCACCAAGGAGCTAGGGGTCCACCAAGTGCTCAAGAACACAAGAAGGGGCTTGGATTTGCTTTTTCTCACAAGGAATCACTCCACACTTGAATGCTAGGGTTGGATTTGGATTCAAGTAGGTGGGAGTCAATGCTTGGGAGAGATGGGGAGCCAAAGCTACTGTTTGGCGCCGGAGAGAAGAAAATAACCGTTAGGGCACAAGGGGGTATAAATACCCTCATATCTAAATCTGCACCGGTTACTTTCGAAACCCCGGAACCTCCGGGCTAGATCCCGGAACCTCCGGGAACTGGTGACTTCAGCAGGCTGACTTGGGAGCAGCCCGGAACTTCCGGGAAAAGCCTAGAGGTTCCGGGAAAGGTGTTTTCAAGGCTAAGACAGCTAGCTGATGGGTCATTTGTGGCTGGGATAATTTTGGTTTTAGAGTAAACATTAAGCACTTGGTTCCATCCATGCCACTATTAGTATCCCTCTTGATAGTATGGCTTGTCCTATACTCAAATTCAAAATAGAAAATGAAATTAAAGCTTGTCTTGAGCTCTAGGAAAGCACTTCAAACAATGAGGGGTCACCTTTCTTTCCTTTTCACCTTTCTTTCAATTTAAACCTGTCACACATACTCAAAAGCTCATTAGTCCTTTCATTAAGTGGTCAACATCACCAAAACCCACTAAGGGGCTTGATTGCACTTGCAAACAGCCATGCTCACGGTCAAGAGCGGCCTGGACCCTCACATGATTAATAAACTTAAAGATGAATCTAAAATTGCTTTTCGGTTAATTTTTGTGGCCTTGCTGAGTACCAACCATAAGTGTACTCATCCTTGCTTAAACGTTGCTCAGAAGAAGAAGAAGGTGTATGATGTCCAGAAGATGGTGTTAGGCGTACACAACCCCCAGTCGATTGCCTGTGAGTTTGGAGCCTTTGCTTCCCAGGATTCTGCTGTAAATCTCTGATAATCTCCTTTTCTTTACGTGATATTGTTTTTGTTATTCACTAATGATGTTACTATATGTATGGAACTAGATCCTGGCATACATATAGTTAGCACTTGGTTTTGTTTTGGAAACCGGGTGTGACATACAGCCATCAAATAAATATTTTCAGGAGTAGTCGCAGTTATGGGATCCAGGTGGTTCTCGACAGCGGCTTGAGGGCAAGCCGCATTTCAAGCGGTGGGGAATGTCAGGAACTGGGCCGCCATCTGGGCCGTCACGCCCAATGGGCCGGACAGGAGACGGAAGAGGCAACCATCAGCATATAGAAGAGGAGAAGGAACATAGAAGGGGACCATCGAACAGAAGAACCAACAGCTCGTCTCCTTCCTCCGTTCCGCCGTCTAGGAACCTTCTCCCAAGAACCCTAGCTGCTTGCTCCTCTATCCTTGATTCCCTTGCTATTCCCAGTCTAAACCTCTGATTCCTTCAGTTTGTACTCAAACGAGTATCCATTTTACTACCTATACAGTGCCTATTGTGATTTGGACATCCTAGTTCATAACAAGACATCCATCCAGAAGGGGAGTGTTAAACCTACGACAAAATTGATTGGGTGCAGATTGGACTCTTACGGAATTATTTTCCTCGCCGATCATATAAAAAAATTGCATGGTGTTGATTAACACGTAACGCCTCGTGTTAGGATATCAAAATTTTGATATGAGTGGCGAAAAAATATCGAAATTTTGCAGGAAGAAGAATAGCATTGTGTTAGAATAGAGATCGATAGGGAAGGAATGGATCAATACAGGAAGAGGGGAATTTCTTCTGAGATCTGGAAGAGTGGTGTCGTCGAGTGTTCGTCTCCCGCGGTCTCACTTCGAAAATTGAAAACCAGGCAGAAGAAGCGCGGGGGGGGGGGGGGGATGAGGCGACGGGTTTATGCCATTTTGAAACCGAGGAAAATGGGGTATTGTGCTGCATTGGGCCGTCGAGAACCAGAGATACTTAAGCCTGTTGACAGTGTGCTTTATGCCTATATGCAAGATCGATCATCGTGTGGTGATGACAAGGAAAGATGCATTGTTTTAAAAAGTAAAAAAATGTATTAATATACCTTAATATTTAGGGTAAGTAAATTGATGTTGTAAAATAGACGGCCTCATGTATTGACACATAATCTTGAGACAACAAAT
This sequence comes from Cenchrus americanus, assembly GCA_947561735.1. Lineage (NCBI taxonomy): Eukaryota > Viridiplantae > Streptophyta > Magnoliopsida > Poales > Poaceae > Cenchrus > Cenchrus americanus. The sequence goes on from OX387242.1 coordinate 70,561,997, forward strand.
AATATGTGCAATGAGTTGTTGTTTTAATAATACATAATTTTATTTCCTTAATTTGTGCAATGTATAAATATTATGTGTTGAATGCGAAACAAAAAACATTTTTCATTTTTCTTACCCTTTTCCCTCCACATCAGATAAAATCATATGTGGCATTACATGAGATGATTTATAAGACTGCTGAGGTGTAGCAATATACTCGCCTAAAAATAGATACATGCATACAAATATCGAAAATGCATCTATCGTCCTGGAGAAAAATAATTGTAGCATATAGGAAATGCTTTGGCCGTTTGGATCTCTGGATTGTGGTGGATGCCACTACAGCAGCCGCCTGCTTCCCCGAGTGCCTAAAGCACTCGGGGAAGAGCAAAAAGCACTCGGGGAAGCCTTCCCCGAGTGCAACACTCGGGGAAGAGCTTCCGGGGATGCTTCTCACGGGAAAGAGCTCTTCCCCGAGTGCCAAAAATCGTGCACTCGGGGAAGACTTCCCCGAGTGCCACGGTAGCACTCGGGGAAGATTTAACGCCGTCGACGGGGTTTTTTTTTTTTGCTCTTCCCCGAGTGCAACACTCGGGGAAGAATTTTCTTTTTTTTTTGTAACCTCTTCCCCGAGTGCAACACTCGGGGAAGAAATTCTTTTTTTTTTGAAAATTCTTCCCCGAGTGCCAGTTGCCAAGGCACTCGGGGAAGGGTGCTGGTTTTTTTTTTATTTTTTGTCTTCCCCGAGTGCCAGGCGCAGGGCACTCGGGGAAGGCCCGCGCCTTTTTTTTTTCCTCTTCCCTGAGTGCCCGGTGCCCAGGCACTCGGGGAAGCCTCCTTCCCTTTTTTTTTGTTTTTTTGTTTTTTTCTTTTGCTTTACGGTGTGACAAATAAAACATATATTTATATAAATCACAATTCAACTTCAATATCTCACAAACCACATTTATAAATGAAAAACGACACATCCAAAAGTGTGGCCAAACATATCCGGAATACATAAAAATGAGTGCACAAAAGTACAAACCACGTATCGAAAAATACACATACAAACCACATATCCAAAAGTACACATACAAACCACATATCCAAAAGTACACATTATTCCAAGTTCACAAGTGCAATACATATAAACGAGTCCGCGGGTGGCTCACGGCAACCGGGATCCCGCCCGACGTGCGACCCCGGCGAAGCTCGCCGTGGGGATGCCCCGACGTGCATCCCCGGCGACCCTCCGACATGGTTCGACGACGCCCCCGAGAGCCGCCGAATAAAAAAAATTGCACGTGAGTAACAAGATAAAAATCCAAGTTGTAAAGAAAAGTTGAAAATTTCGGCGAAGCACCTCCCCTACATGGGGAGGTTTCCAAAACTCGCAAGAAGGTCGACACGAAGGCCGACAACCACATTTCCAAAGCACGAAGGCCGACAAATCAACAACTCGGGCACGAAGGCCGACAAATCAACACATCGAGCACGAAGGCCGACACTAGGTTTGACACTAAGCATTAGCACAAAAAGTAAAACAATTGTGCTTATACTCACCGGGGTACCCGGGTGGACTCTCGACGAGGTGGTGGAGGTGGTCGTGGTGGTGCAAGCGGTTGTCTTCGGGATCCGCAAACCTTGCCGCTGCCCAAGTTGTTGCACGAACGCGAGCAAACCTTGCATCGTCTCTCGCCGGGCCTCCCGCTCGGCCCGCTCGCCCTCCCGCTCGGCCTCCCGCTGGGCCCGCTCGGCCTCCCGCTCGGCAAGCAAGGCCTCCTGTCGCTGCTGAAGACGCTGCATCTCGGCCTGCAATATTTGACACCAATGTTCCAATAATGCAGAACTAAGGAACGTAAAAGTCAAAGTCAAAGAACGACTAATGAAAGTGAGAATACTTACCTGGAGTGACATTATCGCCGTTTCGCCGCTGGCTTATGGGCACACTAGAGCTCGTGCTCGCTGCTCGTAGGCGGTCGAGAGGAGGAGTAGAGGCCGTGTCGAGGATGCCGTCGCCAATGTAGAACCGTCCATGCTTCTTGCCTTGCCCAATCCTCATCACTAGCTCAGGATCAAGGTGTTCCTCGAACCTCGGGTCGTAGTCTGGCCCGTGGACTAACCTTAATGCCTCCGTGTACGAACTAAGGCGGGTGTGGACGCTGGAGTTTGTGTACGCCTCTGGGCCCGCATCGGGGTTGTACTCGATGTTGGACTTGGTCGGGCCCATGTGGGCGAGAGCATACGCCTCGAGTTGGGTAATTGGCCGGCCACCGTGCGCCGCCTCCTACAAAAAAGCCAACATGTGGTTAGGAATCAATTAGAATTGAACGCGGCTATATTAGACAAGTGGTGTCGACTTACATATGTCTTTTTGTATTTGCCGAGGCCGGCGCCGCCCGGTGGTGAGGTGCACCGGCATCAAGCATACGGTGGTCTTTTTTTCTCTTGGTGCATCTTCTCGCCGGTCCGCGTCCAACCATTTGTCCACAATAGCAGCCAAGCAATCGCAAAAGGTTGCGCACCGGCTCGGAATCACCTACAAGCCATCGAAGATCAAATTGGCATAGGTAATAATCCGAAAAGAGATCAATAGGAGATGTTTTGTATTTACCGGGAGGTCTCGCTCCCTTGTCGAATCTCTCTCGTGTCACTTCTTGCCTCGCTTCTCGTTGATTCTTCTATTACGGTAGGTGGCGTTGTAGTCAATGTGCGCCCGCAGCGGGCCTCATAATACAAGTCCGAGACACGTCTTTTACGAGAAGCGTAAGCCACCCGATACGCCCTTTCCTCCCGTCCCGGGCCGGCATCCGAAGAAGTCCCGCATAAAGACACGAGGTATCCATTATTTTATTTGAACAATGAAAGCAATGAAATGAGGGCCGTAGAGCGAGAAAGGCTTACCCATAACTGCGAAATCACCCGATCCGCTAAGTTTCGTACGGTTCGTGCGCGGGGAAGAGAGCGTACTCGGTCAAACGAGGGTAACTCTCCCTCCACATCCTCCTCTCGACTTGTACACCGTGCCGGGGAAGTGCTCCCTACACGAAGTCCCAAGATCCCATTGACATTGCGAGCCTCCACCCCCTCCTCAACAAGTATCCGGTTCCGCACAAGTGGTTAACAATAGTTATTATTAGTTCTTATTCCGATTTTTCTATATATCAAATGAAGAACATATGAAGTTACTTAATTACCTATCCCCCTGGGGTGCAATCAGTGGGCGGCGGTCAACGGGAATCGGTCGCTTCGGAGCCGGGCCGGGACCTCGCTTATATGGTATCGAGGCTGTAGTGGAAGTCGAACCCCCTGCCTCCTCAGACGCGTGCGGATCCGCCTCCTCAGACGCGTGTGGGCCCCCCTCGTCGTACATCTGCAGAGCGACGTCCTCGCCCCTAGAAGAGCGAGAGGAGCCAAGGTCGTCTCCGCCGTGCCCCTAGCCCTCCTCTCGCCTCTCGTGAGGGCTCCCGGCTCCCCGCCGCCGGCTCCGCTCCGGCTCCCGCTCCCGTCGTCTCGAGTAAGTCGAGCGACACCTCCTAGTGGGCCCCATCACCTGCAATTAAAACAAATAAACCAGTATTAGTCTTGGTAAACGAGAAGTAATTAGCAAGGAAGCAAAACAAAAAAAAGTATTTACAAGTATTAAAACGAGAAGTATCACATGTTTTTCTAATATTTACAAGTATTAAAACGAGAAGTATTACATGTATTTCTAATATTCTTCATGATCGGGATTATTTCGACGATAGGTCTCGTCATCACTATCAAGAGCCTCCAAATCGTCAACATGACCTCATCCTCATCGCTGTCATTGTCTAGTTGTAATCCATCAAGCATTTTCAAGTCTCTCGGATCATGCACCTCATCTGCGGCTTCCTCGTCAACAATCCATTCCTCGTCTACTTCCATTTCAATATCTTCGCTAAGTCTATCTCAAGCATCCCCGGTAGCCCCTCGTCTTGTTGATAAAACTCCTCGTTATCCGTGGGTGGGTTCAAGTTGTAATCGTCATCGTTTGGGCGAGCACATTTACCACGTGGTGACACCTTGTGCACAATATACCAACCCCGGAGACGTGGGTCGGTTTTGCAAGCATATGGACAATAATAAACTTTTTCGGCTTGCTGAGCCACAATATAGACATCCTCACCTAGATAGAAGGAATCCTGTCTAATTTCGACTATCCCAAATTTAGGAGACCTTTTCGATACTCCGGGATCAAACCACTTGCATTTGAATATGACTGGCTTAGGTGCATTTTCACCATGGAATTCGAGCTCGTATATTTCTTCAACTATGCCATAATAGTCCTCAGGCTCCTCATGCTCCTCAACTACTCCAGGTGTAAATACTCCGGTATTGGTGGTCCTTGGATTGGGCCGACTCTTCTCGTAGCTTGTTGTGTGAAAGCGATATCCATTCACGTCATAAGCGTTAAATGACAAGACCTTGTAGTCAAATCCTCTAGCCAGTTGTCGTAATTCGACATTTATAGACAAATCGCTTTTGCACTGCAAGCTCAAGGAGAGAGATGAAATTAGGCAACTATCAACACCAAACTTGGAATGACCTAAGTTGGCCAGAAGGTACCTTTTTTTGAAACCATGTAATGAAATCATGTTCATGAAGAAGGTTTTCTCGTTCATGTTCAGTAGGTGGCCTTGGATCATGCCAGTATTGATCAAAAATTCCCTGCACATACAAGCAACAAGGGTGTTGGATGCGGAAAATTTATGAAGTATGTAACAAGTTCGTTGAGAATTTACCTCTGAAACTTGTCGACTTCGTCAAGGTTCGTCAACAAGTACAGCATGATCTTGCGCCACTCTAGATTGGTCAAGAACTTTGTGGCCGCTCCACTTGATCTCCCATGTTGCCCTTTGAATAGGCTGAGGGTCGATTGATTTTCTTCCTCGTTGTAACGAGTGGATGGATTATGCACACTTGGAAGGTTGTCACTATAGTATGTTGTTGTAAAGTTTGACACCTCCTCACGAAGGAATGCCTCTGCTATGGAAGCCTCAATCCTGCCTTTGTTTCCACATTTCGGCGACGCAGTCTTTAGCACTCTCTCGATTTGATAGCACCAACGGCTTCGCACGGCCCCCCCCCCCAATCGTACCTCGGTAGGAAGGTGCAAAATCAAATGCCGCATCGACAAGAAAAAGCCGGGGGGGGAAAGATCTTCTCCAACTTACGGACCAACTCGGTGCCATTTTTTCCAACTCCTCAACCACTTTTAGAGATATCTCTTTGGCACAAAGTCGGCGAAAGAAAAAGCTCAACTCGCCAAAGACCTTCCGGATATGCTCGGGTACATAGCCTCTAACCATCGACGGAAGAAGCCGCTCAATCCATATGTGGAAGTCATGACTCTTCATCCCTAAGACTCGACCGGTACTTGGGTTCGCTCCCCTCCTCGGATTCGCCGCAAACCCATCGGGGAAACTTAATGTCCGCATCCATTCTATCACTTCCCTCCTCTGTCGCTTTTCCAAGACGTAATCGGCCTTAGGCCTTTTCCATGGTTTGCCATCTCTTGGAGGCATCATGTGTAGCTTTGGTCCGTCACATAGTGTTGCCGGGTCTACTGCGGCCTTAGGGTTGTCCTTTGTCTTTTCGGGAATGTCCATGAGTGTTGCCCAAAGTGCTTCGGCGACATTCTTCTCGGTGTGCATTACATCTATGCTATGTGGAAGGAGAAGGTCATCAAAGTATGGAAGCCTCTCTAATCCGCTTATGAGACCACATATGATTCTCACCATAGCCCACAAAGTGATTTTTCTTTGGCTTATCTTTCTTTGGATTAAGTTTCCTTCTTTTACCCTTCTTTGGATTATCTTTTCGTGTCGGTAGCACAAGAGCATCTATTTGAGCATGAACCTGAGCAATAGTCATCTTCGAGGTGCGGGGGCCGGCCACCGTGACACCTTTTTCGAAGTTCTTGGTGTCTCGTCCGAATGCATGGTCAAGAGGGAGGAAGCTGTCGATGCTTGTCGAACGACGAGAACTTGCCACCCTTCTTCAACCACATGAACTCTACACACGCCTTGCATACGGGCATGGAAACTTCCCGTGGACACACCGGCCGGCGAATATCCCATATGCGGGGAAGTCATGCATGGAGTACCGGTACCAAACAAACATTCGAAGTTCTTCTTTGTAGCTCGGTCGTAAGTCAATACGCCTTCATTCCAAGCCTTGATCAATTCATCATAGACAGGTTGCATGTACACACCCATTTTGTTTCCGGGTGTCCGGGAATTATCAACGTCAAGAATATGTTTTGCCGTTGAAGTAGGACCCCGGGAGGGAGATTTAGGGGGATAGCGAACACGGGCCAACAAGTGTATGGGGCCGACATCAGTCCATAAGGATTGAATCCATCCGTTGCCAGCGCAACACGTACATTACGAGCCTCTAAATGTTTTAGACGATGTTTGTCATTAAACGTTTTCCATGCTTGACCATCTGCTGGATGTACCATCTTGTCATGATTGTATCGAACCCCTTCCTTGTGCCATGTCATTTGTTTCGCAGACTCCTCGGACATGAATAGTCGTTGGAGCCTCGGTACGATCGGAAGATGTCTTAGGACTTTCATGGGGATGTTCTCATTCTGCTCCTTCGTTCCATCACCCTTGCCTACCTCCACATACCTAGAGGATTTACACTTGGGACAATACTTTGCATCCTTGTGTTCTTCCCTAAATAGGACGCACCCCTTCGGACAATAATGTATCTGATCATACGGCATCTTCAGTGCCCGAAGGAGTCTCGTTGACTCGTACAAGTTGCTCGGAAGATGATGACCCTCCGGAAGCAGTCCCCCAATAATTGCCATCATAGCATCGAAGCGGGCTCGAGTCATGTTGTACCGGGACTTCAACCCCGTAAGCGCCCAATGGCATCTAGTTGAGTAACCGTTGTCTTCTCATGTAGGAGCTTCGTGCGGACTCCATCATGGCCAAGAACGCCTTAGCACTCGGCTCGGCTCCTCCTCCTTATCATCCCGCTCGTCCTCCGTAGGCCTTTCGGCAAACGTCGCATCCTCATAGTCACCTAACCATCCTGCTACCCCACCATCACCATCAAATGCCTCCAAGCGTTGTCTCACGGCCTCCTCTGCGGGACGATAGGCTTCACCATGGCACACCCACGGGGTATAATTTGACATAAATCCATACTTGCAAAGATCCTTCAACATGACTTCCCTTTTTTTCTTCTTCTTATTTTTACATTGGCTACATGGACAAAACGTGACCCCCGCTCCCTTGGCTTCCTTAAACGCATGGTCCAAGAATTTCTCGGTCTTATCCATCCATTCACGAGTTACTTGAGCTCGACTTGGGCGTCCCGTGTACATCCGATCACGGTTATCCATTCTCTAGCATATACACATAATGTAGTAACATAACCATCAATCGCATCCGCATGGCGTGCCTATTTTCTAATAGGTAAGGATAGGTCCTAATCCCACCCGCGGATGTGTAGATGAGGTTAGTTTCCATGCTCTACTATGATCCAAGACGAAATTTCGGCGGCACACCTCCCGTGCTGCTCTCCGATACACGTCCCGGAAAGGAGAGTGTGTATCCGGAGAACAACGAGGAGGTGGTGCCGAAACTCCATCTCGGATCCGAGCGAGCATGGAAACTAACACATCTACGTATCCGTGGGCCTGTCCAAAAACGTGGACAATCCGAAACGGATACGGTCATAAAGATATACAAAGATTCGCATATCTCCAAGCGTATCCGTTTCGGACGGGAGACGCCTAAGCGGGCTACACCGATCGACATACGACAACGGTAAGGAAAGAGCTCAATTATACCTAGGGTGGCGGTGGAGACAAGCCGAGGTGCTCCGAGTTCCCTCCGACAGTCTGCTCTACAAAACAAAAAAAAAAAAAGCACTATAAGTACAAAATTTCGGCGAGAACCTCCCCGCACGGGGAGGTTTCCAAAACCCGCAAGAAAGATGTTGGCTCGATGGCCGACTACACATATAAGGCACGAAGGCCACGCATCCACAATTCGGGCACGAAGGCCACGCATCCACAATTCCGGCACGAAGGCCACACATCCACAATGAGACAACCTTGAAGCTGTTCCATCCCTATCTCCTCCATCAACCTTGAACTAAATTGGCGAGTACATTATAATTGAATTAGGCGAACTCCGGTTATATAGAACTCCGGTTATATGAATGCATAAAAGCCCTCAATTTTGTACTTCCTAATCTAATGTCCAGCGGCTAGCACCTCAACATCTAAGTTCCGTGATTTTGCAATTTGCATATGCGGGAAAAGCGAGAAACGAGAAAAAAAAACGAGAAAAAAAACAATACCCGCAAGTACGGTGCCGGGCGGGTCGTCGAGGGAGGGGCGGGGCGGGGGCGGGCGGGGCGGCCCGGATCCGGCGGCCGGCCGCGCCGGAGTGGCGCGGGGGGGCGGCCGGGCGCGCGCGCGCGGCGGGCGGGGGGCGGGGCGGGGGCGGCCCGGATCCGCGGCGCGCGGCCGCTCCGGACCGGCCGGGCGGGGGGCGCGCGCGCGCGCGGCGGCGGGGGCCGGGGCGGCGCGCGGGCGGGGCGGCGGCCGGGGAAGGGCCGGCGGCGGGGCGGGGGGCCGGAGCGCGCGGCGGGGAGGAGTGGGCGGCGGCGCGCGCGCGCGGGCGGGGGGGGCGGCGGGCGGGGGCGGGGGCGCGGCGCCGCCGGGACGCGGGGGCGCGGGGGTCGGCCGGGGGCGCGGGGGTCGCGGGGGGGGGGGGCGCGGTTCGGTTTTTTTTATTATTTTGCGTGGGGGCGCGGGGCCGGGTATAGGGAGGGAAAAGCTGGCGGGTTTTTTTTTCTTGAATTTCTCTTCCCCGAGAGCTCCCAAAAACAACACTCGGGGAAGAGGTAGCCTTCCCCGAGTGCCTCAAACATGGCACTCGGGGAAATATTTATTTTTTTTTGTTTTTTTCACCAATTTTTTTGTGAGCCCTTCCCACATTATTTAAAACTCTTACACCAAATTTGGATTACTTTTGAATTTATTTGTTATATTTCGTTAGTTTTTTCTTTTTCTTGAATTTTTTGGAAAAGCTCAAATTTAAACTACATGTACATGAAATCATATAATTCAGCGATTCAAAAAATGATATTGATAATATTTGGTGTATATTGAGGCCTTATCCACCAACTCACATGAAATATCGGGCATCTTGTTGTCGTGACATGACTAACACCATACGGAAAAAGTGTTTCTAATTTACAAAAAATCGGACGAAGTCCGAAAATCACGAAACTTGTCGGGGAGTTGTGTTATCACATGTACAGGTTGTGTGCAAGACTAGAGAAGATTTCGAGCAAGTCTGCGACGTTAGATGCCTACAACTCACACATCTCCCGGTGTGTTATCACATGGATCACGTGTGGAGATGTCTAGGTTTCAGGCATCACACATCGCAACTTGCTCGAAATCTTCTCAACTGTTGCACACAACCTCTACATGTGATAACACGGTGTCCCGACAAGTTACGTGTTTTTCGGACTTCGTCCGGATTTTCTGTAATTCATAAACACTTTTCCCGTATGTTGTTAGTCATGTCACGGCAACAAGATGCTCGATATTTCATGTGAGTGGTTGGATAAGGCCTCAATATACACCAAATATCATGAATATCATTTTTCGAATCGCCAAATTATATGATTTCATGTACCTGTAGTTCAAATTTGAACTTTTCCTAAAAATTCAAGAAAAAGAAAAAACTAACGAAATATAACAAAAAACTTCAAATGTAAGCCAAATTTGGGCAAGGAGTCTTAAATAAAGTTTGAAGGCCTCACAAAAAAATTGGGGCAAAAAAAAAACAAAAAAAATAAATATTTCCCCGAGTGCCAGAAACTAGGCACTCGGGGAAGAGGCCCTTCCCCGAGTGCCAGGGACAAGGCACTCGGGGAAGAGGTAGCCTTCCCCGAGTGCCTCAGACATGGCACTCGGGGAAATATTTATTTTTTTTTGTTTTTTTTGCCCCAATTTTTTTGTGAGGCCTTCAAACTTTATTTAAGACTCCTTGCCCAAATTTGGCTTACATTTGAAGTTTTTTGTTATATTTCGTTAGTTTTTTCTTTTTCTTGAATTTTTTGGAAAAGCTCAAATTTAAACTACATGTACATGAAATCATATAATTTGGCGATTCAAAAAATGATATTCATGATATTTGGTGTATATTGAGGCCTTATCCACCAACTCACATGAAATATCGAGCATCTTGTTGTCGTGACATGACTAACAACATACGGGAAAAGTGTTTCTAAATTAAAAAAATCCGGACGAAGTCCGAAAAACACGAAACTTGTCGGGACATCGTGTTATCACATGTAGAGGTTGTGTACAACAGTTGAGAAGATTTCGAGCAAGTCTGCGACGTTTGATGCCTACAACTCACACATCTCCTGGTGTGTTATCACATGGATCACATGTGGAGATGTCTGGGTTTCAGGCATCACACATCGCAACTTGCTCGAAATCTTCTCAACTGTTGCACACAACCTCTACATGTGATAACACGGTGTCCCGACAAGTTACGTGTTTTTCGGACTTCGTCCGGATTTTCTGTAATTCATAAACACTTTTCCCGTATGTTGTTAGTCATGTCACGGCAACAAGATGCTCGATATTTCATGTGAGTGGTTGGATAAGGCCTCAATATACACCAAATATCATGAATATCATTTTTCGAATCGCCAAATTATATGATTTCATGTACCTATAGTTCAAATTTGAACTTTTCCTAAAAATTCAAGAAAAGGAAAAAACTAACGAAATATAACAAAAAACTTCAAATGTAAGCCAAATTTGGGCAAGGAGTCTTAAATAAAGTTTGAAGGCCTCAAAAAAATTGGGGCAAAAAAAACAAAAAAAAAATTAATATTTCCCCGAGTGCCAGGAACTAGGCACTCGGGGAAGAGGCCCTTCCCCGAGTGCCAGGGACAAGGCACTCGGGGAAGAGGTAGCCTTCCCCGAGTCCCTCAGACATGGCACTCGGGGAAATATTTATTTTTTTTTTGTTTTTTTTGCCCCAATTTTTTTGTGAGGCCTTCAAACTTTATTTAAGACTCCTTGCCCAAATTTGGCTTACATTTGAAGTTTTTTGTTATATTTCGTTAGTTTTTTTCTTTTTCTTGAATTTTTTGGAAAAGCTCAAATTTAAACTACATGTACATGAAATCATATAATTTGGCGATTCAAAAAATGATATTCATGATATTTGGTGTATATTGAGGCCTTATCCACCAACTCACATGAAATATCGAGCATCTTGTTGTCGTGACATGACTAACAACATACGGGAAAAGTGTTTCTAAATTAAAAAAAATCGGACGAAGTCCGAAAAACACGGAACTTGTCGGGACATCGTGTTATCACATGTAGAGGTTGTGTACAACGAGTTGAGAAGATTTCGAGCAAGTCCGCGACGTTTGATGCCTACAACTCACACATCTCCCGGTGTGTTATCACATGGATCACATGTGGAGATGTGCGGTTTCAGGCATCACACATCGCAACTTGCTCGAAATCTTCTCAACTGTTGCACACAACCTCTACATGTGATAACACGGTGTCCCGACAAGTTACGTGTTTTTCGGCCTTCGTCCGGATTTTCTGTAATTCATAAACACTTTTCCCGTATGTTGTTAGTCATGTCACGGCAACAAGATGCTCGATATTTCATGTGAGTGGTTGGATAAGGCCTCAATATACACCAAATATCATGAATATCATTTTTCGAATCGCCAAATTATATGATTTCATGTACCTGTAGTTCAAATTTGAACTTTTCCTAAAAATTCAAGAAAAAGAAAAAACTAACGAAATATAACAAAAAACTTCAAATGTAAGCCAAATTTGGGCAAGGAGTCTTAAATAAAGTTTGAAGGCCTCACAAAAAAATTGGGGCAAAAAAACAAAAATAAATAAATATTTCCCCGAGTGCGAGGAACTAGGCACTCGGGGAAGAGGCCCTTCCCCGAGTGCCAGGGACAAGGCACTCGGGGAAGAGGTGACCTTCCCCGAGTGCCTAGTTGCTGGCACTCGGGGAAGAGCTTTGCCAATTTTTTTTAAACGGTTCCGTCTATTTGCGCCGTCAAATGCAACTTTTCTTTTTCGTGTGCCTTTCTTCCCCGAGTGTTGCTCTCGGGGAAGATGGCCTTCCCCGAGTGCCGTTCTTCCCCGAGTGCTTTGCCCTTCCAGGCACTCGGGGAAGGCCATCTTCCCCGAGTGCATTTCTTCCCCGAGTGCAACACTCGGGGAAGTTTGTCTTCCCCGAGTGCCCGATTTTTGGCACTCGGGGAAGCATGTGGCACTCGGGGAATTTTGCTTCTCCCGTAGTGGTTGGATGGTAAAAACTGGAGTGCGTAGAATTTCACAACTTTTTTAAATATCCAATATGAAAAAAGTTTATTTTACTCTCTCACCTATTCACTTTGTCCGCTTAACCCCTCAACAAAATTTAGGCTCACTTTACTCTCTTAAACTATTTCATTTGGTCCAATCTACCCCCTAATTAGAGACTGAGCTAGTGGATCATTAAAATTGACTCAGTGTCCACGGAAATTACCAAGACAAGGACTCAAACTCAGGATAGCTAGCCCCGCGGTTAGTAATTTTTAGGTAATTTCATGATTTGAGATAAAATAGAAAATACGTTCTCATTGTCATTTTCTGAAATTTCAATAGACACGATTATAATCATTTGAATCTTAGAAAATAGTAAGCCACTTCAAAAATTGTTGAAATCCTACACAACAACATACGCTTAATGTAATGCATATCAAAAGTATCTTATGATATGTAGGATAAAGTTTTGATTAGTTAAATAGTCTTAATCCTTTTCATTAATGTAAATTTGAAAAGGCATTTGCACTGGCGAGTGCCATAAGCGCTCGCTAGCGCAACCTTCATTTGTGCTGGCACGCGCTTAAGCCACGCCAGCACAACCTTCATTTGTGACGGTTTTTAATACGTGAGCCCCAGGGTTCTTTGTGTTGGCGGATGCAATTACGCCCACCATCACACTAATTTCGACGTGCCGACAGAAATCATTTTTGGCCTAGTGAAACTACCTTCAATCCAACATCTTTTAATCCCTGATGTTGCTCAAGCTTGATCGCAGTATGTATACACCACCTCTTCAATTCTTCGTCATGTGGACGTATTTGATCTGAATGTATTTTCACTGCTGATTGGGGTAAATATCATATTATCACCGCCGGCTCCAATTTTCCGTGTTGATTCATATAAAAATCCGGTAGTGATAACTCATCGTTGTCGCGTCACCGAAAACCGGTGGCTCTTGTTCTACCACTACGTCCTCTTGGCCTTCCTTTTCCTCTTCCTCTTGCAGTAGCACTGCATTATGCAGGATGTTCCTCATATATATGTTGTATAGTCTTTGCTTTTTTTTCTTGGTCTTGTACTTCTAGCTCGGCCTCTTCGTATGTTAAAGTCTTTTTGAGGTAGATGGTTCGTTTCCATAGCTAGAAACATATTTTTCGTCCAGCAACGAACCTGTGTGGCAGCATTGTTTATACCGTCTAATTAAATAATGTCAAATAATGTCGTAAAACCAACCAGACTGATGTACGTGACGTACGTACCATAGTATCAGCAATTTCACATCCCTTTCATGATTCAGTCTAGCCAGCATAATTTCCTGAAAAATAAAGGTATTGGTCTGTATTATGATTGCCTGACAAAAAAATGAACTCCCTTGTTGAAATGTAAAAAAAATTAAATGTATCTCTAGTATGCTCGGGTCATCTTATTCTTCCAATTCTTCTTCTGGATTATTAGACATATTTCTTGTATCTGGATATTTGTGGCAGGTTCTCTTATTGTGTGTAGGTGATCCACAAAGCAAAGCAATGCATTGTGACACTGTCCATGGAGTCGAGCTGAGCCCAGCCCAGCCCATGTTTCTGACAAGCTGAGCTGGTCCCACCCGCCACCTCCTCGTCCACCATGGACCAATATGTGACATGGTGGGATTTTGGATCTTATGCGCAACAGAGTGTTAAGTTTCACATTACTAGTTCTGAGACCAATTTGTACACACCTGCATAGTTCTCATACTATTGTTGCAATTTACTCAATCTAAAAAAACTAACACTTTTGCCTGGCCTAGGTGCCAACATAGGTGAATTGCTCTATAACATCCTAGTTTCTAGTAGAGCATTTAAAATTCACTACAACTTTGAGCCTTTTCAAATTTTCTACAGACCAATCTACTTTCTCTATTTCATTAGCTAGGAAAAAAGTTGAAATCATTTTGTAATTAATCATGCTTTAAATTCCACCTAGCGTGTTGCATTTGTATGCATGTCTTAATCCCTAGAGAAATCCTTGCCATTTAAATTTGTATCTCACTCAAATTTAGATCGTACAAAACTCTTCAAACAAATCTTGGTATCAATTCCTAACACTGTCCAAGTCGAGCCAAAAAAAGGCCAAAGTGGTTTGTTTTTGGTTTTCATATAGATTGATCGGTTTTTTATTTTTAAACACTGAAGTTTCTAGCGGATTAAAATAAATGCCCACTCCTACCTATAGATGGGTAGGCATTTAATTATTATAAATGTTGAATCATTAAAATGTTGACTCAATGAATCTTGAAAAGTCCACTCAAAATACATACTCTCAAAATGTCTGGTGTTAAGGTATTGGTCACCGACGATTCTACCGACAACCCTCAGTTTAATAATGGAACCTCCATTTCACTCAAGAAGTTTTGATAGGCACGCATGTCACCATCTCGTTTACATGTATGGAGTTATTGAGAAATTTCAAAAAAAAATCTATGGGAGTTGTTAACAGTTCGCTGTATTGAAGTGGCATTCACATAATAAATGGCACCGTGTATTAGAGAGGAGTAAGTCAACTTTGACCTTTTCCAAATCCCCCTACTTGCTCATCTGGCAACCTTTTAAAACCCAAACCAACCTCTCCAACTCCAATCATCCATGACTTTGAGCTGAGTGGATGACTTCAATTCGTGGATGGCATTGGAGCCATGTCTTGTTAAGTTTCTGTTTTCTTGCAGCAATCAATCAAGAGTTTGGCTGCCTTGGATTTCTTGCAATCCTTAACAGGTGATGATGAATAGGTTTGCTTGCGCTTCCATGCCATTCAATTCTTTATTAAGATTTCACAACTGTTAATTATTGTATGTACATTAAGTCTCAAAAAGATATATACTATTTGTTGTGTATATATAAGAGAAGTATTTTCTTTCAATTTGAACGTGCGTTTAGGAATTCATTCATTATGTATATATAGGTCTGCATATCATGCGGTTGAAAGACTGAATTCGGCAGGTGAGATCGCACAGGGGAATAATTTAATTGGATAACTGGAAAGAAGTTAAATCTAGTTGTGCTATGGCCAAAGATCAACTTCTCGGCTTAAGTGATGGTGATGAGGAAGACGATGATGGACATGCAAGAGTTGAAGGAGATGTTGCTGCTGCTGATTCCCCTGTAACAGAAAGGTATCTGCTTTATTAATCTGACTGCTGAACAAAATGATTCTTGGGTTATAAATCAATTTATGAACTCTCTCGGCATGTAATAATTAAAATGTTACCATCACTTCACAGACATGCGCCAGATCCAGCTGAAAAGATCACTGAGCAAACTGGGGGTGGAAATTCTCGCTGGAAGTATGCATCAATTTTGCGAAAAATCTACTCTTTACGTCTGCCTCATATTCATTTTCTCTTTCAGTTAATTTTGATGATGATATCTTGTTGTACACTTTACGTACAAGTAGGCAATTCTAGAAATGTTGTAGATCTGACCAAATATATTTCTTCCCCTTTATGTACAATTAGCTAAATTACAGGTGGATTCTAAATTATTCAGAAATAGCTAGGGAGTAAGAGCTGTTAAGACTTTCTAACTTTACATGTTCAGTTTGTCTTATTATTTTAATCTCAAATGCATACATATTATTTATTAATTGTTTTGCTAAAAGTGAACTCTGCAGGAGTATTACACATTTTGAGGCCTCATTCATTCATATGTTAAGCCCCCCTTCAAAAAAAAAGTTCCCTTTTTGACTATTATTACTACTTTGATATTCAAAACTTTTGCTACTAACCAACTTTTTGTGCATTATTCACAGTTATGGCTAAATGACATTCACATACATAGATTGTGTGTTTGTTGTTCCAGACCTTCACAATTTTAGATGTGTGAAACTGAAAGAGGTTGCTTGCCTAAAATTCAAAAATCCACTAGTCAGCTCCTATAATCATAAACCTTTATCCTTCTTTTGCGAAAAAAGTTTTGATCAAAAGATGTCAGTTTTCAAACACACATATATATTAGCTAGTTCTGAAACTATTTAGGCTACCAAGATAGAACTAATTTTACCATATTAAGACAAGGGTGGCCCACGCATACCGTATTACAATACCAAGCCCAAAATAGCATCGAAATTTTGATTATGCACATGACTCCTATGGAGAGGGTTAACCTGGAAGTTCTATGTTTTATTTAATTAGAAAGGCTTATATAAGGAAGCATACTAAGATGAGGCTGATCCAACCATACCGTGGAATATTTTGGGTCACATTAACTAAAACCAGAACTTCACGGTTTTGTTTATTGCTAATCTAACAGCACACATTCTGTTTATAATTCTTCATTCATAATGTGTGAAGGAAAATTTTCTACAGAAATTACCTGTATGTATATACATAATAATGTCATTTCTCTTGTGCCAGTGCAAAAAGAAGATCGAAGTCCAAGGTCTGGGAAAAATTTACAGCTGTGTTAAAAGGTGGGAAAATTCGCGGTACTGAATGTAAATATTGCAAAAAGTACCTTAGTGTAAAGAATAAACGAGGAACAAGCCATCTGCGCCGACATCTCAAGATCTGTCTTGCGCGGCCTGCAACGGTTAGGGTGCAGGAACGACAGACATCTCCATATCCTGATTCATCTGCTGATAGAGATTCCATGTCGGACCAGGACAGGTCTCTCGAATTGCTTACAAAGTCTTTGGTCTCCAACCTTTGCTCCTTTTCAATGGCTAGTGATATGAGTTTTAGACAGTTTTTGGCTGGCACATGTCCTAGTTATGGTGTGGTGTCACAATCTTCTGTCAGAGAGAAGCTTCAGAGTATTTTCCAAAATGAGAAGCTGAAGCTGATGGAGCAAATAGCACTTGCACCTGGAGGAGTTTTCCTAGCACTAGCAAGGTGGGGTTGTTATGGCCCAGCCGGCAGCCCGCCAGGAGGGGGTGCAGGCCCAGGGGGAGGCGCAGCCCCTGCCGCCGATCGTCTACCGCCGTCGGATTCGTACTCGTCGTTAGGGTTTTCATATTTGTAATAAATACTTTGGGATTGTTATGAGAATAATCAGTTTGGCAATCAATCAAAGATTGCCGGCCTCAAGGGCCAACCCTAATCCTCCTGCCGCCGCCTCTGTTCGCGTGAACGACCGCGCGGGTGCGTAGCGCGTGAACAGTACCGCGAGGGTGCGTAGCACGCCGCCGCCGCCCTTCCGGCGACCACGGCGCACCGGCGCGATCGTCGCCCACCGCCTCCACCTCCCTCTCACGCGTATTCTCTGCGAGAGATCCCCGTAGGGCTAGGAATCCTACCAACCTGGTATCGGGTATGCCGGCGACGACGACAAGGGGAAGGACGCCGGCCGGAGCCCACCATGCACGACCTCCTCCCGGGCGATCAAGGACACGGGCGACCAAGTCAAGGACACCGAGCACCCGCGTCCGAGGCGCTCGAGAGGGCTGCCCCAGCCCCCTCCGTCGCCATGCCCGAGGGTTTTTCGTACGGGTTGCCAGGCTATGGCGGCATCCCGCCAATCTCCGAGCCGGCGGCGACGATCCCTCCGGGGTCCTCGGCGCCGAAGAAGATCACGGAGATCCAGTTTCCCCACTCACCGTCGCAGCCACCGCTCTTCACCGACCGGCCGAACCCATCTGTGACCGGTCGCAGGACGGGCGGCGGCGCAGGCGGCGCGGCGGCGCAAGCGGCGCGCCAAACGCCGAACGCCCCCCACGGCACCCCCCACCTTGGCGGCGCCCCCCACCATCCCCCCCTCTCGGCGGCGCGGGTGGCGGGCCGTACCGGGGGCCGGGTGTTCCGCGCTTCGGCCAAGGCGGAGTTCCCCTCCTACGACGGTTCCGTCGACCCGCCGAACCGGTTGCGCCGGCGAACGGCGTTTTCCGCGGGCAACACACGGCGCCCGGTCGACCGCGTCCGGCTCGCCTCCTTTCACCGACGGGAGTCGCCCGGACGTGGTACTACGCGCTTGGAGATTGACGAAGGCGTACCGACGTGGGAGCGTTTCGCGGAACTGTGCCATCAACGGTTCGGGCCGGCGGTGCGTACCAACCGCCTGTCCGAGCCGGCACGTCTTCCCTTCGCGAGGCTCCGTCCGGTGGTACCGGGGAGCGCTTCAACGAGCTCGTCCGCCACACCGACGACCTTCGCCGCACCGAGAAGGCGGACCTCTTCGTGGGGAGGCCTTCCCGGACCATATCCGCGTCGACGTCGAGCCGCGTCAACCGGACGACCTCCCGCACGGCCAGTGCACCGCACGGGCCTACGAGCGGGCGCGCGGCGGCATCCCGGCCGCCGACGGCACCACGCCCGTCGACGGCACCTTCGCGCTTTCCGCTTCCACCGCCGGCGCGCGCACCCCTCTCGGCGCTTCCGGCGCCACCCCCCGCGCCCCCCCCCCCCCGCCGGCGCCGCCGCGGTACACCGGCCCGGGCGCGGGCGCCCACGCGCCCATTTCGCCGTCTCACACCGGCGGAGATGGCCGAGCGCCGCCGTTTGGGACTGCACTTCCGTTCAACCGCGACGAACCTTTTCGCGGGCATCGGTGCAAGCGGCTCTTCAACCTCCTCATCACCGACGACCGGAGGACGGCGCGGCCGACGCCGACGCGAGAGGCCGCTTTACACGCGGCCCTCATGGCGCAGCGAGCCCCACACCGGCTTCCACCGGAGGACTTCAAGACTCGCTTCCACGACTTCCGGCTCGAGGACGAGGCGTTTGTCGAGGAGGGGAGAGATGTTATGGCCCGGCCGGCGGCCCGCCGGGGGGGGGGCGCGGCCCGGGGGGAGGCGCGGCCCCGCCGCCGATCGTCTACCGCCGTCGGATTCGTACTCGTCGTTAGGGTTTTCATATTTGTAATAAATACTTTGGGATTGTTAGGAGAATAATCGGTTTGGCAATCAATCAAAGATTGCCGGCCTCAAGGGCCAACCCTAATCCTCCCGCCGCCACCTCCTGTTCGCGTGAACGATGCCGCGCGTGCGTAGCGCGTGAACAGTACCGCGCGTGAACGCACCGCGAGGGGTGCGTAGCACGCCGCCGCCGCCCTTCCAGCGACCACGGCGCACCAGCGCCGTCGTCGCCCACCGCCTCCACCTCCCTCTCTCGCGTATTCTCTGCGAGAGATCCCCGGTAGGGCTAGGAATCCTACCAGGGGTCTTGAATCTAGATACTTTGTGTGTGTGACGGCACAATTCATTGACAAGGAATGGAACATGATTACAAAAATCATTAGATGTAGATTTGCAGGGGTCAAGACCAACTCTCAGTACGAGTATATCAGCATGTTTTCTGATTCTCAGTCCTACAGAGATATGCTTGTTTGGTATGATGATGATATGGGAGAACATGCAGAAGATATAGTGAATGAAGTAGTGAAAGATTGGAGTCTTGAGGGGAAGCTTTTAGGAATTTCATTGCCCAAGTCACTGGTTAATCAAGATTTATCAGGTTTGCAGAAGAACCTTGCTGAACAGAATTATCTTCTTGTCAAATACAAGATACTAAGTTTGCCTTGCATTATAGAATCACTTCATGATCTTTTTGATTGTTTAAAAACCAAATCCATTCAAAAAATAAGTGAGGACTGGTTTAAGTACATGACATGCTCCCAGCTGTCTATGGAAAGATACAACAAAATCCTTTCTCGGCTGCAAATAAAGCGACCCTCTTTTGGTTCGCAGAAATGGCACTTGACTTTCTACATCCTGGAGGTTGCACTGCAGTTTAATAGGAAGTTCCCAAACCCTACGCCGAGTGATTTGCTATATTACCCTTTTAAACCATCTAATGAGAAACTGGAAGCAGCAGAAAATTTCTGTAGTCTTACAAGGTTGATTTACAACGCGATTCTAGTGATATCAAGCCCTAGCAGTGGTATGAATTCGCATATTCACAAAATTTTGAGCTTGAAACATGACCTGAAGAGTTCATGTAGAAAGAGAAATATGAACCAAGTTTTTGATCTTGAAACAATGAATAAAAAGTTTGATGAGATTTGGAGGAATTGGTACCTATGGCTGTGTTTAGCTGTCATTCTAGACCCAAGATATAAATTCAGGTTCCTTACTCGTTCATTGGGAGAAGCCTTTGGTATTGATGCCACAAGGTACATGATTGAAGTGCGTGCAAAGATTTATGAGCTCTTTATTCGGTACTCATTTCTCGCTGATCAGCAAAGTTGTGAGCTCTCAAATGAAAGAAAAATTGATTCACAGGTAGCTGCACATGAACATGGTAGTGTATCTGTACATGACACCATTCAGAATTTCAGCGATCAATCTGTACATGAGAAATTAGGAGAGCTTATTCAGTACCTCGAAGGAGAATGTATTCCTGAATATGTTCCATTTGATATTTTGAAATGGTGGAAGGACAATGCTTCGACATATCCAACTCTTGCTAGACTCGCGCAAGACATCTTAGCAATACCTGTATCTGGGGTCTCTAATGAATCTGCATTAGATGTAACTGATGAACGGGCAAGCCTTTTCAACCGAAAAATGAGCCCTGAACAAGTTGAGGCCCTCATCTGCACCCAGGATTGGATCAAATCTTCAGGTAAAACTCTATCTTTTTTATTTCGTTGTGCTGCTGAACTTACACTAGGCAGAACCAAAGGACTTGTAAGTATGATGTTCCTCTTCTTGGTGAACAGAAATAAATAATGAAGAAGTTGGTGGAAGCAGAAACATGACTGCCTAATGCACCACAATGTAAGCTTGCCATCTTCATGTCTTATTTTCCCTTATATAGTTCTGAAGTCAATAGAAATTATATGAGAAAACTTCCTATTTGACACTGATAAAATTGAGGCTTCATTATTTTGACATTGAAAAATTCAAACTTTCTTATTTGATATCAGGTTGAATTTTCATTCCCTATTCGATGCTGACTCCTCCTTTTTGTCAAATGTTTATGATATATATATGTGAACTGTTAAAATTAATTAATTGATATATTGATTTGTGCTTAAACAGCTCCTTCAGCCTTTTCAGCGGTTCAATATAACATGCAGAGAACGGTTTCAACCTCATCTACATCTTGCTATTCTCAGTATATAGGTAAGTATACTAGTTTTAGGGACAAAAGGCAATTGGCAATGGTTGTAATAATTGTTTTTTCTGCATTAAGCATGGAAAATATCAACATTATTTGTCACTTAAATCAGTCGTGCAGGACATAGTGTGCGAATGAAAAATATGAACAACACATTTGGAACATATTCTAGTGCGTCCGCAGTTTCAAAAGCATGATCAGTGCGTCCTGAAATTCATGATGTGCTGCAAACCACATGTTTGCTGAAACAAAAAACGATAGGGCTCATGACATAGCACTGATGAAACAGGACAAGTGGGCATCACATCCCCCAGAACTCCAGTTCGTGCCTGGCAAGATCCTTCATAAACTTCTTGCCACGGAGATCTGTTATAAATATCAGAGTACATGAGTACATAGATTAAGATCAAGCACCAAAAAAAAAGTTTTGAGTTCACAGAATAGCTCATCTGTATAGTTCACAAAAGAATAGTCTGGAGAAAAACATCAAGCGGCCAACCATCATATTTATATTTTCATTGACAAGCTACAGGCAACTAAAGTACTTTGATTTTCTTGCGGGGAAAGGACATTGACACTGTAATAGATATACAAAAAATGTATGACTTACAGGCACTCCCAGTCCAACGAACAAAAATCTTGTCATCTGATATACCATTAGTCCTGAAGAAATGTGCCAGCTTATGGACTCTTGCATCATCCTTGGAGCATTTAATCTTCACCAGTTGCAAGTGAATGCAGGCAAATGATTTTTCCTTTGGTTATACACTGCTAACCAACGGCTTTTTGTTGCTTAAGTTTTTTTTGCAGAACACAACACAATTGTTAGTAAACATGAGCCCAGACACTCAAAGCTCAAGTACAAAATACAATAAAAATTATGTAAAAGACCATACCAATTTAAGTTCAAGAAAAAGCCTCTCCAAATTAGGTGAGTGCTGCAGCAAGAATACTAGTGCATCAAAGCCAGCATCCATAGACCATTCACCAAGGGATAATGTCTTCAGGATGCTAAAACTTGGGCACTTTTTTAGTTCTCAGTCAGAATCACCTACATACAAAAAAAACTGAATTTTCAGTAAATAATAAAAGTAATCAAATAAACCTTCATAAGAATCTACAACTAAATTGGTCAGCACACAGAAATGAAAAGAAAAAAACACAATGATATATTGCCAAAGAAGTTTCGCCACTAACAAAGTTGGATGCAAATTTATTTTCTAGTATGAATGTGCAAATGAGAATTGTCCAGCAAATTGGTGTCAAGGCACAAGATTAATAAAACCTGTTCTGTGCTAATTCATAATAGCATCTATTTCAAACGTGCAATAATATAAAAAATGTATAGCACCCTCTCAGAGCAACATGCTTCCAGTAGGCAATCCAATAAACTCTACACTGATGGAAAATGATTATCCTCTTTATCTGGACAGTTTCCTAAGCCAACCATGAGTAGAAATCAGGTGATGATGTGACCCACCCCACTAAAGAAGATTGTGCAAAATCTGTGGATTGGACATTCTGCAATCTAGTGAAACCTAAACAGGGTATCACTAACGGAAGGTATAGATTGTTCCACTAAAAATAATTTTGACTATATTTAGGAAAATAAAAGTACATACTAAAAGCCAGATATGGAAAACAGCAGAAAGCGGTTTTAACTACAACTCTCCAGCATCAGCCAACAGCTCCAAACTTGTAGCATTCGAAAGGCTCTGAAGAACATTATGGCCACCTTTACTTTTATTATCATTGCATAATTTGCATCCAGAGTTTTCACCAGAGTTCTGACGGTTACCATCCATAGAAGAATTGCTGCCATCACCATTGATGTCATACTCATCACAATCAATAGCAATCTCACTATATTCAAATGTGCTGTGTAGGATCAATGGCCCATAGAGGGGGGTTGAATATGGGACTTCTTTTTCAATTTCTAAAACAACAAATAGACTTTAACCTATCAGCTAGTGTTGCCCATCTAAAAGAGTTTTTCTCTACTACTAAACACACTAACAAAAGTTTCCTTAGCAAATATCACACTAGGAGATATGAAACAACATAGGCAAGATAAGAAGCACACAAGCAAATAACCAAGAACAAAGACAAGGAAACTTAAGTGCGGAAATTAGGTGTTGAAATTAAATGCAAGAAGTAGATAGAGAGACACAAGAGACGACCGGATTTTTTCCCGTGGTATCGAGAAGTTGACGCTTCCCCCTAATCCACGTTGGAGCACTCACTTAGAGTATAGCTCCCCCTTGAGTCACCAAGACACAAGTGCTCACTAAGAGTACTCGTTCTCCATCTCTAGAACGGTGGATCTCGAACCGTGTACACCAAGCTTTTCTTGAGGCTCCCACAATCTCCAAGAGCTCACCAAGAACCCCCAAAGCACCAAGACCGTCTAGGAGTCGTCAAACTCCAAGAGTAACAAGCCCGCACACTTCCACTTGACCTGAGCACTCAGCTAAGCCATGTATGCACCTTTAACACTCTTGATCACCAAGAAGAGCTCCTCAATGAAGAGGAAGAGAATCCCAAATGGCAAGAACACACTCTCCTTCTCTCCTTGGCTGCAGTAGATCTTCAGAATGGCAAAGGCAGCTCAAGAGAGGCAGGGGGGTCATATTTATAGGCCTAGCAAAGGAGGCTAGCCGTTAGAAAAGGTTTCCTGAAAAAGTAGTACCGTCGGATGAACCGATGGTATCCCCCTGCGCAGGCGTCGGATCATCCGGTCACTCACAGACTCCAATATAGCCGTTGAACCAAGAAACCCAGAAAATGCACCGACATTATACACCGACACCCCGACGGATCATCCGGTGCTGAAGAGCACCCACTCGGGGCAGTACTGTATGTTTCAGTTAAACAAAGTCGTCGGATGAACCGCTGAGTTGACTTCCAAGCGTCGGTTCATCCGATGCTGAAGCAGAAATTTTGGCGCGTCTCTGTATGTTTTAAATGCAGTCGTCGAATGAACCGTTGGTCAAGACATCGGATCGTCCGGTGCTGAAGGTGCTGAGCCTTGACCCTTACTGTTGCCAAACCCTACGGCGTTGGATGAACCGATGCCTATACCGTCAGTTCATCTGACGGTCTGTTTTGAATCCCTTGGCCACAAAACTCATCCGACGAATGTAGTTTTGAGGGCGTCGGTTCATCCGACGCTATGATTTTAATTTCAACTCGTCCAATTCAAACGCCTTTGAGTTTTCCGTCGATTCTTTTGCTTCAACCTTGCTTTCATGAACTCTCTGAGCTTGATAACAACCAAGGAACTCCAGTGTGCATATTTTCATGGCTTTTTGGTGCATGGTCAAACTACTAGTGCACGAACCCCTCTTAATAGTACGGTCAAACACTACAAACTAGCAATCCAAGTGTGCTTCATCGCCTTGTGACACTTGGAACTATCAAATTCCTTAGCTTTATAGTATTCATCCATTGAATGTCCATAAATTCAAATTGAGGGGCCTCTTTTCATTCAACACTTATGACAATAACTCAATTTATAATCCGATGCAAAACAAAGGTTAGTCACAAGCATATAGTTGTCATTTATCACTGAAACACACCCTTACCAAAGGTGCGAAAGGGCCTAGATGGTTACAATCTCCCCCTTTTGGTGATAGATGACAACATGAGTACAGATATACAAAAATTTGAATTTAAAAGCATATAAACTCTACTTCTACTGCATGAAACAAGATAAGCGATAAACACACATGCATTAAGGTAAACAAGCACCACAATCATGAGTAGACATGTAAACCAACGACAAGCACAAGATCCAAATACATGTATCATCATGAAACTCCACAAAAGTGAGAGAGGCTACAAAAACTCAAAATCCTGCACTCTCCCCTAACTCCCCCTATCTCTACTCGCCCTATCTATCTCCCCCTTTGGCAACAAGCACCAAAAAGGAAACTAAGCCTGAGGCGGAGAGGAAGGATCCGACGGCGAGGTAGAGATGGTCCTCGAAGGTCGAACGGAGAAGCCGGAGGCGTCGTCGTCGTCAGAGTCGTCGCCGAGAGCGGACCAAGTCGGAGAGGAGGCACCCTGAGGTGGAGGAGGTGGAGCTGAAGTCGTCCCTGTGCCTGAAGTCGGAGCCTGAGTGGCCTCGGGACCTGGAACCTCGGGATCGAAGGTGATCGCTGAAGAGATCTGCTCGGAGATAACATGAAGGTAGTGATCCTCCTGACCCAAACTCTCTGTCCGCGGTGTAGTAAAGCTTAGAAGAGGAGAAGTCACCCGCGGACTGGGTAGTGAAGTACGAGCTGGCGTCTCAAACACGAGTGCTCCTGTGGTGAGTGGACGCGGCAGCTGCGACGACGTCGGAGTGGCCATCTGAAGCTGGTCAAGGAAGGTGGTAGCTGCCACTGACTGAGGTGTCGTCGTCTGAGGTACTGAGAACATCCCCATCTGAAGTAGTGGTGACTATGGAAAGGATGCAAGAGGGATGTTCACAAACCCACCGGCGGGAGGTAGAGGTGCAGTCGGATCAGCCTGGACCTGCTGAGGGGTCGGAAACTGAGGTAGTTGCATCCCCGACTATTGAAAAAGCTGACCAAGGCAACCAGTATAGATGTACAACGGGCCGGCCCGGTCCGCTCGTGGCCCGCTCGGGCCGGGGGCCGGGCGCCGCCGCAAGCCGCGCGCCGGCCACGGCCGCGCCGGCCGGACCACACCGGGCTACGGGCCGCGACCTCGGCCCATGGCCCGGTCCGTGGGCCATTTTGACGGGCCACGGGCCAGTCGGGCCGGCTTTTCACCGGGCCGGGCCACAGCCCATTGCCAGCCGGATTCTAAAAAAAACCTTAGCAGGCCTTTACTTAGCAGGCCACAGCCCATTGCCAGAACTTAGCAGGCCTTTACTTCAAAAAAAGAACTTAGCAGGCCACAGCCCATTGCCAGAACTTAGCAGGCCTTTACTTCAAAAAGAACTTAACAGGCCAATTCCTAAAAAAACTAAGCAGGCCAAATCGACGGGCCACCACCGGGCCAACCGGGCCATCGGACCGGGCCGCCACCGGCCACGGGCTGAGGGGACGGCCCATGGCCCGCCCGACCACCGGGCCGGACCGCCGTAGCCCGCAAAATGCGGACGGGCCGGCCAGTGTACCGGGCCGTTTTGACGGGCCATGGACCGGGCCACGGATCACGGGCCAAATGGCCAACTATAGCAACCAGACATGAACGTGAACATCTGTGTGGTCATCATCTGGTGCTAGAGCATTTGCTGCCTCTGAGCCTCCTACTACTGTCGGATCCCCTCAAGGATCACCTGGTGAGCCTCCGGTGCCGCCGAAATTGTGCTCGTGTCCGCCTGCCGCACCGGATGGTGGCCCGAGTCCGAGCCGCCGCAGAGCGTATCAGTGAAGTAAGCTAGTCTGGCTGGGTCACCTCAGCTGTGGTGATTTGTGGAGGAATCGGTGACTCAGCCTCTCTCTATCCTGACAAGGAAGAACCTCCTGCCTCGTCGCCGTGAGCGCGACGAACTCGGAACACGAGCTCAGGAGTTGGTACGAAGTCGTCGTCGTCGCTGGAAGACTCGTCGTCTGTGGCAAAGTACTGTAGGAGAGGTGCCTCAGCTGCTGCAAGTGTAGCGTCTTGTCGGGCTGCTTCGTCCATCACAGCCTCAGCTGCTGCTCGTGCCTGGAGGGTCTCCTCTGCTCTCCTCAAGCCTCTCGGGCCTCGCCTCCTGTCACCTGGCATCGGAGGCCGGTTGGTCGGGAAAACAAACTTCGACTGCTCGAGCATCCTGATGTACCTCTGTCCTCGAGTCTGGACAACAACCAACTGATCCAGTGAGCAAACGGCTGCTGACGTGTCATGCCCATGCCATCCATAATGGCGTCCTCAATCTCATTGATCATGATGTCCACTATATCAAAGGGGCGCTTCGCCATCACAAACATCAGTAACCACTGCTGCACCCCTGTGAGAGACTCAGTGTTCCCCATCCTGTAGAGAACGGACCTCCGGAGCGCGTAGTAAACGACGTACACCTCACGAGTCAGACAGTCTGGTGTCCTGGGAGTACCGGGGAGGAACGGCTGGAGGAACAGAAAGCTGATCTCCTCGTCTGAGGGTAGCACTGGAGAGTGAGCACGACGGGGAGGCTCGACATCAGGGTAGGCCAGGTATAGAATCGAGACGTCATGGAGGTCAACTTGGAGCAAGTCTGCTATCCCCTCTCTGGTGAGCCGGTGTTGCTGACCCATAAACACGAACCTGAGTGAGAGTCTGTCAGCCTCGACGTACACTGTGGCGTAGAACACCCGAACCCAGTCGGGAACGTACCGGGACCTCCTGCTCACTAAGTCTGCCAAGCCCCTTTGGTAGTCAAAGAAGGGTAAGATGGGCTCCCCGGCTGCAGCTGCTCTGAGGGTTGTGAACTGTAGCATCCTGTGCTGACTCAACTGTGAACCCCGGTGAACATAGGAAGCATAGAAGCTCTCCTGCAATATAGTCTAGAACCTGGGGTCACACTCCTCACGACCACGAGGGAACCACTGATCCTCGGGAACACTCCTCAACTGCCCGATCTTCAGCCCGGGCAAGTTCCGCAGATCGCGGAGGTACACGCCGAAGGCCTCTGCCCGTGGACCTCTGGGAACGTGAGGCTCGTGAGCTTGCTGCTCACGCTCAACGATCTCCTCAACTGCAGCTCTCCTCTGTCGCGAAGTCGGTTGTGCCTATGTGTGTCCTCCATGTATCCGAGGACCAAACTTGGCAAGCGAACGAGGTGACTCTGTCTGCTCTGCCTGCTGACCCCGGCCTGAACGTCGTAGCTGCTGCTGCTCACCCTAGGGCTACTCCCCTGTCTCTAAGCACCCTCACCAATCCGGATGCCCCTCTGTGGCTGACCCTGAGTGTCTGGCACTGGGAGAACTCGGTCCCACTCCTCGTGGTGAGTCTTCTTATTCTTCGGCTCGGCTACCGCCTTACCCTTGCTCTTGTCGCCTGACATCTGTCAAAGAAATGATAGAGGATTATAGAATGGAGAGATACGAGTAAACAGATATGTAACTAAGGGTAAGAGTCCTTAAGCGTAGCAAAAGAGTAGATTATGAGCCTAATTATGGAAAGTCTAGGAGAATTACTGCCATCAAATGAGAAAGGAAATGCTAGGGGGTCCTTAGGTGAGCAAGTTGTGTGTGATTGTGTGGACATTCGATACATTGATTACACTTGCTACTAGAGACATGCACATGATCATAGCAAAGACTAGAGATCATTTGAGCAAATTTATGAGCATGGCAAAGTTTCCTACGAAGCATGAAGACCAATTTGATCAAATTGCTCAGAGAAGCATGAATTACAGAGCAAAATTCGGCCTCTAATGTATAGGAACAATGCACCAATGGAGGGAGAGAGCAAAACCCTCACCACAGCGCGAGATTGGACGACGACGAGCGGTTGTGGATGAAGGAGAGATCCTTGCGCTCCTCCTGGTGGACGCCGGCGAGCCGAGGCGGCGGCGCACGACCGGAATTCACAGCGGCGGCCAAACCCTAGGTCGGGTGGCGGCGGCGCGCGCGCGTGGATGCCCGCGCGGCGGAGAGGCGCGGCCGGCCGCCGACGACGGACGCGGAGGGGACGGCAAAGGGACGCCGTAGGCGTACGGAACAGCGGCGTACGAGCGAACTGGCACGGGCGGCGGCGGCGAGAAGTGTTAGGGTTAGGGATAGAGGAGCCGCGCTGAACCGTTATGACAGACAGGACCCACGCTTCAGAGTAGCGTCGGATGAACCGACAGCAGGAAAAAGAGAGTGTCGGTCGAACCGTCGGAATAGTTATGCTCCGCGGTGAAAGAGCGCACCGGATGAACCGATGGCCTTCGATTTAGATGCGTCGGAGCAGTTGCGCACGGGTCTGTGAAGAGGTGAATTTTTCTTCAGCACCGGATGAACCGCTGGTTAGAAATGCAGTAGCATCAGTTCATCCAACGGTGTGAAAAATTCTAATAGAGACGAATTGAGTGTACATACCCCTTCACCGGATGAACCGACGCTAGAACCTACTAGGCAACGGTTCATCCGACGGTGACAATTCGATTTTGTTGAAATATATCTCATTTTTGATCCGTCGAATGTCACACACAAGCCAACACAAGCACATTCTTGGATCAATCCTGAGTGACAACCTCACCCCTCAAGCACTCCTTTGTAAATTACTTATAGATACACAAGTAGCTCCCTAAAAAGGATAAACCATAGATAAAATAGGCAAATTAAGAACCAAAGGAGTGAGAGAACTCCAAAAAAAGGAATGTATGAGTTAATTGCCTTTGAACTTAGAGATTGACACCATAAGCTCGTTAGGACATAACTCAATAGGCATTAAGCACAATCATTTGTCTCATCACACTTTAAGAGTTGTTGATTTGCATTGAACGCTAAGCAACTTTCTCATAGTGTGGGTTTCCTTTGTGACTTCTCTCACGCAATGCTATGCAAGAACAAATGCATGTAATTAAACATGAATGCATTCTACATGACAAGTAAGTGCAAAGCGAACAGGTAAACTATCTTGCCAAGTTTGAACCCTTGATAAGCTTATTCATGGTGAGCCTTTCAACATGCCTCGAGCGAAGCAAGAGAACCACCGGCTCAAGCAAGACCCATACTCACCACTATCTCATCAAGGTTAGACAATCCCCTAATCATATACATATGCAAATGCAAACTATATGACAAGCATTACATTGTTGGACGCATCAAACACATTTAATTCACTCCAAAGCCTACAAAAGGTGTTTTCATCAAGAGGCTTGGTGAATATATCCGCCAATTGCTCCTCGGATCGAACACCACAAAGGACAATTTCCCCTTTAGCAACATGGTCTCGCAAGAAGTGGTGACGGATATCAATGTGCTTGGTGCGCGAATGTTGAACCGGGTTGTTAGCAATTTTTACAGCACTTTCATTGTCACAAAGGAGGGGAACCCTATCTAGAACCACACTATAATCCAAGAGGCTTTGCTCCATATAGAGGATTTGAGCACAACAAGCCCCCGCGGAAATGTATTCCGCCTCCGCGGTGGATAAGGCCACGAAGTTTTGCTTCTTAGAGGACCAAGCAACCAAAGAGCGACCTAGCAAATGGCACCCACCCAAAGTACTCTTACGGTCTACTCAACATCTGGCAAAGTTTGAATCTGAATAACCCAAGAGCTCAAAACAAGCACCATGGGGGTACCACAAGCCAATGCTAGGTGTGTATTTTAAGTATCTAAGGATCCTTTTCAAAGCACTTAGGTGAGATTCTTTAGGGTTGGCTTGAAACCGAGCACACATGCAAACACTAAACATGATATCAGGCCTAGATGCGGTAAGATAAAGAAGAGAACTGATCATAGAGCGATAAAGCTTTTGGTCAACTGGTTTACCTCCCTCATCTAGGTCGAGATGTCCATTGGTAGGAATTGGAGTCTTGATCGGCTTACAGTCATCCATCTTGAACTTCTTGAGAATATCATTAGTGTACTTTTCTTGATGAATGAAAGTTCCTTCCTTCAATTGCTTGATTTGAAACCCAAGGAAGAAGTTGAGCTCTCCGATCATTGACATCTCGAATTCCCTAGTCATGAGTTCACTAAAATCCTTGCACACTTTGAGATTAGTAGAGCCAAAGATAATATCATTAACATAAATTTGACAAATGAAAAGCTCATTGTTGATTATCTTTGTGAATACCGTGTTGTCCACTCTACCAATCTTGAATCCCACTTCAATGAGAAAATCCCGAAGCCTCTCATACCATGCCCTAGGAGCTTGCTTGAGTCCATACAAAGCCTTGTGCAACCTGTAGACATGGTTAGGATATGTAGCATCCTCAAAACCGGGAGGTTGCTCCACATAGACTTATTCATTGATGAAGTCATTCAAGAAAGCACTCTTAACATCCATTTGAAATAATTTCATTTTATGACTAGATGCATATGCAAGGAGGATACGGGTGGCTTCAAGACGTGCCACCGAAGCGAAGGTCTCTCCATAGTCCAAGCCTTCTACTTGAGAGTACCCTTTGGCGACAAGTCTTGCCTTGTTCTTCACCACAATGCCATGTTCATCTTGCTTGTTCCGGTAGACCCACTTAGTGCCAATCACATTCTTATTCTTGGGGCACTCTACCAACTCCCACACTTGATTTCTTGTGAAGTTGTTGAGCTCATATTGCATAGCCAAGATCCAATCCGGTTCCCCAAGAGCTTCATCTATAGTAGTGGGTTCTACAAAAGAGACAAAAGCATGATGTTTACAAAATGATGCATATTGCTTGCGGCGAGTCCTTGTACCTCCTTTGGGATCACCCAATACAAGATCAATTGGATGGTTTGTTGAAGCCCTTGTACGCCTTCCAAATGTTGTAGAGGTTGGATCATCTTGAGATTAAACTTCCTTTGTTTCCTCTACTTGATCTTGAGTGTCTTGTGATATAGGAGGTGGTTCTTGTGAGGAAGATGGACTATCTTGTCGTGTGGGAGATGATGTTGGACACCTTGGTTGATCATCATTGTCATCATCATCGGAGGAGGAGTCTTCATGAATGGAGTAATAGTCATCATCCTCCTTTGACTTGATGTCACCAATGGTCATCTTCTTCATTGCTTCTCGAAGAGGTTATTTCCCTACATCATCACAACAAAAACCATCTCCTTGGGAGCCATTAGATTCATCAAACTCCACATCACATGTTTCTTCAATCACTCGTGTAGAATTATTGAATACTCTATATGCCTTGGAGTTAGATGCATAACCAACAAGCATGCCCTCATCTACTCTACTCTCAAACTTCCCTAGGTTCTTCCTCTTCTTGAAAATGAAACACTTACAACCAAACACTCAGAAGTAGGAAATGTTGGGCTTTCTCCCAATGAGTAGCTCATACGGTGTCTTCATCAATAGTCGGTGGAGATACACTCTGTTTGAAGCATGGCATGTCGTGTTGATAGCTTCCACCCAAAATCTTTGTGAAACCCCATAGTCATCCAACATAGCTCTTGCAAGAGTGATGAGTGTCTTGTTCTTTCTCTCTACCACACCATTTTGTTGTGGTGTATAGGTTGAAGAGAACTCATGCTTGATGCCTTCACCATCACAATACTCTTCCACTCTTGTGTTGCGGAATTCCAATCCATTGTCACTCATAATCTTCACCATGGATGACCCAAACTCATTTTGGGCCCTAGTAGCAAACTTCTTTAAGATGTCAAATGTCTTGCCCTTGTCCTCCAAAAATAATGTCCAAGTATAGCATGAGTAATCATCAACAATAACAAGACAATAGAGATTACCACCAAGACTCTTGTATGTAGTAGGTCCGAAGAGGTCCATGTGTATGAGCTCCAATGGTCTTGTGGTAGATACATAAGCCTTCATAGGATGATGACTTGCAACTTGCTTGTCGGCTTGACATGCACTACATAACTTGTACTTCTCAAATGTAACATCCTTCACACCAAGTATCATACCCTTCTTGAAAGCTTTCTTGAGTTGGCTCATGCCTATATGAGCAATGCGTCGATGCCATATCCAACCCTTGGATGTCTTGGAGATGAGGCAAGTAGTCAAGTTTGCTTCATGGGATGCAAAGTCTACAAGATAAAGATTGCCATAGCGGAATCCCTTGAAAACAACTTAATTAGTTTTCTTGTTAGTAATTGTGACCCCTTCATCATCAAAAGTGCATGAAAGACCAAGGTCAAAAAATTGTGCAATAGAGAGCAAGTTATAACTACAAGAATCCACAAAGAGAACATTGGAGAGGGATAGATCATTAGTTAGAGAGATTTCACCCAATCCAAAGATCCTTCCTTTAGAATTATCACCAAATGATACTTGTTCATGATCTCCTGCATCATCCACTAGAGAGGTGAACATTTTTACTTGGCCGGTCATGTGTTAAGTACAACGACTATCAAGTATCCAATGAGTCCCTCCGGCCTTGTAGTTCACCTACACACAAGAAATTAGGCTTGATATTTAGGAACCCAAGCTAGTTTGGGCCCCTTGATGTGAGTGACAAGAGCTTTCGGGATCCATAAGCTTCTAGGTGGCTTGACTTTTGGTTTGGCACCAATGAACTTGACCGCAACCTTGCCATTGTTCTTCTTCATCAACAAGAAATGGTTATCATTGTACATGGAATCGTAATTGTTAGGCAAGGTGGGCAAAGGACGAGTAGGTGTTGGGCACTGCAATGTTGACAATAAGACCCAACTTCATTGATGAAACAACCATATAGCTCCTTTGACCTAGGAGTTTTCTTGATGGGATTAGGGAAAGAACCAAGTCCCCTTGTCCCATAATCTCTTGCATTGTATTAGAGGATCTCCTTGTGTAACTCCTCACCCTTGGCTAAAGTCTTCACAAAAGACCTTAGGCTTCTCACTTCTTCTTCAAGAGCTTTCACCCTAGCATGGTTAGTCTTGGAGGAAGATGCAATATTTTCATCATTAAGCTAGACCTTAGGTTCATCAATTAGATCATCACATGAGGTGGAGGCATTGGTTTTAGTGAATTCTCTAGCATTTGCATGCCCACTAGAGCCAATGTCCTCACTAGCAAGCTCAAGTTCTTGATATTTCATCTCTAAGATCACATGTTCTTTCTTAAGTTTCATATGATTGGACTCAAGAGACTTGTTAAGCACGGTTATGTCATCATGCTTGACGATTAGCTCATTGTGCTTATTAAGCAACTTGTTGTGGTCATCTCTAAGTGACTTGTTGGACACTACCAAAGCATCATGTTCTTTGCTAAGGTTATTGTGCTTCACAAGCAACTCATCATATGATAGCTTAAGTTTCTCATGGGTCTCATCAAGTGCTTTGAGCTTACTCTTTTGTTTCTTAATCATGGAAGTGTATTCATCAAGAAGACCCTTAAGAGCAAGTGGTGAGAGATCATCATCATCACTACTAGAAGAACCACTACTATCGCTATCGCTCACCTTGGAGTGCTTTGCCATGAAACACATAAGTGGAGGTGAGAGTGGAGGCTCTTCATTGTCCACGATAGCGTAGCGGCGATCTTCTTGTTCTTTTCTTCTTCACTTTCACTTGATTCACTTGAAGTTTCACCCCCGGTTACCCATTCATTGACCAAGAGAGAACGATGTTCACCCTTCTTCTTGTGGTAGGGATTGTTGGATGTCCTCTTCTTGGATGAGCTCTTCTTGTAGTACTTGGCATCCTTCTCATTCTCATCATTCTTCTTGCTTGAGCTTGATACTCGCTTGTCGGGCTTGGTGCAGTCATATGATAGATGATCATAGCTTCCACAATTATAGCACTTCCTATTGCTTCCTTCACTATTTCTTCTTGATGCCCGAAACTTTTGCTTCTTGGGATCATAGTTGTAACCCTTCTTGCCAATCTTGGAGAGCATTCTTGCGGTTCTCTTCATAAGGAGAGCAAGCATTGCATCATCACTCTCCGCTTCACTAAACTCACTTTTGTCTTCGCTCTCACTTGAGGAAGAAGGAGGCTTTCCATTGATCTTCCTGGACTTGATCTTCTCACTAGCCTTGAGTGCAAGATCTTTCCTGGCTCTTGAGTGAGAGGTAGATGATTCCATGTCTTCCATCATGAACATCTCGTGGGAGCAGATCTTGTTCACAACCTCGGTGATGGTGTAGGGTGGTGAAATCCTTCTCAAAGAGAAGTGCCTTGACGATGTTGTATCTTGGCTTGGGGAGTGTTTGAAGAATTTTCCGGATGATTTCCTACTCGGAAAGGTTAGCAACATCGAGAGCATTGATACTTTGAGTAAGCACACCCATCCTAGAATACATTCGCTCTCATTGAGTTCCACCTTGAGCAACTCATATTTTTCCTCACGGATCTTTTTGTTACCCACATGGATTTCTTTGAGTTGCATCCACACTTCATGGGCGGTTTCCAAAGCAAAGACTCGATTAAACAACTCCTCATCTAGCGCCTCAAAAATGTGATTTCTAGCATGCGCATTCCACTTAGCCTCACTCTCGGTGGGAACACTAGGCAACGGATACATGGTAGTGCGCCATGCATCATGGTGTTGAGCTTGAAGGTAGCTTGCCATTCTATGCGCCCAAAAGGTAAATCGTTTCCCCGCCAACTTGGGAGGGTCATTGCCGCTACCTTTCCCCATCTCCCTAGGCGGTTAAGCCAAGCAAAAGGGAGCCTAGTTCTGATACCACTTGTAGGATCAATGGCCCATAGAAGGGGGTGAATATGGGACTTCTTTTTCAATTTCTAAAACAACAAAGAGACCTTAACCTATCAGCTAGTGTTGCCCATCTAAAAGAGTTTTTCTCTACTACTAAAGCACACTAACAAAAGTTTTCTTAGCAAATATCACACTAGGAGATATGAAACAACCTAGGCAAGATAAGAAGCACACAAGAAAATAACCAAGAACAAAGGCAAGGAAACTTAAGTGCGGAAATTAGATGCTGAAATTAAACGCAAGAAGTAGATAGAGAGACACAAGAGACAACCGGATTTTTTCCCGTGGTATCGAGAAGTTGACGCTTCCCCCTAATCCACGTTGGAGCACTCACTTAGAGTATAGCTCCCCCTTGAGTCACCAAGACACAAGTGCTCACTAAGAGTATCCATTCTCCATCTCTGGAACGGTGGGTCTCGAACCGTGTACACCAAGATTTTCTTGAGGCTCCCACAATCTCCAAGAGCTCACCAAGAACCCCCAAAGCACCAAGACCGTCTAGGAGCCGTCAAACTCCAAGAGTAACAAGCCCACACACTTCTACTTGACCTGAGCACTCAGCTAAGCCATGTATGCACCTTGAACACTCTTGATCACTAAGAAGAGATCCTTAATGAAGAGGAAGAGAATCCCAAATGGCAAGAACACAGTAGATCTTCAGAATGGCAAAGGCAGCTCAAGAGAGGCAGGGGGATCATATTTATAGACCTAGCAAAGGAGGCTAGCCGTTAGAAAAGGTTTCCTAAAAAAAATAGTATCGTCGGATGAACCGATGGTATTCCCCTGCGCAGGCGTCGGATCATCCGGTCACTCACAGACTCCAATATAGTCGTTGAACCAAGAAACCCAGACAATGCATCGACGCTATACACCGATGCCCCGTTGGATCATCCGGTGCTGAAGAGCACCCACTCGGGGCAGTATTGTATGTTTCAAACAAAGCCGTCGGATGAACCGCTGAGTTGACTTCCAAGCGTCGGTTCATCCGGTGCTGAAGCAGAAGTTTTGGCACGTCTCTGTATGTTTTAAATGCAGCTGTCGGATGAACCATTGGTCAAGGCATCGGATCATCCGGTGTTGAAGGTGCTGAGCCTTGACCCTTACTGTTGCCAAACCCTAAGGCATCGGATAAACCGATGCCTATACAGTCGGTTCATCCGACGATCTGTTTTGAATCCCTTGGCCACAAAACTCATCCGACGAATGTAGTTTTGAGGGCGTCGGTTCATCCGACGCTATGATTTTAATTTCAACTCATCCAATTCAAACGCCTTTGAGTTTTCCGTCGATTCTTTTGCTTCAACCTTGCTTCCATGTACTCTCTAAGCTTGATAACAACCAAGGAACTCGAGTGTGCAAATTTTCATGGCTTTTTGGTGCATGGTCAAGCTACTAGTGCACGAACCCCTCTTAATAGTATGGTCAAACACTACAAACTAGCAATCCAAGTGTCCTTCATCGCCTTGTGACACTTGGAACTATCAAAGTCCTTAGCCTTGTAGTATTCATCCATTGAATGTCCATAAATTCAAATTGAGGGGCCTCTTTTCATTCAACACTTATGACAATAACCCAATTTATAATCCACTGCAAAACAAAGGTTAGTAACAAGCATATGGTTGTCATTTATCACCGAAACACACCCTTACCAAAGGTGCGAAAGGGCTTAGATGGTTACATGTTGTCATCACTTTCAATGTCACTACCAAAATCATCCTTGTAATGAGGCCAACTTCATTCTAGAGAAGCACCAGATCTATATTGAGTCTTGTTCTTCCGATTGCTATCATTACAATCATCATCTTGATATGTGGTTTCATCCAATTCATCCTTGCTGAAGTCTTCAAAATCATCATCGAAGGCAAAATCATCAAGTACGATGGTGCCTGTGACAAGAGACCCCATGTTCTCAAATGATGGAGCTTGGGCTATTGGTGAGATGTGCGCAGCACTACAAGGTTTGGAGCAAGTGATAGACAGGTTCACATTAATCTGGCACTTGAACATGGTCAAAAGTCAAAACCTTGAGAGAGGCAGATGAAATCTCATGTTCAGTGATCAAGCAATGTTTAAGATTCAGTTCTTCTAAAGATGGGCAATGAGATGAAAGCTGCCTGAGGATGTTGTCATCGACCAGGGCAGCTTCAAAATCTTGAGGTGACAAGAGACAAATGATGCATGCTCAAGCACCGCAAGGCTGCTACCACGAAAATAACCACCATTGCGATGCCCAACAAGATGGATAACTCGAGCCCCCTGCTTGATCGCAGTACGGATCCACAACCTGGCATCATCTACATCATGTGCACTGTCATCATCACTCGACCGCACATGGAGCGTGTCCAGCTTTGCTGACCCCTCGCGGCGTGGCGCACAAAGTCAGGGAAGTCCTCTGGCACCTTGTCATAGTTATCACCACGGATACGGAGGTCGATGCACAGTACGGAAGCCTAGAGGTGGCGCCACCGCCGTGACAGCACACAGGTCCACACAACCTCCCACGCCTTGAGGAACGACAAGATGTGGTGCAGCAAGAGCACGTCTGGGATGGCACTGAGGTAGTCGGCGTCAGCCGTCAGGGCCGCTCCCTCGCATACGAGTGACACAGATGCTCCCCGCCCCGGTTGACTGGCACCCACCGCATGGTGCTCTTCAGTGGTGCGGCGCTCTTCGGTCTTCGGGAGCACCAATTGGTGCTGATGGGGCACCTCTGGGAGCTGTGCTCCACCGTGCGATGGCAGGGTCGCCACCCCCGCCCCCGCGGGACGCTAGCTCCCTCCGCCTGGTTGACCGGCACCCAGCGCTTGGTGACCTTCAGAGGCATTGCGTCGACAAAATCAGAGCTTTTCTGCCGGAATTCCTGCAAGAGAAAGACACGCAGATAGAAAGGGGAGCGTCATTCTACAGCGAGATTGATTGGGAGCGGAAATTATTGGATTCTTGCAAGATCATTTTCAGCAGATCGTGCCAAAATTTCGCAGGAAAGAAAAGAATACACAGTAGAGAGATTGCATCACGTAGGAACAGGAGGAGTGGGTCGAACTTACACGAGGAGAATAATCTCTCTTGGAGGAATCGGCGGTAAGTATTCGGCTCCCGCAGTCCCCCAAACTTCGAAAGTCGAAACTCGAAACCAAGAGGCGGCGGCGGCGACAGGCGGGCGAGGCGGAGCGGATGGGCCTTTTGGCCCGTAGAAATATCACCCCAAAAAAATAGGCGATTTTCTTTTAGCAAGTAAAACAAAGTTTTTCATTTTAAACATTTTATATAAGCCACTAGTTAAAATAGACACCACATTTTCTTTTTGAAATTTGATCACTGTTTAGATGATGCTTTTTGAAGGTTGAGAAGAAAACTGCGAAATTTTCATACTTTGTAGAACCTACTCCATAAACAGGCATTTATTTTCCTAAATTATCTTATGGTTTATTTTCAAATTTATTCATAGAGAGTTACGCGTAAATTAAAACAAATAAGTGTTAGAATCTACAAGAAACCTTTCTGGTTCCAAAAGCACATGGTTGGGACACTCCTTTTTTAAACTTTAACCATAAAATTACCCGTCGTACGTGGGCCAAGTCTGATGTTTGTCCTTCAACAATGTCCGTAACTAACATTTCAAGAAAAAATAGTTGATTACTCATGCTGTTAGGTACTCCCTCCATTCCAAATTATATGTCGTTTTGGCTTCATTAAATTCATAGATGATGTTATGCATTTAAATATACATATGTCTAGATGCATAATAATATCTATGAATCTAGAAAACTCAAAACGACCTATAATTTGGAGCGGGGGGTATTTGGATTGGCACACAGTCTGAATTAAGTCACTATTATAGCATACTCCTATAAGATGCTTAAAATGGGAGGAACAGAATAGAGCAATATAGAGGGGAGAAAACTGGCAGTTTGGACTTTATGATAATGCTTCATATAGAGAAAACGAACAGACCGGACATGATGGCACAGAAATGCAATAAAATTGCACCATGATGAAAGATCCAAAATCAAATAAATTAAATTGCAATGGCAAATGAAAATTATTCACATTCAAGCACGTGTAATTTTAGCTTTTTTCAGGTAAGTGTGATAGCACTCTGGAAAGCCAGAACAGCTAACTTTGGATTCCTGTGCCTATATCCCAGTATGTACTACTAGTTGAATGCAACTATTGCCACAGAAATTAGAGCACAGGTTATTGTCGATCAACAAGGTAGAAAAAGTACATGATTGTTTAACTAAAACTAGCTTGGGAACTCTGTTCGGAAGCAACGACAGTCATCCTGTCAAGCATAAGATTCAGTATAAAAGATTGGAGCATTGACACACTCAGTAGCAAATAGCAGATTTATGGAATCCTAGATCGAAAAAAGTTAGTAAAAGCACTATAACGCATTGTGCTTAGTACATCTTAACTCATTCACCAGGGAAGAGAAGAACCTTCCAACGTTGGGGGTAAACTACTAACATTAGTTCTCCATCTTACATATCCCAAACAAAGCATCACAGTTTTGCAACCAAGATCAGGGCTTCCTGAAATCCATGATCTCATGCAATCACATGTTTGCTAACAAACAAACTGATTAAACTAATCACTTAACATCTGATAAGATAGCAGGATGACTGGATATCAGTTGCCACCCCAGAACTGTAGTTCACGTCTGGCAAAACCCTTCATCAACTTATTGCCACGGAGATCTGGTACAGTGGATGCGTGCATAGGTTAGATTCCAGTACAACTGAACACAACTCGAGTAAACAGAATGGCTTGCTGCCAACTGGTAAAAGAAGATTCTAGAATATATACAATATAGCTGGGCTTCTATTGAACAAAAGCATCTAGCATTTGAAAGAATGGAAACGTAGTAGCATAACACAGGCATTGTAAATGAATATGAAATCAGATGAAAATGTATGACTCACATGTGCTGCCAGTTTGACAGACAAATATCGTCTCCACTGGTACACCATTAGCTCTGAACAAATGTGCCAGCTTGTGGACTCTTACATCATCCTTAGAGCATTTGATCGTCACCATTTGAAGGTGTTTGAAAGAAAAAGATCTCCCCTTCGGTTTGACACCGGTTTCCATTGACTTCCTGATGTTTGAGTTCTTTTTGCAGAACAGCACGATTGTTATTATACACGTGCTCATATACTCAAAACTCAGGTGAATAACATGAAAAAGATATGTGAGTATGTGACATACTGCCATACCAGTTTAAGTTCAAGAAAAAGCGTCTCCAAATTAGGTGAATGCTGCAGAAAGGATACTAATGCATTAAAATCAGCACCCACACACCATTCACCGAGGGACAAGGTCTTCAGGTTGCTAAAAAATGGGCAACTTTTCAGTTCTCTAATCAGAATCACCTTCAGAGCATAAAAGCAAGGTTTTAGGCTTCCAGGAAAGAACTGTAACTGAATTAACCTTCTCATTGTGCATGAAACCAATTATTCAATAAGCAATTAAGCAGAGAAGAAAAATACTACCAACAGGACAAGATTTACCATCTTCCCTAGAATGGGATGCATCTTGCGCCCTGTTTGGCTAGCTGGTTGTTGGTGGCTGGTGCTGATTTGTTGTGAAAGAAAAATACCACTGGCTGGGCGGTGGCTGATGGCTGATGCTAATTTGGCGTGAGAGAAAAGTACTGGTGGCTGGTGGCTGAAAAGTACTAGTTTCATTTACAAGAATGAATGCACAAATATTTTTTAGGACTATGTCATCATTTGCAAATATGCTGTTCAGTTGCATGTCCTGTTGCGAGAATAAGAAATGTCAAACAAAGCTCTCTTGGAGCACCATCATTTTGTTAGTCAATCTATTTCCCTGCTACATTTGATGATGGAAAGCATCAAATCACTCTCTAGCCGAACTCGTTCATAAATCAGCAATGAGCACAAGAATGAACAAACTGTGTGCATCTCCTGTGATACGATGAAACTTGAATAAGGGTTTCACAGTGAAAAACAATAAAAAGAGACTTATCCTGAAATTACTTTTTCAACAACATCCTGATGAAAATAAAAGATAATACTACAAGAGATATGCAGATGTAACGAAAAATTTGATGGTGGCTATACCTCTCCAGCATCAGCAAGCAGCTCCAAACTTGTAGCATTCATAAGGCAGTGAAGAACATTATGGCCACCTAAAACCTTTTTGTCATTGGATCCAGCATTTTCACCATAGACCCAACGGCTGCCATCTTTTCCTGAACTCTGGCCAACACCATCATAGATAGACACATTACAATCTTTTGTAATGTCACTATTTTCAATATAATCACCGTAATCGTTCAAATTCTTGCAAACACCTGGCCTATGTCTTTTTTGAGGTAAACCAAATCCATATACAGCTCCAACCTTGAGCTTCCTTTTCTTACCAGCATCACTATCATCACCACTAGTTTCATCATCATCAGTATCTCCATCCAATTCATCATCATTATCTCCATCCCATCCATCGTCATCAGACATAGGTTTCGTCTTGTGCTTCCTGATGTAGCCATAAGCAACCTTATCATCACAGGAATAATCTGATTCGTCATCAGTGGTTTCATCGAGTTCGTCCGAGCTGATGAAGTCCTCAAACTCATCGCTGATACAACTATCATCAAGTGCGATAGTGCCTGTGACAAGAGACCCGAAGTTCTTAAATGATGGAGCACGGCCGGTTGGCATAACACACCGCAGTACAAGAAGATTCGGAGCAGCGACAGAGAAGTCCAAATCGAAAGTGCACTTGACCATTCTTAGCCTCTTCAAAGAGGGAGAGGAAATCTCATAGCCAGCAAACAAGCAATCCTTCAGGTCCATTTCTTCCAGAGACGGGCACCGGGAAGAGAGCTGCTTGAGGACTTTGCCGTCAAGCATGGCGTAGGATAGCTTGAGTACCTTGAGGTGGCTGGAGACGAACGCCGCGTGCTCCAGCACCGCGAGGGCCTTGCG
The DNA here is from genome assembly GCA_947561735.1 of Cenchrus americanus. Taxonomy (NCBI): domain Eukaryota; kingdom Viridiplantae; phylum Streptophyta; class Magnoliopsida; order Poales; family Poaceae; genus Cenchrus; species Cenchrus americanus. Next base: position 70,604,550 of record OX387242.1, read on the forward strand.
ATGTCCAATGAGATGAATGTCCCGAGCCTTGCACTTGATTACCGCCGCACGGATCCAGGCCTTAGCGTCGTCCTCGTCATACGCGCCGTCGACGTCGCTCGACCGCAGGCGGAGCGTGTCCAAGGGCTTGGAAGCGTCGCGGCCGCGGAAGAGGCTGCGCACGAAGCGGCGGATCTCCTCGGGCCCGTCCTCGCCGTCGGCACGGCCGGGGTGGAGGCGGAGGTCGACAGCAGTGTGGCTCGCACCACCTCCCACGCATACAAGGAAGCGATAACGCGGTCGGCGGGGCCCGCGGTGGCGGCGCGGCGGCGACTGGGGCAGCGCGGCCGTGGTGCTGGGGCGGTCGGCCGCCGCTGCTCCCTCCTCCTCCCCCGCTCGGCGGCGCCCGCGGTGGCGGCGCGGCGGCGACGGGGGGGGCATCGCGCCGAAGACGAGGAGTCGAAATGGTGCCGAGATTTTTTCCCCCTCGTCGAGCAAGGCGGCCGCCTCTTCGGGATTTCGGGAGTTCAAAATTCAAACGGCGAGGCGGGCGCAGCGCGCTTGCCGTTTTGGCGGGGCGGGCGGCGCAGCGCGCTTGCCGTTTCGGCCTTTCGGAATCGGTCGGATGGGCTTTCGTGCCGTCTTTTTTTTTTCTTTTTACCCTTTTTGCGAAAGATTTTCACAAGTAGACCCTTTTTGGAAATATTTCAAAAAATAGACCCTGAGCTCGGCGCCGTGGATCATGGCGCCGAGGTTACATGCCTCGGCGCCACAGATCATGGCGCCGAGGTCTTGGGCCTAAAAACAATATCAGTTACCCTACTTTGAAATTCTTTTGTGAAGAAATTTGTATGTAAAATGTGACTAATAACATGCAAAATGAAATCTATGAACTTTGTTTAACATCTTACAACATTTGTGGATAAAAACTAAGCGAGTTTACATATTTAAAATGACATTCAAAAATTGAAAGTATTGTTGTCGGTATTTACTCATGCGCTGAAAAATTGTAAGTGCTGAGAACCCTTAAAACATTAACAGGCATGCAACTTTGAAATTCTATTCTGAAAAAGTTTTCATATATACATTGAAAGAATTTGGATCCCAAATGTAGTATGATGTTTAATAAACATTTTGTGTATGTTGTTGACCATGAAAACATACAAATTTCTTCACAAAAGAATTTCAAAGTAGGGTAACTGATATTGTTTTTAGGCCCAAGACCTCAGCGCCATGATCTGTGGCGCCGAGGCATGTAACCTCAGCGCCATGATCCACGGCGCCGAGCTCAGGGTCCATTTTTTGAAATCTTTTCAAAAAGGGTCTACTTGTGAAAATCTTTCGCAAAAAGGGCTAAAAAGTAAAAAAGTCGGGGCTTTCGTGTATTCTGCTGAGGGCGTCTCCAAGTGTATGAGCTAGCACTGTTCTCTAAGCTGATGAATTTAAACGAGAAAAGAGTGCAACAACTAGCTTTGAATATTGTGTAGTGAGATAACAGTGTATTGGGAATTGAGCGAGCTTATCTCTTCTCTCCTAGTTAGTCTCTTGTCTTTTGCAATGTTTCATGATTAAAAAATTAGTTTCACTAACTCTAAGCTAGATTGTTGGAGACGCCCTCAGTATTGCGTGCGAATCCCGTAGCTAGTTGGGCCGTTTGGTGAATGGGACTAATTAATTAATAGGTTGTTCGGCTGGCATAAGGTTGGCGGCTTATCTCGGCTTATTTTGATTTATTTCCTCTCATGTAATATTATTCATTTTACCAATTAAATACTACTCATTCTACCAGCCGAACAGCCTCTGATTTTTTTTATTCTCTCTTTTATATACATGTTTATTTGTGTTTAAAAAATATGTGTTTATTTTATTTTCCTACAAAGAAAATTATGCAAAAGGTACGCATAAAAATCTCTACTCCCATGAGCTAAACAAAATCATCGTACTGGGTCGTAGGGATAATGCTCCCCCGATTTTGTTGTAAAAAGAAAAGGTCCCCCGATTTAGTTAAATATTAGGTGATACCCGCGTGTTGTTGCGGAAATTTTGAAACGAGATTTTAAGGTGAAATGTGAAAGTAGAAACACCAAAGTGATTGCATGACGATATTCATTTGTAAATAATATTATATATGAAAGCATGCTAATTTTGTTGAGAGAGAACCATTTTTTAATTATTGATCCTGCATGTATTTCAACTGCGAGAATTTTATGGCGTGCTACTCGCAAATACAACATGCCATTAATCACAGAAAATCGACGAAGATATAAATATATGGTTTGATGGATGTTGACATGGCTTGGTGGATGTTGACATGGCTTATAGTGGATAGTGACATGACATGTAGTGGGTTATGCATATGCTTGTAGTTTAGTGGTAGAATGATTGGGTGAGAGGCCACCCAGTAGACTTCAAATCTTGGTGCTCACACCTTTTCCTAGGATTTACACAAGACTTACCAGCGTTTTGCATTAAGTAATAAGCGGTGTTCCCGACAATGAGGATTCAATGGTGACTTCGGGGATCTCCAGATCTGTCAGGTGCTCAGTACTTCAGATGTGTTCATAAGGGTAGGGTGAGTGCGTACGTATTGTGAACGTCTGCGTTGTACTGTGTAATTCTAAAAAATGAACATACATATTTAACTATTATTATTTTCGTCTCAATTTTTTTCAACTTTTCTTTAATACTTATATACAGTCCTCCTGATTTGCCTATTTGGTCGAAATAGGGCCCCGCAATTAGGTGAAACCTTCTCTCCACTCTAGGAGGGTGCGCCTACCCTGCTCCTCCATCGGCACCTCACTTGCTTCTCCCCACCGGCGACAGGCCCCAACGCCCCTTCCTCTCCATATGCCCCTCTGATTCAAGCCCAGCCCTTGCTTCCCAGCCTCTCTATTTCGTGATCTTCACACGAGCATCGATGGAGGAGGACGCGACGCCTCCCAGTCGACCAGCCCCACGTCAGACCCCACACTCAATTTTAATGTTGCCCAAAAAACCTAGGGCAACAACTATAATGGGTTTATGCAGTGGTTACATCTTTGTATCATGTTGTATCTTTATATTCAGCAAGCAACAAGTAGAACAAAGTCGCCTTAATGTTTTTAGCCCGTCAACCAACCCTTCCCAGCCTCACATCCATAACCATGTTTCCTATGCTATAAAAAACAAGGACAACCTTTCACAGGTCATGACTAGTGTCAAACAGCACCAATGATGTCAGCGCTACACATCAAAATACTTCCTACAACACTAGTCAGTTAGCATGGCTATAAGCAAAAGTGGAGAGGCTATGTCTTCTGCGTCTAAGCGAAGTAGGTTGTGCTCAGGTAGGTCTTCAGCCACAAGATCATATGATCCTCACTCATCTGAACAAAGCAAAGTCCCTCTTTCTTGTTCTTGAGAAGGTACACAAGAGCAAACATGAGGCCCTCCTAGGTGTAGCCAGGCAAGCCATCACATAGCCATAAGGGTCAGCATGCACCTCATTGTGTTGTGGAGTCCTCAGAGCATCCCCAACAGACTCCACAACCTGATCATGCCAGTCATCATGTGTCTAATTCATCTGAACATAGCTTCCTCTCCTTCTCATCCCTTTACTTCTCATCAAATCCTTTAGAGCTATCAGCAAGCGACTCCTCTCCCTTCCCAGATTGAACTTCAGGGAGTAACTTTTCTCTTCACCAACAATAGCATTAACTGGCCTCATTTCAGTACCTAATGGTTCATTTGAACCTATTGTGGCCAAGCTTCCACCAAAGATAGCTTCCATATGAACATAGTTCTCAAGAGGTGTGTTCAAGAATTTTGCATCAACTGGATGATCCTAGGTAGGGAAACACAATTTACTATTAGAAAGAGGTTAGCATAAGATAAGGATGGCAGTATGGTAGTAACTAATGGTTTTCTAACCTTAGTGTGTCCATTGAGGTGCTCATCATCTAGCACTATCATGTGGTGCTCCTCACTCTAGAGTGCACCACTCAGATCCTTGAGTCTCTCAATTTTAACCCATCTTTGTCTCCACTTTCTCATGTAATTGTAGATCTGCTGGGTGGACACATTCACCCCAGCAAAGTCAGACAACATGGTAGAAACCTACCCAACATGTACCCCTTTGAAACCCTTATCAGTTTTGACACCCTGCCCGACTAAGTCATGGAACCTCCTTAGCATGAATGAAGACAGGACATGAGTCTAGTGCATAGGTCCATTGGCTTAGGCAGGTGTAGCACCATCATCATCAACTCCAACTACAGGTCCATTGGCCTGGTTGCCCCAACAAGCATGTCACTCTCATCAATGATGTTAATTTGCTCACCCAACCCTGTCATACCCTATCCACACAACCATCATACCAACACATGAACAAAGGCAGGATCATATGAAATAAATAAGTTTTCACATACAAATGCAGAGAATTGAATAGGTGTTCACATCATTTCCCAGTGCCTTAGGTCCCATAAACAAATAAGGTTCACACCACATGTACTACTTAGAACACAAAGCACAAGTAGTTCAATAAAATGCACCCTAATTTCTACAATAACCCCTGTTCTGCCACATTTGAGCAGCCCGTGCCTCCCTCTTTGTTTCTCATGCCCCATTGTCTGTCACCTAGAGTATGCAAGTGTACTAAAATAGCTAGGATGTGTATTGCATTATACCTTCTAGTACACTAAGTCCATTAGTTCTCTCAAGTGCATCAAACGATTTCGGATTGGATACGCACGGATACGAATTCGGATGTCACTATTTACCACATTTTATTTCGAATTCGGATACGAATACGAATATTATCGAATACGAATACAAAACAGATATTTCGAATTCGGATTCGCATTTGAATACTTACTCGATTTATGGCATAGAGTCATAATGAGTATCAATTTTATTTGTCGATGGTTTTATAATTGATCAAGTCATGTTACAACTAGAGAGTAAATTATGATCATTATACATAATAGATATCTTATTGCAAATAACATATTAAATAATAAATTAATTAATATATCACAATAAATATAAAATAAGTAAATTTGTAAATATATAAGCATATTTTATTAGTAAAAATAAGTACATAAATATTTTAAATATAATTTATTTATTTGCTAATTAATATAATGTATTTAAAATTACTATGATTAGACACATCAAAATTAATTAAAAATATCATTATATAATTTAGTAATATTAGGTTAGCATAATTAGTTAGTTGTCATAAATATAATTTTTATTAGTTGAAATGGTGTGAATTAATTGTTTTACTAGCAATATTAAAATTAACATCATTTGTAATTATTTAGTAATATAAAGAAATTTTAGATGATTTCTATGATACTTTATTTTTGCGGATATGAATAATGTCGGACATGTCGGATTTTTGTCGAATAATTCGGATAATGTCGAATTTGGATAATATTGAAAATCGGATTCGAATACATCGATCTAGCATCCATATTAAAAATGAATACGAACACAGATATCCATATTAACGTTTTTAGCAGATACGAATACGGATAATCCGAATCCATCCCTAATCATGTGCAGAACCCTCAACCAGCTAGAACATAAGTAAATCTCAAATCAAAGTCCACTACAGCCAGAACATTTTGTGTGATTGTATGCTTCCTGCCTCTAAATCCATCCGCACTCATCATACTCCAAATCCATCCCCTAAAAGGAATATTCTTATCTCATCATCCAGTTTTTACAGTACAGTACCAAATTTTCCGCACCCGTCATCCCCTAAATCTGGTACTCCATACCAACTACCAACCGCGGGGCCCATTTGTCATAGTCTTTTTATCTCTCTTCCCTCCCCACCCCTCCAACTCATTCTCTCTCTCCTCCCCTTGGTGACGCTGAGTCCGCTCGGCGCCCGCATCCCCTCCCACAGGCAGCAGCGATGGCGCCGGCCCAGGAGCTGCGGTGGCGGACCTCTACTCCGGCCATCCCCACGCCGGCGGCGGTGCCGGGGCTCGACGGAGCGGGCCCTCCACCCCCACGGGGAAGACGTGCGCGTCGGCGCCCTCTCCCTCCCCAACGGCGGCGCATCGGAGGAGCAGGGGCCGCCGACCATGCCTCCACCGCGCAGCGCCGCGGCCGGATCTTGCCAACTCCCTCCCACCATCGGTGCTCCCTCCTTCTACTTCCCCCGCCGGCGAGAAGGACATCGAGCCGGGCCATCCCCTTCCCCTCCTCTACGGCGGGCGGCGACGGGATGGCCGACCGTCGAGGGGATCCGGCGCCGCCTCTTCTTTGCTCTGCGGCGGCAGCGGAGGTGCTCGCGAGGAGCAAGGGCGGAGGTGAAGGAGGGCCGCGGTGGTCTTCGGGAGGGCGAGGGCGCGCGGCCGGGGAAGGGAAGGAGGTGCGGATTCAGGGTGAGGGGCGGCAAAGTCAACGGCATGGTCGGCACCGGCGCCGCAGAGGAGCCGCCGAGGAGGGAAGTCTCGAGCTCAGGAGGTCTTCTCTCCGGCGGAATCGAGGTCCCCTACGCCGGATCTTGGCCGAGCTGTCGGGCAGCGCCTCCTCTGCTCCCCTTCCCCTTCCTCCCGGCAAGGCTTTCCTCCTTCATCGATGCGGCGGCGCGTGGGGGTAGCAGCGGCGGTGCCCAACCTCCTCCGCCTTCTGCGCCGGCAGATCGACGATGCGCCCCTCCCTTTCCCAACCTTCTCTGCCGTGGCGCGGAGGAGCAACGACGCACGAAGGTGGGGCCGCCGCAAGCCCGTAGCGCACCCCTGGATGGGCGCTGCATTTGGCGCACACGCGCTTGGAACGGGACGTCCCGTATCCGGTGGCGTACGCCGGTGCGGGCCAAAAAACGGTAAATCCATACACCACCGTCCCATAGCGTCCCGGTGGCGTACGCCGGTGCGGATAGCCTAAAGGCAGCTTGCATTTTCCTGGGCACCCTATCCAACACATGTGTTCCATCAATTGCTCCTATGCAGTCCTATAAAAGAACAAAGAAGGTGGTTGTCAAGTTTAACAAATTCAAATGTGCTACCTACTAATGAAGGGCCTACTGGGCAAGGAGGAACCAACCTTAAAATAGGGGTACCACCTTCTAAATGCTCCCATGGATCTTAGGATGGACACTTGGCTCGAAGGGACAATCATTTCATTCCTCAATTCACCTACTGCATATAAGACCCTATGAAAAATCTGCCGATTGTTTCAATTAACCTCCTGAATGTGAGGTATATAACTCTAAACCTATGATTGTGGCCAACTATATGCAAGAACATTGCTACTTGCTCCTCAATAGAAGCATGGATGCTATATGTAACCAACTCTCTAGCGCGAAAAAGATCACACAACTGAAAGAAAGGTGTCCTCCTTATCCTAAGCAGATTCACACAGTTCACATCACCCGACTCATAGATGTACCTAAGGTTGTTAAATCTCTGTTGGTCCCTCTCTACCATGGACGCGTAGGTAACAGACCGAGCATCAACAACTCTTCTTCTAAACCACATGAAAAACAAGTAGCCACGACTACTACCATAGCAACGACAGCACAACGTCTAGCTTCAAAATTCCATCTCTACCAGCAACACAACATGTATTCACAAATTAGAAAGGGGTGAATCACTTTGTGGTGTGAACTAATAAGTATTCAGTGAAAACTATTAGTAGTAGACACGGCTGCCACACCAACTGGTGCTCCTCCAACACCTATTCATTTCAGAATCATAATCATCGACCTAAGCACTGAGCTTAGCAATAACATCAACAAAACCAACAACATCGAAATATCTAGATCGGTCCCAAATTGCACAGATCTTGGAAAAGAACAACAAACCCTAACAACAGTTTAAGGCTCAAGCAATATCACGCAAACGAATCAAGAGATTAAAGGTGGGGGAAGGCGAGGTATACCGTCCGAAAGACCGAAGGACCATCCGCTGAAGGACTGAAGGTGGTCAACACCATCGAAACACCGAGAGCGAGAGGGAGAAGAGAGGGCGCACCAGATCAATGGAGGTGAGAATGGGGGTGGTAACCCTAGCGCCCACCCCTGCGCGCGCTTTTATGCCAGGTTCCTGCCATATCCCCCCCCCCCCCCCCCAAATCTTCTCACGAAGCACCATCCTGTCCCGGCTAGCGAGCAAAGCTCGTGTCGAGCAGACGACTGCATCCAAAATGGCAGAGGCTAGGGGAATGGTGGGATGCAGGAAAACGATGCGAGTAGGGAAACCAAACATGGGCCGCCTGCACCAACTCGTCCCGGATGGGCCTTGGGACGGCCCCATCAGGGCAACCAATCACACCCTGATTGTTCAACTTTAACAAGCTTGGGAACTCTATTCGTAAGCAACAACTGTCATCCTCTGGCAAGCACATGATTCAGTATAAAAGACTGGAGCATTGACAGTTGACACAGACGGGCAAATAGCAGCATTATAGTGCCCCAGATCGAAAACAAAGTTAAAGCAAGGCACTATAACGCATTGTGCATATGTCTTAACTCATTCACCAGGGAAAAGAAGAACCTTCCATCGTTGGGGCAAACTGTAAACATTAGTTCTCCATAGTCCATCCTACATATTACCCAAACAAAGCATCAGATCGCTGCATCACAGTTTCGCAACCAAGACCAGTGCTTCCTGAAAACCATGATCTCTCGCAAATCACATGTTTGCTAACAAAAAGTTGATTAAACTAATCACAACAACTGATAAGATGCTGAATAACTGGATGTTAGTCTTCCCTCCAGAACTGCAGTTCATGCCTGGCAAAATCCTTCATCATCTTCTTGCCACGGAGATCTGGTACAGTGGATGAGTGCATAGTTTAGAATCCAGCACAATTGAACAACTCAATTAAACAGAATGGCTTGATGCCAACTGGTAAAAAGAGTCTGGAATATATATAATGTAGCTGGAATGGTGGAACAGTAGTAGCATAACACAGGCATTATAAACAAATTAATATGAACTCAGATGAAAATAAATGACTCGCATGTGCTGCCAGTTTGACGGACAAAAATCTTCTCCACAGGTACACCATTAGCTCTGAACAAATGTGCCAACTTGTGGACTCTTACATCATCCTTAGAGCATTTGATCTTCACCATTTGAAGGCGTTTGCAAGCAAAAGATCTTCCCTTCGGTTTTACACCAGTTTCCAGTGACTTCCTGGTATTTGAGTTCTTTTTGCAGAACAGAACAATTGTCGTTATACATGTGCTCATATACTCAAAACTCAGGTGAATAACATGAACACAATATGTGCCATACTGCCATACCAGTTTAAGTTCAAGAAAAAGCCTCTCCAGATTGGGTGAATGCTGCAGAAAGAATACTAATGCATCAAAATCAGCACCCATACACCATTCACCGAGGGACAAGGTCTTCAGGTTGCTGAAACTTGGGCAACTTTTCAATTACCTAGTCAGAATGACCTTCATAGCATAAAAGCAAGGTTTTAGGCTTCCAGCAAAGAACTGTAACTGAATTAACCTTCTCATTGTGCATGAAACCAATTATTCAATAAGCAATTAAGCAGAGAAGAAAATAATACTACAGTTATATATGGCCAACAGGCCAAAGTTTACCATCTTCCCTAGAATGGGATGCATCTTCATTTCCTAGAATGAATGCACAAAGTTTTTTCAGGACTAAGTCAGATGGTAATTATTTGCAGATGCTCTCTTGCAGCAACATAGCTTTGTCTGACAATAAATTCAGCTGAGTAAGAAATCAGGAAAACAAATTATTTTATTTGGCTCAATTCTTTCCTAAGTCAGCTAAATAAGCAATCAGGTAATGCTAACAATGAGCAGCGTACAAAATAAATACAGTGATATATTGCCAAGGAAATGTCATGATTGGTAAAATGGGATGCATTTTTATGTTTTTAGTATGAAAGTGTAAACAGGAATTATCCGTAGTTTGATGTTAAGACACAACATTTCTACGAACTAATTCTCATTTACTATGTAGAGAGAAATTAGGTAAGCAGATGCCCTGTTCCAAGAATAAGAAATTTCAAAAAGGCTCCCTTGGAGCACCGTCATTTTGTTAGTCATCTATTGCCCTGCTACATTTGATGATAGAAAGCATTGAATCACTCTCTAACTGAACTCTTTCATAAATCAACATTGAGTACAGAAATGCACAAACTGTGTGCATCTCCTGTGATCCAATTAAACTTAAATAAGGGTTTCACAGTCAAAAACAAGAAAAAGAGACTCATCCTGACATTACTTTTTCAACAACATTTTGATGAAAATAAAAGACAATACCACAAGAGATACAGATGTAAGGAAAAAGGTGGGGGTGGCTATACCGCTCCAGCATCCGCAAGCAGCTCCAAATCGGTAGCGTTCAATAGGCAGTGAAGAACATTTTGGCCACCTAAAACCTTTTTGTCATCGGATCCAGAATTTGCACCATAGAGCCAACGACTACCATCTTTTCCTGAACTCTGGCCAACGCCATCATAGCTAGACACATCACAATCATTTGCAATGTCACTATATTCAAAGGTATTATCATCACTTTCAATATCACTACCATAATCATTCACATCCTTGCAAACATCTGGCCTGTGTCTTTTCTGAGGCAAACCAAATCCAGTTCCAGTTCCAGCCTTGCGCTTCCTTTTCTTACCATCATCACTATCATCACCACTGGTTTCGTCATTATCATCATCAGTATCTCCATCAGATTCGTCATCAGTATCTCCATTCCATCCATCATCATCAGACATAGGTTTCATCTTGCGCTTCCTGTTGTTGCCATAACCAACCTTATCATCTCTGGAATAGTCTGATTCATCATCATCAGTGGTTTCATCAAGTTCGTCCGAGCTGTAGTTTCCAAAATCATCGCTGATACAATTATCATCAAGTACGATAGTGCCTGTGACAAGAGATCCGAAGTTCTTAAATGATGGAGCACGGACCATTGGCTTAACACACTGCAGTAGAACAAGATTCGGAGCAGCAACAGAGAAGTCCAAATTGAAAGTGCACTCGACCATTGTCAGCTTCTTCAAAGAGGCAGAGGAAATCTCATTGCCAGCAAACAAGCAATCCTTAAGGTCCATTTCTTCCAGAGACGGGCACCGGGAAGAGAGCTGCTTGAGGACGTTGCCGTCAAGCATGGCGTAGGACAGCTTCAGTACCTTGAGGTGGGCCGAGACGAACGCCGCGTGCTCCAGCACCGCAAGGCCCTTGCTATGTCCAATCAGATGAACAACACGAGCCTTCCGCTTGATTGCAGTGCGGATCCAGGACTTGGCGTCGTCCTCATCGTAGGCGCCGTCGGTGTCGCTCGACCGCAGGCGGAGCGTGTCCACGGCCGCGGACGCGTCGCGGTGTCGGAAGAGGCGGCGCACGAAGCGGGGGAACTCCTCGGGCGCGTCGTCGTCGCCGTCGGCGCGGAGGCGGACGCCCAGAGGTGGCGCCACCGCCGCGAGAGGACGCGGGTGCGCACCACCTCCCACGCCTTGACCGACGACAGAACGCGGTGGAGGAGCGCGTCGGGGAGCGCGCTGAGGCGGTCGAGCGCGTGGGCCGCCGCCGCTCCCTCCTCCTCCCCCGCTCGGCGGCGCCCGCCGTGGCGGCGCGGCGGCGACTGGGGGAGCATCGCGTCGTGCTGGTAGCTGGGCTGCGCTTCTCGCCGAAGACGAGGAGTCGAAATGGTGCCGAGATTTTTTTTTTTCTCTTTCCCCCTTTTTCCTGCTCGTGGAGCCGCTTTGGGATTTCGGGAGTTCAAAATTCAAATTCGCTAGCAGTTTCGGAATCAGTCGGATGGGCTTTCGTGCATTCTGCTGATAGGGATTGGGCCACAGATTACTGCCGGAGCTAGTTGGGCCGTTTGGTGAATGGGAGCAAATTTTTTCTATTTGATAGGCTATACACGAATTCATTTATTTTATTTTCCTACAGAAAAGAAACTTATGCAAACGTACTCATAAAACCTCCACTCCGATGAGCTAAACATGGGAGACTTTTGTCCAGTTGAAACTAAATATGGCATGTATCCTGGCACAAGCAGAAAACAATCATCCACTGGTCGGTGAAAAAATAAAAGCAGCTATAGGAACCAAGCAGGGTTCCAACACCATGGCCTTTCAATGGTCCATCAATACGTGTGCAAGATGGAACATTGACGCCCATGTACAGAGTCCAAGTTGAGCGATAGTCTTGAAAGAGAACATGGTTGATGATTAGCACAGGGTACTGAACCACAGTTTGCTAACCCAAGGTACTTTTGAACCTGTGCTTCAATTGATGCTGAATTAACGAGCTTGATACACACGTAAATGATGCCGCAATTATCAGCAAGAGCTGACACAGGTCCACGTGGCATTTCTGTTTTCATTAATGGGCTCTAGATTCATGTAGTTCATCGATGGCAATGGCCCTCTGCAGCTTCAAGTTACGAAGGTCTGGAAGAAAACAACCAGAAAATGAGTGAATGCAAAGATTACAGTGACAGAAAAAAAAAAGAAATTTCTTCAAAGAATGAAACAGTACCACACAAACGCAAAGATCCGGACACAAGAAACAGTACTCACAGGAACTCCCACTCTGCGGACGAAATCTTCTCAAGCGGTACCCCATTGTATCTAAACAACTGAGCCAACATATGGACTCTCGGATCGTCTTTGGTGCATCTGATCCTCACCAGACTAAGGTGTTTACAAGAAAACAATCCTCCCTTTGGCTTTATACCTCCTTCCAGTGGCTTCTGGATGTCAGGGTTCTTTTTTTAACACCAATAAGAAAAATCAGTTCTGTTGATCATCCACTAAATTTTTGAGTCTTAAAGGCCAAAGATACAAGCATTCAAACATTGATCCAATTTTTACGAGTACATACCTTTTCAAGATGAAGATAAAGCTTCTCCAAACTAGGTGAATGTTGAAGTAACAGAACTAGTATGTCAAAATCAGCACCTGTACTGATACACCACTCACCAAGGGTCAAAGTCTTCAAGTTGCTAAAAGTAGGACAACTTATAGATTCTCTCCTCAGAACAACCTTCACATTTTAAATGGGAGTAAGTTGTCTATAACATAGCTAAATAAATGAATAATATAATAACAAACCAAGTATAATGGCATCAACCTCTACAGGTAGAAACTATAAATGCACCAATTTTTCTGGCTAACAAAACTACATGCCGAAACTGTCCTGATGCAGGTGTTAGTATCATAAGATACACTACAATAAATTCTGTAGCAGCATAAAACCAAGCTCATTTCAAAAGTAGTATTGCTATTATACATAGCACCATGATGCTAAACGATTTAGGTGCATTGGAAGATAAAATCTGATTTTTGAAGCACTAACCTTTTAAAATTGTGAATTATTGATAGTAAGGGTATAAGAGCTGGCCTCGCCCCTAAAGTTACCAGTGATTTGTAAAGGAATTTTGGATGATTAATATGCAATAACTTCAAATACTTTATGTATTCAATAGACCAAAAGACAATAGGCAAAATATGCATTGGAGCAAGGAATTGGGAAAATATAGAATCCAGCAACAAATCTAGCAATGATGTATGTACCTCTCCCAAATGACCTAACAGCTCCAGATTTTGAGCATTTGAAAGACTATGAAGAATATTGTGGCCACCCAAACTTTTATAATCACTGGTCAGATACATTGCATTGCAACCAAGATAGTTACTGCCCTCGTTGCAATTATGACCATCATTAAGATTTTCAAACTGCTTATCTTCATGACCATTTGCAATCTCACTGTACTCATAGGTGTCACTATCACTATTGATATCACTTCCACAATCATGATTGTCCTGGACGTCATCAGAATACTCATCACAAAAATCATCTGAAAAGTCAGAATCATCACTGTCACGAGGTTTACCAATGCTCTGGGCATATGCACTGTTGTTGTCGTCATCATCATCACTGGTTTGAACAGATTCATCATCATCACTGGTTTGAGCAGATTCATCATCATCCACTCGGTACCCATATCCATAACTCAATAAAGAGTCATCTAACATGACACTGCCTGTGACCAGTGCCCCAAAGTTCTTGAACAAAGGAACCCACCTCTCTGGTGCAATGCACCGCACAAATACGAGGTTTGGAGCATCGACCAAGTAGTTCTTCAAGAAAGCGCACTTGACCATGGTCAACCTCTTCAGAGAGACATGTATAATCCCGCGTCCCTCTACCAAGCAGTCCTTGAGCTCTAGTTCTTCCAAAGACGGGCATCGAGATGAGAGCTTCATGGTGAAGCTATCAAACACACAAACATAGGACAGCTTCAAGATTTTGAGGTGGCGAGAGACGAAGTCCATGGAATTACTCTGCAAACAAATTGGCGTGCCCAGTTAGCTGAATAACCCGAACCTTCCGTCTGATCGCATGACGAATCCACACCCTGACATCTGCGTCAAATTCATCATCATCTTCTTTGCCTCGCGAGCGGAGCCGGAGCGTCTCCACGGGCGCGAGAGCATCCCTGGCGAGTAGCAGCCGGTACACGAACTTGGTGTAGTCCTCTGGTGCGTCGCTGTACCTCCCCACGCGGATATCCACACAGGGCGCGGAGGCCCAGAGGTCGCACCACCGCCGCGAGAGCACGCACGTGCGCACCGTGTCCCACGCCTTCATGAACGTCATGACGTGGTGAAGGAGCGCGTCTGGGAGCGCGCTGAGGCGGTCGGCGGCAAGGTCGGTTCCTCCTCCATCTCCTGCCGTGTGCCTGCGGGACGAAGACGCTCCCCCCGGCCCGTTGACCGGCACCGGCCGCTTGGTGGCCTTCGGGGGCATTCCGTCGAACAGGTGGCCTGCGCATCGGAGATGAACGAGACTGGCAGTCAGGCATTTGCGGCGGATTCCCGCGGGGAGCGTCTGGCACGAAAAAGGGGGAAGGAGCACTTACGAGAAGAACGGGTACGACGGCGGTGGGTTGTCGATCCTTCAGCGCAGCAGGCGGCTGCGGCGAGCTGTGGCGGGAGTGCGGCTGATCATCGGCTTCCCGTGAGGAAAAGGAAGGAAATGGGAAAACATGAAGACGGGCCACTGATGACAGGGGTTTTCTGTTTGAAAAAAATCTTTAACTGTCCCTCAACTATCATTGAAGTCCGTTTTCGTCCCTCATTTCCAGAATCAGATGTTGGTCATCCCTCAACATCTAAAACCCTCTGTTTTAAGTCCCTCGGTTGCGTTGAGTTTTTTTTTTTGACAACAAACATAAATGTATTAGATTATCACAGCAACCATATTACATAAAAGTCCTCCGAAGAAGACCAAAATACACAAAAGGCCTGGAAGCCAAGAGGAACAAGACGACGGAGACCATGGCGATGGAGTCGAAGGAGTCGCCGGCGGGGGGAACGCAGAGGCGTCATAGACGCGTACACCCAGGCGGGAGACCGCGCATAGCGTCGGTAGTAGCGGGCGGTGAAGCCACGGTCGGAAGAGCGCACCGACAACCTTTGTAGATGTGGTTGTATCGTCGTCGGAGGTAGATGAAGCGGCTTGCACACGGATCCCATGGGGAGGCAACTCGATCGAGCGGTACCGGAGACGGGGCCGCCGTTTTGAAGAATGCGGCTCCCGAGAATGCGGGATTGCTTTGTGACGGGGGAGGCGGTGGCGGTGACGGTGGGTGACTCGGCCCGGGGAGGAGAGGTGACGGGAGACAATCGTAGGGAGCAAATCCGCCCAAGAGGGGGTCGATCCGGACACGATGGTCGCAAATCGACCTCAAATCCGGGCCCTGGATGCGAGATGACGGGATGGAAACTCGGCGGCGGGGAAAGGGTGGGAATGGAATGGAGGTGCGGCAGGAGGTAGCGGGTGGGATTTATTGCGACTCACCAGGGGAGAATCGACGTCGGCGACGAAGAGGCTGAAGCACGAACCATCTTCAAGGACGACGGCAACCACCACGAGGCGGCGAAGACCACTTAAGGGACGAGCCATAGAGGCACAAGGAAGAAAAACTAAAGAACTATTACTAGGAGTGATTCGCGACGGAGGGCTCCCCTCCCGTCGCGCTCCGGCGAAGGCGCCGGAAGCGGACGGGAGGGAGCCGAGGAGGAGGAGGCGGAGGAACCTAGGAAGCTATCGCTTCCTTAGGAGAGAAGGGTAAAAGTCGACATCGGTTGCGTTGAGTTGGTTTCGCAGAACGGTGCGCTAGGTTGTGGTGGGGCCCACATGTTCTTCCTCCTTAGTCAGACCTTTCCCCCTCCCCCTTCATTATAAATGAGCATTTTTAGCCCGGCCCGGCCCGCTGGTCCGGCTCGGACCCGGCCCGCGCCAGGCCCGCCCGCGAACCCTACTGGACGGGTGTGGGCAGAGATCTTGAAGCCCGCGAAAAAGTTTTGGCCCGAGCTCAGCCCGAAATGTTGTTTTTAGTTGTTTTACACACTAAAATACGCAAACGGGCCGCCCGAGCCCGGCCCGGAAACTGAGGCCCGACACGTCCCATGAGACGGGCGTGGGCAGGATTTTCTAAACCCGAAAAACCCGGGTTTGTTTTGGCCCTGTCCGAACCCGACCCGGCCCGTGGAATGCTCATGTCTACCCTTCATCATCTCTCTCCCTCAGCTCGTCTACCTCTCTCCAATGGACCCATGACGGCGCTGCTCAACATCCAGGGTCGAGCGATCCATCATCGGTAGGTCCTTCGGTGGAGGCCAGGAGATCCTACAGCGGTAGCCACATCTTCCCTAACGTGCGACCTCCATCTGTTGATGAGCGCATCCAGGGGCATGCTCTAGCCGCGAGCAAGATCTGCACGCGAGTGGCACTGTCAGGTGCCAGCCACGGGCGAGCTCTGATCCGACTGTTGCGAGCGTGTCGTGGGCAAACCCCCTATCGCTGTGGTTAGCCAAGTGAGCTCGACCATGGGCAAGCCCCATCGGGCGTGGTCGCTGGGCGGTGCGAGCCCCGTCGCGACCGAGGGCGAGCCCTATCGGACGCAGACGCTGCCAGCCGCGGGAGTGCCACCGCCCGCTAGGACAAGCCCCACCATCGCTCACGAGCCGGTGAGCCCTAGCGACGACCAGGGTTCACCTTACCAAACTGGAGGCTTGAACCGCCGAGCCTCAGCGGTATACCGAGTGGTACGGCTGGTATACCGCCAAATATCGCACAAATTCAAAACACCAAATCGTAACGCCTATTCAATCGGTTGGGATCGGTATACCGATCGGTTTGAGGTGTAAACCGACCGCTTTCGGTGGTATACCAATGAAATATCCTAAGTTATCGACGCATTCGGTACGGATTGGTATACCGATCGGTTTGAGAGGTAAACCGGTCGGTTTCAGTGTTATATCGGTGAATTATCATAAGTTATGGGCGCTTTTTTCTAGGATTTCTCATAATTTTTAGAAGTTTATAAGAATAGTTTTTGTGGTTTAATTACCTCAATATAGATTTATAAGATTTAATTTTAATTGAAAACGACAAACCCACCTTTAAAAACCGCTTATAACCATGGTAGGGAAGTAAATTGTACGATTTTGAAAGTTGTGGGAGGTAGTTCACCCAGTTTTCATGTCCAGGGAGGTAAAACAGACTTTTTTCAGCAAGATATTTAGGGGGCCTGGTTTTTTTCTTTTTCCTGAATTTCAAATGATTGAAAAAAATACTAGATGCACGAATTTTAAAAATTTTTGACACCATTAAATTCTATAAATCTTGAAGTATTTTTAGGTAATTTTATTTCGTTTTTCAATTTTTTGAATTCAAATTCAAATTTTTTGAACTCTGGCCGGTATGAAACGGTCGAAACCGGCACCGGCCTGCGGCGGTTCGGTCAGAACCCTGGCGACGACTGGAGGAGGAAGAGGGGGATGACACACCTGACATGTGGGTCTGTCGCCACATGTCACGTGGGATTCAGCGGTCGTACGAAACCACTATCAAAACAACAACAGGGACTAAAAACAGATGGTTTTATTCCTTGGACCATCTAATCCAACTCATTCTCTTCTGCCCTACCACAACTGCCCCGCCGCTATTAGTACCACCGACGTTGGAGAATAAGAAGCTATCCAATAAATAGTGGTACCAAAATGTTGATCCAGGTTTAGAAAATGTGGAATCTGTTTTTTCAAGGTGTTGAAATAGGTTGAAAAATGTTGAGTTTGTTAATTGTGTTCGAAATGTCGATCCATATTTGTAGAAATGTTGAATGTAGTAATTTCAGACGTTGAACCCACTTGAATCTTGTATGTTAAAATATTGAAC
The DNA here is from genome assembly GCA_947561735.1 of Cenchrus americanus. Lineage (NCBI taxonomy): Eukaryota > Viridiplantae > Streptophyta > Magnoliopsida > Poales > Poaceae > Cenchrus > Cenchrus americanus. Next base: position 70,622,731 of record OX387242.1, read on the forward strand.
TTTTTTTTGGGCTTAGTGAGCATGTCATTATATGCGTCATCAATGGTAGAACAGAATGCTGACACCAAATGAACGGAACGCCTCTAGATAGATGTCTGTGTTCTGCAGTGAATAAAATTTAGTTGGTGAATTATTTATGTATAGGAAGAGGAATAAGATTATTTTGATGAGCTCTTTTTTTTAGAATGACATTGTACAACGCAGACACTCACAACACGCACACACACTCACTCCTATGAACACACACAACCCCTATAAGCATCTCCAAAACACTGAGCATCTGACAGATCTAGAGATTTCCGAAGTCATTATTGGCATCTCGTTGTTGAATGTTGATAAGAATGCCACTTACCACTGGTAGGTCCTAGGAAAACCTCAGAAAAGATTTAAACCTTGGTGGGTAATGTCATACTCAACCATCCTATTATTGGACTACATGTCAATTCGCTTAAATTTGGTGTATGATTTTTTTAGTTTTGACTAATTATGAGTACATATTTTTTAGATACACGGTACAACGCAGACCCTCACAACACACACCCACACCCCTATGAACACATTGTTGACGGTGTCAAGTAGACTTGCAAGCGGACAAGTCTTCTTCGTAGTCAAGGGACCCTTCTTCCCTCGAGTGGTGAACCCAAGGTATCGAATCCGTGGAACAAAAGTGTGATGCAAGAGTTGATCTATTAAAGCAAGAAACTTAGATCTTCAAGAGGTGAAACCTATGCATCTAATCTTAAAGAACATCAAAACGAATTTAATCTACTAAAGACCAGAGGTAGCAAGAGATAGAGGGGGATAGATAAACCAATCTAGAGAGATTGGATCAAACCTTTGTTGAATTCCGAGCAAGGGAAGAAATAACAAGTTCAATCTCATTAGAAGACTCTTTAAACCACGGTTTCCCGCCCGACTCCGAAAATGCCCGCCTTTTGGAGCCACCGTTCTGTCACAACGCACCCCTATTCGTGCGGGTTAGTCTAGGGCGAGTCCGAGGACAAGTTGAAATCTTTCGGAAGGTCAGGCATGCACCTCTAGCCACCACGGCTACAAGAACATCCTCGGTGATCAATCTCGAGAATAGATCTTAAGATAAGAAAAGCCGATCGAAATCAAAAACGTAGGAGAAACACTTGATCGCTAGAAATCAGATTGCAACTTGATAATTCAACATAGTACATGATACATGAATCAAGATCACCACCGGGATTCTACCTTGATCTTGCTTCTAGCTCCGGGAACTCCGACGTGGTCTTCCTTGCAAGGTTCCCACGCCGACTAGAAAGATCCTAGTCAACTAGCTCGACCCTCTCCTCTCCAAGATGGTGTCCCTCCCTTCTCTGCTCCTCGGCGACCGATGACGAATGAGTTGATGTGTGGCTCTTGGCCTCAGGGCTATAAATAGTCCGAATGGCGGCTAGGTCAAATGGGGCTGACTGGGCCCCGAAATGGGCTGGGCCGACCGGCCTGGGCCCACTTCGGCCCAGCCAGTTGCCTTCTTCGCCCGGTGTCAGTTCCCGAGTCTTCTAGATCCTTCCCCCTTCTGCATGTGGGCCATTGTCGTCAGTTTCTCTCTGAATTGGATGTAGCTCCTTATTCCGCAAGATTTGGCACTTTTCTGACTGGGTCCTCGGAGTTTGTCATCTTCTCAGGTTCGGTCCCTGGGCTTCTTGAGTCATGTTTGCCTCATTGCATGACTTGTCCGGGCTTCAAGGTCTTGTCACAAGGTGCTTGATGAACTTATCCCGGAAGTCTTGCTTTCAACACAGAAACCCCGCATAAACACTAAACTCCAAAACCGACATGCACGAACGAACTTGTTATACCAAGGGGGTTAGTACCAAAGGATAAGATATAAAAGTCATACCAACACCAAAGGTAAACTCATGGCTAGGTTGACGGAATTTCATCGTCAACACACATGTACGCAAACCCTACCCACCTCCGAATGACTGAACATGTTATGGTAATTCGGTGTTGTGGCATAGTGATACCCGACAGATCTGGAGATTCCCCAAGTCACCTCATTGTTAACAGAAATGTTGCTTACCACTTAATGCAAAACACCGGTACATCCGGAGAAAATCCCATGAAAAGATGCTAACACCATGATTTGAACCCTGGTGGGTAACGCCCACTGAATCGTCTTATCATTGGACTACAAACCAATTCACAATTATCGGGAACCATAATATCTTTATTTGAAAAAAAAGAGAAATGAACCATAATATGTATCACGTTAGTCTAGTACGAATCTGTACATACTTCCCACGGCCCAGTTTATGTTGCCCAATCTTTTGTGTGTGCGGGGGGATCTCAAATCCGGCGTCATAAGAGGAAATCACTAGCTAAAATTTTGATTTGACTAGTATGCGAAATGAAATAGCTAGCAAAAAGTTGATGAAATCTAAGAGCAACTCCAAGAGTCTCTCTAAAAATGAATAGCTAAAATTCTTATTTAGCTATTATGTAAAGTGAAATAGCTAGGAAAAGTTGGACGAAATCCAACAGTCTCTCCAAATGAACTCGCTCACCGTCTTCCAACACGTGCCACGACACCCAGCGTCATCGTCATCCTCCGCGAGCTCGTGCGCCACGACGTAGCGGAAGAATCAACAGTCCGCCATGACGGCCAACACCTTCCTCACCGCAACAGCCCATGGCCGGCGGCGGCAAGCCGCTTGTCGCAGCCATCACGAAGTGGAAGGAAGGCGTCGCTCACGTGTGTTCTGTAGGCTGCAACCGCCCCGCAGGGCTGCTCATGCCCTGCTGCAGCTGTGACCTTGTGGGAGCCAAATGCCCATTGATGGAAAAACTAAGTTGGTTGGTGAAATCAGATGCTAGCAACACGAATTGACTCAGATTATTGAAATTGAAGACCGATTGCATAAGTCAACGCCTGGTTGAGTGAAGGTCATACGCCACACGCGGGGAGTCGTTCACCATCATCCTCCCGGATGGCCTGATGCGGTGACACCGCCGGCGAGCCAAGGCCAGCTATGGAGGCTAGGCGCCACGACCCGCATGAGGCCAGCCGTCGTAGGTAGCTTATCGGATTTTTTCTCACCAAGGCGACGTCGGGGGAAGGGGTCTCGCGCGAAGAGCTCGCTGAACTGCGCCGCCCGCTCCCGCTCCTCGATGACGCGCAGCAGGCAGCTGCCCCGCAGTGGCTTCGAGGGCGGACGAGAGGTACCTGATGTAGCTGAAAGGGTAGCCCCACGGCGACCTTAATGGCGCGCGGCAGTCAGCGACCCTGCGGCTGCGCCGGCCTCGAGCGCAATCACAACGGTCCTGCAGCCACTGCCGATTCAACCCCGCAATCACATCCAGCGCTGCCCTAAGCTCTTGCCGCCGCGGCCGATTCAGCCCTGGCGTCGTCTCTAGCATCGTGCGGGAGGACGAGCAGAGAAGGCGTGCGGGAGGAAGAAGCACCGGGTCCACGGGACGAGGGGATGGCGAGGGAGGGGGGCTCGCGAAAGATGACGAGCGCAAGGGGCTAGATACCGAGCCCAGATAGCGAGGGTAGGATTTGGAGAGGCTGTTGGATCCAGTTTTTCCTTAATTTTGTTATTTTTGGCCAGTAAACTTGTTATACAGAGTTTGTTGGAGTTGCTCTAACAGACTCACTAAAATCAACTCTCCATATGATCCACCGCTAGTCGGTCCCGCATGCCATATTTATGTACGAGGGGATAGCTAACGGGACTGGCTGGCCAAAGATGGCTAGCGAAGCCTCCGGTTTAGCTAGCGAGTGCAAGTTTAACTAGTACGTTGCATTGAGTTTTTTGGACAAGTTTTCTCGAGCGGTGAGGCGGATCTGCATCAGGTATGAGCAGATGAAAGAGAGATCTTGTGTCTCAAAAGGGGGAGGCATCCAGCGATGCACTGCATCCCGTCGCGCAGCAGTGAGGAAGTTGGCTCCCGCTGTCGCGCTGCATCTTCCAGCTCCAGCCACCTCCACCGGCCACCCTCCCCCGCCGCCGCCGGCAACCGCCAACGCCTCCTCCGGCCCGGCTCCGCCTCCTCCCAGATCCGCGCTGCCGGGACCTCCTCCTAGCTCCTCGACGGGCGCGTCGTCGCCTGCTCTTATGCGCCGGCACACCGCGTCCCCTGCTCGCCCCCGCCAGAGGGGAGCCCGAATTCGGCCTCCAGCTCCCCTCCCCACACGACGGCCGACGGAACCCCGCGGTGGAGGAGCAGGGGCTGCCCAGAGGCGGCAGAGAGGTCGTCCTCTGCCGCCTCTTCTACTCCCAGCGGCCGTCCGAGGCCCGACGGAGATCTTGGAGCGCAACGTGATCAGATCCGCCGTTCGATGTCGTGACCACGGAGAAGCAGGCCGTGGCTGTTCGATTCGGTGGCGGCGGCCTCCGGTGGCGCGCGAGCAGATCGATTCGGCAACTACGGCCCTCGCCGAGCTTCGTGTCCGCCTGCGTCGGCTCCTCCGCTGGGATCTGCGCGGGGACTGGAGCGCGGAGGAGCACGGGCGCAACGGCGTGCGAAGATCTTGTCGGAGGGGAGAGGGCGCAGGCCGAAGGAAGGGAGGCGACACGGACGCGGAGCCGTAGGCAGGCGGTTGGCGGTGTGGCGATGCAGCAAGGAGAGAAGTTCCCAGGAATGTGGGTCGGCGAAGGGGATGCTCATTTTGCAGATGTTGATGCAGAAACCGCTGGAGACGGTCTAACACAGTACACCAACACATTATTTTTTTGAACAAGATTCCAGCATCACAGCCTTCCATGGCTCAAACAGATTCGTCACCGTGCAGATGCAAACATAGATGCTCATTGACAGTCCAAGTTGAGCGACAGAGTATCCAAGTACGAAAACAAAACGACTAACCCAAGGTACGAAAACGGTAGCCAATTCAAGTTACGTTCTTCAAACGATACCAACTTGGTAGACAGCTCGCACGAAGGCCATGGTTTCTTGCCTGTGATGCCCTTGCATGCTCCCTGCATAAATGATGTTGCAATTATCAGCTGTGGAGATGAATCGGGTCTACAATGTACTGAAAAGAGTACAGTTTTCATAGTGCCATACGTTTTTCCTTCAATAGGGCTCACATTCACGCAATTCATCCAAGCCAATCTCCCTCACCAGCTTCAAGTTACGAAGATCTGCAAGAAATAACTGAAAGTTAGTGATTGTAACATGAACAGGGGGCCTTCAATTAAGAAATTAAAAAAAACATGTTGCCAGCAGAAGTCCTATCGAAACGAAAACTTTTCATCAATCTGCTCTACGACAAGAGCGAAACAACAATTCTGCACAAACACAAAGGAATGGAGATAAGGAACTCACAGAAACTCCCACTCCGGCGGACATAGATCTTCTCAAGAGGAATGCCATTAGACCGAAACAATTGTGCCAGCACATGGAGTCTTGGATCATCCTTGGTGCAACTTATCTTCACCATACCAAGGTGTTTGCAAGAAAATGATCCTCCCTTTGGTTTTACAGGTTTGCCAATGTCATGGCTCTTTTTAAGGGGGAAAACAACTTTGTTAACCACCAATAAAATCTTGGCATACTGACATATAAGCATTTAAAAGCATTGACGCACTACATGAACATACCATTTCAAGTTGAAGAAAAAGCTTCTCCAGTTTTGGTGAATGCTGAAGTAAGAGAACTAATATGTCAAAGTCAGCACCTGTACTGATACACCAGTCACCAAGGGCCAATGTCTTCAAGTTGCTAAAAATTGGACAGCTCATCGATTCTCTCCTCAGAACAACCTTCATGTTTATAACAGGAGTGAGGTGTTTAAAACACACAAAAGAAATGAAAAATAACAACCTTACTGCAAGGGCAATCCAACCTTTCAGGTAAAGTTCATGAGTTTTAATCAAAACAAATTCAAGAGTAATAGAATGGCCATCTTACATGACAAGCTAGTATTTCTTATTTTAGTAATTGGGTTCACATTTTGGCAGCAGAAATACCAGTAAAGTGCCTTCCTACAAGTTTATTTACTCAATTCAATCACGACTCATCAACCAGATTTTGGCACCCTAGTACACTGGAACCGATTACCCAAATGGATATTGGATACTATAGTACAATGCTGTAAAGGGAAAAACCATTTGTTTTGGGTGGAGGTCATTCACACAGTAAAGTTCCATAAAATCCGTAGCACTATAACTTCCACTCATTAATAGGATGACGACTAAGGAAAATAGAAGTATTAAGATACTACAAGTGTACAAGTAAAACATCAGGGAAAATAGAATTGAAATTGAAATAATTCATGGCGTATCTTCTAAAAAAACCCAGAATTTTAAATCCATTTAATGTGGTTAACTTACACTCCCTCTGCCCCAAATTATAGGTCGTTTTGGCTCTCTTGGATTCATAGATTTTGCTATGCACCTAAATATACATTGTGTCTAGATGCATAGTAAAATGTACCGATCTAGAAAACCCAAAGCAACCTAATTTGGGACAGAGGAACACCAAAAAGCCCCACATCCCCATGGTGGAAAACTCCTAAAACCATGACATTAGAGTCAGCAGCAATGCAATATGAGCAAACCATATCAATCTTTCAAATATGGAATGGCACTGTATATAGTTAGAATGCCAGTAAAAAGAGCAATCAAATAGCAAGTTTCTTTTGCCTGTGACTCCCTACCTATAATGCTATATTCTATATGTTATGTATTTTTTAACATATGCAGGGGCTGCATTCTGCACATCAAGCATGTAAACTAAAAGAGTATAAATTGAATAGAAATATGTCAACAACAAAGTTAAGGACAGTACCTCTCCTGAATGACCTAGCAGTTCAAGACTTTGAGCATTTGAAAGGCTATGAATAACATTTTGGCCACCTAACTTTTTATAATCGTTGATTACGTACTTCGCACTGGAGCCACGATATTTGCTGCCCTTACTGCAATCGGGGCCATCACCAAGGTTTTCAAACTGACCAACTTCAATGCCTTTCGCAATCTCACTATATTCATAGGTGTCAGTATCACTATTTATGTCACTTCCATAATCATAATTGTCCTTGATCGGGTGACAGTAATGATCATTAAAATCACCCCAATCATCAGTCATGAAGTCGAAGTCATCATCACTGTCATCAGAAGCAGGAGCATTTCTACCAGTATGCTCGGCATGTGTACTATTGTTGTCGTCATCTTCATCACTGGTTAGAGGAAACTCATCCTCCTCTTTGTACTTTTCAAATTCCCGGCTCAATAAAGAGTCATCAAGTTTGACAATTCCTGAAATCAGTGCCCCAAAGTTCTTGAACAAAGGAACCCAGTTCTCCGGCAATATGCACTGAAGAGAGACTAGCCTTGGAGCATCAACTGAGAGGTTCCTTGTGAACTTGCACTTGACCATGGCTAGGCTCTTCAGAGAGGCAGATACAACCTCACGCCCCCCTACCTCGCAGTGCTTGAGCTCCAGTTCTTCCAAAGAAGTGCAGCGGGAACAAATCAGCCTGAGGGCCTTATCATCCAGCTCAGCATACGAAAACTTCAAGACTCTCAGGTTGCAAGAGACGAAGTCAGCGCCATCTATCTCCATGCAAACGTGTAGATGCCCACTGAGCTGAATGACCCGAGCGTTCCGCCTGATGGCATGACTGATCCACATCCTGACATCGTCCATGTCGAAATCATGGTCGTCCTCGCCGGGCGAGCGCAGCCGGAGCGTCTCCACCGGCGCGAGGGGCTCCCGGGAGAGCAGCAGCCGGTACACGAACTTGTCGTAATTCTCGGGCGCGTCGCTGTACCTCCCGACACGGATGTCCACGCACGGCGCGGAGGCCCAGAGGTTGCGCCACCGCCGCGAGAGCACGCACGTGCGACTCACGTCCCACGCCTTCATGAAGGACATGACGTGGTGCAGGAGCGCGTCGGGCAGAGCGCTGAGGCGGTCGGCGGCGAGGTCGACCCCGCCATCTCCACCTATTCCTCCACCTCCGGCTCCTCCCGAGTGCCCGCGGGACGAAGACGCTTCCCCGGGCCGGTTGACCGGCACCCAGCGCTTGGTGACCTTGGGGGGCATTCGGTCGAACAGATGTCCTGCGCGTCCGAGGACGAGATGAAAAGTCAGGCATTGTGGCGGATTTCCGCGGGAGGATGATCCAGCGCGAAAAGGGGAGGGAGCACTTACGGAAGATCAGCTGGGACCGGCGGGTTCCTGATCCGACAGCGAAGCAGCCGCCGCCGCCGGCGAGTGGTGGCGGCGGCAGGGGTGGGGCGGCGGCGGGTCACTGGGGATTATTTATTTATTTATTGCCTTTTTTAAGAAAAGACACCAAAAGGTGAATGAAATGGGAGGAGACGGATAAATCGGTAACTGCTCAAATTGATTTATTGCGGGGTTTACTGTTTATACACACGTTGCACGGCCCACGTTGCACGGTAACAGTTTCAGCACGCTTCGTTACCAATTTTTGCCATGCCAAAGTCCATGTCGAATATTCGTCCATGTCAAAATTAGGACCTGCAATATCAAGGTATGCCACTTTTTTTTTTGAACGAACACGTACGCCAAAGCTAGGACACAAAATTATATACTAATTATTTGTCACGGTCATATTGTAATACATACATTAATTAAATGGAAAATAGTAGCATCTAGTGCATCAAAGCCTAACTCATCACACATGGATACAGCTAGAATCATGTATGATATGTACTATGAAGAAACAAACATTCAGGTGGAATTCCAACACCAGATCTATTTATATGCATTGCTCCTCAGCAGAGGACATCTGAAGCTTGTGTTCACCACTATACATTCTGAATTTTCGATCAACCATTTCCATACAACCCAATGGTGAATGAACACATGTACAGTTATACCTATACTGATGCCGAATTTGCCGATGAACCAAAGGTAAGTTCATCCCAAGTTCTGCCATCACTTTTTTTTTCGTAATGCTCAGAATACAATCTAACCTAACCAACTCACTGACACAGTGAAATGGTAAAAAACGCCCTATCACCAACACAATTGCAGTATGACATCAGCCAGCGAACCCTCATCAGTTGGGTCTTCCTCAGTTTCCTGTCTTCATCCGCTTTGCTTCTCTCTTTTCAGCTTCACTTTCCACCTTGCGCTTCAAATTTGCCTGAGAGCTTGCGCCTCCATTACATCCAGAGCATGCAGTCCGCCGAACAAAAATCTTGCCATTTGGTATGCTATTCTCACTGAAGAAATCTGCCAATCTGTGGACCATTACATCATACTTACAGCAGGTGATGTTCACTGTCTTCAGGTTGGTGCACTCGAATGAACTTGCCCATCCATCGAAACCCAGTCTTCTGTTATAGGCCTAATGCAAAGCAAAACAATGAACTTCCTTTAGGCATTGATCATGTGCTTAGAACACTCATTTTTCATTGGGGGTATGTAAATTTTTATACATATTTTTCAAAAAAAAAATTATACATACCATGTCGAGGTGAAGACAAAGGATCTCTAAGTTTGGCGAGTGCCCAAGCATGGCTGCCAGAACATCAAATCTAGGAGTTATGCACCATTCACCAAGGGACAGAGTCTTCAGGTTTTTGAAGTCAGTGCATGATTTCAATTCCCTCGTCAGCAGCACCTGCACATTGTATAAGTGCATTGTCCATTGTATTAGAAATATTCAACCATCCAAGTTGATTTTTCTACCACAACCACCAGAGAAATGAATGACAACATTATACTTTATATGGCAGTACTTCAACGTAGGATAATTAAAAAGGCAAAGGATTTCAATCATCACAGATAACAAATTACATGATGGAGAGTCTGAAACCGTTGTAGCTCAGTTAAAAAAAAGTTGTAGCGCTCACTTCACACATAGCAACAAACATTCCATAATGGAAACCTGTGTTCTCTTGATATGAAAAATAGCTAAGTTGTTATCCTTTTGTTTTACCTCAAGTGAATTCTGCAATGTTAAAGAGATTTTGCTTTACACTGCTACAGTAACAAATATGCTAGCCTGATGCTATATCTTGAAAATGAAGAAAAGCACCTTCTGGTCAAAGGAAAACAAACAATTTCCATAGAAAAAGAATAAAAATAGGAATTATCGGGTGTTTATATTTTAGGACATCAAACTGTAGGTTACAGTAGGATCAAAGTTCAGCAACAGAATGATTGAAAAATTTTCTGACATTGAACAGCTGCACTATTAGATTATTCAGTAGGATAGGAAACATAGAAGCAATCAAAAGGATGATACTGAAACGAGGAGAAGGCATTCGAAAATAAAGAAACCTGGTGATGTAGATAAATGTATTCACAAGAATAGCCTACTGAATTATCAGTAGGGTACTTCATAATATTTTCCATTATAAAACTACAATAAGGATTTTCTTAAAGGATTAAGGATTTACTTATAGGATTCAGATGGACTGGAGACCAATAAATTATAACAGACCCACAAGGTTAGCATTGTTCCAAATATCTGATCTGAGGCATATTGATTTAATCATTTAATTGCCAACTTAAACATACATATTTAATTGAACGTAAATTCAGAAAGAGGATGTTAGATCATTCGTATGCACAGCCATCACTGTTTGCAAAATGTCAAAAAAAAAAGACATCCACAGTGCACAAAAGAGTATAAATATTAAGAGCACTAGCATCAGCAAGATGAGTTAACTGTACCTCTCCTGGATGAGCTAACAGGTCCATTCTTTTAACATTTGAGAGGCCCAAAAGCACCCCAGCACCACCAGAATTATCAGAACCATGCTTTCTATAGAAATTTTCCATAGGTTCATCCGCACTGGGTTTATGACCATTAATCAAATGCTTGTATGCTTTATGTATATGGTCCTTTAAAATCTCACCATAGCCCACAGTATGGCCTTCGTTCTCCTCATCACTAGGTGCAGGCCGATCAGAACCATAGTAGTTTTTTTTTTTGATGGGAAGCCCTCTGCCGATTTTATTTCATAGCAATAACACTTACATCGTTTACCAGAGGCTCCATAATGAACCCAGGTGGCTCACTATGCCAATTACAAGATAGTTTGCATACTAGAGAGTTCCTTGCTAGATTATGAGCAACAAAATTAGCTTCTCTATAACAGAATTCTACTGAGATAGAATTGAACTCAGTGCATAGAAGCCAACATTCATCAAAAAACGGTGCCCCAACTGTTGCCGAGAAGCCACCATTCTGCATCGCCTCAACCACTTCCATGCAATCCGATTGCGCGATCAGCTTGCTAACTCCCAGCTGTTGCGCCAACAGCAGGCCGTCTCTTAAAGCAATTACTTCACATGTCGGTGCATCAATAACATTATCAAGGTACCTTTGAGAAGCCGCTATAAAACCACCAGAAGAATCACGGATGACGGCTCCCGTGCTTCCAGTACTTGTTGTCTCATCATATCCCGCATCCACATTCAGCTTCAAGTATCCTTCCGGGGGTTTCTTCCAACCATCCTTCACAACTGAAGCTTTCTTCACATTACAGTAATTCATTGTGAGAGCCGCAATGGAGATAGCTGACCGTGCTGGTGTTTGAATCTTCTCTCCATGAACTAACTGTCTTCGTTCAGCGGTTAAGATTAACTCCGCAAATCTCACACCTTTCAACCCATCAATACTGCCTCCCATTCGAATAACCTCCTGGAGAATTACAGAACCTGATCTATCCAGGTTCAATAATCTTTGAATTTTATCCTCTGTACCCAAGGCCTTCCATATAAGTTTCATACGCGAATATGTAAACAGAATATGTTTAATATCCTCGCATCCTTCAGTACAAACTGGGCAAGACGATGAGTTACCAACATGTCTATTAGCAAGAACCCCTTTACAGGGTATCATTCCATGCAAAGCTCGCCATCCAAAAATTTTTATTTTACTTGGAATGTTTAGCTTCCACAACTTCTTCCATTCCTCAATTTCGCCCATGTTTCCGGCCTGTTGTGATGGAATATTTGATCCAAATTTGTGTTTCCATTGACAGTGGTAGGCTGATCTCACTGAAAATATACCATTCCGGTTATGATGCCATGCCACTAGATCCTCTCTACCATTTGCTATTGGTATTTGCGGGATTCTATGCGCATCAATTGGCCAGAAGATATCATTAATCAGTTGCACATCCCATTGCCCATCAATTGGATTTATCAATTCATCAACTGTTGTGACCAGGTTGCGACCTCGAGGTGATATAACTCTCAGATTGTGGCTTGTAGGTATCCAATTGTCTTTCCAGATATTTATCTGTGAGCCATCCCCTACTCGCCATATATATCCTCTTTTAAAACATTCCAACCCCGCTAGCACACTTTGCCATGTAAATGAGCTCCCACTTTTCATCCTAGCCTGCAAAAGCTTACCATCTGGATAATATTTGGACCTCAGCACTCTCGCACACAATGAATTCGGTTCTCATAATAATCTCCAAATTTGTTTAGCCAGCATCGCCGTGTTGAAGCAGTGGAGGTCCCTGAATCCCATGCCCCCCTTTCCTTTCGGAATGCATAATTTCCACCAAGCTTTCCAGTGCATTCTCCTATGATTTTCATCATCTCCCCACCAAAACTGAGAAATAACATCAGTGATCCCTTTACATATATTTTTCGGTAATAGAAATACCATCATTGCATAATTCGGGACAGCTTGGGCAATTGATTTAATTAGTACTTCCTTACCTCCCATACTCAATAACTTTTCTTTCCAACCTTTAGTTTTGGCCATCACTCTCTCGATCAGATGTCGAAAGCAATCTGACCTATCTGCTCCAATTAAAGCTGGAAGCCCTAGATATTTATCATTCAATGACTCTGTCATAATATTGAGTGCCTCACACACTTTGGCCTTCATATCAACATCTGTATTTGGGCTGAAAAAGATACTACATTTCGCTTCGCTTACCATCTGTCCTGAATTGGCGCAATACCGGTCTAATATGTTCTTCAGGTTATCCGCATTCTTCTTATCTGCTTTCATTAGGATCAGCGAGTCATCCGCAAAGAGCAGATGAGATATTGCTGGAGCTTGCCTGCAGACCCGGATCCCCTGAATGTCACCCCTTTCCTCCGCTCCCTTTAACATACCGGACAAGCCTTCTGCTACCAAGAGAAATAGGTAAGGCGATAATGGATCCCCTTGCCTAAGACCCCGGGAAGGTTTGAAGACTTCAGTCTCCATCGAATTGAACCGAACCTTATATTGCACCGAATTTACACACGCCATTATCATTGAAATCCAGCTCCTATGAAAGCCCAACTTTACCATTATAGCCTCTAGAAAATTCCACTCGACCCGATCATAAGCTTTATGCATGTCCAATTTCACAGCACAGAGACCTGACTTCCCTTGCTTCCTCTTAATAGTATGAACACTCTCATATGCCAAAGCAAAATGTTATCGGTTATCAATCTACCAGGTACAAAAGCACTTTGATGGTCACTAATGATGTCTGGTAAAATTCCTTTCAATCTATTCGCTAGCATCTTAGATATAACTTTATATAACACATTACATAAACTGATCGGACGGAATTGGGACACCAAAGTTGGTGTTTTTACCTTGGGGATAAGAACAATCGTAGTAGAATTCCACCCCTCCGGTATTTTCTTCGTATTCACTGCCTCCAAAACCTCCTGTATCAGGTCATTACCGAGAAGATCCCAATATGTTTTATAAAATATCGCGTGCATTCCATCTGGGCCTGGTGCTTTAAGATCACCGATTTGGAATAGAGCTTTCCTTACCTCATCTTGAGTAAAAGGTTCAGTTAGGCTCTTATTCATATCATCAGTGACTAGAGCTGGAACATCATCCAGCACCGTGCTGTCCACTTCGTCTATCTCAGATGTGAATAGACCTTCAAAATATCGTTGCACAATGCCACACATATTCTGTCGGTCTTCTTGCAACACTCCCGAATCATCTATTAGCCCTTTAATAGTATTCTTCCTTTTCCTTTTAGTAGCATAATTATGAAAAAATTCCGTATTTCGGTCCCCAAACTTCAACCAATTAACTCGAGCTCTCTGAAGCCATTGAATTTCCTCCTGCTCAAGCAGGAGTTCCAACCTTATCATTGTCTCCTTATGCGCTGCAATATTCCCGGGGGTTAGTGGCGCCCTCGACAACCTCTCCAATTCTTTTTTCAGGTCTTTTATTCTTTTTGCCGGTGCCTTCAATACCTCCTTGTCCCACACATGCAACTCATCATGCACGTCCTTAACTTTCTGAATTAACCTCGGCGCTTCCCCTTTTGCTTCCGCTCTTACCCATGCCGCTTTAATCATCTCTGTCACCGTTTCCTCTTGTAACCACCGAGCCTCAAAATATTTGTGGCTTGTTCCTGTACCGCGACTGCACTCCAGGTACTCAGTATCCACCATAATGGGCCTGTGGTCCGATTTCAAAAATTCACAATTTACCAACCGAGCATTCGGAAACATAGCTGACCATGAACTAGTAGCTACTCCACGATCGAGTCGTTCCCTAATATTTCCCCTTCTCCAAGTGAACATGTCACCCACATATCCGAGGTCCACCAAGTTGCAATCTGACAACACATCATGGAAATCCTGAAGCTGTCGTTGCAATCTCGGTCTTCCTCCCTCTTTCTCACTGTTAAACAATATCTCATTAAAATCACCAAGAGCCATCCACGAGACTCCCAAATTTCCACGAATGGATCTTAGTTCGTCCCAAGTTACGCTCTTCCTGTTCCATTCCGGTTCACCGTAGATCCCCGTCAATCTCCATTCGGTATCATTTTTAACCACCACATCAATGTAGTTCTTCCCCACTCCTCTCTCCACTACAGAGATGTCATCTTTCCACAACAACAGCAATCCTCCGCTCCTCCCGTCGCTTTCATGAATCAGCATACGGTCGAAGCCCGTTCTTCTTCGAATCTTTTCTGCCTTAGCCTTTGCCAGATGAGTTTCAGACAGGAAAAACAAATCTGGTTTTGTTTGCTTCTGGACCTCCAGAAGCGCACGAACTGCCCGGGCATTGCCAAGCCCGCGACAGTTCCAAGCTACTAGTTATACACCATTCACCAAGAGACAGAGTCTTCAGGTTTTTGAAGTGAGGACACAATTTTGACTCCCTCATGAGCAACACCTGCACATTGTACACAAAAAATGCATACTCGAGAATTTAATCACCAATCTAAACAACCAGAATTATATTTATTTTTATGCTGATTCACTCTCATGCATGTTCTTAACTGCTAACAATTCTTAATTAAAAAAATCATTTCACGCTGTGCAGCAAAGCATATAGCAAAAGATGATTAAGCTATACCTCTCCTGAATGAGCTGATAGGGCCATTGTTCTAACATTAGAGAGTCTGCAAAGCATACCATCTCCCCCAAACATTCCTCCACAATCACCATCATAGCGCACAGTATAGCCATCATCCTCATCAACAGGTCCAGAACCATGATCATTAAGGTAAGATTCATCATCATTGTCATCGCCAGATTTCTGAATGCTCTCATATGACTCTTCAGCACCAGAATAAGCACCATAGATACCATATTCACTATCACTGTTAACATCAGAGTCCTCAGCCCCATAATGTTCAAAAAATTCCCCATTATCAGCAGAGTACTCAGCACTAGAATGTGCAAAAAAGTCACCATCATGATCAGGTTCATCTTCTTCATCCTGATTGGATTCATTATCACTGTTATCATCAGAGTCCTCAGCCCTAGAATGTGCCAAAAAGTCAACATCACGATCAGGTACATCTTCTTCCTGACTGTAATCCTTGTCAATATAATCATCAGAGTCCTCAGCCCTAGAATGTGCAAAAAAGCCACCATCATGATCAGATTCATCTTTGTGATCTACCATTCATGTCCACCAACTATCACTAGGCATGCAAGAGTCATCGAGTGCAATAATTGCTGTGACTAGAAATTTCATGTTCCGGAAACAAGGAACTTGTTGAAATGGTCTGATGCAGCGCAAAGAGACAAGGTCCAGAACATTAACCCATGATCCGGTAGCGAATTTGCAGTCGATCATAGTCAAACACCTCAATGAGGTTGACTGAATCTCTTTGCCAACCACCGAACAATCAATAAGCTCTAGCTCTTCCAAATAAGTGCACCTGGAATAGAGCTTTTCAAGGGTGGTGTCATCCAGCCTGACACGCGAGAGCTTCAAGATCTTAAGGTTGCAAGAACTGCAGTCGGAGCTCCTAGTGTACTTTTGCGGTGCGTGTTGGTTGATATTTTTTTTAACGAACCGCACAAGACAGCGCGTGTTTCATTGATATAGCAGAAGAAAATACAAGACTATGATCCTGGAAGATCATATGCAGGAAAAGAAAAGAAAAAGAGAAAAACAAACTCGCCCGGCGCTCAACACAACTCACAGGCTGGTCGGAATGGGTCATCAACTCAGCCGAAGCACTACTCACAAACGACGTCAGGAGAGATAAACGCAAGCCGCAGCTTCCACCCAGCAACCGCACACATGCTTGTATCTAAGCTGTGGAGGTGAACCACTGCTGAAAGGGGAACAGAGGGGCGGACACCTACGCACCGAGAGGGTCATTGCCATGCAGACCCCCCCGCCGCAAAGCTGTTGCACCCCTGCCGGTCACCCGACGAAGTGAAGAAACACCGAGTCGGGAGACACCCAACACGCGGGGGCAACGCCGCTTCCACTGTTGGACATCACTCTCGCGTGCGCGGGGACCTCCAACCCACCACTCAGCACGCCTCTCTCTCATGCGCGGGGACCTCCAACCCGCCGCACGGCTCCATGCTCCGGGCTCGTTCCGGAAATTGTCATCGAGGTAGAAGAAGGGGTGCCCCGCCCCCCGAGACCCAGATCAAGCCGTAAGCTCACCACCGTGGCTCAAATTCATGACGTTGCATCTCCCTTGCACCAGATACCACCAACGAGTAGGAAGACCGAAGATGTCGCACGCGCCGCCTTCCGACGTTATACCGCACCGGGAGTGATCAGCCGTGCTGAAAACCCGCCACGATCCGCTGCGGGCCAAGTCCTCATAGGAAGCCGTTGCCGAAGGCGCCGCCCTTCAACGATGTCCTGCACCGTACTTGAGAGTGCCGAGCATCCCCAGACGCCGTGGGACGCTGCGAGCGGACGAACCACAACCCAGGTTCTGGATCCAGGGAACATGTCCAAAATTTCTGCTGAACTGCAGTGCATTAAGGTTTGGAGCATGAACGGAGAGGCCTTTAAGGATTTGGCACCTGATCATGGTCAAGCCCTTGAGCATGGTGGACCGGATCTCCGTAGCCTCCGGTATTCGACAGCCCTTGAGCTCTAGTTCTTCCAAGCAAGTGCACCTAGAGCAGAGCTGCGTGAGGGTGGTGCCATGCCATCCAGCCGGACATGGATAAGCTTCAAGATCTTGAGGCGGATCTTGACGTTATCGCTGTCGGGAGCGATGAAGCTCATGTACTCCGGCGATGGGTACTTGCGGTGGTGCTTCCCGGAGAGCTCGATTTCCACGGCGCCGCGCCCGACGGCGTGGGCGACCCAGACGTTGGTGCCGCCGTGGACCGTCTCGTGGCCCCAGCAGAGGCGGAACGACTCCAGAGGCATGTTGGGGTAGTGGCCCAGCCCATGTAAGGGTTAGTGGGCCTTTGTGTGGGCTCAAGGCGCTTCCTGTAAATACCGCGTCCGCCAGGGGCTCGGAAGAAAATAACCACTAGGGGCTTGGGGGAAAATCGCCATCTACCCCTATCCCTATATATAGGAGGGCCATTGTAACTGATGGGACAAGCATTAAATGGTGAAGAACTCCGAAGTAGTAAGCTGTTGTCGTCTTCTCTAGTTTTTGCTTAGTAGTTGCAGTAGTAGTAGAGGTAGCAGTAGTGGAAGAAGGTGTAGACCTCCGAAGGGGCTCTTTGGTTCTTGCCCCTTCGGAGGAGAAGAGTACTGTGGTGTTGGTGCCCCCCTTCGGTACCAAATTTACACCAACAGTTTGGCGCCCACCTCGTGGAAGGATTCACAGCCGCATGGTGAGGAAGAACAAAGAAGAGAGGTCAAGAGGACTACCAAGGGCAAGGGAAAGGATTCCGAAGGACCCTTCGGAGTGAAGCAATTTTTGAAGGGAGTTTCTTTCTCTCTTTTCGTGTATTCCTCCGCAAGAAGCCAAGTACCTCTACTTTACTTTATTTATTTTGCAAAATATTGCTCCGAACTCCGAAGTAAGCTGGAAGTTGTGCAACTTGAAATTTTTGTTTTGCCTTCCTCCACTAAGACACAACCACATACCTTTTCATTGTCACGGTATGTTGGAGCATTTTTGCTCTGTATCTATTCTCTTCCCAAGATAGCCATTTTACAGCTTATTTTGACCTTCGGTGACGAAGGCCAATTTACATATCCTGTGACCTTCAGCTACGTCTGTTATTCTCTGGCCCGGGACGAAGCTCAGGACGCTTTTTCTCCATCGAGCTGAAAAATTTTTGAGAGCTCACCTTCGAGGCCGAACGCTTTTTCGTGGACCTGTCAGAGCACTTTATGCCAACTGCCCCCTTCGGGACCGAAGGCATTGCACCAACGCATGCAGCAACGCATGCAGCACATGAAGCACACACGCTGGCCCCACATGGGCCATCTACGCTCCCAAATGCAGGCTTCACATGCAAGAATAGGCCAAAACCAATAGCTAGCTAGCTGCACAAGCTAGGTAGGATTCGAGTGCAACTAGGTAGGATTCGAGGGCCCCTTCGGCCATTTTCAAGGCTAAATCCCTTCGGCCATTTTCAAAGCACTCAAAAAGACGAAACCCAATTCAAGACATTATACTTTTAAAGCCTAAGCTTGTGACATAAGGTCAAGGTATTACTGCCAAAACTTTTCTAATTTTTCGTTTTTTAAGCAACGAAGGGCTGCTTGTCTTTTTTAAACGATGAAGGTCCGCTGTCCACATTTTTATTAAAAGCAAGCATGCTTTGACGTTACGTGCATTTCTTTTGTTTTTATTCGCTACGTATTTGGTGTCTACTAACCTTTCGTGGATATAAGTGACGAAGCACCCTTCATATGAGATAGCAAACCACCGAAGGGACCTTTCCTACAAGATAGCAGTTTTTGTCCTGTGAAATAATCTCGGTGGGATTTCACGAGATTAATTTTTACCTTCAAAATCATTTCGTTAAGTAAAATAATTTATCACACGGACAATGGACCACCGAAGTACCCTTCCTTCAGTGTATCCGAGCTAAATAATTTTGAGTTTCGGTGTTATCAAGTCCCAAGAGCTTTGACACAGGGGAAATAATTTATGGTGTGCGCTATACACAAGGCTAATTTCAACCTCTATGCGCCTCAGCAGCACAACTTAAATATCTAGTTAGTTATGAAGCCCACTTCGGCCTTCTCGGCTCCCAAGCCCAACTTCGGATTTTGCATTTTCTCGTGCACACCAAGGTGTTGGTACCCTGCTAGCAACGTGCATGTTTCCACGTACTCCAAGCATGTGACCCGAGCCCCCTTTTGCTTTGTTAAGTCGGTCCATGGCGCCGAAGGGGTCTAGCTAAATATCAGGGTGTTAGCAAGCTAGTTGTGTCGATTAAAGATTTAACCTCTGTTTTGCAGAATGTATCCTTTGAATGTCTTATTAGTATACTATTCAACTCTGTTGAGTTGACATGCTTTTTTTAATATCAGTTCGTCATACTGGTACTCCGAAGGGAGAAAGATGATGTTCGTGTCATGTGCACCTTCGTGTATTACTTTATCTTTCTCTCTATTTTAATAATATTATTATCTTTGTGCGGAGCAAATTGCTTCACATCGCTAACGATTTTTATCAGAAAAGTGAACTGAGCAATCAGTGGATCACCGAAGTACCTTTCATCTGATGTAACCGAGCTAAGTGATTTTGGGCTTCGGAGCTAAATGATTTTTGGTTTCGGTTTCTACATGTTCGTTATGACAATAAATTGAAATATATATACTATTGGGACTCTCGGTCATCACAATTATATTGGGGTCCACCCTTATTTTTCCAAGGAGTTGTTCCGGACTTTCTCAGTGGCTCTAAACAGTTATTAAGACCCTCGGTATATTTTTCGGTGTGCATTTATAGAGGCCAATTTCACTCTCTATTCTACAGCTATGAAGCCCAAAACTTAAATGTTCAGCTTCGAAGCACTCTTAGGCCATCCATTTTCGACCATCTTTATAAAGCCCACTTTGGCACTATTCCGAAGTGCAATTCAGGCCATGAGAAACGAAGCCCAGCTGTGTTTTTATCTCGGTCATTTTGTATTCATGGGTTTCCGACAATAAAGCCCACTCAACTACAGCTCCAGAGGCAAATAATGGGCGATGCCGGCCACCTTTTCGGTTCAATTCTGGGCCTCGAGCTGCCAATTTTTTTTTGGGCACATGGGGGGTTGTTGCCACTCACAAAGAGGCCCAAGGCGGCCTAAGGGGATGGCCGAAGCCCACCTCGGAACTCCTTCGAAGGTTGGTAACTGGGCTGAAGTTTTAAGACCTTTTATCTATCCATGCTAGCGACACTTTTTACTTAGCTTGCATATGTTCGACATCGACACTAGTAAGAGATAATGCTGCAATTTCTATATTTAAAAGAAAAAAAGTCCCCTTCGGAGCCGAAGGGGTCACAACTCTTCAGCTTTATTATCGCTTTGCAGCTCATCATTTTGATAGCAGCATCCAACTTTTGCAAGTATTTCAAATATTTATCTTATTGTTGCTTTTAGCACCAATCGCAACTTCTCACCTTCAGTCCGAAGCTCATGCTGGTTAGTGGTTACACAAGTGCTCAGTTTTTCCATATACATAAAAAATAGTATGCATTAAATCTGTCTAAAGACTACTTGCTCACCCTTCTTCTAGCAACTGAAGGGGCATCATGCTTTTATTTTATTATATACAACTTTACCACCGTCCTGAGGTAGTGTTTGGTGTGGTCGACGTTTTGTTTTTTGGTGGTGATAAACCGTTTTTCAGTACAGTGACGAAGTACCCTTCGTCTCTGGTTTTAGCAGACCAATCCCTAGCTTGCGGGTACTTAGTGTTAATCACATGTTGATGCTCACCACAAGACGTTTTTTCCCGAAAGTTTCATGTATTTATCCGTTCGCACGTTTCCGAAGCAACATCCCCCCTCCATGGTGCGGGGGGTGTAGTCTTCGGAGTTTATATTTTGTGGGTAAGTAACGGCGCCCCTTGGAGGCCGTTGGACGCTTCCAAGGGCCGCCCGTCACTTACTTCGTATAACGAAATTGTGTCGGTCCCGTTATGACAGAAGCTCGGCTAAACAAAAAGTGGTTGTGTCAATTTGACTGAAGTTTGCTTCGCCTTTGTAATCTAACCCTTCATATGGAGTTTTTATACCTCTTGAATGCGGGGTCAACTACCATATGTAAGTATCATGCTCCCTTCTCTCATAACTTGCACTCCATTTTTTGTGGGCACTCTAACCCTTCGTATATCACATGTTGTCGCACCTTCATCTCAAATATGCTAAGCGCATGTTCTTAGTTATACTTCGTACCCTGTTCATAATGATTGGGTGTATGCAGCTATTATGTTTTGTGTGGGCACTTCGTCACGTCTATTGCAGGTTATGGCCTTTGAGTTCTCGGTTTTCACCCCGAAGATAGTGACTCTATTATTGATTTGGGAATGGCTAAGACATATCAATTGGTTTCAATGTCTATTGAACTTCGTCAGGTGGTTGCTGGGATTTCCATATGGACTTCGGTGTTATCGGATTTCGGTCATCTCATGGTTTCACCACTCAAGTTGAGAATTTGATCAATGGATGTCATTTGCATTATTTTGGCTAACCTTTTCATCCTAGCCTTCATGCAAAAGCATACCTTCATGCACACTTTTATACATATATACATGCATAACACCGAAGTGTGGAGCCGGGAGCGCTCGCGCCAAAGGCCCGAGTTTGGTCGAAAGCTCCGTTTGCATGAGGCAAACGACCGGTCCCGTGATGACCGGAGTTGAACTTGCAAGGGCAAGTAGTCGGCTCCGTTATAGCCGAAGCTCCGTTTGCATAAGGCAAACGACCGGTCCCGTGATGACCGGAGTTGAACTTGCAAGGGCAAGTAGTCGGCTCCGTTATAGCCGAGGCTTCGTTTGCATGAGGCAAACGATCGGTCCCATAATGACCGAAGTGGAACTTGCAAAGGCAAGTATCTGGCTCCGTTATAGCCGAAGTTCCGTTTGCAGGAAGCAAACGACCGGTCGTGTGATGACCGGAGTTGAGCTGAGACACACCGAAGGCCCGAGAGTGGCGTCGGATCTGAGAAACCCCAAAGGCCCGAGAGTGGCTTCGGATCTGAGACACCCCGAAGGCCCGAGAGTGGCTTCGGAGCTGAGATACCCCGAAGGCCCGAGAGTGGCTTCGGATCTGAGAAACCCCGAAGGCCCGAGAGTGGCTTCGGATCTGAGACACCCCGAAGGCCCGAGAGTGGCTTCGGAGCTGAGATACCCCAAAGGCCCGAGAGTGGCTTCGGATCTGAGACACCCCGAAGGCCCGAGAGTGGCTTCGGAGCTGAGATACCCCGAAGGTCCGAGAGTGGCTTCGGATCTGAGATACCCCGAAGGCCCGAGAGTGGTTTCGGATCTGAGATACCCCGAAGGCCCGAGAGTGGCTCCGGATTTGTTTGAGCGATGCAAGTGGAGATAGATCGTTTCTTGCCTAGCAAGTTTTTGAGTCTCTTGAATACAAATGTTTCGCCTCAAATGGAGTATCGAACAGGAAAGCATGGACTTCGTCCATATTGTCTACTTCGTCACCGACAGGTTCAACTCGGCGAATATCTAGCACGAGGGGCTTCCTCGAGTACTTCATCAACGTTATTCGACTACCTCACCAACTTCACCACCACTTCGTCGTCGACATAGTTCGGCACGAGGGGGCCTCCCCAACTACCTCTTCATCGACATGTGTTCGGCTCGAGGGGCTTCGTCATCTACTTCGTCGACGTTGATTTTTAGCTTCATCTTCGACGTCTACTTCATCGATGTCGACAGGACCCCGACTCGTGGGGCTTTGTCGTCTACTTCGTCGACATCAACTTTCGATTTCGTCTTCGACGTCTACCACACCGACGCCGACTGGACTGTGGCTCAAGGGACTTCATCGCCTACCTCATCGACGTCAACTCCGGCTTCGTTTTCATCAACATGTACTTCGTCGCATGCGATGCTCGGGACCAGGGCCTTCGTCACAATCACTGGACAAGAGGGGCTGGTGGCATCAGGATGAGCGACGTCACCCCGAAGCATGAAGTCTTGCCCGGTGATCATGACCGAAGGGGAAGAGGCGGCTAATCATCATTCGACGGCGTCTGAAAGAACAAGAGCGAAAAGAGAAATGCATGGAGGCCCCGAAGGCAAGACCAAAGCAAATGAAGAAGAAGTATTGAGGATAGAGGCCATCTTAGTGAGAACACCGAAGCTGACATCATCACCGAAGCAAGTCCGAAGACGACCATTAGCATGGTCGGTGTGTGTGCAAATCCGCTAGGCGTACGTGCTCTTTTCTCCACTTCGGTTTTTCCCACTGGGTTTTTCGGAATGGAGTTTTTAGTGAGGCGTACGAGCGGAGGGTCCTGAGGGAGTTCCTCATGGTCGAAGGTGTAGGAAGGTCTGGGCCAATCCATATGTATTCAGCTACTCCGCTTTGTTGTGCCAGCCAAACCGAAGTAGCTGAGGGGCTACTGTTGGGGGAGTGGCCCAGCCCATGTAAGGGTTAGTGGGCCTTTGTGTGGGCTCAAGGCGCTTCCTGTAAATACCGCGTCCGCCAGGGGCTCGGAAGAAAATAACCACTAGGGGCTTGGGGGAAAATCGCCATCTACCCCCATCCCTATATATAGGAGGGCCATTGTAACTGATGGGACAAGCATTAAATGGTGAAGAACTCCGAAGTAGTAAGCTGTTGTCGTCTTCTCTAGTTTTTGCTTAGTAGTTGCAGTAGTAGTAGAGTTAGCAGTAGTGGAAGAAGGTGTAGTCCTCCGAAGGGGCTCTTTGGTTCTTGCCCCTTCGGAGGAGAAGAGTACTGTGGTGTTGGTGCCCCCCTTCGGTACCAAATTTACACCAACAAGGCATCAGCGGCGGTCGCCGTAGCAGCAGTAGGGTCTTGACGAACACGCCGAACTTCTTCTCGTGCCTCCGGAGTAGGGATGCAAGTTGGCATTATAATGGGTCATTGGGTCGACCCAAAAATTGATAAAATGAACTAGGATGGCATTTCACGTAATTAATTTTGGAGAGGAAATGAACTAGAGTGGCATGCTATCGTAATTAATCAGCTGACCCAAAAAACACCACTGGGTACCCACTTGCATCCCTACTCCTGTCACACCCGATTTTCCGAAGGAAACCAAGTGCAAACCTATATGCATGCCAGGATCAAGTTTCATGCATATAGTGACAAATAAGTGAATACAGAAACAGTATCACGTAAGAAAAAGAAAGATTATCAGAGATTTACGCTTAATCCCGGGAAACGAAGGCTCCAAACATCACGGGCAATCGAGCGGGGGTTGCGTACGCCTAGCACCAAGCAACATCTTCACAAGACTTCAAAGTAGCATCCTCTTTCTGAGCAACAATGGTTATAGCAAGGGTGAGCACTTGTCGTACTCAGCAAGTGTGGGAAAAGATATGAATGCAAAGGCTTTATAGTGGACTGGGCTATAAGCATTTAAGCAATTTTAGTTGGTCAAGTTTTATTAGCACCTGATTACTAATAAAGTATAAGTTTATACCAACCCACATTAAGCATAAGATAAGAGATACGCCATAAGCATATGGCAAGCATAACCAGAGAGAGAGAGAGAGAGCGATTTAAGTCCATCTTCAAGTTCGATTATCATGTGAGGGTCCAGGCCGCCCGTGACGGTGGGCACGGCTAATCGATTAGTTTTACACTCTGCAGAGGTTGTACATCTTTACCCACAAGTCGCGTAAAAGTCCCGAAGAACTTTAAACCCAACCATGCGATGCTGCGCGGGCATCATACCACACTTCCGAGGTGTGATTGCATAGGGACGCTACGAGGCCTTTACAAAGAGTCCTCCCGTGCGTATTAGTCCATAGTAGTATGTCATAGAGGCTATCTTTCGTACCACACTTCTATTACGGACGGTCGGCCATAGAGTACTTCCGTTCCAAGACCACTCCGAATAGAAGTAGCCATAAAAGCATTCCCCCGTCCCCAACCTACTATGCGAGTAATAACCACACAAAGACTTCCCTAATTAATCGGCCAAGACCAGAGCCATATAGTCCTTGTGGTTGCACTGTTGTCCTGGGTGGTCGCTCCATGTTCCGATTAATCATATGATCTTGTATTAAGCATCCAAAGATATAACATAAAGGTAAAACAAGTTCATCATTGTTGTTCATTAAAACCACCATAACCCAGGTATAGCAACTAAGCATAGCTACCCAACATAAAGATAAACCCGTTTGATCAAGGCACAGGATAAATAACACTAGTCAAACCTTAAACATGGGTCCCATCATATTAATGCAAGCATATGCAATGAGTGATTAAATATAGTTCTTAGGACAAAAGATCAAGGACACACTTGCCTTTAACCAAAGTAATGTCGTTGCTCAGAATATCTTCAACTTCAAGCTCTTCCAAGCTTCTCGAACGGCGTTCACTCTAAGCGCATCAATCATCGGGCACAACATACAAAGTAAACAAACACATATACTAAGAACAAAGCACCAATCGTAAGAAAGCTTTAAAAGAACGCACTAAAGGATAGACTTGATTAGATGGATCACTAAAGAACACAAAAGGTGCTTGAAAAGGCTTGGTTAGCTTTAAAGAGATGGTTGCGGAAGATTGAGCAAGAACCGGAAAGATTACACTCAGATTGAGCTGAGAAAAGGACGTCTAACGAACGTTTTGCATATATGAGAGAGCAAGGCTATGAGCTAGGTTCATTTTAATTAACAAAACAAATATAAAGGATATTTCAGAAATAAAATACCCTATGTTGACATTAATGCAATATTAAACTTTATTTATGAAACCGGTGTAAAGAACTAGTCAAGTTTTATTAATAAAGATTCATATATTGATTAAACCGATTAAACATTTTAATTTAGAAAAACTAAACTATATGAACAATCTAAACGAAACTTTGTATTTCGAGTTCATCATATTATTATCAAAAACAGTATTAAATTGGTATTAATCAAGATTAACATTTATTTATAAAGCGGAGTAAAAGCCTAATCAACTTTTAATTATAAAAGTTAATTAATCATTAAGCAAATTAATATTTGACTTATGGAAAACCGAGTAAAAGATCTAATTAGATTTTTTTCATAAAAGCATGTAAAGTAATCATTAATCAAATTAAATTTGATTAGGAAAAAACGATATATAGATCTATATAGCTTTTATTTGGAAAAGACATGTATATGTAGTCATTAATCAAAATTAATATTAATTTTATTTTCAGAAAACAAAACATGGTGAAAACACTCCACTAATGCGTGCTTTACATTATTATGGACCGACGCAATTTGAACGGATCAAATCGGAGCTAAAACGAAGATTTTATGAGCAAAACAAGGTTACGGGGACCTAGATGTGATTAACTATAGATCTCAGGGGGTAGCACAACAAACAGTGCTCGGGAAAAGGATAAAACTCAGGGATGGATCTACAAAAGTGCTTGAGATGGATCTAATTGAAAGCATCTAATAGATCTAAGGGTTTTCCTGCAGATTGGTTAAGACACATTAGAGAGTTCAGAGATTACCAGGAAAACCAGGGGCCTAGACACAAAACGAGCATGGTTTTCTTCTTCCTCCAGACACAGAGGAGGCCGGCGGCCATGGTGGCCAAATCGCCGGCGGTTACGTCGAGCTAGGACTCAGGCAAGGGCGCAAGGGGTAGAGGAGGTCGTGGGAAATCAAGAGAGGAGCTCACCGGCGGCGGATTTCGAACGAAGGCGGCGGAACCGAAGTCAACGCCGAGCTTCGGGCGGGCGGCGCGAGTTCGAGGCGCGCGCGGCGGCGTCCGCGCACGGGGCGGCGGCGGCGCGTGGGCGGAGGGCGGCGCTAGGGCTTGGCGCGCACGCGGGGCTCGGCTCCCTATAGGGGCGCGCGCACGGCGGGGCACGCCCGCCCGAGATGGCGGCGCGGCGGCCGGGCCGGGCGCGGACTCCCCCGGCCGATGGGCTACGGCGGGCCGGGCCGGCGCGGGCGGACCGGGTAGGCCGGGTCGGGCCTTCGGGCTCGGCCCGCGGATTAGATAGGTTGTTGTTTTTTTTCAGAATCTATTTCCAGTGCGAAATATAATCCAGAAAAATTCTGTAAATTATTTTAAAGCACGAAAAATACTCAGAAAATCACAAAAATTCCAGGAAAATTCCTAGAGATAGATTAAGACACGAACAACCCAAATAAAGCATATGGTGCTCATGAAAAAGATTTTAGAGCCTTCTAATAAATAGAAATAGCTCAAGGAAAATGAGAATAAATTCCAAAAAAATCCGGAAAATTCTCGGGAGAGTTTGGACAGCTCCTAAACGCATTTTTGAAACCTTTTTGCACTTAAGAACCACTAGATGCATCGGCATGAATGCAACACACATAACTTTTTATTTAATTTAGAAAATCAATCAAAGGATTTTTCCTATACTATATTCCCTGTAAAGAAAATAAATGTTGGAAAAATTTTAAAATTATGAGAAAATTGTTATTTAATTATTCTTTCTATTCACATCATGAAATTGAAAATTTCAGGGTGTGACAAATCTACCCCCCTTAAAAGGAATCTCGTCCCGAGATTCGAAAAAGGCTAGCAAGAGACAAGGGTTTATTTCGAACTCTTTTCATATCCTTCAACAATATTTTTCCTTTCATATTACAGAAATCTTTCCACAGCCTAACTTATATCAAAATCCTTAGGTATCGGGGATCTTGTCTTGCTTGTGTCGTTGTCGCCATTCTCTCTTAAAATGACGATCTAGAAACTTCTTCGGGCACCTGTTGATAAAGTGTCCACCAGCTTTGCAATAGAAACAAGCTTTACTTTCCCTAATGTTCCGACGATTTTGTGGTGTCTCATAAATCACTGGTATTGTGACACCATGAGGATATTCTAGATATGCATCTTCATTGTGATCTTCAGGAAAACCTTGGGCTTGAGACATATGATGTAGGTGAGAGTTGTTATTGGCTTCCCCTGGATATTCCCTTTTTCTCTTCTTACTCATGATCTCCTGTAGCTTGCTTTCTAGCCCAACGGCTTTGTTGATTAAATCTTGTAGACTGGAGTATTCATGTAGGCTTAGTATACTTTGAAGATCTTCATTCAACCCTTTGATGAAATGCTCTCGTTTCTTCTTATCACTCTCAGCCGATCTTGGGGCATATAGAGATAACTGAATAAACTTATCCCCGTACTCAGTTACCGTCATCTGTCCTTGCTTTAAGTTAAGGAACTCCTTCCTCTTGAGCTTCATCGCACTCACAGGAGTATGGTGTAAGATAAAGTTGTCTTTGAATTCCTTCCACACAATACTCTCAGGTTGCTGATGTCCATTGATGTAAGAATTCCACCACTCTGAAGCTGCTCCTATAAGTTGCCAAGATGCATACAAAGCTTTCTCTCCATCATTGCATTGTACCATATCTAGCTTCTCTTCAGTTGTCTTGATCCAGTCTTCAGCTTCTAAGGGGTATGTGGTAATGGAGAACATTGGTGGCTCAGTCTTCATGAACTCTGCATACTTATCGTCCGAGGGTGGATATGATAACGCATTTGGGTTGTATCCATAGTCGTCACCGTTCTCGTAGCTTTCTCCTTGGTTACCTCCTTCTTGGTTTTCCATCTGGTTGATAGATAAAGATATGATCAGAAGGGGGACAAGAGTAGTGCAAAACGAGTGGGGGAGAACAAGGAGGTGGGAGGTACAAAAGAAGAACCCAACTAAGCAACTGATGTTATGGCGGATGTAAGACCCACAATACACCAACACTCACTTCAAAGAAACGAATCAATCAAGTCCATAAAACCAAGCATCATCATGCAAACACACAATTCCACCAATCAAGGCATAGCTAAAGGGGAACGACACTACACGTTGTTAATGAAGTCAGGGGGTATCCTCCTAATAGATCAGATATATCTCCCAGCAAGGATATCCATAAATAATGGATTTTTCCCAGATCAAGGAGTACGAAATTATGAGTTCAACCCAACTGGAATCACCTCAATCGGAGGTTTAGAACTCGAGATATGGATTAGACAAGATGGCTATGTCAGCAGTGTTGGCAGATTCTGAATGCTCCACTAATTCGTAGGTATCTCCCTGGATACAAAACGAATACAGCTGAATTTTGGATATAAAGAAGCTGATGAAATTCCTGAACTACTCCAATTGGATTTACCTCAATCGGAGGTCCATAGCCCGAGATATAGAATATTGAAGATAACTAGGTCAGCAGAGTTTACAGATTCTGATAGCTTCATTGTTTCGAGTATAGCTCCTGGAACATGTACTGGATAGGACTGAATTTTTGATATAAATTCACGTATGAAATTTAGGAACTAGCCCAACTGGTTTCATGTCGATCGGAGTTCTGTAGCTCGAGATAAATTTAAAACAGCGCCGATGTGTCGGGCAGCTGCGAGAACAGATAGAATGTCAAGGGTAACGGTTCTACCAATAAATCAAGGGGGTGTTTATTGCTTGAGGGAATGAATAGGCGAGGTCGAAGAGATGTTCAAGGAGAGTGAAGATAAATATACAAGAACTCATGGTTTGGACAAAAGAAGATGGTTAAGAGGTGAGATCCTTCACCAGAGAGGTCAAGGATAAGGTAAGGAGGGATTGTAGAACAAAAGAGGCATTAAGAAACGACCAGTGCTAACTAGGCTTACGTCCTACAGTCGATACAGCTCTGATACCACTCTGTCACACCCGATTTTCCGAAGGAAACCAAGTGCAAACCTATATGCATGCCAGGATCAAGTTTCATGCATATAGTGACAAATAAGTGTATACAGAAACAGTATCACGTAAGAAAAACAAAGATTATCAGAGATTTACGCTTAATCCGGAAACGAAGGCTCCAAACATCACGGGCAATCGGCGGGGGTTGCGTACGCCTAGCACCAGCAACATCTTCACAAGACTTCAAAGTAGCATCCTCTTTACGAGCAACAATGGTTATAGCAAGGGTGAGCACTTGTCGTACTCGGCAAGTGTGGAAAAAGATATGAATGCAAAGGCTTTATAGTGGAGTCGGGCTATAAGCATTTAAGCAATTTTAGTTGGTCAAGTTTTATTAGCACCTGATTACTAATAAAGTATAAGTTTATACCAACCCACATTAAGCATAAGATAAGAGATACGCCATAAGCATATGGCAAGCATAACCAGAGAGAGAGAGAGAGAGAGCGATTTAAGTCCATCTTCAAGTTCGATTATCATGTGAGGGTCCAGGCCGCCCGTGACGGTGGGCACGGCTAATCGATTAGTTTTACACTCTGCAGAGGTTGTACATCTTTACCCACAAGTCGCGTAAAAGTCCCGAAGAACTTTAAACCCAACCATGCGATGCTGCGCGGGCATCATACCACACTTCCGAGGTGTGATTGCATAGGGACGCTACGAGGCCTTTACAAAGAGTCCTCCCGTGCGTATTAGTCCATAGTAGTATGTCATAGAGGCTATCTTTCGTACCACACTTCTATTACGGACGGTCGGCCATAGAGTACTTCCGTTCCAAGACCACTCCGGAATAGAAGTAGCCATAAAAGCATTCCCCCGTCCCCAACCTACTATGCGAGTAATAACCACACAAAGACTTCCCTAATTAATCGGCCAAGACCAGAGCCATATAGTCCTTGTGGTTGCACTGTTGTCCCGGGTGGTCGCTCCATGTTCCGATTAATCATATGATCTTGTATTAAGCATCCAAAGATATAACATAAAGGTAAAACAAGTTCATCATTGTTGTTCATTAAAACCACCATAACCCGGGTATAGCAACTAAGCATAGCTACCCAACATAAAGATAAACCCGTTTGATCAAGGCACAGGATAAATAACACTAGTCAAACCTTAAACATGGGTCCCATCATATTAATGCAAGCATATGCAATGAGTGATTAAATATAGTTCTTAGGACAAAAGATCAAGGACACACTTGCCTTTAACCAAAGTAATGTCGTTGCTCAGAATATCTTCAACTTCAAGCTCTTCCAAGCTTCTCGAACGGCGTTCACTCTAAGCGCATCAATCATCGGGCACAACATACAAAGTAAACAAACACATATACTAAGAACAAAGCACCAATCGTAAGAAAGCTTTAAAAGAACGCACTAAAGGATAGACTTGATTAGATGGATCACTAAAGAACACAAAAGGTGCTTGAAAAGGCTTGGTTAGCTTTAAAGAGATGGTTGCGGAAGATTGAGCAAGAACCGGAAAGATTACACTCAGATTGAGCTGAGAAAAGGACGTCTAACGAACGTTTTGCATATATGAGAGAGCAAGGCTATGAGCTAGGTTCATTTTAATTAACAAAACAAATATAAAGGATATTTCGGAAATAAAATACCCTATGTTGACATTAATGCAATATTAAACTTTATTTATGAAACCGGTGTAAAGAACTAGTCAAGTTTTATTAATAAAGATTCATATATTGATTAAACTGATTAAACATTTTAATTTAGAAAAACTAAACTATATGAACAATCTAAACGAAACTTTGTATTTCGAGTTCATCATATTATTATCAAAAACAGTATTAAATTGGTATTAATCAAGATTAACATTTATTTATAAAGCCGGAGTAAAAGCCTAATCAACTTTTAATTATAAAAGTTAATTAATCATTAAGCAAATTAATATTTGACTTATGGAAAACCGAGTAAAAGATCTAATTAGATTTTTTTCATAAAAGCATGTAAAGTAATCATTAATCAAATTAAATTTGATTAGGAAAAAACGATATATAGATCTATATAGCTTTTATTTGGAAAAGACATGTATATGTAGTCATTAATCAAAATTAATATTAATTTTATTTTCAGAAAACAAAACATGGTGAAAACACTCCACTAATGCGTGCTTTACATTATTATGGACCTGACGCAATTTGAACGGATCAAATCGGAGCTAAAACGAAGATTTTATGAGCAAAACAAGGTTACAGGGACCTAGATGTGATTAACTATAGATCTCGGGGGGTAGCACAACAAACAAGTGCTCGGGGAAAAGGATAAAACTCGGGGATGGATCTACAAAAGTGCTTGAGATGGATCTAATTGAAAGCATCTAATAGATCTAAGGGTTTTCCCCGCAGTTGGTTAAGACACATTAGAGAGTTCAGAGATTACCAGGAAAACCAGGGGCCTAGACACAAAACGAGCATGGTTTTCTTCTTCCTCCAGACACAGAGGAGGCCGGCGGCCATGGTGGCCAAATCGCCGGCGGTTACGTCGAGCTAGGACTCAGGCAAGGGCGCAAGGGGTAGAGGAGGTCGTGGGAAATCAAGAGAGGAGCTCACCGGCGGCGGATTTCGAACGAAGGCGGCGGAACCGAAGTCAACGCCGAGCTTCTGGGCGGCGCGAGTTCGCAGGCGCGCGCGAGTTCGGGACCGCGCACAGGGGGCGGCGGCGCGCGTGGCCGGAGGGCGGCGCTAGGGCTTGGCGCGCACGCGGGGGCTCGGCTCCCTATATAGGGGCGCGCGGCCGGGCACGCCCGCCCGGGGATGGCGGCGGCGGCGCCGGCCGGGCGCGCGGACTCCCCCGGCCGATGGGCTACGGCGGGCCGGGCCGGCGCGGGCGGACCGGGTAGCTGGGTCGGGCCTTCGGGCTCGGCCCAGTTAGATAGGTTGTTGTTTTTTTTCAGAATCTATTTCCAGTGCGAAATATAATCCAGAAAAATTCTGTAAATTATTTTAAAGCACGAAAAATACTCAGAAAATCACAAAAATTCCAGGAAAATTCCTAGAGATAGATTAAGACACGAACAACCCAAATAAAGCATATGGTGCTCATGAAAAAGATTTTAGAGCCTTCTAATAAATAGAAATAGCTCAAGGAAAATGAGAATAAATTCCAAAAAAATCCGGAAAATTCTCGGGAGAGTTTGGACAGCTCCTAAACGCATTTTTGAAACCTTTTTGCACTTAAGAACCACTAGATGCATCGGCATGAATGCAACACACATAACTTTTTATTTAATTTAGAAAATCAATCAAAGGATTTTTCCTATACTATATTCCCTGTAAAGAAAATAAATGTTGGAAAAATTTTAAAATTATGAGAAAATTGTTATTTAATTATTCTTTCTATTCACATCCTGAAATTGGAAATTTCAGGGTGTGACAAATCTACCCCCCTTAAAAGGAATCTCGTCCCGAGATTCGAAAAAGGCTAGCAAGAGACAAGGGTTTATTTCGAACTCTTTTCATATCCTTCAACAATATTCTTCCTTTCATATTACAGAAATCTTTCCACAGCCTAACTTATATTAAAATCCTTAGGTATCGGGGGTCTTGTCTTGCTTGTGTCGTTGTCGCCATTCTCTCTTAAAATGACGATCTAGAAACTTCTTCGGGCACCTGTTGATAAAGTGTCCACCAGCTTTGCAATAGAAACAAGCTTTACTTTCCCTAATGTTCCGACGATTTTGTGGTGTCTCATAAATCACTGGTATTGTGACACCATGAGGATATTCTAGATATGCATCTTCATTGTGATCTTCAGGAAAACCTTGGGCTTGAGACATATGATGTAGGTGAGAGTTGTTATTGGCTTCCCCTGGATATTCCCTTTTTCTCTTCTTACTCATGATCTCCCGTAGCTTGCTTTCTAGCCCAACGGCTTTGTTGATTAAATCTTGTAGACTCGGAGTATTCATGTAGGCTTAGTATACTTTGAAGATCTTCATTCAACCCTTTGATGAAATGCTCTCGTTTCTTCTTATCACTCTCACCGATCTTGGGGCATATAGAGATAATCGAATAAACTTATCCCCGTACTCGCTACCGTCATCCGTCCTTGCTTTAAGTTAAGGAACTCCTTCCTCTTGAGCTTCATCGCACTCACGGGAGTATGGTGTAAGATAAAGTTGTCTTTGAATTCCTTCCACACAATACTCTCGGAGTTGCCGATGTCCATTGATGTAAGAATTCCACCACTCGAAGCTGCTCCTATAAGTTGCCAAGATGCATACAAAGCTTTCTCTCCATCATTGCATTGTACCATATCTAGCTTCTCTTCGGTTGTCTTGATCCAGTCTTCGACTTCTAAGGGGTATGTGGTAATGGAGAACATTGGTGGCTCGCCTTCATGAACTCGCATACTTATCGTCCGAGGGTGGATATGATAACGCATTTGGGTTGTATCCATAGTCGTCACCGTTCTCGTAGCTTTCTCCTTGGTTACCTCCTTCTTGGTTTTCCATCTGGTTGATAGATAAAGATATGATCGAAGGGGGACAAGAGTAGTGCAAAACGAGTGGGGGAGAACAAGGAGGTGGGAGGTACAAAAGAAGAACCCAACTAAGCAACTGATGTTATGGCGGATGTAAGACCCACAATACACCAACACTCACTTCAAAGAAACGAATCAATCAAGTCCATAAAACCAAGCATCATCATGCAAACACACAATTCCACCAATCAAGACATAGCTAAAGGGGAACGACACTACACGTTGTTAATGAAGTCAGGGGGTATCCTCCTAATAGATCAGATATATCTCCCAGCAAGGATATCCATAAATAATGGATTTTTCCCAGATCAAGGAGTACGAAATTATGAGTTCAACCCAACTGGAATCACCTCAATCGGAGGTTTAGAACTCGAGATATGGATTAGACAAGATGGCTATGTCAGCAGTGTTGGCAGATTCTGAATGCTCCACTAATTCGTAGGTATCTCCCTGGATACAAAACGAATACAGCTGAATTTTGGATATAAAGAAGCTGATGAAATTCCTGAACTACTCCAATTGGATTTACCTCAATCGGAGGTCCATAGCCCGAGATATAGAATATTGAAGATAACTAGGTCAGCAGAGTTTACAGATTCTGATAGCTTCATTGTTTCGAGTATAGCTCCTGGAACATGTACTGGATAGGACTGAATTTTTGATATAAATTCACGTATGAAATTTAGGAACTAGCCCAACTGGTTTCATGTCGATCGGAGTTCTGTAGCTCGAGATAAATTTAAAACAGCGCCGATGTGTCGGGCAGCTGCGAGAACAGATAGAATGTCAAGGGTAACGGTTCTACCAATAAATCAAGGGGGTGTTTATTGCTTGAGGGAATGAATAGGCGAGGTCGAAGAGATGTTCAAGGAGAGTGAAGATAAATATACAAGAACTCATGGTTTGGACAAAAGAAGATGGTTAAGAGGTGAGATCCTTCACCAGAGAGGTCAAGGATAAGGTAAGGAGGGATTGTAGAACAAAAGAGGCATTAAGAAACGACCAGTGCTAACTAGGCTTACGTCCTACAGTCGATACAGCTCTGATACCACTCTGTCACACCCGATTTTCCGAAGGAAACCAAGTGCAAACCTATATGCATGCCAGGATCAAGTTTCATGCATATAGTGACAAATAAGTGAATACAGAAACAGTATCACGTAAGAAAAAGAAAGATTATCAGAGATTTACGCTTAATCCTGGAAACGAAGGCTCCAAACATCACAGGCAATCGACTGGGGGTTGCGTACGCCTAGCACCAGCAACATCTTCACAAGACTTCAAAGTAGCATCCTCTTTCTGAGCAACAATGGTTATAGCAAGGGTGAGCACTTGTCGTACTCAGCAAGTGTGGAAAAAGATATGAATGCAAAGGCTTTATAGTGGACTGGGCTATAAGCATTTAAGCAATTTTAGTTGGTCAAGTTTTATTAGCACCTGATTACTAATAAAGTATAAGTTTATACCAACCCACATTAAGCATAAGATAAGAGATACGCCATAAGCATATGGCAAGCATAACCAGAGAGAGAGAGAGAGAGAGCGATTTAAGTCCATCTTCAAGTTCGATTATCATGTGAGGGTCCAGGCCGCCCGTGACGGTGGGCACGGCTAATCGATTAGTTTTACACTCTGGGCAGAGGTTGTACATCTTTACCCACAAGTCGCGTAAAAGTCCCGAAGAACTTTAAACCCAACCATGCGATTGCGCGGGCATCATACCACACTTCCGAGGTGTGATTGCATAGGGACGCTACGAGGCCTTTACAAAGAGTCCTCCCGTGCGTATTAGTCCATAGTAGTATGTCATAGAGGCTATCTTTCGTACCACACTTCTATTACGGACGGTCAGCCATAGAGTACTTCCGTTCCAAGACCACTCCGGAATAGAAGTAGCCATAAAAGCATTCCCCCGTCCCCAACCTACTATGCGAGTAATAACCACACAAAGACTTCCCTAATTAATCGGCCAAGACCAGAGCCATATAGTCCTTGTGGTTGCACTGTTGTCCTGGGTGGTCGCTCCATGTTCCGATTAATCATATGATCTTGTATTAAGCATCCAAAGATATAACATAAAGGTAAAACAAGTTCATCATTGTTGTTCATTAAAACCACCATAACCCAGGTATAGCAACTAAGCATAGCTACCCAACATAAAGATAAACCCGTTTGATCAAGGCACAGGATAAATAACACTAGTCAAACCTTAAACATGGGTCCCATCATATTAATGCAAGCATATGCAATGAGTGATTAAATATAGTTCTTAGGACAAAAGATCAAGGACACACTTGCCTTTAACCAAAGTAATGTCGTTGCTCAGAATATCTTCAACTTCAAGCTCTTCCAAGCTTCTCGAACGGCGTTCACTCTAAGCGCATCAATCATCGGGCACAACATACAAAGTAAACAAACACATATACTAAGAACAAAGCACCAATCGTAAGAAAGCTTTAAAAGAACGCACTAAAGGATAGACTTGATTAGATGGATCACTAAAGAACACAAAAGGTGCTTGAAAAGGCTTGGTTAGCTTTAAAGAGATGGTTGCGGAAGATTGAGCAAGAACCGGAAAGATTACACTCGCATTGAGCCGAGAAAAGGACGTCTAACGAACGTTTTGCATATATGAGAGAGCAAAGCTATGAGCTAGGTTCATTTTAATTAACAAAACAAATATAAAGGATATTTCGGAAATAAAATACCCTATGTTGACATTAATGCAATATTAAACTTTATTTATGAAACCGGTGTAAAGAACTAGTCAAGTTTTATTAATAAAGATTCATATATTGATTAAACTCGATTAAACATTTTAATTTAGAAAAACTAAACTATATGAACAATCTAAACGAAACTTTGTATTTCGAGTTCATCATATTATTATCAAAAACAGTATTAAATTGGTATTAATCAAGATTAACATTTATTTATAAAGCCGGAGTAAAAGCCTAATCAACTTTTAATTATAAAAGTTAATTAATCATTAAGCAAATTAATATTTGACTTATGGAAAACCGAGTAAAAGATCTAATTAGATTTTTTTCATAAAAGCATGTAAAGTAATCATTAATCAAATTAAATTTGATTAGGAAAAAACGATATATAGATCTATATAGCTTTTATTTGGAAAAGACATGTATATGTAGTCATTAATCAAAATTAATATTAATTTTATTTTCAGAAAACAAAACATGGTGAAAACACTCCACTAATGCGTGCTTTACATTATTATGGACCTGACGCAATTTGAACGGATCAAATCGGAGCTAAAACGAAGATTTTATGAGCAAAACAAGGTTACAGGGACCTAGATGTGATTAACTATAGATCTCAGGGGGTAGCACAACAAACAGTGCTCGGGAAAAGGATAAAACTCAGGGATGGATCTACAAAAGTGCTTGAGATGGATCTAATTGAAAGCATCTAATAGATCTAAGGGTTTTCCTGCAGATTGGTTAAGACACATTAGAGAGTTCAGAGATTACCAGGAAAACCAGGGGCCTAGACACAAAACGAGCATGGTTTTCTTCTTCCTCCAGACACAGAGGAGGCCGGCGGCCATGGTGGCCAAATCGCCGGCGGTTACGTCGAGCTAGGACTCAGGCAAGGGCGCAAGGGGTAGAGGAGGTCGTGGGAAATCAAGAGAGGAGCTCACCGGCGGCGGATTTCGAACGAAGGCGGCGGAACCGAAGTCAACGCCGAGCTTCTGGGCGGCGCGAGTTCAGAGGCGGCGCGAGTTCGGAGGGCGGCGCGGCGGCGTCCGCGCACGGGGGGCGGCGGCGGCGCGCGGGCCGGAGGGCGGCGCTAGGGCTTGGCGCGCACGCGGGGGCTCGGCTCCCTATATAGGGGCGCGCGGCACGGCACGCCCGCCCAGGATGGCGGCGGCGGCGCGGCCGGGCCGCGGACTCCCCCGGCCGATGGGCTACGGCGGGCCGGGCCGGGCGCGGGCGGACCGGTAGCCGGGTCGGGCCTCCGGGCTCGGCCCGGTTAGATAGGTTGTTGTTTTTTTTCGGAATCTATTTCCGGTGCGAAATATAATCCGAAAAAATTTCGTAAATTATTTTAAAGCACGAAAAATACTCAGAAAATCACAAAAATTCCAGGAAAATTCCTAGAGATAGATTAAGACACGAACAACCCAAATAAAGCATTTGGTGCTCA
Source organism: Cenchrus americanus (assembly GCA_947561735.1). Lineage (NCBI taxonomy): Eukaryota > Viridiplantae > Streptophyta > Magnoliopsida > Poales > Poaceae > Cenchrus > Cenchrus americanus. The sequence goes on from OX387242.1 coordinate 70,661,343, forward strand.
TGAAAAAGATTTTAGAGCCTTCTAATAAATAGAAATAGCTCAAGGAAAATGAGAATAAATTCCAGAAAAATCCGGAAAATTCTCGGGAGAGTTTGGACAGCTCCTAAACGCATTTTTGAAACCTTTTTGCACTCAAGAACCACTAGATGCATCGGCATGAATGCAACACACATAACTTTTTATTTAATTTAGAAAATCAATCAAAGGATTTTTCCTATACTATATTCCCTGTAAAGAAAATAAATGTTGGAAAAATTTTAAAATTATGAGAAAATTGTTATTTAATTATTCTTTCTGAGCCCGGCAGCGGGGATGGCGCCGCTGGAGGCAGCGACGCAGAGGCATGGCTGGCGGATGTCGAGCCGGTCCGCGGAGGCCCAGAGCTTGCGCCACCGCGTGGAGAGCGCGCACGTGCGCACCGCCTCCCACGCCTTGAGGTGCCCCATGACGCGGAGGAGGATGTCGTCGCGGAGACCGCTGAGGCGGTCGCCGCCGGCGCCGCCTCCCGGACTCGGTGGACCCTGCGCCGGCGCCTTTGCGTCCGTCGGGGGCATTTCGTCGAAAGGGTTACCTGCGCGGAACATGCGGACATACCTCAGAATCAAGAAGAGCCCCGCAGCGCGTACCAGAACCAAGAAAGGGGGAACGAACGATCGTCCTCATGACATTCTAATCCGATGGAACTACGGAAGCAGATTGACATCCAAGAACGGCAAGAACAGACCGCACGGATCAGCAATGGAGGGAAGGAAAGAGGAACTGACCGGGAGATTGGCGGGCTCGCGGCGCTCGCCTGATTGGTCGGCGAGCGAGTTCTTGGCTTGCTGCTGCCGCGGACCTCGGTGCCCGGAAGCAACAGCAGCGGTTGGCTTTGGCTCCGTTGGGAAAGAGGGGGGGGGGGGGGGGGCATTTAAGGGCAGGCAAAGAAAGGACCGGGGAGAAAGAAGGTGACTTGGGCTGGGTTGTCTTAAATTGGGAGATGGGCTTGATATGTTTTTGGGGACGGGCTTGAAGTTATGAGTGATAGGGTCAACGTAAGAGCAACTTCAAGAGACTAGCTATCTTGTCTTAACTAGTTAAAAAATAGAAAATTTGTCGAAAAACTCAATCCAACAGACTAGCTAAACTTGTCCTAGCTATCCTCCACTAGCTAAACCGGGGGCTTCGCTAGCCATCTTTAGCTAACCAATCCCGCTAGCTATCCCCTTGTACATGAGTATGGCAGGTGGGACCCATTAGCGGTGGAGAATATGGAGAGTTCATTTTAGCTAGTCTGATGAATTTCATCAACTTTTTACTAGCTATTTATTTTACATACTAGCCAAATCAGTAATTTAGCTAGTGATATATAGAGAGAGTCTTGGAGTTGATCTAATGGGTTCAAATCAATGTAGGAGTGATTAGGCTTTAGTCTAATGGTAGGTAGGACAGTGGGACGCTACCCACCAGGGTTCAAATCCTAGTGCTCGTACCTTTTCCTGGATTTTCCAGGATTTACCGGTGTTATGCGTTAAGTGGTAAGCGACGTTCCCGTTGACGACGAGGCGCCATTGGTGACTTCGGGAATCTCCAAATCTGCTGGTGATCAATCCTTCGGAGGTGCTCATAGAGGTAGGGTTTGCGTACGTGTATTTATAGGGGTGAGTGTGCGTGCGTGTTATGAGCGTCTGCGTTGTACTATGTCATTCTAAAAAATCAATGTAGGAATCATTTTAAATTTTACTTATAATTTTTTTCAATGTTGAATTAGACCCATGCGTGTTTCTTCAAACTTAGTACGACGTTAAAAATTGATTTGAGTTGGATAATTCTGTGATAGAGGTTGAAGCACTCCCCAGGCAATTAAAATAAAATATAGTTTAGATAAATACTAGAAATGCTCGCGACGTTGCCGCGAATGACCAGTGGGTGGGTTGTTTTTTCTATACGGGTTAAATTATTGTGTAGTTTCATATTTTGACAATTATTCTCCTATTATGATGATATATTTTGGCTTGACATCTTGACGGATAGTGAAGTTTTATTCGCGAATCGCGATGTGTTGGTGTTGAAGAGATCATCAATGTTAGCATGTCGTATTGCGGTTGTGAGACTACTCGCTTCTCGTAATAGTTATGTAACTATTACAAATTTAGGTTTAGTTTGCATTTCTTATACCAGTTATGGTACTCGTTTTGAGAGTACTCGCATCTCGATACTTTGAGAAAGAGGTTTTCAGTTTCGGAACTTAGGCTTGTTAACTAAAGATTTCAACACGAAACATGGTGATTATCAATGTTGACTTGGATAGACTTAGATATGAATTATGAAATGATGTGTCGCAGATCAATCTGACATTTACAATATTTTTTTACCAAGTGTGAATACGATTTAAGTAAGATAACAATTTGTATTTATATTTAATATTGTACATGTCTATGCAGAATTTTACTAATACTTTGTAAAACTTTTGCAAATGCGTTGTGCAAACGAAAAAAGAGTATAATGCAACGATTGCAGTTTGGAAATAAAAGTAAGACAAATCAACTTCCTTGACCTTGAATTTTAGAGCACGGCGATTAAATTCAGAATCAGGTCGATGCTGACCTAGCAAGCACAATCACTTAGAAGTTCAACAAATATATAGTAATTGAAATGGATCACAACGTATTAAACAATTTGAGCATGAGTATCAGATGACAATCATAGGTGACGGTCCGTCATGATAGGACGATCACCTCTTTTTTTAGTTACAGAATGATTTTTATTTGACATGGTGATTTAGTTTATATTTATAAGTATATCTCATCTGCACCTTGTCCTTGGTATGAACATGGAACATTGGCATTTTTTCCGTCGTAGACCCTGTCATGTCACCATTTCTCACCATCTTTTTTTTCTTAGGAAACCCACCATCCCACGTTTCACACCTCATTGCCACATACTCCAGCCAATCTCTCTCCTATGCCAATCCCTTCAATCTTCGGAGCGTGGCGTCGCGGCGGCGGATGGCTAGGCGTGCGGCGGCCACAAGGCCCTTGGAGCACGGGCAACGGGCGGGCGGCCGCGCGGCTCGGCGGGCTCGGTGGCCGGTAGCAAGGGGGCGGCGCGAGCAGCAGGCGGCAAGGAACGCGGCCGGCGGAGCTTGGCGGTCCGGCGTGCTGCTCCCCTCGCTCGCTCCCCTCACCCTTGGCGCGCGGTGGCTTCCTTGGGCGTGCGACGGCCGGGAAGGCCGTGGTGCAACAATCCGGGCGGCGGTGGTGTGATTTCCAAGACGTCCGGCGGACCGGCTCGGAGGCGCGGCCGGGCCGGTCGTCGTCCCCGGTGCGCGGTGGGCAACGGCGCGGCTCGGCCGCCATCCCAAGCAAGGAATCCAGCCCCTCAACGATTCTTGGACTGCAGGTTGATTTTGGTAAAGAAGAGGGGTGTTTGGCAAAATGGCAGATATTTGCCCAATCTGACCCGTCCGCACGGCCGATCCTACGGTTGAGAAAGGCAGGCGTCGTGGCCTAACTCCCAGCCCTCGGTATTTGCCCCGTTTCGTAAGGTAAAGATATGTTCATAATAGGATCTTTTCGAATTTGGTTAAATTTGAGTTCACTCTAGCCGGTACAGTTCAGAGATTGTGATGCGGACGGAGCTCACAAGTTACATGTGTGTTCACATGGATGAGCGTGCACACATGTAGGTGAGCCTCTCCCTGATACGACAAATATTTTTTTAATGGCCACATCCCAATTTGCATATAGCCAACCCAACTTCTCCAATCATTACAAAATAAATTGTCAAAATAAAAAAAGTTAATTCCAAAATAAGTTACCATCCACCTCCACTCATCCGGCATACTCCCTCCGGTACAGCGCTGTCACACCCTGAAATTTCCAATTTCAGGATGTGAATAGAAATGATAATTAAATAACGATTTTCTCATAATTTTAAAATTTTTCCAACATTTATTTTCTTTACAGGAAATATAGTATAGGAAAAATCCTTTGATGGATTTTCTAAATTAAATAAAAGTTATGTGTGTTGCATTCATGCCGATGCATCTAGTGGTTCTTGAGTGCAAAAAGGTTCCAACAATGCGTTTAGGAGCTGTCCAAAACCTTCTGAGAATTTTCCGGATTTTTTCTGGAATTTATTCTCATTTTCCCCGAGCATTTTCTATTTATTAGAAGGCTCTAAAATCTTTTTCATGAGCACCAAATGCTTTATTTGGGTTGTTCATGTCTTAATCTATCTCTAGGAATTTTCCTGGAATTTTTGGGATTTTCTGACTATTTTTCGTGCTTTAACGTATTTTCTGGACTTTTTCTGGAATTTCGTATGCACTGGAAAATATTTCGAAAAAAAAAAAAAAAAAAAAAAACAAAACCTATCCTAACGGGCCGGGCCCGGAGGCCCGACCCGGTCCGCCCGGCCCACCCGCGCCGCCCGGCCGGGGCCCATCCGGCCGCGCCCATGGCCGCCGCCGCCGCGCGGGCGCCGTCCCGCACCCGCGCCCCTATAAAGGCGGCCCCCGCGCCGCGCCCCCGCGCCCTAGCCGCCTCCCGCGCCGCCGCCCCCTCGCGCACCGCCGCCCCGCCCCGCCACCGCACCCCGCCGCCGCCCGCCGGAGTACCGAGCCGGGCGCGCCGCCGCCGGCCGGAGCGGCCGTCGTCGATTCACCGATTGGAGGCATCCCCGGGCGAACCGACCCCACCCGGGAGTTCCGGCCCATCGAGACCTACCCGTTCCACCGCTTCCCGTCGCCGGAGGAGCTCCGGAGCACCACCGCCATGTGAAGCCGCCGCCGGCCGCTGTGGGGTTCGCCGCCGGCCACCTTGCGGTCCGCCCCCGCCGAGGGTGAGCAGCCACACTGGTCCTCCTCGATCTCCTACCCCTTTTCCCCACCCTGGACGTGCTCGAGGCCGCTCCAACCGCCGGCGCCGCTGACGACCAACCCTCCTCCGTCCGCCGTCCATGGCCGGCCAGAGGTAGGGGATGAAGTGCTAAATTTGCACTTAGGCCCCTATTGAACTTGGTAATCAGTGGCTTAACTCTTGTGCCTTGCAGATCTTACACGTGAACCCCTAGATCTATTAGATGTTTGCAACTAGATCCAACCGAGCATTTTTTATAGATCTAACCCCGAGCTACATCAGTTTCACGAGCACTATTCTCTGTGTCTTGCAAATTTTCCTTGCTACTCCCTGAAATCTACGGTTAATCGCGACTAGGTCCCTGTAATCTTGTTTTGCTCACCAAATCTTCGTTTTAGCTCCGATTTAATCCGTTCAAGTTGCGTTAGGTCCATAATAATGTAAACCACGCGTTAGTGATGAGTTTTCACCATGTTTTGTTTCTGAAAATAAAATTAATATTAATTTTGATTAATGACTCGCTATGCATGTCTTTTCCAAATAAAAGCAATATAGATCTATATATCGTTTTTCATAATCAAATTTAATTTGATTAATGATTACTTTACATGCTTTTATGAATAAAATCTAATTAGATCTTTTACTCGGTTTTCCATAAGTCAAATATTAATTTGCTTAATGATTAATTAACTTTTATAATTAAAAAGTTGATTAGGCTTTTACTCCGGCTTTATAAATAAATGTTAATCTTGATTAATACTAATTTAATACTGTTTTTGTTAATAATATGATCTACTCGAATTACAAAGTTTCGTTTAGATTGTTCATATAGTTCAGTTTTTCTAAATTAAATGTTTAATCGGTTTAATCAATGTATGAATCTTTATTAATAAAACTTGACTAGTTCTTTACACCGGTTTCATAAATAAAGTTTAATATTGCATTAATGTCAACATGGGGTATTTTATTTCTAAAATATCCTTTATATTTGTTTTGTTAATTAAAATGAACCTAGCTCATAGTCTTGTTCTCTCATAAATGCAAACAATTCGTTAGACGTTCGGTATCGCTTTATCTCTTTTGATCAAGTTTATCCGAAGCTCTAAATCTTTCTAGTGTTAGCCAAGCTAAACCGGCGCATCTAATCAAGCCTTAGAGTTTCGCTTATCTTAGAAGTTTTGTCTATGTGAGTAGTTTGCACCGCTCATTTGCCTATCAAGTAATCTTATCACCCTTGTTTCATGTTTATCCTAGAATCTTGTATATCAAGCATCTAGCTAGTTGATGTCTATCCCATCTCTCGTTAGGTTGTCTTTTTATAAATCAGCTATGTTCTTATGCCCAATCGTTCGTAGCTATACCTTTCTTCGAGCTAATCTTGTTATCGGTTCCTTTACCAAGTAGTTTAGCTTACCTTTTGCTCGTTCTTGCCCTTCGATCTAGTTCTCTACGTAAGCTAGTTTTCCTAAACCCATCTTAAGGTTCTCTTATACGTTGATAGTCCGTTTGTCGTTGTTCTAGTTCGTTTCACCATAACTTATGCGTTAGCACGTGTATCACCTCGCTACTTGTTTTAATATTAAAGATGCATGTTAATCTTGACTAATTCTTATTCCAATACTTTTATGAATAAAAAGTGAATAGGTTCTAATCCGGTTTTCTTTAATCATGATGTAATTGGTTAATCCTTATTTATAACTAGTTTTTCTAAATAAAAGATGTTAGAGTTAAACACCGGTTTTCATAATAAAGTTAATATGCCTAATGACTTCATAAATGCCTTTTCAATATAAATATGTTTAGTTGAACACGTGATATAAAGTTACTCGTTTAGATATCTTACACCCGCTTCATCTTTCTAAAGTAATTGTTAATTTGACATAATTTCTACTGGAATGTTATAAATAAAACATGATTAGGTTTATCGTGATTTCTTTAATTAAATGTAACTTCGTGTAATGGTAACATAGAGTATTTCTCTCGAAATATTCTTTCACGTGGTTTCTTAATTAAAATATGCCAAGCGTAGTCTCTTGTTGTTTGATAATGATCTCACGATAGTTTCGAGCTTAGTTTTGTTTTCAGTGTTTCTCGCGCTTGCGTAACCAATAGAATCGAGCTCTATGTCAATGTGATCTTTCCGGTTCTTGCTCAATCTTCGCAACCATCTCTTTAAAGCAAACCAAGCCTTTCTTCCTCTAAGCACACTTTGTGTTCTTTAGTGATCCATCTAATCGATCCTATCCTTTAGTGCGTTCTTTTAAAGTTTTCTTTTGATTGGTGTTTTGTTCTTAGTATGTCCGTTTGTTTGTCCGCTTTGTATGTTGTGCCCGATGATTGATGCGCTTAGAGTGAACGCCGTTCGAGAAGTTTGGAAGAGCTTGAAGTTGAAGATTCTGAGCAACGACATTACTTTGGTTAAAGGCAAGTGTGTCCTTGATCCTTTGTCCTAAGAACTATATTTAATCACTCATTGCATATGCTTGCATTAATATGATGGGACCCATGTTTAAGGTTTGACTAGTGTTGTTTATCCCGTGCCTTGATCAAACGGGTTTATCTTTATGTTGGGTAGCTATGCTTAGTTGCTATACCCGGGTTATGGTGGTTTTTAATGAACATTAATGATGAATCATGTTATACCTTTGTGCTATATCTTTGGATGCTTAATACAAGATCATATGATTAATCGGAACATGGAGCGACCACCCAGACAACGGTGCAACCACAAGAACTATATGGCTCGGTCTTGGCCGATTAATTAGGGAAGTCTTTGTGTGGTTATTACTCGCATAGTAGGTTGGGGACGGAGGAATGCTTTTATGGCTACTTCTATTCGGAGTGGTGATGGAACGGAAGACTCTATGGCTTACCGTCCGTAATAGAAGTGTGGAACGAAAGATAGCCTCTATGACATACTACTATGGACTAATACGCACGGGAGGACTCTTTGTAAAGGCCTCGTAGCGTCCCTATGCAATCACACCTCGGTAGTGTGGTATGATGCTTGGCCGGCATCGCATGGTTGGGTTTAAAGTTCTTCGGGACTTTTACGCGACTTGTGGGTAAAGATGTACAACCTCTCGCAGAGTGTAAAACTAATCGATTAGCCGTGCCCACGGTCACGGGCGGCCCGGACCCTCACATGATAATTAAACTTGAAGATGGACTTAAATCGTGTTCTCTGGTTATGTTTGCCATGTGCTCATGGTGTATTTCTTACCTTATGCTTAATGTGGGTTGGTATAAACTTATACTTTATTAGTAATCAGGTGCTAATAAAACTTGACCAACTAAAATTGCTTAAATGCTTTGAGCCAGTCCACTATAAAGCCTTTGCATTCATTCTTTTCTCCACACTTGCTGAGTACGACAAGTGCTCACCCTTGCTATAACCATTGTTGCTCAGAAAAAGGATGCTACTTTGAAGTCTGGTGAAGATGTTGCTGGTGCTAGGCGTACGCAACCCCCGCCGATTGCCCGTGATGTTTGGAGCCTTCGTTTCCGGGATTCGGCGTAAATCTCTCGATAATCTTTCTTTTTCATACGTGATATCGTTTTCGTATTCACTTTTATGTCACTATATGCATGAAACTTGATCCCGGCATGCATATAGGTATGCACTTGGTTTCCTTCGGAAAATCGGGTGTGACAGAGTGGTATCGTAGCCGTATCGACCGTAGGACGTAAGCCTAGTTAGCACCGGTCGTTTCTTAATGCCTCTTTTGTTCTACAATCCCTCCTTACCTTATCCGTGACCTCTCGATGAAGGATCTCACATCTTAACCATCTTCTCTTCTCTATACCATGAGTTCTTGTATATTTATCTTCACTCCCCTTGAACATTTCTTCGATCTCGTCCGTCCATTCTCTCAAGCAATAACACCCCCTTGATTCATTGGTGGAAGTGTTACCCTTAACATTCCATCTATTCGCGCAGCTCTCTGACACATCAGCGCTGTTTTAATTCTTTCTCGAGCTACGGAACTCCGATCGACATGAAACCAGTTGGGTTAGTTCCTAAATTTCATAAGTGAATTTCTGTCAAAAATTCAGCCCTATCCAGTACTTGTTCCAGGAGCTATGCCCGAAACATTGGAGCTACCAGAAACTGTAAACTCTGCTGACCTAGTCACCTTCAATATTCTATATCTCGGGCTATAGACCTCCGATTGAGGTAAATCCAATTGGAGTAGTTCAGGAATTTCATCAGCTTCACTCTGTCCAAAATTCAGCAGTATTCGTTTTGTATCCAAGGAGATACCTACGAATTAGTGGAGCATTCAGAATCTGCCAACACTGCTGACATAGCCATCTCGTTTAATTCATATCTCGAGTTCTGAACCTCCGATTGAGGTGATTCCAGTTGGGTTGAACTCATAATTTCGTACTCCTTGATCTGGGAAAAATCCATTATTTATGGAGATCCCTGCTGGGAGCTACATCTGATCTATTAGGAGGATACCCCCTGACTTCATTAACAACGTGTAGTGTCGTTCCCTTTAGCTATGCCTTGATTGGTGGAATTGTGTTTGCATGATGATGCTTGGTTTTATGGACTTGATTGATTCGTTTCTTTGAAGTGAGTGTTGGTGTATTGTGGGTCTTACATCCGCAATAACATCAGTTGCTTAGTTGGGTTCTTCTTTTGTACCTCCCACCTCCTTGTTCTCCCCACCCGTTTTGCACTACTCTTGTTCCCTTCTGATAATATCTTTACCTACCAACCAGATGGAAAACCAAGAAGGAGGTAACCAAGGAGAAAGCTACGAGAACGGTGATGACTATGGATACAACCAAGATGCGCCATCATTTCCACCCCCGGAGGATAAGTATGCAGAGTTCATGAAGGCTGAGCCGCCAATGTTCTCCAGTACCACATATCCCTTAGAAGCTGAAGACTGGATCAAGACAATTGAAGAGAAGCTAGATGTGGTACAATGCAATGATGGAGAGAAAGCTTTGTATGCATCTTGGCAACTTACAGGAGCAGCTTTAGAGTGGTGGAATTCTTACACCAATGGACATCAGCAACCTGAGAGTATTGTGTGGAAGGAATTCAAAGACAACTTTATCTTACACCATACTCCTGTGAGTGCGATGAAGCTCAAGAGGAAGGAGTTCCTTAACTTAAAGCAAGGACAGATGACGGTGAATCGAGTACGGGGATAAGTTTGTTCAATTATCTCTCGTATGCCCCAAGATCACCGAAAGTGATAAGAAGAAACGAGAGCATTTCATCAAAGGGTTGAATGAAGATCTTCAAAGTATACTAAGCTTACATGATTATTCAAGTCTACAAGATTTAATCAACAAAGTGTTGGGCTAGAAAGCAAGCTACAGGAGATCATGAGTAAGAAGAGAAAACGGGGAATATCCAGGGGAAGCCAATAACAATTCTCACCTACATCATATGTCACAAGCCCAAGGTTTTCCGAAGATCACAATGAAGATGCATATCTAGAATATCCTCATGGTGTCACAATACCGTTGATTTATGAGACCCCACAGAATCGTCGGAATATTAGGGAAAGTAAAGCTTGTTTTTATTGCAAAGCTGGTGGACACTTTATCAACAGGTGCCCGAAGAAGTTTCTAGATCGTCATTTTAAGAAGGAATGGCGACAGCGACACAAGCAAGACAAGACCCCCGATACCTAAGGATGTTGGTATAAGTTAGGCTGTGGAAAGTTTTTGTAACATGAAAGGAATAATATTGCTGAAGGATATGAAAAGAGTTCGAAATAAACCCTTGTCTCTTGCTAGCTTTTTCGAATCTCGGGACGAGATTCCTTTTAAGGGGGGTAGATTTGTCACACCTCGAAATTTCCAATTTCGGGATGTGAATAGAAATGATAATTAAATAACGATTTTCTCATAATTTTAAAATTTTTCCAACATTTATTTTCTTTACAGAAATATAGTATAGGAAAAATCCTTTGATGGATTTTCTAAATTAAATAAAAGTTATGTGTGTTGCATTCATGCCGATGCATCTAGTGGTTCTTGAGTGCAAAAAGGTTCCAACAATGCGTTTAGGAGTCGTCCAAAACCTTCCGAGAATTTTCCGAATTTTCTCGGAATTTATTCTCATTTTCTCCGAGCATTTTCTATTTATTAGAAGGCTCTAAAATCTTTTTCATGAGCACCAAATGCTTTATTTGGGTTGTTCATGTCTTAATCTATCTCTAGGAATTTTCCTGGAATTTTTGGGATTTTTTCGACTATTTTTCGTGCTTTAACGTATTTTCCGGACTTTTTCCGGAATTTCGTATGCACCGGAAAATATTTCGAAAAAAAAAAAAAAAAAAAAAAAAACAAAACCTATCCTAACGGGCCGGGCCCGGAGGCCCGACCCGGTCCGCCCGCCCACCCGCGCCGGCCGGCGGGGCCCATCCGGCCGCGCCCATGGCCGCCGCCGCCGCGGGCGCGCGTCCCGCACCCGCGCCCCTATAAAGGCGGCCCCGCGCGCGCGCCCTCGCGCCCTAGCCGCCTCCCCGCGCCGCCGCCCCTCGCCGCACCGCCGCCCGCCCCGCCACCGCACCCCCGCCGCCGCCCGCCGGAGTACCGAGCCCGAGCGCCGCCGCCGGCCGGAGCGGCCGTCGTCGATTCACCGATTGGAGGCATCCCCGGGCGAACCGACCCCACCAGAGTTCCGGCCCATCGAGACCTACCCGTTCCACCGCTTCCCGTCGCCGGAGGAGCCCCGAGCACCACCGCCTTGTGAAGCCGCCGCCGGCCGCCGTGGGGTTCGCCGCCGGCCACCTTGCGGTCCGCCCCCGCCGAGGGTGAGCAGCCACACTGGTCCTCCTCGATCTCCTACCCCTTTTCCCCACCCCCGGACGTGCTCGAGGCCGCTCCAACCGCCGGCGCCGCTGACGACCAACCCTCCCTGTCCGCCGTCCATGGCCGGCCAGAGGTAGGGGATGAAGTGCTAAATTTGCACTTAGGCCCCTATTGAACTTGGTAATCGGTGGCTTAACTCTTGTGCCTTGCGTGCATCTTACACGTGAACCCCTAGATCTATTAGATGTTTGCAACTAGATCCAACCAGAGCATTTTTTATAGATCTAACCCCGAGCTACATCGGTTTCACGAGCACTATTCTCTCGTGTCTTGCAAATTTTCCTTGCTACTCCCTGAAATCTACGGTTAATCGCGACTAGGTCCCTGTAATCTTGTTTTGCTCACCAAATCTTCGTTTTAGCTCCGATTTAATCCGTTCAAGTTGCGTTAGGTCCATAATAATGTAAACCACGCGTTAGTGATGAGTTTTCACCATGTTTTGTTTCTGAAAATAAAATTAATATTAATTTTGATTAATGACTCGCTATGCATGTCTTTTCCAAATAAAAGCAATATAGATCTATATATCGTTTTTCATAATCAAATTTAATTTGATTAATGATTACTTTACATGCTTTTATGAATAAAATCTAATTAGATCTTTTACTCGGTTTTCCATAAGTCAAATATTAATTTGCTTAATGATTAATTAACTTTTATAATTAAAAAGTTGATTAGGCTTTTACTCCGGCTTTATAAATAAATGTTAATCTTGATTAATACTAATTTAATACTGTTTTTGTTAATAATATGATCTACTCGAATTACAAAGTTTCGTTTAGATTGTTCATATAGTTCAGTTTTTCTAAATTAAATGTTTAATCGGTTTAATCAATGTATGAATCTTTATTAATAAAACTTGACTAGTTCTTTACACCGGTTTCATAAATAAAGTTTAATATTGCATTAATGTCAACATGGGGTATTTTATTTCTAAAATATCCTTTATATTTGTTTTGTTAATTAAAATGAACCTAGCTCATAGTCTTGTTCTCTCATAAATGCAAACAATTCGTTAGACGTTCGGTATCGCTTTATCTCTTTTGATCAAGTTTATCCGAAGCTCTAAATCTTTCTAGTGTTAGCCAAGCTAAACCGGCGCATCTAATCAAGCCTTAGAGTTTCGCTTATCTTAGAAGTTTTGTCTATGTGAGTAGTTTGCACCGCTCATTTGCCTATCAAGTAATCTTATCACCCTTGTTTCATGTTTATCCTAGAATCTTGTATATCAAGCATCTAGCTAGTTGATGTCTATCCCATCTCTCGTTAGGTTGTCTTTTTATAAATCAGCTATGTTCTTATGCCCAATCGTTCGTAGCTATACCTTTCTTCGCAGCTAATCTTGTTATCGGTTCCTTTACCAAGTAGTTTAGCTTACCTTTTGCTCGGTTCTTGCCCTTCGATCTAGTTCTCTACGTAAGCTAGTTTTCCTAAACCCATCTTAAGGTTCTCTTATACGTTGATAGTCCGTTTGTGCCGTTCTAGTTCGTTTCACCATAACTTATGCGTTAGCACGTGTATCACCTCGCTACTTGTTTTAATATTAAAGATGCATGTTAATCTTGACTAATTCTTATTCCAATACTTTTATGAATAAAAAGTGAATAGGTTCTAATCCGGTTTTCTTTAATCATGATGTAATTGGTTAATCCTTATTTATAACTAGTTTTTCTAAATAAAAGATGTTAGAGTTAAACACCGGTTTTCATAATAAAGTTAATATGCCTAATGACTTCATAAATGCCTTTTCAATATAAATATGTTTAGTTGAACACGTGATATAAAGTTACTCGTTTAGATATCTTACACCCGCTTCATCTTTCTAAAGTAATTGTTAATTTGACATAATTTCTACCGGAATGTTATAAATAAAACATGATTAGGTTTATCGTGATTTCTTTAATTAAATGTAACTGTGTAATGGTAACATAGAGTATTTCTCTCGAAATATTCTTTCACGTGGTTTCTTAATTAAAATATGCCAAGCGTAGTCTCTTGTTGTTTGATAATGATCTCACGATAGTTTCGAGCTTAGTTTTGTTTTCAGTGTTTCTCGCGCTTGCGTAACCAATAGAATCGAGCTCTATGTCAATGTGATCTTTCCGGTTCTTGCTCAATCTTCGCAACCATCTCTTTAAAGCAAACCAAGCCTTTCTTCCTCTAAGCACACTTTGTGTTCTTTAGTGATCCATCTAATCGATCCTATCCTTTAGTGCGTTCTTTTAAAGTTTTCTTTTGATTGGTGTTTTGTTCTTAGTATGTCTCGTTTGTTTGTCCGCTTTGTATGTTGTGCCCGATGATTGATGCGCTTAGAGTGAACGCCGTTCGAGAAGTTTGGAAGAGCTTGAAGTTGAAGATTCTGAGCAACGACATTACTTTGGTTAAAGGCAAGTGTGTCCTTGATCCTTTGTCCTAAGAACTATATTTAATCACTCATTGCATATGCTTGCATTAATATGATGGGACCCATGTTTAAGGTTTGACTAGTGTTGTTTATCCCGTGCCTTGATCAAACGGGTTTATCTTTATGTTGGGTAGCTATGCTTAGTTGCTATACCTGGGTTATGGTGGTTTTTAATGAACATTAATGATGAATCATGTTATACCTTTGTGCTATATCTTTGGATGCTTAATACAAGATCATATGATTAATCGGAACATGGAGCGACCACCCAGGACAACAGTGCAACCACAAGAACTATATGGCTCTGGTCTTGGCCGATTAATTAGGGAAGTCTTTGTGTGGTTATTACTCGCATAGTAGGTTGGGGACGGAGGAATGCTTTTATGGCTACTTCTATTCGGAGTGGTGATGGAACGGAAGACTCTATGGCTTACCGTCCGTAATAGAAGTGTGGAACGAAAGATAGCCTCTATGACATACTACTATGGACTAATACGCACGGGAGGACTCTTTGTAAAGGCCTCGTAGCGTCCCTATGCAATCACACCTCGGTAGTGTGGTATGATGCTTGGCCGGCATCGCATGGTTGGGTTTAAAGTTCTTCGGGACTTTTACGCGACTTGTGGGTAAAGATGTACAACCTCTGCAGAGTGTAAAACTAATCGATTAGCCGTGCCCACGGTCACGGGCGGCCTGGACCCTCACATGATAATTAAACTTGAAGATGGACTTAAATCGTGTTCTCTGGTTATGTTTGCCATGTGCTCATGGTGTATTTCTTACCTTATGCTTAATGTGGGTTGGTATAAACTTATACTTTATTAGTAATCGAGTGCTAATAAAACTTGACCAACTAAAATTGCTTAAATGCTTTGAGCCAGTCCACTATAAAGCCTTTGCATTCATTCTTTTCTCCACACTTGCCGAGTACGACAAGTGCTCACCCTTGCTATAACCATTGTTGCTCGAAAAAGGATGCTACTTTGAAGTCCGGTGAAGATGTTGCCGGTGCTAGGCGTACGCAACCCCCGTCGATTGCCTGTGATGTTTGGAGCCTTCGTTTCCAGGATTCAGCGTAAATCTCTGATAATCTTTCTTTTTCATACGTGATACTGTTTCTGTATTCACTTTTATGTCACTATATGCATGAAACTTGATCCTGGCATGCATATAGGTATGCACTTGGTTTCCTTCGGAAAATCGGGTGTGACAAGCGCTTTTACCGGTCGTTGTGGCCGCAAGACCGAGTGCAAAAAAGAGTCATCCTGGCCGTGTACTGCTAGTTTTTCCGTTCTTGCCCCTGAGTAATTGTGGCGCCGAAAAAAAACAGCAGCCGGGGGACTCGAAGCCGCCCCTGAGTAATTGTGGCGCCGGAAAAAAAGCAGCAGCTGGGGGACTTGAGCCGACAACCTCGCACAACCAGGGATGGCAGCGGATCGGGTTTGGAGCGGATATCCGCAGATTTTTTGGGTATGTGGGTTGTGGGCTTGGTTCGGATTTTCGCCCACGGGTTTGCGGATTTGGATATCCGCAACACTGTGGGTTTGGGGCACATTCTACATTTCACCCGCGGATATCCGTTGGAGTTCCGAAAAATTGACCCAATAAACACACATAAGGAATTCTAATCACATAAGAAATATTATTGTTGTTATTTCTTTTTATACTCAACTTGTTAATTTACAATCCTTCGAACATGTAAGTAATTTGCGATTCTATTTTTATTTCATAAGTGAAGTTGATCCACCATAACTGATGAATGATAAACTGTGCACTATTGTTCATTTGGAGGACTATGGATGTTGGTTGTGTTGTTTTCCATGTGTATTGAACTTGTATTGTGTTGAATTGCATATTTTTGAGTAATCTGGACAATACTGATGTATTATGTGCTCTTATTTATAATAATCGAACCAGGTTTTGAATTATCCGTTGGGTTTTGGATATCCGCGGATTTGAGTTTGGATCTGAATTTTCACCCAAACTAATCTTTGGGTTGGATTTGAGTTTTAGGTTTGGGTTATGGGTTTGGGTGCCCTCACACTACATCCGATCGGAATCCGACCCGTTGCCATCCCTACACACAACTAGGACACTGCGCAGCATGCGCTAGCCAATCGGCCAAGAAGGGGTTAGTGATTACTTTGCACCTGTCAAACTATTTATTAGGGGAGACTATGAAAAATTAGCATAATTAATGACTTCTTGGTATGTCAAATTCGGTCTTAAACGACTGCTAAAATGGTCCCGGAGGGAGTACACTACACGGAGTAGAGCGCTGGCTCCAACCATCGATCACACCCCTACGGAAGCTTGGGCGTCATGTCAGGTCGGCAGCCGCTTCGGCTGCTGTTTTCCACGAAGTTGTGCCAAAAGGGTCCCCAGCTTCGGCTTCGACGGTGAATCTCATCCCGGCCTCCTGGGATTCACGCTCTCTAGAGCGGTTTGGGCGGGGCGAAGCTGCAAAAGGGCAGCTTCCCCCCGCTTCGCCCTGCCTTTGCCAAGGCTGCCCCCGGTGGGCTCGCGAGGAGGTGGCAGTCGGTTGCCCTCGGGCGGTCGACGCTGCTGGCGGAGCGGAGGAGGCGGGCAGCGCGGTGCTGGCGGAGCCCGCCGACGGGGAAGCTGGAGGTGGCCGGCGCTGGGATGTGGAGTAGGTCGTCGGCGCTAGGATGTGGAGTAGGGCCGCTAGCGCATTGGGAGGTGGAGCAAGTCGCCGACGCCGTGGAGCCGGGCAGCGCGCGCGCGGTGCGGCCGGAGCCCGCCGACGGGGGCGTTGGAGGCTGGGGAGACGACGAGCTGGAGGTGGTCGGCGCTCGGATGTGGAGGAGGCCGCCCGCCGGCGTGCTGGAGCCGGGTGGCGCAGCGCGGCCGGAGGCAGAGGCTGCGTGGGGAGCGAGGCAGCGAATGGATAAGGCCGACCGGTCACAGAGCTTGCGGTGGAGAGATAAGGAAGTGAAAAAGAGAATGAATAAAAAAGAGAAATAAATGAGAAGGGAAAATAGAAAAAGGAAAAGGAAAAAATAAGAGGAAAAATAAAGAAATAAAAATAAAAGGGAAGGGCATTATGGACATTTCAACATCTTATCCACTTTACACAGTCAGGAGAAGTTGTTTTGCCAAACGTTTCTCTAAAATTGATTCAGCTTCACCAACGAATCCGTTTCATCAGCACAGCCACAACTGAAGCTGCCACAGCCAGGGTTCGCAAAACCGGTGGGAACCGGCCCGGTTCGACCGGTTCCCGGTGGAACCGGTCCGGCCCGGTACACGAACCGGTCTGGTTCCCACCCCAAAACCGTGTATATAAATTCACGAGCGCGGTAAACCGGCGGTTTGACCGGTAAACCGGTCCGGTTTACCCCTTCACGGGAACCGGTGGTCTGGCGGTATATTTTACCGTGGCCACAGACACAGCCACAGCCGTGCCAAACGCACCCTCAGTTGGCAAGTCCGATTTCTTCTCAATAAGCAAACGAGCCCCAGTTTAGAATACCTCTGTCCCCCCCAAAAAAAAGTTTAGAGTACGTGCAGCCCATTTGGACCCTCCGTTCCATTACTTAATTGGGAAATTTGTTCATACTACAGGTGAGCGGCCACCTACACGCCGCCACCCATCATCATGAGTGGCGCAACCCGAGATCCCTACCCCAGCCGGTGGCTGCAGACGACCCTGCACGAGCTCCACACCACCGCTGGCTGCCGGATCCGTGCCGCCCGAGCTCCACACCCCCATTAACCGCCACCAACCGCGTCGCTCGATATCGATCGTCACCGCCGTTGAGCGCCATGAGCTGTGCACCTGCACCGTCGAAGCTCCCTATCGGTGCATGCCCTATATATGCGAGCTTCTTGTCGTTGCTCCTGGGCGAGCTCCTCAAGCACTGCACGACTGAATAACAGCACGAGTCTACGAGAGGGAGGAACCATTGGAGTGAAGAGAGGAGGGAGAGGGAAAAGATGACATGTGGGCTCCACTAAGGGCAAAATGGTCTATTTACCCATCCTCTCAGCTGGGAATGTTTAGTTTATTTGGTGTGGTGTGTTGTTGCATACCAAAGCAAACTTTCGTGATTATTTGCTGGAGACAAATTCGATTTTGCTGGGCACAACACTGCACTTTGAGGATGTGTTGTACTTGTACGTAGACAAATTTCCCTACTTATTAATTTGACCCATCCTGTTTCCTACTTATCTGTGCCTTTTGTTTTGGGAATCAACACGAGTGCCTGCCTGCATCATGTTTAGAGAGAGGTCATGTGGCGACACAAACGCAAGAGCAAACGCCAGTTTAGAAGCTGATCGACACCGTGTCGACCGTGTTATATGAGGTGTGTCTTAGCTTGTCGACCGGAGATATTAAAAAGTCAATATTACACGTTGACACCTTGATATATATGATGGATCAGCGTCTTAGAGTCATGTTGTTGAGAGCTTCAGCATCTTATCAGCTAGAAGTATTCAGCTGCTTCAGTTCGTACTACACGCAGTGGTAGGTGAGTGGGGTGTTGGTGGTGGAAGAGAGTGCACGGTAGAGGGAGGGGAGCGAGCGGCATATATATATGGCTAGCGCCACGAAGTGTTCCTGCTCTTCTTAATTTGACCGGTTCTCCCTCCGTTGATCATAGCCGTAGCCGACCGAGCTCATCTGACTCGGACAAAATAAAGAATTCGATCGGATCGCGGCAACCACCTCGATCGATCGACTAATAATCGATTTGTTTTTGGGAGGGGAGTTTTGTCGATCGTGTCGCACAACAAAAGTAGTATATATGAGGTTGGCAACTTGACGCCGTTGACTGTTATTAGGTTGCCGACGACCGGCCTGCCGGATCGAGAGGTATGAAGCGTTGCAAATTAAATCACGCATGTGGACCATATGCCAAAAGATACAATGATCCACATATATGGCTAGCGAGTTGACGACGCCATGCATGCGTGTAGCCGACAAAGTTGGAGTAGCATACAATTACGCGTTGTTGACAAATCTTGATCGGAGTCCTGAGTTGTCGAGAGCTTTTCACGGTGATAAAATTACGCGTTGTTGACAAATCTTGATCGGAGTACTGATAAAATTTCACCATCTTATCAGCCGGCTTTGCTTGACCGTGTCCCACAACAAACGCGTCCGGGGGGCTTCAAACCCGGTCGCGCACCTAGACCCCTGCGAAAGCTCGAAGCTCTGACTAACTAATGTCATTATAAGGAATCGGATGCCCGTTAGCCTAAGAGGGGGAGAGGGTGAATTAGGCAACTTAAAAACTTAACCTATGCTTCACTACTTTTTCTCAAAGTAAACTAGAACATACTATCTAGATGTGCAACTAAGGTTGTTCTAGTGTGAAACTCCCATCCCAAAAGAAGGTTTGCAACCTATAGCCAATCCTAGCATGATACTACTCTAGGAAAGTAGAGGCAAACAAAGATTGCAATAGAGTAAATACGGAAACGTAAAGGGGATGAGAGGAAACAAACTCTTGACACGCGATTTATCCCGTGGTATCGGTAGGTACTAAGCCACCCCTATTCCACGTTGTTGAAGCACTCACACAAGAGTATTGCTTCCCGGTCACCAAATCTCTCCCAAGAGCACCAACTTGACTTGCCACAAAGGCTAGCCACTTAGGCACTTGTCAAGCTCCCTTGGTCACCTTGATGCCGCCTCCACTAAGGAGCTTCTCCACCAAGGAAGGGGGTCTCCACGTCCCCCGCACAAAGTGTCCTCGCCGCTCCACACCAGGCCGGAGGGTCGATGACGATTGCCGGTGAGCCACTTAGGCCCCAAGGCTTCCGGCGAACCTTGTACACCAGGATTCACTCAAGAATCACCTCACAAGGTTGGCACAACCTTGCACTCACTCAGCTCTAATCTAAGCATAGCACTAAGCACATACACAAAGCATATGCAAGTCTAAAGATGAGCAATTAAGCACTTGGATGGATTGGATATGATCTTGAATGTGTCTTGAACTCCTCTGCACTTCCACACAATCCAGCAACCTCAAATGGGTGAGTGGAGGGGGTATAAATAGCCCAAGGCATCAAACTAGCTGTTGGCTAAAAGCTGCTGAAAAAGGTACCGTCGGATGATCCGACGCTATGCTTTTCCGGGCGTCGGTTCATCCGGTGCCCCTCCCACGTCACGTAGCCGTTGAGGTTCTGCGACACAACCGCTCCGACGCTATGCTCCGACGCTACGTCGGATCATCCGGTGCTGAAGACCTCGCGTCCAAGTCAGTACTGTTAGCTTCCAACAGACCGTCGGATAGACCGACGCTTCACCCTGACCAAGGCGTCGGATCATCCGGTGCTGAAGGCTTCGTCTTGGCGCGTCTCTGTATGAATTCAAACTGAGCGTCGGATAGACCGACGGGGTCCCCACTCAGACCGTCGGATCATCCGGTGCCACTGTCTTCCTTGCTCTTCCTCTGCAACTCGTCCGACACTACTAAATAATGGACCGTCGGTTCATCCGACGGTACCTAGGGTTTGACCCTGTGCACCAACTCATCCGACGATTGCACCGACGCATGTAAATGAGGGACCGTCGGATCATCCGACGGTGTCTTCTCTTTTCCTTTTCTTGCTCGGTTTTGACCCTTTGTTTTGGCATTTTTGCATGAGGCTTTCTTGCATCCTTGAGACCTAGAAACGTGTACAAAGACATGCTCAAACAATATGGTTAGTCCTAATGATCATGTTGTCATGAATCACCAAAATCAAACTCCGAACAAATGGCATATGAGGCCATGTTCGCTACAGTCATTAATGACAACTCTGCAGCTGCTCATCAGCTCAAGGATCCTCAATTAGGATCGACTTTGGCCAACCTCTTATGGCAATCTTTTCATCAATTGGTGTGAGGGATGGACTTTACGAAAGCCACGAGGGGATGACTACAGCAGAATAAAAATATCGATTTGGCTCGATCTGCTGTCCCGGTTAATGGAATGGAGATTCGGATTTTTTTTACCATACCACGCTATACCACTGTCGAAAAAAATCAGTATGGAAGGATCCGACGACCGAGATTAATTGCATACCACCACAACTTGCACATGTGGTATACGGTGATATACATAGATGATATAGATGGTATAAGGATATTATTGAAAATTTTATACCAATGACATAAACAAAATATATGATTCATACGGCGACAACGATGCCACGACGTCTATGTCTGCGAGGGTGGCGGCACAAAGTCTATGTCGACAGTGGTTGAAGTTGATTGATCTCCGATCATGGTGACCGGGTCGCTGAAGTCGCGCTTTCACCGACCACACATCAGCACGGCAACGTCGCTGATGCAAAGATCAAACCAAGAATGAATCTACCCCTGATCAACAATTCTACTCGGAGTAGATCAATGTATACATGCATGAAACTAAAATAGCTATCATCTACAAACTACTCCTTTTCTCTTGATTTGCATCTGGTCATCACCTAGGCCTCGTTCGGTTGTATCGGATTGGGCCCAATCCGGGTGGAACTCAGTGGCCTGATTCCAATCCAGAAGCACAAAGAAAATGTTGTTCGTTTTGGGTCGGTTTGGAATAGAAACAATGTTGGCTTCGTTCCCGAGTCCATCTCTCACGGTCAACTCCGTTCCCCGTGTCGCACCCTCTGGATCGAACCCAACGAGGCTACGACGCGAGGCGAGACGGGGCCCTGGCGGCGCGGGAGGCGACCGGGCGGCGAAGCGAGGTGGCGGGGCGGCGGCCGACGGCGACGGCGTGGGGGTGAGGCAACGACGCGGTGGCCGGCGCTACCACCACCGCGATGGAGACACTGTCCACTGTATTATCACCGGCAACACATCGTCGTTGTCGTCCTGCCTCTCTTATCTCTAGGGTTCTTGGTTCTTGCTTCTTGAGGTATGCCAGATTTGTGAAGCTTGGGGGAAGGAGGGGTTGGAGCGCTCACTCCACCTTCCTCTGTCGTCGAGCAGGTCAATGGATGCATGTCCTCTTGGATGGATGTGGACGAGGCCTAGTGGCCTACCCTGGACGGGCTATACCCATCTTGGTTCTTGATCTCCTTCCATTCCAAATTAGCTTGGTTCTTGAGGTCGTGCAGCAAGCTTGCAGATCCAAGCCTTCAGTAGGTGTTGCTGCTATACTAATGCAGTGCAAATCGCTCGGTTTCTTTGTGGCAGTACAAAAGAATTGCTCCTTTCTTTCCCTAGTTGTAATGCAGGCAGTGCTTGGAGTAGCAGTAACCTGGAGATTATCATGATGTATGAAAATTACTCAAACCAATATTGTACTTTGCTTTCCTGCAATTATTTGTTCAAAACTAATTTGCTCAAGACTGATATGCCCCAAAGAACATCCTTTAGGTGGGGATTAAATGAAATCGACGTGTTTCAGTTAAATGTTTGGGTGCAGCACAATTTATTCCTTCCTTGCCGGAAGGAGTAGAATTGTATATTATAGTAGGTCGAGCTTTTATATTTTCCTTAAATGTCGCTAATGAACATGCCTGATGATAACACATTCATGGATTACTGCTAGTGCTGGTAGATTGGTTCAGTTAGTTTATTCATCTTGTTTCGTAGTAAAATACATTTAATGTGACCAAAATTAGCAATCAGAGTAGCTGCACTTAAAGAAAATTAATTTTGGCACATGATTGTAGTTATCTGAAGTTGAATATTCTTGTTTGCAGTAATTTTGACCCTCTTTGCAATCTTTCCTGTTTCTACTGGCTGCAGACACATTTGAAACAAGAGTAGCTCCACCTTCCTGTAATTTTGGTACTACATCTTTCATGTGCAACACATAACCACATTAGAACATTATGCTATTTTTGTAGTAATATTCTTGTTTGGCCCTCTCTGCAATATTCCTGTTTCTAGTATGCAGCCGATGCCTGAATTTCTTTCTGTCCAACAAGAGGTCAAGCAACAGGTTGTAGACTGAAATCCACTTTAAAT
Organism: Cenchrus americanus; assembly: GCA_947561735.1. NCBI lineage: Eukaryota > Viridiplantae > Streptophyta > Magnoliopsida > Poales > Poaceae > Cenchrus > Cenchrus americanus. The sequence goes on from OX387242.1 coordinate 70,684,369, forward strand.
AGTAGTGTGCATTGGTACAACCACTACCTTGACATAGGAGTCTATGCAGTAGCTCTGAAATAGGACTATGCAGTAGTGCGCTTGAATTTAAATAGTAGTGTGCAATTATGCTATGTTTGGAGTTGACATATCATGCAAGTTCTAATTATTTCAAATATATTGATTGAAATGTTCGGTTATCATTTCAGGAAGTGTCAATGCTTAAGTTACATGTTGCACCTTCTCTTGTCTTTGGCTTCCTAGAAGAAACGTCATTTGGATGATTTTAACTTATAAAGGAGAGGATACGTACATGTAACTTGTGGTTCAAATTTTATTTTTTATTTTGAAGATTAGTGTGGTTTGAAAGTAATTTCTGAATTAGAAGCTTTTCGTGGATGAGTGGAAACTCTATGGTGCCCATTTGTTGTCAAGGTCAATTCTTTGCTGGCTGTTCTGTGCAATTTTCTACCCATCTTTGCCTTGTGCGGTGGCAACGACAGCTCTACACTATCCACTGTATAAAGATATGAGATATGACCAAAGGGTCATGAATTTGCATTATGTCTCTCCATGCAACGATAATATGGATGTGGGATAATATGGATGTGTCAGGATGTGGGACTAGTAGTTGTGCTGCTGGTATTGATTAGTTGAAATCATTTTGAAGCCTTGTTTAGATTCCCTGTAGTGCCGAACACATGTTTTGAAACTGTTGGCTTTAATCCTGACCAGGAATGGCCGTCGACCAGGATTCAGTGAACCGGCTGGTTCCACTCGATCCTGGCCGGGAATAAAATATGGTCTGGAATGAAATCTGAGGAAACGAACGAGGCCCTATGATGCTAGAGCGGGTAGGCGTGCCGCTACGACATCGAGTTTGATGGCCAGAGGTTCAGCTCGCCGGCGGCGATGAACGCCGCACAACAAATGGAGACCTAATATTTTGCTTTTTGTTGCTACAGATGGTGAAGGATGAGATACGGCTCGATCTCGCCAAGTGGATCAATGCCAGCTCCGCTGAATCGATCGCCCTGCGAGAATGAATTTTCCGACGTCAGCGACGGCAAAGGCATTAGCGGCAGCGACTGATTGGAATTAGGAGGCTGCCAAAATTGGTAAACTTGCAACATTAACCTAATTACAACCTTTACTAAAAATAGGTCATACTGCATACCACTACCAAGTGATACGGGGCCTGTTTGGATGGTGGGGTAAATGGGGCAAATTTACCCCTAAGGTGCCAAACATGTGGGGCAAATGTGGTGGGGCAAATGTTTTGCCCCCTAATTCCATTTACCCCTAAAAGGTAGCAAATTAGAGCAAATTTGTGGTGGGTCCCGCTCTCCCTCTCTCATCCACATCACATTTACCCCTCCATCCAAACACCCCAAGGGGCAAATATTAGTAGGGGCAAATGGGAGGGGCAAATTATTTTCCTTGGGGTAAATATTTACCCCTACCATCCAAACAGTGCCATGGTCCACCGTAGAATATCACAGAAGGGGAAGTTTGTTTTGCTTTTTCTTCTCAACAAAGACTAAGAAATGCCACCGGAATTTGAATTTTTATTTACCACCGTATAATATTGTTCTATCACATCAATATATAGTTTAAGAAAATATGTAAAAATCTTCCAATGGTACGAGGCATTTTCTTTGAAATACATTACAGACACGCCTCGTTTATCGACGGACATGTATCGTACACCATTGAAAAAATAGCATCGTTAAATTCTTGCGACCAAAGTGTCAGAGTAAGGACACGAACCCAAGTGGATAATTCCAGCAGAGTGATCTTACCAGCTGACTAATAAATTATTAGGGTACGTACATCAGGTAGACATCAGTTAGACAGCAGCTGTCTTTATGTGTCTACATCAGCATAATCATCCTACATGGCAGCAATTAAATAAGGAGAGAAGCTCGCATTGTCGTCTCGTTCAGCGACGGCTCGCGCTCGTGCTCCCAGGCAAGAAGACGCTCCCGAAGCGCGTTGTATCACCCATGCCCAGTCATCACCGTCGTCGTCGCCGTGGATACAGTGCGCACGCGCTCCATTTTCCCTTTCGCGCCAATGGTGCGCGCGCTTCTTCCCTTGATAAAGCTTTGCACGCCATATGCTTCTGCCCTCTCCACCCAAAATCGTGTTGCCTTCGAACCCTAGGCCAGGCAGCGGCGGTGCGCTTCGGCGAGATGTGGCAGCAAGAGAAGCTGGCGGTGGCGGCGGTAGAAGAGCTCCTGAAGGCGGATTTGTCTCGGCAGCGGAAAACCGCTGCGGCACAGTCGCGGAAAGGATCCGCGTCGAGGCGAAAGGAACGGTGGCAGCGACGGCTATTGGGAAGACAAGAGGGAGAGTTGCGGTGGCGATTGGGAAGGCGACCAGCCAGCCGAGGCGGCGCTGACGCGGAAGTCCGGAGGGGGAGCTACGACAGCACCAGAGGTGGAGAGTTTCGGCCTCGCCGGACATATGCAGGAGCAGAACACCAGTTTCCTCGTAGAGTGACCCACACTGTTTCTTTTCCCAAATTACAGTGAGGGTTCTTTTCCCAAATTACAGTGAGGGAAAGAAGGAAATCAACAACATCATTTTTGTTTTTCAGCTAGTCTATTTTATTTTAAGTAAATTGTACTTTCATGGTCTAGGAAGAGGATATTTAAGAGATCAATCCAGCAGATGTATATACGTTTGATGATTTTCTTGCCAGATCTGAAAAACTGGATTCATTTCGAAGAAAAATTGATGAGAAATTGAAAGCCAAAGCTAAAGTTGCATCTTCCGAACTTAAGAGACGATGGTTATGTGCTGGTTATGTGCTTGGTATCTTTTAATTAAGTAAAATCATGTGTATAGGTCATTTCAGAGAAATACCCTATTTATAATTAAGCAAGTTATATTTGTACTTAAGAGACGATGTAAACTTAGTTCAATTTTACTTATAAATATTCAAGTATGATTTATGCAAATTAAACATTTAATTTAGAAGAAGCATGTAAAAGCATCTAGGCGCTTATATTTATATTTCGAGTTATTCTAATCAAATTACAATTTAAAAACACATTTATATTCATATTAATCAAATTAACAATTTAATTAAGAAAACTCGAGATAAACCTATATTGCTTTTATTTAGGAAGCAAATTGCATAAACATTACTTAATTTAAGTTTGATTATGAAAGCCAAGGTACACATCTAATTAGATTTTAATTATAAGAAATATTTAACTAGTATTAAGCATATTAACTTTCTTATGAAAACACGTGTTGAACTCTAATTAGATTTTAATTAGAAAAGCATGCATAATAAGATTTAATCGTATTTAACATTTAAATAAATTATAAAACAAAGAACATGTACAACATCGGTCCTATCACGTAGTTTTTAGTTGATATGAGCCTAATGCAACTTGAAACGGTGGAAACGGAGCTAAAACGCACAAGACACGGCCAAAACAAGGTTCTAAAACTGACGGGCTTGAAAAGACGGTCGCGTGGACACCAAGAACGCTTAAAACGGAGCTAGGACGAAAAGGATATGGCTAAAACAAGATTAAGGCACTAATTTGTGAATATGTGGAAGTTTAGGGGGTTTCCTGCAAGATTTCAGAGACCTAAACATAATTATGTGTAAAACTAGGAGGTCTAATATGTAAAAGGTCAAGGGTGGGCTGCTGAACATGAAAACTAAGGAGTTCAGGGTTCTAAACATAAAAACAAGGACCTGCTTGAAAGGCTTTTATATAGGTGGAAGGGTATGGTTGTGAATTCCGGAAAACTGGGGGTTCTTTTTGCAAAATTGCCAAGGCAGCCGGCGGAGGGGCTGAGGGTGTGCCACGTGGCCGACCGCGATTGGCTGGGCTGACGTAGAGCTGACGCGAGCATGACGCAATGCCGTGGACCGGCACCTATGGACTTGGTCCACCGGTCCACGGTGGAGGGGTACGCCCCCCTTTAGATCTGGGCCGTCCGTGCCCATCGGACGGCCCTGGTCGCACACAGGCGACGGGCGGCGGGGAGACGACGGCGCGCGCGGCGGCGCCGGCGGCTCGCCGGAGCAACGCCGGGAAAAGGCTCCGGTGCGCCAAATTCAAAAGCAAAGGCATGGAGAGGAAGAGGAGGAGACGGGGAAGCTTATCCAGGGGTCGGAGGGGAGGGGGAAACACTGGAGATGGTGGCCCAGCGGCGGTGACGGCCGGTGGCGGCGGCGTTGTGGTGAGGGAGGTGAGGAAGGGAGGGGCGCGGGGTGGAGAGGAGGTCCTGATGTGCCTTCATAGGGTGGAGGAGGAAGGGGAGGAGGCGCGCAAGGCGGCGCCGGCGGGGCCGGCGGCGGAGCTCGCCGGGGCATCACCGGAGAAGGCGGCTCGAGGCTACGGGGCACCGTTTGCGACACGGATTGGACCGGGAGAAAGAGGGGGATAGTGCGAAGCTCACCAGCTGCTCGATGACGGCGATGGGGCGGTGTAGACGTCGTGCGGTGATGAGGGGCGGTCGGGATCACGGGTGCCCGCCGGGGAGGGGGTTGCGGCCTCGGCTGCGTGCCTTCGAGAGCGGGGATGGCGTCCTGGGGGGTCCTATGAGTGCAAGGGAGAGGAAGGAGGGTGAGTTCGGGACCGACGGCGCCAGGAAAACGGCGGCGGTGGAGCACTTCACCTCGGCGGCGGCGCTAGTGAGAGAGAGGGAGACGCAGGGAAGCACGGGCGAGGGGAAAAGGGCGCGCAAGAACTCGTGCTCGTGCTTTATAGGCCAAGGGAGGGAGAGGGAGCGGCGACCGGGCCAATTGCCCATTGATGGCCATGGCGGTGGCCGGCGGCTTCACTGCCTTCAAGAGGGGGAAAACGGCTTGATTGAGGAGTAACGGACGGAATTAAAGGAGGGGAAGTGAATGGAGAGTTTTACTGAGCCTTGATGGGGAGGATTGAAGGGAGGAAGAGGCGGGAGATGCGGGGAGGGCCGGCGGCGGCACCCTGATAGGAAACAGAGGAGATGGGGGGCGGCTAGAGATAGGGGAAGGGGCCGACATGTGGGCCCCACCTGTCGGTGACCACATGAGGGAGAGGGAGGGGAGCGGGCGCTGGCGGGCCGGAAGCAGGGAGCTGGGCCGCGGCGGAAGGAAGGGGGAGAAGAGAGGGAGGGGTTTGGGAAGGAGTTTTCTTTTTTTCAAACTCCTTTTTTTCAAACTTTCAAAAGTTTTAAACTCTTTCAAAACTTTTTCATCTTTTAAACTCTTTTACAAAAATTTCAAATCAGTTTAAAAACTTTTAAAACTTCACGCAAACAAGCAATAGAACCATGCATTCAAATTATGATGCTCAAGCACTTATTGCTTCTAAAATTACTCAAAATGATGTTTAATTATTTTAGAACCAAAATTTGATTTATAATTTATTATTTCCTTATAAAATTTAAAACTTAAACACTAAGTTGCTACTGTTTGCATGATGGAATTTTAGGGTGTTACAGAGTTGATGGACTAGAGAAAATCTTGCTAGAAAACGAGTCTCGTGGCTTCCTGGGACATGCAGGAAGTGTTGATTGTATGCATTGGCCATGAGAAAATTGCCCTAAAGGTTGGGCTGGTCAGTTTACTAGTGGTAACAAAAAAGTTCCTACTATGATCCTTGAAGCGGTTGCATCACGTGACCTTCGTATATGGCATTCATTTTTTCGTACCGCTGGGGCCTATAATGATATAAATGTGCTGAATAAGTCTACACTATTCATTGATGCGATAAAATGAGAAGCTTCAAGAGTTAAATTTGTTGTAAATGGGAACCAATATGACACGACGTACTATCTTGCTGATGGAATATATCTCGAGTGGGCAGCCTTTGTGAAGACAATATCAAAACCACAAACGGATAAACACAAATTATATGTGAAGAAGTGGTAAGGAAGGATGTTGAATGTGCATTTGGTGTGTTGCAATCCAGATTTGATATTGTACGTCGCCCAACATGATTGTGGAAGAGGAGTGATGTTATTAATATAATTGAAGCTTGCGTCATCCTCCACAATATGATAGTTGAAGATGAAAAAGACTTGGTTAAAATTCTATTGGATTTAAATGAGAACCCAAGTGCAACTATTATCCTACCACCGGAAGTGAGTACAAATAGGAATCCAAATCCAGAATTCGCAGAGGTACTTGCTAGAAACTCAGCTATACGGGATCCTTCTACACATAAGCAACTCAAGAAGGATTTAGTTGAGCACATATGGCACCGTTTTGGGCCTAAAGAAACTTAAATCTACATTGTAATGGTACTTCAACTTTACTATATCATATCATGTACTTTTTTCGATTTACAATCATATCATGTACTCGGAGTGCTATTTTATATAAATATAAATATTATTAAAATGGTTTTATAAATATGTTATGTGAATTAATTCAATATCATGTATTATATCTCAATCGAGCATCAAAATGGTACAAAGATCAAATGAGCACATGATCATCATGATTTATGTGTCAAATAAAGAATTAAATGTCTTGCAGACGGACAAACAGACGAACTATTGTATAAACTGTCTATTTAGCTGTCTGTGTGTGTCAAATAGACAACAACTGTCTACACTGTACATGCCCTTAGCCAGTCGTTTATCCTAACCAAAAGAAGCCTTGAAATTTTAAAAGGACAGAGTAGCTAGCAGGGCTAAATAATGAGCAGCAACTTGTTCCTATCCCTTCCCGCCGATCTTTGCTTTATAAACTCGACGCTGGCTGATCTGATAGATGGTGTCAACATCCTCCTGTGTGACCATTCTAGTTTTGCCACAACGACCTCTCCGAGCTGTCAGCTCCAGAATGACGTTGCATGTGCGCCTGTGTCATGCCGACCGGCCAGTACGTATCCCACATGACAGGCACAGGCCTTAATTTACAAAACAACACCCCAAGATATATATTAGCAGGCACCAGACTAAATGACTAGCAGCTAGCATCATTAACACAACACTTATTACTTAATATCTTGTTGGATAGTATAATTTCTGATCATCATCATCATCGTGCATACTCCAGACATATGGCACTACGACTCGTCATCTTTTGAATTGTGTGATGTTGTCTCTCTCTCTCGCGTCGTGTTGTATTCAGCTCATCGATCAGCTGTATTGTTAGAAAACTAGGCAAATTTCGGTACATTTTAATTCCAGAAATTATTAACACGTTCATGACAAATATAAGTGATCACGTGAGAGCAGAGCATGTGCTTGTGTTCAAGTTAAATCTCAAATAAAACTCGAACAAAAATACACAGAAAAAGTTTAGTTTGTACCCAAAGGCGGGACGGTTGACGCGCCGTTATCCCTTGGACTAGACATGCTAGTCGTGGAGGGACCTTGTTCGGTGTAGTCGTACAGAGGTGATGCAGTGGCGAGTCGTTGCAGTGAAGTCCCACGAACGGCCTTCGGGAAGTAGTCGTTCACGCTGATGTAGTCGTACTGGAAGTAGTCGTTCTCGCGGAGGACGTAGTCGTACTGGAAGTAGTCGTTCTCGCGGTCAGGGACGTAGATGTACAGAAGAGCGAGCAGGCGCGTACGGGTACGCTCCCCAAAAACCTTATCGCCCGCCTATCCCGAGCAGGATCGCTAGGTGGACGAGGTTCGGAGGCAACTGCTCACGCAAACAGTGTGCGCGCAAAGCTTGCGTTGGGAATGGCAGAGAGCAGCAACACAAAGGGAGAAGAGAGAGGTCTCCTAAGCAGGAGTACCTGAGTGTGAGAATGTACTTCTGTGCCAGAGGAAGGAGTCCTCTTATATAGGCGCAGAGGAGAGGAGGAGGGAATGAACCTGGACGCTGCTGACCACCATAATTCTCATTAAACGACAGTTACCAGTAACTGTTGTATTCAACGTCATCAGTTACCAGTAACGGTCGTTTTAATACAGAGGATTATGGCTGACATGAATGACCGACATGAATGACAAAAACAGTGCATACGCCTCACGGTCACGGTCACGGTCACGGTCTCGACTCGACTCGACACGACACGACACGACACGACACGACACGACACGACACGACACGCCACGCCCACGCCCACGCCAACGCCCACGCCCCGGCCCGGCCCGGCGAGGCGAGCGAGCGCGCGCGTGTGGCATGCCCTTCTCCTTTTACCAACTTCACAAGTGGTCCACCATTGGTCCACCCTTTAAGTTGGTTAAGATTCTCATTGGCTTTCAATGCGAGATTGAATCCCTAGCATTTATTTTGTGGACCTTTTAATTCTAAAGATTAATTGATACTAAATGGCCCAAGGCCCAATTAATCCAACAATCCCCACCAAGAATTTCAAGGTACACAAAGAAATGTCCTCTTCTCAACTCTTGTTTTGATATATTGACTTTATGGTGGAGACTGTTAAGTTGAACATCCACCTGAGACAAAAGCTACACTCATTCACAACTGACCAATGGACTATGCCTTGAATTGGCAGTTTCGTGCAAACAAGTTTGACTAGAGCCCCTTGCCAGTACTAGGATGCTATAAGCATCCCCTCGGGTTGGAGCGTATAAGTCATACTCCGTGCCTTTCATGGGTATCTAGAGATCACCCTATCTCATAGATTGTGACTAGCAATCGACCCATATAGGTGCAATCCTTTAAGATGTTCCGTAGGCCAACATCTTTGCTCCTCTTTGAGCCACTCGGATCACATTAAGGTTTTTCACCAACTTTGCCATACGAATTTTAGAAGAGAAATGCATCTCTACCGGAATGAGCCCTTTACAAAGGTTCTCTTCTCTCTCGTTAAACGAGTAGTTTGTTGCACTATCCTAATTCACGGGATCTCCGATCACATAGGACAAAGTTACCACTATTGAATAACGCCGACGGGTCTCAAGCCCAATTCCTCGGACGCATTGTCTATCACATTACGTGAAAGACCCTTTGTGAATTGATCGCGGATTCTTAGCCGTTTGGATGTAGTCCAAGGCTATCACTCCGGAGTTTCTCATTTTCCCGACAGATTTCGGCCCGCCTCTTTACATGACTAGATGACTTCATGTTGTCCTTTGAACTATTCACCTTGACAATCACCGTTTGATTATCACAGTTCATGAGGACTGCCAAGATCGCTTTTTCAACTACCGGTAAATCCATAAGGAGTTCACGAAGCCATTCGGCCTCAATCGTGGCGGTGTCCAATGCGGTGAGTTCGCCTCCATAGTTGACCTCGTTAAGATGGTCTCGCTTGCAAGACTTCCAGAGAGACGGCGCCACCTCCAAGTGTAAACACATATCCACTTGTGGCTTTAATCTCATCCGCATCGGAGATCCAATTCGAATCACTATAACCCTCTCGTACCCTAGGATACCCAAGTATAGTGAATCGCGTAGTTCATTGTTCCTTTCGGATAGCGCATTACCCGTTCAAGAGCTTCCCAATGAGCATCTCCCGGTTAGACACGAATCGACTCGGTTGCTTACGCATATGCTATGTCGGGTCTAGTAGCGCTAGCTAGGTACATTAGTGAACCAATGATTTGGGAGTATCTTAGCTGATCTCTCATTATTCTTATGTTTTTCCTTAACATTTTACTAGCATCATAAGGTGTTGGAGTCGGCTTGCGGTCGTTGTAACCAAAACGACTCAAGATTTTCTCCACATAATGAGATTGTGTAAGAACAACCCCACCATCACCTTCTCTCACTAGTTAAATGTTTAGAATCACATCAGCCTCCCCCAAATCTTTCATCTCGAAGCTTTGAGACAAGAATTCTTTCACTTCCTTAATCGCATTAAGGCTTGTCCCAAATATCAGTATGTCATCTACATACAAACATAGGATCACTCCTTCGCCCCCACCATAGCGATAATACACACATTTGTCAGCTTTGTTCACAACAAAGCCAACTGACGTTAAAGTTTTGTCAAACTTCTCATGCCATTGCTTAGGATCTTGCTTAAGACCATACAAAGATTTTACCAATTTACACACCATCCCTTCTTGACCTTTTACTACGAATCCATCTGGCTGATCCATATAGATCTCCTCCTCCAACTCTCCATTTAGGAAAGCTGTCTTAACGTCCATCTGGTGAACGATAAAACCATGGGAAGCTGCCAAGGAAAGTAGTACTCGAATAGTGGTCAATCGGGCAACTGGTGAGTAAGTATCGAAAAAAATCTTCTCCTTCTTTCTGAGTATAGCCTTTAGCCACCAGCCTTGCCTTGTACTTATCAATAGTACCATCAGGCCTAAGCTTTTTCTTGAACACCCACTTGCATCCTACAGGTTTGCACCCATAGGGACGCTCCACAACCTCCCAAGTACCATTAGACATAATAGTCCATCTCACTCCGAACTGCTTCCTTCCAATAGTCAGCATCCGGAGAGGAATATGCCTCTTCAATGGTTCTAGGAGTGTCATCCACGAGGTACACAATGAAATCATCACCAAAGGACTTTGCAATCCTCTGTCTCTTGCTCTTTCTAAGAGCTTCATTGCCATCCTCCTCAGGATTTTTTTCATGTGGTTGTTCATTGTGTTCTATCAAAACAGCAGGTTCTTTGAGTTCATTATTAATAAACAATTCATGACTAAATGTGCTATCTATCTCTTTCATAGGAAAATGTCCTAAAAAATGTAGCGTCTCTGGATTCCATGATAGTGCCAACATGCATATCAGGTACTCCAGACTTCACTATTAAAAACCTATAACCCACACTGTGTAGAGCATAACCAAGAAAGATACAATCGACAGTTTTAGGTCCTAGTTTACGTTTCTTGGTTATAGGCACATTCACTTTGGCCAAACATCCCCAAGTCCGTAAGTACGAAAGTGTTAGCCTTTTCTTTTCTCATTCCTCGAATGGTGTTATCTCTTTGTTTTTTACAGGAACACGATTCAGGACATGACATGCAGTCAATATAGCCTCACCCCACCATTCCTTGGAAAGTCCCGCCGTGTCTAACATGGCGTTAACCAAATCGGTTAGAGTGCGGTTCTTTCTTTCGGCTACCCCGTTTGATTGAGGTGAATAGGGAGGCGTCCTCTCATGAATTATTCCGTGTTCCTCACGAACGCGGTGAAAACATTAGAAAAATACTCTCCAACACGATCAGACCTAATTCTTTTGATCTTTCTCTCAAGTTGGTTTTCTACTTCAGCTTTATAGATTTTAAAGTATTGTAATGCTTCATCTTTAGACTTCAACAAATAGATATAGCAAAATCTAGTACAATCGTCTATCAGAGTCATGAAAAACTTTTTACCACCTTTTGTCATCACACCATTCATCTCGCATAAGTCAGAATGAATTAGTTCTAGAGGAGCCAAGTCTCTCGCCTCAGCCGAAAAATGAGGCTTGCGAGGTTGTTTTGATTCAACGCACACATGGCACTTAGAATTTTTGACTAAGGTAAATTTCAGAATTAAACTCAAGTTTGCAAGGCGCATCATACAACCAAAATTAACATGACAAAGTCGCGAATGCCAAACATTTGACTCATCATTAACATTCGAGACATGGTTCACAACTTTATTACAATCATATGACAAAGAAAAGCGGAACAGGCCTCCGCTATCATAACCTTTTCCAATAAAACTTCCAAACTTAGAAATTACACATTTATTGGATTCAAAGACTAATTTAAAACCGTCTCTACACAAAGAGAGAACCCGCCGACTAAGTTCTTCTTGATAGTAGGGACATGCCGCACGTTCTTCAATCGAACGATCTTTCCCGAAGTAAGCTTCGGATCGACCGAACCAACACCAAGAACATGCGCATGTGATCCATTTCCCATCAACAAGGAGGAAATTCCGCCCGCTTGGTAAGAGGAAAACAAGGAAATGTCAAGACAAACATGAATATTAGCACCCGTATCAATCCACCAATCGGGTGATCGACATATCGGAAGAACCGTAGGTAAAAGATTACCGTACCCCGACGTTCCACCGGTTTCACTAATAACCATGTTGGCACTTTTGCCATCTTTCTTATCCTTGCGATCCGGACACTTTGCAAAGCAAAGTGTTCCGTGCTACCACAAGCGAGTAGCATTTTCCGGTTGGCGGCTTTTTCCGTTTGAACTGAGCCGTCTGCTTAGCCTTTGGTTGATTTTGATGCGGCTTATTCTTCTTTTTGAATGCATTGTTGTTCTTCTTCTGCACCAAATTAGCACTAGAAGACCCAACAATCCCTTTACCATGTGTCTTGTCCTTTGCTCTCGCCTTCTCTTCAACATCAAGAGTGCCGATAAGATCGACAACAACAAACTCTTGCCTCTTGTGTTTTAGAGAGGTTCCAAAGTCCTTCCAAGAAGGTGGTAACTTGGAGATAATACCTCCAGCCACAAACTTGTCGGGTAACTTACATGGTGCATCCTTGCTATAATTCTCAAGATCTCTAGCTAGCGCCTGAATCTCATGGGCCTGCTCTACCAAAGAACGGTCTTCAACCATTTTGTAGTCATAGAGCCGTTCCATGACATACGACTCACCACCAAGCATCGAAACCCCAAATTTAGCCTCAAGCGCATCCCAAATATCTTTGCCACTTGGCGGCGAAGGTACGTGTCCACAAGGTTTTCGGCGAGAACACTCAAGATGGCACCACGAAACGGGTTATCGGCCGCCTCGAAAGCCTTCTCCTCCTCTGGAGAAAACTGTTCGGGCTTCCCCTGTATGACATGCATGATGCTCATCGCTGTCAACCAATACGTAACCCTTTGCTTCCAGCGCTTGTAATTTGAACCATCGAAAACATTTGGTTTGAGCGTTGCAGCGAAACTAGTTACCGAAAGCCTATCAACAATATAAGGTTTTTGGATCGTTAGAAAACTAGGCAAATTTCGGTACATTTTAATTCCAGAAATTATTAACACGTTCATGACAAATATAAGTGATCCCGTGAGAGCAAAGCATGTGCTTGTGTTCAAGTTAAATCTCAAATAAAACTCGAACAAAAATACACAGAAAAGGTTTAGTTTGTACCCAAAGGCGGGACGGTTGACGGAGTCAACCGGTGCGCCGTTATCCCTTGGACTAGACATGCTAGTCGTGGAGGGACCTTGTTCGGTGTAGTCGTACAGAGGTGATGCAGTGGCGAGTCGTTGCAGTGAAGTCCCACGAACGGCCTTCGGGAAGTAGTCGTTCTCGCGGAGGACGTAGTCGTACAGAAGAGCGAGCAGGCGCGTACGGGTACGCTCCCCAAAAACCTTATCGCCCGCCTATCCCGAGCAGGATCGCAGAAGCAGGAGTACCATTAAACGACAGTTACCAGTAACGCAGAGGAGAGGAGGAGGGAATGAACCTGGACGCTGCTGACCACCATAATTCTCATTAAACGACAGTTACCAGTAACTGCTGTATTCAACGTCATCAGTTACCAGTAACGGTCGGTCACGGTCACGACACGCCCACGGCCCGGCGAGCGAGCGAGCGCGCGCGTGTGGCATGCCCTTCTCTTTTTACCAACTTCACAAGTGGTGCACCATTGGTCCACCCTTTAAGTTAGTTAAGATTCTCATTGGCTTTCAATGCGGGATTAAATCTCTAGCATTTATTTTTTTTTGGACCTTTTAATTCTTAAGATTAATTGAGACTAAATGGCCTAAGGCCCAATTAATCCAACATGTATCTTCTGATTTCATCAGCTTAAAATATGCTGAAGATCCTGCACCGTTTTTTTTGGGGTTCTCTCCCGTGACCCCAGAAAAGAAAAAACACAGCACCCGTCCCTGCGAGTCTGCGACCCTGCCCCGGCAGTAGTCGGCACTCCGATGCCCCCAAAGGATGGCGGCCTCTGGCGTTGACGCGTTGTTGGCTTTGAAGATATTGGAGATGGAGGTTTCTTGCCTAGTTCGTCTATTATAAACTGGCTTTGAAAGAGCCTCTTTCTATATCCTAATCCACACTGTAGCTACTACGTTACGTGGAGCCCTATCAGCCCAGCGTTTGGTCTGACCACCGATGGCATGCAGGAACAACCGAGCCGACAACGTCACGTCCATCCTCCTCATAGCACGGGAATAGATGGATCACCCATGTCGTCTTTCGCCACCATAGGGCAGGCGACAAATCTTTGCCCCATTTCTACTTTTCTTACTTATTCTGTACTTTTCCTGCGTACTAGTACTGCTATGAGAACGAACCAACGCGCTGCGCTGGGACGTACTCTCTCCGGAAATATTCGTCGTCATTAAATTTTTTTTACTCCATATAATTTTATCATTCGTCTTATTCAAAAAAATACTCCATATAATTTTATCATTCGTTTTATTCAAAAAATTATGTGAGTACTGCATATTTTGTTTGCTATATGCTTTATTATTCTATGTACTTCAAACTTGCATTATCCTTTTACATATTTGCAATAATCTTTTAAATAAGACGAGTGGTCAAAGTTGTAAGAAAATGTCAATAGCGACAAGTATTTCGATACGGATGAGGTATTATTTTTCCGATTTTTTTCACATGTCACATTAGGTTTGTCCTAAACAATAATAACCTGTCAACATTAGGAGTACAAGCTAGTAGGTCGGTTAGATATTGTGATCGTGAAGAAACTAAACAATAACCTGTCAACATTGTGAGTCCGGACAGCAAGAGTGAGAGCAGCCATGACGACGCGCTGCCTTCCAGATAATTAAACAATACTCAGCATCAACTAACAATGGCTAAGAGTAGCAGGTCATGGCCGAGCTTTCATTCAGAAATAAAAGAGGTAGGTTTGCCGCCATACCCCCATCCCACCCTCTCGGCCAAAATATAAGCGCACCGGGGCTCCCCTGCTCGGGAGGAAACAAGCACCATCCAGGCCTCCGTACAACTGAGCTCTTTCATTCTCCTCCCCGTCTCCGTCCTTGATCGATCGAGTTCGTCCTCGCCTACTCCCTCGCTCGCTCGATCGATCTTCTCCAGAAAGAGAGAAGAGAGACGATCCACCAGCATCGTTGGTTAATTAGTTGATCAGCCACCGACCTTAATTAAAGCAGCATATAGGCCGGATATATGATGGACGCAGCGGAGCAGCGCTCCAGACTGCTCTGGGAGCGGCTCCGACGAGCGTCGGAGACGAAGGAGTTGCTGCCGGCGGAAGCCGATTCATGGCACGCGGAGGAGCACGGTGAAGGCGGCAGCGACGACGACGACCTTCAAAGGACAGGGGAGCCTCCGGTGAGCCGGTGGCGGTGGCTCAAGGCCGTGTCCATGGTGGCGTTCGGTGGCCGAGGACCTGCTGCAGCAGGATACCAGCAGGTAACACCGTAACAGTACGTCCCTTCACGTTAACAGTTTTTTTTTTCCGGGTAAATTGACTAGCAGCTTTGATTTGCGCATCTTTATTTGCCTTCTCTATAATCTTTGTTGCTTGTTTCTTCGTAAATTGAATAACCCCACAAGTCAGTATCATTATGCAGCTAGTAGCCCACACAATTAACCAACCTGCGGAGTCCATGCTCATAACTTTAAGTTTGTTCCATGTGTGTAGACTTTTTTGTTCTTGAGTTTGTACAACTTTTTTTTTTGCTCTAGACATATTTATATACAAACTTTTTGTTCAAAGACATATAGTTCGGGTTCAGTAATTCTTTGTCAAGCATAGTGTGCAAGCATTTTGTTTTACGAGTTTGCGATTTGGTTCAAGGGTACGGACTTTTTTGTTCCTCGGATTTATAATTTGGATACCCTTAAACAATTTTCTGTCCCAATTCAATAATTCAGCCTTTAGTGCCGTGAGATTATTACATGATTTTCTTCATATGTTACATAAGATTTGTCCCTTCTGTAAAAAGTTTTATTAACTTCGATACCACGTCAGTATATTTTTTTGTGAACACATCAGTATTTTTTCTAATATTCCAAAAGTAGTCTAATTTGTTCAAACTAGACTTTTGTGTCAATAGTATGAATTATTAAAAAATATTTGAAAATCCCACTAGTTCAGATGTTTAAAATATAAGCCACATAGTTTGGAACTTACTAATTAGTGTAAAGGGACAGTGTGGTCAGCAGGAGATCGATCTCCTACCTACATTTTGGACAGCAGTTGGTCCCCAGTACTAGAATTAGAATAGGTCCAGGGAGTTGAATGAGTCAATCCTTGTAATATGGTTGGAAGTGTGGTGTATTTAACAAGTAGGTAAACCCAAAAGTTGGTGGTAATTATTAATTGAATTCTCCCCTGCTAGAACAATATATCTTATATACAGCAGATTTCACTCATAATTTATATAGTTTTTCTACATCATTTTTTTTGAAACTCAGCAACAACATTGTGATAATGGAGTAGTTTCAACCATATCAATCAAATTAATCAAAAAAAAAATATGTGGTTTGGTAGTTAAAATTAATTTAAATATCAGCATGTTCATTCTATAAATAAATTTTATCAGTGGTCGAATTAATGCCTTGCTCCATGCCACCTGAACTAGCTGAAAAGGTTACACAAAAGATTGATGAGAAAAAGTTGCATTTAAATACATGTACGTATAAGCATCTGAAACTGTGTTTTGATTGCAGCAAAGAGTGCCTCTTAGTGACCTGCCAGAGTCTGAAAGTGATCACAATAGTAATTTACTGGAGGCAGCTGAGACAGAGCGTGGGGCGAACCATCCACAACAGAGGATCACTGCTCAGGTAAGTTGGTGTCCTTCCGTCGATCAAGCATATAGCATGTGTGTAGTTCTGATTTTTCTATATGTTTGTTCATTTATCTAAACATTTTTTCTAGAAAATGGATTTAAGTAAACGTTTGATGTTCATTATCGTAGGCACAGGCTTCGACACCTCCGCGAGACGTTGCCAAGATTAGAAGCAATAATCCAGTCCCTCACATTGTAATGCAGGTTCCATCGAACCTTCCACGATCAACAGAAACAGCCCAGGTTGGTTTCCTGACCTTCCTATCCCTCTAGCTAGAAGAAGCAGATAGTTTTTTGTTGCTCAACTATTAAGCTGAAGACTCTGTAAAATTTTAGCTGTGTGCGCTTACCGAGGTCAGATATATTTCTATTTTCTAAAAAAGAAGCAGATATTCGCCAATTTGAGGCTGTGGTGTAGTGTATGATATCAAGTTTTCGTCAATATCATACAATTGCAGCAATATAATGTCGTAAGGCCAAAAATCTATGAACCAATTAACACTGCAAATTGAGCAAAGCTTTGTAGAAACAGAATGCACGGCGAATCTAAAGTTTAGCAACTAGTTGGCCACATATAGACGCTGTTATATGGCAATTCATGATTGGAGTGAGATTTATCACATATTGTTATGTGGTAATTTTCACTTTCTAGCATAACTTTATTAACTATAAATTTGACGATGCGCCATTTCATTCCAGGTACAGAATTGGCTATCTCCACGACACGGTGCCAAGTTTGGAAACAATAATTCTGTCCACGAGGTTGTAATGGATGTTCCTTCAAACCCTACTCCACGATCAACAGGAACACCTCAGGTTGGTTTGAAGTCCTGACCTGCCACATTCTTCACATATTTTTACCCACATTATTCCACAGCTAACCTTTCATTACCCTATAGAATAAGCAGGTAGTTGCAGCCCAATCCCCCACAGCAGTTGTTCAAAAGAAGCAGCAGGACCATTGCGTCAAATACTCACAGAAGGCCCTTGTGTTTGCCGTCTGCACATTCGTCGGGTACGCAAGTGCTGCGAAGGCAAGTGCTGCAAGGGCAGCAAAAGCAGCAGCAGATCAGGAAAGTGGTGCGGGTGCTAAACAAGGCGGTGTCAGCATAATTTTCAAACTCGCCATGATACCCTTCTTCATCGCCATCTGCGCCGACCTCTTCACGCTGAAGACGAAGGGGAAGCACGGCCGTGTCTTCGTCTTCCTCTCGTCGTTCCATCTGGTGCTGATGGTATACCTCGTGTTCATCTCATTCAACTTAGCCTACGCCTACACCGCTTTCTTCCTGCCGCTGGTGGCTGTCTCCTCCATTATTCAACATAAGCTATGGCCACAAATCACTGATGACAAAGCTAATAAAACCCTAGACAACATGTTTGAGTTGTCCTCTCTAATTTTCAACTGGAGCACCTTTATCTCAGTGCTCATGGTCATATTCAGGGAGTTAGAGCATGACAAACAATATGAAGATATAGCACACAATGTTGTAGGGATATTCTTTTTCCTCACTATCGTTCTGGGGATCTACCTAATGCTAGTCACAACAGTCAGGGCTGGGGCACTGGTACGTGTGAGGTTCCTCGACGTCCTGCTCATTGGCCTGCTCGTCGGCACTATTATCGCCTCCTTGATCTCGTTTCTACATTTGTAAGCAACAGCTTCTGGTCATGCTCTTTGCGTCTATTATTATTGTTCAGTATCATATATTGATCTAATTATATTTCATGTTTTCATGTGTAGTCGTTGAAGCCGGAGCTAGCGGAGGTCCTATGCAGCCAGCAGGTCAAGGTGTACGTCTTTGAAAACATACTGCACTTGGTGTGCATAAATTGTGTATTACATGTAGCCATGAACATTTTGTTGGAGGCTTGCTGCTGCATATTGATGTGTTGCACCTCCCACTCATCTGATATGGAAAGAAATATATAGGCAAAATAACCACATCGGCCCATAACATTTCTTAAAGGATCGTTTTCGTCCCTGAACTGTCAAAAGGGCCAAATTGGTCCCTAAACTGTTATGTCTGGTACAATTCAGTCATTGATCTTATGTGCCATGCCCACCTTGGCATGCCGCAACAACAACTGATCGAAATGCCCACATGTGTGAATGTCCATAATGGGCTGCTTTGGCCCATTTTTTAATTATTTCGACCCAAGTTTGTTTGTATGGACTTACTAGGAAGAAGTGGTAGGTGACGTGGTTGTCGATAGCGAGACGCTAATGGTGACTTCGTCAATGTCGAGGATTTAGCACCTCAGTCTTTCAGATTTGTTCATACAGGTAGGGTTGCGTCCGTGTGTTCGTAGGGGCCAGTGTGCACGCGTGTATGTGATGCGTCTGTACCATGTGATTGTAAAAAAAACTAGGCAGAAGTGGTGCACGATATGTGAAAGAGAGTTTGAAAACTAAAATATATATTAAACAAAGAGTATATAAAAATATTTCTATTATTGTGAGACTTTTTAATTATCTTACGGTCCTTGTAATATTTTTATTTTTACTTTCAACTTTGAAGACCTTTTCAAAGATTTAAAACGTCATGTTTATGATGATTCCATTGATTTTACTATACATGACGGCTAAACAACAGCCAACTAAAATTTTATCTCCTCTTCATTTGAGATCTATTGAACCTGTTCTAAGTCATGCTTTTTAAAAAATTTTATATGGTTTTTACAATTTCAGTTTCTATAATTTGAGACCTATTGGACCTCTTATTGTAGATTTTCAAATACGTTAAAGAGAGTTTGAAAATTTAACAATATTTTGTTCGGTGAGTTTGGAGCATTTGCCCCACAAGTATATGTCGTACAGAAAAATATAAACCCTTCACTAAAAATATGATTAGAATATTTGTCAAAATATAGTCAAGTTTGATCTTGTTGTGAAACTTTTCTTATTGTCAGAAATCCAATGGCGTGATCGAAAATTAATTTTGATGACTAGTTTATGTTGGTGCGGAAAGTAGTCCCGACACTACCTAGTAAGAGCGCTGAGATCTATCTCTTGGTGGCTGGTGCTAAGCAACACGATGACACGGGTTTTATCCTGGTTCCGGCCGTGGGCTGTACATCCAGCAGGGGTGCGCTCAAGGCGCTGTATTGCATTGCACCATTGTGCCTGCAGAGGGGGGCTACAAGCATGGCGGGAGAGGAGGAGAAGCCTTCAGGTCTCTGAGGTTTGATTGAGGCGAAATGCCAATATCGTGGTGAAGGTGGAAAACGTGCAAGTACGCAGCTATCCATCGCCCCACTGCGGCCAGGGGACCGCCTCCTCCTTTTATAGGCCAAGGGGAGGCGGTTTACAATCATGCCGCACAGTTCTAAAGCTACATACGGCGGCATGGTGCACAGCGACACGGAGTTGATGGTCGTCCTGACGAATCTCGCTTCTGGCGGGCGTCGTGGCGAGTCCTGTGCCTGTCCAGGAGCGGTTTCGAGGGTAGTGGTGTGGGATCCTTTTGTTTGGTCGTCGTCCGTGCGTCAGCTCGAGGGTTGGGCTGACGGAGGGCTGGAGGTTGCACAGCAGCGGGTGTGGTGATGTCTTGTCGTCTTGGGCTCCCACAACACCAGGGATGGTGCTGTAGTGCTCGGGATGGTAGCACAGCGGCGGGGATGGCTGCACAGGGGCGGAGGTGACAGAGGAGACGCGCCCCACTGGTCCGACGTCACGGCGTTGTCCAGCGCGGGTGCGGGGTAGGTGTCCGTACATCTTTCGAGGGTTTCACCGTCCTCTTTTGAGGGGTGTGGCGTGCAGGCCGTACGGGAGTGGGCAGCACAATGTCACGGAGTTGACACTGGCCTTCCCTCACAGTTCCTACAGTGCCAGGGATGGCCTCACGGGGAGGGTTGGCGGAACAACGCCTGGATTTGATTCCCAGGCGGTGTCAACTAGTGCAGGTGGCATGGACCCGGGCGCCCGCGGCGTGTCAGAGCATTTAATGCTCTGGTCGGGGGAGTGTGTGCGGGGGTTGCGGACCCGCGTAACCCCCGAGCGAGGCGGAGATTCGCTCGAGGGAGGGGGTGCGTAGCCCTCAAGCGAGGCGGAGATCCACCCAAGGGGGCACGTAGCCCTAGAGCGAGGCGGAGATCCGCCCGAGGGGGCGCGTAGCCCTCGAGCGAGGCGGAGATCTGTGCCGTGGCATGGAAGCCTGATGGGCCGCTGAGATTATTTGGGCCATGGGCCTCTCTCCGTATTTGGTTGCGACTACATAGGACGCAATTTGCGGTTCGTAGGTTTGATTACGTTTTGTTATTGAAAAAGGGTTTTTCCCAGTTTATTAGGGGACCCTTATGGCCATTCCTGACAAGTTTAAGATTCATAATGTTTTTAAGTTTCAAAAAATTTTGCATGTGAAATGACATTAGTAGTTTAGTATGCTCTTGCATTCATGCACCTACTTAGCTCACACAACCCGATAAGTACACCCCACTCACCCCCTCTACTTCTAAGCATGACGATTAGTAATTTCTTGCTACAATGGCGAGTAATCGCATCTCAAGGTTTGAATTTGCTTTTTCTATGGTGCAAATGGAGCATCTCTAATAGGCGAATCATCTGGCTCGCAAAAGCCATCCCACTTGCCAAACCTAGGAAAATGAGGCTCCAACAACCTCATTACCCCGCTCACCAAGCCATTCCACTCGCCAGAAACCATCCATCAGTTGCCATACTTGGCGAGGCTCCATCGCTCGCCAAACTGTGTGAGAAGGCAGATGGAGATAGGGCCCCACTAGCCGACAGAAGTAGAGGAAGGGTTGGCCGGCAGGGAGGAGGAGCTTGCCGGCAGGAAGGGACACCACCGAGAGAGGGAGAGGGGATAGGGTCAGAAAAGGGAGGGGATGAGGTGGGAATGGGGACGATAAGAAGAAAAGGAAGTGGAAAGGAAGTTATGACATGTGGAACCCATGTGTCAGTGTGGGTGGAGGAGAGTTATAGGTAGCTATTGAAATTTGAACACTAAGAGATGAAAAATCTGTTGGAGTAAGTAGTTAAGACCCAGTTTGGATCGAGACTAATATTTTGTCCCATCAAGATCGAGAGCATTCTGATAGTTTGAAGCGGGAAAGATGAGGATCATGTGTGGTTCGAGGACCGGTGGATGGTCGCTTCCTGGTGTGATGAGTGATTGACAACATTGTGTAGACCGACTCTTGGCTAAGTATTCCAGGTGTAGGTTGCGGCTTGACTGGTGTTGGTGCAGGTGAAGAACAAGCGCGAAAGGTCGTCGCCGGTGAGGCCTCCACGTGTGGAGAAGACAAGTAGGGTTGGTTCGAGGGACCCGGTGGCCAGTGGAGTCAAGTGCGGGCCGCATGGTGGGAATAACAACGGGAAGAAGTCGTGGACGGTTTCTTGGTAGAGCCTCAAAACCAAGGTCGAGCCGGGACTACGTGGGAGACGAGTCATGAGTGGAGATTGGCGAAGGCTACACCGGGTTCGCGGGGTTTGCAGTGGTTCACCAGAAAACCACTGGGTTACTCGCTTGAGCCACAAAACCGAGGCCGAAGACTCGACGAGGAGGTGCGGCCACCCAGGCCGGTTCAACCGCTCAGGAGGGGTGGTCAGACCGCCTGGGCGGGGTGGTCTGACCGCCCTGGTCGCTGGCGTCGAGAAGCTTCGAAGCGGAGGACACACGTCGGGATCGCAAGGCTTGCGTCGAGGCTAAGCAGGTTGCGGTCGCTGGGCATCCGTCTGATGGAGAAAAGCTGAAGACTTCCAAATTCGCCCTTGAGGGGCTTGTATCCCTAGTTATTAAGTAAGGGTAGTTGAGTCTTTTGGGCGCCTCCATATATACTCTTGAGGGGATAGTTGGCAGCCAACTATTGGGACCCTAGCTCATTTGTTCTCTTATTTTTCGTCCTTATTTTCCTCTAGTTTTCGAGGACTAGCTTGAGAGCTTCATGTGAGATCTAGAGAGAGGGATGGATGTATGGGTGGCAAGCTAGACCTTGTACGAACCTTCATGGTATGTATAGATGGTTCGGCGTGGTTCCTCAAGGTTGTGAAGTGCTTTTCACGTCCTTCTTTGTGGTGATTTTCGGAGCTCTTTGTTGTGATTTTCTTGGAGGAGTTTTGAGGATAATTTCTTGGGGATTTTGTTGGGTGTCACGTATGAGGACCTTGTGCCTCTTTGTCTGGTGACTTTGCCCCCAAATCTCCCTTGAATGGAACTCGATTTGGTGGTTTTTTGAGTTGGCCAAGTTCTTGACCTAGAGAGACGATTTCTTCGATTCCTCTTAATTGTGAGCGATTCGGGTTGATTCCTTTGAGGTAGAGGTTTCCCGGGAGGTATCCCAGCTATTCTCGAAGTTTCGTTGCAATCAGTGGAGTGATTCGGGAGATTGGGCGATGGGAAGTTGAGGTTTGACCCGCGGGTAGGTTTTCTGGAAGGGGCGGTCTAACCGCCTGGGGGCGGTCTAACTGCCCTGGGCCTTCCAGGTCGAAGTTTTGATTTTGTCGAGTTTTCCTCTGTGAGTTGGTTCGCCTTGATCAGAGGAGCGTTCAGGTGAAATCTTGGGTCGTTTTCGTGCTGTTTGCTAGGAGTTCTTGCTTGGAGTTCTTTGCTGGGTATAGGAGGTTAGACCGCCCCTGGTAGCCGGTCTAACCGCCTCTAGGCCCTTGGGTGAAGTTTTGATTTTCGCTAAGATTTCCTGGTAGCTAGCTTGGCCTTGACCAGATATCTCTGTTGGTGAAACCGTGGTGCATTTTGGTGCTCGGAAGAGGTGTTTTAGAGGATTTCTTGGTTGCCTGGTGGAGGCGGTCTAACTGTCCCCCATACCCGGCCTAACCTCCCTCTGAACAGCTGACTCTCGAATTGTTTCCGCTGTCGTGGGTGCGTAGGAGTTGAGGTTGCTGGTAGTGTTTGTTCCTAGGACCAGTAGCACTCCAGTGGCTACGCGGTTTTGGCAAACGGGAGGTAGAAGTGCAGAGCGTGTGATTTTGGGGGTCCAACTGAGCGAGTTCATCTTGTTGGAGTTTCAATCTCCTTCGAGAAAAATTTTAATTGGCTCCCATTCACTTCCCCCCTCTCTGGTCGCCTAATCGGTCCTTCAATTGGTATCAGAGCCGGTTCGTGTCTTTATTGACTGTAGCCAGTCTATGATCCAAAGATGGCATACCAGGAACGGGGTTCGGGTCCTCCACACTTCGATGGGAAGAACTACCAGATGTGGAGTAAGCGGATGGCGGCGTTCCTCTGCGGAAAGGGTCAGATCCTTTGGGATGTCACAGTGGACACAAGTTATGTCTAGCCGATGAACTTCCTTGCTCCAGGATCGAGAGACATGTTCGACGCCAACAACAAGGCGATCGACTACTTGTTTCGTGCTTTGTGTCAGCCTAAATTCGATCGGGTGCACACCGAGGACTTGGCTTGTAGAATCTAGTCGGTGTTGAAGGAATCTCATGTTGGGAATGCCCAGGTTCAGGCTCAGATGTATGCGACCTACTGGATAGAGTACGAGAACTTCACTCATCTCCCCGGTGAGTCCATCGATGCCTTGTTTCATAGGTTCACGGTTGTGGTGAACAACATGAGGGCCAATGTGGACGTGCTCCCGTACGATGATCATGATAGGGATGTCAAGCTCTTACACTCTTTGGACCGTACGGTTTGGGGCGGAAAGTTCGAGGCCATAGTTGAGTCAGAGAAGTATGATACCCTGACTGTGAACGAGCTGTTCTCGAAGCTCAAGTCGGCTGAGGTGGATAGGGGCATGACAACCAAGATTGAGGGCCTGACTGATTCCCATAGTATCGCCCTCATCGGTGGTTCGAAAGGAAAGGCTAACGCTAACCCATCCACCAGGATGTTCTCTTTATCCTCTTTGATGTCTATGCCAGATGAAGAGTTCGACGTGCTTGGAGAGGACGAGCTGGTGTTGCTGACGAGGCGGTTCGAGAGGCTGGACGAGAACCAGGTGAACATGAGGAGGACCACGAGGACCTGCTTCCAGTGCGGCAAGCCGAGACACTTCGTCACCAACTGCCCAGAGAAGGTCGAGAACAAGGATGGCTACAAGCACAATTCGAAGACGGATGACAAGTACCGGTCGAGGCGCGACCACAAGAGCAAGCACAAGGGCAAGCACAAGGGCAACTTGGATGCTAATCTTGAAATTGATTCCTTGATAGCCTCACCTGTTGTTTATGATAAAGTTGAATGTGCTAATTGTCCTATTTTCCTTGCTGATCTTGCCTTGTTTAAGGAAAAGCATGCCTCCAATGTAATAGGAACTAGATGTGCTTAGGGTTGAAATGGCTGAGCTTAAGTCTAGATCTGCCTTGCTAGGTGCTTGCACTTCTTGCCATGTTTTGCATGGAAAAATTGATGAGATGCATGCTTACATTGTTTCTCTTAAGGCAAAGTTAAAAGAACCAATTCCTACATCTTGCTCTACCTGTGAATTGCATGCTTTGAAGAATCTGGAACTTGCACATTATGTTGATCGTTTGTAGGATGAGAATGATGAGTTGAGAAAGTTGATGGGTTGGTTGTCTGGTCATGAGCCTTAGTTGAGGATAATGATCGAGAAATACAAGAGGCAGGATGGTGAAGGACTTGGGGCAAACAAGGTTGGTGAGGGAAGTGGAGAGAATATCCCAGAGCCACCAAAAACCCACCACAAAAATGATTTCCCTCCTAAACCTAACCATCTTAGGAACCGACTAGACACAACCCCAGCTCCACCTGTGTTTCCTCCAGAAACAAATGATTTCCAAAAGCCTATCAAGTTTGTGAGCACTTCAGGGAAAGTGTTATTTGGGAAAGAAAGTGAGAAGGCTAGAGAGGAGAAGTCGGGTGAGAAGCTTAGTGAGGGGAAACCGGTTGAGAGGCCGAGTGGAGAGAAACCAAGTGAGCAGCCCCAACCTAAGCCTAAGCCTAAGCTTGTGAGGTTCTATTGTGGCTATTGTGGGAAAGAGAGTCACAAGGATGAGTTTTGCTTCAAGAGGAAGCGTGAGCAGAGGATGGCAAAGGAGTGGGCGAACAAGGATAGGTACAAGCCTTCCCATGGTGTACCTAAGCCTCGTATGTCACTGCCCAGGGGTAAAGCTGTGGTGAGAAGTGTTCTGGCATGGGGAGATGTGAGTTCACGCAGTCGAGGAGCTTTTCTAGAGAGGGCGGTCAGACCGGTCTGGCTAGGCAGTCAGACCGGCCCTGCCCAGAGGGGGGCGGTTAGACCAGCCTGGCTAAGCGGTTCAACCGCCCCCCAGAATTCTGGGCGGAGTGGTGAGTCGAGTGGTTTCAGTTCTGGAGGTCGTGGTGCTGGTGGTTGGTCTGGAGAGTCTGCAGGTGGTCAGTTTGCTAGGCGTTCTCCCCCTCGTGCTCAATACGGGGATGGGAGGAGTCGTAGCTTTGAGATGGAGAGGAGGGACAGTCCATGGTCTCCCTTTCGTGGTTTTGGTCCTCCTCCAGTTAGAGAGGGATGGTTCCCTCGTAGTGGTTTTCGTGGTGGTGTTCGTGGAGGTATCTTTGGTAGGAAAGATGTTTTGGATTGTGCTAACCCCACTTTTGAGCAAATGGCTTGGCATTGGTTTTACTCTTTTGGTACTAACCCCAGTGTTGAGTCATTTGTTCGCTCACGTGCTCGTTTTTGAATTTCAGGTGGGAGACTTGAAGAACATTTGGTTGATTGTCGGTGTTTTAGACCGGCAAACCTACCAAGGGGGTACCCGAGGTAGTAGATTGTACGGTGAGGATCGTGATCGGGAGACCGAGAGCTCGAAGGTATGCGCAAGGACACGGGACACAAGATTTATACAGGTTCGGGTTGCCAAGGTGGCGAACCCTACGTCCTGTTTGGGGGATCAAGTATGGCGCCCTGCGCTTGGTGTTGGTTGAGATCAGGTGCCCGGCTAGGTACCCGGCCCTCCTTTATATAGTCCAGGGGGCGGGTTCCTAGTCGGTTACAAGGCAGGAGTCCTAGTAGTATTACACGAAACAAGTCCTAGTAGGATTACAGGGGAATTCTAATAGGAGTCCGTCTTCTTCCTTCTTTGCATGAGTACCCGGGGAGTATGCCCGACAAGCCCCCGAGCACATTGTAGTCGAGAGTAGTAGTTCGAGTAGTCTTGAAGCCTCTGCGAGTAGTTCTTGAGCGTCCTCGAGTACTGCTTGGAGAAGTCTTCAATAGTACTTGAACTGCCACGAGGCTGGAAGGTGGTCCAGCTCATCAGTCTTGAAGTCGAGATTATATGGAAGTGCGGTTGCAAAATCGCACTCCATATGGAGTAGCCCCCGAGCCTTAGGTTGAGTCGTAGACTCTAGCTGAGGGTCATTCTTGATTCTGAATCTTCTGTCTTGAAAAATCTGAACGACGGGTGTAGCATAGTAGCCCCCGAGCCTTGAAATGATTAGGTAATCAATCCAAGGGTCTTCAGTGTTCGCAAAAGCCATCATTTGAGTACTCTTGCAGCGTGTAGCCCCCGAGATAAGAGAGCCGTATGAGCCACGTTGAGTAGTTGTTGGTGCGGAGCCCCCGAGCTTGAGAGCGAGCGAAGCATGCTGAAGTTATCCTCGAGTAGTATGTTGAGTGAAGCCCTCGAGCTGGAGAGATTCCGAGTAGTAATTTGGCGTCGAGCCGTGGAGCTTGAGAAGTAGTCGTGCCGTCAGAGCGGACTTTAGATGCGACTGAAGTCGACTTTAGATGCCGGCAGAGCGGACTTTAGAATGCGACTTAAAAACCGAAGTCGACTTTGTGCCGCGCGGAGCGGACTTTGAGATGCGACTTGAAAACCGAAGTCGACTTTAGTTGCCGCACAGGGCGGACTTTGATATGCGACTTTAGAAGTCGACTTTAGGATGCCGCGCGGAGCGTACTTTGATATGCGACTACAATAGTCGACTTTGCGCCACACGGGGTGGACTTAAGATGCAAAAAACGAAAAGCACTTTCCGAAAAGCCAAAGCGAATAAAAAATCAGAGAAAACGAGTAGTTTTGCCGCCGGAGCGGGCTTAAGATTGCGACCGAAGTCGGCTTGTGCCACCGGAGTGGGCTTGGGTGCGACCGTTAGCGTCGACTTGTGCCACCGGAGTGGGCTTGTGTGCGACCGTTAGCGTCGACTTGTGCCACCGAAGTGGGCTTAGGTGCGACTGTTAGCGTCGACTTGTGCCATCGGAGTGGGCTTAAGTACCTGAGCCATGGATTTCAGACCCAAGGTACAGTTGCCGTCAGAGCGGGCTTGAGGGTGCGACCAGAGTCGGCTTGTGTACCTAGGCCATGGATTTCAGACCCAAGGTATGGTTGCCACCGTAGTGGACTTGAAGGTGTGACCGGAGTCGACTTGCGTACCTGGGCCATGGATTTCAGACCCAAGGTACGGAGCGCGAGTACTTAGGGTACTTGGACCCATGGTACAGAGCGTGAAGACCACGTGCAGCTAGGTTCCATCGTCACCAGGACCCGAGGGCCGCTTACAGCTAGGTTCCATCGAAGCTTACACATGTAGTATGCCATCGAAGCAGGCGAAGATGCGACCAGAGTCGACTTTAAGTTGCCGCACGGAGCGGACTTTAGAATGCGACTTTAGAAGTCGACCTTTGATTGCCGCGTGTAGCGGACTTTAGAAGCTGCCTCCTTGGGATAGCCCCCGAGTTGATGAAGTAGGCTCGTGGTGACTTGATTGATATAACCCAAGAGTAGTCAACAGAGTGTAGCTCTCGTGAAAACCCGTCGAGAAGCGTACACAAATGAGTAGCCGGCATGTTGTCCTACATGATGAGGAAAACAAGCCTAGAAAAGAGAACAGTAATCATTTAAATAAATGACTTAGCTGTTGCCGCCAGTGCGGACTTGTAGATGAAGCCGTGGCGGTCGGCGATGGAACCGCGACGGTTGTTGCTGAAGTTGACTAGTCAGAGTTGATTCCGACCAGTTGTTGGGATCGTGACTGCCGTTCTTGACTAATTTGGAAAATTAGTCGAGATGAATGGTCGACGCGATGCGACCGGAAGACGACGTCGTGGCAGCGCGCGTTGTACTCGAAGTAGAGCTAGTGTTGCCGCAAGACGAAGTCGCGGCGCACGGAGTAGTCGACGATGAGACTGCGCGACGCGGAGTAGTCGACGACAAGCGGCGCGACTAGCCACGTGACGAGCCACGCGACGTGCCGAGGCACCCGGATGCGTGGTGTTGTCGACGACGAGCGGCACGACGAGCCGCGTGACGAGCCGCGCGACGAGCCGCGCGACGTGCCGAGGCACCCGGACGCGCAAGGTAGTCGACGACGAGCGACACGACGAGCCGCGTGACAAGCCGCGCGATGTGCCGAGGCACCCGGACGCGCGGTGGAGTAGTCGACGACGAGCCCGGGCGAGGCGAGTAGTCGACGACGAGCCGCGCGACGTGCCGAGGCACCCGACGCGCGACGGAGGCGAAGTAGTCGACGACGTGCTCGCGCGAGGCGGAGTAGTCGACGACGAGCGGCGCGACGAGCCGCGTGACGAGCCGCGCGACGTGCCGAGGCACCCGGACGCACGGCGTAGGCGAAGTAGTCGACAACGAGCGCGCGCGACGAGCCGCGTGACGAGCCGCGCGACATGCCGAGGCACCCGGACGCGCGGTGTAGTCGACGACGAGCGGCACGATGAGCCGCGTGACGAGCCGCGCGACGTGCCGAGGCACCCGAACGCGTGGTGTAGTCGAGGTAGATCGCTGCAGCCGGGAGAGTGAAGACGAGTACTCGCGGTGCACGACGGGGTTGACGTAGAGCATGTGTGGCCGAGTGACGAGTAGTCGCGGCGCACGGCAAGGTTGACGTAGAGCGCGTGCAGCCGGATACGAGTAGTCGCGGCGCACGGCAAGGTTGACGTAGAGCGCGTGCAGCCGGAGACGAGTAGTCGCGGCGCACGGCATAATTGATGTAGAGCCGATGCAGCCAGGAGAAAAGTAGTCGTGGCGCACGACAAGGTTGACGTAGAGCGCGTGCAGCCAGAGACGAGTAGTCGCGGCGCACGGCATAATTGATGTAGAGCCGATGCAGCCAGGAGAAAAGTAGTCGCGGCGCACAGCGAGGTGATGTGTACATCTTGCGTGTACTCCAAGCGATGGTCTTGAAATTTCCTGGTAGCTTCTCTGTGTGCGAGTAGCAATTTGCAAGAAATTTGAATTTCCCAAATACTTTCCATGGTCTTCACGTGTGTGTGTCGGAGACAACTGATCGCCCTGGTCCGCTGCTAGCTCGAATGCTTTTTTTCTTTTTCCATCACGTAGATTGCTGCCACCCAGTTGAAAACATAGTACACAAGAGAAACTAGTACTCTGTTCTGGCCTTGAGTACAGAAGCATATTCCGTGTAGAAGTTAAACTCAATGCTGACACGTTTGTTCTTGATCGTGATGCGAATTCCAGCTTGGTTTGTTCGCTTCTGACTCGGACTTGCTGACCGAGACAAAGTTGATTCCGTTTTGACGAGACACCACGAGACGCTGATCTGAAGGGTTGCTGACCGGGTGACGGCGAGTCGGCTGATCCAACGGGTTGCTGACCCAGCGAGTTGTCTGAATTTCGGCCAGCCGTCGTTGCGGTAGATTGATTTTGCAGATGAGGTCCTTCAAATTCGCCCGGTGGTGATGATCACCCCTACCTGGCGCGCCAGCTGTCGGTGTTTTAGACCGGCAAACCTACCAAGGGGGTACCCGAGGTAGTAGATTGTGCGGTGAGGATCGTGACGGGAGACCGAGAGCTTGAAGGTATGCGCAAGGACACGGGACACAAGATTTATACAGGTTCGGGTTGCCAAGGTGGCGAACCCTACGTCCTATTTGGGGGATCAAGTATGGCACCCTGCGCTTGGTGTTGGTTGAGATCAGGTGCCCGGCTAGGTACCCGACCCTCCTTTATATAGTCCAGAGGGCGGGTTCCTAGTCGGTTACAAGGCAGGAGTCCTAGTAGGATTACACAGAACAAGTCCTAGTAGGATTACAGGGGAATTCTAATAGGAGTCCGTCTTCTTCCTTCCTTGCATGAGTACCCGGGGAGTATGCCCGACATTGATTGACTTCAGTTGCTCGAGGCATATGATTGGAGACAAGGGGTGGTTCTCAAGTCTCGTCCCGGTGGTGACAAAGAGGTACATCACCTTTGGGGACAATGGGCGTGTGCTTTCAGAAGGTGAGATTAAGGTAAGTGACAAGATGACTCTGAGGCGTGTTGCTCTTGTTCAATCACTTGGATACAATTTGCTTTCCGTGTCCCAGCTGTTGGATGAGGGCTTTGAGGTGTTGTTTCGGCCTGGTGGTTCTCGGATTTTGGACTCTCGAGGGGACCTTGTCTGTATGGTCGTTCCCGAGGGTCAGGTGTTTCGAGCTGATTTTTCTCAGTCTTCTGGTGTTGAGTGTTGTTTCTTGGTTGGTTCTTCGAGTGAGTTGTGAAAGTGGCATAGGAAGTTGGGTCACTTGAGCTTTGACCTTTTGTCTCTCTTGAGTAAACCCAATTTGGTCCGAGGATTGCCACAGTTGAGGTTTGAGAAAGAGTTGGTTTGTGCGCCGTGTAGGCATGCCAAGATGGTAGCCTCTTCTCACTCGCCTCTCACCGGTGTGATGACTGAGCGTCCATGCGAGCTGCTCCATATGGACCTTGTTGGCCCAGCTCGTGTGCGATCTGCGAGTGGGAAGTGGTATGTCTTTGTTGTGGTTGACGACTACTCTCGGTATGCGTGGGTGTTCTTTCTCGAGGATAAGGGGGAGATGTTTGGTTTTGTTCGAGATCTTGTCTTGAGGTTGAGGAACGAGAGGCACAGAGATGCCATACGAGCAATCCGCAGTGACAATGGCTCAGAATTCAGAAACTCTTGTTTTGAAACATTTTGCCATGACTTGGGTCTTGAACACCAGTTTTCGAGTCCGTATACGCCTCCCCAGAATGGTGTTATGGAAAGGAAGAACAGAATCTTGTGTGAGATGGCTCGGACGATGCTCGATGAGCATAGGACTCCGAGAAGGTTCTGGGCTGAGGCGGTGAATACCGCGTGCTATGTGTCGAACATGATCTACCTCAGAGTGCATAAGAAGAAAACCTGCTACGAGTTGATGCACGGTCGCACACCCAAGGTGAGTCATTTCGATGTCTTTGGTTGCAAGTGCTTTATTCTGAAGAAAGGGAAGAAGTTGGATAAGTTTGAGGCTAGGTCGGTCGATGGTATTTTCTTTGGTTATGCATCTCACTCTAGAGCATATCGTGTGCCCAATCTTGAAACTAACCAAATCATGGAGATTTGCGAGGTAACCTTTGACGAGACACAACCATGTAGTCAGCTTGTCTTTGAGTGTGCAGGTGATGATGAACTTAGTGAGGAGATCCTTCAGGAGGAGGAGCATGAACATGGAGACGACGAAGATGGCGGTGTGATGCCCGCGGCTGAGCATGTACCTACTACTTCGACTACGGTGATGGACGCCCCCTCTCCCACACCTACGACGACGAACCAAAATCAAGGAGAAGCTACAGTTGAGGGGGAGGTAGCATCAAGGCGAGAACCTCCCCGGCGAGTACAAGTGGATCACCCAGCTTCATGGATCATCGGCGACATGAATGAATGTACTACACGGTTGAGGGTTCGAAACAATTCTCATTTCGCTCATGCTGCATTTGTTGCTACTTTTGAGCCCAAAGACATTGGACACGCACTATCTGATCATAATTGGGTTAATTCGATGCATGAGGAGTTGGAGAACTTTGAAAGAAATCAGGTTTGGGAATTGGTTGACCCTCTCCCAGGGTGTAAGCCGATTGGGACAAAATGGGTGTGGAAGAACAAAGAGGGAGAGAAAGGTGAAGTGGTGAGAAACAAGTCAAGGCTTGTTGCTCAGGGGTTCAGTTAGAAGGAGGGGATCGACTATGAGGAGACCTTTGCTCCCGTAGTTTGCTTGGAGGCGATTAGGATCCTTCTATCCTTTTCCGTGGGTAAAGGGTTCAAGTTGCACCAAATGGATGTGAAGAGTGCATTC
This sequence comes from Cenchrus americanus, assembly GCA_947561735.1. Classification (NCBI taxonomy): domain Eukaryota; kingdom Viridiplantae; phylum Streptophyta; class Magnoliopsida; order Poales; family Poaceae; genus Cenchrus; species Cenchrus americanus. The sequence continues at coordinate 70,716,902 of OX387242.1, forward strand.
TTGAATGGTGTGTTGGAGGAAGAAGTGTATGTGAGGCAACCCCCGGGGTTTGAGAGTGAGAAGTACCCCCACCGGGTGTACAAGTTGAGGAAGGTGCTGTATGGGTTGAAGCAGACGCCTAGAGCTTGGTATGGTAGGTTGAGGGGTTCCTGTTTGAGCGAGGGTTTGAGATGGGAAAGGTCGATCAGACCTTTTTTTACTCAGGCAGGGCAGAGATATCCTGATTGTGCAGGTGTACGTGGATGATATTGTCCTTGGTGGCTCGTCTAACTCTTTTGTTGCAAGGTTTGCAGAGGATATGAGCAGGGAATTTGAGATGAGCATGATGGACGAGTTGCAGTTCTTCCTCGGGCTACAAATCAAGCAATCAAAGGAAGGAACACTTGTGCACCAAGCTAAGTACACCAAGGACATTGTGCGGAAGTTCAAGATGGAGGACTCCAAGGCTATGGCGACGCCGATAAGTCCGACTACAGCTCTTGATGCGGATGAGGAAGGTGAACACGTGGACCAGAAGGAGTACCGGAGCATGATCGGGTCACTCATTTACTTGACGGCGACGAGGCCAGACATCCAATTCTCGGTATGTCTGTGCGCTCGTTTTCAAGCGTCCCCGAGGACTTCGCATCGGCAAGCGGTCAAGCGAATTTTCAGGTACTTGCGTCACACTCCCGACTTCGGCCTTTGGTACTCCGCATCTTCTTCTTTGGCGTTTCATGGTTTTTCAGACGCGGATTTTGCCGGATGTCGGTTGGATAGGAAGTCCACTTCTGGGACTTGCCAGTTTTTGGGATCTTCTTTGGTGTCTTGGTCTTCCCGCAAACAGTCGAGTGTTGCTCAATCCACTACCGAGGCAGAATATGTTGCCGCAGCTAGTTGTTGCTCTCAGCTCCTTTGGATCACATACACCATGAGTGACTTTGGTGAGGAGTATACCCATGTCCCACTTCAATGTGACAGCACCAGTGCCATAAGCGTTGCAAAGAACCAGTGCTTCATTCCAAAACCAAACACATAGAAGTGAGGTATCATTTTCCGAGAGACAATGTAGAGAAAGGGAAGATAACCTTGATCCATGTACCCACACATGACCAACTAGCCGATATTTTCACCAAACCCCTAGATCAAGCAACTTTCACTCGTTTGCGGGGGGAGCTTGGTGTGTGTTTGATTTCTTGAGTTGGGTGTGTGGGAGCTCCTTTTTGTAGCATATGTCTAGCTTTCTTTTATGCATTTCTTGCATTTTTGCATTGCATATGTAACATGATGTATAAGCATCTTTGTATCTTAGGTTGCATGCATTTTTATTATATGCATTTGTTAGGAAAAGCTTCTCATATATACATTGTTCACCATGATGTGCTATATATGATCGTGTGAGCTAGTTTGGTATGATATGGTTAGTTTGGATTAGCTCTTGATGATCTTGATTTATAATCCATGGTTGATGGCTATATTTTTGAAAAATGTCACATATATGCTCTCTCATGCGTAAATGCCTTTATATGATCTTGACATGTTTTAGTGGCTTGGTTATGTTTAATTTGTGGTTGTGAAACTTGGTGATCATGTAGTTGAGGTCATTACGAACCTATAGAGTATCTAACTTGCTCATTTGGACATGTGTAGCACCTTGTGATGAATTTTGTATATTTGAGAAGTTATATGTTGAAACTTTTCGCATTTTTCCTTGATTCTTGCATTGTCAACAAGGGGGAGAAGTTTGTGCATGTTTTGGGCACCTGGGAGCTTTTGGAAGGTGTTCCAATTGGTTCGGGCAAATTTTGAGCAGTTTGGTGCAGGGCCGGTCACATGGGGCGGTCTAACCGCCCCCAGGCGGTCAGATGTGTGGTAGGCGGTCTAACCGCCAGGTGAAGGCGGTCTAACCACCCTGGGCAAAGTGAGCAGAATTTTGCTCTTTGTTGCATTCTCGTGTTGCATTGCTGCATTGGTTCAGGGGGAGCTTGCATACGTGCAGGGGGAGCTCTTTGTGGTGTTCAAGCTTTGGGTTGGTGGTTTGCGCTCTTTGCTTGAGCATGGTTTTGTCTCGGATGTGTCGAGCCGTTGCCCTTGCCTAAGGGGTCCGAGACTTGTCTTTTTCAAGTGATCTTGTTCTTTGCCTTTCTTTGGCTTTCGATCGCTTGTTGAGGTTTCTTTTTTTTGTTTCTTTTCTTTTCCTTTTCTCTTTGGTTACAAATCTTGTGTGTTGTCAATGCACTCATCAAGGGGGAGATTGAGGACCATGTGTGGTTCGAGGACCGGTGGATGGTCGCTTTCTGGTGTGATGAGTGATTGACAACGTTGTGTGGACTGACTCTTGGCTAAGTATTGCAGGTGCAGGTTGCAGCTTGACTGGTGTTGGTGCAGGTGAAGAACAAGCGCAAAAGGTCGTCGCCGGTGAGGCCTCCTAGTGTGGAGAAGACAAGTAGGCTTGGTTCGAGGGACCCGATGGCCAGCGGAGTCAAGTGCGGGCTGCATGGTGGCAAGAACAGCGGGAAGAAGTCGTGGACGGTTTCTTGGTAGAGCCTCAAAACCAAGGTCGAGCCGGGACTACGTGGGAGTCGAGTCATGAGTGGAGATTGGCGGAGGCTACACCGAGTTCGCAGGGTTTGCAGTGGTTCACCAGAAAACCACTAGGTTACTCGGTTGAGCCACAAAACCGAGGCCGAAGACTCGACGAGGAGGTGAGGCCACCCAGGCCGGTTCAACCGCTCAGGAGGGCTAGTCAGACCGCCTGGGCCGGTCTAACCGCCCAGGGGACAGTCTGACCGCCCTGGTCGCTGGGGCCGAGAAGCTTTGAAGCGGAGGACACACGTCGGGATCGCAAGGCTTGCGTCGAGGCTAAGCAGGTTGCGGTCGCTGGGCATCCGTCCGATGGAGAAAATCTGAAGACTTCCAAATTCACCACTGAGGGGCTTGTATCCCTAGTTATTAAGTAAGGGTAGTTGAGTCTTTTGGGTGCCTCCATATATACTCTTGATGGAATGGATGGCAGCCAACTCTTGGGATCCTAGCTCATTTGTTTTCTTATTTTTTGTCCTTATTTTCCTCTAGTTTTCGAGGACTAGCTTGAGAGCTTCATGTGAGATCTAGAGAGAGGGATGGATGTATGGGTGGCAAGCTCGACCTTGTACGAACCTTCATGGTATGTACAGATGGTTCGACGTGGTTTCTCAAGGTTGTGAAGTGCTTTTCCCGTCCTTCTTTGTGGTGATTTTCGGAGCTCTTTGTTGTGATTTTCTTGACGGATTTTTGAGGACAATTTCTTGGGGATTTTGTTGGGTGTCACGTATGAGGACCTTGTGCCTCTTTGGCTGGTGACTTTGCCCCCAAATCTCCCTTGAATCGGACTTGATTTGGTGGTTTTTCGAGTTGGCCGAGTTGTTGACCTAGAGAGATGATTTCTTCGATTCCTCTTGATTGTGAGCGATTCGGGTTGATTCCTTTGAGGTAGAGGTTGCGCAGGAGGTAACTCAGCTATTCCCGAAGTTTCACTGCAATCCGTGGAGTGATTCGGGACATCAGGCGATTAGAAGTTGAGGTTTGACCCGCGGGTAGGTTTTCTGGAAGGGGCGGTCTAATCGCCTGGGGGGGGGGGTCTAACCGCCCTGGGCCTTCCAGGTCGAGGTTTTGATTTTGCCGAGTTTTCCTCTCTGAGTTTGTTTGCCTTGATCAGAGGAGCGTTTAGGTGAAATCTTGGGTCGTTTTCGTGCTGTTTGCTAGGAGTTCTTGCTTGGAGTTCTTTGCTGGGTATTGGAGGCTAGACTGCGCCTGGTAGTTGGTTTTCGCCAAGATTTCCTGGTAGCTAGCTTGGCCTTGACCAGAGATCTCTGTTGGTGAAACCGTGTTGCGTTTTGGTGCTCAGAAGAGGTGTTTCGGAGGATTTCTTGGTTGCCTGGTGGAGGCAGTCTAACCGCCTCCATACCCGGTCTAACCGCCCCCCTCTGAACAACCGGCTCTCGAGTTGTTTCCGCTGTCGTGGGTGCGTAGGAGTTGAGGTTGCTGGTAGTGTTTGTTCCTAGGACCAGTAGCAGTCCAGTGGCTACGCGATTCTGGCAAACGGAAGGTAGAAGTGCGGAGCGTGTGATTTTTGGGGTCCGACCGAGCGAGTTCATCTTGTTGGGGTTTCAATCTCCTTCGAGAAGAATTTTTATCGGCTCTCATTCACTCCCCCCTCTGGTCGCCTAATCGGTCCTTCAAAAGATCTTCGGAGGCCAAGTAGCTAAGTGTTGAACGGGTTTCCTAATCATAAGGCTTGGTAATCAAAACCTAAAGATTTTAAGCGGTGACCAAATTCCAGAGGATCTTGGTGTCCGAGGGTTAAGAAAGGATGTTTTCAAACATTTCCTAAATATGTGTGAGCTTCGGAGGGGGAGGTGATACCTTTTCTTGCATTATTCAACAGTTTGGAGCGAAGTGACATCACTATAAGAAAGAGTCACCAAAACCCGAAAATCTTTCTAACTCTCTGAGGAGCAAAGAAGTCTCCCGAAAAAATGTTTCCCCCCTTGTCTTTGCAGGACGCGGGGGTGATAAGATGAAACATGTTATGGAGGAGTTCATGACTAAAGGATGGTGATGCAAGCTGCCAAGATCCAAGGAAACATGAAGATTCGAGAGTCCCCAGGAGTGACACCATCCTGTACAAAGCCTAGGAGAGCAAAGCTTGTCGAAATCCGAGTGATATGGCGATGCTCGGAGTTGTACTAGTCAATGCCGTGCTGAAGAAGAAAAGAGAACACATGAGAAGTGTGAGCTTCTACTGGCACAATTATAATTTAAAGGGGTGATCACACAATCAGCGTGATCAACTTGGACATTTTTGTACAACATATTCCTCAGAGATGTCAAGAATGTGAGGGCATTTTCGGAGTGTAAAAGTGTCCGGTGGGCTCTATAAAAGGGGAGCCCTTAGCCCCGTGTAAAGCAGTAATATCTTTTTCTCAGTATAGAGCCGCTTTTCCACCTTTCTACTTTCTGTCTGGGTGTTCAAATCTTTTTAATACCCAACAATGAGTGACAAATATTAAACTGGTTTATTCCCACGGGAGGAGCTAAATGGGACTAAACCTCTCAAATCTCACCTCCTACTCCTCATCAATGCTCTTCTTTCTCTTCTTTTAGTGCATGGGTGGACAATTTAGTCTTTCCAGATGAACTTTAGTCTCTCCATCCAAATAGGGTAGGGACTGAAGTTTACTTTAGTCCTGGGACTAAAGAATCTAAACAAAGCTAGGAGCTCTTAGGCACTCCCAACCCAGACTCTATGGTTGAGTTTATAGTCATTAATTACACTGCCACATAGGCAATTTGATGATGTGGCAACCAATTTAATGATGAGAGAGAGGTGAAAACTAAGAAATGTCTAAGTTGGACACCAAGTCTACACGCAAAACGAGGCCCGTGCGGATCCCGTGTGGCTGCCCGCATGCTCGACGTGTCCGCTTATTTAATAAAACTGGAGCAGAAGATCCGAAAGCAATATTAGATAGAGTCTATGATACAAAATCTGCACCGGAGAACATAGTTTTTTTTGAGATTGAGACCATAGTTTGTTGTGATAGAGTATTTAACATATAAACTCTATGGGTACAGTTTGAGTTGGGAGTGCTCTTAACATTCTAGTTTTTATGGTCAACGAAGGGGGCGAAATTAAAATCCCCCACTTTGTTTAGATAAAGGAACAAGAGTTCCGGCCTCAACGGTTAAAGGAACTGCCTGCAGCCAAACAGATACAACTCACACGCCCAAGCAGCACATAGGCTGCACAGTTCACACCGACTCGACCATGCACCCTTACAATGCACAACAACAGTTAAAGTACGCAGATTACATCACAAAGAAAACTAGTTTCCAATATGTTTAAGAGCATCCACCCAGGCTTATGAAATAACTCCAAAGCCGCAACCTCTAAGGCACGACAACCATCCTTCAAAGATGCTCCACTCCCTCCGGTTTTTTAACCCCAAACGTAAAACACACACTTCCCCATGTAAGTTGAGCAATGGGATAATCAGAGAAGAGGTGTTGAATTGTTTCCTACTCTGCACGAAAACAACATTTTGTACACCCCTTCCAATGTCTTTTAACTAAATTGCCCTTAACTAACACAACCCTATTTCTAAGATACAAAAGGAAGATTTTAATCTCCAAAGGGATATTGGCTTTCCACGCCTAACAATTGACCGGAGTTCCTTCTCTCAAAACTATGTCATTGTACATAAAAAAAATCCCCCACTTGATTCATGCATTAGTGGCTCCAACTTGCCTCCAACGGCCCAACCGAACAGGGTAATAATGGATTGGGTTGGGTAGCGGCGGCACGGCTAAGCACGAAGTATCGTGCCAGGAGGCTTGGGTTGGTTGCCACATCGATCACAATTTGCGTAGTATAGCCAACCTTATTTGCGAACTGTCTGTCTGTCTGTCTCCGGCTGCCGCTCTCAATTCATCGATCCAGCCCGACGACGACGACGACGACGACAGCGGCGAAGACCGGCCAAGTCGTGGACAGAGCAGCTTTCAGGTCAAGTGGCTAACCAGGTCCACAGCCTCCGACCATCATCCATCACACGCCCAAGATTAGCAAGAGAGGTATCGGAGTTGACAAGTCTGATTCCTTGTCGTCGATAAACTTGTAGACTCGGAGGACTAGTACGTGTAGACGGTCGGACTCAAGCAAGCAATGCAGCGTCAGGCAGGCCCCTGGACAGAGTCTGCTTTCGACCTCAGCGCGGCTCAGCCCCTGCGAGTGGCTTTTGCTTGCGATCGAGGTGAAGGACTTGGCGAGCTCATGCTTTTCGAACGTCTGTTTTGTCCATGTGTCTAGAAGTTGTAAGTAGCGAATGAACTATATTGTTGGGTCAAAAAACATTCTGGGTACTGATCAGATGGATAGCTGACATTTTATTCCAAGTTCAAGCTTATTGCCTTATTTGGTGACCAAAAGCTCGATCATCTGCTTCCGGTTAATGGAATGAATATTCCAATTGGATAAAAGAAGTTTGTTTTACTCTTCTCAAAGACTAAGGATTTCCAAGAGTACTCTTTTTTCTTCCTATAAAGTTATGAAGGTTAACAACTTCTAAAAAGAGTATAGGACGACATAAATAAGACCATCTTCAGATAATCTACTTCTAAAGTATAGATGACAATTTTACATCAGAAATTCTATATTACTTTAAATTATCATAATCATTTTTATGTATTCTTTCTCTGTTATACATTTGCATCAGAAATCCTTATCTACTATTTATTTTTTCCACACACTTTCACCTTTATATTAGGCACGACTTAGACGAACGTAACTCTACACCTAATAGAGTGAATTTTCCAAGTCCTAAAATATTAGGAGGATGGATTAAAAGTTGTTGGAGAGGATTATTTTCTCATCTTGCTAAAAATCAAGAATTAGGACGAATTTAGAGCTCTCGGAGATGCTCTCTAACTCCAGAATATGAATGTTTTTTATTACCTATAATATTTTTTGTTACATACATTATTCAAGAAATTTGGAAAATTTCCAATGGTATGAGACTTTTTTTTTGAAATACGGTACAAACACGCCTTATTTGTTAAGGATTTTGGTGATTCTGCTCCTGTGTTGGAGCTTAATGGTGATTTTACCCCTATTTTTCTAACTTTGCGATTTTACCCCTGCTTTTTTCGTTTGATGTTGCCGTTTGCCCCTAGTCTGAAGGTCTGTTAGATAGAGTTAGATTTTACGAATTGAAAAAGAAAAAAATTGTAGGATAGGAAAAGGACCTAACTACCATTCACTTGTCCAGCGTGGCAGCGTCCCGTCTCCGTGCCGTCTTCCCTCTCATCCATTCTTCTCCCAATCTCCCTATGCACGAATGAGCAGATCTCATGGCTGGCTAGTGTTTTCCTAGACGGAAACGGTAGACAAGTCGGTCGACCATCGTTTAGAGTTTAATTTGTTTAAACGCCTGTTTAAACGGGGCTAAATGACATTTAAACGGGATAAACGGTGTTTAAAGGGCTAAATGACATATACAATGTTATCCTGTTTAGCGTTAAACCCGTTTAAACTGCCCATTTAGGCCGTTTAGGATAACACTGGCACGGGCTAAAATGCTCCAGACACAAGACATCAAATCCAAATCCCACACACCCCAGAGCCTACACATCTGTAGGTCTCTTCTCAGTCAAGCCTCGTTGAATCCCAGCGAACCCAGTGCCGGGAAATTCAAATCTCGCGGACATTGGACGCCGTCGCCGCCGAGCACGACCTCATCGCCGACGGCCCACTTCCGGCCTCCGTCTTTACTGTGCAACACTTCAAATCGAACTTTCCATGTGACAGTTTCTTAGCTTGGCCACGATGTAGTCGACACAGTCACGTCCACATCCGCCATGGCCACCACCATGGTGAGCTCTGAGCAGTGTGAACAAGTTCTAGTTCTCACTGAAAAGCGCACCGATCACCTCAACTGCACGCGCTCTCCAACCATATGGTGCGTCGCGTAGCTCTCGCAGCCCTCGCCCCCGCACTTGTCTCCGGTTGTCTTGCATCGAAGAAGAGCGAGCACCTAGTGGGCCCCGATCATATGGGTAAAGTTGTCATTTCATACCCAATTTGACACCGTGAAATATTTCCAACGGAACAGGGGCAAACTCAGTCTTCAATTTGAAAAAACAAGGATAAAATCACAAGGTTGAAAAAATAGGGGTAAAATCACCATTTACTTGCAAAGTAAGGGTAAGAACACCAAAACCCCTATTTGTTATTGTCGACGAGCATGTATGGCGACCCTAAACAAATAGCGCCAGATAAATATCTACCTAACTATATTATATATATAATATTAAAGCAAGGACTGTTTTTTCCACCTTTTTCATCCGTCCTGACAGGTGAGACCCACTTGTCAGCAGTTGTGTCTCTATGTACATGACTGCACCGCGCGGAGCCGGAAGTAGGGAGCAACAGTGATGCATTATTGAGGACGACACCTCATGGGTGGGAGCCCAGAGCCGCTCCGCCATGGCCGCACTCGCAAGGTGTTGGGGCACTTGCAAGTCATCATTGTTTGAGCCGTCGAGATAACCACAGGCAATCAAAAAACTTACGCGATGGCGAATCCTGCAAAGCCATTTAGTTTCTCCTTTCTTTTAACCTCTTGGTTTTCGCCGGTTGCCTTTTGTCACTCGAAAGGTACAGTGGTGTAAAAGGTCTTAGTTTTCAATCACAGCTTAACGTCATCAGCTTTTTTGAGACAAAGCCCAGGGGTCAAATCCTCAACTCGAGAGAAATCACACTCTTATGTTCGCTTGGGGCTTCGCCGATACTAACAATTCGTTTCCCATGTTTTGTCTAACGAATGCTTTCAGGTAACGAGATTTGCTAGGCGAAGGGTATCTCTAAATCGAAGGTCTTCACCCGACAAGCACAAGTGCATATGCCGGAAAAAGCGTCGTGATATGCGGTGTGAAATCAAGAAAGCGCCAATTCCCAAGGTTAGCGTGGTACATTCTAATTTGATCTGTTTTACACAAGGTCATTTTTGGAATGTAAAAATTATATTCGTCTCCATATAAAAGGAGGCCGACCGACACTTGTAAAGGGGATCGACTTTTGAGAATTACACTATTGAGAGTTTCGTTTCTTGCCCTTCGTATTAGTTGCTTGAGTTGTTTACTTTATTGTTCGTGTTAGGCTTCGCTATAACACAACACGAGGCCTGCCACTGAGAAAGAGAGGTCGGCAAGGCACAACTCGACGACATGTACAAATCCGACCGCCAGGGCACAACTCGAAGCCGCTGGACCCACTCCCTGTCGAGGCCATCGAGGATCGAGCCACCGCGCCACAACCCACAACACTCTGTTGAGGCTGTGGAAGATCCGTCCTTGCCCTAGTCCTAAACCGGCGTAGACACGACCTCGGTGTCATCACCGGGTGGCAAGGAGCTACTACCGCTGCTCCTCCTCACCCAAGATCCTGTGCTGCGCAGGCACCCACACCACATCCTCCTCCGCTGCCGGCTTGAGCTCGACCCCGTTCCGCGCCGCCGGCGACCTGAGCTCGACCCCGCCCTACGCCGCCGCATGCCCGAGCCGAACAAGCACGCGCCGAAGGAGTAGTAGCCACATAGGCCCGAACTAGGGGCCCCTGGTCCGCATTGCCGTGCTAGCCGAGCGGATCTAGCGCAAGGAAAACGGGTATGTGGCGGACGACGTCGAGCTCGAGTAGCTGTCGTCCGCCGCCACGCCGGCCGCCGTCCTCCGCCGCCGAGCTCAACCAATGGAGAAAGAGAGGAAACATAGGGTGGTGGAGTGTGACAACCCGTCCAGGAAAATACCGTACTATCGCTTAAAACCAATCCACTTTGGTCATTAAGCAATAGTAAAGTATCGTCCTGTCGTTAGTTGCCGGGTTAACGCCCGGTAAATCACTTGGAAATCATACAGAGGATCGACATATGCATTAAAACTCACACGAAGGCGAGTCCAGAGTACCACACGGATTAAATCCAAATTATTACAAACCATTGTTCATGACAAGAAGTAAAGATTCAGAGTTCGAAAACAGCGGAAATAAACAAACTAGCGGCTCGATGAACATCACCGGAGGCCGTCCGTGATGCCATCACTTGTCGTCATCCACCCGGTCAACAACACCTGCAACAACAGTTTTAAAGCAAGGCTGAGTATACTAATACTCAGCAAGACTTAACCGTCGGGTGATAACTAAATCACCAAACTCTAGACATGAGAGGCTTTTGGCTGGTGGAGTTCTTTTGCTGAAGAGCAACAGAGAGTATGCCCTTACTTTCAATATTTTAGCACAAATTCTAGTTGATCAACATTTCTAAGTGTGCCAACTAATTCAATCAAGAATTGTACAAGCAATTAATTCATACAACAGTATTCACCAAATTCCATCTTTACGGGATATCATGGCCAGTTGAATAAGCACGACAATCGATTGATTCAAACCTTGCAAGGTGGACCTAAACACACGGAAGAATGCATACCCCAAGAAGGTCCAACAAAAATAAAACGAGGTATACACCGACCAGGCGGTTCCCGTCGATCTTCAGCTCGGGAGCGGAACCTACATTCCTTGGTACAAGGCTTACTGGATCGCCCACACACGAACGTCCAGACTCACGCAGGTACCACACTGTTGCAAGCAGGGGGACACATCGCTGTTCCCCAGGTGTAGTAGGGAAAGGTTCGTTTACCGCGTCAATCGGGTACTAGGCTTACCGGTCCCATTCCCGGCAAGTGTTTAGTACGTTCAAAAGCTTAGCCCACGAAAGCCACTGGACCAGAGCAATCCATTTATAAAGATCTTATGATTCCAACATAAGAACCTATTCTCGCGAGTGACGAACATCACTCGACTTCTACCGGGTCCTATAGCATAGCAGCTATCGACCTAGCATACTAGTAAAAGAACATAGGTACTTAGGGATCATGCACCTAGGGTTTCAAATCAACTCCTGAAACGTAAATGCACAATCATAGCAACGATAATTACATAAATTTCAAAAACAGGGTTAATGATCCGGGGCTTGCCTTCGATGGCAAGGTTGGCCTTGGGCCCTTCTGGACTTTGGTCCAGGTCTTGCTCTACAACGACGTGGTGCACGTCTCCGTCAGCTCCTCCGTCTCCTCCTTCCGGCACACACGTACAACTACCGCTCGAGAGATCTACAAGAGGATGCAAATGCAAGATTTAATTGACGATTTTAATTTAATTGATTACAAACAACATATGACAACCATGAAGAGTATGGTTGGCCATATTCACCTTAACAAACACACCTTGGCATAACCTTTCTATTAAAATAATTTCTCATGATGCTTTATTATTTATTTATTTACTTTTATAACTGATGTGTACATATTTTATGTAAATAAAATGATTTATCTTTCATAACAGCAAGGTTTGATATTGATCATTTTGAATTGATTTACATCACACATATTGGGCCTTTAGATATGTAGTTTGATGATTTTCTCATTTAATTGAATATTAAGCTTTAAAAAGGCTTCCACAGCTTTTATATATAAAATAATTTAATAAAATTCAGTGGGATGTGTTATGAAGCATTTCCAAACCTATGCAAGCCACTGCACACACATGCACTCTTAGAAAAGCTATGAATTTAAATATACCGAAAGTAACAAAAGCTAGCCATCCAAACATGAGAAATGCATACAAAAATAAATAAACATCAAAATGATTCCAACTTTCTCACACATGATATATGGTTCAAACCTAATCTAGGAATCCAGCATATACACCTAGAACTACTATGAAACTTTACTTATGCAATTACAAAGAAAAACAAGCATAATTCAAGAATAAATATTTCTGATAATTATAAAACTGTGATTAATTCACCAAAGGTGCATTTTGGCATAACAAGATAGCATGCAGAAGTTGGGCACATAAACTTAAATATTTTTAGTTACAAAAATCATTTGGACAGATTATGCAGAAATGGAAAACAATTTTTATAAAAAGATTTACAACATAACTGTGACAGAACCGCCCGAAATAATTCCGTATTATCGCCTAAGCCAGTCCACATGGCCATTAAGCAATAATAAAGAATTATTAAGTCGCTTCCGCCGGGTAAAGCCCGGTAAATCACATACAACAGGATCGCTGATATGCGCTAAGCCCACACGAAGGCGGGACCAGAGTACAACATTACATTACATAAAAGGTTCACAAGTTCAACATTATTACAAACCAGGTTTTTCATACATAAAAGGAAACATGGTTCAGAGTTTAAACAGCGGAAATAAAACTAGCGCATGATACACACGGGAGGCCATCCATGCATATCACTCCTCATCATCGTTTTCTCATTCTAGCTCCCAAACATCTGGGATAGAACCAGGCCAGATGGGATTACCTGAAAACAACAAATTAAGCAAGGCTGAGTACTGATACTCAGCAAGACTTACCCGACAAAAATAAAGTAAGACTAGACATGCAAGGCTTTTTGGCCGCCGGGTTTTGTTTTGCCCAAAAGCGACTAAGGGTGGATCCTTATTTTCAAGTTTTAGCTCATATTCTAGTATGTTAATCGAGCCTAGGTGAGCACCGTACTAAACAAGCATGTTGTGCAAACAATATTAAACGAGTAACAATATTAATCCAAAAATTGTTCCATAAATAAACATGGGGTAGCCGGTGGTCAAGCCGACTCGGATAACGGCGAGTGACCGACGATCGATCGATTTATATCCTTGCAAGGTAAACCCAAGATACACGGAGGAAGTAGACCCCAAGAATTCAAATAAAAGCAAATGCGGGGGTCTACCCCGACCGGGCGGTTCCCAACATCCCACAAGTTTGGGATCACACGCTACAAACTGCGGTACACGGTTATCCGGAGGGTCTAACCCGACCAGTCCGACTCACACACTATACCACGGGTAGCTAGCCCGAGACACATCCCAAGCGGGTAGCTAGAAAGATCCCGCCCCGGTTCGGAGAAGGTACTAGGCTTACCTGGTCCCATTCCCGCAAGTACTTGGTACGTTCAATAGCTTAGGACCAAGCACCATGCTACTCGGTCGAGACCGAACCCATTGCTCTTACCACATGAGCGAGTCAATTTAACCAACTTATGATTCCAACATAAGCATCCTATATCTCGCAAGCAATGAGTCATTACTCGACTTCTACCGTGATCCTAGAGCATGGCACTAGCGTTCCTAACATACTAGTAAAAGAGCATAGGAGTCCTAAGGATCATGCAACTAGGTTTCAAAACAACTCCTGAAACTTAAATGCACAATGTAAAGCATAACTGCTGAAAAGTAAAAGACATGATTTTAAATTTACAAAATGGGTTAGATGAAACCGGTGCTTGCCTTCCTGTCACACCCGATTTTCCATAGAAAACCGAATGCATCTCATATGTGTGCCAGGATCACAATTTCACACATATGATAGACTCATGAGTGTAATATCACAAGACATTTCTCAAAACGTACAGAAAAGGTTTATTTTTATTACACTCACGAAGGTAGACACGAAGGTCTTTACACGAACAACGATAACTATGAAGACGCGACTCCATCTTCATCTTCCACAGGCTTCTGACTGGTTGATCGCATCCTCAGAACTCCTCGTAGTCGGTGAAGTACTCCACTCCAGGGTTCTTCTCTCGAACGGCGTAAGCAAGGATGAGTACACTTATGGTTGGTACTCGGCAAGGCCACGGGAATAACTTGGAAAGCAATATTAATCCATCTTTAAGTTCAATTAATCATGTGAGGGTCCGAGCCGCTCTTGACCGTGAGCACGGCCGATCGATCGCCTTTACACTCGTAGAGGTTGCACACTTTTCCCACAGTTCGCGTAAAAGTTCCAAAGAACTTTGAACCCAACCACGCATGTGCCGATCGTGCACAATACCACACTTCCGAGGTGTGATTGCATAGAGACGCTACGAAGCCTTTACAAAGATATGCAAAAGCATCAACAACCCACGACAATTCTGACTCGGGCGGACCATAACCCTTCCTAGTGGTCGCACCTTAGCAAAGGTCGCTACCCCAAAAGAACCGGCTATAACCCCGCAACCCGAGCCCCCCGTGTTCCTTTCGGATAGGGTCGTCAATACAATCACACACCTAATTAATTGGCTAAGCCGAGCCATATGGACCGTGGTTGCACCGTTTTCCGGGTGGTTCTCCATGTTCCGATTAATTTATAGTAATCTTGATTAAAGCATAGGTAGAAGGGTGGTTAGGGTCACTTGCCTTTCTCCAACGATAAGCTACTTTCCTTATCTGAAAAGCTCTGCACTTGAACTTCCTCGAACGGCGTGTTGGTTACGATCATGCAAGAAAACATACAATAAATAAAACAATACATCAAACATTACCAAAAGACTAAAACAAGCTTTTAGAAATGACGGGCTCGGAGAGACGATCGCGTGGACACCAAGAACGCGTAAAACGGAGCTAGGATGGAAAAGATATGGCTGAAACAAGGTTCAGGGACTAAATTGTGAATATCCGAAAGTTTTAGGGGTTTTCTGCAAGATTTCAGGGACCTAAACATAAATATGTGTGAAACTAGAAGGTCTAATATGTAAAAGATCAAAGGGTAGGCTATTAAACGAGAAAACCTAAGAGATCGGGGCCTAGATATAAAAATCAGGACTCAATTGTAAGAGTTCTAGTATGTGGAAGGGCCGGCTTGTAATTCTGGAAACATTAGTGGTGTTTTTGCAAAATGGCAGCGAAGACCTAGGGTTTGACCGGTACGTAATCGTTGACCGGTGGTTAGATTTGATCTGGGTCGTTGGATTTTGATCCGGCGGTGGTGGTCACCGCAAGTGGATGGCAACCGCGCCGCCTTCCCGGCGGCGGCGGCGCGGCACGAGCCCGCCGGCCGGCTCGTCGGCGGCGGCCAACGGGGGGGCTCCGTGCGCCAAATCCGTAAGCAAACGCATGGAGAAGAAGAGGAGGAGATGGGGAATCTTACCCGGGGTCGGAGGGGAGGGGGAAGGACCGAGACGGTGGCCGGCGGGGGGGCGAGCGGTGGCGGCGGTGCTCGGTGGTGGCGGCGCGCGGTGAGGAAGGAGAGGAAGGGAGGGGCGCGGGGTGTAGAGGAGGCCTTGGGGCACCTTTTATAGGTGTGAGCGGGGAGGGGAAAGGCCGGGAAGGCGGTGGCGGCGAGGTCGGTGGGCGGCCATTAATGGCGGCTCGGTGCGGGCGGCGGGTAGGGGAAGGGGAAGGGGTAGAGGCGGCGGGGGGGGGGGGGGCGGCGTGAATGCGGCGGCGCCTTGATGGAGGAGGCGGACGGGCGCGGGGACGGGGGAGGCGGCGCCGGGGTGCGGGAGACCGGCGGTGGCGCGGGGGAAGAAGGGGGGGCGGCGGTCCTGAGGAAGGAGGAGAACCCGACAGGTGGGCCCCACCTGTCGGCGAGAGGGGGAGAGAGAGGAGAGGAGAGAGGAGGCGGCGGAGTGGGCCGCGTGGGCCGGAATCGAAACTGGGCCGGCGGGTTGGGCTGTCTGTTAGGTTAGATTGGTTTTTTTTGTTTTTTTCCTTTTCTTTTCAAATCCTTTTCAAACCAAATTCAAACCTTTTAAATTCAAATCTTTTTCATGTTTTCAAACTCAAATTTTAACACAAATTTACTCAACTATTTTAAGACTTTTCACAAATCATTTTTACAACTTTTCAACCATTTTTTTAAATTCAAACTTTCATTCTTTTTTTTTCAAACTTTTACACCAATTTCCACAAACTTTTTTACAATTATTTTTAAGGACTTTTCACAAATATTTTTTTTAAGACTTTTAAGATCACACCACAAACAAAATTCATGCATTTCAACATGATGCACAATCACTTGTTTGATTCTAATTATTAAATGTTGTTTAATTTGATTAGAGGCAAATTTATTTATTCAAATTTATTAAATCCTTAGAAAATAAAACTAAACCATGTTGCTAACAATATTTTATTGTGATGGAATTTTCGGGTGTTACAAATCCTACCCCCTTAAAAAGAATCTCGTCCCGAGATTCGGAGGGATCGGGAAACAAGAGGAGATACAAGATGTTCTTGATAGATGATGGGTTACTATCACAGAGCTTGTTCACTTCTCCTTCTTCTTCGGGCTTGTAGCGGCAAACTCAATCCTATCTCCTTGCGGGGTAGTTAAGAGCACCGACTTCTTGGCACACAAAATGATTCCATCATGCTTGCTTAACCAATCCATACCAAGGATCACATCTATTCCACTGGATGTTAGATTCACTAAGTCTGCTTCAAAATCTATCTCTCCGATCTTAAGATTGACCTGTGGGCATACATAGGTGGATTTCATTTCACCGTTTGGAGAACTAATTAGCAAATGCGTCTTCATGGAACTCTTGGGTACATCATGCTTAGTCACGAATCGTTCAGTGATAAATGAATGCGATGCCCCGGAATCAAATAATACTGTTGCAGGTACAGAGTTGATAAGAAACGTACCAAGCACAACATCTTTGTCTCCTTGAGCTTCTTCAGCTGTCACATGGTTCACCCTACCATGCATATTGTTCCGTTGACCTCTCGTTATCTCTCCGAGGTGTCCGCATATTACGCCGAGGGCAAATGCGGCGTAGTGTCCCAATTCTCCGCGGTTGAAGCATCCACTCGGGGTGAACCGGAGTAGTGTTCCTTCGGTGCACCCGAGTGATTCGATGAGGATTTGGAGCCTGAGGTGTCATTGGGTTGGATTCTTCGGGTTCATCAAACGAACGATAGAACGGTTGATTCTGTCCATGGCTTCTGCCTTGTCCTCTAGAATGAAACTGAGAGTCTTGCGATGAGTTGTAACGAGGGCGGGTGTTGCTGCTAGATTGACCTTGAGGTTGAAACTTGCGCTTCTGTTCACGAAGTTCCTTGCGTTTATTCTCCAAGCCTATAGCCTTATTGAGTAACATCTGAAAGTTAAGAAATGTGTGGCTCTGCAACTGATAGTTAAGTGGCCCTATTAAACCATCGAGAAAGCGTTCTTGTCTCTTTGCATCCGTGTTGACTTCGTCTGGTGCATAGCGGGACAAATGAGTAAACTGATCCAGATACTCACTAACTGTCATGTTGCCTTGCTTTAGAGCTAGAAATTCCTTCTTCTTCAGCTTCTTCACACCAGCTGGAATGTGATGTGTACGAAAACTCTCCTGGAACTTCGCCGTGTAATGGTGTCGGCAGAAGATGTGCGACGGTGTAAGCATCCCACCAATCAGAGGCTGCACCTTCCAAACGGCCTGAAGCATACAAAACCTTCTCACGATCATTACATTGAGTGATATTCAGCATCTTGTTGATGGTCTTGAGCCAATCATCGGCATCGAGGGGATCTACAGAATGAGAGTAAGTGGGCGGGTTGTGGCTCATGAATTCTCTATGTTTGTTCACTGGTGGTGGAGGTGGTGGGGGTCCTTGTGGTGGTGGTCGGTTCTCGCCGTGCTTGTAGATTCCGGACGGGCCGGTGGCGGTGAGGTTCTGAATTAATTGCATCTATTCCGTAAAGAACTGCTGCATCGTGGGATCCATCGTTAATTCTTGTGAAGGAGGGAACTTGATTCAGCTGATTGATGACGAACGGAATATCCTGTCCAGCTCCTGACCTGGTGTTTACCATTTGATTGTTAGAGAGAGAAGTTTTCCGATAAGAAGTTGAATTGATAAAGGTGAATCAGAGAAAAGGGGCTAAGATTCAAATTTTAACTTTAATTATTTTATTGATGTATTTGTGGCCATCACTCCACAAAAACATTTCAATCAAGTCAAAGATCCAAATCATGCATGTTTACAATCAACAAGCATTCACATCGCACGTCCTCACAAGAACGGCTCTATCGAAACGAAACTGATAGAAGGGTAGGCAACCTAAGAATCTTTCCTATAAAACACGTGTGGTAGTTCAAGGTGGAAGAACAAGAATCAGACTCGGTGTAGAAGAAAACAAAAGATTTGATTTTGATAAAGAATAAAGAAATAAATATTTTTTTTATGCGTAAATAAGATATTTTGAATGCTGAAAAGGCTTTCTAGATAAAGAGTCCTTAATATCGACCATTTCTATCTGAGGCTGCGTCCTACAGTCAGCATTGCTCTGATACCACTCTGTCACACCCGATTTTCCATAGAAAACCGAATGCATCTCATATGTGTGCCAGGATCACAATTTCACACATATGATAGACTCATGAGTGTAATATCACAAGACATTGCTCAAAACGTACAGAAAAGGTTTATTTTTATTACACTCACGAAGGTAGACACGAAGGTCTTTACACGAACAACGATAACTATGAAGACGCGACTCCATCTTCATCTTCCACAAGCTTCGGCGGTTGATCGCATCCTCGAACTCCTCGTAGTCGGTGAAGTACTCCACTCCGGGGTTCTTCTCTCGAACGGCGTAAGCAAGGATGAGTACACTTATGGTTGGTACTCGGCAAGGCCACGGGAATAACCGAAAGCAATATTAATCCATCTTTAAGTTCAATTAATCATGTGAGGGTCCGAGCCGCTCTTGACCGTGAGCACGGCCGATCGATCGGCTTTACACTCGTAGAGGTTGCACACTTTTCCCACGGTTCGCGTAAAAGTTCCAAAGAACTTTGAACCCAACCACGCATGTGCCGATCGGGCACAATACCACACTTCCGAGGTGTGATTGCATAGGGACGCTACGAAGCCTTTACAAAGATATGCAAAAGCATCAACAACCCACGACGATTCTGACTCGGGCGGACCATAACCCTTCCTAGTGGTCAGCACCTTAGCAAAGGCTGCTACCCCAAAAGAACCGGGCTATACCCCTGCAACCCGGGCCCCCCCTGTGTTCCTTTCGGATAGGGTCGTCAATACAATCACACACCTAATTAATTGGCTAAGCCAGAGCCATATGGACTGTGGTTGCACTGTTTTCCTGGGTGGTTCTCCATGTTCCGATTAATTTATAGTAATCTTGATTAAAGCATAGGTAGAAGGGTGGTTAGGGTCACTTGCCTTTCTCCAACGATAAGCTACTTTCCTTATCTGAAAAGCTCTGCACTTGAACTTCCTCGAACGGCGTGTTGGTTACGATCATGCAAGAAAACATACAATAAATAAAACAATACATCAAACATTACCAAAAGACTAAAACAAGCTTTTAGAAATGACGGGCTCGGAGAGACGATCGCGTGGACACCAAGAACGCGTAAAACGGAGCTAGGATGGAAAAGATATGGCTGAAACAAGGTTCAGGGACTAAATTGTGAATATCTGAAAGTTTTAGGGGTTTTCTGCAAGATTTCAGGGACCTAAACATAAATATGTGTGAAACTAGAAGGTCTAATATGTAAAAGATCAAAGGGTAGGCTATTAAACAGAAAACCTAAGAGATCAGGGGCCTAGATATAAAAATCAGGACTGAATTGTAAGAGTTCTAGTATGTGGAAGGGCCGGCTTGTAATTCTGGAAACATTAGTGGTGTTTTTGCAAAATGGCAGCGAAGACCTAGGGTTTGACCGGTACGTAACTGTTGACCGGTGGCTAGATTTGATCTGGGTCGTTGGATTTTGATCTGGCGGTGGTGGTCACCTGCAAGTGGATGGCAACCGCGGCCCGCCTTCCCGGCCGGCGGCGGCGCGGCACGGGCCCGCCGGCCGGCTCGTCGGCGGCGGCCAACGGGGGGCTCCGTGCGCCAAATCCGTAAGCAAACGCATGGAGAAGAAGAGGAGGAGATGGGGGAATCTTACCGGGGGTCGGAGGGGAGGGGGAAGGACCGAGAGACGGTGGCCGGCGGCGGGGGGCGAGCGGTGGCGGCGGTGCTCGTGTGGCGGCGCGCGGTGAGGAAGGAGAGGAAGGGAGGGGCGCGGGGTGTAGAGGAGGCCTTGGGGCACCTTTTATAGGTGTGAGCGGGGAGGGGAAAGGCCGGGAAGGCGGTGGCGGCGAGGTCGGTGGGCGGCCATTAATGGTGGCTCGGTGCGGGCGGCGGGTAGGGGAAGGGGAAGGGGTAGAGGCGGTGGGGGGGCGGCGTGAATGCGGCGGCGCCTTGATGGAGGAGGCGGACGGGCGCGGGGACGGGGAGGCGGCGCGGGGGTGCGGGAGGACCGGCGGTGGCGCGGGGGAAGAAGGGGGGGGGGGGGGGGGGCGGCGGTCCCGAGGAAGGAGGAGAACCCGACGGGTGGGCCCCACCGTCGGCGAGAGGGGGAGAGAGAGGAGAGGAGAGAGGAGGCGGCGGAGTGGGCCGCGTGGGCCGAATCGAAGCGGGGCGGCGGGTTGGGCTGTCTGTTAGGTTAGATTGGTTTTTTTGTTTTTTTCCTTTTCTTTTCAAATCCTTTTCAAACCAAATTCAAACCTTTTAAATTCAAATCTTTTTCATGTTTTCAAACTCAAATTTTAACACAAATTTACTCAACTATTTTAAGACTTTTCACAAATCATTTTTACAACTTTTCAACCATTTTTTTTAAATTCAAACTTTCATTCTTTTTTTTTCAAACTTTTACACCAATTTCCACAAACTTTTTTACAATTATTTTTAAGGACTTTTCACAAATATTTTTTTTAAGACTTTTAAAATCACACCACAAACAAAATTCATGCATTTCAACATGATGCACAATCACTTGTTTGATTCTAATTATTAAATGTTGTTTAATTTGATTAGAGGCAAATTTATTTATTCAAATTTATTAAATCCTTAGAAAATAAAACTAAACCATGTTGCTAACAATATTTTATTGTGATGGAATTTTCGGGTGTTACACTTCCTCAGACTGAGTTCCTAAACAAGCCTTTGGCTCTTCTGGACTTTGGTCCAGGTCTTGCTGCACACTAGCTTGATTCAACTCTCCACTAACTGCTCCCTCCTCCTCCTGGGTGAGCGTGTACGTCCCGTCGGGGAGATCTACACGTTTACATGCACATGCATTAGATTATGGTGAAGGTGGGAGAATTACCACAAAATCAACTCTTGTTGGACACATTCATCCAAACATCATGATTTTCTTACAGAAATTATTAGTGTGTGTGATAAATAACAAAATACTATTTTGATGGTGATTGTGTGCACATCTAAGCAATTTAAGTTATTTAACTTCACCAAACAGCAAGGGGGTTGTGAATAAATATCAAAAACAGAACCAAAACATGATTTCACAAATTTAACACTTTAATTTCTATTTCTTTCTTTAATTATTTAAAACAAGCCTTTCAACCATAAATCAAAATTAAATCAAGAACACTTCCAATGAACCTAATCTTTTGCACACAGCAACATATGCTTAGTTTAAGCTCTCACACCAAAATTTGGCCTCAGATCATTTATAAATTAATTTATGCGAAAAAGACAAATTTCAGCCTAGTAAATCAACATTAATTCATATAAAACGATTTAATAAACTTTTTGATCTCAACTTTCTCTTACAGGTTAAGTATGCCAAAAATGAGTTTCTGACCAAGGCATGGTTGCAAATTCAATTTATTTTTCAGATTTTGAATTTAAGCTCCTACACAAGATTAAATCCAAAACACCTAGTAAACAATTCCCTAAAATCACATACATCACACCAGGGGTACTAATCAGCAAGTCAAAGCCCTAGGGTGCACTTGTGCTCAAAGAAAAGTTCATTAAAGGTGCTATAAAAAGCATCAAACTTATTCTAGCATAAAGCTTAAATAAATCATAACTGAAAATATACCCATCAAAATCATGCAAAGTTTGGTCACAGATCCAGACATGCCATAAAGAGCATCATATCCAAAATTCAAGTTCATAGCATGTGTATATTTTAAATCACACTAAAATTACTCCAAACTAAGTTTGAATTTTTAATTCAAAAACTGTACAGAAAAACCCTATACATGTTTTCTAGAGAAGGTAGATTTCTTCACCACGAATCCAACAAAATTGGTTTTGCATTTTTCTGATTTTTCTACGATTTTTAATGATTTTTCGAAGGTACTGCTGTAACCCTAAAATTCACCTTTACAACCGGGTCCCTGGAAATTTGCAGAAATCTCCCTGAGATTAATCCCACCTTCGCAATGTAGCCCCTGCCGGCGCGGGCTCGCCGCCGGCGGCCGGAGGAGGTGTGGAGGGGCGCGGGTGAGTGCACGGGCGGCACCGGCGAGCCCGCCGTGCGCCGGTGTGCGCCGCCGGCCGGAGACGCGCGCGCGTGCGCCCGCGGTGGTCGGGCCGCCGGCCGGCCGGCCGCTGGAGCTGGATTACCGGTGCGGCTCGGCCCAATGCGGGGCAAGGAGCAGAAGGTGCAGCTTCTCTAGGTCGTGCCGGAGGTGCAGGAGTGGAAGGGCGGCGGTGGTTTGTCGCGGGAGGAGGGGTTCGGCGGCGGCGACGTATGTGGCGCCCGACAGTCGGCGTCTGTGGCCGGCGGACGGAAACTGAGATGAAAAGGGGTGCGGCTTGGCTCTAGCTGGCAAGTGGAACGGCACGACGAGGTCGAGGCAACCTGTAGGACACGCGGGCGGTCCAGGCCAGCGGCCACCGGCGAGCGGCATGCGCGGCGCGTGGCGGCTCGGCGCGGGGGCACGCGTAGGCGCGGTCCACGGCGCGGGAACGGGCGGAGGAGTCTAGGCGTGGGCGAGGTCCATAGCGGAGCCCTCGGGGCGTCCGTACGCCGAGCAACGCGACCCCGCCACGTGGCCGACGCGACCGGAACGCACGCGGCGCTGCGGAGCGCGAGGCGACGTCAGTCTGCGGCTTCTCTATTTCACTTATCTGTTTTCGAAATTGCGAAACTCCAAAAATCGTCAACTAAGTTGAAAATCTCCCAATAGCAAAGTTGTAGAGGAGCTGTAGATCTACAACTTTCCCAAAGGGCGACATATGGTTTGATCAATGGTTTCCCCGGAACGCCGACCGAAGTTGCAGATTTTCCACGGCTCGGTTCCATCGTTCACGGCGCGAAAACTCGATTTTTGGCTAATTTGCGCTCAAAATTGGAATGTCCGCCAATTACGAAAAATGTGTTCCGGAAATAACGAACAACTTTCGTATTGGCCGATTTTGAACTTCTATAGTGAAATTTGGAGAACGCGCAAGAAAACCATTTCAGCCTTTAAAGTAGATCTAGGGTTTGACCGTGATTAGAGATTTTGACCGAGGTCTTTTGTGCAAAAGTGTGCCCAATCATGTCAAACATGCTTAGACGTGATTTAACCTCGATTAATTCATGTAATTAATGTCATTAGCACAATTAAACATCAGGGATGTTACAGCCTACCCCCCTTAAAAGAAATCTCGTCCCGAGATTTAGGATTTAAAAGATGGAAGTAGGGGAAAGAACTTACTTTGCCTTGATTCAAGAAAACCCGGATAATTCTCATTGAGATAATGTTCAGTTTCCCATGTAGCTTCTTCTACGGTATGATGACTCCATTGGATTTTATACATCTTTACAGATTGCCTTCGAGTTTTTCTTTCCTTTACGTCAAGAATTCTCAAAGGATGTTCCACAACAGAGAGATCCGATTCAATCCAAGCATTAGCTTCTTCAATAACTTCTCTAGCCGGTTCACGTGCACATTTCCTCAATTGTGATACATGAAACACATTGTGCACGGCAGAGAATCGTTCGGGTAGCCGAATACGGTATGCCACTGGCCCACAGACTTGAATGATCTCATAAGGGCCAATGTAGCGAGGAGCTAGCTTTCCTTTCACACTGAACCTTTGGACACCCTTGGTTGGTGAAACTTTTAAGTACACAAAGTCACCAACTTTATATTCTCTAGGTGCCTTTCCCTTGTCATAATGACTCTTTTGTCTTTCTTGCGCAATTCTCAAGTATTCCTTGATTACCCTCACTTTTTCTTCGGCATCCTCAACTAAGGCTGGACCAAAGAATTTCCTCTCCCCGGTGCGTGACCGAGTTCAAGGGAGTACGACATCTCCGTCCATAAAGAGCCTCAAAAGGTTCCATTTTCAAGCCGGCTTGATAACCGTTATTGTAAGAAAATTCAGCCGGGGCGAGACACTTGTCCCAACTCTTATCAAAATGAATCACGCATGCTCGCAACATGTCCTCTAGAATCGGTTTACCCTTTCGGTTTGACCATCGGTCCGAGGACGATAAGCCGAAGCTCGCGTATGATTTTCGTGCCAAGTGACTTATGTAATTGTTCCCAAAACGTGCCACAAAGAGAGATCCCCTATCGGAAATGATGGTTTTAGGAACACCATGCAAGCGAACAATGTGCTCAATATAAAGACTTGCATAATCTTTGGCATCATATGTAGTGCGGACCGGAATAAAGTGAGTCGTTTTTGTCAATCGTCAACGATAACCCAGATGGAATCATGTTTCCTAGACGTGAGTGGCAATCCGGACACAAAGTCCATACTTATGTCATCCCACTTCCATGAAGGTATGGGTAGGGGTTGAAGAGTACCGGAAGGTTTCAAATGACTTGCTTTAATTCTTTGACAAGTATCGCATTCCGACACATATTTGGCAATGTCCACCTTCATATTGGACCACCAAAAATTCTCCTTTAAATCTTGGTACATTTTACTACTCCCCGGATGGATAGAGAATTTAGAGAGATGACCCTCATCAAAGATTTCCCTTTTCAACTCCCATTTATCTGGGACAACAAGGCGTTGCCCAAACCAGATTATATCTTTCTCATCCTTCCGGAAGCAATTATGTTTAGGATCCTTTTCTAGCAATTTTTGTTTAATTAAGAGAATACCCTCATCTTGAAGTTGAGCCTTAACAATTCTATCAAATAGGTTAGACTCTGCAGAAAGAGCATTTAGGCTTCCTTGTTCAACAATTTCCAAGTTTAGCCTCCTCAAATCCTCACACGAGTGTCACCGTAAGGTTCCATTGATAGGCAATTGCGGTGAGCCTTGCGGCTTAGAGCATCCGCAACTACATTCGCCTTTCCGGGATGGTAATGGACCTCAAGATCATAATCTTTAATTAACTCTAACCATCTTCTTTGCCTCATATTTAAATCGGATTGAGTGAAAATGTATTTGAGGCTTTTGTGGCCGATAAAGATATTGCGGCGGGTTCCCATAAGGTAATGCCTCCATATTTTCAATGCATGAACAACCGCCGCTAGCTCTAAGTCATGTGTGGGATAATTCTTTTCATGAGGGCGAAGCGCTCGTGAGGCACGAGCAATAACCCGATTGTCTTGCATAAGAACACGACCAAGACCCGTGCTCGAAGCATCACAATAAACTTCATACGGCTTTGAATTGTCCCATCGCGCTAGCACCGGGGCTGAAGTTAAATGTTCTCTTAATTTTTGGAAAGCTTTATCACAAGCCTCACTCCACACAAATTTCACTCCTTTCTTTAGCAACTCAGTCATAGGCTTAGCAATTCTAGAGAAATCCGGAATAAAACGGCGATAATAACTTGACCAAGCCTAGAAAACTGCGGATTTGATGAGCTGACTTAGGAGGTTGCCAATCCATAACCTCTTGCACTTTGCTTGGATCGACAGATGTGCCTTCGCTGGAAATAGTGTGCCCCAGAAATTTAACACTATCCAGCCAAAACTCACAATTGGAGAATTTAGCATAGAGCTTATGATCTCTCAAGCGTTGCAGGACAATGCGAAGATGCTCCGCATGTTCTTCCGCATTCTTGGAATAAATAAGGATGTCGTCAATGAAAACCACGACGAATTTATCCAACTCCGTCATAAACACGGAATTCATAAGGTACATGAAGTAGGCTGGTGCATTTGTGAGACCAAAAGACATAACCAAGAATTCATATAGGCCATAACGAGTAGAGAAAGCTGTCTTGGGAATATCACTAGGCCGGATTTTAATTTGATGATACCCAGACCGAAGATCGATCTTTGAGAAGACCTTAGCTCCAGCCAACTGGTCAAATAGCACGTCAATGCGGGGCAACGAATATTTGTTTTTGATAGTCACCGCATTGAGAGGTCGGTAGTCCACACACAACCTCAGGCTACCATCTTTCTTTTTCACAAAGAGGGCAGGACAGCCCCACGGAGATGAGCTTGGGCGGATATAGCCCTTATCAAGCAACTCTTGAAGTTGTTTCTTTAATTCAGCAAGTTCTTTGGGTGGCATTCTATAGGATCGCTTAGAAATAGGAGCAGTGCCAGGATGTAGCTCAATGACAAACTCAACATCTCTGTCTGGTGGCAAGCCAGACAATTCATCAGGAAAGACATCCATGTACTCACATACTACTGGAATGTCCTCAAGTTGAGTAGTTATGGCTGCATACACACATGAGCCTTTATGGCCGGTTGGGGGAAGGTACAGAATTGAGTTTCCGATCAAAGGTGAGTTGATTTCTAACATTCTTTCAGAAATATCCAGGACAACTTTGTGCTGAGTCATCCAATTCATGCCTAAGATAACATCTACCCCTTCTAGGTACATAGTGACCAGATTAGTTGGAAAAGTTTTGCTACCTATCTCAAGTGGTACGCTTAAGGCTACTTGATTTGAAGCAACCTTTCCACCCGGTGTGGCAATCATATAGGCCTCGCTTAGTATGACACCACTTCAAGTCCAAATTTCTCACGATTTTCACATTAATAAAGCTATGAGTAGCACCCGGAATCAAATAATATAATAACCGGACGACCACGGATAGAAAATGTACCCGTCAAGACCGGTGCTCCCTATGGTAGATCAACCACCGTGGTGAAGTTTAAACAAAGCATTGCTTCACTTGCACGCTTTGTTTCTTTCCCCGATTTCCAGCCTTAGAGCCTTGCCCCCGACTTTGCCGATGTTGTTGTCGAGGGCGTGTGCACTTGTTAGCATAGTGCCCCACCGTCCGCAGTTATAGCAACGGCGATCATCATTCTTTGCGGGCGGGTGGGGGTGCACTAGGCCTAGGAGTGGTCCGCCGAGCGCCGCGATAGCCAAAGCCGCCGGACGGCTTAGGGCGAGATTGCCTCATCACCCGGCGTCCACCGAAGATGGGCGGGGGGCACCCCGCACATTCTTCTTCACAAATTTAAATTTCTTGCCTTGGCCCTTTGCCCGAAGCTTGATTGAACTTCCTCTTTCTATCCTGTTGAGCCCTCTTCATGGCGTCCTCCGAGAGATGGCCAAGTTCACTAGCTCGGGATAGCTATCGAGTTTTGATTAAGTTCAACCTCTCATAGAGCTCTCCATCAAGCCCTTCACGGAAGCGCTCCATCTTTTTCTTATCGGTATCAACATGATAGTCCCCATACTGACAGAGACTATTAAACTTCTGAGCATACTGATAGACTGAGTCGAGCCTTGCTTGAGATTCATTAGCTCTCTCATCTTCCTATCAACAAGACCCTTGGGAATATGATGCTCTTTAAATGCTTTCTTGAATTCTGCCCAAGTAATCTGGTGACCCTGTGGCTGCATGGACTTGAAATGCTCCCACCAGATTAAAGCTTCACCCCTCAGTTGCTGAGCAGCGAAGCCTGCCTTAAGTTCTTCTGAGCAAGGCAGTGTGAAGATGGAAAACATGGCCTCTAGGGCCCTGATGAAAGCATCAGCCTCTAGGGGCTCCTCTGCCTTGGTGAAGAGGGGTGGCCTCATTGCCCTGAATTTTTCATAGGACATGACTGCATTAGGCCCCTCCTGAACATGGCCTTGATTGTGCACAGGTTGCTGCAATCTTTGAGCAATCTGCTGCTGAGTTTGAAGTATTTGGCGCAACACTTCGGTCTGCGCAGCAATGAATGCTTCTGCGGGTGTCATAGGTGGAGGTGCGGGAAGAGAAGCATCCCCACTGCCTCCCGCACCCCGAGAGTCATTCTGTGTGTTATCAGACATCTGAAAAGTTGACTTTCATTAGATACATATTCAAAGCTTGCTTAAAAGAATACAAGAAGAATATGCATACGAAAATTCAGACTTATAGAAAATTTCAGAATTCAGACAGCATCACAGTTCTGAGTAAATAAATCATAACTCTCTGTACAGAAGTCCACAATTCATAAAATTTGGTCAGCATGTGTAGAATTTTATAAGTTTCAACTTTGGTATTCAACTCCAGATCAGATTCATCTTTTAAAGGGGTTGAAAAATTCAGTTTTCAAGGTTCTGTCTAGCAGTTTGGACAGCAGCCAGTAGCTTACTAAAAATTCGATATTTCTTAAACTACACATGCAAAAATGCTGAATTTTGGTGAGCATGACCATTATAAAATTTCAAACAACTTTGGTAGTCATTGCAAAATCCAGAAATGACCATATCCTTCTCCATTTCATTTCTTAGGCAGATTGCTGCCGGAAAGGTGTTTTTCCACCATAATTACAGATTACAAAATTTGGTGGATCACCATTACATAGGGGGTCACTATGTAGCTTCTAGCTACACAAAAGAATACTCTAAGTCAGCCTAGCACCAAAATCCAACCAAAAGGGCTAACAAGAGTACATGTCAAGTTTTCCTACTACAACAACTAGGATCTAGGTCCTATGTACAAACTATGGAGAGTTTCCCCGCGACATGTAAGAATAGAGCACCAAGCTCCTCTAATCGAGTCCGGGAACGTCCTGAACCTCCTCTGGGTCCAGCTGCATCTCCATCTGCTCATCATCAACAATAGCCGGTGGGTGGTGCACCTGCTGGAGCATAACCACAACACCCTCCAAAGCCTGTACATCGAGCTCGAGGTCCCCAACCTGCTCCTGCAAATCCTGGATGTGCTCAAGGCGCACAAGCCTCTCAGCATCCCTGTCAACCGTTGAGCCTCGCAGCTCGCGCCCCACCGTAAGTCCAAAATCTGCTGCAAGTAGTCACCTCGCTCAAACAGAAACTGGTGTGCCTGCTCCTGGAGCTGCTGTATCTGATCCTGAAGGTCAGCAATAACCTGCACAGCCTGGGTGTACTTAACATACTGCTCGGTGAAAAGGCCGACAACCCAGGAGATGTACCAAGTAGCTCCAGTGAGACGACTAGCCAAGTCATCTGCGATAACCCGACGAAGGTCCTGTAGCGCATACAAGGCCCTCAAGCACGTGCCCAAAGTCTGTACTATGTCGTAGGGTGGCACAGTCTCGAGAAGTGTGGCTATATTAGCCATCCTGGCTAGCCACAACGGATCGTTGGGGTCCAAAGCTAGAGCCAACCCCAACGGTGTCTGAAGCATCTCCTGCGGTCTGTGGGTGGAGAGAGCGTGGAGCACCATCAAGGCTGCCGACTCCACTGCCTCGACAGCGCGGAAACAGAGGAGCTCCATGCTCAAGTCTGCCCACTCGGGGTGGCCCGGGTGGGGGAGCACAGTCACTCGAACTCTGCAGCTCGGTACGCCCCACTCCTCGTACTCCACCCCCTCGTAGAAGGGAGGGGTGGTGTAGCCGACAGCACACAAGGCTCTCCACGCAATGCGTGTGAAGCCCTCCCACTGCAAGCCAGTGGTGGCAAACGTGCCATCAGCACCCACCGCAACAAACCCAGGGGCAGCCATCTGTAAAATAATTACAAACACATGTTAGAACCCAAAAATATGAGTTTAACATGCAATATGGCAAAACTGGCAGTTCTGAACAAAAATTCATAACTGCAAAACCAGTACCCCAAAAATTCCAAATTTTTGTGAGCAACTCGAAAATGATATAACTCACATTTTTGGTATTCAAAGGTCGAACTAATTCAGATTGGAAAAGGGTGAAAAATGTTCATCTTCAGAGTGCTGTTGCCCAGAATTTCAGCAGGGCAGAGCTTCACTAAAAAGACTATAACTCAAAACATGAGTACCCAATTACCATGAAATTTTTACAGCATGATCTATGCTAGATAATGAACATTTTTGCTGTAGATTCTCAGGTCAAATTCTGTTTGGAACTATAAGTAAATATTCGAGTTTTCAGCCTAACTCAGAATTTTGACAGCATTTCAGCAAGACCTAGGCTAGTCATTTTGATCCTAACTTCGGTTTTAAACCTCCTAAAATCATGAGAAATTCAGGGAGCAAAATTAACTAGGTGATGAACAATTTCCCTAAAGAACACCTAGCCAGAAATTTTCTAGATAATCCTTAAGAAGATTTGGACAGCAGCTAGTTAAATTTTGCTTAATCACACATCAAAGCATCAAACTAGCATGATTGGTCCTTAAGAATCACAATTTAATTAAAGACCAAATAACACATGATTTAAGTTTATGTTTGGTTCAATAGCTTTTACATGATGCAGAAAACGTCCTAAACTTCCTCACAAAGCTTTTAAGCTTAAAAAACGAAGTTAGTGCCGGTGGCAGGGCATATATAAACGTCTCTCCCTATAATAACTAGTCGGAAGCTATTCGTTTCTTAATTACCGTGTCTAACAACCGTGGTTAGTGTACCTGCAGAAAATCACAGATATTCAAGACCTTTTGTGCCAGCACTCACAAAAGCGTCCACATTCATTACCGTTCACTTATAGAAACGGTATCCATGCGTAAAGCCGCTGCATGGACAGCGTCCTATTTAAGACTCTGATGCGACGTGAGTGCCCATTGGAATAGGCCTCACTCATCCCTCACGGACTTTCCCGTGGTGCCATCACGTATGGCAAAACGTGACGAGACTCAGACGCGACGTGACACCCATTGGAATAGGTCCCACTAGTCCCTTACAGGACTTCCCTGTGGTACCACCACGTATGACAAAACGTGATGAGACGCAGACGCGACGTGGCACCCATTGGAATAGGTCCCACTAGTCCCTCACAGGACTTCCCTGTGGTACCACCACGTATGGCAAAACGTGATGAACTAGTATGGTTGTGCATGAAAGTAAGTTTTGACAGGAATAAATGTGCTGGAAGTCAGACTAAATACACCATAGAATACTAGCCACCTGAAAGAACCCAAAAATTCCCTCTAGGGCCTCTCGGATTAGATTAAACCTTAACGTCCTATTCTTTTAGCAAGATTATTAATCTTGGCAAATTTTATTCCAAAAACAAGTTTGTTAAGGTATTTTAATTACTCCGGTGCATATCATCGCTCTGGTACCAGCTGTGACAGAACCGCCCGAAATAATTCCGTATTATCGCCTAAGCCGGTCCACATGGCCATTAAGCAATAATAAAGAATTATTAAGTCGCTTCCGCCGGGTAAAGCCCGGTACATCACATACAACAGGATCGCTGATATGCGCTAAGCCCACACGAAGGCGGGACCAGAGTACAACATTACATTACATAAAAGGTTCACAAGTTCAACATTATTACAAACCAGGTTTTTCATACATAAAAGGAAACATGGTTCAGAGTTTAAACAGCGGAAATAAAACTAGCGCATGATACACACGGGAGGCCATCCATGCATATCACTCCTCATCATCGTTTTCTCATTCTAGCTCCCAAACATCTGGGATAGAACCAGGCCAGATGGGATTACCTGAAAACAACAAATTAAGCAAGGCTGAGTACTGATACTCAGCAAGACTTACCCGACAAAAATAAAGTAAGACTAGACATGCAAGGCTTTTTGGCTGCTGGGTTTTGTTTTGCCCAAAAGCGACTAAGGGTGGATCCTTATTTTCAAGTTTTAGCTCATATTCTAGTATGTTAATCAGTCTAGGTGAGCACCTGTACTAAACAAGCATGTTGTGCAAACAATATTAAACAGGTAACAATATTAATCCAAAAATTGTTCCATAAATAAACATGGGGTAGCCAGTGGTCAAGCCGACTCAGATAACGGCGAGTGACCGACGATCGATCGATTTATATCCTTGCAAGGTAAACCCAAGATACACGGAGGAAGTAGACCCCAAGAATTCAAATAAAAGCAAATGCAGGGTCTACCCCGACCAGGCGGTTCCCAACATCCCACAGTTTGGGATCACACGCTACAAACTCTGGTACACGGTTATCTGGAGTGTCTAACCCGACCAATATGGACTCACACACTATACCACTGGTAGCTAACCCGGAGACGCATCCCAAGCGGGTAGCTAGAAAGATCTCGCCCCGGTTCGAAGGTACTAGGCTTACCGGTCCCATTCCCGGCAAGTACTTGGTACGTTCAATAGCTTAGGACCAGCACCATGCTACTCGGTCGAGACCGAACCCATTGCTCTTACCACATGAGCGAGTCAATTTAACCAACTTATGATTCCAACATAAGCATCCTATATCTCGCGAGCAATGAGTCATTACTCGACTTCTACCGTGATCCTAGAGCATGGCACTAGCGTTCCTAACATACTAGTAAAAGAGCATAGGAGTCCTAAGGATCATGCAACTAGGTTTCAAAACAACTCCTGAAACTTAAATGCACAATGTAAAGCATAACTGCTGAAAAGTAAAAGACATGATTTTAAATTTACAAAATGGGTTAGATGAAACCGGTGCTTGCCTTCCTCAGACTCAGTTCCTAAACAAGCCTTTGGCTCTTCTGGACTTTGGTCCAGGTCTTGCTGCATACTAGCTTGATTCAACTCTCCACTAACTGCTCCCTCCTCCTCCTGGGTGAGCGTGTACGTCCCGTCAGGGAGATCTACACGTTTACATGCACATGCATTAGATTATGGTGAAGGTGGGAGAATTACCACAAAATCAACTCTTGTTGGACACATTCATCCAAACATCATTATTTTCTTACAGAAATTATTAGTGTGTGTGATAAATAACAAAATACTATTTTGATGGTGATTGTGTGCACATGTAAGCAATTTAAGTTATTTAACTTCACCAAACAGCAAGGGGGTTGTGAATAAATATCAAAAACAGAACCAAAACATGATTTCACAAATTTAACACTTTAATTTTTATTTCTTTCTTTAATTATTTAAAACAAGCCTTTCAACCATAAATCAAAATTAAATCAAGAACACTTCCAATGAACCTAATCTTTTGCACACAGCAACATATGCTTAGTTTAAGCTCTCACACCAAAATTTGGTCTCAGATCATTTATAAATTAATTTATGCGAAAAAGACAAATTTTATCCTAGTAAATCAACATTAATTCATATAAAAAGATTTAATAAACTTTTTGATCTCAACTTTCTCTTACAGGTTAAGTATGCCAAAAATGAGTTTCTGACCAAGGCATAGTTGCAAATTCAATTTATTTTTCAGATTTTGAATTTAAGCTCCTACACAAGATTAAATCCAAAACACCTAGTAAACAATTCCCTAAAATCACATACATCACACCAGGGGTACTAATCAGCAAGTCAAAGCCCTAGGGTTCACTTGTGCTCAAAGAAAAGTTCATTAAAGGTGCTATAAAAAGCATCAAACTTATTCTAGCATAAAGCTTAAATAAATCATAACTGAAAATATACCCATCAAAATCATGCAAATGTTTGTCACAGATCTAGACATGCCATAAAGAGCAACATATCCAAAATTCAAGTTCATAGCATGTGTATATTTTAAATCACACTAAAAATACTCCAAACTGAGTTTGAATTTTTAATTCAAAAACTGTACAGAAAAACCCTATGCATGTTTTCTAGAAAAGGTATATTTCTTCACCACGAATCCAACAAAATTGGTTTTGCATTTTTCTGATTTTTCTACGTTTTTTAATGATTTTTCGAAGGTACTGATGTAACCCTAAAATTCACCTTTACAACCGGGTCCCTGGAAATTTGCAGAAATCTCCCTGAGATTAATCCCACCTTCGCAATGTAGCCCCTGCCGGCGCGGGCTCGCCGCCGGCGGCCGGAGGGAGGTGCGGAGGGGCGCGGGCGAGTGCACGGGCGGCACCGGCGAGCCCGCCGGTGCGCCGGTGTGCGCCGCCGGCCGGGAGACGGCGCGCGCGTGCGCCGCGGCGGTCGGGCCGCCGGCCGGCCGGCCGGAGCCGGATTACCGGTGCGGCTCGGCCCAATGCGGGGCAAGGAGCAGAAGGGGCAGCTTCTCTAGGTCGTGCGGAGGTGCAAGAGTGGAAGGGCGGCGGTGGTTTGTCGCGGGAGGAGGGGTTCGGCGGCGGCGACGTATGTGGCGCCCGGCAGTCGGCGTCTGTGGCCGGCGGACGGAAACTGAGATGAAAAGGGGTGCGGCTTGGCTCTAGCTGGCAAGTGGAATGGCACGACGAGGTCGAGGCGACCTATAGGACGCGCGGGCGGTCGAGGCCGGCGGCCACCGGCGAGCGGCATGCGCGGCGCGTGGCCGGCTCGGCGCGAGGGGCGCGCGTAGGCGCGGTCCACGGCGCGGGAACGGGCGGAGGAGTCTAGGCGTGGGCGAGGTCCATAGCGGAGCCCTCGGGGCGTCCGTACGCCGGAGCAACGCGACCCCGCCACGTGGCCGACGCAGCTGGAATGCACGCGGCGCTCTGGAGCGCGAGGCGACGTCGGTCTGCGGCTTCTCTATTTCACTTACCTGTTTTCGAAATTGCGAAACTCCAAAAATCGTCAACTAAGTTGAAAATCTCCCAAAAGCAAAGTTGTAGAGGAGCTGTAGATCTACAACTTTCCCAAAGGGCGACATATGTTTTGATCAATGGTTTGCCCGGGAACGCCGACCGAAGTTGCAGATTTTCCACGGCTCGGTTTACTGTTCACAGCGCAGTAAACTCGATTTTTGGCTAATTTGCGCTCAAAATTGGAATGTCCGCCAATTACGAAAAATGTGTTCCCGGAAATAACGAACAACTTTCGTATTGGCCGATTTTGAACTTCTATAGTGAAATTTGGAGAACGCGCAAGAAAACCATTTCAGCCTTTAAAGTAGATCTAGGGTTTGACCGTGATTAGAGATTTTGACCGAGGTCTTTTGTGCAAAAGTGTGCCCAATCATGTCAAACATGCTTAGACGTGATTTAACCTCGATTAATTCATGTAATTAATGTCATTAGCACAATTAAACATCAGGGATGTTACAGTAACTTTGTGCAATTTTTGGTACAGGAGCTAGGCATAACATAACACACAACATACCCAAAAACTGGACACAGAGGATGTATGGATTTTGATTTATGGCAGATCTAGGTTTTTCACATTTCTATTTTTCATGCCAAAAATATTAGGAAACAGCTCAGGCAAGAATAACAAAAGTTGTAGGATATTTCACAATGAATCGAACAAAATTGGGTTTGCATTTTTCTGATTTTTGTACGATTTTATATGAATTTGCAAACTTTCAGCAACTACTCAAACACTATTTAAGAAACTTTTCCCGCCCAGGTCCCTGGAAGTTTAAGATTCCTTACAGAAAAGCCCTCGGTTTGCGGATTTACCCTCAGGAAAACTTGAATCCTCGCAATGTGGTCTTCAGGCGCCGGCCGGCGGCGGCCCGCCAAGTCCCGGCGGCCGGCGGTCGCGGCCGGGCCGGGGAGTGGGAGAAGGGTGGCGTGGAGGTGCCTGGGCTCGATTCGAGGGTTCGGTCGGGGGAGAGGAGCTGCCGGCGAGCCCGCTCGGCGGAGCTGCGGCTTGGTGGTAGCGGCGGCTCGGTTCTCGCGACGAAAGGAGCACGGGCTGGACAACTAGCAACACGGGGAGTACCAGTGAGTCCTAGGGACGGGTCAAGGGTGGTTGGTTGCGGTGGAGAGACCGGAGGAGGCGGCGTCCGTGTTGGCCAGGACCGTGGGCTCGGCGCTCGCGCCGGTGGGGGCAACCGCGCCATTTATAGCCGGGAGAGGGGTTTGCGCGGCTCCGCGCCTTCGCCTCGAAGGGTTCCCGGCGTTAATGCCGCAGTACGGTGGCCGAACCTTGGTATGCGTGTGTGACGGGGCGGATGCCGTCGGACCGCCGGGCAAAACGGTCGGGTGGACGGCTGGGCGCGTGGGGAACCTCCGCGTGGCCGGGGAACATCCCGAGGAATGCGGCGCTCGGACCGGGGGTCACGGGCCCGCCTCGGCGAGGCGTGTACGGCGGCGCGCGGCGAGGTGCGGCGCGCGCGGTCGTGCTCTGGAGCGCGGCACGGCGTCGCAGTGCGACACACCCACAGCGCAGCACGGTTTAACCCTCTTGAACTCAGTTTTTCTCAAAATTTTGCAACTAAAGTGGAGTGAGCAATGAATAGGAAAGTTGTAGATCTCACTACCCTCTACAACTTTTACAAAGGCTCTCTAGAGTTTTTCTCAACGGATTTTAAAGGAACGTCTTGCCAACTTTGAATGCCGCCATGGCCCTGTGAACAGGAGCTGCTGTCGATCGTCCACGTTTTTCCCCAATTTCCACTCAAAATTTGAAATGCCAATCTACATGAAAGTTGTGTCCCTCAACAAGATGGACAACTTTCATAAAGGTAGATTTTGAAGTGTTTAGGTGAAATTTGGAGAACACGGCAAAAGTTCCGGATGACATTCGCCGACGTCAATGGTTAAGCGGGGTTTGACCGTGCCTTTGACCAAGGGTTGACCACAGGTGAGTGTAGACCTGGTCAAGGGGTTCGATAGGGTTCATTGGCGAGGTGTTCGAGGTGATGACCCAGGTTGACGTAAGTTTGACCGGTGTTGGCCGGTGTGACTTGGCTGATTCGGTCATTAGCGTTAATGACGTTAATTAAAAACCTGGGGCATCACATGGAGAGGAAGAGGGCACCCTCGAGGGCTACCCAGGGAGAGCCGGGGACTGGGGAGGGCGAGCCACCCATGCGCGCCTGCGAATCCGCGGCGGAGCTCACACCCGCGCTGCTTGGTGGTGGCAGAGCTCATGCGTGCGCCTGCGTATCCACGGCAGAGCTCATGCCCGTGACCGCGTGGCGAAGCTGCGGTTAAGCTCATGCCACGCGAGCGTGGCAGCGACAGAGCATGTGGAGCCGAAGAGGGAGGAGTAGGGGCCACACCGGCCGGTGAGGGAGGGATCCGCTGGCCGGAGAGGGAGAGAGAGAGGGAGAGGGAGGGAGGGAGGGAGGGGGAGAGAGAGAGAGAGAGAGAGACCAGAGAGGCGGGAGAGTGCAGATAAGGTTGGTTCTTTTCTGTTTTGATCCTTTCATATTTTTAAATTTTATTTACAAAAGCTATCAACTTCTATTTTCTCAAATTTTAGTCTCTCAACGACAACTAAAATTATAATTGAATATGGAGTAATAGGAATGTAGATAGTCGTAGGGTGCTATGAATTTTTCATAATTATTGAACTTTTTCAAATAAGAGTTAGAAGAAGTTGCTTCACCAGGTGCGTAGTCATTTTTGCGCAAGTTGAAGTCATGCCGAAGTGAAGCCGTTTTGGTTTCTCCCACTTGGGAGTACTTAGCACAAGTTGTTGGAAAGGTCGAAGAAAACAAACCCCACCAAGCTTCTTTTCACTCTTATGGAGATATTCGATTTGTTTGCTAATAGGCCTCGCCAAGTAAAACGAGCTCGCTAACGGTGAGATTATTTGGTTCGCTCGAGCGAGCAAGGGAAAATCTTACATTTTAAGAAAGTCGAGTCATCTGACAAGCCATCCAAACAAGAGGACATTTCGCTTTCTTGCTCAACCAGCCAGCTAGATGAGACAAATCTCGTTAATAATCCAACTGCATCATAAAACCCATAGCAACACGCAGGCATTAATGCTAGTATTAAAATAAATTCAAGAAAATACACGCAAAATTCCAAATTGAGCACACAGATAGATTCCACCACAAGTTATCGTACTAGCTAATGCTATGCTACGACACCCTCTTACATCATACTCCCTCCATTTGAAATGTAAAGCTTACTTCGTTTCAATAGAAAAAAATTAACCAACAATTACTCCATCAATCTATGCTATCTATGTAACATTTATGCGACAAAGGTATAGAATAAGTCCAGCTGATTGCTAATGGAAAGAGACGGAAGACTAGAATCTTCCGGCTTGAACAAGAGGAGGGAGTGATAGAGGGTGAGGAGATACTCAAAGATTATATCACGAGGTATTATAAAGATCTCTTTGGGGCATCGCAGGAAGATGGTCTGACTCTCAATGAGTCCATGGTGGAGGATATTCCTCAGCTCACCAGCTCAGAGAGGGAGGAGCTCATGGCTGAATTTGTTGAAAAGTAAGTGAGGGAGGCCATTTTCTAGATGAAGCATAATAAGGCTCTGGGACCGGATGGTTTACCGGCTGAATTCTATCTAGTGTTTTGGAGTCTCATCAAGGATGACCTAATGGCCATGTTTAGAGACTTCCATGCGGGGACCTACCCCTTTTTAACCTTAATTTTGGAGTAATCACGCTAATCCCAAAGGAGAAGGTGAAGGACCGATACGGCGAACCAGAGAGGGGGGGAGTGAATGGGAGCCGATAAAAATTCTTCTCGATGGAGATGAAAACTCCAATAAGACGAACACGGCTTCCAACACACGCCTCCGACTTACTACCCAAGTTGGCCAAGCCCACGTAGCCACTGGAGTGCCACTGGACCTAGGAACCAACACACACAGCCTTCCGACTCGAGAACGCAGCGGAACAACAAACCCCGAGTCTACAGACCCACACCGGTCAGACCGGTGAGCACCACCGGTCAGACCGGTCCCTGCTGGTGAAACTGAGCAACTTCCACTAAGTGGCTCTACACCGGTCGGGCCGACCGGTGAGACACACCGGTCGACCGATGGCGACCGAAAGCCCCCAAGGCACCAAACAAGCCAACCGACCACCAAACGGACCCAAACTCGAAACAGCAGCAACACGGGACAACAACGAACACACCAAGACATTCACCCGAGCAAAAACCCACAAGGGCTTGCACCGGTCGAGCCGGTCAAGAGCACCGGTCGACCGGTGTAGCACGGGCGACTCGGGATGAACAAAGACCGCGGGTCAACTCCCCCAAATCCAAATCTCGATCTCCCGAATCGCTCCACGGACTTGAACAAGACTTTGGGGATATCATGAACACCTCATGAGGAGTTCATAGCCAAGTTTAATCCCACCAAATCTCGTCCAAAAAGGAGGAATCGAAGAAA
This sequence comes from Cenchrus americanus, assembly GCA_947561735.1. Lineage (NCBI taxonomy): Eukaryota > Viridiplantae > Streptophyta > Magnoliopsida > Poales > Poaceae > Cenchrus > Cenchrus americanus. The sequence continues at coordinate 70,756,185 of OX387242.1, forward strand.
TCCCGCCGAAAGCACTTCCAACCCAAGAACTCAAGAAACCCCAAAATCGAGCACCTTTTCTCACGGATTTGGGAGGGGAATCACAGCCCAAAGAACCACGAAGGGTTCCCACAAATTTCCCCCATCAAATCCCCAAGAGAAAAGCCTCGAAAACACCCCAAAGAAATCACGAAGAGAGGGCTCCGAAAATCACCACCAAGAACAACCGGGAAAAACACATCCAAACCTTGAGGAACCACGCCGAATCATCTATACATGAAACAAAGGTTCGTACAAGGTCTAGCAAGCCGCCCGATCATCCATCCCTCTCTACAAGATCTCTCCGTGAAGCTCCCTTGCTAGTCCTAAGGAAATCCTAAGGAAAATAGGTGGAAAATAGGAAAACTAATGAGCTAGGGTTCCAAGAGTTGGCTGCCATCCTCTCACCTCTTGGGTTATATAGGCGGCAACCGAATGTCTAAAATGCCCTTCTCTAACAACTAGGGATACAAGCCCCTCAAGGGCGGATTTGGAATTCTTGATGTCTTCACCATCGGACGGATGCCGGCGACCGCACCCTGCGTAGCCTCGACGCAAGCCATGCGATCCCGACGCGTGTCCTCCGCTTCGAAGATTCCGGACCGCGTCGTCGCACACCGGTCGGACCGGTCGGACCCACCCGGTCGGGCCGACCGGTGCGGCGGCCGCTGCGGCTCCGTCTTCGGTTCTCGGTCTTGGCTTTGTGGATCAACCAAGGAACCCGGTGGTTTTTCGGTGAACCACCGAAACCCCGCGAACTCGGTGTAGCCTCCGCCAATCTCCACTCATGACTCGGCTCCCACGTAGTCCCGGCTCGACCTTGGTTTTGAGGCTCAACCAAGAAACCGTCCACGACTTCATCTTGCTGTTCATGCCACCATGTGGCCCGCACTTGACCCCGTTGGCCACCGGGTCCCTCGAACATAGCCTACTTGTCTTCTCCACACCTGGAGGCCTCACCGGCGACGACCTTTCGCGCTTGTTCTTCACCAGCACCAACACGAGTCAAGCCGCAACCTGCACCTGCAATACTTAGCCAAGAATCAGTCCACACAACGTTGTCAATCACTCATCACACAAGGAAGCGACCATCCACCGGTCCTCGAACCACACATGGTCCTCAATCTCCCCCTTGATGAGTGCATTGACAACACCCACACGAAAGTAACAAGAGAGAAAAGAAAAAGAAAAGAAACGAACAAAAAAAGAAACTCCAACAAGCGATCGAAAGCCAAACAAAGGCAAAGAGCAAGATCACTTGAAGGAAACAAGTCTCGGACCCCTTAGGCAAGGGCAACGGCTCGACACATCCGAGACAAAACAAAGCTCAAGCAAAGAGCGCAAACCACCGAAACAAAGCTCGAAAACTCTCAAAGAGCTCCCCCGCACACATGCAAACTCCCCCGAACCAATGCAACTCCCCCGGATGAATGCATGCAAGAAACCACATGAAACGGGGCAGCTGCAAAGCAACTTCGGCTCACACACCGGTCGGACCGGTCATCACCACGGTCGGACCGGTGCCTAACATGTGTACGGGACCGAAGCACTCACACCGGTCGGACCGGTGCTCATCACCGGTCGACCGGTGTACAACAGAGCCCAGAAATGGCTCGAAACCACCTGAAAACCTTCTAAATGCATCCACCAAGCCATTTCAAGCTCAAACTTCTCCCCCTTGTTGGCAATGCATGAATCAAGCCAAAAATGCAAAACTTGCAACCTAGAGCTTCTCAAATATACAAAATTCAACATAGGATGCTACACATGTCCAAATGAGCAAGTTAGGTACTGCGGCTTCGTATCGATCTCAACTACATGATCACCAAGTTTCACAACCATTGGACGAAGCTAAGATGGATTTTGGCAATTTTGCGAAAAACTTGCCTCTCATGAGCAAAGTCCTAAACATGATCAAAGCATATCAAAATGGCAAAGCAACACAAACTTCATGCTAGGACGGCCATTCTAATCATAAGACCATCACAAACACCCACAAGCACCTCATGTCATGTCAAAGCCACCGAGCCATGTGCCTACTTCTATGTATGAGACTTCTCATTGGTAGGCATCATGCAACGGTTTAGCACCCAAAGCAAATTAAATTCAGCACATATGACATGGGAGCATATTTTCCAAGCATTTTTCATTTCATTTTCAGATTTGTAAATGGTACATGAAATGTCTTTGCGACAAAAAGGAACTTATGCTCCTCCACAAGATAAGTCAAGAGGGCTAAACATTCATGATGGCAAATGAGCCTTTGGCCCCATATGATCAATAAACTAGCTATCCAACCACAAATTAAGCATAGCAAGGCCACAAAAACATGTCAAGAGCATGTAAAGGCATTTACACATGAGAGAGCATACATGTAACATTTTTCAAAAGCATAGCTATCAACCATGGATTATTCATCAAGATCATCAAGAGCTAAGCCAAACTAACCGTAGCATACCAAACAAGCTCACAAAGACATATATCTCATTCCATGGTGAACAATGTATATGAGAGAAGCTTTTCCTAACCAATGCATATGATACAAAATGCATGCAATCTAAGAGACAAGGATGCCTATACATCATGTTACATATGCCATGCGAAAATGCAAGAAATGCACAAAGGAAAGCTATACATATGCTACAAAGGAGCTCCCACACACCAAGCTCACAAACGACCGGCTCCTCGAGGGGAGGCAAAAAGGGCTCGACACCACCGGCAAAAAGCAAGGGAGCACAAACTTCACAAGCTCCCCCTAACCTCATGCATTAAGGCCAAAGAGCATACAAATCTCACCTTACACACATGAGATAGGGCAAAGAGCAAAAAGAACCAAGTGGCTTGACCAAGGCCACACACTTGAAGGTCACAAATTCACTTACCTTTATCATTTCTTCACAAGTCACTCATCCTTGTCCACCATCCCCGAAAGTGATGTACCTCTATGTCACCACCGGGATATGAGGCCGAAGAACCACCCCCCGATATCAACCAAATGTTCTCCGGGCCATCCACCTGCAACTCAAAACCAAGAGCGAGAGCGAGCAACCGACTCAACACTGGGGTTAGTTCCAAATGTGTAAAACCAGTGCCTAGCCATTTGCTCGAAAGTGGGGTTAGCAAAAACCAAACCATCTTTCCTACCAAAGCTACCTCCACGAACACCACCACGGTAACCACCATGAGGGAACCAACCCTCTGCCTGGAGGAGGACCAAAACCACGAGAGAAAGCCCGTGGACCATCCCTCCTATCCTTCTCAAAGCCATGACTCCTCCCATCCCCGTAGTGAGCTCGAGGGGGAGAATGCCTAGCAAGGCGGCCTCCCGCAAACTTTCCGGACCAACCACCGGAACCACGACCTCCGAAATAACCCTCGCACCGTACGAGCACGAAACCCAAGCTGCTGCTGTCCGGGCACCTGCCCGGTCCGACCGGTGCTCCACACCGGTCCGACCGATGTAGCACGGGCGGCGAAGCACCTCCAACAGCCTTCCGCTCTCCCCAAGCCCGAACTGACCTCACACTCGCCTTGGCCCTGGGCAACTGCACACGAGGCTCAAGTACACCATCGAAATGGTGGTACTTGTCCTTGTTAGCCCACTCCTTCGCCATTCTCTCCTCACGCTTCCTCTTGAAGCAAAACGCTCTCTTGTGACCATCCTTCCCACAAAACTCACAATGGAAACGGATCGATCTGGGCTTAGGCTTGGGATGAGGCTCTTCACAAGGCTTCTCACTTGGTTTCTCACTAGGCTTTTCACTTGCCTTCTCACTCGGTTTTTCTCTTGGTTGGTTTGGCTTGGATGCAAACTTGTCTTTGGGTGTGGGTTGTGGTGGAACTGAAACATTCCCAAATTTCCTTTCTCTCTCACCACTGCCCTCACCAACCTTATCCAATCCCAAAGCCCAACCGTCAAAGCGTTTACAACTAGCAATCATCATACCAAGCTGAGGTTCTTGACTCGACAACCAACTCAGTGCTTCACGCAACTTATCATTCTCATCTTGCAAGCGACCAACACATTTTGCAAGATCCAAATTCTTCATAGCATGCAACTCACATGTAGAGCAAGAAGTAGGAATAGGCACTTTCAAATCAGCCTCAAGCGAAACAATGCGAGAACGGAGCTCAGCAATTTTCTCATGCAAACTAGGGCAAGAAGTGCAAGCACCAAGCAAAGTGGGTCTAGATTGTAGCTCACCCAACTCAACCCTAAGCACATCTAGTTCCTCACACTTGGAGGCATACTTCTCCCTAAGATCGATCAAGTCGGCCCGGAAAACGAGCAATCAAGACAATCGTTCTCATCCGAAACAACGGGGCTAGCCTTAAGGGAATCAATCTCAAGCTTGCTATCAAGCACCTGTGTCTCTAGCTCAGCCACTCTAGTCCTAGCATCCTCGAGTGAAGATCTAAGCTCCTTCCTAAGCTTCTTAGCCTCTCTAAGCATGTGATCGCGATTATCAAGCAAGTCAACCAACTCCTCATTCTCATTGCGCAAAGAGGAGAGCTCATCACATACCTCATCCTCGGAATCCAAATCCGAGGCGTCCCTCTCGGCTTCTCTTGTCGCTCGAACCGCGAGCCATGCCGCGAAGTCGTCCTTGAGGCTTAGGCCCGTCACACAAAGGCCGTTGAGATACTTGCCAAAGTTCTTCTTCTTCCTCCTCTTCTTCTCATCCTCTTCGTCTTCATCACTCGAGCTTGAAGACGTGTCCTCGGAATCAGACTCGATGTCGCTTGATCTCTTCATCTTCTCTCGAGACCGTGTCTTCTTCCCATGTCCATGATCCTTCGTCTTGGGCTTCTTCTTCTTGTCCTTGAACTTGTGCTTGTCGGGGTCGTTCACCTTCGGACACTCGGCGAAATAGTGTCCAGCCTTGCCGCACTTGAAGCATGTCCTCGTCTTCCTCCTCATGTTCACTCGGTTCTCGTGCAGCCTCTCGAACCGCCTCGTCAGGAGCGCCAGCTCGTCCTCTCCAAGCTCGTCGAACTCCTCATCTGGCATAGACATCAAAGAGGAGAAAGAGAACATCCTAGTGGATGGATTAGTGTTAGCCTTTCCTTTCGAACCACCAACGAGGGCAAGACTCTGGAAATCAGTCGATCCCTCGAGCTTGGCAGTCATGCCCCTATCCACCTCAGCCGACTTGAGCTTCGAGAACAGCTCGTTCACCGTCAGAGTGTCATACTTCTTCGACTCCACAATGGCCTCGAACTTTCCGCCCCAAATCGTACGATCCAAAGAGTGTAAGAGCTTGACCGCTCTATCATGATCATCGTACGGGAGCACGTCCACATTAGCCCTCATGTTGTTCACAACCACCGTGAACCTACGAAACAAGGCATCGATGGACTCACGGGGAGATGAGTGAAGTTCTCGTACTCTCTCCGTAGGTCGCATACATCCGTGCCCGAACACGGGCGTTCCCAACATGCGCCTCCTTCAACACCGCCCAAATCCTACAAGCCAAGTGCTCGGTGTGCACCCGATCGAACTCGGGGCGACACAAAGCACGAAACAAGTAGTCGACCGCCTTATTGTTGGCGTCGAAGGCGTCCCCTCGATCCTGGAGCGAGGAAATCAACCGGCCGGACATAGCCTCGTGTCCACCGTGACATCCCAAAGGATGCGACCCTTTCCGCGGAGAAAAGCACCCATCCGCTTGCTCCACATCCGGTAGTTCTTGCCATCGAAGTGTGGAGGACCCGAACCCCGTTCCGGTACGCCATCCTTGGATCTTAGATCGGTTAGAGTCAACAAAGACCCGAACCGGCTCGATACCACTTGAAGGACCGATACGGCGAACCGAGAGGGGGGGGGGGGAGTGAATGGGAGCCGATAAAAATTCTTCTCGATGGAGATGAAAACTCCAACAAGACGAACACGGCTTCCAACACACGTCTCCGACTCACTACCCAAGTTGGCCAAGCCCACGTAGCCACCGGAGTGCCACCGGACCTAGGAACCAACACACACGGCCTTCCGACTCGAGAACGCGGCGGAACAACAAACCCCGAGTCTACGGACCCACACCGGTCGGACCGGGTGAGCACCACCGGTCGACCGGTCCCCGCCGGTGAAACCGAGCAACTTCCACTAAGTGGCTCTACACCGGTCGACCGGTGAGACACACCGGTCGGGGACCGATGGCGACTCGAAAGCCCCCAAGGCACCAAACAAGCCAACCGACCACCAAACGGACCCAAACTCGAAACGACGAAAGCAACACGGGACAACAACGAACACACCAAGACGTTCACCCGAGCAAAAACCCACAAGGGCTTGCACCGGTCGGACCGGTCAAGAGCACCGTCGAGCCGGTGTAGCTCGGGCGACTCGGGATGAACAGGCACCCGCGGGTCAACTCCCCCAAATCCAAATCTCGATCTCCCGAATCGCTCCACGGACTTGAACAAGACTTTGGGGATATCATGAACACCTCATGAGGAGTTCATAGCCAAGTTTAATCCCACCAAATCTCGTCCAAAAAGGAGGAATCGAAGAAATCCCGCCGAAAGCACTTCCAACCCAAGAACTCAAGAAACCCCAAAATCGAGCACCTTTTCTCACGGATTTGGGAGGGGAATCACGCCCCAAAGAACCACGAAGGGTTCCCACAAATTTCCCCCCATCAAATCCCCAAGAGAAAAGCCTCGAAAACACCCCAAAGAAATCACGAAGAGAGGGCTCCGAAAATCACCACCAAGAACAACCGGGAAAAACACATCCAAACCTTGAGGAACCACGCCGAATCATCTATACATGAAACAAAGGTTCGTACAAGGTCTAGCAAGCCGCCCGATCATCCATCCCTCTCTACAAGATCTCTCCGTGAAGCTCCCTTGCTAGTCCTAAGGAAAACCTAAGGAAAATAGGTGGAAAATAGGAAAACTAATGAGCTAGGGTTCCAAGAGTTGGCTGCCATCCTCTCACCTCTTGGGTTATATAGGCGGCAACCGAATGTCTAAAATGCCCTTCTCTAACAACTAGGGATACAAGCCCCTCAAGGGCGGATTTGGAATTCTTGATGTCTTCACCATCGGACGGATGCCCGGCGACCGCACCCTGCGTAGCCTCGACGCAAGCCATGCGATCCCGACGCGTGTCCTCCGCTTCGAAGATTCCGGACTCGCGTCGTCGCACACCGGTCAGACCGGTGCTCCTCACCGGTCGACCGGTCCCCACCGGTCAGACCGGTCAGACCCACCGGTCGGGGACCGGTCCGGCGGCTGCCCGGCTCCGTCTTCGGTTCTCCGGTCTTGGCTTTGTGGATCAACCAAGGAACCCGGTGGTTTTTACGGTGAACCACCAGAAACCCCGCGAACTTGGTGTAGCCTCCGCCAATCACCACTCATGACTTAGCTCCCACGTAGTCCTGGCTCAACCATGGTTTTGAGGCTCAACCAAGAAACCGTCCATGACTTCATCTTATCGTTCTTGCCACCATGTGGCCCGCACTTGACCCCGTTGGCCACCGGGTCCCTCGAACCTAGCCTAATTGTCTTCTCCACACCTGGAGGCCTCACCGGCAACGACTTTTCACACTTGTTCTTCACCTGCACCAACACCAGTCAAGCCGCAACCCGCACCCGCAATACTTAGCCAAGAATCGGTCCACACAACGTTGTCAATCACTCATCACACAAGGAAGCGACCATCCACCGGTCCTCGAACCACACATGGTCCTCAATCTCCCCCTTGATGAGTGCATTGACAACACCCACACGAAAGTAACAAGAGAGAAAAGAAAAAGAAAAGAAACGAACAAAAAAAGAAACTCCAACAAGCGATCGAAAGCCAAACAAAGGCAAAGAGCAAGATCACTTGAAGGAAACAAGTCTCGGACCCCTTAGGCAAGGGCAACGGCTCGACACATCCGAGACAAAACAAAGCTCAAGCAAAGAGCGCAAACCACCGAAACAAAGCTCGAAAACTCTCAAAGAGCTCCCCCTGCACACATGCAAACTCCCCCGAACCAATGCAACTCCCCCGGATGAATGCATGCAAGAAACCACATGAAACGGGCCGCAAAGCAACTTCGGCTCACACCGGTCGGACCGGTCATCACCACCGGTCAGACCGGTGCCTAACATGTGTACAGGACCAGCACTCACACCGGTCAGACCGGTGCTCATCACCGGTCAGACCGGTGTACAACAGAGCCCAGAAATGGCTCGAAACCACCTGAAAACCTTCTAAATGCATCCACCAAGCCATTTCAAGCTCAAACTTCTCCCCCTTGTTGGCAATGCATGAATCAAGCCAAAAATGCAAAACTTGCAACCTAGAGCTTCTCAAATATACAAAATTCAACATAGGATGCTACACATGTCCAAATGAGCAAGTTAGGTACTCTGCGGCTTCGTATCGATCTCAACTACATGATCACCAAGTTTCACAACCATTGGACGAAGCTAAGATGGATTTTGGCAATTTTGCGAAAAACTTGCCTCTCATGAGCAAAGTCCTAAACATGATCAAAGCATATCAAAATGGCAAAGCAACACAAACTTCATGCTAGGACAGCCATTCTAATCATAAGACCATCACAAACACCCACAAGCACCTCATGTCATGTCAAAGCCACCGAGCCATGTGCCTACTTCTATGTATGAGACTTCTCATTGGTAGGCATCATGCAACGGTTTAGCACCCAAAGCAAATTAAATTCAGCACATATGACATGGGAGCATATTTTCCAAGCATTTTTCATTTCATTTTCAGATTTGTAAATGGTACATGAAATGTCTTTGCGACAAAAAGGAACTTATGCTCCTCCACAAGATAAGTCAAGAGGGCTAAACATTCATGATGGCAAATGAGCCTTTGGCCCCATATGATCAATAAACTAGCTATCCAACCACAAATTAAGCATAGCAAGGCCACAAAAACATGTCAAGAGCATGTAAAGGCATTTACACATGAGAGAGCATACATGTAACATTTTTCAAAAGCATAGCTATCAACCATGGATTATTCATCAAGATCATCAAGAGCTAAGCCAAACTAACCGTAGCATACCAAACAAGCTCACAAAGACATATATCTCATTCCATGGTGAACAATGTATATGAGAGAAGCTTTTCCTAACCAATGCATATGATACAAAATGCATGCAATCTAAGAGACAAGGATGCCTATACATCATGTTACATATGCCATGCGAAAATGCAAGAAATGCACAAAGGAAAGCTATACATATGCTACAAAGGAGCTCCCACACACCAAGCTCACAAACGACCGGCTCCTCGAGGGGAGGCAAAAAGGGCTCGACACCACCGCAAAAAGCAAGGGAGCACAAACTTCACAAGCTCCCCCTAACCTCATGCATTAAGGCCAAAGAGCATACAAATCTCACCTTACACACATGAGATAGGGCAAAGAGCAAAAAGAACCAAGTGGCTTGACCAAGGCCACACACTTGAAGGTCACAAATTCACTTACCTTTATCATTTCTTCACAAGTCACTCATCCTTGTCCACCATCCCCGAAAGTGATGTACCTCTATGTCACCACCGGGATATGAGGCCGAAGAACCACCCCCAATATCAACCAAATGTTCTCCGGGCCATCCACCTGCAACTCAAAACCAAGAGCGAGAGCGAGCAACCGACTCAACACTGGGGTTAGTTCCAAATGTGTAAAACCAGTGCCTAGCCATTTGCTCGAAAGTGGGGTTAGCAAAAACCAAACCATCTTTCCTACCAAAGCTACCTCCACGAACACCACCACGGTAACCACCATGAGGGAACCAACCCTCTCTGCCTGGAGGAGGACCAAAACCACGAGAGAAAGCCCGTGGACCATCCCTCCTATCCTTCTCAAAGCCATGACTCCTCCCATCCCCGTAGTGAGCTCGAGGGGGAGAATGCCTAGCAAACTGGCCTCCTGCAAACTTTCCAGACCAACCACCAGAACCACGACCTCCAGAAATAACCCTCGCACCTGTACGAGCACGAAACCCAAGCCGCCGCTGTCCGAGGGCCGCACCGGTCCGACCGGTGCTCCCCACCGTCCGACCGATGTAGCACGGGCGACCGCACCTCCAACAGCCTTCCGCTCTCCCCAAGCCCGAACCGACCTCACACTCGCCTTGGCCCCGGGCAGCGCACACGAGGCTCAAGTACACCATCGAAATGGTGGTACTTGTCCTTGTTAGCCCACTCCTTCGCCATTCTCTCCTCACGCTTCCTCTTGAAGCAAAACGCTCTCTTGTGACCATCCTTCCCACAAAACTCACAATGGAAACGGATCGATCTGGGCTTAGGCTTGGGATGAGGCTCTTCACAAGGCTTCTCACTTGGTTTCTCACTAGGCTTTTCACTTGCCTTCTCACTCGGTTTTTCTCTTGGTTGGTTTGGCTTGGATGCAAACTTGTCTTTGGGTGTGGGTTGTGGTGGAACTGAAACATTCCCAAATTTCCTTTCTCTCTCACCACTGCCCTCACCAACCTTATCCAATCCCAAAGCCCAACCGTCAAAGCGTTTACAACTAGCAATCATCATACCAAGCTGAGGTTCTTGACTCGACAACCAACTCAGTGCTTCACGCAACTTATCATTCTCATCTTGCAAGCGACCAACACATTTTGCAAGATCCAAATTCTTCATAGCATGCAACTCACATGTAGAGCAAGAAGTAGGAATAGGCACTTTCAAATCGGCCTCAAGCGAAACAATGCGAGAACGGAGCTCGGCAATTTTCTCATGCAAACTAGGGCAAGAAGTGCAAGCACCAAGCAAAGTGGGTCTAGATTGTAGCTCACCCAACTCAACCCTAAGCACATCTAGTTCCTCACACTTGGAGGCATACTTCTCCCTAAGATCGATCAAGTCGACCGGAAAACAGAGCAATCAAGACAATCGTTCTCATCCGAAACAACGGGGCTAGCCTTAAGGGAATCAATCTCAAGCTTGCTATCAAGCACCTGTGTCTCTAGCTCAGCCACTCTAGTCCTAGCATCCTCGAGTGAAGATCTAAGCTCCTTCCTAAGCTTCTTAGCCTCTCTAAGCATGTGATCGCGATTATCAAGCAAGTCAACCAACTCCTCATTCTCCTTGTGCAAAGAGGAGAGCTCATCACATACCTCATCCTCGGAATCCAAATCCGAGGCGTCCCTCTGGCTTCTCTTGCTGCTCGAACTGCGAGCCATGCCGCGAAGTCGTCCTTGAGGCTTAGGCCCGTCACACAAAGGCCGTTGAGATACTTGCCAAAGTTCTTCTTCTTCCTCCTCTTCTTCTCATCCTCTTCGTCTTCATCACTCGAGCTTGAAGACGTGTCCTCGGAATCAGACTCGATGTCGCTTGATCTCTTCATCTTCTCTCGAGACCGTGTCTTCTTCCCATGTCCATGATCCTTCGTCTTGGGCTTCTTCTTCTTGTCCTTGAACTTGTGCTTGTCGGGGTCGTTCGCCTTCGGACACTCGGCGAAATAGTGTCCAGCCTTGCCGCACTTGAAGCATGTCCTCGTCTTCCTCCTCATGTTCACTCGGTTCTCGTGCGGCCTCTCGAACCGCCTCGTCGGGGAGCGCCAGCTCGTCCTCTCCAAGCTCGTCGAACTCCTCATCTGGCATAGACATCAAAGAGGAGAAAGAGAACATCCTAGTGGATGGATTAGTGTTAGCCTTTCCTTTCGAACCACCAACGAGGGCAAGACTCTGGAAATCAGTCGATCCCTCGAGCTTGGCAGTCATGCCCTTATCCACCTCAGCCGACTTGAGCTTCGAGAACAGCTCGTTCACCGTCAGAGTGTCATACTTCTCCGACTCCACAATGGCCTCAAACTTTCCGCCCCAAATCGTACGATCCAAAGAGTGTAAGAGCTTGACCGCTCTATCATGATCATCGTACGGGAGCACGTCCACATTAGCCCTCATGTTGTTCACAACCACCGTGAACCTCTGAAACAAGGCATTGATGGACTCACCAGGGAGATGAGTGAAGTTCTCGTACTCTCTCCGGTAGGTCGCATACATCCGTGCTCGAACACCGGGCGTTCCCAACATGCGCCTCCTTCAACACCGCCCAAATCCTACAAGCCAAGTGCTCGGTGTGCACCCGATCGAACTCGGCCGACACAAAGCACGAAACAAGTAGTCGACCACCTTATTGTTGGCGTCGAAGCCGTCCCTCGATCCCGGAGCGAGGAAATCAACCTAGCTGGACATAGCTTGTGTCCACCGTGACATCCCAAAGGATCGACCCTTTCCGCGGAGAAAAGCACCCATCCGCTTGCTCCACATCCGGTAGTTCTTGCCATCGAAGTGTGGAGGACCCGAACCCCGTTCCCGGTACGCCATCCTTGGATCTTAGGCGGTTAGAGTCAACAAAGACCCGAACCGGCTCGATACCACTTGAAGGACCGATACGGCGAACCGGAGAGGGGGGGGGAGTGAATGGGAGCCGATAAAAATTCTTCTCGATGGAGATGAAAACTCCAACAAGACGAACACGGCTTCCAACACACGTCTCCGACTCACTACCCAAGTTGGCCAAGCCCACGTAGCCACCGGAGTGCCACCGGACCTAGGAACCAACACACACGGCCTTCCGACTCGAGAACGCGGCGGAACAACAAACCCCGAGTCTACGAGACCCACACCGGTCAGACCGGTGAGCACCACCGGTCAGACCGGTCCCTGCTGGTGAAACTGAGCAACTTCCACTAAGTGGCTCTACACCGGTCGACCGGTGAGACACACCGGTCGGACCGATGGCGCCTCGAAAGCCCCCAAGGCACCAAACAAGCCAACCGACCACCAAACGGACCCAAACTCGAAACGGCGGCAACACGGGACAACAACGAACACACCAAGACGTTCACCCGAGCAAAAACCCACAAGGGCTTGCACCGGTCGGACCGGTCAAGAGCACCGGTCGAGCCGGTGTAGCTCGGGCGGCTCGGGATGAACGAAAGACCCGCGGTCAACTCCCCCAAATCCAAATCTCGATCTCCCGAATCGCTCCACGGACTTGAACAAGACTTTGGGGATATCATGAACACCTCATGAGGAGTTCATAGCCAAGTTTAATCCCACCAAATCTCGTCCAAAAAGGAGGAATCGAAGAAATCCCGCCGAAAGCACTTCCAACCCAAGAACTCAAGAAACCCCAAAATCGAGCACCTTTTCTCACGAATTTGGGAGGGGAATCACAGCCCAAAGAACCACGAAGGGTTCCCACAAATTTCCCCCATCAAATCCCTAAGAGAAAAGCCTCGAAAACACCCCAAAGAAATCACGAAGAGAGGGCTCCGAAAATCACCACCAAGAACAACCGGGAAAAACACATCCAAACCTTGAGGAACCACGCCGAATCATCTATACATGAAACAAAGGTTCGTACAAGGTCTAGCAAGCCGCCCGATCATCCATCCCTCTCTACAAGATCTCTCCGTGAAGCTCCCTTGCTAGTCCTAAGGAAAACCTAAGGAAAATAGGTGGAAAATAGGAAAACTAATGAGCTAGGGTTCCAAGAGTTGGCTGCCATCCTCTCACCTCTTGGGTTATATAGGCGGCAACCGAATGTCTAAAATGCCCTTCTCTAACAACTAGGGATACAAGCCCCTCAAGGGCGGATTTGGAATTCTTGATGTCTTCACCATCGGACGGATGCCCGGCGACCGCACCCTGCGTAGCCTCGACGCAAGCCATGCGATCCCGACGCGTGTCCTCCGCTTCGAAGATTCGGATCGCGTCGTCGCACACCGGTCGGACCGGTGCTCCTCACCGGTCGGACCCGGTCCCCACCGGTCGGGACCGGTCGGACCCACCGGTCGAGCGGGTCCGGCGGCCGCTCGTCGCTCCGTCTTCGGTTCTCCGGTCTTGGCTTTGTGGATCAACCAAGGAACCCGGTGGTTTTACGGTGAACCACCGAAACCCCGCGAACTCGGTGTAGCCTCCGCCAATCTCCACTCATGACTCGGCTCCCACGTAGTCCCGGCTCGACCTTGGTTTTGAGGCTCAACCAAGAAACCGTCCACGACTTCATCTTGCTGTTCATGCCACCATGCGGCCCGCACTTGACCCCGTTGGCCACCGGGTCCCTCGAACATAGCCTACTTGTCTTCTCCACACCTGGAGGCCTCACCGGCGACGACCTTTCACGCTTGTTCTTCACCTGCACCAACACGAGTCAAGCCGCAACCTGCACCTGCAATACTTAGCCAAGAATCAGTCCACACAACGTTGTCAATCACTCATCACACAAGGAAGCGACCATCCACCGGTCCTCGAACCACACATGGTCCTCAGAAGGAGGTCAAGAGGATTCAGCAGTATAGACCAATCTGCATGCTTAATGTTAGTTTCAAGATCTTTACTAAAGTGATGGCTAACAGGCTCGAGTCGATTGCGTGTAGAATCACTAAACCTTCTCAATCCGCTTTCCTGCCGGGAAGGTATATCTTGGAAGGGGTAGTGGTTCTACATGAAACTGTGACGCCCCAGGTTTTTGATTAACGTCATTAACGCTAATGACCGTTTCAGCCGAGTCAAACCGGCCGACACTGGTCAAACCTAGGTCAACCTGGGTCATCACCTCGAAAACCTCGCCAATGAACCCTATCGAACCCCTTGACCAAGTCTACACACACCCGTGGTCAACCCATGGTCAAAGACATGGTCAAACCCGGCTTAACCTTTGACGTCGGAGAATGTCGTCCGGAACTTTTGCCGCGTTCTCCAAATTTCACCTAAACACTTCAAAATCTACATTTATGAAAGTTGTCCAGTTTGTTGAGGAACACAACTTTCATGTAGATTGGCATTTCAAATTTTGAGTGGAAATTGGTGAAGAACTTGGTCGACTGACAGTACCTCCTATTTACCGAAACATGGCGACATTCAAAGTTTGGCAGCGTTTTGTGCAAAATCCGTGGAGAAAAACATCATACGGCCTTTGTGAAAGTTGTAGGGGGTAGTGAGATCTACAATTTTCCTATTGACCGCTTTGTGCACTTTCATTCAACTTTCATTCAACAGTCGTTGCACGCTCGGCGTCCGGGCTCGCGTGGTCCCGAGGACGCGCGCTCCAAGGCGCATTGGGGCACGTCCCCGCCGCGTGTTGTGCCCACACTCGTCGCCGGCCGCCCGCATCGCGTCCACTGGTCCATCCGCAGCATCTCCCTGCGCCCGCACGCCTGCCAAGGCTGGCCCTGTCCCGGCGACTTGATGACCTAGGGACTCACGCGTCGGAGGCTCGGAGCCGCGCCTCACCTCCCTGTCGCCTATAAAGGGCCTGTTGCCCTTCACCTCGACGCGCCGTTCCTCCCAACCCTCACCCGAGCCGCCTGCCGGTGCCATTGGGGGCAGCCGCGGCGAGCTCCGGGTTCAGGCCGGCCGCGAGCCCAATCAAACCCTCCTCCACCTCCACTAGCCCCCCCGAGAGCCGCCCAAGCCGCCCACTCCCGTGCCCCCGACCGAGCGCACACCGGCGCCGGCCGATCCGGCGGCCGGTGCGGCCGGCGCTGCCGAGGCCACTCGCCGGAGCCGCCCCGCCCCCTTACTTGGCCCCAAATCGAGCATTGGTGAGCTCCTACACCTTCCCCACAACTTCCCCGGTCGAAACCCCGCCGGAGCCGCCGGATTCCGGCGAGCCGCCGTCCCCATCGGTCCCAGGGACCCAATTGCGTGGTCAAGTTTCTGTCTAAGGAGTTTTGTGTAAACTGGGGGCATATCTGTGAAGTGCCAAAACGTTTCAGGGGCCTTAGCGAAAAGCTGTAACTTCAATAGTGATTGTGATTTGCAGAATCTTGGAAATTGCGTAGAAAATCGTAGAAAAATTAGAAAAATGCAAAACCAATTTTGTTGGATTCGTTGTGAAAAATACTACAACTTTTGTTATTCTTGCCTGAGCTATTTTCTGATAAATTGTTTTCATGAAAAATAGAATGTGAAAAACCTAGATTTGCAATATCTTAAATTCCATAAATCCTCTGTATCCAATTTTTGGATATGTTGTGTGTTATAACATGACTAGCTTCTGTGCCAAAAATTGCACAACATTATGTTTTAAATCGTTTTATAAAAATTGTTTTCCCTTTCTGTAGAATCTGCATAAATGATTTTTGTAGCTTAAAATAATTAGATTTTTGCAACAAACTTTTGCATGCTGTTTTGTTATTACAAAACACACCTCTGGTGAATTAATCACAATTTTATAATCACCAGAAATATTAATTCTTGAATTATGCTTGATTTTCTTTGAAAATACATAACTCAAGTTTCATAATAGTTCTAGGTATATGTGCTGCACCCCTAAGCTAGTTTTGGACCATATAACATGTGTAAGAAAGTTAGGATCATTTTGATGAGTATTTATTTTTTGTGTGCATTTACCTTGTCCTTCTAGCTAGCTTTTGTCATTTTCAAAAATAATTAATTTCTAGCTATCCAAAGCATGCATGTTTGTCCAGTGGCTTGATATATGTGTTTAGTGCTTAACACACCCTTCCACTGTTTTTTAATTAATTTCATGAATAAAAGCTTTGAAGGCCATTAAGGGCTTAATAATCTTTTAAATGGGAAAAATCACCAACCATCCTTAATAATCTTGTGAGTGGTTGCAAATCATTTTAAAAGGCTAAATATACCCACCCACTACTGTTTGTGGAGTTAAATTAAATTACTTACATATATATGTACACAGTCACTATCAAAAAGAATACTTAATACAGAGCTGCAGACTGTTCCTTTTTGGAAGAGTATGCTGAATGTACTCTTATCTAGGTGAATGTGTCCAACCAATACACCCCATGGTTGTCATTTATTGTTTGCGGTTAATTAAATTAAAAATCGTCGAATAAATCTTGCATTTGCATCTTCATGTAGATCTCTCCGCTGGTAGGCGTACGCTCGTGCCGGAAGGAGGAGACGAAGGTGCTGACGAAGAGCTGCAGTACGTGGACGTAGCTCAAGACGACCCAAGTCCAGAAGGGCCCAAGGCCAACCTTGCCAGCGAAGGCAAGCCCCAGTGCATCTAACCTAGTTTTCAAATTTTTGATTATTCAATTATCTATGGATGCTTGTGCATTTAAGTTCAAGAGTTGTATGGAACCCTAGATGCATGATCCCTAGGTACCTTTGTCCTTACACTACTAGATTTCCCCACTAGTGCAACGCACAAAATGTGTTGCAATATGCCATATTTGGTTGCAATAGACACAATTGCAACCAAATTATTCCGTGGGCCATGGGATGCGAAAGGCCGCGTTGCATTAGGGTATTGCGACGTTGTCCATCTAGTGGTTGCCAAAGTTTTTTTTGTTACAACGTAACGCAACGTTGCAATTAGGTTTTTACAACACTTGATGCAGTTTGCAAAGTGTACTATTGCGACACATGTTTGTGGTGTTGCCAAAGGTGCAATTGCAACGTTTGTTTCGTTGCAAGTTATAGTATTGCTACGCCAACGACTTTGGTTGCTATTGGTTGAACTAAGTCTATTACCACGAAAGTAATTTGGTTGCAATATGTAGTATTGTACGTGCCACGAAGGCTGGTTAGTTGCTATAGGTGGTCTCCTCTATTGCCACAAAAGTTGATTTCGATGTGATAGGTAGCATTGTACGATGCCACGATATTGGTCACGTTGCTTTAGGTGGTATCCTCTATTGCCACGTAATTTGATTGGTTGTAATATGTGGTCCTCTATTATTGCTTCGAAATTTGGTTGGTTGCCATAAGTTAAAGTCTTCCCTTTAGCGTTTCTATTAGGGTTGCTACAAGTGCACTATCTATTGCCACGCTCCTTTTGTGTTGCTACAAGTTGAACTTCTTATTACCACGTTCCTATTAAGGGTTGCTACAAGTACACCATACTATTGCCACGTTCCTTTTATTGTCGCTACAAGTTGAATTTCTTATTACCACGTTCGTATTAGGTGCTACAAGTGCACCTTACTATTAGCACGCTACTTTTTGGCAACGAAAAACAACGGATTTGTGATATCATGATTTATCATTTGCAACATATGGTGTATTACGCACGCTCATTTATGTAGCGACACTAATTGCAACATTAATTAACATCGAGATAAATATAACAATGCATCTATAGTTAATTAACCAACATTGAACCATCCCTTTGAGTTAATTACATGACTCATGAAGTACTTAAATGCGAAAAGATTGGCACGGGACATTGTTTCAACACATAGTAGACAAATTTGCTAGGACATGAAGAACTTGGTCACCGCAATTGTGACTTGGGAGATGATCCCAACACTTGATCAGCAAAGGGGGATTCAATGCAAGGAGGTCGCATCATCTGTAAAGAATCATCAAAATTTTTAAGCTAGCATCAATTAATCTCTAACATTGGAATTTGTGAAACAACAACATATAGCAAACCAAAGATTGATTGTGATTCATAAAAATAGCATAATGACATCAAATAATTACCACAACCATAAACACACTTTGACGAATTTGAAACATGAATTACATTTCACGGCGGTAAGAGTTGTTGAAAAAGCTTCACCTCATGTCTTTTTGGTGCTTTGTCGCATCTCTCCCTTTGTGCAACTTGTACTGTAGGCTACATTTGAGAAGAAATTTGTCTAACGGTGGATTGTGTTTCGGGATTGTTAACACCACCTTTGATACTTCTGGTTTGCGGAAATACTTGTTTTCGAACTTCTTGAATTCCTTCTCCTATGAACCAATCATTTGGAAGGACAAGATTAGGCGTAATTTCATCGATGGCCGATGATATGTACTAGTAAAAAGTTGTGAATTCGAGAACAGCACGAGGTACACGAGAGCACATTCACAAGTCACAGTTGTGCATTCCCGGATGTAGGAATTGATGGTTCCGCCACCACGTTGTACGCGGATTCGGCGATAAGGTTGTTTTGTGGGTGATTGATGCAACGCCGCCACGTGGCGGATTCGGTGACATTGTTGCTTGGGCTTGGTTGCACGAGATATTGGTGTCCAACCTACGAAAGGATACAAACATTCATGGAGCCAAGGAAAGAAACCCATTCATGCAAATAGCTTGACCGGTACTGTGGAACTTGTATTTGTCCATTTGATGCTTGCGGCAGTGATAGGAACTCTTGCCTAGGCTTGTTGTAGATGCACGCCTTCTCTTTTCACTTTCTTCAAGTTGGCGTGCATGTTCTCTCCCTTCTGCTTCCCTTTCTTCTTCCCATCTACGACATTTTCTTGTAGCTGCCCAAATGCGTCCATGAGAGCTCGACGTGTTCCTCATCTTGTAGCTCTTCCCTACGAATTTGTTCCTCGCGCTCCGCATTGAACGCGTGCCTTCTAGTTGAGTTTTTTGCCGGTACCCGTTCCATGCAACTTGGTTGATTTGCACTTCGTGACTTCTTTGTAGGCTTTTTTGGAACATCTCATTTTCCTTTTGGGAAACAAAGTTGTTGTCTGCATTTGATTAAAGCCTCGGCAATAACGCGCTTGCGGTGTCCTAACATTTGCAAGGCACGGTGGAGGAGTTAGTTGAACAAGAGATTGGTTGCATTCTATGGTGCATAAGCCTACGTATAGTAATGTATGTACTAATTCATTGAGAACTCACATAGACATTTTTAGATTGTTCATCTGTCCAAGACCCCTGGTTAGTGTGAGTTATCCTGAAGTTCCATATCATCGAGCTCTTCACCGATTCACGGGGTCTCTCTGTTATGCCAAGAAAATAACAAATTAATGTTCTTCATCCGGCAAAACAGATTGGAGATGTGCTTCTCCGGTTATTACCTTCTCATAGGCTGCTTGTTGAGAATAAGGCTTAGCGCCGGAAACAAATGTCTTGTCATTTGTTGGCATCGAATCGCGAGAATTTTGTGTGCTCCTTTCCTATACAATGTAAAGTTATGAACAAAAATCTTGAAGACTCGAGACATCGCCATTTGAATGAAAAATGTAGTGGTCGGGGAAATCGTAATTAACAATGTGGAACAAACCTTGATTTAGCGATGCTGATACTTCTTGATAGTGCCATTCAACAATATCTAATTACGTAGGCTTATGTAACATTCTCTGGTGGTAGGCATTGTATGTCTTGGGTGTGTAGCGAAGTTGAACGCCATCCCCTTTGTAACGCTCCCTAGCAATGGCCCATATCTTTTCCCTTGATTCGGCATTATCCTCCATGTCCCACTTTACTGTTATATAATCACAATAGCATTCAAATATTGTGTGAGTTGATATGTTAGTTTTTATTTGAATTATCTTGAAAAGCAAAGTCTGTGTACCAATACATCGGTTTTGATGACCATTAGTTGACTTCTTCCTAACATTTTTCCGTTTCACTCCAATGATAGGAGCCCTTTTCCTTGTATACATGACCACTTCATCGAAACGAATGGCTTGTTGATTATCACCTACCGATCCTCCATGTTTAGAGAATTGAATGTCTAGCTGCTTCTTGCCCGCCTTGATTCTCTTGGCGATTCGAGTCAATGCTCTTACGGGACCGCGATCTCTTTTCTTAACTTTTTGTGAGCCTATTCCATGCAAACAACATGCATGTGATAATACCCAAAAAATAATTGTATGCACGGACGGGTAATTTGTATGGAACACATGTTACCGGATCCTTGCTCTCACTACATTGTTTCCAACGCCTGACATGAGATGGAGGAAATTTGCCTTGCGGGTGTTGGGTTCATTTCATTCTGTGTTGCAAAATGAAGGTGGGGTCCCGTACGGATTACGCGAGAGAATTTAGTGGCATATGATGACCGATCATATTTTGTAGTACGAGAAAAAAATGGTAATTTGCTTGCAAATTAGGAGGGATATTACCGATGTCTTCAAGTAGTCTGCAACATTGGTGTTCTGTATGTATCGATTGTGTCATCCACAGAAAATGTCTTTTAATTACAAATATAATCCATAATTAATTTCATTCATGTATTTGAACATGCAAATTCGGGAGTATAAGTACACAAATATTTGGCTGAAGCATATCTTACCCAAGGCTTTCTTCTCTTGATGCAAATCAGCTAGCCAAAGTTTGTATTCATCTAAGTCACGTTCTTCTACTTCTTCTTCATCATTAGCATGTATGTAAGCACTTTTGGATTTCAAAGGTGTTATGGCCATGGTATGGTTTATAGGTATTGGCTCTCTGGAGATAACTAATCTGATCACCATCTCCTCCTCGTGAATCAGTTTCATTGTACCTACGTCAACATGGTAATCGATCTCGATGAGTGTTGCTTCCGCGATGGGGAGTCGGGAATTCTAGTCTTGTAGTAAACAATGTCCCTCATCCTATGCAGTTTTTTGTTTCGAGTTGTTTATGGTTTGTAGGGTGATTTGTGAACCACGAGGGGTGACAAGTATGTGTTGTATACGGCTCCCCATCTATACCCTTCTCAATCATATATACGGTCCCAAGGCCAGTCATCCTAATGATACACGCATTCATTTCGATGTCATATCAATAACATGTGAGAAGGAATTTGGTGTGCAAATCGCGTGATCAAATACATGAAATCTAGGGTACCGGTGCGTGCACGGATGCATGAGATGTTGGAAGTAGTACGAACGAGGGGAAAGATCCAGACCACGATGCGGCGTACCTGGCCTCGGTCGTCTCGTCTGAGATGAAGGTAAAACATCGAGTGCTGCATCTATGTCCACGTCGACGCGTGCTTCATCATCGCCGAAGGTGATGATGACCAGCGCCCCCGTCGCCTAGGCACGGGGGCCATGGGTAGCGGTAGGTTCACCAATCGCCGCACCGAGTTGTGAACATTCTGAGTAGCATGGCCGACGACGGTGTGCGCTTGCGCTTCGAGAGGACGTAGGGGTCACCCTTGCCGGCTCCCTCGACGACGGCATCCTCGAGTACGCGCGAGCGGCTTGGCGGCGGCGGCGGTAGTCGTATCGTCTGCCGGCCCTAGCCGGCCGAGTTGTAGATTTGTTTTGCGAGGGGATTCGGGAGGGAAAGTAAAGACGTGTGACTTTTACTCTTGTAACCCGGTGTGGTGGCCCAGTCATGGTTGCGCGATAGTTTGGGCGAAAGTTAAATAATTCGGATGGGAAAAAGCGCGCCACATTCCAAATCGACGCTACCCATTTTTTACGAACGGTTGGCGTATTTGAGGGATGTGTTTTGGTGTGTCGGTGACGGGTGGGTCCCACAAAGTTTACTTCTTGTTTACCACAAAGTTATTGTATATTGGTTACACATTTTTTGATGTGGTCGGAGCAGAGTTACGAATGTCATATTTGTATAAACTTTAGCGAGACTACCATAAACCCTTTATCAAATTTGTACCCGAGTAAAATGCATCACACAAATATGTGTAACAAACATAAAGATCGAGGTAGCAATGGGTAAGATTTATGACAAGCGAGTTTTTACACGGAGCTAGCACGAGTCACGTTGACACCACACCAACTAAGGATCATCAAAAACATGCTCTACAAGGACACAATTGTAAAAACACATACATAGTCCGAAAGACACAACTTGAGAGACATGCTTTGTGTTTATTAGCTGGATTTCTTCAAAGATGTGACTGAAATGACGCCAGAGCCTCTCTGCAAGGTCTAAGTCGATGGCTTGAGATAAATTTCTTGAAAATGAAGAAAACGTGAAAACGAAGCTGTCGGAGCAAATGATATTTGAAATCACATTGTGCCTTTGAAACAATGTTTAGTAATCAGCTGAACTTGTGAAACACAAGAAAGAACGCAAACATGTAAATGAAATCGAATGTCTTTTAGGGTGCATCATGTGTGGAACAAATTTATCAGAAATATCATCAATCACAACTTTTATACCTTCTTTCATATCATTAACGCTTCCTTGAGTGTGTAGAAGAACCAATCACACTCGTTTCGGATCCTACACTCTCGGCTGAGAACCTACGCCACGGTACCAAGCATGCCATCTGCGTGGTCGCCACCTGCCCGACCCCGCACACGCAAGTCGTCGTGGCGAGGTACGAGAGCGGGCGCACCGGCGACACGGCAATCGCATTCGCATGCAGCAGCGGTGGTCCCACATCGGCCCTTAAATGATCTGGAGCGGCATTTGTGCAAGTCAAATTTATCCAAGGAAGCACCGTCGCCCCCTCTTGGGGTGCCTCGACCAAGCGGGAGGCCTCACGGCCTCGTCATCGTCGGCCTCGCCGAGGCGTTGGGTACGTAGAGGAAGAGGGAGAGGCGTACATCGATTCCTTGTGACCGCCTCGCGGCGCGCGTGGCGGGTCGAGGCACGGTGTGATGACGCCACGTGTGTTCCCCGGTCTTGCGCCGGCGCAAGCCTCTGGAACAAGGCCTGCGGGTTGCGCGACGTTGGCCGGTGTGTTGACGAGCGCCACGCGATACTCGTGGCCCAGGAGTAGAATCGACGCCGCGGGACGTTTCGGGGCTGAGCGTCGTCGGCCGTGGCGGCCACTGTCCCCACCACGCACATTGCCTTGCATGTTGCGTGTGGAGTTGCGGAGATCCACAATGGCATCCTGCGGCGCGGCGCGGGAGGCAGTGTCAATCGTCGACTCCGTCGGCGATTCCGGCGGCCTCGACGACGCCTCGTAGCGAGCCACGAAGATCTTTTCCATGGAGTGGTTGCAGTTCGTCATGCGCGGTGGGTAATTGGATGTGCGACGCTGTTATCCCCGGTGAGGATGAGGGGAGATGGAAAAGAGCGCCGCCTCCGAGATCATGTTGAAGATTGAATTTGGGGGGTCGCGAGGGTTCATTGGGTTTTAAGGAAAGTTGCGCTTTCATAGAGGAGGACACGGAATCACGGGGTCAATGACGGGTGTACCCGGCCACTTGTTGGCCCACAAATCGATCTTTACAAAAAGGGTGACTACGGGTGACCCCATCTATGGACGGAGTTGCGGGACCCACACAGCTGGGATTGTTGTGCCAGAAACATCGGCACGAACCCGCGAGAGATTTCCCCATTGGACGAGTTGTGGGCCCCACATCGGCGCGGTGGGATGTGTTCTTGAGTTGTTCCATGTTCATAATGAACTTGATCATTTGTATCGTTTAATCATAACTTCAAAGTTGTTTATATTTGTCAAATGACGTCCAAATCGGGAAATTTTCCTACATTCTTATGACAACATAATCTAGATCATGGTGTCCACTGCATATCGTGTCACAGTGTCTGAGCAATCATAATTTAAAAATAGAACATTTCATAACTAGATTCAAGATTTTCAATCAGTAGACGACGTCAATTTGAAATGAGATGAATACCAAAGTTTCATAGCTCGTCGAGATGAACAATCTTTATATTGGTTGGATTCTCATTTGAAGAAGGGGTACGATCACGTAGAACAAAAATGACATGTCTCCAACCAAGTTTCTTAAACAATGAGAGTGAACCTAGGATTAACGAACAATGTGTAGGACCACTTCGTCAAATCAAAATCCGACAAATATAAAGATTGTTCATCTCGACGAGCTATGAAACTTTGGTATTCATCTCATTTCAAATTGACGTCGTCCACTGATTGAAAATCTTGAATCTAGTTATGAAATGTTCTACTTTTAAATTATGATTGCTCAGACGTTGTGACACGATATGCAGTGGACACCATGATCTATATTATGTTGTCATAAAAATGTAGGAAAAAAATTTCCCGATTTGGACGTCATTTGACAAATATAAACAACTTTGAAGTTATGATTAAACGATACAAATGATCAAGTTCATTATGAACATGAACAACTCAAGAACACATCCCAATCGGGGTGCCGACGGTGGGGCCCACAACTCGTCCAATGGGGAAATCTCTCGCGGGTTCGGTGCCAACAGGTTTGGCGCAACAATCCTACCGACAGTGGGTCCCGCAACTCTATCCACGGATGGGGTCACCCGAGTCAAATTTCCGTTGAAGATCGATTTGTGGGCCAACAAGTGGCTGGGTACACCCGTCATTGACCCTTGGTAACCGCCCCACCCCGCCGAGTGAGTGGGGTCGCGTCCCTGCAATGGGATATTCTGCCTTTTAGTCATTGATCTGTCGGCCCCACACGGCAGTGGTACGAATGCAGTTGCCAAACGGAATAGGAACCGCTTCACCCAACGTGAGTTATATAACCACGGGGCCTCGCTGTGTTTTTCAATCCCGCTCCTTTGCACCGCGCCGCTCTCGTCGATCTTGAGTAGCCGCTCGTCTCCCCCCTCGACTCCCTGCGCGCAGCGATGGCCGGAGAGAAGTGCCCCGCAGAAGAGGCCCCTGGTGGTTCGTCGCCGTCGGTCCCGCCGTGTCTCCGTCGGTTGATTTCTCGCCGGGGGTGAGTGTCTTCCTGTCTCCATAATTTCCTGTGCTTGCCGAGGATCTGATGCTGTCATTCTTCTTCTGTTTCCTAGTGCGACATATGGCCCGGGTCCATCAGCCGGCGCGGCGCCTCCGTCCGACGGATCTTCGTCGTCGGAATCCTGGAGCTTGTCTTCTTCCTCGTCTCGGGGCGACGCCCCCGTTCGTCAGGAGGCCCGGGACTCGGCAGAGAAACTGGCGAGGACGCGGCGTCGTCTAGACGTTGCGTTGCGCAAGGTACGGGACCTGGAGGGGACCCGGGATGCGATGCATGCGCCCTTCGGTGCGGGCCGAGACGGAGACGGCCCGAAGTTCGCAGCGCTAAGGCCGATGTGGAGGCCCGCTGCTTTGGTGAGTTCCTTTATTCCGTCAGTGCACGCCGCCCACTAGGCTCTTGTTTGACTCGTCGCCATTGTTTCTTGCGTCAGCCGAGGAGGCGGAGGCATCTTTCTGCCGCGAGCAGGCGGAGGAGCTGCGCCGCCACCTGAACGATCTGGAGGATCGCCACGATGAACTTACGCGCGCGCGGCGGAGGTCGCCGTCGCGGTGGCTCGCCGGGGGCTCCCGCGCCGCGCCCGACCGTCTTCGCGCGCTCCCCGGGTGTGTCCGGGGAGGCGGTGCGTGCCGGTGCGCGCGAGGAGCCGCCGCGCGCTCGCGACGGCGGACATTCAAGTCGACTTTCCCTTGGCCGATCCGCGGCCGGAGTGGCCGTTACCGCCGGATCGGCACCGGCACTACACGCTGCACTTCCCCATTGCGGCCGATGCCGCCGCCGCGGGGGTTGACATCGACGGCGTGCTTCGCGACGGCGCCGCCGCCGACATTGGCGGCCTGTAACTCACCTTTCTAAGATTAATCTGTACTGGCCCCTCGTGGCCGAGGAAATTGAACTTCGTCGCATTGTTCCTTGTTTGTGCCATTGCGATTTCTTGTTCACTGCTTCGGGGTGGGCGTGGTCGGGTGTACGAAGCAAACTCCGCCCCCCCCCCCCCCCCCCGTGCCGTCTTGTCACCCGTCACGGCACCGACGCGTGCTCGTAGGGAGGCTAGGAGCTTCGTTGAACGAGCGTCCGGGGTACTCGAGTAGTGTACGTAGGACTGAACGCGTGGGAGATCGCGAGGCGCGGTAGCTGCGTTCCTTCTTCCGTTCGCATCTAAATAAAATTAGCCCCAAGAATCTTTCATAAATGGAACACTAAATAAAACTTATTTGTAAAACCTTTTCACGTGTAAGCATAACTTTGTGTGACGAATCTAATGAACCTACTTAATCCATATTTAGCTACAGATTTTGAAAGTAGTTTTGAAAATAACTTACTTTAATATTTGTAATTAATGGTGCACCTTCATGGAGTAGTAAATGTAGATGAAATCTAAAACTAAATACATAGTTTGGATCTACTTTGCGATACGCAGCTTTTCGCAAACCTTTTCGACATCAAACCCTTAGTGTGATTTTGCATGCAACTATCCGGTGCGGGTGAAGCGTTGCGGCCAGACGACGACTCCCCAGGCGCGCGTGCGTGTAGCAGTTAATTAGGAACCGCCGCCCCTTCGTCTTGCCGGTTGTCTTCAAATCTTGCCATGCCCATTTCTTCGGCAACCACCACGTCGATTTGACCTGTATATGAAGCCAAAACGATAGCATAGAATATACTAGTTTAGCCTCTTCCCTACCCCGCCCCCGCCCCCCCACTATCGCATCGAAGGAGAAGGGGTTTTCTTGCCTGCCGCCATTGCCGGCGACCCCCCGAAGCTTGCAATCTCGGCAACCGCCATCGCAAGCGACCTCCAAACGGCGGCGATGACCCGAAGCGACGCATCGGGTGATGGCGGCGCCCCACAAATAAAGGGGGATGCCGTAGAGGCAACCGCCGCCGCCGGCCTCCACAGTAACCTAGGTGATGCGGGCGGAGCAATCCCGACCGCGTCAGTAGAGAGCGTTGCTTCGAAGGTTAGTCCTGCAAGGCACAATGAGTTTCTAGTCGTGGATTTGTCACGAGGTTGAAGATTCAGAACTTTGTTTTCTTGGTTTGGGACTGCAGGGTGGCAAGCGTGTCGCCGTGAACCCGTGTGAGGCCGCCGTTGATCCAGCCGACGTTCGAGATCGCAGCGGCTGGGAGTGGGACGAATGGCGCCCCGCCATCGTCCGTCCACGACTTTCGGAGAAGCAGGGACCGCCCCCAACTACGATGCACGAGGTTGAATTCTTCAAGGAGCGGTACCCGAGCATCAAGACCACAGTCACTTGCGACGCGGGAGTAGTGGCGGAGTACATCAACAAAATCAAAGGTAGCCCACCTCCAGAATGTTTGCTCGTTGGATTGGACACCGAGTGGATTGAGCTTCGCAGTGGCGGGTACAAGCTCGCATTGTTGCAATTGTGTGTCGGGTCGCGCTGCCTTATTTACCAGGTGCACCATGCCGGCTACAAGCTTCCTGATGTCCTGAGCAAGTTCCTCAGCGAGGAAGGCCACATCTTTGTTGGAGCGCATATCACCAACGATGTTGAACGCCTACAGGAGGACTGCGGCGTCAAGATTTCTAATTGGAAAGACCTTCAACTGATTGTTTGTGACGTTGATGACAAGTATAGCCATCTGTACCGAAATGGTTACAGGTCTTCACTAGAGAAGATTGGAAATCGAGTACTGGAGCTACCTCTGTACAAGGACAGAAATGTGGACCACATGCATTGGGGTTTGAGGGTGTTGCACGAATGGAAGGTGAAATACGCCTCCAAGGATGCATTTCTGTCTTTTGAGATTTCTAATCAGCTTGAGATCAAGCATGGTTACCGATTTCTGCCAGATGCTAATTTGTAGAATCATGTAACTAATGTACTAACCAAAAGTAGCAAGTAGAATTTCTTGGTTTTCGGAACAAGTATCTGTGTACATATTACTAGTAATTCAGTGATGGATTGAAACTAAGAGGCCTTGTTTATTTGGGCAATTTTGACAGATAATTTCCATATTACTCTAATTATTTGTTGATTTACTAAAGATTAATTTTTATCATTTGTGATTAATTTTTTATTTTCTATATCAACATATTAAAAGGAACAGCACATATGCAAATTATCAATGTGCCCTTTTGTTAGAAAAGGATTGCAGTCCGAGATTGGGCCGGCCCATTTGTCCTTATTACTTCCCGGTGTGTGGGAAGCGCTGCACAGCAGCACATCAGCAAAATCTTTAGTGCCACACCACTACCTCAAGTGGGCGCACCACAACTTAAAAGGCGAGGCGTGCTTGCCATCCTGAACTCCTCTGAACACTGCTTCCTCTCTACTAACCTCCGGGCTTGTTGGGCCGGCCGGCCCATCGGGCCCCGCTCGCCGGGCTTCACGCTCGCCGTAGAGCCTGTTGGTGACCCGGCCCGCCCTACGGCCCCCTATTTTTGTTTGTCATACCAATACCAATTTTTAGATTCATATTTTAAATATTAAGATTTATGCAAAAGTCTTCCGAAGTAGTAAATAATGGCAACATAGAAGTCATGACTACGGTCGAGTAAGTATCAATTGAAAAACTCATCATCTTGGGCATCTTGAACTATTGGTGCAACAATTCCATCATCAATGTACGTGTCATCCGCATCATGTTCATCATCAACATCAAATACTTCATCGTCCGGTTCGTCAACCGCCTCGGCCCGAACCCGATTAATAATCGAGACATCGCCGGTTGTGCCTTCCTTGTCCGATCTAGACCAATTTGTCAAAACCTCGGTGTTCACCGAGCAAATTAATACCTTCGATACCCACAAGCAAGTGAGTCCTCGAGATCTAATTCGAGCATGGCAAACAAGTTCCTTGGTTTCATTGAAATAACACCTTGCTCCAAATTGGGGTTTGTTCACCGGATTCACATAAAACACCGCTTCGCTCGTGTTGCCGAATATAGGGTTCATTGCTAAACTTGTGTCGAGTAGTATCGATGTCAATGACCCCATATTTATCTTTACCGTATCCTTTGCCTCTCGTTGGTACTTGTGACAAGAGGCACATCAAACCTACCACACCGGAACGTAATAACTTCTTTTTGTCTAGGGAATTCCGTTGAGATCATTCTTTTAATCACCCCATACCAATTTGTGCCTTCTCGCCTCACCCTTGACAAGGACACCACCGTTTTGTGTCACAAGGGTTCTCTCGATGTTAACGGTACGAAAGCAGCCAATTGTTGATATGACATCTATTCAATGTACGAGGTCGGGGATCCGGTCCTTGAGCAAGTGCAAACAAATCGAACTTACTTCCCCTCTAGCATGTAAACCCGTGATCTTGCTTTCAAACCATCTTACGAGTTGAGCCTCATGTCGCTTATCAAGATTTCCGGATCCATGTGCCCTCGCTCTTCCAAATGCTCGCCGCACACAAAAGAATATTACCGTTAGTTTGATATTTAAAATTAAAAGCAATAATGATGTTGAGTAGTGCATCTTACTCGACATATGGTCTAGCTTCATCACAATTGCAAATTTTGTAGTGCCTCATCTTCCGAAACTCATTTGGTGGTATTTCTTCAACCGTCCGTCCTCTCCTCTTGTAATCCATTTCGAAAAAATGCTCAAACCGATGGTGGCTCATTAACAAGAACCGTTTCATGTCGATCAACACGATTGTCTTTGGTGTCCACGTCCAAGAATCTTGAGCGAATGTAAGGCACTCCTCGAGTATGTATCCCTCGTAAATTGAACCTTCGGGGTGAGCCTTGTTCCTCACATATCCTTTCACAAAGTGCGTAGGTACCGTTCCACCGGGTACATCCATCCGTAACACACCCCCCCCCCCCCCAAGTTTAGCTTCTTCGCCTAGATGAACAGCAAATGGATCATGATATCAAAAAATGTAGGTGGGAATATCATCTCAAGTTGACAAACGACCTCCCTAATTGAACAAGCCTAAGCCTCGTCCAATTCCGATTCCACCAACTCCTTTGAACATAGTGCATCGAAGAAATTACTAAGCTGAATCAATCCAATGACAACGACTTCCGGCAAAATCCTACGCACCACTAAGGGTAAAAGTTTCGTAGAATTAGATGGTAGTCATGCGTTTTCAAGCCCGACACCTTACGTGACTTTACATCAACACATCTTCTTATATTCGAGGAAACCCCATCAGCATCTTCACTCCAAATAGAAATTTACACAAACTTTCACCGGCATCCTTATCTAACTCGTACAAGGCCGATGGCAAGGTATACTTATCATCTTTAATCACAGGGGTGCCGATCCGGTCGTAACCGTAGATGCTCCATGTCAAGCCGAGCATTCTCCCCGTCCTTACATTTGCCATCCAACTTAAGCAG
This sequence comes from Cenchrus americanus, assembly GCA_947561735.1. Taxonomy (NCBI): domain Eukaryota; kingdom Viridiplantae; phylum Streptophyta; class Magnoliopsida; order Poales; family Poaceae; genus Cenchrus; species Cenchrus americanus. Next base: position 70,786,790 of record OX387242.1, read on the forward strand.
AGTGCCTAGTATGCTCTCGCATATATTTTTCTCAATGTGCATCACGTCCAAATTATGCCTGATGAGCAAAGAAGACTAGTAAGGGAGCTCAAAAAAAATACTCTTCTTCCTCCAGTTGTGCCATCTGTTGTCTTCGTCACGCTTCCTTTTTTTATAACAATGTCTTTCCAAATTCTACTTGTTCAAAAGTAGAATACTGCTCAAGTACCTACCAGATAGTGGTTCTGGTGCCTCCCTGGTTTCGACCTTGTTGTTGAAGCTGACCGCATTGTTGCGCCATGGATGGTCACGGGCCAAAAAACGTCGATGTGCCATGTAGCAGTGCTTCCGCCCATGTTTCAACCACAAATACTCAATATGTTTGTGGCAGTATGGACATGCAAACTTTCCTTTAGTGCTCCAACCAGACAACATAGCATAGGCTGGGAAGTCATTAATTGTCCAAAGAAGTATAGCACACAATCTAAAATTCTTCTTAGTCCCTGCATCTCTTGTTTTAACACCATTATTCCAAAGCTCCTTGAGCTCCAAAGATCGTGGGCCTCAAATATACATCAATATCCATTCCAGGAGATTTTGGACCAGGAATCAACATTGACAAAATCCAGTTAGATTGTTTCTGACACATCCATGGAGGCAAATTGTAAGGAACCGGGATGACGGGCCAAATGGAGTACGTAAGACTTTGCATGCCAAAGGGATTGAACCCATCGAAGCAAGACCCGGCCTAACGTTACGACCTCCTCCTTCTGAAAACCATTTAAACTCCGAATCCACGTGCTTCCATGCCTTTGAGTCGAGCGGGGGTGACGCATTTTCCCATCATTCACCAATTCATTCTTGTGCCACCGCATATCCTTTGACATTTGCTTTGACATATACATTCTTTGCAGCCGAGGAATAAGAGGAAAGTAGCGTAGGATCTTAATCGGTAACCGCTTCTTAACGAAGTAGCACCCACCGCACCGCAATTATTATCGGAGGTTTTATCTACAACTTTCCACCTTGACTCCTTACAAATGGGACATGTTTCCAGATTTGCGTATTTATCAAAAAATAACACACAATCATTTTGGCATGCGTGTATCTTGACATAGTCCAAGCCCAGGTCTCGAATCACCCTTTGCACTTTATCCAAGGAGTCAGGAATACAATGCCGGTCAGAGAGAACCTTTCCAAAGAGCTTAAGTATGGCCTCCAATGACGCGTTACTTAAGCCATAAATGCACTTTATCTGAAAAAGCTCCACAATAAAAGAGACCTTCGTTGTATTTTTGCATCCTGGATACAATTCCTTCTTTGCCTGCTCTAATAGTTTCAAAAAGATCTCTCGCTCGCTTATCCGCCTCTTCCTCATCTCTCGGTTTGTCCATGATGTATAGTGCCACCGATAATGTTTCTAATCGTAGTATTGGTGGCAACGAGGTTATCATCCAAACCATCTTCTTCATCGTCTTCTACAAATAAATGTGTTGTATCATCAGCTGTAGGTACTGCATCTTGATTATTGAGATCAGCAGTAACATCTTGATTCACAAGACCCTGAGAAGAAGTATTAGTTTGGTCTTGAATGTTACCAGCATCGATGAAACAATCAGCAAACCCTCTATTGAGTAAATGAATTTGAATGGGACGCACGGTGGAATGTCTGATCATGCATTGACACAAATTACATGGACACGCAATAGATCCACCTCGCGCTGATGAGGCCGTAAATTTTTGCAAAAAAATTAGAAAATTGTTCTGCCAATCTGCTGAGTGTCGAGGCAAGCGCATCCAACTTCGATCTTCGTCTGATGCCATTAGTTAATCTGCATTGTTCATGTTTCAATCGACCTTGATCACGATATATATACCAATATGCATATATATGCAGCGAACGATTGAATATATATACGAGATCAAGACATCGGTACGTACCGGCCGTGGCCGTAGCGCCGCTCAGATCTCCGCAACAAGAATCACGTGGAGATCGCCGTGGAGATCGATCCCCTAGAGGCCCTCGTGGAGATCTCCGCAACATTAACCAGGTTGTCGAAGACGGAATTTTGGAATGGTCCAGATCGGAAGAGCCCCTATCTGATCGTGGCAATACATACACGATAGACAAAATTTTAGTACAACCAAGGAATACCTCGTTTCAATATTTCTGAGGTTGTACGTAGTATGACCTTTCTCAGGGTTTTCAACATATGCGTAATTCATTATTTTTCTTTTCTGATCGGCTACTATAGAGGCTAACAATAATACACAAAATTCAGGAGTTCTAGTGAAGAGTCTCCAAATTGTTGATCAAAATGCTTTGTGAATATACACATGAATAGCATAAACAATAGCATGTCGCAATTCTGAAAATAGACAAATGGTTAGTCCAAATATGCATGACAGGACCCAACAGATTTCAATTTGTGTCACTCATAAGTTCAAATATTTTGCAAGGGCTCATCCAGATCCAAACACATAGACATACGAAGATGCATATATAAAGGTTCAAAGTTATTACTTAGATGTTGGCATACTTAGATGTTGCCACATACACATCCATTCTTAGACCATTCACCAAAGATCCGCATAACATTCACCTAGGACCTGGTTATGTTACGTACTAAGCTAGATTACTACTACTTGCGATTGACTTTATCCCGAAGCTTGCGGATCTTCTTCGCCATCACTTCTAACTTGTCGCCATCAGCCTCCATGAATTCCTTCAGGGTCATCTCCATGTCTTCCTGCGTTCCAGCAATGTCGACACTTAGGTTCTCAATCTGCTCCCACAAATCATCATAGCGCTCCTTCAACTGTTGAACCATTTGGCGCAAGGGCATTTGCTATGGCAGACAACAAACACAAGTTACTAACATGAAATGTGTTACAACAGCTGTGGCCAATGCAGCAAAATAGTCAAAAAATGCACCTTTCTTTTCGATGACCCCGAAGCTTTCAATGGAGACGGTTTCTTGCTATTGTCCTGCTCATCATCCGAGTCTGGAATGATGATCCTCACCTGATTAGCAGTGTTCACTAGCCTGACCAAACAAAACAATTTGTTGTTTTTCAGTTTAAAACAGCCAATTCAATCTCTTGACTCATAATGTATACCAATTTACCCGTGATCCCCCGACTACCTGCCAGAAAAGGCCTAACCTACTAAATGGGACAGCCTGCGTTCATTTGGCTGGCTTTGTTTTCAGGATTGTGATCAAATGTACACAGGTCAGATTCACAGCAAAAGATGGCAAGAAATCAAGCCAATTATCATTATCATTCTCTAGTATGGGGTGAGAAGGATCCACACAAAAACACAATTATCATTATCTAGTATGAAATTTTGATTACTATGAACTACTAACATTTTTCTAATTGCAAAAGGAGTCACACGATTCCTGGAAAATCAAAGAGGGTAGGGCAAGTGTACCTCACTTCTCTTCGGGAACGCTTGCATCCGACTAGGGCCTCGCTTACCCTTACGGATGGATCGACTTGGCGATGCGGGCCGTCGACGACGACGACGGGGTGGCGGTGTCGTCCGTACTAGAGGACGACGAGGGGTTGGGGTGCCGCCGACCATACCGGAGGACGACGAGGTAGGTGGTGTGGAACACTTGAACCGCCCGCGTGCATCGCGCCTCGCGTGGTGGAGTAGTGGCACCTCCGTACGCCGCCGCCGCCGCCCGAAAACCCTCGGTGCGGCCCCGCCGTCCGCCGCCGTCGCTCTCCGGGATCCCCTCGATGCGGCCCCGCCGCCGTGGCGGCCGCTCGGCTGTGTTACGGCGCTGCGGGCCCTTCGTCCGCGCCCGCCACTGGTCTGGGAAGGCTCGATGCGGCCACTCCGGCCGCTGTCACCGCTTGCCGCAGGGGAAACCGCGATGCGGGGCATCTCGATGTGGACGCGACGGTCAGAGCCGACGAGGGGGATAGTTGGGAGAAAAAGTGTATTGGGGGTGGGGGAGCTGAAAGTTATAGACAATTTGGGTCGGCATATCCTTGTTCTTATTACTCTCATCGGCCCATTTGACATTTTCACATCCTAGTCTCTAGTACCTTTAGTGCCACCCCGTAAACTGAGAAGGGGGTATCCCAGCTTAAAAGGAGAGGCGTGCCTGCGTTTTCGAACTCCGTATTACCATCATCAACTAATGCTTGCTACTTGCACTATGGGGCTTAATGGGCTGGCCGGTCCACTCGGGCTCCCGCTCGCTGGGCTTTACGCTCGCCGGTTGAGCCTATTGTGGGGTGGCTTAGCCCACATCCCCATAGCACACAATTTTTTCATCTAAACAAATCCTCTCTTTTTTCATGGTACATATAGTCTATACCATATTGTTAAAATTCAGAGTTTTCATAATAAAATTTATTTATTAAATCGCATTTTAAATTTCGCTACAACCCCATAGCAGATTTTTTTTCATCAAAACAAATTTTGTGGCAATACGTACACAATATTCCTCCTTGAGGCTAGAAACGAAGCAGTAGCCTTCCTTGTATTGCAACAACGCAAAGAGATATTTGCAACCCAAATAAGACATTGCGTAAGGCCGTTCAAACGCAACCAACCCTAGTATGGTAGCCATAGCAAGTTTATATTGCAACACCCGAATTTCTAGTGCAACGCAGAAATAGGGTAGCAATATTTCCTACCAAATGCAACACAATTCTGAATAATGGGTGCATTAGCGCCAACTTGTTGCAACATCGCAAAGATATATTTGCAACCAAAATTCTACGTTGCGACATACTTGTTCAAACGCAACCATCCCTAGTATGGTGGCTATAGCAACTTTCTCGTTGCAACGTAAGGAATGCTAATGCAACACAAAATTGGGGTGGCATTATTTCCAACCAAATGCAACGGAAATCCTAAAAAAGGGCGCATTAGCGTCAACATGTTGCAACCGAACAAATAAATAATGCAACTCAAATTTTGTGTTGCAATAGACACACAAATTGCAACCAAATCACCGTTTCGGTGCAATAGTACCCCCCTATTGCAACCGAAATAGTGGTGTTGCCTAAGGGATTTGTTGCAATAGGGGGAAAACCTTGTAGTGTTACTAGTATGATAGGTCGATAGCTTCTAAGCTATAGGACCGTTACAAGTCGGGTGATGACCTCACTCGCGAGAATAGGTTCCTAGATAGGAATCACAAGATATCCTTAATTGGATTGCTCATGTGGTAAGAGCATGGGATTTGGGCCCCGGTCCCATGGCTATTGTGGGTTAAGTGTTTGAACGTACTAAGCACTTGTCGGGAATGGGACTGGTAAGCCTAGTACCTTAATGAGGCGGCGAGGGATCCTACTATTACTACTCTTGGGATGCGTCTCACGGCTAGCTACCGGTGGTGTACGGTGACTCCGGGTGCCTCGCGGGGTATGCCAGATAGCCTGCACCAAACACTGTAAGATTCGATCCCGACCCGAAGAGTTTTGGGAATTGCTTGGTGGTTGTCCTCGCGAGGGGCATCCCACCGTGTGTTTAGGTTTACCTTGCAAGGTTTAAATCAATCGATTGTCGGCCTCTCACCGTTATCCGAGACTGCTTAATCAACTGGCCATGATATCCCGTAATGATGGAACTCGGAGAATATTGTTGTATGAATTAATTGCTTATCCAATTCTTGATTGAATTAGATGGCACATTTAGAAATGGTAATCAACTAGAACTTGTGCTAAAATATTGAAAGTGAGGATCTACCCTTAGTCGTTGTTCAGCAAAAGAAACTCCACCGGCCAAAAGCCTTTCATGTCTAGAGTTTGGTGATGTAGTTATCACCCGACGGTTAAGTCTTGCTGAGTATTAGTATACTCAACCTTGCTTTAAAACTGCTGTGCAGGTGCTTTTGACAGGGTGGAGGACGACAAGTGATGACATCATGGATGGCCTTCTGTGATGTTTACCGTTGTGCTAGTCTAATTTATTTCCGCTGTTTTCGAACTCTGAACCTTTACTCCTTGTTAGGAACAATGGTTTGTAGTAAAATGTTTTTAAATCGTGTTGTACTCTGGACTCGCCTTCGCGTGAGTTTTAATGCATATGTCGATCCTCTATTTTGAATTCCAAGTGATTTACCGGGTGTTAACCCGGCAACCAATGACAGGATGATACTTTACTATTGCTTAATAACCAAAGTGGATTGGTTTTAGGCGATAGTACGGTATTTTCCTAGGAGGGTTGTCACAGAACCTTGCATGAGTCAAAGAGGAAGAAACAGAATGGCCTTATCCTCAAACTAGATTCTGAGAAGGCATATGACAAAGTCAACTGGAAATTCTTGCAGCAGGTTCTTAGAATGAGGGGATTCCCGAGTTTGTGGTGCCAATGGGTAGAGAATGTGGTCTCAAAAGGTAGTGTCTATGTTCAGATCAATGACGAGCTGGGACATTTCTTCCAATCCAGAAAATGTTTGCGGCAGAGAGACCCTTTGTCCCCCATTCTTTTAAACCTGGTGGCAGATATGTTAGTAGTGTTAATCGAGAGAGCTAAGAATCTGGGTTTTATCAATGGTTTGGTGCCTCACTTAGTGGACGATGGTTTGTCCATCTTGCAATATGCAGATGACACCATTTTGTTTCTTGAGGATAACCTAGAGAAAGCAAAAGGCCTGAAGCTAGTCCTCAGCGCTTTTGAAGTGCTTTTCGGTCTGAAAATTAACTTTCATAAGAGTGAGTTGTTCTGTTTTGGGGAAGCAAAGAATAAGTCTGAGGAGTATATTCGGCTTTTCGGATGCAAAGAGGGAAATTTCCCTTTCAGGTATCTGGGGATCCCGATGAGTCCTAGAAAACTCTCCAATGGAGATTGGAGGTTGGTTGAGGAAAGATTCCAGAAAAAGTTGAGTAGTTGGAAAGGGAAGATGTTGTCATCAGGAGGAAGGCTAGTTTTAATCAATTCGGTCCTATCTAGCTTGCCAATGTATATGATGTCTTTCTTCAGGATACCTAAAGGTGTTTTGGAGAAATTGGACTATTATAGATCGAGGTTCTTTTGGCAGTGTGATGAACACAAGAAGAAGTATAGGCTAGCTAAATGGAGTATCCTTCACAAGCCTAGAAGTGCAGGGGGTTTGAGAATTATTGATCTAGACATCCAAAATAAGTGCTTATTGAGTAAATGGGTTTTCAAGTTGCTAAATGAGGATGGCGTTTGGCAACCAATGATAAGGAAGAAATACCTTAAGGGTAAGACTTTGTCGCAAGTAGAGAAATGAAAAGGCAACTCACACTTTTGGTCAGGATTAATGGAAGTTAAAAACTTGGTGCTTGAAAGGGGTAGGTTCCAAGTACAGGATGGATCCCAGACTAGCTTTTGGGAGGACCTCTGGTTAGGGAGAGAACCGTTAAATGTTAAATACCCAGTTTTGTAATCTAGTTAAGAAGAAAAATATGTCGGTGGCCCAAGTACTAAGTACAACACCACTTAATGTCTCTTTCAGGAGGGCGTTAATTGGGGTTAACTGGGACAACTGGCTCAGCTTGGTTGGAAGTGTTCTGGAGGTAAACCTTAACAATCTCAGTGATTCCTTTCGATGGACAGCTAGTAAGAAATTTTCAGTTAGGGATCTATATAATGATATGATTCTGAGATCGGGAACGCCGACCGACTGTTTGGCATGAAAAGCAAAGATTTCATTGAAGATTAAAATCTTCCTTTGGTATCTTAAAATTGAAGTGGTGTTAACCAAGGATAACTTGGTGAAAAGACAATGGAAAGGGTGTACTAAGTGTTGTTTCTGTGATGTGTCTGAGTCTATTCAACATTTGTTTTTTGATTGCCCCATGGCCAAGCTTGTGTGGGAGATATTGAGTCTCACATTTGGAATCAGAATGCCGAGTGATGTCGGGAATCTTTTTGGGCCTTGGCTTCAAAGTTTTTCGAAAAAGCAAAGGAACCGAGTCGTGGTCGGGGTGGCGGCTTTTTGTTGGGCCATCTGGATCAGTAGGAACGATATTGTGTTTCATAAATCACATTCTTTATCTATTTTGCAGGTGATATTTAGGGGGACTCACTAGATCAGGAGTTGGGCCATCCTCTCAAAGGAAGAGGGGAGGAACATTTTGAAGGAAGGTTGCCGATGGGTGGAGGTTGTGGCCATGGAGATCTTCCATAAATCGGGATGGAACGCTTTAAGGCGTATTGACATTTAGTTTGTGGTGTTAGGGTACTCTTGTCTACCTTATGCTCTGAGTTGAGTTGAGTTTATGGCTTTGTTGTGGCCCTAGTGGACTTATGTGTGGTATTGTCTTGTTTCTTGCGGCCTAGTTGCTGCGGTACTATTGTTTGTTGGCTAAAAACAATTCCTTGGAATTGTTGAGGCGGGAACTCGGTTCCTTTATAAAAAAGGTATAGAATAAGAAATGTTTTAGTACAAATGTAATGGCACCAATTATGCACATCGATGGATTAATTGATTATTAGCCAATGTTTATCATTACAGAAAAAATAACTCTAGTAGGGCTAAATAATGAGCAACTTGTTCCTATCCATTCCGATCTTGCTTTATGAACCTGATGCTGACCAGATGTCCAGATCGTTGTCCACATCTGTCCTGTTCATTCGCCACAACCTCCGAGCTAATCCTATGGATGGATGTACGTTGCATGTGCCTGACCAGTATACGTCGTTCTTGCAGAATTATTGGCCAGCCAGGCGTAGCCTCGATCGTCCGACGTGACAGGCAGAGGCTTTATTATATGGTAAAGACTTCTCTACAGGCGTCTGAAACGAAGCGTTTCAGCGCAGCTGGTGATTACACGTGCGTGACCGTCCACTTGCTCCACTCGCGCACGCGGGTTCACTGTGTCAGGCGACCGTCCACTTGCTCCACTCACGCGGCGACTGAAGCCCATCGTCCGCTTGCATTCCCATTTGGCCATTTCCCCCTTCTTTTGCTAGGGTTTCACCTTCGTTCGTTCCGCCTTCCGGCGAGTTCGCCTCTCCGCGAACTCGCGCCGCCGGCAACCTCGTGAGGTTGGAAGTGTAGATCCAAGGCAGCGACAACGCACTTAGGTCAGGTATGTGTTGCGTCGTATCTCCATTCCGGCGAGCTCCCGGTTGACATTTTCGCTCGATTTTTGACAGGCGGCGGAGGCGAACTTCCGGGGAGATTCCGGCGACAGAGGTGAACCGCGAGGGATTTGCTGGTGGAGGTATCTCGCTAGCCTTTCTCTCCATCGTTCCGGCTTCGGCGACTTCGCATCTCCGCGACCTCGCGCCGCCGGCGACCTCGCGCGGTGGGAAGTGCAGATCCAAGGCGGCGACAACGCACTAAGGTGAGATACGACTACTGCGTTGTGTTGAACCGCGCATTCCGGCGACCTCGCGAGTGACATGTTCGCTTGATTGTTGACAGGCGGCGAAGGCGAATTTCCGGAAGATTCCGGCGGCGGAGGTGTACCGCGAGGGATTCGCTGGTGGAGGCGAACCGCGCGGGGATTCGAGCAAGCACTATGTGGGGATCGAGGATCTGACGGTAGAGCAGGAGCGTCGGCGCGGGGGATCTGCTGAGAGAGCGGACGCTCCTCTGCTTCTCCTTCGTCGTCGGCGTGAGGGAGGCGTGCCGCCGTCATCTGGTCCTGCTGCGCGCGCGAGATCAAAACAAGGAGGTGAGCCCAGTTGAGATCTAGTCCACCAGCACATACCTCTGCTTCTCGTTTGTTGCTCCTCTCCTTTCTCTGATGCGAATCCTGTTTTTCCATCATCGTCTCCCGTGTGCTAGGAATTTCTAGGTTTTCATGCTGTCTGATTACACATTTTAAACTGTATGTTGTGTGATTCCACACTTTCTATGGTGGTATATGCTATGTAGGGTTTATGTTGTATGATTTACACCTCACGGGGTTATGCCATGTATGTGTTATGTTGTCCGATTTGGACATTTTTAGGGTTATGCTAAGGCATCTTATAGTAAAAAATGCTAAAAACATAGAAACATCTCATCGAATTTTACATGATCTAAATCTTTTGAATCACCAACCCAGGAAATGTGCATGTTAGAATCTAAGCAGCATTTTTGTTAGAAATGTAGATTCAGTGGCCTTTTTTCGCTGCACTTTTGAGTTTGGTGAGCAGTCTGCTTGTTTGATTTCGATTCACTGGAGAGAGAGGATTCGGTGGTAGAGGAGGTATCGGGGGAGGGGGGAGGAAAGTTTAGGCATGCACATTTGAGTTCTAGGGTTATGCTGACTGATTATCACCATACTATTTTTCATCATTGATTTCTCTGTTTTAGGATGCTATAGACACTATCACACACTAAACTGTGACATGCATATTTGAGATTTATAGGGATATGTCGACTAAATTCGTATCGAGTAATTTTTACTTTGTGATCAAGAACTTGAGCACATGGATAGTGCTGATAGGCTTGTGCTTTTTCAGGTTTTGTTTGTAGCAGTTTAAGATTAGCTTTAGGAATCTCAAATCTGACATATGTATCTTTTTTCACCGCGCTTTTTTTTGTGTGTGCTGGTACATTACGGTGATATACCAATCTTTTTTTTGACATGCATGTTGATATGGTAATTGGTTTAGGTACTTTTGAGGCATATAAACACATTTCTGCACCAATTAGTAGTGCACCCTTATGCATAGCTAGAATTCAGTCAAGAGTTTTGTATGTTGCTATAAAATATAATAGGAATTATAGGAATATAAGCATGGCACAAGATATTCAATTATATTCAGAATTGTTGTATTTTTCTTGCAGCGGAAATGCCCCTCTGTTTTTCAGAATGTTCTGCAATCATTGTTGGTTGTGCAGTCAAATGAACTTGCTTTTTTCAGTTGCAATGTGTTTTCATATAATGTCAGGTATACCATTTCATTGAATCCATTTTTCATAGCATTCATAGAAGCTGATCCTTTTTTCCAATACACAGGAGGGTGCTTGAGGAGTTGGTGGTAGAGTAGGACCGGGGGGTCAGAGAACCTGCATGTTCTTTTTTAAGTTGAAAGGTGCTTGAGGATTCGGCTGCAGAGGAGTATGGAGAGAGGGAACCTATATGCTTTTAAAGGTGAGATATTCATTAGAGATTGTTGTCACTAGCTCATTTTTTTTTTGGATCATGTTTGTTGTTAATCAGCTCCAGTTGTCATTTAGTGGAGTATCGCTGACTTTTTAAATCAAAACAGTGTTAGATTAGATTACATGTTCAATGTAGATTGTTTTGCACGCCCTGTGTTATATTACATCACTTTTTTCTATCACATCACAAGTTTCGCGTTTGTTTTTTTTTCCAACGAAGATTGCATGCGTGTCATGGTGTCTGTTATAGAAGTAGCCCTGTCTGAATGTTGTTTTTGTGAGCAGCCACATGTAGATAACAGTTTGGTATGAAGTAACCAATAATGTGATTTACATAGACAACAATTTGTTATTAACTAGCCAATAATATCTGTATATGTAGACAACAATTTTTAATTAATTAGCCAATATTATGGTTATATATAGCTAATCATATGGTTATAAATGGTATAAAATTAGATACAACTTGACGCATTTTGCTTTCAATCTACAGGGAGGGGCCTCAAGGATTCGTGCAAGAGGAACAACGCAAGGTACGAGGGGGGGGGGAGCTTCACGCGTGTAGGTGAGTCATCATGGATCCTTTCTTCCCATGCACATTCCAGGCATCACCTATATTTAATACTCTCCAACTAGGTTCATTTTAGGCATTAATTCAGTTGGTTCTAAAAACCAACTCACACACAGGGGCGGATCCAGCCTAAGCCTATTGCATCAGGGTCAGCTAACCCTGATAATTTCTCGTAAACTCCAAAGAAATCACTGTTCATTACTGTTTATTAACGTTAATGATCCCATCTCCTAATGAAGTTGACCCCGGCTCTCTCGATTCCTAGATCCGCCCCTGCTCACAAACACATGTTTATTTGTGTGGTCAGCAACTTAATTTGTGTGTTCAACAACTTAGCAATGTAGACTCTCCAATTAGGTTCATTTTAGGCATCAATTCAGTTGGTTTTAAAAACCAACTCACACACACATGTTTATTTGTGTGGTCAGCAACTTAATTTGTGTGCTCAGCAACTTAGCACTGTAGACTCTCCAATTAGGTTCATTTTATGCATCAATTCAGTTGGTTTTAAAAACCAATTGTACATATTGTTTCCTGGAAATATTTAACTCTTTTTGTTTTGGCATATAAACCACCAGTTACATTACCTTATAAATAAGAAGGCTTGTTGATATACTAATCCCACCAATTATGTTACCGTATAAACCATATAAATTGCTCACACACAATTGCCTGAAACTTAATTCAGTTTTACTAGCCAGGGAAATAAAAACATGAAGTCATGTTAGTATACTAATCTAGCCAACTATATAGTGTTGTTCTTTTTTTCGAGCCTAAAGTTGCTATTGGCTCTTTTTACATGTTAACATGCTGTAGATTCACATGTTCTTTTTTTCAGATAGACATGTTAACATGCTGCAGATTCACATGTTCATTTTTCAGATTCATATGTTAACATGCTGCAGATTTACATGTTCTTCTTCCCCTCAAACACGATGCAGATTCACATGTTCTTTTTTTCAGTGCATTCAGTACATTATTTGCTATTGGTTTCTTTGCAGATTGGCAAGTAACCAGATACAGCCAGCTAGGTGGAAAGGGAAGGTAAATACAGTGAGATAGAGGGGAAGGTGAATACAGTCAGATCAAAAATCGTTATTGGAGATAGTGTGCATATGCAGTCAGTAGGTTTGCCAAGAATTCAACATGACAAAGGCAAGCATAGAAACCAAAATCTGATGAGAATAAGCCTTTTTTGTTGTGATGTGTCTATGCACTAGGTTGGAATCCTAGTTCTAGATCCAAAATCTGCCAATTTTAGTTTGGAATCCTGGTTCTAGATCCAAATCCTGCCAAAATAGTTTGGAATCTTTGATCTGTTGCCTGTTTGTTCATCTTGATTTTCTATGCGCTAAAGGATTCATGTTGGGTTGTACGCACCTGTTGATCTGGATGTTATGTCGTTCTTGTTTTGTTTTTTCGTCGTGTCCTGTGTCTTTCTGGGACCGCCGCCGCGCTCTGTGTGCGCCTCTGTTCAGTGCCGCTATTCTAGCGACGCGACAGATCGCGGTTGAGCAGACCACTAGGAGGTCTATTTTCACGCGCGCCCCCGACGTGGGCCTCTATTTTTTTCCACCGAAAAACCCGCGGTCGCAGGGGAAAACACAGGTATCTGGTGGGAACGATACCTAAGTTTCCTAAATACAGCCTGTTGTACCCTAACCTATATTACAGCCGGCTGTATTTTAGCCGCGTCCATATTATTACTTAATATTAGTATTCTTTTTTGATGTATCAACAGGAAAGGGAGGGATGTTGCATCATCTTGTGCAGGTTTTAAAGACCTTTCCCACTGGCTTAAGGTTAGTACTTGTTGGGAATTTGTGTGTAGCATGTGAACTCCTAATAAGGATGCTAATATATGAAATCCTATATAGTCAAATTATTGTACTTAAATAAGCAAAGTATTGTTATTAGTTGGACAAAATATGATTGTTAGTCAGGCAATCTTAAATGATCGTCACAAGTATATGATACATCTGATGATCTAGTGAAGGTGATCATATACTCGAAGTTGGATTGAGTCTCGATCACTATTTGTTTCTTTTTCTTCTTCCTTTGCTGTGTTCCATAGTTTTACACTGTTACACGAGGAGAATTGAATTGTGTGTATCGCCTATCATCTCCTTGTCGCCTGTGCTGATGCTTGTTGAGGCTGGCTAAATTGCCATGGTAACTTCAAATCCATCTTGATAAACAATCTAGCATTAGTGTCTTGGTGGTTGAGGTTTTTTTTTGGATTGGTCTGTTTTTTTGTTGCTGGGGCTTCATTTCAGGGAATACCTTGGCTGTAGGAATCTGAGCAAGCAGACACGTCCTCTTAAAGGTGAGTTACTAAGTTATGACCTGTAATCCCAATTAGTACTGGATCCTTATGCATCAAGAAATAAATACATTTTGCTCTGACATCTTTGATTTCACATGAATTTGTAGTGATCTAGCTCTCAAATAGAGCATGAATTTTCTCATGTTTGCCCCTTAGCGTTCCTTGTTTCTACGAGATCATTTTCCGCATGCTGATTCTTTCTTTCAGAAGCACATGTTACTTCCTTGCAGCCTTTGTCCTGGCTTATTTTCTACTGGTGCTCATAGTTGTGTCGCAGCTGAAGTGTGTTTCTATGAGATCATTTTCCGCATGCTGATTCTTTCTTTCAGAAGCATATGTTACTTCCTTGCAGCCTTTGTCCTGGCTAGGAGGAAGAACAATCCAATACCCCACCATGGTAACATGCTAATATATCATGCAACTTAATTAACCTTAACATCCAAAAAAATAAAAAATGAAGGCATGCTAATTTACTAATCTGACCAACTATGTACTTGTTCATACTGCACAGATTCTTATATAGTCAATTCAGATAGCCAGGAAAATAAAACCATGAAGGCATGTTAGCCATGCTAATGAATTGATCTGGGCAGATTTTGTGCTGTAGATTTGTTAGAGTGTTCTGCTGTAGTTTGCACCCTATTTTCTTGCAATTTAATTGAGCTTGTCATCCACAAAAATAATAAAAAGAAGCCATGCTAATGTACTAATCTGGGCAGATATGTGTTGTGTGTAGTTGTAATAGTGTTCTGCTGTAGTTTGCAAACTTTTTCATGCACTTCATTTGCAATATGATACTATCTATTCCCTTCAAAGACTAGATGTTATGCTGGCTGCAACACTAATCTATCCTTTTTTCTCCCTCCTTTTTTGTGCTGCAACGCTGTAGTAACAAAATAGTTTCATTTTTTCTGTTTAATGCAGATGGCCCAAGTGAAGTCAAGCAAGGGGGCGAGTAGATACAAGATGCACACACACAGTTGATGTACATATGCTAGAAGGCAGAGTAGGAATCATCTACAACAGCTCAAAACCATGCCGGCAATCAAAATCCAAAAATCATGCGTGATGTGTGTATGCTCCAGGTTATGGAAGCCATGGATTCAACCAAGAACCAAATTCGTTCCTGTTTTCTAGAACAAAAAAGCTACTAAACTTGCTTTTGCAGTTTCACCTGGTGGTCACCCCCCCTTTTTTTGGTTTTCTTTTGTGCTGTGATACAATGGATCAAGAAATTGACGAGGATTTTCGCATGAACATACCTGTAGATTGCTTTTATTTTTCCTGTTAATCCCTTAATTTCTGGTGGGTTTTTGCCTGAAATCCTGTCAATCTGGGGCGATTCTGTTTTGTTCGGCACTCCTGTCTTAGCAATTGTTTTGTTGGGTGGACCCGGTTGTTTTTTCTGCCAAAACACTATGTCGCGGGCCAGCTTGCCGTGCGCATGTGAGCTGTACCCAGAATTTATGTGGGCCTGCAACTTGTCAATTAAATTTGGGGAAAATAGGGGACAAGCAGCTGTCCATTAGCCGCATAAAATACTAAAAAGGGAAGGTGGAATGATCGCTTTTGTCAACTTACTAAAAAACCAGACGGCTGTACGTTTGCTTATTCTACAGCCGGCTGTAAATTAGCTTTGTCCTTATTATATATATATAAAACAACACGCCAGGATATTAGCGAAGGTTATATTAGGTGTTCCATAACTTTATGGATGACACCAATAATAATTTCACATTTAGATCTTTTGGTAGGGTTTCTTAAAGTGTTTCTCCTCATTTTTTTTGTGAAGCGCTCCCTACCAAATAAGTTACTTTAAAACCAATTTAGCATCAAAGTCTGGCGAAGCTAAAAAAAAAAGGCTCCGGCTTTTCCTCCCCTCCAGTATTATTAATTGACCGTCAAGACTAAAGAAGGTGACAGTTGAAATGGCAAAGGCCACTGTCCTGGGGCTCCCACCCTGCTTTCAAATACTGAATGTGACACCATTTCTTTAAAATCTACGCTGTGGGGTACTCCTAATGAGGACATCGCCATGTTGGACACGCACACGCCATGTCGACACTGTCGTTTTGGTTCTGGTCCTAGCTTCAGAAGGTTCGTGGATCATGCTGTGTGACCATGACAAGATGTTGTGTCCCCTATTTTGGGCCAATTTGGCCTTCTATCGAGTGGCCTTCAACCCAAGTTGTGGGTGCCCCCTTGTCGCCTACCCCAACCCTAGTTGGACCCCTTAGTCATAAAAACTTAGTAGCTGTCGTCGTTTAGACTTGAGTTTTGTTTAGTTCAAATTTTCGAAGTCGAAACTTTGTTGATTCAATAAAACTATGGCAGCAAGTCCTTTTACTATGATCTAGAGCCCCCGTTCTTGCATCTCCTCGACTGTGTCGACTAGTTCTTTTGAATCGAGTGCGCAAACCCTTTCGATATTCACTTCATATTAATCTGCAATTGTCAATTGCGTGTTTACTGTCCTCTTGCTTATGCTCTCGATTCGCTTGCAGGAAAAGCCTTCTCGACGAGGTAAACCAAGTTATGCTTGGTTGATAACCAGCGAAGTAGTGGTGTAGTAGTTGCAAGGTTTGAATCATGTTGATGCAAAGTTGGATCATCAACGTTGAGTCTCCGCCAATCGAGTTTACCATCTACCTCTCGCAAGATCGAGCAAGTTTCTCATCAACTCCCCAATTTTCTTTCTAAAAAAAGTATTAATTGACCATTGTGAATCTGCTTTGCTAAACATTTTTAAAAAATGATTTTGGCTCCACTAGAGAAACTACTTCACCACATCAGCTTCCACTAGTAGATAAGCTGAAACCGTTTTTCACCACATTAGGTTCAACTACATAAACTGAAACCGTTTCAGATTAACCCTACCAAACGAGTTCTTATTAGCTTATAAACATATATGTACTATAAGCCTTGTTTGGAACAGTTTAAATAAAGTTTATAGCCAAAATAAGTTGCAACTAGAAGCCAAATGTACTGCTTTTTTTTTCACAATTTTTTCGACGGCGCTTCTCCCACCACCTTCATTTATACTAAAACACAGAAGCTGGTTCAAACCCACTTCTTAATTGATCGGTACTTTCATATTTATATAGCTTGTCTGAGAATCGTTTTTTTCTCACAGCGGTTCCAAACACTATACAATATACATTCTCCATGTATGAAAACCACCAGACTAGCGACTAGTGTCATTAACGCATCACTTACTCTTGGAGAGTAAAATTTCTGATCATCCTCATACTTTCCAGCTATACGACACTCATCTTGGAATTGTGTGCATGTTGTCTCTCTCTTTGTTATGTCGTGTTGTACACAACTGCGGTTGTTTAGTTCAGTGAATACATATAGCAAAATGTCACATCGAGTTTTCGAATGCAAAATAGAAAGAGTAAATATAATCAAGTTATGAAACTAATTACACAGATGGACTGCATTTCACAGATGAATTTTTAAGCCTAACTAATCCGTTATTAGCACATGTTTACTATAGCACTACATTGTTTAATCATGACCTAATTAGGCATATAGATTCGCCTCGCGAATTAAGCCGAGGGTTATGAAACAAATTTTATCATTAATTTACATTTAATCTTCATAAATAGTGTTTAAACATTCGATGTGATCCATAGTAGCTGCTAAAAATTTAGGAACTAATAAACAACAAAACCGACGTCTTCTGATTATATTCCAGGTAAAAATATGCTGAAGATTCTGTACTGTTTTGACCTGCCCAATGCTCGGGATTCTCTCCCGTGACCCATAGAAAAGGCACTCGCGTCGCGCGGCGCATGCCTCATCGCTGCCCGACAGTCGGCACTCCAGTCCGACCCGATCCGATCCGAAAAGGATGCATATGCATATGGCGGCCTCTTCCATTATGTTGGCTTCACCAGACAACAATATAGGAGTGCGGCGGCTTTCTTGCCTACTTCGTCTATAATTCTCCATCCCCTGCTTGAGAGCAAACAAGAACCTCCCTATGACTGAGCTCTTTCTACTCCTCGCTCTTTCTCCTCCAGAAATTAAAGGAAAGGAGGTCGTTGGTTAATTAGTTGAGCAGCTACCGACCTCAAAAGCAAGATGATGGACGCAGTAGAGCAGCGCTCCAGACTGCTCTGGGAGCGGCTGCGGCGAGCGTCGGAGACCAAGGAGTTGCTGGCAGCGGAAGCTGAGTCATCGCAAGCGGAGCATGGTGAAGGCGGCGGCGGCAGCGGTGACGGCGACCTTGTTGAGAGAACAGGGGATCAGCCTCTGGGAAGCGGCCGGTGGCGGTGGCTCAAGGCCGTATCCATGGTGACGTTCGGTGGCCGACCAGCAGGATACCAGGAGGTAATTTGCACATCTTTAATTAATTTGTATACATGGGGGTTGGCATTGCCTAGCAGCTTCTCCATCATCTGCCTGCTGATTTTACTTCAGATCAAAGCCTTTTTTTTTGCTTGTTTCTTCCAAAGTTGATTAATCCCACAGGATCAGTATCATGCGGCCCGCAAAATTAACTAATCAGCCAAGCCCATGTTCATAACTTTTAATTTGTTCCACGTGCATGTAGACTTTTTTGTTCTTGAGTTTGTACAACTTTTTTGTTCTAGCTAGCTAATACAAATATATATACAAACTTTTTGTTCAAAGACACATATAGTTCTGGTTGAACTGTTCTTTGGTAACCAGAGTGTACAAACGTTTTGTTTTTACGATCGAGCTTGTGATTGTTTCGAGCCTACAAACTTTTAGCGTTCCTCAATATATAATTTGGATACCGTTAAACTCTTTTTTATCCCAGTTCAGTCATTCTTGTGAAACGGGTTAGGTGTACAATCTTTTGTTCTGTGAGATCATTACATGATTTTCTTCATATATGTACATAATAAGTTCCGTTCCTTTTGTAGAAAATAATTCTGTCAACCTCCATATCACGTGAGTAATTTTTTAATATTCCAAAATAGTTGGAATTAGACTTTTGAGTCAAGAATATGAATTGTTAAAAATTTATTTGAAAAATCCCACTAGGTCAGATGTTTAAAATGTAAGCCAGATATTTTAGAATTTACCAATTAGTGTAAAGGGACTGTGAGGTCAGCATGCCGGAGACCGATTTCCTACCTACCGATTGGAAATCAGTTTTTTTTTACAACAACTGGACAACAGTTGGTCCCCAGTACTAGAATTAGAATAGGTCCAGGGAGTTGACTGAGTCAATTCTTGTAATATTGTAACATCATTATTATACTGGGGTAGTTTAACCATAATCTCTACCTACACACACACACACACACATATATATATATATATATATATATATATATATATATATAATATTAAAGTAAGGACTGTTTCTGCTCATAATTTTCGTTTGTCTGCAGTAATCAAAACAAATTCAGAGAAAACCGAAGTTCTCCCACATGAACCGGAGCAAAGAAGGGGAAACCGAGCAAAAAAACATTGCAAAAAATAAAAAACCGCTGCCCCCACCCACCCACCCACCATGGCCGCGTGAACCAGCGCCCCTTTATAAGAAAAGAGACACCAAACCTACCTAAATAAATTCCTCAAAATTTGGCTTACAACATGATTCAAACCCACCAACATATAGTTCAAGGAGGGGAGGATGCAAAAAATCATATAAGCTATGTTATATTTTACTTCTATAAGCATATGTTTTATACTATTTCTTAACTAGGATATGAGCATACTTGCACAATTCATTGTGGCTTTGAGTAGTAGAAGGGTTAAGAGGGGATTGGAGATAATATGATGCTTAGTTGACTCTTGGGCTAAGTAAATAAATAAAATGAGAGCATACACGAGCCACATTAATCAAGGTTCGAATGTACACCGCACGAATGCACGAATGGATCGAATACATGTCTTGATTTTATTGTATTCTTATCTATTTTAAAGTGAGGCGACTACATAATTAATTATATATATTTTCAAAGTGAGGTGACTACATAATTAATTCGGACCGAAACAGATAGATTAATGCATATAGCACGATGAGAAATATAGATTATAAGGTTTGCTAAGACTAACAAAATCTACCTAAGATTATATACAGACCATTTGGACCAAACCTCAATGGATCTCCACAACACACATGTTTAAATATTTAGAGCAATGGAGATGTATGGATGAAAGGATGGATAGGTATGGACGTGAAGGTGGGGATGATCTGCATGTGGGGTACTCCCTCTGTCTCAAGATATAAGGCATGGTCAAAATTGACACGATCACCAATACTAAAAATTGACTTTCAATATCTCATATAAAATAATTTTTAAAAAACAAATTATAGTCATATGAAAATATTTTTAACACAAATTCAATGATATTATTTTTGTAAGACAACAATTTTATTATACAAGATTAGTAGGTCAAGGGCAGGTGGTGGTATGCAGTATACGACTATTTTTGGTAAGGGTAAATAAATAATTTTTGCAATCTTTTCATAAATTGGGCAAGCTCGAGTCGAGAAAATAAATTTGTTTATGCCACAATGAATTTGAATGAAAAAAATTGAAAAAAAATCATTTTTGAAATTTGAATTGAATTTTTTTGTTTTTGAATTTTGAAAAAAATTGGCCATACCACTAGAGGGAAATGGAAAAAATCGAAAAAAGTGATTTTGAAATTTGAAAAAGCCATACCACTAGAGGGAAATGGAAAAAAATTGAAATATGCCACACAAATTTGAAAATTTACATTTTTTGAAATTTGAATGAAAAAATGAAAATTTTAATTCTTGAAATTTGAAATTTTTTTGGCTATGTCACCAAAGGGAAATGAAAAAAATTGAAATAAAGAAATCATATATTTCATTTATACCACCGAGATAAATCTTCCAATAACACCCCTATACCAGCAATACCACCTATGTATACCACCTTATATACCACAGGTGCAAGTTGTGGTGGTATACAATGAATCTCAGTCGTCAGATCTTTTCATACCGGTCCTTTTCCAACAGTGGTATAGGGTGGTATGGTCCGCAGTAAAAGAGCCCTAGGTCAAACGTTTCGAAGTTTGAATCTTGATTTAGGTGCGCACCTTATATCCCGAGATAGAAGGAGTAATAAACTAAGAGAAGTCAACATAGCACTTCTTACAGGGACACTAAGCTCATGGTGTACCCACGGCCAAGATTTTTTAAAAAGAGTACGTAAAAATTTTAAGTTTCTTTGTAGCAACACACGTTTGCTAGTCATATATTAGAGTAATCAAAATAATTAAACTCCAGATGTGACTTAAGCAGGTTCATTCTGCACCTACGTTTTAACAGTGGTCTAGTGCCACCTGATGAACTAGTAGAAAAGGTTACACAAAAAAATGATGAGAAAAAAGTTGCATTTAAATACATGTACGTATAAGCCTCTGAAACTGTGTTTTGATTGCAGCAAAGAGTGCCTCTTAGTGACCTTCCAGAGTCTGCAAGTGATCATAACAATTTACAGGAGGCAGATCGTCCACGATCGAGGATCACTGCTCAGGTTAGTTTCGTGTCCTTCCAGTCCGTTTCCTGGTCAAGCATATAAAACTACTGTAGCCCTGATTTTTCTATTTGTGTTCCTTTGTTTTTGCAAATCCTAAACCTCTCAGAAAACGTGCATCTTCCATCAAACAATTGTAACTAACACTTATGAAAGTTCTATAAATTATTGGTATTATATTAAAAGAATAAGAATTCGAGTGTGGAGTGTGAGGGGGTAGAATACCTGAGTGTGACCTAGACAGCACCCTAATCTTGAAGTCATAACTGGTAGAACCATATCTTTGTGCCTTCTGCTCACACATTGTTTAGCATTATGTAATATGGCCTCTAAGAAAATATCATTAATCAGATAAAAATAGAAAAAATATTCATAATCTAACAGGTTTTATATCAAATTAAAATAGTCAGTAATAAACAATCCACCACAGAACTGGATTATTATAACATTCGATATAGAAACGAATACATTTGTTAAAATATACTAATTATGTCTTTGGTTTAGGAGTCCATATATGCTAGATTGAAAAGAAGATATACTCTGGTTTAGGCCTAAAATTATGTTTATACATTGGGAAAAATCCATTTTCACCCTTGAACTGGCACACAAGTTGGGTTTGAACCTTAAACTACAAAACCAGACATAAAAGACTATCCAACTATCGAACCGGACAATTTAGACCCTTTGAGTGGTTTTGGAGGTGGTTTCCTATTTTGTGAAAATGTTAAAAAATGGTTTCAACGAAAAAATTATAACTAGTTTATTTTAAATCAGAAAATATGAAACTTATATCCAAAGTTTTATAAAAATGTCACCTATTTGTTGATGAACTATTTGGAGTTGTCTACATCTTATTTATTCTTCCTATTATTTAAAAACAATAAAAACGAGAAACTTGAACTTATAGTATAAAAAACACCAAATGGTGCACCGATAGATAGGTGGAATTTTTATAAAACTTGTGTATAAGTTCCATATTTTTTTGATTTAAAATGAAGTAGTTATGAGTTTTTAGATGAAATTATTTTTTTAATATTTTTCACAAGATGTAAAAACACCTCCAAAACCACTCAAAGGGTGAAACTTGCCCAGTTTCGATAGTTGGATGATCTTTCATGTCTGATTTTTGTAGTTTAAGGTAGAAAACAAGACTTGTGTGCTAGTTCAAGGGTGATATTGAATTTCTCCCTTATAAATTTATCGGCAATGGATACATTATCAATGCAGGTTCCATCGAACCTTCCACGATCAACAGAAACAGCTCAGGGACGCTCCTACTTCCTTATCCAGTGGATGAAATACATCACAGGAA
Source organism: Cenchrus americanus (assembly GCA_947561735.1). Lineage (NCBI taxonomy): Eukaryota > Viridiplantae > Streptophyta > Magnoliopsida > Poales > Poaceae > Cenchrus > Cenchrus americanus. The sequence goes on from OX387242.1 coordinate 70,809,516, forward strand.
TACACTTATGATTACAATGGCACTTTTCTTGCATGGAAAAACGTAATGGACATGATCTTAACAAATGTACATTTAACTATAAATTTGACGCGCCATTCCATTCTAGGTACAGAATTTGCTATCTCCGCAACACGGTGCCAAGTTTGGAAACAATAATTCTGTCCCTGAGGTTGTAATGGATGTTCCATCAAACTCTCCAAAATCAACAGAAACAGATCAGGTTAGTATGACCTTTATAACATTCTTAACTTATATCCAGTTTTTAATATGCATCACACTGCTAGCGCTAGCTCTGATATTGTTCTCCATGTGCTTTGTTTATTCACATATTTTTACTCACATTCGACAGCTATAACCTTCCATTAATTACCATCTGGATTAAGCAGGTAGTTGTAGCCGCCCATGCCCCCACAGTTGATCAAAAGAAACAGCAGGACCGCTGCCTCAAATACTCACAGAAGGCCCTTGCGTTTGCCGTCTGCACATTCATCGGGTACGCAAGTGCTGCAAAGGCAAGTGTCGCAAGGGCAGCAAAAGTAGCAAAAGAAGCAGAGGACAATGGTGCAGATGCTAAACCAGGCGGTATCAGCATAATTTTCAAACTCGCCATGATACCCTTCTTCATCGCCATTTGCGCGGACCTCTTTACACTAAAGACGAAGGGGAAGCACGGCCGCGTCTTCATTTTCCTCTCTTCATTTCATCTGGTGCTGATGGTATACCTCGTGTTCATCTCATTCAACATAGAGTACGCCTACACCGCTTTCTTCCTGCCTCTGGTGGCTGTCTCCTCCTTTATTCAACAGAAGCTATGGCCACGAATCACTGATGACAAAGCTAATAAAACCCTAGACAGCATGTTTGAGCTGTCCTCTCTAATTCTCAACTGGAGCACCTTTATCTCTGCGCTCATGGTCATATTCAGAGAATTGGAGCATGATGAAGAATATGAAGATATAGCACACAATGTTGTAGGGATCTTCTTCTTCCTCACTATCGTTCTGGGGATCTATCTTATGCTAGTCACAACAGTCAGGGCTGGGGCATTGGTACGTGTGAGGTTCCTCGACGTCCTGCTCATTGGCCTGCTCGTCGGCACTATTATCGCCTCCTTGATCTCGTTTCTACATTTGTAAGCAACAAATTCTGGCCCCGCTCTTTGTTTCTATTATTGTTCAGTATCAATTATTGATCTTACTATATTTCATGTTTCATTTGTAGTCGTTGAAGCCGGAGCTAGCGGAAGTCCTATATGCAGCCAGCAGGTCAAGGTGTCTTGGAAATAAATTGCACTTGCTGTGCATAAATTGTGTATTAGATGTAGTCATGAACATTTTGTTGGAGGCTTGATGCTGCATATTGATGTGCTGCAGTAACATTCACCTGGTTAACACAATTATTCAAGCGATCCCGGAATCGAGATGTTCTACGCAAAATGTAAGTTAAATGGCAATGAATGATAATTCACCCAAAAAGTTGGGTAGACCAACCCCACCAAAGTGCTAGTGGTTAGTGGTTGTGGTGGTGGGTAGGGGCGTAGGGACACAATTTCAACCAAAAAACAAGCAATTTTGGTCCTACCGATATGCATCAGAAATTGGCATACTAAAAATTCTGGTATTTTTGCATGGAATTGTACCATTTTTCAAATTTCAGCTAATAAAGTTTCTTCAACCGAAACTCCAGTCGGTGTGCCGGTAATACCTACCACCTCCATTCTTTTGCAAGTGGTGGGTTGTGAGCGGTAGTTACAATGGTGCAGGTGGGTTCTAATGGTGATGAGAGTGGGAGAGGGGACGAAAGGGATGGGAATCAGAAGAAGCAAGGGAGAACTAGGTAGAAGAGATGGAAATTTGAAGAAGCATGCAGAGGAAACTAATGCACTTTCTTTGTCATTTGTTTAGACTCAACACAGAGTAGATCATTGTTGTGTGCTCCCTCCATTCCAAATTATAGGTTGTTTGAATTTTGTAATCTCATGTTTGACTGCTCATCTTATTAAAAAAATTATAAAAACATAGTCAAATTTACCTCATCCTTAAAGAAAATGTATTGATCAGACAAGCTACAACAAAAAAACATGACATTTTGCACAATTTTCTTGAACAAGACGAGTGGTCAAATTTGTAGTTGAAAAGTCACACAACCTATATATAACGGATGGAGTATTTCAATATCTACATGAGTATGGTGCTTGGCTATTTATTTTGCTACTTGGCTCCTCTAACATTGATGTGCCTCTCACCGTTCTCACGTGTGACATTGTTGGGCATGTGTTTTGTGAGGTTGCTTGACTTGCGAACTATGATTCTTCTAGTTTGTATTTTGGTGCATGGTCTGATAAATTTCTGCAGGTGACCATTTTGATTTTGCTGGAGACGATGTTACCTTGCACAGTGCTGGACTGTGACCATTTCGATTTTTCTTGTTGTACTGCATGTGATTTTATTTTGCCAATTGTGATGTGCTGTGAGGGGATGTAATGCAGGTAATGGTGCCCATTATTTTAATGACTTTATGTGGGTTATAAAGTAGTCATCTGTCCCAAAATAAGCAAACATCATGCTTCTCCAAGACTCAAACGTTTTAAATTCGACTAAGAATATAGAAAACGCTATCAACATTTATATCTTCAAACAATTTATTAGATAAGTATATGTACTACTCAACGCTTAATCTTGTGATAATTATTATACATGATAAATAGTAGTATATTTTTGTATAAATTTTGATCAAATTAAAAAATGTTTACTCCTCGATAAATGATGTGTGTTTGTTTTGGAAGGTGGACTGATGTGTATACATTTAGGCTTATATGAAACCAAAATTAGACCATGTGTATATATACTTGTCCTAGTGGTGAAACCAGGATTGACACCCCGGGGGGGGGGGGGGGTCCATGAGAATCCCGACAGTAGGAGGGCCCGGAGACACCCCCCTCGACACACCGGTTGGTTCGCCGCCGATTTGTCCCACGCAAAGCAAGATATGCTCATAAGTCTAAATAAGTGTTGTACTTAATTAAAAAATGTGGCTGTAGTATAAAATGAAACGAGTTGAAATTAGTTTATAATTACTGGGCGGCATAGCCCAAACAGATTCCTCACCACATGGGCATTTTTTTGTGCTGCTAAATAATTTTGATGAATTAAATCGTCACAATACACATACCACGTTAGATCCTTGTCATGTCCATGTCATGCATTGCCAACGTTCAATTCTATGACATTTTTCTATCCCACGTGGCACTTGCATAGTCATCCATGTTTAATGTTTTATGACGCTCACCAGCCTCGATAATGGTGTAATATACTAAGTGTCAGGAGTTAGTGACGCTAGAAGAAAGAATCGATACAAAAATTATGATGTGAATATATGTTTTCGTAACAAAATATGTCCAGAAGTACTTTAGCAACAACAAAAGTCTCACCATTCGCATCCGACAACACACATCAACATGAGTAAACAACTAAGTAAGTTAAAGGATTCAGATGTTATATATAGTATAACACACCTAATTGTAGGGATGGATCATCAGTGCTTTTTACTCTTGGGTCATGCATGTTTATTTGCCTCAACTCAATATTACATTTCGGCTACGTGTTTAAGCACCTAAAGCAAAGAATGATTCTCAGGTTTAATTTGCGATTAGAGAATACTCCCAAAACAAATCCTTCTGCTCTGCGTCCACAAGCAAAGCAAAGAATGATTCTCTGCTATCAGCTCACAGCCTAGCACAAGCATTAGTTCAGGGCGAAGTATCTCCGTAACATCTCTGTCACCATCGAGAACTAGGAATCAATCCACCATCGATCAGTTGCTCCATCACTGCATATGTCTTGCGTGTCCGTGAAACCGTCGCTTCGCTTCCAACATTTCTCACAGTTCGGATTCCTTCATCTGCATGCCACTGATGATATAACCGCTGCGCGACACCATTGCTACTACACACACGCACTGCTAGGCATGCCAGCCATGGCCGCCGGCGACGACATCACGGTGCACGTGGAGTGGCTGGCGCGGCGCCTGCTGCGGCAGCAGGAGGTCGACGCTGCGGCGACGGAGCAGCACCGGATCATGGTGAACACCCACCGCGTGTCCCGCGTCCCGGACCAGCTCCGCGCCCACAACCCGGACGCCTACACGCCGGGGCTCGTCGCCATCGGCCCGCTCCACGCCAGCGACGCCGAGAGCCGCCTCCGGCCGGGGAATCGGCTCAAGATGGCCTACCTCAAAAGCCTCATCTCCCGCGGCCACCCCGCCGACGGATCCCACTCCCACCACCTCGAAGTCATCCAGGGCTACATCCGCCTCGTCGCCGCCCGCGAGCGTGAAGCCCGCGCCATGTACGCCGCCGAGGACGTCGCCGACATCGCTGCAGAGGACTTCATCCAGATGCTGGTGCTCGACGGCTGCTTCATCCTCGAGCACCTCGTCAACGTCGCCACGGGCAGGGACGAGCCGTCGCTGCACGACACGCCCTTCGGCCCCGCGCAGCTGTCGGTGGACCTCGTCCTCGCCGAGAACCAGATCCCCTTCTTCGTCCTCGTCGACCTCATGGGCTGCACGAGGTTGCCGGAGTTCGAGTCCACAGGTTACGACCCGCCGGTCCTGCTCATGAAGCTGGTGCTCTACTACCTCGGCGGCGAGAAGGGCCGGGATATTAGCGAGGAGCTGCCGCCGGCCGACGCCATCTTACACATCCTTCACCTGCTCCACGCGATGGTCACCGCGGCGCGCACCAGGTGGGAGCCTCCGCCGCGGATCCAGGACAGCGCGCCGCTGGAGATGATGCAGGGGGCGGCTCGGCTGCTCCGGCGCCTCCCTCTGCTGCTCCTCGTGCCGCTGCTCTACCCGATCCTGCCCGAGGAGAGCCGGTGGAGCGCAACCTACGGGCCGGAGGACATGCTGTCGGCGAGCGACCTGAAGCGGATGCTGCTGCGGTTCACCAAGTCGTCGCGCGGAGGCGCCGCCGCTGGGGCGGCAGGCGGCATCGTGTCGGTGCTTGGCCACGTGCCGCTTGCCACGAAGTTGCTGGCCAATGAGGACTTGCTGCGCTTGCCGCAGCTGCGGATCGAGTCCCGGACGGCGGCGCTGCTGCTGAACCTTATGGCGTTCGAGCGGTCCTGGGGCGACCGCGCCGGCGACGTGTCGGCGTACGTGTGGTTCATGTCGAAGCTGGTGCAGTCGCCGGAGGACGCGGCCGTGCTGCTAGCGGCGGATGTGGTGCGGAGCGGCACGTCGGTGAGCGGGGGCAAGATGGAGGTGGCGCGGTTCTTCCGGCAGGTTGGCGCGGCGAGCGAGGCGGCGGCCAAGCTGGAGCAGAGCTACCTGGGCGGGACGCTGAATAAGCTGCGTGAACGGAGCCAACACACGCTGTTGATGAAGATGGCCGACGTGAAGCGCTACTATGTCGATGTGCCCTGGCGGCTTGTCGTCGCCTTCGTCACCGTTGTCATCACCGTCGCCACTGTTCTCCAGACCTTCGCAGCCTTCAAGCAAAAGCCATGAACGTTCAAAATTATGCATCCCCGTTCTCTTTTCCCGTCACGACTATATGTCGCTTTACCGACAAAAAAAAACTTCTCATCACGCCGCAGGCTCACACCTGTTAGAGCCCCGCCCCCACCCCCCCACCCCTACCCCGCCCCCACCCCCCACGCGATAGCCGCCGCGCTTCTTCCTCTCCTTCTCCTGCAACCTTAGAACCTACCAGCCAGGGGAGGTAGGGAGGCCAGGCGGTGGGGATGGTCGTGGGGTGCCTTAGGGCCCTGGCGGTGGAAGAGGCGGTCGGGCCAGGTCGGGACGGAGCAGAGCTACCCGGAGAATGGCGGTACCGGAGGTTGACGACAGTGGCGTGGGAGATGGACGACGGTGATGCGAGGACCAATGGGTTAGCGCACAGGGGTGAGGGTCGTCGGATCCGGCGGCTCCTGCGCCGAAAACAGGCCGGGAGGGCGGTGGTGGGTGCAAGTGAGCGGAGGCGGAGCAAGGACCGACGGGTTAGCGTGCGGGGTCAGCAGTTGTCGAATTCGACGATGGGAGGCGCTGGAGGCGGAGTAGGAGGGTGGAGGCAGGGGCGGGCGAGTGGAGGCAGCGGCACGGGAGGTGGACGGCAGTGGTGCGGGGGAGGTCAGCGGTTGCCTGATTCGGCGACGGGAGCCGCCGGAGACAGAGCAGGAGGGTAGAGGTTGGGACGAGCTGGAGGCGCCACGCCGCGGGCGAGGGAAGAGAGGAGGAAGACGACACGGTGTAGGGGAGGGAGGAGAGGATAAGGTTGGGCGCGTTTGGGCCGATGTGCCGCTATCAGGCCTTCTGCGTTGCTGGGTGTTTTTGTCGTTGAAGCGACACCCAGCTGGACCCTTCTTTTCCGGTCCAAGAAGTCAAAAAGTAATAAGTCCTTCTCCTAGTGTCAAATAGGGAATTATCTTGCATTCATAGAAGTGGAGGAGGTTAGAGAGGGTGGCGCCACATGACTTTGAAATGGATGACGGCGGCAGTTGCCTGACTAGGTAAGGTGAGGGCGGTGGGCGTGAGGATAGGGTTGGCCTCCATTAATGGCGACAAGCAGTCGACCGTGGCAGGGCTGCGGCAAAGGTGGAGATAACCAAATAAGGGCACAAGTGTAGCAAACATGGCCGTCAAGCCATTTGTTCGAGTATAATTTTGTTGATTCATGGCAACACGATCAATGGGACTAACCATATTAGTCGAGTATGTCTTTGTAGACACTATAGGTCTCATGGATGCAACCACAATCAAAGTCAAGATACCATCGGTTAATCATGGTAAAAATCCTGAATTAGTTTTCTTTATCAGTGCTCACTCCTTTATTCAGAAAACAACGGATCAGTGCGATCACGATCCACCAAGGATTTTAGAAAACACAAGATGGGGTCATCCCATACACTTGGGCTACCCGGGTCCCTATCAAGACTGAAACAAGCCAATTCATGAGCACAATGATTACAAGACCGTGGAACATAACAAATATCCTTGACAACAAAATGTAGGGCAAGTAGGAGACACAACTCCTGGAAAATGACACCGCTCAGAGCTTGATCAAAAGCGCTTGATTGCAGCACCTTCACCATATTTGTGGAGTCTGTTTCAATGATAACATGAGATATCCCCGCTCCATCGCAGCGTCCAGCGCAGCAAGGCAAGCTTCCCCTTCAGCGGCAAGTGCATCTGTCACGGTTGGCAAACATCCCGATCCAGCCAAAATTCCATGCCCATCGCTATCTCTGACAATGAAACCCCATGCACCCTTCTTCTCCTTTGCATAAAATGCACCGTCTGTGTTAATCTTCAGCACATCGACAGGTGGTGGCTGCCATTTCCTCATTGTGCTCGAACCTGGAACCCTGGTCCTTTGTTGTTTCATCAAGAAGAGGATGGCTGCTGTTAACTCTTGAGCCTGGGAAGCAACAGCCACAAGTGTTGGCATTTGTTCCCCAGCATTTGCCTTATTTCGCGCATTCCACCAAGCCCAAAGCATATGAACAATCAAAGTTTTGTCTTCCTCCTTCCTGTCTAGAATGTTATTCACCACTTGGGGCGCTGAACCAAGGGAAGATAGTTGTATATGAGCCTCCTCTAAGTTTAGAGTTTGCCAATAGCACTTCACCCATGTGCATGTTAGGAAGCAGTGGCCTCCATCCTCATCTAATCGCCAACATACTGGACATCTTGTGTCATTATCCACTCCCCTCCTCCTGATATTCAGGCGGAATGGAAGGCTGTTGTGTGCTAGTGTGGAGGCTTGGCCGATTGCGAGGTTGGTGTGGAGAACAGTTTGCATAACATTTGATTTTAAGAAACCAACGAGTATTAGTCACATTTTTGAGGATTGGATTAAGAGTTTTCATTGCAAGCAAAGGAAAAATGTGTTGCTTGGTGTAGCGGCTGTTTGTTGGGCCATTTAGCTTGGCAGGAATAATGTGGTGTTCCAAAGATCAAGACCTGATTCGTGTTTGCAGGTAATCTTTAGGAGTGCATTTTTGTCACACCCGGCCCAATTTGGATGGCCCATTAGTGGCCCATGAGCGCTGGTGCGCGTGTTTAGTGCCACATTGCTAGTTGAGCAAGGGTGGAGCCAACTTATAAGCCTTTCTCCACTAGCCATACCACCCTCGGGTTAACCCTCTTACACGAAGCGAGGACGAAAGTGTAAGCAGGGTGCTATGTGTACGTGTGCTCGCCCCTACAGAAGGTCTGAGCGGTGCGGCTTTGGTGGGCGGGGTGTTACAAATGGTATCAGAGCCGACCCTTGCGATTGCGCGTACGGGTCAGTGTGCGGACATAGGGCGCATGGCGCATATGGGTCGGCAATGGACGTACGGTCGTGCGCTAAAAGAGAAGGTTCCTGGACATTTGCTCGGGTCAGTGTGCGGACATATGCATGCACGTGTGGGTCTGGGATGGGGCACACGGCATGGCGTATGGTTCGGCACTGGACGAGTGAGTTGGATCGACGAGGACGTCGGGTTCTTTGAGGGGGGGGGTGAATGTCACACCCGACCCAATTTGGATGGCCCATGAGCGTTGGTGCGCGTGTTTAGTGCCACATTGCTAGTTGAGCAAGGGTGGAGCCAACTTATAAGCCTTTCTCCACAAGCCATACCACCCTTGTGTTAACCCTTTTACACGAAGCGAGGACGAAAGTGTAAGCAGGGTGCTATGTGTATGTGTGCTCGCCCCTACGGAAGGGCTGAGCGGTGCGGCTTTGGTGGGCGGGGTGTTACAGTTTTGGATCAGGAGTTGGTCCATCTTGGCTGAGGAGGAGGACAAGAAAAGCTTGTTGATTGCAAGTTCAAGGTTGGAGACGACGACGTTAGAAGTCTTCAACAATTATGGTTGGATGCGCTTAAAAGGATTTCTTACTAGTAGGTTGTCCTGTTTATGGTGTGCGTGAAGCGGGGGCGCTGTTGGCTCCTTTTATTTCAAAGTGCGTTGTTGCGGTTGTTGAACTTGTTAGTGTCTGAATTGGGTTTGCAGTCTGAGTTACTGTGGTTGTAATGGATGATTTGTTGGTCGTATACATTCTCCAGGGAATGTAGAGGCCGGGTTTTAATCCTTTTTCTAAAAAATGAACAATCAAAGTTCTCTCTTCCTCCTTCCTGTCTAGAATGTTATTCACCACTTGGGGCACTGAACCAAGGGAAGATAGTTGTATACGAGCCTCCTCTAAGTTCAAAGTTTGCCAACAGTGCTTCACCCATTTGCATATTAGGAAGCAGCGGCCTCCATCCTCATCTAATCGCCAACATACTGGACATCTTGTGTCACTGTCCACTCCCCTCCTCCTGATATTCAGGCGGAATGGAAGGCTGTTGTGTGCTAGTCGCCACTTGAACTGCTTTACTTTCGGGCAGTATGGCAACCTCCAAATTTGCAACCATTGAAAATCTGTGGCAGCCGGATTTCCACTACTAGATGCCCCCACTTGCTTTTGTTGCTGGCTCGAGCGTGCATCATCCAAAACATGGTAGGCCGACTTGACTGAGAAGAGCCCTCCGTCATCGAAATGCCATGCCAGAGTGTCCTCTCGTCCTGGCTTAATAGGAATAGTTAGTATATGCTTAACATCTTCTTCCCAGAAAATCTCCCTGATGAGCTCCTCGTCCCACAAGCTAGTAGAGGGATCAATGTGATCAGCCACCTTATTTACCACTGTTCGCCCTCTAGGAGTTATTGGTCATCTCAAAGTTCCTGTCGGCAGCCATCGATCACGCCAAATATCAATATTATTCCCATCCCCAACTCTCCAAATGAGCCCCCTTTTCAAAGATTGTATCTCTCGGATTATACTCCTCCATGAATAGGAGATTCCTGGTTCTTCCTCAGCTGAGAGCAGATTGCCTGTCGAGTAGTACTTTGCACGCAAAACTTGGGCACACAAGGAACTGGGTTCTTGTATCAATCACCATCCTTGACGAGCTAGCATAGCTAAATTAAAAAGATGCAGATCTCTCATTCCTAGACCCCCTTTTTCCTTCCTGCTACACAAACACTCCCAAGACAACCAATGCATTTTGTTCTCTTTCTCTTGTTGAGCCTGTCAGATATTTTGAGGCTCTAGATGGTGATAAGTTAACTCAAGTGGAGGCAAGTTCAAAGAAAGGAAAGGACAAGAAAACGAGACCTTTAGATTAACCAACATTGCCTAGAAGCAGTAGTGGTGCAGGTGTCGGATTTGATCTATTATAGAAGGATACAAGTCAAAAGGAACCATCGGATGAACCGATGGCCTGCTTTGTACATGTGCCAGATCAATCTCTGCATGCAAGGCACGAAGAAGAGTAGTGTCGGATCAATCAATGGTTAGAGGTGCAACCAACGGAGTATGCGTCAGTCGAAGTATATTTCTAATATTTCAAGATAGAGTTTATAGAGTTTTTGGTGTGGAAGTTGTCACAACCGCATGAACCGACAGGACAACGGTGCAAGCGTCAGAGTAATTTCTCCAGTAGAGCCAATAACTAGTTCACGAAGATGGTGGCACCGAATAAACCGACAGTCAAGCAAGGGAGGTGTCGGTGCAAGCATCAGATCAATTTTGTCAGCAGAATCGCAATAGCTAAGTGACGTGGAGGGGCACCGGATCAACTGATGTTATGGAAAAGGACCATCAGTTGATCCGATGGTATACTTTTTTTGGTAGCCGTTAGCCAACGACTAGTTTGATGTCTTGGGATATTTATACCCCCTCCACTCACCCATTTGAGGTTGCTAGAGTACATGAAAGTGCAGAGGAGTTCAACACACATTGAACATCATATTCAGCACACACTAGTGCTTAGGTGCTCATCCAAAGGCTTTGCACATCCTTAGAGAGTGTGTAGTGCAAGCATAGGCTTAGAGCTGAGTTGTGTGGAAGGTGTGTCAACCTTGTGTGGTGATCTCAAGTGGATCAAGCTGTGCAAGGTTGAAGGACCGATACGGCGAACTAGAGAGGGGGGAGTGAATGGGAGCTGATAAAAATTCTTCTCGAAGGAGATAGAGACTCCAACAAGACGAACACGACTTCCAACACACGTCTTCGACCCACTACCCAAGTTGGCCAAGTCCACGCAGCCACTGAAGTGCTATTGGACCTAGGAACCAACAAACAACCTCCTGAGCCAAAACACACCAACACGCACAACGGAAACTTGCACGGCTTGCTGCCTGTTCTGCACCGGTCAGACCGATGGCCTGCGCCGGCCAGACCGGTGACACCGGTCAGACCGGTGGCAGAGCCGGTCAGGCCGGTGGCTACAGCAGCCGCACAACAAGCGTTCCAGAAAGCCTCACTGACTTCTCTAGGCCCTGGAACAAACACACACCCAAAACACAACCTGCACGGAAGGAAAACCCTACACAAAACCTAACAAACCAACTCCAAACAAACCAAGAACTGACCAGCAGCACCAAGAACAAAGACACACGAGTCAAGCAGTTCACCTGAGGCAAATCCCACAAGTGACTCGCACCGGTCAGACCGGTCAAGAGCACCGGTCAGACCGGTGTAGCCTGGGCAGCTCGGGATGAACAACACCCGCGGGTCAACTCCTCCAAATCCAAACTTCGATCTCCCGAATCGCTCCACGGACTTGAACAAGACTTTGGGGATGATAGGAACACCTCATGAGGAGTCCATAGCCATGATTTTGTCCACCAAAACTTGCCAAATCAAGAGGAGTCAAAGAAATCCCGCCAAGAACTCCTCTAACCCTAGAACACCGAAAACCCCAAAATCGAGCCCCTCAACTCACGGATTTGGGAGGGGAATCACAGGCCAAAGAACCACGAAGGGTTCCCACAAATTTCCCCTATCAAATCCCCAAGAGCAAGGTCCCGAAAACACCCCAAGAAAACACCAAGAGAGGGCCCCGAAAATCACCACCAAGAACAACCGGGAACAACACAACAAAGCCTTGAGGAACCACGCTGAATCATCTATACATACCAAGGAGGTTCATACAAGGTCTAGCTTGCCGCCCGATCATCCAACCCTCTCACAAAATCTCACCATGAAGCTCTCAAGCTAGTCCTATGGAAATCCAAAAAAATGAAGGGAAAATAGGAAAGCAAATGAACTAGGATTCCAAGAGATTGGCTGCCATCCTCTCACCTCATGGGTTATATGGAGGCAACCGAAAGTCTAAAATACCCTTACTTAACAACTAGGGATACAAGCCCCTCAAGGGTGGTTTTGGAAGTCTCCAAGTTTTCTCTATCGGACAGATGCCCGGCAACCGCAACCTGCTTAGCCTCGACGCAAGCCTTGGCATCCCGACGTGTGTCCTCCGCTTCGAAGATTCCGGACTGCGTCGTCGCACACCGGTCAGACCGGTGCTCCTCACCGGTCAGACCGGTACCCACCAGTTAGACCGGTCTGGCACTGCTGCAGCATCATCTTTGGTTCTTCGGTCTTGGCTTTGTGGATCAACCAAGGAACCCAGTGGTTTTCTGGTGAACCACTGGAAACCCCGCGAACTCGGTGTAGCCTCCGCTAATCTCCACTCATGACTTGGCTCCCACGTAGTCTCGGCTCGACCTTGGTTTTGAGGCTCAACCAAGAAACCGTTCATGACTTCATCTTGTTGTCCATGCCACCGGGTCCCTCGAACGAAGCCTACTTGTCTTCTCCACACCTGGAGGCCTCACCGGCGGCGACCTTTTGCGCTTGTTCTTCACCTGCACCAACACCAGTCAAGCCGCAACCTACACCTGCAATACTTAGCCAAGAATCAGTCCACACAACGTTGCCAATCACTCATCACACAAGGAAGCGACCATCCACCGGTCCTCGAACCACACATGGTCCTCAATCTCCCCCTTGATGAGTGCATTGACAACACCCACATATAGTAACAAGAGAGAAAAGAAAAAAGAAAAGAAACAAATAAAAAGAAACTCCAACAAGCGATCGAAAGCCAAATAAAGGCAAAGAGAAAGGTCACTTGAAGAAGACAAGTCTCGGACCCCTTAGGCAAGGGAAACGGCTCGACACATCCGAGACAAAACAAAGCTCAAGCAAAGAGCGCAAACCACCAAACCAAAGCTCGAAAAACACAAAGAGCTCCCCCTGCACACATGCAAGCTCCCCCTGAATCAATGCAACTCCCCCTGGACAAATGCATGCAAACCACTTGAAGAAAATAGAGCATCTGCATCAGCTCAGCTCTGACCAGTCAGACCGGTCACCACCACCGGTCAGACCGGTGCCCAACAAAAGAACAGGGCCAGCACTCTGACCGGTCAGACCGGTGACCTTTACCGGTCAAACCGGTGCACACCAGAGCCCAGAAATGGCTCGAAACCACTTGAAAACCTTCTAAATGCATCCAGCAAGCCATTTCAAGCTCAAACTTCTCCCCCTTGTTGGCAATGCATGAATCAAGCCAAAAATGCAAAACTTTCAACCTAGGGCTTCTCAAATAGACAAAATTCAACATAGGATGCTACACATGTCCAAATGAGCAAGTTAGATACTCGATAGCTTCGTATTGACATCAACTACAAGATCACCAAGTTTCACAACCATTGGACGAAGCTAAGATGGATTTGGGCAATTTTGCGAAAAATTTGCCTCATGAGCAATGTCCTAAACATGATCAAAACATATCAAAATGACAAAGCCACACAAACTTCATGCTAGGACAACCATTCTAACCATAAGACCATCACAAACACCCACAAGCACCTCATGTCATGTCAAAGCCACCGAGCCATGTGCCTACTTCTATATACGAGACTTCCCATTGGTAGGCATCATGCAACGGTTTAGCACCCAAAATAAATTAAATTAAGCACATATGACATGGGAGCACATTTTCCAAGCATTTTACATTTCATTTTCAGATTCAAATTTGGTACATGAAATGTCTTTGCGACAAAAATGAACTTATGCCCCTCCACAAGATAAAGCAAGAGGGCTAAACATTCATGATGGCAAATGAGCCTTTGGCTCCATATGATCAATAAGCTAGCTGTCCAACCACAAATTAAGCATAACCAAGCCACTAAAACATGTCAAGATCATATAAAGGCATTTACACATGAGAGAGTATATATGTGACATTTTTAAAAAACGTAGCCATCAACCATGGATTATTAATCAAGATCATCAAGAGCTAAGCCAAACTAACCATAGCATACCAAACAAGCTCACAAAGACATAGATAGCATTTCACGGTGAACAATGTATATGAGAGAAGCTTTTCCTAACCAATGCATATGATACAAAATGCATGCAAGCTAAGATACAAGGATGCCTATACATCATGTTACATATGTCATGCCAACTGCAAGAAATGCACAAAGGAAACTATACATATGCTACAACGGAGCTCCCACACACCCAACTCAAGAAATCAAACACACACCAAGCTCCCCCCGCAAACGAGTGAAAGTTGCTTGATCTAGGGGTTTGGTGAAAATATCGGCTAGTTTGTCATGTGTGGGTACATGGATCAAAGCTATCTTTCCTTTCTCTATGTTGTCTCTCAGAAAATGATACCTCACTTCTATGTGCTTGGTTTTGGAATGGAGCACTGGGTTCTTTGCAACACTTATGGCACTGGTGCTATCACATTGAAGTGGGACATGGGTATACTCCTCACCAAAGTCACTCATGGTGTACGTGATCCAAAGGAGCTGAGAGCAACAACTAGCAGCGGCAACGTACTCTGCCTCGGTAGTGGATTGAGCAACACTCGACTGTTTGCGGGAAGACCAAGACACCAAAGAAGATCCCAAAAACTGGCAAGTCCCAGAAGTGGACTTCCTATCCAACCGACACCTGGAAAAATCCACATCCGAAAAACCATGAAGCGCCAAAGAAGAGGACGCGGAGTACCAAAGGCCGAAGTCGGGAGTGTGACGCAAGTACCTCAAAATTCGCTTCACTGCTTGCCGATGCGAAGTCCTCGGAGACGCTTGAAAATGAGCGCACAGACATACCGAGAACTGGATGTCCGGCCTCGTCGCCGTCAAGTAGAGGAGTGACCCGATCATGCTACGGTACTCCTTCTGGTCCACTTGTTCACCTTCCTCGTCTGCATCAAGAGCTATAGTCGTACTCATCAGCGTCGTCATAGCCTTAGAGTCCTCCATCTTGAACTTCCGCACAATGTCCTTGGTGTACTTAGCTTGATGCACAAATGTTCCTTCCTTTGATTGTTTGATTTGTAGCCCGAGGAAGAACTGCAACTCACCCATCATGCTCATCTCAAATTCCCTGCTCATATCCTTTGCAAACCTTGCAACAAGAGAGTTAGACGAGCCACCAAAGACAATATCATCCACGTACACCTGCACAATCAGGATATCTCTGCCCTGCCTAAGTAGAAACAAGGTCTGATCAACCTTCCCCATCTCAAAACCTCTCTCAAACAAGAACCCCCTCAACCTACCATACCAAGCTCTAGGCGCCTGCTTCAACCCATAAAGCGCCTTCCTCAACTTGTACACCTGGTGGGGGTACTTTTCACTCTCAAACCCCAGTGGTTGCCTCACATACACTTCTTCCTCCAACACACCATTCAGAAAGGCACTCTTCACATCCATTTGGTGCAACTTGAACCCTTTAGCCACGGAAAAGGCTAGAAGGATCCTAATCGCCTCCAAACGGGCTACGGGAGCAAAGGTCTCCTCGTAGTCGATCCCCTCCTTCTGACTGAACCCCTGAGCAACAAGCCTCGACTTGTTTCTCACCACTTCACCTTTCTCTCCCTCTTTGTTCTTCCACACCCACTTTGTACCAATCGGCTTACACCCTGGGGGAGGATCAACCAATTCCCATACCTGATTCCTCTCAAAGTTCTCCAACTCCTCATGCATCGAATTAACCCAATTATGATCAGATAGTGCATGTCCAATGTCTTTGGGCTCAAAGGTTGCAACAAATGCAGCATGAGAGAAATGAGAATTGTTTCGAACCCTCGACCATGTAGTACGTTCATTCATGTCGCCGATGATCCTTGAAGCTGGGTGATCTACTTGTACTCGCCGGGGAGGTTCTCGCCTTGATGCTACCTCCCCTCAATTGTAGCTTCTCCTCGATCTTGATTCGTCGTCGTAGGTGTAGGAGAGGGTCCGTTCACTACCGTAGTTGAAGTAGTAGGTACGTGTTCAGCCGGGGGCACCACACCGCCATCTTCATCGTCTCCATGTTCATGCTCCTACTCCTGAAAGATCTCCTCACCAAGCTCATCATTGCCTGCACACTCAAAGACAAGCTGACTACGTGGCTGTGTCTCGTCAAAGGTTACCTCGCAAGTCTCCACGATTTGGTTAGTTTCAAGATTGAGCACACGATATGCTCTAGAATGAGATGCATAACCAAAGAAAATACCATCAATAGACCTAGCCTCAAACTTATCCAACTTTTTCCCTTTCTTCAGAATAAAGCACTTGCAACCAAAGACATGGAAGTGACTCACCTTGGGTGTGCGACCGTGCATCAACTCGTAGCATGTTTTCTTCTTATGCACACTAAGGTAGATCCTGTTTGACACATAGCACGCGGTGTTCACCGCCTTAGCCCAGAACCTTCTCAGAGTCCTATGCTCATCAAGCATCGTCCGAGCCATCTCACACAAGGTCATGTTTTTCCTTTCCACAACACTGTTCTAGGGAGGCGTATACGGACTCGAAAACTGGTGTTCAAGAACCAAGTCATGGCAAAAGGTTTCAAAACGAGAGTTTCTGAATTCTGAGCCATTGTCGCTGCGGATTGCTCGTATGGCATATCCGTGCCTCTCGTTCCTCAACCTCAAGACAAGATCTCGAACAAAACCAAACATCTCCCCCTTATCCTCGAGAAAGAACACCCACGCATACCGAGAGTAGTCGTCCACCACAACAAGGACATACCACTTCCCACCCGCAGATCGCACACGAGCTGGGCCAACAAGATCCATATGGAGCAGCTCGCATGGACGCTCAGTCATCACATCGGTGAGAGGCGGGTGAGAAGAGGCTACCATCTTGGCATGCCTACATGGTGCACAAACCAACTCTTTCTCAAGCCTCAACCGTGGCAATCCTCGGACCAAATTGAGTTTACTCAAGCAAGACAAAAGGTCAAAGCTCAAGTGACCCAACTTCCTATGCCACTTCCACAACTCACTCGAAGAACCAGCCAAGAAATAACGCTCCACACCAGAAGACTGGGAAAATCAGCTCGAAACACCTGACCCTCGGGAACGACCATACAGACAAGGTCCCCTCGAGAGTCCAAAATCTGAGAACCACCAGGTCGAAACAACACCTCAAAACCCTCATCCAACAGTTGGGACACAGAAAGCAAATTGTACCCAAGCGATTGAACAAGAGCAACACGCCTGAGAGTGATCTTGTCACTCACCTTAATCTCACCTTCTGAAAGCACACGCCCACGCCCATTGTCCCCAAAAGTGATGTACCTCCTTGTCACCACCGGGACGAGACTTGAGAACCACCCCTTGTCTTCGGTCATATGCCTCGAGCAACCAGAGTCAATCAACCAAATGTTCTTCAAGTCTCCCACCTGAAATTCAAAAACGAGCACGTGAGCGAACAAACGACTCAGCACTGGGGTTAGTACCAAAAGAGTAAAACCAGTGCCGAGCCATTTGCTCAAAAGTGGGATTAGCACAAACCAAACCATCTTTCCTACCAAAGCTACCTCCACGAACACCACCACGGTAACCACCACGAGGGAACCAACCCTCTCTACCTGGAGGAGGACCAAAACCAGGAAAGAAGGCATGTGAACTGTCCCTCCTCTCCATCTCAAAGCTATGGATCCTCCCCTCCCCGTATTGAGCACGAGGGGGAGGACGCCTAGCAAACTGACCTCCTGTAAACTCTCCAACCCAACCACCAGAACCACGACCTCCCTCACCAACCTTGTTTGCCCCAAGTCCCTCACCATCCTACCTCTTGAATGTCTCGATCATTATCCTCAACTGAGGTTCATGACCAGACAACCAACCCATCAACTTTCTCAGCTCATCATTCTCATCCTGCAAACGATCAACATAATGTGCAAGTTCCAAATTTTTCAAAGCATGCATTTCACAGGTAGAGCAAGATGTAGGAATTGGTTCTTTCAGCTTAGCCTCAAGAGAAACAGTGTAAGCATGCATCTCATCAACTTTAGCATGCAAGACAGGGCAAGAAGTGCAAGCACCTAGCAAAGCAGATCTAGACTTAAGCTCAGCCACTTCAACCCTAAGCACATCTAGTTCCTCACACTTGGAGGCATGCTTTTCCTTAAACAAGGCAAGATCAGCAAAGAAAATAGAGCAATCAACACATTCAACATCATCAGAAACAACAGGTGAAGCTTTCAGAGAATCAATTTCCAGCTTAGCATCAAAATTCTGTGTTTCTAGCTCAACCACTCTAGTCCTAGCATCCTCGAGTGAAGCCCTAAGCTCTTTCCTCATTTTCTTAGCCTCTCTAAGCATGTCATCACGATTATCAAGCAACAAGCCAAGCCGTTCATTCTCCTGACGCAAGAAGGGGAGTTCATCACACACCTCGTCGTCGGAGTTAGAGTCCGAGTCGCTCTGTGTGCTCTTCTTGCTGCCGGAGCTCAGCGCCATGGTGCAGAAGCCGTCTCTAGCGAAGCAGCTCAGTCCGCTCAGGTTCTTGGACGACTTCCTGCTCTTGCGACGATTGCCTTCATCTTCACTGCTGCTTGAGCTCGAGGTGGAGTACGCGGAACTAGAGTCGACGTCGCTCGCTCCAACCATCACTCGGGCCTTGCCTCGGCTCTCCTTATTCCTCGATCGTCGCTCGTCCTTGTGCTTATTCTTGTGCTTGCTCTTGTGGTCACGCCTCGACCGGTACTTGCCATCCGTCCTTGACTTGTGCTTGTAGCCATCCTTGTTCTCGACCTTCTTGTCGTATGGACCTCCCTGGGCCCACTACCTCGGTGGGTACCAGGACCGACTACTCGGTGGGCCCCTGGGACTACCCGGCTTGCGCTACACGGCACCTGAAGGCGTGGAGCACAAGGACTACACAGAAGTAGTACTCGGTTAGGGAGCTGTACATGTTCCGCACTGTATAGAGGACTCCTAGACGTACTCGACTAGTACTCTCTCCCTACTCCGACTTGTAACCCTGCCTCCCGGACTATATAAGGCGAGGCAGGGACCGATCACCTCATCGAATCTCCTCTCATACAACTCACGGCACACTATTGCACCATCTTGTAATCGTGCCCTATCAATCCAGAGCTACACAGCATACAGGACGTAGGGTATTACGCACCTCGCGGCCCGAACCTGTCTAAATTGTGTGCCACGTGTCTCTTCCTTCGAGTTACCGATCTCGGCGAGTCACATTCATCTACTTTGGGTACTCCCCGTAGTAGGTTGCCGGTCTAAAACACCGACAGCTGGCGCGCCAGGTAGGGGCTCTCGCCCGAGATCACATGGCGAACTCGACGGCTCCCGTCCACTTCAATCCGACCGTCGCCTTCAACCACGGCGACACCTTCGTTTTCAGTGCCTGGGTCTGCACTGCTGATGGCGCGGGCTCCTTCCAGCGCCGCCTGACCATGCAGCCCAACCCGAAGACAGGCTTCGTGACACTCCCTGAAGTTGTCACAGGTGAACTCGCCGGCAAATTCGGCGAAATTTCACTCTTCAACCACCACGCTGACTTCGAGCTCGAGTCCGTCTCCAACTCGAACTCGACGTCGCCATGGGCCATCGCATGCGAGCCGGGCCGCTCGGCCATCGCGGTGGTCCCCTCACCACGCGAGCACTCCGCGCGTGGCCCCCGCATCCTCGGCCCGGGCCCGCACGGGGGGCTCCCACTCCGCGCGGGCCGGCAAGGAGCCCGTACCCGAGTACAACTCGGACTCCGACGCCGCCCCCGATCGCGCTCCGGACTCCAGCCCTCTCTCCGAGTTCTACTCGAACCCGGACTACGAGTTCGACTTCGGGTCGGACCCCCGAGCGCCCCCGAGTCCGAAGACGACTCCACTGAGCTTCCCTTGTCAGGGCCAGCCTCTGGGCTGGTTATAAAATCCACGCCGGCCGGGAGATACGTCTACTGGCCAGACCGCAAGCCTGCTGACCTGGTGAAGGGAGACTCACGCTACGTCGCCTACATCGACTCGCTACCGTTCCAGGAGGGAACACCACTGGCCCGGGCTGACTCAAACACACCAACTGAGGTGGCACCCTCTGAGTCCAGCCTTGGCACCCCCGATCGCCAAGTCTTCATGGCTGCTGGTGACACCCCAGGGCCTTCAGGCACGGCTCAGGACAAGTACCTGGAAGACATCTCCTCCGACGAGCTCTCTGCTGATGCTCCACCCAACGAGACTCCGGCAGACAGAGACACCCGACGTGAGCGCAACAGGAAGCGCAACGAACGTCGTCGGCGCCTCCGCGACAACCTCCCCATCCGCAACCTTGCGGAAGCTCTCGAGGCGGTCGAGAGCAGAGTACACACCACCCCTGAGCAATGCCTCATGTCGATCACAGCGATCGCACGTCAGGCTCAGGGCATACGCGCTGGAGAGGTCATCGCCAAGCTCACTGAAGAAGCCTACTTCATGCGGGTCGACAACAGAGTCAACCAACATCCTCCAACTAAACCCCGCGACAACGAAGCTACTAGTCGCAGCGCCAACAACGGTCCCAACCGTACTCGAGCTGACCTCCCAGCCGAGCCAAACCGTCGCCGCTCCAACGCCGGTGGACCTTCACAGCAAGACCACGGCAACCGAGAAGTTGTCCCCCACTGCGCTCCGGCCGGTGGCGGCGGCAACGATCCCGACGGCGGCCGGCCGGCGGCGGCGGCCTCCAACCATGGGGCCAACGGAGAGGGCCGGAGGCGGCGGCGGTCGCGGCGGTCGAGGCCACGCGAACGCCCACGCCTCCGGCGCCTCGCAGGGCGGCTACGGCGCTCGCCAGAAGATCGAGGAGCTGCGGCGGAAGAAGTCGACCACTGCCGCCGAGGGCGACGGCTTCCCCGCCTTCTCACCTCGACTTCGCAACTAGCTCCTCCCCGACAAGTTCAAGCCTTTGGGGATCACCAAGTACGACGCGAAGCAGGATCCCATCCAGTGGCTCCGATGCTACGCCCTCTCCATCGAGAACGGCGGCGGCAACGGCGACACCAAGTGCCTCTACTTCCCCTTCGCCGGACCAAGCACCACTCACATGGCTCGAGTCGCTGGACAAGCACTCGATCGACAAGTGGGACCAGCTGAAGGAGCAATTCACAAGCAACTTCGCGGGTGCCATGGGCCGATCGGGTACTCGCATGGACCTGGCCATGATCAAGCAGGAACAGGGCGAGACCCTCCGCAGGTACATGCGCTGCTTTTTCGACAAGCGCGCTACCGTCGTCGACGTCACCGACAAGGAGGTCATCGACCTCTTCCAGGATGGCCTCTACCACCGCCGCACCTTTGAAGACTTCGGTCGTCGCCGTCCCAGGTCCATCCCCCACCTCAGGGACATGATCACGTCCTGGGCGGATGAAGAGGACAAGGCCAACGCCAAGTACGATGCCATCCGCGGCAAGTCCAAGCAGAACCAGGGCGGCGGCGGCGGCAGCAATGCAAACCAAGGCGGCCACAACAACAACAACTACTACTACTATTCGGATCCCAACCGCAAGCGCAAGCCAGACAACACTGTCGCGGCTATCCAGCGCCCTGCGAAAGGGAACTCGAAGAAGAACTCCGGCGGTTTCAAAGACCTGCTGAAGGAGAAGTGCCCGTGGCATCCAAACGGCAATCACACTACCGAGCAGTGCTACCAACTCAGGCATGCACTCAAAGATACGCCGGAGCCACCGCACCCTCACGATCAAAAGGGTAAGAAGAAGGACGGCGACAACAACGACTTCCAAGAACCCGAGAAGACCGTCAACGTCCTATTCGGCGGATTGCCCAGCAGGCGGGAGCAGAAGGCTACCCGTCGTGAAGTAATGTCCATTGAGCCAGCGGTCCCGACCCCTATCAGGTGGTCGGAGGTACCCATCACCTTCTCCCGCGCGGATCAATGGACCAGCTTCTCCGAACCAGGACGGTTCCCCTTCGTCCTGAAGCCAACGGTGGCGGGCTCCAAGCTCAACAAGGTGCTCATCGACGGTGGAAGCGGGCTCAACGTCCTCTTCACCAAAACCTTGAAGAAAATGAAGCTCGACATCACCCCATGCTCACCAAGAGCAGCACGCCCTTCTACGGCATCGTCCCCGGCAACGCGGCTATTCCACTGGGCTCAGTGGTCCTGCCAGTTACCTTCGGGGCATCTCGGGACAACTACCGTACCGAGTACATCAAGTTCGAGGTCGCGGACTTCGAGACCTCTTACCACGCCATCCTCGGCAGACCGTCCATCGCCAAGTTCATGGCGGTGCCCCACTACACCTACTTGGTACTCAAAATGCCAAGTCCAGCCAGTGTACTCTCCCTCCAAGGGGACTTGAATATCTCCCACGACTGCGACACAGAAGCCGTGGAGATCGCCTCTACAAACCAAGTACCCAACGCGATGATGGAGGTCTACGCTGCGTCGAAGAAGCTTGCTACAAGTGAACTCGACATCCCAGAGAAGTCTGACAACACCAACAAGCCTCAGCCACCTGAGGAGGTACTCGTCAAGACAGTCGACCTCGGAACAGGTGACCCCAGCAAGACCACCACCATCGGGGCTGGCCTCGACCCCAAATAGGAAGATGCGCTCATCAGCTTTCTTCAGGCTAACCGCGACATCTTCGCGTGGAAGCCAGCGGACATGATAGGAGTGCCCAGGGAGCTTATTGAGCACTGCCTCAACGTTGATCCTAAAGCCACCCCCAAGCGACAACACCTCCGACGCTTCACCGACGACAGGCGGGACGCCATCAAGAAGGAACTCGCCAAGCTACTCGCAGCTGGCTTCATCAGAGAAGTTTTCCATCTTGAGTGGCTCGCCAATCCCGTCCTCGTCCGCAAGAAGAACTCGAACGAGTGGAGGATGTGCGTCGACTACACCGACCTCAACAAGCACTGCCCCAAGGACCCCTTCGGGTTGCCGCGGATTGATCAAGTCATCGACTCCACGGCGGGGCTGCGACCCGCTTCGCTTCCTCGACTGCTACTCCGGGTACCACCAGATCGCAATCAAGGAAGAAGACCAGGAGAAGACCGCGTTCATCACCCCGTTTGGCGCGTACTGCTACACGACCATGTCATTCGGGTTGAAGAACGCCGGCGCTACCTACCAACGGGCCATCCAGGCCTGCTTCAAGCGGCAACTCAACAAGAACGTCGAGGCCTACGTGGATGACGTGGTTGTCAAAACCAGGGACTCCAGTACCCTCATCGACGACCTTGAAGAGACCTTCGCATCGCTACGCGAGTACCGCTGGAAGCTCAACCCGAACAAGTGCGTCTTCGGCGTCCCTTCGGGCAAACTACTCGGCTTCATCATCAGCCAGCGCGGCATTGAAGCCAACCCCGAGAAGATCTCCGCCATCACCAGCATGAAAGCTCCCACGAGCATCAAAGACGTCCGTAAGCCGACGGGGTGCATGGCGGCGCCGAACGCATTCATCTCGAGGCCGGGAGAACGGGGCCTCCCCTTCTTCAAACTACTCAAGCATCACGAGAAGTTCGTGTGGACTCCGAGAGGCGGATCAAGCCCTTTCCCGGCTCAAGGACTTCCTATCAAAGCCACCGATCCTCACGGCTCCTCACAAGGGCGAGCGCCCATCGCTCTACCTAGCCGCGACTACTCACGTGGTCGATCATCGCCATCGTTGTCGAGCGGCGAGGAAGACGGCCACGCCTATCCGGTCCGGGGCCGCCCCGCCTACTTCGTCGGTGAGGTTCTATCGAGTCCAAGGCTCGCTATCGGCCCCGTGCGAAGCTCCCCGTACGCTCTACTCATCACCTCGCGGAAGCTACGACACTACTTCCGGGAGTACTCGGTCTCCGTCGTCACCGACTACCCGTTTGGCGACATCCGCGGAACCAAGATGCTACCGAAGAATCTCCAAGTGGGCCGTCGAGCTCGGCGCCCTCACCATCGACTTCAAGCCACGCACGGCCATCAAGTCGCAGGCACTAGTCGACTTCATGGCGGAGTGGCGGGAGAACCGCCTACCTACTCCCACCGTGCGACCGAGCATTGGGTGATGTACTTCGACGGCTCACTCAACCTCGAGGGGCGCGGGTGGGGGGTACTCCCCGATCTCTCCAACGGGCGAACAACTCAAGTACGTCCCGCGGATCTTCCGGAAGGTCTCAAACAACGAAGCCGAGTACGAAGCTCTCCTACACGGGCTCCGCCTCGTGGCTTCACTGGGCATCAAGCGGCTACTAGTCTACGGCGACTCCGCGGTGGTCATCAACCAAGTCAACAAGTCCCGGGACCGCAACAAGGAGAACATGGACGCCATCGCCTAGAAGTCCGCAAGCTCGAGAACAAATTCTATGGTCTCGAGTTCCATCACATCGTCCGCGACAACAACGTTGCAGCGGACGTCCTCTCGAAGCTTGGATCCACCCGCGCTCAAGTCCCAGCGGGTGTCTTCGTCCACGAGCTTCACGCGCCATCCATCCCGGAGCCGGCGCCACCGACCACTGCTCCAGCCCATCCACCAGCTGGGCAGGAGGTCATGATGATCGACGTGGACTGGAGGCAACCCTTCATCGACTACCTCAGCGAGCAGAAGGTCCCCTCCGACAAGAACGCGACCGAGCAACTCGTCCGCCGCGCCAAGTCCTACGTCCTCGTCGGAGACAAGCTTTACAAGCGGGGCGCATCTTCTGGAGTACTCATGAAGTGCGTCCCTCGTGAAGAAGGCAAGGTGTTGACGGTTAATGTTTGTATCAAAGTTCGTTCGTGACTCGCAAGCGTACAAGTCTCCCGTCGTAGTCAAGGGACCCTTCTTCCCTCGAGTGGTGAACCCAAGGTATCGAATCCGTGGAACAAATGTGTGACGCAAGACTTAATCTATTAAAGCCAGGTAATCTTCAATCTTCGATAAAAACCTAATGCATCTAAGTTAAAGACACAAAACAGATCTAATCTACTAAAAACCGGAGAAAACAAAGTAAGATTGGGTAGATAAACCGATCTAGAAGGATCGGGGTAAGCCTTTTGTTGAAGTTCCAAGCAAGAGAAGAAGTAGCAAATCGAATCTTAATAAAAGCTTCTTTAAATCGTGGTTTCCCGTCCAAATCCGAAAACATCCGCCTTTCGAGACCCCCGTTCTGTCACAACGTATCCCTATTCATGCGGGGAGTTTAGGGCGAGTCAAAAGACAAGTCGAGATTCTTTCGGAGGATCCGGCGTGTACCTCTAGCCACCGCGGCTACAAGAACACCCTATGTAATCTATCTCAAGAATAGAATTGGAATAAGCAAAGCCGATCGAAAAACGAAATCTTCGAGGAAACACTTGATCGCTGGGAAAAGATTCAACTTGATAATTCAACTATAACAATGATACATACACAAGATCACCACCGGGATCCTTCCTTGATCTTGCTTCTAGCTGCGGGAACTCCGACGTGGTCTTCCTTGCAAGGTTCCCACGTCGGCTAGGGAAACCCTAGTCAACTAGCTCGACCCTCTCCTCTCCTAGATGGTGTCCCTCTCTTCTCTCGCTTCTCGGCGGCCAAAGACGAAATCTTCTCTCGCGTGGCTCTCGGTCGGGGGACTATAAATAGCCCGATTGGCGGCTAGGGCAAAGGGCGACGGGTTTGGGCCCTAAATGGGCTCGGGCCGACCGGACCGGGCCGGCCGGCTCCGGGCCCATTTAGGCCCGGCCCGTGGGCTCCTTCGCCCGAGGTCGGTTCCCTTGCTTCCCGGATGCTTCCCCCTTCGCATATGGGTCCATGTCGTCGGTTTCTCTCCGAATTGGACTCAACTCCTTGTCTTGCAAGATTCAGGCACTTTTCCGGTCGTGTCCCCGGAGTCCGTCGTCTTCTCGGATCAAGTCCCCGGCTTCTTGGAGTTAATTTTACTTCATTGCATGACTTGTTCGGGACTTCAAGGTCTTGTCATGAGGTGCTTGATGAACTTATCCCGAAAGTCTTGCATTCAACACTAAATCCCCGCATAAACATTAAACTCCAAAAACGACATGCACACGTGAACTTGTTATACCACGGGGGTTAGTACCAATGGATAAGGTATAAAACTAATGCCAACACCGAAGGTAAACTCATGGCTAGGTTGACGGATTTTCACCGTCAACATCTCCCCCATGCTTAAACCTTGCTCGTCCTCGAGTAAGCCTTCGATGGATATCATCATTGCTAAACAATGTTTAAACTTTGCACTTGATTACACATGAGAAAACATAATGCTCTCAAAATTTTAATTCATTAAAGTTCCATAATGTACTAGCCTTCATTTCTACGGAGGGTAGATTCTTATTAAGCTTATCCCACAAGTATTAACATGCTCACAAAGTTTTAAATAGATCTCAGAATTTTTGAAATAAAGAACGAGATAAAGAAAAGCTAAACCAAATTCACAAATTTAAATCATCTCGTGTATTGCTCATAAACTCTCATCTCACTTGTCTCTCAAGCCTATATATTCTACTCCTTTCCCTCTCATATATATGTGGTAGGCTTTATATGGAGCTTTGGGAAAGTTTAGTCCTAACAAGATTTTATAAATGAGGTGTTGTCAAAACAAGACAAGCTTCTCATGGTCTTACCGAGACTCGTCAAAAAGGTCATTGGAAAATAATGTTAAATCAAGGAGGGGAAAGAGAAAAATACACACACTTTTAGATGAGTGGACATGTGCAAATGGCAAAGAGTGATCCCGAGGCACAAAGGAAGTCCTCGTTATCGGATTGCACATGGTTGGAAAAAGAGAATGGATCTTTTTATCTTGAAGCCTTGAATGCACTCTTAGAGAATCGGGGAGTTCACTTTACGCACAAATATATATTTTTTTTCTTTCTCATATTTTTCATTCTTTTCTTTCTTTCATTCATTTATTTTTTTTTTCTCGTCATATATTCAGTCCATGACTTTCACAACAAAGTTTTGATTTTTTATACCTTGAAAGTCATGAATATCACTGGATTTTTTTTCTTTTTCTTTCATCATTATATATTTTTTTTAAAATACTCCCTTTTGAACTCTAAAACTGCACCGTACCTACCTCCTCTCCCATGCTTAGACGTTGCTCGTCCTCGAGCAAAGAGGCGAAAAATAAGGTAGGTATCGGAATATTTTTCCTTGGAGAGATACTTGAAATCTTCAACGTTGGCACCGTCTTGCGATCTTCCTTGAATTGATGATCCATTCTCAACGATAGGTTGTGGTCAAGGAGGTAATCACAAAAAGATGATATTTGGTTTAAGGGTGGATATCCGGCGAAGTTTGTGAGATCACCGATGCGGGGATACACAATGCACGGATAAAAGGCTAGCAAAAAGATAGATACGCAAAAACGGAATGACCAGCTTCTTAGTCTTGGGCCAGAGAAATCATGGCCTGCAATAACGCACTCAAAAATAAATCTTGTACACTAAGGTTTATGCACTCAAATATATATAAGGCTTTGGATAGGTTGAGCAACACACAAGTGATATTTGTGACAAGGTTAGCAATATTTTTGAGCATAAAAGACATCTTCAATCTATTCATAACTTGAGAGCACATAAAACACTATGGGTCTTTATTTTAATCATAACCTCCGCTGAAAATTAAGCTAGTATTTAAATAAATTCAGATCTGTATTTTTAAGAGAGCACTAGCTTAAACATGCATAAATCAACTACAAAGATGAACAAAGCTGCAATTTTAATCATATATCATCATGTCACGAATTTTGTAACTTTTCCAATGATATAATCAAGGTGGTGACTTTATTAATGGTGATATCAAGTTGAAATACACACTGAAAATAAGTAAACATGCTTGCTGAAAATTAAATAAAAACAGAAAAATACTACGCAAACACACATAAGCAAAAGCTGAAAATTACAGAGAAAAAGAAAAGAAAAGAAAACTAAAGTTCCTAATTCTTCTAGTCCTCCGCCGGTGGTTGATGTTGATAGTCTTGATAATAATACCCTTGCTCATAATATGGTTGGACGCTTCCTCCGTCGAATTGATTTGGCTCCACAAGGTGAAGGCGTCCAAGTTCAAAGGCAATATTTGCGTTGCCTTCACCGAGTTGAGCTGCGTTAGATTGGATGGCTGCGATATTTTGAGCATTTCTTGCAGCATACCCTCCAATAATGGCCATGCTTTGTTGTGGTTGGGGATGGTGAGCGTAGGACTCTGCGAAGTTAGCGTTGGGCACAACATAATTTTGTGGGGGTACCGGTGCACCACCCCCCCATGCTTGTTGTTGAGACCCTCCGTAATAACTTGGCGGAGGAGGAACCCCGCCGAATGGTTGCACATTGGGTTGTGCTCCACTCGCTTGTGCGGAGGATGTTCCCTCCTCTACGATTCTTCCTCTTTTGTTCTTCCTTGCGGGGACAAGTAGTCCCTCTTCCAACCAATCTTCCCTTCCTTCGGTGAAAAGCCTAAGCCTCTCATTCGGAAGGGGGAGGTTCACTATGGCCAACCGATAACCTCCTCTCTCATCTCCACTAATGTACTTGCCTTGCCGCAAGTACTCAAAACCGAGAGAGGTACCACGCAAAAGGTGAGCGGGGTTCCTTGCGATCCCCGGCCGCAGGAAAAAGGCCAACATGGAGAGGTAACACCCCGAACCAATATTACCAGCCCCCGATGTTGCTTCACAACACCAACGGTTGATCATGAGGTAAGAGGGGTCAATTGGCTGCCTGGCAATTAAAGCCAAGTATAGCCAATTCAACTCCGTGTCGGTCACCTTTGTTTCCCTCATCCTCCCCAATACCCTCTTGCACATCCAAGAGTGAAATATCCGGATAATGGGGTTGCGGATGCAATTGCGTTGTTGATGGGCTTCTCCGGAGATCATGCCCCAAAATTCCGCCAACATGCCGGGAGGCACGTCAACTTTCTCCGGAGCTCCCTTGTGGAATCCAAGCAGCTCCCTTACGTGCTCGTAGGGAACCACTTGCTCGATTCCCTCCAAACGGAATGACAAGCTTTGCACCCCATCATCATCAACGATGGGTGCAATAGTCATCAAAATTTCCAAGGCGTAACCCAAGTGGGTGTCCACCGATATTCCGTTGGAGAACCGAACCCACCCGAGGTGCCCCAACATGTAGTATATGTCGGTGCAAAAACCCAAGGTGTAGAGTGCTTGGTCGTCGAACTCGACGTTCGGCACAAGCCTCTTCTCAAGATTGGCGAGCCTATCCTCCTCCTCCGCCGACAAGATGATGAAGCCGTACGAAGATTGTGTCGGGGTGTAAGGAGGTGGTGCGGTTGAGCGAGTCGATCGTCGTGGTGCCGCGGGCTGCTCCTCCGTGTGCCCACGAGGTTCGGTGAACCTCATGGAAGTGCTTCTCGCAGCCCTCATACCACCAAGGAGGAGAGCGTCGTTCCTCCTCGGTGGTGCCGTGTCCGTCTCCATGCTCCGGGGAGACTCGGAAACCGAGTGCCTCCTCGAAGACGTGGTTGATGACGGCTTGGACGACGACGAACTCTTCTTCTTAGAGAAGAGACTCGTGGTCTTCTTCCACATGGTTGCTACACTCTTTCTTCAACTAAAATTCCGGGTTGCAACCGGTAAACTAGGCACTTAAACTCTTTGCTTCGGATGTGGACTTTGAGTGGATTAAGGATGTGGATTTTTCTTGAGCTATCAAGCTTGGGATGGTTGGCTAAGTCTACGGAGGTTCTGAGCACACAAACTTGAACACACAAACAAGGGAAGGAGAGGGAAGCTTGCCTGCGAGAAAACGGGCGCCGGGGGCTGCTTTTATAGGGCGGGCCGGCCGGCCCGGGCCGGCCGGCCCGGGGCTCCTCCGGCTCCTCCTCGGCGCGTCTTTCTCCCAAAGCACGATCATTTCGCCTCTGCAACTTTCCTGCCCGCGTGCTCCACGAGTTGCACCGCCCAAACGCTCTCGTCCACTCCTTTTCTTGAATTATTGGTCCTCCCATTTGATGCTCCATGCTTTGGGTCATGTCCATGCTCCCTAGCTCCACTTGCTTCACATGCCACCATGAAAATCCTGCAAAGTTGATGCTTGCTGCCCACCATGCTTGTCCTTTGCATGTGGAATTGGTGAAAGTTGATAAAAGGGGATCCAATGGTGCATGCATGATTAATTCAAACTAGTTGCCTCCATTTAGGTGTGTTTAAGGTTAAGCACTCCTCTAATTCGAAATTTAAAATATTTTTCAGAGCCATGCAAGAGCTCAAGCATAATTTTAGAGAAGTTTTTAAACCATTAAAAACAAATGTAAGTCGAAAATTTTTTTCGACTACGTCGGTTTTGGTCTCACCGGTAAAGTTTGCTTTCATCGGTTGAGAGCGAACGTTTTCCCGGCTTGATCATGGGGGCATAGGTTTAGGTTCTAATTTTGGCTAAATAAGAAAGATTTTGAATAAAACAAAATTAGAATAGGCTTAGAAAAATTCTAATCCTAGAGAAACCAAGGATAAAAATTTTTAAAACCAACCAAAAGCTTTGATTTCTAGGTTCACGCGAGTCCTACCACGTGCTGAATTTTATTAACACTTGAACATAAATCGTAGCTCTACTCGTGTGATTTTAGCATGAAAAATAAGTCAACCTCAGCACCATAATGAGGGTGAAAGGTTGAGTTAAGGTTCTGAAATTATTTGGTTGAGGGGTTTCTCGAAAAGAAAAGAATCAAACAAGCACATAGGAGGGTTCATGCAAAGGGTTTATGATAAAGCAAACATTCAATCAAGAATTATGTCTCTAATATTGTTCAACCACTTCTAAGTCTAATGTCTTTGCGTAGTAAAACTCAAAAACTAAATTATTAAAAATACTCGAAAAACCTGGAATCGGGTTGTCCTCCCGTAGCTTATTCTTGACTCGACTTGACGAAACGGGTTGCCTCCCGCCTAGCGCTTCGTTTATAGTCTATAGCTAGACTTCTTCACTTGATTACTCCGGATCAACGCTCTTTGCGGGCGTTGCAATCTTGGGTACCCACTTCCGCACCATCTTGGGCGCGGGCTTGTCTTTTGGCTTGGCTGGCTTAGTCATTTTTTTGGTCTTCACAGGCGGCTTCTCTTCCTTTGTCTTGACGGATGCAACACCTTCTTTAATTTTCGTTACGTTCACTTTTTTCGGCTCCTTCTTCTTTTTCAGCCCCTCCATTTGTTTTGGTTCTACCTTCACTCCAATCATGTTGCATGCCTCAATCCTTGGACGGAACTTGAAGGAACTCCTTTCTCCGTTGATATCGAACATGATCTCCCCCTTGCCAACATCAATAGTAGCTCCCACGGTCTTGAGGAACGGCATCCCTAGGATGAGCGGCGGCTTCTCCCTCTCTCCCATCTCGAGCACAACGAAGTCGACGGGGGATGAAGTGGTGTCCAATCTTCACGGGTACATCTTCAGCAATGCCCAAGGGATAGCGAATGGAGTTGTCACCCGGCTCCAAACATATTCCCGTAGGCTCCATCGAGGCGTAGCTTCTCGAACACATCCCTCGGCATGACACTCACACTAGCTCCAAGGTCGCATAACGTCTTCTCGAAGTTGAAAGAACCAACCGAACATGGAATTGTAGGGCACCGGGGGTCTTTTTGCTTCTCTAGCCCATAAGCAATAGCCGCACTACACTCCTCGGACATCTTGACATGATCTACCCCGAGTGTTGCTATCTCATATTTATTTGCAAGTATGTCTTTAAAGTAACGAGAATATGTAGGTACTTGTAGGGCATCTAGTAACGGCATGTTGATGCTAAGTCTACGCACAACTTCCACAAACTTCTCAAAGTGGTTGTCAAGTTTACCTCGGAAGTAGCGTGGCTTGAGTTGCGGTATCCTCGTGTCATCTTCCGGCATCTCGAATTCGGGTTCCTCGGTGACAATCCCCGTAACCTTCTCTTTAGCAACTCCTTCCACCTCGGTGGATGGTTTAAGCTTCCTTGCTCCCGCGGAACGTTCCGGATCTTCGGTCTCCTTCCCCGAACGTGTTTGAATGGCCTTCGCCGATTCGGGACATTTGGGTTGTCCCGGAAGCTTCCCTTCATCATTAGTGAGGCGCCCCGCAAGTTGTCCAACTTGCGTCTCGAGCATCTTCATCATGTTGAGCACTTGATGATTGGAACTTCCGACCTCCGTCACTTTGCTATCGATGTTCTCCAACACCTTGTCTATGGTCTTGAACTTAGTGACGGTGTCCTTGTTGATCTTAGCTTGCTCATCCATGAACTCCTTCAATTGTATCCGAAGCGGAACCGCGTTAGGAATAGATGAGCTTGCATTAAATTGAGGCCTACCTTGCCCGTAGCGGAAGTTCGGCAATTCTCCCTTCCTCATGTAGTCGAGCACTTTGGCTTCCTCCGGGACAATCTTTGCGGACATGGCCATACTCTCCACATTCTTCGCATGTGGACCTTGCTTCGACGGCCTTCAAGTCTTGAGCCTCTTTCTTTTCTATCTCCATCTTCTCCAACCTCCTCATGAGCGAGTCGATCTTGCCTTCAAGTATGTCTTCCTTCTCCACTTGCAAGACTCCTTTGACGTTCCCCATGGGTTGAGCCGGGTGTAGGCGCCCGGATGACGCCCACGTGTCATTATCCGCGACCTTCTTGAATAGCGTGAAAGCTTCCGTCGGTGTAAGCTCGATGATAGATCCTCCCGCCGATGCATCGATGATCGTCCTTGACGCCATGGTGAGTCCTTGATAGAACTTTTGCACGAGGTCTTCTTTCGGGAACTTGTGATGTGGAACCGCCCGGTGTACTCGTTGAAGCGCTCGAATGCCTCCGAGATAGTTTCGTAGGATATTGAACAAAGGTGGCAATCTTATTACGCAAGCTTTGAGTTTTACCGGTGAGTAGTATTCCTTCATGAAAGCCTTCATCAACGTGTTCCAATTTTGCACCGTCTCCGCCGGTTGAGAGTGGAACCATTGCAAAGCCTTCCCGAGTAGTGAGAACGGGAAAAGCCTTGCCCTCATTTGATCTTGAGTCACCCCATCCATGTTGAAAGTCTGACATAGTTGAATGAATGCTTGGAGGTGAAGGTTCGGATCCTCTTTGCCGGTGAAGGGTGAATGTTGCACCATGCGGATTGTTGAGGTCTTGATCTCGAACGGTCTTCCGATCTCCTCGAGGTTCAAGATTGGTAGGTCGATGATGTCTGGGGTGCATAGCTCCCCAATCTTGCGTTCTTCCGGTGGTTGGTCACCCATTGGTAGACGTCGGTTCTCCCGCGGACTTTGAGGTGGTGAATTCTTCGGAGATTCCTCGCGATCCTTTGTCTTCCGACTCCGAATCTACAAAATCCAGCTTTTTAGCTTGATGTGCTTCGCGTCTCCTTAGCCTGTAAAGTTTTTCTGGATCATCCACAAAATTATTGGGTTTGTTGGAGAGGTAGCCGTCCATCTCCTGTTAGGGTAAGCAATAAACAAAGTATGCAAAAAACTAGAAAACAAAACAAATCTATAAAGACTAGAGTTAGACAAACTAGATTAGATGTATTCTGAGGATGATCGAAGTTTAGTAGATGCAAAAATATAAAAAAATCAGTACTGAAAATTACAAAAAAAAAGCGATAAAAAATCAAATCTTGATCACTTGTTCCCCGGCAACGGCGCCAGAAAAAGGGGCTTGTTGACGGTTAATGTTTGTATCAAAGTTCGTTCGTGACTCGCAAGCGTACAAGTCTCCCGTCGTAGTCAACGGACCCTTCTTCCCTCGAGTGGTGAACCCAAGGTATCGAATCCGTGGAACAAATGTGTGACGCAAGACTTAATCTATTAAAGCCAGGTAATCTTCAATCTTCGATAAAAACCTAATGCATCTAAGTTAAAGACACAAAACAGATCTAATCTACTAAAAACCGGAGAAAACAAAGTAAGATTGGTAGATAAACCGATCTAGAAGGATCGGGGTAAGCCTTTTGTTGAAGTTCCAAGCAAGAGAAGAAGTAGCAAATCGAATCTTAATAAAAGCTTCTTTAAATCGTGGTTTCCCGTCCAAATCCGAAAACATCCGCCTTTCGAGACCCCCGTTCTGTCACAACGTATCCCTATTCATGCGGGGAGTTTAGGGCGAGTCAAAAGACAAGTCGAGATTCTTTCGGAGGATCCGGCGTGTACCTCTAGCCACCGCGGCTACAAGAACACCCTATGTAATCTATCTCGAGAATAGAATTGGAATAAGCAAAGCCGATCGAAAAACGAAATCTTCGAGGAAACACTTGATCGCTGGGAAAAGATTCAACTTGATAATTCAACTATAACAATGATACATACACAAGATCACCACCGGGATCCTTCCTTGATCTTGCTTCTAGCTCCGAGAACTCCGACGTGGTCTTCCTTGCAAGGTTCCCACGTCGGCTAGGGAAACCCTAGTCAACTAGCTCGACCCTCTCCTCTCCTAGATGGTGTCCCTCTCTTCTCTCGCTTCTCGGCGGCCGAAGACGAAATCTTCTCGCGTGGCTCTCGGTCGGGGGACTATAAATAGCCCGATTGGCGGCTAGGGCAAAGGGCGACGGGTTTGGGCCCTAAATGGGCTCGGGCCGACCGGACCGGGCCGGCCGGCCCGGGCCCATTTAGGCCCGGCCCCGTGGGCTCCTTCGCCCGAGGTCGGTTCCCTTGCTTCCCGGATGCTTCCCCCTTCGCATATGGGTCCATGTCGTCGGTTTCTCTCCGAATTGGACTCAACTCCTTGTCTTGCAAGATTCAAGACTTTTCCGGTCGGGTCCCCGGAGTCCGTCGTCTTCTCGGATCAAGTCCCCGGCTTCTTGGAGTTAATTTTACTTCATTGCATGACTTGTTCGAGACTTCAAGGTCTTGTCATGAGGTGCTTGATGAACTTATCCCGAAAGTCTTGCATTCAACACTAAATCCCTGCATAAACATTAAACTCCAAAAACGACATGCACACGTGAACTTGTTATACCACGGGGGTTAGTACCAATGGATAAGGTATAAAACTAATGCCAACACCGAAGGTAAACTCATGGCTAGGTTGACGGATTTTCACCGTCAACACAAGGACATCTTGGAGGAGATCCACAAGGGCATCTGCGGCAACCACGCGTCCTCACGCACGCTGGTCAGCAAGGCTTTCCGGCGAGCATTCTACTGGCCCACAGCCCTGGGCGATGCCGAAGAACTCGTCAGAAGGTGCCAAGGATGTCAGTACTTTGCCAAGCAGCAACACATCCCAGCCTACAAGCTAGTCACCATACCGCCAACCTGGCCCTTTGCTTGCTGGGGGCTCGACATGATTGGGCCACTACCAACTGCGCCAGGAGGATTCAACAGGGTACTGGTGGCTATCGACAAGTTCACCAAGTGGATCGAGGTCAAGCTGGTCACATGCCCCAAGGCTGACAGAGTACTCGACTTCCTGGATGAACTCGTACACCGCTATGGGCTACCCCACCGCATCATCACAGACCTGGGGTCCAACTTCAACAACCACCAGTTCTGGGAGTACTGCGAGAACAGTGGGATCGACGTCCGATACGTCTCAGTTGCCCATCCACGGGCCAATGGACAAGTCGAGCGCGCCATTGGGATGGTGCTCGACGCCCTCAAGAAGCGGCTACACGACGCTGCTAACTCCAAAGGGGGCAAGTGGATCAAGGAACTACCCAACGCACTCTGGGGGCTACGGACTCAACCATCCAAGCCAACGGGGCAATCCCCCTACTTCCTGGTCTACGGCTCCGAAGCTATCCTCCCTGCCGACGTCATATGGAACTCGCCAGCAGTGGAGCACTACGACGAAGGCGTCTCAGAAGACAGCAGACGAGTTGACATCGACAGCCTCGAAGAAGCTCGCTGCACTGCCCTCGTCCAATCAGCAAGGTACCTGGAGGGTATCCGACGCTATCATGATCCCAACGTCAAGGAACACTCCTTCAACGTTGGAGATCTTGTCCTCCGCCGTATCCAAACACGGGAAGGACTTCACAAGCTCCCCCCCCCTTGGGAAGGTCCCTTCACCGTGGCAAAGGTGACCGGGCCGGGCTCCTATCGCCTCCAAACACTTGAAGGCGAAGACATCAACAACTCGTGGAACGTCGACCGGCTCCGTCGATTCTACGCCTAGTCTACACGACTACTCTGGGGTTCAAGTCTACACGACTACATCAACACCCCCCCGGCCATAAGCGACCCTCCGGTCCCGGCTCCGAGCCTCCGGACTTCTCCTCTCCAGATCCGGCCCGCGCGGCTACCTACGGACCCGGGCCGCGACGAGCGTCAAGGACTCTAGCGCCGGTCCACTAAGAGACCACACTCCAAGATCCGGCCCCGCACGGCTACTTACGGATCTACGATCCGGCCTACACGGCTACCTACGGATCAACCGTCGTAAGCGGCCACCCGCTCCCGGCGCTACTCCGGCGTAAGCGGCCTACGGGTCCAAGCGACTACTCTGTAACTACGGCCCTGGCCATCCAGGTGTACTACTTCAGTAATAAAGATTGATCTTTCATCAACTTCTTTACTGCCTATTCCCTACAACGGGACTACTAAAGTCGAGTACTACTACTCGCATCCACTCCACGATGGGGGCTCCGCACTCTGAGATCGCGACTACGAGTACTCATTGCTGGAAAATTTTCTTTCATTGATACTTGAACAATTCATTACAATTGTTTTTTGTAACACCCGAAAATTCCATCACAATAAAATATTGTTAGCAACATGGTTTAGTTTTACTTTCTAAGGATTTAATAAATTTTAATAAATAAATTTGCCTTTAATTAAATTAAACAACATTTAATAAATAGAATCACCCAAGTGTTTGTGCATCATGTTGAAATGCATGAGTTTTGGTTGTGGTGTGGTTTTAAAAGTCTTAAAATATTTGTGAAAAAGTCTTTAAAAATAATTGTGAAAATTGGTGTAAAAGTTTGAATTAAATGAATGAAAGTTTGAATTTAAAATATGTAAAAAAATAGTTTCTGAAAAGCCTTTAAAATAGTTGGAGAAATTTGTGTTAAAATTTGAATTTGAAAACATGTAAAAGTTTTGAATTTAAAAGGGTTTGAATTGGTTTGAAAAAGGATTTGAAAAAAAAAGAAAAAAACAAAACCAGCCCAACCCCGAAGCCCAGCTCCCGCTTCCGGCCCATAAGGCCCGCCAGCGCCCGCCTCCCCTCTCCTCTCTCACGCAGCCACCGACAGGTGGGGCCCACCTGTCGGGGCCTTCCCCTTCCTCCACCGCCGCGCCCCCCCTTCTTCCCCGCGCCGCCGCCGGCCTTCCCCGCCTCCCCGCCGCCCCGCGCCCGTCCGCCTCCTCCATCGAGCAATTAAAACACCGCCCCACTCACCACCGCCGCCTCACCCTTTCTTTCCCCTCCCGTAACCGCCGCACAGAGCCACCCGCCGCCGCCATTAATGGCCGGCCGGCGAGCTCCCACTCCACCACCTTGCCGCGCCTCCTCCCCTCCCCTCTTCACCTATAAAGCCCCCCCTCGAGCTCCTGCATCTCCCGCACCCCTCCCTTCCTCTCCTCCACTCCTCCACCGCGCCACCGCCGGAGCACCGCCGCCACCGCCGCCCTCGCCGCCGATCTCCTCCTACGGCCTCCCTCCCTCCTCTTCAAGCCGCCGGTAAGCTTCCCCACCTTCTTCTCCTCCTCCCGGTGCCCTTCCCATAGAATTTGGTGGCCGGAGGCCCTGTTTGGCCGCCGCCGGCGAGCCGGCCGGCGAGCCGCCGCCGCCGTACGGCGCCGCCGCCGCCCTTTTGCCCTCGCAAGCATCCGCGAACCGCCGGATCGGCATCCGACGGCCGGATCTCGCCCAGAGCCCAGGTCAAAAGACCAGATAACGGTCAAACCAAGTAAAGAGCCGCAATTTTGCAAATACGCCCCTGCCCTTTCTAGATATTAAACATATATCCTTCCACCTATAGAAACCCTTTCAAGCAGGTCTTTGTTTTTATGTTTTGAACCCTGAGCTCCATAGTTTTCATGTTCAGTAGTCCATCCTTAACCTTTTACATGTTAGACCTCCTAGTTTCACACATATTTATGTTTAGGTCCCTGAAATCTTGCAGAAAACCCCCTAAAACTTTAAGATATTCACAATTTAGTCCCTGAATCTTGTTTTAGCCATAACTTTTCCATCCTAGCTCTGTTTCACGTGTTCTTGGTGTCCACGCGATCGTCTCTCCGAGCCCGTCATTTCTAAAAGCTTGTTTTAGTCTTTTGGTAATGTTTGATGTATTGTTTTATTTATTGTATGTTTTCTTGCATGATCGTAGCCAACATGCCGTTCGAGGAAGTTCAAGAGCAGAGCTTTGCAGTAAAGGAGAGTAGCTTATCGTTGGAGAAAGGCAAGTGACCCTAACCACCCTTCTACCTATGCTTAAATCAAGAACACTATAAATTAATCGGAACATGGAGAACCACCCAGGAAAACAGTACAACCACGGTCCATATGGCTCGGCTTAGCCAATTAATTAGGTGTGTGATTGTATTGACGACCCTATCCGAAAGGAACACGGGGGGCTCCGGGTTGCGGGGGTATAGCCCGGTTCTTTTGGGGTAGCGCCTTTGCTAAGGTGCCGACCACTAGGGAGGGTTATGGTCCGCCCCGAGTCAGAATCGTCGTGGGTTGTTGATGCTTTTGCATATCTTTGTAAAGGCTTCGTAGCGTCCCTATGCAATCACACCTCGGAAGTGTGGTATTGTGCACGATCGGCACATGCGTGGTTGGGTTCAAAGTTCTTCGGGACTTTTACGCAAACCGTGGGAAAAGTGTGCAACCTCTCGCAGTGTAAAGCTGATCGATCAGCCGTGCTCACGGTCAAGAGCGGCCTGGACCCTCACATGATTAATTGAACTTAAAGATGGATTAATATTGCTTTCCGGTTATTCCTGTGGCCTTGCTGAGTACCAACCATAAGTGTACTCATCCTTGCTTACGCTGTTCAGAGAAGAACCCTGGAGTGGAGTACTTCACCGACTACGAGGAGTTCTGAGGATGCGATCAACCAGTCAGAAGCCTGTGGAAGATGAAGATGGAGTCGCGTCTTCATAGTTATCGTTGTTCGTGTAAAGACCTTCGTGTCTACCTTCGTGAGTGTAATAAAAGTTAATAAACCTTTTCTGTATGTTTTGAGAAATGTCTTGTGATATTACACTCATGAGTCTATCATATGTGTGAAATTGTGATCCTGGCACACATATGAGATGCATTCGGTTTTCTACGGAAAATCGGGTGTGACAGAGTGGTATCAAAGCAATGCTAACTGTAGGACGCAGCCTCAGATAGAAATGGTCGATATTAAGGATTCTTTATCTAGAAAGCCTTTCCAGCATTCAGAATATCTTATTTACGCTTCAAAAATATTTTATTCTTTATTCTTTATCAAAATCATATCTTTTGTTTTCTTCTACATTGAGTCTGATTCTTGTTCTCCCACCTTGAACTACCACACGTGCTTTATATGATAGATTCTTAGGTTGCCTGCCCTTCTATCAGTTTCGTTTCGATAGAGCCGTTCTTGTGAGGACGTGCGATGTTAATGCTTGTTGATTGTAAACATGCATGATTTGGATCTTTGACATGATTAAAATGTTTTTGTGGAGTGATGGCCACAAATACATCAATAAAATAATTAAAGTTAAAATTTGAATCTTAGCCCCTTTTCTCTGATTCACCTTTATCAATTCAACTTCTTATCGGAAATTTCTTTCCCTAACAATCAAATGGTAAACACCAGGTCAGGAGCTGGACAGGATATTACGTTTGTGCTCACATCGTCAATCAGCTGAATCAAGTTCCCTCCTCCACCACAAGAATTAGCCATGGATCCCACGATGCAGCAGTTCTTTACGGAACAGATGCAATTAATTCAGAACCTCACCGCCACCGGCCCGGAATCTACGGGCACGGGGGAGAACCAGCCGCCACCTCAAGGACCCCCACCACCTCCACCACTAGTGAACAAGCCTAGAGAATTCATGAGCCACAACCCGCCCACTTACTCTCATTCAGTGGATCCCCTCGATGCCGATGATTGGCTCAAGACCATCAACAAGATGCTGAATATCACCCAATGTAATGATCGTGAGAAGGTTTTGTATGCCTCAGGACGTCTGGAAGGTGCAGCCTCTGATTGGTGGGATGCTTACACCGTCGCACATGCTGCTGCCGACACCATTACCAGGGCAGGAGTTCCGGGAGAGTTTTCGTACACATCACATCCTAGCCGGTGTGAAGAAGTCGAAGAAGAAGGAATTTTTAGCTCTAAAGCAAGGCAACATGACAGTTAGTGAGTATCTGGATCAGTTTACTCATTTGTCCCGCTATGCACCAGATGAAGTCAACACGGATGCCAAGAGACAAGAACGCTTTCTCGATGGTTTGATAGGGCCACTTAACTATCAGTTGCAGAGCCACACATTTCTTAACTTTCAGATGTTACTCAATAAGGCTATAGGCTTGGAGAATAAACGCAAGGAACTTCGTGAACAGAAGCGCAAGTTTCAATCTCAGGGTCAGTCTAGCAGTAACACCCGCCCTCGTTACAACTGTCGTATGGACCTCCCTGGGCCCACTACATCGGTGGGTACCAGGACCGACTACTCGGTGGGCCCCTGGGACTACCCGGCTTGCGCTACACGGCACCTGAAGGCGTGGAGTACAAGGACCGCAAAGGAGTAGTACTCGGATAGGACTCTGTACATGTTCCGCACTGTATAGAAGTCTCCTAGACGTACTCGACTAGTACTCTTTCCCTACTCCGACTTGTAACCCTGCCTCCCGGACTATATAAGGCGAGGCAGGGACCGATCTCAGGATCATCTCATCTCATACAATCCCCTACAACCCACGGCGCACTATTGCACCATCTTGTAATCGTGCCCTATCAATCCGAGCTACGCGGCATACGGGACGTAGGGTATTACGCACCTCGCGGCCCGAACCCTGTCTAAATTGTGTGCCACGTGTCTCTTCCTTCGAGTTACCGATCTCGGCGAGTCACAATCATCTACTTCGGGTACTCCCCGTAGTAGGTTGCCGGTCTAAAACACCGACGGTGGCGCGCCGGGTAGGGGCTCTCGCTCGAGATCACATGGCGAACTCGACGGCTTCCGTCCACATCAAGCCAGCGGTCGCCTTCAACCGCGGCGACACCTCCGTTTTCGGCGCCCGGGTGCCGCCGCCGATGGCGCGGGCTCCTTCCAAAGACCGCCCGCGACCATGCGGCCCAACCCGAGGACGAGCCTCGTGACGCTCCCCGAAGCCGTCACGGGCGAACTCGCCGGCAAGTTCGGCGAAATCTCGCTCTTCAACCAGCACGGCGACTTCGAGCTCGGAGTCGCGTCTCCAACTCGAGCTCGACGTCGCCATGGGCCATCGCATGCGAGCCGGGCTGCTCGGCCATCGCGGCACGGCCCCCTTCACCATGCCGGCGCTCCGCGCGTGGCCCCCGCGACCTCGCGCGGGCCCGCACGGGGGCCCCTACTCCACGACGGGCGGCAAGGAGCCCGTAACCGAGTACAACTCGGACTCCGACGCCGTCCCCGATCACGTCTCGGGCTCCAACCCTCTCTCCGAGTTCTACTCGAACCGGACTACGAGTTCGACTTCGGGTCGGACCCCGAGGAGCCCGAGTCCGAAGACGACTCCACTGAGCTTCCCTTGTCGGGGCCGGCCTGCGGGGCCGGTTATAAGATCAACACCGACCGGCAGATACGTCTGCGGCCGGACCGCAAGCCCGGCCTGACCTAGCAAAGGGAGACTCACGCTACGTCGCCTACATCGACTCACTACCGTTCCAGGAGGGAACACCACTGGCCCAGGCTGACTCCAACACACCCACTGAGGTGGCACCTTCTGAGTCCAGCCTTGGCACTCCTGATCGCCAAGTCTTCATGGCTGCCGGCGACACCCCGGGAACCTCAGGCACGGCCGCAGACAAGTACCTGGAGGACATCTCCGCAGACGAGGCGTGCGCGATGCGCCTGCAGGCGAGACCGACGCCAACAGGGACGCTCGACCCGAACGTAACAGGAAGCGCAGCGAACGCCGCCGGCGGCTCAGAGACAACCTTCCCATCCGCAACCTTGCGGAGGCTCTCGAGGCGGTCGAGAGCAGAGTCCACACCACTCCTGAGCAATGCCTCATGTCGATCACAACGATCGCACGTCAGGCTCAGGGCATACGCGCTGGAGAGGTCATCGCCAAGCTTGCTGAAGAAGCTTACTTCATGCGGGTCGACAAAAGAGTCAGCCAGCCTCCCCCAGCTAAGCCGCGCGATAACGAAGCTACTAGTCACAGCGGCAACGCTGGCCCCAACCGTACTCGAGGCGACATCCCAGCTGACCCAAACCGTCGCCGCTCTCACGCCGGCGG
This sequence comes from Cenchrus americanus, assembly GCA_947561735.1. Taxonomy (NCBI): domain Eukaryota; kingdom Viridiplantae; phylum Streptophyta; class Magnoliopsida; order Poales; family Poaceae; genus Cenchrus; species Cenchrus americanus. The sequence continues at coordinate 70,851,927 of OX387242.1, forward strand.
ACCTTCGCAGGACCAAGGCAACCGAGAGGTTGTCCCCCACCGCGCTCCGGCCGGAGGTGGCGGCAACGACCCTCGACGGTGGCGGCGGCGACGGCGGCGGCTCCAACCACGGGGCCAACGAGAGAGGCCGGAGGCGGCGGCGGTCGCGGCGGCCGAGGGCACGCGGACAGCCACGCCTCCGGCGCCTCACACGGCGGGTACGACGCTCGCCAGAAGATCGAGGAGCTGCGGCGGAAGAAGTCGACCACCGCTGCTGAGGGCGACGGCTTCCCCGCCTTCTCACCATGGCTTCGCAACCTACTCCTCCCCGACAAGTTCAAGCCTTTGGGGACTACCAAGTACGACGCGAAGCAGGATCCTATCCAGTGGCTCCGATGCTACGCTCTCTCCATCGAGAACGCTGGCGGCAACAGCGACACCAAATGCCTCTACTTCCCCTTCGCTCGGACCGGGCACCACTCACATGGCTCGAGTCGCTCGACAAGCACTCGATCGACAAGTGGGACCGACGAAGGAGCGGTTCACAAGCAACTTCGCGGGCGCCATGGGCCGTTCGGGTACTCGCATGGACCTCGCCATGATCAAGCGAGGAACAAGGCGAGACCCTCCGCAAGTACATGCGCCGCTTTTCGACAAGCGCGCTACCGTCGTCGACGTCACCGACAAGGAGGTCATCGACCTCTTCCAGGACGGCCTCTACCATCGCCGCACCTTCGAGGACTTCGGTCGTCGCCGCCCCAAGTCCATTCCCCACCTCAAGGACATGATCACGTCCTGGGCGGATGAAGAGGACAAGGCTAACGCCAAGTACGACGCCATCCGCGGCAAGTCCAAACAGAACCAGGGCGGCGGCAGCGGCAGCAATGCAAACCAAGGCGGCCGCAACAACAACAACAACAACAATAACAACAACAACTACTCGGGTCCCAACCGCAAGCGCAAGCCAGACAACACTGTCGCGGCTATCCAGCGCCCTGCGAAAGGGAACTCGAAGAAGAACTCTGGCGGGTTCAAGGACCTGCTGAAGGAGAAGTGCCCGTGGCATCCGAACGGCAATCACACTACCGAGCAGTGCTACCAGCTCAGGCACGCACTCAAGGACACGCCGGAGCCACCGCACCCTCACGATCGAAGGGCAAGAAGAAGGACGGCGACAACGACGACTTCCGGGAACCCGAGAAGACCGTCAACGTCCTCTTCGGCGGAGCGCCCGGCGGGCGGGAGCGAAGGCTACCCGTCGCGAAGTGATGTCCATCGAGCCAGCGGTTATGACCCCTCTCAGGTGGTCAGAGGTACCCATCACCTTCTCCCGCGCGGACCAGTGGACTAGCTTCTCCGAGCCAGGACGGTTCCCTCTCGTCCTGAAACCAACAGTGGCGGGTTCCAAGCTCAACAAGGTGCTCATCGACGGTGGAAGCGGGCTCAACGTCCTCTTCACCAAGACCTTGAAGAAGATGAACCTCGACGTCACCCCCATGCTCAACAAGAGCAGCATGCCCTTCTACGGTATCGTCCCGGGCAACGCGGCTATCCCACTGGGCTCAGTGGTACTGCCAGTTACCTTCGGCGTCTCGGGATAACTACCGCACCGAGTACATCAAGTTCGAGGTTGCGGATTTCGAGACTTCCTACCACGCCATCCTTGGCAGACCGGCCATCGCCAAGTTCATGGCGGTGCCCCACTACACCTACTTGGTACTCAAGATGCCAAGTCCAGCCGGTGTACTCTCCCTCCAGGGGGACTTGAAGATCTCCCACGACTGCGATACAGAGGCCGTGGTGATCGCTTCAACAAACCAAGTACCCAACCCAATGATGGAGGTCTACGCTGCGTCGAAGAAGCTTGCCACAAGCGAACTCGACATCCCAGAGAAGTCTGACAGCGCCAACAAGCCTCAGCCACCTGAGGAGGTACTCGTCAAGTCGGTCGACCTCGGAACAGGCGACCCCAGCAAGACCACCACCATCGGGGCCGGCCTCGACCCCAAATAGGAAGACGCGCTCATCAGCTTCCTTCGGGCTAACCGCGACATCTTCGCGTGGAAGCCGACGGACATGCCGGGAGTGCCGGGGAGCCGATTGAGCACTGCCTCAACGTCGATCCAAAGGCCACCCCTAAGCGACAACACCTCCGACGCTTTGCCGACGACAGACGGGACGCCATCAAGAAGGAGCTCGCCAAGCTCCTCGATGTAGGCTTCATCAGAGAAGTCTTCCATCCCGAGTGGCTCGCCAACCCCGTCCTCGTCCGCAAGAAGAACTCGAACGAGTGGAGGATGTGTGTCGACTACACCGACCTCAACAAGCACTGCCCCAAGGACCCCTTCGGGTTGCCGCGGATTGATCAAGTCATCGACTCCACGGCGGGCTGCGACCTGCTCTGCTTCCTCGACCGCTACTCCGGGTACCACCGGATCGCAATCAAGGAGGAAGACCGGGAGAAGACCGCGTTCATCACCCCTTTGGCGCGTCTTGCTACACGACCATGTCATTCGGGTTGAAGAACGCCGGCGCCACCTACCAACGGGCCATCCGGGCTCGCTTCAAGCGGCAACTCAACAAGAACGTCGAGGCCTACGTGGATGACGTGGTTGTCAAAACCGGGGACTCCGGTACCCTCATCGACGACCTTGAAGAGACCTTCGCATCACTACGCGAGTACCGCTGGAAGCTCAACCCGAACAAGGGCGTCTTCGGCGTCCCTTCGGGCAAACTACTCGGCTTCATCATCGGCCCGGCGCGGCATTGAAGCCAACCCCGAGAAGATCTCCGCCATCACCGGCATGAAAGCTCCCACGAGCATCAAGGACGTCCGAAGGCCGACGGGGTGCATGGCGGCGTTGAACGGATTCATCTCGAGGCTAGGAGAACGGGGTCTCCCCTTCTTCAAACTTCTCAAGCATCATGAGAAGTTCGTGTGGACTCCGAGAGGCGGATCAAGCCCTTGCCCGGCTCAAGGACTTCTGTCAAAGCCGCCAATCCTCACGGCTCCCTACAAGGGCGAGCGCCTCTTGCTCTACCTAGCTGCGACTACTCACGTGGTCGATCGCCATCGTTGTCGAGCGGCGGGGAAGACGGCCACGCCTATCCGGTCCGGCGCCGGTCTACTTCGTCAGCGAGGTTCTATCAGAGTCCAAGGCTCGCTACCAGCCCGTGCAGAAGCTTCTGTACGCTCTACTCATCACCTCGCGGAAGCTACGACACTACTTCCAGGAGTACTCGGTTTTGTTGACGCAAAAAGTGCACTCAACGCCAATCACACAGCAAGCCGAACAAAGCTGGCTTCACACGCGCAGAGAGCAAATGACGTGCCAGTCAATTTTTCCTGAAAATTAACAAAAGATAAAGCAGTTAGATATCAAAGCTTGGAACTTGCCGGGTGGTACCAGACAGTTCCATATTTACGGCTAAAGAGCCAATTAGGATAACACATAGCTATAGAAAGCTATCTGTCAAAGAGCCACGGCCATTCGGGAAAACGCAAAGGAGAAAAAGAATACTGCCGAATGGATGACGGAAGCATGACAACGATCGGTCTTTATATAAACAAAGATGCATGTGAAAAGTTATGACCGATCCTCATGAAGATTAACATTAAATAAATAAAGTAAAGCACGGACATGATCATGTGTTAAATAAGCATGCATAGATCCAAAGCACTAGTCTACCGCATGTCTAGTTACTTTAAGATCCGTCAGGTACGATATCAAACAAATCTATCCACCGCATGATACAACTTGCATGAAAAACCGTACCACTTTCCACAAATAGATCTATCCACCGCATGATACAATCCAAATATGGAAAGCCAAAAGCACACATCATTTAAAACATAAATAATACACGTGATCTACTCGTGGAGAAACATAACCGAATGCGGCTGAACAACCGATTCGGGGTCCATGAAGAAGGAACAAACATTACCACGTGAATAAATCTATCAGACTGACTTGAGAATCTAATCCACCGGATGACTAGCTCCAAAGCAACCCAAAAACCTGCATCTACCGCATGATACCCGGTTCTTTCAAGATTTATACGAACATAGCAAGCTTGAACCCGCAACACGTAACAACCTAGATCGATTCGGTTTCGGCTATCGGAAAGCATAAGATCCACACGTCAAAACACGAAACCTGCTCGAACAAGGATCATAAAAGAGATATAGCCGATCCAAACCCATCTAGATTGGGCAAAGATGTGTTACATGAATTAAAACACAAAGTAAAACTCAAGATAACACGGGATAACTTAATGAATCTATTGGATCTTGCCAAAATCCAATAGAGCCGATAACTTGCTTCAAGCCAGATCTTAGCCTACCGCATGGCTCATGATCTAACAAGAAACCCTCTTGAACCAAGCTTGAATCTACCACATGACACGAAGCATGATAACAAGACTACTTGCATCGGATCTAAATCCACCGCATGATACTAGACATGATACAAGGTTGCCGGTACTCACGGAGGTCGACGGATCGGCGGCCCTCTCGAAGAACTCGACGACACGACAAGGACTCTAGGGTTTGGCGTAAGGCCGGTGTGTATTGAGGAATGATTGTGTCTGTTACATACATTCAGGGGTCGTATTTATACCCTGTTGAGTACAACTGCGAATGGATTCATTGCCTAACTAAGCTCGATCGCCTATCCATCCATTCGTCTCCCCTGATTGAGCCACGTCACCGTCCAATCCCGCAAAATCAGCTATACTGTTCCTTTGCCGAACCGGAGCAGATAGCCGACCGCAGATCTCTTTGCCGAAAATCTCTGAAAATATCCTTCCTTCCACCAGACGGACTCTTTTTCGAACCGGACCCACAGGTCAGACTCCTTACCAAATTTTGGTGTTAACACATGCCCCTTCAATTGTGGGATAAAAGTAATTTTGTTCCACAATTGACTCCAGCCACGAATCCTCGAATCAAATCTGTCAACACCTGTTCTTCGCAATCCGCCGAATCTTCATCCGGATCCAACCCTAGATCCCCTCGTTCCGAGCTCGAACCTCCAATGGCAGCTCAGAACCAAGATGCTCAGGTAAATTCATCCCCCCGCAAACCTTGTTCGGCATTAGGTTTTCAATTTTACCTGAGATTTTCTTTTTCCGCTTTCTTCCAGGAGCCTTCTACTGAGCTTCGATTCGCACCGAGGCCAATTCGAAGTCTTATTACCTTGGTCCTGTAGGGAATCCTGACCCTCGAGATCTTATTGCCGCTGAATCTCAGAGAATCCCCTTCAAAGCAGCTTTGTCTCCACCTCCTCAGTGGCAAGATGCGTTCAAGAACTGGCCTTTACCTCCAATTGCGGTGGAAGACTTGGTATCGGAGGATTCTTGCGAATAAGAGTGGATTGACCAACCCGGATGCCCTCCGTATCGCCCGGTGCTTGGAGCTATCCGTGGTCGAGACCCCCAAGAACGAAGATCTTCTGATAGCATCCTGCCACTTTTGGTCAAATGGCGTCAACGCTTTCCTTTTTGGCCACGGTCCAATGTCTCCCACCTTGGCCGATGTATATATGATCACCGGCCTTGACATTACAGGATCTGTTCAGCCTTGGAATTTCAAAAATTCCTCACGGCAAACAGGGGTGAAGCCAGGGAATGGATACAAGGAATACATCTTGAAACACATGAAGGACAATCCCCTGGGTGAAATTGAATACAGAGCCTTTCTGAATATGTGGCTGTGCAGATTTGTTTTCTGTGGGAAAGCCAACGAGCCCACCTTGAACCATATCGTGATGGCATCTCATTTGGCCGGTGGCAACCGCCTCCCTCTTGGAAAATTCTTCCTCGGCAGTGTATACCACATGCTTCACCAAACTGTTACTCAGATGTATACCAGCCAAAGAATATCATGTGTCAACGGTCCTTGGTGGTTCGTTCAAATGTGGCTGCAGCTCCACATGCATCAGATTGTCGGTGTCGATTTGAACTCCCGGTTCTTCCCTTTGTCCAATCACCCCGAAGGAGAGCCTCAAGCTACCAGAGGGTGCCAAAACTACGGAGAAGCGGCTTCAACTGTTTCCATCCAGCAGGACATCAGCCAGCTCTTCGAGTTGTTCTTTAAAGGCTTCCCCAATCCTCTCTGGCTTCCTTATCTAGGCAACGACACCTTGACCTTCCCTGTTGAATTTTCCTTTGAGCCCGGCCATCAAGATGGGAGATTCTTGGAAATCCTTAATATCATAATCCGCCCATGCATACTGCCGGCCGAGTTCAATGGAGGAAGGCTAAATGTCAGCACTTATGAGTACTATCAGCATAATGTAATGGTCAGGCAACTTGGATGCGGCCAGATGCCCCCAAGATTGTTCCTGCATGAATTCCTCAAACCCAGGGAGGAAATCAAAGAACTGATGCAGGGCAGCAGAGTTTTCAACTATGTGTGCAGTCCCACTGTCTACACATGTCCTTTCATGCCCACAACCATAGCTCACCCCACCTTTAACTCCTGGTGGCAAGAATTCCACGATCACATCTTCAGTGAGCCTGTTCATGTATTCTGTGCAGAGTTGGTGCCTGACTTTCTGCCGACTTCAGAGGTAATACAATGAGCCCTTGGATCAGACATGTCCTTTTTATTCATGGTCCTGACCTTCATCTTCTTGTCCATAGAACACAGTACCTGCCCCTCGAGCCAGGGCAATTGCTTATAATGCTGAAGGCCCAATTTCAGCACTGGGATTCAAATCCACAACTCTGCATCAACTAATGGCCAGGTATGCTACCACAGATCCCAGCCTTTCTAGCCTTGCTACAGACAGGAGGCAAGGTGCGCATCGATTGCCCCTCCAAGTGCTAAAAGGAGAAGAAGCTGTCAAGAAAGTGCTCGTTGAGGTAAAACCCTTTACCTTCTTGATTACCAGTCACTCTGTTCTTGATGAATCTTATCATTGTGCATTTTCGGACCGAGCCCGGCGGCCTTGGGAACCGGCACCGCCAATGCCCCATCCACTGGTATGACCTCTACTGTTCTTTCTTAAGGATGAGCACTGGCATTTACCCTTTCAATTTGACATTTGCAGAAGAAGCCATGGAAGGACAGCTTGTAGATGTCCCAGTGGTTCAACAAGCGAGTCCATCCAGGGTCGAATTACCCATCCCGGTGGAGATCTCATCTTCATCACCTTCTACAGAAGCAATAAATTCTCTAGAGATGAATCTCCCGACTCAACCGGAGCCAGTAAGTTCTCCAAAGGTGCCATCACCCGTTGGTCAAGCAGAGATGCCCAACCCAACAGAGCCGGCAGACCCGACTTCTCCTCAGCCAGAAACCCACGAGCTGCTAGTGGCCGCATCGGTACCTCCTAGCTTGGAAGTTTCGGCTCTGCCTGGAGCATCTCCTTCACTTGTGATTGCCCCTGCTCAAGAAACCAGCCATGAGGTATCCATCTGCACTTAATTTTGGTACCTTGATGTTTAGCATTCTTAATTCGGCAATGTTGTTTCTCAGGATCAGGCTCCATCATCATCAAGCCTGCCATCAGAGAGCAATCTAGCTGCCGAGGTGATGGAAGGAGTATACCAGCCGCTGCCAGATGAAGTATTGTCAAAGCTCAAAGAAATTGCTGCCTGGCTAGAAAAGGATGCTCAAGATCAGTTCAATGATCTCCATCACTTCGAAGAGATGTTTGAATCTATCAGTCAAGAACTTCCTGAAGACATCAGAGCTTCTCTATCATCCGTCTATGGCTTAGAAGCCTTTTATGCACCCGTAAGGCACGCTTGGAGGAAATTGCGCTCCCGCCCGGCCATTGAAAAGAGGAAAGCCGATGCTGAACATGCTATGAACGGGGCACAATCCCAAGCAGAGAGCCACAAGGATGCATTGGCTAACCTGCAGGCTTCTTATGATCTGAAAATTGCCAGGAAGGCTGCTCTAGAAGCAGAACTGAGAAGCCTGTCAGCGGAGATAGAGATTGACAAAGAAAAAATAGCCGAACTTCCTGGATTGATAGCAAAGACCCAAGCGGAAGTAAAATCGGCTATCACCAAAATAGAGCAATGCGATGCAGAACTCACTGATTTATCCGGTACCCAAAAGGATTGCCAGGAGCTGCTGGACAATTCCCATCTGATAACATCCAATGCTCGTCGTGTAATTGCCAAACTTCTGAATGCCTGAATGTCCTTATTGATGTATAACTGAATTGGTCATTCTTGTAATATCTTCTTGTGATCTGTTTCCTTTCTTCTGCGCACTTTCAGATGTAATGCTGAACGACCCATTCGGTAGTGAAACGCCAACTCCCGAACGGCACTTTGATTTTCTTTAGCCGAACCAATCAATCTGCACGCGGCTCAGCCTAGAACTCCAAGCGACCCGTCGGCGGGCTGGCCAAGGAAACCTTTCCACCTTCCGATTTTCTTGGGATATGCGCCACGATCCACAGCCACGACTCGAAGCCACGATTCATTCTGCCAGGCCTATAAATGTTACCATAGGTTCCCCTAGCTCTCCACCAGGCCTTCTAGCTCTCGAATCTTTGCCAATCTTTAGCCCTTTTGCAAACAGTGCACATCCCAAACCACAATGGTGCGCCGCCTCAACCGCCGCCGCGCCTCCGACGAGGCCGAGGGGAGCAGCGCCAATGCGCGCAGGCGGTGATGATCGTCGATCTCCCCTTTTTGATTCTATTCTTGATCTTCTTTTGCCTTGACGATCATCCCCCTTTTTCAGACTGATTTAGTGGAATCCGCCTCGTGCGCCGGCCAATCAGCCCCTTCCAGATGACTCTTCGGAGTTCGATGGCCACTCCCCGGTACCGTACGGGGAAGAAGACGCCATCCGCTTCAAGGAGGAGCTGGAGGCGTCCCGTCGCGAGCTGGAGGACGTCTCCAAGAAAGCGGGCATAGCCGAGCTAGAGTGGGAGGACCAGCGCAGACAGCTGCTGGAAACCATTGATGGTACGGCTTTGAGATTATTTCTTGATTCCACCCGGCTTTTGATGCTAATCTTTTTCTTCTTGCCCCTTGTAGCCCGCGACGCGGAGCTCAACCAGCTGAAGGAGCTGGTGGAGCAGCTGGCCGAGAAGGTGAACGCCCTCGGCAATACGCCAGTGGGGCGCCTCGCCGCGGTGGAGCGCCGCGTTGATGAGGTGGCTGTCCACGGCGTCCGTCTGGGCACCACCTTGGGCCTGGCTGCCATGGCGACGCACACGGACGTCGACTACTCCACCAGGCCACGCGGCTTCCGGGGCGGCGCGCCAGAGGACATCGAGGAGATCGAGCTCATCCTGGAGCGTCTTGATGGCCATGGCGACGCCATTGCCGAAATTACTCATCCCCAATCTGTGTTGAACAGGCTCTTCGACTAGATTGTACTAGGGATGTGTAAATATCGGCAATAGATGAAGAACTTTTGAATTCTGCACCTGTTCTGTGATGACTTCCTTTTGCATTTTGCATCTGCGAATTTTGTTTTCTTTGAATGCATCCGGGAACTATCTTTAGCCGAACGCGCGAGAACAACTGCCCCTTGGCGCAAAATCCACAGAGGATCCCAGTTCGGCAATCCATAAACACTATTCAAGAGAAAACCCTTCGCACTTGGTAGAAAACCCCACCGCTTGGTATTCCAAACAGTGTATACTGGCCAGTCATCACTCCCAATGCGCCTCTCCGGTCAATAAAATAGCCTGCGGGGCGCTCTGCAAATCCACTCGCACACTCCTCCATCATTTCTCATCTCTTCCCCTGCCTCTAGAGGAAAAAACCCCAACGCCATGGACAAGGGTAAACAACCTCAGGAGAGCGGCTCATCAAAGAAGCGTACGATTCGGAAGTGAGTTCTTTCTTGATCTGCTCCTTGTTCTCCCGCTTGATCTTGCGCTTCATGTTTTCCTCTCGTCCTTTTCAGCCTTGATTTGCTTCCCGAAGAAGTCATCGGGACCGAAGATGTGCCTGAGTACATCTCCTCCGATTCCTCTCTCGAAGCAGAGGATGCCACGCCTGAACAGAGGACCAACCATCAGCTGCGCCGCCGCGTCCGGCACCTGGAGCATGGCCTCAGGGACATGTCCGCCCGTTGCCAAGCCGAGCGCGAGCGTCGCATGGCGCTGGAGACATTAGTAGGGGGTAAACGTTCCTGACTCCTTCTTGATCTCGTGCTTGCACTTGGATTTCTTGCCCCTAATCTTGATTCCTCCGCTTTAGATGTCTCTGACAGGTACAACAACCTGAAGACGGCCTGGGATAGCTTGGTGGAGGCCGCCAATCATGGTCACCCCCGCGCGTTCCAGGCTGCCGTCACGGTGGTTTTGGAGCAACTGAAGAGGGAGCAGCCGAAGAATTAAAGAAAAGATTGTATCATACTTTTGCCTCTTCCGCCATGCCTTCTGCTCCCCTCCTTCTCGAGGGCCTGACCACCGGGGCTGTTAGATGTGATCCTGCAAGAAGCAGTTGTAATGTAGTTTTTGAGCTAAGGGCAATGCATCCAGGCACTGGCCATTTTCTCTTGTTCATGGATTTTGTTCTGAAGGCGGCCTCATTCTCGAGCGCCGGCTATTTTTGTGCCAGATGTGTGTAATCATCGATCGATCTCAATGCTAGGATAATACTTCTTCAGATATCTTCCATTTATTGCAGCGGAAAATTCTTCTCCTAGCAAAGTTTTCAATATGTATGCATTACCAGGAACGCATCTGACCACGCGAAAAGGCCCCTCCCAGTTAGGGGACCATTTGCCGAATTCACTGTATTTAGTTCCAATCGGCAATAGCGCTTTCCAAACTAGATCGCCTTCTGCAAATTGCCTTACTTTTACTTTCTTGTTATAGTACTTGGCGACCCGCAGCTTGTTTTTCTCGATGTTCTCCAGGGCCCTGTTGACGGTGAAAATCCGTCAACCTAGCCATGAGTTTACCTTCGGTGTTGGCATTAGTTTTATACCTTATCCATTGGTACTAACCCCCGTGGTATAACAAGTTCACATGTACATGTCGTTTTTGGAGTTTAATGTTTATGCAGGGATTTAGTGTTGAATGCAAGACTTTCGGGATAAGTTCATCAAGCACCTCATGACAAGACCTTGAAGCCCTGAACAAGTCATGCAATGAAGCAAAATTAACTCCAAGAAGCCGGGGACTTGATCCGAGAAGACGACAGACTCCAGGGACCTGACCAGAAAAGTGTTGTATCTTGCAAGACAAGGAGTTGAGTCCAATTCGGAGAGAAACCGACGACATGGACCTACATGCAGAAGGGGGAAGCATCCAGGAAGCAAGGGAACCGACCTCGGGCAAAGGAGCCCGTGGGCTGGGCCTAAATGGGCCCAGGCGGCCGGCCCAGTCCGGTCGGCCCAGGCCCATTTAGGGCCCAAATTCGTCGCCCTTTGCCCTAGCCGCCAATCGGGCTATTTATAGTCCCCTGACCGAGAGCCACGCAGGGAGGATTTCGTCTTCGGCCGCCGAGAAGCAGAGAAGAGAGGGACACCATCTAGGAGAGGAGAGGGTCGAGCTAGTTGACTAGGGTTTCCCTAGCCGACGTGGGAACCTTGCAAGGAAGACCACGTCGGAGTTCCCGGAGCTAGAAGCAAGATCAAGGAAGGATCCCGGTGGTGATCTTGTGTATGTATCATTGTTATAGTTGAATTATCAAGTTGAATCTTTTCCCGGCGATCAAGTGTTTCCTCGAAGATTTCGTTTTTCGATCGGCTTTGCTTATTCCAATTCTATTCTCGAGATAGATTACATAGGGTGTTCTTGTAGCCGCGGTGGCTAGAGGTACACGCCGGATCTTCCGAAAGAATCTCGACTTGTCTTTTGACTCGCCCTAAGCTCCCCGCATGAATAGGGATACGTTGTGACAGAACGGGGGTCTCGAAAGGCGGATGTTTTCGGATTTGGATGGGAAACCACGATTTAAAGAGGCTTTCATTAAGATTCGATTTGCTACTTCTTCTCTTGCTTGGAACTTCAACAAAAGGCTTACCCCGATCCCTCTAGATCGGTTTATCTACCCAATCTTACTTTGTTTTCTCCGGTTTTTAGTAGATTAGATCTGTTTTGTGTCTTTAACTTAGATGCATTAGGTTCTTTATTGAAGATTGCAGTTATTTGGCTTTAATAGATTAAGTCTTGCGTCACACATTTGTTCCACGGATTCGATACCTTGGGTTCACCACTCGAGGAAAGAAGGGTCCCTTGACTATGACGGGAGACTTGTACGCTTGCGAGTCACAAACGAACTTTGATACAATTGTTAACCGTCAACAAGCCCCTTTTTTACGGCGCTCGTTGCCGGGGAACAAGTGATCAAGATTTGATTTTTTATTGCTTTTTTTTGTAATTTTCAGTACTGATTTTGTTTTATTTTTGCATCTACTAAATTTTTATCATCCTCAAAATACATCTAATCTAGTTTGTCTAACTCTAGTCTTTATAGATTTGTTTTGTTTTCTAGTTTTTTTTGCATACTTTGTTTATTGCTAACCCTAACAGGAGATGGACGGCTACCTCTCCAACAAACCCAATAATTTTGTGGATGATCCGGAAAAACTTTACGAGGCTAAGGGGACGCGAAGCACATCAAGCTAAAAAGCTGGATTTTGTAGATTCGGAGTCGGAAGACAAAGGATCGCGAGAATCTCCGAAGAATTCACCACCTCAAAGTCCGCGGGAGAACCGACGTCCACCAATGGGTGACCAACCACCGGAAGAACGCAAGATTGGGGAGCTATGCACCCCAGACATCATCGACCTACCAATCTTGAACCTCGAGGAGATCGGAAGACCGTTCGAGATCAAGACCTCAACAATCCGCATGGTGCAACATTCACCCTTCACCGGCAAAGAGGATCCGAACCTTCACCTCCAAGCATTCATTCAACTATGTCAGACTTTCAACATGGATGGGGTGACTCAAGATCAAATGAGGGCAAGGCTTTTCCCGTTCTCACTACTCGGGAAGGCTTTGCAATGGTTCCACTCTCAACCGGCGGAGACGGTGCAAAATTGGAACACGTTGATGAAGGCTTTCATGAAGGAATACTACTCACCGGGTAAAACTCAAAGCTTGCGTAATAAGATTGCCACCTTTGCTCAATATCCTACAGAAACTATCTCGGAGGCATTCGAGCGCTTCAACGAGTACACCCGGGCGGTTCCACATCACAAGTTCCCGAAAGAAGACCTCGTGCAAAAGTTCTATCAAGGACTCACCATGGCGTCAAGGACGATCATCGATGCATCAACGGGAGGATCTATCATCGAGCTTACACCGATAGAAGCTTTCACGCTATTCAAGAAGGTCGCGGATAATGACACGTGGGCGTCATCCGGGCGCCTACACCCTGCTCAACCCATGGGGAACGTCAAAGGAATCTTGCAAGTGGAGAAGGAAGACATACTTGAAGGCAAGATCGACTCGCTCATGAGGAGGTTGGAGAAGATGGAGATAGAAAAGAAAGAGGCTCAAGACTTGAAGGCCGCCGAAGCAAGGTCCACATGCGAAGAATGTGGAGAGTATGGCCATGTCCGCAAAGATTGCCGGAGGAAGCCAAAGTGCTCGACTACATGAGGAAGGGAGAATTGCCGAACTTCCGCTACGGGCAAGGTAGGCCTCAATTTAATGCAAGCTCATCTATTCCTAACGCGGTTCCACTTCGGATACAATTGAAGGAGTTCATGGATGAGCAAGCTAAGATCAACAAGGACACCGTCACCAAGTTCAAGACCATAGACAAGGTGTTGGAGAACATCGATAGCAAAGTGACGGAGGTCGGAAGTTCCAATCATCAAGTGCTCAACATGATGAAGATGCTCGAGACGCAAGTTGGACAACTTGCGGGGCGCCTCACTAATGATGAAGGGAAGCTTCCGGGACAACCCAAATGTCCCGAATCGGCGAAGGCCATTCAAACGCGTTCGGGGAAGGAGACCGAAGATCCGGAACGTTCCGCGGGAGCAAGGAAGCTTAAACCGTCCACCGAGGTGGAAGGAATTGCTAAAGAGAAGGTTACGGAGATCGTCACCGAGGAACCCGAATTCGAGATGCCGGAAGAAGACACGAGGATACCGCAACTCAAGCCACGCTACTTCCGAGGTAAACTTGACAACCACTTTGAGAAGTTTGTGGAAGTTGTGCGTAGACTTAGCATCAACATGCCATTACTAGATGCCCTACAAGTACCTACATATTCTCGTTACTTTAAAGACATACTTGCAAATAAATATGAGATAGCAACACTCGGGGTAGATCATGTCAAGATGTCCGAGGAGTGTAGTGCGGCTATTGCTTATGGGCTAGAGAAGCAAAAAGACCCCGGGTGCCCTACAATTCCATGTTCGGTTGGTTCTTTCAACTTCGAGAAGGCGTTATGCGACCTTGGAGCTAGTGTGAGTGTCATGCCGAGGGATGTGTTCGAGAAGTTACGCCTACCGATGGAGCCTACGGGAATATGTTTGGAGTTGGGTGACAACTCCATTCGCTATCCCTTGGGCATTCTCGAAGATGTACCCGTGAAGATTGGACACCACTTCATCCCCGTCGACTTCGTTGTGCTCGAGATGGGAGAGAGGGAGAAGCCGCCGCTCATCCTAGGGAGGCCGTTCCTCAAGACCGTGGGAGCCACTATTGATGTTGGCAAGGGGGATATCATGTTCGATATCAACGGAGAAAGGAGTTCCTTCAAGTTCCGTCCAAGGATTGAGGCATGCAACATGATTGGAGTGAAGATAGAACCAAAACAAACGGAGGGGCTGAAAAAGAAGAAGGAGCCGAAAAAAGTGAACGTAACGAAAATTAAAGAAGGTGTTGCATCCGTCAAGACAAAGGAAGAGAAGCCGCCGTGAAGACCAAAAAAATGACTAAGCCGGCCAAGCCAAAAGACAAGCCCGCGCCCAAGATGGTGCGGAAGTGGGTACCCAAGATTGCAACGCCCGCAAAGAGCGTTGATCGGAGTAATCAAGTGAAGAAGTCTAGCTATAGACTATAAACGAAGCGCTAGGCGGGAGGCAACCCGTTTCGTCAAATCGAGTCAAGAATAAGCTACGGGAGGACAACCCGATTCCAGGTTTTTCGAGTATTTTTAATAATTTAGTTTTTGAGTTTTACTACGCAAAGACATTAGACTTAGAAGTGGTTGAACAATATTAGAGACATAATTCTTGATTGAATGTTTGCTTTATCATAAACCCTTTGCATGAACCCTCCTATGTGCTTGTTTGATTCTTTTCTTTTCGAGAAACCCCCCAACCAAATAATTTCAGAACCTTAACTCGACCTTTCACCCTCATTATGGTGCCGAGGTTGACTAATTTTTCATACTAAAACCGCACGAGTAGAGCCACGATTTATGCTTAAGTGATAATAAAATTCAGCACGTGGTAGTTCTCGCGTGAACCTAGAAATCAAAGCTTTTGGTTGGTGTTAAAAATTTTTATCCTTGGTTTTTCTAGGATTAGAATTTTTCTAAGCCTATTCTAATTTTGTTTTATTCAAAATCTTTCTTATTTAGCCAAAATTAGAACCTAAACTTATGCCCCCATGATCAAGCCGGGAAAATGTTCGCTCTCAACCGATGAAAGCAAACTTTACCGGTGAGACCAAAATCGACGTAGTCGAAAAATATTTTCGACTTACATTTGTTTTTAATGGTTTAAAAACTTTTCTAAAATTATGCTTGAGCTCTTGCATGGCTCTGAAAAATATTTTAAATTTCGAATTAGAGGAGTGCTTAACCTTAAACACACCTAAATGGAGGCAACTAGTTTGAATTAAGCATGCATGCACCATTGGATCCCCTTTTATCAACTTTCACCAATTCCACATGCAAAGGACAAGCATGGTGGGCAGCAAGCATCAACTTTGCAGGATTTTCATGGTGGCATGTGAAGCAAGTGGAGCTAGGGAGCATGGACATGACCCAAAGCATGAAGCATCAAGTGGGAGGACCAATAATTCAAGAAAAGGAGTGGACGAGAGCGTTTGGGCGGTGCAACTCGTGGAGCACGCGGGCGGGGAAAGTTGCGGGAGGCGAAATGATCGTGGCTTCGGGAAAAGACGCGCCGAGGAGGAGCCGGAGGACCCCTGGGCCGGCCGGCCCAGGCCGGCCGGCCTGCCCTATAAAAGGCGCCCCCCGGCGCCCGTTTTCTGCAGGCAAGCTTCCCTCTCCTTCCCTTGTTTGTGTGTTCAAGTTTGTGTGCTCAGAACCTCCGTAGACTTAGCCAACCATCCCAAGCTTGATAGCTCAAGAAAAAACCCACATCCTTAATCCACTCAAAGTCCACATCCGAAGCAAAGAGTTTAAGTGCCTAGTTTACCGGTTGCAACCCGGAATTTTAGTCGAAGAAAGAGTGCAGCAACCATGTGGAAGAAGACCACAAGTCTCTTCTCTAAGAAGAAGAGTTCGTCGTCGTCCAAGCCGTCATCAACCACGTCTTCGAGGAGGCACTCGGTTTCCGAGTCTCCCGGAGCATGGAGACGGACACGGCACCACCGAGGAGGAACGACGCTCTCCTCCTTGGTGGTATGAGGGCTGCGAGAAGCACTTCCATGAGGTTCACCGAACCTCGTGGGCACACGGAGGAGCAGCCCGCGGCACCACGACGATCGACTCGCTCAACCGCACCACCTCCTTACACCCCGACACAATCTTCGTACGGCTTCATCATCTTGTCGGTGGAGGAGGATAGGCTCGCCAATCTTGAGAAGAGGCTTGTGCCAAACGTCGAGTTCGACGACCAAGCACTCTACACCTTGGGTTTTTGCACCGACATATACTACATGTTGGGGCACCTCGGGTGGGTTCAGTTCTCCAACGGAATATCGGTGGACACCCACTTGGGTTACGCCTTGGAAATTTTGATGACTATTGCACCCATCGTTGATGATGATGGGGTGCAAAGCTTGTCATTCCGTTTGGAGGGAATCGAGCAAGTGGTTCCCTACGAGCACGTAAGGGAGCTGCTTGGATTCCACAAGGGAGCTCCGGAGAAAGTTGACGTGCCACCGGCATGTTGGCGGAATTTTGGGGCATGATCTCCGGAGAAGCCCATCAACAACGCAATCGCATCCGCAACCCCATTATCCGGATATTTCACTCTTGGATGTGCAAGAGGGTATTGGGGAGGATGAGGGAAACAAAGGTGACCGACACGGAGTTGAATTGGCTATACTCGGCTTTAATTGCCCGGCAGCCAATTGACCCCTCTTACCTCATGATCAACCGTTGGTGTTGTGAAGCAACATCGGGGGCTGGTAATATTGGTTCGGGGTGTTACCTCTCCATGTTGGCCTTTTCCCTGCGGCCGGGGATCGCAAGAAACCCCGCTCACCTTTTGCGTGGTACCTCTGTCGGTTTTGAATACTTGCGGCAAGGCAAGTACATTAGTGGAGATGAGAGAGGAGGTTATCGGTTGGCCGTAGTGAACCTCCCCCTTCCGAATGAGAGGCTTAGGCTTTTCACCGAAGGAAGGGAAGATTGGTTGGAAGAGGGACTACTTGTCCCTGCAAGGAAGAACAAAAGAGGAAGAATCGTAGAGGAGGGAACATCCTCCGCACAAGCGAGTGGAGCACAACCCAATGTGCAACCATTCGGCGGGGTTCCTCCTCCGCCAAGTTATTACGGAGGGTCTCAACAACAAGCATGGGGGAGTGGTGCACCGGTACCCCCACAAAATTATGTTGTGCCCAACGCTAACTTCGCGGAGTCCTACGCTCATCATCCCCAACCACAACAAAGCATGGCCATTATTGGAGGGTATGCCGCAAGAAATGCTCAAAACATCGCAGCCATCCAATCTAACGCAGCTCAACTCGGTGAAGGCAACGCAAATATTGCCTTTGAACTTGGACGCCTTCACCTTGTGGAGCCAAATCAATTCGACGGAGGAAGCGTCCAACCATATTATGAGCAAGGGTATTATTATCAGGACTATCAACATCAACCACCGACGGAGGACTAGAAGATTTAGGAACTTTAGTTTTCTTTTCTTTTCTTTTTCTCTGTAATTTTCAGCTTTTGCTTATGTGTGTTTGCGTAGTATTTTTCTGTTTTTATTTAATTTTCAGCAAGCATGTTTGTTTATTTTCAGTGTGTATTTCAACTTGATATCACCATTAATAAAGTCACCACCTTGATTATACCATTGGAGAAGTTACAAAATTCGTGCCATGATGATATATGATTAAAATTGCAGCTTTGTTCATCTTTGTAGTTGATTTATGCATGTTTAAGCTAGTGCTCTCTTAAAAATACAGATCTGAATTTATTTAAATACTAGCTTAATTTTCAGCGGAGGTTATGATTAAAATAAAGACCCATAGTGTTTTATGTGCTCTCAAGTTATGAATAGATTGAAGATGTCTTTTATGCTCAAAAATATCGCTAACCTTGTCACAAATATCACTTGTGTGTTGCTCAACCTATCCAAAGCCTTATATATGTTTGAGTGCATAAACCTTAGTGTACAAGATTTATTTTTGAGTGAGTTATTGCAGGCCATGATTTCTCTGGCCCGAGACTAAGAAGCTGGTCATTCCGTTTTTGCGTATCTATCTTTTTGCTAGCCTCTTATCCGTGCATTGTGTATCCCCGCATCGGTGATCTCACAAACTTCGCCGGATATCCTCCCTTAAACCAAATATCATCTTTTTGTGATTACCTCCTTGACCACAACCTATCGTTGAGAATGGATCATCAATTCAAGGAAGATCGCAAGACGGTGCCAACGTTGAAGATTTCAAGTATCTCTCCAAGGAAAAATATTCCGGTACCTACCTTATTTTTCGCCTCTTTGCTCGAGGACGAGCAACGTCTAAGCATGGGGGAGGAGGTAGGTACGGTGCAGTTTTAGAGTTCAAAAGGGAGTATTTTAAAAAAATATATATAATGATGAAAGAAAAAAAATCCAGCGGTATTCATGACTTTCAAGGTATAAAAAAATCAAAACTTCGTTGTGAAAGTCATGGACTGAATATATGACGAGAAAAAAAAATATAAATGAATGAAAGAAAGAAAAGAATGAGAAATATGAGAAAGAGAAAAAAAATATATTTATGCGTAAAGTGAACTCCCCGGTTCTCTAAGAGTGCATTCAAGGCTTCAAGATAAAAAGATCCATTCTCATTTTCCAACCATGTGCAATCCGATAACGAGGACTTCTTTTGTGCCTCGGGATCATTCTTTGCCATTTGCATATGTCCACTCATCTAAAGTGTGTGTATTTTTCTCTTTCCCCTCCTTGATTTAACATTATTTTCCAATGACCTTTTTGACGAGTCTCGGTAAGACCATGAGAAGCTTGTCTTGTTTTGACAACACCTCATTTATAAAATCTTGTTAGGACTAAACTTTCCTAAAGCTCCATATAAAGCCTACCACATATATATGAGAGGGAAAGGAGTAGAATATATAGGCTTGAGAGACAAGTGAGATGAGAGTTTATGAGCAATACACGAGATGATTTAAATTTGTGAATTTGGTTTAGCTTTTCTTTATCTTGTTCTTATTTCAAAAATTCTGAGATCTATTTAAAACTTTGTGAGCATGTTTATACTTGTGGGATAAGCTTAATAAGAATCTACCCTCCGTAGAAATGAAGGCTAGTACATTATGGAACTTTAATGAATTAAAATTTTGAGAGCATTATGTTTTCTCATGTGTAATCAAGTGTAAAGTTTAAACATTGTTTAGCAATGATGATATCCATCGAAGGCTTACTCGAGGACGAGCAAGGTTTAAGCATGGGGGAGATGTTGACGGTGAAAATCCGTCAACCTAGCCATGAGTTTACCTTCGGTGTTGGCATTAGTTTTATACCTTATCCATTGGTACTAACCCCCGTGGTATAACAAGTTCACATGTACATGTCGTTTTTGGAGTTTAATGTTTATGCGGGGATTTAGTGTTGAATGCAAGACTTTCGGGATAAGTTCATCAAGCACCTCATGACAAGACCTTGAAGCCCCGAACAAGTCATGCAATGAAGCAAAATTAACTCCAAGAAGCCGGGGACTTGATCCGAGAAGACGACGGACTCCGGGGACCCGACCGGTAAAAGTGTTGTATCTTGCAAGACAAGGAGTTGAGTCCAATTCGGAGAGAAACCGACGACATGGACCTACATGCGAAGGGGGAAGCATCCGAGAAGCAAGGGAACCGACCTCGGGCAAAGGAGCCCGTGGGCCGGGCCTAAATGGGCCCGTGCCGGCCGGCCCGTCCGGTCGGCCCCGAGCCCATTTAGGGCCCAAATTCGTCGCCCTTTGCCCTAGCCGCCAATCGGGCTATTTATAGTCCCCTGACCGAGAGCCACGTAGGGAGGATTTCGTCTTCGGCCGCCGAGAAGCAGAGAAGAGAGGGACACCATCTAGGAGAGGAGAGGGTCGAGCTAGTTGACTAGGGTTTCCCTAGCCGACGTGGGAACCTTGCAAGGAAGACCACGTCGGAGTTCCCGAGCTAGAAGCAAGATCAAGGAAGGATCCCGGTGGTGATCTTGTGTATGTATCATTGTTATAGTTGAATTATCAAGTTGAATCTTTTCCCGGCGATCAAGTGTTTCCTCGAAGATTTCGTTTTTCGATCGGCTTTGCTTATTCCAATTCTATTCTCGAGATAGATTACATAGGGTGTTCTTGTAGCCGCGGTGGCTAGAGGTACACGCCGGATCTTCCGAAAGAATCTCGACTTGTCTTTTGACTCGCCCTAAGCTCCCCGCATGAATAGGGATACGTTGTGACAGAACGGGGGTCTCGAAAGGCGGATGTTTTCGGATTTGGACGGGAAACCACGATTTAAAGAGGCTTTCATTAAGATTCGATTTGCTACTTCTTCTCTTGCTTGGAACTTCAACAAAAGGCTTACCCCGATCCCTCTAGATCGGTTGATCTACCCAATCTTACTTTGTTTTCTCCGGTTTTTAGTAGATTAGATCTGTTTTGTGTCTTTAACTTAGATGCATTAGGTTCTTTATTGAAGATTGCAGTTATTTGGCTTTAATAGATTAAGTCTTACGTCACACATTTGTTCCACGGATTCGATACCTTGGGTTCACCACTCGAGGGAAGAAGGGTCCCTTGACTATGACGGGAGACTTGTACGCTTGCGAGTCACAAACGAACTTTGATACAATTGTTAACCGTCAACAGGCCCTAAGACGGATCATATGCAAATCTTCTAACTCATCCATCATTAGGCCACTGTAATCTTTGGAGCTCAACTCGTTTTGCAGCACTACTCTCCTTGAATCTGATTGTATCTCCCAAGGCAGGATTGCATGATGCCCGTAAACCAACTCGTAAGGAGAGGTCTTTGTAGCTCCATGGGGGGCCATTCGGTAAGCCCACAGCGCTTCACTGAGTACCGAATGCCACCTCCTTGGCTTCTGATCGATCTTCTTCTGTATCAGCTTGATCATGATCTTATTAGAAGCCTCTGCTTGACCATTAGCTTGGGCATAATATGGAGAAGAATTAAAGAATTTGATTCCCATGCTTTCGGCAAAATCTCTGAACTCCAACGACACAAATTGTGCCCCCTGGTCAGTGGTAATCGTCTGAGGGATCCCAAATCGATAGATGATGTGTTCCTTGACGAATTCGATCATGTTTTCTGACGTCACCTTCTTCAGTGGGATTGCCTCGACCCATTTGGTGAAATAATCTGTAGCCAAAAGCACGAACTTATGCCCCTTGCTAGACGGCGGATTAATTTGGCCAATCAAGTCTATACCCCAGCCCCTGAATGGCCATGGCTTGATGATGGGATTCAATGCTGATGCAGGGACTCTTTGAATATTCCCAAACCTTTGGCAATCTTGACACCCCTTGTAATACTCAAAGCAGTCCTCTAATATCGTCGGCCAAAAGCATCCAGCTTGTCTAATAACCCACTTCATCCGATAGGCCGATTGGTGCGCTCCACATATCCCATCGTGCACCTCGCTCATCATGTTCTTGGCTTCTTCCGGGACCCGGTGCATCGTAGCAATACCCCATCTAATGATTTATAGAATAAATTATCATCCAGAAGAACGAACTTAATTGCCTTGTACCTGAGTTTCCTAGAGACTTTTCGGGATGGATCTTTCAAGTAATCAATGATTTCTTTCCTCCAATCATCTTCTGCAAGATCCGCCCCTAGTGCACACACTTCTGCAGCAAACGCTTCTTGACTCTCCTTGTAACCGGAGGTGCTCTGAGCTAGCCTGTTTGCTTCCTCGTAATGTTCTCTAGGAATGTGCTGTAGAGTCACCAATGGGAAGCTCTTCAAGATCTCCCTGCATTCTTCGTAGTAACTCCTTAGCGCTTCGCTTCTGCACTCGTATTGGCCGTTCAATTGCTTGATTACCAATTCTGAATCTCCATAGATCTCAACTGAAACGGACCCAGCTTCTTTCAAATATTGAAGCCCTCGAAGTAGTGCCTCGTACTCGGCTGGTTATTTGTGACGGTGGGTTGTATAGGAATGGCGAATTCAAACATCTCACCTCTAGGCGAAATTAGTAGGATCCCTACTCCCCCACCTTTGCCACACGATGACCCATCAAAAAATAAAGCCCAAGGGGTAATTTCAAGCGGATCAATTGACGGGTCACGATGTTCGATTATAAAATCGGCAATGACACGACCTTTGATGGCTTTTGCCGATTCGAACTTCAACTCGAACTCGATAAAGCTAAAATCCATTTGCCAATCCGACCATTCAAAATTGGCATAGATAACATATGTTTTATCACATCAAACTTGGAGTATGAAAGTGCATTCGGCATTCAACAAGTAGTGCCGAAACTTTGTACACGAGTAGTACACACAAAGACACAGCTTTCTCTATAGCCGAATACCTCGGTTTCGGGATCAAGTAGTTTTCGGCTAAGATAAGCTACTACCCGCTCCTTTCCTTCGAATTCTTGAATAAGGGCCGATCCAATGGTTTGGGTATCGGCCGCCACGTACAACTTGAAAGGCTTGTTTAGCCGAGGAGGAACCAAAGACCGGCGGCTCCTTCATGTACCGCTTGATCTCATCAAAAGCCTTTTGTTGTTCGTCGCCCCATGTGAATTTCGATCTTTCTTTAGCTTCAAGCAATGGAGAGAATGGCAACACCTTCGTGATAAATTTGAGATGAATCTTCTCACGAAGTTGATCTTGCCGAGCAGTGGATCGCAATTCCTTGAGGTTGGTTGGAGGAACGACTTCATCAATGGCTTTCATGCTCTTTTTGCCAACTTCGATTCCCCCTTCGTGGACCAAAAACCCCAAGAACTCTCCGGTGATACCCCAAAAGCGCACTTGTTTGGATTCATCTTCAAACCGTGTTTCCGGGTGCACTCCAAGGTCTTCTTCACATCTTCCAGATGGGTGTCATGACTTAAGGACTTGATCACCACGTCATCAATGTAGATTTCCACAGTTTTGCCGATCAACTCATGAAAATTGTAATTCATGGCCCGTTGATAGGTTGCACCGGCATTTTTCAACCCAAATGTCATGACTATCCACTCAAATAGGCCTATATGACCAGGACATCTAAAGGTCGTCTTTGATATGTCTTCTATTGCCATGAAGATCTGATTGTATCCCGCGTTGCCATCCATGAAACTAATCACCTTGTGTCCGGCGGCGGCGTCAATCAACAAATCGGCAATAGGCATCGGGTATCCATCCATGGGACTAGCTCGTTTAGGTCCCCGAAGTCTATGCAAACCCTCATTTTTCCATTCTTCTTATACACGAGGACGATGTTAGAAATCCACTCCGCATATCCGCACGGCCGAACGAAGTTTGCGTCAAGCAACCTTTCGATTTCTTTCTTCACATCGGCCAATACTTCATCCTTGTAGATCTTCCGGGGTGGTTGCTTATACGGTTTGAAACCGGGCTTGATTGGCAACCGATGCTCGACGATGGAACGATCCAATCCGGGCATCTCTCGAGTAATCCCAGGCGAAGCAATCCTTATATTCTTTGAGAAGCTCAATTAAATCCCCCCTGAAGTCTGGTTGCAAATTTGCACTGATGAACGTCGGCCTTGGCTTATCACCGCTTCCAATGTCAACTTCTTCCAGTTTATCAGCCGACATGAATCCTCGCCCTAATTTGCCATCAGTGCCATCTACGGGGTTCTCCATTAAAAATTACTATAAGAGCCGACTGCTTGAATCGGCTGTTGATCACCGCCGACGGGTTCAACGAGACCTTCTCCCCGCTCTTTCCCCGAGAAGCAATCGATGCCTTGGTACTCCCGTAAGGCCGGTTCCATGTTGGCCACGCTCACGGAGTCATCCGCACCGGACGACCTCGATCTCGTCGTCCACCCACTGGATAAGCTGTTGATGCATGGTGGACGGGACGCAACAGTTAGCATGAATCCAATCCCGCCCAAGCAGCAGGCTGTAGGCTCCTTTGCCCTCGATGACAAAGAAGGTGGTGAGTAGCGTCTTGGACCCGATCATCAAGTCCACGTGAGCGCATCCCTTGGTGTCTGAGGGGTTCCCGGTGAAGTCTTTCAAGATGATGCTTGTAGGCGTCAAATCGCTCGGGCCCATTCCAAGCTTCCTGAAGGTGGTGTACGGCATTACATTGACTGCCGCTCCGCCGTCGACGAACATCTTGGTCAATGGCTTGCCATTGACGTATCCTCTCAAGTACAGCGGCCTCATGTGACGGTTCTTGGCCGGCTTGTCGAAGATGGCCTCGCTGGGCCGCCACCGGTTATGCCATCATCTCCTCGGTGTGCTCGTCGTCGAAGGAAGCTTCCTCCTGCATAACCTGGTTAGCAGGAGCCATGAACTCGTTCGGCAGAAAGTATACCATGCATGCTGGAGCCGAACGCTTCGATCCCTCAGGTTGGTCCTTGGGGCGCCACATCTGCCTCGTCTGGATCCCGGCCTGTTTCAATTCACGGTTCCTCAAGCGCTGGACCCGTCTCTTCTGGCTCTTGCGTAGGCCGGGCGGGCACCACTGCCCCTTCTGCCAGATGTAGTCATCCTCGTCCTCTTCCTGATCAGCCCACCTGAGATCAGCTTGGCGCTTCCTGGGATGATCGATGACTTCAATTTTTTGGCGCCGATCCCCAATAGGGTGAATCCTTCCAAGTCTCTCGTGGACGGATCGGCGATTGGCAGCTTCCTGCCTGTACTCAACATACCTGTCGCTGCATTCGGGACAGTTCTTCAATGTGGGCAGTTTCAGACCCTCATTCCAGCAGTGCCTGAAGAAGGCGCATCCCCGGTGTGCGCGCTCCTGCTCGCGCGTGTACTGCTCGTGGTCCCTCCTGCGCGCCTCTTCTTCAGCTCTGCGCTGCTCCTCCTCGTGGCGACGCTTCTGGTAGCGCTCTTTCTCTATTTGGCGCTGCCATTTGTTGAGGAGAATGCGCGACGTCACCTTGGGCTTAGGCCTGGACGACTCCCCAATCTCAATGTGGCTTTTAAGAACGCGGGGGGCGTCGCCTTGTACTTGCTCCAGAGTCACCTGGCGCTCTGGGTCCACTGCTCCACCTTGCTTGGACCTGGTTGAAGTCAGGACCTTGACCTTTCCCTTCTCCTCGGCTGTTATCGCATTGACAGAAAAGCCGAGCATGTTCTGAGGAAAGGGGTGGCCATCCAGCTTCATCTTGTTATCGAACTTGAGGTGTCCCTCCTGGATAGCCTTCTGGATCCTCATCCTGAAGACCCTGCAATCGTTGATGGAGTGTGAATCCCTGTCATGGAAGCCACAGTAACGTTTCGCTTTAACTCCATCAGGCCGAAGCATAGAATGCCCCTCAGGCAGCTTAATTCGGCCTTCTTTCACTAAGAGCTCAAACAACTTATCAGCCTTCGTGATGTCAAAGTCGTAAGTCCCTTTGGTCTGCTTGACCCAACGCTGATTCATTGTCAAGGGCTCTTTACCCCACATGATTTCTGCTGCAGCTACCTCCAATTCATCGTCAGAATCCTCGAACAGATCAGCTTTGTCCAGGAACTGGTTGTAGATGTCAGCGACGTCGTGCTGCTTGCCAAATTTGGGGTCCTTCTTGAGGCCATATGCCTGATTGCTCATCAGAGATAACTTTTGTGACAGCTGGCCCAGGTTCTCAAACTCCATCCCAAATAGCTTCTCGCGCACGGCCGGCAACATCCCGGCGACGGCCATATCAGCCAGCTGATCGTCTGGCAGGTTCAGCGAGAAGCACATTCCTTTGACTTCCCTGAATCTTCTGAGAAACTCCAGCGGTGTTTCGCTGTGCCTTTGCTTCAGGGTGGCGAGATCAATCAGCTTCTTCTCAGAGCTGCCGCTGAAATAATGAGCGTGGAAATTACGCTCCAAATCCTTCCATCTAGCCACTGATTCAGGAGGCAGGGACGAGAACCACTGAAAAGCTGGACCTGTCAGCGAGGCGGGGAAGTAGCGAACCCTGAACGCCTCCTCGGCCGAGCATTCCCCAAGCTGCATGAGGTAACGGACGATGTGCTCGACCGTGCTTGTCTCGTCCTGCCCCGAGAACTTTGTGAATTCCGTTGGCGGCTTTACCCTCGGCGGCAAGAGCACGTTGTAGTACCACTCTGGGAACGGCGGCCTATAGGTGGGACCCTGCATCTTTGGCTTGAGGCCGAACTGATTCTGCATCAACTCGGCCATCTTGCGCGCTAGAGCGTCATCTTCTTGCGCGCCCGCAGCTGGCGCGTACCCTGGGTGCGGGAAGGCGTCGAACGCTCCGTAGTTTCCCACTTCATGATAACCACCACCGTACAAATTCTTCTGGAGCCAGTTGGTCGACGGAGCAATCCTCCGGCCGGAATCAAGTGGGGCCCCAGACAAGCCGAACGCTACGTCTCCGTACGTAGGCTGGTACGGATTCGGCTGTTGCACAGGCTGACCTGCGCTGCTCTGTGGTGGCGGTAGGATTGGCTGACTTCCTGTAGCTTGCAACGGGGGCTGAACTGGCTGCCCCCCAGCGCCCTGCGGAGGAGGTTGGAATGCTTGGCTTCCGGAGCTCTGAGGAGGAGGCTGCTGCGGCTGGCTCCGTAGCGGCGGCTGAGAGCTTGATTCACCCAGCTCCACGGTGCTCTTCCCGACGGGCGCCTTCCCGAACGCTTGCTCCATGCCCGGGCCAAAGAAGGCCACCATCATCTGCTGGAGCGACCCGAGGAAAGCCTTGTTGTGCTTGGTGAGCATGTAGTCCGCTGACTCTTGGAATACGCGCGCGCATTCCTCCTTTTCCTGCTGGGATGTGGCATCGCTCTCTCCCGGCAAAGCACTCTGGGCGGTGTCATTCTTCAGATACGGTACACCACTTCTATTCTTCTTAAACGACATGAGACACTTTTGCTGAAACTGGTTCACGGCGTCTTGGAGCTGCTGATGCTGCTCTGGAGAAAGCTCTTCGATGTTGACATCCATGAGGTCTGAGATTTCAGGCATCTTGAACCAATTCGGCTGTGGTCCCACCAGGCGTGCCAAAAAGTGTGTTGACGCAAAAAGTGCACTCAACGCCAATCACACAGCAAGCCGAACAAAGCTGGCTTCACACGCGCAGAGAGCAAATGACGTGCCAGTCAATTTTTCCTGAAAATTAACAAAAGATAAAGCAGTTAGATATCAAAGCTTGGAACTTGCCGGGTGGTACCAGACAGTTCCATATTTACGGCTAAAGAGCCAATTAGGATAACACATAGCTATAGAAAGCTATCTGTCAAAGAACCATGGCCATTCGGGAAAACGCAAAGGAGAAAAAGAATACTGCCGAATGGATGACGAAAGCATGACAACGATCGGTCTTTATATAAACAAAGATGCATGTGCAAAGTTATGACCAATCCTCATGAAGATTAACATTAAATAAATAAAGTAAAGCACGGGCATGATCATGTGTTAAATAAGCATGCATAGATTCAAAGCACTAGTCTACCGCATGTCTAGTTACTTTAAGATCCGTCAGGTACGATGTCAAACAAATCTATCCACCGCATGATACAACTTGCATGAAAAACCGTACCACTTTCCACAAATAGATCTATCCACCGCATGATACAATCCAAATATGGAAAGCCAAAAGCACACATCATTTAAAACATAAATAATGCACGTGATCTACTCGTGGAGAAACGTAACCGAATGCGGCTGAACAACCGATTCGGGGTCCATGAAGAAGGAACAAACATTACCACGTGAATAAATCTATCAGACTGACTTGAGAATCTAATCCACCGGATGACTAGCTCCAAAGCAACCCAAAAACCTGCATCTACCGCATGATACCCGGTTCTTTCAAGATTTATACGAACATAGCAAGCTTGAACCCGCAACACGTAACAACCTAGATCGATTCGGTTTCGGCTATCGGAAAGCATAAGATCCACGCGTCAAAACACGAAACCTGCTCGAACAAGGATCATAAAAGAGATATAGCCGATCCAAACCCATCTAGATTGGGCAAAGATGTGTTACATGAATTAAAACATAAAGTAAAACTCAAGATAACACGGGATAACTTAATGAATCTATTGGATCTTGCCAAAATCCAATAGAGCCGATAACTAGCTTCAAGCCGAGATCTTAGCCTACCGCATGGCTCATGATCTAACAAGAAACCCTCTTGAACCAAGCTTGAATCTACCGCATGACACGAAGCATGGTAACAAGACTACTTGCATCGATCTAAATCCACCGCATGATACTAGACATGATACAAGGTTGCCGGTACTCACGGAGGTCGACGGATCGATTGGCCCTCTCGAAGAACTCGACGACACGACAAGGACTCTAGGGTTTGGCGTAAGGCCGGTGTGTATTGAGGAATGATTGTGTCTGTTACATACATTCAGGGGTCGTATTTATACCCTGTTGAGTACAACTGCGAATGGATTCATTGCCTAACTAAGCTCGATCGCCTATCCATCCATTCGTCTCCCCTGATTGAGCCACGTCACCGTCCAATCCCGCAAAATCAGCTCTACTGTTCCTTTGCCGAACCGGAGCGGATAGCCGACCGCATCTCTTTGCCGAAAATCTCTCGAAAATATCCTTCCTTCCACCGGACGGACTCTTTTTCGAACCGGACCCACGAGTCGATTCCTTACCAAATTTTGGTGTTAACGAGTTTCCGTCGTCACCGACTACCCGCTCGGCGACATCCCGAGGAACCAAGACGCCACCGGAAGAATCTCCAAGTGGGGCCGTCGAGCTCGGCGCCCTCACCATCGACTTCAAGCCACGCACCGCCATCAAGTCGCGAGCACTAGTCGACTTCATGGCGAGTGGCGGGAGAACCCGCCTACCTACTCCCACCGTGCGACCGAGCATTGGGTGATGTACTTTGATGGCTCACTCAACCTCGAGGGCGCGGGCGCAGGGGTACTCCCCGATCTCTCCAACGGGCGAACAACTCAAGTACGTCCCTGCATCTTCTAGAAGGTCTCGAACAATGAAGCCGAGTACGAAGCCCTCCCCGCACGGGCTCCGCCTCGCGGCTTCACTTGGCATCAAGCGGCTACTAGTCTACGGCGACTCCGCGCGTGGTCATCAACCAAGTCAACAAGTCCCGGGACCGCAACAAGGAGAATATGGACGCCATCGCCTAGAAGTCCGCAAGCTCGAGAACAAGTTCTACGGTCTCGAGTTCCATCACATCGTCCGCGACAACAACGTTGCGGCGGACGTCCTCTCGAAGCTTGGATCCACCCGCGCCCAAGTACCCGCGGCGTCTTCGTCCATGAGCTTCACGCGCCATCCATCCCGGAGCCGGCGCCACCGACCACCGCCCGCCCCATCCACCACTGGGGGCGGAGGTCATGATGATCGACGTGGACTGGAGGCAACCCTTCATCGACTACCTCAGCGAGCAGAAGGTCCCCTCCAACAAGAACGCGGCCGAACAACTCGTCCGCCGCGCCAAGTCTTACGTCCTCGTCGGAGACAAGCTTTACAAGCGGGGCGCATCTTCTGGAGTACTCATGAAGTGCGTCCCTCGTGAAAGGCAAGGACATCTTGGAGGAGATCCACAAGGGCGTCTGCGGCAACCACGCGTCCTCACGTATGCTGGTCAGCAAGGCCTTCCGGCGAGCTTTCTACTGGCCTACAGCCCTGAGCGATGCCGAAGAACTCGTCAGAAGGTGCCAAGGATGTCAATTCTTCGCCAAGCAGCAACACGTCCCAGCCTACAAGCTAGTCACCATACCGCCGACCTGGCCATTTGCCTGCTGGGGGCTCGACATGATTGGGCCACTGCCAACTGCGCCAGGAGGATTCAACAGGGTACTGGTGGCTATCGACAAGTTCACCAAGTGGATCGAGGTCAAGCCGGTCACATGCCCCAAGGCCGACGAGTACTCGACTTCCGGATGAACTCGTACACCGCTACGGGCTACCCCACCGCATCATCACAGACCTGGGGTCCAACTTCAACAACCACCAGTTCTGGGAATATTGCGAAAACAGCGGGATCGACGTCAGATACGTCTCAGTCGCCCATCCACGGGCCAACGGACAAGTCGAGCGCGCCAATGGGATGGTGCTCGACGCCCTCAAGAAGAGGCTACATGACGCTGCTAACTCTAAAGGGGGCAAGTGGATCAAGGAACTACCCAACGCACTCTGGGGGCTGCGGACTCAACCATCCAAGCCAACGGGGCAATCCCCTTACTTCTTGGTCTACGGCTCTGAAGCCATCCTCCCTGCCGACGTCATATGGAACTCGCCGGCAGTGGAGCACTACGACGAAGGCGTCTCGGAAGACGCCGAGACGAGTTGATATCGACGGCCTCGAAGAAGCTCGCCGCGCCGCCCTCGTCCAATCAGCAAGGTACCTGGAGGGTATCCGACGCTACCATGATCGCAAAGTCAAGGAACGCTCCTTCAACGTTGGAGATCTTGTCCTCCGCCGTATCCAGAACACGGAAGGACTCCACAAGCTCAGCTCCCCATGGGAAGGCCCCTTCACCGTGGCTAAGGTGACCGGGCCGGGCTCCTACCGCCTCCAAACACTTGAAGGCGAAGACATCAACAACTCGTGGAACGTCGACCAGCTTTGTCGATTCTACGCCTAGTCTACACGACTACTCCGGGGTTCAAGTCTACACGACTGCATCAACACCCCTCGCCGCAAGCGACCCCCCGGGTCCTGGCTCCAAGTCTCCGGACTACTCTCCTCCAGGTCCAGCCCGCGCGGCTACCTACGGACCCTGGGCTGCGACGAGCGTCAAGGACTCTAGCAGCGGTCTACCAAAAGACCACACTCCAAGATCCAGCCCCGCGCGGCTACCTACGGATCTGCGATCCAGCCTACACGGCTACCTACGGATCACCAGCTGTAAGCGGCTACCCGCTCCAGCTCCACTTAGCTGTAAGCGGCCTCCGGGTCCAGGCGACTACTTTGTAACTACGGCCCTGGCCACCCAGGTGTACTTCTTCAGTAATAAAGTTTGATTATTCATCAACTTGTTTACTGTCTACTCCCTACGACGGGACTATTAAAGCCGAGTACTACTACTCGCACCTACTCCACGATGGGCGCTCCGCACTCTGAGATCGCGGTTACGAGTACTCATTGCTGGAAAATCTCATTTCATTGATACATGAATAAGTTCATTACAACTGTGTCCTGTACAACTATGGCTACTAGCTACCTATGCAGGACTACTGGAGGTTCAACTTCTCGGCTACCTGCTCCGCGATGGGAGCCATCTGCTCCAGCAGCTCTGCGTACTGCTCATCCGAGCAGTTGGCGGCTATCCCGCCGGCGACCACCTCCACTGGAGCCTTCGGGAAGTACGACTTCATGAAGGCCAGCACTTGCTTCGGGATCGACTTGGCCATGTGCTTGACGTAGGCGGCCAGCCGGCTTGGCGCTTCACGAAGTCGATCCGCCGAGGAGCGATCTTGGGGCCGCCGGGTGCGGCACCGGGAGCCTCGCGATCGGGAGAGTAGCCTCTTCAAGGTCCTTCCGCGTGGGCCCGAGCGCCTCGCAATCTTCGTTCAACTTCGCAAAGATTTGTAGCAAGTTGACGAGATCTCCGTCGAGAGGCAATCCGCGGCTCCATATGCTTCTCGCACTCGAAGGCGAGCTCCTTGTAGTCGAGCTCAAGTACCGGCGGGCTTCTTGCTCCCGGTAGAAAAGGTTCTTCATGCTGACCTCCGAGGCTTTCAGCTGCTCCACCTGGCCTTCGAGTTCTGCAACACGGAAACACAACAACGGGTCAGAGGCTTGACGACTTCCAACAAGTACCCGACAAGTCAAAGGACATACCTTTGTTCTTGTTGCGGAGGCCTTTGTTCTTCCGCATCAGCTCGTCGCCCTTCGCCTGCAAGTCCATGACGTCATTGTGGTACTTGGCGAAGGCGGCGTCGAGCTTCGACTGCATGGCGGCCGCGTGCTTCCTCGACTTCACGAGCTGCTCCTCCAGGGCCTCGGCTCGGAGCACGGTGTCGCCGTAACCTTGCAGCATGTTCGACTTCTCGCGGGATCGCTCCGCGACGTCCTACACAAGACAAGCTCAAGTCAAGCAGAGTACTCAACGCAAAGGATTGACTACTCGGGAGGCTCCGGCTACGTACCTTCATCCACTGCTCGGCTCGCCGGATCGCCTCCAGGTGCTGGGCCACCGTTGCCGGCTCGACGAGATCGTCGGCCAGCAGCTCAATCCCGCCACGGCTACTCGACGTAGCCTCCGTCATCGGCGCCGAGCGGATAGGCTCCGCGTCTTGGATCTCGGGGGATCGGATTGCCACCTCCAGGGCAACCCCTGGCGACGTGGTAGCCGCCTCCCCCTCGGCGGACTTCTCGACGATTTCCCCCACGGGCTCGGGGGCTCCTTCCGCGACCTCGGGGCTTCGGTGTCAACTCTCGCATGGGCACCCCCGGGGATGTCACCTCCTTCGGCCGCTCGTCAACAAGGAACACGCGCATCGGTGCCTACGACTACTCCTTACGGGAGTTCTAGAGCTTCAAGAAGAGTACTCACCTTCGACTACGACCGCCTGCGGCGGCGGCGCTTCGGTAGCCGGGGGGCTCGGTCGCGGCTTGGGCCTCGGGAGCGGGCTCCTCGACGGGCGGCGCGGCCTCTCCCCGCCTCCGTCGTCGCGGGCTCTTCCCCGTCCCGGCTCGGATCCGTGGATTTTCTCGCGAAGTATCCACGAGAGGGTCGTCGGACAAATCGACTACTACAACGAGTACTACTCATGAAGACGTGGTACTTACAAGTTCGGCCGGACGATAGTCACGGCCGGAGCACCGAGGATGCCGGCGATATCAACCGGTCCACCCTCGGCGGGCGTCTCTTCCTCCGCCTCTTCGACTACCGCCTCCTCCACGGTGGCGGCGGCGGCGCGCAGACGTCTCCCCGCGTCCCCGCGGCTTCCATCTCTCCAACGACGGCGGGCCGGCGGGTACTCGCTCTCCTCTCGGAGCGGGGGCCGGCACTCCACCGCGCCGGGGAGTTCTTCGACGGTGGGGGGTCGGACTTCGGCTTCCAGCCGGTTCCCCCACCGGGTCCCACACGCCTTCGTCGCCCTCTTCGACGGGCTCCGTTGGCGGCACCTCCTGCACACAAAAGACGACTACTCGTCAGCAACGTACTCGACTACCGGGTACTCGACCACTCTGCTCAAGATAATCTACCTCCGGAGGCGTGGTCTCTGAGACCTTCATCTTCTTCGCCACCCGCTTCTTGGTGGGGTTGCGCGGCCTCCGCGGCGGCGCAGCAAGGCTAGCCTCCAGGCTAGCCGGAGGGTCTTGGACAAGTGGCACGTGAGGCAAGCCCGGACGGCTAAACCTCGACCGCAGCTGGAAGCGGTCTTGCAGCGTCTCTTGGTCCTCTTCCTCGTCATCGGAGGTATCCTCCACGATGACGGTGTCGTCGCCTTCACCGACTTCGCGGCGCTCCTTCACCTTCCCCTCCACCGGGATCTCGATCCCGCTCGGTGGCGGCTGCGGCTCGGAGACAAACCGCTTCACATCATCCTGCGCAAAAGACACAAGGCGTCAGCAACTCCACTACAAGTGCTCACTACTCGACGAGGCGGGTACGGCTACTCACCTCGTTGGGCGGGCGCGCGGCGGAGTACTCCTCGACCGGGCACGCCGTATACTCCGGCATGTCCTTGAAGATGCGCGACAACCTCTCGATGATGTCGTTGTCGTCCAACTCGCCCCCCGGCATCCGCGACGTGTCGTCGTCGCCGGTGTACTCGAAGCCCGGCGTATCCCGGCGCCATCGGCGGCCGGATCCCGCGCTTCATGAACCGAAGGCCACATGCTCGGCCCTCAGTCCAGCTTCTCTGAGCACTCGAATGCGTGCTAGCGGCTCGGGGAGCTGGATCCCCTCCGCATGGTGGGCTCTGTGTTCCACCACTCGCGATGCTCGGGCTGCCGTCCGCTCGGCTTCGGCGGTGCCGGGGTGGTGGTTGGTGATGTAGAACCACCGCGTCTTCCGGTCCGTGTTGGAGTCCACGAGCTTGTACGCAGTGCGATCCGCGGCGTCTTCCCTCCGGCGGATCCCGGCCCCTCCGACTACTCGGGGTTGGAGGCACGGGGCTGCGGCTGACGCGGAAGAACTTCCGGAAGAGCACCCGGTGCGGCTTGATCCCGAGGAAGGCCTCGCGAAGTGGACGAAGACCGACGTATGGAAGATGCCGTTGGGGTTCAAGTTGAGGTACTCGACGCCGTAGTACCCGAGCGGCCCCTTGAAGAAGTCGCTTGCCGGGAGCGCAAGACCGCGCTCCACGAAGCGCGAGAACATCGGGATCTCGTCCTCCGCCTTCTCCATCGGATACGGATCTCCCGCGGCGGATCTCCACATGTCGACTTCCTTCTCCCCGATGAACCCTTTGTTCGGCGAGGGGTGAGCGAGTCCTCCATCTTGACCTTCGACTTTTTCCACTCGCGGCTTGGATCAGCGCGCGGTGGAGACATGGGCGGCGCCGCATCGATGGCGGCCGCGGCGGCCTCTGCACGGCTCCTCTTCTTCCCGCCGGCCTTGGACGTCTTCGACGGCGACGGCTTCATCCTCCAAGTGCAAGGAGTTTTCACTCGCATCCGCTCGGGGGCTACCCTAACGGCTTCGGGTGGCGATGCGCTCGGATCTACTACGGCGGCAGCAGGCGCTGGAGTGGATCTACTTCAAGATTCAAACGCAAATGACTGCGGCTCACTTGGGTGAAAAACCCTAAGGGTTTTGGCTCTTATTTATAAGCCAAATCGCCTCCGCAACGGGCGGCCGGATAAGTCCATGCGCGGCTGACTCAGCGGCTGCGCGTGTCTTTTCGTATTCTACTAGTCGACGCGCCTCACCTCGGGGGCTCGGCTACTTCTACTCGACTACCTGGGAAGCGACTAGTCTCAAGAGCATCTCAGGACACATTCTTCAAGAAGACCCTTCAATTCGAGAGGAAGTACTCGACTCAAGGCTCGGGGGCTCCGTGCCACGTGTCCTTCGGTTTTTTCTCTCCGGATTTTTCGGGATTTTCTTGCCAAAACTTCAGATGGATCCTCAGCCAGAGCCCGCGGCTCGAGGCTCGGGGGCTACTCCATGTGGATTGCGGATCTGCAAATCGCATCTCCATGACGGCTTCGGCTTCAAAAAAAGACAGGCATTTCTTGAAGACCTTCGAAGGCAGATTTCAAGGACGCTTGGGACTACTCGAGAAGACTTCAAGATTGCTCAAACATCGAGCGGGAGTACATTCCGGCCTCGGGATGCTTCGACTACTCTTGAGGACTTTTGACTTGTAGCACTCGGGGACGCTTGAGGACTACTCGTTAAGGCCGTCAAGACTACTTGAAGCTATCCTTCTCGACTACAAAGTACTCGGGGGGCTTGTCGTACGGACCTCCCTGGGCCCACTACATCGGTGGGTACCAGGACCGACTACTCGGTGGGCCCCTGGGACTACCCGGCTTGCGCTACACGGCACCTGAAGGCGTGGAGTACAAGGACCGCAAAGGAGTAGTACTCGGATAGGACTCTGTACATGTTCCGCACTGTATAGAAGTCTCCTAGACGTACTCGACTAGTACTCTTTCCCTACTCCGACTTGTAACCCTGCCTCCCGGACTATATAAGGCGAGGCAAGGACCGATCTCAGGATCATCTCATCTCATACAATCCCCTACAACCCACGGCGCACTATTGCACCATCTTGTAATCGTGCCCTATCAATCCAGAGCTACGCAGCATACAGGACGTAGGGTATTACGCACCTCGCGGCCCGAACCTGTCTAAATTGTGTGCCACGTGTCTCTTCCTTCGAGTTACCGATCTCGGCGAGTCACAATCATCTACTTCGGGTACTCCCCGTAGTAGGTTGTCGGTCTAAAACACCGACAACAACTCATCGCAAGACTCTCAGTTTCGTTCTAGCACACAAGGCAGAAATCATGGACAGAGTCAACAGTATCGTTCGTTTGATGAACCCGAAGAATCCAACCCAATGACACCTCAGGCTCCAAATCCTCATCAGAACCGCTCAGGTGCACCAGTAAGGAACACTACTCTAGTTCACCCCAGTGGATGTTTCAACTGCAGAGAATTGGGACACTATGCCAGTATTTGCCCTCAGCGTAATATGCAGACACCCCAGAGAGATAACAGAGGTCAACAGAACAATATGCATGGTAGGGTGAACCATGTGACGGTCGAAGAAGCTCAAGGAGACAAAGATGTTGTGCTTGGTACGTTTCTTATCAACTCTGTACCTGCAACAATTTTATTTGATTCCGGGGCATCGCATTCATTTATTACTGAACGATTCGTGACAAAGCATGATGTACCCAAGAGTTCCATGAAGACACATTTGCTAATTAGTTCCCCAAACGGTGAAATGAAATCCACCTATGTATGCCCACAGGTCAATCTTAAGATCAGAGAGATAGATTTTCAGGCTGACTTAGTGATTCTAACATCAAGTGGGATAGATGTGATCCTTGGTATGGATTAGTTAAGAAAGCATGATGGAATCATTTTGTGTGCCAAGAAGTCGGTGCTCTTAACTACCCCGCAAGGAGATAGGATTGAGTTTGCAGCTACAAGCTCGAAGAAGAAGTAGAAGTGAATAAGCTCTGTGGTAGTAAACCATCATCTTTCAAGATCGTCTTGTATCCCCCTCCTCTTGTTTCCCGATCCTTCCGAATCTCGGGACGAGATTCTTTTTAAGGGGGTAGGATTTGTAACACCCGAAAATTCCATCACAATAAAATATTGTTAGCAACATGGTTTAGTTTTATTTTCTAAGGATTTAATAAATTTTAATAAATAAATTTGCCTTTAATTAAATTAAACAACATTTAATAAATAGAATCACCCAAGTGTTTGTGCATCATGTTGAAATGCATGAGTTTTGGTTGTGGTGTGGTTTTAAAAGTCTTAAAATATTTGTGAAAAAGTCCTTAAAAATAATTGTGAAAATTGGTGTAAAAGTTTGAATTAAATGAATGAAAGTTTGAATTTAAAATATGTAAAAAAATAGTTTCTGAAAAGCCTTTAAAATAGTTGGAGAAATTTGTGTTAAAATTTGAATTTGAAAACATGTAAAAGTTTTGAATTTAAAAGGGTTTGAAATTGGTTTGAAAAAGGATTTGAAAAAAAAGAAAAAAACAAAACCAGCCAAACCCCGAAGCCCAGCTCCCGCTTCCGGCCCATAAGGCCCGCCAGCGCCCGCCTCCCCTCTCCTCTCTCACGCAGCCACCGACAGGTGGGGCCCACCTGTCGGGGCCTTCCCCTTCCTCCACCGCCGCGCCCCCCCCCCCCCCCCCCCCTCTTCTTCCCCGCGCCGCCGCCGGCCTTCCCCGCCTCCCCGGCCGCCCCGCGCCCGTCCGCCTCCTCCATCGAGCAATTAAAACACCGCCCCACTCACCACCGCCGCCTCACCCTTCCTTTCCCCTCCCGTAACCGCCGCACCGAGCCACCCGCCGCCGCCATTAATGGCCGGCCGGCGAGCTCCCCACTCCACCGCCTTGCCGCGCCTCCTCCCCTCCCCTCTTCACCTATAAAGCCCCCCCCCCTCGAGCTCCTACATCTCCCGCACCCCTCCCTTCCTCTCTCCTCCACTCCTCCACCGCGCCACCGCCGAGCACCGCCGCCACCGCCGCCCCTCGCCGCCGATCTCCTCCTACGGCCTCCCTCCCTCCTCTTCAAGCCGCCGCAAGCTTCCCCACCTTCTTCTCCTCCTCCCGGTGCCCTTCCCATAGAATTTGGTGGCCGGAGGCCCCGTTTGGCCGTCGCCGCGAGCCGGCCGGCGAGCCGCCGCCGCCTGTACAGCGCCGCCGCCGCCCTTTTGCCTGCAAGCATCCGCAGCCGCTGGATCGGCATCCGACGGCCGGATCTCGCCCAGAGCCCAGGACAAAAGACCAGATAACGGTCAAACCAAGTAAAGAGCCGCCATTTTGCAAATACGCCCCTGCCCTTTCTAGATATTAAACATATATCCTTCCACCTATAGAAACCCTTTCAAGCAGGTCTTTGTTTTTATGTTTTGAACCCTGAGCTCCATAGTTTTCATGTTCAGTAGTCCATCCTTAACCTTTTACATGTTAGACCTCCTAGTTTCACACATATTTATGTTTAGGTCCCTGAAATCTTGCAGAAAACCCCCTAAAACTTTAAGATATTCACAATTTAGTCCCTGAATCTTGTTTTAGCCATAACTTTTCCATCCTAGCTCTGTTTCACGCGTTCTTGGTGTCCACGCGATCGTCTCTCCGAGCCCGTCATTTCTAAAAGCTTGTTTTAGTCTTTTGGTAATGTTTGATGTATTGTTTTATTTATTGTATGTTTTCTTGCATGATCGTAGCCAACATGCCGTTCGAGGAAGTTCAAGAGCAGAGCTTTGCAGTAAAGGAGAGTAGCTTATCGTTGGAGAAAGGCAAGTGACCCTAACCACCCTTCTACCTATGCTTAAATCAAGAACACTATAAATTAATCGGAACATGGAGAACCACCCAGGAAAACAGTACAACCACAGTCCATATGGCTCTGGCTTAGCCAATTAATTAGGTGTGTGATTGTATTGACGACCCTATCCGAAAGGAACACAGGGGGCTCCGGGTTGCAGGGGTATAGCCCGGTTCTTTTGGGGTAGCAGCCTTTGCTAAGGTGCTGACCACTAGGGAGGGTTATGGTCCGCCCCGAGTCAGAATCGTCGTGGGTTGTTGATGCTTTTGCATATCTTTGTAAAGGCTTCGTAGCGTCCCTATGCAATCACACCTCGGAAGTGTGGTATTGTGCCGATCGGCACATGCGTGGTTGGGTTCAAAGTTCTTCGGGACTTTTACGCAAGCTTGTGGGAAAAGTGTGCAACCCTCGCAGTGTAAACCGATCGATCGGCCGTGCTCACGGTCAAGAGCGGCCGGACCCTCACATGATTAATTGAACTTAAAGATGGATTAATATTGCTTTAGGTTATTCCGTGGCCTTGCTGAGTACCAACCATAAGTGTACTCATCCTTGCTTACGCTGTTCAGAGAAGAACCCTGGAGTGGAGTACTTCACCGACTACGAGGAGTTCTGAGGATGCGATCAACCAGTCAGAAGCCTGTGGAAGATGAAGATGGAGTCGCGTTTTCATAGTTATCGTTGTTCGTGTAAAGACCTTCGTGTATACCTTCGTGAGTGTAATAAAAATTAATAAACCTTTTCTGTACGTTTTGAGCAATGTCTTGTGATATTACACTCATGAGTCTATCATATGTGTGAAATTGTGATCCTGTCACACATATGAGATGCATTCGGTTTTCTACGGAAAATCGGGTGTGACATTTTTCCTGTACAACCATGGCTTCTAGCTACCTATTACAGGGCTACTGGAGGTTTAGCTTCTCAGCTACCTGCTCCGCGATGGGAGCCATCTGCTCCAGCAGCTCTGCATACTGCTCATCGGAGCAGTTGGCGGCTACCCCGCCGGCGACTACCTCCACTAGGGCCTTCGGGAAGTACGACTTCATGAAGGCCAAGACTTGTCTTGGGATCGACCTGGCCATATGCTTCACGTAGGCGGCTAGCCGGCTTGGAGCTTCCTTGAGGCGATCCACCAGAGGAGCGATCTTGGGGCCGCCCGGGTGCGGCACCAGGAGTCTTGCGATCGGCAGTGCGGCTTCTTCCAACTCCTTCAACTGGGCCCGCAATGCCTCGCAGTCTTCGTTCAACTTCTGCAAGGATTTGTAGCAGTTGACGAGATCTCTGTCAGAAGCAATCTGAAGCTCCATGTGCTTCTCGCACTCGAAGGCGAGTTCTTTGTAGTCGAGCCTGAGTACCTGGCGGGCTTCTTGCTCCCGGTAGAAGAGGTTCTTCATGCTCGTCTCCGAGGCCTTCAGCTGCTCCACCTGGCCCTCAAGCTCTGCAACACAGCAACGCAACAGCGGGTCAGATGCTTCTCGACCTCCAACAAGTACCCGACAAGTTGAAGGGCATACCTTTATTCTTGTTCCGGAGGCCCTTATTCTTCCGCACCAAGTCGTCGCCCTTCGCCTGCAACTCCTGGACGTCATTGTGGTACTTGGCGAAGGCGGCGTCGAGCTTCGACTGCATGGCAGCCGCGTGCTTCCGCGACTTCACAAGTTGCTCTTCTAGCGCCTCGGCTCGGAGCACCGTGTCGCCATAGCCCTGCAGCAGGTTCGACTTGTCGCGGGACCGCTCCGCAACATCCTGCACAAGACAACTCAAGTCACGAAGAGTACTCAACGACTAAGGATTGGCTACTCAAAGGCTACGGCTACTTACCTTCATCCACTGCTCGGCTTGACGGATTGCCTCCAGATGCTTGGCTACCGTCGCCGGCTCGATGAGATCGTCCGCGAGCAGCTCTATCCCGCCGCGACTACTCGCGGTGGCTTCCGTCATCGGCGCAGAGCGGATGGGCTCTGCGTCCTGGATCTCGGGGGAGCGGATAGCCACCTCCAGAGCAATCTCTGGCGATGTGGTGACCGCCTCTCCCCCAGAGGTCTTCTCGACGACCTCCTCCACGGGCTCGGGGGCTCCTTCCGCAGCCTCCGGGGCCTCTGGTGTCAACCTCTGCATTGGCACCCCTGCAGGGATGTCACCGCCTTCAGCGCCTGTCAAAGAGAGACAAGTGCATCAGTGCCTACGACTACTCCTCGTGGAGCCCTGTAGCTTGAAGAAGGGTACTCACCTTCGACTACACTGGCCTCCGACAGCGGCGCCTCGGCAACCGGTGGCTCAGTCACGGCTTGGGTAGCGGCAGCGGCCTCCTCGGCGGGCGGCGCGACTTCTTCCGCCACCGCTGATGAGGGCTCATCCCCATCCCAGGTCAGATCCGTGGATTTTCTGCAGAAACATTCACAGATGGTCGTCAGGCAAGATCGACTACTGCAACAAGTACTACTCGTGAGGATATGGTACTTACAAGTTCGACCGGACAATGGTCACGGCCGGAGCACCGAGGATGCTGGCGATATCGACCAGTCCACCCTCGGCGGGCGCCTCCTCCTGCGCCCCTGCGGCTACTGTCTCCTCCACGGCGGCGGCGGCCGGCGCAGATGTCTCCTGCGCTCCTGAGGCCACCACTCCTTCAACGGCGGCGGCCACGGGTCCCGTGCTCCCTTGTGGAGCAGGGTCTGGCGCTCCAGTTGTGCCAGGATTTCTTCGACAGTGGGGGCTGGACTACGACTTCCAGCTGGCTCCCCCACCGTGTCCCACACGCCCTCGTCGCCCTCTTCGACGGGCTCCGCTGGCGGCACCTCCTGCATACAAGGAAGACTACTCGTCAGCAAACGTACTCGAACAACGGGTACTCGACTACTCTACTCAAGACAACTTACCTCCTGAGGCGTGGTCTCTGAGACCTTCAGCTTCTTCGTCACCCGCTTCCTGACGGGGTTGCGCGGCTTCCGTGGCGGCGCAGCCAGGCTAGCCTCCAGGCTAGCCGGGGGGTCTTGTACTAGAGGAACATGAGGCAAGCCCGGGCGGCTAAACCTCGACCGCAGCTGGAAGCGGTCCTGCAACGTCTCCTCGTCTTCGTCCTGCACAAGACACAAGACGTCAGCAACTCTACTACAAGCAAGCACTACTCGACTAGGGGTGTACGACTACTCACCTCCTTGGGCGGGCGCGCTGCGGAGTACTCCTCGACAGGGCACGCCGTGTACGGCGGCATGTCCTTGAAGATCCGCGACAACCTCTCGATGATGTCGTTGTCGTCCAACTCGCCTCCCGGCATCCGCGACGCGTCGTCGTCGCCGGTGTACTCGAAGCCCAGGGTCTCCCGAGCCATCAACGGCTGGATCCTTCGCTTCATGAAACTGAAGGCCACGTGCTCGGCCCTCAGTCCCGCCTCCCTGAGCACCTTGATGCGTGCTAGCAGCTCGGGGAGCTGGATCCCTTCTTGCATGGTGGGCTCCGTGTTCCACCATTCACGGTGCCTGGGCTGCCGTCCGCTCGGCTTCGGCAGGCCGGGGTGGTGGTTCGTGATGTAGAACCACCTGGTCTTCCAATCTGTGTTGGAGTCGACAAGCTTGTACGCCAAATACTGCTCCGCGGCGTCCTCCCTCAGCTGGATGTCGGCTCCTCCGACTACCCTGGGATTGGTGGCACTTGGTTGCGGCTTGACACGGAAGAACTTCCGGAAAAGCACCCAGTGTGTCTTGATCTCGAGGAAGGCTTCGCAGAAGTGCACGAAGACCGTCGTGTGGAAGATGCCGTTGGGGTTCAGGTTCAGGTACTCGATCCCGTAGTACCCGAGCAGCCCCTTGAAGAGATCGCTGGCCGAGAGTGCAAGACCGCGCTCCACGAACCGCGCGAACATTGGGATCTCGTCTTCGGCTTTCTCCATCGGATATGGATCTCCAGCGGCGGATCTCCACATTTCGACTTCCTTCTCCCTGATGAACCCACTATTCAGGAGGGTCAGCAGATCCTCCGTCTTCACTTTGGACTTTTTTCCACTCGCGGCTTGGATCAGCCCGCGGTGGAGACGTGGGCGGCACTGCTCCGGTGGCAGCCGCGGCGGCCTCTTCGCGGCCCCTCTTCTTCCCGGCGGCCTTGGACGTCTTGGACGGCGACGGCTTCATCCTCCAAGTGCAGGGCGTCTTCACTCGCATCCGCTCGGGGGCTACCCTAAAAGATTTGGGTGGCGGTGCACTTGGATCTACTACGGCGGCAGCAGGCGCTGGGAGTGGATTCGCTTCA
Organism: Cenchrus americanus; assembly: GCA_947561735.1. Classification (NCBI taxonomy): domain Eukaryota; kingdom Viridiplantae; phylum Streptophyta; class Magnoliopsida; order Poales; family Poaceae; genus Cenchrus; species Cenchrus americanus. The sequence goes on from OX387242.1 coordinate 70,894,988, forward strand.
GATGCAAACGGAATGGCTGCAGCTCGAATGGGTGAAAAACCCTAAGGGTTTTGGCTTCTATTTATAAGCCAAACCGGCTCCGCAACGGGCGGCTGGATAAGTCCACGCGCGGCTGACTCAGCGGCTGTGCGTGACCCTTCGTATTCTACTAGTCGACGCGCCTCACCTCGGGGGCTCGGCTACTTCTACTCGACTACCTGGGAAGCGGCTAGTCTCAAGAGCATCTCAGGACACATTCTTCAAGAAAACCCTTAAATTTGAGAGGAAGTACTCGACTCAAGGCTCGGGGGCTCCGTGCCACGTGTCCTTCGGTTTTTTCTCTCCGGATTTTTCGGGATTTTCTTGCCAAGACTTCAGATGGACCCTCAGCTAGAGCTCGCGGCTCAACCTAAGGCTCGGGGGCTATTCCATATGGAGTGCGATTTTGCAATCGCACCTCCATATCAGCTCCGGCTTCAAGACAAGACAGGCAGTTTTTGAAGACCTTCGAAGGCAGTCTTCGAGGACGCTTGGGACTACTCGAGAAGACTTCAAGATTGCTCAAACATCAGCTGGAGTACATTCCAGCCTCGGGATGCTTCGACTACTCTTGAGGACTTTTGACTTGTAGCACTCAGGGACGCTTGAGGACTACTCGTTAAGGACGTCAAGACTACTTGAAGCTATCCTTCTCGACTACAAAGTACTCGGGGGCTTGTCGTATGGACCTCCCTGGGCCCACTACCTCGGTGGGTACCAGCACCGACTACTCGGTGGGCCCTGGGACTACCGGCTTGCGCTACACGGCACCCGAAGGCGTGGAGCACAAGGACTACACAGGAGTAGTACTCGGTTAGGGAGCTGTACATGTTCCGCACTGTATAGAGGACTCCTAGACGTACTCGACTAGTACTCTCTCCCTACTCCGACTTGTAACCCTGCCTCCCGGACTATATAAGGCGAGGCAGGGACCGATCACCTCATCGAATCTCCTCTCATACAACTTGTTGACGCAAAACGTGCACCTAGCGCCAAACACACAGCAAGCCGAACAAGCTGGCTTCACACGCGCAAAGAATCACGAGACGTGCCAGTCAATTTTTCCTGAAAATTAACAAAAGATAAAGTAGTTAGATACCAAAGCTTGGAACATGCCGGGTGGTACCAGACAGTTCCATATTTACGGCTAAACAGCCAGACGGGATGACACTTAGCTATAGGGAGCTATATGCCAATAAACTGAAACCAATCGGGAACTTATGAAAGGAAAAAGTAACATTGCCGAATGGATGACGTAAGCATGACGGCGATCGGTCTTTGTTTAAACAAAGATGCACATGTACGAGGTCGTGACCGATCCCCATGATAATTAACATTAAATAAATGAATAAAGTAAAGCACGAACATAAACATGTAATAAACAAGCATACATAGATCCAAAGCACTAGTCTACCGCATGTCTAGGTTCTTTAAAACCCGTCGGGTATGATATCATGCAAATCTATCCACCGCATGATACAACTTGCATGAAAACCGTACCACTTTCCACAAATAGATCTATCCACCGCATGATACAACCTAAATATGGAAAGCTAAAAGCATACATTATTTAAAGCATGGATAACGCACGTGTTCTACTCGTGAAGAAACATAACCGAATACGGCTGAACAGCCGATTCGGGGTCCATGGAGAAGGAACGAACATTACCAAGTGAACAAATCTATCAGATTGATCTGAAATCTAATCCACCGGATGACTAGCTTCAAAGCAACCCAAAAACCTGCATCTACCGCATGATACCCGGCTCTTTCAAGATTTATACCAACGTTGGCAAGCTTGAACCCGCAACACGTAACAACCTAGATCGATTCGGTTTCGGCTATCAGAAAGCACAAGATCCACGTGTTAAAACACGAACTCAACTCGCACAAGGATCACAAAGGATAAAGCAGACCCAAATCTATCTAGATTGGGAAAAAATGTGTTACATGAATTTAAACATAAAATAAAAACTCAAAGCAACACGGGGTAACTTAATGAATCTATTGAATCTTGCCAAAATCCAATAGAGCCGATAACTAGCTTCAAGCTAGATCTTAGCCTACCGCATGGCTCATGACCTAACAAGAAACCTTCTTGAACCAAGCTTGAATCTACCGCATGACACGAAGCATGGTAACAAGACTACTTGCATCAGATCTAAATCCACCGCATGATACTAGACATGATACAAGGTTGCCGGTACTCACGGAGGTCGACGGATCGATGAACCCTCTCGAAGAACTCGACGACACGACAAAAGGACTCTAGGGTTTGGCGTAAGGCCAGTGTGTATTGAAGAATGATTGTGTTTTACATGCATTCAGGGGTCATATTTATACCCTGTCAAGTACAACCTCGAATGGATTCATTGCCTAACTTATCTCTAAGCTTGATCGCCTATCCATCCATTCGTTCTCCCTGCTTGCGCCACGTCACCATCCAATCCCGCAAAATCAGCTCTTCTGTTCCTTTGCCAAACTGGAGCAGATAGCCGACCGCAAATCCCTTTGCCGAATATTTCTGAAAAGATCCTTCCTTCCACCAGACGGACTCCTCATCGAGCCGGACCCACAAGTCAGACTCCTTACCAAATTTTGGTGTTAACACAACTCACGGCGCACTATTGCACCATCTTGTAATCGTGCCCTATCAATCCAGAGCTACGCAACATACGGGACGTAGGGTATTACGCACCTCGCGGCCCGAACCTGTCTAAATTGTGTGCCACGTGTCTCTTCCTTCGAGTTACCGATCTCGGCGAGTCACATTCATCTACTTCGGGTACTCCCCGTAGTAGGTTGCCGGTCTAAAACACCGACACTTCTCCGGGCAGTCGGCGACAAAGTGTCCCGGCTTGCCGCACTGGAAGCATGTCCCCGTGTTCCTCCTCATGTTCACCTAGTTCTCGTGCAGCCTCTGAACCTCCTCGTCAGCAACGCCAGCTTGTCCTCTCCAAGCACGTCGAACTCCTCATCTGGCATAGACATCAAAGAGGACAAAGAGAACATCCTGATGGATGGGTTAGTGTTAGCTTTTCCTAACGAACCACCAACGAGGGAAAGACTATGAAAGTCAGTCGGGCCCTCGATCTTGGCTGTCATGCCCCTATCCACCTCAGCCGACTTGAACTTCGAGAACAGCTCGTTCACGGTCAGTGTCATACTTCTCTGACTCGACAATGGCCTCGAACTTTCCGCCCCAAATCGTACGATCCAAAGAGTGTAAGAGTTTGACAGCTCTATCATGATCATCGTATGGGAGCACGTCCACATTGGCCCTCATGTTGTTCACAACCACCGTGAACCTCTGAAACAAGGCATCGATGGACTCACCGGGGAGATGAGTGAAGTTCTCGTACTCTCTCCGATAGGTCGCATACATCCGAGCCTGAACCTGGGCATTCCCAACATGAGCCTCCTTCAACACAACCAGATTCTACAAGCCAAGTGTTCGGTGTGCACCCAATCGAACCCAGGCTGACACAAAGCACGAAACAAATAGTTGACCGCCTTATTGTTGGCGTCGAACATGTCCCTCGATCCTGGAGCAAGGAAATTCACCAGTTGGACATAGCCTGTGTCAACCGTGACATCCCAAAGGATCTGACCCTTTCCACAGAGAAACGGCGCTATCCGCTTAGTCCACATCTGGTAGTTCTTGCCATCAAAGTGTGGAGGACCCGAACCCCGTTCCTGGTACGCCATCCTTGGATCTTAGACTGGTTAGAGTCAATAAAGACCCGAACCAGCTCTGATACCACTTGAAGGACCGATACGGCGAACCAGAGAGGGGGGGAGTGAATGGGAGCCGATAAAAATTCTTCTCGAAGGAGATAGAGACTCCAACAAGACGAACACAGCTTCCAACACATGTCTCCGACCCACTACCCAAGTTGGCCAAGTCCACGCAGCCACTGAAGTGCTACTGGACCTAGAACCAACAAACAACCTCCTGAGCCAAAACACACCAACACGCACAACGGAAACTTGCACGGCTTGCCGCCCGTGCCGCACCGGTCGGACCGATGGCTCGCGCGCCGGTCAGACCGGTGACACCGGTCGAGCCGGTTGGCGAGCCGGTCGGGCGGTGGCAACAGCAGCCGCACAACAAGCGTTCCAGAAAGCCTCACTGACTTCTCGAGGCCCTGGAACAAAAACACCCCCAAAACACAACCTGCACTGAAGGAAAACCCTACACGAAACCTAACAAACCAACTCGAAACAAACCAAAAACTGACCAGCAGCACCAAGACCCAAAGACACACGAGTCAAGCAGTTCACCCAAGGCAAATCCCACAAGTGACTCACACCGGTCAGACCGGTCAAGAGCACCGGTCAGACCGGTGTAGCCTGGGCAGCTCGGGATCAACAACACCCGCGGGTCAACTCCTCCAAATCCAAACTTCGATCTCCCGAATCGCTCCACGGACTTGAACAAGACTTTGGGGATGATAGGAACACCTCATGAGGAGTCCATAGCCATGATTTTGTCCACCAAAACTTGCCAAATCAAGAGGATTCGAAGAAATCCCGCCAAGAACTCCTCTAACCCTAGAACACCGAAAACCCCAAAATCGAGCCCCTTAACTCACAGATTTGGGAGGGGAATCACAGACCAAAGAACCACGAAGGGTTCCCACAAATTTCCCCTATCAAATCCCCAAGAGCAAGGTCTCGAAAACACCCCAAGAAAACACCAAGAGAGGGCTCTGAAAATCACCACCAAGAACAACCGGGAACAACACAACAAAGCCTTGAGGAACCACGCCGAATCATCTATACATACCAAAGAGGTTCATACAAGGTCTAGCTTGCCGCCCGATCATCCAACCCTCTCACAAAATCTCACCATGAAGCTCTCAAGCTGGTCCTATGGAAATCCTAAGAAAAAGGAAGGGAAAATAGGAAAGCAAATGAACTAGGGTTCCAAGAGATTGGTTGCCATCCTCTGACCTCATGGGTTATATGGAGGCAACCGAAAGTCTAAAATACCCTTACTTAACAACTAGGGTTACAAGCCCCTCAAGGGTGGTTTTGGAAGTCTTCAAGTTTTCTCCATCGGATGGAGCTCTGATACCACTTGAAGGACCGATACGGCGAACCGGAGAGGGGGGGAGGGAATGGGAGCCGATAAAAATTCTTCTCGAAGGAGATAGAGACTCCAACAAGACGAACACAGCTTCCAACACATGTCTCCGACCCACTACCCAAGTTGGCCAAGTCCACGCAGCCACTGAAGTGCTACAGGACCTAGAACCAACAAACAACCTCCTGAGCCAAAACACACCAACAGGCACAGCGGAAACTTGCACGGCTTGCTGCCTGTGCTGCACTGGTCAGACCGATGACCTGCGCCGGTCAGACCGGTGACACCGGTCAGACCGGTGGGCAGAGCCGGTCAGGCCAGTGGCTACAACAGCCGCACAACAAGCGTTCCAGAAAGCCTCACTGACTTCTCGAGGCCCTGGAACAAAAACACCCCCAAAACACAACCTGCACGAAAGGAAAACCCTACACAAAACCTAACAGACCAACTCGAAACAAACCAAGAACTGACCTGCAGCACCAAGACCCAAAGACACACGAGTCAAGCAGTTCACCCAAGGCAAATGCCACAAGTGACTCACACCGGTCAGACCGGTCAAGAGCACCGGTCAGACCGGTGTTGCCTGGGCAGCTCGGGATGAACAACACCCGCGGGTCAACTCCTCCAAATCCAAACTTCGATCTCCCGAATCGCTCCACGGACTTGAACAAGACTTTGGGGATGATAGGAACACCTCATGAGGAGTCCATAGCCATGATTTTGTCCACCAAAACTTGCCAAACCAAGAGGATTCGAAGAAATCCCGCCAAGAACTCCTCTAACCCTAGAACACCGAAAACCCCAAAATCGAGCCCCTTAACTCACAGGTTTGGGAGGGGAATCACAGACCAAAGAACCACGAAGGGTTCCCACAAATTTCCCCTATCAAATCCCCAAGAGCAAGGTCTCGAAAACACCCCAAGAAAACACCAAGAGAGGGCTCTGAAAATCACCACCAAGAACAACCGAGAACAACACAAGAAAGCCTTGAGGAACCACGTCGAATCATCCATACATACCAAGGAGGTTCATACAAGGTCTAGCTTGCCGCCCGATCATCCAACCCTCTCACAAAATCTCACCATGAAGCTCTCAAGCTACTCCTATGGAAATCCTAAGAAAAAGGAAGGGAAAATAGGAAAGCAAATGAACTAGGGTTCCAAGAGATTGGTTGCCATCCTCTCACCTCATGGGTTATATGGAGGCAACCGAAAGTCTAAAATACCCTTACTTAACAACTAGGGTTACAAGCCCCTCAAGGGTGGTTTTGGAAGTCTTCAAGTTTTCTCCATCAGACGGAGCTCTGATACCACTTGAAGGACCGATACGGCGAACCGGAGAGGGGGGGGAGGGAATGGGAGCCGATAAAAATTCTTCTCGAAGGAGATAGAGACTCCAACAAGACGAACAAAGCTTCCAACACATGTCTCCGACCCACTACCCAAGTTGGCCAAGTCCACGCAGCCACTGAAGTGCTACAGGACCTAGAACCAACAAACAACCTCCTGAGCCAAAACACACCAACAGGCACAGCGGAAACTTGCACGGCTTGCTGCCTGTGCTGCACTGGTCAGACCGATGACCTGCGCCGGTCAGACCGGTGACACCGGTCAGACCAGTGGGCAGAGCCGGTCAGGCCGGTGGCTACAACAGCCGCTCAACAAGCGTTCCAGAAAGCCTCACTGACTTCTCGAGGCCCTGGTACAAAAACACCCCCAAAACACAACCTGCACGAAAGGAAAACCCTACACAAAACCTAACAAACCAACTCGAAACAAACCAAGAACTGACCTGCAGCACCAAGACCCAAAGACACACGAGTCAAGCAGTTCACCCAAGGCAAATGCCACAAGTGACTCACACCGGTCAGACCGGTCAAGAGCACCGGTCGACCGGTGTTGCTCGGCGACTCGGGATGAACAACACCCGCGGGTCAACTCCTCCAAATCCAAACTTCGATCTCCCGAATCGCTCCACGGACTTGAACAAGACTTTGGGGATGATAGGAACACCTCATGAGGAGTCCATAGCCATGATTTTGTCCACCAAAACTTGCCAAATCAAGAGGATTCGAAGAAATCCCGCCAAGAACTCCTCTAACCCTAGAACACCGAAAACCCCAAAATCGAGCCCCTTAACTCATAGATTTGGGAGGGGAATCACAGACCAAAGAACCACGAAGGGTTCCCACAAATTTCCCCTATCAAATCCCCAAGAGCAAGGTCTCGAAAACACCCCAAGAAAACACCAAGAGAGGGCTCTGAAAATCACCACCAAGAACAACCGAGAACAACACAACAAAGCCTTGAGGAACCACGTCGAATCATCTATACATACCAAAGAAGTTCATACAAGGTCTAGCTTGCCTCCCGATCATCCAACCCTCTCACAAAATCTCACCATGAAGCTCTCAAGCTGGTCCTATGGAAATCCTAAGAAAAAGGAAGGGAAAATAGGAAAGCAAATGAACTAGGGTTCCAAGAGATTGGTTTCCATCCTCTGACCTCATGGGTTATATGGAGGCAACCGAAAGTCTAAAATACCCTTACTTAACAACTAGGGTTACAAGCCCCTCAAGGGTGGTTTTGGAAGTCTTCAAGTTTTCTCCATCGGACGGAGCTCTGATACCACTTGAAGGACCGATACGGCGAACCGGGGAGAGGGGGGGGGGAGGGAATGGGAGCCGATAAAAATTCTTCTCGAAGGAGATAGAGACTCCAACAAGACGAACACAGCTTCCAACACATGTCTCCGACCCACTACCCAAGTTGGCCAAGTCCACGCAGCCACTGAAGTGCTACTGGACCTAGAACCAACAAACAACCTCCTGAGCCAAAACACACCAACACGCACAACGGAAACTTGCACGGCTTGCTGCCTGTGCTGCAATGGTCAGACCGATGACCTGCGCCGGTCAGACCGGTGGGCAGAGCCTGTCTGGCCGGTGGCTACAACAGCCGCACAACAAGCGTTCCAGAAAGCCTCACTGACTTCTCGAGGCCCTGGAACAAAAACACCCCCAAAACACAACCTGCACGAAAGGAAAACCCTACACAAAACATAACAAACCAACTCGAAACAAACCAAGAACTGACCAGCAGCACCAAGACCCAAAGACACACGAGTCAAGCAGTTCACCCAAGGCAAATCCCACAAGTGACTCACACCGGTCAGACCGGTCAAGAGCACCGGTCGGACGGTGTAGCCTGGGCAGCTCGGGATGAACAACACCCGCGGGTCAACTCATCCAAATCCAAACTTCGATCTCCCGAATCGCTCCACGGACTTGAACAAGACTTTGGGGATGATAGGAACACCTCATGAGGAGTCCATAGCCATGATTTTGTCCACCAAAACTTGCAAAATCAAGAGGATTCGAAGAAATCCCGCCAAGAACTCCTCTAACCCTAGAACACCGAAAACCCCAAAATCGAGCCCCTTAACTCACAGATTTGGGAGGGGAATCACAGACCAAAGAACCACGAAGGGTTCCCACAAATTTCCCCTATCAAATCCCCAAGAGCAAGGTCTCGAAAACACCCCAAGAAAACACCAAGAGAGGGCTCTGAAAATCACCACCAAGAACAACCGGGAACAACACAACAAAGCCTTGAGGAACCACGCCGAATCATCTATACATACCAAGGAGGTTCATACAAGGTCTAGCTTGCCGCCCGATCATCCAACCCTCTCACAAAATCTCACCATGAAGCTCTCAAACTACTCCTATGGAAATCCTAAGAAAAATGAAGGGAAAATAGGAAAGCAAATGAACTAGGGTTCCAAGAGATTGGTTGCCATCCTCTCACCTCATGGGTTATATGGAGGCAACCGAAAGTCTAAAATACCCTTACTTAACAACTAGGGTTACAAGCCCCTCAAGGGTGGTTTTGGAAGTCTTCAAGTTTTCTCCATCAGACGGAGCTCTGATACCACTTGAAGGACCGATACGGCGAACCGGAGAGGGGGGGGGAGGGAATGGGAGCCGATAAAAATTCTTCTCGAAGGAGATAGAGACTCCAACAAGACGAACAAAGCTTCCAACACATGTCTCCGACCCACTACCCAAGTTGGCCAAGTCCACGCAGCCACTGAAGTGCTACAGGACCTAGAACCAACAAACAACCTCCTGAGCCAAAACACACCAACAGGCACAGCGGAAACTTGCACGGCTTCTTTGCTGTCTTTGCCGCACCGGGTCGACCGATGACCTGCGCCGGTCAGACCGGTGACACCGGTCGAGCCGGTGGGCGGAGCCGGTCGAGGCCGGTGGCTACAACGCCCGCACAACAAGCGTTCCCGGAAAGCCTCACCGACTTCTCGAGGCCCCGGAACAAAAACACCCCCAAAACACAACCCGCACGAAAGGAAAACCCTACACAAAACCTAACGAGACCAACTCGAAACAAACCAAGAACCGACTGCAGGCACCAAGACCCAAAGACACACGAGTCAAGCGGTTCACCCAAGGCAAATGCCACAAGTGACTCACACCGGTCAGACCGGTCAAGAGCACCGGTCAGACCGGTGTTGCCTGGGCAGCTCGGGATGAACAACACCCGCGGGTCAACTCCTCCAAATCCAAACTTCGATCTCCCGAATCGCTCCACGGACTTGAACAAGACTTTGGGGATGATAGGAACACCTCATGAGGAGTCCATAGCCATGATTTTGTCCACCAAAACTTGCCAAATCAAGAGGATTCGAAGAAATCCCGCCAAGAACTCCTCTAACCCTAGAACACCGAAAACCCCAAAATCGAGCCCCTTAACTCACAGATTTGGGAGGGGAATCACAGACCAAAGAACCTCGAAGGGTTCCCACAAATTTCCCCTATCAAATCCCCAAGAGCAAGGTCTCGAAAACACCCCAAGAAAACACTAAGAGAGGGCTCTGAAAATCACCACCAAGAACAACCGAGAACAACACAAGAAAGCCTTGAGGAACCACGCCGAATCATCCATACATACCAAGGAGGTTCATACAAGGTCTAGCTTGCCGCCCGATCATCCAACCCTCTCACAAAATCTCACCATGAAGCTCTCAAGCTACTCCTATGGAAATCCTAAGAAAAAGGAAGGGAAAATAGGAAAGCAAATGAACTAGGGTTCCAAGAGATTGGTTGCCATCCTCTCACCTCATGGGTTATATGGAGGCAACCGAAAGTCTAAAATACCCTTACTTAACAACTAGGGTTACAAGCCCCTCAAGGGTGGTTTTGGAAGTATTCAAGTTTTCTCCATCGGACGGAGCTCTGATACCACTTGAAGGACCGATACGGCGAACCGGAGAGGGGGGGAGGGAATGGGAGCCGATAAAAATTCTTCTCGAAGGAGATAGAGACTCCAACAAGACGAACACAGCTTCCAACACATGTCTCCGACCCACTACCCAAGTTGGCCAAGTCCACGCAGCCACTGAAGTGCTACTGGACCTAGAACCAACAAACAACCTCCTGAGCCAAAACACACCAACACGCACAACGGAAACTTGCACGGCTTGCTGCCTGTGCTGCAATGGTTAGACCGATGACCTGCGCCGGTCAGACCGGTGGGCAGAGCCGGTCTGGCCGGTGGCTACAACAGCCGCACAACAAGCATTCCAGAAAGCCTCACTGACTTCTCGAGGCCCTGGAACAAAAACACCCCCAAAACACAACCTACACGAAAGGAAAACCCTACACAAAACATAACAAACCAACTCGAAACAAACCAAGAACTGACCAGCAGCACCAAGACCCAAAGACACACGAGTCAAGCAGTTCACCCAAGGCAAATCCCACAAGTGACTCACACCGGTCAGACCGGTCAAGAGCACCGGTCAGACCGGTGTAGCCTGGGCAGCTCGGGATGAACAACACCCGCGGGTCAACTCATCCAAATCCAAACTTCGATCTCCCGAATCGCTCCACGGACTTGAACAAGACTTTGGGGATGATAGCAACACCTCATGAGGAGTCCATAGCCATGATTTTGTCCACCAAAACTTGCCAAATCAAGAGGATTCGAAGAAATCCCGCCAAGAACTCCTCTAACCCTAGAACACCGAAAACCCCAAAATCGAGCCCCTTAACTCACAGATTTGGGAGGGGAATCACAGACCAAAGAACCACGGAGGGTTCCCACAAATTTCCCCTATCAAATCCCCAAGAGCAAGGTCTTGAAAACACCCCAAGAAAACACCAAGAGAGGGCTCTGAAAATCACCACCAAGAACAACCGGGAACAACACAACAAAGCCTTGAGGAACCACGCTGAATCATCTATACATACCAAGGAGGTTCATACAAGGTCTAGCTTGCCGCCCGATCATCCAACCCTCTCACAAAATCTCACCATGAAGCTCTCAAGCTACTCCTATGGAAATCCTAAGAAAAATGAAGGGAAAATAGGAAAGCAAATGAACTAGGGTTCCAAGAGATTGGCTGCCATCCTCTCACCTCATGGGTTATATGGAGGCAACCGAAAGTCTAAAATACCCTTACTTAACAACTAGGGTTACAAGCCCCTCAAGGGTGGTTTTGGAAGTCTTCAAGTTTTCTCCATCGGACGGAGCTCTGATACCACTTGAAGGACCGATACGGCGAACCGGAGAGGGGGGGGGAGTGAATGGGAGCCGATAAAAATTCTTCTCGAAGGAGATAGAGACTCCAACAAGACGAACACAGCTTCCAACACATGTCTCGACCCACTACCCAAGTTGGCCAAGTCCACGCGGCCACCGAAGTGCTCTGCGGACCTAGAACCAACAAACAACCTCCTGAGCCAAAACACACCAACACGCACAACGAAAACTTGCACGGCTTGCTGCCTGTGCTGCATTGGTCAGACCGATGGCCTGCGCCGGTCAGACCGGTGACACCGGTCAGACCGGTGGGCAGAGCCGGTCAGGCCGGTGGCAACAGCAGCCGCACAACAAGCGTTCCAGAAAGCCTCACTGACTTCTCGAGGCCCTGGAACAAAAACACCTCCAAAACACAACCTGCCCGGAAGGAAAACCCTACACGAAACCTAACAAACCAACTCGAAACAAACCAAGAACTGACCAGTAGCACCAAGACCCAAAGACACACGAGTCAAGCAGTTCACCCAAGGCAAATCCCACAAGTGACTCGCACCGGTCAGACCGGTCAAGAGCACCGGTCAGACCGGTGTAGCCTGGGCAGCTCGGGATGAACAACACCCGCGGGTCAACTCCTCCAAATCCAAACTTCGATCTCCCGAATCGCTCCACGGACTTGAACAAGACTTTGGGGATGATAGGAACACCTCATGAGGAGTCCATAGCCATGATTTTGTCCACCAAAACTTGCCAAATCAAGAGGATTCGAAGAAATCCCGCCAAGAACTCCTCTAACCCTAGAACACCGAAAACCACAAAATCGAGCCCCTTAACTCACAGATTTGGGAGGGTAATCATAGACCAAAGAACCACGAAGGGTTCCCACAAATTTCCCCTATCAAATCCCCAAGGGCAAGGTCTCGAAAACACCCCAAGAAAACACCAAGAGAGGGCTCTGAAAATCACCACCAAGAACAACCGGGAACAACACAACAAAGCCTTGAGGAACCATGCCGAATCATCTATACATACCAAGGAGGTTCATACAAGGTCTAGCTTGCCGCCCGATCATCCAACCCTCTCACAAAATCTCACCATGAAGCTCTCAAGCTAGTCCTATGGAAATCCTAAGAAAAAGGAAGGGAAAATAGGAAAGCAAATGAATTAGGGTTCCAAGAGATTGGTGCCATCCTCTCACCTCATGGGTTATATGGAGGCAACCGAAAGTCTAAAATATCCTTACTTAACAACTAGGGTTACAAGCCCCTCAAGGGTGGTTTTGGAAGTCTTCAAGTTTTCTCCATCGGACGGAGCTCTGATACCACTTGAAGGACCGATACGGCGAACCGGAGAGGGGGGGAGTGAATGGGAGCCGATAAAAATTCTTCTCGAAGGAGATAGAGACTCCAACAAGACGAACACAGCTTCCAACACATGTCTCCGACCCACTACCCAAGTTGGCCAAGTCCACGCAGCCACTGAAGTGCTACTGGACCTAGAACCAACAAACAACCTCCTGAGCCAAAACACACCAACACGCACAGCGGAAACTTGCACGGCTTGCTGCCTATGCTGCACTGGTCAGACCGATGGCCTGCGCCGGTCAGACCGGTGACACCGGTCAGACCGGTGGGCAGAGCCGGTCAAGCTGGTGGCAACAGCAGCCGCACAACAAGCGTTCCAGAAAGCCTCACTGACTTCTCGAGGCCCTGGAACAAAAACA